>CM077672.1:75325837-80125837 GCA_039707655.1 Elymus sibiricus
GTCCGAAAGTTACAAGTAAATCAGGACATATATCCCAATTGCTATTAAGGGTATACCTAAAAGAACAGAGAATTGCACCTTGGTACCTGAAATACTGTCTTTAGAAGAGGTTTATTAGCAGCTTGCTCCCGACCAATATCATGGCACCATCTAGAAGAATACAAGCAGTTAAAATAAAAGGACTTGAGTGCACGAAGAAAATCTGAACCTATAAGCATAAGGTGAGGGGTAGTTATCGTGACAATGAAAAATTGGAGCAGCATCCTGTATCACAGAGAAGGACTCACATGTTAATCAGAACTATGTCTGAAATCGCAAGAGCAAATAATGAACTTTGCTTCTCAAATGCCGTATCATCCTAAAATGAGGCAAAACACAGATCATCAGAAAAGAAGTGTCCCCGGTAACCTCCTTACATCAGTATGTCAATAAGCCTCATCCATAGTTCCATACGATATGACCAAGTTGCTTCAACTCATGCAAGGTCACCTTTTGAAACATAGTACTAATCAAACATGATAGCTTTTTAATTTTGTTCTTTTGAGGATTAATCCCGTTTACATTTGTTACTTGAAGACAGGAAAACCAAATCAGTTGAGAATGCAGTGTTATTGCTTTGCTAAAGCATTATTTGTGAACTAAAATTTGCATGCTATTAAGAGATGATACCATACTACAGGAGGAAAACACTCCTAATTATGTGAAACTTCTTTCGGTACACTAACTGAGTCTGATGCCCTGATTATATGTAAATTAGATAAAATATCGCAAAAAGACAAATGGATACAATCTGTTGATATCAGGTATCATTTCATAAATTCGTCCCGTTCCATGCTTTAAGGTCCAAGTTTTTTTGGTCAGGGCACTAAATACTCACAGAATGACAGAAAGAAAGAGAAAATGCATAGTGTCTTTATTTCCAATCTTCTAGGTCTAATTGACAGTTTGGTGATTGTTATGTCAAACCGTACCAATAACTATTCTAGTTACCAAGTCCATACCCTTTCAGTAACTCTCTAAAGTTGCACTTTGCTACTCGAAAAGTTAAAAGAACAAGGAAATCAAACTGTGCAAGTAAGCATACCTCTCCTCTTTCTCTTCCATCAGTACCTTCCAAATCCATTACAACAGTACAGGGCTCGACACCAACACAGCGTGCCATCCAGATGCCTTTGGTAGTTTGGCTCCTAGCGACAGAAATATACTATCAAATCTAAGAGTGTACTACATTTGAAAGCACGATTTCACGATAAGAGAAGTGAAAAAATGAAAGAAAGATAGGTAAAGAAAATTGAGTATACCTTCCCCTGAACGCATCCATCTCCCTAAAATTAGTCCCAAAGAGTTGGTTCAACAAGGTACTCTTTCCTGCTCAAAATAAAAAGTATGATTAATCTTATGCCAACTAAATTTTAAAGTACGTACTGTTGATTTGTGATAAAGGGCAGGAAGTCCACAACTCACACATATCATCCAAGAATACATGTTTAAGTTCAGTATTAGACTACCAGTAAAATGATGAAAATAAGCGTTTTATACAGTTAATATCAGAGAAGGCAAACAAATTAATAACCCCCAAGAAAAAGGACATACAGTGCATTTATAATTAATTGTTCACAGATTACATCAGTGGACTCTGATTTTTAGATGTCACTCATGGCAGCAAGTGAAGGGCTTCAAAATAGATATGCACGAACACCCTACTTTTACAATATACACATGTCACCCAGTTGGGGTTGCAAGGCTCAGTGGAGAAGGGTAAACCATGGTGGCTTACAAGTGCTAAGGCGCTAAGATGTCACCATAGCTTCGTATAAATGGCAATGTCATGCACTAGCAATGCAGATTTCCCTCAATGTACATACACCAAAGCAAACAAGCAATGATGCACCGGTCCCCATGCAACCACTACGAAATTACCCTCTAAACTGGCAAGCTTATACTGTCAGTGTGAGTTCGGAATGATATGTACAACGTAACATGTTATTATTTTGCTACTAAAACTTACTGAACCCCATCATTATTCATCGGGCATCGGTGGAGCGTCAATAATCCATCCGAAAACGAGGGCACGCCCCGAAACAACGGAAACATGCTCCCGTTCTATCGGACAAAAACCGCATCACTGATAGCGGTTGACCCATTTGATCGACAAAATGGGCGTCCCCGACCACCTGCACCAATTAATGCTCCAGAAAGAGCACGCAACAAATCGGCGGCAGTGCGGATGCCCAGCGAAATTCACGAGCATTTGATCAAACAGGTGGCCAGCGCCGCGCATGGGATGGGAGCACGCCATACGACCGAGCCAAAGCGATGGGCGTTCGCGCGCAGTGTACGTACGTACCGCTGCTCTGGGGGCCCATGATGGAGACGACGGCGTAGGAGAGTCCGCAGCCGGCGACGCCCGCGGCCGTCATGAACCGCTCCGCCGAGTCGCCCGCGAACTCGCCCTCGCCGTCGATCAGCTGCACCGCCTGCGCCCCAGCCGCAGCCGCAGCCGCCGCGTCCTCCTCCGCCATCTCCGGTAGATCCAACGCGCACCGGTAGGGTTCGTGGGGTGCGGGGGACGGGACGGAGGCGATCGATGACTGACGGGGTCGCTGGCTCGCTCCGTCCGCCCCGCGCCGCGCCTCGCTTTCTCTCCGGCCTCTCGGCTTTCGCGGGTCACGATTCGAGTGGCCTCCGCTGATTCTTTTGCATATATACCACGCCCCGATTCCCCCCCCCCCCCCCCCCCCCCCCCCCCCCCTTTGAGCCCTGAAAACTTTATTACTCCAGTATTTACTTAAGTACATAGCTGCATAGCTCATGTACTTATCGAGTTTGAGTATGATCTGAATCGTGTGTTGGGTTCGTGGTTCGTGGATAGCAGGTATGGTTTTCTTCTCCGACGTCTTAGTCATGTGGGGTGCCACATCTGGAGTTCGATGACGTGTTCGGAGTGTTGCCCCGGTCTGATTCGTTCAACGGTATTGGTTTTGTCTCTAGCCACTTTGGACGTTCGCAAAGCTGCATATCAGCGATGGAGCCGCGTCGAGCTCGGTGTGGAGGTGATCCGTCATTTTTTCTTTGGTGGCTGCTCTGGTGGAGCCAGAGGCATGTTGACAGGCGTTGATGTCAAGCTCAGATGATTCTTTGATCTTATTTGTAATTTTACTTTTTGGTCGATGTTCCTTTGTGCAAACGCTAGTTTTCTGCTGTCTTTTCAGTTTTGCCAGGTCGGTATGTACGTGCCTTGTACTATGATCCTTATAATGTAAATTAGACACATATTACCATGCAAAAAAAAAGAGGTCGAGGTAGGCCTTTTTTATGGGCAAATTTTCTTTTCTTTGGAGACCATCAAGAGAAAGATGCATGCATTTTTATTCTAAATTAAATAACAATATCAAAGATGACGATCAAGACCCTTACAACGAAAAAAATGGCACAACCCAAATGGACAAATAATCTAAACAACCATGAATGAAGTAAGTGATATAAAAAAACCCATGAATGAAGTAAGGATCACTGGCCCAAGCACCGACAACCCACAACTAGAGAAGGATTGTGTAAACCCAAGACCAATGTAAAGTGGGGAGTCAAGAAGGCATGACAGCATCAACACGACCACGACTGAAGCACAAGCACCGCAATGACAACTTCCACACGAATCACGAGCGAAATCCACATGGAGCTCGTGCTAGGAGAAGATGACCACATCATTACCACGCAGAGAGACCAACAAGCCCGCAACATAGGACTAGCCGTCAAGAGGAAGGGAAGATCTACATAGATGGGAGGATCTTCTGCAAGCGACGGGATGGCGGATGACAAGACCATGATGGGGAAGTAAGGCTCTTGTGCATGCTAAATACGACCACTATGCATCTAGCGAAGCGGAGTAGGAAGAGATGATGGGGAACGAAGCCCGGTTTGGCAGCGGAGATTCTAGATTTCACCAATGATGAGACAATGGCGGTGCTACGACACACAATTCAAAGTGGAGATTCTGATCAAGCAAGAGAATCCAGACTACATGACACTTCAAAACATACTTGGGTCTAAGGGAAGGCATTGTGGAGTAATAAGTAGATAATGGGTTAAAAGAGTGACAGAAGCTTAAACCATAGTTTATGCGTTATTCTGTAAGGGGCTGATTTGGATCCATATGTTTCATGCTATGGTTAGATTTATCTTAATTCATCTTTCGTAGTTGAGGATGCATGTGAGAGGTCAAGCTTGCAATGGGGATTACCCATGCGGGTATTGGACTTCCACCCCCATCCCCATGACCGCCCTCCCATCCCCGTCCCCATCCCCATACGCGTATGCGGGGATAAAAAGTTTCTCATCCCCGTCCCCGTCGGGTTCTTTATCCCCATGGGGAAACCCACACACGCAATTAAGAACAACCTTTGATAGTATTTCAGTAGAAAAAATAGCATTTCAACAAAATAAACAATATGTTGTGGCTAGGTTAGAGATTTCTTAGGGATTTTTGGGTCAAAGGAGGGATGTAAGTACTTCATGGGTAAGGCGGGTAACGGGCACGGGTAATGCTATCCCATCCCCATCCTCGTCTTGCACACTAGGTAAGGTATTTGACCCATCAGCTTCCCCATGGGTATTCAAGATGGCACATACCCGTCCCCTAATAGAGTAATTACCCATGGGGATGCGGGTAACGGTTAACCATTGTCAGCTTGAGCGAGAGGGGGTAATCATAAGAGGGTTGTTTGTTCAAGTAAGAACAACACCCTAGGAGTGAGCAGATCCGGCTCGATCCATTTTGTGTCTTCAACTGCTACTTCCGCCATAAAGACGACAACGACAGCGGTAAGGGCAACCGTGGGTGAACCTTCTCCAAATATAGATCTAGTATCTACAACATGCCAAATTTATATAGTCCGATGGCATGTATGATGAATTAGGAGCATGTTAATTTTTGATAATCCAATGACATGTATAATGAAATAGTTGTATGCTATGTGTGAGATAGAGATGTAGTATGTGAGTTAAGTCTACATTACATGGCATTTTATGGACATGAGGATTTGCTAATAAGGTACCTGAATGTAGACACGGACATTTTATGCCAGGTCTATTTCCCGCCAGTTGTATAAAGATTTAGTGGTCCTGGAAAAAAATGACTGATGCAAAAATAAAAATAAAATCAGGTGCCTGACATTTAGGCGCTCACGTAAAATAAACATGAGATGTGCTTCGGTAGAACCCCCCCCCCCCCAACAAAACGTAGAAGGGCAGAATGGTCATACAGAGGAAACGTATACCCACCTCGTATTGTACACTACAGGCCGCCGTACGTGTACCCGCGCGCGCATGCAAAAAAAAAAAACACGATCTGCGCCTGCCAACCGCGACGTGGAAAAACAGGATCTCGCGCGATCTTCGCGCCCGCCCGGCGATCGCTCCTCCCGTTCCATTTTTTCCAACTGCCGGATCGCCGCCGGTGGCCGGAGGTGTGGAAGAACGCCGTCGCCTGGTTGAAACGCCGTTCCAACCCCGTCCGACGCCGCATCTCACCGTCCTCCACGTCCGGCGTCGCCTCCCGCCGCGGATCCCTACGTCCGGCGTCGCCTTCCGCCACGGACCCCTACGTCCGACGTCGCCTCCGCCGCGACCGACCGCGCGCTGTCGTCCCCCGCCGCGGATCCGGCAAAAATCCCGCGGCTTCCTCGTCTTCCACGTCACCGCCGGCTAGAATCAAGCCGGAGCCCCTTGCGTGAAGGCCCCGTCGTCCTAGACCGGCGACGTCTACACCGTGGCCCAAGGTTTCGCATCTGAACGTAGCTTGATGGATGGATGTGATTTAGTTCATGTAGTTATTGTAAAAAAAATCGTATTAGTGTTGCAATTTATTCTTGGGCATGATCCATTGTATGAATTTTAACACAAGATCAAATTATCAATGTTGTGCAGTTCTGTGAGTTGGGTGTGTTGACATGGACGAAAACACCGCATTCACGGGGGATGAGAATGATACTGATAAGGTGACTCAGACTGATAACGATAGTATTAACGAAGATGATGACAACAGCGACAACGATTCGTGCTCTTCATATGATATCTTACCTCCGGAGGATTTTGATAATAATGAACATGGCGCGAATAGTGAAAACGTAAGTGGCGTATATTTTGTTTTCATTTTTCAATTTGCAAAGTATGGCAAGGCTAACTATTTCTCTATGTTTACAAATTTGCAGGAAGATGTGGATGTTGACAATGTGCAAAATAGTTTCCAGGAATCATTCGCAGATAACTTGAGCCAGGTTCGTTCATACATGCTGTACATCGCGCAATAGCATGTTGTATTTGTCTATGTTTATAAATGATAGTAATTGACAAAGTTTCATGTGTAATTTTGTAGGAGGAGTCAGATGGTCCTAGCAGTGATCACGATGAGGCAGAGATGGACATTGAGGAGGCTCGAAGGCAGCAGCAGATGCTGGAGACACATTGGAAGATCATGGCTATGACATTTCGGTCGCAAGGGGATGCATACATATTCTACAACAATCACGCCAAAGAGCACGGGTTTAGCATCAGGAAACAGAAGGTCAAACGAGGTGCTTCAGGAATGATACGGTACTGGCGGTTTCTTTGCTCCAGGGCAAGGAGAAGGCAGAGCAAATTCATTACCATGGAGGGCCGCAAGCGCAGGCTTAGACCCGAGACTCGTTGCGATTGCGGTGCGCGCATGGTGGTGAAGTTGGATAGAGAACGTGGCGTTTGGTTCGTCGCGTCATTCGTGGATGATCACAACCACGCGATGGCTCGCCCCGACGAGGTTTGTTTTTTGTGGTCACACAGACGGATTGGAGATGGCACGAGGGCAGAGATATTGGCGCTGGAAGCGGCCGGGATAAGAAAGCATATAATAATGGACAACTTCATCAGCAGATACGGTTCATACGATAAGTGCGGACTTATCAGGCGGGACATTTACAATCTGTGCTGCAGAGAGAAAATGAAGCTCATTGCAAAGGGTGATGCTGAGACGGCAGTTGGCATTATGAGGAGCAGAAAGGAGAAGGACCCTGAGTTTTTTTTTGAGTATGTGCTTGATAATGAAGGGCGACTGAAGAGTATGTTCTGGTGCGATGCACAGTCGCGGAGGGACTATCAGGACTATGGAGATGTGGTCGTGTTTGACAGCACATATAAGATGAACATATATGGTATGCCGTTCATCCCCTTTGTCGGAGTTAACAACCACCGTTGCACCACAGTGTTTGGTTGTGCCATTGTTTCTGACGAGACCGAAGGGACATACGTGTGGCTGCTGCAGACATTTATGAGGGCAAACTGTCAGGTGAAGCCAAAGTCAATAATCACAGACGGTGACGCTGCAATGATCCGGGCGATTCGGACTGTCCTTTCAGATGTGTTCCATCGTCTTTGCTCGTGGCATATCGAGAAAAATATGCAGAGGCACCTACATTACAAGTCACTGGATGAGTTCAGATCGCTCCTGTACTATGCCACCTCTCAAGCCAACTTTGAGCAGAGATGGACCGCTTTCGTCGATAAATGGAAGACGGATAAAACTGAAGAGTGGCTTAACAAGATGTACAGGAAGAGAAGACTTTGGGCAGCTTCATATCTTTCCGATGGTTTTTTCCTTGGTATGCGAAGTAACCAGAGGAGCGAAAGCCTTAACTCCTGCCTTCACCTCCACCTCGACTATGGTATGACCATAGTTGATTTGGTAGTGCATTATGAGAACTGCATAGTTCGCCTCCGTGAGAACGAGGCGCACGATGACAGTGATGCTAATAATAAAGTACCACCGTCGGTTACTGAATATAAGGCCCTTGAGGAGCATGCTGCCACTGTATTCACACCTGCTAATTTCTACATCCTGCAAGATGATTTGCAGAAGATGGGAGAGTTGGAGATATTTGAATCGACCGTGGGAATTGAGCGTTAGACATTCATCGTGACATGGAAGGATAATCACAAGTTCAGTTACAATGTTGTTTATGAACCAGGTAACTCGCAACAAACTATAACATGCAGTTGTCTTAGGATGGTTCGGAAAGGGCTGCCATGCAAACACATTCTCTTTGTTCTCCATCATCTGAACTTAACTGAATTACCAAAGTGTTGTGTCCTTCATCGGTTGTCCAAAAATGCGAGAGATGGGTTGCCTGTGCAGCGGAAGAGTGATATGTTTGGATGGGGTTGGTCAGGGCCATTGGAGAGAGAACGGAATAGTCAAATAACCATAAAAACCGCAGAAGCTGCTCATGTTGCAGCAAATGATGCCTTCTTGTTCGACGAGTTGATGAAGTGTCTGGACAACATAATAGCACAGAAAAAGATTTCAGAGGAGGAACTTATAGGAAGCAGAAGGTATGCTATGCTTAGGAAGGAGGCAAGTCGGGCGCAACAAGTTGAACCTGGTATTGCTGATCCTGAGAAAGTTTCGACGAAGGGTGCACCTAAGAAGGGGCGGTCAAAGGGGGGCCCCGACGTTACGAAGAATGGTAGGCCAAAAGATTTTACAGAGAAAAAAAGTGGTCCGTTGTGCAATCTGTGTCATCTCCCAGGTCATAACAAGGCGACATGTCGTCTGAACGAGAAGTAAGTTGTTACATTCTTAATTTTGTTATGTTGCTAATTTGATTTTACCTGAATGAATTTTCTGACACACTTCATTATATTGCTTGTTATATTCCGATTATATTTTCTGACATACTTGTTCATGTTTCTTTCAGGAATCGGGCGTAGAAATGCAGCTTCAAGCGTGGGAAGAAGAAATAGTGTTGCTCGCGTCACGTGGGAATAACTTATGTTGCAGTTTACATTATGTATATGCGCGGGATTCGAAACTTAATAAGTCTTTTCTTTATGTTTGATCAAAACATTTATGTGGACACATATGACATGGTTAAGTGAACTGCCGCGTTTTTTATACTGTTATGTCAATGAGTTTGTTGTGTGAACGAGCTTGTTTTACTTGTGTGAATTTTAATGTTGTTTATGTTAACGAGTTTTCGTTTAGTAAATGAAAAAAAAGAAAAAAATAGCCCGACCCGCGCCGCTGGACCGCCCGTCCAAATGAAGCATGGAAGCGACCGGGGCTGCCAATTGGGCCCATGGACGGCCCAGCGGCGGGGTCATCCACAGGGCAACGGGGTGATTTTATTTACAGGAGCTCGACGGGTATGCAGCAGGCGGCTATTTAAGCCGGTCGGCGCGCCCGTCGACTTCCGATGTGGGACTAAAGTAGCGGGGCGCTGTGCCGAACGCGCGGCTGCCTTGCTGGGCCTGCACATTTCGTGCGGGGGGAGGGGCCGAGTGGGGGCCTGCATCACTGGGCCCAACTGGGCCGGCCGACGACGGTGGGGAAACCGGCCCTTCAGCGCTGCGGCGCCCAGCGGGAAGTGGCGGCTCAAGTTTAGTCCCACCTCGCCAGACGAAGGGCGCGCCGACCGGCTTAAATAGCCGCGTCGGCGCATGGTCACAAGCTTCTCCAGTAACTCTCTCTGCACAGCCCCGTTGGACCTCGCTTCTGGGCCCATTTGCGGGCCGAATCGACCGCCCGAGTCGCCTTCGGGCTTGATTTGGATTGGATGTATAGCTCACTGTGGGCCCAGGAGCGGCGGTCGGGCTTTTTTTTGTAACTTAATTTTTTTACCACGTAAAAGCGGCGGCCGGCGTTTTTATGTTTCTGTAAGAGCCATCAAACGGCGGTGTAATTATCACAGACACATATGTAAAACCATTCAAACAGTATGAAAAATCTGAATATAACTAGTGTGCCATAATGATAGAAATAATTCGAAAAGAGTGGCATTACATGATCAAAATTGTAGCAAGTACCGACCACGGCACGTTTATTTAGTTGCGAAACATGCAAAATCATGTCGCATTACAATAATGAAATGTCTTAATATCAAAATTGTAGCAAGTACCGACCACGACACGTTTATTTAGTTGCCAAATATGCAAAATCATGTCGCATTACAATAAAGAAATGTCTTAATAACCAACACCCCATCCTCCTATTCATTTCTTGTCCATGATCTTGAGAATCTTCTCTTTCACATTTTCCATCGTGTTGCATTCTGAAAAAAGTATTTCAGCCAGAACGCGTCCCCTTGAAGCATTAATCTCGTCCTGGCCAAAGTCATATATCCACTCATCTCCGTCCCAGTGTTCAGCGCATCTCACCATGAAAAGACCACAAGAGACTCTGCAAAAATAACGCGAGTCAACTAAGGATGGAGCAGACAAGTACATACGCATTCAACTTTGAACATACCCGTCATGCTGTAACGGCATATTGTACTCCCTTATTGGCCACGAAGACACATCAGGATAATCCATTTGTAAAATGGAGTTTACCTCCTTCGTATCTTTAGCTATTTCTTCCCTCTGAAATAGAAATGTCAAATCCATATTAAATACGTAACAAATGGACACCTCTCGAAACTATTAATATATTATGTTTTATGTACAGTTGTAAGCTTACCATTGTAGTAATCTTTGAAAGAACTCTCTTGCTGATTTTGCCAGTAGAATTTAAAACTTGAAACTCTTCCTTCTTCTTGTGCATGACAACGGTTATCCAATGGTTTTCGTCCACATGAAAAGGAAAGTATGCCTACAACACGGTTTTGTTATGTAGGTCTGCATACAGATACTAACATAGTACAACGGTTCATATGAAAATGCAATACCTTATCTTTCACATAATACTCCTCAGTCACTCTAGACACCATTTTTGTTTGGTTTGTGAAATGTTCCAAAAAATGCTTCTTAGAGTTCTTAACCTTTCTAGTAGCACGAAGAATAAGCCAGTAGGACACCCAAGATGATAATATGTGACGATCAGAACGAGGAGTATGGGTCTGTAGATGGTTGCAATAACAATTGATGACCTGAAAAATCATAACAGTATTATGGCTATTAGAAAATTAATAAAACGGACGTGTACAACGTAATAAATTAATGCTCATACTTACAGCGCCATTCAACCACTTTTTCGAAGTAATTGCGTGAAGCATTTCTGCCGAACACGTTTCCCCACCTATTCCCGTCATGTGGACAACAGTCTTACTACAATGCTTCGACAAGTCTGCTAGTGTCTGGATATAAACCCTCGCGGCCTCTATGTGATCCTCGGTAATGTAATCGGTACTAATTAGAGCGGCCCTTGTACCAAACAGACCTACAGTTAACATACAATGAGTTCATAAAGTATGCAAGCAAGGATTAAAAAAAAAATTCAAGATCGAATTACCTCTAACTTACTTTTTTTGCACGTTTACGTGCACCGTTATGATGGTACGGTGAACGAAAGTATTTCGACTGTTGCCGCTTGCGTTTCCCATCATGCTCCTTAGTCCCATTTTCTTCCGCATTCTTCATACGGGTTCGTAGACTATTCATACTAATTTCCTCAGATTTATCGGCGCTAGACCCGTCTGATACTGTGTTTACATTCTTGGGGGTTGCAGTAACAGATGGAAAATCTTTCGTGTCTAACGTTGCTACTGATGGGACGGGTGAATTACCATTGTCCTCAATAATGAAGGGGTCGGCTTCATCACCTGTACCGGGTGTATTGTGATGCTTCCCATTGGTGAAGGATGCCTCCGCTCTGTCCTCCGTACCTTCTTTTGCAGGAGTTGATTTCACTTCTGTCCAATATTTTGGATCATACTTGTTCATCCACTCTTCACTTTTCTCCACAAACTTAACATCATCACTGAACCCCCTGTTTGGCTTGAAGACAAGACCTTTCTTCTGCAGCTTCACCACCAGTATCTGCAAGAACACATCGACATCATAAACTACATGCAAGCATTTTGAAAAATCCCATGTAAATTGAAGTACACATCACTCTTTACCTCAGCATATTTATCAGGGAGAAGACGAATTTCTTTCTGCATATCTTTGATGCATTTCATCACCTGATCTAATGTAGTGTCCCTGCTCGACGAAGCCTCGTCTCTGTTATCTTTCCTTTTCCGGGCACGACCTGTTCGTTCTTCTGGCTCAAATTATTCCTCTGTAATTTTTCCTTCTTGAGCAATTAATGTCTGTCTGTACTTCTCACTTATTAAGTCATCAATCTGTGACACGTTCAACGAATTTAAATTACTCAACATTTAAATAGTATCATAAGTGCATGCAGTACAAACCATAAATGCTTACCTTCCCATTACCGCAGCCGTATGATGTGTCGTAGCCATCACGCTTCGCAGCCTCAACTTCTGTCCAATTTAGCATTAACGGATATTCATGAGCCAGTGGATCGAATGTCTCTACATCTATTGGCTGCACTTTCTCCCAATACAAGTACTGCATGAACATGAAATATATTAGCAATCTTTATTTTGGAAACTTTAATTGGAAAGAAAAAAATGTAAATTACAATTTACCTGTATGAGGGCAAGGTTTCCCACCGGCCATGTAAATTTTGTAACATCTCGAACTGTCTTAGTGACGCCATCAACGCAAACGCGTAAGGTAAACGCGTTCCAATTAAATGCTTTTATGGCCTCCACATCCTCCACCAACTTGTAAAAACCATTAGGAACTTTTTTTCTGGAGTGCGGTGCAAGAACTGTGCCAAGGAGAACCAACACAATCCTACGCAGGAAATCATCATCATACATGCCACTCTTAATGATGTTCTCAATGAGCTGGTCTATCATTATTTCACCCGTACTGGAATCTACGAAACGAGAAGGCACCTTCACCTTTGCTTGTAAGCCCCCTTTACCTAGCGCTTTCATGACATCTTTGCCCTTGTTGTCTAGCCCAAAAATGTCAAACACATCTTCGGTGCGCAATGATATCGCACCGTTTTTTGGTGGCATAATGAACCTTTTTCTGGTCAAGTCATATGTTTTAATTATGAATTTCAGCAAACACTTTCGCATTTGCACACTAGGAATCATCAACATTTTTTCCAACCTAGTGCTTGCAAATCATTTTTTCTGCCTAGAGTTTAATTTGCTGACCAACAAGCACCACGTCTCAACAGAACAATATATCTCTCCGTACTCGTCCATCACTACGAATACAAGCAAAAAAAACTATTAGGCAATGTATATGTCTACATGCTATACATGATGATGGCAACGTGTGTTGAAAAAACGGAACCTTACCACGTACCAATTGGCCGTCAGTGGTCGGCGGCGTGCGTGATGGGGGCGGGCAACGGAATCACCACGGGAATGGGGTAGACGGCGGGATCGGGGGACGGCCTCGGGATCACCACGGGAACGGGTCACCTGGGACGACCACGGGGAACGGGGTACGGCAGCGTGATGGGGGTGGCGTGATGGCGGCGTGCGTGATGGGGGCGGCGGCGTGATGGCGGCGGCGTGATGGGGCAGTCGGCGTGATGGGGGCAGAGCGGCGGCGTCGGGGTAGCTAGGGTTAGGATGGCGGCGTCGGGGTAGCTAGGGTCGGGAGATACCCTAATGATTGGCGGGGCTGCAGGCGCACGACTCCAGGTAGATCCTTTCGGGCCCGCCTGCGGTCTCCTCTGACCCAAGTACGACGGCACCATTATTTAAAAAAAAAGAAACACCTGAATACATTAACCCATTTTGATGGTTCATGTTATTTTTATGTATACGTTTTTTTCCCACCTCAACCGAATGACCCCTAACTTTTTCCACGTACCCCAGGCACCATGGGAAGCAGGCATGACAATTTTCGGTATTTTTTGATGTCCGATGCATTTTCTAGGCTTTTCCCGGCGAAAAAACCCTAAAACACTGCCCGGACGTGACGCAACGTGCGTTCGGTGTCCGATTTCGTTCATATCTTGCGTGGGGGCCTACATTGGGCATACACACACGCTCGCAAAAATTGGTATCATTTCATGCATGCGATCACGTACCCCAAGTGCAACCAGCACCGCTCGGGTGTGCCGGTAGGGCTCCTCTCATAGACGTTTTTTTCCCACCTCAACCGAATGACCCCTAACTTTTTCCACGTACCCCAGGCACCATGGGAAGCACGCATGACAATTTTCGATATTTTTCGACGTCCGATGCATTTTCTAGGGTTTTCCCGGCGAAAAAACCCTAAAACACTGCCCGGACGTGACGCAACGTGCGTTCGGTGTCCGATTTCGTTCATATCTTGCGTGGGGGCCTACATTGGGCATACACACATGCTCGCAAAAATTGGTACCATTTCATGCATGCGATCACGTACCCCTAGTGCAACCAGCACCGCTCGGGTGTGCCGGTAGGGCTCCTCTCATAGACGTTTTTTTCCCACCTCAACCGAATGACCCCTAACTTTTTCCACGTACCCCAGGCACCATGGGAAGCACGCATGACAATTTTCGGTATTTTTCGACGTTCGATGCATTTTCTAGGGTTTTCCCGGCGAAAAAACCCTAAAACACTGCCCGGATGTGACGCAACGTGCGTTCGGTGTCCGATTTCGTTCATATCTTGCGTGGGGGCCTACATTGGGCATACACACACGCTAGCAAAAATTGGTATCATTTCATGCATGCGATCACGTAGCCCTAGTGCAACCAGCACCGCTCGGGTGTGCCGGTAGGACTCCTCTCATAGACGTTTTTCCCCCACCTCAACCGAATGACCCCTAACTTTTTCCACGTACCCCAGGCACCATGGGAAGTACGCATGACAATTTTCGGTATTTTTCGACGTCCGATGCATTTTCTAGGGTTTTCCCGGCGAAAAAACCCTTAAAACACTGCCCGGACGTGACGCAACGTGCGTTCGGTGTCCGATTTCGTTCATATCTTGCGTGGGGGCCTAAATTGGGCATACACACATGCTCGCAAAAAATTGGTATCATTTCATGCATCACGTACCCCTAGTGCAACCAGCACCGCTCGGGTGTGCCAGTAGGTCTCCTCTCATAGATGTTTTTTTCCCACCCTAACCGAATGACCCCTAACTTTTTCCACGTACCCCAGGCACCATGGGAAGCACGCATGACAACTTTCGGTATTTTTCGACGTCCGATGCATTTTCTAGGCTTTTCCCGGCGAAAAAACCCTAAAACACTGCCCGGACGTGACGCAACGTGCGTTCGGTGTCCGATTTTGTTCATATCTTGCGTGGGGGCCTACATTGGGCATACACACACGCTCGCAAAAATTGGTATCATTTCATGCATGCGATCACGTACCCCTAGTGCAATCAGCACCGCTCGGGTGTGCCGGTAGGGATCCTATCATAGACGTTTTTTTTCCCACCTCAACCGAATGACCCCTAACTTTTTCCACGTACCCCAGGCACCATGGGAAGCACGCATGACAATTTTCGGTATTTTTCGACGCCCGATGCATTTTCTAGGGTTTTCCCGGCGAAAAAACCCTAAAACACTGCCCGGACGTGACGCAACGTGCGTTCGGTGTCCGATTTCGTTCATATCTTGCGTGGGGGCCTACATTGGGCATACACACACGCTCGCAAAAATTGGTATCATTTCATGCATGCGATCACGTACCCCTAGTGCAACCAGCACCGCTCGGGTGTGCTGGTAGGACTCCTCTCATAGACGTTTTTTCCCACCTCAACCGAATGACCCCTAACTTTTTCCACGTACCCCAGGCACCATGGGAAGTACGCATGACAATTTTCGGTATTTTTCGACGTCCGATGCATTTTCTAGGGTTTTCCTGGCGAAAAAACCCTTAAAACACTGCCCGGACGTGACGCAACGTGCGTTCGGTGTCCGATTTCGTTCATATCTTGCGTGGGGGCCTAAATTGGGCATACACACATGCTCGCAAAAAATTGGTATCATTTCATGCATGCGATCACGTACCCCTAGTGCAACCAGCACCGCTCGGGTGTGCCGGTAGGTCTCCTCTCATAGACGTTTTTTCCCACCTCAACCGAACGACCCCTAACTTTTTCCACGTACCCCAGGCACCATGGGAAGCACGCATGACAACTTTCGGTATTTTTCGACGTCCGATGCATTTTCTAGGCTTTTCCCGGTGAAAAAACCCTAAAACACTGCCCGGACGTGACGCAACGTGCGTTCGGTGTCCGATTTCGTTCATATCTTGGGTGGGGGCCTACATTGGGCATACACACACGCTCGCAAAAATTGGTATCATTTCATGCATGCGATCACGTACCCCTAGTGCAACCAGCACCGCTCGGGTGTGCCGGTAAGGCTCCTCTCATAGACGTTTTTTTCCCACCTCAACCGAATGACCCCTAACTTTTTCCACATACCCCAGGCACCATGGGAAGCACGCATGACAATTTTCGGTATTTTTCGACGTCCGATGCATTTTCTAGGGTTTTCCCGGCGAAAAAACCCTAAAACACTCCCCGGACGTGACGCAACGTGCGTTCGGTGTCCGATTTCGTTCATATCTTGCGTGGGGGCCTACATTGGGCATACACACACGCTCGCAAAAATTGGTATCATTTCATGTATGCGATCACGTATCCCTAGTGCAACCAGCACCGCTCGGGTGTGCCGGTAGGGCTCCTCTCATAGACGTTTTTTCCCACCTCAACCGAATGACCCCTAACTTTTTCCACGTACTCCAGGCACCATGGGAAGCACGCATGACAATTTTCAGTATTTTTCGACGTCCGATGCATTTTCTAGGGTTTTCCCGGCGAAAAAACCCTAAAACACTGCCCGGACGTGACGCAACGTGCGTTCGGTGTCCGATTTCGTTCATATCTTGCGTGGGGGCCTACATTGGGCATACACACACGCTCGCAAAAATTGGTATAATTTCATGCATGCGATCACGTACCCCTAGAGCAACCAGCACCGCTCAGGTGTGCCGGTAGGGCTCCTCTTATAGACGTTGTTTTCCCACCTCAACCGAATGACCCCTAACTTTTTCCACGTACCCCAGACACCATGGGAAGCACGCATGACAATTTTCTGTATTTTTCGACGTCCGATGCATTTTCTAGGGTTTTCCCGGCGAAAAAACCCTAAAACACTGCCCGGACGTGACGCAACGTGCGTTCGGTGTCCGATTTCGTTCATATCTTGCGTGGGGGCCTACATTGGGCATACACACACGCTCGCAAAAATTGGTATCATTTCATGCATGCGATCACGTACCCCTAGAGCAACCAGCACCGCTCAGGTGTGCCGGTAGGGCTCCTCTTATAGACGTTGTTTTCCCACCTCAACCGAATGACCCCTAACTTTTTCCACGTACCCCAGACACCATGGGAAGCACGCATGACAATTTTCGGTATTTTTCGGCGTCCGATGCATTTTCTAGGGTTTTCCCGGCGAAAAAACCCTAAAACACTGCCCGGACGTGACGCAACGTGCGTTCGGTGTCCGATTTTGTTCATATCTTGCGTGGGGGCCTACATTGGGCATACACACACGCTCGCAAAAATTGGTATCCTTTCATGCATGCGATCACGTACCCCTAGTGCAACCAGCACCGCTCGGGTGTGCCGGTAGCTCCTCTCATAGACGTTTTTTCCCACCTCAACCGAATGACCCCTAACTTTTTCCACATACCCCAGGCACCATGGGAAGCACACATGACAATTTTCGGTATTTTTCGACGTCCGATGCATTTTCTAGGGTTTTCCCGGCGAAAAAACCCTAAAACATTGCCCGGACGTGACGCAACGTGCGTTCGGTGTCCGATTTCGTTCATATCTTGCGTGGGAGCCTACATTGGGCATACACACACGCTCGCAAAAATTGGTATCATTTCATGCATGCGATCACGTACCCCTAGTGCAACCAGCACCGCTCGGGTGTGCCGGTAGGGCTCCTCTCATAGACGTTTTTTTCCCACCTTAACCGAATGTCCCCTTACTTTTTCCACGTACCACAGGCACCATGGGAAGCACGCATGACAATTTTCGGTATTTTTTGACGTCCGATGCATTTTCTAGGGTTTTCCCGGCGAAAAAACCCTTAAAACATTGCCCGGACGTGACACAACGTGCGTTCGGTGTCCGATTTCGTTCATATCTTGCGTGGGGGACTACATTGGGCATGCACACACGCTCTCAGATTTTGTTTCCATAAAATGTTCTTGCCCCTGCCATTTCGCATGCTCTTCGCTAAATACTTTTTATAATTTTTTTTCATTCTCGTCATTGTCGTATTATTTTAACAACAGCTTCGACGAAAAGAAAATTCTAATCTTTCAAACAAACATACATTTTTGTCACTGAAATTTCATTCAACATATATAGATATTTTACATAGTCGAACGAACTTTAAACGATACTGATAAGTTCATACATAAAAGACTAGTACTTAAACTTAGAACGACATTTAAAAAAAAACTACTCCTCGTCGCTATCAACGAGGTCGATCACGACCGCGCCGTCGCCGCCGTCGTCGTCGCTGCTGTCCGCGGCGACGTCATCCCAGTCGATGCCGCCGCCGTCGGGCGCCTCCACCTGCTCCTGCTCCTCCGCCTCCCCCGGCGCCATCGCCGCCTGCTCTGCCGCCATCGCCGCGGCCGCTTCGATTGCGGCTGCTACCTCGGCGGCTTCCCTCGCAGCCGCTGCTGCCGCCGCCGCCTCGGACGCCCGTAGGGCCACGTGGTACCCCGGAGTGTCATCCGGATCGCCGTCCTCGCGGAGGATGACTTGCTCCGGCGGCAACTCAACCTCCGCCGGCGAGGGGGGAACGGCGGGCGCGGGCGCCCGTGCCGGCGGGGCCCGGTGGCCGCGGGCACCTCCTAGGCCGTGATGCAGCCGTGCCGGAGCGCGAAGACGGCCGCTGCCGCCCGTCAGGTCGGGGGTGACACCGGACGCCTCCAGGCGGAAGGCGGTGATGACCTCCCAGTAGTCCTTCCCGCGCCAGAAGTTGTGACGGCCGCCGGAGTGGCTCCAGAGCTCCTCCTCCGTCGCGCCGGGGCCTTGCGTCGCGTAGCCGTCCTTGTCGATCTTCCAGTTGCGTGGAAGACGACAACCCGGCGGCACGGGGAGACAGTAGCGGTGGAGCTCCACCGTCTCCGGCACGCCGAGGCTAGACGGCCAGGCGCCGGGGACGTCGTCGTCGTCGCTGCCGGCACTGCTGCTGCCGCTGTAGAACGCCATCGCCGGGGGTGTGAGGTCGCTGGGGGTCGGGTGTGAGGGCGTCGGGGGCCGGGTGTGAGGCCGTCGGAGGAGGCCGGTGGCTTTATATAGCCGTCCGGGCGACGGGAGGGTAGGCGGCCGGCTTTAATCGCCATTAATGGCGCCTCGGGACGGGACGGGGGCGGCGGGGCGGTAGGCGACGGGACGGGGCGGCGGGGCGGAAGACGAGGCGGCAGGCGGTGGCGTGCGGCAGGCGAGGAGGCGGCAGCGGTGGCGTGCGGCAGGCGGGCGAGGCAGCCGAAGGAGCGGCGGCAGCGGTGGCGTGCGGCAGGCGAGGAGGTGGCGTGCGGCAGGCCTGCGGCAGGCAGGTCCGGCAGGCCGTTTACTGCGGGCGGCAGCCGCGTTGATTCCGGGCGTGTGCGGCCTCGTGTGCATGCGGGCAGGCGCGTGCAACCGCCTCGTGTGCATGGCGGCCAAGCGACGCGACGGGGGGCGGCAGGCGCGCAGTCGACCCGAGGCGCGCGCGGTTTGACTCCTCGGGCGGCGTGATTGACGGGGGAGGTGGGAGGCGCGACGGGACGACGGTTGGACTTTTTTTTTTGGTTTGGACTAATATCTGCGGGCGGGCGGGACGACCGGACGAAAAAAAAAACCCGTATTCGTATACATACACGCATCGGGCAGGCGGGCGGGCGGTCGGTCTCTTTTTCATATTATGCCCATCGCGCCCTTCGTTATGAAGGGGTATCGGACAATCTTGGCCGTCCTTGTGTTGGAGGGGGTCTACCGAAGCGGAAGTGAATAAACATGGGTGTGTCTAGGACACATCTAGATGTGACATAGTTATTGCACATCTAAATGACTAAATCAAGTTTAAAAAGGGAAAGAAAAAAGAAAAAGAAAATACCCACACGAATCTCCATGTAAGATCAATGATATATGGCTTAGATGTGCAATACTTATCTCACATCTAGATGTGTTTTAGCAAAACCGAATAAACATAGGGAGTATATACGGAGTCAAGAGTCTAAACCGGAATCGAATCAAGCTAGCTGAATCCTACTCTACTCGGCCGATCGCAGCATATAAATGTGTAGCTAGGTCCGGCCACCAACCTGCCTGTTGCGCTCTTACGATCTGGTACGATGGCGACAGCCGTCGCCCACTTTGCGCTACGCTTCGGCATGAAGTTCAACCCGACGCCTAAGGATGCCATCGACTTCTACCTCCGGCGCCGGGTCCTCGGCCAGCCGCTGCCGGACACAGCCGGCGTCATCCACGAGGCGTGGGTTTACGATTCGGAGCCCAAGGACCTCGCCGTCGCGTTCCCTCGGCTTCCCGGAACCCATGACCGCTTCTTCTTCACCACGTGCAAGCGCCAGAAAGCGGCGTGCGGCCACAGGATCTCGCGCACCGCCGGCGCCGGCGGATGGACTTCGAACGCCAAGAAGGCGGTCCAGAGCAAAGAGTACGATTGGTTTTTTTTTTTCATTCAAAAAAAGGCGGTCCAGAACGACGCCGGCCAGACGATCGGCTTCCTCGAGTCCTCGACACCCTTCGCAACTCGTACAAGGACAAGAGCAAAGAGTCCGATTGGTTGATGGAGGAGTACCACATCTGCGGCCTGGATCAATTCGCCGTCGTCGAGGGGGAGGAGCGCGTCCTCTGCAGGGTCTACGTCTCGCCCGGTTCGAAGCCGGGGTCCGTCACGCTCCAGCAATCTGAAGCAGGGGATCGTCTTCTCCTTGGACATGGAGTTGCCAGAGAACACGCCACAATGGCCGCGGCGGCCGTGCAGCAGCAACCGCCGCGTCCGCATGAACCACGGCAGCCGCAGGTGAACAAGAAACCAGCGCTCCCGCGTCCGCAAGAAGCAAGGAAGCCGCAGGTGATCCAGAAGCCAGCGCCGCCGCGTCTCGTGCAGCCGCGTGCCCTTGATAAACGTCGCGTCGCGGTGCCTGCGACCATGATGACAACCACGTCCACGCAGCAGGCGCCCAAGAGGCCGGCGCCTCGCATCGCCGAGCCGCCGCGCCCCAAGCGGACGCGCAATTCTGCTGCTGTCCACGCGCCCGCGGCGTCCGTAGCACTGTCGGCGGCAGTTCGACAAGCCATCGGTGGGTGGAAGCGACCGCCCTGGTATCCTTCGGAGCCGCCGGCTTTCCTGTCGGCGCCGCCGCCTCAGCGCCACGCGACAATAAGCCCTCGTAAATCAAATCCCGCGCTGACCAAGGACATGGACGACTTCGCGAGGTCACTGGAGACCGATCTTGAAATGGCAGCGGACCAGAGCACCATCCAACAAGGAAGCCACCAGAGCACGATCCAAGAAGAAGCTGGCGAGGATGAGCTAGCAAGCGGGTCGGAGTCCCAGCCGCCAGGGGTCGACATGAGCGATTTGTTGAGCTGGTTTGATTCCGACGCAGAAGAGTTGCCAGAGACCAGGGAACACGTCCAAGATGAACAAGAAGGCCAGTATGAGCATGAACATGAGCATGCGAGGTCACTGGAAGGCTTGGTGGCTGACGAGCGAGGAGACGACGTGATAGCACAAGACCTGTTCGATGCGCTGGACAAAATCGGCAATGGCGATGATCTGATCAGCGACGGTGGAGACAAGGACGATTGGCTCACCCAGCCTCTTTCTGCCTACAATGGTATCATGTACTAAGTATAGTAGCTCAAGGAACAGAGACTGTAATTTGCTCCTGTGTACATGTACGTACGTATCTCAAAATTTGTCAATCATATTTCAATGAGATTTGGTTGTATGAAAATGGATATTTTGATTAATAATATATTCACTAGAACTGCAAATACATATTATATATTGTGTAGTTCAAAGTATTTATTGAATAAGTAGCATGAGAACCGATCACTTGTTAGATAGTTAGGAGGGCAGTGATACCTCCAACCCATCGGAGATCAAATCCAGATCTGACGCTTTCATGTTTCATTATCTGAATTATTCTTTTAGTAGGAGGCAATGTTACCATTGATAGCGAGATGCCCATAGTGATTTCGTCAATCTTCAAGCTTTGCAACTTTGATCCGATCTTCAGTAGGCGTCATGTGAGTGCGTGCTTGCGTCTGCGTTGTAATCAGTGTTTCTAAAAAAAGACATAATTAAGTAGCATGATATAATGAAAAAAAATATCATGCATATTGAGGTGGGCCTTTGAGAAGGTGGCATGTGTGATGAGATGAGATGTGTGCATGTTGAAATAAATAGAAGTGATTGACATCAACTAATTAATGAATGCTTTCTCATGCATGTTTCTTTTTGCAAAAAGCATTCTCATGCATGTTGAGGTAGGCCATTGATGAGGTGGCACGTGTAGGGAAAATTCCTGAAACTTGTGATAGGAGCATTACAAAATGAACTAAAATTTGCCATGTTTGGAAAGAGAAAATAAATATGAATTTGTCATGTGATTTGCCACGTCTAGAATTGCCATGTGACAAGTTTCAATCAAAATTGTCATATATAACAAGTGACACGAGACAAAAAAAACATTGAAGGATTGTTAAGTTGATTTAAACTTATCAAAATCTAAAATTTGCCTTGTGGCTATTAGAAACATTTCCAAAAAATTGTCATGTTTTATACAACAAATAATCCAAAATTTGCCATCTAACCTTGTTTTTGTTTTGCCATGTGGACACTACAAAAATGTGTAAAATTTGCCATGTGACAAGTTTGAAAATTCAAAATTTTGCCATGTGGACATTAGGAAAAAAAAAGTGAACTTTCCTTGATTAGAAAACAAACATGATATGACTTTGCCATGTGAGAAATGAGAAAATATTTCTAAATTTGCCATGTATAGAAACAACTTTACTTAGAAATGCAAAACACAATCTAAAATTTGCCATGTGACTATTAGAAACATATCCGAAAAATTGCCATGTCTTATACACCAAATAATCCAAAAATTCCCATCTAACCATGATTTTTCCCCATGTGGACATTACGAAAAATGTGTAAATTTTTCCATGTGACAAGTATGAAAATTAATAAATTTGCCATGTGGACATTACAAAAAATGTGAACTTGCCATGTTTAGAAACAAACATGATATGAATTTTCCATGTGATAAAAGGAGAAATATTTCTAAATTTTCCATTTGTAGAAAACAATTTTACTTAGAAAAAGCAAAACAACAACTAAAAATTTCCATGTGATTATTAGAAACATTTTGAAAAATTTCCATGCCTTATACACAAAAAAGCCAATGCCATCAAACCATGAAAAAAATTAAGAATTTCCATGGTACAAAAAAATAAGAATTGCCATGTTATGTTAAATAAACTTGCCATTGTGTATATAATAGATTTTCCATAGACACTTGTCAATTTGGAACTGGTACATGAAAGTAAAAATGCCATGCAAATTCAGTCAAAACATTACCCTCGTGACAATTTTTACATTTTTTTTGCAAAATTGCCATACACATAGTACACATTTTTGCATATTTTTGCCACCTGGAAACCACAAATGATTATTTACAAACGATGCCATGTAAAATATGGCTTGAGAACAAAGACACCACATCTTAAAATTACACAAAAAGCGAAAAATAAACTTTAAAAAGTTTCATAGTTTTAAATTGGCATAGAATGTATAAAATTTCATCTTAATTTACACATAATAGGAGGTACAACTTTGTAGCTTTGTATCAAGACATTCAGACTAGAAAACAGGAGTAGAGAGCAGCAGACGCACCTTGCCGCTAAATGGTTGCACCGCTGCAAGCCCTGCCACCCGCTTCCTCCACTGGATCGCGTTGGCCAGGCCATTCCCCTGTGTGCCCACGACCACGCATTGGACGTCACCTTCCAAACTCCCGCCACTGAGGCCACCTCCATCAGTTGCCTCTGCTCGAGCCACACCAGCAAGCTCTACCCTTGCCGACCTCACCTGTCCCTAACATGTTCCATGAAATGACCGAAAGGTAAAAAATGACTATCTTTAGGTTTTTTTTCAATGTTAGTCATGGCATTGTATATCTTGTATGCAATTGTGATGTGATGTGCGTCTATGTTCCTCCGTTTTGATGTATGTAGTGTGGATGATCAAACTTTTTGCAATTCATAAATACTGCAAGTCAAGATTTTGTCTCTCAATATATCCCCTCTCAAGAATATGAAACACAAGACTATGAGGAGCCCATCTTGACATGGATTAGGAGGGCTTCTTGATGCAACTCCAAAGGGAATAAGTGGAAACTACACTACCGTCGAAGATAAGTTGCTATGTGTAGCATGGAAGAGATTTGGTATTGGTCCGGTCATCAGTGTTGAGCAAGCAATGAACACTTAGTGGAAGTGTATATATGAGTACTTTGATGAATGCAACAATAGTGGCATGGGTGGCATGAGAGGAGGCATGAAATGATTCATTAGCGTCGTGGAGGAGGCATATGTGGTGCCAATGGTGCCAATGATGTCATTGGAGATGAAGCAATCGATGGAGAGGAAGCAAGCCATGGAGACCATACAAGCACTAGTGATGGCAATGGAGGCAACGGCATTTGAGAGGCTATGCATTCATGATCTACGCACTTTTGTTTGTGTTTGTGATGCACAATGATTGCAGTTTGAATTTAATTTGATAAGTGGATTTGAACTTGAATTCATATGGTGCTTGATTATGTGTGTTGTGATCTCGCAAAGTTTTAACTATCATGTCTAGTTTTGTTTCAGTGTATGCAATTTTTGAAAAAAAGGACAAATATTTCAGGCACCAGTTTTACATCATCTGTTAGGCAGAAAATTTTCTGGTGCCCAAAAACGTTCTCTCTCCTTCCCTAAAACTATTTTGGATGCCAAATTTTACATCAACTAATGGAGATGCTCTAAGCACATGTCTTTGTTAACGAAGTCGGCCCAGAAACAAGGAAGCGCTCATGCACTTTTCTAGAGTCAAAATAGATGACGTCGGCCAGCAGATGCAAATCTGTTTAAAGCAAAATTATGGTACAAATATGCTTTTCTAGCTCGGATCCATTTTTTAGCATAACGATAAGTCAATCATTTGTTATATATTATTTGGCAATGAAAATTTTGTTTCTAGAAAATAGTTGGTTGCATATCATTTAAGATGCTTTTGTGTAGTTTCTAGGACTTGCACTTGTTTCTTGAAAGCAACGTGATACGATAAAATACAAGTTGAAGCACAAGTTTTCTTTTGTTATGCTAATTTGCATTTTAAAAATACATGTCAAACTCTACAATTCATATAAAATATATATTTTATCTTGTGAAACTTGCTTTTGGCATAGACAATTCATAACAGATGGTCAACCTACCGGTTTGTGAGAGAAAAGCAAGTTTGTGTTAAACATATGCTTTCGACATTGTAGGTTGCTTTTCAAATATATCCACATGAATGTGTCCATGTGGGATTTAGCTTTTAAAGGTTTCATGGCGAGAAACATCCAAAAATGTAAGAAAAGCATGTGGGAACTAGTTTTACTCTCAGCAAATACCAAATCATCGATGTGTGCTAAAAAGTAAGTTTCATACCACAAACTTGATTTTTGTGGCAGAATGTTGCTTTTTAGAAATATTTATTAGAACTAGTTTCAAAGATCGCGTCCCAATGAACACAATGGTGAAAGTTGATTCCGATTGGCCGATTTGCTAGAAAGCAATACAATTTTTAAGTGTTGGAATAGAGTTGCATGGCGATGATGTCATCTTTTTTGTTTTTACATTGCTTTCCTTATTTTTCTAGTATATACGTTGTTTGGCTAGAGGTGCACTTGTATCCCCTGTCCTAGCGAGCGCCATGGGAAGTAAAAGCATGAGTGCGCTTTTGTCGTGGTGAAATCACGGCAGATGCCATGAGATGGCTAAAAGTGGGGGGCTGCGTGAGGACGCTGGTGGGTTCCGGAAGCGAGGTTGGCACGCGCGTACGGGAGACACAAGGCGTACCCAGGTTCGGGGCCCTCCGGGGAGGTAACACCCCTAGTCCTGTCGAATGGGACGATAGGCTCAAAGTTTACAATGGTGCTCCTGGAGCTGTTTGGGCGGAGGAGGAAGAAAGAGTTAGTTCTCCATCGCCTCTCCTATGTGTGTGTGTGTGTGTGTGAGTGTTGCTACTGAGCTGAACCGAACTCCTCTGCATGGAGGCCTCCTGGGGGGTCTTATAGCCCGACCCCTCCAGGGTTACATGGGTAAGATTACACACTGCGGGACCCGGATGTCGGCGTCTGGAGCCGGCTGTGGGGCCCGCCGGCTGCTCGGCACTGTGGCCCGTCGCCTCGCGCGTCACAGAGTGGTTGGCGTCGTGGGGACTGCAGTGGCGTGCTGGTGCTGACGCTGGTCGTCCCGGTCAGCGGGGTTGGCAGCTCTGCCGTCGCGCCTTCCCGAGACGGATTGCACTGTAGCCATGCTCTCCCGTCGTGGGGGGCTGTCTTGTCGTTGGGAGCGATGGGACGGCCGCTGACCCGTCACTGGCCGGCTAGCGGGCAGCCGGACCCGGCCAGGGGCTGGGCCTAGCCGGCTCGCGTTGGGAAGCCGGCCGGACGGCCAGCCGGCGGGGAGGGGCACAGGCTGCCCCGATGTTTTGAAAAGGGGCTCCGGGTCCGCTTGCCTACCCGGGGGTCATCCCCCCGACAGTAGTCCCCGAAGCTGTAAAGGCTCGCCGGCTCCAAGCGGGGGAGGCTTTGCAGCTTATCCCCACCCCGAAGGAGCGCGGTTGCGTGGCGAGGAAGTGCCGGCTTGAGGCCGCCGTTCGCCGGGTCGAGGTACTCGACCGTGCCGGAGTCCGAACGGTTCGGCCGGCTGGTCCAGCCGATACGAGGGAGCGCGCCAGTCGCCAGACGAAGCCCCGCCACGTGCAGCCCAGCGGCCGATGAGGCCTGCCAGGCCACGCGCGCGACGGGACGTCGCGGTGGGCTGGGTCCCACCTGGCCGCGGCCTCGGCCCGCGCGTGGGATTTACTGCGGCTGCACGCGCCTGTTGGAATTCTCGGGGCAGTTAAGGCACGCCTTAATGCGCCCGTGCATTGCGGGGGAGTGGGGATCGTGGGCGCAGACGATCCCACTCCCCCACGTTCCGCCGTGGTCTTTAAATGGGAAGGGAGGGGGAGAGGCCGAGGCATTCGCTCTCTTGCCCCTGCCCGTTGCTTCGTCTCTACCTCCCCATCTTCCTTCTTGCGCACACCGCCGCCGTACGCCGTCGCCCGCGCGCCGTCACCCGCTCGAGCTGCCACCGCACCGTGCTGCCACCCTCGCGTGGCCGTCCTCTTTCCACTCCGCCGGCGACGCACTCTCTCTCCTTCGACTGCGCCTCTCCCGCTCTCGCCGATGGCGCCACCGAAAGGTTCTTGGGAGGGGTCAGTGGTCACCGCCGACGACATCGACTACCTTTGCCGCACGCGGCAGCTACCGTCAGCGGAGGAGGTGAAGGCGCGCGCGCCTGGAGAGAAGATGGCGCCGGCGCCGCGGAATGGCGAAGTGGTGGTGTTCTACACCCACTTCCTTCGCGGGCTCGGGCTTCCCGCGAGCGTCATCTTCAGGCGCTTCCTCACATACTTCGGCCTCCAGCCGCATCACCTGGGGCCGAACGCCATCTTGCAGCTCGCCGGCTTCGCAACGCTGTGCGAGGGCTACGTCGGCCTCCTCCCGTACGTGGAGTTGTGGTGCCGCATGTTCTACCTGAAGCAGCAAGGAGCATCCGCCGGCGTCATGGCCGAGTGTGGGGCGGCCGTGCCGGTTACCCGGACGGCGGGCCCCTTCCCGAAGCTGCCGCTCGAGGACTCCGCCAAGAAGTGGCAGAAGTCCTTCTTCTAGGTGAAGAACGCCGACCCGGCCAACGACCGCATCAACCTTCCCCCCTTTGTCGACGCGCCCCCGGCTGAGAAGCTGAACTGGGGGCACAACCCGAAGAGCCCGTCCACGGAGATCCTGGGCATCTGCCGCCGGGTCAAGGAGATGACGGACCGCGAGGGGCTCACCGCCATGGACCTCATCGCCGCCTTCATCGGCCGCCGGGTACTGCCGCTGCAGCGGCGGCCGCACCGGATCTGCGACATGAGCGGCCGGCGCGACCCCTGCCGGCTGTCGACGAAGGAGCTGACGCTGGAGGAGATCGCCCAGCGCGTCAACGACGTCTCCGCCATCGGGCTCAAGGTGAAGGAGTGGCGTTTCGGCAAGGAGCCGTACAGCCGGGATGCCCCGGCGCCAGCGGTGAGTCTCTGGTCTTTGTTCTTCGCGACGTCCGCCCTCCTCATGCGCCCTGACGCCCTGGGCCGGCTGCAGCACTTTCCGAGCCAGCTGGTGCATGACGGCCCGAGTCCCATGGTTCTGCAGCTAGACCGGGACAAATCGGACCCGGAGCATGAGGGAGACGGCGACGCGGGAGCCGAAGGCGGCGAGGAGCGCCTTGCGGACGCGGAAGCCGGCGGCTCCGCTCAAGCCGGTAAGTCTGTGATCCCGGACGTTTTGCGTGAATGGCCGGATGACGACGAAGATGACCAGGACAGGACGAGCGATGCAGCGCCGCAGGACGCGGAGGCGGGCGACGGGGCCGCCCCCAGGGGGCGGCAGAGGAGGGCGACCGGGGAGCCGGCGGGCTCAAGCCGGCCGCACGGGAAGCAGCCGGTCGAGGCGTGGCTGGCTGCGAGCGCCCCGCTGTGGCGCAGTAGGGCCCATGAAGAGGTCCGTCAAGAAGGCGCGCCGGAGTTGTTGCCTTATTTGCCGCCGCTGCTGTTGTTCTCTTCTCTTTTTCTTCTCCTTCATCTCCCTCGCGCACCGTCCAGGAGCACGCTCGAGCCGGCGGAGGCGGCCGAGGCAACGGCAGCCGCGGAGGAGGCCGACCGGCGGCAGGGCCGGAGCGGCGCGGGGGAGCACGAGGTGGCGGAGACCACCGAAGAGGTGCTCGCGGCCCGCCAGTCCGGCACCACCCTGGAGGACGCCGAGCGGGATGCCTGGAGGGCCCGGGCCGAGGCCGAGAAGGAGATGGCCGAGGCGTCGGCCAAGGCGTGGGGCGATGCCGTGGCCGAGGTCGTGGCGAGGCGGCGGCGGTTCACGGAGGAGTCCGCGTGGCTGGAATGGACGGCATCATCGCCACCACCGTCGCCGGTTGCAGAGCATCGATCCAAGTCGGTGCACGACCCGGCCCGCCGGGCGGAGGCGGATGGTCGTGCGGCCGCCGAGGGAGAAGCCGGCCGCGGCGAATCCGGCGACCACGAGCCGGCGGCCGACCCGACGGCCGATCCGGAGGTGCCGCCGGCTATCGACCCGGCCGACGGGGCCGGAGGCGGAGATGGAGGGGACCGCGAGCCGGAGGCAGCGCCAGGCGGCGGAGGAGCGCCGCCCCCAAGAACTTAGGCCGCGGCGGGGAGCTCTCGCGCCCTGGTGACTGCGGAGCCGCGGGCCGCGGGGCGCAGCCTCGAACTGAGGCTAGCCGGTAGCGGAACCAGCGCCGGGTCCGCGGTTCAGCCGCAGCGGCCCTGGGCGGCGAGCTCCAGCGAGGCAACGAGTGGCGCCCCCCGGAGCGAACTGGACGCGGCGGTGGATTCCCTGCGGCTGCAGATCGCCAACCACCGCGGCCAATGGTAGAGCTTCGGCCAGGCGGAGAGCGGCCGGCTGCAGCAGCTGGAGCAAACCTTTGCGGTAAGTTTGCCTATCCTTCGCGTTCTCTTACGTCTCGTTTTTTCTTTGCTTTTGTTGACCGGCCTGGTCGCTTTCCTGTGGGGGCGCGTCAGCGTACCCACTGGGTGTAGCCCCCGAGGCCCGGGCCGGCTGCGTAGCAGGCGGGTCGGGCCTTCTCAGGCGTTAGTGTGCTAACTTTTCTTTCCTCGCAGTCCATCTACGACTAGCGGGTGGCGGCGTACAACTGTCTCCTAGGCCGGTACCGCACGGCCAGGGACCAGCTGGCGGCCAAGGAGGGGGAGCTTCGCCAGGCCAGAGGTACTTTTTTGAACTCTTTCTTGCGTTCCTCCAGTGGGGGCGCGCCAGCGCTCCCACTGGGTGTAGCCCCCAAGATCCAGGCCGGTTGCGCGGCAGCCGGGTCGGATCTTCTTCGCTTCTCATTTTGCTTTTTCGTCCGGCTTCTGACCGGGATCCGGATGTGCAACCGCCACCGTCGACCCGGCGGAGATGGAGGGGCTCCGGCGCCAAGTGGCGGAAGCCGGCCAGTTCCGTGACCAGGCGGCCACGGGCGAGCTGGACCGGCTCGCCGAGGAGCGCCGTCAGGCGGCGGCGCGGCAGGAGGAGGAGGCTAAGAAGGCCGCCGAGGAGGTCGCCCAGCCCAAGGCGGACCGCGACCGCAGCGCCAACGCGCTGGCGGCGAGGGAGCGGGAGGCGCTGTATATCGACGAACTCCTCACGCGTAAGCGTCTCTACTTGTTTGTGTTTTCGTTTCTTTCTGTTTTCCGCCCTTCGGCCTTTTGATCGTTCTTCCCTTTCTTTTCCAGGGGTCTTTCCCGAGACCCAAGAGCTGGCCGAGGCGGCGGTGAACGCCCACCGGCAAGAGCAGATGGCGGCGGGGGCCGCCATCGAGGAGTATGCCGCCTGGTCGGTGGCGGAGATCACTGTGGCCGCCAAGGCCCGCTTGGAGGCGGTGGAGCGCGACATGAACCGGCTTTTCGAAGCCGGTCTGTCGATGGTGGCCGCCCTCTGGCCGGGTGCGATGGTGCCGACCACCGTGAGCCGGCTGGCGCGTTGGCTGGAAGCCGGCGCGGCGCGTCTTGGCGCGTGGAGGGCATCCGCGGCCCAAGCCGGCACGGAGATGGCGCTTGGGCTCGTGGTGTCCTGGTACCTGGGTATCCGCCTGGACCGGCTGCAGGCACGGAGGGCCGGGGCGGAGGCGGACCTGGCGGAGCAGGCGGCGCCGATTGCCGTGCGGGCCAGCGACATCGCGTTGTTCACCCCGCACGGTGAGTTCGTGCCAGAGCGGGCGCCGGACAACTCGGAGCTACCCGCCGACGACTTCGGTCTGGCGCTCGAGGACCTGGAGGGGAGCTCGGTCGAGACGGGAGCCGGCGCGGATGACGACGCCGCCGACTTGGAAGACACTGCCACCACGGAGGATCCGGCGCCAAGTGACGCCGACGAGGCCGCCGCCTAGGGTGTTTTAGTTTCCTGTATCTCTTTCTTTTAAACTTGAAACTTTTGTTAGCCGACAGATCCACCCACTGGGGGGTGTGAGTTATTGTAATGAACTACTGGCCGTGGGCCTTGCTGTATATAGTTGCATGCTTGTTTCCTTGTATGCTTGTGCCTGCCGTCTGGCGGTTTCGCTCTTGCTCTTTTCCCTTAGCCGTTTTCTTGTTCACTCCCCCTTTCGTCCTCCTCCCTGCCAGCCGGACAGCCGGGAGCCGGTCTGTAGCTGGGACGGGGAGCCGGACTCGGAAGGGAGCGATTAGTACTTAGGCCTTAGGATTTGAGCGTAAGCGAAACACCCATTGGGCCGGCTGGCGGCAGGCGGCGAAGCCGGCTGGAGCGCAACCGGTCTGTGCGGGGGAGAGTAGAGGAGAGGGAGATAGCCGGGTTGGCCGAGCCGGGCGTTCGTACGTAGCCGTTTTTTGCGTGAGGACGCTTGCAGCCTTTGAGTCTTGCCAGCCTTGAACAGCCGGGAGCCGGTCTGTGGCTTATGGCAGAGAGGGGGCTTTTAGCGGGGCGCACGTTACTGGCCGGGTTCAGAAGAGTGAGGCGCGGGCTAGCCCGTGAGCCCGCGAGCCACCGAGCCGGCCGTGCCGACCCGGCGGGAGGCAGGCGAATGCGGTAAAGTGCGCAAGAACTCGATAGAGATGAAAAGGTAGCCCCCGAGTGTCGTTCGAGGGACCTGCTGCTTTCATTAACTTCCAAAAGGGGTAGTGATACATACATACATGGCTCAACTGTAAAATGGACGGAGGAGCTCCGCGTTCCAGGGGCGTTCTGTCTCTTTGCCGGAGGCGTCTCTCTTGCGCTTGTTTTGCTTTTGTGCGTCGATGAGGTAGTACGCGTTGTTGCGCAGGGCCTTGCTGATGATGAAGGGGCCCTCCCATGGGTAGGATAGCTTGTGCTGGCCGGCTGTTCGTTGGATCAGCCAGAGTACGAGGTCGCCCTCGCGGAAAGCGAGGGGCTTGATCTTCTTGCTGTGGTAGTGGCGTAGGTTCTGTTGGTAGATGGCTGACCGGCTGAGGGCCAGCACGCGCGCCTCCTCTAGCAGGTCGGCGCCGTCTTGGCGTGCTGCTTCGGCTTCCACTTCCATGTACAGGGTGACCCGAGGCGAGTCAAACTCGAGATCCGTGGGGATGACCGCCTCGGCCCCGTAGACGAGGAAGAATGGGGTGAAGCCGGTTGAACGGTTGGGGGTGGTCCGGAGACTCCATAGGACGGCCGGCAGCTCGTCGATCCAGCTGCCTGGTGATCGCACGAGCGGCTCGATGAGTCGCGGCTTGATGCCGGCCAAGATGAGGCCGTTCGCCCGCTCCGCCTGGCCGTTGGACTAGGGATGTGCAACGGAGGCCAGGTCAAGCCGGATGCCGGAGACGGAGCAGTAGCGCGCTAGTGCGCCCTTGGCAAAGTTGGTGCCGTTGTCGGTGATGATGCTGTTGGGGACGCCGTAGCAGACAGCGATGTCTTTGATGAACTTGACGGCTGTGGGGCCGTCGAGTTTCTTGATCGGCCTTGCCTCGATCCACTTGGTGAACTTGTCGACGGCCACCAGGAGGTGCGTCATGCCGCCACGAGCGGTTTTGAAGGGTCCCACCATGTCGAGGCCCCAAACGGCAAAGGGCCACGCGATGGGGATGGTCTGGAGAGCCGCAGCCGGCTGGTGGCTCTGGGCCTTGAAATGCTGGCAGCCCTTGCACTTGAGGACCAGCTCCTCGGCGTCCTTCAGCGCAGTTGGCCAGTAGAAGCCGTGGCAGAATGCTTTGGCCACCAGAGACCGGGAGGCGGCGTGGTGCCCGCACTCGCCCTGGTGGATATCGAGCAAGATCTCGAGGCCCCTGGCCGTCTCGACGCATCCCTGGAAGACGCCGGTCGTGCTGCGCTTGACGAGCTCGCGGTTGATGATGCTGAAGGCGGAGGCCCGGTGCTGCACTTGCCGAGCCTCGACCTCGTTCGCTGGGAGCTCGCCGCTTGCCAGGAAAGTGAGGATCGGTTGGGCCCAAGATGGCGCCTCCAGCACCATGAGGACGGCCGCTTGCGCAGGCTCGACCGGGTCGGGAGGCGGCGTGCTGGAGCCGGCAGCCCCCGGGGCTGGGTGAGAGGTAGCAGCCCCCGGGATCGGGATGGCAGTCCCCGGGGTGGCATTGGCAGTCCCCGAGCCGGAGGCCGCAGCCCCCGGGGTTGGGTCCAAGACGGTAGCCCCCGGGGCTGGGACGGCGGTCCCCAAGCCGGAGCCGACAGCCCCCGAGATGGAGGGAGGGACTGTTGGGTCGGCCGGGACGAAGATGGACTCCGAATCCGGAGATGGCTTGATGGACGGCTTGCGCAGGTGCTCGAGGGAGACGCCGGTTGGGATTGCTTGCCGGCTGGAGCCAAGCTTGGCTAGAGTGTCCGCCGCCTCGTTCTCGTTTCGGGGGACGTGGAGGAACTCGCAGCCGTCGAAGCTGCCGGTCATCTGCTGGACCAGGTTGCGGTAGCTAGCCATGTTGGAGTCTCTGGCGTCCCACTCGCCAGAGGCCTGCTGGACCACCAGGTCGGAGTCGCCGAAGCAGAGGATATGCCGGATGCCGATTTCTTTGGCCAGCCGGAGGCCGTGGACAATGGCTTCGTACTCGGCGACGTTGTTGGAGGCGGCGAAGTGGATTTGAAGCGCGTAGCACAGCTTGTCACCCTTGGGGGAGGAGAGTACGATGCCGGCTCCCAAGCCGGAGGCCATCTTCGAACCGTCGAAGTGCATGCGCCAGTGCGTTGCGTCGGGAGCTGGTGGCAAGTATTGGGTCTCCGCCCAATCGACGAGGAAATCGGCCAACGCCTGCGACTTGATGGCGGTGCGAGGCTCGTAGAGGATGGTGTGGCCGGCTAGCTCGATGGCCCATTTGGCGATCCGGCCAGAGGCGTCCCGGCATCCCATGATCTCGCCGATGGGGGCCGTGCTCACCACGGTGATGGCGTGCTCTTGGAAGTACTACTTCAGCTTCTTGGCGGCCAAGTACACGCCGTAGCACATCTTCTGGTAGTGGGGGTAGTTCTGCTTGGAGGTGGAGAGGACCTCGCTCAGGTATTACACAGGGCACTGGACCGGCTGTGCCTTGGCTTCCTCGGGGCGCTCTACCACCAGCACCAAGCTGACCACGCGGGTGGTTGCCGCGATGTACATCAGGAGAGGCTCCTTCTCAGCCGGCGCGGCCAGGACGGGCGTGGTGGAGAGCATGCGCTTGAGGTCGCGGAAAGCTTCGTCCGCCTGGTCGAACCACTCGAACGGTGTCGTCTTCTTCATCAGCTGATATAGGGGCAGGGCCCTCTCCCCCTGCCGGCTGACGAACTAGCTGAGAGAGGCCAAACAGCAGGTGAACTTCTGGACATCGTGCAGCTGAGCCGGCCTGCGCATGCGCTCGATGGCCTTGATCTTCTCCGGATTGGCCTCAATGCCGTGCTCCGAGACGAGGAAACCAAGGAGTTGGCCGGCCGGTATGCCAAAAACGCATTTTTCCGAGTTGAGCTTGATCTGGAATTGGCGCAGATTGGCAAACGTCTCCCTGAGATCCTCGAGGAGGGTGAGGTGCTGCTTGGTCTTCACCACGATGTCGTCGACGTAGACGTGCACGTTGCGGCCGATCTGTGGCAGGAGGCATTTTTGCATGCAGCGCTGGAAAGTGGCGCCGGCGTTCTTCAAGCCGAACGCCATGGTGATGTAGCAATATGCCCCGAAGGGGGTGATGAAGGACGTCTTGAGTGCATCCGCCGGGTCCAGCTTGATCTGGTGGTAGCCGGAGTACGCGTCCAGGAAGGACAGGAGCTCGCAGCCGGCGGTGGAGTCGATGACTTGGTCGATCCGGGGTAGGGCAAACGGGTCTTTGGGGCAGGCCTTGTTCAGGCTGGTGTAGTCGATACACATGCGCCAAGTGCCGTTCTTCTTCAGAACGAGGACCGGGTTGGCCAGCCACTCGGGGTGGAACACTTCCATGATGAACCCGGCTTTGAGCAGCCGGGCGATCTCTTCGCCGATGGTTCTTCACTTCTCCTCGGAGAAGCGGCGTAGCGGCTGCCGGACCGGCTTGGCATCCGGCCGGACGTGGAGTTTGTGCTCGGCGATCTTCCTCGGGACACCCGGCATGTCTTTAGGGGACCATGCGAAGATATCCCGATTCTCACGGAGGAAGTCGACGAGCTCGCCTTCCTATTTGCTGTCGAGGCCGGAGCCCACGACGACGTACTCGCTGGAGTTGGGGTTGGATGGGTCGAGCGAAACCTTCCTTGTGCCCTTGGCCGGCTTGAAGGACCCCTCATCGGCCGGCTGCTTGAGCTGGGCCGGAATGACTGGCTGCTTGCCAGCCAGCGCGACAAGACGATCGAGCTGGCGCCTCTCCTCGGCGATGACCAGCGACTCGGCCAGCTTAGAGCCGGCTTTGGCGCACTCCAGAGACTTCTTGTAGTCGCCGGTGATGGTGATGATGCCCTTGGGACCTGGCAGCTTCATCTTGAGGTATGCGTAGTGGGGGACCGCCATGAACTTGGCCATGGCGGGCCGGCCCAAAAGCGCGTGGTAGGGGCTGGCAAGGTTGACCACCTCAAACCAGATCGGCTCGCGGCGGAATTGGGCGCTGGTGCCGAACAACACGTCCAGCCGCACCCGGCCGATGGGGGAGCACGAGGTGCCCGACACGATGCTGTGAAACACCATCTGGGTGGGCTGCAGCTGGCTCTCCTCGATGCCGAGCTTGACCATGGTGTGGCGGTAGAGGATGTTGATGTTGCTGCCGCCATCGATCAGCACCCGCAAAAAGTGGCAGGTGCGCTTCTCAGTGACGAAGGTGGGGTCGAGGACGAGCGCGTAGCCACCCGGCATGGGCATCACGGCCGGGTGGTCCTCCCGGGTCCAACTGACGGGACGGTCGGACCAGTGCATGTACTGGGGGACCGGGGGGATGACGGCGTTCACCTCATGCTGATCGATGGCTTCGCGCCCTCACTGGTGAAGACGACGTAGGCCGCGTCCTGCTGAGGGTATGCATTGTTGGCGAGGGCGTCCGCTGCCGGTGGTGGCGGGGGAGGCGGCGGGAGCTGCTGGTCGGGACCGGGCGGTGGCGGTGGGAAATCGCCACGCATCAGGCGCTGGGTGATGCTGCAGTTCCGGAGCGTGTGCGTGGATGGCTTCGCGCCGCTGTGGTGCTTGCAGGGGGTGTCCAGCATCTGCTTGAAGGAGAATTTCGGCTGCCAGGCCATCTTGCCGGTGCGCTGGCGCTTGACGCCGCCTTGCTCGGCCGGCTGTTCCTCCGCCACGGCGTCCACTTGCTGGTTGTTGTAGTGAGGAGCCGGCTGCTCGGCCTTCCGCTTGTTGTTGTTGTCTTGCCGGCGCTCGTTGGTTTCACCAGCCGACTTTGGGGTGTCCGGCTGGACCGGGACCGGCTTGCCGTCCACGTCGACCGTGATCTTTACGTGCATCACGGAGTCGGCCGTGGCGTACTTGTCCGCTACCGCCATGAGCTCCGCCAGGGTGTCCGGCTCATCGCATATCAGGCGGTGCTTGAGCAGGGTGCCGTCTCGGCACCCGTCGACGAAGTACTGGACGGCTTGCACTTCGTGGACCCCTTCGCAGGAGTTGCGCAGCTCGGTCCACCGCGTGAGGAAGCCGCGAAGAGGCTCGCCCGGGCCCTGAACGCACATGGAGAGCTGGTGAGGCCGACCCGGACGCTTGTACATGCTGGTGAAGTTGCGTACGAATGCATCCTCGAAGTCCAGCCAGGAATTGACGCTGCCGGCCCTCAGGCTATTAAGCCATGTCCGGGCCGAGCCGAGCAGCATGAGGGGGACGTAGCGAACCGCCACGCGCCGGTTGCCATCGGCAATGCCGACAGCCATGGTGTAGTCGGTTAGCCAGTCTTCCGGCTTGGAGACGCCGCTGTACTTGGGGGTGTCGCGTGCCAGCATGAGCCCTTTGGGGAAGGGCTCTTCGCGGATGCGGGGTCCGAAATAGGCGGGGCCAACGGAGCTCTCCTCCTCGAGAAGCGTGGACCGCGCCAGCCGGTCGATGCGGTGGCAAGCATCGGTTTCGTCGTAGGGTTTGCGGGGCCCAGCCGGCTCGCGACGGGGCCGTGTGGCACCGCGCTAGCGGAAGCCGACCGGGGCCGTCGAGGCGGCGGGGGGGGGGGGAAGTTCCGGCTGCTGGACTCGGTCGTTACCGGTAGTCTCGTCGGCAATGCCGTCGCCAGCCGTTGTGACGCGGTTGTGCCGGCTCCGGCTTGCCCGGCGCCGGCCAGAGCGGCTAGCGCTGCCGGCAGGGGAAGATGCCTGCTGCGTGTCCCGAAGGGCCCTCTCCGGGTTCGCGGTGTTTCCTGAAGCGGAGGCGGATGGCTGGGCCGGGTCGAAACGCTTCTGCTGCTCGTTCACCGCGGTGATGAGGTCGCGGATGCGCTGCTGCAGCTGCAGCAGCTCCTCGCCCTCCAGGAACTCGAGATCCGCCATGGCCGCCTGCGCCGCGCGCATGTTCTTGATGGGGGTGTCGTAGATGGGCCGGCCTGCGCCTAGCGCACGGCCGATTGCGTCCCCACGGATACGTACCTCCGCGACCCGGCTGGGCTCAGCGGCGGCCGGCGTGAAGCCGTGGACGTTGTTGTTCTCTCGCTGGGCGGACTCCAGCCGGCGCCGCGTCGCCGCGAGCTCCGTGGCCTCGACCAGCAGCTGCTGACGGTCCTCGTTGAGCTGAGCCGCTGCGGCCGCCGTGTCGGCGTCGGGCGTGATGGGGGCTTGTAAGCTCCGGATCGTCTCGCGAGGAGCCGGAGCTAGCGCCGATGGTCAGCACCTCCGCACGGGTGCAGAGGGCCGCGACGTCGTCGGAGATGGCGCGGCCAACGGGGACGGGCGAGTTGGCGAAGCTGTGTACCTCGCTGGGGTACTCGTCGGGGATGAGCGCGGCGAACACGCGCAGCGCGCCGAAAGGAACGATGAGGCAGCCTGCGGCGTAGGCGGTGCCCGCGCCTGGCGCAGCATGGCAGCCCGCCGGGTTGGCCGCGCAAGGCGCGCAGACCAAGCCATGCGTAATGCGCTCACCGGAGCTGGTGAAGGGCCTCGTCCAGAACTTGACTCCGGCCAATGCCGCGAGCAGCCCCACGGTGGGCGCCAACTGTCGTGGTGAAATCGCGGCAGATGCCATGAGATGGCTAAAAGTGGGGGGCTGCGTGAGGACGCCGGTGGGTTCCGGAAGCGAGGTTGGCACGCGTGTGCGGGAGACACAAGGCGTACCCAGGTTCGGGGCCCTCCGGGGAGGTAACACCCCTAGTCCTGCTGAATGGGATGATAGGCTCAAAGTTTACAATGGTGCTCCTGGAGCTGTTTGGGCGGAGGAGGAAGAAAGAGCTAGTTCTCCATCGCCTCTCCTGTGTGTCTGTGTATGTGTGTGTGTGTGTGTGTGTGTGTGTGTGTGTGTGTGTGTGAGTGTTGCTACTGAGCTGAACCAAACTCCTCTGCATGGAGGCCTCCTGGGGGGTCTTATAGCCCGACCCCTCCAGGGTTACATGGGTAAGATTACACACTGCAGGACCCGGATGTCGGCGTCTGGAGCCGGCTATGGGGCCCGCCGGCTGCTCGGCACTGTGGCCCGTCACCTCGCGCATCACGGAGTGGTTGGTGTCGTGGGGACTGCAGTGGCGCGCTGGTGCTGACGCTGGTCGTCCCAGTCAGCGGGGTTGGCAGCTCTGCCGTAGCGCCTTCCCGAGACGGATTGCACTGTAGCCACGCTCTCCCGTCGTGGGGGGCTGTCTTGTCGTTGGGAGCGATGGGACGGCCGCTGACCCGTCACCGGCCGGCGAGCGGGCAGCCGGACCCGGCCAGGGGCCGGGCCTAGCCGGCTCACGTTGGGAAGCCGGCCGGATGGCCAGCCGGCGGGGAGGGGCACGGGCTGCCCTGACGTTTTGAAAAGGGGCTCCGGGTCCGCTTGCCTACCCGGGGGTCATCCCCCCAATAGCTTTTCAGCATCAAGAATAATTAATTATGTGAATCTGGATCACTCAAAAAATAAAAATAAACTATTTAAACCTGGGAAAGAGAACTAAAATATTATACACATCACACATGTGTATAGAGTGAGTAAATCTCCTGGAACAGAGGCGTAGAGCTGTATACTCGCAACTTCTGCTAGGGAGTGGATAACCCACCTCCTCCCCAAGAAAAGCTTAGGGTTCCTCTGTCTTCCGCCGGTGCCACCGCCGATCCGCCTCGTCTCCGGTGGCCTTAGGGCCATGGCGGCGCGGTGGATCCCGGCTCTTGCCGGCGGAAGGGCTCTGTTTTATATGTTCCTTTGAGTCTTGTTAGAGTTTGTGTCCTGCTTAGGAAGAGGAGACGGCAGCGGCTCCATGAAGATGGAATAAGGTTCTCCCCGCCTTGCCCCCATCCCGGTGGTGTGTCTAGCATCGTTGGTGGGCGTGTGGAGGTGTGTCTCCGGCGGATCTGTCCTTGGTAGATTTGCTCGGATCTGGTCATAGTTCGTCTATGCTCGTGTTTCTTCAGGTTGGCTCCTTCCGATCTACGCTACTCTTCATCGGCGGCGGTTGCTTTTCTGTTGCGCTAGTCCTATGGGGCCTTAGCACGATGAGTTCCTGACTGTCTACTACAATAAGTTTTGCCCGGCTCTGGCGAGGGGGGGGGGGGGGCGATGACGGCGGCGCGCCTTCGGCTCGCTTCAGTGCTTGTAGTCATCGCTAGGTGGTCTACGGATCTGGATGTAATTTTTATTATTTCTGGTGTTCGTTGTACAATCATGATTGAAGATGAATAGATTGAAAGTTTTCTAGCAAAAAAAAGTCTATTTTTTTTTCACTCTTTTATGCTCTGAACTCTTCCATGTATGAACTTTAATATAAAGCGAGGAAGTCAAAGTTGACTTGAATTACATTAAGATAATGAGATAGCTTAGCTTGATTTATTGCATGTTGTTATAAATAAAAACAATTGTTCTCAATATAATTACTGGAAAAAATATAAAGTAAAACAAATTTAGTAAGCTACTCGTTACTCGACTCGTTTAACTAGTTTTGCTAACGAGTTCAAGCATCGGTTCGACTCAACTCGTTACGAGGCGAATTCAAGAGCATTCGAGCGAGTCACGATTTTCTCATTTAACTAGTGATTTTAGGGTTTACTTTCCACCTATATTCACAACAACTACTTCGTTATTCCTTGGAGTAGCGGAAACCCACCCGGCACATGTTATGATGTATGAAGACAAACTTCTTCACTATCTAGCAAAAATCTTCTTCACTATCTAGCAAAAATGTTTATCTCCATAAATGCATGAATTATTTCCTTCCAAAGAAATTTGTACGGCTTTCATGGAATTATACGAAGTCCTATTTCTCATCTTCAAGGTAATATAACAAATGTGTGTGTCAATTTAAAACAATAGAATGTTGATCCCTAGTTTCCTAACCTCTTCTCGGCACTCGCGTTGCTCATCCGGCCAACTCAAGACGAGACCCGAAAATTACCCTAGAGCCACCATATCCTTCCCCCATCTTCTCCCTCACCACCATCTGGCTCAACTCACTTGGCGGACAACAGTGAGACCGCCTCTTTCTGTTGTATTTTGTTCATTGGTCGACTGCCATTCCATTATGGTCATGGGTCATTTACAGGCCGCGAGGAGGAGGACAAAGAGGAAGGTGACATTGCATGCATTGGTGGCTTGGGCGGAAGTGGGATTGGATTCTCTTGCTTGATGAGAGTGTCCACTCTGAATTGTGTGTCGTAACCCCACCATCTTCTCATCGTTGGCGAAATCTAGAATCTCCGCTGCCAAACCGGGCTTCGTTCCCCATCATCTCTTCCTACTCCACTTGGCTAGATGTATAGTGGTCATCTTTAGCATGCACAAGAGCCTTACTTCCCCATCATGGTCTTGTCGTCCGCCATCCCGTCGTTTGCAGATGATCCTCCCATCTATGTAGATCTTCCCTTCCTCTTGACGGCTAGTCCTACGTTGTGGGCTTGTTGGTCTCTCCGCGTGGTAATGATGTGGTCATCTTCTCCTAGCATGAGCTCCATGCTCGTACTAGTGGGTTTCGCTCGTGATTCGTGTGAGAAGTTGTCATTGCGGTGCTTGTGCTTCAGTCGTGGTCATGTTGATGTTGCCATGTTTCGTTCATGTCTATGTTTTACCGAACCTACAGGGTCACAAGCTTAAGGTAATCACGATATGCTGAGTGTTAGTTGGACGAGAGTATCAAGGATTTATTTGTGGAATTGTTTCATTAATATTCGAAATAGTTTCGAGAGGAACCGAAAGCGTTTTGGGGTCACCGGAAGGGTTTCGGAGTTTATCGGGCAATACCGGGTATTACCGATAAATAATATATAGGTGAAAAGTGTTTTCGGAGATGTTAAATTAATAATAAAAGGCTCTAGTAATTGTTAGGAGGCTTTTATATTTAATTTAATATCAACGGGCCTTAAAAAGCCAAGAGGTGAAGGCAATTTGGGCCACAAGGGCCCAACAAATGTGGCGCCCCCTTCTCCCCATGGAAAGGGGAGAGGGAGGCCGAATTGGAGGGGAATGATATGTCTCCGACGTATCTATAATTTTTGATTGTTTCATGCTATTATTATATCAATCTTGGATACTTTATATGCAATTTTATATCATTTTTGGGAACTAACCTATTAACCTAGTGCCCAGTGCCAGTTCCTGTCTTTGCCTATTTTATTGTTTCGCAGAAAAAAGTACCAAAAGAAGTCCAAACACGATGAAACTTTACGGTGATTTTTCTAGACCAAAAGGGACCCTAGAAGCTTCAGGAGGAGGCCATAAGATGTACGGGAGAGCCACAAGCTCACATGGCACACCCCTGGGGGCGCGCCACCTGAGCTTGTGGGCCCCACATAACTCCGATTGACCTAATTCCACTTCTATAAATTCCCATAAATCCCAAAAACAATAGAGAGCCACCCGAAACAATTTTTCCGTCGTCGCAAGTCTTTGTTCTTCCGCGATCCCATCTGGAGGCCTTTTCCGGTACTCTGCCGGAGGGGGAATCGATCACGGAGGTCTTCTACATCAACCTTGTTGCACCTCCGATGATGTGTGAGTAGTCCACCACGACCTACGGGTCCATAGTGATTAGCTAGATGGCTTTCTCTCTCTCTTTGATCTTCAATACAATGTTCTCTTCGGAGATCGATCCCATGTAATCTTCTTTTGCGGTGTGTTTGTTGGGATCCGATGAATTGTGGGTTTATGATCATATTATTCATTGAAACTAATCTAGTTATATTCTGAACTTTATTATGTATGATTGTTATAGCTATGTAATGCTTTCCGGTCTATGAGTTTTCTTTGGTCAAGTTGACGATTAGGTCTTCGGTGGAAGTGGTGCATAGTAGTAGGTCCAATCTTGTGGTGTCCTCACCGAGTGGCAGAAGGGGTAGCGAGGCACGTATTGTATTGTTGCTACTAAGGAGAACACGACGGGGTTTAATTTATTCTATCTACATTATGCCATCTTCCTTAAAGTGTTTCTCAGTTTGTCATGAACTTAATACCATAGATGTAGACAAGAGTCGGTCGATTGGTGGAGTAATAGTAGTAGATGCAGGCAGGAGTCGGTCTACTTGTCACGGACGTAATGCCTATATACATGATCATGCCATGAATAACATCATAACTTCTATTAATTGCCCAACAGTAATTTGTTTACCCACCGTATGCTATTTTTATGAGAGATGCCTCTAGTGAAAACTATGGCCCCTGGGTCTACCTTAATCATATTACAAAAACCAAAAATACCTTGCTGCAATTTATTTACTTTTATTTTACTTTGCAATTTATCTATCTACCACTACCAGATTTAATCCTTACAATTATCGAGTACAAAGGGATTGACAACCCTCTTGCCCGCGTTGGATGCAAGTATTTTCTCTTGTGTGTGCATGTACTGTTGATGGGTGTTTGCATGGTTCTCCTGTTGATTCGATAACCTTGGTTCTCTACTGGGGGAAATACCTATCCGCTACTATATTGCTTCACCCTTCCTCTTCAGGGAAAATCCCAACGCAGCTGACAAGTAGCGGGGGAATCCCCCTCCTCTAGGCTGGCTAAGAGTGGGGGACTTTCCCTCCCTCTTGTGGCACCTCTCCTCCTCCTCCAACCTATATATATTTACTAGAGACTTTTGGCACTTTTGGACACACAACTTTTGGAGCCTCCTCTAGTCCACTAGTTCTAGTTCTAGTTGATCCTAGTTGGTCAATTAGAGCTTGACCTAGATCCTCTAATCCTCATAATTAGAAGCCCAATGTGGTTCTAATCTCCTCCCTCTAATTCTCCGGTGGCGATTAGCTCTGAACAGCAAAGCGCTGCCGGATCGTGAAGACTGTACGCTTGTAACCAAGTAGAGAGGTTGTGCTTTCGGTCTTCCGTTCAAGAGATCGTTCGTGGGCGGTTCGCGGGATCGTTTATCGACGGTTTGAGGGACTCCAAGTACGATCTACACCGACTCATCTACTTCCGCTGCACTCCGGAGTTAGTAACGATCATGATCCAAACCGTTTATGCATCTTCCTATTGTTCCTGGGTGATCGTAGGGCGATTTGTTTCTTTTCTACTACGTTTCCCAACATATGTCGGCTCACCTTGGCAACCAATAGATGTATCGGCTCTTTTCTTTCAAATGTATTTGTGACAATTTAAATTTTATTTGGTTTGTAAACAATGAGATTTTTATTTGGTTGTAAAACTATGATATTTTTATTTGGTTATGAAATATGCGGACTTTGGGCAATGTTTTCGATATGTATGCAAAAAGGGTGCAAAAATATGGTTGCGTATCGGCCCGCGGATGAAAATGCATCGACACGTTGGGTGCACAGACCACCCAAACGCAGAAGAGGGCGGATGCCGCCCAAAACGCCGACCCAAATGGACAAGAAGCACACAAACCGCGCGTCCGTTTGCGTCGGTGCGTTGGAGTTGCTCAAAGCCTTTAGATGTTCCTACGTAACTTCCTTCCACCAAAATTAAACGCTCCCCAATTTCAGGGTGGGCCCCACACCCTCACTAATATCCAATTAAGTACTGCCAAATCATCCTTTACGTAAGATGTAGCATTGCTCTTCTTTTGAGGACCACCAAATCTCGACACTATGGAAAAAATAGACCAGACATAAAATATCCGCGTCCACAACCGGGTACCACTGGTGCAGAGACGTCCTATACAAACGGTTTTTACCCCCTTTCCACGGCAGAGTTTTAAATCGTCGCCTTGCCTATGTGTGCGATAGGGGGGGGGGGGTCCTTCCCACACGACCCAGAAACCGTCGGCGATAGGTCCTCCAGTCACACACGCGAGGCAAAAAAAGAGCTCGTGTGCGATCGGGCGAGCCATCGCAGACAATTATACAGTCCCAATCATTTCCGTTCGTATGTACATCCCACACAGTGAATCCCAGACAAACGTTTCCGTTCGTATGTACATCACACACAATTTTTATGTGGAAACGTTTGTGCAAGGAGGCCTAATGCAAACATTTGTCTGGCGGAAGTTGTGTGTGATTGTTCATTGATCCAACACGCCTACTTTCTAGAAACTGTGTGGGTTGTTTGAGTTCATCGCCCACGGTGTTGTTTGAGAAACCGTCTGCAATAGAAAAAACCAATAAGCAGGCTAATTGGGCAATTATTGATAATCCATTTAGTAATCAAATTGACATTTCATATCAAACACACCATATATTTCATTTCCGTATTACGGCAACCATGATTTCAAATTGAATTAGATCAGAGTACAACATCAGATAGCTTCAGCACTCAGTTACACCATATAGGCATATAGCTAGCTACGCCATTACACAACATCACCAAGTTTCACATGCAACATCCAAAACCTTTGGAAAGTAGCATCATACACGGTAAATAGACAGATGAATCTCATCTGGAAAATTGCTGAAACGGAAGGCGAATATTGAGCCTTCAGTGATGTTGAATGTCCTTGCAACTTTAGGCCAGTGGCTGTGGATAATTGCCCGCCCAACCTTCGTCCTCTTGAGGAAGACTTCAATATTGTACCATGGGTGTTGAATGAACACCTTCCTCGCCTGTTGACCATGCAGGTGGTCTGAGAGGTAATCATCGGTGAACTGCTTTGGAAAGTACTGAAAACAAAGATATGCATAAATATCTGTTCTAAATTTTGAAATGGCACAAAGGAAAAAAAAACAAGGTAAAAGAGTTAGTACCATCCTATAGTTGACTGATGTCTTCTTCATTGTGCAAACAAAGATCTTGCTATTATTCATCGCTAGTTTCTTTATCCTAACAATCTTTCTGAGTTTCTTGACTTGACTGATATTCATGGACATCTCATTTCCCCGTATGCAAAATGGGTCGAACAGTGGGTCTAAACCTCTGACAGCAGGACCTACGTGTGCAAGACCAAATTGTTAAAAACCTCAATGGTAAACCTCAGTGTGCTATTAGCCAAAGGGCCATCCATGTGCAAACCTCGATGCTAAACCTCAGTGCCTCCCATTGTTTCCCTGCAACACATATAAGGCAGATATTGATCAGGTTAAGTGAGAGTTGGCATACTATCAGTAGAATATGTTAATGAAAAATAAACAAATTACAGATCCAGCAGATTAATTCGAGCCGCATGGAAAAGCCAGTTAACCAAACCAAGCATGCTAAACAACTTGGAAATATAGCAATTGTATATGTTTCTCATGTACTCCGTATTTTGTATAGCCAAATGATACGTCTCCAACGTATCTATAATTTTTTATTGTTCCATGCTATTATAGTATCAATCTTGGATGTTTTATATGCAATTATATGCCATTATTGTCGGGGCCGGATTTCTAGGACACAATATCCCAGCAAATGACCCCTCGTGTCGTCACTAGCCCCAGGATTACTGTTACTGGTGGACACATCCTTGTTACAGATTACCAAGCAATTACAAGAATTGGATACAAGACCGTAAAGGTATAATGATACAACAATGATTTCTAGTGACGGGTGACGGAAGCGACTCGTGGTTCTCCAACGTCGATGGGGCTCCATTCCCACAGGAACAGCTGACCAGGATAATTCCTATCCCGCGTGGCTGCTATCCTAGGCTCCACATGGACGCCGTTGTAGTACTCCTTGTTGAAATCCTGACCTGGCCAATTAAATAGCCAGGGACAAGCCAGTGAGTACGTTTGAATGTACTCACAAACATTATGAGCAAAAGATATACCGAATGCATATGTTCATGATGGATTAAATGATAAACATATGTTGACCGGAATTTAATCATGGCATGATAAATATTAATATGGTGCGGAAGAATAAATATAAAATTTTAGTAACAAACAAAGAAAGTTAATGGAACATCGGGCGCTGGACCGCCCGAAAATCCAAAAGAAAATACAAAAGTGGAGAATCGGGCGAGACAGGACCGCCCGAGAATCCAAAAGAAAATATAAAAGTGGAGAATCGGGCGAGACAGGACCGCCCGAGAATCCAAAAGAAAATATAAAAGTGGAGAATCGGGCGAGACAGGACCGCCCGAGAATCCAAAAGAAAATATAAAAGTGGAGAATCGGGCGAGACAGGACCGCTCGAGAATCCAAAAGAAAATATAAAAGTGGAGAATCGGGCGAGTCAGGACCGCTCGAGAATCCAAAAGAAAATATAAAAGTGGAGTATCGGGCGAGACAGGACCGCTCGAGAATCCAAAAGAAAATATAAAAGTGGAGAATCGGGCGAGACAGGACCGCCCGAGAATCCAAAAGAAAATATAAAAGTGGAGAATCGGGCGAGACAGGACCGCCCGAGAATCCAAAAGAAAATATAAAAGTGGAGAATCGGGCGAGACAGGACCGCCCGAGAATCCAAAAGAAAATATAAAAGTGGAGAATCGGGCGAGATAGGACCGCCCAAGAATCCAAAAGAAAATATAAAAGTGGAGAATCGGACGAGATAGGACCGCCTGAGAATCCAAAAGAAAATATAAAAGTGGAGAATCGGGCGAAACAGGACCGCCCGAGAATGCAAAAGAAATGCCAAACGGGTGTCTAAAAGCGACGCCTCGAGAGGTCTTGAAAAGAAATGAGTATCTGGGTAGTCTAGCCATCCCATGAGATACCCAGAAAAAATAAATGAATATCTCGGGTAGTCTAGCCATCCCATGAGATATTCAGAAAGAAAATAAATAAAACTAGGTATTCAGGTGGACTAGCCATCCCAAGTGATACTCAGTGATTTCACATAAAAGAAAAGGTTAGTCCACAATAATACTCATGTTTACAATAATATTCATGACAGCAATAGTATTCATGATAGCATCAGGAGTGTCAATAATTATCCTACAAAATTGAACCATGATCAATTTATTTATTTCCTCCGGAGACCGACACTAAGACCGACACTTGACCAACCCAGACTGTAGTCCTTAACCGTGGACACGACTATTCGAATAGGTTTAAAACTCTGCAGAGGGTGTACTCTTTACCCTCAAGTAAAGTATTTCTTTAGCCTGCACCGGGTTGCTGACTAATTCCAATTACGGCCTTTGGGTTGAAAACACACCTAACCAGCACACACCCGATTAACTTTCCGGATGCCAGGAATCACCCAAAGCATCGTTCAAGAAAAACTCTAAGTCGGGGAGACCATCGTCTCGAATAGCATGGGATCACTATTTATACGCGCGGATTACAAGGGGTGCCCCCCTCTCGGCCTAGCCGGATACACCCATGCCCCCTGACCCGATGACTGGCATTATAACCGGTACCTGGAAACCTTCATCGTGGCCTCTCTGTACGGTGTGTGCAGGGAAAGGGGTTAACAACTTACTGAACCATACCCTACCTGTGGCAGGGACAAGTGGCAGCACGAAACAAGTATGGGGGTTACCGGAACAAGACTCGATCTACGGTCGACTCAGGAGGTTTAAGTTTTCCTGCAGTGGTTAGCACAATATAATTCCTGGGTGGTACCCAACAGGGTCAACAGCTGGCATGTCCCAACATGCCCTCACTGGTCATTCTCGTCACAACGAGATTTCAGTCTCACGGTCACTTCTCTCGTGACTGATTCTTTCCTGCAGATTAGTCCGGACCAACATATGCATATGTGACATGTGAAAATGACCATATTCACTCATATTAAAATGAAGATCAAATATTATCAGGGGATCAAGCATGCATAGCTAGCAATATGCAAACTTTATATGAATTCAACATATTCATGAATCCATTATTTTGGCAACAATTAACCATGCATTCACCATATCAAGTGTTCAAGATGCTTGCCTTGAGCATGCAGAAGTGTTGGGTGCACTCCAAAACTTTGAAAATTTTATTTTCCCTCCATTTCCTATTTTCAAAAATATTACAATTACCACATAAAGCCAAAACAGTGCTGAAAAGTTGTTTGGAAAATTTTGGAATAAATACTAAAATAAACTAGATGAAAAATTAGGAATATCAGAAAAAGAATCAAATTATTTGGAGTTCATATGATTTTCCTAGGAATTTCCTAAGCTGAAATAAAAGACTAAATGGACTATTTAATTGATCCAACAAAAACTAAGCTTGGTAAAAATGTTCACCCTAGCTGGATTAATAGACCATGAATTTATGAGTATGTGCAAATTTGAATCATCAAATTTGGTTTTGAAATGGCCACTTTAGCCGTCTGGCGCTATTGGGCCAAGCCTAGTCGCTCGGCCGTGCGGGAGGGCTGCAACGTCGAAGGCGTATTCCTAGGAATACGTTTTTCCCGCGCGGAAACGGTGTCGAGGGAGCCCGTCTCCACTTAAGCCGGTGCGGGTGTGACTTCCAGTCACTGACGGTGGGTCCCGCGGGCCCACCAGTCAGGTTTGACTGGTCTTCGTCGTCACCGCGCGGGAACAATGTGATGGCCTAACTTAATAGGGATGCTAGACTACTCATATCAATTAGGAGTTCCTTCTTTTCCGGGAGCCCATTCGGAAAGAACTCCAAAGTTAAGCGTGCTCAGCTTGGAGTAATTTCGGGATGGGTGACCGACCGGGAAGTTGGTCCCGGGTGCGCACGAGTGAGGACAAAGTGCGCAGGAAAGACTAGTATTGATCTGTGGGGCCAGTTTAGATCCTGCCAGGAGTAACGACCGCCGGCGAGTGTGTCCGGGGTGTTACAAGTTGGTATCAGAGCTGACCCTCGCGGTTACACGGATGTTTGCGGACAGGTGCTCGGTCATGTTGTGCATGACGTTTGTGACCCGTCGTGGCACACGGCATGGCACATGTGCCAGACTGGATGTACAGACGTATGTGCCAAGAGGGAACGTTCCTATGGCCCGACGAGGACGTCGGTTCCTCTGAGTGGGGGTGTATGTGATGGCCTAACTTAATAGGGATGCTAGACTACTCATATCAATAAGGAATTCCTTCTTTTTCGGGAGCCCATTCGGAAAGAACTCCAAAGTTAAGCGTGCTCAGCTTGGAGTAATTTCGGGATGGGTGACCGACCGGGAAGTTGGTCCCGGGTGCGCACGAGTGAGGACAAAGTGCGCAGGAAAGACTAGTATTGATCTGTGGGGCCAGTCTAGATCCTGCCAGGAGTAACGACCGCCGGCGAGTGTGTCCGGGGCGTTACAAACAGGGAAGGACGCGGCTGTCGGCGGCGATTGTCGGCGAACAACGGCGCCGTTCGGAAAACCGAGGCCACCCACGAGCTCAGGAGGTCGAGGCGGTCCCGTGGGTACCATCCTTGGTCGCAAGAGTGGACGGAGTCGCTGACGGCGAGCACTCCCGAGGAACTCTGGCGGAGGTGGGAGGGGAATTTCGTCTACGGTGTTTCTCCGGTGGAATTGAAGGTGGGGATGGAGTCGCAGGACTATGAGGAGGCGTTTGGTGCAGAGAGTGGGGAGGGGGAGGCTCAGACGGCGTCGGAATCTACTAGACAGCGACGGAGGCCGATGTTGCCGAAGAGGAAGAAGACGACCTCTCCCGGCCGTTTGGCTGCCGAGGTGGTTTCCAGGGAGGAGAGGAGTGATGTGTGGAGGGGCTGAGCGAGCTCGGGGTCTCTTATAGAACGGGGGAAACCCTTCCCGTGGCTTCCAGGAGAAGGCCCGACGGCGGCGTCCATTAGTGCGGTGGTTGTGGTCGTTGCGAAGCCGGTGGTGGGCGGTGGAGATCAGTGAGGAGGTGGCGGTTCGGGGATAAGCTCAGGAGGCACCAGGTGGCCTGGTCGGTGCCGTCCCTGAGTTGATTACGGCGTCGGCCTTTACTACGGCGGTTGAGGCCGGTGAGGACGGCGATGGTCGGCGCTAGGGGACGAGGGAGAGTGTCGGCTAGGTGTGGACGTCCTGCGGTTGCTAGCTGGGGGCGGTGGAGGCTGGGGAGGTGTGGGTGCGGGCGGCGCCCTGGCGTGCAGTACGCGTGTTCTGGACGCACCCGACGCGCTCTGGACACACACGCCAGGTGCTCGGTGATATGCCAGGGTGCTCCAAGCTGATCCTAACGAGCTGATTTTTGGCAGGGTGATGGTTACAAGAATGAAAAGTATGCTGGACAAGTTATTTTGGCAAACGGAGCAATGTCCAGTGCAAGTTTAAGACCTTGCCAAATCTGTCATGCCTGCAAGGTGTCTGATGAAATGCTAGGGGTGGCTAGGTGATTTTGTTGGAAGTGAGACTTAGCAGGTTGGTGCCTCTTTGGATGAGAAGGAAGGTGGTAGGGTTGGATAGACCATAAGAGAAACTTGCAAGTGCAAGTTTGGAATAATTTCAGTTCTGGGCTGAAAATACAGAGAATCATTTGGTGGACCTAAATGATGCAAATGGGGGTGAGCTCCTGAACTTAAGGGTTTGGTCGGAAGGACTACAAGTGGGAAAAATTTCAGAATTATTTGAGCAAGGAAAATTAGGGTTGTAGTGGTAACTCAAAAATAGGACGGAATTGAAAAGAGGAAGTTGTGCTCAAAATTTTCAAAAGACCAAGTTGGGTTTTTGCATAAAAATGATATATAGGCATCACATGAACCCTCATAATTTTTGTGGAATTTTAAAAGAATTATTTAAAATGATTGTAGTGCAACAGAAGCATTTCAAGTATTGAAAATGCTATTAAAAGGGATTATTTTTGGAAATTTTATTATGAAAATATTTCCTACTGTTATTTAAATTATAAGTGAAATGATTTAAGAAAACTACCAAAGCCCATAATATTTTCCAAAATTTTCTATATGGAGGGAAGAATTTTGGAAAACAAAAAACAGAAAATACACTAAAATTAATTAAAGACCTAATATAATTCAAAATTTTATTCCTGGCCAAATTTAACTTAATAAAAATATGGTTAAATTTTTGGGGTGTTACAAACTCTACCCCCCTTAAGAAAATCTCGTCCTCAAGATTTGTTAAGGGCGGAAGAACTAAATGCATATCACAACAAACAATATTGTGCAGAATGCAAACATAGTAATGCACTTATGACATACGCCCTAAAATACCATACAACGGTTGCGTTATGTAAACTAGCGTGAGACACAGAAACAACCACACTCATGACCATCTACGGTTCGAAGGTGGGATCTACCGGGCAACAGGGTTACAACGGACTCGACAACTACTCTGGTGGACTCAGTCCACTTCGTTGACATCTAGACGGGCACAACCCGCAGATATTAAGGAGTTGGCCGGGGTCGGGTGGGGAGCTACTGGGTTGGGGTAGCGATGATGCCCTTCGCGGGGGATCGAGGTCACCGTCCCGTTGGAGTAGGTCTCCAAGAGACGACGGAGTTCCCCGGGGGAGGCGAAGGCATTGCCCGGGTAGATGACAGGGGCAGATCTTGGGGGCTCAACTGGCCTCCCAAGCAGCACTATCGGGGTGTCGGCGGTGGGTGCAGCTTCACTTCTCACCGGGGTCAGGAGAGCGAGTGTCCTGCGGGTCGCAATCAGGTCAAGGGTGACCTGATCGAATAGTGCCTCTTGCGCTCTCAGGTAGCGCACTAGATGCACTAGGGAAGGATCTGTCTCATGGTCTCCGTTGGCGACCTGAGTCGGGCTACCATAGCCTTCACGACTAGAGTAGTAGTAGAAAGGACGGATGTTAACCCACGGCGACAAATGCCGGAGATGAACTATACCCTCTCGGGCTGCAAGTTGGATGGCTTGGGGCTCGTCGGAGGTCGTCCTCCCGGTGAACCGGTAGGGGCGTTCCGATGTGATGCCCCTCCCGTAGATGTGCACCGTGGCCCAGAACTGGTGGATGGCATCACTCGTGTGCTCTTGGTACACGACGTACTCCGGGGGCTCTTCTGTGCCAAAAGCACGACGGGTGAGATTGGCGAGGATGACTACAAAGCCTCCAAGCTCGGCTACGGTGGTCTCGTTGCGCACGATGGGGCCAGACATTTTGGTGGTTGGATATCGAATTGAGAGTGAGGTTGTGATGTGTTGAGTTGGGGCAAGGCTTCCTTTATAAGCCAGCAGAGTCTTCCATCGCACGCTTATGGATGGGACAACTCAGGTGTCGGCCACAGGCACACGGCCTATGGACCGGCTGCTAGGTTGGGCACCGACTATCAAAAGATGTCGGCTGGCCACTGTGTAGGCTTATCGGATGAGATGGGCTTGGCTACGGACAGGAAAGATTTGGACGGTGTGGAAGCCTAAGGATAATGACCAGGCTAAGATAGGATTAGCCAATGGTCAGCCTGGCTCTGATACCAAGGCTGTCGGGGCCGGATTTCCAGGACACAATATCCCAGCAAATGACCCCTCGTGTCGTCACTAGCCCCAGGATTAGTGTTACTGGTGGACACGTCCTTGTTACAGATTACCAAGCAATTACAAGAATTGGATACAAGACCGTAAAGGTCTAATGATACAACAATGATTTCTAGTGACGGGTGACGGAAGCGACTCGTGGTTCTCCAACGTCGATGGGGCTCCATTCCCACAGGAACAGCTAACCCGGATAATTCCTATCCCGCGTGGCTGCTATCCTAGGCTCCACATGGACGCCGTTGTAGTACTCCTCGTTGAAATCCTGACTTGGCCAATTAAATAGCCAGGGACAAGCCACTGAGTACGTTTGAATGTACTCACAAACATTATGAACAAAAGATATACCGAATGCATATGTTCATGATGGATTAAATGATATACATATGTTGACCGGAATTTAATCATGGCATGATAAATATTAATACGGTGCGGAAGAATAAATATAAAAATTTAGTGACAAACAAAGAAAGTTAATGGAACATCGGGCGCTGGACCGCCCGAGAATCCAAAAGAAAATACAAAAGTGGAGAATCGGGCGAGACAGGACCGCCCGAGAATCCAAAAGAAAATATAAAAGTGGAGAATCGGGCGAGACAGGACCGCCCGAGAATCCAAAAGAAAATATAAAAGTGGAGAATCGAGCGAGACAGGACCGCCCGAGAATCCAAAAGAAAATATAAAAGTGGAGAATCGGGCGGGACATGACCGCCCGAGACTCCAAAAGAAAATATAAATGTGGAGAATCGGGCAAGACAGGACCGCCCGAGAATCCAAAAGAAAATATAAAAGTGGAGAATCGGGCGAGACAGGACCGCCCGAGAATCCAAAAGAAAATATAAAAGTGGTGAATCGGGCGAGACAGGACTGCCCGGGAATCGAAAAGAAAATATAAAAGTGGAGAATCGGGCGAGACAGGACCGCCCGAGAATCCAAAAGAAAATATAAAAGTGGAGAATCGGGCGAGACAGGACCGCCCGAGAATCCAAAAGAAAATATAAAAGTGGAGAATCAGGCGAGATAGGACCGCCCGAGAAACCAAAAGAAAATATAAAAGTGGAGAATCGGGCGAGACAGGACCGCCCGAGAATCCAAAAGAAATGCCAAACGGGTGTCTAAAAGCGACGCCTCGAGAGGTCTTGAAAAGAAATGAGTATCCGGGTAGTCTAGCCATCCCATGAGATACCCAGAAAAAATAAATGAATATCTCGGGTAGTCTAGCCATCCCATGAGATATTCAAAAAGAAAATAAATAAAACTGGGTATCCAGGTGGACTAGCCATCCCAAGTGATACTCAGTGATTTCACATAAAAGAAAAGGTTAGTCCACAATAATACTCATGTTAACAATAATATTCATGACAACAATAGTATTCATGATAGCATCAGGAGTGTCAATAATTATCCTGCAAAATTGAACCATGATAAATTTATTTATTTCCTCCGGAGACTGACACTAAGACCGACACTTGACCAACCCAGACTGTAGTCCTTAACCGCGGACACAGCTATTCGAATAGGTTTAAAACTCTGCAGAGGGTGTACTCTTTACCCACAAGTAAAGGATTTCTTTAGCCTGCACCGGGTTGCTGACTAATTCCAATTACGGCCTTTGGGTTGAAGACACACCTAACCAGCACACACCAGATTAACTTTTCGGATGCCAGGAATCACCCAAAGCATCGTTCAAGAAAAACTCTAAGTCGGGGAGACCATCCTCTCGAATAGCATGGGATCACTATTTATACGCGCAGATTACAAGGGGTGCCCCCCTCTCGGCCCAGCCGGATACACCCATGCCCCCTGACCCGATGACTGGCATTATAACCGGTACCTGGAAACCTTCATCGCAGCCTCTCTATACGGTGTGTGTAGGGAAAGGGGTTAACAACTTACTGAACCGTACCCTACCTGTGGCAGGGACAAGTGGCAGCACGAAAGAAGTATGGGGGTTACCGGAACAAGACTCGATCTACGGTCGACTCAGGAGGTTTAAGTTTTCCTGTAGTGGTTAGCACAATATAATTCCTGGGTGGTACCCAACAGGGTCACCAGCTGGCATGTCCCAACATGCCCTCACTGGTCATTCTCGTCACAACGAGATTTCAGTCTCACGGTCACTTCTCTCGTGACTGATTCTTTCCCGCAGATTAGTCCGGACCAACATATGCATATGTGACATGTGAAAATGACCATATTCACTCATATTAAAATGAAGATCAAATATTATCAGGGGATCATGCATGCATAGCTAGCAATATGCAAACTTTATATGAATTCAACATATTCATGAATCCATTATTCTGGCAACAATTAACCATGCATTCACCATACCAAGTGTTCAAGATGCTTGCCTTGAGCATGCAGAAGTGTTGGGTGCACTCCAAAACTTTGAAAATTTTATCTTCCCTCCATTTCCTATTTTCAAAAATATTGCAATTACCACATAAAGCCAAAACAGTGCTGAAAAGTTGTTTGGAAAATTTTGGAATAAATACTAAAATAAACTAGATGAAAAATTAGGAATATCAGAAAAAGAATCAAATTATTTGGAGTTCATATGATTTTCCTAAGCTGAAATAAAAGACTAAATATACTATTTAATTGATCCAACAAAAACTAAGCTTGGTAAAAATGTTCACCCTAGTTGGATTAATAGACCATGAATTTATGAGTATGTGCAAATTTGAATCATCAAATTTGGTTTTGAAATGGCCACTGTAGGATTATTTGAACACTGCTGAAAATGAAAAATAGAAAAGGGCGGAAGCGCGCTCTGGGCGGGACTTAGCCGTCTGGCGCTACTGGGCCAAGCCCAGTCGCTCGGCCGCGCGGGAGGGCTGCGACGTCGAAGGCGTATTCCTAGGAATACATTTTTCCCGTGCGGAAACGGTGTCGAGGGAGCCCGTTTCCACTTAAGCCGGCGCGGGTGTGACTTCCAGTCACTGACGGTGGGTCCCGCGGGCCCCCAGTCAGGTTTGATTGGTCTTTGTTGTCACCGCGCGGGAACAAGGATGGACGCGGCTATCGGCGGCGATTGCCGGCGAACGACGGCGCCGTTCGGAAAACCGAGGCCACCCACGAGCTCAGGAGGTCGAGGCGGTCCCGTGGGTACCCTCCTTGGTCGCCGGAGTGGACAGAGTCGCCGACGGCGAGCACTCCCGAGGAACTCCGGTGGAGGTGGGAGGGGAATTCGTCTACGGTGTTTCTCCGGTGGAATTGAAGGTGGGGATGGAGTCGCGGGACTATGAGGAGGCGTTTGGTGCAAAGAGTTGGGAGGGGGAGGCTCAGACAGCGTCGGAATCTACTGGACAGCAGCGGCGGCTGAAGTTGCCGGAGAGGAAGAAGACGACCTCTCCCGGCCGTTTGGCTGCCTGAGGTGGTTTCCAGGGAGGAGAGGAGTGATGTGTGCAGGGGCTGAGCAAGCTCGGGGTCTTTTATAGCACGGGGGAAACCCCTCCCGTGGCTTCCAGGAGAAGGCTCGACGGCGGCGTCCATTAGTGCGGTGGTTGTGGTCGTTGCGAAGCCGGTGGTGGGCAGTGGAGATCAGTGAGGAGGTGGCGGTTCGGGGATAAGCTCGGGAGGCACCAGGTGGCCTGGTCGGTGCCGTCCCCGAGTGGATTACGGCGGCGACCTTTACTGCGGCGGTTGAGGAGGGTGATGGTCGATGCTAGGGGACGAGGGAGAGTGTCGGCAAGGTGTGGGCATCCTTCGGTTGCTAGCTGGGGGCGGTGGAGGCTGGGGAGGTGCGGGTGCGGGCGGCGCCCTGTCGTGCAGTACGCGTATTCTGGACGTGCCCGACGCGCTCTAGACACGCACGCCAGGTGCTCGGTGATATGCCAGGGTGCTCCAAGCTGATCCTAACGAGCTGGTTTTTGGCAGGGTGATGGTTACAAGAATGAAAAGGATGCTGGACAAGTTATTTTGGCAAACAGAGCAATGTCCAGTGCAAGTTTAAGACCTTGCCAAATCTGTCATGCCTGCAAGGTGTCTGATGAAATGCTAGGGGTGGCTAGGTGATTTTGTTGGAAGTGAGACTTAGCAGGTTGGTGCCTCTTTGGATGAGAAGGAAGGTGGTAGGGTTGGATAGACCATAAGAGAAACTTGCAAGTGCAAGTTTGGAATAATTGCAGTTCTGGGCTGAAAATACAGAGAATCATTTGGTGGACCTAAATGATGCAAATGGGGATGAGCTCCTGAACTTAAGGGTTTGGTTGGAAGGACTACAAGTGGGGAAAATTTTAGAATTATTTGAGCAAGGAAAATTAGGGTTGTAGTGGTAACTCAAAAATAGGACAGAATTGAAAAGAGGAAGTTGTGCTCAAAATTTTCAAAAGACCAAGTTGGGGTTTTGCATAAAAATGATATATAGGCATCACATGACCCCTCATAATTTTTGTGGAATTTTAAAATAATTATTTAAAATGATTGTAGTGCAACAGAAGCATTTCAAGTATTGAAAATGCTATTAAAAGGGATTATTTTGGGCAAATTTTATTAAGAAAATATTTCCTACTGTTATTTAAATTATAAGTGAAATGATTTAAGAAAACTACCAAAGCCCATAATATTTTCCAAAATTTTCTATATGGAGGGAGTGAAATGCGCCACTGGTCCATGAACTCAAACTGATTGCACACTTTAGGCCAACAACTCGAGAAGTGATCGGATTTAGTCCGCAAACTTGTTGATTTGACCAAATAAGGCCAAAACAGGCCCGAGAGTAAAAAAACGGCCACGTGGATGCCATGTCATCGTTCCATTGACTGCTTGTGAGTTCACTATTTTTTACAGGGGTCTATTTGCAAATTGGACGGTTTTTCTCACAAACCATGCTAAGGGCGTTTGGAGTGAAAAAAATATTAAATTTTTTGCATCACCCAGGACTTGAACCTAGGCTGTTCGGAATTTGTAATGCATCAACGACCACCGAACCAACACTGGGCTTGCACACTAATCTACAGCCCGCAGCATATATTTTCATCTAGAATCAGGAGAGAGAGAAAAAAATCAGAAGGTCCTCCAGATAGTTTTTCAATCAGGCGATCTCTTTCCTTCTCTTTCGCTTGACTGTTGCCTTGTTTGTCGGTAGATCGTAGCGTTCCCTGGTTTCATAATTATGTGTTGGATGGTTTCAGAACTATGTGATCATTGGAAAAAAATTAAGAACTATGAATGCTATTGCCATTAAAGTCATGTTCTATATATATGTCTGAAGTGTGAGTTATATCTTGAATGTGAGGTTTTGTATTGTCGTCAAGATGTATATATATATATATCACTTCTATATTTTCTGAAATCAACTAATTCTACATACATATTTAACTAATGATTCTGCGCAGATAAATAAAGTAGGCTGCTTGTTCGTACATGAGTGAGTTTGTGGTGTATCGGTCTGGAAGCTGATTTCTAACCCAACAACGTGGGTTCAAGTATGATATAACTCAAATTTTATTATTTATTTTTCTTCCGATTCTACGTTAATATATATATAGCCTGGGCTGTAGTTTAGTGTGGAAGCTTGGTGTTGGTTTGGTGGTCATTGGGGCATTTCTAATTCTGAACAACCCAGGTTCAAGTCCTTGTTTAATATATTTTTCATTCCAAACGCCCTTAGCATGGTTTGTGAGAAAAAAATTGTCCAATTTGCAAATAGACCCCTGTAAAAATAGTGAACTCACGAGCGGTCAACGGAACGATGACATGGCATCCACGTGGCCGGTTTTTTTAACTCTCGGGCCTGTTTTGGCCTTATTTGGTCAAATCAACGAGTTTGCGGACTAAATCCGATCACTTCTCGAGTTGTTGGCCTAAAGTGTGCAATCAATTTGAGTTTATGGACTAGTGGCGCATTTCACTCATATGGAGGGAAGAATTTTGGAAAACAGAAAACATAAAATACTCTAAAATTAATGAAAGACCTAATATAATTCAAAATTTTATTTCTGGCCAAATTTTACTTAATAAAAATATGGTTAAATTTTTGGGGTGTTACAATTATATATCATTTTTTGGGACTAACCTATTAACCTAGTGCCCAGTGCCAGTTGTTATTTTTTACCTGTTTTTGCCTTTTCAGAAAATGATTATCAAGCAGAGTCCAAATGAAGAAAAAACTTTGGATTAACTTTTTCTTGACCAGAAGGGACCCTAGAAGCTTCGGGAGCAGACCAGAAGAGTCACAAGGGAGCGACAAGCCCGGAGGGTGCGCCCAGAGGGTAGGCGCGCCCCTAGGCTTGTGGGCCCCTCGCGACACCTCTTGACCTAATTCTAGCGCTATAAATTCCAAAATATTCCCAATATACCAGGGAGACAGATGATAAAACTTTTCCGCCGCCGTAAGCCTCTGTTCGTCCACGATCCCATCTGGAGGCCTTTTCCGGTACTCTGCCGAAGGGGGAATTGATCACGGAGGGCTTCTACATCAACCTTGCTACCCTTTCGATGATGTGTGAGTAGTTTACCACAGACCTATGGGTCCATAGCTAGTAGCTAGATGGCTTCTTTTGTCTCTTTGATCTTCAATACAATGTTCTCCTCGATCTCCTTGGAGTTCTATTCGATGTAATCTTCTTTTGCGGTGTGTTTGTTGGGATCCAATGAATTGTGGGTTTATGATCAGATTATTCATGAGAAATATTTGAGTCTTTTCTGAACTTATTTATGCATGATTATTATAGCTTTGTATTTCTCTCTGATCTATCCGTTTGGTTTGGCCAACTAGATTGATTTATCTTGCAATGGGAGAGGTGCTTTGTGATGGGTTCAATCTTGCGGTGTTCTATATCCCAGTGACAAAGTAGGTGATAAGACATGTATTTGTATTGTTGCCATTAAGTATAAAAATATGTGGTTTAATCATATTGCTTGAGTTTACTTTGTCTATATCATGTCATCTTGCTTAAGGCGTTACTCTGTTTTCATTAACTTAATACCCTAGATGCATGCTGGATAGCAGTCGATGGGTGGAGTAATAGTAGTAGATGCAGGCAGGAGTCGTTCTACTTGTCTCGGACGTGATGCCTATATACATGATCATTGCCTTGAATATCGTCATAACTATGCGCTTTTCTATCAATTGCCCAACAGTAATTTGTTTACCCACCGTATGCTATGCGTTCGAGAGAGAAGCCTCTAGTGAAAACTATGGCCCCCGGGTATACTTTTATCATATATTAAAACCAAAAATACCTTGCTGCAATTTATTTACTTTTATTTTATTCTGTATTTTACTTTATCTATCTATCACTATCAGACTTAATCCTTGCAAGTAACTGCCGAGGGGATTGACAACCCCCTTGTTCGCGTTGGGTGCAAGTATTTGCTTTTGTGCGTGTAGGTGCTGCTAACGAGGTTCTGTGTGGTTCTCCTACTGGATTGATAACCTTGGTTCTTAACTGAGGGAAATACTTATCTGTACTATACTGCATCATCCTCTCCTCTTCGGGGAAATCCCAACACAGTTCACAAGTAGCAGGAAGAATTTTTGGCGCCGTTGCCGGGGAGACATCACCAAAACCTATCAAGTACCTTCGCATAAACTATCATCTACTTGCTGTTATTTTCATTTGTCTTTTATTTGCATTTGCCTCTCGTTTTCATCTCCCCCACTTCTAAAACAATTTTACAAAAACACAAAAATATTTTATTTGCTTGTTTGCTAGTTTGCTTGCTTTGTCGCTATGTCTCAAGAAAATACCAAATTGTGTGACTTTTCAAATACTAATAATAATGATTTTATTAGTACTCCAATTGCTCCTCCCGCCACTAGTGCGGAGTCGTGTGATATTAATGCTGCTTTGTTGAATCTCGTTATGAAAGAACAATTTTCTGGCAGTCCTAATGAAGATGCTGCTTCCCATCTTAATACTTTCATTGAATTATGCGATATGCAAAAGAAAAAAGATGTGGATAATGATATTGTTAAATTGAAATTATTTCCGTTCTCACTAAGAGATCGTGCTAAAACTTGGTTTTCATCCTTGCCTAGAAATAGTATTGATTCATGGGATAAGTGTAAGGATGCTTTTATTGCCAAGTATTTTCCTCCCGCTAATATTATTTCTTTAATAAATCAAATTATGACTTTTAAGCAACTTGAGCATGAACATGTTGCACAATCTTGGGAGAGAATGAAATTAATGATAAGAAATTGCCCAACACATGGTTTAAGCTTATGGATGATCATACAAAATTTTTATGCGAGGCTACACTTTGTTTCTAGAAATCTTCTAGACTCTGCCACAGGTGGTACTTTTATGGAAACTACATTGTAAGAAGCTACAAAACTCCTAGACCATTATTCTCAATGGCACACTGAAAGAACTCCAACTGGTAAGAAGGTAAATTCTGTCGAAGAAATTAATACTTTGAGTGATAAGATGGATGCTCTTATGAAATTGGTTGCTTGTAAAAGTGCTCATATTGATCCTAATGATGTTCCATTGTCTACTTTTATTGAGCAAAATAATGATGCTATTGATGTTAATTTTATCTCTAGAAATAATTTCAACAACAATGCTTATAGGGGTAATTTCAATCCTAGACCATTTCCTGGAAATTCCTCTAATAATTATTGTAGTTCCTATGGTAATTCATATAATAATAGTAATAGGATACCCTCTGATCTTGAAAGCAATATTAAAGAATTTATTAATTCTCAAAATATTTTCAATGCTATGGTAGAAGAAAAACTAAATAAGGTTGATGACATGTCTAGGAACATGGATAGAATTTCTCATGATGTGGATACTCTCAAAATTAAAATTTTGCCACCCAAGCATGATATAAATGAGTCTATTAAAGCTATCTATGTCTCCATTAATGAAAGTAAAGAAAGAACCGCTAGGTTGAGAGCTAAGCGAGAATTCTTAGAAAAGTCTATTCCACCCGGTTTCTATCGTAATAATGATGAAGATATTAAAATGATCGGTGTCTCACCTATTGAATCTCTATTTAGTAATATAAAACTTGATGAAAAAGGGACTGAAGATGAGTCAACTTTATCTAGAAGGCATCCCAGTTATTTGGAGGATGATGATCTTAATGATAAAAATGATAAAAGTGGGTTTGGAGAGGTCAAAACTTTAAATAGTGATGTGCCCACTACTTTGGATTACAAGGACTTTAATTATGATAATTGCTCTTTAGTTGAATGTATTTCCTTGTTGCAATCCATGATTAATTCACCTAACGCCTATGAACAAAATAAAGCTTTTACTAAACATATTGTAGAAGCCATGATAAAAGCTCATGAAGAAAAACTTGAGTTGGAAATTTCAATACCTAGAAAATTACATGATGAATGGGAACCTACTATTAAAGTTAAAATCAAAGATTATGAATGCAATGCTTTGTGTGATCTAGGTGCTAGCGTCTCTACTATACCAAAATCTTTATGTGACGTGCTAGGTCTCACCGATATGGATCCTTGTTCCCTTAATTTACATCTAGCGGATTCCACTATTAAAAAACCATAGGGTAGAATAAATGATGTGCTTATTATTGCAAATAGGAATTATGTGCCCATGGATTTTATTGTGCTTGATATTGAATGCAATCCGTCTTGTCCTATAATACTTGGTAGGCCTTTCCTACGAACCATAGGTGCTATTATTGATATGAAAGAAGGTAATATAAGATTTCAGTTTCCATTAAAGAAAGGGATGGAGCACTTCCCTAGAAAGAGAGTTAATCCACCATATGAATCTAATATAAGGGACACCTATGGAATTAATTTGAAGGATGACAATACTTGAAACTATGCATTAGGCCTAGCTAGGGGCATAGAACAATAGGGCTTGTTGGGAGGCAACCCAATATGTATCTTAAATTTTTGTTTTACATTCTATTTTTGTGTGGTTAAACAATTGTATCCTCTGTTATGATTGGGTTTTTTTCTTTTAATTATTGTTTATTCCAAGTAATGCCTTTGGGATGATTTGGATGATAGTATAATTGATGCTGTTTGGAAAACAGAAAGTTTTGTGTCCACTATTTCTTTTTTGGTTCTGTACTGGAGTGTCAGAAAAATCTGAAATTTTTACACAGTATTGGTATATGAATTGTTTACGTTGTCCTAACTTTTCAGAATTTTTGGAGTTACAGAAGTATGGTTTTTAAATATATCTTTACAGACTATTCTGTTTTAGATAGATTCTGTTTTTGTTGAATAGTTTGCTTATTTTGATGAATCTATGGATCGTATTGGGTGGTATGAGTCATGGAGAAGTTGGAGTACATAAGAATTATGCCAATATTAAATATGAATCAATTTACAACAGTACTTAAAGTTTAAGATTTATTTGTTATACTAACGGATCTCACGAGGTTTCTGTTGAGTTTTGTGTGCTGAAGTTTTCAAGTTTTGGGTGAGACTACGATGGATAAAGGAATAAGGAGCGGCAAGAGCCTAAGCTTGGGGATGCCCAAGGCACCCCAAGGTAATATTCAAGGAAGACTAAAGCGTCTAAGCTTGGGGAGGCCCCGGATGGCATCCCCTTTTTCGTCTACAATCTATCGGTATATCACTTGGAGCTATATTTTTATTCATCACATGATATGTGTTTTACTTGGAGCGTCTTGTGCTATAGTTTTATTTTATTTGTTTGCTTTTTAGTTTGCCACAATCATCTTTGCTGAACACACCTTTTTGAGAGGGACACACATTATTCGTGATTTGTTAGAATACTCTATGTGCTTCACTTACATCTTTTGAGCTAGGCAGTTGCTCTAGTGCTTCACTTATATCTTTTAGAGCACGGCGGTGGTTATAATTTAAAGAAATAGTTTCACTCTCATGCTTCACTTATATCTTTTTGAGAGTCTAATAGATAGCAATGGTAATATGCACGGGTTATGAGTTTTGTCCTAATATGATAGGTATTCAAGAGGGATATAATAAAATTTTCATGTAGATCACTGAATATGATAAGTTTGATTCCTTGCAATAGTTTTGCGATATTAAGATGGTAATATGTGGGAGGTATTAGTAGATAATTGTGGTTTAGTAAGAATATTGGTGTTAAGGTTTGTGATTCCCGAAGCATGCATGTATGGTCTGTCGTTATGCTAAGAAGTTGGAGCATGATTTATTATTGATTGTCTTCCTTTGCATGGCGGTCGGGGGCGCGCGATGTTTAACTCCTACCAACCTCCCCCCTAGGGGCATGTGTAGTAGTACTTTGCTTCGAGGCCTAATAAACTTTCACAATAAGTATGTGAGTTCTTTATGACTAATGTGAGTCCATGGATTATACGCACTCTGACCTTTCCGCAAGTTGCTAGCCTCTTCGATACTGTGCATTGCCCTTTCTCACATCGTGAGTTGGTGCAAACTTCGCCGGTGCATCCAAACCCTGTGATACGATACACTCTATCACACATAAGCCTCCTTATATCTTTCTCAAAAAAGTCACCATACCTACCTATTATGGCATTTCCATAGCCATTCCGAGATATATTGCCATGCAACTTCCACCGTTCCGTTTATGTGACACACATCATCATTGTCATATTGCTTTGCATGATCATATAGCTGGCATAGTATTTGTGGCTCAGCCGCCGTTCATCATTTTCATACATGTTACGCTAGTATCATTGCACATCCTGGTACACTGCCAGAGGCATTCATATAGAGTCATATTTGTTCTAGTATCGAGTTGTAATTTTTTAGTTGTAAGTAAATAGAAGTATGATGATCATCGTTATTAGAGCATTGCCCCAGTGAGGATGTATATATATATATATATATATATATATATATATATATATATATATATATATATATATATATATATATATATATATATATATATATATAAGAGGCCAAAAAGAGCCCAGCGAAAAAAATGAGAGAAAAAGAGAGAAGGGGCAGTGTTACTATCCTTTTCCGTACTTGTGCTTCAAAGTAGCACCATGTTTTTCATATAGAGAGTCTCCTATGTTGTCACTTTCATATACTAGTGGGAATTTTTCATTATATAACTTGGCTTGTATATTCCAATGATGGGCTTCCTCAAATGCCCGAGGTCTTCATGAGCAAGCAAGTTGGATGCACACCCACTTAGTTTTTATTTTGAGCTTTCATACACTTATAGCTCTTAGTGCATCCGTTGCATGGCAATCCCTACTCCTCGCATTGACATCAATTGATGGGCATCTCCATAGCCCGTTGATTAGCCACGTCGATGTGAGACTATCTTCTTCTTTTTGACTTCCCCTTATTAATCCCTATCATCATTCTATTCCACCCATAGTGCTATATCCATGGCTTGCGCTCATGTATTGCGTGGGGGTTGAAAAAGCTTAAGCGCGTTAAAAAGTATGAACCAATTGCTTGATTGTCTCCGGGGTTGTGCATGACAAATACTTTATGTTAAGAAGATGGAGCATGACAGGATTATATGATTTTGTAGGGATAACTTTCTTTAGCATTTTTATTTTGAAAGGCATGATTGTTTGTTAGTATGCCAGAGTATTGATATCTTTATATCAAATTATAGACTATTGCTTTGAATCATTCGGATCTTAATATTCATACCGTAAAAGAGAATTACATGATGAAACATGTTAGGTAGCATTCCACATCAAAAGTTCTGTTTTTATCATTACCTACTCGAGGACGAGCAGGAATTAAGCTTGGGGATGCTTGATACGTCTCCAACGTATCTATAATTTTTGATTGTTCCATGCTATTATAGTATCAATCTTGGATGTTTTATATGCAATTATATGCCATTATATAACATTTTTTGGGACTAACCTATTAACCTAGTGCCCAGTGCCAGTTGCTATTTTTTTGCCTGTTTTTGCCTTTTCAGAAAATCATTATCAAACGGAGTCCAAACGAAGAAAAAACTTTGGATTAATTTTTTCTGGACCAGAAGGGACCCTAGAAGCTTCGGGAGAAGACCAGAAGAGTCACGAGGGAGTGACAAGCCTGGAGGGCGCGCCCCGGGGGGTAGGCACGCCCCCTAGGCTTGTGGGCCCCTTGTGGCACCTCTTGACCTAATTCCATCACTATAAATTCCAAAATATTCCCAATATACTAGAGAGACAGACGATAAAGCTTTTCCACCGCCGCAAGCCTCTGTTCTTTCGTGATCCCATCTGGAGGCCTTTTTCGGTACTCTACCGGACGGGGAATCGATTACAGAGGGCTTCTACATCAACCTTGCTGCCCTTCCAATGATGTGTGAGTAGTTTACCACAGACCTACGGGTTCATAGCTAGTAACTAGGTGGCTTCTTTTCTCTCTTTGATCTTCAATACAATGTTCTCCTCGATCTCCTTGGAGTTCTATTCGATGTAATCTTCTTTTGCGGTGTGTTTGTTGGGATCCGATGAATTGTGGGTTTATGATCAGATTATTCGTGAGAAATATTTGAGTCTTTTCTGAACTTATTGATGCATGATTGTTATAGCTTTGTATTTCTCTCCAATCTATCCGTTTGGTTTGGCCAACTAGATTGATTTATCTTGCAATGGGAGAGGTGCTTTGTGAAGGGTTCAATCTTGCGGTGTTCTATATCCCAGTGACAAAGTAGGGGACAAGACACGTATTTGTATTGTTGTCATTAAAGATAAAAAGATGGGGTCTAATCATATTGCTTGAGTTTACTTTGTCTACATCATGTCATCTTGCTTAAGGCGTTACTCTGTTTTCATTAACTTAATACCCTAGATGCATGCTGGATAGCGGTCGATGGGTGGAGTAATAGTAGTAGATGCAGGCAGGAGTCGGTCTACTTGTCTCAGATGTGATGCCTATATACATGATCATTGCCTTGAATATCGTAATAACTATGCGCTTTTCTATCAATTGCCTAACAGTAATTTGTTTACCCACCGTATGCTATGCGTTCGAGAGAGAAGCCTCTAGTGAAAACTATGGCTCCCGGGTCTACTTTTATCATATATTAAAACCAAAAATACCTTGTTGCAATTTATTTACTTTTATTTTATTTTGTATTTTACTTTATCTATCTATCACTATCATACTTAATCCTTGAAAGTAACCGCCGAGGGGATTGACAACCCCCTTGTTCACATTGGGTGCAAGTATTTGCTTTTCTGTGTGTAGGTGCCGCTAACGAGATTCTGTGTGGTTCTCCTACTGGATTGATAACCTTGGTTCTTAACTAAGGGAAATACTTATCTCTACTATACTGCATCATCCTCTCCTCTTCGGGGAAATCCCAACGCAGTTCACAAGTAGCACCAAATTCGATTTATTTCTCACATGCATAACAATAAAAAATTGTACCCACAACAAATGAACATCACATTGCAGAATTAAACCAAACAGTTAACTGGACAGCAGAACAAATGAACGAAACATTTAACTAAGCATCGTATTGCAGAATAGAACGTATACTAGAAGATCAGACAGTTAACCAAACCAAGCATGCTTAAGAACTACTTGGAAATATAGCAATTGTTGAACCAAACTGTTAACTGAACATCACATTTCAGAAGATCAGATTGCATATTAACATTACAGAGGATAATTCACTAGAAGGAACCGGTGGTGGCCTCGAGAAAACACCACGAACTGTAGTTTAAAGCAGCCAACCGCGTGGCGGCGTCCGCGTGCGAGGCGTCGATGGTGGCCTCGACGACGAGGTGCTCCTCCAAGATCTGGTGGTCCGCATGCATGTGCAACACCCTGGATTTTGCCTTTCTCTTTTTATTTGGATTTATTGAATATTTTATTTGCATTTGAGGTTTTTGGTCATTTCTTTTGGACTTACCACTTGGATTTATTTTTGATTTTCTTCCAAGTGGGTTCTTTCATCTTTAAACCCTCCCTAGACCTCATCCCTCTCATAATAATGCCATTGGATATTTTTATTTAATGGCATTATATTCATTTTCTCTCTGAAAATGCTCCTCCTCCCACTAAGCTATGAAGCAACCCCTATTTTTATTGCCCAGAAAATTCCAAGAAAACTCCCAGATATTCTTTGGGTCATGCCTCACCTTCGTATGCAAAAATATCCCATGGTCATTTGGAAAATTTCAGCAAAGGAAAATGTTTTTGCTTCTGGTCAGAAAGAGCACTTTGTGAAGCAAGTATATTTTTCCTTGATCCTTTTAAGCTGAAATTTTTACCACTTGATTACCCTCCTAGGTGATGCTTAAGCGCCTAAAATCAGCCCTAGAATCCCAGCCATCTGTCCCCAGTGCTTGGAGCAAGTTTCTGTCCAGAAACTTTATCTCTACCTCTAGTCACCTCCAATGCACCATTTGTCAAGCCCAGCGCATTCCTTGGCAAAGCGTTGAAGGGACAACACCTAGGACATGGTGTGGCAGCGCCGAAAGTCACCTGCATGCTAATGCATGCGGTGACCGCGTGCGGGCATGGTGCAATGCACGTGCTCTGTGCGCTCTGCCCGTCGGGTTCGATCGGCCGCCGTCCAACCTCTCCCCTCGCGCCACCACAGCATGTCTAGTCCACTCAGAGCACTCCCATTCTTCCACCTAGCCCCTCTTTGACCCTCCTCGACGCCGGTAGGAGGCACGCCGGAAGCAGCCACGGCGCTAGCTTGCGGTACAGTGAGCCGCACGCGCCCCCCTGTTCCTCTTAGTGCGCCTGCGCTCGAGCCCGCGTGCGTGCACTATGCTTGGCCTCGCCCGCGTCGTCTCCTAGCTCGCCCGAGTCCTCACCGTCCCCGGTTCGCCCTGCCGCTCAGCTCCGGCGGAGCCCGAGCACTGCCTTGCCTCCTCCTATAAATAGAGCACTCCCCGATCGTTCTAGCCATCCCAAACCTCACCACTGACCTCAAATCGAGCCCTAGTAGCTGCTGGCAACGCCGGGAAGGCCTCTGGCCTTCAAATCTCGCCGGAGATTGGCCGCGGTTCTCCCCGGCCAACCTCGCCCTCTGGAGCCCCTCGACCTCGCCCTCTTCTTCTGGTGTGCTCGTGGTGATCCACTGAAGACGCCTAGGCCGCTGGTTCATCGGATTGAGGCCGTCTTCCTCAACTCTGACGAGCTCCGCCACCCGCCGTCTCTGGAGAGGATCTCCGTGACGCCGTCAGACCACCTCAGCTCGTGTTTCGGGTATGTGCGTGACCGTCTCACCGAGCTGGTCCCATTCCCCCTCTCTTCGATGATCGCCGACGTCTCCTCGCCGGAGAAACGCTAGCGACAGAGCCGCCAGGCCCTGTTCCCTCTCTCTCTCGTTTAAAACAGAACCAGGGCCCCACCTGTCATTCTCTCTCTCTGGCCCGAAGGGGTATCTAAGTGGAAGCGTATTTCCAAAATACGTCTTCGACGTCAGCCCCTCTGGGATTTTCTGAAAATTGATTTAATTAATTTTAATGCAGAGTTTGACCCTAACTTTGACCAGCCATAACTTTTAATATATTAGTCCAAATGAGATGATTCTTTTTGCTGCTGGTTTATAAAATTCCAAAGTTTCTGTATGCCAAGTTTCAGAATTTTTCTTGCTGTTGAGAATTTCTGGTGCAATAAACAGTGTTATGTGACATTTTCTTTTTGCATTTAAAATATTTTTAGAGGAACCTAGTTGTGTTGAAGAAGGCCAGGAGTTTTGTGACACTCCTCTGAACCAAGGCAAGCCACAACATTCATATGCAAGGATGGCATTGCAATGACTTTGGTTTAATTGAATTAAATTCTCCATATATTCACTATTTAAAATAATTTGCTATATAACTCTTATTGCATAGACTTTTGTTCTGTCCTTTTGATATTTATGCAGTAGGATACATGATTTCTTGCTAGTGTGCAGTAGGTATCATGACATATACTCATAGGATAACATGATGCATTTGTTATTCATGATCGTGACCCGTGCACCCATTCACACACTATGGCTCGAATCATTTTCATTTCAAGTTAAATTTGATCTTAATCCAACTTGAACATGCTGTTGATCGAGTCATGGTGCCACCGAATCGAGCTCACCAGTGCAACCACACTTGCCTAGATGGGGAGGCCCTAATGCGGTCTATTGTCATGCCTCTCGCCGGTGCCTCCTACGACGGAAGGTTGTGCTCTGGCGCTACCCTGGCCCGGTAGGCAGTCATAACCTTGAGGACCTGAGTTTTGATGGTACCGAGGTCCCCCTTTGGGACAATGTTATGTTTGGCCACGACGGTGGCAGCCACAGAGGTGGCGGATGTCACATGTTGACATCAGGGTCACCCAGGACATAGCCCAAAGGGGAGTTTGTCGGAGTGGCCGGGAGAGTGTCATGCAATAGATTGGTTTTGTCGGAATGTCGTTGGTCCACCCGAATGGGAGCACGAGGCCATGAGTTCCGTTGTGTGGGTACAGTGTACTAACCTCTGCAGAGTGTATAATCTATCGATAGCCGCGTCCTCGGATATGGACACAGTTCGTAGTAGGTCACACCGTGGGTCAATAGAAATAATTAACCTGCACACTAAGATTCACAAGATGGCACATGCAGAAATAGTGATCGAGTGAGGATCACTGTGAAAGGTATAAACGTGCTCTAGTGAGGATCACGTTGGTTAGATATGAACGGTGGTTACGTGGTAACCCCGAGATGGTAAGTTGGTCCCAGGGACCATGATAAAGTTTCATGCACCTCTCATGTTGAGTAGTATCATGCTCATGCATTAAATCTGTCAAATGCCTTGTTATTGTTTGTCGCACTTGTTTTGTTTGCTGTGAGCTTGCGAGTACATTGAAAGTACTCACCTGGCTTATCATGCCAGATGCAGGAGAAGCCGTGCAAGGAGTTGATGTCGAGCAGTATGTCGCGCTCTAGGCCGTGTCCCAGTAGTAGTTCCCTGTGGAATCGAGTTCCGCTACCCCGTCGTTCCGCTGCCGCGTAATAGTTCCCTTATCATCGAGGCCCCTGCCATGTCTACTAAATAATGTACATAAGTGCAGCCGCACCGTGTGTGCCGCTTGGCCTCGATCATCATGTAATATGTAAACCCGTGTTCCCGCTAAGAGATCAATAAAGCGGTTGTTTTCTGTACCAAGTTGTTGTATATTGCCAGAAGACTTGATCTCTAGGCTGGCAATGCAAGGTAAACCGGTTGCTCTGAGCTGGGGTGCCACAGCATGGCAGCAATCGCGAACTCATCCGCGCGTGCGGCCGCGATTTGCTTCTCCGCTGCCACATGCTGCTTGAGCTCCTGGCTATACTGCGTGCAAAATGGCTATGGGCGGCGCTTATTTGGAGGATGGGGCAGTGATTTGGGTGGAAGGTGTCGCGCCGGCGGTTGTTGCATGTGGGATGGAGAAGGAGGAGGAGGATGGGGGTGGGGTGTGGATTACCTGACTATATCGACGAGGCCACACAACAAGAAGGAGCGTCGCCAGCGAGCAGGCGGCGCTGCAAGCAAGCAGTGAAGGTTTGAACTTGGAAAGGAAGAAGGAAATAGTGGAAATGTGGCTTTTGGTTGGGGGGAGGAGGCAGGGAGCTAGATATTTCCGCGGTTGCCAAAAAAATTCGCTCGATGCAGCGAAAAACTGGCGCGCAAGTGTGGTTGACGCACTGGCGCTGGACTGTAGCCGACGAAGCTTCCGGCGTATGCCATACATGAGGGTGCCCCAAGATATTTTATACTCCATCACACACGATTCTTACTAATAAACTGTTTGCGGTATACTTGATTTTTTCATTCTGATTTGAAAAACAAAATGGGGTTACGGCGGGAAAGGACGGTGTTTGAATTGCTAGAACATTTATCAGCAGTGAGCATGCAACTATAGGAGTGTCGTGTTAAAATTTGGAATTATTCAAGGTACGTTTGGTATTTTTTATACATTAATTGAGTTTCTAGGCATTTAATGTACATAATTCAAATCTGAACTACATGCACATGCTCTAGCGCACCAAAATGGGTTGAGAAATCATATATGTGTCCTTGGGTGAATGTTTAGGTCTCATGCAACAAATGGGAATGAATTTCAAACATCTGGGCGTCGTGGCTCAGCCGTAAACATTGAGAAACTTGGTTTTAAAATTCATGTAAATCCAAAACTCGCATGAAAATCATGAAACTTGGCATGGTATCATGACATGGCACCAACATGCTGTGGTAAAAAAATTGGTCGATTTGGGACAAGTTTTGGTATAAACTTCTTACAAACTGGAGCTTCTCTCAAGAAGCATCATGGTTCCGAGAGGGAACGTGTCACCTCTGTGTGCGAAACGACATACGCTGCCTCTTCCCGCCTTAATTTTTTTACAGAGGTGACATGCAACTATTGGAGTGTCGTGTTAAAATTTGGAATTATTCAGGGTTCATTTGGCATTTTTTATACATTAATTGAATTTCTAGGCATTTAATGTGCATAATTCAAATTTGAACTACAGGCACATGCTCCAGTGCACCAAAATGGGTTGAAAAATCATATATGTATCCTTGGGTGAATGTTTAGGTCTCATGCAACAAATGGGAATGAATTTCAAACATCTGGGCGTCGTGGCTCGGCCGTAAACATTGAGAAACTTGGTTTTAAAATTCCTGTAAATCCAAAACTCGCCTGAAAATCATGAAACTTGGCATGGTGTCATGACATGGCACCAACATGCTATGGTAAAAAATTTGGCCGATTTGGGACAGGTTTTGGTATAAACATCTTACAAACCAGAGCTTCTCTCAAGAAGCATCATGGTACCGAGTGGGAACGTGTCACCTCTGTGTGCGAAACGACATACGCTGCCTCTTCTCGCCTTGATTTTTTTACAGAGGCGACATGCAACTATAGGAGTGTCGTGTTAAAATTTGGAATTATTCAAGGTTCGTTTGACATTTTTTATACATTAATTGAGTTGCTACGCATTTAACGTGCATAATTCAAATTTGAACTACAGGCACATGCTCCAGTGTACCAAAATGGGTTGAAAAATCATATATATGTCCTTGGATGAATGTTTAGGTCCCATGCAAGAAATGGGAATGAATTTCAAACATCTGGGCATCGTGGCTCAGCCGTAAACATTGAGAAACTTGGTTTTAAAATTCCTGTAAATCCAAAACTCGCCTGAAAATCATGAAACTTGGCATGGTGTCATGACATGGCACCAACATGCTGTGGTAAAAAAATTGGCCGATTTGGGACAAGTTTTGGTATAAACTTCTTACAAACCGAAGCTTCTCGCAAGAAGCATCATGGTTCCGAGAGGGAACGTGTCACCTCTATGTGCGGAACGACATACGCTGCCTCTTCCCGCCTTGATTTTTTTACAGAGGCGACATGCAACTATAGGAGTGTCATGTTAAAATTTGGAATTATTCAGGGTTCGTTTGACATTTTTTATACATTAATTGAGTTTCTAGGCATTTAACGTGCATAATTCAAATTTGAACTACATGCACATGCTCCAGTGAACCAAAATGGGTTGAAAAATCATATATGTGTCCTTGGGTGAATGTTTAGGTCCCATGCAAGAAATGGGAATGAATTTCGAACATCTGGGCGTCGTGGCTCGGACGTAAACATTGAGAAACTTGGTTTTAAAATCCCTGTAAATCCAAAACTCGCCTGAAAATCATGAAACTTGGCATGGTGTCATGACATGGCACCAATATGCTGTGGTAAAAAAATTGGCCGATTTGGGACAAGTTTTAGTATAAACTTCTTACAAACCGGAGCTTCTCTGAAGAAGCATCATGGTTCCGAGAGGGAACGTGTCACCTCTGTGTGCGAAAACGACATATGCTGCCTCTTCCCGCCTTGATTTTTTTACAGACGCGACATGCAACTATAGGAGTGTGGTGCTACAATTTGGAATTATTCAGGGTTTGCTTGGCCTTTTTCATACATTATTTGAGTTTCTATGCATTTTGGAACAAATAGCTGCCACGTTATTATGGCAAACGGTTGTATTATTCCAACCGTGGGCGTTCCACTAAGCATTTACTACCGCGGGCAGCTGTTTGATTAGACGGGACGCGTGCAAGCTGTCTGCCGTGCAGGCTCGACGGGACGCGTGCGAGCAGTTCACCGCGTAGGCTCACCGGGAAGCGAGCCCTTTGACCTTCTAGCGAGCGATGCCAAAAATGTATTGATGGTTTTGGTTTCGGCTGCCTTGGGAAGGTACGTAGAACAGTTTCCAGTGCTCCTCCTACTCCTCCGTTCTTATCTATAAGTGCCGCCGCCAAGGATCGGTGCCTGCTGTGATGGAGGACGAGCCGGCCAACAAGCGGGGGCGGGTCGAGCCAGAACCGCAAGAGCCTTCGGCGAGCGTGGACTTCATCAGCAGCCTCCCCGACAAGATGTTGGTAACCATCATATCCCTCCTCCCCGTCAAATCTGGTGTGCGGACCACTGTCCTCTCCCGGCGGTGGCGCCCCCTCTGGCACTCCACCCCCTTGGACCTCATTGACGACGACGAGCTCTGCAGCGAGGAGCGCAAACACTTGGACGCATTGTCCCACATCTTCGCCACGCACCCTAGGCCGGTCAAGCGCCTTGCCATCGGCAAGTTCCGTTCCAACTGCAAGGCCAAACCCAAGTTTCATGAGTGGTTCCTATCCCCGCCCTAGATCGGCTCGAGGAACTCAGCTTTCATGCTAGACATCCATGCTCGCTGCCGCCGTCTGCGCTTCGCCTCGCGCCCACGCTGCGCCGCGCTACGTTCAGGCAGTGCTTTTCCGCCAGATTGATGCAGCACCCGCTCTTCATCTCCCTAAACTGAAGCACCTCGAGCTCATGGGCGTCCGCATCTCGAAGGAGGATTTGGAGTGCCTACTCGGCGGCTGTACATCGCTAGAGTACCTACGTCTTCAGGTGATGGATGGGTTCAGTAGCCTACACATCGCCCTGACAAATGTCCGTATGATTTATGTGCATTGCTGGTGACGTAACAGCTGTCATTTGAGGTGTTTCACGATATGGTCATTGAGAATGCGCCTTTCCTTGAAAGATTGTTTGTACTTGATAAAGAAGGTCCAACAAGAATCAGTGTCATTGACGCACCGAAATTGACAGTGTTGGGCTATTCGTGTGCTGAATTTTCTGAACTTGTTACTGGATTATTATCCGTTCAGGTAATAGTCTTCTTCTTCCCCTTCTTCTTATTGGACATCACATTTTATCTAATTTTTGTTGATCTATGTTCGGCTGTCATCCAGAAAATGATCCCCACAAGCTTGACCCCGTCTCTAAGCACAGTGACGATCTTGGCACTACATTCTGTCGGCCCCGATCTGGATGAATTTGTCAGATTCCTTAGATGCTTTCTGTGCACGGAGAAGCTATACATCGAGGTGATGCTCCTTTCCTGTTAATTGTTAACCACAACGGAGTTCAATTTGTTGTTACTTTTACCCATGATTACAATGACAAATGTAGTATGATTTCGAAAGGAAATGTGGAGGATTTCAATACATATATTATTTGAGATGTTAATCATGAACGATTGAAGAATGCATGTCACTCTATTCATGTATTTTAGAAATCCTGCAAAGCAAAGAGGCCTGAAGTGTTCAAAACTGTAGCTAGGCACTAATATGTTGTCTTTGTTTGCAGATAAAAGCAGGCCCAAAAGTGGAAATGTGGCGCAATATAACAATCCCATTGAATGCCTTGATCTTCATCTCACAGAAATTACTTTGAACGAGTACCGAGGCACCAGACCAGAGATTAAATTCGCCAGGTTCTTTGTTTAGAGAGCAAGTGTGCTCAAGGTAATGAGGTTTACCCTATATTTAGGGCGCATGAGTGAATGGTTTGCTGATCAGCGCAGGCGTCTACAACTGAATGGAAAAGGCTCTGCAGAAGCTGAATTTCAGTTTGGAACTACAAATGACAGATTATTCGAAAGTCACTCGATCAAACCGATATATGACTTCTCGTTGACTGATCCATTCGCAGAAATAGTGCATGGCTTAGATTCTAAAGAAGATGAGTTTGATTTGTAAGAACAGTTTGAACCATGTAATCTTTGAATTTAGGCCTTGTAATGCTGGAATTTGAACCTTGCAATATTTCTGGTATTTGTGGTATAACGTAATTGGATGTTTAATTTGGTCACACAATCATGTTCTCATAAGTATATATGTTATTGTTCTGTAGACAGAGCATAGATTTTGTGCGGACAGAGCAAATCACATCTCCCACGGGCTAAACTAGGGAACCCGTCGGTGATGATTTGATCAATCACTGACAATTGTATACCAGCAATCGTTTGTCCACAACACACATGGCTTATTAGCAGGAATCGTCTGTGTTGTTATCGGTCTTCCCACACATTTCTGATTACTGACCTGTTTGCCTCGTATCACACACATCTTGTTAAGTTGAACCATTTCTGTTGTTTTGGCTCATCACACACAGTTCATCCGAGTGAACTGTATGCCATGTATCGCACACACCTTGATCTGTCTGACCATTTCTATTGTGTTGGGTAATCACAAACAGTTCATTCGAGTGAACTGTATGCCGTGTATCGCACACACCTCGAACTGGCTGCCCGTTCTGGCTCATCGCAAACAGTTCATATGGATCAACTATATGCCACGTATCTCACACACGTCTCTAATCTGAATCATGCTTGGTGTCTCCGCTATCGCACACAGTTCGTCTTATTGATGATGGTTTTATTACGATACCGTTTGTGATTCATGCATCGAACACAGTTTGGTCGAGGGGTCTCTGATTCATGTGTCGCGTTAGTGGTCGCCTGCAGTAGTGTACCTCATTAGGAAATCCTCATATCCATAAAATGTCATGTGACATAAACTGAACTCACGTACTACATCTCTATCCATGTCGTGGTGAAATCACGGCAGATGCCATGGGATGGCTAAAAGTGGGGGGCTGCGTGAGGACGCCGGTGGGCTCTGGAAGCGAGGTTGGCACACGCGTGCGAGTGACACAAGGCGTACCCAGGTTCGGGGCCCTCCGGAGAGGTAACACCCCTAGTCCTGCCGAATGTAGTATGGAGTGTACAAGGGCTACAAGGTTGCTCCTGGAGCTGTTTGGGCGGAGGAGGAAGAAGGGACTAGGCCGCCGTTCTGCCTCTCCTGTGAGTGTGTTTGCGGGTGTGTGCTAAGAGTCTCAGTCGCCTCTGCGTGGAGGCCTCCTGGGAGGCCTTATAGCCCGACCCCCCAGGGTTACATCGGTAAAACTACACGCGGGCGGGACCCGGATGTCGGTGTCTGGAGTCGGCAGTGGGGCCCGCCGGCTGCTGGGACCCACCAGCTGCGGGACCCGCCGGCTTGCTCGGCACTGTGGCCCATCGCCTCGTGCGTCACGGAGTGGTTGGTGTCGTGGGGCTACAGTGGCTCACCGCGCTGACATCGGTCGCCCGGGTCAGCGGGGTTGGCGGCACTGTAGCCATGCTCTTCTGGGTTCGCGGCGCTGTAGCCACGCTCTCCCGCCATGGAGAGCCGTCTTGTCGTATGGAGTGATGGGACGACTGCTGACCCGTCGCCAGCCGGCTAGCGGCCAGCGGGACCCGGCTCGGGGCCGAGCCCAGCCGGCCAGCGTTGGGAAGCCGGCCGGACGGCCAGCCGGATGAGAGGGGCACGGGCTGCCCTGAAGTTTTGAAAAGGGCTCCGGGTTCGGTTGCCTACCCGGGGTTATCCCCCTGACAGTAGTCCCCGAAGCTGTAAAGGCTCACCGACTCCGAGCAGGGGGGCCTTTGCAGCTTATCCCCCCGAAGGAAGGTGGTTGTCGACGAAGGTGCACCAGCCTGACGCCGCGCGCGCCCGATGCCGGATGCCAGATCGTGACACCCGGCCAAGGTGGGAACCGAATTGTCTGACCGGTCAAAACATAGCTGGCGTGGGGGATCACGCCAGCCGCCTGGCAAGACCCTGCCACGTGCAGCCTAGCGGAGAACGAGGCCTGCCAGGCCACGCGCGTGATGTGACATTGCAGCGGGCTCGGGACCCACCAGGCCACGGCCTCGGCCCGTGCGCAGGATTTACTGCGGCCGCACGCGTCTGTTGGAGTTCTCGACGCAGTTATTGCATGCGCATAATGCGCCCGCGCATTGCGGGGGAGTGGGGAACGTGGGCGCAAACAATCCCACTCCCCCACGCTCGCCGCGGGTTTAAATGGGAAGGGAGGGGAGAGAGGCCAAGTCATTCGCACTCTCGCCCCCGCCCGCTGATTCATCTTCTCCACTGCCTCTCTTCCTCTTCTCACGCGCACGAGTGGAGCTCTGCCGTGGCGACGTCTGCTCGAGCCGCTGCTGTGCCGCACCGCGATTTGCGAGCGGTACTCTACCCTGCTTCGTCGCCACACTATCTTCACGCCCACACCTCTCCCGCACCCGCCGATGGCGCCGCCGAAAGGCTCTTGGGAGGGGTTCGTGGTGAACGACGATGACATCGTGTATCTCCGCCGCACGCGACAGCTGCCGCCGGCGGAGCTGGTGGAGGCGCGCGCGCCCGGCGGGGAGACGGCACCAGTACCGCGGGACGGCGAGATGGTGGTCTTCTACACCCATTTCCTCCGCGGGCTCGGCCTCCCCGCGAGCCTCTTCTTCCGGCGCTTCCTCACCTTCTTTGGCCGCCAGCCACACCACTTAGGCCCGAATGCGATTCTGCAGCTTTCGGACTTTGTGGCGCTCTGTGAGGGCTACGTCGGCCTTCTCCCGTACGTGGAGCTCTGGTGGCGGCTGTTCTACCTGAAGCAGCAGGGGGCGTCGGCCGGCGTCATGTCTGAGTGCGGGGCGGCCGTGCCGGTTACCCAGACGGCGGGCCCCTTCCCGAAGCTACTGCTCGAGGAATCGACCAAGAAATGGCAGAAGTCATTCTTCTATGTGAAGAACGTCGACCCGGCCGACGACCGCATCAACCTTCCCCCCTTCGTTGACACGCCTCGGCCGAGAAGCTGAACTGGGGGCACAACCCGAGGAACCCGTCCGCGGAGATCGTGGGCGTTTGCCGCCGGATCAAGGAGATGACGGACCGCGAGGGGCTCGCTGCCGTGGACCTCATCGCGGCCTTCGTGGGTCGCCAGGTGTTGCCTCTGCAGCGATGGCTGCACCGGATTTGTGACATGAGTGGCCGACGCGATCCTTGTCGGCTATCGACGAAAGAGTTGACGCTGGCCGAGATCCTTACCTATTCTGGCTGTCACTTGCATCTGACATCTTGCAAAGCTAACCCTGTGAATAGATGGGTATGGGCAGAGTAGATGAGTCATCACAAAAAGCAGATATTTTTCAACAAAATTGAGTTCAAATCTTAGTTTCAAGTTTTCACAGAAGGCATTCCGGATCCACCGAGTTGATCATCTCGGTGATACCGAAGCACTTAACAGAAACAAAACACACCATTTCGGTCAGACCGAGATGTGGTTCGGTGTCTCCGAGATGCTAGGGTTTCACTGAAACTTTACTTTCGGTCTCACCGATTCGTACTTCTCGGTGGCACCGAGACGTACTAGTGCAATGGCCAGGGCCAAATCGGTGACTCCGAAAATTTCAATTCGGTCGGTCCGAGATGCTTTCGGCGGAAACTTAAACCTAATTTTTTTTTGCTTGAATCTAATCTAAGGAATTTGCAGTGTAAAGGAAGGTTTCAATCCGTGGCAAGAATAATGGCAATCCATCCATGCATTGAATCAGAATTTGAGCACAAAGGGGGTCGAATCTCACCCTAACTTGGTGGAGATCCTCTACGGCGGCAACGGCGGGGAAGATTCCCATTGACGGCGATGGATTCCGGTGGCGGGGGCGCGCAGGAGACAAGGGCGACGATCCAAAGACCAAGGCGACGGCAGCAACGGGGTGCGGGAACAAAAAGGTTTGAGAAATTTCAATCGTTCGATCCCGCGGAGTATATATACCCGTGTGCTGTCGGTGGCTCCGAGTTGAACAACTCGGTGGCACCGATATGTGTAACTGCAAGCAGTATAGCACATCGGTGGCTCCGAAATGGTTCAACTCGGTGACACCGAGATGGAAACCTAGATCAATCAAACTGTTTCGGTGAGTCCGAATAGGAGTGGACTGGTCACGCCGAAACAAATTTGAAGGTTTTGGAGGTGATACGTCTCCAACGTATCTATAATTTTTGATTGTTCCATGCTATTATATTATCAATCTTGGATGTTTTTATATACATTTACAGCAATTATATATCATTTTTTGGGACTAACCTATTAACTTAGTGCCCAGTGCCAGTTGCTGTTTTTTGCCTGTTTTTGGTTTTCCAGAATATCAGTACCAAACGAAGTTCAAATGCCACGAAACTTTTTGGAGATTTTTTTCTGGACATAACAAGTACTAGAAGCTTCGGGAGAGGGCCAGAAGATGAAGCAGTGGCCCACGAGGCACCAGGGCGCGCCCCAGGGGGGTGGCGCGCCCTGGTGGCTTGTGGGGCCCACACAGCTCCGTTTGACCTAATTCCACCACTATAAATTCTCTAAAATCGGCAAACCAACAGAGGAGTCCACGAAATACTTTTTCCGCCACCGCAAGCTTCTGTTCTTGAGAGATCCCATCTGGAGGCCTTTTCCGGTACTCCACCGGAGAGGGAATCAATCACGGAGGGGCTCTACATCATCCTTGCTGCCCTTCCGATGATGCGTGAGTAGTTTACCACAGACCTTCGGGTCCATAGTTAGTAGCTAGATGGATTCTTCTCGATTTTTGATCTTCAATACAATGTTCTCCTCGATGTTCTTGGAGTTCTATCCGATGTAATCACTTTTTGCGGTGTGTTTGTTGGGATCCGATGAATTGTGAGTTTATGATCAGATTATCCATGAATATTATTTGAGCCTTCTCTGAACTCTTTTATGCATGATTGTTATAGCTTCGTATTTCTTCTCCGATCTATTGATTTGGTTTGGCCAACTAGATTGATTTATCTTGCCATGGGAAGAGGTGCTTTGTAATGGGTTCGATCTTGCGGTGCTCAATCCCAGTGACAGAAAGGGACATGACACGTATGTATCGTTGCTATTAAGGGTAAAAAGATGGGGTTTATTCATGCGTGAGTTTACTTTGTCTACATCATGTCATCTTGCTTAAGGCGTTACTCCGTTCTTTATGGACTTAATACACTAGATGCATGCTGGATAGCGGTCGATGTGTGGAGTAATAGTAGTAGATGCAGGCAGGAGTCGGTCTACTTGTCTTGGACGTGATGCCTATATACATGATCATTGCCCTGGATATCGTCATGATTATTTGCTTTTGTATCAATTGCCCAACAGTAATTTGTTTACCCACCGTATGCTATTTTCTTGAGAGAAGCCTCTAGTGAAAACTATGGCCCCCGGGTCTATCTAAATCATATATTAAAAACCCTAAAAATACCTTGCTTCACTTTTATTTTATTTTATTTATTTTATATTTTAGTTCAATCTATCTATCTATCACATACAATTTAATCTTGCAATTAACCGCCGAGGGATTGACAACCCCTTGTTTGCGTTGGGTGCAAGGATTTGTTGTTTTGTGTGCAGGTGTTGCTAACGAGGTGTTGCGTGATTCTCCTACTGGATTGATAACCTTGGTTTCATAAATGAGGGAAATACTTATCTCTACTGTACTGCATCTCCCTTCCTCTTCATGGAATTACCAACGCAGCTCACAAGTAGCAGGAAGAATTTCTGGCGCCGTTGCCGGGGAGACATCATCAACATCTATCAAGTACCTACGCATAAACCTTCATCTCCTTGCATTTATTTTATTTGCCTTTGCCTCTCGTTTTCAGCTCCCCCACTTCTAATTTTTTTTTACAAAAATACAAAAATATTTTCCGTTTGCCTTTTTCTCGTTTGCTTGCCTACTATCTTGTTTGCGTAGCCACGATGTCTCAAGAAAATACAAAATTGTGTGATTTTTCTAATACTAATAATAATGATTTTATTAGTACTCCGATTTCTCCTCCCGCCGCTAGTGCGGAGACTTGTGATATTAATGCCGCTTTGCTAAATCTTGTTATGAAAGAACAATTTTCTGGTAGTCCTAATTAAGATGCTGCATCCCATCTTAACACTTTCGTAGAATTGTGTGATATGCAAAAGAAAAAAAGATGTGGATAATGATATTGTGAAATTAAAATTATTCCCATTCTCATTACGGGATCGTGCAAAAATTTGGTTTTCATCTTTACCACGAAATAGTATCGATTCTTGGGATAGGTGTAAAGATGCTTTTATTACCAAGTATTTTCCTCCCGTGAAAATTATTTCCCTTAGAAATCAAATTATGAATTTTAAGCAACTTGATCATGAACATGTTTCCCAATCTTGGGAGAGGATGAAATTAATGATAAGAAATTGCCCTACTCATGGTTTAAATTTGCGGATGATCATACAAAAAATTTATGCGGGATTGAATTTTGTTTCTAGAAATGTTTTAGATTCCGCCGCGGGTGGTACTTTTATGGAAATTAATTTGGGAGAAGCTACTAAATTGCTTGATAATATTATGGCAAATTATTCACAATGGCATACTGAAAGAGTTCCTACTAGTAAAAAAGTGAATTATGTTGAAGAAATTAGTACTTTGAGTGATAAAGTTGATGCACTTATGAAATTGGTTTGTAGCAAAAATACTCCTATTGATCCTAATGATGTGCCTTTATCCACTTTGATTGAGCAAAATAATGATCCCGTAGATGTGAATTTTGTCTCTCGAAACAATTTTAATAGTAATGCTTATAGAGGTAATTTCAATGCTAGGCCATTCCCTGGAAATTCCTCTAATAATTATGGCAATCCCTATGGTAATTCTTATAATAATAATAATAGGATTCCCTATGATCTTGAAAGTAATATTAAATAATTTATTAATGCTCAAAAAGTTTTCAACACTACGATAGAAGAAAAATTGAGTAAACTTGATGATATGTCTAGGAGCATTGATAGAATTATTCATGATGTAGAAAATCTTAAGACTAAAATTTTGCCACCCAAAATTGATATTAATTAATCAATTAAAGCTTTATATATCTCCATGGATGAGAGTAAGAAAAGAACAGCTATGCAAAAAGCTAAACGAGAATTTTTAGAAAAAGCGATTCCTCCCGGTTTCTATCGTAGTAATGATGAGGATATTAAATTGATCGGCGTTTCATCTATTGATTCTTTGATTAGCAATATAAAACTTGAAGAAAAGGGGACTTAAGAAGAGTCAACTTTAGCTAGTAGGCGTCCCCATAATTCGGAGGGTGAAAATCTTGATAATTTTTTTGATAAAAGTGGGTCTGGAGAGGTAAAAACTTTAACTAGTGATGTGCCCACTCTTTTGGATTACAAATATTTTAATTATGATAGTTGTTCTTTGATTGAGTGCATTTCTTTTTTACAATCCATGCTAAATTCACCCAACGCCTATGAGCAAAATAAGGCTTTTACTAAACACATCGTAGAAGCAATGATGAAGGCGTTAGAAGAAAAGCTAGAACTAGAAATTTTAATTCCTAGAAAATTATATGATGAATGGGAACCCACCATTAAAGTTAAAATTAAAAACTATGAGTGCAATGCTTTATGTGATTTGGGTGCTAGTGTTTCCACAATTCCAAAATCTCTATGTGATGTGCTAGGTTTTACCAATATAGATGAATGTTCTCTTAATTTGCACTTGGCGGATTCTACTATTAAAAAGCCTTTGGGTAGAATTAATGATGTTCTTATTCTTGAAAATAGTAACTATGTGCCCGTTGATTTTATTGTACTTGACATTGAATGCAACCCTTCTTGCCCCATAATACTTGGTAGACCGTTCTTACGAACTATAGGTGCCGTTATTGACATGAAAGAAGGGAATATAAAATTTCAGTTTCCACTAAAGAAGGGTATGGAACATTTCCCTAGGAAGAAAATTAAAGCACCATATGAATCCATTATGAGGGCCACTTATGGAATCAACTTGAAGGATGATAATACTTGAAACTATGCATTATGCCTAGCTAGGGGCATAAAACAATAGCGCTTGTTGGGAGGCAACCCAATGAATAAAATAAATTTTTACTTTTTGTTTCTGTTATTGGGTGTTTTCATATTTATGCTACTGTTATGATTGTGTTTTTGTGTTTTAATTAGTGTTTGTGCCAAGTAAAACCTTTGGGATGATTTGGAAGATAGTATAATTGATGCTGTTTGGAAAACAGAAAGTTTTGCGTCCAGTGCTGGAATTTTGGTTCCGTACTGGAGCGTCAGAAAAATCTGAAATTTTTACACAGTGTTGGTATATGAATTTAACATGTTTCCCTAATTTTTCAGAATTTTTGGAGTTACACAAGTATAGCTTTTAAATAGATCTCTACAGACTGTTCTGTTTTTGACAGATTCTGTTTTTGATGCACTGCTTGCTTGTTTTGATGAAACTATGGATTGTATCGGGGGGTATAACCCATGGAGAAGTTATAATACAGTAGGTATAATGAAAAAATAAAATATGAATGGGTTTGCAACAGTACTTAAAGTAGTGATTTATTTTGTTATACTAACGGATCTCGCGAAGGTTTTGTTGAGTTTTGTGTGATTGAAGTTTTCAAGTTTTGGGTGAGATCACGATGGATGAAGGAATAAGGAGTGGCAAGCGCCTAAGCTTGGGGATGCCCGAGGCACCCCAAGGTAATATTCAAGGAAGACTCAAGCATCTAAGCTTGGGGATGCCCCGGAAGGCATCCCCTCTTTCTTCTACCAACCATCGGTAATTTTACTTGAAGCTATATTTTTATTCGTCACATGATATGTGTTTTGCTTGGAGCGTCATGTATTATATGAGTCTTTGCTTTGTTTGCTTTTTAGTTTGTCACAATCATCTTTGCTGGACACACCTATTTGAGAGAGCCACACGTTCATCATGATTTGTTAGAATACTCTATGTGCTTCACTTAAATTTTTTGAGCTAGGCAGTTGCTCTAGAGCTTCAGTTAAATCTTTTTGAGCACGGCGGTGGCTATATTTTGAATAAATATTTAAACTCTCATGCTTCACTTATATTATTTTGAGAGTTGATAAGATTAAAATATTGAAGAAATATTTGCACTCTCATGCTTCACTTATATCTTTTTGAGAGTTGATAATAGTAATGGTAATTTGCACGAGATATGCATTTGGTCCCAAAGTGATGAATATTCAAGAGGGATATAATAAAAACTTTCATATAGATCATTGGATATGATAAGTGTGATTCCTTGCAATAGTTTTGCGATATGGAGATGATAATATGTGAGTCATGTTAGTGAGAATTGTGATTTAGTAAGAATATTGGTGTTAAGGTTTGTGATTCCCTATGCATGCACATTAAGTCAATAGTTATGCAAAGAAATTATATCCTACTTATTGTGCATTATTCGGTGTTAGTTATGTTCAATGCATGTTTATGACCATTTTCGCTTTTTGGTTGGTTGCTTCTCAATCTATTTGCTAGCCTTCATTTGTACTAAGCGGGAATACTGCTTGTGCATCCAAACTCCTTAAACCCAAGTTGTGCCAAATGAGTCCACCATATCTACCTATATGCGGTATTTCCATGCCGTTCCAAGTAAATTTGCGTGTGCCAACTCTAATTTTCAAAATAATTTTTCTGTTTTGTGTGCCCGTACCGCTCATGAAGCGGCAGGGGGTGGCCAATATTTTCCATGCTAGGTGTGTTATTCTCACGATGAGTGTTTATTCACTTGTCATTGTACGAGAGAGTGGCTGGTAATAGGGATGCTCAGTCCCATAATGAAATCAAAATTAATAACAACGAAATTCCTTGGAAAGTGTTGGTATGGCGGGCACCCATGGATACGGCTAGCCATGGATTGTGAAGGAATGGTGGAAAGGAAATAAACTTTACTTTCTGTTTGGGAACCGCCTATGATGTGTCTAGCATGGAAGATATTGGGAATTCTTGGTCATTTTAATTGACAGGAAAAGCATGCCTCTCAAAATAATTTTATCTCTCTAATTTAAGCTTTGAGCTCTGGCACATTTGCAAATCTCTGCTTCCCTCTGCGAAGGGCCTATCTATTTACTTTTATGCAATTTTTATTTTTATTTTGAGTCTCCATCTTCTCTTATAAAGCACCAACTAGAGAGCACTATTGTCATACTTGTGCATTGTGTGTAGCTAATATTGAGTGTGTTTCATGAATGGATCAATGATTGAGCATAATGGGCTAGGGATAACTTTCTTTAGCGTTGATATTTTGAAAGACATGGTTGCTTGTTAGCATGCTTGAGTATTTATATCTTCATGTCAAATTATAGACTATTGCTTTGAATCATTCAAGTCCAAATGTCCATGCTATAAAAGAAAAGAATATATGATGAATATGATAGGTAGCATTCCACATCAAAAATTCTGTTTTTATCATTTACCTACTCGAGGACGAGCAGGAATTAAGCTTGGGGATGCTGATACGTCTCCAACATATCTATAATTTTTGATTGTTCCATGCTATTATATTATCAATCTTGGATGTTTTTATATACATTTACAGCAATTATATATCATTTTTTGGGACTAACCTATTAACTTAGTGCCCAGTGCCAGTTGTTGTTTTTTACCTGTTTTTGGTTTTCCAGAATATCAGTACCAAACGAAGTCCAAATGCCACGAAACTTTTTGAAGATTTTTTTCTGGACATAACAAGTACTGGAAGCTTTGGGAGAGGGCCAGAAGATGAAGCAGTGGCCCACGAGGCACCAGGGCGCGCCCCAGGAGGGTGGCGCGCCCTGATGGCTTGTGGGGCCCACACAGCTCCGTTTGACCTAATTCCACCACTATAAATTCTCTAAAATCGGGAAACCAACAGAGGAGTCCACGAAATACTTTTTCCGCCGCCGCAAGCTTCTGTTCTTGAGAGATCCCATCTGGAGGCCTTTTCCGGTACTCCGCCGGAGGGGGAATCAATCACGGAGGGGCTCTACATCATCCTTGCTGCCCTTCCGATGATGCGTGAGTAGTTTACCACAGACCTTCGGGGTCCATAGTTAGTAGCTAGATGGCTTCTTCTCTCTTTTTGATCTTCAATACAATGTTCTCCTCGATGTTCTTGGAGTTCTATCCGATGTAATCACTTTTTGCGGTGTGTTTGTTGGGATCCGATGAATTGTGAGTTTATGATCAGATTATCCATGAATATTATTTGAGCCTTCTCTGAACTCTTTTATGCATGATTATTATAGCTTCGTATTTCTTCTCCGATCTATTGATTTGGTTTGGCCAACTAGATTGATTTATCTTGCCATGGGAAGAGGTGCTTTGTAATGGGTTCGATCTTGCGGTGCTCAATCCCAGTGACAGAAAGGGACATGACACGTATGTATCGTTGCTATTAAGGGTAAAAAGATGGGGTTTATTCATGCGTGAGTTTACTTTGTCTACATCATGTCATCTTGCTTAAGGCGTTACTCCGTTCTTTATGGACTTAATACACTAGATGCATGCTGGATAGCGGTCGATGTGTGGAGTAATAGTAGTAGATGCAGGCAGGAGTCGGTCTACTTGTCTCGGACGTGATGCCTATATACATGATCATTGCCTTGGATATTGTCATGATTATTTGCTTTTCTATCAATTGCTCAACAGTAATTTGTTTACCCACCGTATGCTATTTTCTTGAGAGAAGGCTCTAGTGAAAACTATGGCCCCCGGGTCTATCTAAATCATATATTAAAAACCCTAAAAATACCTTGCTGCACTTTTATTTTATTTTATTTATTTTATATTTTAGTTCAATCTATCTATCTATCACATACAATTTAATCTTGCAATTAACCGCCGAGGGATTGACAACCCCTTGTTTGCGTTGGGTGCAATGATTTGTTGTTTTGTGTGCAGGTGTTGGTAACGAGGTGTTGCGTGATTCTCCTACTGGATTGATAACCTTGGTTTCATAACTGAGGGAAATACTTATCTCTACTGTGAATTACCAACGCAGCTCACAAGTAGCAGGAGGTTCAGCCCTTCCAGATCTGTGGTTCCGAGTGCGCCTCACCCGGAGGGTCCAAAAATGACTTGTTCAATTTTTGTGATGTAGCAAGAATAGAATTTGAGACAATAAAGCATAGATAGCTAGAGAAGGTACTTAGGCATTCTTGTACATCCACTTGGCCAGAAAAACAAAGACAATCAAAACAACAAATGATGTCCTTGAATGAAAAAAACATGCAAACCAACATGCTCACCCAATAAGATAGCAAATGAAATATGTGTCAAACATGCACAACCAATTCTAGCATCTATCAAGCAATTGGCGATGACTAGGTCATCTATATATGAGTATATTGACTTAGGAGCCAAATGAGAACATTTGATCATAGGTTATACTCATCGTTTAAGCACAAGTGGGGTTGCCACTTTTACATAAAGCATTAATGTGTTCACACCATTAGAGTTGCTTTAGCTCAATTTTTAGAGCAAAGCTCCCCCTAGATGTGATATCGCCCCAAAGAGGGATGAACTAACCTTGGGTTTTGTCGATGATGACTTCATGTAGATGTTGAAGATGTGGATGCTCAATGTTGATGTAGACCATCAAGAGTTGGGAGCAATCCTTAGAGTTTTGCACTTTCAATTCCTACATGGGTTAGTCCCACACAAGGAACTTACAAGGATATCCATAGACATATATAGAGTGAAATACACATATGATGATGTCCATGAATGCATTGAATACCTTGTCCCTTGCCTTACCAACAAGAGGGTTTGTCACTCCATGAACTAGTGCAAGATGTGGAAGTTGATTGCACAAGTTCTTGCCATAAATGAATGTGAATGAAGTTTGTTGGCGGAGTCACCCTGAAGAACTCTCTAGTTCTTCTTCTTTTGGACCCACATCAACTTGATGGGAATCCTTGGAGTTGTAGTAGCACTTGATGAAGTAGAACTTGATGAAGTCTTGGGAACCCACTTGACCAAGGCTTGAGGTGCTTCTTCAAATGAGTCAATCTCTTCTTGAAGCTTGTCCTTGCCTTTTAGCTTGTGGTCTCGTGGTGGAAGATCATCTTGAGCTTGTGTTCCCTTGAAGGAAGTAGGATCATACTTCTCTTGTTGAGGAACAAACTTCGTCTTGGGGTATTGATCTTCTTCCCACTCAACTCCATTTGCATTGAACTTTCGTTCAAAACCAACACCTTGGTTCTTCCGGTGCCTTCCTTGCTTGCGTACAATTTCCTCAAATTGCTTACTCCCGGCAAGGCTCTTGTAGACACATTTTTCTATAATTCCTTTCAATAGATTGTTTTCTTTCTCAAGTGTAACTTGGCTAAGAGAATCATTAGTGGAATCAATAGAACTACTAGAAGCAACAACATTGGATATAGCATTGTTATTGTTACTACTAGAGGTTGAACCCTTTTTACCCTTGTTACTAGTTTGCTTAGGTTTAACTTGTGGCATAAAGGTAGACAAGAGTAAACGTTTGGCAAGATATGGAGAACTCTTCTTTCGAAGATCATCATTGATAGCTTTAAGAAACTCATGCTCTTGCTCTAAATTTGGCTTCTTGAAGCGTAGCTTCTCATGAGTTCTTAGAAGTTCTCTATGATCTTCTTGAGTTGTTTCATGAGCTAACTTAAGAGCATTTAGTTCTTTAGTTAGACGCTCAATCTCCTTCATAGCATTGTCATTCGTTTCCTCTTGACTATCATGATTACTAGCATCTTCATTATAGCTCACATCACTAGCCTTATCAATAAGTAAATCATCATCACCAAGCAAATCATCCTCATCACTATTGAAGTCAAAGTATTCGGGGTGTGATACCTTGGGGCCTTTTGCCATGAAGCATCTTCCAATTCCTTCATTTGGTGAGTCAAAGAGATCATAGGAGTTGGATGACACAAGAGCAAGTCCAGCAACGCCTTCATCTTGACTATAGTCGGAGTTGGAGTGATAGCTTCTCTCGGAGTGGTTGTCGGAGTCGGAGCCAGATATCCATTCACCAACATGAGCTTGATGTCTTCTTCTTGAGTAGCTCTTGGATGACTTGTCCTTCCATTTCGAATCCTTGCTTCTTCGAGAGGATCTTCGTTCAAGACGATCATCTCTACTCCTTCTCTCTTTATGAGGTGATTCATCTGTTCCATGTCTTCCTCTTGGTGATTCGTCTCTTTTCTTGTAGGGAGCCATACACTCATTGGAATAGTGTCCGAGTTTTCCACAATTGTAACAATTTCGGTCACGACTTGATGATCTTCTCTCATAGTGTCTTGAGATAGAGCTTCTTTCTTTCCCTTTGTTCTTGTAAAACTTGTTGAATCTTTTCACCATTAGGCTTATCTCTTCATTGGATACTAGCTTGTCACTTGAAGTTGTTGGAGCATCGGTTGAAGCTTTGTAAGCACCACTTGATTTGTTGTGTAGCTCCTCTTTGTCCTTGAGTGACATTTCATGAGCAACAATCCTTCCAATGACTTCCGTGGGCTTGAGATCTTTGTAATTGGGCATCATTTGGATCAATGTGCAAACGGTATCATATATTCCATCCAAAGCTCTAAGGATCTTCTTGATGATGAATTTGTCGGTCATCTCTTCACTTCCTAAGCCGGCAATCTCATTTGTGATGAGAGCAAGCCTCCTAGAGTACATTTCGGCGACTCCTTCACCATCCTTCATCTTGAACCTGTCAAGTTGACTTTGAAGCACATCCAACTTAGATTCCTTGACGGACTCGGTACCCTCATGCATATCAACCAAAGTATCCCAAATTTCCTTTGCATTCTCGAGGCGGCTGATTTTGTTGAATTCCTCGGGGCACAAACCGTTGAAGAGAATGTCACAAGCTTGAACGTTGTATTGCAACATCTTCAATTCTTCTGCGGTTGCTTCACGATCCGGTTCCTTGCCATCCTCAAAGAATTCACCTTGCAAGCCAACACGAACAACAGCCCAAACGGCGGGGTTATGACCAAGAATATGCATTTTCATCTTATGTTTCCAACTAGCAAAGTTTGTACCATCAAAATATGGACCTCTACGGTGATAGTTACCCTCACTAGACGCCATACTCTCCTAGGTTGTGAAACCAAGGCTATGATCACCAAAGCAATGGAAATCAAGGCTTACGGAGACCAAAGCTCTGATACCACTTGTAGGATCGAAAGTATGTCTAGAGGGGGGGTGATTAGACTACTTAACCAAATAAAACCTAACCTTTTCCCAATTTTAGTTGTGGGCAGATTTTAGCAATAATACACGTCAAGCATCACCCTACACATGCAATTCTAAGAGTATAGCAGCGGAAAGTAAACAATTGCATATGTAAGTAAAGGAGGGGATGGTTCCGATAGGTGGTTTCAAACACAATGAAGACACGATGATTTTTGGCGTGGTTCCGATAGGTGGTGCTATCGTACGTCCACGTTGATGGAGACTTCAACCCACGAAGGGTAACGGCTGCGCGAGTCCACGGAGGGCTCCACCCATGAAGGGTCCACGAAGAAGCAACCTTGTCTATTCCACCATGGCTTACGTCCATGAAGGACTAGCCTCAGTCGGGTAGATCTTCATGAAGTAGGCGATCTCCTTGCCTTTACAAACTCCTTGGTTCAACTCCACATCATGTCGGAGGCTCCCAAGTGACACCTAACCAATCTAGGAGACACCACTCTCCAAAAGGTAATAGACGGTGTGTTGTTGATGAACTCCTTGCCCTTGTGCTTCAAATGATAGTCTCCCCAACACTCAACTCTCTCTCACAGATTTGGCTATGGTGGAAGAAGGATTTGAGTGGAAAGCAACTTGGGAAGGCTAGAAATCAAGGTTCAAATGGTAGGAATGGAATCTCTTGATCTCAACACATGAGTAGGTGGTTCTCTCTCAGAAAATGTATGGTGGAAGTGTATGCACGTTCTGATGGCTCTCCTTACTTAGGAATTGGGGGTGGAGGGGTATATATAGCCTCCACAAAAAATCCAACCGTTACACACTTTTGACCCAACTCGGTGGCACCGATCAGAAATCTCGGTGGCACTGACCTGTGTAAAAGATATGAACGTTAGGAATATCGGTGGGACCGACAGGAACAACTCGGATGGGCCGATGTGCAATGGTTTGGGCAAACCTCATCTCGGTGGCACCGATTGCATCAACTCGGTGGGACCGAAGTGAAGCAATAAGGCAACAGAGAGTTGGCAAGCCATCTCGGTGGTACCGATTGCAAATCTCGGTGGGACCGAAATAATTGCAACAAGTAACAGAGAGTTGGCAAGGCCATCTCGGTGGGACCGAGATCCATATCGGTGGATCCTATTTGTTAGGGTTTTGGCAGTGGCTAAGTCCAAATGAACTCGGTGGCTCCGGATAGGAAATTTCGGTGGGGCCGAGTTGGAATGTAGGTTTTGGACATATTTGGATGGAGAAAGTGGTTGAGGGTTTTGGAGCACTATCACTAAGCACTTGAGCGAAAAGACCATTAAGCAACACCTCATCCCCTTTTAATAGTATTGGCTTTCCTATGGACTCAATGTGATCTTGGATCACTTAACAAAAATGTAGAGTCTTGAGCTTTTGCCAATCCATGTCCTTAGCATTTTGAGGGGTCCACATCTCTAGTCCTTGCCATGCCAATCATTGAACATCCTGAAATATTTAACTTGAATGGACATTAGTTCAATGAGATATATGTTGTTATGAATTACCAAAACCACCAGGGGATTAGTTGCACTTTCATCATCCCCGAGCCCACCGGCGCGTCATGGACGCTCACTTTGTAGGCGAAGACCACCTTTTGTCAGGATAGACTGCGCTCCTATCCCCCTTCAAACTTGCCATTGTGTGGCAACACTTCCCTCCAATGTTTTCGGGGGAAGAGGACCAAGGCAGGTATAAAAGGAGAGCAGGGTGCCGCTGTAGGGGGATCGACTCCTGGGGCCCCAAACCTTGTACTCTCTCTCTCGCGCTAGAGCAATCACAACCAAGCAGGAGTAGGGTTTTACACCGCAAGGTGGCCCGAACCTGGGTAAACCGCTGTGTCTCCGGCCCGCTCCCGCTCAGCGCGCTCTCGCCGTAGCTTCGCTGTGGTACGGGACGAAGCGGTAGGAATGAGCTCACCCCAGTGTTTGAACCTTTGGGTCCGTGGAGCCCCGATTCCGACATTTGGCGCGCTAGGTAGGGGTGCGCTACTATTCTTCCGCTCCGTCCTCCACTCCACCAGCTTCATGGCCGAAGCTCGCCACGAGCGCGCCGAGTGCAGGGCGGGTCGCGTGGCCCAGACGAAGCCGGTGGGCCGCGGCAACCGCCGCCGCCCTGTCGAGGCCGCCGCCGCAGCCGCCACCGACCCCGCTGCCCGTGAGCAGTAGGACTCCTCCCGGCACCCCTCCGTGCAGGCAAACGGCCGCACCGCCACGGCCTCCTCCTCCCTCGCCCGCCGTGGGCCGCCGAACGCGCAGGCCACGCTACTCATGGCGCGTGAGCTGCTCCGCTACCGTCCAACTGACGCTGGCTACGATGCTTGGCTTGGTTGCATCACCGAGCTCGTCAATGCCGTCGGGGACGCTCCGGCGCCTTCCCACTCGCTCCACCCTCCACCGTCTCGCGCTGGCGACGTAGCGCATGGCGCTCCCCCGCCACCTCCTCTGCGCGACGAGCTCGCCGGGCACCAGCGCAACGCGCAGGCGCGTGAGCCGTCCCATGGCGCGTCCTCGCCGATCCGAGAGGAGGCCAACTGCCAGATCATCCGCTGCGCGCCACCTAATGCGCGTGTGCTCCTCGAACAGCAGCGCTGACGCCAAGACCGGGCGGTCTAGGAGGTCGCGGCGGCTGGGCGCCAGAACCATGCCGCCCTTGCCGGCGGTGTTCCTTCGAGCGGCGTGGGTTGCCGTGCCTTCACTCGTGAGCGGTGTCAGGTGGTGTGGCCCGCGAACTTCAAGCCGAAACTGCCTCCACGCTACGACGGCACCCCCAACCCCACAGAGTTCCTTCAGCTCTATGCGCTGAGTGTCGAGGCGGCGAATGGCAATGACAAGGTCATGGCGAACTGGTTCCCCATGGCCCTCAAGGACGGCCTGCAGTCTTGGCTCATGAATCTTCCTGAGGTGTCAATCTCATCGTGGGGCGAGCTCTGCAACCAGTTCGTTGCCAACTTCAAGGGCACGCACGACCGCTCCCTCACGATCAACGATCTGAGGCATGTGCGGTAGTGCCCGGATGAGACCCTCCGCAAGTACAGCCAGCGCTTCAGCTAGGTGCGCAACAAGATTCCGCGTGCCTCCGACGCGGCCATCATCTCTGCGTTCTCCACTGGCGTCGCGGACGTCAAGATGCGCGAGAAGCTCGCCATCAACGATGAGCGGGACTCGGTGCTTGAGCTGTTCGACCTCGCCGACAAATGCGCCAAGGCTGAAGAAGGTCGCCTCTTCATCCACAACGTCCCCGAGGCGGCGCCCGATGCCGCCAAGGCTAAGGGCAAGGACGTCAAGCGCAAGGGCCCTGCCGTGCTTGCGGCGGAGCCCGAGCAGAAGCGCGGCCGTGACCGCGACGAGCCCAGGAAGGACGGCCGCCCGCTCTGTGTCTACCACAACGTGCGCTCCCACAGCAGTGAAGACTGCCAGGAGCTCAAGCTGCTCCGCGATGAGCGCCTGGGCCGCCGACGCGACCGCGGCGCCAGCCGCGGAGGTGGCCGCAGCGGCAACCGCTGGGACAGCCGCAACGGCAACGGCAACTTCCGCCAAGGCTGGCGCGACCAGCCTCGCGAGGCTACCTGGCGCGATCAGCCTCGTGAGGCAAACCCTCAGGCCAACGCCGCTCTCCCACTGCTGCTGCCACCACCCCGGAGGAATGACGTCAACTAGCCTGATGAGGGCACTGGGGGCTACCAGGAGCCACGCGCGGTTGCCTGCATCCTCGGCAGAGCTCAGGCTCCTGCATCCAATCGCCACTTCAAGCATTTCTCTCGTGAGGTGAACGCCGCCCTCCCGAAGCTTGAGGCCGCACGGCCCCTCAAGTGGTCGCAGTAAGCCATCACCTTCGACTCCAAGGACCACCCCAAGTCCACGGCCACCACAGGCGCGCTTCCCATGCTGTGCACTCCTACTATAGCAATGTCACGGTCACCAAGACCCTCATCGATGGAGGTGCCAGCCTTAACGTGCTCTCCTTTGAGACCTTCGAGCAGCTCCAGGTGCCTTACGAGCAGCTCATGCTGACAAGGCCCTTCTCGGGCGTGACCGACGGCTCCACGCTGCCTCTGGGGCAGGTGCGCCTCCCCGTCACCTTCGGCACCCGCAAGAACTACCACACTGAGCTCATCGACTTCGACATCGCCCACCTCAGCCTGCCCTGTAATGCCATCTTGGGCTACCCCACGCTCGCCAAGTTCATGGTGGTGTCTCATCACGCCTACAACGTCCTCAAGATGCCTGGCTGCAGCGGCATCATCACCGTCACCTGTGATGAGAAGGACGCGATCTGCTCCCTTGAGCACGCCTACAAGGCTGCCGCTGCCGCGCATCCAGCTGACGAGGACGCGGTCGAGCCTCCTGAGGCCGCGCCCACGAAGAAGAAGCATCTGTTCTCTCAGGACCGCGCTGAGACGAAGAGGGTGTCGGTTGACGGCAGCGGCTCAAGCCCTGCCTTCACCATCAGCACCTGCCTTTCTCCTACATAGGAAGGCGCGCTCGTCACCTTCCTTCGGGCAAACTCGGATGTTTTCGCCTGGAAAGCATCTGACTTGTCTGGTGTACCGAGGGAGGTGATCGAGCACCACTTAGCGGTGTGCCCCAACGCACGCCCCGTCAAGCAAAAAGCACGGCGCCAGGCGCCCGAGAAGCAAGAGTTCATTGTTCAAGAAGTGCACAAGCTGCAAGAAGCTAGAGTCATCCATGAGGTGCGCCATCCCGAGTGGCTCGCCAACCCAGTCGTCGTCCCCAAAAAGGGCAGCAAGGAGCGAATGTGCGTCGACTTCACGAACCTCAACAAGGCCTGCCCTCAGGACCCCTTTCGGCTGCCGCGCGCCGGCCAGGGCGTGGACTCCACCACCGGTTACGCCCGCATGCCCTTCGGCCTGAGGAACGCCAGCGCCACCTTCCAGTGGCTAACGCGCTTCGCGCCGGGGCCTCGGACGGGGAGGAGCGCGGGGTTCCCGGGACGCCCCCGGCGTGCCGCCCCCTCAGACCTCTCCCCCTCTGAGCCTCGCGAGCCCCCTGCCTCCCGCGAGCCCCCCGGGCGTCAGGAGCCTCTCGGCCCCTGGGGAGCGAGCTTCCGCGACACGCCACGCCAAGCGACCTGACACTTCTCCAGCACAATTCTGCCAGGTGCGTTCGAGCGTTACCTCGCGCGGCCCGAGTTCTTTCTCGCCGCACCCTCCGCACCATCGCTTCCGGGATCCTCCTACCAAGGTGATTTTGTTTTACGCGACTGATCTCAAGCTGATCCTTGCCGGACCGCACCAACCTCAAGCTGATCCTTGCCGGACACGGCAGCCTCGCCCCTCTCCCTTTTGGTTGTGTAGTGAATCTTACTGATTATGCTCTAATAAGTTTATGTTGCCTACATAATTGTGTATTTGGTACGATGCCATCTCGAGAGCACCACGCGCTCGCGACCCCTCTCTTGACTGTTCCATGAGCGGGGGCTAGGCACGGCGCGTGTGCTCGGGTCCGTCCCTGCAGCGCCTCTAAATCCAAGTGACTGAGCCCTGGCTCGCGGGCCTACTCCCGTGCACGTCACCTCACCAAGGTCCTTGGTGCCTTATCTCCTCACGTAACGGCCACGAGCAAGCTAGTGAGTGCGCGTCGCTCCCCTATTGTTAGACTTGTCAACATGCAGTTGTCTCAGGAGCAAGCCGCTCGGAAGCCTCGCGGGCAGTGTCTCACAGGCCGGCCTGCGGCGGTCGCCTAATCGGAAGGCCTCGCGAGCGGAAAACTTCGAGGGCCAAGCCTCATGAGGCACTCCAGACGTCGTGAGCCGCTTGCACTCCTCGTGAGTTGTGGCTCGCCCGACGCCACTCTCCGCAAAAGATAAGTCTAACCACCTCGCGAGACGCCCTCACCATCACTCGAGTTCCCTCCTTTCGCGATCTCGCTAAGTAGTGGCATTTTTTTTTCGTGTGAGACGCTTGCACGCCAAAGGGGGGCTTCCTGAGCATCGCTCTTCAAGAGCCCTCAATGGCTCCCGGTGCCCTCACCTCCTGGCCTTGTCCAGGCATCGCGACCTGACATACCAGCGACGGCTTTAGGTCCGCTCGGGGGCTGGGTCCTGACGTTGTAGAGCGCCGAGGCAAACAAGAAAGAAAAGCAGGCCTTGTGAGAGGGCTTCAGGAGGGAACATACATTCCAAACCACAAAAGCACTAAGTTAAAACATAGAAGCCATCGGTTTCACGTCCCAACGGGACTGCATTGTTCTCATACAGGGCAAGGAAGAAATATGCGCGAAGCGTGGTTCGCCCCCAGGATCCGCCCCGAGCGTCGCGCGCCTAGTCAGAGTCTTCATCTTCGCTCTTGATGCGGGGGGGGGGGGGTGCTGTCATCGCTTCCGCTTCCACCGGAGGAGGCGGCACCATTGTCGCTATTGTCCTCGCTGTAGCTGCCATCCTCGCTCTGCGCGCAACGCTCCAGACGGCTGCCAGAGACCCCGAAGATCTTCATGAAGAGCTAGGTGGCCCCGTCGTACTTGAACTGGAGAACTGGCCCCGCTTCAGGCCGCGAGCGAGGGCAAATGACTTCCACCCCTGCTTCAAGAACATGAAGCCTGAGGGGGTGTACTCCGTCGCCACCCAGGAGGGGCCGTTGCAGCAGCCGTCCGCCTGCACCCACAGACCCAAGGGCGCGCGGTCCACCATCACCTTCGTGAAGGAGTCTGGAAGCTGAAGCCAGGTGCAGGGCCGGCGATGCGTGCCAACTATGAACTCATGAGCCGCCTCCGCTGTGTGGCTCCCTGCTTGGGGACTTAGGGCGGCTTCCCCGCCGCGGCCACCTCGGCCGCGGGCACCGCGCCCTCCATGCCCGCGGGCGGCGCCCCTTCAATGGGTGCTGCGACCGGCGCCGGTAGCCGCCGGAGAGCGGCCTCGGTCCCGGGGGGGGGGGACTCTGGATGCAGTAGCAGAAGCATGGGCTCGGCCTCTTCCCCTCACCATCGCCGTGGAGGCCCGCCTGGATCGTGGAGTAGGAGAGAGGAGCTGATGGAGAAGATGGGCGGGGAGTCCTTCTGCCTCGTCTTTATAACACTCGAGGGAGGCGCGCTCTATGCCATTCTACCTTCGACGCGCGTGGGGAGATGGCAGCGCACGAAGGAAGGCAATGATGGTCTTGCGCCGTGCGCGGGCAGGCTTTATCTCAGCGCCGGCAGTTACCAGGGCGTCGTGGGAGAAGTGGGGGCGTCCACCATCACATCGTGTGCCATGCGTCGTGCCTGGCCCGCAGGCGATTAGGGCCCGCACCGTTTCGCCCCCGAATAGGCAGGAACATGCACGCCGCGGGCCCGTGGAACCTAGGGTATCCCGGCCCGTCTGCCTGTGGCCCAGAATGCAACGCTTGGCGGAGGCCCAATAGGTGGCCACCAGCGGGCGCCTCAAGCAAGACCCCTCGCGAGGTTCTAGCCTCCCGAGGACCCCTCCTTAGGGAGCGGGCAAGCAAGACTAAGCCACAGCTTCACCGAGAGCCTCGCGAGGCAGCCTCCTGAGGTTGCCTCCCGAGGCACCCTCCCGAAGGTACGCAAGACAAGTGCTATTAGGCTCGGTCGCGCGGTCTCGTGCCCGCCACGTGGGTGACGCGCGCGGCGATGAACGACGACAGAGGCCATGCCAGCAGGCGCGGATGAATAGGTTTTCCCCTTTTGTGCTAAGGGAGCAAGGCCAGCAGTCCGTTTCCCAAAGCAACCCCCAAAGGTTGCCCGATAGGTGAAAGAAGACCAAGACGGCGGGCGCGCAGGGCGGAGGTCATCCCCGAGCCCACCGGCGCATCATGGACGGTCGCTTTGCAGGCGAAGACCACCTTTTGTCAGGATAGACTACGCTCCTATCCCCCTTCAAACTTGCAATTGTGTGGCAACCCTTCCCGCCAATGTTTTCGGGGGAAGAGGACCAAGGCAGGTATAAAAGGAGGGCAGGGTGCCGCTATAGGGGGATCGACTCCTGGAGCCCCGAACCTTGTACTCTATCTCGCGCCAGAGCAATCACAACCAAGCAGGAGTCGGGTTTTACACCGCAAGGTGGCCCGAACCTGGGTAAACCACTGTGTCTCCGGCCCGCTACCGCTCAGCACGCTCTTGTCGTAGCTTCGCCGTAGCTCTGCCACGGTATGGGACGAAGCGGTAGGAACGAGCTCACCCCAGTGTTCGAACCTTTGGGTCCGCGGAGCCCTGATTCCTATAGCAGCACCACCAACCGCAGAGGCGAACGACGGAGCCACCCCCAGGGGACGGCAGCGGACAACGGCTGGAGAGCCGGCAGCCGTGAGCCGGCCACACGGGAAGCAGCCGGTCGAGGCGCGGCCGGCCGTGAAACGTCTAGCCACGACGCAGCCGGGCGCCATGAAGAGGTCCGTCAATAAGGCGCGCCGGGCGGCGCCATCGGCGGGCCCGAAGCGAGCGGTTCCCACGGTCATAGGGTAAGTTTCCTTATGCTTCGCTCTTGTCTTTTTCGTTGCTGCGCTGTTTTTCTTCTTCCTTATCTTCTTCGCGCGTCGACCAGGAACGCGCTCAAGCTGGCGAAGGCGGCCGCGGAGGAGGCTTACCAGCAGAGGGGCCGGAGCGGCGCAGGGGAGCGCGAGGTGGTGGAGACCACCGAGGAGGTGCCCGCTGGAGGAGGCCGAGAGGGACGCTTGGAGGGCGCGGCAGGAGGCCGAGAACGAGATGGTCGAGGCCTCGGCGAGAGCATGGGCCAGCATCGTGGCTGAGGCCGCGGCGAGGTGGAGGAGGATCGCCGAGGGGCCTGAATGGCCGGCCTGGCCGACGAGCTCGCCACCACCGTCGCCGGCTGTGGAGCACCGCTCCAAATCAGTGCACGACCCGGCCCGTCGGGCGGAGGGGAATGTTCGTGCCGCCGCCGAGGCAGCCGGCCGTGGCGAGATGGGCAGCCATGAGCCGGCGGCCGACCAGACGGCCGACCCGGAGGAGCCGCCAGCGACCGACCCGGCCGGCGAAGCCGGGCGTGGAGATGAAGGAGGCCGCGGGCCGGAGGCTGCGCTAGGCAGACGGAGAACACCGCCCCCAAGCATGGAGGCCACGCCAGGCAGCTCCCGCGCCATGGTGACCGTGGAGCCGCGGGCCACGGGGCGCGGCCTCGAGCTGAGGCCGGCGGGCAGTGGGACCAGCGCCGGGTCCTCGGCCCAGCCACAGCGGAACTGGGCGGCGAGCACCAGCGAGGCGACGAGCGGCGCCCCCCGAAGCGGGCTGGACGCGGCGGTGGACGCCCTGCGGCTGTAGTTTGCCGACCACCGTGACCAGTGGCAAAACTTCGCTCGGGCGGAGGACAGTCGGCTGCAACAGCTGGAGCGGACCGTTGTGGTAAGTTCGCGTTTTCTTTCTTCTTCTTTTCTTTCTGACCGGCTTGGTTGCTTTCCAGTGGGGGCGCGTCAGCACACCCACTGGGTGTAGCCCCGAGGCCCGGGCCGGCTGCGTAGCAGGCGGGTCGGGCCTTCTCAGGCATCTTGTGCTAATTCTTTTCCTCGCAGTCCATTTACGACATGCGGGTGGCGGCGTACAACAGCCTCCTGGGCCGGTTCCGCTCGGTGAAGGCCCAGCTGGCAGTCAAGGAGGAGGAGCTCCACCAGGCCAAAGGTAACTTTTGCATGCTTCCAATGGGGGCGCGCCAGCGCACCCACTGGGTGTAGCCTCCGAGATTTGAGCCGGCTGGGCAGCAGCCGGGTCGAATCTTCTTGCTTCGTTCTTTTGCTTTCTTCTTCATTTCTTGTCCGGCTTCTGACTGGGACCCGGATCCGGCAACGCAGCCGCCCCCGTCGACCCGGCTGAGATGCAGGGGCTTCGGTGCCAGCTGGCCGAAGCTGGCCAGCTCCGTGACCAGGCGGCCGCAGAGCGCAACCGCCTGCAGCAGGAGGCGGCCCGGGCGGTCCGGGAGAGGGACAAGGCCGCAGTCGCCCACAAGGCCGAGCTGGACCGGCTTGTGGAGGAGCACCGCCAGGCAGTGGGGCGGAAGGAGGAGGAGGCGGAGAAGGCCGCCGAGGAGGTCGCCCAGATCAAGGCGGCCCGCGATCGCAGCGCCAGCGCGTTGGTGGCGAGGGAGCGGGAGATGCTGCAGGAGGCGCTGTACATCGACGCGCTCCTCACACATAAGTGTTTTCACTTGTTTTTGTCTTTGTTTCTTTCTGGTTCCGGCCCTTCGGCTTTTTGATCGATCTTCTTCCTTTCTTCTCCAGGGGTCTTTCCGGAGACCCAAGTGCCTGCCGAGGAAGCGGTGAACTCCCACCGGCAGGAGCAGAGGGCGGCGGGAGCCGACGTCGAAGAGTACGCCACCTGGACGGTGGCGGAGATCACCGTGGCTGCCAAGGCCTGCCTGGAGATGGTGGAGCGTGACATGAACCGGCTTTTTGAAGCCAGTTTGTCGATGGTGGCTGCTCTCTGGCCGGCTGCGGTGGTGCCGACCACCGTCAGCCGGCTGGCGCGTTGGCTGGAAGCTGGTGCAGCGCGACTTAGTGCGTGGAGGGCCTCCGTGGCCTGGGCCAGCGCGGAGATGGCGCTCGGCTTCGTGCTATCCTGGTACCCGAGCATCCGCTTGGACCAGCTGCGCGCATGGAGGGCCGGGGCGGAGGCGGACTTGGCAGAGCGGGCGACACCGATTCCCGTGCGGGCCAGCGACATTGCGTTGCTCACCCCGCATGAGGAGTTCATGCCGGAGGGAGCGCCAGACGGCACAAAGCTTCCTGCCAACGAATTCGGCCAGGTGCTCGAGGACCCAAAGGGCAGCTTGGCTGAGACGGAAGCCGAGGGGGACGATGCTGCCGCCGACTTGGACGACACCGCCGCCACGGGGGACTCGGCGCAGAGCGATGCCGACGAGGCCGCTGCATAGGGCTTTTATTTTTCCTGTCTTTTGTTTTGAACTTGAAATTCTTGTTAGCCAGCAAGTCCACTCACTGGGGGTGTATGTTTATGTAATGAACTCCTGGTCGTGGGCCTTTTGTTATGTATATACGCATGCTTGTTCTTATGTATGCTTGTCTTTGCCGTTCGGCTGCTCGCTCTTACTTATTTCCTTAGGCCGTTTTCTTGTTCCCTCCCCTTCTCGACCTCCTCCCCGCTAGCCGGACAGCCGAGAGCCGGTCTGTAGCTAGGACGGGGAGCCGGACTCGAAAGAGAGCGCACAATACTTAGGCTTTAGGATTTGAGCGCAAGCGAAACACCCACTGGGCCGGCTGGCTACAGGCGGCGAAGCCAGCTAGAGCGCATCCGGTCTGTGCGGCGATGAGTGAAAGAGAGGGCCGGGTTGGCCGACCCGGACATTCGTCCTTAGCCGCTTTTTGCGTGAGGGCGCTTTTAGCCTTTGGCTCTTGCGAGCCGGACAGCCGGGTGCCGGTCTGTGGCTTATGGCAGAGAGAGGGCTTCGGCGGTGCGCACTCTACTGGGCCGACTTTAGAAGAGCAGGGCGCGGGCTAGCCAGCGAGCCCCCGAGCCCTCGAGCCGGACGTACCGACCCGGCGGGAGGGAGGCGAATGCGGTGAAGTACGCAAAAACGAAAAGTGTCTCGATAGAGAAGAAAAGGTAGCCCCCGAGTGTCGTTTGGGGGACCTGCTGCTTTCATTAACTTCCAAAAGGGGCAACGATACATACATACATGGTTCAACTGTAAAACGGACGAAGGAGCTCCACGTTCCAGGGGCGTTATGTCTCTTCGCCGGAGGCGTCTCTCTTGCGTTTGTTTTTCTTCTGTGCGTCGATGAGGTAGTACGCGTTGTTGCGCATGGCCTTACTGATGATGAAAGGGCCTCCCATGGGGAGGACAACTTGTGTTGGCCGGCTGTCCGCTGGACCAGCCGGAGTACGAGGTCGCCCTTGCAGAAAGCGAGGGGCTTGATCTTCTTGTTGTGGCAGTGGCGCAGGTTTTGCTGGTAGATGGCCGACCGGCTGAGAGCCAGCAGGCGCGCTTCTTCGAGCAGGTCGACGCCGTCTTCGCGTGCTGCTTTGGCTTCCACCTCCATGTATAGGGTGACCCGAGGTGAGTCGAACTCAAGGTCCGTGGGGATGACTACCTTGCCCCATAGACGAGGAAGAAGGGGTGAAGCCGGTTGACCGGTTGGGCGTGGTTCGAAGACTCCATAGGACGGCCGACAGCTCGTCGATCCAGCTGCCGGGTGAACGCACGAGTGGCTCGACGAGTCACGGCTTGATGCCGGCTAAGATGAGGCCGTTTGCTCACTCCGCTTGGCCGTTCGACGGAGGATGTGAGACGGAGGCCAGGTCAAGCCGGATGCCAGAGACAGAGCAGTAACGAGCCAGCGCGCCTTTGGCGAAGTTGGTGCCGTTATCAGTGATGATGTTGTTGGGGACGCCGTAGCGGACAGCGATGTCTTTGATGAACTTGACGGTTGTGGGACCGTCGAGCTTCTTGATCGGCCATGCCTCGATCCACTTGGTGAACTTGTCGACGGCCACCAACAGGTGCGTCATGCCGCCTCGAGCGGTCTTGAAGGGTCCCACCATGTCGAGGCCCCAGACGGCAAAGGGCCACGGGATGGGGATGGTCTAGAGAGCCGCAGCCGGCTGGTGACTCTGAGCCTTGAAGTGCTAGCACCCTTGCACTTGAGGACCAACTCCTCTACGTCCTTCAGAGCAGTCGCCCAGTAGAAACCGTGGCGGAAGGCTTTGGCCACCAGGGACCGGGAGGCAGCGTGATGCCCGCACTCGCCCTGGTGGATGTTGCGCAAGATCTCGAGGCTCCTGTCCATCTCGACGCAACGCTGGAAGACGCCGGTGGTGCTACGCTTGACAAGCTCGTTGTTGATGATGATGTAGGCGTAGGCCTGGCGCTGCACTTGCCGGGCCTCGACCTTGTTCGCCGGAAGTTTGCCGCTCACCAAAAAGGTGAGGATTGGCTGCGCCCAGGATGGTGCCTCGACCACCATGAAGACGGCAGCTTGCACAGGACTGGCCGGGTCGGGAGGCGGCGGGCCGGAGCCGGCAGACCCTGGGACTGCAGCGGCAGCCCCCGAGCCAGAGCCGGTAGCCCCCGGGGCTGGGTCAGAGACGGCATCCCCTGGAACCGGAATGGTAGTCCCTGGGCCGAAGCCGGCGGTCCCCAGGCCGGAGCCGGCAGTCCCCGAGCCAGAGTCGGCAGCCCCCGAGCCGGAGGCAGGGACCGTTGGGTCGGCCGGGACGAAGATGGACTCCGAATCCGGAGATGGCTTCATGGAGGGCTTGTGTAGGTGCTCGAGGGAGACGCCGGCTGGGATAGCTTGCCGGGAGGAGCCGATCTTGGCGAGTGTATCTGCCGCCTCATTCTCGGCTCAAGGGATGTGGAGGAACTCGCAGCCGTCGAAGCCGCCGGTCAACTGCTGGACCAGGTTGCAGTAGCTGGCCATGTTGGCGTCCCTGGCGTCCCACTCGCCAGAGACCTGCTGGACCACTAGGTCGGAGTCGCCGTAGCAACGGATGCACCGGATGCCGATTTCTTTGGCCAGCCGGAGGCCATGGATGAGGGCTTCGTACTCGGCAACGTTGTTGGAGGCAGGGAAGTGGATCTGGAGCGCGTAGCACAGCCGGTCGTTCTTGGGGGAGGAGAGCACAATGCTGGCTCCCAAGCCGGAGACCATCTTCGAGCCGTCGAAGTGCATGCGCCAGTGCGTCGAGTCGAGAGCCGGCGGCAAGTACTGGGTCTCCGCCCAGTTGATGAGGAAATCGGCCAACGCCTGCGACTTGATAGTCGTGCGAGGCTCGTAGAGGATGGTGTGGCCGGCTAGCTCGATGGCCCACTTGGCGACTCGGCCGGAGGCGTCCCGATTGCCCATGATCTCGCCGAGGGGAGCCGTGCTCAGCACGGTGATGACGTGTTCCTAGAAGTACTGCTTCAGCTTCTTGGCGGCCAAGTACACGCCATATCACATCTTCTGGTAGTGGGGGTAGTTCTGCTTGGAGGTGGAAAGGACCTCGCTTAGGTAGTACACATGGCGTTGGACCGGCTGCGCCTTGCCCTGCTCAGGGCGCTCAACCACCAGCACCACGCTTACCACGCGGGTGGTTACCGCGATGTACATCAGGAGCGGCTCCTTCTCAGCCGGGGCTGCTAGGACGGGTGCGGTGGAGAGCATGCGCTTGAGGTCGCAGAAAGCTTCGTCCGCCTAGTCGGACCACTCGAACGGCGTCGTCTTCTTCATCAGCTGGTACAGGGGCAGGGCCCTCTCCCCCAGCCGGCTGACGAACCGGCTGAGAGAGGGCAAGTAGCCGGTGAACTTCTGGACGTCGCACAGCCGAGTCAGCTTGCGCATGCGCTCGATCGCCTTGATCTTCTCTGGATTGGCCTCAATGCCACGCTCCGAGACGAGGAACCCAAGGAGTTGGCCAGCCGGAACGCCGAAGACGCACTTCTCCGGGTTGAGCTTGATCTGGAACTGGCGCAGATTGGCGAATGTCTCCCTGAGGTCCTCCAGGAGGCTGAGGTGCTGCTTGGTCTTCACCACGATGTCGTCGACATAGACGTGCGCATTCCTGCCAATCTGTGGCAGGAGGCACTTTTGCATGCAGCGCTGGAAGGTGGCGCCGGCGTTCTTCAGGCCGAACGACATGGTGATGTGGCAATACGCCCCGAAGGGGGTGATGAAGGACGTCTTGAGGGCATCCGCCGGGTCCAGCTTGATCTGGTGGTAGCCGGAGTAGGCATCCAGGAAGGACAGAAGCTCGCAGCCGGCGGTGGAGTCGATGACTTGGTCAATCCGGGGTAGAGCAAACGGATCCTTGGGGCAGGCCTTGTTCTGGCTGGTGTAGTCGATACACATGCGCCAGGTGCCGTTCTTCAGGACGAGGACTAGATTGGCCAGCCACTCAGGGTGGAACACCGTGATAGCCTGGCTTAATAGGGATGATAGACTACTCATATCAATAAGGAATTCCTTCTTTTCTGGGAGCCCATTCGGAAAGAACTCCAAAGTTAAGCGTGCTCAGCTTGGAGTAATTTCAGGATGGGTGACCGACCGGGAAGTTTGTCCCGGGTGCGCACGAGTGAGGACAAAGTGCGTAGGAAAGACTAGTATTGATCTGTGGGGCCAGTCTAGATCCCGCCAGGAGTAACGACCACCGGCGGGTGTGTCCGGGGCATTACAAGTTGGTATCAGAGCTGACCCTCGCGGTTACCCGGATGTTTGCGGACAGGTGTGTGGTCATGTTGTGCATGACGTTTGTGACCCGTCGTGGCACACGACATGGCACATGTGCCGGACTGGATGCACAGACGTATGTGCCAAGAGGGAACGTTCCTGTGGCCCGACGAGGACGTCGGTTCCTCTGAGTGGGGGTGTATGTGATAGCCTGGCTTAATAGGGATGATAGACTACTCATATCAGCAAGGAATTCCTTCTTTTCCGGGAGCCCATTCGGAAAGAACTCCAAAGTTAAGCGTGCTCAGCTTGGAGTAATTTCAGGATGGGTGACCGACCGGGAAGTTTGTCCCGGGTGTGCACGAGTGAGGACAAAGTGCACAGGAAAGACTAGTATTGATCTGTGGGGCCAGTATACATCCCTCCAGGAGTAACGACCACCGGCGGGTGTGTTCGGGGCGTTACAAACACTTCCATGATGAAGCCGGCTGCTAGCAGCCGGGCGATCTCCTCGCCAATGGTTCTTCGCTTCTCCTCGGAGAAGCAGCGTAGTGGCTGCCGGACCAGCTTGGCATCCGGCCGGACGTGGAGTTTCTGCTCGACGAACTTCCTCGGAACACCCGGCATTTCTTTGGGGGACCCTGTGAAGATATCCCGATTCTCACAGAGGAAGTCGACGAGCTCGCCTTCCTATTTGCTGTCGAGGCCGATGCCCACGACAACGTACTCGCTAGAGTTGGGATTGGACGGGTGGAGCGAAATCTTCTTGGTGCTCTTGGCCGGCTTGAAGGACCCCTCGTCGGCCGGCTGCTTGAGCTGAGCCGGCATGACCGGCTGCTCGCCTGCCAGCGCGACGAGACGGTCGAGCTGGCACCTCTCCTCGGCAATGACCAGCGACTCGGCCAACTTAGAGCCAGCTTTGGCACACTCTAGGGACTTCTTGTAGTCGCCGGTGATGCTGATGATGCCCTTGGGACCCGACAGCTTCATCTTGAGGTAGGCGTAGTGGGGGACCGCCATGAACTTGGCCAAGGCAGGCCGGCCCAAAAGCGTGTGGTAGGGGCTGGCTAGGTCGACCACCTCAAACCAGATCGGCTCGCGGCGGAAGCTGGCGCTGGTGCCGAACATCACGTCCAGCTGGACCTTGCCGATGGGGGAGCAAGAGGCACCCGGGACGGGCCATGGAACACCGTCTGGGTAGGCTGCAGCTGGCTTTCCTTGATGCCGAGCTTGATCATGGTGTCATGGTAGAGGATGTTGATGCTGCTGCAGCCATCGATCAGCACCCGCGAAAAGTGGCAGGTGCGCTTCTTAGCGACAAAGGTGGGGTCAAGGACGAGCGCATAGCCACCCGGCATGGGGATCACGGCCGGGTGGTCCTCCCGGGTCCAGCTGAATGGACGGTCGGACCAGTGCATGAACTGGGGGACCGGGGGGACGACGATGTTCACCTCATGCTGGTACTTGCGCTTGCTGTGCTTGTCATCGCCCTCGCTGGTGAAGACGATGTAGGCCGCGTCCTGCTGGGGGTAGGCGTTGCTGGCGAGGGCGCCGGCTGCCGGAGGTGGCGGGGGAGGCGGCGGAAGCTGCGGGATGGGTGGCGGAGGCAAAAGGTCGCCACGCATCAGGCGCTGGGTGATGCTGCAGTTCCGGAGCATGTGTGTGGATGGCTTCGCGCCGCTGTGGTGCTTGCAGGGGGCGTCGACCATTTTCTCAAAGGAGAGCTTGGGCTGCCAGGCCATCTTGCCGGTGCACTGGCGCTTGCCGCCGCCTTGCTCGGCCGGCTGCTCCTCCGCCACGGCGGCCACTTGCTGGTTGTTGTAGCGGGGAGCCGGCTGCTCGCCCTTCTTCTTCTTGTTGTTGTTGCCTTGCCGGTGCTGGTTGTTGTTGCCAGCCAGACGAGGATTGGCCGGCTGGACTGGGACAGGCTTGCCGGCTAAGAAGACCGAGATCTTTACACGCATTGCGGAGTCGGCTATGGCGTACTTGTCCGCCACGGCCATGAGCTCCGCCAAGGTGTCTGGCTCGTCACACATCAGCCAGTGCTTGAGCAGGGTGCCGTCTCGGCACCCGTCGACGAAGTACTGGACGGCCTGCACCTCGTGGACCCCCTCGCAGGAGTTGCGCGGCTCAGTCCACCGCGTGAGGAAGTCACGGAGAGGCTCGTCCGGGCCCTGAATGCACATGGAGAGCTAGCGAGGCCGACCCGGGCGCTTGTACGTGCTGGTGAAGTTGCGTACGAACGCGTCCTCAAAGTCCAGCCAGGAGTTCATGCTACCGGCTCTCAGGCCGTTAAGCCATGTCCAAGCCGAGCCGAGCAGCATATGGGGGACGTACCGGACCGCCACGCGCCTGTTGCCGCTGGCTATGCCGACAGCCGTGGTGTAGTCAGTCAGCCAGTCTTCCGGCTTGGTGATGCCATTATAGTTGGGAGTGTCACAGGCCAGCATGAACCCTTTGGGAAAGGGCTCCTCATTGATGCGTGGCCCGAAATATGCGGGACCAACGGAACTCTCCTCCTCGAGGGCCGTGGACCGCGCCAGCCGGTCGATGCGATGGCGGGCATCGTTTTCGTCATAGGGCTCGCAGGGGCCCAACCGGTTTGTGACATGGCCGCGCGGGACTGCGCCGACGGAAGCCGGCTAGGGCTGCCGACGCGGCGGGGGAGGAAGCTCCGGCTACTGGACCCGGTCGTTACCGGCCGTCTTGTCAGCGATGCTGTCGCCGGCCGTCGCGGCGCGGTTGTGCCGGCTCCGGCCAGAGCGGCTGGCGCTAGCGGCAGGGGAAGATGCCTGCTGCGTGTCCCGAAGGGCCCTCTCTGGGTCCGCGGTGTTTCCTGAGGCAGAGGCGGCGGGCTGGGCTGGATCAAAGCGCTTCTGCTGCTCGTTCACTGCGGTGATGAGATCGCGGATGTGCTGCTACAGCTCCTCGCCCTCCAGAAACTCGAGATCCGCCATGGCCGCTCGCGCCGCGCGCATGTTCTTGACGGGGGTGTCGTAGATGGGCCGGCCTGCGCCTAGCGCACGGCCGATGGCACCTCCGTGGAATCGCACCTCCGCAACCCGGCTGGGCTCAGCGGCGGCCGGCGTGAAGCCGTGAACGCTGTCATACTCCCGCTGGGCGGACTCCAGCCGGCGCCGTGTTGCCGCGAGCGCCGTGGCCTCGTCCAGCAGTTGCTGACGGTTCTTGTCAAGCTGAGCTGCCGCGGCCGCCGGGTCGACGTCAGGCGTGATGGAGGCTTGCAGGGTCCGGATCGTCTCGCGAAGCAGGTCGACACGACGAGCCTGGGCCGGAGCCACGGCAGCAGCGGCTGCAGCGGCCTTCTCCTTGCTGCGCGAGGAGCTGGAGCTGGCGCCGATGGTCAGCACCTCTGCACGGGTGCAGAGATCCGTGACGTCGTCGGAGATGATGTAGGTAACGGGGACGGGCGAGTCGGTGAAGCTGTGTACCTCGCTAGGGTACTCGTCGGGGATGAGCGCAACGAAGACGCGCAACGCGCGAAAGGGGACGACAGAGCAGCCTGCGGGGCAGGCTGCGTCCGCGCCTGGCGCAGCATCGCAGCCGGCCGGGGTGGCCGCGCAAGGCGCGCGGACCAAGCCGTGCGCAATGTGCTCGCCGGAGCTGGTGAAGGGCCTCGTCCAGAACTTGACTCCGGCGGACGCCGCGGGCAGCCGCACGGTGGGCGCCAATTGTCGTGGTGAAATCACGGCAGATGCCATGAGATGGCTAAAAGTGGGGGGCTGCGTGAGGATGCCGGTGGGCTCTGGAAGCGAGGTTGGCACACGCGTGCGAGTGACACAAGGCGTACCCAGGTTCGGGGCCCTCCGGAGAGGTAACACCCCTAGTCCTGCCAAATGTAGTATGGAGTGTACAAGGGCTACAAGGTTGCTCCTGGAGCTGTTTGGGTCGAGGAGGAAGAAGGGGCTAGGCCGCCGTTCTGCCTCTCCTGTGAGTGTGTGTGCGGGTGTGTGCTAAGAGTCTCAGTCGCCTCTACATGGAGGCCTCCTGGGGGGTCTTATAGCCCAACCCCCCAGGGCTACATCGGTAAAACTACACGCGGGCGGGACCCGGATGTCGGTGTCTGGAGCCAGCTGTGGGGCCCGCCGGCTGCGGGACCCGCCGGCTACTTGGCACTGTGGCCCGTCGCCTCGTGCGTCACGGAGTGGTTGGCGTCATGGGGCCATAGTGGCTCGCTGCGCTGACGTCGGTCGCCCGGGTCAGCGGGGTTGGCGACACTGTAGCCATGCTCTTCTGGGTTCGCGGCGCTGTAGCCACGCTCTCCCGCCGTGGAGAGCCGTCTTGCCGTACGGAGTGATGGGACGACCGCTGACCCGTCGCGAGCCGGCTAGCGGCCCGCCGGACCCGGCTCGGGGCCGAGCCCAGCCGGCCAGCGTTGGGAAGCCGGTCGGACGGCCAACCGGATGGGAGGGGCACGGGCTGCCCCGTAGTTTTGAAACGGGCTCCGGGTTCGGTTGCCTACCCGCGGGTTATCCCCCCCAACAATCCCACACATAGCATATGGCTATTTCATCATACATACCATCGGATTATCAAAAATTGGCATGTTGTAAATACTAGATCTATGAGAAAGTTCACCCATGGCTGCCCTTACCATTGTCGTTGTTGTCTTTGTGGCGGAAGTAGCAGTCACGGAGCTACTGATCTGTCACTGACTTCCTCCTTCTCCTTTGGGGGGGGGGGGGCAGTCCGACCATATCACAGACCGCCCGGCTTTTATCCCTTGCGAGGGCGCACGCTGTCCTCCTTTGCCGCTGATTGAGGATGCGGGCACAGAGGGTTTCTTCGTCCAAGGCAGCGTGCGACTCCACCTCTAGGGTTGCTGCAGTTTGCCGCCCCTTGTTCCTTGCATGGCGGGCATGCCGGTCCTTCATAGCGGTTGGGCCATGACGGATGCCGGCGTTGACCTCTGACTCAAAGCCCGAGGCCGTGGAGAGTGGGCACCACCGAAGGGGTTGCGCCTCCATCCTGAGATTGCGTCGCTATCCGATGGTCACTGCCTACAGCAAGGCCACGGTCAAGCCTCGAGCCACCAGCGTCGCCGGATCCAAGTGCCATTTGCGCGGACGGAATGGATTCACACCGGAGCGACTCCGATTGCGGAGCTGGGATTTCCTTCCGAGACCGATGAAGGGCCATCCGGACGGCCAAATCCTCCTCTTTCCCGCATGGGATGAGGTCTAAGTCAACGGATCAGGAGGTGTCGGAGTCGGGTCCGCTGCTTGTCATGCGGAGAAGGCCGGAGATCGCCGGACGGGAGCTTGGTGGCGGAGTGGAGTGGCTAGGGTTTGATCCGGGATGCGGATAGGGACAAATATATGTGGGTTCAGTCACTACAAAATTTTCTCTATTCAGTGACAAGAAAACCTGGTGACGAAAGAGGAACCATCGCCTAAGTTCATTTTCTGTGACAGTCACCATCCCTAGCTGATTTTGCCCCGGCGTGGCTCTCTGCGGCAACTTTGGTGACGTCGTGGACCAATTTTAGGCAACGTTTTTTGCCGTCACTGGGCAAGCGTATTTTCTGGGATGATTTTTAGCGTCACAGAAAATTTTCGCTGTCACCAATAATCTTGAAAGGATTATTGCAGGAAATATAAATAGAAAAAAATGAGTCCCTGAGATTTGAACCCATGAGCTTTCACTTCTGTAGACGTTATACTAAGAGGTTTACCGCTGGTGAGGTCAAAAAGAAGAGGTTTACCACTGGACTAGTGTTTGATTGGTGATAATACTTTGTAGCTGAATTCTTATATAGTATGTTTTTAGAGGACTTCTATAGCATGTTCAATAGCGAAAATTCGTTTTGGCTCTCGGGTCCAGATGCTCCCGCTATCTGGACCGCAGGCCTGCCTCAAGATTCGCACATAGCCCATTATTCAGTCCCGTATTTCCAATTAAAAGTAACTGGCTGGCCCACCTGACAGTTGCACGGCAGAGCAACGGCAGGTGGACGCCGCTTCGAGTACAGATGGGGGGCGACGGATCTGGCCCAACCCATGGAAGGAACTGGACCAACGGCTGTTAACGCTAGCCGTCTCCTCCAGATATTTCTCCCCTGCCGCACCACCTCTCGTTTCCTCCTCCCATCCCCCACCAACTCCTTCCTCTGCAAGCTTTAGAGCTCGCACATCTCGCATCTTCGTGGCAATGGAGTCCTCTTCCTTTGGCACCAATCGCCGGCCGACCCCGCCGCCCCTTCCACTAATCCCATGCCCATTTTGCAACCGCCATGTGTGGTCCTCGCGGATCTAAGCAAAAATCATCAACCGCCATGTGTGGTCCTCGCGGATCTAAGCAAAAATCATCACCAGGGCATGCACACACCACACCGCAGCCCAGGAAAAGTCACATGCACCCATGCCAGTATTCAACACAACAATACATTAGGTACTTCATGATTTTGCGTGCATACAGACATATCTCACAATCTAAAATTCTAACAGTACATTTTTGACATTGGAAATCAAGACCTGCAACTCGAGAAAATCCTACTTCATCACTAAACAAACATGAGAACCTGTGTTAAATACTAATCTGCATCAAGGACCTACACATGGGTAGTTTGGAGCATCACACCTTCAGGATTTGTGCATGTATTTTGCTTGTGACCAGCCACACCACAATTGCTGCATTTCGCTTCTTTCCTTGATTGCTTTGGGGCATCACCTCTTTTAGGGAAAGTGGTCTTCTTATGACCTTTCCCTCTGATTCAACTTGTGCAACAACTGGTCTGTCCTCCAATCCAAGTCCATCCTTGCAATTTTCATACTCTGTTAGGGAAGCAATCCAACTCTTGATTATCTCCATCCCTTTCTGGTACGCCTCGACGCATGAATCACCCAAACGGACTAGCTCCATCACGTGTACATACAGTGCTGGATGCCGGTGGGTCATCATCCTGCTCCCAGCATGGTCTCTTTGGTATACTTGCAGGTGTGCTGGTAGTATGTCCCTGGCGTCCCTCGTCCATCTTTTCATTATCAATTTCTGTGGTATCTCTGTATACCCCAGCATGTCCATGACCTACAAACGAATCCTCACTTTCCATGGTTAGAAGAGAGAACATTTTTTAATGCCATGTTTAACCAGTGTAGAACAAAGTACATACTTTGAGCATATGACAGCACGGCATACCCATGTGCAAACTCCTGATCCTTAGCAGCTAAATCTGCAAAGACATCTATTGTCTTTCGCAAATCATCCTCAACTCGTTCTTTGTTTATCTTACCACAAAGATTCCTAAGTGTTCTCTTTGTGAATGGAACCTTGTCTACATCTCCAAAAAAACTAGCTATGATTCTATATACCTTGGTGACATTAATGTTATTCTGCCTTAATTGCTTTATGAGATCCTTCATGTACACATCTATGTGCTTGTGCGATGGCCAATTCACCTTCTCACCACATGTAGTTGACAATGAGTGGTTGCGTTCCACCCTGTGTTTTGTTATGTACCACCCATGCATTGTCATGTGTTCGCAGCAGACGGATCATAGCTGGACACTCACATCTGCAAGACCGGTTGTCTTCCTTAATTGGCTTACCATCGTGGTGTGCTCACGACAGATGCCATGGGTAGGCTAATCGAACGTGGTTGGGGCTGGAGGACGTCGAAGGGTTCCGAATGCGAGAATGGGGACAAGCGGTGGACGACACATGATGTACCCAGGTTCGGGGCCCTCCGGGGGAGGTAACACCCCTAGTCCTGCAAGCTCAACTAGATGGATCACTAGACGAGCTACAATGGTGCTCCTTGAGATGTATGGGTGGAGGAGGAAGGAGGACTAGCTCTCTCTTTCTCCTGATGAATGGTGGAATGCTTCGCATGGGGGGAAAGAACTCAGGGTCCAACCTCCTCTGCATGGCGGGCTCCCTGGGGGTCTTATAGGCCGGCTCCCAAGGGTTATAATGGTAATCTACTAGGGCGCGGGGCCCAGTTGTCATTGCCTCATGCCGGACAGTGGGACCCACCGGCCGTCCGGCACTGTAGCAAGTATTCGCTGGCGTCATGGAGCGGCGGACACTGTTCAGCTACAGCGCCATGCCGGGTCGTCGCCGCCGACCCCGGGCTGCGGTTCCGGGGTGTACTGTGGCCACGCTCGCCTGGTCTTCGGGGTGGCGCGCACTGTAGCCATGCTGGCTCCATCGTGGGGGCCGTCTTGTCAACTGGCCGGCTGGAGTTGACGCCGGCTTGGGTGTCCGCCGCCTTTGGTGTCGCTGGGTCAAGCTTCATCATCGTGCCTGACCGGCCCTGGGCCTCTAGGCGGGCTGGTGAGCGGGCTGGGTCAAGGGGTGCCCGGGGGTTATCCCCCCGACAGTAGTCCCCGAAGCTGGCGAGGCCGCCGGCTGCCGGCTGGGGGCCCCGGCATCTTACCTCCTTGATGAGCGACGGGTCCGGCTAGGTCGGCCCCGTAGAGCATGTCCGGGTCCCCACGCATCCGACCTGGATGGCGGAGGCGGGGGGGCCTCCCGGTCCTTCTTCTGGTGCGAAAAGTCGCGCCCGCCGCCCGTCGGGAGCTCGCCATGTGGCGCTGTGGGCTCGGCGCCCGCGCGGGATCTTCTGCGGCAGCCCTGGACGCTTGTGCTTCCCGAGGCGTTTAATGCACCCGCTTACCGCGGAAGGGGTGGGGGAACGTGGGCACAAACGATCCCACTTCCCCCACGCCCCTGCGGGGTTTAAATGAGGGGGAGGGGGAGGAGCCGAGGCACAAACGCCCCTCGCCCCGCCCCGCTGCTTCTTCTTCTTCCCCTGCTCTGCCTCTGTCCGCCCGCGTCCGCACGCTCGCCACCGCCGCCGCTCCGTGCGACAGGCCGACCGCAGCGCACAGCTCAGTCGCCGCTCTCGTTCCTTCGCCGTGCCTGGCAATGGCGCGCCCCGCCAGATCTTGGGAGGGATCTGATGTCACCGAGGTCGACATCGAGTACCTCCGCCGTACGCGGAGACTGCCGCCGGCGGACGTGGTGGAGGCGCGCGCGCCCGGTCCGGAGGAGGTCCCGGCGCCGCGTGATGGCGAGGCCGTCGTCTTCCTCACGCACTTCGCTCGCTGATTCGGCCTCCCGGCAGGCGCATTCTTCTGTCGCTTCCTTGACTTCTTCAGCCTGCAATCGCACAATCTCAGCGCCAACGCCGTCCTCCAGCTTGCCGCGTTCGTGACCTGCTGCGAGGGCTACATTGGCGTTTGGCCGATAATCGACCTGTGGAGCCGGATGTTCTTTTTTAAACCGCAGGTGGCGGGTAAAGGCGTCATGTCCACCTGCGGGACAGCGGTGATCTGCTGCCACCCGTCCGGCACGTGGCCCAAGCTGCCGGTCATCGAATCAGCCAAGAAATGGCAAAAGTCGTTCTTCTACATGAAGAACGCCAACCCGGAGGTCGACCGCGTCAATCTGCCACCCTTCGTCAACAATCCGCCGACCGAGCAGCTGAACTGGAAACATTATCCCCGGTAGCCGCCCGCGGAGATCTCGAACATCTGTAGCCGGTTGGCGGAGATGCTGGGCGGCGAGGGGCTCCGACCCTCTGACTTCATCATGGCCTTCATCAGCCGTCGGATGCTGCCTCTGCAGGAGCGGCCGCACCGGATCTGTGATATGAGCGATGTCGTCAAAAGAGTTGACGCCGGCCGAGGTTGCTCGCCGCATCAACAATATTTCCGTGGCCGGGCTCGCCGAGAAGGGGTGGAGCTTCGGCAAGGTGCCGTACAGCCTGGACGCCCCCGCGCCGAAGGTGAGTCCTTGGACCCTATTTTTTGTGTGTTCTGTTCTCCTTTTCTGACCTGATGTATGAGGCCGGCCGCAGCGCCCCTTCTGTTGGCAGGACATCATGGGACCGGACTCCCGAGCCGCCTTGGTGCCAGACCGCGAGGCCTCCGACGAGGTGGAGGAGGCGGATCTCAAGGCTATTGACGGGGGTGGCGCAGTCATGAGCCCGTCCAGCGGGCAGCTGTCGGAGGGGGACGCGGAGGAAACCGCCGGCGAGGATGACGCCGAGCAGCCGCACATGCCGACCTCCCTCATTCCCACGACCCAGAAACGGCATCGCCGGGTGGCCGATCAGTCGGAGAAGGCACGACCACACAAAAAGCGGCCGGCTACGAAGTCGGGGTCCGCGGCGTGCTTCGGGGAGAAACGACCCGCGGAGTCGGCAGCGGCCGGCAGCCGGCCGGTAGTGAAGAAGGTCCGGTCGGCTGCCCGGATGTTCGAGGGGCGGCAGGCGGCCCTGAAGCCGCGGGCTCAGCGCGCCAAGCCGACTATCCCCATGAGCTCGGGGTAAGTTGGGATCCTGGGTCCGATCTTCGGTCCTTCCGTTATCTTCGTGCGCTCTCTGACCGATGTTCGTTATGCAGGGCCCCGAGGGATGTCGCCAGGGCCGCCAGCCCGTCCATGCTGAGAAGCGGGTCCGACACGGGTGAGGGCCGACCGGCCGACCCGGCCTCAGCCGTGCGGAACGCCGGAGTGGACCAACCTTGCGAGCGGGCCAGAGCTGCCGCCCAGGCGCAAGCGGACTCCGCTGCCAAGGAACGAGGGGACACCACCGCCGGAGAGCTGGAGGGCGCCGTGGGGAAGGCGCAGGCAGATGTCCACACCGAGGTGCGAAGGGGCGCCACGGCCGAGGCACCGGCAGGGGCGGACGAAACGACCGACGCGGACCTGGGGGCGCATGCCGGGAACGTCGTGGTTGCGGTCGACCGGCGGGCGCTAGGTGGAGGGAAATCGCCGCTCGGCCCGGAGGCCGCGCCGGGGAGCTCCCAAGCCTTGGTGCCTCGAGTGCCGGATGTGCGGACCCTGAGCGTGACCCCGAGCTGCAGGGAGGAGACGACTCGACCATCCAGCCGCAGCGGGACCGGTCGGATGCCGGAGAGGTCACCGGCGATGCATCCTTGGAGGGCGCGGGACCTCCGGCGGGCTCGGAGGTGTTGGAGCTCGCCGAGTGTTGCAGGCAGGCGGAGGAGCTCGTGGGCAAACTACGCCAGGCGGAGCGGTCTGTCGTGGTGAGTTTTTGTTTTTTGTTGGTTCGTGCTTTGAACAGTGGGGGCGCGCCAGCTCACCCGCTGGGTGTAGCCCCCGAGACTTGGGCCTGCTACCGCGCAACCGGGCCGGGTCTCTTCGAAGTCCTTCCCTTGTTTGAACTCTTGTGGCTTTCCTGCAGGCCGGGAGCGGTCAGCGAGCGGAGACGTGGAGCCGGCTGCAGGCCCGTAATGATGCGCTCTAGGGCCACCCCCGAACCCGGGAGGCAGAGCTGCACCAAGTCCGAGGTATGAGCCGGGTCGGTTTCCCTTTCAGTGGGGGCGCACCAGCGCACCCACTGGGTGTAGCCCCCGAGATTCGGGCCGGATCTTCTTGAGTCTTAAATTGGCCTTTTTGTTAGTTTCTGAAAGTTGCTTCTGGGTTGGCGCAGCTTGCGCCGCGTCCTTGCAGAACCGGTTGGACGAGGCCGAGTGGCAGTTCCACGAGAGCGAGCTCCAGCGTCGCCGGATTGCGGAAGCGTGCGTTCGGCTGCAGGCCGAGAAGAAGAAACAGGAGGCCGAGCATCTCGCGGAGCTCCAGAAGCAGGCGGACACATGCCGCGACCTGGAGGCTGCGGCGGAGGTGCAAACGGTGGAGTGGGCAGCCAAGGGGGAGCAGCTGCAGCGGGAGATGCGACGGTTGGAGGGGCTCTTCGCTGGTAAGGTTTGCCGTCGTCTCAACCGCTTTACCGCCTTCGATGCTTGGGGCGGGCGCCTAATCCCTACTTCTGCTATATTCAGAGAACTTCCCAGACCTGCAGGGCACAGCCGAGGCGGCCGTGGAGGAGCATCGCCAGTGTCGGAGACGCCAGGGACACGTCATCGAGGAAGGTGCCGCCTGGGATGCGCGGGAAATCATTCTCGCCGCCGATGTCCGGGTGCCGCAGCTCGGGTGCTACATCAGTCGACTCCGAGGGGCCGGTCTAAGGCTGGCGGCGGAGCTTTGGCCCGGAGCCGTCATGCCTGAGACCACCCTTTGGTTTCTCCGGTGGCTGGAGGTGGCGCGCGAACGCCTAGAGGCGTGGAAAGCCTCCGCCGCCTGGGCTGGTGCCCAGATGGCGCTGGGCTTCGTCAAGGCGTGGTATCCCAACGTGGAAATGGCGCAGCTGGCCACCCGACGCGCCGAGGCGGACCTGACGCCGGCTGTGGAGGCCATCGCTTGCCGCGCCCTCGCCTCCTATGTCGACCTCGACGAGTTCGTCAGGGATCGCGCGAAGGATGGGACGGAGCTGCCGGAGGACACCCTTGGGCTGGCCCTTAACGACGAGGAGGATGTGGAAGAGGAGACCGGCTCCAGCGATGGTGGCGATGACTCGAGGCAGTCGGCCGGCGAAGAGGACGACGCTAACTCCACAGGGCCGGAGCAAGTCGTGTCCACAGCCGGACTCGGATCCGATCAGCCCGAGGCCTAGGGGCAGGCTTTTATCTGTTTTTTCTTTTTCCTGGACAGTTGTAGTTAGTTCACAAGTCCACCCACTGGGGGTGTATATTTATGTAATGAACTCCTGGACGTGGGCCTTTCGACGTGTGTATAATTGCGCGTGCGCTCTGCTTACGCGTAGCTTTTGCCGGTCGGCGGTTCGCCTTTGCTTCTTCCTTCGACCCTCTTCCTGTGCCTCTTCCCTTTTGACCCTCTCCCCACTAGTCGGACAGCCGGGCGCCGGTCTGTAGCTGGGTCGAGGAGTCGGCTTCGAAAGGGAGCGCACAATACTTAGGTTCTCAGGAGGTGAGCGCGAGTGAACCACCCACTGGACCGGCTGGCTACAGGCGGCAGAGCCGGCTGAGGCACGGCCGGCCGGTGTGGCGTTAAGTGTAAGTGGGGGCCGGGTTGACCGAGTCGGACACTCTTACTTAGCCATTTCTCCACGTGTGAGCACTTTCGGCCCCTGGCTCTTGCCGGCCGGACAGCCGGGTGCTGGACTGTGGCGAGTGGCGAAGAGGGGGCTTAGGCAGCGCGCACGCAAGGTTGCCGGCTATGGGAGGCGAGGCGCGGGCTAGCAGGCGAGCCCCTGAGCCCTCGAGCTGGACATGCCAACCCGGCGGGGCGGGGGCAAGAAATGTGGTAACATGCGCGAGAGGTGGAAAGTTTGACAGAAACAAGAGGCAGCCCCCGAGTGTCGTTCGGGGGACCTGCTGATTTCATTAACTTCTAAGGATAGCGGTACATACATATACTGGCTTAACTGTAAAACGGGCGGAGGAGCTCCACATTCCAGGGGCGTTCTGTCTCTTCACCGGAGGTATCTCTCTTGCATTTGTTCGTCTTCTGCACGTCGATGAGTTAGTACGCATTGTTGTGTATGGCCTTGCTGATGATGAATGGGCCCTCCCATGGGGAGGATAGTTTGTGCTGGCCGGCTGTCCACTAGATCAGCCGGAGCACCAAGTCGCCCTCGCGGAACGCGAGGGGCTTTATCTTCTTGCTGTGGTAGCGGCGCAGGCCCTACTCGTAGATTGCCAACCGGCTCAAGGCCAGCAGGCGCGCCTCCTCGAGTAGATCGACGGCGTCCTCGCGCGCCTCCTTGGCGTCTGCTTCCGTGAACAGGGTGACCCGAGGCGAGTCGAACTCAATGTCCGTCGAGATGACCGCCTCGGCCCCGTAGACGAGGAAGAAAGGCATGAAGCCGATCGACCGGTTCGGCGTGGTGTGCAGGCTCCATAAGACTGCCGACAGCTCATCGATCCAGCTGCCGGGTGAGCGCACGAGTGGCTCGATGAGCCGGGGCTTGATGCCGGCCAGGATGAGGACGTTCGCCCGCTCTGCCTGGCCATTCGACTGGGGGTGCGTGACGGAGGCTAAGTCTAGCCGGATGCCGGAGACGGAGCAGTAGCGCGCCAGTGTGCCCTTGGCGAAATTGGTGCCGTTATCGGTGATGATGCTGTTGGGGACGCCGTAGCGGACCGCGTTGTCTCTGATGAATTTGACGGCCGTGGGGCCGTCGAGCTTCCTGATCGGCCTCGCCTCGATCCACTTGGTGAAGTTGTCGACCGCCACCAGCAGATGCGTCATGCCGCCTCGAGCGGTCTTGAATGGCCCCACCATGTCTAGGCCCCAGACGGCAAAGGGCCACATGATGGGAATGGTCCGGAGAGCCGCAGCTGGTTGGTGACTCCGGCTGCTGAAGTGTTGGCAGCCCTTGCACTCGAGGACCAGCTGCTCCGCGTCCTTCAGAGCCGTGGGCCAATAAAAACCATGGCAGAAATCCTTGGCCACCAGGGACCTCAAGGCGGCGTGGTGCCCGCATTCGCCCTGATGAATGTCCCGTAGGATCTCGAGGCCTTTGGCCGGCTCGACGCAGCGCTGGAAGATGCCGGTCGTGCTGTGCTTGACGAGCTCGTTGTTGATGACCGAGTAGGCGGAGGCCCGGCGTTGCACCTGCCAGGCCGAGACCTCGTCGCTGGGAAGCTCGCCGCTCATCAAGAAGGCGAGAATCGGTTGTGCATAGGTTGGTGCCTCCACCACTGTGAGGACAGTGACCTGCCCGGGGGTGGTCATATGAGGAAACGGCGAACTGGAGCCGGCAGCTTCTGGAGCCAAAGCGGCAGCCCCTGAACTGGGGCCGGCAGCCCCCGGGGCCAGGTTGAAGACGGCAGTCCCCGAGCTCGGAACGGCAGTCCCCGAGCCAGAGGCCGGGGCCGCCGGGTCGGCCGGGACGAAGATGGACTCCGAATCCGGGGACGGCCTGATGGAAGGCTTGCGCAGGTACTCGAGGGAGACACCGGCCGGGATGGCCTGCCGGCTGGAGCCAATCTTGGCTAGAGTGTCCGCTGCCTCGTTCTTGGCTCGGGGGACGTGAAGGAACTCGCAGCCGTCGAAGCTGCCGGACAGCTGCTGGACTAGGTTGCGGTAGCTGGCCATGCTGGCGTCCCACTTGCCTGAGACCTACTGGATCACTAGGTCGGAATCACCGTGACAGAGGATGCGCCGGATGCCGATCTCCTTGGCCATCCGGAGGCCGTGGACAAGGGCTTCATACTCGGCGATGTTGTTGGAGGCGGCGAAGTGGATTTGAAGCGCGTAGCGCAGCCGGTCGTTCTTTGGGGAGGAGAGCACGATGCCGGGTCCCAAGCCGGTGAGCATCTTCAAGCCGTCGAAGTGCATGCGCCAATGCGTTGAGTCGGGGCCCGGCAGCAAGTATTGGGTCTCCGCCCAATCGATGAGGAAATCCGCCAAGGCTTGCGACTTGATGGCCGTGCGGGGCTCATAGTGGATCGTGTACGCGGCCAGCTTGATGGCCCACTTGGCGACCCGGCCGGTGGCGTCCCGGCTGCCGATGAACTCCAAGAGGGGGGCCGTGCTTACCACAGTGATGAGATGCTCCTGGAAGTATGGGTTCAGCTACTTCGTGGCGAAGTATACGCCGTAGCACATCTTCTGGTAGTGAGGGTAGTTCTGCTTGGAGGCGGACAAGACCTCACTGAGGTAGTACACCAGGTGCTGGACCGGCTGCGCCTTGCCGGTCTCCAGCCGCTCTACCACCGTGACCACGCTCACCACCCGGGTAGTGGCCGTGATGTATAACAGGAGCGGCTCCTTCTCAGCTGGCGCGACCAAAATGGGCGCGGTGGAGAGCTTGCGCTTGAGGTCGCGGAAAGCCTCGTCTGCCTGGTCGTTCCATTCGAACGGAGTCATCTTCTTCATCAGCTGGTACAGGGGCAGGGCCATCTCTCCCAGCCGGCTGAGGAAACGGCTGAGTGATGCGAAGCAACCGGTGAACTTTTGCACGTCACGTAGCCGAGCCGTCTTGCGCATGTGCTCGATGGCCTTGATCCTCTCTGGATTGGCCTTGATTCCATGTTCGGAAATGAGGAAACCGAGGAGCTGCCCGGCTGGGACGCCGAACACGCACTTCTCCGGGTTGAGCTTGATCTGGTATGTGCGCAAGTTGGCGAATGTCTCCATGAGGTCGGCCAGCAAGGTGAGGCATCTCTTGGTCTTGACCACGATATCATGGTCATTCCTGCCGATCTGGGGCAAGAGACACTTCTGCATGCAACGCGGGAAGGTCGCACCGGCGTTCCTCAAGCCGAACGACATGGTGACGTAGCAGTAAGCTCTGAAAGGCGTGATGAAGGAAGTCTTGAGCTGGTCGGCTGGGTCCAGCTTGATCTGGTGGTCGCCGGAGTAGGCGTCCAGGAATGACAGCAGTTCGCAGCCGGCCGTGGAATCGATCACCTGATCGATCTGGGGCAAGGCGAAGGGGTCCTTGGGGCATGCCTTGTTCAGACTGGTGTAGTCGATGCACATGCGCCACTTGCCATTTTTCTTCAGGACGAGGACCAGGTTCGCCAGCCACTCTGGATGAAAAACCTCCATGATGAATCCGGCCGCCAGTAGCCGGGCGATCTCCTGCCCGATAGTTCTCCGCTTCTCCTCAGAAAAACGGTGGAGCGGCTATTTGACCGGCTTGGCATCCGGCCGGACATGCAGCTTGTGCTCGGCGAACTTCCTCGGGAGTCCGGGCATGTCCTTGGGGGACCACGCGAAGACGTCCCGGTTTTTGCGGAGGAAATCGATAAGCTCGCCCTCCTGCTCACTTCTGAGCCGGGTACTGATGGTGACGCACTGGGATGGATTGGCTGGGTCCAGAGGGATCTGCTTGGTATCCTTGGACGGCTGGAAGGATGCCTCATTGTCTGGCTTCATGGACGGAGGGAGGGCCGGCACGGCCGGCTACTCGTTGGTCAAGGCCATGAGCCGGTCGAGTCGGCGCTTCGCCTCCGCCACGACCTGGGACTCGGCCAACCGAGAAGCGTCCTCCGCACAATCGATGGATTTTCCGTAGTCGCCGACTATGGTGATGGCGCCTTCCGGACCCGGCATCTTCAGCTTGAGGTAGGCGTGATGGAGCATCGTCATGAATTTAGCCAGCGTCGGCCGACCCAAGAGTGCGTGGTAAGGGCTGCTCAGATTGACCACCTCGAACCAGACCGGCTCGTGGCGGAAGTTGCTTAGGTTGCCGAAGAGCACGTCCAGCCGGACCTTGCCGATGGGAGAGCAGGAGAGCCCTGGTATGACACCGTGGAAGGTCGTCCGGCTGGGCTGCAGATGCTTCTTCTTCAGGCCCAGTTTGGCCATGGTGCTGCAGTAGAGGATGTTGATGCTACTGCCGCCGTCGATGAGCACCCGCGAGAAACGGCAGGCGTGCCTCTCAGTCGCGAAGGTGGAGTCGATGAGGAGGGCATGGTCTCCCGGCGGAGGCATCGATGCCGGGTGATCCTCCCGGCCCCAACTGACCGGCTGCTCGGACTAGTGCATGAACTTGGGAACAGGAGGAGCGGTAGCATTCGCTTCGCGGGACCGCCTAACCTGGCTACGCCTGTCGGACGCCTCACTGGTGAAGACGACGTAGGACGCGTCCGAGCGGAGGGAGTCATCGCAAGGCTGAGGATCCACCCGATCCGGCGCCAGCCCCGAAGCACGGACGGCATCAAATTCTCACCGCGCAATCTCGAGCCGGCGTCGGGCGACCGCGAGTTCGGTGGCCTCGGCAAGCAACAACTTGCACGATGCATCGAGCTCGGCCGTGGTGCAGGCCAGGCCGGCGCTGGGGGTGGCGAGGGCGTGCGCGTTCTCACCGGGCACTCGCAGACGACCGAAAGCGACGGCGAGCGTCTCCACCCGGGGGCGGTAAATGCCGCCGCCGCCGGACGGCAGCAGGTTGGGAACGGCGAGCATCCCACTGGGGCACTAGGCCAGGACGAGTGCGACAACGACGCGCAACTCGCCGAAGGGGACGATGGAGCCACCAGTGAGGAGGGCGGCACCATGCGCCGTGCCAGGGCCGGCGCGCTCAACCGCGCCGAGCGGGCCGATCAAACCTTGCGCGATGCGCTCGCCAGTGGGAGTGAAGGGTCTCGTCCGGAACGAAACTCCGGCCGACGCCGCGGACCGCCCCACGGTGGGCGCCAACTGTCGTGGTGTGCTCACGGCAGATGCCATGGGTTGGCTAATCGAACGTGGTTGGGGCCGGAGGACGTCAGAGGGTTCCAGATGCGAGAATGGGGACAAGCGGTGGATGACGCATGATGTACCCAGGTTCGGGGCCCTCCGGGGGAGGTAACACCCCTAGTCCTGCAAGCTCAACTAGATGGATCACTAGACGAGCTACAATGGCGCTCCTTGAGCTGTATGGGTGGAGGAGGAAGGAGGACTAGCTCTTTCTTTCTCCTGATGAATGGTGGAATGCTTCGCGTGGGGGGAAAGAACTCAGGGTCCAGCCTCCCCTGCATGGAGGGCTCCCTGGGGTCTTATAGGCCGGCTCCCCAGGGTTACAATGGTAATATACTAGGGCGCGGGGCCCAGTTGTCATCGCCTCATGCCGGACAGTGGGACCTGACGGCTGCGCCCCCGCCTGCCGTCTGGCACTGTAGCATATCTTCGCTTGCGTCATGAAGCGGCGAGCACTGTTCAGCTACAGCGCCACGCCGGGTCATCGCCGCCGACCCCGGGCTGCGGTTCCGGGGTGTACTGTGGCCACGCTCGCCCGGTCTTCGGGGCGGCGCGCACTGTAGCCATGCTGGCTCCATCGTGGGGGTTGTCTTATCAACTGGCCGGCTGGAGTTGACGCCGGCTTGGTTGTCCGCCGCCTTCGGTGTCGCCGGGTCGAGCTTCATCGTTGTGCCCGGCCGGCCCTGGACCTCCAGGTCGGCTGGGGAGCTGGCCGGGTCAAGGGGTGCTGGCCGCCCCATTGTTTTGAAAATGGTTAAGTGTTGATGAGCCTACCCGAGGGTTATCCCCCCGACACTTACCCTACATTATAATTTTTTTCTCTAAGTTAAGACCCCATAAATAAGATAATTATTTTCATGCATGGGCTCTATGACATATAATTCCCAGGTGAAGAAAAATAAAACTAAATCTAATGTCAGCAGCAAAGTAGAAACAATCACTTACAGAACAACCACAAACAATCTCCTGCATGCACTTGGTCTTCTCTGCATTGAGTCTGCTCTGCCCATATCTTATACCAAACCCAAGCTCCCATGAATAAAGGTCGTAGAAATCATAAGCTTCTCCGAGGGAGTCAAATGTTAACCCAATCTCCGGCTCAATCACGTTAGGACCTAGTTTTTTAGCATACCCTTTGATGGTCTGCTCCTGCGCACAAACCCTTTCGGGGTATGGTGTGTGGTCAAGCGGCTGTTTACCAACTCGCACCATGCTCAAAACACAAAAATTTAACTCGTCACAAACTCATAATTTTATGTGAAAAATCATGTTCTGCATTTGGTACTACTATCCTATAACAGTTTTTTCATAGATCATTCCCTTTTTTGCATTCATTAGCAAAACCACCTAACATAACTGAACTTGCCTGGGAATTTTTTTGCTTCATAATAAGTTGTATGTAACTTGCACAAGATTCATAAATATAATAATCAGAAGATGCATACTGCAACAGAAGATGCATACTATTTTTTCCAGTTAATCTACTGATTTTTTCAGGTAAGCAAACTTGCACAAGAAAAATATAATAATCAGAGGATGCATACTGCAACAAAGCACAAGATTCATAAAATAAATTTCCACACCTTCTTGTCCAACCGGGTGCTTGTGGATCCATCTTGCCTATAGAATGAACAGAAGCTGCATCTGCACTCTCTGCTTGGTCTGCAATTAGTGAATCCGTAGGAACGAAGTATGTCTACCAGAGGGGGGTGAATGGGAGTTTTAAAATTTCTTCGAAAACTTCAAAACTCTCAGAACACAGCAGCGGAAAGATAACAGATAATAGTGAGTGAGAGTAAACTACCGAACTAAAACTAAGCACAGACATCAAAGAGAATCACAAGATGGAAAACATGCAGACATGGTAGTTTGAATGTAAAAGTGCAAAGGAATAACCAGTAAAGCTTGGTGAAGACAAGGAGTTTGGTTGACCAGTTCGTCCTTTTGCACAAGGACTACGTCTGGTTGGAGGGGTTGTGATTTAACACAGAAGATAAACTCTCTTCACCCTATTCTCTTTGACAATTGGTTCGTCAACCAATGCCGATTACTCGTGGTAGATACTTGAGGCGATCTCCGAACCTTTACAGACTTCTTCTTCGAGAACCACAATCACTCTTGGTCTCTGAAGGAAATGACACCTAACCGTCTAGAGAGTTTGCAGCTCTCAAGAGTAATAGGTGGAGCGTACTGGACTTAGATTCGAGTGATGCTAAACCACTATCTAATTCTTTGGCTCTAGGGTTTTTCTCTCGGTGGATTTTAAACTCAAATCACTCTGGAGAGGGGGTTGCTCAACAAACTTCTCAGAATCAAATGGAGCAGCCACCGGACAAAGCCCGTGCGGGGTGGCTATTTATAGTCGCAACCTTTCCTGATGGGAAATGACCATTTTGGACACGCGGTCCAGCCAATGGCCAACTGACAAGTTTGCAACGGTCGGATGTTTGAAGCAACGGTAACATTACTTGAGGAACAAGCAATGCTAACTCTTCGGTCAGAGTCAAATCTCTCGCAGCGAAGAAGAACACAGTCTCTTGCTGGCAAGTATTTGCTTGGAACACAAAGAGATTTCTCTCACAACTTTCATAGGTTTGAGTTTAGCATCAGATAACCTAAGCTTCGAACACTATACCCCTCTTAATAGTATGGTGGTCCTATGACTCAATGAAAGAAAAGAAGAACAACAAAACAAATGCTACGTCTTTACTTCGACTTCCTTCGACTGCAGTCAATTTCTTCGGAACCCACCGAACCAATTGCTTTGCGTCAACAATTTTAGGGGTCACTCTTCACAGCATCATCTTCGTGAATAACACTCGCTGCTGCGCAGGGCATATTCTTCGGAGTTTATAGCAAACTCCTCATGACATCAGGGACTTGTTACTCTGTTTGCACTAGCAAACATATTAGTCCCTTACTATTTATGTCAACAATCTTCAAAACATAAGGAGGCAAATTATTGCACCAACAATCTCCCCTTTTTGATCAATTGTTGACAAAATAGATAATCATCAAAGAGAGAAAGATATGTAATAAAGAACATGGTGAGAGTGATAAAGTGTTACTATTCTCGAGGATGAAATTTGCTCCCCCTGAATGTATGCAAGGATATTAATTTCTCGAAGAGATATTCCAGCAATGGATGTAATGTATGGAGTAAATTTCATCCATTCGAGATAATGATTGGTACTGATGTGATAAAATCCATCGATAGTAATTGTGCAACCAATCATAACTTCTATTACAGAACCACCTGGAAAATAGATACTTCGAGAGAATATTCATCGCAGGGGGTTATTAACATTGCAGCAAAGAAGATACTGAGAGTTTTACAATAGGAGACTGATAAACAAGGAATAAATGTTGCAAACTCGAGAGAAAACCAGTTCAAACGAAACAACAAAAGGCAAATCTATCGAACTCGATGTAATTCTCCCCCTTTTTGTCAACAAGCGGCAAAAAGGTGACGAATAACACGAGGCAAGAAAGCAAAGCACATATCATTCCGTGGCATCACCAGAAGAACTGTCTGAAGATAATTCCTCTTTAGAAGTGACTGGAATTCCTTCACCATCAGCAACAACAGGGTTGTCTTCGGGCACATGTACTGGTTCCTGGGAGGTACTTGGCATACTGGGATCAGCCTTTGGATGAGCAGTGGATAGCATATTGCCTTCGGTTGATTTGACGGTAGGAGATGTGGCTTCAGATTCCTCGAGTAATTTGCGGATTTGCAAATGAAGATCATCGATGGGAAACACTCAAGCAGGCAAAGGTGGAGTGCTGCGAGCCTGAAGATCGTCCATACTGAAGCCTTGATCAATGTAATCATACAGCTCTTTGAGGTTCACGTGCAACAATTGTTTTTTGGTGAAGAACTTGTGAAGCAATTTCCAGAGGCGTTTCTTATTCTCATCGGTTATCAGGTGAATGAGCCTTGTGCGGTTATTCAGGAGATTTATTTCTTCAGCAAGATGCTCTTTTTCACGTCGATCATCAGCAATATGTTGCAGAATCAACTGTTGCATTCGCATGCTGATTTCCAAATGAGATGGAGGTTGAGAGGTTGTTATAGGCACACGCTGAGGAAGTCGTGGACCATCAAAAGCATGATGATAATCTTCGGGAGGTGACGATGTTTTTCCCGAGGAAAATTCTTCCATGGCTTCATAGTATCACGCACCGGTGGAATGAAACTTTTGTGGCTAGCCTTGGCAAGATATACAGTCTGCATAGCATGATCAATTACTTTCTGAATCCACGGGGCGTAAACTTTGATAGTCAGTGGATACTGAGCAGCGTCTTTCAGAATGCGAAGGAACATGTCTTCAACATCAAAATCATAGCACTCGGAGATAGCATATATGGCATTTCGAAGGATATTAGAATAGACTTGTCATCATTCATGCTAGCGAGCGGACAGATGGTGTACGTGAGCAGATGATACGGCGTTTGATTGTCAAAGGTTAAGTGCTCATGCAAAGGAGGACCAGAATAATCTCGGATCTTTTCTTTGTCCATAGTGCACTTGAAGTCTTCATCGGAGATAACATCAATGAAATGCACCCGAATCTCATTACTGCCATGTTCAAAGCGAGGGAAATGGAAACAGGAGTTAAAATCAGTAGAGGTGCACTTGATCCGTTTTCCTTCAGTCATCCATTCGAAAATCCACTTGGAGCTGTCATTCTCATCACCAGAGATATATAAGGTGGCATAGAACTGAAGTATAATCTCTCGGTTCCAGAGATGTTCAAATGCAAACACTTTGGTGTGGCAGAAATCATCCAAGTCTTGGAGTAACTGATTGAAGCATCCAATATTTTGCATCGCAGTAATATTGGGAAATTCATGAGGGAAAATCGTCTTGCTTTCATATAGCACCCGAGAGTAATAGATAGCATGTTCCTTGGTCCAGAAATGAGGTGAATCAGAAGTGCAAGGACCATCATAGGGACTATTCTGAAAGAACTTGGGATGAGTGTTCCTGTTGAACAGAGGGCCTTTAGCACCAGCACCAGCGGAGAAAATAGGCAATGTTTGTCGAGGATATGGAAGCTTGAGTTCTTCTTCGGGAGAAAGAAATTCATCGCCATAAACCACGGAGCTGGGATGACGACCAGAAAGTGATCTTTGAGTAGATGGACCAGGGTCATCAGAACAAGCACGCGAATCAGTTGTCAACTGGAGCAATGACGGGGCAGAGGACACAGTTCCAGGAGCTGCTGTTCCAGTATGTTGAGCTTCGGAAATCACTTCAGGCGGTGGAACTAGATTTTGCTCGGCCTCAGATTGCGAAGGTTGAGGAATTGTCATTATAGGAGGAGGTGGAGCAGATGCTTCGGAATGAACAAGTTCACCTTCCTCAGGAGCAAACTTATTGGGAGTGACTGGACGAACAACAGAAACCACAGGCACTGTTTCAGTTGGCCTTGGTGAGAGTTGAGTTTCGGACGCCTGAACTGGTGGAGTTGAGTGAGTGACAGGTTCAGGAGTCTTTTCTTTCGTAGGAGGAGTAGGAACTGGTGGAATCTCTTCATGAGCAGCAGCAATCGGCATATGCGAAGTTTTCTTTCATTGCTTTTTCTTTTCTTGAGTTGCAGTATCAGTGTGACCCTTTACGAGGTCATTGTAGCCAGTCACTTTACCTTGATGCTCATGACAAATCTTACAAACAATTGAATCTAGGTCCGAGTGAAAACCCAATCGCCGATGTCGAAGCATAGTCATGGTACGATTAACATCCTTGTAGGAGTTCTCAAGCTCACGAATGACAAACTTTGATGAGGCAGTTTTCATTCGATTATCCAAATCAGATAACTCAGCAGATAGAGTCTTGATTTCAACAGTGTCTTCACGCATATCATTCACAAGAGATTCTTCCTAAGCAATGACTTCAGCAGGAATTGAGAGTGATGCTATTTCTCCATCGAATGGATTTTCCACGAACCTGACAAGCTGTTCCATAATAAAGGTGTGATTGAAATAATGAGGAGCCACTATTGTTACTTGATCAGGAGCAGGCTATGGTGCAATATTTTTAGTTGGGGGCATAGAAGCTAGAGGTTGATTCAAGGTGGGAGCAAACTTGGCAGATTTTCCTTTCGGGGCCTCATCATCTTGGAGTAATCAAGCATTTTGATCGGGCTTGGAAGACTTGATCTTCTTCAGAGCAGGCTTAGGAATCCTTTCGCCTGGTTTGGCAGTGTTTATAGGAGCATCAACAACCAAATCCTTTAGATCAATTGCCTCGGGATGGGGAGTGGTGTTGACATGTTGTTGCAGACTGACAGTTGTCTGAGGAGTTTTTCTCTGACTAGAAATTTTCTTCGGAGGTGCCTGAGGAACAACTGGAACCCAAAGATCTGGCAGCACTATGGAGGTGGTAATGTTGACTTTCTCACTGAGAGCAGCAACTTCTTCCTTGGTGATAGGAGGATCATCAGCATCCGAGGAATCACTTGTGCTATACTCATCACCACGTGGAGCCTTCTTCTTCCTCGAAGCACCCTTCTTCTTCGAAGCAGAGCTGGGATCATGCTTTCGTTTAGTGCGGCCTTCAGCTTTCCCTTCGGCCTTCTTCTTTTCAAGATCGTCTTTAAGTAGGCGAAGCTTTTCAGCTTCCTTGAGCTTTTTTCTTTTCGGCCTGCTTGGCTCGAATAGCAGCATTCTTTTGTCGTTTGAGTAATTCATCAGGATAGTCAGCTGGTCTGCGAAGGGATGATTCATCAGCATCAGGTGGAGGAGGAGGTCTTGTTTCGGGACCCTGACAAGGTATGAGAGGAATTTCCCGACAGTCACCGCACGGTGGATGGAAAGCAAAATTCTTGGCAAACCGAGGGTGAACGAACTTGTAAAGAAACCATTTCCGCACCCAGTGACGTCGAATCTTTTGCAGACGCTTTTCTATTTGCTCCTTGGTTTCTCCTTTGACAGTGTTATATTCGTCATGAGATATATACTGTGCGTTGTTTGTGTATGGCTGTTGTCCGCCCTTTCTCTTTTTCTTCGGTGCAGTCTCTTCTTGCTCGTTGTTCGGATCATCTGATTTCTTTCGCTTGCTTGTTGAGGGGCCTACCATTGGGCCCTTTGCATTTGGAGCTTTAGATTAGCCAGCCGTGCCCAAAAACAGATCTTCATCTCTGTTAGAGCGACCCACCGGTTGGGCAGAATCTTCGACCGACTGCATTTTCCTGTGAATAAGAGGAGATGCGAGGGAAAACGGATAGGGTTACAAATGCACACAACGAAGGATTTTGAGGGAAAACATTTTTCTAGGGAATAGATGCAGACTTTGAGAAATGTTTGGAGGGAATGAAATAATCAGGACAAGCTAGTAGATCGAAGAAAAATACTAGATATCGTGCTAACAATTCCATTCGCTCGAAACAAAACACAAACCCTAGATCTGAGCTCGGAACGAGGAACAACTACAAACCGCATCTGTAAAATTTTACCTAGTGGTGAGGATCTGATAAATACGGTAAAATTCCATGAAAAATTACCACGGAAGAACTCGAACGGAAAAGCGAAGGCCCGAGTTCGTGCTACACATACCCTAGCTTGGTGATGTGCAGCCTCTACGGCACCGCGGAGTGGAAGATGACCCGCGACGGCAAGGAATGACTCTGGCGACCACCTTCCGGCAGCTAGCGGCGAGGTTGATCGACGACGTCGTGCTTGAGGTGGAGCAGTACGGTTTGCGGTTAGGATGAGGAGGAGGATGGCGAAGAGCGAAGTGTTTTGGTAGACGGGGCGGCGCGGTATTTATACGCACGAGGAAATAACCGCACCCGGTGAATCTGATCGAACGGTCCACAGTCAGGGGACTTTTGCAATTCTACGGCCTAGATTAGATGGTAGTTGTCGAATGGCACGTGGTAACCTTCATCAAAGATGTGGTCCTGACTTGGGCGGGAAACCCCAAATTTTGGACGGCTTTCGCCAAACGAGATAAGGTACGGACCGAAACAAAATCATGGTCAAGGACACCAGATAAGTTTCGTTCCAGATAAATTTGTGCATTTATAACGTAGCAGCATAGACTAGAAGAGATAGATAAGAAGGAAACACAGGGTCCTCTACATTTCACTCGGGCAAAACAAACAACCACCGAACGGAAAGCTATGAGTGAAATGCATTCAGACAAAACACAAACACAGGCACGAAAGAGGAAAGAAAACAAGACACAAAGATGTGGTGGCGTGACCCACCGTATAAGAACTGTATGACCCTGAGCATCGCACAACTGGTCATGGCACCCGGTTAGTCTAGTTCTTCGTTAATGTGTTCACTCTCAGAAAGAAAATTTCATTTTGTCAAAATTTTCAGACTCCTCGAGTGTTATGCACCCTTTCCTTCTAAGATGTGGAAGTGTTGGCACGGGTGCCGAGTCCAGCTTACTGCACATTTGCGGAATCTAGGATATTTAGCTCACACCGTAACACACAGAATCTTTTCTCATCGAGAGGCTTGGTGAAGATATTAGCGAGATTCTCTTCGGTCTTGACGTGACTGATCACAATATCCTCTCGAGCAACATGATTACGAAGGAAATGATGTCTGATTTCAATATGCTTGGTGCGAGAGTGTTGCATAGGATTGTGTGCAATTTTGATCGCACTCTCATTATTGCACAATAAAGGAATCTTCTTGACCTTGACGCCATAATCCTTTAGGGTCTGCTTCATCCATAGCAACTGAGTGCAACATGCGCCAGCAGCAATATATTCGGCCTCCGCCGTAGACAGTGATACACATTTCTGCTTTCTTGACGACCAACAAACCAAAGATCTCCCAAGGAAATGGTATGTCCCCGAGGTAGATTTCCTATCAACTCGGTCACCTGCATAATCTGAGTCTGAATATCCAATGAGGTCAAATTGTGCTCCCTTAGGATACCATAAACCTAAGGTGGGGGTGTGAGCCAAGTATCTCAGAATACGCTTGACCGCTTGGTGATGCGATTCTTTCGGTGCAGCTTGAAATCGAGCACACATGCAAACACTCAACATAATATTAGGTCTGGATGCACATAGATAAAGAAGAGAACCAATCATCGAACGATAAGCCTTCTGATCATAATCTTTACCGTACACGTCAGCATCTAGCTGACCATTCATAGGCATAGGAGTTTTGTAGCCCTTATCGTTGCAATCTTGCATCTCGAATTTCTTCAGACAGTCTCTGATATACTTCTCCTGAGAGATGAAAATACCATTCTTCTGTTGACGAATTTGCAAACCGAGAAAGAACTTAAGTTCACCCATCATTGACATCTCATATTTCTCGGACATCATTCGTCCGAATTCCAAGCAGCAAGCATTGTTAGTACAGCCGAATATAATATCATCCACATATATTTGACACACGAATAAATCTCAATTAATAGCATGTGTGAATAAAGTGGAATCAGTGGATCCTGGTTTGAATCCTTTAGAGAGTAGAAACTTCTTCAGAGTGTCATACCACGCTCGAGGGGCTTGCTTGAGCCCGTATAGAGCCTTTTTCAACCTGAAAACTTTGTTAGGGAATTGAGGATTTTCAAAGCCAGGTGGCTGTCTAACATATACTTCTTCATCAATTTCACCATTGAGGAAAGCACTCTTCACATCCATTTGATATAACAAGATATCATTGAAATTTGCATAAGCCAGAAGAATGCGAATGGCCTCAAGATGGGCAACAAGAGCATAAGTTTCATCGAAGTCTATACCTTCTACCTATGTATACCCTTGAGCAACCAGTCGAGCTTTGTTTCTTACCACAATGCCATCTTCATCTTGCTTATTTCGGAATATCCATTTGGTACCAATGATATTGTGCTTCTTAGGATTCGGTCGATCGACCAATTCCCACACAACATTAAGCTCGAATTGCACCAACTCTTCTTGCATGGCATTCATCCAATCGGGATCATTCATAGCTTCTTCATACTTGGTAGGTTCTGCTAATGAGACAAAAGAGAAACTGCCACAGTAGTTAGCTAAACGAGTGCGTGAACGAGTTGTTGGTCGATGACCTGGGTTCTCGAGTTCTTCAAGAATTAATGTTGGATCAACTTGATTTGCGACTCGCGGAAGATGATTTCCTTCTGAATGATCATTTTCATCAGTATCTACATCTGGATTTGCATTTGTATTGCCACTATCTTCATTGTTTTCATTCTGCTCGGTATTGGTATTGAGATTGCCATTAGGATTCGGAGCAGCATTCTCTTTGGCAGTGGCTTGGTGTGTTCTTCTTCGAACAGGTGGGGCATCGTCATCTGAGGAATCTGGCAAATTTTCTTCAATGGGCCTGACATCTCCAATGGCCATTTGCCGAATAGCTTCCGAGATTGGAGGTTCATCTATCACACTTGGCAGGTGCTCCTTTTGGGAGCCGTTAGATTCATCGAACCGCACATTTACCATCTCCATAACTTTCCCATGATGAGAGTTATAGACCCGATAAGTATGCGAGTTCGAGCCATAACCAAGAAGAAAACCTTCATGTGCTTTAGGTGCAAATTTGGAATTATGGTTCATGTCCCGAATATAGCAAGGTGCACCAAAAACATGAAGATAAGAAATATTTGGTTTCTTGCCAGTGATAAGCTCATATGAAATTTTCTTAAGGAACTTGTGAAGATAAACATGATTCACAACATGACAGGCAGTGTTAATAGCATCAGCCCAAAAAATAGATGGGAGCTTTGTACTCACTGAGCATAGTCCTTGTCATTTCAATGAGAGTTCTATTCTTTCGCTCAACCACCCCATTTTGTTGCGGGGTGTATGCAGCAGAGAACTCATGAGTGATACCATTTTCATCGAGAAAGTCTTCGATATTGGTATTTTTTAACTCAGTGCCATTGTCACTTCTGACATGCTTGATTCGCACATCATATTCATTTTGCGCCTTCTTGGCAAACCTTTTGAAGATATCTTGAGTATAGGTCTTGTCTTCGATAAAGAATACCCAAGTATAGCGAGAGAAGTCATCCACAATTACCAGACAATAATGACTTCCACCAAAACTGGCATAATTTTGAGGGCCGAATAAGTCCATATGAAGAATTTCAAGAGGTCTTGTTGTGGTCATGACAATTTTGGAGGAATGATGTTTCTTGGCAAATTTTCAAGCTTCACACGCAGCACAGAGACGATCCTTATCGAATTTCACATCAGGAATGCCATGAAGATGATTTTTCTTCACAAGTGTCTGCAAGTTTCTCATACCTGCATGACCAAGTCTTTGGTGCCACAGCCAACCTTCAGTTGCTTTTGCAAGCAAACAAGTTTGGACTGAGGGACCCTTAGAGAAATCCACAATATATAAATCACCTTTTCTATGTCCCTCAAAGACGAAGGAATTGTCAGTAGCCATAAAGCCAATGCACTTGGAGATGGAAAATAGGACCAACATGCCTAAACCACAAAGCTTGCCAACGGACATGAGATCAAATCCAAGGGACTAAACAAGTAAGACATCATCAATGTTCTTGTCCTTGGAGATAGCGATTTTACCTAGCCCAATTACCTTTCCTTTGTTGTTGTCGTCGAAAGTAATGTACTACAATGATGAAGTCGATAAGTTTGGGTTGACAAACAATGACTTGTCTCCGGTCATATGACTAGTGCACCCACTATCCATGATCCATTCAGTACACCCGGAGACATAGTCCTGCAAGAGAATTAGGCTTTCTTAACCACCCACATCTTTGCAGGTGGCTTCGAAACATATGAGTGAGCAGTATATGATTTCATTCGGTAAACAGAAGAGTTGTTCTTCGCAGAAGTTTGAGCATAATCAAAGGAATATGCATTGAAATTCTTTCCAGACATATGTGCATAACGATTTGAAGACTTATGCATGTATTCATTATGTTTAGCCTTCTTGAGTATGTATCGAGCATTTTCAGCCTGCATTGTTAGTAACATAGTGACAGGTAATGCCTCGATAGTTTTCTTAGGCAGCCAAATGGTTTTCTTCGGGGGTCCATTCCTGCTATTTGGTCCAACATAGCGAGCAACAGCCTCACCACGTTGGTTCTTGAACAACTTATAGTTGTCTAGAGAATCATCATAAGAGTATTCAGGAGTGGGACAGTCATATCCCAAGAGTAAAGCAAGGTCAAGCGTTTTGCTCTTAGCAGGTACCCACATCGTGCGAGGGTATTGATCAGGTTCCCAGTATGAACCATTTTCATTTAATTTCCTTTCGAAACCTAGTCTCTCTTTCCTGGGGTTTTTGTGAAGGATGGATTTCTTCAGAACATCACACAAAGTTTGATGCCCTTTGAGACTTTTGAACATTCCTGTCTGAAGAAGATCCTTTAACCTAGCATTTTATCAGACACAGAACTATTTTCCTTGACCGAGGGATTAGCATTCATAGAAGATTCAGCAATAGATTCATCATTATTTCTTTCCAAACATTTTAAGCATGGTGGAATGAAAACTTTAGTTTTCTCCTTGAGTTGTTGGGTGAGAAGAGAATTTTCCCTGATTAAATCATCATGAGCCTCTCTCAGCGACTCGAGTTCTTGTTTCATTTTCAGGTAATCATAAGTCAATCTTTCGTGGTCTGCTGAGAGAAAATCATGACGATCACTCAGTTCTTCCAATCGAGATGAGAGAGCGGAATGCTCTTCAGTCAGAGACTGTTTTTTCTCCATCTCCTCAACCAACAACCCCTCTGATTTCCTGAGAGTTTTCTCAATTCTTTCGAGAGAGTTCTGTTGCTTCTTAGCAATTTTGATCAACTTAGCATGGTCATCCTCATCATAAGAAAATTGATCACTGGTGTAAACCTTGTGATGTTTGGAGGATACCTTTTCTTTCGTGGCATTAGCCATGAAGCAGAAAGCTGGTGACTCATCGTCGCTTGAGTGATTCTTGGAGAAGTTCGAGGTTGGAGTAGATGCACAAATGATGCCAGCCATCCCCGAGTCCGAATCGTCATCAGATTCAGCAACTTCTTTGGAGTCAGATGATTCTTCCTCGTCAGAATCCATCTCCTTGCCGATGTACGCCTTGGCCTTGCGTGAGGTGTTCTTGCGGTTGGACGAGGACTTGGAAGGATTACGTGAAGAAGATCTTGACGAAGACTTGGAGGAGCCGTCTTTCTTTTTGAAGGACTTCTTTGATTTCTTCTCGTCATCCGAGTCGTAGCTCTTTCTCTTGCCCTTGCGATGGTTGTTGTTTCCTGAATCGAATCTTCCACTGGCGCATATCTCAGCTTCCCAGAGAGGACAGTCCGAGATGAAATGTCCTGGTTTCTTGCATTTGAAACACGTGTATTCTCCTGTGGGTTTTGACGAAGATTTTGTCTTGCCAGAAGAGTTTGATCCTTTTCCCTGATATTCGGAAGCGCTGAAATCTTTTAGTGATCAGTGCGAGGTCTTTGCTAATTCTTTCAGGGTCATCAGAATCCTCTTCAACGTTGTCCTCTGAAGAAGAATTGGCTAGTGCCTTGAGAGCATGATTCTTTCGGTGACTGGAGCCATAGAGATCTCTCTTCTCTTCTTCTTGTTCCTCATGGGTGTTTAGCCTTTCGATGATATCAACAGAGTCAAGGGTCCTGAAATCACCTCGTTCGCGAATCATTAGAACAAGGGTATCGAAGGAACTGTCAAGTGTCCGAAGCAACTTCTTCACCACTTCGTGATCGGTAATGTCTTTGGCGCCGAGACCTTGCAGTTCATTTGCAATGTCACTAAGTCGATCAAAAGTTTGTTGACAGCTTTTATTTCCAATTCTCTTGAAGCGATTGAATTTTGCTCGAAGGGTGTCGATGCAGGCATCTTTCTGAAGGATATCCCACAGTTCCTTTGCAGTTTCGCACTGATGATACCGAAGAAATTGAGCACGAGAAAGATGACCACCAATTTCATCTTTGGCTTGAGCATCCATCTGAATAGGCTTCTTCTCGCGGTCAGTTGGGACTTGAGAGATTTCCACAGTGAAGCCATTCTGCACCACATTCCACATGTCATCATCAATAGCTCGGAGACGGATCTTCATCTTCTCCTTCCAGAAGGGATAGTCCATCCCATCAAAGATGGGAATATTGAGGTGCGACTTGTAACTCACTGAAGACATACTTAAACTCCAAGGTTGTTAGACCAAAATGAGCAGAGTCAAGGAGTACCTCGCTCTGATACCAATTGTAGGAATGAAGTACGTCTACCAGAGGGGGGGGTGAATGGGAGTTTTAAAATTTCTTCGGAAACTTCAAAACTCTCAGAACACAGAAGCGGAAAGAAGGGTAACAGATAACAGTGAGTGAAAGCAAACTACTGAACTAAAACTAAGCACAGACGTCGAAGAGAATCACATGATGGAAAACATGTAGCAGGGTAGTTTGAATGTAAAAGTGCGAAGGAATAACTAGTAAAGCTTGGTGAAGACAAGGAGTTTGGTAGACTAGTTAGTCCTTCTGCACAAGGACTACGTCTGGTTGGAGGGGTTGTGATTTAACACAGAAGATAAACTCTCTTCACCCTATTCTTCTCGACAATTGGTTCGTGAACCAATGCCAATTACTCGTGGTAGATACTTGAGGCGATCTCCGAACCTTTACAGACTTCTTCTTCGAGAACCACAATCACTCTTGGTCTCTAAAGGAAATGACACCTAACCGTCTAGAGAGTTTGCAGCTCTCAAGAGTAATAGGTGGAGCGTACTGGACTTAGATTTGAGTGATGCTAAACCACTATCTAATTCTTCGACTCTAGGGTTTTTCTCTCGGTGGATTTTAAACTCAAATCACTCTGGAGAGGGGGTTGCTCAACAAACTTCTCAGAATCAAGTGGAGCAGCCACCGGACAAAGCCCGTGCGGGTGGCTATTTATAGCCGCAGCCTTCCCTGATGGGAAATGACCATTTTGGACACGCGGTCCAGCCAATGGCTAACCGACACGCTTGCAACGGTCAGATTTTTGAAGCAATGGTAACATTACTTGAGGAACAAGTAATGCTAACTCTTCGGTCAGAGTCAAATCTCTCGTAGCGAAGAAGATCACAATCTCTTGCTGGCAAGTATTTGCTTGGAACACAAAGAGATTTCTCTCACAGCTTTCATAGGTTTGAGTTTAGCATCAGAGAACCTAAGCTTCGAACACTATACCCTCTTAATAGTATGGTGGTCCTATGATTCAATGAAAGAAAATAAGAACAATGAAACAAATGCTACGTCTTTACTTCGTCTTCGACTTCCTTCGGCTACAGTCAATTTCTTCAGAACCCACCGAACCAATTACTTTGCGTCAACAATTTTAGGGGTCACTCTTCACAGCATCATCTTCATGAATAACGCTCGCTACTGTGCAGGGCATATTTTTCGGAGTTTATAGCAAACTCCTCATGACATCAGGGACTTCTTACTCTATGTGCACTAGCAAACATATTAGTCCCTTACTATTTATGTCAACAATCTTCAAAACATAAGGAGGCAAATTATTGCACCAACAGAATCCATGGCGTGGTGCTACTCGACTCGCGTACCTTGACACCACCCCACCTCCGGCATCAACACTGATTTGGTCGCCGTATCCAGCACCACTGAACCCGGCTCCGGCACTGACCCCTTGCTTTAACCACCCCCAATCTGGATCCGCCCACTGAATGAACTTCGGCTGGACCACCCCCGCCATGTACCATTTCCATTAAAATGACAGCGTTGCAGGCCTCATCAGCAAAAATAGGTAACCTGCATCGAAATTTCGACCAGAAATCAAGAGTACAACCGATAGATCCGAAGCTCAATAGAACATTTATGCATTTCTCGGGGGACAGGCCTAGATTTCTCACCTGTCCACTGGAGTCACAGGAAAGTCGGTCGCCATCTCCGGCGAATCCTTTCTTCGATCTACCAACCGGCGGCGACAACACCGCGGGATGCCTCGATGGCTAACCTCCCCGCCGGTGCCACAGAGCTCGCCATGGCTTATTGACAGAATATAGCTACCCAATAGCACCCCACCCCCCATGCCCAGCTAGCTCAATCCAAACCCATCGACCATTTGCTGCTTACAGGTGGGCCATGCCAGACGGCAATCCCCGTGAATAACAAACACCTGTACCATGCGTCCAGAGTACAAGTTCGTCAGGGGCGTCAACCAGCAGACGTCCGTCCACTCCAGCAACTCCCCCCGTCTGTACGTACAAACGGTCAGCTCACCATATACCTCTTTTTAGAATTCAGTATTCCTACGACAGTGACCAGTGGCACACATCCCGACGCATCAATGTGCGGCACATATATTGGGTTCATCTGGACCCGAGAGCCAAAACTCCCCTCCCGTTTAATAGCAGTACATGTACATTTCGTTGAAATAATAAAATAAAATAAAATAATGTTTACGTTGAAACTATTGTATTTAAAAGGGATAATTGGTTTTATACCCTTAGTTGTGTCCCCCTCGTCAGGATTGCCCCAAGTTTCTGAAAACATGCGGTCTTGCCCAACCCACTTTGGTCGTCTTGTGCTTTTGCCCTTTGACCGTTTGACCGTCACTTTGAAAACTTCATAACTAATTCCTACTAAATCAGAAAAAAATGCAAATAAGATACCAAAATGTCTGGAAAAACATCACCTGTATGTCAATGTCACTTGCATTCATGACAAAAGTGTTGGTAAGTGCCCATCTGAGTTTTAGCTCTTACGATATCACCATGAACAGTAAAATCTAAAAAAATTAAAAAAAAAGTTGGTGGCAAAGAATGACAAATGTTTTAAGTGCTTGCCAAGTTTCATCAGGGAATGACATTCGTGGAAGTCGTGGCAAAAAAACAATCTATTTTGGAGTGTTGATTGTTTTTTTGATTTCTTCATGTGGAGTTCGGATTATCACTAGGCTAGTATTTTGGAGCAAAAAACAATCTATTTTGGAGCTGACACCACATGTCATGTTTTAGTTTCAGACAAAAGAAAGAAAAAATAGGTGCTTCCCATGGGATTTGAACACTTGTCATGGGCCTCATGTGGAGTTCGGATTATCACTAGGCTAGTATTTGATTAGCGATAATACTTTGTATAGTCAAAAACCCTTTCTAAGCTGGTATATTATCAGGGGCGGTTATTAGTGTAACCGAAATTATTGGAGCGGCGCTCATGAGTTATTTCAGGAGATTATTAGGAAACGGACACACGCCGGTGTCTGTGCAGGCTATGTTCATGGGCGGCCCGGTTGCGTGTTTGTAGGCATCGTGGAGGCGTGTTTGCAGGCGGCCTGGAGGCGTGTATGTGGCCGTCAGGTGAGCGAGCAGGCCACGTCAGAGATTCTCACTGGAAGACGTGCCTTTGACCGGGCGCCTCTCCGGCCCCCGTGGTAGTCTGTGCGTACTAAAGGAGTAAGATCAAACCGCGGCAGCCTTTGACCACCCCTCCGACCGCCTGCCCAACCACCTACCCTTAATGGCGAGCTCGCCTGCTGCGGGCTACAAGATAGCGGCCGTCCCTTCTCTTGCACCATTGCCATCTCTAATCCAACACAATCCAGCACAAACACCTCGTCCATGGCGCACCCCTAGTCTTCTATTTTGGCGTCGTTGAGGAGGAGCAGGAAGAGGACCCTCTGGCCTCCTTGTGGGCAGAGATGGACAAGGCGCTGGAGGAGGTTGCTCAGATGGACACGGAGACCGCGAAGATGGATGCGCCCTCGCCCGTTCATGTGCATGCGCCTGTGCCCATGCCTGCGCTTAACGCGATGGAGGAGGAGGAAGAGGAGTATGACGTGGAAGAATTTGCGCAGTGGATCGAGGCCGCCGACGCCGCATTCTAAGACTTTTTCTTGGGCGGAGGTGGCGGTGTCGCCGGTCGTGGTGCTGGACGTGGATGGATCGATGTCGCTGTCAATGGCTGGCGCCATGGCCGTGGCAGCCGTGGCGGCAACTAGGCGGTGACCGTGTCCATGGGCCCATGGCCACAACTACACGGTAACCATGGCCGTGGACAGAACTACGCGGTGACCATGGTCGTGGCCACAACTACGCCATGGCCATATGGCTATATTAGTTTGTTATAATAGTTTGTACTATTAGGTGTTGTATCGGATGGTGTCGCGGTGCGACAATTTTGGGAGGAATTCAACTATGTTCGGCCTAATCTTTGCAATGCTTTTAAAATTATGTGACTGAAAGGTTAGTAAGTTTGTGTGTACTGCAATGTCTGAAATTCAAGCTAATTTCAGTGAAAGTGAAATCAATGCTGTGTAGCATTGAAACTTTCCAGTTATAGAGGCATATGCGTTGTCAGCATTTGCAATTCATGTATCATTAGTTGTTTTAGTTTGCAAGAGTGATGCAATATGATAGTGTTCAGAAGACATGACATGCATATCGTAGCACATAGATAAAACCAATTTTAGTATAGAAGCTAATAATTAACGCAATACTTAACATGTAGTACTTCACAACCTTATCATCCACATATAATTAAGTGCTACTCCACATACACAACTTGACATACAGTACTTAACAATCAGGATTTCAGGAAATCATTGTCTTGAAACTGCATCACAACATGTCGTCAACGAATAGGAAAATCCCTTCAGTGCCTTCGTACAGCATCAACAAAACATTGGCGCCCATTTTCAAATGCGGACGCATTTTCATCACAGCCTCCCATTTATTAAAGTGAATGTTCCAATTCTAGGGGATATTATGTATCTTGCCATGAACTTCTTGTTGTGACCAATAGCTAGTGTGATTGGACCACGTCTGTGCATCAATTCAGGAATAACTGAAGGCGGCAACATCTGTTAAAAGATAAATAAAACAACAGTGACACTGTTTGAAGCAATAATTCATTGAGAGCATATTTAACATAAAAAGACTTTGTACCATAATTTTGTGAATGTTACAATTCATCATGTTCAAGGTATGCACCACTGGAACACATATTCCCACCCGGCCTCCAACATGGAACCGCTTAGTAAGGGAGTTGATTCTACCAACAAATTTGATGAGATGCTTTAAATCTTTCCAGTGAAATTTGGATGCAGGAGTAACCACCATCTCTTTAACTACATATTCAACAAGCCCTGCATGAAAATAAAATACTAATTAGTAAGTCTGGAGAGATACATTATTTTTGCTAAGTTCTAGTTCAACAAGCAAAAATTTGAAAGAAAACTAACTTAGGTTGTTGGTACATCGAGGGATCTCAGATGGTATGGACAAACAGATGATAGGATTAGGCTGTGTTGTATCCACTAACAATTCAGTGCCAGTTTTCAGTAAGTAACGCGTAGCAAGCTCTCTCCACAAGCACGGATGAAAATATGAGCGACCTTCACTATCGGTACTGAGTACAACTTGGAACCTACATCCATGGCTTGTGTGCAATGTGAATGGAGCAGAGTCTTCATCTAAGAACAGGCAAAACTTTTGTAGCACATGTTTTGTTGCAAAGCAAGGGATGTACTGCGAGAAATAGTAAGACATGATATATTTGTTAACAATGAAGACATAATGTGTTATTCATATAGGTCAGAAATATATGAACAGGAAAAATAGTAGCTATTAAAAAAAGTGATCTCTCGAATATAAACGAGAAAATTTGTTAACAAAATATGAGCTTTACTTCCATGTGCTAATATTATGATGCTGTGAATGACAAAGTATTACTCACAATGTGAGCTAAAAAAAGATCTTTTAGATGATTAGTAACATTTTGTGTATTTTTACGAAGTTATCCAAATATGAGCTATACTGACAGAACTGTACAACAGTAATTTGCCTAATATAGCAATAGTTTCCATTTTCACATGAGCGGTGCATGCTACTCCCTCTGTAAAGGAATATAAGAGTGTTTAGATTACTAAAGTGGTGATCTAAACGCTCTTATATTTCTTTACAGAGGGAGTACCATTGATTTATACCTACTCAGCAATACTTTGTTGGTAAAATAGGCAATGTTTCCATATTGACGTCAGTGGCATGGCACCCATGGCACCCCTACTAGTTCCTCCCCTGATTGACGTCAGGCTGAATGGTAGTCAGCATTTATCCCTATTTAGCAATACTATGTTGGTAAAGTAGGCAATATTCCCAATTTGGCCTAAAGTACAACCATGCAGTCTCCACAAAATCATGTAATTTTAAGAACCCTAACCATCTAGGTGAGATTGATCTTTACAAACATACCTTGCGCTTCCTGAAGTCCTCTTGGATGGTGATGTTGAACGGCTCGTTTGTCTGGCCGAGGCTGCACAACCGCCCTAAGTCATGACACTGTGGGCACTGAAAATAGAATCCTAAAATCAGACTCTAGGAAAATGCATGCACGGCGATTGCCTTGTGGTGGATTATCACCTAGTGGTAGACTACGAATTAGAACTACAAGATATGGATGCAGATTGCACTAACCTTGTTGTACATGATACGTCTCCAATGTATCTAGAATTTTTTATTGTTCCATGCTATTATAGTATCAATCTTGGATGTTTTATATGCAATTATATGCTATTTTATATCATTTTTTGGGACTAACCTATTAACCTAGTGCCCAGTGCCAGTTGCTGTTTTCTGCCTGTTTTTGGTTTTTCAGGAAATTAGTACCAAACGGAGTCCAAATGCTACGAAACTTTTTGACGATTTCTTTCTAGACAAAAGAGACCCTAAAAGCTTCGGGAGGAGGCCAGAAGCCTCACGAGGAAGCCACAAGGCAACAGGGCGCGGCCCCAGGGGGCGCGCCCTGATGCCTTGTGGGCCACTCGTGGCTCCTTTTGACCTAATTCCACCTCTATAAATTCTCAAATATTGGGAAACCAACAGAGAGCGCCACGAAATAAATTTTCTGCCGCCGCAAGCTTTTGTTCTTCCGCGATCCCATCTGGAGCCCTTTTCTGGCACCCTGCCGGAGGGGGAATCGATCACGGAGGGCTTCTACATCAACCTTGCTGCCCCTCCGATGATGTGTGAGTATTTTACCACAGACCTACGGGTCCATAGCTAGTATCTAGATGACTTCTTCTCTCTCTTTGATCTTCAATACAATGGTCTCCTCGATCTCCTTGGAGTTATATCCGATGTAATCTTCTTTTGCGGTGTGTTTGTTGGGATCCGATGAATTGTGGGTTTATGATCAGACTATTCATGAGAAATATTTGAGTCTTTTCTGAATTCTTTTATGCATGATTGTTATAGCTTTGTATTTCTCTCTGATCTATCCGTTTGGTTTGGCCAACTAGATTGATTTATCTTGCAATGGGAGAGGTGCTTTGTGATGGGTTCAATCTTGCAGTGTTCTATATCCCAGTGACAAAGTAGGGGACAAGACACGGATTTGTATTATTGCCATTAAGGATAAAATGACGGGGTTTATTCATATTGATTGGGTTTACTTTGTCTACATCATGTCATCTTGCTTAAGGCGTTACTCCGTTTTTATTAACTTAATACCCTAGACGCATGCTGGATAGCGGTCGATGGGTGGAGTAATAGTAGTAGATGCAGGGAGGAGTCGGTCTACTTGTCTCGGACGTGATGCATATATACATGATCTTTGCCTTGAATATCGTCATAACTATGCGCTTTTCTATCAATTGCCCAACAGTAATTTGTTTACCCACCATATGCTATGTGTTCGAGATAGAAGCCTCTAATGAAAACTATGGCCCCCGGGTCTACTTAAATCATATAAAAAACCTAAAAATACCTTGCTGCAATTTTATTTCCTTTATTTTATTTTGCAATTTATTTTATTTATCTATCGCTATCAGAATTAATCCTTGCACATAACGAGTTCAAGGGGATTGACAACCCTCTTGCCCGCATTGGGTGCAAGTATTTGCTTTTGTGTGTGTAGGTGTTGTTCACGAGGTTCTGCGTGGTTCTCCAACTGGATTGATACCTTGGTTCTCAGTGAGGGAAATACTTATCTCTACTGTGCTGCATCACCCCTCCTCTTCGGGGAAATCCCAACGCAGTTTACAAGTAGCAGGAAGAATTTCTGGCGCCGTTACCGGGGAGACATCACCAAAACCTATCAAGTACCTTCGCATAAACTATCATCTGCTTGCTGTACTTTTATTTGACTTTTTATTTGCATTTGCCTCTCGTTTTCATCTCCCCCACTTCTCATAAAAATAAAAAATACCAAAAATATTTTGCATTACTATCCTTGTTTGTGTTACCATGTGCCTTCAATTTGCTTGCATCTTCGCTTGCTAAAATTATGGACCCAATTAAAGTTTTCTACTTGGATCATCTTCGATCCATTTGTGCTCGTGCTGAAACCCCAACTAGTTTAGTTGAAGCAAAGTTATTAGATGAGCATGCTTATTTTGTGCGTCACCGTTTGTCTCAAAAAGGGAGACTCTTATGGAATCAAATAAATTGTTTGCTATGCTATGCTTGGAATCTATGTGAAATTTATGATTTTACTTGTTGCTCTAAGAACCCCAAAAAACACCTTCCCTACCTATGTGAGTTTAATGATAATGAAATCTTATCTTCTTATGCCAAAGGTGTTTATAGTTAATATGATATCGAATTAATTGAAGAATTTGTTGCTTTTAAGGGTGCCTATGAAGTTGCTTATTTGATTGAAAAGTATGATGCTACTCTCTACAAATCTGAAAATTTTGCCATACTTAAATATTGCTATGAGAACTATGCTCCTAATGCCCATGTTAATGAATTTATTGAGAGAATGTCTGCTGCTTTGGAAGAGAATAATACTATGTAGGAATCTATAGATAATTATGATCCCGTTGATTTGTTTGAAATATCCCTTTTTGATGAACTTGATGCTTGCTATTCTTATGGCCATGATGCCAATATTAATGATGCTTATGAAGATGAACTCGCTATAGTTCCTTATGTTAAAAAATGAAATTATTGCTATTGCACCCACACTTGATAGCTCCTTTAATGAAAAGCATGATTGCAATGATGTTATTATAAATTCCATTAATGTTAATTGTGCTAATGATATGCAAAGCTACAAGCTGGGGGATGATAATTTTGATATGTCCACTACTTATTGCAATGATCATGATTGGGGTGATAATGCTTCTTACGATCTTGAAAGTTTATTTAAGCCTCATGATGAATATGTTGCTGATAATAATGTTTGCAATAACATTGAAAGTGCTTTGGAAGAGTGTCTACTTTAGGTAAAAAGAATCCCACATATTTGGAGAGTGTTCAATCTTATGAAATTTTTGATAAATGTGGGTTTGGAGAGGTCATGACTTTAGTTGATTTTAATCCCACTATTTTGGAAGAGTATAAAACTTTTATGCATGTGGATCATGAAGATAGTATTTTATATGATAGTTATATTGTTGAATTTGATTATGATCCTACATGTAATTATTATGAGAGAGAAAAACATGGTTATAAAAATCTTCATATCACTAAATTACCTCTCTTTGTGTTGGAATTATTAATGTTTCATTCTCTTTATATGCATATGCTAGATATTGCTTGTCTTGATAATTTGTTTTCCTATAAAATGCCTATGCATAGGAAGTATGTTAGACTTAAATGTGTTTGTCACATGTTTTATGATGCTCTCTTTGTGCTTCAATTCTTGTTTTTGACGTTAGCATCATTGAAATCTCAAAGCCTATCTTAATGGCTATAAAGGAAGAGCTTGTTTGGAGACAACCCAATACTTTTATTTTCTGTTTTGTGTGTCACACAATTATAGACTTGTTATGATTGTGTTTTTATCTTTTAATTAGTGTTTGTGCCAAGTAATGCCTTTAGGATGATAGTATAATTGATGCTGTTTGAAAACAGAAACTTTTGAGTCTAGTGTAGAATTTCCTTGATTTTACTGGAGCGTGATAAACTTCTGAATTTTTTACACAGCATTGGTATATGAATTTTTTACGTTTTACTAATGTTTCAGAATTTTCAGAGTTACAGAAGTATGATTATTATTTAGATCTTTACAGACTGTTCTGTTTTAGACAGATTCTGTTTTCTGTTGCATAGTTTGCTTATTTTGATGAATCTATGGATTGTATCAGGGGGTATAAGTCATGGAGAAGTTGGAGTACGGTAGAATTATACCAAGATTAAATATGAATCAATTTATAACAGTACCTAAATTTTAAGATTTCTTTGTTATACTAACGGATCTCACGTGGTTTCTGTTGAGTTTTGTGTGCTGAAGTTTTTCAAGTTTTGCGTGAGATCACGATGGATGAAGGGATAAGGAACGGCAAGACCCTAAGCTTGGGGATGCCCAAGGCACCCCAAGGTAATATTCAAGGAAGACCCAAGCGTCTAAGCTTGGGGATGCCCCGGATGGCATCCCCTCTTTCGTCTACAATCTATCGGTATATCACTTGGAGCTATATTTTTATTCATCACATGATATGTGTTTTACTTAGAATGTCTTGTGCCATAGTTTTATTTTATTTGTTTGCTTTTTAGTTTGACACAATCATCTTTTGAAACATACCTTTTTCAGAGGGACACACATTTATCGTGATTTGTTAGAATACTCTATGTGCTTCACTTATATCTTTTGAGCTAGGCAGTTGCTCTAGTGCTTCACTTATATCTTTTAGAGCACAGCGGTGGTTATATTTTAAAGAAATAGTTGCACTCTCATGCTTCACTTAAATCTTTTTGAGAGTCTAATAAATAATAATGGCAATTTGCACGTGTTAAAAGATTGGTCCCGATATGATATGGTATTCAAGGGGGGTATGAAAAAAACTTTCATGTAGATCACTAAATATGAAGTGTATGGTTAATTTTATTAATGTCGTAATATGAAAGGATATAGGTTCATGATCATTGGTTAGTAGAAATATCGGTATTAAAGTTTGTTATTAACTACTCATCTAAGTATTGTTCATGGCATGGTGAGGAAGTTCGAGCATTTATAGGTCTGAAATGAAATCCATGAGTGCTGTTACGATCGGGCGCGCACGATGGTTAACTCCTACCAACCTCCCTCCTAGGGGCATGCGGTTAGTACTTTGCTTCAAGGGATAATAGGCTTTCACAATGAGTATGTGAGTTCTTAATGACTAATGTGAGTCCATGGATTATACGCACTCCTATCTTTCCGCAATTTGCTAGCCTCTTCGGAACCGTGCCTTGCCCTTTCTCACCTCGAGAGTTGGTGCAAACTTTGCCGGTGCATCCAAACCCCGTGATATGATACGCTCTTTCACACATAAGCCTCCTTTTACCTTCCTCAAAACAGCCACCATACCTACCTATTATGGCATTTCCATAGCCATTCCGAGATATATTGCCATGCAACTTCCACCGTTCCGTTTATATGACACGCATCTTCATTGTCATATTGCTTTGCATGATCATATAGCTGACATAGTATTTGTGGCTCAGCCACCGTTCATCATTTTTTATACATGTTATGCTTGATCATTACACATCCTGGTACACTGCCAGAGGCATTCATATAGAGTCATATTGTTCTAGTATAGAGTTGTAATATTGAGTTGTAAGTAAATAAAAGTGTGATGATCATCATTATTAGAGCATTGTCCCAGTGAGGAAAGGATGATGGAGATTGTGATTCCCCCACAAGTCGGGATGAGGCTCCGGACGAAAAATATATAAAAAAGAGGCCAAAAAGAGCTCAGCAAAAAAGAGAAAAAAGAGAGAAGGGGCACTGTTACTATCCTTTTCCACATTTGTGCTTTAGAGCAGCACCATGTTTTTCATATAGAGAGTTTCCTGAGTTGTCACTTTCATATACTAGTGGGAATTTTTCATTATAGAACTTGGCTTGTATATTCCGATGATGGGCTTCCTCAAATGCCCGAGGTCTTCATGAGCAAGCAAGTTGGATGCACACCCACTTAGTTTTCAGTTTGAGTTTTCATACACTTATAGCTCTTAGTGCATCCGTTGCATGGCAATCCCTACTCCTTGCATTGATATTGATTGATGGACATCTCCATAGCCCATTGATCTGCTGAGTTGATGCGAGACTTTCTTCTTCTCCTTTTACCATTATTGATCCCTATCACCGCATTCTATTCCACCCTATGCTATGTCCATGGCTCACGCTCATGTATTGCGTGGGAGTTGAAAATGCTGAAGCGCGTTAGAAGTACGATCCAATTGCCTTGTTTAACACTGGGGTGCTCATGATTTATATATTTGCGGTGAAGATAGAGTCATGCCATTGCTAATATGAGAAAGTGAGTAGGGATAACACTCATTAAGGATCGTATATTTTGAAAGTTTAATGATTATGCTTCTTATGTTCATGGATATTATTATGTTGATATTGTTAATTCATTGCTTCACAATATTTATGCCGTCAAAGAGATTACATGATAGACATGTTAGGTAGCATTCCACATCAAAAAAAAAAATTTATCATTTACCTACTCGAGGACGAGCAGGAATTAAGCTTGGGGATGCTGATACGTCTCCAACGTATCTATAATTATTGATTGTTCCATGCTATTATAGTATCAATCTTGGATGTTTTATATGCAATTTTATATCATTTTTTGGGACTAACCTATTAACCTAGTGCCCAGTGTCAGTTGCTGTTTTCTGCCTGTTTTTGGTTTTTCAGGAAATCAGTACCAAACGGAGTCCAAACGCTACGAAACTTTTTGACGATTTTTTTCTGTACAAAAGAGACCCTAGAAGCTTCGGGAGGAGGCCAGAAGCCTCACGAGGAAGCCACAAGGCAACAGGGCGCGGCCCTAGGGGGCGCGCCTTGATGCCTTGTGGGCCCCTCGTGGCTCCTTTTGACCTAATTCCACCTCTATAAATTCTCAAATATTGGGAAACCAACAGAGAGCCCCACGAAATAAGTTTTCCACCGCCGCAAGCTTCTGTTCTTCCGCGATACCATCTGGAGGCCTTTTTCGGCACCCTGCCGGAGGGGGAATCGATCACGGAGGGCTTCTACATCAACCTTGCTGCCCCTCCGATGATGTGTGTGTAGTTTACCATGGACCTACAGGTCCATAGCTAGTAGCTAGATGGCTTCTTCTCTCTCTTTGATCTTTAATACAATGTTCTCCTCGGTCTCCTTGGAGTTATATCCCATGTAATCTTCTTTTGCGGTGTGTTTGTTGGGATCCGATGAATTTTGGGTTTATGATTAGATTACTCATAAGAAATATTTGAGTCTTTTCTGAATTCTTTTATGCATGATTGTTATAGCTTTGTATTTCTCTCCGATCTATCCGTTTGGTTTGGCGAACTAGATTGATTTATCTTGCAATGGGAGAGGTGCTTTGTGATGGGTTCAATCTTGCGGTGTTCTATATCCCGGTGACAAAGTAGGAGACAAGACATGTATTTGTATTGTTGCCATTAACGATAAAACGACGGGGTTTATTCATATTGATTGGGTTTACTTTGTCTACATCATGTCATCTTGCTTAAGGCGTTACTCCATTTTTATTAACTTAATACCCTAGACGCATGCTGGATAGCGGTCGATGGGTGGAGTAATAGTAGTAGATGCAGGCAGGAGTCGGTCTACTTGTCTCGGACGTGATGCCTATATACATGATCATTGCCTTGAATATCGTCATAACTATGCGCTTTTCTATCAATTGCCCAACAGTAATTTGTTTACCCACCGTATGTTATGTGTTCGAGAGAGAAGCCTCTAGTGAAAACTATGGCCCCCGGGTCTACCAAAATCATATAAAAAACCTAAAAATACCTTGCTGCAATTTTATTTCCTTTATTTTATTTTGCAATTTATTTTATTTATCCATCGCTAGCAGAATTAATCCTTGCAAATAATGAGTTCAAGGGGATTTACAACCCTCTTGCCCGCGTTGGGTGCAAGTATTTGCTTTTGTGTGTGTAGGTGCTGTTCACGAGGTTCTGCGTGGTTCTCCTATTCGATTGATACCTTGGTTCTCATTGAGGGAAATACTTATCTCTACTGTGATGCATCACCCCTCCTCTTCGAGGAAATCCCAATGAAGTTTACAAGTAGGAGTCCATGAGAAAACCCCAATCTGGGAGGGGTGGGTAGGCAGCGACAGAAACGTCGGCATTAGTCACTGTCGATAGCCGGTGGCGCTAGGGTGAGTTGTGAAAGGCGGTTGTATCTTGCAGGCGGCTGCAATCTACGACGACATCCGGCTACGACCACGGGTGTGTGAGCACAATTGTGAAGGTGGAGGGGACTGCGAGGTGGCCGGGGGCGAGGAAGGAGGGACGGGGGTTTTCTCTCACAAAATGTGACGAGACTGTTCGTATGGACTTGGCCCACATGTCATTGGGCGTATGGTTCTATGGACCAGTTGTCAGTGAACGAATTTGAGTTAAAATATAGCTCAAAAAATCAGTGAATGATTTTTTTTTTGTGTTTAGGCATTACATTTAAAGAACCATATGGCATTGGCATTACATTTAGACAACCATATGACATTGGCATCATAATGCATATGTACACTACATAATATAATGGGAAAATTTTGTTTCTGCCACTCTAGATTTTGCTAATTTTACTTACGCCACTCTCAAATTTGACATTTCACTTTTGCCACTCTTAGGTTTTGACAATGTATCACAATTCACATTCCGTGGCAAAAGCAAAAAAAAATAGAGTGGCAATTGTGATACATTGTCAAAAGCTAATAGTGGCAAAAGTGAAATTAATATTTTTTGCTTTTGCCACAAAATGACAATTGTGATACATTGTCAAAATCTACAGTGGAAAGAGTGAAATCTCAAATTTTAGAGTTGCATAAGCAAAATTGGCAACAAATTAAGAGTGGCGAAAACTAAATTTTCCCTAATATAATTAGACATACATCTGAAGTTCCATAAAGCATCTAAATGTGTACGTGTGGCACTTAAAGCTTTACATAAGTTCACATTTTCTGGCACTTAGAACATCACAAAAGTTCAAATGTATATCTTTCCACTTCAGACATGGCAGACAGCAAACATACATAAACATAGTCTTGACATCACTAGTTCCATAAAAGAGCAGGCATAATTACTAGGGTTCAAGCAGCTGCAATGGAACCTCCAACACCACAGCCTCCAGCATCGCCAGCCCCTGCAGCAGCCCCTGCAACAGCACCTGCAGCACCTCCAGCATCACCTTCAGCATCTTCGTCGACTTCATCCTCAAAAGCATTACGAGGGACAGACATTATGACAGTCCTGGTGATGCCGTACAATTCTGGGGTACGTGGCATCAGCTGTGAAATTTTGGTTGCCATCATTAGTGCTTCAGCTTCGGTGCCTTCTGCTAACTTCAGGTTGCAGCCATGAATCAAGGAAACATTTGTTTGGTACTTGAATTTCACCAGAACAACATCCTTGATTTCATGATCAGCTATCTTGAAGTCCCAGTGACATAAAGTATGATGGAGAGCATATGCAACAGCAAATGCAGGTGAAAATAGGCCGCTCTTGACAGTGAACATGGCTACATCGTTAGCAGTACCATATTCCAGATCCAACTGAACCTTCATGGCATACGCAATTCGAAGAACTTCAGGGGAACGATCATACAACTGAAATGCAAATAAATAACATTTTACTAAAAATCACATAGAAGTTTAGATTCAGTATAGTTCTATTTCTAATCAGGGGAACCTAATCATCATCCATGTTGCCCATGGCTGGAATTTTGGGACACACAGCACAACACTAGGAAGAAATCATGAAATATTAGGACATAAATGTACCTCAGGATCCAAGAACCGACGATGCTTGATTCCGTATTCTGCAACTCCATCGACCACCCGTGCATGCCTTTTTCCCTGACATGCATGTCAAACAGATGATAAAGAAATCGCAGAAATGTTCAGATTTGGGCGTTTGATTCATCCAAACAAATGAAAAACTAGCTAGCAAGCAATACGAACAGCCTAACCTTCGTCTTCACAACTTCACATAGGGTCCCGCTGGAATCCATCATGCAGATTCGGATTCTTAAAGATCGGATGAAGCTCCGTGTGTTTCAAGAAGTCAAGAACAAAAGAGATAATGGGGAAACTAGATGAGAAATTGAGGGGTGGTTTTTTGATGGGACAGGGAAGTGGGAGGAGCAGTGGTAACTGCTCTGCGCGTTCCTTCTCGATGGGGTCGAAGCTTATGTGAGAAGGCAGATGTCGGTGTAAAAACCGGTTGACCTCGGGGTAGGGGGTCCCAAGTTGTGGATCTCGGATCAATGGTATCAGGAACAAAGGAGACGGTGTTTACCCAGGTTCGGCCCTCTCGAAGAGGTAATACCCTACGTCCTACTTTGATTATATTGATGATGAAGTATCGAATACAAGCTTGATCTACCTCGAGATTGTAAGGAGAAGTCTAACCCTAGGGCTAGGTGGATGGTAATTGTGATTCTGTGTCCTCTACAGGATAAACCCCTTGGCTTATATACACACTAGGTAGGGCATCTAGGGTTACATTGTCGGTAACCAGGGATGCGTATGGAGGCGGCAGGAGATGTCTTGGGGTATACTCCAAGTCTTTGGTAGATGTAATCTTGATCACGTCATGGCTTCCGGAGTCCATCTGGATGAGGATGAGGTCCTTCGGGCCCAGCCCGAGGACTATGGGCCGACTAGGTTGGGACCCCCTAGTCCAGGACACCGTCAGTAGCCCCCGAACTGGTCTTCTATGCCGAGGACAACCCCTTCACCTTTAATAACTTCAGATCCGGAGTCCTTGGCTCGACAGACGAGTTCCCTCCTTTCTGTTTACACTTTTCTTTATTCAAGGCCACCACAGACCACTCCTCAAAGGGGTGGTGTCCCTTGTTCGGGACTCAATAAAAACACATTCCACATCCGAGGTCATGGGATTACTTAGCCTCAAAGGCCTGCCGTGTAGGTGTGAACAGTGCCCTCAGCCTGACAACTTTATCGAAGGGGCACCACCCACGACCAGGCGAGCAGTTACTGCTCACTCGAATTGCGGCCCGAGGCAATCTTTTACTGGCGCGTCCCATCGAAACGGAGATCGTGCCCACTTTTTAAGGGATATCATTAAGATTTTGTTTCTCCCTATACGCATAACGGCATCTTTTACGGGTAATGGCGATTTCAACGGCGTGGCTAGAGGGAGCCTTGGCCTTTTCACTAGCCTATAAAAGAGCGAGGGGGTAACAACAGAGAGAACATGCTCCCTTGCTTCCCTGCCTATTGCCTCCCAAGCTCCATCGCTCAGATCCAATCCCGAGCTCCTCCGACCCCCTCAGCGCCCTTCTCCTCAACAATGGCAGAGCCCAACCTCAAGGGGCACTGGGGCAGCTCCTCCATGGCGGAGGACACCATTTTGGAGCTGCGTAGCGCGGGATACATCCCCGCAGAGGTCCACACTCGCGCGCCAACTCCGAAGCAGCGCATACCCACTCCCGAGGCTGGGGAGCGGGTCGTCTTCGTCCCCCACCTCATTAGAGGTCTGGGGTTCCTGTTCTACTACGGGCTAGATTTTCACCATCTAGCCCCGAATTCCATCCTCCACCTTGCCTCCTTCATCACCGTCTGCGAGGCCTTCCTCCACATCAAGCCGCACTATGGGTTGTGGATGAAGATCTTCGGCGTCAAGCCGAAGTCCAGCGACTCCGAGCTCTCTGAGTGAGGGGGCGCAATGATCAGCAATAATCAGAGGGCGGTTTGGTTCAAGGGCACCTTTATAGAGACCGTCAAGGAGTGGCAGCGCGAGTGGTTTTACATCACAGAGCCGCTCGCTGCTGGCCAAGCCAAGGTCGAGTTTTCGGCCGGCCCTCCGAAGAAGCTCGTGTCCTGAAAGAGGAAGGGCATGGACTGGGGGAACCCGGCAGAGGTGGAGGTGCTGATCCAGAAGATCTAGTTCTGGATAAACCAGAGGGACATCAAGCTGACAGACGTGCATGCTCCACTGCCGCTCCCGATGTGGGCATACAAGCCCGAGGACGTTTTGCCCATCCACCACTTCTTCCGCTCCACCCCGGCTGGGATGTGGAAGCTGCTGTTCAAGCCGTCCAAGGATGGTTTTCCCGAGGCCGGGAGAGATTTCAGCTTTGAAGCCGCCCACGACGGCCCCGAGGCAAATTTCAATGCTTAGTTTTAAACTCTGCGTTTCCTGGGCCCTCACAAACATTCGCTGACCAGTCGAACATTTGCAGAAGTGGATCCCCAAGGTGTAGAAAATGTTGTGCCCGGCGCCGCAGCTTGAGGGGGAGAGGACTCCCCAGCTCGTGGCCCTCCTAACCGAGGAGCCACATGTGGTTATCCCCAAGGAGTCCAGACCTCCAAGGGGCAGAGCGGGTCTCCGAGCTCGGGAGACCTCGGTCACCTGGTCTGAGGAAACCCACGCCTCCTCCACCCATGAAGACAAGGAGGGAGGCGAGGGGGAAGAGAAATCTTCCCTAAAGGGAAGAGGGCGGCGTCCGAGGGTGCCGAAGAGGAGGCGAGGCCGAAAGGCCCGAAGAGGCCGCGCAAGGCCTCCGCCGATCCAGTCCTGCCGAAGAAACCCAGCTTCCCTGACGATTCAGACGAGGACCTCCTCGCACTGGGGAGGAAGAAACCGCCCCCCCCCCCAAAGGTATGTATTAACTACTCAATTTGGACTTCGAAAGCCTGTTTTTCTCTTGAGACTCATAAGAGAAATTTCGCCAGCCCGCCCGGGACTCGCCTCAGTGGTGATACTTCGGGCGATCTACCCCCGTCGGACAGCGGGGAGCCGGAGCTCGTCAAGACTCCCCCGGCTCTCGAGGGGCTAGAGGAGGCGTCGTCCGGTCCGGCCCCTCCAGTCGACACATCGGGGGCCGGGGTACCGGTTGTCATGGCCGAGGTTGACACCTCGGCCGCACCAGGCCAAGGGGACCCAATCCCCGAGGCCCCCAAGGATGGGTTGGGCCAGGCGTCGGCCCAGCCCGAATAGTCTCCGGCGCTCGTGCCGCAGCCGGAGACTGATACGTCCCCATCGTATCTATAATTTTTGATTGTTTCATGCCAATATTCTACAACTTTCACATACTTTTGGCAACATTTTATATTATTTCTTGGACTAACATATTGATCCAGTGCCCAGTGCCAGTTCCTGTTTGTTGCATGTTTTTTGTTTCGCAGAAAATCCATATCAAACGAAGTCCAAACGCGATAAAATTTTACGGAGAATTATTTTGGAATATATGTGATTTTTAGGAAGAAGAATCAACACAAGAAGGTGCCCGAGGTGGCCACAAGGCAACAGGGCGCGACCTAGGGGGGTCGCGCCGTGTTGCCTTATGACTCCCTCGAACGTCGGTTGGGGCCCTTCTTTCGCTGCAAGAAAGATAATTTCCGGATAAAAATCCCCTCAAAATTTCAGCCCAATCGGAGTTACGGATCTCCGGGAATATAAGAAATGGTGAAGGGCCAGAAAACGAGAACACGAAACAGAAGAGAAACAGAGAGAGATCCAATCTCGGAGGGGCTCCTGCACTCCGGGAGCCATGGCGTCCATGGACCAGAGGGGAAACTCTCCTCCCATCTAGGGGGGGGGGGAGGCCAAGCAAGAAGAAGAAGGAGCGGGGCTCTCCCCCCCTCTCTCCCGGTGGCGTCAGAACACCGCCGGGTCAATCATCGTGACGACGATCTACACCAACAACTTCGCCGCCGTCAACACCAACTCTCTCCCCCTCTATGCAGCGGTGTAACACCTCTTCTCCCGCTGTAATCTCTTCTTAAACACGGTGCTTAATGCTATATATTATTATCCAATGATGTATGGCCATCCTATGATGTTTGAGTAGATTCGTTTTGTCCTATGGGTTGATTGATGATCGTGATTGGCTTCAGTTGTATGTTTTATTTTTGGTGCTGTCCTATGGTGCCCTCCGTGTCGCGCAAGCATGTGGGATTACCACTATAGAGTGTTGCAATACATTCATAATTCGCTTATAGTGGGTTGCGTGAGTGACTGAAACACAAACCCGAGTAAGGGGGTTGTTGCGTATGGGAGTAAAGAGGACTTGTTACTTAATGCTATGGTTGGGTTTTGCCTTAATGATCTTTGGTAGTTGTGGATGCTTGCTAGAGTTCCAATCATAAGTGCATATGATCCAAGTACGGAAAGTATGTTAGCTCATGCCTCTCCCTCATATAAAATTGCAATAATGATTACCGGTCTAGTTATCAATTGCCTAGGGAAAAATCCTTCTCTTGTGTTACAAAAAGCTTTCTACTAAACAACTAACTTTTATTATCTTGCAAATTACTCATAGTTTTATTCTTGCTAAGTACTTCTAGTTTTATTCTTGCAAACTTATCCTTACACCTACAAAGTAGTTTTATTCTTGTTCTAGGTAAAGCGAATGTTAAGTGTGTGTAGAGTTGTATCGGTGGTCGATAGAACTTGAAGGGAATATTAATTCTACCTTTAGCTCCTCGTTGAGTTCGACACTCTTATTTATCAAAAAAGCTACAATTGATCCCCTACACTTGTGGGTTATCAGAGACCCTCATCCCCAGCACCTCGGTGGTTGGTTCAGAGGTTGCTCCACCCTCGCCTCCTGCCACGGGGCGGGTTAGCGCGGGGTGGCCCGAGGAGATGGAGGCGTCCTTAACGGGCTCCTCCATCGCATAAGAGCACCGTGCCTTGATCGGCATGGCGCTACAAGGCTTCCGGTCTGCGGAGGCCGGAATGCGCGAGGTCTTCAAGGTCCTCGTCAGGAGCTTCGAGGTATGTTTTTTGCGTTGTCATTATGAATAATATTCTAGTTTACGATTGCTTGTAGTAGCATGCGTTTTCTTCGAAGACTTATTGCCTAGCATGGCGTTTCTAGGAGCATAGCCAGCCAGTAGCCCCCAAGCCCAAAGCTAGTTTGAAAAACTGGCCTTGGGGTCAATGCACGAGCATATTTTTGGCTCTTATCCCGTAGCCCCCAAGGCTCTGGCCGTTCTTCAAAAAGGGGCTGACGTGTGAGTGCGTATTTGCAGGTGTCGTCCTCGGCTCCGAACTCCGCCTCCGAGGAGGTGGCGGAGATGAACAGGAAGCTGTAGAGGTCCGAGGAGGACCTCGATCTGATAAAAAGCAGATCGAGCTGTCTCAAGGTAAACTTCAAGAAGTTTTGAGGGTGCCGATTTTATTTCGAGTAGTGTTCTTTAAAAGATTCAATTCTGACGCCGAGCTATTTTTCATGACAGCTGCTACGGCAGAGCTTGAGGCACTTAAGACCGAGCTGTCAAAAGCTCGGCAAGAGGCCGAGCAGCAGAAGACTGCGGCCGCGAAGGCCGAAGAGGAGCTGGTTGCCGAGAAGGTGGCCAGGGGCAAGGACCAGGCATGGGTCCTGGAGGTGGAGGAGACTCTGGAGGGCGTCTATAACGAGCGCGATGCCCTTCAGGAGAAGGAAAAGGTGGTGAGCACTGAGCTCGAGAAGCTGCGCCAGGCGCATGCCGAGGTCCAAACCCAGGCCCGCGCAGACCACGAGTTGCTCCGGCAGGTCAAGCAGATTGCTGCTGGTAAGCCGTTTTTGCTTCAATGTGTTTTCGGCCGCAAGGGGTTCGCCGAGCTCACCCAGCTATGGCGATCCACAGAGGCCTTCGAGGATCTTCCGAGGAGCACGGCGGATGCCTGCCGCTACTACGGCGCGCAGGAGGGCCATGCTACGGAGAGGGCGTTCTGGTTACAATTCCAGGCGCCCTTGCATCCGGAACTGCCGACCAACCAAATGAAGCAGTTGATGGAGCTCCTGCACATGGCGAAGACGGCGCTTCAAGACCTCTGCGGCAATCTTTGGCCCGCGGAGGCCCTGCCGACCAGCTTCTTCCGGTTTTTTGCCCGGCTGTAGGAGGCCGCCCCCCAATTGGTACGCTGGAAGCGTTCAGCGTTCCTGGAGGGTGCTTAGTGGGCGTATGCCCGCGTGAATACACACAACCCGCATGTTGAAGCGACGGTCGTGGCCGTCGGGCCCCCAGAAGGGAAGGCCCGGACCATGGAGCAGTATCTGGGCAAGGCGATGGAGGGAGCCCGGATCACCGAGGCCGAGTGTCCTAAGGATAATTTGTATTTTTAGATAGCACTTCGGTATGCCGAAGTATAGTTTGAGTGTAAAAAACTATCTTTTATTTTGAAATGAATGCGGCTTTATTTTCCGACATGTGATTGTGTGTATTTTTTTACTCCTGTGTGACCGTGTTTAACTGAAAGTGACCAGTCGTCGGCTTTGACCCCTTTGTATAGTGTACATCGGGTGTTTCCGCGGCAGTCATGACCTTTTGCCGACATCTCGGATCCCGAAGGCGGTCCATGCTCACGAAAACAAGGCAATCAGACTATAGTGGTTTTATAACTTTCACCTAGTCGTAGGAGCTTGACTATGGGGGCTGATGACGAGCCCCCGGTCCATGAAGTGGTTCGGCTGTATGGCCGAGGTCTATGCCGCTAGCCACTTTGGTTGATTTAATAAGGAGCTCTTCGTTTAACATGGGTAACCTCCAAGGGTACATTGCTGGATGCTGTCTTCAGATGGCCAACCAGTTTACGCTTACCAGGACAGTCAGTTTTCGGCTTTATCCACTGAGGCGCTTTGCCATTCAAGCTGGCAGCGCAATCGCAGTGGTTCTCCCTTTACACCCTTAGCAGAATGGATCGGAAACGTAAGGGGTAAGCACAGGAGCGGAGCAACCCAACTATTGACCAAAATCGAGGTTCGAAACTGATTCATATAATGCAACATCCAAGACGCCGAATAGATACTTCGGACTTGTAGGGGGGGTGGGGCGTGAGATTAAAAGGGAAGCCCATGGTAATTTAAAATAACAGTTGTATCGTGAATGTATGCTTTTGGCTCAAAGGCAGTGAACATAAGGAAATGTATGATGACCTCGATGGGTGCACTTTTATTTCATGTGGTCAAGCCGTACATGCCGAGCTTTGACAAAAGAAAATTTGTAGAAGATACAACGGGAAAAAGTAAAAGTAAAGGAGTAAGAACAGGGCGGACATGTTGATGGGTTTATTTGCCCAAGCCCGTCGCTGTCGCATGTCTGCATCTCCGTGCTATTAACCAGCTTGCCTTCGTTGAGAGCGAAGTAGGTATGGGCTGTCCACGACCTCGGCCATTCGTTTGCTTGATGCTTTCGTCGATCGAGTCCTTTAAAGAGGTTTGCGACTGCCGCTTGGATGGTTGAAGCCATGTGGACATGCTACTTCTGTCTGGGCCTTTTATAGCGCCCTGCTGGTATGCATGTCCAAAGTGCGTCGCTGTTCAGTCGAGCTGATAGCGAGGCATCATTTGTTTCGGCTCATCAGCCGCCCATGGAATTTTTAGTGCAAAGTTGTGCACCCTCGGGACGTAATGTCCTTCCAAGGGGAGGCGAACGAGGAGCCCGTGCCCCTATTTTGGGGGAATGGTGGCCTGGCCGAGGTTGGCTCATGCGGCCCGTACGCGCTTTGAGGAGCTGGGCTTGTGACGAGCTGCCTCCTCAGTTGCCTGTACCTTGGCTGCGAAAGCCGCAGTCTGTTCCTCTGTTCGGAGGGAGCGTTCGGTGCTACCATTGACTGTAATAACACCATTTGGTCCCGGCATTTTCATCTTTAAGTATGCGTAATGCGGGACTGCGTTAAAGTGGGCAAATGCGGTGTGCCCAAGCAGCGCTTGGTATCCGCTCTGAAAGGGGACTATATCGAAGATTAACTCTTCGCTCCGGAAGTTTTTGGGTGAACCGAAGACTACCTCCAGTGTTACTGTTCCCATGCAGCGAGCTTCGACGCCTGGTATGACACCTTTGAAGGTGGTGGTGCTGGGCTTGATCCTGGATGAGTCTATGCCCATTTTTCTAATTGCATCCGCGTAGATTAAATTGAGGCTACTGCCTCTGTCCATAAGGACGCGCGTCAGATGGAATCCGTCGACGATCGGATCCAGGACCAAGGCAGCCGATCCGCCATGTCAGATGCTGGTTAGGTGATCATGTTTGTCGAATGTGATCGGGTAAGCCGACCACGGATTAAACTTCGGGGCAACAGGCTCTAGGGCATAAATGTCCCGAAGTGCTCGTTTCCTCTCCTTTTTAGGGATGTGGGTTACGTAAATCATGTTTACGTCCTTCACCTCGGGAGGGAACTACTTCTGGTTTCCATTGTTGGATCGCCGAGGTTCATCCTCGTCCTCACTGCGAGGTTGAGCTTTATTTTGGCCCTCCGTTGCTATCTTTCCGACCTGCTTGAAGACCCAGCAGTTCCGGTTTGTGTGGTTTGCAAGCTTGTCCGAGGTGCCATGGATTTGACATCGCCTATCGAGGATCTTATCAAGCTGGCTGGGTCCGTCCTTGCTCCCTTTAAAGGGCCTCTTTTTCTGACCGGATCTAGGTCCGTTGAACCCTGCGTTTACGGTGACGTCCTCGGTGTCGCTCCCGCCATTTTTATTCCTTCGCTTATTTTTACTGCGCCTGGGCTTGCCATTGGCGTCGCGAGCTTCCGAAGTGCCTGCCTCGCCGTTATGAGTACCGCGGGCCAGCCAACTATCCTCTCCCACGCAAAAGCGAGTCATTGATATGTCTCCAACGTATCTATAATTTATGAAGTATTCATGCCATGTTTATAACAATTTTATATGGTTTTGGTATGATTTGATTAGAACTAACCCGGATTGACGCTATTTTCAGCAGAACTACCGTGGTGTTGTTTTTTGTGCAGAAATAAAAGTTCTCGGATTGGGCTGAAAATTTACGGTGATTTTTTATGGACCAAAAGAGACCCCGGAAGCTTCGAGGAAGGACCAGAAGCCTCACGAGGAAGAGACAAGCCTGGGGGCGCGCCCTCCCCCCCAGGGCGCGCCTACCGACCTTGTCGCTCCCTCATGGGCCCCCTGGCATGAATCCAACGCTGAAAATCCTATAAATACCAGAAACCCAGAAAAGAAACCTAGAACTTCCACGCCGCCGCCGCAAGCCTCTGTTCCGAAGCGATCTCATCCAGAGCCCTATTCTGGCACTCTGTCGGAGGGGGAAATCATCACCGGAGGCCATCTTCATCATCCCGGCGGTCTCCATGACGAGGAGGGAGTAGTTCACCCTTGGGGCTGAGGGTATGTACCAGTAGCTATGTGTTTGATCTCTCTCTCTCTCTCTCTCTCTCGTGTTCTTGATTTGGCACGATCTTGATGTACCGCGAGCTTTGTTAATATAGTTGGATCATATGGTGTTTCTTCCCTCTCTCTATCTTGTTGTGATGAATTGAGTCTTGCTCTTTGAGGTTTCGTTATGTTGGATTGAATATTGGATTTGAGATCACTTGATGTATGTCTTGCATGTGGATACCCATGGTGAGAATGGGGTATTCTATTGAGTTACTTGATGTATGTTTTGGTATTCAACTTGCGGATTCCCGTGGTGACATTGGGGCAATCTAAGCACATAGGTTGATACACGTTTTCGTCCTACGTTCTCCGATAGAAACTTTGGAGTGATTCTTTGTCGCACGTTGAGGGATTGTTATATGATTCAATTATGTTAGCATTGTTGAGAGATTGCACTAGTAAAGTATGAACCCTAGGCCTTGTTTCTAAGCATTGCAATACCGTTTGTGCTCCGTTTTATCACTTGCTACCTTGCTGTTTTTATATTTTCAGATTACAAAAACCTATATCTACTATCCATACTACACTTGTATCACCATGTCTTCGCCGAACTAGTGCACCTATACAATTTACCATTGTATTGGGTGTGTTGGGGACACAAGAGATTGCTTGTATTTAATTGCAGGGTTGTTTGAGAGAGACCATCTTCATCCTACGCCTTCCACAGATTGATAAACCTTAGGTCATCCGCTTGAGGGAAATTTGCTACTGTCCTACAAAACTCTGCACTTGGAGGCCCAACAACATCTACAAGAATAAAAGTTGCATAGTAGACATCAGTCATGAGCGAGATGAGGGCCGCCATGGTCCTCGGCTTGTCTTTCCCGAGTTGGCGTGCGAGCCACTTGTCTCGGATGCTATGCCGGAAAGCGGCGATAGCCTCGGCGTCGGGTCAGTCCATAATTTGATTCTTTTTAGTTAAGAACCTATTCCAGAACTTCCTTGTCGACTCGCCGGGCTGTTGAATGACGTGGCTGAGGTAGTCGGCATCTGGAGGTCGGACGTATGTGCCTTGGAAGTTAGCCCTGAAGGCATCCTCGAGTGCTTCCCAGCTTCCGATGGAATGAGGAGGCAGGCTATTCAGCCAATGCCTCGCCGGTCCCTTTAGTTTGAGCGGTAGATATTTGATAGCGTGGAGATAGTCTCCATGCGCCATATGGATGTGGAGAAGGAAATCTTCGATCCACACTGTTGGGTCGGTAGTGCCATCGTATGACTCGATATTGATGGGTTTAAACCCGTCAGGGAACTGGTGTTCCATTACTCTGTCTGTAAAATAGATTGGGTGAGCGGGACCTCGGAACCGAGTAGACTCGCGTCGGACGTCGGGAGGCGTCCGTGTATAAGCTTGTTCCCAAGCTCGGCCATTCCTGTCCATCCAGGCGTTGTAGCCGTCGAGCCCGGTCGGTTCGCGTCCGCTTGATCCGTAGATGGACCAAGAAGGTGCCCGGTTCACCTCTATTTGGTGTCTTGCGTCGTACGGCTCGGTGTAGTCGACGGGGTCCTTGCCTTAATGGCGTGTCGTTGTTTGGGTGTGTAAATTTTCCCGCACTGGCCTGTCGCGCCCTCTAGGGGGGTGGTCAGGTTCGTCAGCCCGTCCGCGTGTTAAGAGCATGTCGTCGGCTAATTCTTCATCAAATTCGGGTAGCAAACGCCTGCGCGGGTATGATTTAGGCGCACTACGGAGCCGTTCCTCGAGGTCTTGCTCGGCCGAGAGTATCTCGACCCACTTATCATTCAGCGCGTCTTGATAGGCTTGCAGCTGTTGCTGCTGCTTATGTTTCATGCTTTGGGCGGTGGCCACGAGGCATCGTCGGAACCGTTCCTGCTCAAAGGGGTCTTCGGGGACTATAAAGTCCTTGGTGCCCAGGCTCTCGTCCACTTTGGACTGAGGTAAGTAATTGTCATCAGCCCCTTCAAAGAGGTCATCGGGGTCCTCATCCTCGGGGATTCCCGCAGGGATATGCGGCCGCCCTGGGGAGGCTTGAGAATCCTCTCATGGGTCATCGACGTCGTCTGCCGCCGCGCCGGTGTTGGTGGTAGTGGCATCGTGCCCGCTGGGGTCCCCGTTGGCACCTCTCCTGCGCCTTCGCCGACGTCTTGATGGGGGTTTGGAGTATCCACCATCTATACGTCGTAGGTGGAGGTTGCAGTCCACTTGCCGGTGTTGACCAGTGGCGTGGTGGTTTCTGCATGCCGTCGACATCTTCATCCATGTCGGTGGCTTCATCATAGTCTAACACGTCGGTTAAGTCATCGACTGTGGCGACTATATGGGTGGTGGGTGGGATATAAATTTCCCGATCGTTGGCTTTAAGTCCGATCTTATCATAGACCGAAGTCTGACTGTTTGAAATTGATAAGCTCTGGATGCGATCAAGCATCTCGTTTAGGTGAGATAGCTCCTTGGGATCCATGGCCTGGCTATAAGTCGGGCTGACTTGAAGCACGACTAGTGGATCGCCTGATGCGTCATTGGCCTAGTGCGGGGCTGGGGTTGATTCCAGATCTAACACCCGAGCCGGCTCTAAATCCAACGTAGTATCCGAGGCGGCGGTGTGGCCTGATGCCAGGACGATGCTGTCCGAGGTGGAGGTAGTCGATTCCTCCGCAGGGCCCTATGGGGGCAAAGGGCCTGACCCGACATCCTCGAAGGAGATCGGTTCCGGGGCCGAGCCCCCGACGTCTGATAAGCCCTCAATCCGGCCTGGCATCCAACCGGTAAGGACGAGCTCTCCTCGGGAATCCACGGTGTACTCCAAGCTTCCAAAGGTTACGACGTGATCCGGAGCCTAATTCTCGACAGGGGCAAGATGGCCCGAAGAGTCAGCGCAAAAGACCATGATGCCAAAAACGAATAACTGGCCAGGGACGAAGATGTCCCCGTAGTCGGAGCCACAGTTGATTTGCAGGTGAGCCATCGATCCTTTGCTGATGTCACAGCGGAACTCTCAATGAAAGCACCAGTGTTGGTGTAAAAACCAGCTGACCTCGGGGTAGGGGGTCCCGAGCTGTGGATCTCGGATCAATGGTAACATGAACAAAGGAGACGGTGTTTACCCAGGTTCGGGCCCTCTCGAAGAGGTAATACCCCACGTCATGCTTTGATTATATTGATGATGAAGTATCGAATACAAGCTTGATCTACCTCGAGATCGTAAGGATAAGTCTAACCCTAGGGATAGGTGGAAGGTAATTGTGATTCCGTGTCCTCTACAGGCTAAACTGTGACACCGTGGTTTTCGCTCCTTGTTTTTCTTCCTTCGTGGGGTTTGACTCCCGTCTTTTTTTCGGTGTTATTGGATTTCCCTCGCTCTTGGGTATATGAAGATGGTCATATAGCCTTGCCTTTCCTATCTGACCAAAGATTCTCTCCAGTCCAACCTTACCACCCAAGATATATTGTCAGGATTTTACCGCCGAAACCCTACTTTTCGAGTTATCGGAAGGGAAACCCTAATTCCTTCCATTACAAAGGAACCCCAATTTCCTTTGATCTGTTGCCTCCCAAACTTTTCCCAGTGATCATCCTATCTCTGTAAACCCTGGATATGTAAAAATATTGCCAAGTCATTTGCAATATTTTTCATTTAAAATTAATTCCTTTTTCTGCCAGTTAAAGCAATTAAATCCAGAAAAATATCTATCCATCTCCAAAGTTCATGAAAACTTGTGGAGATATTATTTGTGATCATATTGATCTCTCATAAAAAATATTGGCCATAATTAAATAGGGGAAATTGCATTTTCCTATTTAAAGCCAATATTGCATTTTGGGCACTTTCTAAAGGAACTACCATTTTGGTAGCCAGGAAAAATCCCAAATAATTTGTGGAGTATCTCCTATCCATATCTTCACCATTTCCATTAAGAACCCAAGTCCCATAGTTCAAAGTTTGAGAGCATCATTCAGTTCTTGTTTCTGGACCCATTTTGAGATTGTGAAGCAACTATATTTAATATTGCTCCATGATTCTTGAAATTAATCCAGGACCTCACATTCCCTATATGATGTGAGCATGCAAAAATTCATATCATTTTGCCAAGTCAATTTCTCCCAAAAATTCCATCTGATTTCTGTCCAGAGAAAAGCTCTGTGAAGGAAGTACCATGTAGAAGCATCCAAATGAACTGAATTTTTCCAGTGCCTCCATATATCCAAATCATCTTTCTACACCAATTTTGAGCCAAATCCATATAGCCAAATTGTCCAAGAAAATTCAAATCCATTTCTGTCCAGATTTCCAATTCGTGAAGGAAGTGCCAGCTAGAGTGATCCAATTGGCCTGAAATTTTTCCAGGAGGTGCACCTTGATGGATCATTATTGCATGCCAAAAACCAGCTCAAACCATCTATCCTTTTCTCCACAAAAATTCAGCCAAGTTCCTGTGCAAAATCAAAGTCAGCTCACATCTGTCACTTCTTGATGTCAATTGCATCCAAACCTCAATAGGTCAGCTCACTGACCTTTGATACATCTAGTAGACAAGGCCTTAGGTCCAATTAATGCCCAGGACACGCGGAGGCCGTGGTGACCACGCGGTGGCCACGCAGAAACAGCGCTCTACGCGACGCATCGCGTCGGACGGCCAGCTCCGGCAGCCGTACCCTTGCCATCTTGTGCCGACAAGTTCCCCGCCGACCATGCACCCCTCTCCAGCCTCTTCCCCCTCCATCTTCTTCCTCGCCGCTCCGCGATGAGCACCTCTGCTCCGCCACTGTGCTGCTCGTGCGCCACCGTATCCGTCCAAGCCGGAGTTTCTCGAGTATGCCAGCGTGGCTCCACTGCTCGCCCGTGCCGCTCCCCAACGCTGAAACCAGCCAGCCACGCCTCCTGCAAGTTCCAGAACTCCGGCCAGCTCACCGAGCGGCCGAGCTTATCCCCTCTCGTCGCCGGCTATATAAGCAGCCACCCCGAGCCCCTCGAGCTTAGACCACACTCTGCTCTCCCTCCTAGACCTTCCCCTGCTCGAAGAAGCACGCTCCGGCGCTCGAATCCCTCCCCACGGCCGCCATGTCCGCCGCCACCCTCCTCTTAAATTCAGGCACTCCGGCCATCCCCGGCTCCGTCCGAGCTCACCACCGAGCGCGCCATGCTCCGGGGACCCCGCCCATACCCTCTCCCAGCCTCCCCAGCCACTGGAGCACTCCAAATGCTCAAGGCCGCCGCCCACTGCCGCCCTTCGTCGCCGCATCTCCAGCCATCTCCGGCGCCCGCGAGACCCACCCCCGGATGAGGTCGTCGTCGGCGAGCCTGTCCGTCCAGTCACCGGACCCCAAAGCCCACCGGAGCGCCAGGACTACGCCGGAGCCCAAGCCCCAGCCGCGGCGTCGGGGAAAACAGAGGAGGAGGAGGAAGAAGGAGAGGGAGGAGAGAGAAGGCGACATGGGGCCCGGCCGTCAGCGAGTGGAGGCTTGCCACGTCGGATAAGTGGAGGCGCCTTCCGCTGAAATACGCTTTCCGCCAGCAAAAGCGTAATCTGCCACAGCTTTTGGGAGGAATGCGTTTTCTTTAATCGAAAGCGTATTCCCGGAAATACGCTATCTCTCTCAGCCCCGCTGCCGAAACTGCTAAATTGTGAACGTTCACCAGTTAGCAGCAGAAAAGCATAGTTTTTATTTGTTTTTCTGCCTAACGAATGAACGGCCACAACTTTTCAACCGTGACTCCGAATCAGGTGATTCCAAAGCCCACGGTTTCTATTCGTCGAGCCTATTCCGATGATATCACTTTCACCATGTTGACACCTTCTGAAAATGACCATTTTGCCCCTGCCCTATATTCAGCCCCTCCGAGAGAGAAGCCTTTTCGGCGAATTCTTCCGCGAAGTAATCACACTTCTCTCCGGTGAATTCATCGACCCCCAGGCAAGCCGACCATCTGATATATGCCCTAAAGCATTGCTCGGTGTTATTCTTGCATGTTTAATTAATGAATATGCCTATGTTAGAAATAATTAAACTACTGCTAGGTTGAATTTGCTATTTACATTACCTGCTAATGCTCATCATGTTATTGCACTAGTGACTCGTATGTGATACTGTATGGAGATAGGTTGTGATGTCTTCATCATGCATCGTTATTGATATTGCAATAAAAGAATGTGACTTAATAATGACAACCTCCTCCGTCGGCTGGATCGAGTCATAGTGCCACCGAACCGAGCTCATCAGTGCAGCCACATTTTCCTTTATGGGGAGGCCCTAGCTTGGTCTATTGTCGTGCCTCTTATCGGTACCACCAAAGAGGGGGGATTATGCGTGCGTGCTACCCTGGCCCGGTAGGCGGCGATAATCCTGTGAGCCCAGTTTGGTTATTGAGCTCAGGTCCCCGTTTGGGACAGTTTAGTTTGGCCACGACGGTGGCAGGTGTCAGGAGTGACATAGGGGCCACCCAGAACTTGACCCCGAAGGGATATGGTTATCGGTGGGACCATAAGAGTTCCAGGCAATAGACAGGTTTGGTTGGAGCAGCACCGGTCCACCCGAATGGGAACATGTACTAAAGTACGAGGTCGGGAGCTCCATGGTGTGGGTAAAGTGCGCAACCTCTGCAGAGTGTAAGAATCTATTCAAATAGCTGAGTCCACGGTATTGGACACAGTTCGCACTAGGTCACACTATTTGGTCTGTGTCGAGTCTGGAGGAATAAACTACATAATGTTGTTACCAAGAATGAACCAGAGCAAGGTAAGATTTGTCGGACGTGTAGTGCGGATGCATGGACATCAGATGATGTCAGGGATATGAATATTAGCCGTGCGATGCCTATGAGACGAGTGGTCGGATGACCGCAAGAGTTAGATTGGATTTGGTTATGATTGGGCTGGACCATGAGAATATTCGGACTATGGATTATTTACTTGATATGCTTTACTTTACTTTAGTAGTTATCATGCTAGACAATCCTGTTATGACACGATAATTAATATGGATAGATAGGTATGCTATGCCATGATAATTAATGTTGCTCAAATAACAAGTGCATGCTTGAATGCCATGGATTGCTTTGCTTGGTGTATATGTTGGTTTGGTTTGCTTGCGAGTACATTCAAAAGTACTCAGCGGCCTTCAATGTGGCCAGGTTCACCTAAGGATTCGACGTCCACTAGCGAGGAGCCAGAGTGTTCACGGGCTAGAAGAGTAACCCAGTCAGATCCCTGTGGATTGGAGCCACGCCAAGACCATGCTGCCTTAGATATAGTTTTTCCGCTGCCATCACCCTTGTAAAATATCATGTAAGACTTATATATCCATTAATATAAATGCCTGTGTTCATGATACTTGTTGTAAACGCGCATGCCAGAGTGATTTCCTGGGCTGGTGTGTGCGGCGACCGTCTGGCTACAGTGGTATTCAGGCGGGGTGAGGGTGTCCCGGACTAGGGGGGTACTCGGGCTGCCGGACTGTCTCTCGTAGGCCGGACCAATGGGCCGCCCTTTATTCATCAAAGGAAGGCCGGATAGTGGGCGACCCCGTGCACCAGGAGGAAACCTCTGAAGACTTGGCGTCTCTTCCAAGAAATATTTAGCATAACCGGCATGTTTATCCCCTGATGGCAACCAACCATATGTAACCCTAGGTCCCTCTGGTGTCTATATAAACCAGAGGGTTTAGTCCGTAGAGGTAGAGAATCATCATAACGTCCTAGGGTTTAGCCCATCCGATCTCGAGCTAGATCAACTCTGTAACCTTCGCACAATCATATCAATACAATCTAGCACGACGTAGGGTTTTACCTCTTCGAGAGGGCCCAAACCTGGGTAAATCGCTGTCTCTACGTTCCCTATTACCCATTGATTCCTAGATCCATAGTTTGGACCCCCTACCCGAGATCTGCCGGTTTCGGTACCGACATTGGTGCTTTCATTTAGAGTTCCGCCATTGGGTCGCCAAGGATCAATGGCTCGCCTTGTCATCAACGATGGCATCCGCAGCGGGGACATCTTCGTCCCCAGTCAGCTCTTGGCGTTCGGCAGCATTGTGCTACATGCCGATCTGACCGGTCACCTTGACCAGGTCGACAGCTTCGCCCCTGAGCAGGAGATCAGGTTCGGCAACCTGGAGTACGTCACTGATTCTCGGAGTGATCTGATCCTTACTGGGTTCTCAGCTTTACCCGAGGAGCCTAATAATCCTGAGGCCTAAAACTCGGATTCTCTCGTCGGCCCCGTCTTCGGGCCGGTCCTCAGTTCGGATCTGGCTTTGAGTTCGGATCCGACTCCGGCGCCAGAAAACCAAGGGTCACCCTTGACCGAGCACACTTCCGACGCCGGCACACCAGAGTTCGACTCTGAAGTATCCCCAAGGATGGGTCCGGTGGACCTCTCGCTTTTAAGCGAGATGTTAGATCGGATCTAGAAGATGAATATCGCGGATGGCCCGTCCTCAGCCCACGAGCAGATCGGACTTGAGGCCGACCGCGGGGAATTTTGCGTCCCACCCACCACCCACTTAGTAGCCACTGTCGAAGACTTAACCGACATGCTAGACTACGCCTCCGAGGAGGCTGGCGACATGGATGAGGATATTGACGTCCCGCCTTATATGGCTCCCTCCCTTGCCACCTCCAACACCGGAAAGTGGACCGCCACCTCCACCTATGACGTTTACATGGTCGATACCCCCAAGAAGGATGGCGACACGACCATGAAGGACGGCGATGGCCCCGCCGAGGAACCGCCCAAACGCCGACGAAGGCGAGCCAGAGGGCGAGGAAAGGGCAAGAAAAATAACACAGACACGAACGGCACCGGAGATAACGACACTCCGGATAACATGGGGGAGCTCGGCGACAACACCCCCGAACAGCACCACGACGCCCCTGAAGGGTACGAGGACCAGGGTAACCCTGAGGACCCCGAGGATTCCGAGGACAGTAACTACCTCCCTCCGTCCGAAGAGGAGGATAGCCTCGGACCCGAGGATTTTGTTGTCCCAGAGGACCCCCTGGACCAGGAGAGATTCAGACAGCAACTTATAGCCACCGCCCGAAGCTTGAAGAAGAAGCAGCAGCAGCTCAAGGCCGAACAAGACACCCTTAATGACAGGTGGACAATGGTCTTAGCAGCCGAAGAGGGCTTCGACAATCAGTGCCAGGATCAGTACAAAAGATATCCACGACGGCGTTTGCTACCTTCATTCGAGGATGAGGCCCTTGAGCCCATGCCTCCTAGACGAACTTACACAAGCCAGCCCGACCGCCCCCCTCGAGGATGGGATACGACGGCTGTGGAAACCGAACACCCACCCGCGCCCCCTCGTCGGGCGGGCAAAGACCCGGTTCAACCGGAAGACCCACGCGATCTGCGGCACGACCTGAATGCCAGAGGGACACAGTCAAGATCCATCTATGGATCCAGAGGTTATACACCTGCTGGACGGGACGGATACCAAGCCTGGCGCGACAGGAATGATAGAGCTCGGGAGCAGCACCGTGCCCGGATGACAACCGATCTCCGACACGACGTAGCCCGGGTCAGGGGCGCCGCACACCCGATGTGTTTCACAGATGAGGTGATGCAGCATCAGTTCCCCGAAGGGTTTAAACCCGTGAATATAGAACAATACGATGGGACAACTGACCCAGCAGTGTGGATCGAAGATTTTCTCCTCCACATTCACATGGCCTGAGGAGATGACCTCCACGCCATTAAATATCTACCATTGAAGCTCAAAGGACCAGCGAGGCATTGGTTGAATAGCCTACCAAAAACTCCATCGGGAGCTGGGAGGAGCTCGAGGATGCATTCCGAGCTAACTTTCAAGGCACATATGTTCGGCCGCTGGACGCCGACGACCTGAGCCACGTGGTTCAACAGCCCGGGGAGGCAGCTCGGCAATTCTGGAACCGGTTCTTGACTAAGAAGAACCAAATTGTCGACTGTCCGGATGCCAAAGCAATTGCCGCATTCAAGCACAGTATTCGGGACGAGTAGCTCGCCCGCCAGCTCGGCCAGGATAAGCCGAGAACAATGTCGGCTCTCACCTCCCTAATGACCCGCTTTTGCGCGGGTGAAGATAGTTGGTTAGCTCGTCGAAGCAACCATCCCGAAGACCCCGGCACTTCAGAAGCCAGGGACGGGAACGGGAAACCCCGGCGCAACAAGAATAATAAGCGCCGGCACACTAACAACGGTAGTGAAGCCAATGATGCAGCGGTAAACGCCGGGTTCAGCGGCTCGAAGTCAGGACCGCGGAAACAACCTTCTAAAGGAAACCGGGATGGCCCGTCTGCACTAGACAGAATCTTGGACAGGCCCTGCCAAATCCATAGTACCTTGGATAAGCCCGCCAACCACACCAACCGCAACTGTTGGGTAATCAAACAGGCCAGCAAGATCACAGTCGAGGAGCAGAGCAAGGGTCCCCGCAGCGAGGATGACGATGAACCTCGCGGGATGAACAATGGAGGCCAAAAGCAGTTCCCTCCCGAGGTAAAAACTATGAACATGATTTACGTCACGCACATACCAAAGAAGGAGCGGAAACGCGCACTCCGGGATGTCTACGCCTTAGAGCATGTAGCCCCGAAATTCAACCCGTGATCGGCCTGCCCGATCACTTTCGACCGACGAGACCATCCGACCACTATCCGTCATGGAGGAACAGCGGCTCTGGTGCTCGACCCCATCGTGGACGGATTTCACCTCACCAGAGTCCTCATGGACGGAGGCAGTAGCCTCAACCTGATTTACTCAGATACAGTGAGGAAAATGGGGATCGACCCATCAAGGATTAAACCCAGTAACACCACCTTTAAAGGTGTAATCCCAGGCGTCGAAGCACGCTGCTCGGGATCCTTGACATTGGAAGTAGTCTTTGGTTCGCCCGATAACTTCCGCAACGAGGACTTGATCTTCGATATTGTCCCCTTCCGCAGCGGTTACCACGCACTCCTCGGCCGGACAACGTTCGCCCGCTTTAACACCGTCCCAGACTACGCATACTTGAAGCTCAAGATGCCAGGGCCAAAGGACGTTATTACCGTCAATGGTAATACCGAACGCTCGCTCCGAACAGAGGAACACACGGCGGCTCTAGCCGCCGAAGCCCAAGCCGCCGAAGAAGCGTCGCAGGCCCAGTCTACTGCCAAGACACTGGACGAACGCAAAAGCGCCCGGGCTATGGCCTCGGTCCCAGAGCACTCCCGTGCTCACCCTAAATAGGAATACGCGCCCCACAACAAGCCTCACCCAGCCACAAAATACGTGCCTCGCATGCACAACTTCGCGCTCAAGATTCCATGGGCAGCTGTGGGGGCAAGTCAACTCAAGCGCCGAGAGCTCGGTTCAACCAAGCCACGGCCGAAGATGTCCTCGGGACACCACGAAACTACAGGCACCATCTAGGGCCTGATCAGCGTTAAGCTGATACAGTGCGGCGATCTCTCAAAACCCTTCCTCAAGGGCTCGTCCACCGAACATTACTACTTCCGCCGAGCACACAGTCGACAACTTCACTCTGACGGACGCTTCATAAAGAGCAAAGGCGCAGACGTGCAGCAGGGCGTAGTAGGGACGTCAAACCACTCTTGAAGGCCCTGTGTAAACCTTTCCTCTAATGCATCTTTTCTTAAAGTATTTGTCAAAGTTACTTCGGCAGTTCGGATTGTACGGATAGACGTCACGAATTTAAAGGAAATAATGACCTTTTTTTTTCCGGTCACACTGCGAGTACTTATGTCGCACTTTCCTTTCTGCTTTTCGGCCGAAACAATCTATTACGATACGTTTCCTTCATTAGATGTGATCGGCTAATAGACCGGGGGCTTGCATCTTCATCTAGCCCTAAAACATCAGTCCGGCACCAATTTCATTATATGTGCTCGGCGTCACGGATATTGCATTATATGAATCAGTTCCGAATTGTGTCTTTGGTCAATAGTTGGGTTGCCCGGCTCCTGTGTTTGCCCTCTTACGTTATGCATTGTTCGGCTAGGAGGGTAAAGGGAGAACCACTGCGATTGTGCTTCTAGCTAGCCTGGTTAAGTACCTCAGTGGAGAAAGCCGAAAACTGACTGTCATAATAAGCGAGAACTGGTCGGCGATCCGATGACTAGTGTTAAAATAAAAATCATTGGAGGTTAGCCCGTGTTAAACGAAGGGTTCTCTGTCACAGGAACCACGTGATGATAGTGTCAACCACGGTTCGTCCGGATATCACAAACACTGGGGGCTAGTCACCAGCTCCCGCAGTTAAGCTCCTATGGCTAAGTGAAAGCACTAAAACCACATAGTCTGATTGCCTTGATTTCCGTACATATAACCGCCTCCGGGCACCGAGACGTCGGCTAAGGGTTCAGGTATTACGAGAAAACATGCCATGCAGTATCTACAAGGGAGCTGAAGCCGATGACTGGTAACTTTCAGTTTAAAAACGGCCGCACATGAGTCAAAATTAACATAGCAGGCATTATATTTACAGCCAACAACTTGCATTGCAACAAAACAAAAGTTTCAACTCCTCGGATACAAGGAAAAAAAATCTACTCATAAATTACATCTTTTGAGCATTGGCCTCTATTGCCCGAGCACCATCCATCATGATGGGAAAGTACTGCTCGGGGCGCCTATGCTCCTTCCCAGGCGGCGGAGGTCCGGTGGCCACTTTGGCTGGCTTTATCTTCGGCCAGTGCACCATTGTTTTGCCAAAGGCCATCTGAGCCCCCTCAATGCACACGGAGCGCTTCCAGGCATCGATCCGGGGAGTGGCGTCGTACAGCCTCTGCACCAAACCGAAGTAGCTGCTCGGCAGCGGCTCCGCAGGCCATAGCTTGACGCAGAGGTCCTTCATCGCTGGCTCCGCCATCCGATGCAACTCCATCAGCTGCTTCATCTGGTTGTTGAGGAGGGGAGGGTGTTCGGGCGCTTGAAATTGCGCCCAAAATAGCCTCTGCTCGGCGCGACCCTCCTGGGCGGCGAAGAACCTGGCCGCATCAGCCGCACTCCTCGGGAGGTCCGCAAAGGCGCCTGGGGAACGCCACACTCGCGTGAGCAAAGCGAACCTGTTACCACCAAAGACACTTTGCAGCAAATACGGCTTACCATCCGCAATGAGCTTCACTTGGCGGAGTTCTTCTTGTTAGCCGCATGCCTCCGTCCGCGCTTCCTTGGCCACCGACCCCAATGAGGTTAGCTCGGCGGCCTGCTCTTTATTCTTCTGCTCAAGGGCCTCACATTTTGTGATGGCATCCTTGAGCTCTTGCTGCACTTCAGCCACTCTGGCCTCGTGCTTCTGGCTAGCGGTTCTCACCGTAGCCAGTTCGGCAGCCGCCTGTTCGGCCGCCGTCCTCTGCTCCGCTACTTCCAGCTGAGCCGTCCTCAGCACGGCCTTGAGGTTCTCGACCTCCGCGGCAGCAGCTGTAGTCATATCGGTTGACCCCATTTAGGCTACTTACTTTAAATCTTTCTTAGTAAAAAAAAGGGGAACGGCTGTAATAAACACTACAGTTCGGACTTACCTTGCGCTTCGTCGAACCTCTTGTTCACCAGGCTGAGGTCATCCTCGGAGCTCTTGAGCTTCCGATTCAGCTCAGCCAATTCCTCGGCGTTGGCGGCTGCCACCGAGGATGACGCCTGCACATCACTCTACGCACGTTAGGATCCGGGATATCAATTTTCGATCCTCCGACCGGCCTTGCTCAAGCCAGTCAGAGTCTCGAGGGCTACTGTGTATGAGGTTATACACTTATATAAAGGAAATTTTCTAAGGGAAAAACATTACTTGGCTCACCTTGAAGCCTGTGAGAAGGCCACTGAAGGCCTGCTTCAGTCCGTTGTCCACGGACCGAAGACTTTGCAACACCGCGCCCATAAGGGCACGGTGCTCTTCAGCGATAGAGGAGCTGGTCAAAGCATCCTCCATCTCGTCCGGCCACCCAGTCGACGCCCACTCTGGGGTGGGCGGGGGTGGCGGGGGCACTTCGGTTTCTTCCCTCTCGAAGACCGGAGTGCCCAACTCCAGACGCCTTGACGACTCCAGAGCCGCCCTCGGAGAGAGCTCGGATCGTCCGAGCTCCTCCTCTTCGTTTACCAGAGGGGCCCTCCCCTCCTGGTCTTCGGCGGCTGAGGTATTCACCTCGGCCATGACAGTGTCGCCCCCTCCCCCTCTGTGCGGCACAGGAGGGGTCCTTCTCGACAGGACCTCCTCGGCCTCCTCGACGATTGGGGGAGGCGAGGCGCGCGATTCGGTCCCGCTCTCCGCTAGCGCGGCCGGTGGAGAATCCCCCTTCGAAACTCGGTCGGCGGGGAGGTCGCGCAGCGGGCTGCAATGTTCGAAGCAAAAATGTGACCAATATCAAACCCAGTTCGACCGAAAACAGTTAAGCGGATATTAGGGTGTGTACCTTTGGGCCTGCGGTTTGACCCTGGGGGTCCTCCGAGGAACCTCTTCGGAGGCCTCGGAGTCCTCGGCAGAGGCCGAGCTATTGTCGGACAGGGCCACCTTGGCCCTGCATGGTCTCTTAGGGGAGGGACAAAGTGGCTCCTCCTCGGCGTCCTCGGACACCGCCCTCTTCTTTGTTCGGGAGGAATCGCTTTCCTTCCCTTCCTCTCCCTAATCCTCCTCTTGTGCGGAGGGAGCATGGGTGTCCCCGGATCTAGTGTCCGGGGGTCCTCGGGAGCAGAGGCCTCCCTCTTCTTCTCCTTCTTCTTGTCCTTCCTCTCTGGCGCCTCATACGGCTCCTCCTCCAGCATGGCCGTTAGCAAGGCCGTCCGGGGACCCTCGGGCAGCGGGGCCAGGCTGTTGATCCGCTCGGCCTTCTTCAGCCAGTTCTGTGGATGAGGAACAAGGGAATTGAGTACCTTATCGAAAGGGAATAATCCGGATACAAGAGTAAAACTTAAACGTACCTCCCGAGGGGGTGTGCGGCGTCGAGGCCGATATCTTCCGCCTCGGCCGGCCAGTCCTTTTGCAGCTTAAATAGCACCTTCCACAGTTGAGCGTGGGAAGTGCGGAAGAAGCTGAGCACGGTGGCCGGGTCTTCAGGCTTGTAGGCCCACATGGGGGAAGCCCGGTCCTGGAAGGGGAGGATTCGCCGGCAGAGCATGATTTGGATCACGTTGGGCAGCTCGACGCCCCGCTCTATCATCTTAGCAATCCGGCTCTGCAGCAGCGCCACCTCCTTGTTCGACCCCCAGTCGAGGCCCTTCTTGGTCCATGAGACCAGCCTCGTGGGGGGTCCAGATCTGAAAGCGGGAATCGCCCCCCAATCCGCGCTCCTTGGCTCTGTGATGTAGAACCATTCCTTCTGCCAGATCTTGATGGTCTCGATGAAGGTGCCCTCTGGACACTCCACCCGGGGAAGCTTGCTGACCATCGCTCCCCGCAGTCTGACTGCTGGCCGTCGACGATCTTCGGCTTGATGTTGAAGATCTTCAGCCACAAGCCGAAGTGTGGTCGGACCCGAAGAAAGGCCTCGCAAATGATGATGAAGGCTGAGATATGCAGAAAGGAATTTGGGGCAAGATCATGGAAATCGAGCCCATAGAAAAACATGAGGCCCCTGACGAAGGGGTGGAGGGGAAAACCTAAACCTCGGATGAAATGGGGGAGGAACACCACCCTCTCACCCTGCCGCGGCGTGGGGATGACCTGGCCCGCCTCTGGTGCGCGGTGGGCGACGCTGGCAGGGAGGTAGCCCGCGCTCTTCAACTCCAAGATGGCGCTCTCGGTGACGACGGAAGCCTCCCACTTGCCCTTGGACCCGGAACCCGCCATTGCTAGATTGAATGGGTTGCTGGAGAGGATCTTGGGAGGGAGAGCGGATCTGGGCGCTGGAGCTCGAGAGAAGAGGAAGGCAACGGCGAAGGAAGAAGTGAGAGCGTGCAAAGGAAATGGAGGCCGTTCCCCTTTTATGGGCTGTAAAAACCTAGGGTCCCTTTACTGTGCCGCAGGCTTCGCTGTTTCCCCGTATAATCATGCCATTATGCGCGCGTGGGATGGAGCGGATTATTGATCATATCCCTTAAAAACAGGGCACGATCTCCATATCGATGGGATGCGCCAATACAGGAACCGCCTCGAACCGCGAATCAAGTTTTCATAAACCAACTCGTGGTCGTGGCGGGCGATGACCCTTCGGTAAAAAGTTGTCAGATGGGGTCACTGTTCACACCTATGCGACTAGCCTTTGGGGCTAAGTTATCGGTATACCTCGGCGGGCGAAGCACAGTTTGGGGAACATGCGGCTAGGCAACACTTGAGAATTTGATTCAGAGAAAATGCAGGCTTGACACCAGCATCACGGGAGGAAGGGAACTGGTCCACGAAGCTGATGGTATTCGGCACCTACCTCGGCTTCGAAGACTAGTTTGGGGGCTACTGAGGGTGTCCCGGACTAGGGGGGTACTCGGGCTGCCGGACTGTCTCTCGTAGGCCGGACCAATGGGCCGCCCTTTATTCATCAAAGGAAGGCCGGATAGTGGGCAACCCCGTGCACCAGGAGGAAACCTCTGAAGACTTGGCGTCTCTTCCAAGAAATATTTAGCATAACCGGCATGTTTATCCTCTGATGGCAACCGACCATATGTAACCATAGGTCCCTCTGGTGTCTATATAAACCAAAGGGTTTAGTCCGTAGAGGTAGAGAATCATCATAACCTCCTAGGGTTTAGCCCATCCGATCTTGAGGTAGATCAACTCTGTAACCATCGCACAATCATATCAATACAATCTAGCAGGACGTAGGGTTTTACCTCTTCGAGAGGGCCCGAACCTGGGTAAATCGCTGTCTCTACGTTCCCTGTTACCCATTGATTCCTAGATCCATAGTTCGGACCCCCTACCCGCGATCTGCCGGTTTCGGTACTGACACGGGGCGCCACATAAACCCCTTGGCTTATATACACGCTAGGTAGGGCATCTAGGGTTACATAGTCGGTATCCTGGGATGCGTATGGAGGCGGCAGGAGATGTCTTGGGGTATACTCCAAGTCTTCGGCAAATGTAATCTTGATCACGTCATGGCTTCCGGAGTCCATCTGGATGAGGATGAGGGCCTTCGGGCCCAGCCCGAGGACTATAGGCTGACTAGGTTGGGACCCCCTAGTCCAGGACACCGTCAGCAGAGGAGAAGGCAGGCGAATTAGGAGCCGTCGATCTAAAATCTGGCGGTACATAGTGTTCCATGGAAGGTGAGGAGGCAGCGGCACTGAGGCCATACATCGTGCATCCAACGGCCGCGAATCAAACTACGTTCTTTTATGTATTTTTTGTAATGAAAAATGAAGAGAAAACCGATTGTGTGCATGACTTTTAAAAAGCTATTCTCGCAAGGTGATTCAAAATGATCATGTCTTGGTAAACCCCGAGTCCACATTGTCATGTGGCAAGTTGGAATGTGAGGTCAAACTTGTGATCATCAATTGAATCAGACATGATCCGTGCTCAATATTATTCATGTCACATGGAAAATGAAAAGGTCCGTTCATCGCAAACCTCTCCTATCAAATCATGAAATGGAAAGAAAACCCCAATGGTGTGACAAAGTACAAGCAAATGAGATATGCGACGTGAGCGCATGCGCATGTACAATGTGGTTCCTACATCATGGAGACCTTGTGTGCGTGACTTTTAAACTGCTATTCTCGCAAGGTGATTCAAAATGATCATGTCCTGGTAAACCCCGAGTCCACTTGGTCACGTCGCAAGTTCAAATGAGGTCGAACTTGTGATCATCACTGGAATCAGACATGATCTGTGATCAATATTGTCCATGCCACATGGAAAATGTAAAAGGTCGGACCATCACAAAACTCTCTCGTCAAATCATGAAATGGAAAGTATACCCCCCCATGGTAACCAAGTACAAGCAAATGAGATATGAGACATGAGCGGGTGGGCAATACATGTACAATGTGGTTCGTACATTATGGAGAGCTTGTCTGCGCGGCTTTTAAACTGCTATTCTCGCAAGGTGATTCAAAATGATCATGTCTTGGTAAACCCCGAGTCCACATCGTCGCGTGGAAAGTTCAAATGTGAGGTCAAACTTGTGATCATCAATGGAATGAAAGACATGATCCGTGCTCAATATTGTTCATGTCACATGGAAAATGTAACGGTCCGTTCATCACAAACCTCTCCTGTTGAATCGTGCATCACATTGTGGTGGATCAAACCTATTCATAAGCAGATGCAAAACCAAACATTTGTAATTCGTTGAGAGGCTTTTTGACATCACCAATAGGGCCACAATAATACAATTTGACGAAGTGTACATTTTTGTTGACCAACAATTCTGCTGGATCATTTTTTGAGTCGAAAATGGATAGAAAACCCGAATGGTTGTCATGTCCATTTGGTACAACAACTTGAATACTTAGGACCAGCCCCAAATCATCTTTGCCTACACGACTAAAAAATAAATTATCTTACCCTCCTAATTTTCGCTCCCACCAGTGTTTTTGTTCCCTCCACCGATTTTGAATGACGCGCTCAATTTTCAACACCTCCTCCTAAATACCCACGACTTGACTCTCACCGCTCCCTCATTCCTCTCTTCTCCCTCGGATCCGCCGCCCTCCTGGTGACCTGTGGCTCCATGTCCGGCCAATGCGATGGCTGGGACACTCCGTGGCGAGAAAGTCCTCAAATCTCCGCCGTCTACCCCAAAACCTTATCATACGCAACCAGGTGAGAAGTTCCTCTCCTGCCATCCCAACCCCATAACCCTATCTATGTTTGCGACACCCATCTGGATTTCTGCATGTGATTCATTTTGGCCTCTTGATGTACTTGCACATTTCGATTCTTGTAGATCAATTCAATTTTGTTGTATGTATGATGGTCCGTACTGCGGTTCATTCAATCTAGGGATCTAGTTCACTTCGCATGGTCTTATTACGAAGATCCTGATTATTTGTTGATACTTGTGCATTTTAAGATTAATTGATAACTGAAACATAAGTAATCGCATCAACGATGAACATGGACGTGAATAATTCGTCTTTGATTCTCAGACCCTAACAGCAAATCAACAAAAGTATACGAGCAGGTACTGGCGGAAACAATGGAAGACAATGCTGCTAGAATATCTGCACGCATGAGGAAACACTGTGCTGGTACCATTGGTCCACCAGATTTCGCCTGTATAGCACATTCTTTTTGTGAATCCTGGCACGCAAACAAATGATGATTCAGAAAACAATTCAGAGGAGGAAGCTGATGTCTATGATGCTGACATGGATGAATATGTACCTTCATCTTCAGTTTCAAAAAAGAATAAATGGACCCCATCTATTTACAAGGTAAACTTCATTTGCTGATTTGTCATGCATCTGTATTATGCAATTCTGCTATAACACATTCATTAAACCCCGCACTGCATGTGTTCTAACTTTCATGGGCACATGGTTTCTTCAGGGACAGCTCGGAATTGACTTGATGGATGCATTTGCAGAAGAATTTTGCACTGGCATTTTTGCAAAAAAGTGCTCAACGTAAATATAACTTCATGGCCAAATGTTTTAACAAGGTCAGAAACCGTACATAATACTTTGGCTTCCTCTTGAGATTTCAGACTTATGCAATCCCTTTCATACTAAGTTTTTGCTTCATATCGTAGCAATTTTCTGACAAGGGAAAAGCAAACGTACATGTTGTGCTGGTAAGCGGTACGGCTGGCATTTCAAATATGATACCCCTCATAGCTCTATGGTAAGAATTTAAATAAGTTATTGAAATCTTTTGTTGATTATTACATCATATGCAGTACTGATGCGAGTGTCCTTATTTCATAAGGCCAAAAACAGCAAGAAGAGAGCATCCAGTTCGGAGTTTTCTGGAAACCCCCGCAACATCGAGAAGGATTCCAGTATGAGACAGATTGCAATAGAAGCACACATACGTAATTTATAATGTTTTGGCTTCAAAATTATTGTGTGAGCCATCATAGTGTAATGTACTAGTAGTGCACGAACAATGCTTTCAATCATGATGCAGACCACAAAGAGGGCATGTTTACAAGAATTTCTGCCGCAAGTACCTGACGTGCAGATTATTGAGGAAAAGAGCTCCTCCGCCACGATACTTTCAAGCTTTGGTGTCTCATCACATAATTCATCCTCTGAACAATGCATCCTTGAGCTAGAAGCGAAGATTATAGCACAAGCGACAGACACAAAACAGGAAAAAGCCACATTTGCAGAAAATCTGAATGTCCTACTTAGTCCACAGATGCAGGAAATCGAAGAGCTCAAAAGGAAACAGCAACAAGAGATGGAAGTTATCAAGATGGACCAGGAGAGAAAAAATCAGAGGCTTTGAAAAAAAGCAACAAGAAATGGAGGGAATTCTTAGTCATCTCTTAAGGAAGTCATCGCAGTCTTCGCATGAGACTGTGTCACAACCCATCAATAACTAATGGTGCATTACTGTTCGTCATGATGCCGTCTCTAGTGTCTTATTTCTAATGCTTGATAATATGTCATTTGGATGCTCATTTTAATATGTGGATCACAGCTGTGAGAGATGTCAAGTCCCATTGTTATTATAATAAAAGTTGTGATGGCAATGTTAAATTTCAAATTTTCTCTAATTCAAATTCAAATTGGCCTGCAAAATCAAGCGTGCACATTTTTGACGCTATAATAAAACCTTTGACGGTACTAGTGACGGAAATTGTAACCGTCACCATAGTTGTGTCCACACTTGTAAGCAGCCACGTCAGCACTATCCGGACCCACCTGTAAGCAGCCACATCAGCACCGTCTGGTCCCACACGTAAGCAGCCACGTCAGCATCTTCTGGTCCCATATGTCAGCACCGTTGACCGGTCAAAACGGACGCCGAGTTATTACTGACGGGACCGTCGGTGATAAAACCCACGGCGGACCCACATGGAAGAAGCCACGTCAGCAACTGCTGGTCCCAACTATCTGAATCTTTGACCGGTCAACACCCCAGAACGATCACCGGTGACGGATTATCGTCGCGAGAAAGATCTTAGGCGACAGTTTGGGCTATCGTAGATGACATTCTATGTCATCAACGAAGACGGCAATCGGTGACATTATTTAGCTCGTCACCTGAAATGCGATCTTCCGTGACGAAAAAAGTGGCACCGTCAAAATTTTACTTTCCATGACGGCGCTTCGGTGACGGTGGGGTGACGGCCGAAAAACGTCACGGGGGTATTTTCCACGGCGAAAAAGGGTTATACGTGACACAAGTGAAACGTCGCAAAATAGAGCAAATTTTGTAGTGAGTGGGTCAGCGTGGGCCGGATACGACGTGGCGAACGCGTCCGGGCGCGTTCGGGCCTCCCCATATCCGTCCTAGATATGGACTAAATACGAGGGCGTCGGTCAGCCCGGTAGTATAGAACCGGTATGAGATGTGCGGCTGAGTTACGATTTCTTGATCGATCAAAGACCTGACCGTCCAACCGGATATATAGGATGCGTTTTAGGAGTCCGGCTGTAAATTTTTGCTAGTTCTACCTCTCTTCAGGGCATCTCCAACGCTGACTCGTAAATTTGCTCCTGCATCCGTCCGCGGACAAGGGGGGCCAGTCCGCGGACACGGATGTGGGAGCCGGTCATCCAATGCTATCCGCATACATCCGGCCCTAATTTTTTTTAAAGCCCGCACGCTCAAATAGCCGCATATATAGTCTAGAATATTTCAAATGTTCAAATGGAGCAGCAGTTCTATTTTAAATAAGTTCAAATATTACACTCCAACATTGTTGTCCCCTTTAACCGCCCATAGATGCTCAATCAGATCTTCCATCAGTTGCTCGATGCCGAATTTGTTGATGCATTTGAACGAACTCTTCAAATGTGGACGAATTCTGGTCAGGAAGTTTGATAGGATCACCCATGTTCTCAAATTCAAGACCTGCGGCAGTATCCTCACCCTCATCCTCCATGATCATGTTGTGCATGATCACACAACAGGTCATCACCTTTCACAAGATCTTCGGATCCCATTGTTTAGAAGGTCCATGAACAACGACAAAACGTGCCTACAGAACTCCAAATGCTCTCTCAATATCCTTTCTAGCTGCTTCTTGTCTTTGGGCAAAGTGAGACTTTTTCTGGCCAACTGTGTTAGAGATGGTGTTCACAAAGGTAGCCAACAGAGGATAGATACCGTCAACCAGATAGTAGCCCATGTTGTACTCATGCCCATTGACAGTATAGTGGCAAGGAGGAGCATTTCCTTCAGTCAGCCTAGCAAACAATTGTGATCGCTGCAACACATTGATGTCATTGTGCGACCCGGGCATGCTAAAAAAGTGTGCCAAATCCAAAGATCATGTGGTACAACTGCTTCAAGAATGATGGTGAGCTTCTTAACATGACCCCGATATTGCCCTTGTGAAGCTTTTGGGCAGTTCTTCCATTTTCAATGCATGCAGTCAAGAGATCCGAGCAAACCTGGACACCCTCTTGCTTCCGAGATTGCCAAGAGTCTCTTGGTGTCTGCCACGGTTGGTTCTCTCACGTATTGAGGTCCAAACACGTTGACCACGGCAATTGCAAACCTGACCATGGCATCTCCGCATGTGCTCTCAGACATCCGTAGGTACTCGTCTCACGAATCAGCGGTCGTGCCCTATGCAAGCATCCGCAATGCGGCCATGCACTTCTGGTAACCGGAGAAACCAATCCTTCCGACAACGTCATTCTTCAAGATGGAGTAGTCATCAAAGGACCAGATGCCATGTTAGAGACGATCGAAGACATTTTGCGCATCCGAAAGTGCCGACGACAATTGTCAGCAAAGAGGGCATCGGGGGCAAAGTAGTCGTCCATCAGCGTCAAATGGTCGCGCTCCCTGTTGCGGTTGAGCACTCGATGACCATTGATCGATCCCTTGAAATTGAGAACATGCTCTTCCGCACGCTCCGTGTCTGCAAGGACCGCCTGCATCATCGTCTTCTCATCCGTGCAGTCCTCCTTGTCAGACAAGCCGTCGGACGACTCAACATAGTGCTCGTATATGTACTCCATATCCGAATCCATTGCTGCACAGAAGGGACAAAAAAATTTAGCACGGGCATTTCACCGCATAGTTGCCGGACATGGTGAGTATCGTAGGAGCTGATGGTACTTGCGTTGCGGTAGGAGGAGAGGTGTGGTACGGCGGCGAAGGAGAAACGGCTTGGAGCCCAGGTGTACCGTTGGAGGTGACGGGCTCGTCGAGTTCCGGCAGGAGTGTGGCGGGGTCGCCGGAGTGGTGGAGCGACGGCGAAGGCAAGAGAGAAAAAGGGAAGGAAAGAAAATGGGAGGATGAAGGCGCGAGGTCCAGGAGAGGTTTTGGTGGGGTTTTGGGTGGGCCGGCGGTGTCAGAGTCCGACGTGTCTGCTGTTCGGACTCCCGCAAAGCCTCAGGTTGTCTCGGGTTTGCCAAAAAAAAATATCACGACCGCTCGACGGAGCGATACATGATCGTGTTGGATCGGTAAACATGTCCGGACCGCACAGTCCGAACCATTACGGGCTGTTCGAGGGTCCACTTTAGAGATGCCCTCACAGAATTGACCGCCCATAATTGTTACCGCGAGCCGGACAATTCACGGCAGAAAGAGACTTTTTATTGCGGCAGTAAATTTCATTCGCTCTGCCTCTGTGCGGAGAGTCATCATCTCGCGATGCGCGCCGCGGCCGCCGAGGCCAGCAGCAGCGCGGTGCTCGACGACGACCCGCACTCGCTGCCGGCCAGCGACGCGCCGGGCCTGTCCTGCGGTGTCACACGCCCCGCGTCAACGGAGCTCCTTGGCGAGGGGGCGCGCACTTGGCCGGCGAGGTCCCGCGGGTCGAGGGACGCCCTGCGCCGGCCGCCGCTCCCACTAGGCGGCCGTTCGTACGACCGCGACGGCGAGGCCGCCTCGGGGCGATGCCGCGGCGCGCTCTGCGACCGGGCCTGCTTGGCGCGCGACGACTCCGTGTTGGCCATGTAGCTCGCGGCGTGGGCGTGGCACGCCTTGCCGCGGTGGCGCCCGCTCGCCTCGGACCCCGCCGCGGAGAAGGAGGCCGAGTAGTGCTCCTCCTCGAACCGGCCGCTGAACGTCCGCACGCTCAAGTCCGACGTCAGCCCCGACGGCCTCGGCGACGCCTTCTGGTTGTAGTACAACTCCGCCTTCGCCGGCGTCGAGCAACAGCTACTGCGCCGTGCGCCTCCGCCGCTGTCCATCTCCCCGATGCCCTTCCCGTTCTCCTCCGAGCCCCTGTTCACCGCCTCCTGCATTGCCACCGATAGTGGTTTCCGAGGGGAACAGTGATGCTGCGGCGACCGGCGGCTCGTCCGCGCCGGCGGCGTGCCGTCCTCGAGGAGCCGGAGCCGCAGTCGCTCGGCGCGCACGCGCCTCTGGGCGGCGACGAGCGCCTGGATGCGGCGGAGCGTCATGTCCGCCTGCCGCCTCACCAGCTGGCCCCTCACGATGGCCTGCAGCTTCACCATCCCTCGCAGCGCGCACAGCGCCTTCCTCGCCTGCGCATGGATTTCACCACTCCCCATCAACCACGCTGCAGCACAAGCACGCACGTAGCTTCCATTTCATAGGGACATACGTACGGAGCGTCACGTACCAGATACGATCGGAAGGCGGACTGAATCTTGACGGCCGCGGCTTCGTCGGCGTCACGGGCGCTGCCCTCCGGCGGCGCCGTGGCCGCGGTGATCGCGACCTCGCGCGGCGCAGCATTGCCGGCATGTTGGTCCTGCACCGTCACCACATGCACCTCCGAGAAGCAGTGCGACGACGTGGACGCGAGCTGGCCCTTGCCGTGGCAGCCGGACGTGGCGCTCGTGTCCCTGCCGCTCACCGACGCCGCCGGACGCCGGAAGCTCCAGCGTCTTTTCTCCTTGGCGGCCGGTGCGGGAAGGCCGTCGTCTACCCCCTTGTCCTTGGCCTTCTTGCCGGTCAGGAAGCTTCTGAGCCACCTACCCGCCTTGCCCATCTGCAGAAAAATATCTACAATTCTGCAGCTGCGGCTGCCGCTACTACTTGCTCTACTCCATTACGCGTCGATCTTTGAAGCAGCATGCAGAGGCAAGTAGCAGAACGAGGAAGAAGTAGAATGAGGAATGAGGAAGAAGCAGAATGAGGAAAAATGATCCAATGATCTCAACACAATGGAGATTTCCCATTCTCTCACACTCTCATTGCCAGATCCTTCACATCTTCTATGCGCTCTGCTTCTGCCATGTGCAGGGAGATGGTCTAGTGGAGGGAAATGGGAAGTGTTAAATATCAGTAATTTCTGTACCCAACACAAACAACTCTCAGCTTTTACTGCAGAACTTCAAACGGAGAAAAAGGGGTCTGTCCTCGCTAATCATGACCCGGATAAGCTTAATTGCGGTTTACGATTAAAGGGGTGATCGCTCAGTGGTCACAGCCTGCATGTGGTGAGTAGAGTGTACTCCTACTACTCTACTGCTACTGAAACCCCAAATTGTCAATAGAGTGTACTCCTACTACTCTAATGCTACCATTGATGATCCACGGTAATTACACGGATTGCCAGCACTGTACTCCTCATCGTGTTGCAGAAAGGCACTCCCCACTTGGCACAACTCAGCAGAAGACGGTAACTGCTCGATCTGTGGCTCGTGATCCAAGAGGAAGCTAGCGAGTAGCTAGCTAGCTACTGGTACCCTGAATGATGCACAGGATTGTGCTGATGATGAGTACTCCTAATGTGTCCATTTGGCCTTTGCATTGTTGACCTGTGTAGTAGTAGATGCAGCTTAATTTGGAGCTGCTGCTACTGCAGGGTTTATGAGGGTGGTGGACACCGTGGGATTAATGTGCTAGCCTGGACCTTGGAACCCTGTGGCAGGGACCGACGGAGTACCTACACCATATATGATATGCTGTCGCTCATTGAAGTCGGGCAATAAATCTAGGGCAGTGATTCTGATTCGGTTTGAATGGACAATCCAGGAACTTGGTCTTCTCCCCAGTCACTAGCTTGTTGATTTCGCTTCATCACATTCTTTTCATCTTTAGGCCTGTCTAGGTTGGAAGAAGAAACCGGAGGTGGCGGAGGAACGAGACACACAAGCGGGCCAACGGGGATCTGCCCCCTTCGCATTGACCCAGCAATCAACAAGCTCATCATGATCTTGTTCATGTCCCGCGAAATTTATTGTCCACCAAGCGCCTCAGTGGGCTGGCCAAATAGTGCGGTTCTAGGAAGTTTCAATGGACCGATACAGACCGGTTTTAGAATCTTCCGTGTGGTTTTTTCTTTTTCTTTTTTGTGTTTCTCCATCGGTTTTCTATTTACAGTTTCCCTTTTTGTTCCATTTATTCCTTTTGTTTGAAAAAAAACATGTCATTTTTTAAAATACACGTTGAACATTATAAGTATACATGCTCAACTTTTTCCAAATACACGCCGAACATTTATCCTAATACATGTTGAACATTAGTCAAATGCACATTTAAATTTTTGGAGTACACTGCGAACATTTTAAAACACAAGCATGAATTTTTTTCTAAAATGTCATAAATACTTTTGAAAATATGCAAACATTTTGTTATATTTTAGAACATTTTTTAGATGTTATGATTTTTTTTCTAAAACTGCGTGAACAAATTTTTACATTTCATCATTTTTTTCTTAAAACATCATGAAACCTAGTTCAAAAGCACTTTTTACAAATTAAGCAAGAAATTATTTTTTTTCTTAATATTTTAAAGATGTCATGAACATATTTCGAAACTTATGAACATTTTTTAAAATGGCACGAACATTTTCGAACTATATGTACCATTTTCAAAATTGCGCAGATAATTTTTAAAATTTTATGATTTTTTTTTATGTGGTCAGCATTTATTAAAAATTAAGTAAAGCAATCATTTGACAATATTTCAACATATAAACAAAACTAAAAAAAATTACGAACAAAGCTAACAAATGAAGGAAACTAACGAATGTAAACCTACTGGGCCCATCCGCTAAATGGATGCAAGACGTAGGCACCTCAAAAAAAAATTGAAGCAAGACGTAGAGGCATTTGCTATTTCCGTTACTGTGCATTTTGCAAACGGGCGCCTGAAGTTCTCCAAGCTGGGCCGGCCTGTTTCGCTATTTTTCTCTTTTCATCTTTTTCTTTTTTTTTTCCTTTTCATTTTTCTTTTCTTTATATTTTGTTTTTCTTTACTTAAATTTCGTTAACTTTTTCCAAAATTGGTGAAGTTTTTTTAAAAAACAATGAACTTTTTCAAGTTTTTGAACTTTTTACAAAATTTGATGAACCTTTTTTAAATCAATGAATTTTACAGAAACTTCTGCAAAATCGAAGATCTCAAATTCGATGAATTTTTTTTATCAAAAACGGTGAACTTTTTTCAAATTCGATGAACTTTTTTCAAAATTGATGAACTTTTTTTCAAAATTGATAAACTTTTGATTTTTTTTTTCAAATTCAATGATCTTTCTTTAAAAAATTGATGAACTTTTTTTCAAATTAATGAACTTTCTTTCAAGTTCATGAAGTTTTTTTCAAAATCCGTGAATTTTTTTGAATTCCTCGAAAAAAAATTGCGATTTTTTTTCCTTTTTTTCTCAAATGTGAACGTGTACATGGGCCGGCCACCAGCGCCGGCGCGTGCGCGCCAAGGAGCTTCTCTGGTGCCTGAACCGCCGAATAGGAGCTCCCAGACGTAGACGTCCATCACAGTATAGGGTTTTGCCTTAGAGGACTAAAATTGTTTGAACAGTTCTGTTTGAGGAACTGACAGCATAGCCTTCCTATATATTAAGTAGGAGAAAACAATAAAGACAGGGAGCAACTAGTGGTCAATCGACAGATTTTTTGGGTCAGCGACTGTGACCCCATACTCGTTTCAATTCAATGACAAGGAGGGTGGAATGCACCATTTTTCGTTTCTCCAATGATTGACGTGCGAATCGCAAGCCCAACCTACTCCTGTGCAATCCTAACCTGACCTAAAACGTGCAGAACCTATCACAAGCAATAGTTCCGGTGGACTGGACGGTCTCGTCCGGCCCCGACCCAACAGCTCTTACATAGACGTCCAGTGCCAGCTTTGCCACATGCAACCTAACCACAAGCATCACAACATGCAATGCGTAGTGATGGGCAGTGGAAGGAACCCAACAACACATAGACACTCCCTGCGAATTGGTACAAAGATTCCAACAAAAAACCGTTGTACAGATGGTAACATACGCAATTCCAAGCCTGCAGAATAATCAGGATGGTGATTGCATGAGTTGCATGGTTTTAATTATAGTGAGCTGTTAACCTAATAACCAAAAGAAGAAAAAAGGTCGGTTGCCTGAAACTCCAATACCTGTGGTGGTGTCACCTTAAAGAATACACAAACAAAATAAAAGTAAAGAAACAAAATTACCATTAAAATGAATGAATCAGTGGAAATACCAATGAATTAGTAGTTTCCTAATAATGAATGAATTAGCGGCATAGGTATTACCCTTAAAAAGAAAGAAAAAATAAAAATAAATAAATAAATGACACAACTTACACGGAAATTGCAATTTTTTAAAATATGCAAGAATAAGCATATACTCCAATGAAAGTTTCACAAAAAAAAATAAGAGTTCCAAAAAGGATGAATTAGTGGCATTGTTATTACCCCTAAAGAAGAAAGAAATGAAATAAAACTAAAGCAAAATCAAAATAATGAAAGTTTACAAGGAAGAATGAATTAGTGGTATGGTATTACCCTTGAAAGAAGAAATAAAATGAAAAAAACTAAAAAAAAGAAGTAGTATAAGGAAGAATGAATTAGTGACATTGGTATTACCCTTAAAGAAGAAAGAACATAAAAAAACTAAATAAATTCAAAATACTGAAGTTTTAGATGGAAGAATGAATTAGTGGCATTGATATTACCCTTTAAAAAGAAAGAAAATAAAATTAAAACTATAAAAAATCAAAATAATGAAGTTTTCTAAGGAATAATGGATTAGTACCATTGGTATTATCCTTTAAGAAGAAGAAAAATTTAAAAATGAAACAAATAATTGCAAAATTTGCACAAAATGTACACAAAATTTGCGTTTGTTTTCATAATATGCAAGAATAAGAATATATTAGTGAATTCTTTTTGCAAAAATAAGTTTCCTAAGAAGGAATGAGTTAGTGGCATTAGTATTTTACCTTTAAAGAAGAAAGAAAATATAGTAAAAACAAATACAAAATCAAAATAATAAAGTTTTCTATGCAAGGATGAATTGGTGGCAATGGTATTAACCTTTAAGAAGAAATAACATGAAAAACATGAAACAAATAATGACAAAGTTTGCACTTTATCATAATACGCAACAATAAGCATATAATAATGGACGTTTTGCAAATAAGAAGTTTCCTAAGAAGGAAATAAGTTAGTGGCGTTGGTATTTTACCTAAAAAGAAAAGAAATAAAATAAAACTAAAATAAAATAAAATAATGAAGTTTTCTAAGGAAGAATGAACTAGTGGCATTGGTATTAATATTTAATAAGAAAATCAAAATAAAATAGTTGCACAAGACTTTGCACTGGAATTGCACTTTTTAGATATGCCATTTTTTAATAAACTTATAATAGTGCATGTTGACACTGTAGTATAATTTACACACATACTCTATAGTAGTTGTGTGTATACATTTTCACTCATCCAATATGCAAAAGTTATCTGTGAAAAAAACCAACTAAAAAATAAAAAGAAATGGAAAAGCAAAAAACACATAAAAAAGGGCAAATAAAAAATTCGGCCTAAGAAAAAATTGACTTACTGCTACTTGTAACTTGCGTTGGTATTAACCCCGAAGAGGAAGGGATGATGCAGCACAGTAGAGATAAGTATTTCCCTCAGTTATGAAAACAAGGTTATCGAACCAGTAGGAGAATCACGCAACACCTCGTTAGCAGCACCTGCACACAAACAACAAATCCTTGCACCCAACGCAAACGAGGGGTTGTCATTCCCTCGGCGGTCAATTGCAAGATTAAATTGTATATGATAGATGGATAGATTGAAACAAAAATACAAAATAAAATAAATAAAAGAAAATGGCAGCAATATTTTTAGGGTTTTAGTAATATGATTTAGATAGACCCGGGGGCCATAGTTTTCACCAGAGACTTCTCTCGAGAAAATAGCATACGATGGGTAGACAAATTACCGTTAGGCAATTGATAGAAAAGCAAACAATCATGACGATATCGAAGGCAATGATCATGTATATAGGCATCACGTCCGAGACAAGTAAACCGACTCCTGCCTGCATCTACTACTATTACTCCACACATCGACCATTATCCAGCATGCATCTAATGTATTAAGTACATAAAGAACGGAGTAACGCCTTAAGAACGATGACATGATGTAGACAAGATAAACTCACGCATGAATAAACCTCATTTTTTTACCCTTAATAGCAACGATACATACGTGTCATGTCCCTTTCTGTCACTGGGATTGAGCACCGCAAGATCGAACCCATTATAAAGCACCTCTTCCCATGGCAAGATAAATCAATCTAGTTGGCCAAACCAAATCAATAGATCAGAGATGAAATACGAAGCTATAATAATCATGCATAAAAGAGATCAGAGAAGACTCAAATAATATTCATGGATAATCTGATCATAAACTCACAATTCATCGGATCCCAACAAACACACCGCCAAAAGTGATTACATCAGATAGAACTCCAAGAACATCGAGGAGAACATTGTATTGAAGATCAAAAAGAGAGAAGAAGCCATCTAGCTACTAACTATGAACCCGAAGGTCTGTGGTAAACTATTCACGCATCATCGGAAGGGCAGCAAGGTTGATGTAGAGCCCCTCCGTGATCGATTCCCCCTCCAGCGGAGTACCGGAGAAGGCCTCCAGATGGGATATCTCGAGAACAGAAAATTGCGGCGGCGGAAAAAGTATTTCGTGGACTCCCCTGAGGGTTTCTGATTTTTCCTGAATTTATAGTGGTGGAATTAGGTCAAACGGAGCTGTGGTGGGCCCACGAGGTACCAGGGCGCGCGTCTGGTCTTCTCCCAAAGCTTCTAGTGTTTATCTTGTCCAGAAAAAAATCTTCAAAAAGTTTCGTGGCATTTGGACTTCGTTTGGTATTGATTTTCTGTAAAACAAAAACATGGCAGAAAATAGCAATTGGCACTGGGCACTAAGTTAATAGGTTAGTCTCCAAACATGATATATAATTGCTGTAAATGTATATAAAAACATCCAAGATTGATAATATAACAACATGGAACAATCAAAAATTATAGATACGTTGGAGACGTATCACTTACCCCATGAGGCAAGTAAAAAACTCTGCCTAAAAGAGAGTTTCAAAGCCCACTGCGGAATGGGTTTTGACCAACTAGTTAGATTGCCCCGTTTAGCAGTTCCCGAACCAGCTTTCTCTCCGAGAAAGCCTTCTTGAGATCCCTTTTCTTCATTTTGTCTACCTCACTCCTCATCATAACTCAAATACAAATTCGAGTTTCAAATTGACATTTCCTCACGTATCGGCTTGATCCCCAAAAGGAAATCGCAATCCAAAATCCCTATATACGATGTTGAAATATATTGCGCGCCGCGCTCCAACAGTTCGGACTTTTGGAACAGCTGGATGGAGCATGAATTAATATGGTTTCCGAGCCAAGAGGTCTTGACTTTAAGAACCTGCCAACGTAGTAATAAAAGAAAAACAAATATGCGGCCTTCATCCATCCCACGTCTAAGTACTAAAATAGTCTAGACATGAAGGGGAGTGTTGAAATATATTGCCCGCCTTTCTCCAACAGTTCACACTTTTGAAACAACTGGCTGGAGTATGAATTCAATATATGATATATGAAAAAAAGGTACCAAATACAGGGCAAGTAAAAAATCAGCCTAAACACACACATGAAAAAAAAACACACGAATCCTGATAAAAGAATCAACAGACGGAAAATTGACTTACCCAAATTTATAATTCAGGCGACTTATATATAGCTAAAGTGATAAAGATACATGTCTTACAACACGAGGTTTTCTTTTTTTTAAACTCAACAAATGCTCTGTTTTATTGCTCAATAAAATTTAGAGGAATATGATCGATAGGGATTGCAAGAGGCAAAGATGGCGTCCTAGAGATAAGAAAACCTCGTGTTGTAAGATCACGCAACGCATGCGACTACGCTACAATCTTGTGTGTCGTTATACTCAAATCTTCCTGTGCTCGAATGGTAGTGTAGTCGCATGCGTTGCTTGATCCGGTTATCTTGGGATCGGTGTTATGTGAGGGATATCTCATCACCTTGTATCGCTCAGCCGTGTACCTTATTCGTTTGTTGTTTATATATAAAGCGGGACGAAAGCCTGTTTCGAGAGAGATAAGAAATCACATGTGTTAGAATAAATCCGAGCCGCACAGTCGATCTACCGAGAACCAAGCAATCACACGAGCACGACACCGAGATTTGTTAACGAGGTTCACCGATATGGCTACATCCCCGGGGCCTGACTACGGGCGCTCCTCCCCATGACACCGCTACAATACCGCACGCCGGCCGCCCGGGCGCCGGCACACGCCGCCGGCTCCCCCCGCGTGCCTGTGCTATTATGTTGGCATAGGTTACATCGTGTGTCTACCCTCTCATTATATAAGAGGCCTAGGGGTACAAGTGTCCTAATAGGACACGACTCCTACCCTGTCTACACACAGTCCAAAACCAAGTCCAACTGTAACCTACCATGTACAAATAATATTCGACACAATTCTAACAAACTCCACCTTGGCGAATATTCTTCACCATCTTGGATTCATCCATGCGTCGAACCTCCATGTACATTGGACTTGAGATACGCCATGAGCACTGCTGCTATTCCCAGACTCCATATGACTCCACCTGCAACTGTAGTCCCTTCTTGTCTTCTTCGCAGTCAACACTCGAGCAAAGTTAAGTTCCTCATTACTCTATTTTGTGCTCCCAACCTCCAAAGTATCCGTTCAACGCTATCACACACCGATCACGGATCTGCGTGAAAATGAACAACTCACATATTGGACGTCACATATAAGAGTTACCTGAACTCAACATCATCGCTCTTTCTTGACCGTCTATCTGAAACTTGAAAGAATTTCGCCGTCGCCCTGTGTCACCCTGAGTCAAATTCGCAGCTGTCTCATCCTTTTTCCGGATAGTCTCTTACATGCCCCACAACTATAGCACTCCGCCTCCTTCTGTATTTGTCATCCGCACTTTGCATGTGCACTGAACACCACAGAATATACGGCTATGTACACTCTCGGCTTTTGACAATTTCAGACTTTCCGCCACTTTCTCAGATTCTCCATGGTCAACTCCTGTCCGTCAACCGGCACCGATAGACCCAGTCACCAACTTGAATCTGGTACTCGTCAACACTGCTTCAGCACCCTCTCCACACTTTGTCTGACCACATGCCTGACCACCAGTGTCTAGGTCTGTCGCTGTGTCCCGTGCTTACCGCACGCCTCGCCGCTATCACCGCGTCGAGCCTCTGCTGTCCTGGTCGAGTCTCCCGGGTAGTTAGCCCATACTGCCTCAACCCCCACTGCAGAGAACCACCGATCATCGCCGACCGATGCCGAGTATCACGTCTCCATCAGACCATTGTGCCCCAGTCCGATCCACGTGTCTCTCGCTATCCCGTTGAAATATGCTTCGACTCTCTGTCGACTTACGTCGTAGCCCCTCCATCAGCTCAGAGTGAAGTCTTCCACCAGACTCCAACTCCACCTTCAACATGACTCCATGTAGTTGCCCATGCTACCCTGCGCCCTGTTGACTTCAAGCTCCCTTGTGCGCACCGTCTTGAATCAACCCCGCGTCATAGTCTTGTCGAAGCCGCACAAGCCCTCAGGCCTGCACCACGTGTTTCCACGCCCCAGAAGTCGGCCACCATCAGCATCACGCTCCTATGTCGTCATCACTGAAATCACCGCCGTCTTCTGCTTTGGCCAACATCCATGTCGGTCCATCAGACTGTCCAGTCCGACCCAGCCGAAATTATCCGACTGCAACCATGCTTCACCCCACGTCGTGTCCGCCGCACATCTCCGTGCATTGCTTGACACCCTGTGTATGCATGATCCCGCACGACGCGCTCCAGGCTCACCAGCCTTATACGCACGTCATATGTCTTGATTTCCCTTCGACCATCATGCCGAACAACGCCGTCACTGCATTCATACCATCTTCATACACGATTTGATCGATCCAATGTGATCGCCATCAAGTCAATGTCCCAGTGACAAGACAACACCGAGCAACGCCCTTGACCGCAACGAGCGACGTCTTCCTTTTTTTTTTCTTTAACCAAACAAATCCCAGGTTTTTTTTTGAGGGAAACAAATCCCAGGTATGTACAGCAGCTTGCTCACCCACGCTCAGCCGACCACGCGCACGGGCCTCCGCTTTCCAGCTCCGCCAGCGCACCATGGGCCTTGCCTGTCATGGGCCACCAGGAGCCAGCAATCCAAGCACGTACGCGCGCCGTCGGACGCTCGCCCGATCGATCCGATCGCCGCTGCCATGGGCACACGCGCCTTCCACTGATCGGACGCCTGCTGCAACTTGCCGATCCCGCTGTTCTCGCCATCGATTGCACCGCCTTACAAAAATTTCCGATCGCATCAAGAGTTTCTTTGATTCGCTGGACTGCCCTGATCGAAACGCGGACAACGATCCGCCCCATCGCTGCTGTCTTGCACCGCGATTTAAGTCAACGATCTTTTCGCAAAGCACTTCCTCTAGATCAAAGATCAAAGGATGCACTACCTCATCGAACCTTGCTCATGATACCACTTATTAGAATAAATCCGAGACGCACAGTCGATCTACCGAGGACCAAGCAATCACACGAGCACGACACCGAGATTTGTTAACGAGGTTCACCGATATGGCTGACTACGGGCGCTCCTCCCCATGACACCGCTACAATACCGCACGCCGGCCGTCGGAGCGCCGGCACACGCCGCCGGCTCCCCCCGCGTGCCTGTGCTATTATGTTGGCATATGTTACATCGTGTGTCTACCCTCTCATTATATAAGAGGCCTAGGGGTACAAGTGTCCTAATAGGACATGACTCCTACCCTGCATACACACAGTCCAAAACCAAGTCCAACTGTAACCTACCATGTACAAATAATATTCGACACAATTCTAACAACATGTTTAGAAAGGCAAATAGAGAGAGCTTCAATCTGGCTCCGGTTCTGGAGTATTATGAGTTTGATCCAGACATCCTCTTTAGGGTTGGAATAGTTGGAGATGCCTTAAGCCCAGAGTGTCCGTTGTTTATTGTCTTTCCACGTCACGCCAGTGACTCTGTGTGCCCCGATAGAACCTACTACATCAATAATCGTCTAAACAAATACGTACTAGATCAATCATGATACACACACAAACTTTGTTTATTCACGAGGACAAGATAACATGATCACACAAAAGAAAAGATCTGGGACAAGACAACAGAGGGAAGAAATTACAAAGCAAAATACTACCCCATGGCCGTCCAGCTTCATCGGTGCCCACCCTTCGGCGCCGCAGCCGCCGGGGAAGACGCGAATGGATGCACCCTCCCTGCGGTCCATGAGTTGCAAGCTGCCTTCTTCCCCTCTTCACCCATAGAACCCTCCTTCTTCTTCTCTTCTTCTCCAGCCATGGACTTGCTCATCGTCGTCGTTGCCGCGGCCTTCTAGCTGTCGCTGATCTTCCTCCTCAGTCTCTCTTGCTTCACGTGTACCTGTGCGTAGCTCACTACCAGAATAACTGTTTCTGCCGACGGCTTTTTCTATGCCGACCGCCCCCGTCGGCATAGATGACGGTATGCTGACGGCCGCGGGAAGACCGTAGGCGTAGAAAACCCGTCAGCATACCTCCATCTATGCCGACGGGGGCCGTCGGCATAGAAAGGCCGTCGGCGTATCTTCCACTATGCCGACGGGGGCCGTCGGCGTAGAAATACCGTCAGCACGTACATGGGCCCGCCGACCCCGGCTCAGACGGCGGGTTTACGCCATCAAAACTATGCCGACGGCCCTGACGGCGGCCGTCGGCATAGCTGTTAAACTTTTTTTAATTCAGGAAATGCCACGTGGCCTAACTATGCCGACGGCCATGCCGTAGGCATATCTACGTAAAATAAAATTTTCCTAATTTTTTCCTATTCAGAAAAAACGTGGCGGTTGTTCAAAAAAAAAACGTGGCACCTATCTATGCCGACGGCCATACCTATTATACCTATCTATGCCGACGGCCATGCCGTCGGCATAACTATTATATGTTTTAATTTCTCATTTTACATTTTTTAAACTTTAGATTTGATTAATTTAAATCTAATTTATATAAACTTAAACATACACAAATTATATATGGATTTGGGGCAGAATTTTTCATAGATTATGAATATCCAGTTTGTTTTTACTTTTGAGTATGTTAAAATGTAACCTCATGTACTTTTGCATATAGGTCCTTGTACTTAGTAGAAATCACAAGTAATTGATACTTCCACAGATTTGGACAACTTTAAAATGATTTTTTATCACAATCTCACACCGGGTCCTCATGCATGTGTGAAAGTGTTGTGGCATGCGTAGACGCCCTTCTTGGGCTCCGGGGTGTGCCCCCCCTCCACGGACGGCAGTGCCGTCGTAACTTGGAGAGGGGAAACGTGCGGGTCGGGTCGAGCCGGAGGGAATCTAGTGGTGGGTTGGGTCCAGACTGTGTTCGGGGATGTTCCTATGGGCTGACCTATCGCAACCAGGTGGAAGAGTCCACTGGTCATAGCCCGTCCGGCGAAAGTCAAAGGGCTAGATCATCGGGTCAACGGGGCTAGGGTTTAGTCCGGTCGGGTGGCCTTCGGGGTGTAGCTATGCCACCGAAACATCGCACGGGTCCTCATGCATGTCTGAAAGTGATGTGGCATGCGTAGACACCCGTCTTGGGGCTCCGGGGTGTGGCCCCTCCACGGACGGCAGTGCCGCCGTCACTTCGAGGGGGGGGACGTGCGCGTCGGGTAGAGCCGGAGGGAATCTATTGGTGGGTTGGGTCCAGACCCTGTTCGGGGACGTTCCTATGGGGCTGACCTATCGCAACCAGGTGGAAGAGTCCACTGGTCAAAGCCCGTCCGGTGAAAGTCAAAGGGCTAGATCATCGGGTCAACTGGTCCAGGGTTAGGCCGGCCGGGAGGCTTGGGGGGGTAGCAATGCCACCGAAACACCTCACCGGGTCCTCATGCATGTCTGAAAGTGATGTGGCATGCGCAGACGCCCGTCTTGGGGCTCCGGGGTGTGGCCCCCCTCCACGGACGGCAGTGCCGCCGTCACTTCGAGGGGGGAATCGTGCGCGTCGGGTCGATCCGGAGCGAATCTAGTGGCGGGTTGGGTCCAGACCGTGTTCGGGGATGTTCCTATGGGCTGACCTATCGCAACCAGGTGGAAGAGTCCACTGGTCAAAGCCCGTCCGACGATAGTCAAAGGGCTAGATCTCCTGGTCAACGGGGATTCGGGGTGGCCTTCGGGGTGTAGCTATGCCACCGAAACATCGCACGGGGCCTGATGCATGTGTGAAAGTGATGTGGCATGCGTAGACGCCCGTCTTGGGGCTCCGGGGTTAGGCCCCCATCCACGGACGGCAGTGCTGCCGTCACTTGGAGGGGGGAATCGTACGCGTCCGGTAGAACCAGAGGGAATCTAGTGGTGGGTTGGGTCCAGACCGTGTGCGGGGATGTTCTTATGGGCTGACCTATCGCAACCAGGTGGAAGAGTCAACTGTTCAAAGCCCGTGCGGCGAAAGTCAAAGGCGTAGATCGCCGGGTCAACGGTGCTAGGGTTAGTCCGGTCGGTGGGGCTTCCGGGTGTAGCTATGCCACTGAAACATCGCACGGGTCCTGATGCATGTGTGAAAGTGATGTGGCATGCGTAGACGCCCGTCTTGGGGCTCCGGGGTGTGGCTGCCCTCCACGTACGGCACTGCCGCCGTCACTTGGCGGGGGGAATCGTGCACGTCGGGCTAGGGTTAGTCCGGTCGATGGGGTTTCCGGGTGTAGCAATGCCGCCGAAACACCGCACCAGGTCCTATTGCATGTGTGAAAGTGATGTGGCATGCGTAGGACATTTTAAAAATTGTTAGGACATTTTAAAAATAAAATAAATTTAATGTAAAAAAAGGTATGCCGACGGCATAACCGTCGGCATAGGTGGACACAACCTATGCCGACGGTTACACCATCGGCATACCTCCTACCTTATCCAACCAATCTCCCCACCCCGACCACTCATTCCTCCCCAATAGGTCAGCTCGATCCGCCCCGCCGCCGCTCGATCCCCGCACGCCGCCCCTCGATCCCCCCCGCCGCCGCTCGCTCCGGCCCGCCGACGCCGCCCCCTTCTGCGCCGCCGCCCGGGCCGCATCGCGCCGTCCCCGCCCCGCACCGCTCGCCCCCGTCCCCGCTCCGCACCGCCGCCGGCCGTCCCCGCCCCGCACCGCCGCCGGCCGTCCCCGCCCGCCCCGCACCGCGCGCCCCCGTCCCCGCACCGGCCCCGTCGTCCCCGCCCCCTTCCCGGCCCTCCTTCTGCTGCTGGTGAGCTAGCCGCGGCCGTGGCTCCGGCGGTCCGGCGCCCCCTTCCCGGCCCTCCTCTGCTGCTGGTGAGCACCGGCGCCCCCTTTCCCCTTTATTTTTTTTAGTTTTTTACCTACTGTTTGTATGCCAGTGGATGCATGAATGAGTATGTGGATGAATGCATGGACGAATGCATGGACGGATGAATGCATGGACGGATGCCTTTTTTGCTATTGTTTGTAGGTGGCTGAATGCATGGACGGATGCCTTTTTTTTAGTTTTTTGGTACTGTTTGCAGGTGGATAGTTTGCAAAATATTGATCAATGGATGTCATTAGCACTATGATTTTTTTCCAAGTTTGAAGTGTCAATGTTGTATGTGATGTGATGATATATATACTTTTCGCACGGTGGAATTAGCATTTTTTGTTGTGTCGCATCTCCGTGATGAGTGGTTTTTTGTTCATGATGGTCTTGCTACAAAATAATGATGAAATATTTTTTGACACTTCATGGTCTTGCTAAAAAATAGTAATTTGAGCAAAAATGGTAACTTGCTCATTAGGATTTAACATTTCTAATACTTTGAATGTGAAACTTTAAGTGGATGAATTTATTTTGTATTGCTCATCTAGTAAATAAATCTATGAAGGCATTGGTCCGTGATCTAAGTTTTTGACACTTGATGATCTAAGTTTTTTTGTCGGTAAAATTTACATGAGCCGATCTCTTTATTGCGGCTACCCAGACCACACAAGTTTATTATCTGCCCTACCCATGCCAGAAAGAGTACCTAAAGGGTTGGGAAGTTGTGTTCAAGGTGGCGCCACATGGTAAGCTACCGGACCCGAACGATGATGATTACTACTACATTAACCCCATGACATACGAGGGAGTGTTCTATCAAGAGCAACCTGATGATGTTGATGTGGTTCAATACAATGACGCTGACGCCTTGGGTGATGTTGATGTGGTTCGATACAATGACGCTGACGCCTTGGGTGATGTTGATGTGGATCCAAATGATGGCGAGGCCATTGTGAACGATCAAGACATACTTATGCTAGAGAAATTAAATGAAGACGCTGAATACGAGGAAGAGCCTCCACCTACGTCAGACAACGAAGATGATATGCGTGATAGTGACGATGAGACCGGTCGAGGAACCGGTTACAACAGTGATGATTCGTATGGGTTCTAGCAGATGTATGTTTCATGTCTTTTTTGTATGTTTTATTAATATGTCTTTTTTATTATATCTTTTTCTTCATTATTAATATACTAACTTTTTATTCTCTTTTCAATGCAGTTTCGCTAAGCATGGGAAAGGGCAAGGCCGATGGTAGTGGTTTGCTAAGCAAACTCGCCGCGAAGGTTAGTCGGAGTGGTCGAGCCCGTAATGTTCCCACCCGACTACTTGACGATGAGTCCTCAGAGGGAGGTCGAGGGAGAGGTGCCCCTAGAGGAGGAGGGGGTGGGGGGAGAGGTCCAAGAGGACGGTTTCGGGGCCAAAAAATGCGCTCTGTGACCGAGATAGGGGGGTCGTCTTCGCGGCCCTCCTCTAGTGAGGTACCCTCTGAGGAGGAGGAGGAGCAGGAGGTTCGGGAGGAGGAGGATGAGGAGGAGGCACGCGGGGAGGATGGTGGTGGCGAGGAGGAGGCACGCGGGGAGGATGGTGGTGGCGGGGAGGATGGTGGTGGCGGGGAGGAGGGTGGCGGGGAGGATGATGGTGGTGGCGGGGAGGGCGGTGGCAAGAAGAAGGCTTGGCTGCGTGGTGGTGCGCGACTCCCGAACCCTCCTGCTACCGAGGAGATGAAGTGGCTCATTGAGCCCACGGGGAAAAAGTAAGTGCCCTTTAATAATATTTTAAACACATATTATCATTTTGATTGTACACATACTAATATTTTCATTCTTTTGCAGCAGCTGGAAACTTCCTGAAGGTGCCCGTCTTCCAAACGGCATCATCACTATCCTGTTGAAGAAACATTGGTCGGGGATGTTCGCTCCAGACCGAGTAAACAACCCGGAGCACCTGATTTTGGCCACGTGTTGGGAACACTACGAAGCGGCCTTCCACCCGGCCCATGAGACGGCCGCTAAGGCCGTCATAGAGAACTTTTGGGTAAGTTCTCTTCAGAAGCACTAGTCTTGAGTTTCTTTCATAGTTTATCATTGAACCGTTTAACTCATGGCTTGTTCCATTCTGGTTTTATGAATGATTGTAGAAATTCTATAGAGTTCTTGAGGAGCACAAGGCCACGGCCGATGAGTTCATGCTGCGGGCTACGAGGAAGCAGACCCGTCAGATACAGTACGAGGTGCGTTGGGTGGCCATCTCGCGGTATTGTCACGGCGCACTTGGCGAGAAGATGACCAAGGAACGAGCGCGGGCGGAGAACCTTACCTTGACTAGGGAGCAGTACATGTTGGTAAGTATAACAGACTTTTCATTCCGACGTTTGTGGTAAATTTTATTGTTTCGTGTTCACATGCCATTATGCTTCATTATGTAGGTGCCTCCTGATTGGTGCTATGGAAAGATTGATGGATGGGCGGGATTGGTGGATCTGTGGCTAGGCGAGGACGCAGACTTTGCTGCCAAGAGCAACATAAACAGGGCTAATCGAGGATCTGACGGAACACACGGTCAGGGAAACCGGAACCACTGACACCACAAGAAACTTCAGGTATATCTATGTATATGAAACATTCTTGATCTTCTATTTACCGTATGTTCTTATGTATGACTAACCTATGTTTGGCGGTGCAGGAGGAGAAATTGAAGCGGCCGCTCTCAGACATCGAGTCGTGGAGGCTCGCCCGTGTGCGGCCTAATCGCAAGGCTGGCGAGAGTGAGTACTACGGCCATACCGGGGAGAACCTGACGTCCTACACGGATGAGTTTCGGAAGTGGAATCCTGGCACATCAGACACCATGACTGCGGATACCGACGAGAGGGCGGTGGTCAGCATAGGGCCAAAGAGTCATGGTCGGCAGTCGGTTCTGGATTCTGTGATCACCCCTTCTGTCTCCTACACACAGATCCGAGCTACCAACCCGAGGCCGAGCCCGCGCCCGCGCTGGAGCCCGAGCACGTCCACTGCACAGTCCATCCTATCCCAGCGGCACTCTGTAAGTATTTTCCCTCTTATCTTCCTTCTTTCGACCTTTATTTTCCGCATTGCTATGTTATATGATCATGAACATGATTAGTACATCTGAACCTATTACTAGAAGTCCCTACCATAACCTATTCATTTGCCATTTTAGCAGAGTAGTGAGCATCTGTATTCAGGTCCCTGGAAACATGATAGACCTTTACATGACTATTCTCTGTTAGAGCACAAAAATCAGCTAGTATACTTCTTATTTGCCAATGTCCTGGCTCATTCCTTGGTGATCTTGCAGCTGCTGCTTTTGCTAGTGTGATGTTATCAGTTAATATTGTTGCATCTAGAATATTCAACCTGTATAAAACCAGCGCTGCCAACTTGAGACCATATGCTTCTGCTTGAAGTGCTGAAGTAGCTTGTGCAACAATTGAAGAAATCTTAGCTCTTATTTTGCAACCATTGTGGGAAACCTGAATGTAAACTCCAAGACATGCTTTAGTGTTGTAGGCTTCTCTCATAGAATTTTGTGGCTTCCAAGAAGCATCTGTAAAAATTATATTCTTTTCCGATTGTTTCGAGATATCAATTGTATTCCCCTGCATATAATTGTTTCCTTCATATGAGCTAGCTCTCTCGTGATGCACATGCATTTCCTTGTTCACATTGGTTTGTGTTTCTATTTCCAAACTGTTAATTATTGCTTGGGCTGCATGAAAGACCTGTATAGGAGAACTTTCCTTCTTTTGAAAAAGTTTGTCATTTCTACATTTCCAAAGACACCACATGAAAGTGAAAATATTACTTAAAGTAGCATGTGGATGCTTAGAATTTACAAGGTTAAGAAGAATTGTTGAGATGGAATTTGAGTTCTCCAAAAGTTGGTCTATTCTAATAAACCAGGGCCTAGCAAACCAAGCTGCTCTAGCAAATGTGCATTTCAAAAGAATATGCAACTCATCTTCTTCTACTACACATCTTGCGCACAATTTACTAATATGTTTTATGAGTTCCATCATGTCATATTGTAGGCCTACATGGAGTTCGCACGTCAGCAGCTCTTCGACTGGAACCAAAGAGTTGCAGCAGTCACGGAGCACAACAGTCGCATGACGCAGCTTATGTTTGCGTCTATGGCAACCGGGCAGATTCCTACAATGGAACCACCACCACCACCACCTCCTGGACCACAACCAGTGCTGCCTACGTTTGAACAATTTCTGGCAGAACACTACAATGGCACTCCGGTTAGTACATCACCAAAGTATTCAACCACAACTTATCGTTTATTCAATACAATCATATATTGCCTTACCATCTCTTTTCATACATGCAGGGAACCGGTGGATCATCCGCCGATGGTGGTGCTACTGATGGTTCCACTCCTGAGTCACGGAGCCCAGTCACTCCGGTCTGGCGAGGCCCTGGCGGGGGCGGTGGCGGTGGCGGTGGCGGTGGTGGTGGCGGTGGCGGTAGCGCTAGCGCTAGCAGTGACGACCTTGGTTTTGGCGACCTTGGCTTTGGCAGTGGAAGCGATGTCGCTTAAGCCTTTGGCGGTGACGAACTTTGTGGTCTTTTATGTTTCTTGTGATGATGATACTTTTGTTGTGATCATGTTGGACTTGCGATGATGATACTTTTATGTTGAACTTGCGATGATGATACTTTTATGTTGAACTTGCGATGATGATACTTTTATGTTGAACTTGCGATGATTATCTTGTCTATTCTGTTGTGATGATGATGATATATATATATCCTGTGTATTTGAATTGTATTTGAATTGAAAGGCAACCAAAACAGAAAAAAGAAAAAAAAACTGTGCATAACTATGCCGACGGCATAACCGTCGGCGTAGATGCCACGTGGCAGAAGCTGGTGAATCCTGGCGCGACACTATGCCGACGGTTAGGCCGTCGGCATAGATCCAGATCTATGCCGACGGCCTAACCGTCGGCATAGTGGCCACGTGGCAGGTCTGGTAAATCCTGGCGGGACACTATGCCGACGGTTTAGGCCGTCGGCATAGATCCAGATCTATGCCGACGGCCTAACCGTCGGCATAGTGTTGCAACGTGGCGGCATGTGGTTGGTGCAGGGTTGACGGCGGCACCGTCGACGGCTGTTAGGCGTATAATTTTGCCGACGGTTTATTTATGCCGACGGCCGTACGGAAACCGTCGGCTTAGCGACCTACGCCGACGGCTTTTCTATGCCGACGACCAACCTCTGGTATGCCGACGTACGAGTTGCCGACGAAGCTATGCCGACGGGGGCCGTCGGCATACCCCTACGCCGACGGTTTTTGGACCTAGGCCGTCGGCATATTGCTTTATTCCGGTAGTGGCTGAACCCTATGGAAGACATGTTGACTACTAGTGGAGAGGTTGGCTAGAAGGATGAAGGCTTGAGTTGATGTGATTGGTACGTTTGGGTGTGCATACGTGCGTGTATTTATAGGCGCCAGATGGAATTTATGGGGTCGAAACCTCAAACCTGTGTGCTGAGTTCTTAATAATTTCTGTGGGCTTATCTCCTTTGCCGGCTTAGGTGGATCATAATAAGCCAACCGGGGTGGACTTGCCAATACTCCTATAAAAGCATCATCAGCTTAATTTGCTTGCCTGGCAGTGCAATCCACTGCATGCTTCACTCTGCATTGCTGTCCTTAAACTGAGTTGATATTGGTTCAACAAATTTTATAATCTTCTGATTTGGTGGGTGGTACTCGCACTCTGAAGGAGTGAAAGTAGTTTGGAGAAACCTCGACCACCACTGTAACGAACTGTTGTATATAAAACTTCAGATTTGGTAGGTTTTTGCACTTTGAAAATCCACCGCCGGAGAGATGTCGACCACAACAGTGCACTACAGCAGTCGGTCGTGCTGCAGAAATTGCATTACTACTATTTTATCATTAGTCAACTGGAAGATATTATATCTAGTCATCGGTGACCAAAGTAGGGCTCACAAAAAAATTCAGCACTATATACCTTTAATTAAGACTTTCCTTTTGAGGCAAGATAAGTTACTTTAATTAGGAAAAACATTCTTAGCTGCTAAGCCAACTAGTCATTGATCGCCATCATAAGCAATCGAGTGATCTGTTATCCCAGTAGTCACTGCTGTAGCCCTCTCCGTGTTCTCTCACTCCTCGAACGCTTATTCATGGTTATTTAATATTATCTGCGTCTCGAAAAGCTTGTCTTAGATTTGTCTAGATACCGATATATCTAGACACGTTTTAATGTTACATACATCCGTATTTAGACAAATCTAAAACAAGCTTTTCTAGACGGAGGGAGTGTCTCAGCTATGTTTCAACTGTCTGCGGGTCATGTTCTGGTGAATCTACATTTCCACAGGCCTTTATCTCACAAGCCTTCAACCAATTCAATGAACTTCAAGATTGGTAAATGAAAATCGGAACCCATAGAGGCAGGACAGATGGATCTGTCAAGGGAAGAGCACTGGGTACTCCTACATGAGAATGTATAACCGGCTCAAAAAGGCAGAGGATGCACACATTTGTTCAAAGGGTTATAGAAAAGTGTTTTCAGGCTGAGGCATAAAATTTTCTTCTGGCTGCTACTACATGACAGAGTCAACACAAGAAATCTTTTGAGGAGAAAGTCAATGCACCTTGATTGTTATGAATGTGTCTTTTGCAATGAGAAAGCAGAGTAGACTGCCCGTCACCTATTTTACGATTGTGCATTGTCTCAGGACTGTTGGGCAAGTATCATTCAACACAAACATAAAGGCATTTCTCTCTTCGATGAAGCTTTATTCACACTCCAGACCACAGGCGGAGCTACGGCAAGGCCGGATGGGCCATGGTCCGCCCAGGATTGAAGAAAAAAACATTTCATATGAAGCCCAACCCACAACAATGCACTGTTTTTCAATTTGATAGCGCTGTTTGTAGTCTCTGGCCCGCCCGGCTTTTTTTGGGCAGCTCTGCCACGACTCCAGACCTTGCCCAAAAACATTCCATGAATATTGTCATTTTGGCTTGTTGGACCATATGGAATGCAAGAAATGGGAAAGTCTTCCAAAGAGAAGCGCAAAGTGTGGATACAAGGAAGTTCATGCTCAGGCTAGATTTAAAGTTGCTGGAACACAGGATCTAAGCCTAGTATCTGGATTCCTTACAAGCTTGGATTGGCAATCATCTTTGATGATGTTGTTATCTCTTTAGAATCTTTCATAATTTTCACATGATCCCCAAAACTGGGATTGGATAGATATACAGAATGCTATTGTTTAGTTGCAGCGCTTGTAAATTTTACTGATTATAATGAAATATTGTAAAACGATTGTTCTACGGTTTGAGGCTAAAAAAATATTCTAGTGAATCTAACCAGATAGAAAGCATGGCTTGCTGCCCCGCAAAAAAAGCATAGCTTGTTCGGCGTTGCCGGTTTTCCAGCCAACTAATTCTGACGAGTGAATTCGTTTAAGATCTAGATACATTTAAACAATATTTTTTGTAAACTACACAATACTAACTCAAGAAAATGGAGGCAGTAATTTCCTTGTACTACCTCCGTCCGGGTTTATTAGGCCCCCTCTCATTTTGAGCTAAAGTTTGACGAACAAATTTAACTAATAAAATGTAAACTATATGTCACAAAAATTATACCTTCAGAAAGCTCTTTCAAATACAAATCCAAGAGTGTACTTTTTGTAGCATATATTCTATATTTTATTAGTCATATGAAATTATGAATGGTCAAAGTTTGGTTCAAAATACTAGGGGGCCTAATAAACCCGGACGGAGGTAGTAATCACATAATATATTAGCATATGAACTTAGTATTGATAACCATATATACTAACAACATTGTAACAAAATATTTATATACCTTTTGTAGGGATATATTTGTATCATGCACATGGTCGACACATGTATTAACAACTTAAACAGAAGGAAAAACAAAATAATATGTATGCACATTAAATATAATCATGTAGAATAAAAAAAAATCACCAATGTCAAATATTATATCACACAATTCTGAGTTTCAATATTTTACATGAGTGTTTGTGAAAAAAAGTGATATGTGATTTATTGTTTAAGTTCATATTTTGTGAAACAAGTGATATGTGAAATATGACATACTAAAATACTGACATGTGAAATATGATTTTGGTTCAGATTTGATGAAACAAAGTGATATGGTAAATATGAAATAGTGAAAGCTTTCTTGAGAAAGTTAAAATCACTGGTTTGAAATACTTTTTTCAAATGATGATATAATTCAACTCATTTTTGAAATAATAAAAAATGTTTCTGAAATAACTAAAATCATTTCTGAAATAGTTGTTATTGTGAAATTTATTTCAATCAATTTGTGAAACAATGGTATTTAAACGGGCATAATATATAAAGAATATTTATCTTGTTCGAAATGTCATGTCATCAGGATTTCAAATATACAAAAAAACATAAACGGAATTTCGATTTTAAATATATAAACCATCTAAATTATCAAAAGTAAATAAGATAGGTAGTGTTTTTAATTGAGAGAGGGGGGGGGGGGGGGGGGGGGGGGAGGAGAGATAATGGTAGAGCCATGCATTTGACATTGGTTTTTGTGTGTGAGAGACAGAGAAAGGAGAGAGATATGGTACTTTTAATTTTAGGAATGACTTTGTCAATCTACCCCGCTGTAGACATTGACTCAACAAAAGGGTGGTCGTCCGAACGATCAACTGAGAGGGGCCTGTGGTCTATACAAGGTAACAGTACGTGCACGAAACGACATGGTGGTAATAAGCCCAAAGAACTCGTTAGGGCATCTCTATTGGCTTTCACCAATGGATTTCCCCATTTGTCGCGGATATTCCTCATATGTCCGGAAAAGGGTCGTACCCAAGGGCAGACCCTGTTTGTGTGCCACCTTTCGCAGATGGTAAAGATATGCATTTTTTAACACAGTACAATTGAAGTTGCTCATATACACAAGCATACACTCACCCCTATGAACGCACGCACGCACGCACAGAGTTCAAGTCCTAAACTTAACATTGGTGCTTGCATTATTCCTGGATACTATCCTTCTAACCATCCAACCACAGGTTGGTTTGCAAGATATGCAAAATCTAAAACAAACATCGCGTGGAACATAATTTTTAAAATGTCATGAAATATATTTTTAAGCATCCAAACATTTTTGAATGTTTATGAGTAATTTTTTAATGGTAAGAACATTTTTTTTACTAATTATGCGTTTTATATTCGATTAATAGTTTGTAAAAATGTCAAGAACATATTTTGAAACGCGTGAACATGTTTAAAATATCAGGTACATTTTTTGAATGATATGAACCATGTTAAAAATTGCGCGAACAATTTTTTACATTTCATGAACTTTTTCTACTGCACGGTGAACTTATTTTACAATATTTTGACATATCTTATAGCTTGCAACCATAGTCCTCATTTTCAAATCCCCATTTCCATACTACTACATGGAATGTACCATTTCATCTACATACATAGCTAAAAACTAGCAAACTATCTACTGGTCGGATATGTCGATGACCTCCTTGCCAGAGCTGCCGGCCTCATGGTCATTGGCGCCTGGGTGAAACGCCAACACCTCCTCCTCGTCCTCCGCCTCTGCGTCTGCAAAGAGCTGCTCACACGCTTCACATCCACCTCGTAGATGAGGCGGCGTTCGCCGCCACCTCCACCTCGGATTGGATGGACTCGAGGGTGGCTTGCTGCTCCACCGCCTACTCCGCTTGGGCGAGCTCGAACTCCGCCAACGCGTTCTCCATGCCGAATCCGGCCAGCTCTGGCGCTAGGGCCTCCTCCTCCTCCTCCTCACACGCCTTCGCCTCTTCCATCTCTTTGTCCGACGCCTCCACCTCCTCCTCATCTTGCCTCTCCTCCTCCTCCAGGGGGTTCGGAGGCACGCTGGACGCAAATACGCGTGGCGCGGCGTGCCTGGACGGCGCGCATCTCCCGCCCGGCATTCCGGGGTCAGCAGCTTGTAGTGCGTCACCTTGGTGTGGACCATAGCGGCAGGCGGATGACGATGACTGGCGGCGAGCTCGAATTGGAAGTGGAAGAGGGTGTGGGAGAGGAGGGAGCAGCGAAGGTGCAAACGGGAGGGAGAGGAGGGGAATCGGGACGAGGCTAGGGATGCCTCGCTGTCCGGCTTAAATAGCCAGATTTGGTCCCTTGGGTGGCGTACCGGAGCGGCGTCATGAATGTATCCTCACCGAACCGTAGGAGTCATCCGTCTGACCAATGTGTTTCGACGAGGGGCGACTGACAGGCGGACGTGTCTGGATGCGTCCGGGCGCCCCATATCCACCCCACATATGGGCTGGCTTTGGGGGTGCCGGACAACCCAAAAATATAGGGCCAGTTTGAGGGGTCCGGTTGGATGACAAAATCGTGACCGGGTGGTGATCAGGCCTTCCGCCCGGACGTATAGAGAGAGTTTGAGGGGTCCTGTTGTGAATGCTCTTAGGCCTGTGATTCATCTACTAAACACGGGTTGTCTTGGCACAGGTACTCCTTAGTAAATCAATAATGACACACACACACAAGCTTTATTTCCTTACTGGGACAGGAATACAAGAAAACAAAGGAAGGAAAGTCCAAAGCAAAATATTACTCCATGGCCGTCCAGCTTCACCGGTGCCCACCCTTTGGGGCCGCAGCCGCCGGGGAAGCCCCCCATGGATGCACCCTCCCGGTGTTCCGTGAGTTGCAAGTTGCCTTCTTCACCTCTTCACCCATGAAACTCTCCTTCTGCTTCTCTTCTTCTCCGGTCATTGACTTGCCCATCTCGGTGCTTGGCTCGGCCTTCTCGCTGTCCCTGATCCTCGTCCTCAGTCTCTCTTGCTTTACGTGTACCTGTGCATAGCTGAACCCCATGGAAGACATGTTGAGTAGTAAACAGGTTGGCTACAAGGATGAAGGCTTGAGTTAGTGTGATTGGTTGGGCGTTTTGGTTTGCATACGTGCGTGTATTTATAGGCGCCAGACGGTATTATTGGGGTGGGAACTGTGTGCTGGCTTCTTAATTTCTGTGGGCTTATCTCCTTTGCCAGCTTAGGTGGACTTGCCAATACTCCTAAAAGAATCATCAGGATAATTTGCTTGCCTGGCAGTGCAGTCCACTGCATGCTTCACTTCTGCATTGCCTGTCATTAAACTTCTGAGCGAATGGATATCTCTCTGTTTCCCAGAGATGATATTGGATCCACAAATACTACTAAAATCTTCTGATTTTGGTAGGTACTCGCACTTTGAAATTAGGCTGGAGAAATCTCGTCCACAATTGTAACTAGCTGTTGTATTTAAAACTTCAGATTTGATAGGCTGTTGCACTTTGAATGTACACCGCCGGTGAGATCTCAACCACACCGCCGGAGTACACTACAGCAGTAGTCTATACCTTAAATTGAGTTTTTCCTTTTGAGGCAAGATATGTTACTCTACTTTAATTTAATTAGTAAATAAATCTTAGTTGCTTAGGGCATCTCCAACAAGCCCCTCAAATTGGAGTCACTATCCGTCCGCTGAAGCGTTCGAAATACAGGAGTCGGCCATCCAACGCCATGCCCAAAACGTTCGCCCAAGTCCAGCCCCATCCCAATACATTTGAAGTGCAAATAATGATCAATAGCCAAATAAAAGTGCATATGTATGCTTCACAACCAATAAACGACGTTCATTAGTTTTACATGCGCCCGATGACAAAAATTGCAGTCCGTGGAAATTATGCCCTCCCAGACCGGCTGTTCGTGCCTCCTTCGTCATCATTTCGTCACGCCCGGTTGAGACATACCGGCAAAAAAAGAGCGGGCATCCAATTGATGCACGCCCTGCGTCCGCGACCAGACAAGCTGCGGCGATAGTGACTCGGCGAAGTGGACAGACACGTTCAGGTCAACGGCCCATGGCACGGACATGCCAGAAATGGCCGGGGATGGGTGCTGATGACCGAGATGCGTCGCGGTGTAGTAGTACAGCGGCCACTGCATCTCCGCTGGACAGGGCAGCGACTGTATTGGTGGCGGTGGCAGCGCCCTCCGCCCCCGACCGGTCCCTTGCCCCGTCCCGGCCCACTGCCCTTCCTAGGAGGTGGCGGGTGGCCGGCCACCAAAGCCGTTTTCTTCTTGCCTCTTTGGACGCGGCGGCGCATGTTGCGGGTGGCCGAGTTGATCTTTTGGGCAGCCAACACCTTTGAATCCTCCTTCTCTGGCTCTGGCAACGGTATGAACGGATCCATGCGGTGGTGGAAGGCGAAAAGGGTGGGAATGTGGGCGGACAGCGGTGGCAGTCGACTAGAGTGTGTGGGAATGGCCGGGCTCCGGCACGGAAACAATGTAGATGTGGCCAAATACGCAGGCTCCGGGTGGTTTTTTTGGGTGGATCGGTGTTGTTGGGGTCCACATGGCGGAGGTCCGGACTCTCACAAACCTTCGCTAGCTTTGCATACGGTTTACGGAAATTCGTACACGCGGATGTGAACGCGGACTTTTGCGGCACCGCGTTGGATGGCAAAAAGGTCCGAACACATCGGTCTAGATGTTTGCGGGCGTTTTAAGGCACAACGTTCGAGATGCCACAGGCACCAGTCATTGATTATTATCATAAGATTTTGAGTGGTATGTGTCGGTACCAAAACCGGCAGATCTCGGGTAGGGGATCCGAACTGTGGGTCTAGGAATCAATGAGTAACAGGGAATGTAGAGACAGCGATTTACCCAGGTTCGGGCCCTCTCGAAGAGGTAAAACCCTACGTCCTGCTGGATTGTATTGATGTGATTGTATGAAGGTTACAGAGTTGATCTACCTCGAGATCGGATGGACTAAACCCTAGATGGTTATGATGGTTCTGTGTCTCTACGGACTAAACCCTCTGGCTTATATAGACGCCAGAGGGACCTAGGGTTACATATGGTCGGTTGCCATCAGGGGATAAACATGCCGGTTACACTAATTATTCCTTGGAGGAGATGCCAAGTCTTCGGAGGTTTCCTTCTGGTGCACGAGGTCGCCTACCATCCGGTCTTCTTGACGAGCAAAGATCGGTCCATTAGTCCGGCCTATTAGAGATAGGTTGGCAGCCCGAGTACCCCCTAATCCGGGACACCCTCAGTAGCCCCCGAACTAGTCTTCGAAGCCGAGGTAGACGCCGAACATCATCGGCTTTGTGGACCAGTTCCCTTCCTTCCGTGACACCGGTAACAGGCCTGCATTTCCTCCGAATCGGGTTCTCAAGTGTTGCCCAGCCGCACACGCGCCGAACTATACCTCGGTCGCCGAGGTGTAATCGCTTCGGTGTGAATAGTACCCTCATCTGACAGCTTTTACCGAAGGGTCACACCCTGCCACGACCGCGAGTTGGTTTATGAAAAACTCGATTCGTGGTTTGAGGCGGTTTTCATTGGCATGTCCCATCGATATGGAGATCGTGCCTTGTTTTTAAGGGATATGATCAATAATTCGCTCTATCCCATGCGCGCATAATGGCGCGATTTATACGGGGAAATGGCGAAGCCTGCAGCGCAGTAAAGGGACCCTAGGTTTTTACAGCCCATAAAAGGGGAACGGCCTCCATTTCCTCTGCACGCTCTCGCTTCTTTCTTCGCCATTGCCTTCCCCATCTCCTGAGCTCCAGCACCCAGATCCGCTCTCCCTCCCAAGAGCCTCTCCAGCCACCTACTCATCCTAGCAATGGCGGGCTCCGGGTCCAAGGGCAAGTGGGAGGCGTCTGTCGTCACTGAAAGCGCCATCTTGGAGCTGAGGGGCGCGGGCTATCTCCCCGCCGACGTTGCCTACCACGCTCCAGAGGCGGGCCAAGTCGTCCCCACGCTGCGGTAGGGCGAGAGGGTGGTGTTCCTCCCTCATTTCATTAGAGGTTTGGGTTTTCCCCTTCACCCCTTCGTCAGGGGCCTCATGTTCTTCTACGGGCTCGACTTCCACGACCTCGCCCCCAATTCCTTCCTGCATATCTCGGCCTTCATCATCATCCGCGAGGCCTTTCTTCGGGTCCAGCCACACTTCGGCCTGTGGTTGAAGATCTTCAACATCAAGCCGAAGATTGTTGACGGCCGACAGGCGGACTGCGGGGGAGCGATGGTCAGCAAGCTTCCCCGGGTGGAGTGGCCAGAAGGCACCTTCATCGAGACCGTCAAGATCTGGCAGAAGGAATGGTTCTACATCACAGAGCCAAGGAGTGCGGATTGGGGGGCGACTCCGGCTTTCCGATCCGGACCCCCCACGAGGCTGGTCTCATGGACCAAGAAAGGCCTTGACTGGGGGTCGAACAAGGAGGTGGCGCTGCTACAGAGCCGGATCGCCAAGATGATAGAGCAGGGCGTCGAGCTGCCCAACGTGATCCAAATCATGCTCTGCCGCAGAATCCTCCCATTCTAGGACAGGGCTTCCCCCATGTGGGCCTACAAGCCCGAAGACCCGGCCACCGTACGCAGCTTCTTCCGCACCTCCCATGCTCAACTGTGGAAGGTGCTGTTCAAGCCGCAGAAGGAATGGTCGGCCGAGGAGGAAGACATCGGTCTCGACGTCGCAAACCCCCCGCGGGAGGTATGACTAGTTTTGTTCTTATGTTCGGATTGTTCCCTTTTGATAAGGTACTCAATTTTCTCACTTCTCATCCGCAGAACTGGCTGAAGAAGGCGGAGCGGATCGACAGTCCGGCCCCGTTGCCAGAGGGGCCCAGGACGCCCCTGCTGACGGCCATGCTGGCCGTGGAGCCATAAGAGGCGCCGGAGAGGAAGGAGAAGAAGAAGGACAAGAAGAGGGAGGCCAGAGAGGGCCTCCGTTCCCGAGGACCCCCGGACACTAGATCCGGGGACACCCATGCTCCCTCCGCACAAGAGGAGGAGAAGGAGCAGGAGGAGGAGGGGGAGGAAGGTGACTCCCCCCGATCAAAGAAGAGGGCGGCGTCCGAGGATGCCGAGGAGGAGCCGCTTCGTCCTTCCCCCAAGAGACCATGCAGGGCCAAGGTGGTCCTGTCCGACAACAGCTCGGCTTCTGCCGAGGACTCCGAGGCCTCCGAAAAGGTTCCTCGGAGGATCCCCAGGGCCAAGCCGCAGGCTCAAAGGTACGCGTTCTAATATCTGCTTGAGTGTCTTCGGCCCAACTGGGCTTGATATTGTTCGCCTTTTTACTTCTAACATCGCAGCCCGCTGCGCGACCTCCCTGATGGAAATATGCCCTAGAGGCAACAATAAAGTTGTTTTTATTTAATATTTCCTTGTTCATGATAAAGGTTTATTATTCATGCTAGAATTGTATTGACCGGAAACTTAAATACATGTGTGAATACATAAACAAATACCGTGTCCCTAGTGAGCCTCTACTAGACTAGCTCGTTGATCAAAGATGGTTAAAGTTTCCTAACGATAGACATGAGTTGTCATTTGATAACGGGATCACATCATTAGGAGAATGATGTGATGGACAAGACCCATCCGTTAGCTTAGCATATGATCGTTCTGTTTATTGCTACTGCTTTCTTGAATGTCAAATACATGTTCCTCAGACCATGAGATCATGCAACTCCCGGATACCGAAGGAATACCTTGTGTGCTATCAAACGTTACAACGTAACTGGGTGATCATAAAGATGCTCTACAGGTATCTCCGAAGGTGTCCGTTGAGTTGGCATGGATCGAGACTGGGATTTGTCACTCCGTGTTTCGGAGAGGTATCTTTGGGCCATTCGGTAATGCACATCATAAGAAGCTTGCAAGCAAAGTGACTAAGGAGTTAGTTACGGGATGATGTATTACGAAACGAGTAAAGAGACTTGCCGGTAACGAGATTGAACTAGGTATGGAGATACCGACGATCGAATCTCGGGCAAGTAACATACCGACGGACAAAGGGAATTACGTATGTTGTCATTGCAGTTCGACCGATAAGATCTTCGTGGAATATGTAGGAACCAATATGAGCATCCAGGTTCCGCTATTGGTTATTGACCGGAGAGACGTTTCAGTCACATCTACATCATTCCCGAACCCGTAGGGTCCGCACGCTTAACGTTCGTTGACGATATAGTGTTATATGAGTTATGTGAATTGGTAACCGAATATTGTTCGGAGTCCCGGATGAGATCCCGAACATCACGAGGAGTCTCGGAATGGTCGAGAGGTAAAGATTTATATATGGGAAGTCATATTTTGGGTTCCGGAAAAAGGTGCAGTTTTTTCGGTATTGTACCGGGAAGCTTCCAGAAGGTTCCGGAGGATTCCGGAGGAGTCCGGAAGTCCACAAGTGGGTCCACCACGTCCCAAGGGCTGGCATGGGCTAAGGGGAGGCGCCCTGGCCTTATTGGGCCAGGTGCACCAAGTCCTCAAAAGCCCACGCAGCTAGGGAAGGAAAAAAGGAAGAGTCCTAGTAGGAATAGGATTGGACTTTGGAGTCCAAGTCCACGTGTGTACTATTCACGGTTACTGTTCACATGGCACTATTCCTTCTACTCCAAGCCCCTACACATATATAAATAGAGGAGAGGGGGCGCCCCAAAGAAGAAACAACATTGTCTTAGCCGTGTGCGGCGCCCCCCTCCACAGTTCCGTCCCTCGGTCATATTTTCGCAGTGCTTGGGCGAAGCCCTGCGGAGATAGCATCACCATCACCGTCACCACGCCGTCGTGCTGCCGGAACTCATCCACTACCTCGCCGTCTTGCTGGATCAAGAAGTCGAGGACGTCACCGAGCTGAACGTGTGTTGAACGCGGAGGTGCCGTACATTCGGTGCTCGGTCGGTTGGATCGTGAAGTTGTTCGACGGCATCAACCGCGTTGTTCTAACGCTTCCGCTTACGGTCTACGAGGGTACGTAGACATACTCCCCCTCTCGTAGCTATGCATCTCCATGGATAGATCTTGCGTGTGCGTAGAATTTTTTTTTGTTTTCCATGCAACGTTCCCCAACAGTGGCATCATGAGCCAGGTTTATGCGTAGATGATATGCACGAGTAGAACACAAAGAGTTGTGGGCGGTGATCGTCATACTGCTTACCACCAACGTCTTATTTTGATTCGGCGGTATTGTAAGATGAAGCGGCCCGGACCAACCTTACATGTCCACGTACATGAGACCGGTTCCACCGACAGACATGCAACTTGTTTTGCATAAAGGTGGCTGGCGGGTGTCTGTTTCTCCTACTTTAGTTTAATCGAATTTGACTGCGGCCGGTCCTTGTTGAAGGTTAAAACAGCAAACTTGATAAATCACCGTTGTGGTTTTGTGTCGTAGGTAAGAACGGTTCTTGCTAGAAGCCCGTAGCAGCCACGTAAAACTTGCAACAACAAAGTAGAGGACGTCTAACTTGTTTTTGCAGGGTATGCTGTGATGTGATATGGTCAAGACATGATGTGATATACGTTATTGTATGAGATGATCATGTTTTGTAATTTATCGGCAACCGGCAGGAGCCTTATGGTTGTCTCTTTATTGTATGAAATGCAAGCGCCATGTAATTGCTTTACTTTATCGCTATGCGTTAGCAATAGTTGTAGAAGCAATAGTTGGCGAGACGACCACGACGCAACGCTGGAGATCAAGGTGTCGATCCGGTGACGATGGAGATCATGACGATGCTTTGGAGATGGAGATCAAAAGCACAAGATGATGGCCATATCATGTCACATATTTTGATTGCATGTGATGTTTATCCTTTATGCATCTTATTTTGCTTAGAACGACGGTAGCATTATAAGATGATCCCTTCACTAAATTTCAAGATAAAAGTGTTCTCCCCGAGTATGCACCGTTGCTAAAGTTCGTCATTTCGAAGCACCTCGTGATGATCGGGTGTGATAGATTCTATGTTCACATACAACGGGTGTAAGCCAGTTTTACACAAGCAGAATACTTGGGTTAAACTTGACGAGCCTAGCATGTACAGACATGGTCTCGGAACACTGGAGACCGAAAGGTCGAACATGAGTCATATAGTAGATATGATCAACATGGAGATGTTCACCATTGATGACTATCCCATCTCACGTGATGATCGGACATGGGCTAGTTGATTTGGATCATGTATCACTTAGTTAACTTGAGGGATGTTAATTTAAGTGGGAGTTCATTAGTAATTTGATTAATTGAACTTAATTTATCATGAACTTAGTCTTGATAGTTTCTTTGCATATCTATGTTGTAGATAAATGGCCCGTGCTACTGTTTCGTTGAATTTTAATGCGTTCCTAGAGAAAGCTAAGTTGAAAGATGATGGTAGCAACTACACGGACTGGGTCCGTAACTTGAGGATTATCCTCATTGCTGCACAGAAGAATTATGTCCTTGATGCACCGCTAGGTGATGGACCTGCTGCAGGAGCTGCTGCAGACGTTGTGAACGCCTGGCAGGCTCGATCTGATGACTACTCGATAGTTCAGTGTGCCATGCTCTACGGCTTAGAACCGGGACTGCAAAAGCATTTTGAACGCCACGGAGCATATGAGATGTTCCAAGAGCTGAAATTAATATTTCAAGCTAATGCCCGGGTTGAGAGATATGAAGTCTCCAACAAGTTCTTTAGCTGTAAGATGGAGGAGAACAGTTCTGTCAGTGAACACATACTCAGAATGTCTGGGTACCACATCCACTTGACTCAGCTGGGAATTGATCTTCCGGTTGAGAGTGTTATTGACAGAGTTCTTCAGTCACTGCCACCAAGCTATAAAGGCTTCGTGATAAACTATAATATGCAAGGGATGGAGAAGACAATTCCCGAGCTCTTTGCGATGCTGAAATCAGCGGAGGTAGAAATCAAGAAGGAGCATCAAGTGTTGATGGTTAACAAAACCACTAGTTTCAAGAAAAAGGGCAAGGGAAAGAAGGGGAACTTCAAGAAGAACGGCAAGCAAGTTGCCGCTCCCACGAAGAAACCCAAAGCTGGACCCAGGCCTGAAACAGAGTGCTTCTACTGCAAAGGGACTGGTCACTGGAAGCGGAACTGCGCCAAGTATTGGGCGGATAAGAAGGATGGCAAAGTGAGCAAAGGTATATTTGATATACATGTTATTGATGTGTTCCTCACTAATGCTCGCAGTAGCGCCTGGGTATTTGATACTGGTTCGGTTGCTCATATTTGTAACTCGAAACAGGAGCTACGGAATAAGCGAAGATTGGCTAAGGACGAGGTGACGATGCGCGTCGGGAATGGTTCCAAGGTTGATGTGATCGCCGTCGGCACGCTACCTCTACATCTACCTTCGGGATTAGTTTTAGACCTCAATAATTGTAATTTGGTGCCAGCGTTGAGCATGAACATTATATCTGGATCTTGTTTATTGCGAGACGGTTATTCATTTAAGTCAGAGAATAATGGTTGTTCTATTTATATGAGTAACATCTTTTATGGTCACGCACCTTTTGTGAATGGTCTATTCTTGTTGAATCTCGATCGTAGTGATACACATATCCATAATATTGATGCCAAAAGATGCAAAGTTGATAATGATAGTGCAACATACTTATGGCACTGCCGTTTAGGTCATATTGGTGTAAAGCGCATGAAGAAACTCCATGCGGATGGACTTTTAGAATCTCTTGATTATGAATCATTTGATACTTGCGAACCATGCCTCATGGGCAAGATGACTAAAACTCCGTTCTCCGGAACAATGGAGCGAGCTACTGATTTGTTGGACATAATACATACCGATGTATGCGGTCCGATGAATGTTAAAGCACGCGGCGGGTATCGTTATTTTCTAACCTTCATAGATGATTTGAGTAGATATGGGTATATCTACTTGATGAAACACAAGTCTGAAACATTTGAAAAGTTCAAAGAATTTCAGAGTGAAGTAGAGAATCATCGTAACAAGAAAATAAAGTTTCTACGATCTGATCACGGAGGCGAATATTTGAGTTACGAGTTTGGCCTTCATTTAAGAAAATGTGGAATTGTTTCACAACTCACGCCACCTGGAACACCACAGCGTAATGGTGTGTCCGAACGTCGTAACCGTACTTTATTGGATATGGTGCGTTCTATGATGTCTCTTACCGATTTGCCACTATCATTTTGGGGTTATGCATTAGAGACAGCTGCATTCACGTTAAATAGGGCACCATCTAAATCCGTTGAGACGACACCATATGAACTATGGTTTGGCAAGAAACCTAAGCTGTCGTTTCTTAAAGTTTGGGGATGCGATGCTTATGTGAAAAAGCTTCAACCTGAGAAGCTCGAACCCAAAGAGGAGAAGTGCGTTTCCATAGGATACCCTAAAGAAACAATTGGGTACACCTTCTACCACAGATCCGAAGGCAAGGTCTTTGTTGCCAAGAATGGGTCCTTTCTAGAGAAGGAGTTTCTCTCGAAAGAAGTGAGTGGGAGGAAAGTAGAACTTGATGAGGTAATTGTACCTTCTCTCGAATTGGAAAGTAGCTCATCAGAGAAAACCGTTCCCGTGATGCCTACACCAATAAGAGAGGAAGATAATGATAAAGATCATGAAACTTCAGATCAAGTTACTACCGAACTTCGTAGGTCGACCAGAGTACGTTCCGCACCAGAGTGGTATGGTAATCCTGTTCTGAAAGTTATGTTGTTAGACAACAGCGAACCTACGAACTATGAAGAAGCTATGATAAGCCCGGATTCCGACAAATGGCTTGAGGCCATGAAATCTGAGATAGGATCCATGTATGAGAACAAAGTGTGGACTTTGGTGGACTTGCCCGATGATCGGCAAGCCATTGAGAATAAATGGATTTTTAAGAGGAAGACAGATGCTGATGGTAATATCACTGTCTACAAAGCTCGACTTGTCGCGAAAGGTTTTCGACAAGTTCAAGGGGTTGACTACGATGAGACTTTCTCACCCGTAGCGATGCTTAAGTCTGTCCGAATCATGTTAGCAATTGCCGCATTTTATGATTATGAAATCTGGCAAATGGATGTCAAAACTGCATTCCTTAATGGTTTTCTCAAAGAAGAGTTGTATATGATGCAACCAGAAGGTTTTGTCGATCCTAAGGGTGCTAACAAAGTGTGCAAGCTCCAGCGATCCATCTATGGACTGGTGCAAGCATCTCGGAGTTGGAATATACGCTTTGATGAGGTGATCAAAGCATATGGTTTTGTACAGACTTACGGTGAAACCTGTATTTACAAGAAAGTGAGTGGGAGCTCTGTAGCATTTCTAATATTATATGTGGATGACATATTGTTGATTGGAAATGATATAGAATTTCTGGATGGCATAAAGGGATACTTGAATAAGAATTTTTCAATGAAAGACCTCGGTGAAGCTGCTTATATATTGGGCATCAAGATCTATACGGATAGATCAAGACGCTTGATAGGACTTTCACAAAGCACATACCTTGACAAAGTTTTGAAGAAGTTCAAAATGGACCAGTCAAAGAAAGGGTTCTTGCCTGTCTTGCAAGGTGTGAAGTTGAGTCAGACTCAATGCCCGACCACAGCAGAAGATATAGAGAAAATGAAAGTCATTCCCTATGCCTCAGCCATAGGTTCTATTATGTATGCCATGCTGTGTACCAGACCTGATGTGTGCCTTGCCATAAGTTTGGCAGGGAGGTACCAGAGTAATCCAGGAGTGGATCACTGGACAGCGGTCAAGAATATCCTGAAGTACCTGAAAAGGACCAAGGACATGTTTCTCGTTTATGGAGGTGACGAAGAGCTCGTCGTAAAGGGTTACGTCGATGCAAGCTTCGACACTGATCCGGATGACTCTAAGTCACAAACCGGATAGGTATTTATATTAAATGGTGGAGCTGTCAGTTGGTGCAGTTCCAAGCAGATCGTCGTGGCGGGATCTACGTGTGAAGCGGAATACATAGCTGCTTCGGAAGCAGCACATGAAGGAGTCTGGATGAAGGAGTTCATATCCGATCTAGGTGTAATACCTAGTGCATCGGGTCCAATGACAATCTTTTGTGACAACACTGGAGCAATTGCCATAGCCAAGGAGCCCAGGTTTCACAAGAAGACCAAACACATCAAGAGACGCTTCAACTCCATTCGTGAATATGTCAAGGATGGAGACATAGAAATTTGCAAAGTACACACGGATCTGAAAGTGGCAGACCCATTGACTAAGCCTCTTCCACGAGCAAAACATGATCAGCACCAAGACTCCATGGGTGTTAGATTCATTACTATGTAATCTAGATTATTGACTCTAGTGCAAGTGGGAGACTGATGGAAATATGCCCTAGAGGCAATAATAAAGTTGTTATTATTTTATATTTCCTTGTTCATGATAAAGGTTTATTATTCATGCTAGAATTCTATTGACCGGAAACTTAAATACATGTGTGAATACATAAAAAAATACCGTGTCCCTAGTGAGCCTCTACTAGACTACCTCGTTGATCAAAGATGGTTAAAGTTTCCTAACCATAGACATGAGTTGTCATTTGATAACGGGATCACATCATTAGGAGAATGATGTGATGGACAAGACCCATCCGTTAGCTTAGCATATGATCGTTCTGTTTATTGCTACTGCTTTCTTGAATGTCAAATACATGTTCCTCAGACCATGAGATCATGCAACTCCCGGATACCGGAGGAATACCTTGTGTGCTATCAAACGTCACAACGTAACTGGGTGATCATAAAGATGCTCTACAGGTATCTCCGAAGGTGTCCGTTGAGTTGGCATGGATCGAGACTGGGATTTGTCACTCCGTGTTTCGGAGAGGTATCTCTAGGCCCTCTCGGTAATGCACATCATAAGAAGCTTGCAAGCAAAGTGACTAAGGAGTTAGTTACGGGATGATGTATTACGGAACGAGTAAAGAGACTTGCCGGTAACGAGATTGAACTAGGTATGGAGATACCGACGATCGAATCTCGGGCAAGTAACATACCGACGGACAAAGGGAATTACGTATGTTGTCATTGCGGTTCGACCGATAAGATCTTCGTGGAATATGTAGGAACCAATATGAGCATCCAGGTTCCGCTATTGGTTATTGACCGGAGAGGCGTCTCAGTCATGTCTACATCATTCCCGCACCCGTAGGGTCCGCACGCTTAACGTCCGTTGACGATATAGTGTTATATGAGTTATGTGAATTGGTAACCGAATATTGTTCGGAGTCCCGGATGAGATCCCGGACATCACGAGGAGTCTCAGAATGGTCGAGAGGTAAATATTTATATATGGGATGTCATATTTTGGGTTCCGTAAAAAGGTGCAGTTTTTTCGGTATTGTACCGGGAAGCTTCCAGAAGGTTCCGGAGGATTCCGGAGGAGTCCGGAAGTCCACAAGTGGGTCCACCACGTCCCAAGGGCTGGAATGGGCTAAGGGGAGGCGCCCTGGCCTTATTGGGCCAGGCGCACCAAGTCCTCAAAAGCCCACGCAGCTAGGGAAGGAAAAAAGGGAGAGTCCTAGTAGGAATAGGATTGGACTTTGGAGTCCAAGTCCACGTGTGTACTATTCACGGTTACTGTTCACGTGGCACTATTCCTTCTACTCCAAGCCCCTACACATATATAAATAGAGGAGAGGGGCGCCCCAAAGAAGAAACAACATTGTCTTAGCCGTGTGCGGCGCCCCCCTCCACAGTTCCGTCCCTTGGTCATATTTTCGCAGTGCTTGGGCGAAGCCCTGCGGAGATAGCATCACCATCACCGTCACCACGCCGTCGTGCTGCCGGAACTCATCCATTACCTCGCCGTCTTGCTGGATCAAGAAGTCGAGGACATCACCGAGCTGAACGTGTGCTGAACGCAGAGGTGCCGTACGTTCGGTGCTCGGTCGGTTGGATCGTGAAGTTGTTCGACGACATCAACCGCGTTGTTCTAACGCTTCCACTTATGGTCTACGAGGGTACGTAGACATACTCCCCCTCTCGTAGCTATGCATCTCCATGGATAGATCTTGCGTGTGCGTAGAATTTTTTTTGTTTTCCATGCAACGTTCCCCAACACTCCCCACCGACCGAGTCTCGGAGGGGGATTCTCCGCCGGCCACGCTGGCGGAGAGCGGGACCAAATCGCGCGCCTTGCCTCCCCCAATCGTTGAGGAGGCCGAGGAGGTCCTGTCAAGGAGGACTCCTCCCATGCCGCACACAGGGGGAGGGGGCGACGCCATCATGGCCGAGGTAAATACCTCGGCCGCCGAAGACCTGGAGGGGAGGGCCCCTCTGGTAAACGAAGAGGAGCCCGGACAATCCGAGCTCTCTCCGAGGGCGGCTCCGGAGTCGTCAAGGCGTCCGGCATCGGGCACTCTGGTCTTTGAGAGGGAAGAAGCTGAAGTGCCCCCGCCACCCCCGCCTGCCCCAGAGCGGGCGTCGACTGGGTGGCCAGATGAGATGGAGGATGCTTTAACCAGCTCCTCTATCTCCGAATACCACCGTGCCCTTATGGGCGCGGTGTTGCAAAGTCTTTGGTCCGTGGATAACGGACTGAAGGAGGCCTTCAGTGGCCTTCTCACGGGCTTCAAGGTGAGCGAAGTAATGCTTTTCCCTTAGAAAAGTTCTTTTGTATAAATGTATAGCCTCATACACAGTAGCCCCCAAGACTCTGACTGGCTTGAACAAAGCCGGTCAGAGGATCGAAAATCAATATCTCGGATACTAATGTGCGTAGGGTGATGCGCAGGCGTCATCTTCTACAGCAGCCGCCAACGCCGAGGAGTTGGCCGAGCTGAATCGGAAGCTCAAAAGCTCCGAAGACGACCTCAGCCTGGTGAATAAGAGGTTCGACGAAGCGCAAGGTAAGTCCGAACTATAGTGATTATTGCAGCTATTTCCTTTTTGTTAAGTAAGGTTTTAGAGTAGTCTTAAACGGAGTCAACCGATGTTACTACAGCTGCCGCCGCGGAGGTGGAGAACCTCAAGGCCGCGCTGAGGACGGCTCAGCTGGAGGCGGCGGAGCATAAGTCGGCAGCCGAACAAGCAGCTGCTGTACTGGCTGCGGTGAGGACCGCTAGCCAGAAGCACGAGGCCAGAGTGCTGGAAGTGCAACAAGAGCTCAAAGTGTAGGAGATATGCCCTAGAGGCAATAATGAATGTTATTGTCTATCTCCATGTTCATAATTATGTTTATGTTCCATGCTATAACTGCTATGGTTCTCGAGTCTGCAATAACCACGAGGCTCGGAGGAAGACTCATATGCACGTGTGGAATAATAAACGGTAAAATGTATTCCTAGTCTGGCCTCTAAGAATAGCTCAAGTGTTGCATGATGCTTCTGTTTTCCTGATCATGGGCATGACTATGCTGGCAACTTTGAGGGCACAATGTTAGGAGAACACTTGTGTTGAATCGACCCGAATTGATGTTATGCTATGAGATTCATTCGTCACAAGTTAATGGTTAATAACACAGAGAAAGTTAATGTTTGCATAATTCCTTAGACCATGAGAGTGTCGAGTTTCTTCATGCTTGCTTCATGAACTTTGGGGTTTGTTAAACGTCATCCGTAACTGGGTGGCTATTACGGCGGCTTACGGGTTCATGGGAAAGTATGACAAGGGACTTGATAGCTCAAGATTGGAATTTTCTCCTCCGACGATGGAGATATATCTCTGGGCCCTCTCGGTGTTACGGTATCCACCATCGTCTGGGCAGACACATTGTGATTTGATCACAGGGATGCCGGAACACGGAAACGAGAAAAGAGAACAAAACCGGTAACGAGGTAACTGGCATAGTAGACAAGTTGTTGATCCATGGGGATGCTGAAAATCTCACCTCGGGTATTTGTAACATATCGCGAAGCAATAGGAATAGCACACGGCAAACTGGAGGTTCACTCGAATATTTATTCGTGTGGGTATAGGGGTCAATATGGGTGTCCACGGCTCCGATGTTGATCATTGATCGGAAAGAGTTCCGGTCATGTCTATACTTCACCGAACCTATAGGGTCACATGCTTAAGGGTCATCTATCTGCTGAATACTAGACAGGGAGTCTGAGAGAAAGTCAGCGGAAAAGTTTCGGAGAGAGAGCACCGGAATAGTTTCGGTAAAACTGAAAAGTTGTTTTAGGGTATACCATTGAGTCAAATTGGTTTCGGCACACGTCTGGAAATTCTTGGAGGGTGCCAGAATTGTTCTGGAAACTTCTGGGATTTTTCCGGGATAAAAACTGCAAATGTTCTGGAGCTGTCGGAACCGGTTTGGTTGTTTTTCGCAGATGAAAATCACTAATCCGGAATTGTTTCGGAACGCGTCCAAAATCATTTTAGTGGGTACTGGAATTATTCTAAGACCCACAGAAATATTTTCGGATTTAACGGTCGCGGAAAAATGTTTCCATGAATAGTGAAAGTGCTTTTTGGGTGGCTTCTTGGAGAAGCCACCTTGAGGGCCTTTTGGTATTTTTCCCCTTGGCTTCTTGGAGAAGCCACCCTTGGGCTTGGCCTATAAATAGGGGTGGAGGGGGCTTCCTAAAGACACACTCTTTCTCAAGATACACAAGCCATGCATGATGTGGCCTTCTCTCTCCCTCCCCACGAAATAGTTTCGTAGAGCCAAAAGGCTGTCTGGGTTCCGGCAGGAACTAGTTCTGGACGGCGAAGCCCTGCCGGATAGCTGACACCGTATGTGTGCAACCCCGTAGAGAGGTCGTAGTTTTGATCCTTTGGGCGAGGGGCTGTTCGAGTACCTGCCCGGAGGGCTGTCCGAGTGACCCGCCCGAAGGGCTGTCCGTGAGGCCTCCCGGAGGGCTGTCCGAGGATCCGTCCGGTGGGACTATCCGAGGGACTGTCCAGAGGCCTCCCGAAGGGCTGTCCGAGGATCCGTCTGGTGGGACTATCCGAGGGATTGTCCAGAGGCCTCCCGAAGGGCTGTCCGAGGATCTGTCCGGTGGGACTATCTGAGGGAATGTCCCGAGGCCTCCTGAAGGGCTGCCCGGAGATCCGTCCGGTGAGCTGACAAGGGAGAACATCCTCGCGGTTGGGAGGTTGTAAATCCTAGCTGCGGGGATCTGCACCAACGATCGTCATCGACTCTTCTTCCGCTGCGCTACGAGTCGGTAACGAAAAGATCAAACCTTGTATGCAGTCTCCATAGTGGTCCTGGGCTGGTGCGTAGGTCGTAAATTTTTTGTTTTCTGCTGCATTTCCCTACAGTGGCATCATGAGTCATGCTATGCGTAGATGCAGGTTACGATCTAGAATACATAGAGATGTATGGGTGTTGCACAATATAATTTGTAGTAGATGAGTTCTACTGCTGATAATTATTGTGCGGGTTGCAGATGAAATCTGTTACCCGATGTTCTTGTTGCTTCCCTGGAATTTCTGATCTTGATAACAGCATGGTGGAGTTTCAAAGTTCTGGCAATCCGCGATCCTGATTGATCAACGAAGTGCTAACAGTTCTTTGAATTCCACCATAGTTAAAAAGAAAGATGAAATTTCGCAGACGAAAGGGCAATGCAGATATGATCTGCACGGGGGTCATGCGTATGAGGAAGTTCAGTATGGGGCTCGAGATTTTATTATCTCGTGTTTCATACACCCCGTAAAGTTAATCTAGCGACTTGAATAATCATACTTGATGATGGACGTAGGTAGCTTCGGTTTGTTTCGAAACCTTAGAAGCCACGTAATTTTTTTTTGCATGAACCGATTAGAGGCGTCTAACTTGGTTTTGCAGGATGGTTTGCATGTGCATGTGATGTGGTATAGCAGTACTCATATTAATTTGATTATGTATGAGATGACTATATGATGTAAATTAACATGACCTGCGTGTCATGATTCGGCATGATGGCTGGAGCCATATGATTGTCACTTTAATGACCTGCGTGTCAACCTTTTGTAATGCACTTATTTTATTAGCTATAGAGATAGCAATATTATCTGGTGCATCGACAAGGTGGTGGCAATCTTCGCAAAGGTGAACACCGACGCGAATGCCGAAGACGAAGAAATTAAAGACTTCTCCGTCAGAAAGGGCTATACCATATCATGCTATTATGAATTGCCTGAGATGTTTATCCCTTATGATGCACCCTTCTTGATTGCGCAGTAGACGCTTTTTATTAGGGTGATCTCTCACAAAAATATCAAGTAGTTAGTGTTCTCCCAAGTGTAGCACCGTCACGGCACCTATCTCTTCGGGGTATCACATGGATGCATGGGTACGAACGATTAGAGAAGTGTGAGGCGGGTGAGTTGAGACCTCACAGCGAGATCACTTGGTTGTCTTAACGTTCTGGCTTGATCGTCCTGAGCTCGGAACACGTCCATCGAAAGATGAACAAGAGTCGCATAGAGATGTGATTGGCAAGTTGGCCTACCGATTGCAATTCTCGTCACTTGAGATGGATGCATCCTTGGCGTTGAATTGTAATATGGGTCTTGTATCACTCACAGTCAATTATGAGAGATATTGATTTGAGTGGGAGCGCACTTTAGAATTAATTCTTTTAATTCTTAGTGCAATTAATTATGGACACTGTCTAAGTGTAATTTTGCATAATAGTTATAGAATAATGGCTCGCGTTTCCACCTTCCCTGTTAAAATTGAATAAGCTGTTAAATATCTGGTTAAAACTTTACGGTTGGTAACGTAATGTGAGGATTGTCCTCAAGAGTGCCGAGAAGGACTTTGTCCTATCGCATGCTTTCAGTATTCTCCCGCTAATGCTATGGATAATGTGACTCTCGTCCTTCGATCCAAAAGCTAGAATTCCGTTACGGTCAAGTGCAATATGTTTGCTTCCATGAAACCCGGACTTCAAAAGTTTGGGATAGCTATGTGATATTCATGGAACTGAAAATCATTTTCAGACACAAACAAAGGCTAAAAGATATGGGATATCCAAAGAAATGTTTGTTTTGCAAACTGTTAGTAAAAGTGTTTACTATGCATTTGACTAATAACAGAGGGATCCAGAAGAACGCCTATCATGTGATGAAGGTGAATAAAACAACAACTTAAAGAGAAAGGAAATGTCCAAAGGGTGTTAGTGTGAATTACACACCTAGGAAGTCCGGGGCTAACGCCACTCTTAAGTTGAGTGCTTCTTCTGAGAGTAGGAGAAATACAGAAAGTTAAACTGTTAGAAGTATAAAGGCAAAAAGAGAGAAGACTGGAATGTCCAGCTCATGTATGAAAGTCATACAAGCTATTGATGTATAGAAAGCTGGTCAAAGAAATAGTTCTTGGGAATTGTGATTAAATTGTTAGTCACTAATTCTTGGGTATTGTGAGTTAATCACAAAGATACCCGCTCGATTGCATTCTGCTGCGACTCGATGCAAGAACTACTACGGCCTAAAAGACTTGCCGGAGTGAGGTTTAAATATGCGATGGGAACATAGTAAAAGTTGCTATACTTGGTACATTACCTATGTATTTATTTTCATAATTCATTTTAGAGTTTTACACAATCTAGCCCATTGCATAAAGTATCTTGCAAGAAGGTTGTTCATAAGAGAACTTTTGATGTTCGGTGTTATGAATAACATAAGGTCCATGCTTCCATCATGGATGGGATGTATGTTATGAATATTGATAATAATATATTACCTCCGTATTTACTTTCATAATTCATTTTAGATTTTTACACACTCTAGCCCATTGCATAATGTTTGTTGCAAAAGGGTTGTTCATAAAAGAACAATTGTTGTTCAGTGTTATGAATAACATAAGGGCCATACTTCCATCGTGGATGGGATATATGTTATGAATATTGATGGTAATATGATACATCCATAACATTGACGCTAAATGTCGCAAGACTAAGAGAATACCACACATGTGTGGCACTGCATTTGGTCACATTGGAGAAACCCGCATGGAGAAATTACATAATGATGGATTTTGAAGTCGTTTGATTATAAATCATCTGACACTTGTAACTTTCCTCCGAAAAGAGAAGTGACTGAAATACCGTTCACACGCCATAAGGAACGAGCAACGAACTTATTGGTGATCATACATTTTGATGTGTGTAGTCCAATAAATGTTGTTGCTGGTAGTGGATTTATCTATTTTCAGAAATGAGTCAAGTAGATATATGGATATTTGCTTGATGAGACGTAAGTCTGGATCTTTTGAAATCATTAAAAAGGTTTTCAATATGAAGTAGAAATTATTGTAACAAGAAAATTATGTTTCTGCAATTTCATTGCGGAAAGGAATATTTGAGTTACAAGTTTAGCGAATGTCTGATGAGTTGTGAAAAAGGTTTCATAACTTACACCTCCCGGAACTCCACTGTGAGTGGTACGTCCGTGAAGATGTATTCAAACCATTTGTGACATGGTAAGATCAAAGATGACATAAATCAATTTGCCATTATCCCTTTTAAGGTAATGCTTTAGAGACTGGGCTTTTACACTGAAAAGAGCACCATCAGGTCTGTTGAAATGATGCCATGGTATGGTACGCCCAACCATGCTTTGTCTTTTCTTAACATTTGGAATATGGGGCTTGTGTAAAATATTTACAAACCTATTCCAAATCAGAATAGTACTACTTTGTAGGTTATCCCAAGTAATTGGGAATTCCTCCACCATTATACCGAGGCAAAAAGGTTTGCCACCAAGAACGGTATACTTTAAAGAGAATGGTTCTTGCAAAAAGGTGAGTGGGAGAACAGTGCAACTCGACGAGATAACAGTATCTTCGTCATCAGATCAAAGGAAAGAAACCTTGGAAGTAATTCCAGAGTTTCCTACTGCGACTGATACGGAAGCCTCTACATGAGATGTATGGACTTCGGTCGAACTTGCAACTGAACCACGTAGGCAAAACTCGTGCAAACCTCTCAGGTGCGCAAGCGAGATATTGTTGTTAGACAACAGTATACCTACGATACACAAGGAAGCGTTTATGGGCCCTGACTCCGGAATTGGCTAAATGCCAATAAAATCCCAGATAGTTTCCATAAATGATTCAAGATTATATCTTGATAAACCCTTCGGAAGACTTAGAGCCTAACGAACATTAATGGAACTATAAACTGGTGTGGATAAAATGTTTTATCCATAAAGCTCGACTTGTTGCAATAACAAGTTCAAGGAGTTGACTACGATGAGGTTGTCTCACCATAGCGATGCTTAAAGTCAGATCGGGTTAAACTAGCAATTAATACATATTTCAATCTTGAGATATGATACATGGACGCCAAAAGGATTTCCATGTGATGGAAATGCAACCTAGGACTTGCATGTGGTACAGTCCAAGGTATTTTGTCAATCCAGAGGATGCTAGTAAGTATGCAAACTTCAGAGTTCCAGCAATGGATAGAAGAGAGCAAAATGGAGTTGGAATCTTCATTTTTGATGAAATAGTCAAAAGAGTTTGTTTTCATCAATGGATAACGAAGATGCTTGTGGTTTCAAGAAAGTAAGTGGGAGCATAATAATATTTCTAAAAACTTTGTGTGCTTGACACATTGTTGATTGGAAATTTCTTGACACGAATTAGGACTTCATTAAAATAGTTTTTTGATGAAGTGCTTGGGCTAAATAGCCTTGATATTAGGCATATTTATCTACGAGATAGAATTGCCTAATAGGCTGAGCCAAAAGTACATATTGACAAGATGCTAAAACAGTTTAGCATAAGAACGCCATGGAGTGATTCTTGCCGAAGTCACATGGAAAGAGTTTTGCAAGACTCGGTGTCCCAAAACACTGATGAGCAAAATACATGATGGAAGATTCCACACACTTTCGTGTTTGGATTAATCATGTATTCCATGGAATGTAAAATAACCAGATATGTCCAGTACTCCCAAGGAGTTGCGAGTATAGATACCAAAGTGATCAAAGTACTGATCATAGGACAACAATGAAAAATGGCATTGAGTACTGGAGTAGCACTGATGACATGTTTTCTCGCAAGCAGAGATTATGAAGTGCTCGTTGTAAGTAATTGCATCAATATAGTCTTCATCAATACTCCATGCGATTTTTTATTTAAGTTAAGGGTTTTGTGTAATACACGATATGGTGGCACGGTGTTTGGAAATCGTTCCAAACAGGTTACTGTGGCGAATTGTATAACTAAGGCTAAGTATGTTGCCGCTTTCAAAGCGACATAGAAGATGTTGAATCGTACAGTTCGTTCATGAACTTAGTATGGTTCCAAGATGGCTTTCGTCAATGGAACACTATTGAAGATAGTTGCTCCATAGCTCAGTCTGAGGAATCAAGGTTTGACCAGTGATTCACATATATACGAAGCCAAGTCCACACAAAATATGAATTTTGTGAAAGCGTGAAAACGCGAGGATATGCAAAGATACACACGGAACTGAAGTTGTCAGATCAGTTGGACATCAGGCTATACCACAAGCGAAGCATTTTTTACACCGGTATGCCATAGGTGTAAAGTGCATTAGCATTCACTAGATTATTGACTCTAGTGCAAGTGGGAGTCTGTAGGAGATATGCCCTAGAGGCAATAATGAATGTTATTGTCTATCTCCATGTTCATAATTATGTTTATGTTCCATGCTATAACTGCTATGGTTCTCAAGTCTGCAATAACCATGAGGCTCGGAGGAAGACACATATGCACGTGTGGAATAATAAATGGTAAAATATATTCCTAGTCTAGCCTCTAAGACTAGCTCAAGTGTTGCATGATGGTTCTGTTTTCCAGATCATAGGCATGACTATGCTGGCAACTTTGAGGGCACAATGTTAGGAGAACACTTGTGTTGAATCGACCCGAATTGATGTTATGCTATGAGATTCATTCGTCACAAGTTAATGGTTAATTACACAGAGAAAGTTAATGTTTGCATAATTCCTTAGACCATGAGAGTGTCGAGTTTCTTCATGCTTGCTTCATGAACTTTGGGGTTTGTTAAACGTCATCCGTAACTGGGTGGCTATTACGGCGGCTTACGGGTTCATGGGAAAGTATGACAAGGGACTTGATAGCTCAAGATTGGGATTTGCTCCTCCGACGATGGAGAGATATCTCTGGGCCCTCTCGGTGTTACGGTATCCACCATCGTCTGGCCAGACACATTGTGATTTGATCACAGGGATGCCAGAACACGGAAACGGGAAAAGAGAACAAAACCGGTAACGAGGTAACTGGCATAGTGGACAAGTTGTTGATCCACGGGGATGCTGAAAATCTCACCTCGGGTATTTGTAACATATCGCGAAGCAACAGGAATAGCACACGACAAACTAGAGGTTCACTCGAATATTTATTCGTGTGGGTATAGGGGTCAATATGGGTGTCCACGGCTCCGATGTTGATCATTGATCGGAAAGAGTTCCGGTCATGTCTATACTTCACCGAACCTATAGGGTCACACGCTTAAGGGTCATCTATCTACTGAATACTAGACAGGGAGTCTCAGAGAAAGTCACCGGAAAGTTTCGGAGACAGCGGAAAAGTTCCGGAGAGAGAGCACCGAAATAGTTTCGGTAAAACTGAAAAGTTGTTTCAGGGTATACCATTGAGTCAAATTGGTTTCGGCACACGTCTGGAAATTCTTGGAGGGTGCCAGAATTGTTCTGGAAACTTCTGGGATTTTTCCGGGATAAAACCGGAAATGTTCCGGAGCTGCCGGAACCGGTTTGGTTGCTTTTCGCAGATGAAAATCACTAATCCGGAATTGTTTCGGAACGCGTCTAAAATTATTTTAGTGGGTACTGGAATTATTCTAAGACCCACAGAAGTATTTTCGGATTTAACGGTCGCGGAAAAATGTTTCTGTGAATAGTGAAAGTGCTTTTTGGGTGGCTTCTTGGAGAAGCCACCTTGAGGGCCTTTTGGTATTTTTCCCCTTGGCTTCTTGGAGAAGCCACCCTTGGGCTTGGCCTATAAATAGGGGTGTAGGGGGCTGCCTAAAGACACATTCTTTCTCAACATACACAAGCCATGCATGATCTGGCCTTCTCTCTCCCTCCCCGCGAAATAGTTTCGTAGAGCCAAAAGGCTGTCTGGGTTCCGGCAGGAACTAGTTCTGGACGGCGAAGCCCTGCCGGATAGCTGACACCGTATGTGTGCAACCCCGTAGAGAGGTCGTAGTTTCGATCCTTTGCCCGAGGGGCTGTTCGAGTACCTGCCCGAAGGGCTGTCCGAGTGACCCGCCCGAAATGACTGTCTGTGAGGCCACCCGGAGGGCTGTCCGAGGATCCGTCCGGTGGGACTATCCGAGGGACTGTCCAGAGGCCTCCCGAAGGGCTGTCCGAGGATCCGTCCGGTGGGACTTTCCGAGGGACTGTCCAGAGGCCTCCCGAAGGGCTGTCCGAGGATCCGTCCGGTGGGACTATCTGAGGGACTGTTCCGAGGCCTCCCGAAGGGCTGCCCAGAGATCCGTCCGGTGAGCTGACAAGGGAGAACATCCTCGCGGTTGGGAGGTTGTAAATCCTAGCTGTGGGGATCTGCACCAACGATCGTCATCGACTCTTCTTCCGCTGGACTACAAGTCGGTAACGAAAAGATCAAACCTTGTATGCAGTCTCCATAGTGGTCCTGGGCTGGTGCGTAGGTCGGAATTTTTTTGTTTTCTGCTGCGTTCCCCTACACAAAGATGCCGTCACGAAATGTGAGGCTCTTGAGCAAAAGAATAAAGAGCAGGCCACCGAGCTATCCTCATTGGGGACGGTGGCGAAGGAAGCGCGGATGGAGGCGCGTGGCTGTCAAGAAGAACTCCGCCAAGTCAAGCTCATTGCGGATGGTAAGCCGTACTTGCTGCAAAGTGTCTTTGGTGGTAACAGGTTCGCTTTGCTCACGCGAGTGTGGAATTCCCCAGGCGCCTTTGCGGACCTCCCGAGGAATGCGGCTGATGCGGCTAGGTTCTTCGCCGCCCAGGAAGGTCGGGACGAGCAGCGGCTGTTTTGGGCGCAATTTCAAGCGCCCGAAAACCCTCCCCTCCTTAACAACCAGATGAAGCAGCTGATGGAGCTACATCGGATGGCGGAGCCCGCAATGAAGGACCTCTGCGTCAAGCTCTGGCCTTCCGAGCCGCTGCCGAGCAGCTATTTTGGGTTGGTGCAAAGGTTGTACGACGCCACGCCCCGAATTGATGCCTGGAAGCGCTCCGCGTGCATTGAGGGAGCTCGGATGGCCTTCGGCAAGACCATGGTGCACTGGCCGAAGATCAAGCCAGCCGAGATGGCCACCGGACCTCCATCCCCTGGGAAGGAGCACAGGCGTCCCGAGCAATATTTCCCCATCGTGATGGATGGTGCTCGGGCAGTAGAGGCCCAGTGCTCGAAAGATGTAATTTATGAGTAGATTTATTTTCCTTGTATCCGAGGTGTGTAAAACCTTTTGCTTTGATTAGAATGCAATGTGTTGGCTGTTCATATAATGTTTGCCATGTTAATTTTGACTCCTGTGCGGCCGTTTCTGAACTGAAAGTTACCAGTTGTCGGCTTCAGCCCCCTGTGCAGATACTGCATGGGGTGTTTCCTCGTCATACCTTAACCCTTAGCCGACGTCTCGGTGCCCGAAGGCGGTTGTATGTACGGAAAACAAGGCAATCAGACTATGCGGTTTTAGTGCTTTCACTTAGCCATAGGAGCTTGACGGCGGGGGCTAGTGACTAGCCCCCAGTGTATGTGATATCCGGGTATACCAAGGTCGATACCATTATCACATGGTTCCTATGACAGAGAACCCTTCGTTTAACACGGGCTATCCTCCAACGATTTTAGGTTTGACACTAGTCATCGGATCGCCGACCAGTTCTCGCATATTATGACAGTCAGTTTTCGGCTTTCTCCACTAAGGTACTTAACCAGGCTAGCTAGAAGCACAATCGCAGTGGTTCTCCCTTTACCCTCCTAGCCGAACAATGCGGAACGTAAGAGGGCAAACACAGGAGCCGGGCAACCCAACTATGGACCAAAGACACAATTTGGAACTGATTCATACTCCCTCCGTTCCAAAATATAGTGCGCCCGCGCTTCCCGAGGTTCAACTTTGACCATAAATTTAACCAACGAGACCGACTGTGGCGGAAGCAAAAATTATATAATTGAAAACTTCTTTCGAATACGAATTCACTGGTATAATTTTTGCTCCCGCCGCAGTCGGTCTCGTTGGTTAAATTTATAGTCAAAGTTGAAGCGCGGAAACCGAGGACGCACTATATTTTGGAACGGAGGGAGTATAATGCAATATCCGTGACGCCGAGCACATGCAATAAAAGTTGGTGCCGGAATAAAGTTTGAGGCAAGATTTATGTTCGAGCCCCCAGTCTATTAGCCGGTCACTAAAAAAAAGGAACGTATCGCAAATAGTTTACTTTGGCCCGAAAAGCGGAAAGGAATATGCAGCACGAATGCACAATTACCGTAGAAAAGCTTGGTATTTATTTCCTTTGAATTTGTAACGTCTATCCGTACAATCCGAACTGCCGAAGTAACTTTTATAGATACTTTAAAGAATAATATATAAGAGGAAGGGTTTACACAGGGCCTTCATGAGTGGTTTGACGTCCCTACTACGCCCTGCTGCACGTCTGCGCCTTCGCTCTTTATGAAGCTTCCGTATGATTGAAGTTGTCGTCTGTGTGCTCGGCGGAAGTAGTAATGTTCGTCAGGCGAGCCCTTGAGAAAGGGTTTTGAGGAATCGCCACACTGTGTCAGCTTAACGCTGATCAGGCCCTAGATGGTACCTGTAGTTGATGTTAATCCAAGAACATCTGTTGGCCATGGCTCGGTCGAACTGAGCTCTTGGCCTTTGAGTCACGTGTCCCCACAGCTGCCCATGGGATCTTGAGCGCGAAGTTGTGCACTCGAGGCACGTATTTCGCGGCTGGGTGGGTCATGTTGTGGGGCGCGTATCCCTATTTAGGGTGAGCACGGGAGTGCTCCGGGGCCGAGGCCGTAGCTCGGGCGCGTTTGTGTGCGTCCAGTGCCTTGGGGTAGATTGGGCCTGCGACGCTTCTTCGGCGGCTTGGACTTCGGCGGCTAGAGCCGCCGTGTGTTCCTCTGTTCGGAGCGAGCGTTCGGTATTGCCATTAATGGTAATAACGCCCCTTGGTCCTGGCATCTTGAGCTTCAAGTACGCGTAGTGTGGGATGGCGTTAAAGCAGGTGAACGCTGTCCGGCCGAGGAGTGCGTGATAACCGCTGCGGAAAGGGACAATATCGAAGATGAAGTCCTCGCTGCGGAAGTTATCGGGCGAACCGAAGACTACTTCCAATGTTATGGATCCCGAGCAGCGTGCTTCGACGCGTGGGATTATACCTTTAAAGGTGGTGTTACTGGGTTTAATCCTTGACGGGTCGATCCCCATTTTCCTCACTGTGTCTGAGTAAATCAGGTTGAGGCTACTGCCTCCGTCCATAAGGACTCTGGTGAGGTGAAATCCGTCCACGATGGGGTCGAGCACCAGAGCCGCTGTTCCTCCATGACGGATACTGGTCGGATGGTCTCGACGGTCGAACGTGATCGGGCAAGCCGACCATGGGTTGAATATCGGGGCTACAGGCTCTAAGGCGTAGACATCCCGAAGTGCGCGTTTCCATTCCTTCTTCGGTATGTGCGTGACGTAAATTATGTTCACGGTTTTTACCTCTGGAGGGAACTGCTTTTGGCCTCCATTGTTCGGCCCACAAGGTTCATCGTCATCCTCGCTGCGGGGACTCTTGCTCTGCTCCTTGGCTGTGATCTTGCAGGCCTGTTTGATTACCCAACAGTTGCGGTTGGTGTGGTTGGCGGGCTTATCCGAGGTACCGTGGATCTGGCAGGGCCTGTCCAAGATTATGTCTAATGCGGTCGGACCGTCCCCATTTCCTTTAGAAGGTTTCTTCTGCAGTCCTGACTTCGAGCCGCTGAACCCGGCGTTTACCGCTGCATCATCGGCTTCACTGCCGTTGTTAGTGTGCCGGCGCTTGTTATTCTTGTTGCGCCGGGGTTTCCCGTTCCCGTCTCGGGCCTCTGAGGTGCCAGGGTCTTCGGGGTGGTTGCTTCGACGAGCTAACCAGCTATCCTCACCCGCGCAAAAGCGGGTCATTAGGGAGGTAAGGGCCGACAATGTTCTCGGCTTATCCTGGCCGAGCTGGCAGGCGAGCCACTCGTCCCGAATACTGTGTTCGAATGCGGCGATTGCTTCGGCGTCCGGACAGTCGACAATTTGGTTCTTCTTAGTCAAGAACTGGTTCCAGAATTGCCGAGCTGACTCCCCGGGCTGTTGAATTACGTGGCTCAGGTCGTCGGCGTCCGGTGGCCGAATATAGGTGCCTTGAAAGTTAGCTCGGAATGCATCCTCGAGCTCTTCCCAGCTCCCGATGGAGTTTTCGGGTAGGCTGTTTAGCCAATGCCTTGCTGGTCCTTTGAGTTTCAACGGTAAGTATTTAATGGTGTGGAGATCATCTCCTCGGGCCATATGAATGTGGAGCAGAAAGTCTTTGATCCACACGGCTGGGTCAGTTGTCCCATCGTATAGTTCTATATTCACGGGTTTAAACCCTTCGGGGAACTGATGCTGCATCACCTCGTCAGTGAAGCACATTGGGTGTGCGTCGCCCCTGACCCGGGCCACGTCGCGCCGGAGATCGGTTGTCATCCGGGCACGGTGCTGCTCCCGAGCTCTGTCGTTCCTGTCGCGCCATGCTTGGTATCCGTCCCGTCCAGCGGGCGCGTGTCCTATGGATCCATAAATGGATCTTGACTGGATTCCTCTAGCGTTCAGGTCGCGGCGCAGATCATATTGATCATCCGGTTGAAGCGGGTATTTGCCTGCTCGGCGAGGAGGCGCGGGTGGGTATTCGGTTTCTCTTGCCGCCCTATCCCGTCCTCGAGGGGGCACGGGTGGGAGTTCGGTTTCCCCAGCGGTCCTATCCCGTCCTCGAGGGGGGCGGTCGGGCTGGCTTGCGTAAGTTCGTCTGGGAGGCATGGGCTCAAGGGCCTCATCCTCAAATTCTGGGAGCAGGCGCCGCCGTGGGTAACTCTTGTATTGACCCTGACGTTGATCATCAAGGCCTTCTTCAGCAGCTAAGACCATCGTCCATCTGTCGTTGAGCGTATCCTGTTCGGCTTTTAGCTGCTGTTGCTTCCTCTTCAAGCTTCGGCCAGTGGCGATGAGTTGCCGCTTGAATCTCTCTTGCTCCAGGGGGTCCTCTAGGACGATGAAGTCCTCGGGTCCGAGGCTATCCACCTCTTCGGACGGAGGGAGGTAATTGCTGTCCTCGGAGTCCTCGGGGTCCTCAGGGCCGCCCTGGTCCTCGTGCCCTTCAGGGGCGTCATGGCGTTGTTCGGGGGTGTTGTCACCGGGCTCCCCCATGTTATCCGGAGTGTCGTCCTCTCCGGTGCCGTTTGTGTCTGTGTTATTTTCCCTGCCCTTTCCTCGCCCTCTGGCTCGCCGTCGTCAGCGTTTGGGTGGTTCCTCGGCGGGGCCGTCGCCATCCTTCATGGTCGTGTCGCCGTCCTTCTTGGGGGTGTCGACCATGTAAACGTCGTAGGTGGAGGTGGCGGTCCACTTTCCGGTGTTGGAGGTGGCAAGGGAGGGAGCCGTATAAGGCAGGGCGTCGATATCCTCGTCCATGTCGTTAGCCTCGTCGGAGGCGTAGTCCAGCATGTCGGTTAAATCCTCGACAATGGCTACCAAGTGGGTGGTGGGTGGGACGCAAAATTCCCCGCAGTTGGCCTCCTGTCCGACTTGCTCCTGGTCTGAGGACGGGCCATCTGCGATACTCGATCATCGTCTGGATCCGATCTGATATCTCGCTTAAAAGCGAGAGGTCCACCGGACCCATCCTTGGGCATAGTTCGGAGTCGAACTCTGGTGTGCCGGCATCGGAAGTGTGCTCGGCCAAGGGTGGCCCTTGGTTTTCTGGCGCCGGGGTTGGATCCGATCTCAAGGCCAGATCCGAACTGGGGATCGGCCCGGAAACGGGGCCGAGGAGAGGATCCGAGGTTAAGGCCTCGGGGTTATTAGGCTCCTCAGGTAAAGCTGAGAATCTAGTAAGGACCAGATCGCCCCGAGAATCGGCGACGTACTCTAGGTTGCCGAATCTGATTTCCTGCTCAGGGGCGAAGCTATTGACCTGGCCAAGGTGACCGGTCGGATCGGCGTGCAGCACAATGCTGCCGAACGCGAAGAGCTGTCCGGGGACGAAGATGTCCCTACTGCGGATGCCATCGCTGATGAGAAGGCGAGCCATCAATCCTTGGTGACCCACGGCGGAACTCTCAATGAAAGCACCAATGTCGGTACCAAAACCGGCAAATCTCGGGTAGGGGATCCGAACTGTGGGTCTAGGAATCAATGAGTAACAGGGAACATAGAGACAGCGATTTACCCAGGTTCAGGCCCTCTCGAAGAGGTAAAACCCTACGTCCTGCTGGATTGTATTGATGTGATTGTATGAAGGTTACAGAGTTGATCTACCTCGAGATCGGATGGACTAAACCCTAGATGGTTATGATGGTTCTGTGTCTCTACGGACTAAACCCACTGGCTTATATAGACGCCAGAGGGACCTAGGGTTACATATGGTCGGTTGCCATCAGGGGATAAACATGCCGGTTACACTAATTATTCCTTGGAGGAGATGCCAAGTCTTCAGAGGTTTCCTTCTGGTGCACGGGGTCGCCTACCATCCGGTCTTCTTGACGAGCAAAGATCGGCCCATTAGTCCGGCCTATTAGAGATAGGCCGGCAGCCCGAGTACCCCCTAATCCGGGACACCCTCAGTATGTACTGTTAGAAATTTAGGGTTTGTGGTCTATCCCCTATTCCTCTGCGCTTATCCGTGGTGCCGCTCACAATTCACATATCTGAGGCTAGGGGATAGAGACCTTCTTATACTGTCTTTCCAAAGAGTCCACCTCTTATACAGATAAGATTCCTAGTCTTTTCAACTAGTTTCCGGGATAGACTCCAGATCAAATTACCAACCACGATCAAATTTGTCTGTTAACGGATTCTACCCGTTGTCCCCGGAGCACGCGCTTGTAAGCAACGCGCCATAATTGAGTGTAAATTCCTCTAATTATGTAGATCAATATTAGGGCTGTAATCTAACTATATGATCTAGGTCCTTCCAATTATCAGTGTACCCGGGTAGTCTTTCCAATATAAATAGTATATTGTGTTCAACTGATAATCGACCAGCTTCCTTAAGCATATAATACTTAAGTACGTTCCAGCAAGTAATAATTCCATGATAAACATGTAAAGTAATTCCATGCACAAATACATGTATAATTTCACAATGAGATATTCTGAATATTAGTAATTCCAAGTAATTTGAATATAGTTGCAGGACACATAATTCCAACATCTCCCACTTGTCCAAAACGATCATTCATATATTCATAAACTCATAGTTTTAACATGCTTATCAAATACCTCATGACTAAGAAGTCAAGGGATCAGCAATCATATTAACACTACGTAGAAAATCCACAAAAATATATAAGCAGAGATACTTTCCCTCACTATGTTTGCTTGCTGTGACACTGAAGATCACTAGAGACCTTAGTTTCACCTAATTATTCCAGCATAGTTGTTCTCGGTGCCTCGAGTATTATTTCCTTGAGTGTAATTCCGCCTTTATAGGCACCTTGAGTATTACTTCCTCAAGTGAAATTCCGCATCAATTATATTCCGTCACATATATCAATAATATGAATATTTCCACATCGAGTTAAATATATACTATAACCATGTTGAATAAAAATTCAAATCCACATAAATATCCAATTTAGTCAGTAAATGAAGTTTCATAAGTAATCATGTTTTGAAAGAAATTCCTGACTTTAGTCAGTGAACCTTCACCATATTAGTAATAAAAAAATGAATACACGTACCTGGACTTATTTCACATCTCGTGGATACTGTAATAGTTTTCTCAATGTGTTGACCTTTACTATAAATTCCAAAACAAGTGACAGGTTGTGATGCACTTTCCACGATCTTATATGATGTGTGAGATTCCCTTAACCACACGACTTTCCTTCCACTGCTTGAATGCAACAATTAATCATGGTAGCTACGGTGTGATAGTATAATGAAGATACTTACAAATTCCAACACCATTTATTACCCTTTTCCTCAAGAGTTCAATAATAATTCCTTGCTGAGTTATGATTCCCTTTATCAAAGGTATTTTAACAAGTATGCAATTTTCCGTAGAAAATGTTTCAAAATATTCACTACGTAGTTCCACTCCCAAAACATAGGAAGCTTAAAACATTCCTTTCATATGAAAGTTGAAACATGACCAAGCTTTCACTTCCATCAATGTGACTTTATCATTGCAAATAGCAAGAACAATGTAACATATATAATAATAATGCAATTTCCAATTACCTTTGTACATGATCACCTCACTTCATTTATAAGACCATATGACTTGCTATTCCATTGATGTGAAGCTTGTTTCAAGACCATAAATTGATATATTATGTTGCAAACCTTATATTTCCACTTTCTCCAAAGATTTTCCGGCAACAACATATATGATTCTTCCTCCAGATTCCACTGAGTAAACCAACTCAGTCATTTGTTTGGCGGAGTTCAAGATTATAGTAATAACATGCCGTTAATAATTCAAAAAAAATCCCAACTGGAGAAATAGCTTCCACAAAGTATAAACATTTCCTTTGTGTCCTATTAATAATACTAATAACCAGCCTACCATATTGTATTAGATCTCCTTGTGAATAATCATAATAATAACACTCACGACAAATGGGCAGCGGTTGTCTGGTTAAAACAATAAGTTCCCAAACTTCTACTTTTCCTCATTGAGTTTTTTTTTTCCGCATCTCTTCAACCCATAAATGACATTGATGAAAAAATTGAGCCTTCTTAAGAGACTTCAGTTATTCCTCTAAAATTTAGAGTGACTTCCCCCAACAACACATAATAATTATAGAGAGATGATATTCCAAGCTAATTCCTCCCACTTATCCTAAGCATGTTAGTGTCAGGAGTTTCACTTGTAGTTTCCTTTGGGATCAAGATTTTATTCCGGTATGATTGCCAATAATTCCACGATTGTTCATAAAAATATTGTGCTCCCACTTTCCACCAGTTTCCTTTCTCCAGATCAAAAATAACCTTGATCCACTATAATAAAAATTAACAAATTCCTGGTGTGTACTTTGTAGTAATTGAGATTTTCCTGCCAAAATAAAAAGATCTCCTTCCAGTCTACAAACCATAAGGAGTGACTGTGCTAGATGAATGAAATAAACAGCCGACAGTATATATGCAATGCTTCTTTAAAAGATAACATAGTAGTAAAAGTATCCAATTCCTTCATTTCATTGTGGAGTGTACGGTCTATTACAATGGTGAATAATTCCATGATCTTTACATGTTCAATTGATATATTCCTGAAGTGTACTTCCCCCACCAATCAGTTGTTAAAACTTTGAACTCTTTTAATCAACTGATTTTTCACTTCAGTACATAATATGACAAGCACAATAAAACATTCCGTCTTGTATTTTGAAATAGTATAAACACAACCATATCAAGTGCGATCATCAATGATAAGATAAAATAAATAATCTAACCTCTAGTGGGAGTGTCCAAAGAAATACCATAAGTATATCTGGAGAAAAAATGACGTGAATCTTTTTATCTCCTTCCACCTTAAGAAAAGGCGTTCAAGTCAAAATATCCATTATATGCTTCACAAGTACCACAATCCTCCCACTAAAGTTTAAATTCCAGAATTAATAAGCAAATAAATTCTGTTTGTAGAATATATGACCAAGTTGTATATGGCATAAATGACAATATTCCAAGCATTTGTTCCTCAATATTCCTCCCGATGGAGTTATCTTCGCCAAGTAAACAATTTAGGTTACCAAATTCCAATGGACCATGAAGAGAGATAGACCATAGTGTGAAATTCCGTAATGCAATAATTTAACCATTGAGCAATATTTCCACTCTCCCTTTTCCAATTAGTATGGCATAGTCAATAGATTCCAAAATAGAACAATAAATCAAATCCCTTTCCATTGAAGTTGCACAAAGTGTCCTGTAGCAATAATACTTTTCCTCCACAAGGGAGTTTCATGGCAAAATTTCCAATTCCAAAGTGTATAAGATTTAGCAGCAATGACAAGGCATATATATATATATATATATATATATATATATATATATATATATATATATATATATATATATATATATATATATATATATATATAATTTCCTTTGAAACTGTTAGCATGTCAATAAAATTGCTATTGTCTTCCAACAATAAGACATAGCCACAATCCAACTATACTTTAAAAAAAAGTAGCCCCAAATAAATAAATATAGTGCAAATAAATTATCATTAGTCATACCGACAAATGAAGAGCAAATTTCCTTGTCCTGCGAGTGACTCTCATATTCCTCCACAAACAAGTGATGCTCAATAATAATACTTCTCTGAAATCCCTTTCCAGGTTATGTGTAATTTTCCGTACAATATTTCCACCATAGCAATTTCAGTATGTAAATCATTTGCTGTAATCCTTCCACGCATTCATGATTCAGAGTCCTCCTAAATTTCTTCCAAGGACATGTACTTTCCTTGTCGTCGGTTACATGCAGTGGATTAGCAACCAAACAGGTTAGAGCATTAATTAATGATCTAATAAATAATTCAATTAAATGATGCAAGAGTATTCCCTCCTTGACAGCATGTGTGCACAGGTGCGCGGCGTCCAGTAAGATTCCTCCGACGAGCCAAAAACAGTCAAAGTACAAGCGGCAGGCACTGAAGGCCCAGCTACGGATGCACTGCCTTGGACATCGAGCAGCAACAACGGAAGCAGTAGCAGTCAGCCGCCAAGGTAGTACTAGTGTACACAGTCCTGCGTGATGACACGCCTCACCAAATAACTTGCCTGTATCCTGAAAAAAAAAAATCCAAGCACGACCACGATTCCGATCTCGACGAGATCCTGTAGAAACTAGCACGAGGTTCTTCCATCTTTTCAATCACGCGCCCGTCCAGATTCGTGGAAGAACCAACCCGCAAGTTGTAGTGGAGTACTACAGAGTACTAGTCTTTGTCGATTCATGCACCAAAAAACAATTGGTTCACCTTTTCCTGATTGGGTGAAGCCTTTTTTTTAGAACGTCGGCACTTTATAAATAGACAACAACATTACAAAGAGTCCCCCGGATACAATCCGGAGCAGAATGGAAAATACAAAGACTACTCAAGTTCAAACTAGACTTAGCTAACAAATGAGCAGCTACATTAAGATGCCGACGAACGTGCATAAAAGCAACCGAGGCGAAGCCACCAGACGCATGCCTGATATCGGCCACAACAGAACCAATGGAGGAGCGATCATGAACCGAGGAACTGATCCTATACACCAGAGGCAGGCAATCAGAGACAAAAATCACCTTGGAGAATTGTTCCTCCCTTGCCAAGTAGACCGCCCTCCTGAGAGCCAGAGCTTCAGCCATCTCTGGTTCCAAGGCTCCAAGCAGGGGCTCGGTGCATGCAGCAATGCATTGCCCCAAATGATTTCTAGCCACAATCCCGGCGCCTGACTTGTCCAAATCCGAAGAGATAGCAGCGTCAGAGTTGATCAAGATTGTACCTGCCGGCGGCGGAGTCCAGTTCAGAGAAGACGCCATGGGCTCACGCCTGTGCACAGATACATGCTTGTAGAGATGCTCCATAATCAACTCGGAATAAGCTTTGATCTTTTCCGCAGTACGACACGGGTGAGGGGCTTCAGGATTATTTCTAGCGAAGTTGCGAGCCTCCCAAATATGCCAAATAGTCACTGCCAGAACCGTGGCCTCCAGTTCTGTGGAGCGAGAAAGGAATTCAAAGAGCCACAGCTTGGGGGAGGAGAAGTCCGATCGTCGCAGACTGATACTGTAGAAATCTTTAATGGCAACCCAAATGTCCCTTGCATGCGGACAGAACAACACAGCATGCTCAACACTCTCGTGGCGTCCACAGAAACAACAACGATCTGAATCAGGAACTTGACGCCGCTGTAATTGAGCACCTGATGGGAGGCAATCATGGGCTAGGCGCCATAGCACCACTATCATTTTGTCGGGCTCCTTCACTGACCAGATAGCCTTCCAGGATTTCTCTTTGTCAGCCGTATTAGAGCACTGACCAGCACCGTTCTTGCTTCGAAATTTGGCAAACCGAGCAACCCGGGCCATATTGTATGCTGATCTTACAGAATACTCACCAAATCTGGTAAATGGCCAGCTAGCATAGTCCTCACCACCATGCCTGCTTATCGGTACACGAAGGATCTCGGAGGCTATATCGTCCCTGAAAAAAGCGTGAACTGTCTCTTCATTCCAAGAGCCAGTGTCATCATCCAGGAGGCAATGAACCTTGGCTGTAGCAGGAATTGGTGACAGCGGTTGAAGAGAATGTGGAGGTGTCGACGGGATCCAGTGATCAGTTAAAATGCCAACCTGCTTGCCGTCCCCAATCCGCCATCGCACACCCTGTTTCAGCAGAACACGCCCAGCCAAGATACTGCGCCAAGTAGCAGAAGCAGACCTCGGCGCTGGAGCATTCCAGAAATCCCCATGGGGATAGTAGCGGCCCTTCAAGACACGAGCACACAGCGAAGAGGGATCAGTGAGTAGGCGCCAGCCTTGCTTAGCTAGCATAGCCAGGTTGAACAGGTCCATGTCACGGAAACCCATTCCGCCAAGGGCTTTAGGAGTCGAGAGCCAGTCCCAAGATTTCCAGTGCATTTTTTTCGTCCCATCTTCTCTTCCCCACCACTCATCAGCGATGATCTGTCGGAACTTTTCACAAATGGCAATAGGAAGACGGAAGCAGCTCATAATGAAAATCGGGATCGCCTGAGTGATCAATTTCAATAAAGTTTCCTTGCCAGCTCTGGACACCGGACGATCAGACCAAGCATGAATACTACGCCAAGCCCGATCAGGCAAAAACTTGAAGGTACTAGTTGGAGATTTTCCCACCTCAGTAGGCATACCAAGATAAGTATCGTTGAAAGCTTCATTTGAGATCCCCAACTGAGACTTCACCCTTTGCTTGACATTATCCGGGCAGCCTCTACCAAAGAACAGAGAAGACTTGTCCTTATTGATCAATTGACCAGAGCCATTACAATATAGGTTCAGAGTAGATTCTAGAGATTCCACACTACGAGTGTCACTTCTTGCAAAGAAGATGCTGTCATCGGCGAAAAGGAGATGTGAGATAGGTGGACCGAGACGGCCATTTTTAATACCATGTAGCTCACCACATCTCTCTTTCTGTAGTAACAGGCTTGACAAACCTTCTGTGCATAAAAGGAACAGGTAGGGGCTAATGGGATCCCCTTGGCGAATACCCCTCGATGGCACAATAGTAACAGTAAGCGCCCCATTGACCCTGACCGCATATCGTACATTGGTGACACATCTCATAACCGAACTGATCCATGCAGGGGCAAAACCAAGTTTCGAGAGACAACCATGTAGATAACTCCACTCGACACGGTCATAGGCCTTCATCATATCAATCTTCATGGCCAAGAAAGGTTGCTTCGCATGTTGTTGACGAATAGTATGTAGACACTCATAAGCAATCAGAGTATTATCCGTGATCAATCTGCCAGGGACAAATGCACTCTGAAACTCAGAAATAACAACAGGAAGGAGCACCTTCAAGCGATTGGCCAGCACCTTGGAGGCAACCTTATATAGCACATTGCAAAGACTGATAGGGCGAAAGTTCTTCAAATGTTTCGGTCTAGCCATCTTCGGGATTAGCACAATCACTGAATCATAAAAACCATCCGGAATGGGCCTTCCTTCCAGAAAACCCCTAACGGCATGACAAATTTCCTCCTCCAAGAAATCCCAGTGAGTCTGGTAGAACCCCTGTTCAAGAATTTGTCCGATTAACCAGTTAACTTGCCGATTAATCCCTACTCATAGGGTCACCGAATAGCCGATTAACTGATAAATCGCCCGATTAATTGATTAAATGGCCGATTAACTTGCCGATTAGCCTATTAATCCCCTACTCGTTAACCGGCCGAGCAGTTACCAGTTAACGATTTCCTTAACAATGGGTAGAACAGAGCCGGGAAACCATCCGGGCCCGACGCCTTGGTCGGACCCATCTGGAACAAAGCCTTTTTGATCTCCTCATTGGAATAAGGTTTGCACAAATCATTGTTCATATCCGGAGAAACTTTAGAGGGTATAGCCTCAAGAACAGCTTCAGCTGCATCACAAGGCTCAGAGGTAAATAGGTTATCATAAAACTGTTGAACCATACCTTGTATCTCAGCCTGGGACTAACAGCAAGACCCATCCTCACGCTGCAAGGAATGGATCCTATTGGTGCGGCGCCGGGACGTAGCACGAGCCTGAAAAAATTCAGTGTTTCGGTCACCCTCCCGGAGCCAGTCCACTCTGGACCTTTGACGCGCCATAATCTCTTCCCTTTCAAAGAGCTCGCACAGCTGTTTCTCAACAGATCGTTCATCAGCAAGCGATGAGGCCGAGACCGGAGCCGATCGGATGGTGAAAAGGCGGCGTTCCAGTTTGTTCATCTGTTTACGAATAGACCCAAACGAGTCACGGCTCCAGGCCCTCAAAGACCCCGCAACACGGTGCAAATTATCCCATGTGGCCTGCAGGGACAGATCACCAGTACGACCTTCAGCCCAAAACCGCTCTAGAGTGTCCCTATAATCTGCAGCACGAAGCCACATGGCTTCAAACTTAAAGCCCTGGTGTACTGGTTTATGGCCTCTATCAAAATCAGACTGAGAAATCCCAATTAGGATGGCATAATGGTCAGACGACGTGGCAATAATATGCTCCACATGGTAGTCATTGAACGCAGCAGTGAATTCGCCATTTGCCACAGCCCTATCAAGGCGGACCTTCACATGACAGTCGGGATCCTGGCGGTTGCACCAGGTATGTTTAGGGCCTGAAAAACCCAAATCCATAAGATCACAGTCCGTTAGACAGTCACGAAAAGCAACAATTTGGCTATCTGAGCGATTGTGTGGCCCACAGTGCTCATCTTGAGAGAGAACTTCATTGAAATCCCCACACACAATCCATGGCCCATTCCATTGCGCTTTCATACGCCTCAGAAAATTCCAGAATTGAGCTCTGTCTTCCCTTCTGGGCTCTCCATAAACAAAAGTCGCACGCCACTTGGACCCCTCCTCCGGTGTGACATGAACATCAATGCATCTGTCGTTGAACGCCTTTAGAGAAACAGACAGTGACGCTGACCAAAAGAGGGCTAACCCCCCACTTTGCCCATCAGAACTTACAGCAAAACATCCAGTAAAACCCAGCGACCACATGAAGTTTCTGACCCGGGTATCCCTCATCTTCATCTCCGAGAGAAAGAGGAGGGAGGGGCGATGAAGCTTCACCAACCAGCGAAGCTCGCCAACTGTCGAGGTCGACCCCAACCCTCGACAGTTCCAACATAAGATACTCATTGCGTCTGGCGGGGCTGCTCCGCAGCCGCCGCCGGATCCGCCGATCGAGTTGGTGAGGTTCTTTGTTTCTTATTGGAATCAGTAAGAATCGTCTCATTGGGGACAGTAGCAGCTCTGTTTGAATTCCCTAACACAACCAGAGCAAGTGCCCCATCAGAACCAGAAGACTGCCCTTCAACACTCTGCCTCTGAGTCTGGATCCTTGCAGATTTTCTCTTCTGACCGAACATAACCCTCTTTACTCGTTGAGTAGGTAAGGGTCCCTTGCCAGTACCTTCAGAACGTCCACGGCCACGACCACGGGAGGATCTGCCCCAACCCCGGTTAGACTGGCCACCCTTCAGAGGTGAATAAGCCCCCCCCCCATCCCCATCACCATCTTGGCTCTGGGGGTGTTCTTGGCACGGCCACCAGTAGCCGACCTAGCACCAGCAGAAGTTGACTTTGGGCCAAAAACCTTCTGTTCAAAACCTGTAGATGAAGATTCATTGGTAGACTTTGCACCCCTTGACCTCCTGGACTGGTCCTCAAAGACACAAATTTTCTTTGCAGCATATGGAAGCTCACCATTTTCGTCTCTAGCACCCGGATTAGGACAGAGCATGGACGAATGTCCCAACAAGCCACAAGAAAAGCAATAGAAAGGCAGTCGCTCATACATCACATAATAGGATTCCACGGTCTATGTTTTAGTTGAATTGACAGTGACATATCGCACTAAAGGATCATGAACCAATACTTCAGCACGGACGCGCATGAACGCCCCCCAACAGCGGATGTCAGCATCCGCTTCCACTCGCACAATTCTGCCAATTGGTTTAGCAAATTCCATACCCAATTTTGCCTTCATTAGTCTGGGCGGGAGAGCCATAATTCTTGCTCATATCGTCAGGCGATCAAACACCATTTGCAGCGGCTGAACATCCGCATTGAAGTCCTTGAGCAGAACCGCATGCCGGCCCACCATCCATGGCGAGCCCTCCAGAACGCGGACACGGTCCAACTTAGAGCGAAACTCCGCCACGAACAGGTTGTCACCTGCCGGGTGGAACAACAGACCTTTGGGATTTCCCCACGCCGGTTTCATCGCCGACGAGATCGTGTTAATGGGAAGAATTGTAGGCGAGAGGACCTTCCCCACGAGCGCACACTCCGGATCAACCAGGTCTGCATCATCTTCATCATCAACAGTCACAGGCTGCACCTCTACGCGAGGAGCAGGGCCGGAACCGCTAGCCTCCTGCACAGGAACAGAGGCCACTGCTGGATCGAACCCCTTGGCCGGCGGCGGTTCCTGCTGAACACCGCCACAAATCAGAGGGGGGCAATCCATCTGCCGACCAACCTTTCCAACCTCCCCAGTTGCCGCCGCCACCGCGCCATCGACAGGGACCCGCACAGACATCGCCAAGGGTGGGTAGCAATACAGAGATTGCCCCTGTTCACCCCGAACTACGCCCAGACGGGGAGCCTATCACCGGAACAGGAGGTCGGGGTGCAAGATCTGGAGGGAGGGGAAAATCACCAGGAGAAACGCGATTGACTCACGGTCTCAGACGAGGATCTAGCCCTAGGAACCACCAGTAGCAAGATCGCTGCAGGAGCCTAGGAGAGAGAACAGAGGAAGAAGAGAAACACCAGTTCTCCTCACTCGTGCCGACATGCCTAGTTGGCTGAAGCCTTGTGAAACCCTCGAGCGATTGATTTGGTGCTTGACTGCCCACGGAAACACCTAGACGGAAACCCATGGCAATCGGCGGAAACTATACTTGATCGATCCGCTGCGACGGACGCGCGTCACACTGGAACGGATTGACGTGAAGGAGACTACTTCGCCACGGATAAGGAATATGATCAGCAGAGTACGCGGCGGCGAACCTAGCTAAGATGTCAATGTTAGAAATTTAGGGTTTGCAGTCTATCCTATTCCTCTGCGCTTATCCGTGGTGCCGCTCACAATTTGCATATCTGGGGCTAGGAGATAGGGACCTTCTTATAATGTCTTTTCAAAAAGTCCACCTCTTATACAGATAAGATTCCTAGTCTTTTCAACTAGTTTCCGGGATAGACTCCAGATCAAATTACCAACCACGATCAAATTTGTCTGTTAACGGATTCTACCCGTTGTCCCCGGAGCACGCGTTTGTGAGCAACGCGCCATAATTGAGTGTAAATTCCTCTAATTATGTAGATCAATATTATGGCTATAATCTAACTATATGATCTAGCTCCTTCCAATTATCAATGTACCCGGGTAGTCTTTCCAATATAAATAGTATATTGTGTTCCACTGGTAATCGACCAGCTTCCTTAAGCATATAATACTTAAGCACGTTCCAGCAAGTAATAATTCCATGATAAACATGTAAAGTAATTCCATGCACAAATACATGTATAATTCCACAATGAGGTATTCCGAATATTAGTAATTCCAAGTAATTTGAATATAGTTGCAGGACACATAATTTCAACATGTACCAGCCAGCAAGACTTGTAAGCTATCCTAAAACCAACAATAAAGTAGTCACTGCTGTAATCCTCTCCATGTTCTCTCAATCCTCTGAATGCATATTCGTGGGATATATAATATGCCTCGCGTGTGTTTCAATTGTTTGTGGATCATGTTCTAGTGAATCTGACCAGATATATAAAATTATACGAAGCGGTACGAGACGTAGCCCCTGCCCAAAGGTGGTTCTCCGCCACACAATCCTCCTCCGCTAGTAGATCGCCGGCCTTCTCCTCTTCTACAAGCTCCGTCGGCTCGGCCGGTGAGAGTGTGCGGGGAGACCACAATCTACCGGTGGGAGCCATAGTTTCACCCTCTTGGGGCATTAGGTAGGTCTCTATCAGTGGTGGTGAGATGATGGGTAGGTCTCTGTTCAACGGTGGCGAGATGATGGCGTCGCCGTCGCGTGGAATAATGTCTCCCCACCTCGTCCTTGTTCTGATGATGCTTCCTCTATCACCGGGAGCCGTGTGGAAGATGGTGTTGTCGTCGGGTCTATTTTTCTAGGCATGTCATTTTTCTGCATGTTTATCTTGTTTGCGATGTCCTACGGAGCGGGTAACGTGCTTGGACATCTTAGTTCTCTGGCTCCAGTCCCGACCAACAAAGTTTGGCCAGTCTCAGCCCCTTCAGAGAGCATGTAAGGTTTGTGTTCTCCAACTCCGCCTATCCGAAAATATAGCATTGTGCAGACCCTTTGTCGTTTTCTTCTCATGGACGGCGATTTGCTATGCAAAGAGCGGCCGTCGGCGTCTTCTGGTCTGCAAAATATATTAGCATGCAAACTTAGTATTGTAGCCATAGATACTGACAACAATGTCACAAAATAAAACCAATAAAACACGCGCGCGCGCACACACACACAGACACATGGTACACACATGTATTAACAACGAAAACAGAAGAAAAACAAAATAATATGTATGCAGACTAACGACAATCATATATAATAAATAATTATGTCACCAATGTCAATATTATGTCACAAAATTCCGAGTTGTCAATATTCTATATGAATGTTTTTGAAACAAAGTGATATGTTATTTATGGATTTTGTTATGAATTTGTAAAACAAAGTGATATGTGTGAATATGAAATAATGAAATAGTGGTATGTGAAATATGATTTCGGTTCAGATTTTCTGGAACAAACTGATACGTGAAGTAAGGTAATCATGTTTTAGAAAATTAAAAGCGTTATTTTGAAATTGTTTTTTGAATTGATGATGTAATTCAAATCATTTTGAAAAAATGGAAAGTTGTTTCATGAATAATTGAAATCATTTTTGACAGAAAATTGTTTATGAAATAATCATTCTTTATAGTTGTTATCACTTGTGAAATTTAATTCAATAAATTTGTAAAATAATGGAATTTAAATGGGTTTACTATATTATCAAATAGTTGTCTTGTTTGAATGGTCTTGTCATCAGGATCTCAAATATATAACAAATTTCATAAATTGAATTTCAATTTTAAAGATATGAACCATCTGAATTATCAAAAGTAAGTTAAAACGAAAGGTTTTCAGGAAGAGGGAGAGATAATGCTAGAGTCATGCTTGTAACATTGGTCAGAAGAGAAAGAGAGGGGGGAGCCATGCATGTGTCCTTGTATGTATGTGGGACCCACCAGGTGAATTGACATATTTCTATATACAAGATGTGTTGTCAACAATACATCAAAATACTACTTCACCGGATCTCAGCACACACGGATCCTGGCGCGCTTCAACAAATGTATAAATAGGGTGTTGAAAGAATAAAACTAATAAAAAACAAATATAAGAGTGTTCTCGGTTTACATTTAAAAATAATAATAATAATGAACTATATGACAAAATGATGTATAAAAGTGAAAAAACAACTTTTGAATTGAACTTAATGCGACACCAACTTTTAGCAAAATGTGAAGCATCAACTATATATTTTTGCTCTAAACGTCCAACACATATATTGTCCATGACCACACAAAGAATAATGCAAAAAAAAATCTTGTGGCTATCATGTATTACTTGATAACCCCGGAAGAAAACAAAATTGTCCATGACCACACAAAGATTAATGCAAAAATATAACATGTATGACTTGATGAGGTGATATTTTTTGCATGGATTGATTAATGCAAAGGATGTAACTTGTGAGTACATGTATGACTTGTTGATGTCACATTTTTTTGACCGGATGACTATTAATAATTGAGGTGGCGTGGAAGCACTCATGTGGAGAGAAATCTAGTAGTGAGGACTAGCTATTTATACAAGTAAAAAATCGAGCATTAGCAGTGACCCTCAGAAGCGGTTGAGCAGGACAAAGCCAACTGTAATAAGCCAACCGGAGGCAGTTATTATTGCTATATACACAGATATGGAGGCGGTTAGAAATATGAAACTGTTTGGAGCGAACATTGGAGGTGGTTTGTATTTTGTAACCGGCGCACACGTTCTGAACCCAAAAACCACGTGCGGCTGAAGTGGAGGCTGCAATCTTTTCCTTTCTCAGGCACCACGTTTTTCGTCCATTTCCTTACACGTCTCCAATCCACGACCAAACCCTAGCACCAACGCCGTAGTGTTCAGCTCGTCGACGCTGACCATGCCGACGCTTGTACCTTGTTGGGCAGTGACTGTCGTTGATCTACTCCTTCGTCTAACAGGGATGGTGCGGTTGCAGATCTGCCCATCCACGGCGGTGCGGTAGAACACCCACCCATCCGCAGCTTCCGTGGTGGCGTGGTAGCAGATCCACCCATCTACGGCTTCCACAGCGGCGCAGTGGGAGATTCGCCCATCCACCACCGCCGACCCCCACCAAGCCTTCCCTAGATTTCCAGCATGGTGAGATCTCAAATGTGACCGGCCTTCCCGCTGATGGATTGTGGGTTGTACCTTTTCTGTTTAGGATTTACATTTTAGACAAACTATTACTGACCAATGATGAAACTTGTATCTTTGGCTCTATTGGTTGTAGATTACGTACTGATGTGTAATGAAACCCAACTATGTTTAAATGAAATATGTACCAATGTTTAATGAAACTCAACTAAGTCTAAATGAAATATGTCTCTTGCAGGTGCTTTATTATTTCAGTGACACTGTACAAAATTGTGACTTAGTTGTTTTGGCCCAAGATCTTTTCCAGGGTCCAAAACACTTGATTTATTTAGGTGATTATACTTTTTAATTAAGATTTAAACCATAGTACCAAGTTGTAAGTCCAAACATAAACAAGTTTTCCCTTTTTGTCAATAGGGATATTGATGGGGACATGTATTGTGTCTCGTTACGGTTCTCATATTTTGGTTCACTGTACAAGACCTTTTTTTTTTCCAGAAAAAGAGCCTTGTACAATGTCACCGAAATGTCAAGGTGGTGATGATGTTATGTTTTAGTTGTATTGCATAAGAATTATAGTATAGAAGAGGAATGGTCAGGAGAAAGCATAAGCTACTCCAGATGATGAATCTTCTCTTCATGAATAATAAGTTTGCCTTCAGGACAATATCGCTACCTTATGGATTCATTTGATCAACTTCGTATCTAGAGACAGTTATGATCCTGGAAGCAGGTATAATTATTCAAACTAAAATTTATTTAATATAATTAAACGAATATTATTATTGTAAATCATAACTTTCTTGTGAATTTGTTTTTTAATATATTACATTTTAGGCGCACTGCACAAGATGACAAAGTCTTAGCTCCTCTACCATGCATCTCCATTAATGTGCCTATTTTGTGCACATCACAAAAGACTTGTATCGAAATGTATTGGTGAAGCATGAAGAGGCGTGACTAGTAAACTGCAAGGGACGACGACGTGGTATAAGCACATCAAAATAGACTTATGGTTTTAGGTTTATTAAATATGTTCATATGTTCGTTGTGAACAGTGTAATTGTACATCTTGGATTTTTGAACTCCCAATTATATGCATGTGTGCTATGAAAAGCAGGGTGCTTGTGAAAAAAGCAATTCTCCCGTGCACGAGAGGTCCCGTGAAATCCTCAGCCGTCCATATGGTTAAAGATTCACATGCGTGCATGCTTATCTCCTATGCAAGCATGTTATTGATTACTTTGTTATGGGCCCCGAATACAACTTTTGGCACAGATGGCATGCTCTACCCATCCAACCTCTCATGCTGTTTATTTTAGCTTTCAAATTTGAATCTACTATATCTTTTAAACCAAAAGTCCAAATTAAGTTTCGTTGCATATTCGCGTTTGTTGCGACGAGGACTTTCGAACAAGGTCACTCGAACATTTTGACAACTTTTAAATTTTACTAAGTTCAAATATTAAAACTTAATAGTCATAATATTACGTTTTTACTAAGTTTCATTTGTTTTTACGGTTTAGGGTTTAGGGTTTAGAGCTTTAAGTTTTACTATTTAAAACCTGGTGATTTTATCCCTCATCGTGTCAAGTTTTAACAGATGAAACTTCATGAAATTTTTAAAACTTGTCAAAACGAATTCAAGAGTGGTCTTATTTGAAAGCCCTCGTCACAAGAAAACAAATATTGAGGTTGGACTTTCGTTTCAAAAGATATACTAGATTCAAATTGAAAGTTAAAATAAAAAGCATGGGAGATCGGATGGGTGGAGCATGTCATATCTGTCAAAAGCTACGAGTACATGTGAAGACCCACCCAAAAATAATAATCAATGGACTAATTCATGCACGGGACCTCCAATGTACGAGAGAAAATCCATTCTCGCTTGTGCAAATGAATGCTGTGTGGCTGACGGATTGCATTTCAGTTAGGCCCGTGATTCATCTACTAAACACGGGTTGTGTGGGCCCAAGTGCTCCTTATACTAAATTAATCATGACACACACAAGCTTTATTTCCTTAATGGGACAAGAATATAACATGATCACAAATCTTGGACAGGACAACAGAGAAAGGAAAGTACAAAGCAATACACTACCCCATGACCGTCCAGCTTCATCGGTGCCCACCCTTTGGATATGCACCCTCCCGGCGGTCCATGAGTTGCAAGCTTCCTTCCTCTCCTCTTCACCCATGAAGCTCTCCTTCTCTTCTTCTCGGGTCATCGACTTGTCCATCGTCACCGTTGCCGCAGCCTTCTTGCTGTCGCTGATCCTCCTCCTCAGTCTCTCTTGCTTCACGTGTACCTGTGCGTAGCTGAACCCCCATGGAAGCCATGTTGAGTAGGACTGTAAGTGAGAAGTTGGCTAGAAAGATGAAGGCTTGAGTTGATGTGTGCATACGTGCGTGTATTTAACTATTTATAGGCACCGGCTGAAATTATTGGGGTGCGAACCGTGTGCTGGCTTCTTAATTTCTACTAGATCGGTAACGCGCCTTGGCGCGAGGGTGCCGGTCCCAACGCTGTGGTCATGTAGGTATTGCTCAAGTTAGTAGTAATCCAGGTTTAACGTACTTATTCAAACACAGTATAACAAAATAAAAGAAGAAACATTCACATATGATATAAGGAAAACATTATGGAGTGCACATCATCGATAACACAATATAATTAAAATAGAAAAACTTTACATATAGACCATTTCAATATTTATAAGAGATAAACAAAACATATAGTCCCATATCAGAACATCCAGTACCATGACAAAATAAAGGTGATTAATGTACATGTCAGAACTGAGATTCTCCAAATCCCATGTCTCAATCATGAAATAAATTCTTTATCAGATTTGAAGTACCACAATGGGCAAATAATCACTGTCAATGTAAGGTACTACATGCCTTTGTTTTGCTCCATATGAACTGAATGTCCCTATTAAATACTCACGGTTCATATCAATGTCCAACTTTGAAAGCGAAAGGTTTCAGTTCTGATTGAAACCACTCCATTAGTAATTCAATACATCAGTTCTATCTTCACTTTGTCATACTAACAAAGTACTAAACCTTATACGTATGTAAGGATAACTTGCAACGACCAGGACTGCAAGCCACATGGCGGGCTGGCTGGAGACCCATCTGGTTCCGGCGGCAACCTGCAAGTCAAGAAATTGGGAGGAGCAGCTGTATGAGAGAGGTGAACCTCGAGCAGCGGCGTGAGTAGCAAGGTGCGCCCCTCCCAAAAATTTCACGTGTTGCATAGGTCTGGATAAGATTTTAGAACATAGATGCAATCCGACAGGGTGGCCACAAGAAAATTATCTATATCTATCCTAGCAAAAATCTATTATAAGCTTCGGTGCACTTGAATTGAGGATCTTTCTTAAAATCACATAGCAATCGACAAACATACAACATCGAATGAAAATCCAATTCCCAGGTTCAGCAATCCAAACAAACATGTGGACTGATAATCTAACAGTTCTTGGAATCACAGTAATTTGTTGTCAAGACATAGAAGTAACTACCAGTTTCCAAAACCCCACTATGTGTTAGTAAACATATGGTTGTCACATAAGAGTATTTTCAGCACAAGGAAATAAAAAATAGTTACGATTGCTTTGCTATGACCACGTCAATACAAGTTATACAACACATACATCAAGTACTCCAACCCCAACGGGGAATTCACAAACTATTTTCCCATAAAAGGTAAGTATGGGTAAAAAAACAAAAGAATTCATGGTTGCTTCAATTGTTCAATTATTTAAAAGAAAACAGAAGACGTGCAAAGCTTTGGAGCCCTTGAAAGGGGTTGAAACTTTTAAGCTTCCTGTTCCCAAGCAATTTTAATGAGGAGCTACAGGATTAAAACCATGAAGAAACTAAACAATATATCAGCTAGAGAGCAATACCTGCACTGGCCAATGATGACACGGTTTCCTTCCTTGACCTGGAAGCAAGGAGATCAGCAGCGCGCCTTGGCGCGAGGGCGCCGGTCCCAACGACTTGTCCAAGCGGATAAAGATCAAACACTTGGCATGCAATGATCTAGCATACAGAGAAAATATTTCCATCCATGCTTTAAGATACAGATCACACTTTTCCTGCAGAGGCCTTATATCCTGAATAATCATAGCTGCACAGAAAACCAAGTAATAAAAGCTTTAGTATATACATGAAAGGAAAATGTCAAGATAAAAGGTTCGACATAATTGTCCAGCTTTTGTATCAATCAGTCATATATATACAATCATTTTGCCGCTATAAACAGCATTGTAATGGTGGAGCAATCACCCGAGCAAATTTAAATTACAAACAAAATATCTAAGACTAAGCTCTGGTTGGTGTATTTTAGAGAAGTTCAGTTTATAGCATTCTGAAGGGCTTATGATTGTGCAAAACTTACACAGCTAAAGGGATTATATAAGCACAAACCAGCAGGAGATGCAAACAAACGAAGGCATGATGATTGAACTTCCAAAACTGATATAAAACCATACAAAACTCATTCAATCTAAGCAAATGGACTCGTATAAAACCCAAAACTGATATTTTAGCTTCCAAAAAAAACTCAATGATAAATGGCTAGTGAAACATACATCTGAATCGCACCACTATTGGTCTATGGTAAGAAGAAGAGGATATAAACAAAACAATATGCACAAAGAGTTTTTTCTGGGCCATCAGAAATAATGCATTCTAAGAATCAGATGTAACCTAGCAGGAAAAAATAATCCATTCGACAACAAACAATGCCTAGATTGTATCAAACCGAACCCATGCGTAAAAAGGTTAACAGAAAGCAAGCTGAAGGCTTGTTACCTCAAAATCATCTCCTACATAGCTTAATATCTACAACCCATCTCCAAATGATTCCTACAATATTGCAAACCTTGCCAATTGGGCATCATCCTCGCATTCTTAAATATTTATATACGTGAATTAAGCTCAATTGGTTTGAGCACACAACTGTAATATGATACAATGCATAGCAAGATAGAACAAAAAATGTCAAAAAGGGTGGAATAAACTTGCAAAGAGGCTACCAACATAACAATAGGGATTCCTTTTTACCAAAAACAAAAGCAGCAAGCTGCACCTTGCTCCATGAAAAGTAGGGCTCATAAGGGTCTAGGGACCTGATTCATACCTACGGTAGGCTAGCCTCGACAGGCGCAGTGGCTACCTCGACGTTTGTCCCTCTGGAGCTGCTGCACACACACACACCCACCCCTATGTCGGGTTGTATGTGATGGTCGAAGAAGTTGTGCGACAAAGTAAGCGAGCACATCCAGCGCCACCGGTCGCTAGTCCTAAGCAACTATAGTTAGGAAAAAGGTTCATCACAATCACTCATTTTCGTATCAATAAATTAGATACAGACCGGATGACAAAAAAATACACGCTAATGATCGTTCAAGTCCGGTAAAGACACTATCGGAATGAAAAGACACAAACAAATACATGCCTAATCTATGAAGTATGTGAGATGTTAATAGATTAAGCAAATAGCTTAGTACCATGGCTTTCGGTGGTGAAAAACAGAAAATACTCTATGTATACTGAATGTTTAATTAGACAAATTCAAACTATTATTCTGAATGTTACAGCTCAAAATATTGTGTACCCAAGCATAAAATCAGTGGCACTGAGATGCATGGTGCCATCTTCCTACTGGCCTCCTTTCCAAAAGAAGTTCAATAAGCACTACACTAATAGAACAACTGAATATGAAAGACACAAACATCGCGAAAACTAAAAAAATCACTATATACTTTCTATCTCCTATAGGACACTGATTTATGATAACAGAAATCCGAGGATGAGCCCTCGTCGTTAAGAAAAACTATATATTTTCTATACAAATTCCTGCTAGAGTAAATCAATAACATCCCTGCCTTCAAGCGAACTCAATAGTTTGGTGGACAAATCAGAGGGGGAAAAAGAGAGTAAACAGAACACACACACGCGCGGGCGCGCACACACACATGCATTTTATTTCCTTCACAATTTGTGCTCTCATGCATAGAAGAAACAATGACCGCCCGTTAGACTATCACAAAGAAACTCGAAGGAAATTAAACTGTAACAGTAGGAGATTGAAAACCAAAGAGGGAATATGTTACATGAGGCCGGATAACATCTGTTTGGACGCGGCGAGACTTGCCACCGCTGACCACTATGACACATATTCACACAACGCACTGCCTTTGCGGCCTACAAAAATACAAAACAGGCTTAGTAGGAACACAAAGGGGCATTTAAGCTTGGACTGTTACAAAAAATGGTAAAACCAAATATTTATCTTCATGGACATCAAATGGTACCTCTGACAAAGATAACAGCTGACTCTTGCTGACCAAGAAAGTGTGTGCTCTATCCACTGAATCGCAAAGCTGTCTTGCTCATGGGAGTAATCCTATTTGCTGGAACCAAGAGCCTCTGACAAAGATAACAACTAAGTAAGAGCAAACACATGAAGGTCCATGCACAAAGGAACAACAATCCTAGGCCCTACCCAAATTAAGACAAGGAACAAAAGGCATAAAGACATAATCCACTAATAACAAGCAAGGAAGGGTAGCAAACCACCAAAATCCAACGCATGAAGGGAATAATAGTCCTAGCACCCAGCAGACATTTCATAATTATATTAAACTAAACCAAACTACTCGCGGTCTTAAGAATGTCCTACACAAAGTGATAATTATTTTCACTAAGATTTCACAAGGGAACATGAAAAACTATCAAGTACCAGCAAATAAATAAAAGAGATCTCCCTGACCAAGCCCACACTCTCACTCTCTCCCATAACTTACTGGAGATACCCATAAGAAGCCAACCCGCTAGTAGCCATGCAGTTGAAATTTTAGAACAACAAGCAAACACCATGATGATGCATACAATCAGGGAGGGAACCAAGCCTACCAAATCGAAACACATCAGGGACTGAGAGGGAGAGAGAGAAGGAGAAGAACAGGGGGCGGGGGAGGAGACCTTGATATGGTGCAGCTGGACCAGGCGTGGAAGATGTGGACGGCGCCGTCGGGGTCAGCCCCATACATGCTTTAGGCATCGACATAATCCATGTTGGTCATGTGGCACAGCAAGCCATAATCGATACACCACAAAGGAACCAGCAACAAATTAGTTGTGCCCATGCTTAAAAGGTACATGGAAAAGCAATTACAAAATTATAGTAAGAATAAAAAGAACTTGCGAACTGCTATCTTTATAACCAACAAGAGAACAGAAATGTTCCACTTTCATGAAGCTGAGAATTTTAAAAATGTATAGAAAAGGCATAAATGGAGCATGGGATCTGAGCAAAATATAAAAAAATACAGAAAATCTATTCGGTGGCAGCCATGTGGACCGAGGAAGTAACTAAGGGACCAATTGAACCAAAAACAATTTAAAGGGGAACCAACTAAGTAACCAAATGAAGAACAAATTATCACATCAAGATGCTAACAGTACATCAGTGAAATCTTTACATAAGACAGCTATAAATACTGGGAGCTGTCTAGCATAACAAAGTGCAACTTACTTTTAATCAGATTAAATCAAGGACCAACAACAAACAATAAATATCAAGAACAACTTATATGCAATAAAGGTATGAGAGAGAAGAAATCTGTACACAAGACGGCTATAAACACTGGAGCATAAATAAGCGGCACCTTTAAATACAAATAAAAAGGGTTCATGGTTCATTGCATGGTGGGCTCAGATTCGCCTTTCCTCGATCATATAACCTACCCCCGTCATCTCTTATCACCAGATCAATATGTTTATACATTGGAGCTGCCCTGGTTATCACTCAACAAGAATGGCCATCCAAGGACAGAACAATAAGTATCACATGACAAGAAGGAGGATCCAACTGTAGGGGAACGCAGCAGAAAACAAAAAAATTCCAACCTACGCACCAGCCCAGGACCACTATGGAGACTGCATACAAGGTTTGATCTTTTCGTTACCGACTCGTAGCGCAGCGGAAGTAGAGTCGATGACGATCGGCGGTGCAGATCCCCGCAGCTAGGATTTTACAACCTCCCAACCGCGAGGATGTACTCCCTTGTCAGCTCACCGGACGGATCTCCGGGCAGCCCTTCGGGAGGCCTCGGGACATTCCCTCGGATAGTCCCACCGAACGGATCCTCGGACAGCCCTCCGGGAGGCCTCTGGACAGTCTTTCGGATAGTCCCACCGGACGGATCCTCGGACAGCCCTCCGGGAGGCCTCTGGACAGTCTTTCGGATAGTCCCACTCGGACGGATCCTCGGACAGCCCTCCAGGAGGCCTCTGGACAGTCTTTCGGATAGTCCCACCGGACGGATCCTCGGACAGCCCTCCGGGAGGCCTCTGGACAGTCTTTCGGATAGTCCCACCGGACGGATCCTCGGACAGCCCTCCGGGAGGCCTCTCGGACAGCCCTTCGGGCGGGTCACTCGGACAGCCCTTCGGGAGGACCCCTGAAACTCGGACAGTAACTCGGACAGCCCTTCGGGAGGCACTCTCGAACTAAGACCGAAACTACGATCTCTCTACAGAGTTGCACACATACGGTGTCATCTATCCGGCAGGGCTTCGCCGTCCAGAACTAGTTCCTGTCGGAAACTAGACAGCCTTTCGGCTCTACAAAACTATTTCGCTGGGAGGGAGAGAGAAGCCAGAAATGTCATGGCACTTGTATGTGAGAAGGAGTGTGTCTTTAGGCAGCCCCCTCCACCCCTATTTATAGGCCAAGCCCAAGGGTAGCTTCTCCAAGAAGCTAAGGGGAAAAATACCAAAAGGCCCTCAAGGTAGCTTCTCCAAGAAGACACCCAAAAAGCACTTTCACTATTCATGGAAACATTTTTCCGCGACCGTTTAATCCGAAAATATTTCTGTGGGTCTTAGAATAATTCCAGTACCCACACAAATGATTTTGGACGCGTTCCGAAACAATTCCGGATTAGTGATTTTCATCTGCGAAAAGCAAACAAAGCGGTTCCGGCAGCTTCGGAACATTTCTGGTTTTTTTCTCCGAAAAATCCCAAAAGTTCCCAGACCAATTTTGGCACCCTACAAGAATTTCCAGGCGTGTGCCGAAACCATTTTGACTTAATGGTATACCCTGAAACAACTTTTCAGTTTTACCGAAACTACTCCGGTGCTCTCTCTCCGGAACTTTTCCGCTGTCTCCGAAACTTTTCCGGTGACTTTCTCTCAGACTCCCTGTCTAGTATTCAGCAGATAGATGACCCTTAAGCGTGTGACCCTATAGGTTCGGTGAAGTATAGACATGACCGGAACTCTTTCCGATCAATGATCAACATCGGAGCCGTGGACACCCATATTGACCCCTATACCCACACGAATGAATATTCGAGTGAACCTCCAGTTGCCGTGTGCTATTCCTGTTGCTTCACGATATGTTACAAATACCCGAGGTGAGAAACATCGGCATCCTCGTGGATCAACACTTGTCCACAATGCCAGTTACCTCGTTGCCGGTTTTTGTTCTCTTTTCTCGTTTCTGTGTTCCGGCATCCCTGTGATCAAATCACACTTGTGTCTGGCCAGACGATGATGGATACCGTAACACCGAGAGGGCCCAGAGATATCTCTCCATCGTCGGAGGAGCAAATCCCAATCTTGAGCTATCAAGTTACTTGACATACTTTTCCATGAACCCGTAAGCCGCCATAATAGCCACCCATTTACGGATGACGTTTAACAAACCCCAAAGTTCATGAAGCAAGCATGAAGAAACTCGACACTCTCATGGTCTAAGAAATTATGCAAACATTAACTTCTCTGTGTTATTAACCATTAACTTATGACGAATGAATCTCATAGCATAACATCAATCGGGTCGATTCAACACAAGTGTTCTACTAACATTGTGCCCTCAAAGTTGCCGGCATAGTCATGCCCATGATCAGGAAAACAGAACCATCATGCAACACTTGAGCTAGTCTTAGAGGCCAGACTAGGAATACATTTTACCGTTTATTATTCCACACGTGCATATGAGTCTTGCTTCAATCCTCGTGGTTATTGTAGACTCGAGAACCATAGCAGTTATAGCATGGAACACAAACATAATTATGATCATGGAGATAAATAATAACATTTGTTATTGCCTCTAGGGCATATCTCCTACAGACTCCCACTTGCACTAGAGTCAATAATCTAGTCAATGCTAATGCACATTACACCTGTGGCACACCGGTGAAAAATGCTTCGCATGTGGTATAGCCTGATGTCCAACGGATCTGACAACTTCATTTTCGTGTGTATCTTTGCATGTCCTCGCGTTTTCACGCTTTCACAAAATTCATATTTTGTGTGGACTTGGCTTTGTATATATGTGAATCACTGGTCAAACCTTGATTCCTCAGACTGAGCTATGGAGCAACTATCTTCAATAGTGTTCCATTGACCAAAGCCATCTTGGAATCATACTAAGTTCATGAACGAACTGTATGATTCAACATCTTCTATGTCACTTCGAAAGCTGCAACATACTTAGCCTTAGTTATAGAATTCGCCACAGTAACCTGTTTAGAAACGATTTCCAAACACCGTGCCACCATATTATGTATCACACAAAACCCTTAACTTAAATCGAAAATCGCATGGAGCATTGATGAAGACTATATCGATTTAATCACTTAGAACGAGCACTTCATAATCTCTGCTTGCGAGAAAACATGTCATCAGTGCTACTTTAGTACTTAATGACATTTTTCACTGTTGTCCTATGATCAGTACTTTGATCACTTTGGTATTTATACTCGCAACTCCCTGGGAGTACTGGACATATCTGGTTGTTTTACATACCATGGAATACATGATTAATCCAAACACGAAAGTGTGTGGAATCTCCATCATGTATTTCGCTCATCAGTGTTTTGGGACACCGAGTCTTGCAAAAACACTTTCCATGTGACTTCGGCAAGAATCACTCCTTGGCGTTTTAATGCTAAAAGGTTTTAGCATCTTGTCAATATGTATTTTTGGCTTTAGCCTATTAGGCAATTCTATCTCGTAGATAAATATGCCTAATATCAAGGCTATTTAGCCTAAGCACTTCATCGAAAAACTATTTTTAATGAAGTCCTAATTCGTGTCAAGAAATTTATATTATTTCCAATCAACAATGTGTCAAGCACACAAAGTTTTTAGAAATATTATTATGCTCCCACTTACTTTCTTGAAACCACAAGCATCTTCGTTATCCATTGATCAAATCAAACTCCTTTGACTGTTTCATCAAAAACGAAGATTCCAACTCCATTTTGCTTTCTTCTGTCCATTGCTGGAACTCTGAAGTTTGCATACTTACTAGCATCCTCTGGATTGACAAAATACTTTGGACTGTACCACATACAAGTCCTAGGATGCATTTCCATCATATGGAAATCCTTTTGGCATCCATGTATCATATCTCAAGATTGAAATATGTATTAATTGCTAGTTTAACCCGATCTGACTTTAAGCATCGCTACGGTGAGAGAACCTCATCGTAGTCAACTCCTTGAACTTGTTATTGCAACAAGTCAAGCTTTATGGATAAAACATTTTATCCAAATCAGTTTATAGTTCCATTAATGTTCGTTAGACTCTAAGTCTTCCGAAGGGTTTATCAAGATATAATCTTGAATCATTTATGGAAACTATCTCGGATTATATTGGCATTTAGCCAATTCCGGAGTCAGGGTCCATCAACGCTTCCTTGTGTATCATAGGTATACTGTTGTCTAACAACAATATCTCGCTTGCGCACCTGAGAGGTTTGCACGAGTTTTGCCTACGTTGTTCAGTTGCAAGTTCGACCGAAGTTCATACATTTTATTGTAGAGACTTCCGTATCAGTCGTAGTAGGAAACTCTGGAATTTCTTCCAAGGTTCCTTTCTTTTGATCTGATGACGAAGATACTGCTTATCTCGTCGAGTTGCACTGTTCTCCCACTCACCTTTTTGCAAGAACTATTCTTTTTAAAAGCATACCGTTCTCTGTGGCAAACCTTTTGCCTCGGTATAGTGGTGGAGGAATTCCCAATTACTTGGGATAACCTACAAAGTAGCTCTTGTCTGATTTGGAATAGGTTTGTAACCTTTTACACAAGCCCCATATTCCAAATGTTAAGGAAAAACCAAGCATGGTTGGGCGTACCATACCATGGCGTCATCTCAACAGACCTGATGGCGCTCTTTTCAGTGTAAAAGTCGCAGTCACTAAATCATTACTTTAAAAGGGATAATGGCAAATTGATTTATGTCATCTTTGATCTTACCAAGTCAAAAATGGTTTGATTACATCTTCACAGACATACCACACACAGTGGTGTTCCGGGAGGTGTAAGTTATGAAACTCCTTTCACAACTCATCAGACATTCGCTAAACTTGTAACTCAGATATTTCTTTCTGCAATCTAGTTGCAGAAACATAATCTTTCTTGTTACAATAATTCCTACTTCATGTTGAAAACCTTTCGAATGATTTCAAAAGATTCAGACTTACGTCTCATCAAGTAGATATACATATATCTACTTGAGTCATTTTTGAAGACAGATAAAATCCACTGTTTTCAACAACATTTATCAGACTACATACATCAAAATGTATGATCACCAATAAGTTCGTTGCTCGTTCCTTATCGCCTATGAACGGTATTTCAGTCACTTCACTTTTCAGAGGAAAGTTGCAAGTGTCAGATGATTCAAAATCAAACGACTTCAAAATCCATCATAATGGAATTTTCCATGCGGGTTTCTCCAATGTGACCAAATGCAGTGCCACACTTGTGTGGTATTCTTTTAGTCTTGTGACATTTAGCGTCAGTGTTATGGATGTATCATATTACCATCAATATTCATAACATACGTTCCAATCACTATGGAAGCATGGCCCTTATGTTATTCATGATTCCGAACAACAATTGTTCTTTCATGAACAACACTCTTGCAACAAACATTATGCAAATGGGCTAGAGTGTATAAAACTCTAAAATGATTTATGAAAGTAAATACAGAGGTAAAGTATTATTATCAATATTCATAACATACATCTCATTCATAATGAAAGTATGGCCCTTATGAAAGTATGGCACTTAATGGTATACCCTGAAACAACTTTTCAGTTTTACCGAAACTATTCCGGTGCTCTCTCTCCGGAACTTTTCCGCTGTCTCCGAAACTTTTCCGGTGACTTTCTCTCAGACTCCCTATCTAGTATTCAGCAGATAGATGACCCTTAAGCGTGTGACCCTATAGGTTCGGTGAAGTATAGACATGATCGGAACTCTTTCCGATCAATGATCAACATCGGAGCCGTGGACACCCATATTGACCCCTATACCCACACGAATGAATATTCGAGTGAACCTCCAGTTGCCGTGTGCTATTCCTGTTGCTTCACGATATGTTACAAATACCCGAGGTAAGAAACATCGGCATCCTCGTGGATCAACACTTGTCCACAATGCCAGTTACCTCGTTGCCGGTTTTTGTTCTCTTTTCTCGTTTCTGTGTTCCGGCATCCCTGTGATCAAATCACACTTGTGTCTGGCCAGACGATGATGGATACCGTAACACCGAGAGGGCCCAGAGATATCTCTCCATCGTCGGAGGAGCAAATCCCAATCTCGAGCTATCAAGTTACTTGACATACTTTTCCATGAACCCGTAAGCCGCCGTAATAGCCACCCATTTACGGATGACGTTTAACAAACCCCAAAGTTCATGAAGCAAGCATGAAGAAACTCGACACTCTCATGGTCTAAGGAATTATGCAAACATTAACTTCTCTGTGTTATTAACCATTAACTTATGACGAATGAATCTCATAGCATAACATCAATCGGGTCGATTCAACACAAGTGTTCTACTAACATTGTGCCCTCAAAGTTGCCGGCATAGTCATGCCCATGATCAGGAAAACAGAACCATCATGCAACACTTGAGCTAGTCTTAGAGGCCAGACTAGGAATACATTTTACCGTTTATTATTCCACACGTGCATATGAGTCTTCCTTCAAGCCTCGTGGTTATTGCAGACTCGAGAACCATAGCAGTTATAGCATGGAACACAAACATAATTATGATCATGGAGATAAATAATAACATTTGTTATTGCCTCTAGGGCATATCTCCTACACCAACTTGATACCCACAGGTGCCTCGATTGCTGAAAGGCACACTTATTTCAGTCACGGTTAATCATCATCGCCCTAGAAAGAATGGCCTCCCTCACCTCATCGATGCACGGACCAACCAGGGGCCACCACGCACAGGGGTAAAAGGTGAAAAGACAGAAATGCCCTCGGCGGGGCACGATAATTATCGACGGTGGCACGAGATATTTGACCGCTGGAGGGCGCCGACTGGCCGCACAGACCACGCTCCCAGGCACAGCCGCTGACAGGCGCGGCCCACCCACGGAGGGGCCCACAAGTCAGCGAGAACCGGTCGAAACCGCGGAGTAAGCAGGATCGCGGGGGGGACGGTAACTATTCATTGCTACAGGAGCGCGGCTTCGATCCGACGGCCAAGCCCTTCCAAGCGCTCGATCCAACGGCCGGAAACGCATCAAGCAGTTCGATCGGACGGCCGAGAGTCGCTAAACTCTGAGAGAGCTCGGGGGCTGCCTCGGTTCTTATTTCTGGATGTGTTCTTAAATTCCTGCAAACCAAAGAGGCACTAAATACAAATACAGAACGGCAACAACATAGCACACTGTGCTTGAGACCAGAACTGCATTTGAATGGGCTCAGATTCGCCTTTGCTCGATCATGACCCTTCCCCTAGTGTCTCCATCGCCAGACCAATCTGTTCTCTCAAGGGTGAAACTGCCCTGGTTATCACTCATCAGAAATGACCATCCAAGGACAGAGCCACTAAAATAAGCACATGATCAAAACGGCTCAAAGAAACGAGGGGGGATCCAACTTAATACCCACAAGCGCCTCGATTGCTCGAGAGCATGCTTATATCAGCCATAACTGATCATCATAGCCCTGCACTAGCTAAGTGTCTCTTTTTTATCCGGCGGGCAAGATCCAACGGCCCAAAACGCATCCGAAATCAAATCCAGGAGCATAGCTATAGGACCAGGGCATCCACATGTTAACCAGAGCATCACAGGAGCTCCTATGATAGCAAGTAAACATGCACAGCAGCCTGCAAACCCTAGAATAGCATGGACCCACAACTACAGAACTCAAGTAGGAACTGATGCATGAGTAGGGCATAGAGCATCAACCAGACGAGCACCACATCAACATAGCCACGGCCATGCCCCATACAGTAGCCGAAGCAGAGGAGCAGGAGGAAGATGGAGCTCACCGAGGGAGGTTGTAGCCGAGGCAGTACTCAGTGGGCGCCGGGGTTGCGCCTGAACGCCGTCCAACCGGCGCGGAACCGCTTCCTAAACCGCACATCCACGCCGCCGCTGATATTTCCTGATCAACAAAATAAATACTTTGGAAGTTAATGCAGTTAAGAAAATCAGCATGTAAAATAAACAGATTTTGCCTGCATAGCAATTGTTTAGCAGCTGAATCTCATTGAATAACACATACAAAGCTTTGATGTCTTATTCCTAAGGATATTATTCATCTTTTGACGGTTCAAAGAGCAATGTAAAACTGACATCAAATGGGAATTAATATTTTATATGGGAATGCCTACTGGTCTTGGAAAAATATTCTTACACTTTGCTATGCTACTTTGCAAGATAATGGTAAATAATTTTCTGAACTGAATATCCTCAAAAGAGAAAAAAAATTCTAAACTGAAAATGGAGGATAAATATTTACGATGGACTGAACTATCTGTCAGTACAGCATGTACCATGGCCTTTGATGCCATATAAACCTAGCTTGGATTCCGAAGAATCAATTCGTTGAACATCTAATCTGCAAGAACCCACAAAGACGCATCTATTCTCGTCTGTATATCCATTCAACTAAAGCAGCTGAGATAAAATGCTGAACCTTACCAAGAAAGATCATGTGAAGTTATGATTTGTTGGAAAACAGAAGGGAACAACAGCCAGAAGTAGCTGCGAGATTCCAAATAATTTCTACAGAATCAGTTAATGTAGAAATAAGAAGTAAAAAAAAATCACGAAGCCTTCTGTTGTGGCGACCTACCAACAAATCATTTGGTACAAACATATGATATCTATCAATACACAAGTTCATTCTCAATTGTCATTTGGTACAAACATATGATTTGTTGCTATTGTTTTTGTGTTGCTCGGTGATTTGTACTGAGAATGAATTACAATAGCAGCACAAAAACAATAGCAGCTGCTGCCATGTTTCAAGGAGCGGTTGATTGCCTAGTGAATCTCACGGTACAGAAAAAGTCAGCGGTTGATTGCCTAGTGAACCTCATGGTACAAAAAAGTCACTTCTTAAAATGGACAACTTCCTCCTTCAGTACCACAAATTACATTCAAAGAACGAACACAATATGGCGACATGTTTCATAAACATAATAAGGAAACCAAACACAATATGGTGACCTATTTCAGAAACATAACAAGGAAAACGTGTGGGAATTCATGCCTAGAAGCATACTTGTCTGCAAGCTGGCTGCATTTTGTGCCGGGGAGCCACAGTAAGCTTGTTCATGGAGTGAAACTGAATGAGCTATTGGATTCTATTCTATATACCTACTGCTGACCTGCAAATTTGCTCGGGGGTCTAAAAATAGTAACCTCGAATTAAGTAGACCAAGCTAAGCATATAGACTTAATTTATTGAAGCAACACACGGGGTAATAGGAAAAGGAAAGTCTAACTATTGTGACATTCATATCATTGTATTCATAGTTGTTGTTCTTTGATGTGCAAAGGCATGTGCCTGCATGTTTTACCTTTGTTTTTTCCTACCTTATTTCTGAAACTTGTGGGTCTTCTGTTCAGAACCTTGTCTGTGCAGCTCTTCTTGTGGATGGCTGCGGCCGACTGGACGACGAACAGCGAACGTGACGGATGCGCTCAGATCCCGGACCAGCTGCAATATGGCGGACGAAATCAGTCACAGAGAGAGAGAGAGAGAGAGAGAGAGAGAGAGAGAGGTGGAGAGGGAGGGGGCGCACCTGACAACGGCCTCCTTCGTCCGCTTCCAGTGCCGTGGCCTGCTCCAAGGCGGCGGGTCCTTCTTCCATCACTGTTTGTGATGAAGCGGGCTGGGCAGGGGATTGAGGCGGCGGCCTCGTCGGGGGAGCAGAGGCGCGAGAGGAGGATGCGGCCCTCCTGGCGACGGAGAGGCGGCGGCCTCGTCCAGGGAGCAGAGGCACGAGAGGAGGTTACGGCCCTCCTGGCGATGGAGAGGCGGCGGCTTCGTCGGGGGAGCAGAGGCGCGAGAGGAGGCTGCGCTCCTCCTTCTGATGAGCACCAAGGGGGCGTGGAGGAGGAGAGGACGCGACGGCGCGAGGGCGAGCAGAGGCCGCGGGGCAGGGAGGCGCGGGCGGGTCTACGGTTTGGAGGGAGAGGGAGAGAGGCGAGGCGGGAGGAAGGGGAGAGGGGGCGGCGCGAGTGCGGGCCTGCGGGGGGAGCGATGGCCAGGTGCTCACCCCTGCCGCTATTGGATATTTTCCCGGCCATGCGAAATGACGGAAATGCCCCCGGCGGGGCACCGGAATTGCACGCGGTGGCACACTGGAGAGTGAAACTATTCATTGCTACAGGAGCGCGGCTTCGATCCGACGGCCAAGCCCTTCCACGCGCTCGCTGCTGCCATGTTTCAAGGAGCGGTTGATTGCCTAGTGAATCTCACGGTACAGAAAAAGTCAGCGGTTGATTGCCTAGTGAACCTCATGGTACAAAAAAGTCACTTCTTAAAATGGACAACTTCCTCCTTCAGTACCACAAATTACATTCAAAGAACGAACACAATATGGCGACATGTTTCATAAACATAATAAGGAAACCAAACACAATATGGTGACCTATTTCAGAAACATAACAAGGAAAACGTGTGGGAATTCATGCCTAGAAGCATACTTGTCTGCAAGCTGGCTGCATTTTGTGCCGGGGAGCCACAGTAAGCTTGTTCATGGAGTGAAACTGAATGAGCTATTGGATTCTATTCTATATACCTACTGCTGACCTGCAAATTTGCTCGGGGGTCTAAAAATAGTAACCTCGAATTAAGTAGACCAAGCTAAGCATATAGACTTAATTTATTGAAGCAACACACGGGGTAATAGGAAAAGGAAAGTCTAACTATTGTGACATTCATATCATTGTATTCATAGTTGTTGTTCTTTGATGTGCAAAGGCATGTGCCTGCATGTTTTACCTTTGTTTTTTCCTACCTTATTTCTGAAACTTGTGGGTCTTCTGTTCAGAACCTTGTCTGTGCAGCTCTTCTTGTGGATGGCTGCGGCCGACTGGACGACGAACAGCGAACGTGACGGATGCGCTCAGATCCCGGACCAGCTGCAATATGGCGGACGAAATCAGTCACAGAGAGAGAGAGAGAGAGAGAGAGAGAGAGAGAGAGGTGGAGAGGGAGGGGGCGCACCTGACAACGGCCTCCTTCGTCCGCTTCCAGTGCCGTGGCCTGCTCCAAGGCGGCGGGTCCTTCTTCCATCACTGTTTGTGATGAAGCGGGCTGGGCAGGGGATTGAGGCGGCGGCCTCGTCGGGGGAGCAGAGGCGCGAGAGGAGGATGCGGCCCTCCTGGCGACGGAGAGGCGGCGGCCTCGTCCAGGGAGCAGAGGCACGAGAGGAGGTTACGGCCCTCCTGGCGATGGAGAGGCGGCGGCTTCGTCGGGGGAGCAAAGGCGCGAGAGGAGGCTGCGCTCCTCCTTCTGATGAGCACCAAGGGGGCGTGGAGGAGGAGAGGACGCGACGGCGCGAGGGCGAGCGGAGGCCGCGGGGCAGGGAGGCGCGGGCGGGTCTAGGGTTTGGAGGGAGAGGGAGAGAGGCGAGGCGGGAGGAAGGGGAGAGGGGGCGGCGCGAGTGCGGGCCTGCGGGGGGAGCGATGGCCAGGTGCTCACCCCTGCCGCTATTGGATATTTTCCCGGCCATGCGAAATGACGGAAATGCCCCCGGCGGGGCACCGGAATTGCACGCGGTGGCACACTGGAGAGTGAAACTATTCATTGCTACAGGAGCGCGGCTTCAATCCGACGGCCAAGCCCTTCCACGCGCTCGATCCAACGGCCGGAAACGCATCAAGCAAATCGATCGGACGGCCGAGAGTCGCATTTTCCCGGCCATGCGAAATGACGGAAATGCCCCCGGCGGGGCACCGGAATTGCACGCGGTGGCACACTGGAGAGTGAAACTATTCATTGCTACAGGAGCGCGGCTTCGATCCGACGGCCAAGCCCTTCCACGCGCTCGATCCAACGGCCGGAAACGCATCAAGCAAATCGATCGGACGGCCGAGAGTCGCTAAGCTCTGAGAGAGCTCAGGTTCAGACGCTATGTATCTTTTGGGATGGGCACATCTCCTTTGACGGTTTAGGTGGATCATATGCAAACTGGGGGTGGACTTGCCATTGCCAATATACTAGGTATTTACTACTCCTAAAAGCAGAGAAGGTGATGAGTGGAACTCCAGCACAGCACCATCGGGTTAATAATTTGCTTGCCTGGCAGTGCAACCCACTGCATGCTTCACTTATGCATCGTTTGTCCTTAAAATCTTAGTTGGACATCTCTCCGACTCCCCGAGATGATATTGGATCCACAAATTTAAAAACTTCAGATTTGGTAGGTGCCACTCGCACTCTGAAAGTGGTCTGGAGAAATATCGACCACAAATGTAACGAACCGTTGTATTTAAAACTTCAGATTTGGCAGATTGTCGCACTTTGGAAGTTCACCGCCGGTGAGTTCTCGACCACAACAGTGCACTACAGCAGTGGTAGTATTTTATCATCGGTCAACTGGGAAGATATTATATCTAGTCACCTCTGATTAAATTAGTCGCACACAATAAAGACATCGCTACGCGTTTGGTCGGCTGTTCTTTGGCAAAGATCAACTGGTTGCGAGTCGCTGGATGTGTCATTGTAGCCATCGGATCATCGCAACATGAACCATACGTCGCGGTCATCCATTGCAACATGGACCATCTTGCGGGCACCTCGAGCTTGCATGGTGTTGTAAACACGTGGGTGCAACATGGACCATGTTGCAATCATCCATTGCAACATGGACCATGCCGCCGTCATCTTCAGCTTGCATAACATTGCAAACACGTGGGCCTTTACAAACATCACTCATGTGCGGCCAACTCGGCGGCATTGTTGCAGTGCCTTGACAGCGACCCCTCATGTTTGCAGCAAAGCTGGTTGCGGCCATGGTGGATGCAACAGCGTGTGGTGATCCGCCACACTCTGATTTGCAGCAAAACGACGGCTCATTTGCAGCGCCGACGCCCGGGCTGGCAGCAACATGCGGCGAGCATGCCCGGACGCCCGGGTATGCAGCGCAGGAGTTGACCTTGCAACATGGAAGCGCAACGATGGCTATACAACACCACCTGCAGCCCGTGCGACTCCATTGAGGGGGGAGCCAGAGTGCCTCCCATATGTCGCTGGATTATGACGAGACGGGAGATAAGGATAAAGCTAGGAGATCATAGGCGGGGACCCTCGATCTGGCTGCAGCAGAGGAAAAAGAGAGCGATGGAGATGGAGAGAGAGAGAGAGAGGGAGGGAGGGAGGGAGGGAGGGAGGGGGGAGAGAGAGAGAGAGAGAGAGACCATGTGGTTGAGGGTCCAAGATGCTTCTCAAGATGGGATTAAGTGAGACGCGTGTGGGGCTTGATGGGGCACGTGGCGCCTACAAGACCCGACTCATGTCATGCATATGATCAATTGGTAGATTTAGGGCATCTTTAACAGTTTGTTTGATAGCTTGTTGATAAAATATGGCATGTCTAATAGGTTGTATCTAGTTTGCCCAATAGGAAGTGAGATAATAAATAAGGTGCTCTCTCATTCTATAGGTCATGGATTGGATGTTACTTTGTCTGAATGGGTTCTTCTGCTCATCCTTCTCCTAGTGGCACGATTGCGTGGTCCGAAACGCAAGCATCATGAAAATCGGTGATGGAGGCCGGCGGCCACTTTTCACTACAAGTTTCTTCCTCTACCTAAATTTTCCTCTTTGTAGGTGTTTCTCCGCGCGTGCTGCACCTGTCCTCGTGGCCGGGGACGATGGGAGGAGCGCCTCTGGGCTAGGGACGAGGAGGAGTGCCATCATGGCCGGAGAAGATGGAAAAGACGAAAAACGAAGAAAAAGAGATCATCAGAATTTGGTGGCCGGAGGTTGGTGGGGCTGCGGGGTGTCGGCCGGCTGTAGGGTGGTCATCGGAGGCAAGGAACGCGGTGGAGGCGGCGCTGACGTGCAAGCGGCCGAGCAAAAGAGAGAGGCGGCCGCGCGAGAGGAAGTAATCTTTTTCTGATAATTGATTTTGCTCTCTCAAATTTGAACACCGACGGAGCACTTTCCTAAAATAATTGAGGAATTCAACCGTTAAGGTTCGGGTAGGTCTAGTTTAACTCCTTAAAATGAAAATTTAAAGAGTTTACTGGTTTTGAAGGATCGGCTAAAGATGCTCAGGTGGATCATACGCAAACCGGGTTGGACTTGCCAGTGCTCCTAAAAGCAGAGAAGGCGATGACTAGAACTCCAACACAGCACCATCAGGTTAATAATTTGCTTGCCTGGCAGTGCAATCCACTGCATGCTTCCCTTCTACATTATCTGTGCTTAAACTTTTAATCAAATGTATTATATCTCTCCGTCTCCCCGAGATGATATTGGATCCACAGATTTTAAAACCTTCAGATTTGGTAGGTGGTACTCACACTTTGAGAGTAAGCTAGAGACATGCCGATCGCTACTGTAACGAACTGTTATACTCCTTCCGTTCTTAAATATAAGTCTTTAGAGGTTTCATTATGGACTACATACAGAGCAAAATGAGTGAATCTACACTCTAAAATGCATCTATATACATCCGTATGTGGTCCATAGTGGAATCTCTACAGAGACTTATATTTAGGAACGGAGGGAGTAGTATTTATATCTTCAGATTTGATAGGTGGTACTTGCACTTAGAAAGTTCACCGCCGGAGAGATCACGACCACAGCAGTGCACTACAGCAGTCGATCGTGGTGCAGACACTGTAGGAGTATCACTCCTATTTTATCATCAGTCAACTATAAGATATTATAGCTACTAACCGCTGACCAAATTAGCGCACAAAAAAGGGTAGCACTATTTTTACTTTAATTTAAGACTTTCCTTTTGAGGCAAGATAAAGTTACTTTAATTAGGAAAAAGATTCTTGGCTGCTAAGCCAACAAGCCATTGATCACTATCATAAGCAATTGGGTCGCGGTCATCTATCCGTAGTCACTCCCATAATTCCCTCCATGTAGTAATTAATCATTCTAAGCACAGAATTCTGCAGAATCAAGATTTTAGAAAATTCTTCCAGAATCTGCCTCGAGTTCTTTTCTGATATTACAGTTTAAGATTCTGGATTGAGTTGTATGCTGAATTGTTTGTACTACTCTTAGACAGAAATTGTTTGATGAATTGTTAACACTTTTTATTTCGAACAGTATCTTGTCAAATATGAGCACGAAAGTGATTTACGAATATCATAAAGTGCTATTACAATTAGAATGGTTTAAAAGTTTTCTTCGTTACAAAAGTGAGTGAACTAAAAATAGAACGAATGATCTCATGGTACGAGACTGACAGCAATAGCCTCACGTGTTGTGGTCATGCTACCATCATCTTCTGGTGGTAGAACATTGGCACCTGTAAACTATAATGGAGGTTGCACACATATGCATCATTGTCAAACTTGTTAAAATGCTCATCGCGTAACTTGCTAGCATGAATCCAATTGGGGAGACACATGCATATGCATGCAGTGACAATCATCTTATGGGTCTCCGGTTTGTACCTAGGTATACCTCCGAGAATTCGCCATCTCATCTTGAGAACACCAAATGCTCTTTCAATGACATTTCACAAAGAAGAATGACGATGGTTGAATGTCTCATATCTCCCCACCGACTGGTGTTGTTGGAAATCTGGTACATGGTATCATTATCATTCGTATGGTGCTAGAAATCCAACCCTGTTTGGATATCCGTAGTCCACAAGAAAATATTTATCTATAGTAGGACATCAAAAGGCATTAGAAATTTACAACATACCATCAAGTATATAACAATATGGATACATACAAGACCAAGAGTTTACAAATCCACTTATCCAACAATTTCAGTCCATTTTCCTACTTTTCTACAAGGGGTTCCTCCAAAATTATGTTAGGATCGGCTGGCTCATCCTCATCATCCGAAAAGAAAACAAAGACAAAACAGATTTGTTTCAATTGTTGGGGAACGTCGCATGGGAAACAAAAAATTTCATACGCACACGCAAGATCTATCCATGGTGATGAGCATCTACGAGAGGGAGAGTGAATCTACATACCCTTGTAGATCGCTAAGCGGAAGCGTTAAGAAACGCGGTTGATGTAGTCGAACGTCTTCGCGATCCAAATCGCAAGTCGTCCCTCGATCCAAACACGATCTAGCGCCGAACGGACGGCACCTCCGCGTTCAACACACGTACGGCTTGATGACGCCTTCACCTCCTCGATCCAGCGAGCGATGGTGAAGTAGTGGATGAGTTCCGGCAGCACGACAGCGTGGTGATGGTGGTGAGGAACAATCTTTGCAGGGCTTCGCCAAGCACTACGGAGATTGTGACGGGAGGAACTAGAGGGTTAGAGTTGCCGGCACACGGCTTGGGAAATCTTGATGTATGCCGTGTGCTAGCCCTGCCCCTCTATTTATATGTTGAGCCCTGGGGTCTAAACTTGGAGAGAAAGCCTCCACAAGGTCGGTTTTGCCCGCACAAGGTCGGTTTGGCCCGCACGGAAAGAGTCCCACTCGGATTCCAGCAGTACCACGTACAAGCGGTAGTACCGCTCATGAGCGGTAGTACCGCTTGAGCGGTAGTACCGCTTCACACAAGTGGTAGTACCGCTTACGCGGTAGTACTGCCTTACCAGCGGTAGTACCGCTTAAGGCAGCAGCAAAACTTCCTTTTGCACTTTCCAATACCTCGTGGGCTTTACCCCTTTGGTCCATATAAAGTGTTGCTGCACCCGAACACTTCGGTAAACATCCGGAACCCCTTCCGGTGAATTCCGGAACCCTTCCGGAGATCAAAACACTATTATCACATATATCAATCTTTACCTCCAAACTCTTCCGGAGATCCTCGTCATGTCCGGGATTTTATCCGGGACTCCGAACAACCTTCGGTCACCAACACAATAACTCAACTATACTAATCGTCACCAAACGTTAAGTGTGTAGACCCTGCGGGTTCGAGAACTATGTAGACATGACCGAGACACCTCTACGGTCAATAACCAATAGCGGGACCTGGATGCCCATATTGGTTCCTACATACTCTACGAAGATTTATATCGGTCGAACCTCTATGTCAAGGATTCAGTTAATCCCGTATGCTGTTCCCTTTGTTCTTCGGTATGTTACTTGCCCGAGATTCGATCGTCGGTATCTCTATACCTAGTTCAATATAGTTATCGGCAAGTCTCTTTACTCGGTCCGTAATACAAGATCTCGTGGCTAACACTTTAGTCACATTGCTTGCAAGGCTCATTGTGATGTTGTATTACCGAGTGGGCCCTGAGATACCTCTCCGTCACACGGAGTAACAAATCCCAGTCTTGATCCATGCCAACCCAACAGACACCCTCGGAGATACCTGTAGAGCATCTTTATAGTCACCCAGTAACGTTGCGACGTTTGATACACACAAGGTATTCCTCCGGTGTCAGTGAGTTGCAGGATCTCATGGTCATAGGAACAGATACTTGACATGCAGAAAACAATAGCAATAAACTGACACGATCATAGGCTACGTTTATAGTTTGGGTCTTGTCCATCACATCATTCTCCTAATGATGTGATCCCGTTATCAAATGACATCTCATGTCCATGGCTAGGAAACCTTCACCATCTTTTGATCAACGAGCTAGTTAACTAGAGGCTTACTAGGGACACAGTGTTGTCTATGTACCCACACATGTATTTGAGTTTCCAATCAATACAATTATAGCATGTATAATAAACGATTATCATGAACAAGGAAATATAATAATAACCAATTTATTATTACCTCTAGGGCATATTTCCAACATCAATGACATATCTAAACTCTTCCTAGAATTAGATTGTTTATTTAGTATAGAATAGGTGAAGAAGGGCTTCATTGCCCCCAGTATTCCCGCATGACGCAAGAAGGTAGAGAAGAATCCTTAGCGCAGATGTGCCGAGAGCGAGAAAGCCTGTCTTCCCCGAGATTATTTATTCCTCTTATTTCTTATATGAATAACTGAAATCAATCCTCACTTGTATTAACTTCATGAGTGAAGAGATAGAGAAACCCTCAATACCGGCACTGCTCCTATCAAAATCAAATAATTGGATTTGTTTCCCCACTTCCTCCACTGGATTCGTACATCGGATGAGGATTCCTACAACGGTACAATGGATCAATCCATTCAAATCAATGAAACCATTAGGTACGCCCCGGGATCTACTCTATTTTTAGATTTGCTAATGCCGAGATCCGATGCGAAAGCAAAGCGAAGGTTGTTATTCAATAGTTGTTGCCGGTAAAGGAACATCGGAACGGGTATCTTTAGCAAAGCAATTTTGATTGGTTGAATCGTATTGAGTTCCGAGTAGTAGAGTCCTCGGCTTCGATTCTTTCCAACAACGGTTGACTTTCGAACAACGGCCTCCTTTAGCTTTGTTACGGCATGTGTAGAACCATTCGTAGTAGTGTACATTCCCTACGTTAATTGATAGCGCTAGGTGATCATCGACAGCTTGGGCTAGGCCACGGCTCGACACATCCTCCGATTAGAAGCATTCCATCCAGCAGCAGCATCTCCTTCAACCACGCGAGGACAAAATTGATGTTAGCTACATTTGAGCGTTCACCGCACAGAGGCGATCTCGAACACTACCTATGATAATAAATCCAAAGGAAAGGTCAACAAAATGATTCAATCTGACTTTATCCTGGATTGAGTAAAAAAAAGGGATATATGAAGTTCAAGGCCTTGCCAAAACCGTCATGGCCCTCTCATTACCAGTCCTCGGGATTCCGAAGGTTGGTCGGGTTCTCAAAGTCTTTCCACTTAGTCCAGAGGTTTTTCTGGTTCATCAAATCTAATTTATCCCAGTCAGGCCCGATTCTTTGGGTCAAAGAATCTCGTATATCCCCCCAGGTATATCTTCCACTCTTAAAAGTGTTAATTTTTCTTTAGGTAGGGCTTCAATCCTTCTTTTCCAAATTCCGCAACGGCGTGGCAACCCTAACGCTCACTACACGTCGGGGCCAGTTCTTTCGCTCGATGCGTGGATGGGTTGACCGTGAGCGCCCGCTCATTTTTCTGTATGTGAGGGGTGGATCAGTCGGTGGCATTCTGGCCATAATTATGTGCTACAATAAAGGTACTCTTTTAATTCGAACAATTTTTTTAAGGGACTTTCCAAAATCCTGAGATTCTGGGTAAATCCAAGACTTTTGAAGATTTTGGACTGCACTAGAATTCTAGAGAATCCTCTCAAGATTTTGGAAGCCAAATCGAGTTCTTTTCAATCAAGATTTCCCAGATCGAGATTTTCCCTGATCTGCTCAAAAGAACTGGGCCTAACTCCGTTCTTGGCTCTTTGTCAGGTCACATGTTATTCGACCAGTGGATATGGTCCAAGGTCGTAGATTTTGTGGTAGGATTGTGGAGATGTTGCTAGGCAAGACCTATATGGATGGCCTCGGGTTTTCTTTCTTTTTAAGCCGATTTGTTCAGTATTGATACTTGGTAAATTTTTCAATATTAAATCATATATAGAAGTGTGCACACTATGTGCCGGCAAAGCATCCGCCAACGATAGGTACTTCGAGATTTGAACCTACATTTTTGAGCTCAAGTATTCTTACGTATTTGTCTGTATTCAATCTTTTTTAGACATTTTTATTAATTTCGGTGGGTCTCACGATTTAAAAACCAACAGATTTTCAATTTCGAAAATTTTAACTTATTCAAAATCTCATTCATTATTTAATGTTCATTTCCAGATAAATTGTTAATTCAAATGTCAAATGCATTTCACTAACATTTCACCATTACTATATTTTCAGATTTCATAGACATGTTAGAACAACTTCACATATCCATTCTAGAACCATTTCAGGTACATTTCAAAGAAAGTAAAAAATTTAAATAAATTCCACAATGATTTTCATACATTTTCTAATGTGATTGTATAATTGTTTCAGATACAATTCACAAATCATAACATATGATTCACACCAACTGTATTTTAAGATCTCAGTGACAATTCATATCTATTTTGAAAACATTTTAGAGCAAGTTAATAATTTTGATAAATTCTAAAACAATTTTGTAAAATTTAATTGCATTTTCAATAATAAATTTCACGATTTTTTGAGATACAGTTCACAAACCAATTATTCCGTTCACAGTTGATAATTACAGATACATTCTATAGGCATTTCACAAAATATTCAATGACATTTCACGAGTACATTGCAACATGTTTTCATCTTATTTCAGTTTTTGACTTTGCTTGATCCCCTCCTCCCCCCCGTGCGGCGGCGCCGCGCCGCACCGGGGCAACCCCGCCGGCCGCCTCCAGTTCCCACCAGCGACCCCCACCTCCCGCCGCCGTCGCCGAGGGCGTCGCAGGCTAAGCCTGCGGGCCGCAGCGGCGGCAGCGGCAATCCTCCTCGGCCCGCGATTGGATCTGGGTGGCGGCGTTCTACTCCGGACGGATCAAGGGCGGTGGCGCGGGCCGGCGGCGACCAGGGTGGTCGTGCTGGAGCCGGCGACGGTGAGATCTCCGCGGCGGCGGCTAGGGCGCCCGATCTGGGCCCAGATGGGCTTCAACGGGCCGCTCCACACGCTGTAGTGCATCTTGGCTGATCCGGCGACGTCAAGCGGCTTCTGGGCTGGACCTGCAACACGAGGACGTCGGGGGCTCTGGCCCTGAGCGCGGCGGCGGTGGCCATCTCCTTCGCCGGAGGTGGTTGGTCGGCTGGTTGTGGCATCTCGCATCCAGTCCCGGCGTCGAGTGGGAGGCGATACTGTCGGTGAAAACCGTGCTATGACTCCGGTCATGGAGGGCGATGGCGGCGTTTTCGCGTCGTTATCTTGTTCAAGACATCGCCACTGCAGCTACCGTCGACTTGCTTACGCTGCTCCGGGTGAGAACCTAGACCCGGTTTCCCGGTTCGGACGATGGCGGCGCTGGAGGCGTCGCTCTCCCTCATGGGGGCATCGTTTTGGAGCAACTGCCGGATGGGGGAGACAAGTGGTGGAGCGGTGTTTCATTTACCGCATCGAAGACGACGGATCTCGGCGGCGTGGCGCAGCAGGGTCTTGGCGGCGGAGGTGTGATGATGGACGCGCGCAGGGAGGTGGCGTTGTTTGGCGCCGTGGTGGCGTCGACGACAGTCCTGGCAAAGTCGATGCGTCTGTACATGCTCTGAAGATGGATCGGTGGATGACGGCGGCGGCGGCCTCTAAGGGTGCGCCAGACCGGTGTGACCCAGTCCCGGCATTGTGGCCTGGTTGGGCCATCCGGCTTTAGATGTTAGGCTTTGGTGCGATGTCTGTTTGGTATTCGGCTCGGACATTCGGCACCCCTTCATCAAGGGGATAGGACTAGCGACAGGTGTTGCCAAGTTGGTGGCTTCAGACTTACTGATGTATTACTTTGTAAGGTCTTTGTGAATAATTAATAAAATGGCTTCATGCATCGTCCCGATGCAGAGGCCAGGGGTATATCCTCCTTTTCTAAGAAAAATATCTTATTTCAGTTTTGGCTTAGTCATAATTATAAATAACTTATAGACATATTGCGGTGCAATTTCAGAAATTTGACATTGAATGAAATTAGGGTGCCAAACTATAATTAAACTGAAATACTTTTTCTCGTAAACTAAACCATGTTTCAAAGTGATTTCACTGTATTTCACCGTCATTACACAAATCATGGATCTTGTTCGATGGCGGATCCTTCGACTTAACCAACTTAACTTTATTTCCCTACAGGGACAGTAGAGGAAGGAAAGTTCAAAGCAAAATACTAGTACTACTACTCACAAGTCACAACCCCAGAATATATAGACTTGGAAGTATAGGATAGACTAGGATTTGTTCCTGCGTTGTCTTGTACTCCAAGTTGGTCATTGTACTCCTATATATATGCCCACGAGGCTCAAGCAATATACATCTACACTAGTACAAAACAGGGCATTGGTCCACCCCTGAGAAGCCCATTAGTCCCGGTTCACTCACGAACCGGGACCCATGGGGGCATCGGTCCCGGTTCGTGAGGCCAGGGCGCCGGCCGGGCCTCGTGGGCCATTGGTCCCGGTTCGTCAGACCCCTTTTGTCCCGGTTCTAGACACGAACCGGGACCAATGCGCCTCGCTCCTGGCCCACAACCATTGGTCCCGGTTTGTGGCTGGAACCGGGACAAAACGTGACCCCTTTTGTCCCGGTTCCAGCCACGAACCGGGACCAATGCGCCTCGCTCCTGGTCCACAACCATTGGTCCCGGTTTGTGGCTGGAACCGGGACCAATGGTTGGCCTATATATAGCCCCCGCCCGCGAGCAGAGCAATGCATTGCTCTGTTTTTTTGCCCGGCCGTGGGAGAGCTTTTGTGGTGCTCTAGCTCACCTCCTATGCACATGAGGTGTTCGATGAAATGCCCGAGCCACACTTAAGCTTTCTCCTCTCGAAGCTCCTTGTCCAAGCTCCATTTTCCTCAAGATTTGTCTAGGTTTGGCGGTCCGTCCTGTCCCGTCCCCGTCCTCACCGCCGTCGATCGCCCGCGCCCATCTCGGCGCCGGCAACACCGTGGTTAGCCTCTTCTTCTTATCTTCTTTCTAAAAGAAAAAAGTTCTTACTTGTGTGTTTTAATTAGATGCTCTAGAGAGTTATATGTTGTTCAATAATAAGAACTATATAACGCACGCAGATGAACCGGCAATGGATGTACGGTGACCGACGCACCTCCGAGTATATTAAGGGCCTGCATAATTTTCTCGAAGCGGCTGAGGCAAACAAGCAGAATGGTTTTATGCATTGTCCATCTACTGTCTGTGAGAATACGAAGGCTTTCTCCAACTCTAAAACCCTTCACTTCCACCTGCTTGAGAAGGGTTTTATGCCACACTATAATGTTTGGACCAAGCACGGAGAAAGAGGGGTTATGATGGAAGACAACGAAGAAGAAGAGGATGATGACAACTACCCGCCCCCTGAATACGGTGATGCTGCAATGGGGGAAGCTGAAGATCAAGAGGAACCAGACGATGTGCCCGATGATGATCTTCGCCGGGTCATTGTTGATGCACAGAGAGAATGCGAAAGTGAAAGGGAGAAGTTGAAGTTCGATCGCATGTTAGAGGATCACAAAAAAGGGTTGTACCCAAATTGCGAAGATGACAACAGAAAGCTCGGTACCACACTGGAATTGCTGCAATGGAAGGCAGACAATGGTGTATCTGACAAGGGATTTAGTTCGCTGCTGAAAATAATGAAGAAGAAGCTTCCAAAGGATAACGAATTGCCCGGCAGTACGTACGAAGCAAAGAAGGTTCTATGCCCTCTAGGATTGGAGGTGCAGAAGATACATGCATGCCCTAATGACTGCATCCTCTACCGCGGTGAGTACGAGGATTTGAACGCATGCCCGGTATGCGGTGCATTGCGGTATAAGATCAGACGAGATGACCCTGGTGATGTTGAGGGCGAGCGCCCCAGGAAGAGGGTTCCTGCCAAGGTGATGTGGTATGCTCCTATAATACCACGGCTGAAACGTCTGTTCAGAAACAAAGAGCATGCCAAGTTGATGCGATGGCACAAAGAAGACCGTAAGAAAGACGGGAAGTTGAGAGCACCCGCTGACGGGTCGCAGTGGAGAAAAATCGAGAGAAGGTGGGGGGACTTTGCAGGTGACGCAAGGAACGTATGGTTTGGTTTAAGTGCAGATGGCATTAATCCTTTTGGGGAGCAGAGCAGCAATCATAGCACCTGGCCCGTGACTCTATGTATCTATAACCTTCCTCCTTGGTTGTGCATGAAGCGGAAGTTTATTATGATGCCAATGCTCATCCAAGGCCCTAAGCAACCCGGCAATGACATTGATGTGTACCTAAGGCCATTAGTTGAAGAACTTTTACAGCTGTGGAATGGAGAAGGTGTACGTGTGTGGGATGAGCACAAACAGGAGGAATTTGACCTACATGCGTTGCTGTTTGTAACCATCAACGATTGGCCTGCTCTCAGTAACCTTTCAGGACAGACAAACAAGGGATACCACGCATGCACACACTGTTTAGATGACACCGACAGTATATATTTGGACAAATGCAGGAAGAATGTGTACCTGGGGCATCGTCAATTTCTTCCGACCAACCATCAATGTCGAAAGAAAGGAAAGCATTTCAAAGGTGAGGCAGATCACCGGAAGAAGCCCGCCCTCCGTACTGGTGATCACATACTTGATATGGTCAATGATTTACAAGTAATCTTTGGAAAGGGTCCTGGCGGACTATCTGTTCCGACTGACGATGCGGGACGCGCACCCATGTGGAAGAAGAAATCTATATTTTGGTACCTACCCTATTGGAAAGACCTAGAGGTCCGCTCTGCAATCGACGTGATGCACGTGACGAAGAATCTTTGCGTGAACCTGCTAGGCTTCTTGGGAGTGTATGGGAAGACAAAAGATACACCGGAGGCACGGGAGGAACAGCAACGTGTGCATGAAAAAGACGGCATGCATCCAAAGCAGTATGAAGGTCCTGCCAGCTACGCTCTTACCAAAGAAGAGAAGGAAATCTTCTTTGAATGCCTGCTCAGTATGAAGGTCCCGTCTGGCTTCTCGTCGAATATAAAGGGAATAATAAATATGGCAGAGAAAAAGTTCCAGAACCTAAAGTCTCATGACTGCCACGTGATTATGACGCAACTGCTTCCGGTTGCATTGAGGGGGCTTCTACCGGAAAACGTTCGATTAGCCATTGTGAAGCTATGTGCATTCCTCAATGCAATCTCTCAGAAGGTGATCGATCCAGAAATCCTGTCAAGGTTAAGGAGTGATTTGGTGCAATGTCTTGTTAGTTTCGAGCTGGTGTTCCCACCATCTTTCTTCAATATCATGACGCACGTCCTAGTTCATCTAGTCGACGAGATTGCCGTTCTGGGCCCTGTATTTCTACACAATATGTTCCCCTTTGAGAGGTTCATGGGAGTCTTAAAGAAATATGTTCGTAACCGCGCTAGGCCAGAAGCAAGCATCTCCATGGGCCATCAAACAGAGGATGTCATTGGGTTTTGTGTTGACTTCATTCCTGACCTTAAGAAGATTGGTCTCCCTCAATCGCGGTATGAGGGGAGACTGACTGGAAAAGGCACGCTAGGAGCGGACTCAATAATATGTAGGGACGGGCATTCTTGGTCTCAAGCACACTACACAGTTCTACAGAATTCTACCTTGGTGACCCCGTATGTCGATGAACACAAGAATATTCTGCGCTCCAAACACCCGGAGCAGTGTGACGACTGGATTACATATGAACACATCAGGACTTTCGGCAGTTGGTTGCAAACACGTCTCATGGGTGACAACACTGTTTCTGATGAGCTGTACTCGTTGGCCAGGGGACCATCTTCGACTGCATTGACTTACAAAGGGTACGAGATAAATGGGAATACATTTTACACGATCGCCCAAGATCAAAAGAGCACCAACCAAAACAGCGGTGTCCGCTTTGATGCAGCAACCAAGAGGGGAAAGGACACATATTATGGTTACATAGTGGACATATGGGAACTTGACTATGGACATGATTTCAAGGTCCCTTTGTTTCAGTGCAAATGGGTCAATCTGTCAGGAGGCGGGGTACAGGTAGACCCACAGTACGGAATGACAACAGTGGATCTCAACAATCTTGGGTACACAGACGAACCATTCGTCCTAGCCAATGATGTGGCGCAGGTTTTCTATGTGAAGGACATGTCTACCAAACCGAGAAAAAGAAAAGATAAGGAAGCGAATACATCATACGATGAGCCAAAGCGCCACATAGTTCTTTCAGGAAAAAGAGACATCGTGGGATTGGAGGGCAAGACAGACATGTCTGAAGATTATGAAAAGTTTCATGAAATTCCTCCCTTCAAAGTCAAGGCTGACCCAAGCACCCTGTTAAACGATGAAGATTATCCATGGTTACGGCGCAATAAGCAAAGGACACAAGCGAAGAAAAAGTGAAGACTTTCTCTCCACAACTATATCATTGCAGTTACATGTGAAGAAATTAAATGAAATCCCTTTGTAACAGATGAGTTTTCGTCTGAAACCCTGATACTTCGAAAGAGATTGTCCATTTTGTACACGAAGTGCATCCAGTTTTTGCCGTAACCCTCTCAACTTTTTAGCACATGCTATGTGGGTGAAATGATGATACCACGCCAACTTTCAACCTTTTCAGAGTTCATTTGAAGCGCTTTTCAATTTCAGGGTCATTTAGCAAAAGGAATCAACTAAAAATATTTTATAAACCTCTAGTATTTATGAAACTAAAATTATATAAAATTTATGCAACTAAAGTTATCAAAGTATTTTTTGTTCAAAACATTAATAGCAAAAAGAATTTTCATAAAGTTTATAATTTTTGTGACCTAAAAGCAAAAAGAATCACTGAAAAACTGTAAGTAGAAACAAAAGAAAATAAATAAAGCAAAAAAGAAAACAAAAAAAGTAGAAAAAAATTAAAAAAAATGCTGCCTACTGGGCCACCACGGCCTGAATACGACTAGAAACCCAACCATCTAGTTGGGCTAGGATTCAGGCCCGCGGAAGGCCCAGAAGGCCCACAGGCAGAGGTGTGTGCGATTAGGCCCGTAAGCCTGCAGTTGAGAGGAGCTCGAGAGGGCTGGCGCAGCAGCGCTTATAAACCACTCTCGAGCCCTCTCAGCTAGCGAGGTGGGACTAAACTTTTGGCCCCGGGCAGCACCACCCTTTAGTCCCGGTTGGTGGCACTAACCGGGACCAATACCAACCTTTGGTCCCAGTTGGTGCCACCAACCGGGACCAATGCCACCCTTTAGTCCCGGTTGGTGCCACCAACCAGGACCAAAGGACTCTGCTTCCCGCCCTTTGGGCTGACGAAAAGAGACCTTTGGTCCCGGTTGGTGGCACCAACCGGGACTAAAGGTGGGCATTGGTCCCGGTTGGTGGCACCAACCGGGACCAAAGGTCTCCCTATATAAGCGGGAGTTGGGAAAATTTGCCAGTTTCCCCCGACGACGCCGAGCACATCGACGCCGCCAGGCTGCCCGAGCTCGCCGTCGACGCCCTCGCCGCCCTCTGCCCCGTCGACGCCGTCAGGCTGCTCCTCGTCGCCATCGCCGCCGAGCCCCCGCTGCCCCGACGCCCTCGACGCCCTCTGCCCCGACGCCGGCGCCGCTCCCCGCGCCCCTGCTGCCCCGACGCCGGCGCCGCTCCCCGCGCCCCTGCTGCCCCGACGCCGCCCGCCGTGCCCCCCTGCCCCTGCCCCGACGCCGCCCCCAGTGAGCCCCCCCTCCCCCCGCGCCGCCGCCACTGCTCTGCTTGCCGCGCCGTGCCCCTGCTCTGCTTGCCGCGCCGCCGCCGCCACCGCCGCCCTGGCCGGATCTGCCTTTTTTTTGTATGTATATGCAGTATGTATGTATGTATGTATGGATGCTGTATGTATGTATGTATATGCAGTATGTATGTATGGATGGATGATCCATAGAAAGTTTTTATATATGCATTGATACAATTTTATTTTTGTTCATAGATTTTTTTTTGTTCATAGATGTATGTTTTTTTTGTTTATAGAAAGCTTTTATATATGAGCAATGATGATCCATAGAAAGTTTTTATATATGCATTGATATATGAGCAATGATGATCCATAGAAAGTTTTTATATATGCATTGATACAATTTTATTTTTGTTCATAGATGTATGTTTTTTTTGTTTATAGAAAGCTTTTATATATGAGCAATGATGATCCATAGAAAGTTTTTATATATGCATTGATATATGAGCAATGATGATCCATAGAAAGTTTTATATATGCATTGATACAATTTTATTTTTGTTCATAGAATTTTTTTTGTTCATAGATGTATGCTTTTTTTTAATAGAAAGTTTTTGTCATGAGGGGGGACGTCGGACATGCATGAGAGAGAGGCGGTCCGCTCGTCGGACATGTCATGTGGATTTTTTTTGTTCATATAGAAAACTCCGGTAACTTCGACATGAGGGGGGGAGACGTCGATCAACCCCCTCCCGCCCCTACCCGTAAAAGTTAAAATGTTCATATATTCAAAATGAGTTAAAAGTTACTTACTCCCGGTCCGCTCGCCCAACCAACTCTCGAGGCCACCTGTACCCCCTCCCCGATAACTTCGACATGAGGGGGGACGTCGGACATGAGGGGTGAGCGTCGTTGTCGTCTACCCCCTCCCCGATAACTTCGACATGAGGAGGGACGTCGGACATGACATGAGGGGTGAGCGTCGTTGTCGTCTACCCCCTCCGGTAACATAGATAACTCCGGTAACATAGATTTATCAAGAATACCCCCATTATGGATGTGCACAAGTTGATCCAATTTTTTTCTGATCTCATCTATATATATATTCTTCTATATTTGCAGAAACTATGGATCAAAGAGACTTGGAACAAGAACAGTTGTTGGGGGAGATAATCCTCGTCGGAGGTGATGCTGTCTTGTCGTTTCTCAACGACACCGATGGAACAATGGAGGAGGAAGGACATGATCATGATGGCTCCGGTGACATGATCATAATGGCTCCGGAGGTGCTGACTAGCTAATTGATGCATTAATTGTTTTGGTATGTACATATATTAACTCTTCTTTCTTCTTTTATAGCCCTCCGGATCGAGCCAAACTTCGGTAACGAGACGAGGCCCGAAGAAGAGGTTGCGCAAGGATGAAAGGTTCACGATCACATCACTCGCGGACGATGGCCTACCGATTGAACCCAAGCGGACCAAGGACGCATTTTCTGCTCAGTGCGGAGCTATTGTTAGGGACAACATCCCGATCAGCATCAAGCAATGGAATAAGCCTAAGGACGACGCCCCTGAAGGTGATTATGTCACCGATAGACAGAAAGATGATCTTTAGACCTTGCTGAAGGCAAATTTCACCCTACCGCCAGAGGAGGATCCGAATACGCCCGTTATAGAGCCACTGGTCAAGGCGTGTGCTCTTAAGAAGATGGCAGATCTATTCAGGAGGTGGAAGAAGGAGTTGAAATCAAAGTTTGTCGACAAAGGTGAGACTCCAGAATTCATCGGCCGATTTGAGAAGATAAGAGATCACTGGCCAGCATTTGTGGCCTACAAGACATCAGACAAAGTAAGAAAATGTCAGAGACAAACAAGAACAACGCTGCAAAGAAGCAGTATCACCATCACACGGGGTTAGCTGGCTACCTCAAAGCCCGGCCGTTGTGGGACAAAGCTGAGAATGACCTGATTGCTAAAGGGGTCGAACCAGAGACATTGAACTGGCCAGACCGTTCAAGGACTTGGTTCTTCGGGGTTGGGGGAACTTTGGACCCTGAAACAGGGAAGTGCCGTTGGACGGACGAGCAACTTGCAATACCCGTCACGAAGCTTCAGAAGTATATCACCGCAGCGCAGGAAGGGACGTTCATTCCCGACAGAGAGAAGGACGAGCTGACTGAGGCCCTAGGGAATGCTGAGCACCCTGGACGAACACGAGGCACACCAGGCTCCGTTCCGTGGAAGTTTGGGTTTCCCAACACAGGCGGTTACAGAAGCCGGGAGAGAAAGAGGAAAGCGGAGCTGAGCGACATGCAGAAGATGAGTGCAAGACTACAAAAGCTAGAGGAAGCCGAGAGCCAGCGAGCTGCCGGCCAACTATCTCAGTGGCACGAAGCTACCCCAGAAGCTACCCCGCCATCTCAGCGGAGAAGCAGCGTGGCTTCCACGGAGCCCGTTCAGACTGACTTCACGGAGCCTATCTACCCCGTGGATACTATCACGGAGGCTCAAAATTGCGAGCTTATGACGAAATGCCATAACCTCACTTTCAAGGCGGCTCTCGGCTCTGTTGCACCTCCTCAACCCAACGAAACTTTTCACTGCCTTCCGATTCCACATGGCTATGCTGTTGTGATGGTGGATGAAGTAATGGAGGGATTTGAGGAGCTCGAGCTTTACCACTCTACAGGTGAAGGGGAGAATCAGCTGGTTCGTGCTCTGAGGAGTACATGTCTATGGCAGAAGGAGTACATTAAGCTTCCAAACTGGACGCCTCCGCCTCCTCCTCCTCCTCCGGTGAGTCAGGGCACTCCGCCTCCTCCTCCTCCTCCTCCTCCGGCGAGTGATCAGGGCACTCCGCCTCCTTCTCCGGCTCCTCCGACGCGTGAGGGCACTCCGCCTCCTCCTTCGCCTACTCCGGCGCGTCGGAGCAGTCCGCCTCCTCCTCCGCCTCGTCGGCAACGGCGGAAGACAGACGCCACCGGTCCGGCTCCTCCGGCACGTCGGAGCACTCCGCCTCCTTCTCAGCCTCGTCAGCAACGACGGAACAGAGACGCCGCCGCTTCGGTAGCTAGCAGTACAAGCAGAGGCGGGAGGGAATTCAGATACGGTCCATCTCTCAAGCCTCTGGAAAAGTTACCATATGAGAGGACCGAGCAGGAAAACGAGGACATAGTTCGTGCCCAAGTGAGGGCCCATTTTGCAAAGAAAACTCCACCTCCGAAGGAAACAATAGATCCGATGAAAGTGAAGCGCACTATCGATGCCCTGAAGTGACCACCACCGCCTCCGCCGCAATCCAACTATGACCGCATTATTCAAAAGACATATGATGAAGCGCGGCGGTCGGGAAGTACTTCTAGTGATGCAAGGTTAGCAGAACGAAGAAGTGGGAAAACAATTCCCCAGCTCGGCGAACAGGAGAAGAAATCGTGCCCCCCGCTCAAGGTGTCTAGCGATATCGTCGCTAATCATCCGGGGATGGTGCTCGGTACCAATCCTGGTGATTACTTGGGGGATGATGTAATTTTTGAAATGGCTGAGGTACCAAAAGAAGAATATAAATACGTGCACGGGAAGCCTCTCGTCAAACCTGATCATCCTCCTTTAACAACGATGATGTACAAATTGCATGAGTGGTACTTGGAAACCTGCAGGAAGAATGGGTCCGATAGTTTGATGGTGAGAATTAAAGATGAGCACGACCTCATTGGAGTCGACCTGATGCCTGTTGAATTTGTGGAGTTATTTCAGTTATTCAATCAAAAGGCCCTCGACAAACAAATCATGACTTGCTACTGTCTGTAAGTATTACTTCTGTAATTAAGTCTCTAGCTCAACTCGTTCATTGCATGTATATATAATTATCCTCACTATATTATGCAGATTGAAGATCTTCGAATGCCCAAAAAAACAAATCTATGACATTGGGTTCATTAGCCCAAATACCGTAAATGAATGGGCGGTACAAGAAAGAGTTAAAGATACCGAGGAAAACTTGCTAAAAGCGTTCCTTCGACATCAAAACAAAAGGGAAATACTTTTTCCTTACAACTTCAAGTGAGTGTTACTGTCTTGTGCATATTCGGTTTCGCTTACTCGAGGTTAAGTACTGTAATTGATGAGTTATGCGTGCGCAGTTTCCACTATATTCTGCTATCCATTAAGCTTGACGGGGGAGTAGTAACTGTCTTTGACTCGAGACGTAAAGATCCCAAGGATTATGCGGACATGACTGCAATGCTCCAGAAGTAAGTTCAATCAATACCGGGACCATATCGACAACTTTCGTTCATTTCCTGATATCAAGTAATCATTTTCTTTGCCTGGCAGGGTTTGGAAACAGTTCACCGGACAGGTTCCGGGTCTGAAGAACGAGCTGTGATTTACACACCCCAAAGTAAGTAGTACTAGCTAGTTCCGCGCATCTCTCATTGATTCCAGTTTCATCAATGCCATTATCATGCTTGATTATCAGTTTGATTGAACTCTATTCTCGTAAAGTTCTTGTGGCAGGAACCCGGGAATAATTTATGTGGATACTACGTTTGCGAGTACATTCGCCACAGGACCTCTGAGCGGGGCAGATCTGAAGAACAATTTGAAGTATGTAAACAATATTCACAATTTTTTTTATTACCATCAATTGTGTTGAGTTTCATTCATATATATGTATTGACCCCCTTCTTTAAATTAGATCTGGCAGATGCGGGATGAACTCCTACCACATGATCGCATACGAGCAATTCAAGAGGAATTGGCGGGATTCTTTCTTGACCACATCATACATGAAAAGGGAGAATACCATGCGGAAATTCAATGGGAGTTTGGCGCTTGATGATGTCAGGGATGTTATATTGTATATATGTAGTAGCGTCGGATCGATTTACGAAAACTTGTTGTTTGAACAAGCACGGAGAAAGAGAGGTCACTTCTCTTTGTATATGTTCATGACGATCTTGTGTAATTAATGGTTTCCTTCATTTGCTTACTAGCTAGCGTCGAGTTCTCTCTATATGTAGTAGCTAGCGTCGACCAAGCACGGAGAAAGAGAGGTCACTTCTCTCTATTAGCTAGCTAACACAATATGAAACCCCTAAACCCTCCAAAACCCCTAAACCCCCCCTTTCAAAAAAAAAACCCAGCGCCTTTTGGTCCCGGTTGGTGTTACCAACCGGGACTAAAGGTCCTCCTGCCTGAGTGCTGCGAAGCGGCCACGTGGAGCTCCTTTAGTCCCGGTTGGTGTTACCAACCGGGACTAAAGGTCCTCCTGCCCGGGCTCCCCACAGCAGCCACGTGGAGCCCCTTTGGTCCCGGTTCGTAAGCGAACCGGGACTAAAGGTTTTGGGCTTTAGTCCCGACCCTTTAGTCCCGGTTCCAGAACCGGGACTAAAGCTCCTCTGGAACCGGGACTAATGGGCCTTTTTCTACTAGTGCTATTCCGCCAATCCCTCTCTATCCCTTCTAACATGGTATCAGCCTAATCGATCCAACCCTAGCCGTCGCCCGGCGCTTCCGCCCGCGCGCCGCCCCCGGGGCGGTCGGCCTCCATGACCGCCGCCAGGGGCCGCGCCGCCCGTACCTAGGGTTCATCCGCCGGTCGTGTTGATCGGCTGCCCTAGAGAGTCTTTTTCCCGAGCCCTTGCTCCGGGTTTTTCTCTCTCTCGCCGGTCGCTTTGATCGGCGTTTACTTTTTGGTTTTCCGATCTAAGATCGGTTTGCGTCGCCCGCCGCCGCCATTGACCCCCGCGCCTCTACTCCGACATCGGCGTCGACTCCACCGGCCGCTTCCTCCTCAACCGCGCGGCAAGGCTGGACGCGCCGCCCAAAGGACGCCTTCGTGCGTCGCTGCCGGCCGCTCGTCCGCGCGGTCTCCATCGCCGGTCCGTCTTCGTCGTCATCGCCCGGGACATCACCGACAACGTCGCTATCGACTCCGATTAGCGCGTCGTCCCCGCCATGGCGCGTACAGCGCCGCCATCGGTCTGATCAACCGATCGCGTGCCTGTCTTCGCCAAGCCGTCCCTGAGCACGCGCCTACTGCCGATCGAGCCACAGGTTGCCGCCGCGTCGTCCCTTCGGATCGCTGCGTCGCCGCCCCGAGGTCATCCCGCCGGCTGCCCCGACCCGCGCGCCGCTCCCGCCGACGCCCGGTCCACGCCGCCGCCCCGAGATCCTTCCGCCGGTTACCCCCGTAGCCGCCGCCGCCTTAGCGTCGCCCCTTCGGGCTATCGTGCCGCGGCACGCGGTCCACGCCGCTGCCCGTCGGGCCGTCATCGGCCAGTGGTTCTCCCCGCGGCTGCCCCGACCTGCGAGCCGCCGCTGCATCGCCCCTTCGGGCTGTAGCGCCGCGGCATGCGGTCCCCGCCGCCGCCCGAGGCCGTTCCCATGGCTGCACCGACCCGCGCTCCGCCGCTAGGCCACCCCTTCGGGTCGTAGCGCCGCGGCCCACGGTCTACGCCGCCGCCTCGAGGTCTTCCCGCTGTCGCCCCGCCCCGCGCTCCGCCGCTGCACTGCCCCTTCGGGCCGTAGCGCCGCGGCCCGCGGTCCACTCCGCCGTCCCCGCGCGTCGACTTCCCGTGGTATGCGCCGCGCCGCCTCCCTTGGCGCGGGAACGCCACCGTCCGCGCCTGTCTTCGTCACGCTGTTGGGTTCCTCGCCTACTTCGAGCACCGCCGCCGCGCTCCTAACTAGCCGCCGCCGCCGCCGCTCTCCCGCGTATCACGGGTGGTGAGGAGCCCTTGCGTGTGTGGAGGCGCGGTAGATCCGGCGGCGGCGGCGATGGCTGCGGCGGCGGTGGCGGTGGCTGGCCCTGCCACGGGCGACGGCGACTGCGGCGCGTCGGGCAGCCCGGTTAAGGGCGGCGGTGGGCGGCGGCTTGCCTGGTTCGGGCGGCGGCGACTTCTGTTGCGGCGGCGCGTCATCCGGCTTCCGATCGGCGGTGGCATGGAGGGCCTGGTGGGCTGCTTGGCGGCACCTCCGGTCAGATCTGTTCTGGCCGGTGCAGCCGGCGGTGGTGGTCATCTCCTCCGTCGGAGGTGGTCGGCCTGAGGCTTGGTGGTCGGATCTCGAGATCCGTCATCTAGTCCCGGCTGCGAGTCGGGGAGACATGGTTGCCGGTGAAAATCGAGCCAACGGCAGGCGATGGCGGCGTTCTGCGCCGTTACCTTGATGAAGGCATCGTCGAGTAACTACTGTCGACCCACTCGTGCTGCTCCGGGAGAAACCCTAGGATCTGGTGTTCCAGATCGGACGATGACGTCACTACGGTGTCGTTTCTCTCTTGGGAGTATCGTTTGTGGAGCAGCGCTGGATGACAGAGGCAGGAGGCAGAGCGGCTTCGTCTTGAACGGAGCTTCGGTGGAGATGTCAAGTCATGCCTGGCCGACAGGTGCTATGCTTTGTCATGCCTGGTTGGCAGGTGCTACGCACGACAGATCTTCCAGAGTCTCCGCGTCGGGATGGACGAGCGTAGGGCGGTGGCGTCGTTGGGCGCCGTGGTGGCGTCGACGGTTGGTCGGACTGGCAAGGATGATGCAGATCTCTCTCCTGAAGATGGGACAGCGGTTTGATGATGATGACGGCTTCTAAAACGTGTGCATGTGGTGTACGCTTTAGGTCTGCCACACCGGTTGTTGGTTCCGATACGTTATATGGATGGATCGGCGACGACATCGGTTATAGATATGGGGAGTGAGAGCACTCCGCATTATCAAGTTTGTAGGTGTGAGTGGTGGCTTCGGGTGGCTTGATGTATGTTTTTGTCAGACCTTCGTGGAATAATTAATAAAGATGGCCGTATGCATCGATTGATGCAGAGGCCGGGGGTTTAACCTCCTTTTCAAAAAAAAAAAAAAAACAACCCCAGAATATATACTCGCACACTCTAGTGATCTACTGTATGTATGCAAGGATGTTCCTTGGCCGGCAAGCTTCACTGGTGGCCACCTCCGTTCGGCGCCTGTGGCGCCGTGGAAGATGCACATGGATGCACCCTCCGGTCGCCGGCGGTCCATGTGTTGCAAGCTGCCTTCTCCTCTTCACCAATAAAATTCTCCTTCTCATCTTCTCCGGTCATCGACTTGCCTGTCTTCGTCGCTGCCGAAGCCTCCTCGCCGATCCTCCTCCTCGGTCTCTCTTGCTTCACGTGTACCTGTGCGTAGCTAAACCCCATGGAAGCCATGTTGAGTAGAGAAGTTAGCTAGTAGAAGGATGAAGGCTTGAGTTAATGTGATAGTTGGAAGATTGTGTGTGCATACATGCATCTATTTATAGGCGCCAGTTAAGATTACTATTGGGTGCTGACTTCTTAATACTTCTATTCTACTCCCTCCGTTTCTAAATATAAGTCTTTTTAGATATTCCACTACTACATACGGATGTATATATACATATTTTAGAGTGTAGATTCACTCATTTTGCTCCGAATGTAGTTCATAGTGGAATCTCTACAAAGACTTATATTTAGGAACGGAGGGAGTAATAGCAAGGAGATGAGTAGGACTCCAGCACCATCAGGTCAATGTGCAATCCGCTGCATGCTTCACTGCTGCATTGTTGTCAGTCCTTAAACTTTAATCAAATGGACATCTCTGTTTCCCCGAGATGATATTGGATCCACAAATTTAATAATCTTCAGATTTTGGTAGGTACTCGCAGCTCGAAAGTAAGCTGAACAAATCTCGACCACAACTGTATTTAAAACTTCATATTTGGTAGGTTGTTGCACTTTGAAAGTTCACCGCCGGAGTGACCTCGACCACAACAGTGCATTACACCAGTAGTAGTATTTTATCATCAGTCAACTGAAAGATTATATCTTAGTCACGGCTGACCAAATTAGGGCACAAAAACAGGTAGTAGCACTATTTACTTTAAATTAAGACTTTCCTTTCGAGGTAAGATAAGTTATTTTAGTTAGGAGTGCACTGCCTTCGTGTGAACTCTGTAAATCATGACACTCTAATGAATCTTATTACTATCTATCTGGGTTTACAAGCCGGACACAACTTTGTAGATCTTCTATTTGACTAGCAAAACATGTGTAATAAAATATATCTTTAGATTAGTCATCAAATAAAGTCATTTCTGAACTTATTTATTTTGCTGCATATTAAAGTAATTTCGTTAGTCAAATTGAAGATGTAAAAATCTGTACCCAACTTACAAATCCGGATAGAGGGAGTAGATAGGAAGAACGGCTTGCCGGGCTTTGCCTGTTCCAGCCCACTAATTCTGATTGTTTGGATTTCCTTAGGACCTATGCATTTAAACAATTGACATAATGCTACCTCTGCGAAACGGGAGGCTGTCAATTCCCTTGTACATCACAAATATATTAATGGTTGGACCATATGAATTTACAATTGCAAGCCATATATATTAACAACAACGACATAACAAAATATGTGTATACATATTATTATTTTTGCGGCGAAATTTTTGTATGTGTGTATGATTGACAACGGCAAAAACTGAACAAAAATAATAATATGTATGCATGCTAAAGACATTCATAATGGAAAATTCATTATGTGATGAATACCAATACATCACAAAATCAGAGTTGTAAATGTTCCACATGAGTGTTGTTTTTAGTCCCAGACTAAAGTGTTTTGACATGATACAATTGTGTGCCAGGAAGACATTTCAATTTTGGTAAGCAAGATTCCACAATTATATTATAAGCTAGCAAAAACAATTAGTTCATGATGTAATGCAATAATCAGCATAATTTTTCCAACTCATACCGAAACATAATCATCTTGACTGCAAAGAAGTGATAGAGAAAACAAAAATATATCAAAAGCTCACTAAAATGGAAAATAATTGAAGCAATTATATCATGAATTTTAAAATAAAAACCATACTTTATATGGTAAATATGCAGTGTAGCTTCACGGTCAACCAGTTAAGCTCTTACAAGTTACAAGGAAGAAAAGTTCACTTAAGAAAAAGCAGTCAAAGACTCCAATGCAATCAGCTCCAATGGTACAAAAATAGAAATACTGCACGTGGCCGTTGGATCTCTCATGGATAGCTCAGATTGGGCATGTGGGAGCTGATGCGGGACTCTGTACATTTCGCGAAAAACCGTTGACTAATAGCTCTATGTAAAAAAGAGCCTCCCACCAGTTTATGCTCAACCAATCTGGACCATCGATTGAAGATCCAACGGACCATGTGCAATTTTTCTATTTTTGCATCCTAAGAGTAGAATGCATTATATGTTGGAACTATGACCTTGAGGCAATAATAAAGTTGTTGTCATTATATTTCCATATTCATAATTAATTTATATTTCTATGCTAGAATTGCACTGGTTCTTGAATGTGAGATTTAAAGGAAAAGCTAATTGCATGTGTAGAAAGATAAACAATAAACGGATCCCTAGCCAGGCCTCTGAACTAGCTCATGTATTGTTGATCTATCTGTTTTTCTAACCATGTGCATAGTTAATGTAACAAAAGATATAAGAAATAATGAGAACACATTGTTAGTGTAATAATGGTGTTGGATAGACCCAACTTATGAGATATTGTGAGATCATGTCGTCAATATATTTTCGGTATTTTCTCATAATGTGTTGACATTTACTCGCATCCATTGACCAAGAGAATTATCGTAGACACGGATACCGGATGGTTAATTTGGGGTTTGGTTAAACGTTAGTTCGTAACTGGGTAACTATAAAGGTGACTTTTGGGTACACCGCAAAGTATGCCATGGTGCTAAATATGTCAAGACCGAGATTTGCCCCTTCGGCGATGGAGAGATATGTTTTCCATTCTTTTGCACTGGCATTCTTCGGGTTTTTTATTCTATTTTATTTCTTTTGTTTCTTTTTGGGGTTTCATTGGTTTCTTCGTTTTTCTTTGTTTCCTTTTTTTGGCTTTTCATCCAATTTTTTCTTTCTCTTTTCGTATAGAACAAGGACATTTTTTATACATGTTTAACACTTATTCAAATACATGAAACATTTTTTTGTGTACACACTGGCATGTTTGCAAATACTTGATTATCAAAAAATTTCAAGCATATATTTTTATGTCAACTTTTTTCATACTCATTCTACATTTTTTGTATACACCAGGAACTTTTCTTAGACACACATTTAACATTTTCCAAATACATGATTAACATTCTTTAAAACATATTTAAGTCTACTTTTTTGCATACACATTGTATATTTTTGTATAGATCAGGAATATTTTTTATTAACACATTTAAATTTTTTTAAACATATATTTTTTATTTCTACTTTTTTGCATAAACAATTGTACAATTTTTTATACATCGTTAACATTTTTATATACACGTTTCACATATTTTAGATACATGATTAATATTTTATTCATATATATGTTTTGATGTCCACTTTTGTTGAATGCACATTGTACGTTTTTGTATACATTAGGAAAAACAATTATGGATGTTTAACATTTCTAAATACATTATTAACATTTTTTCATATATATATATATATATATATATATATATATATAGAGAGAGAGAGAGAGAGAGAGAGAGAGAGTAACACTATTCTAATCCCAGGATTAGAATAGTATTCTGATCCTAGCGCGCCCTATACAGGGGACAAGGAGATGTTTCCGAACTTTGAAAACAAAAACATAAAAAAACCACCCCGACCCCTAGCCCAGCCCACCCCGCGCGCCGGCGCAGCCGCCTTCGTCCCGCGCCGCCGCCCTGCGCCCCTCGCACCACACCACCTCCACCTGACTCCGGCCACCTCCCGCCGCCACCGCACGGATCCAGCGCGCGCGCGAGTTCCACCGCCCTTCTTCCCCTATATTCCACTCCGTGATCCACCCGCACCTCGCCGTCCATCGCGTGCTAGCCCACCCTTCTCCGTCCACCGGACCCCGCCATCGCGCGGATCTGGTGTAGGAGATATGCCCTAGAGGCAATAATAAATGTTATTATTTATCCCCATGTTCCTAATTAAGTTTATATTCCGTGCTATAACTGCTATGATTCTCGAGTCTGCAATAACAACGAGGCTCGGAGGAAAACTCATATGCACGTGTGGAATAATAAACGGTAAAATGTATTCCTAGTCTGGCCTCTAAGACTAGCTCAAGTGTTGCATGATGGTTCTGTTTTCCTGATCATGGGCATGACTATGCCGGCAATTTTGAGGGCACAATGTTAGAAGAACATTTGTGTTGAATCGACCCGATTGATGTTATGCTATGAGATTCATTCGTCACAAGTTAATGGTTAATAACACAGAGAAAGTTAATGTTTGCATAATTCCTTAGACCATGAGAGTATCGAGTTTCTTCATGCTTGCTTCATGAACTTTGGGGTTTGTTAAATGTCATCCGTAAATGGGTGGCTATTATGGCGGCTTACGGGTTCATGGAAAAGTATGTCAAGGGACTTGATAGCTCAAGATTGAGATTTGCTCCTCCGACGATGGAGAGATATTCTTTGGGCCCTCTCGGTGTTACGGTATCCATCATCGTTTGGCCAGACACATTGTGATTTGATCACAGGGATGCCGGAACACGGGAACGAGAAAAGAGAACAAAACCGGTAACGAGGTAACTGGCATAGTGGACAAGTTGTTGATCCACGGGGATGCCGATAAATCTCACCTCGAGTGTTTGTAACATATCGCGAAGCAACAGGAATAGCACACGGCAACTGGAGGTTCACTCGAATATTTATTCGTGTGGGTATAGGGGTCAATATGGGTGTCCACGGCTCCGATGTTGATCATTGATCGGAAAGTGTTCCGGTCATGTCTATACTTCACCGAACCTATAGGGTCACACGCTTAAGGGTCATCTACCTGCTGAATGCTAGACAGGGAGTCTGAGAAAAAGTCACCGGAAAAGTTTCTGATACAACGGAATAGTTCCGGAGAGAGAACACCGGAATAGTTTCTGTAAAACTGAAAAGTTGTTTCGGGGTATACCATTAAGTCAAATTGGTTTTGGCACACGCCTGGAAATTCTTGGAGGGTGCCAGAATTGTTCTGGGAACTTCTAGGATTTTTCCGGAGAAAAAACCGGAAATGTTCCGGAGCTGCCGGAACCGCTTTGGTTGCTTTTCGCTGAAGAAAATCATTGATCCGGAAATGTTTCGAAACGCGTTAAGAATTGTTTTAGTGGGTGCTGGAAATGTTCTGGACCTACAGAAATATTTTCGGATTTAACGGACGCGAAAAATTGTCTTCATGAATAGTGAAAACGCATTCTTGTTTGCTTTTCGCTGATGAAAATCATTGATCCGAAAATGTTTCGGAACGCGTCCAGAATTGCTTTAGTGGGTACTAGAAATGTTCTGGACCTAGAATATTTTCGGATTTAACGGTCGCGGAAAAATATTTTCATGAATAGTGGAAATACTATTTGGTAGCTTCTTTGGGAAGCCACCTTTGAGGGCATTTTGGTATTTCCAATTGTCCTCTACCCCTTGGGCTTGGCCTATAAATAGGGGTGGAGGGGGCTGCCCAAACTCACTCTTTCTCTCATACATTATACCATGCAATGATCTGTCTTCTTCTCTCCCTCACACGAAATAGTTTCGTAGAGCCGAAAGGCTGTCTGGGTTCCGGTGGGAATTAGTTCTGGACGGCGAAGCCCTGCCGGATAGCTGACACCGTATGTGTGCAACCCTGTAGAGAGGTTGTAGGTTCGATCTTTTTGCCCGAGGGGCTGTACGAGAGTGCCTCCCGAAGGGCTGTCTGAGTGACCGTCCGAGTTTTTGTGAGTGCGTCCCGAAGGGCTGTCCGTGACACCATCCGGGGGACTGTCCGACCGCCTCCCGAAGGGCTGTCCGAGGGGCAGATGAGGGAGTACATTCTCGCGGTTGGGAGGTTGTAAATCCTAGCTGCGGGGATCTGCACCGACGATCTTCATCGACTCTACTTCCGCTGCGCTACGAGTCGGTAACGATCAGATCCAAACCTTGTATGCATCTCCATAGTGATCCTGGGCGTGCTCGCTGTACCGAATTTTTTTGTTTTCTGTCGCGTTCCCCTACATCTGGCTGGCCCCCGCCACCTCATCGTCGATCCAGCCAGCCATGACCCCCGGCGAGGCACAGGAAGCGGCGTGCGGAGAATTCCCTCCTGCTCACGGCCGATGGAGTCGTTGTCTCCGTCGCCGTCCTCGGTGCGACCCCGCCAGGCGCCGCGGAAGCACCTTGCGTCGGTTTCCTTCGTCTTCCACACGCCCGGCATCGTGCCGCTTTCTTGGACTTCCAACTGCATGGCATCTTCCTTCCTCAAGGCTCCTCTCGACGGTGGCGAGCATGGAGCGTCTTCCTCCCCTGCGTGCGTCGAGTGAGATTAGTGTTGCACCAACGGCGTCCGGCCGGCCCCAATCCCGGTTGGTGCAGCAATCCCGCACGACGTCCGTCCTCTCGAGCTTTGGCTAGTGCAGCTTCCAGTGCCGATGCGGCCCCTGCGCCGTCCAACTGCGACCGTCATGCAGTCCAACCTCGTCTACGCGCGTAGTGCCTCCTTGTCCGCTCGCTCGCTCGCGTAGTTCCTTCGCGAGAAGGAGAAAAGCAATGGCATTTTCGTCTGAACTTGCATCTTCAGGCTATGGCTATTAATTCTCTCTCAACGTTTCTCTCTGAACATATTCCTGCTCGGGCATCTCTCACTGACCTTCGACGAAGCTTGTCATCGACCTTCCCCCAGCATTTCTCATTGTGCCACACACGGCACTCCGCGGTTTCCTGGCGCCTCTCCCTCGCGGTTGTTTGTGTTGTGTTCCCTGGCACCTTCCCCCGTGCTTGCACCGAGTGTAGGGTAACGCAGCAGAAAATAAAAAATTTCCGACCTACACACCAGCCCAGGACCACTATGGAGACTGCATACAAGGTTTGATCTTTTCGTTACCGACTCGTAGCGCAGCGAAAGTAGAGTCGATGACGATCGGCGGTGCAGATCCCCGCAGCTAGGATTTACAACCTCCCAACCGCGAGGATGTACTCCCTCGTCAGCTCACCGGACGGATCTCCGGGCAGCCCTTCGGGAGGCCTCGGGACAGTCCCTCAGATAGTCCCACCGGACGGATCCTCGGACAGCCCTTCGGGAGGACCCTCGAAACTCGGACGGTCACTCGGACAGCCCTTCGGGAGGACCCTCGAAACTCGGACGGTCACTTGGACAGCCCTTCGGGAGGCACTCTCGAACTAAGACCGAAACTATGATCTCCTCTACAGAGTTGCACACATACGGTGTCATCTATCCGGCAGGGCTTCGCCGTCCAGAACTAGTTCCCACCGGAACCCAGACAGCCTTTCGGCTCTACGAAACTCTTTTCGTGGGAGGGAGAGAGAGAGCCAGACAAAGCATGGCATGTGTATGAGAGCAAGGGAGGAGTGTGGAGAGCACCTCTCCACCTCTATTTATAGGAAAACCAAGGGGTAGGATGGGCACTTCCAAAAACCCAAAATGCCCATGAAAAAAGACTTCCACAAGGGCATAAAAGGGAAGTAATGGAGCAAGTGGGGCTCCATGGAGGAGCCCCTCATGTGGCCGGCCAACCCTCTTGGGGGGCCCCCAAGTCCTTCTAGAAGCCTTTTGGTAAAGCCCTAAAAGGTGGCTTTCCATAAAGTAAACCAAAAATCACTTTCACTATTCACGAAGACATTTTTCTGCATCCGATAAATCCCAAATTATTTCTGTATGCCTAAAATAATTCCAGTACCCACTAAAACAATTTTGAACGCATTCCGAAACAATTCTGGAACAATGTTTTTCTTCAGCGAAAAGCTACCATAGCGGTTCCGGCTGCTCCAGAACATTTCCGGTTTTTCTGTCCGGAAAAATTCCAGAAGTTACCAGAACAATTCTGGCACCCTCCAAGAATTTCCAGGCATGTGCCGAAACCAATATGACTTAATGGAATACCCTGAAACAACTTTTCAGTTTTACCGAAACTATTCCGTTGTTCTGTCCGGAACGTTTCCGTTGTCTCCGAAACTTTTCTGGTGACTTTCTCTCAGACTCCCTGTCTAGTATTCAGCAGATAGATGACCCTTAAGCATGTGACCCTATAGGTTCGGTGAAGTATAGATATGACCGGAACTCTTTCCGATCAATGATCAACATCAGAGCCGTGGACACCCATATTGACCCCTATACCCACACGAATGAATATTCGAGTGAACCTCCAGTTGTCGTGTGCTATTCCTGTTGCTTCGCGATATGTTACAAATACCCGAGGTGAGAATCATCGGCATCCCCGTGGATCAACACTTGTCCACAATGCCAGTTACCTCGTTACCGGTTTTGTTCTCTTTTCTCGTTTCCGTGTTGCGGCATCCCTGTGATCAAATCACAATGTGTCTGGCCAGACGATGGTGGATACCGTAACACTGAGAGGGCCCAGAGATATCTCTCCATCGTCGGAGGAGCAAATCCCAATCTTGAGCTATCAAGTTACTTGACATACTTTTCCATGAACCCGTAAGCCGCCGTAATAGCCACCCAGTTACGGATGACGTTTAACAAACCCCAAAGTTCATGAAGCAAGCATGAAGAAACTCGATACTCTCATGGTCTAAAGAATTATGCAAATATTAACTTTCTCTGTGTTATCAACCATTAACTTGTGACGAATGAATCTCATAGCATAACATCAATTCGGGTCGATTCAACACAAGTGTTCTCCTAACATTGTGCCCTCAAAGTTGCCGGCATAGTCATGCCCATGATCAGGAAAACAGAACCATCATGCAACACTTGAGCTAGTCTTAGAGGCCAGACAAGGAATACTTTTTACCGTTTATTATTCCACACGTGCATATGAGTCTTCCTCCGAGCCTCGTGGTTATTGCAGACTCGGGAACCATAGCAGTTATAGCACGGAATATAAACTTAACTACAAACATGGAGATAAATAATAACACTTATTATTGCCTCTGGGGCATATCTCCTACACCGAGCTACTGCTGGCTTTGCTTGTTGTTAATTTGGACGTACATGGAAGAAGACAAAAGCATGCGGTGAAAGAGATAAAGAAAGTGTGTCTAGGCGGTGTGGATAAGCAACGTGTGGTGTGTGAGAGGACTGGAGTTTCTACCGTCCAGATCCTGCACGACCACACCGCCGACCGATGCCCTGCAGCACAACGCGCGACCCGGTCCACCAAGAATTCTCATGCCGACGAGCCCCTGCACCCCTGTGGGCATCTCAAAAAATGGATACAAAGAATGCACTGTTTGTCTTGTACTACTGTACTCAAATTTTTATTTGTGAAGGTCAAGATGTTGTGTTCAAGAATGTCAAGTGTGTTATGTGTATCTCAGCAAGTTCAAATAATTTAAACATGCAAGCAAAAACATGGGAGATTTGTGATTTTTTAGAACTTGAAGTGACAAACAAATTTAAAAGAGCACAAACCGAATTTAAGTCTAGAAAATTCACTTCAAAACATTAACAAGAAAAAGAATGTTCTCTTTGTTCTCGAACGCAAAAACAAAATTTAATAAAAGGGGGAATATAGTTTACGCATTTTCTAAAAGAACCAAGAAATTCAAATTAAACTAACAGAGTAGTTCGATCTTAATAAAAAAATCAGTTTTTTTTCGTTTCTACAAATAAAACCAAGAAGTTCAAATAAAAATAAAGGAGTATTTCAACCTTAATAAAAATAACAGATTTTTTCTATTTCTAATAATAAAACAAAGAAGCTCACATTAAAAAAACATATCATTTTGGTGTTAAAAAATTCAAATTTTCCATGTTCTAAAAAAACCTAGCAATTTCAAAAAGTTTATAAAACAAAATGTTCCCTTTTTAAAAATAGACCTAGAAGTTCAAATTTAAATAACTAAGTGGTTCTATATTTATTGTATAACTAGGACTTTTCCCGTTACTAATAAAAAACCTATATTTTCTGAATGTCAGCCTGGAGGATCATATGTGCTTCTATGGGAAAATGTGTGCGTGCGTGCGTGCTGGCGTTTGTGTGTGCGCTGGAAAGTCAAGAAGGTGAAACTAAAATATAGTGCAGTTTAAAATGTTATTCAAAAAAACAAAATTTTCCCGTTTCTAAAAAACCTAGAAGTTCAAATTAAAATAACGGAGCGGTACAGTGTTTATAAGAAAACTTGGATTTGTTCAGTTCCTAAAGAATAAAAACCAAGAAGTTCAAATTAAGATAACACGGAAGTTCGATGGTTATATACCGTGAAGAAAAACAAAGCTTCAACTATAAAAGTGTTAACTTGAGAGGTTCAAATTTGATAAAAGAGAGAGTTCGAAGAAAATGTTATCGCTGTACTAAAAAAAATTCCATGGATTTTCCCATTATTAAAAAAGGATAGCCAAAAAGTTCAAATTAAAATAACAAAGCCGTTCAATATTTGTAATAGAAAACATTTTTTTTCATGGTTTAAATAACCCTGAGAAGGTCAAATTAAAATAACATAGCAGTTCAAAAATTGTTTATAAAAAACAGATTTTCTCCGTTTCTAGGAAAAACCTAGAAGTTCAAATTTATAAAATGAAGTGGTTCAATGTTTATTTACAAAAAAAAAGAATGTCATTGTTACTAAAATAATAAAGCCAAGAAGTTCACTTTAAAAAAAATGGAGGGTCCGATTGTATACAAAAAAAATCAGATTCTTCTCGTTTCTAGAAAAAGTAAAGCATGAAGTTCAATTTGAAAAAGTAAAGTATAAATGATTTTCTCCATTTCTAAATAAAAAACTCTCGAAGTTCAAATTAAAATAACGGGGCGGTTCGATATTTACAAAAAACTAGGTTTCTTCCCATTACTAAAAAAAATGAAGTCCAAATTTAAAAAATGGTGAAGTTCGGTGTGAATAAAATACTCAGATTTTTTCTCGTTACTAAAGACTAAAACGAAGAAGTTCAAATTTAAATAAAAAAACAACTAAAAAATTTAATAAAATATGAAAAGTGCGATATTACATTGCATTAAAAAAGTAGAGGTTTACAAAAACTTATGAGGATGTTGACATTTTAAAAATCTGGAAGTTGAAAAAAATTGAGCAAGAAGCTCAAATAAAAAAAGTACTTCAAAAATCTCTATAAAAACGGATTTTCCCCTTTGTAAAAAAATCAGAGAAGTTCAAATTAAAAAGAGGAACATTTTAAAATAATTTATAAAATTATTTTCCACGATCTAAAAAAACTTGAAGTTCAAATTAAAATAACGGTGTGGTTCAATGTTTATAAAAAAGGATTTCCCTGTTAATAACAAATAAAACTAAGAAGTTCAAATTTAAAAAATGGTGAATTTCGATGTCTATAAAAAATAAAAAATATGGAGGTCAAATTAAGAAGGTCAAATTGAAATAGCAGAGCAGTTCAAAAATTTCTAAAAAGGATTTCTGTATTACTAAAGAATAAAACCAAGAAGTTCAAATTTCAAAACCTCTGTAGTTCAAATTAAAATAGCAGAGCAATTCGAAGTTTATACAAAAACAGATTTAGCCCATGCCTAAAAAGTAAAAGCCAAGAAGTTCAATTTTTTAAACGAGAGCAGTTCGAACATTAGAACAAAAATTGGATTTATCAATTTTCTTAGAAAAAAACAAGAAGTTCAAATTGAAAAAATGGAGCGGTTTGATTTTTATAAAAAAAATCAAGAAGCTCAAATTACAAAAATGGAGTAGTTCGGTGAATACAAAAAACTCAAATTGTTTTTGGTTCTAGGCAAAATAAACATGTGAAGTTCAATTTTAAAAAAAGTTGTTCAATGTTTACTTAAAAATCATTTTTTCCTTCCTGAGAATAAAACTAAGAAGTTCAGTGTTTATAAAAAAACCTAGGGTCTACATGCTCAATTTTAATGAGTGTTTTAGGAGTTAGGGCAAAAAAACAGAGAGCGGTTCAAAGTGATAACAGCCAGAAGTTCACGTACTACACGGTGTGTGTTTCATATGAGAATAAAATGTATAAAAAGGCAAAGTCCAAAAAAATTGTTGCTAGAAGTTCATGTCCTTGGCCGGAGAAAGTTCAAAAATTCTTGTGAGAGAGGTTCATAGTGTATTTACATGTTCAAAACACAAAAAATATGTCGTTTTTGATGTTTTAAAATAATTCTCTTAATCCATTACAAATTTGAAATAAAATGTTGTATGTGAAAAAAGGTTCTCCTATTCAATAACTTTCCAAGAGTATATCGTATGCTCTATTTCAAAATAAACGGTTAAAAAATCCGTGTATGTTGTTCGAAACAAAATTTTAACCGTATTAGATAAAGTTATGTCTTTTCAACAGGTTTCTAAAAGGTATATCATTTTGTGTAAGTCTGGTGAATGGGTGAGAAATTACGAACAAAAATACGTGACAAATGTTCAAAGTGAAAAGAACGGGAAGTTCAACTACTACACGGAATGCGTTTCAGATGAGAATAAAAGAATAGAAAACTAAAGGCTTAAAAGGTTTGTTGCAAGAAGTTCACGTGCTCCTCCCGGCATAGTTCAAAAATTCAAGTGCGAGATGTCCGCTGTTCATTTACATGTTCAAAAAAAGGCAAAAAACGACGTTGTATTGCCATTTTTAAAACTGCTCGCAAACGGCAACAAATTTGTAACAACTGTCTACAAGAAAAAGTTGCTCCTATTTTTAAGCTTTCCAATGGTATATTATATGCTACATTTCTATAAACGGTATAAAAGTTTCATGTATACCGTTAAAAACACGTTTTTACGTATTCAAAAAAAATCTCTTAAACCGGCGCGAATATGAAAAAATGGTCAACACGTGGAAGTTGCACGTTTTCAACAACTTTCCATCGGTATATCATTTGCTCAATTCCGGTAAGTGGTTGGGGAGTTACGGGCAAAAAACAGCACGTGAAAAACAGAGTGAAGTTCAAACAGAACTGCCCCAGAAGTTCAACCTCTTCGCGCAGTGCATTTTTGGAGACTCTGTTTTCGCGATGAAGGCAGAACGCATGATCTCGTCGTTTTCAAAATTACTTAAAAACGGCTAGGAATCAGAGGAAACTTTCTATATGAAAAAGTTTTGCATTTTATATAGCTATCCAGCGGTATATTATTTGCCCCATTCCGACAAAGTTTGCGAAAATTATGGGCAAAAAACGTTTTTAGCCATTTTCAAAATTGACTTAAAACCGTAAAGAATTGGGAGAAACATTATATACAAAAAAGTTTCGCATTTGTTCAGGCTTTCCAACGCCATATCATTTGCTGCATTCCGACAAACCATTTAGAAAAAACCCAGAAAATACGAACTCGGAGGAACTTCGACCGTTTTCTAAATTACTTTTAAACCGTTCGAAATTAGAAAAAACTTTCTATACGAAAAAGAAGCGCCTTTTCATAAGCTTTCCAACGCCATATCATTTGAATCAATCCGACTTGTCGTTTTCAAATTATGCCAAAAAAACTAGCTCGGCTGTTCGGTTTGAAAAATTCCACTATTTTTCAAATTAGTCTTTAATCGTAGGGAATTTGGGAAAACTTTATATATGTGGAATGAGCGGATTTGCAGCAGTTTTCCAATGCCGTATTATTTGCCTCATTTCGATAAACGACTTAGAAATGGTCTCGAAAATACGATTCACGTTTTTTTGCATGAAGAAAAACGGTTTGTAAAACTACTCTTAGGCGTTGTTTGGATGAGAGGAACATACAGAACGCGATCTGCATAAGCTAGGAAAACGGCCTAACCGTACAAAATCCTGTTTGGCTCCTCCAACAAACCCACGGATATAGGAAACTCGTTTCTCAAAAACCCAGAATTCCGGGTTTGTGGGAAAACCAGTATTAGTCGTTTTTCCACAAACGCGATTAACAAATACAGATCGCAACTGCCCATCTCCACCCCCGCCCGTTCCTCAATAACTTCATTGGCGCCACTTTTGCTTTCTGCGACTCACCTCCCGCCTTTTTCCTCCCTTTTTTTTTGAGGATCACCTCCCGCCTTTTTCCATTGCCTATATAACAGGATTCTGTTTGCCCCGCGGTGCGTTCTACACACAGATCGCACGGGCTGGCTGTGATCCCCAGCCAGAGGCACCGGATGGAATACATTGGCTTTGGATCTGAACTTGGTCATCTTCAATAGGACTGCACACCTCCATCGGGCTCTTGTCATCATCATCTTCCCGTCTTCAATCAGGATCAGTGGCTTCACCCATCCTACACGGTAAGATAAATTATCTACAGTTACAAAATTCTGCAATATGAATTATATATACTTTCATGTTATTGTTCATTGACTTAATTCTATTTGGTACTGAACCCTATTTTGCATACAACCTCTGATAATTTTATATAGGCAATTCCTAGATTATACAAGATCCAACAACCTGGTAATTCCTAAATATGTATGTGTGGTACATACGAGAATCAGGGTGCACTATAAGTATCGATCATATCTATCTATATTATATAGTGTATGGTAAGAGCACTATAAGTATCAATCATATCTATCTATATTATGTAGTGTATGGAAAGAGCTACGAAGTAGGCAAATGAAGACTAGAATACCTTGTGATGTCCAATGTGTAGTTTATGGCAGTAAGTGGGGCACCCGAGCCAGCTTTATAAGTAAATGAACTTCATGCTTGAGATCTTGGCTGCAACCCAGGAAAGTAACTGGTCAGGGAATATCTCATTAGAAGATTGTGCAACAAAAATTGAAGTATGCAGTCACACCTAGAACAAAAAGATTAGTTCACTCCTCGACTCCCATTTGTGTACACTGACCACAGGAATACACATCAAAAGATCGAAATATTAGTGGCATGCTCATTTTCTTCCACTTCGTAGATTTATCCTTATGAACCAAACGACTCATCTTGCATTATTTCTTATATTGTATCTCCCTGTAGAAAAACATGGATGATGAGAAGGACAAAAAAAGTAAGAAGGAAAACACAGATAAAGCTAAGCGCCATGTATGGAAATCTTCAGAGGACAAAATACTGCTCAATATATTGAAAGATCAAAGTCTACAGGGAGGTAAAGAAGGAACAGATTACACAAAGAAAGCATGGCGTGATATATTAGAACAATTCAATGATTCAAGGGTAGACAAACTTGAATTACAACAACTGAAAAATCGTCATAAGTACTACAGGAGTTGCTACACTACCATGGACAGACTTCTAAAACTCACGGGATTTGGTTGGGACGACGATGATAAAATGATAAAAGCTTCAGAAGAAATTTGGGAAGAACTAATTAAGGTAACTTTGTGTGGGTAGAATTCATATAAAGTTCTCATATCCTATTATTAACCAAAAATTAAACAACTTGCAGAAGGATAAGTCACTCCAGGAATATCGAGATAAGGTGTGGCCTAGTTGGGTAGATCTTCAAGCCATATGTGCTAGTTCAACAGCATCTGGAGCTGGTGCTGTATCTAGCAAAGGAAAAGATGCTGCATGTACAAGCAAATCTTCACAAATTGATCTCAATACGGATGTTGAAATACATGAGATTGATTCTGATGAAAGCAATGCTTCCCCTGGTGTCTTCATGAAGAAGTCAACTACCATTGAGGAAGAAAAAAAGAAGTTCCCTGGAAGTGGATCAAAAGAAACTGCAAGAGGACAAAAACGGACAGCCGACGATGCCATATCAGCAATTGACCGCCTTGCAGATGCATCACTTAGCATTGCTGAAGCAAAGAAAACAGTAGCACAGCAAAATGAAGCTTACTCAGTTAAATCATGTATGGCAATATTAAATAGCATGAGTAATCTAGATCCCAAAGAGAAACTAAAAGCGGTCAAGGCATTTACAGATAGTGATAAACGGGCCATATTCATTGAGATGGATGATGAGACGCGGAAGCTTTGGATTCTTGATCCTTAGAATTTTTGTAATACAACTTTGAGCGTAGAATTTTATTTCAGTAGTTGTCGTAGATTCAGAAAACGATTTCCATTATGTTGTTCATTTGACGGTTTAGCACTGTTATATTTTGAAACAATTATCCTGAGATGATACAATCAATAATGTATATTGTGCAGGGAACTATGAACAACTCGGATGTGCCAGATGATGAACTTTCTGATTCCGAGCAAGTGCTTATTAATAACATTTCTGCAGTGTCCTTGTTTCGTGATGTGTTGTTTACAAGGGTCGTAACACCTCTATATTAACTGGTGCTCAGAAAACAATAGAGTTGTTAGAGGGACATCCAGTTAGATTTTATGAACAAATTCGTCTTGAGAAGCACACATTCTACTTGTTGCGTGATGCTTTGTTGGAGAGAAAGCTACTTAAGGATACAATTCGAATGACAGTGGATGAACAACTACTCATGTTTCTACATACAATTGGTCACAATGTTAGAAACCGTGTCATCCAAGATAGATATCAGCATTCTGGCGAACCAATCAGCCGACACTTCAACGAAGTTTTAGATGCCATAAATGGTTTGCGTGATGTTTGCATAACAGATCCAAACAATCAAGTCCCATCAAAAATATTGGGTGACGAAAGGTTCTACCCATATTTCAAGGTATATTTTTTATTCGAAGCGGATACTCCTTTTACATATGATTTTCATAAATACAATGTCCACAACATATAAACTTTGTTATTTGACTAACAAAAAATATCCCAACAGAACTGCCTAGGAGCAATTGACGGGACACACGTTGAGGCAAAAATCAGGCTTGATAAGCAAACTCCGTACAGAAATAGACATGGTTATCCATCTCAAAATGTAATGGCAGTAGTGTCATTTGACATGACATTCTCTTATGTCGCTGCTGGATGGGAGGGTTCTGCATCGGATCAAGCTGTTCTAAGATGGGCTGTTACTAGTGGGGTTTTTGTTGTTCCTGAAGGTAAAATTACAAATATATGAATTATTTTGGTATTTATATCTACAATATAAATAAAGATTCTGAGTGTGCTATGAAACCTCATGTGCAGGCAAATTTTACCTTGTTGATTCAGGCTACGCAAATACTCCAAAATTTATTGCCCCATATCGCGGAGATCGCTATCATATTGCTTCTTTTCGTGGATGTAATCGGCGATATACTGGTGAGAGGGATTTGTTCAACCATCTGCATGCACAGCTGCGGAACGTTGTTGAACGAACTTTTGGTGTTCTAAAAGCTCGTTTTCCCATTCTAAGTAGGAAAGGAGGAATTCCTTATCCATATAGAACCCAAGTTAAAATTGTTATGGCTTGTTGCATTATCCACAACTTCATAAGGAAGGTTAATCAGCGTGATGAGTTGTTTGAGCTTTATGAGCATGGGGAAACACAAGAAAATGCAGACCATGGTGATCAACAAGTTCATGGGCAAGCGAGAGAAGATGATCGAGTTGCCGGTGAGAGAGTTCGTGCTGGCATCGCTCGACAGTTGTGGACTAATCATCAACAACGTGCGACTCAACACCAACAAGATGATTAAGCACTGCAATATTTGATTTCCATCTTTAATTAGAGATATATTTGCACAATTATTGTTAGAACTTTAAATTTCTTTATATGTTCATGAACTCCCATTCTTTTGTAGGCTAATGAGAGCTCTCTCTCTCCCTCTCTCTATCTATAGCTACACAATGAAATGTTACTGTTTACCAATCGGTTCAGCAAATGAAGCAACCAATAAACTACTTCAAATGGGTGTGTTCTTATGTAACATAAGAGTGTTCCCATCCAACCTACGCACCAGATTCTACAATGGATCAAGTGCAAAGCTTATAGGCTTTCACTCCTACAAACGCACCTGAATCTTCTTGTTTTTAGAAAGAACATGAACCGGTTCAGTTCTCACTATGCTTTGTACAGTAGCACTCTCTTCCAAGTTGCACTATACAAATTCCAGTATATGTACCTAATTGATAAGACCTGTTAGTTATGAAGTATCTTTCTGTCGGCAAGTGCATGATACAGACCATGAAAGCAAGCTAAGAAACTAGTAAATAGCTCCCCCTCTCAGCAAGTGCATGTCAGACCATGTTAACAATACAATTTGCAAAAAAAAAAAATCAAACATACCTGCTCCTCTGAATCGCAGTCCTCGAGCTTGTCCTCCCCATCCGCTGTTACTGATGGTCATGTTGGTCAGGGTGCGGGAGCTACAGCTGCCTGCTGCCCCCGGCGCCGCCGATCTAGTGGTAAAAGGCAGGCATGTGCGTCGAGCTGAAGCAGCGCCACTCGCCGGGTAGAGCTTTTGCGGGGCCGACGGCCGATGAAGCGCAGTAGGCGTAGCGACCTAGCCATCCAGGGGAGGGGAGGCGAGCAGGCGCAGCGGCGTCTACCTGGCGATCTGGGCGTCCGGCGGAGGGGAGTCCAGCAGCAACCGGGGTCCAAGGGGTGGAGGTGCGCACTAGCCGGCGTCCGCGCGCGGATTCTTCGACGGTCGAGAGGAGGGGAGTAGCGGTGTCAACGAGCGGAGGAGGAATCGGAGGGGAGCAGAAGCACTACGAGCTTGGATGACGCCATGGTGGCCGATTTGGGGAAAGTGAGAGTGACTCACGGGAGGAGAAAAGGAATAGGAACAGCCCCACTCGTGGGTATCCAAACAAGGAAAATGACGACCAGTTTTCCCATTTTCCTATCCAAACGTAACTTTTCACATACTGGTTATTTACAAAACGTAACGTAAAACGGGTTTTCCTAGAAATCAGCTAAAAACTCGTTTTCTATAATCCTATCGCTAATCTCCACTATCCAAACAACCACTTAATCCGTGTAGATTTTGATAAAATTTTAACTTAGGTTGTGATCCATGTGTCGACAGCTTTCCAACGGTATATCGCAAGACCCATTTGGACAACCTTTGCGGAAGTTCAACCTCTCCTTGGGTGAAATTCAACTACTACTACGACGACGGGACGGGTAGTTATCAGAATATTATTCTGATCCCGTGATCAGAATATTGTATATATATATAATTTGTCCTATATATATATATATATACTACTTTATCATTGTAATTATGTTAATATACTATATATAAAATACTTGAAAGTGAGTTACATTAAAAAATTGCAAGTTGGGCCATGGTTTTTATTATATTTGTGAAATACGTATATATTTGTACGTAAAAAAGAGCATACTCAAAATACGATACATACTACGAAAAAAATAGTATATATATACTAACAATAATACATACAACATAGAAAACTCAAGTGGCGGTAACTACCACCGATGATAGATAAAATTTGTTATATATATATATATATATATATATATATATATATATATATATATATATATATATATATATGGAGCATGGATTTGCTATCCACACTAGCTAGGGGGGTTGGTATCGGAACCGTTCATGCGCTTTGAGATCCGCACGTTTGGGTGGATATGGTTCTGAATTTCTGAATTGTTGAATTTCGCCATGACGCAAGAGGTAAGCTTGGCATGCACCTTTATGCATGTGTAGTCCCGGAATAGCAAGCTAGTCTCTGACTTCGCAGTTGTTTTCAGATCAAAGGCTGCCGCTCCTTTCTCACCCGGCAGTGGGCGACAGTAGCTATTTCGGGCAAACATGTAGATGGACCGGTGGAGGTCAAATACTAAAAGGTCTGAGCCGCGTTGCACTCATCCGGGCATTAAAACTTGCTATTTTGGTCCAGTGTACACGGTTCGGCACCGTTCGTGCTAGAAAATGAAGCCGCTTGTCCGCTCTTTTTTGTTGCAGCATGGAAGCCCCCTTGAATGCAGCCAAAAAAGTGTATACGTTGAGTAAATGTCGACCTACTGGCAGTTCAGGTGGCCCGGTAATGCAACAGTACGGCTGGTTAATGGTGTATGATAATTTTGTTAATGCAACAGTACGGGTTGAGCACGAAAACGACCGACGGTAGTGAGCATGGCACTTAGTGTACCATCAAATGTAAAAGGAAAATAAGAAGATACATCTGATAGCGTTTTGGCATTATTTCCTATGGAGTTCAAAAACTTCGTGTGCGGCGCATCCAATCAAAGCTGCCGCGGAGACAAACTGGATTATCACGGCTACAACCTTCACCTTGCGTAGCGCCTTATTTTCTCTACAGGTGTCTCAACTTGCCACGTCCGTCAGCTGACGGCTGGCTACGGCACGTGCCGCATATCTCCTTGCGCTGGAGATCATGAACGTGCAGTACTTACTAACGTAACGTAATCGTCGATGATGTTATTCCTGATCGATACCATGCACCCATTAATCATCCCTGATCGACCGTAACCGCGGTTCGCTGATGGCCATGGCCTGGTGCGCTACTCAGAGTACATGGGTGATAGATCAAGAATGGCGCTCGATTGCGACCCAGCACATTGGATACCCACCACGAGTGCAGGTCAAAGTCATTTTTCCCGGTGCGAGCAGTGTCCGGACCTGCTCGAATTTTCGTCAGATAAGACCACGTACGTTTTCGTATTGACAGAAAAGACCACCTACAATTCATATTGACAGAAAAGACCACGTCGTCCGTGACGACAGGTCCGGCAGCCAACACGTGGCACCTGCCGCTACGGACGGCAACGGCAGGACCTGCCGCCACAGCACATGGCGGCAGCTCGGCTGCAACAGAATTTCATAAGCGGGCGGGCCCTGCCGCCACTCCCTATGGTGGCAGCTCCTATTTTCTGCTGCTGCAGACAACCACAGGAAGCAGCAGCATATATGAGAATGATGACCCTTTATTTGTGCTGCTGCGTCTGCGTGCCCCCTCTCATTCATGCCGCCCCAGCCTGCATCGCACCGCACTGCAATGCATGCAGCCATCTGTGCAGCAGCAAAAAGGATCCAACAGTAGAAACACCCACAAAACAGCAACCATGCAGATGAATGAGATCGAGGCATGCGGTGCAAGAGTTCAAGGCCATTTATAATGGACCTGGCCCCATTTGATTGGATATGTGCCATGTAAGACTTTTTTTTTTTTTGAGGATAACTACCCAACAACACCATAACTCAATCGGTGTATTCAGATAGCATCAGCGAATGGAGCGCGTCCGGCACCTTCGCGATCAACAGACAGTCTCCATACTTCCTTGCTCTGACCGCAAGTTCATGAGCTAGCTTGTTCTGTCCCCTCTTGATAGCTTTTACTTGAACTGAGCTAAACATTGGCATCACATTTTTTATTTCACAGGCTATCCAGAAGCACTCTGATCGACTAGTCCCTTCGCCACTGATCTCCTTGGCCATCATTGCATTATCCGTCTCAACTATGATCGGTCCCCTGTACAGCCTTGCCAGTGCCGTCAGGCCCAACAGGATGGCCTGACCCTCTGCTTCCTCCACTGACTTACATGTGTTCATCGTCTTGCTAGCAGAGAAGAACACTAGGCCTTTGTTATCTCTTGCGACAGCACCCGCCCAGCTTTGTCCCGATCCCGAGAGGAAGCCTGCATCCGTGTTCAGTTTTACTACACCGATTGGTGGGGCTTCCCATGGGGCCAGTGGCGGAGCGTGACAAGCGATCAAGGGGGGGCCAATTTTTAAACTGAATGCAAAATATGCATGAAAACATATGCAAATCACATGAACATTACATGGTAACCGAACATAGCTTGCTCTTTCTTGACAGTTCGACCTATCGATTCGTCGCCTTGGCAGTTGTGGTGCATGCAGCAGCAAGCAGCTGACGAATCGATCTAATGCCACCAGATGCAGCAAGTAGCCGGCGAATCTATCTAATGAAGCTGAAAGCAAGCATCCCGTGCAGATGCAGCAGCAAGCAGCAAGCTGTTCATAAAACAATCAATCAAGCTGCTTGTAGTAGCTAGCTAGCTTTGTACGTACATAGTGCGTCTATATCCTTCCAGTTAATCGATCTAATGCTCTAGAACCAACATAGATAATAATTGAATTGGCAGGGGAATCATTCACTGATTGGCTGAACCAAAACGCTTAGTATACGTAGTAGTAAAAATTTACAGTTTTGGAAGGGGGGGTCACGACCCCGTTTGGCCTCCAAGAGGCTCCGCCAGTGCATGGGGCACTCGCCTCGGGAATCGATTGGTTTCTCGGAACCGTTGGGCAGATAGGGGACAGTGACCAGGCTCTCTTGCTTTCCTGACCATCATTTGGTGTAGATAGATTCCTCAACTCTTCCTCGTACTGCACCAGGAATAGCATAGATCTGGAAACTGATTCTTTGCCGTCATTGTGCACACAATTATCACGCAAAAACTATGCGCGCGACAGCAACAGCACAATTTTCCTTCGCATGTCTGGTTCATGCTTGTCCAGCAAGATTTGCAACCAGTCCTTCCCCGTATACCTGAATTCATTTTCCTCGGGCAGACGCCACTTCTTTCTCATTTCAAACCTGAGCGCGATGCTTTTTGTGCATGAGATGACAGCATGGAACTCATCTTCATCTCCATTCCCACATATGTCACAAACACTGTCATGCACAATAGTGCGTCTGAATTTGTTCCTCTTGGTCGCCAAGGTATTTGTTGCAATTCGCCATCCGAAAATTTTGATCCTCTCCGGGATATCCAACTTCCAGATTATATCCCAAATGCTTCTGTTTCCAGCCTCACTAGCCGAGCTTGAAGGTCCGTCTTTCATATTATTCTTCAAGCTCGCGGTAAGTTTGTACGCACTCCGAACAGAAAATACCCCGTTCTTTTCGTAGTGCCAAGCAATGCAATCCTCAACCTCCACCGAGGGGATTTTTATCTTATAGATCTCCTCAGCATCAAAAGGGTAGAAAATGTTACCGATCAGATTTCTGTCCCAGTTCCTCGATTCTTGGTCAATCAGTTGGTTTACCCACCGCAGCCTTGACCTTCTTATAAAACTGGCTGATTTCAGCCCACTCTCTCTTGGGATCCATTGATCCCGCTGTATTTGGATACTTTTCCCATTTCCAACTCTCCAGATGAGCCCTTTTTTAAGCAGTTCTAGACCATGCTCAATTCCTCTCCAGACCGGTGAGGCGTCCGAGGTGAAAACAGTGTTGAGGAGATCACCATTTGGGTAGTATTTTGATTTGAGCACTCTCGCACATAGGCTGTTAGGGTTTTGGATCAGTCTCCAGCTCTGTCTCGCCAGCAATGCCAAATTAAATAAGTGCATGTCACGAAAACCAATACCCCCGGCTCTCTTTGGCATAGTCATCCTTTCCCAAGACATCCAGTGCACTCTTCTTTGCCCCTCCTCATCGCCCCACCAAAAGTCTCTAATCATCTTTTCATATTTCTCGCAGAAACCCTTTGATAGGAGAAACACACCCATGATAAAGACTGGAAGAGCTTGGACAACAGATTTAACATGGACCTCTTTTGCAGCATATGACATGAATCTCTCATTCCAGATGTTGCATCTTTTACCCAATTTGTCTATGATTGGCTGAAAGTTTTCATCTTTCATCTTACCTTCCGGAGTTGGGAGTTCCAGGTATTTGCTCTCAAAAGTGGCTGACTCCACTTCCAGAACGGCCTTGATTTCCTCCTGTACATGAGCTGGGCAATGTTCACTAAAGAGAATTGAGCATTTACCCGAGCTAAGGAGTTGCCCCGTGCAACGTTGGAAAACAGTTAAAACCCACTTAATCGCCACGGCTTGTTCAACTGTACCCTTGAAGAAGAGCATACTGTCATCTGCGAACAGCAAGTTTGAAATACCGGGGCTGTTTCGAGCGATCTTGATCGGTGTGATATTCCCTTCGTTTACCTCCTTGTTTAACAAGTTAACCAGGCCATCCGCAACAAAAAGAAAAAGGTACGGGCTGAGAGGATCACCTTGCCGCAGCCCCCTTGATGGCTTGAAAAACTCTAAGTGTTCCCCATTGCATTTTACTGAAAATCTTACCGAGGTCACGCATTCCATAATCCACCTGATCCATTTCTGACAGAAGCCAAATTTATCCAGAACTTCCTCGAGGTACCTCCAGTCTACGCGATCATACGCCTTTGCCAAGTCAAGTTTGTATGCGCAATGGGTGTTAAACTGATTCTTGCTATGCTGGATTTTATGAAAGCACTCGAATGCAATTAACGCATTATCGGTGATTAATCTCCCCGGGATAAACGCGCTTTGGGTCTCCGAGATGATATCATCGAGAAGAGGCCTAAGTCTATTCACAAGGCACTTTGAGATGACTTTGTAATTCACGTTGCATAGACTAATAGGCCGGAAGTCCTTCAGAGATTGGGGGTCATTTCCCTTCGGGATTAGGACTATCACAGTATCGTTTATGCCTTCCGGGAGCACTCCACTGGTGAAAAAATGCAGAACAGCGGTCACCACATCCTTCTTCATGACGCCCCAGTTCCTCTGGTAGAAACGGGCTGGGAAACCATCCGGGCCGGGCGCCTTCAACGGGCCAATCTGAAAGAGAGCATTACTTACTTCTTCTTCAATAAACTCCTGCGTTAACTGGGCATTTATATCGTCCCCAATTGATCTCTTCGTCAGTTCAATCAAATCATGAGGATTCACCACATCGTCCTTTGTATACAGTGTTCTGAAAAACTCGGTTGTGTGCTCCTCAATTTCTTTTTTGTCTGTAAAACAGTTCCCTTGATCGTCTTTCAGCTTTGTGATGGCGTTCTTTTTTCTTCTCCACGTTGCTTTCCTCTGAAAATATTTTGTATTACGGTCCCCTTCCTTCAATTCTGACACCCTAGACCTCTGTCTCCACATCATCTCTTCTCTTAGAAGCAGCTCATCTAACTCTTTTGATAGTTGTTTAATTTTAAGCTGCTGTTCTACAGACTGTGGGTTTCTCCAAAGACAACCAAGTTTCTTCCTGATCTCGGCTGTGTTTCTCAGGACCGAGCCAAAGTCCTTAGCCGCCCACTGCCGCAGGTCTGATTGCATGGTGTTAAGCTTTGCTCCAATCTTCTCTAATGACTCAGTAGTACCATTCTTATTCCAAGATGTTTCAATGGATGCACTTAGCGACTCCACCCGTTCCCACATATACTCGTATCGGAAGGCAGGTATGCGTTTCTCATTTGTTGGTCTCCATTCAAGTCTCGGGCCAAAGCGAACTAGGAGCGGGAGGTGGTCTGATCTAGATGAACAAATGTGTTATACAGTTGCTTCTCTGAAAATATTGCTCCATGACGAAGATGCCACTCCCCTGTCAAGCCTTGCTTTCACATTCCTCACACCCTCCTGTTTATTATCGAAGGTCCAAACCGGTCCTCTGTAACCCAAGTCGAACAATCCACAATCCGATAGGGCATCCGAGAAGTTGGCCATATTCTTTTCGGATCTTTTAGTGACAGACAGATGTTCAGATTGACATAGAGTTTCATTGAAATCCCCAATAGCAAACCATGGGGCGTTTGATACCGTTTTTATTCTGCGAAGGAGGTTCCACATATGATGACGCTCCTGAGACTTAGGTTCACCATAGACAAAGGTGCCCCTCCACTGATGGCCGTGAGGATTTAGGCTGATTAACACATCGATGTACCTCAAACCCTCGGCAATCTTTATTATCTCAACGCTTTCATCATAAAACAGAGCTAAGCCACCACCCTTTCCTACACCGGGTTGGGTGATACAGTGCTTAAGACCTAGCCTCCATCGCAAGTTCCTAACATACTTATTCTTTTGCCGAGTCTCTGAAAGGAAAACGATCTTTGGCTTATAAGTGTGCACGAGGCACACCAGCTCCTGAACTGTCCGGGGCTGCCCGAGGCCCCCGCAGTTCCAGCTTAGGAGCGTCATGGCTCCTGGTGGATGCCTCCATTGGCATCCACCAGGTCACCGGCAGCCCCGGGGCCGGTTGCTCCATCTCCACCCATCTTACCATTGCTGTCATCTTCCTCTTTGGCCAAACGCTTCTGCTTCTTGTGTTGATCCTTGTCCATCACTTCCTTCTCTGAATTGCAGTCAGCTGCCTCCCCTGATCCGCGCTCCCCTCTCTTCCCCAGAACTGACACTGAGTCCCCACTGCTTTCCTGAATCTTCCTAGCATCTGCATTTTCTTTCAGTCCCACATCTTCCATTGCTCTATTCTTCAGCTTCTTGTACTCTGCCTTTTCCTTTGTGTGGTAGGCTCCACTGGGTTGGGAGTCGCCACCGCACCAAACTGGGCCACCGGGCCAAAACCCGGCGGGTAGCTGAGAGTCTCTGTCGAAGTTTCAGACCCGCCATCAGTTCCTGTAGCATGTACATCAACCGCAGCAGCCTGCGGGTTAAGTGCATAACCCGGCGAGTTGTGCAGTTCTTCAGATGCCTCGGGCCCCTGATCCGTCTTGCCTTGATTGCTGGCCATCTGGGGAGCCGAGCCCAAAGGTGGCTCGAAGCTCTTCAACAGCGGGGTTAGCTCTGACTGTGCCCTGATCAAGCGTTTTTGCGGTGTACCCCCAACCCTGATTGCACTGACTGCGGCAATTGCTTCCTGCACTATCGGATCAGCTAGGACATCCTCAGGGACACCACCGTGGCTCACCATTACTGCCCTCTTTGACCCCCACTTGTTCTTTGCCTCATCTTCAGCACCGAAGTTGAGGAAGCGGCGTGCACCACCTACCTCCGGGAGGATGATTCCACTGACACTGCTACTCTTTTTGAATGGAGAGGCACGCATTGCTGCCGTGAACCTCATCGTTTGGAGGTTCTCCGGCAGCTTACAGTCGCGTTGGCCATGTCCAATTCGCCCACAGTACGCACAGAAGCGTGGGGCTCTCTCATACTTCACTTCTAAGATGTGCAGCTCATTCTCTTCCTCCCCTTCCCTAGCTAGTTCTCTCGTTTTTATTTCCCTAGTCAGAGGCTCATCTACATCATGTTCCACTCTAACCCTAATGAACTCATTCCGGATTCTACCGTTTCTGTCCACATCAACCTCTATGACCCTTCCCAGTAGGGCACCTAGCTGTTCACCCACCTCTTTTGAGAGCATGAGTGGAGGTACATCAAAAATCTGAGCCCAAATTGGCATGTGTGCAATCTCAACATCGCCCGGCGCTCTGGTGCTGTCCGTCGGGACGATCAGGAAAGGATCCCCACGGTGCGTCCACGGGCCATTGGCGAGGATGAAACGAAAGTCACCCTCCCTCTCGAACTCCATCAGGTACCTGTTGTTCTTCAGCTGGGTGTAGTGGAGTCTGCCGTGCAGCCCCAACTTGTCCTTGAGCTCCTTGAAGAGGCCGGCCGCGCTAAAAGCTTGCATCGAGAAGAAGAGGCCCACCGCGAGCCACCTTGTGCGCATGGCTTCCCTCTCTCTCTCGAGGTTCAGCACCACCACTCCTGGTTCCTGCGCCTCCATGGGTGCCCGTCCGTTGGCCCTGGACGAGCTCCCCCGCAGTAGCCTGCGGTCGCTCCCGTCGCCGCGGTTGCAGGAGTCGATCTCCTCATGCTCATGCATCGCGGCCTTGTCCTTCCCCTCGCCTTGGTTCGTCATCTGCACTACAGGATTTCGTGTGGTGAGTTGGGTGTCTTGCAGGGATAACTGCTTTGGTTTCATCCGCTTTTATAGACCCTGGCATGCCCTTTTCCTCAGTCGAGCTTGGATGTTGAATGGGAAATTGCTGATTCTTCCCGGATTCTGTGCTCTGCAATATCATTTCGTGCCCATCTGCACCTCCTCCCCGATCTGGGGGATCTCCCTGAATTTGAAACTTGACACTGACCTGTTCGCATCCACGATCGCCTTCCGTAGTAGGTCGCTGCAGCTCTTCCCTCATCTCTCTGATCCGGATCCCCAATTTCCCCAAACCTTGATTCTCCCTCAATCCACGATCCCCTCCGGTTTCTTTCCTCAACTGTCTCAATCGCGCTTTCCTCTCCACTAGGTCACGCAGTGCCTTCCTTGTTCTGAGCCACGAATCTCTGAGACCCAGCGGATCGTGTTGATCTCCTCCATCTATGGATCTCACGTACGCTCTCTTCTCTCCCTGGGATCTCTCAATCTTTGGCTGTGGATCTCCGACTCTCTTCTCACTCGAGGATCGCCACGGGTTCGCCTCCCCCTGGGGAGCGAAAATCACGGGATCGCCCATCACCTCGTTGCCATGTAAGACTTGTACTAGCCTATCGTCTGAGCAGCCACGGTGCAGCAGCAAAAAAGGAGCTGCCGCCATGGTGTGTGGCGGCAGGGCCCGCCCCCTCTCTCCGTTATGTTTTCAATTCAACTGTCGCCCGCATACGAATCCTGTTGCAGCCAAGCTGTCACCGTGCGCTGTGGCGGCAGGTCTTGTGTGCCACATGTTAGCTGCCGGATCTGCCGCCACGTCGACGTGGTCTTTTCTGTCAATACGAATCGCATGTGGTCCTTTCTGTTAATATAAAAGCGTAGGTGGTCTTATCTGACAAAAAATCGACCTGCTCTACCTTTCGCGTTTGCAGTATTTCAGGCTGCCTCTTTTTTTTAAGGCTGCCTCTGTCCAGCAACAGCAGCCGAATTCAGGGAGAGTATGCCAACAATCCTGCCGCTGTGTGTTGCATGCATATCGATGCACCACCAAACGTGGTCAATTAGCATCTGCCAATGACGCACAAGGTCCAAGATTGCATGGCCATCAGCACTAGCACTACGTACGCGCATATATATCATGTCAAAGGTCGCTGAGTATATACTATATCACCTGATTGCATTCATTGATGCGTAGTGGACCAAGCCAGCTTATACATGCATCTGGCCCTAACACATAAAAATTTGCTTTGACAAATACGCATACAAAATAAATAAGAATTTTTCCATAGAGGGAGGAGAGAAGGAACTAAAACTCAGATTTTTATCTGTTATTTATAGCGACCATCATATTAGAACATTGAATTTAAATCAGTCTATTATTTTATTAGCCACATAATTTTTTTACAAAAAATCATTTAATACCCAAGTTATCAATTCAGAACAATTGCCGCACGCGTTATAGAGAGTGAGAGAAAAAATAAAATGGATTCTATAAATATTTTATTTCTCATGGAGTATAACTTTAAAATAGGCGAGTGCTAGGCGCCGGCGCGCCGGCCCAAATTTGGGCCGGTCGCCAGCGAGCCGCCTGATTCAGTACGATCAACCCCCATACACACCGCACGATCTGCTTTATTCCTCCCCCAACGCCTTCTTCTTCGAGAAAAAACTCCAACCGCCATGGACGATCGACATGCCCCGCCTCGAAGCACCGCCCCCCCCCCCCCCGCCGCAATGCGTCTCGCATGTCGCTGCCCTCACCGCCAGTCGCCACCCCCGCCGTCGTCGTCTCCTGCGTTTCTCGCTGGCTACGCGCATGCAGCAGCGTGCGCCCGTAGTTGTAGCTCCCTATGGCAACGGTCGCAGCTCCGGTGCGACGCCACAACTCCGGTGGCGACGGTCCTCGATGACGGCACCCCCGACGACGAGCTCGCGAAATGTACTCTCCCTCGGGTTGCCAGTAGCAGCAAAAAAGTCCGCCATCGTAGCAAAAAAACATGCATGTTCCAGCAAAAAAACTCGCCGGTGCCGCCGCACCCGTCGCCCATCTTAGCAAAAATGCTCACCGGTTAGTAGCTTTTGTCATTGCCGGTTGAAGCAAAAAAGCGACGCGGTTGTAGCACCGGGTCAACGTCCGGTGATGGGATGTAGCAAAATGAGGTGCCGGTTGTAGCAGAAAGGTGACACGGTTGTATCAAAACACTTTACACCGGTGATAGGTTGTAGCAAACGAGACACTGGTTGCAGCACAAAAGCACACGGTTGTAGCGAAAAGTTGACGCTAGTGCCTGCTTGTAGCAAAACCAGACGCCAGTGGTAGCAGGCTGTTGTGTTGGTTGTAGCATCGCGTAAAGGTGGTTGTAGCAAAACCAAAAAATCCCGCTGCCACCGTCCTCCCCTGTCCCCTCCTTGTAGCACTAGGTTGGGAAGAGCGCCCCCCCCCCTCGCAGCTACCTGGAAGAGATGAGCGGGGAAAGGACGGGAGCGGCATGGCACTCCATAGGAGGTGCGAGAGGTGGAGGGCATTGGAGATGGTGGGATCGAGGCGTGGTGCTCCATAGCGGCGCGAGGAAGAAGACTAGGATGCATGGGTGAACGAGTGGACGAGCTGCTAAGAGAGGAAGGGATAAGGTGAATACATGGCGCGGCAGGGAGAGAAGGATCGATCCAGATCCAACGCAGCGCGTGCGTCCGTCTTAACGGTTCGGCCGGTGCCCCGGCTGGAAACGTTTCCCTTTAAAATATGATGTATAACTAGACAGGAGGAGGGCTCCAGTGTCTAGTCAACCTACGAGCAACTTGGGCCTCGCGCCAGCCATCCAGGGTCACATCTCGTCTGAATTTGCCTGGATGTGCCCTAAATCCTGGGTGTCAATTCGTTCAGATAATTCCCATGATATGATCCCGCCCCTTGCTTCTTTCCAACTTTAATGGTTAATCATGTCATTGACGAGTGGGGTGTTCCCACTGCTAGCGTGTTATTTGATTTTTAAGTGGAAGCTTATGGCAGCCACTACCACCCTGCTGGTGTGCCGTTCTCGGCGGGGACGGTGGTGCGAGCTTGTGGCAGCGACGGCAACGCAGATCTGGTTGTCGTGCTAGGTCCGACGACGCAGGATGGTGACGAACACTCTCCTTCTCTTGGGTTCGAGCCGATGGTGCGCGGGGATGGGTGGGTGCCAGTGGTTCCGACCGCACACGCGACGGGGAAGGCTCGGATCTAGGGTTCATGCTCGGGAAGGCTAGATCTGGGACCGAGGCGGATCAGAGTTGCTGCTTTGGCTAGATGAGGTTGGGCTCTGATGTCTACTACACAACTTATTCTTGTATACTCGTGTTGGGCCTCCAAGCGTAGAGTTTTGTAGGACAGTAGCAATTTTCCCTCAAGTGAATGACCTAAGGTTTATCAATCCGTGGGAGGCGTAGGTTGAAGATGGTCTCTCTCAAACAACCCTGCAACCAAATAACAAAGAGTCTCTTGTGTCCCCAACACACCCAATACAATGGTAAATTGTATAGGTGCACTAGTTCGGCGAAGAGATGGTGATACAAGTGTAGTATGGATAGTAGATATAGATTTTTGTAGTGTGAACAATAAAAAACAGCAAGGTAGCAAGTAACAAAAGTGAGCATAAACGGTATTGCAATGCTTAGAAACAAGGCCTAAGGTTCATACTTTCGCTATTGCAATCTCTCAACAATGCTAATATAATTGGATCATATAACCATCCCTCAACGTACGATAAAGAATCACTCCCAAGTTCCTATTAGCGGAGAACATAAGCTAGAAATTGTTTGTAAGGTACGAAACCACCTCAAAGTTATCCTTTCCGATCGATCTATTGAGCCATTCCTATAAGTGTCACAAACAGCCCTAGAGTTCGTACTAAAATAACACCATATGATACACATCAACCAACTCTAATGTCACCTAGACACTCCAATGTCACCACAAGTATCCGTGAGTTGATTATACGATATGCATCAAACAACTTCATAATCATAATATTCAATCCACACAAAGAACTCCAAGGAGCACCCCAAAGTTTCTATCGGAGAAAAGATAATGAAAATGTGCATCTACCCCTATGCATAGATTACCCCAATGTCACCTCGGGAATCCGCGAGTTGAGTGCCAAAACATATATCAAGTGAATCAATATAATACCCCATTGTCACCATGGGTTTTCATATGCAAGACATACATCAAGTGTTCTCAAATCTGAATATTCAATCTGACAATAACGAAACCTCAAAGGGAAAAGATTCGATTCATCACAACAAAGATAGAGAGTGAAAAAACACCGTATGATCCAACTATATTAACAAAGCTCGCAATACATCAAGATCGTGCCATATCAAGAACACGAGAGAGAGAGAGAGAGAGAGAGATCAAACACATAGCTACTGGTACATACCCTCAGCCCCGAGGGTGAACTACTCCCTCCTCGTCATGGAGACCGCCGGGATGATGAAGATGGCCTCCGGTGATGCTTTCCCCCCTCCGGCAGGGTGCCGAAAAAGGGCTGTAGATGAGATCGTGGAGGTACAGAGGCTTGCGGCGGCGTAAAAACTCATCTAGGTTAATTTTCGGGGGTTTCTGAATATATATGATTTTTCAGCGTTGTGGCTTTTCTGCTGCTTCCCCGAAGCTTCCTGGGTCCGTTTCCTTCCAGAAAAAATTGTCAAAAAGTTTCGCTGCATTTGGACTTCATTTGATATGGATTTTCTGGAAAACCAAAAACAAGCAGAAAACAGCAACTGGCACTGGGCACTAGGTCAATATGTTAGTCCATGAAAATCATATAAAAGCCATATAAAAGTGCACCAAAATCATACAAAACTATAATAAACATGGCATGCATACTTCATAAATTATAGATACGTTGGAGACGTATCAGGCTCGACCCGGGTTGCGCTCACGAGCGGCGAGGTTCCTCTTCTCACAGGCATGATGGGCAATGGTGGTGGCCGTGACGCTGCTACTCCATCAGATGCATCAGCGCTGGTGGCCTCGGACTAGGCATCGTGCGAGCTCGCTTGGGTCAAGCCATGGGCTGTGGTCGGGGCCTGCTTTGCGGCACCCGTTGGCAGTCTTGGGTCAGTGTTCCCCTCGGTCCACCAGGATTGGATGGGGATGCAGGTGTCGACGCTTCCTACCGTGGAGATGCGGGCCTAAACCATGGATTGACTGGTTGGGGATACATGTGTCGACGCTTCCTACCATGGAGACGTGGACCCACACCATGGTGAGGAGTGGATGAAGATACTACCTGCTACTCTTCCCACCGGAGTTCAAGTGATGTGATGTTGATGCTTGGCGAGCTCTCGACGCTTGGATGCCGGGGCGGCGACCATGGATGGTGGTCCCCATGTTTCGCTCTCCGATGGGCACCATGGTGGCAGTGGTGGCTATGTCTCTTGGTCGTGGGGACGGCGAGGGGTGTAGCGTAGGCTGCTCGGGCACGATATTTGTTGCTGGCAGTGATGGTGCCCAGATCCAGATCTGGAGGTTTGTGCTTGCCTTGGTTACCCTAGGCCCCCTGCTCCACGGCAACGGCGTCCGTGGATGTCGTTCTCCTCTTGATGTCGTCGTTGGTTCTTCTCTCTGTGAGAGAGGGGGAGAGAGAGCGAGAGAGAGAGAGAGAGAGAGAGATGTGATAGAGATATAGAAATAGAGCGGGGTCACGACTATATGGATGGCCAAGGGCGGCACTGGATTGTCAGAGGGAGCTACTCGACCAGGCTAGTGGACCGAGGGTGCAACAGGCATGATATAAAAAGTGTACCGTCCAATTTAAAGAGTGCACACATCCGGTTATGCAAGGTTCGGGCAATGTAAAATAAAAGTTCCCGTGTCAACACATCGATACGAGGATAGTAGACCACCATGAGGGGTATACCTAGCATGCACTAACAATTCTTAGTCCATAATTGTTGTTTCCTCTTATGCCAACTCGATAGACATATATTTTGAGTGAGCTTCACCACATCTCTTTTTGGCACCTAGATTAAATCTCAATCCACTACACCAACACACACAAAAAAGAGAGAGGAGAGAGAGAGAGAGAGAGAGAGAGAGAGATGTGATAGAGATGTAGAAAAAGAGCGAGGTCACGACAATATGGATGGCCAAGGGCCGCACTGGATCATCTGAGGGAGCTGCTCGACCAGGCTAGTGGACCGAGGGTGCAGCGGGCATGATATAAAAAGTGCACCATCCAATTTAAAGAGTGCACACGTATGGTTGTGCAAGGTTCGGGCAATATAAAATAAAGGTTCCCGTGTTAGTATGTCAATACGATCATAGTAGACCACCGCGATTGGTATACCTTGCATGCACTGACAATTGTCGGTCCATAATTGTTGTTTCCTCTTATGTCAACTCTATAGGCATATGTTTCGAGTGAGCTTAAACACATGGAGAGAAAGCGAGGGAAAGATAGAGAGAGAAAGAGAGAGAGAGACATCGAGAGAGAGAGTGAGGTCACGACTATATGGATGGCCGAGGGCGGCGTTGGATTGTCTGAGGGAGTTGCTCGACCAGGCTAGTGGATCGAGGGTGCAACATGCATGATATAAAAAGGTGCACCGTCCAATTTAAAGAGTGCACACATACAATTGTGAAAGGTCCGGGCAATGAAAAATAAAGGTTCCCATGTGAGTATGTCCACACGAGGATAGTAGACCACCGTGAGGGGTATAACTTGCATGCACTAACAGTTGTTAGTCCATAATTATTTCCTCTTGTGCCAACTCTATAGACATATATTTCGAGTGAGATTCACCACATCTCTTGTTAGCACCTAGATTAAATCCCAATCCACTAGACCAACACACACACACGAGACAGAGAGAGAGATCGAGAGAGGGAGAGAGGAGAGAGAGAGAGGGGGGGAGAGAGAGAGAGGCAGAGAGAGGGAGGGAGAGGGAGGGAGAGGGAGAGGGAGAGAGAGGGAGGGAGAGAGATTGGATAGAGACGTGGAAATAGAGCGAGGTCATGACTATATGGATGGCCGAAGGAGGCAATGGATCGTCTGAGGGAGCTGGTAGACCAGGCTAGTGGACCGCGGGTGTAACGGGCATGATAAAAAAAGTGCACCATCTAATTTAAAGAGTGCACACATATGGTTGTGCAAGGTTTGGACAATGTAAAATAAAGGTTCCCGTGCGAGTATAGAGACGTGGGGGGAGGGTAGTGGATATTGACGTGGAAATGGAGCAAGGTCCAGAGTATGTAGATTTCCAATAGTGGCGGCGGGCTATCAAACAGAGCTACTCCATCAGTGGTGGTGCCCCCAAAGGGTATAACATTAGTATATGAAAGATGTCCGGTCCAATAACTGAAAAGGCTCTCTCCCCGCTTTATAGATAAAACAACCGCCATGCAACCCAGCGTATACAACTCAACACCATAACACTCACACCCAAGACATGATAACACGGTGCAAAAGACAAATACATCACCCCAAACCACTCCAAGCAATCAGCAGGTAAGCAATGAGAGCCCCACTTGAAGCCGTTAGAGTCCTTCACCGTGGCCGAGTCATGACGAAGAGACTAAGCCGCATCTGACGAGCTGTGGATTCCAAGACGACACCTTCAAGAAGGGTACGCCATAGGTGTGGCGCCACTGCCTGATCAAAAGGATCAGGGTTTTTCACCTGTGGCAATCCAAAGGACGGGGAGTAGCCGCAATGATGCCTTGAAGAAGGAAACGACACTCACGAACGCCACCATCGTCGTCCTTGCCAAAGCCATTTAGGGAATAAACTCCAACACACTCTTCGCCTCTGAAACATGGTACGACCAGTCGCGAACGCGATCACTGATCCCCCCACGCCGCCTACACAACCATGGCAACCAACCCGCACCTAAGTCGCGTGCTCCGCCCATGACCACCGCGGCTCCCACCATCAGGGCCACCGCCCCGGCATCTGAGACCACCCCTCGACTGCCACCACGGCACACGGATGTCGCCGACTGGTAAAGGAAAGAGTACTTCTGAGACCACCCCACCGCACCATCAGGGACCAGGGCCACCATCACGACCAATCTGGTTCGTCTAGATCTTGGCGACGGCAAGTCCAGAAGCCCCCTGCCTCCCTCACCGGGTAGCCTCTGCCACCATCGACCAGCCACCGACGCAAGCTAGTGCAGATCACCGTCCAATAGGGCCCGCCACCGGCCGCAGGTCCAAGCCACACAAGAGGAGGATGGAGAGGCCAACCACCATTGTGGCGCAGCCACCTCCAGAACCGACTGCATGGTAGGGGCGGATGCCCGTAGCCCTCGCTACCCACGACCCACACCGCTCGAGGACTGGATTTGTTCGCGCCGCCGCATCCATCATCTCTGGCCCCAAACGTGCACCACCTCCACACCGCTCGTCATTGTCGTTGCTACATCGTCGTCGCTGACTTGCGTCGCCGTGTCGCTTAGCGCCGCATCCAGGCATGGTCACCTCAACCCGTGTCGAAACTCCTGCGTGTGGAGACTATAGATCCAAGCCGTCGGCGGATATGACCGAGCTTCACCCGGCCAATCGCTGCTTGAACCGGCAATATTGACCATGTCATATTTTTTTTGCGACCCGTTTTAAGCCCAAACTAAGTTTCATGTGTTGCCATATAATCAAAAATCGAAAAAATGGAAGAGTATTTACTGCAAGGTCCTGGTAAATACTCCCTCCGTCCCAAAATAAGTGTCTCAACCTTAGTACAACTTTGTACTAAAGTTAGTACAAAGTTGAGACACTTATTTTGGGACGGAGGGAGTAGTAAGAAAATCGGTTGTCGAGATAAACGGAATAAGTCAATGTTCAACCCCGAGACAAACGACAGTGGCCTACTTCCTGGAATCCTGGGATCAGAGATTGCCTGACGTATTCTGTCGGCGCTCCTTTCAATGATGCTCTAGTACTGTAGTAGCGAAGATGGATGTGGCCAGTGATCCCACTCACGAGCAGCTATAGCTAGCACCGCTATGTCTCCAGAATGCAAGCTGGCCATTGTTATCCTGAATTGAATACTACTGGGAGATAAAAGTCTTGACGAAGATTGAGGATCCGTGGATGTTCATATATGGAGCGACGTACGACAATAGAAGGTCTGATCGACTACTTCTCGTGCGTTTAATTTCGTAACTTAAAGCTATAGATTGTACTGCAATACCACTCCCCTCACATTTTTTTCTTTTCAAAATCGTCACCATTTTACACGTACTCAATCTGCCAATTGCATTTTTCAAGTACAAACATCAGTTAATAGGCAGAGCACTTTTATGTTTTCATCTTAAGGCGAGGCTGTGTGCATATACCACAAAGCTTCTTTGTTCACAAGCTGTTTTCATATATAGTTGTGGCTGCGATGTTTTCGGACATAAAATAGTCCATTAAGGAAACTTGAAAATCATCCAGAAAACTGATTACTCGTGATGTGCATGCGCGCAGGATCGATGGGTATGGGACTCTGCCTTCGGGGCGAGCGTGCCGCGTCAGATCGATGATATGTCTTCTGGATCAGACAAAGAAGGGATTGGTTACCCAGCTGGAGGGGACGTTGCCGAGTCAGAGTCTGACGAAGAAGAACCTAACCTGGCTAAATGGAAAGGTGACCCCCAATAGGTGCCTTCCAAGCAGCAACGGACGTCAACATATCGCCAGAAATTGTCAAGGTCACTCCTCGAAGGTTCAAAAAGGCGTCAACGAAACCGAAGAAAGTAAGGTTCGAATGCAGACCTACAGATGTGATGGATACCATAGATGCTGGAGATAATTTACAGGGAAGTTCTGTAGCCCATGAATCAAACCATTCAACCAGGGTTGAAGATAACTGCAATGTGGAAGGCAACTCGCCTGGTGAAAATAGTTTCATGCCATCACTACAAGAAATATGCTAACTTGTGACCTTCTGTCAGTGACCCTGGAAGAAATAGTCTTAAATCCATGACCATTTCGAACCAATTGGTCATAAGCTGTTTGGGAGGGTCCAAACCCGAAAACAGAACGACCATTTTGGCCAGAAAGGTCATAGTTTCCTTATACGAAATGGTCGTAAGCACATAGCACTGTTTACTTCCCCTATTTTTACCCGGTTACGACCAATTTAAATGGTCGTATTTGCTAATTTGCAATGCCTTGAAATATTTGGACGGCCACCTCAGCAGATTCGACTACGTGTCATGTCCATGTATCAGCCACCTCAACAGTTTCGCCTGTGTGTCATGTCCATGTGTCAATTTCCGCTTACGTGTCTGGATAATACTAAGTTTGACATATCACTGACGCGTGGGACTGTAATGACCCGTAGTTACATGAGAGGGGGGGATTCGATTGCATTGCCTTCATGCATATGAGTTTGGGGTTAATTTCAAACTTGCATTCAAATCACTAAGTTAAATTTGCATTCAAATACAAAATTGGACAAGACCTTTGCTCTTATTTAGAGTTTTGGGTTCAATTACGATTAAGAAATAAGTTGGAGGACTTAAGTGCTAAAAGTACAATTCAATATGAATTGGAAATGCATTTATAAATAAATAATAATTGATAATGGGAATTCAAACTTTATTAATAATTGAAATAAATAATACAAAGTAATATCACAAAAGAATAAAGAAATCTTTATTAGAAATTACAATTACATTTCTTGAGTTACATAAGCTTGAGAAGGAATAGACCTAGACTAAACTATTTATTCCCTAAACTAATTCTATCTTCTTGATAATCTTCAACCTGCAAAATAGACACCAAAGACAAAAGAAATAGTTATTGTTAAAATGTAGCATTTCCATTTCTGGAAATGCATTGATTTAGGAGCTAGCACTTTGAAGTTGTGGCAATGATAGCCAAAATCCATTTGTTATATAATAGACTGATCAGAACTTTGAGAGTAGCCAACCAGGAGTAAGTAGTAAACCAAATGACCATTGAATAGTAGCAGCCAAGAATCAATCCATGTTTAGGAAGAAACACAAAGCCAACAAAGTAGTAAACCATTGGATCAAATCCAAGGTCTAGCCTATACTAGCACTAGCTCCATTGTCTTAAGCCACTAATTAGGAACTAGTTTCAGATGAAATTCACTAGTCCTATAGGTTATCTATTGTCAAATGATAATAGATTGAAGCCACTGTTCATCCTCGGAATAAAGCCATAAGTAGATAAAGATCCAACCCATCCGGCCAGGGCCAAGTCCCAAAGCAATTAGCCACCCATCAGCTTATAAGATAGACATCAAGGATAGCTTAACAGCACACAAGCAGCTACTATCTACAGCACACGCACCAGACCTCCAGGAGGTGCCCAAGCACACAGTTGAGTCACTCATCCAGAGCACTATAAATAGAGCAACCCAGCCGTGCAGAGAGTTTGATAGCCACTAGTACAACAGTACCAAACAGGAGTTGGACCAAACCCAAACCAGAGAAACTAGTGTGTAGCAGCGAGGAGGAGGAGGCACACCCCAAGAAGGAGGTTTTGCCAGAATCCTCAAGACCAAGCTGCAACAAGACCCCAAGGTAGGATTTTGCGGGATTTGTCCTCAGATAGCCTAGAAGTGCTAGGACTATGACATCATAGGGGCATGAGTGTAGCATCTGTTAATATCCCAGTGAGAGTAGCCTCAGACCAGCATCATTGGCTTGGCAAAAGATCAAGAAAAGCATCTGTTCTTATTAGATATTAGGAGAGAAAGAAGAGAAGGAAGAGAAAAGACTAAGACCAAGAGAGTATCTGTTCAATACCAGAATTAGGAGAGAAGGAACTGGGCAAGATGAGATAATGTCCATATATATAACCAGTAGAAAAAATTAGGCCTTTGTATCACACATAAACAGATCTGCTATATGCAGAACACCAAGCACCACTTACACTTGGTAAATTCCTGCAATAGGAACACATGCACCCACTAGCACCTAGGCTAGATATAAGTACTGCACCTATATAACAGCAGTAATAGAAATAGTATATATGTGTGTGTCACCACACAAGTACATAAATACAGTATATATATTAGCAAAGTTAAACAGGGCAATGGAAAGGAAATGAACTCATAACTTAACTGCAGCACAAAGTAGCATTAACTGAACAATAACAAGTTCAGTAATTTAATTGAACTAACAGCCAGTCTGTCAATAGAACAGAGCTCACAAATATAGCAGATGGACTGAATCATTTAGTAATGAACACCATGAATTAACCAGACCAAACCAGAGAGGATATATCACACCTACATGAAGTACTCTAGTAGTGCAGTGAACAGGAAGCTTTCTAACTGAAGAATTCTTTAGTTATATGAACAATAGAGTCCCACAGGAAGCAATGAGAGATCAGCACCGCCACTGATCAATTTAGCAAATCCATATGTAAACCAGAGCATCACAGGAGCTTACAGGATAGCAACCAAACATGAACAGGAACCTACGAACCCTAGATAGCATGGGACCAACAACTACAGAGCTTTAGTAGGAACTGATGCACGAGTATGACCATAGAGCATCAACCAGACGAGCACCTCATCGAAATCGCCACGGCCATGTCCATCACTAGCACCAACAGTAGAGCAGGAGGAGTAGAAGAGCTCACCTTGGACGTGTTGTAGCCGAAGCAGAGCATCGCCACCGCCGCGGTTGCGGTGTGGCCAAATCACCGCCGTCGCACGGCGGCAGGCGATGAGGTGGTCGAGGCTGGTGAGGAGGAGGCAAATCCCAGGCGATGCCGCAAAGTAGTGGTGCAGAGGACGTCGAGGAGCAACACAAGGGGATGGAGATGACCGGAGCAACGAGCAGGAGGCCACCGCCGACGAGGTCCATCCCACCACCAAAACCCTAGCGAGAGGAAGTGATGCGGGAGACCACTGGAGGCGGGATAAAGCAAATCGACACGATGTAGGAGGCGCAGCATCACGAGGTGGAGCCGTGAGTGGCTAGCATGGCCGCAAAGGTGGCCGGCGACGGCTAGAATCGGCCGTGGCCAGAAGGGGATCGGGGCAGAGAGACAAAGAAAGCTCGAGAGCGAGAGAGAGAGGCCAGCTCGAGAGAAAGAGAGTGAGGAGAGGGGGCCGTCTCGGGCTGAGGTCCATCTCCTCTGCCGGCCGAGCCAGTGGGCCACTTGGGACAGGCAGATGGCCAGATGGGCCAGGCAGGCCATTCGTTTAATAATAAAAAAACCTAAGTAAAATAAGTGAGAAAAAATAATATATTTAAAATACTTAAAATTTTAAATAAAAATGTTCCTTAATTCCACAATAATATAATTACCCCAATAATAATAACTATACAAATTATAAGAAATTATAAACTCTGTTAACTTTAGAAATTATAAACTCTGTTACCCCAATAATAATAACTAAGAGTTTTCATTTTTTCCTTTTTTTCATTTTATCTCTCCAAAAAAGGTTCCTTAAGCAACATTGTTTGTCTCTCAAAATATGAGGAACATTTTTTGAATTCAATGAACACTTTTTGAATTTTTCGTGCAAAGAAAGTGAAAACTTCCTTAGGCAACATTGTTTGTCATTCCAATATGCACCCTTGTGCACAATAAGAGATCATTTGAACAAACTATGCCATGAATGTTGCCATAACATTGGCCATTTGCCTTGAAAGCCATGAATCTTCATACATGATAGCTCATTTCTGAGAACACTTTCTTAAGACATTTGCTGTAGTCCAAGTTTGTTATTTTTCCTGGAAACTAGGTCACATATAATGACACAATGCGAAGGTTTTCAATGTTTTCAATTTTTTTTGAATTTCTTATGCCCGTTTCAAAATGCGGTCAAAACGACGGGCATGACCGTTAGTAGCTAGGGGTTGAATCTTGCAAAACTTTTGAAGTTTCTCTTATTAAATAGATACTTATGTACCTAGAAATGATTTTTGGAAAAAATAAAGAGCAAACTATGAGGCAGCTGTAGTTCAAATTTGACCCGCTTCCTCCTGAATCGGCGGAAATTTGTCTTTTTCACGAGAGGTGGATCAGAAGCTTATGACACCCAACCATTTAGGCAATTGTACATAAATATGGCCTAGTATTTTATAAAATTGATTTGGTCCAATTTTGCAACAAATATTTGGAAGGTTCATCACAAAAAAACTCATTTTAGGCAAAGAATTTTTGTGCAAAGAAAATGAAAACTTCCTTAGGCAACATTGTTTGTCCTTTCAATATGCACCCTTGTGCACAATAAGAGATCATTTGAACAAACTATGCCATGAATGTTGCCATAACATTGGCCATTTACCTTGAAAGCTATGGATCTTCATATATGATAGGTCGTTTCTGCGAACACTTTTTTAAGACATTTGCCGTAGTCCAAGTTTGTTATTTTTACTGGAAACTAGGTCACATATAATGACACAATGCGAAGGTTTTCAATTTTTTTGATTTTTTTTGAATTTCTTATGCCCGTTTCAAAATGCGGTCAAAACGACGGGCATGACCGTTCGTAGCTAGGGGTTGAATCTTGCAAAACTTTTGAAGTTTCTCTTATTAAATAGATACTTATGTACCTAGAAATGATTTTTGGAAAAAATAAAGAGCAAACTATGAGGCAGCTGTAGTTCAAATTTGACCCGCTTCCTCCTGAATCGGCGGAAATTTATCTTTTTCACGAGAGGTGGATCAGAAGCTTTTGACACCCAACCATTTGGTCAATTGTACATTAAATATGGCCTAATATTTTCGAAAATTGATCTGGTACAATTTTGCAACAAATATTTGCTAGGTTCTTCACAAAAAAACTCATTTTAGGCACTCAAAAAATGGAAAATGAATTTTTGTTCAAAGAAAGTGAAAACTTTCTTAGGCAACATTGTTTGTCATTCCAAGATGCAAACTTGTGTAAAACATGAGATCATTTGGACAAACTATGACATGAATGTTGCCATAACATTGGCCATTTGCCTTGAAAGCCATGGATCTTCATACATGATAGCTCGTTTCTGAGAACAATTTTTTAAGACATTTGCCGTAGTCGAAGTTTGTTATTTTCCCTGTAAACTAGGTCACATATAATGACACAATGCGAAGGTTTTCAATTTTTTTTGAATTTCTTATGCCCGTTTCAAAATGCGGTCAAAACGACGGGCATGACCGTTCGTAGCTAGGGGTTGAATCTTTCAAAACTTTTGGAGTTTCTCTGATTAAATAGATACTTATGTACCTAGAAATGATTTTTGGAAAAAATAAAAAGTAAACTATGAGGCAGCTGTAGTTCAAATTTGACCCGCTTCCTACTGAATCAGCGGCAATTTGTCTTTTTCACGAGAGGTGGATCAGAAGCTTTTGACACCCAACCATTTGGTCAATTGTACATTAAATATGGCCTAATATTTTATAAAATTGATTTGGTTCAATTTTACAACAAATATTTGCTAGGTTCTTCACAAAAAAACTCATTTTAGGCACTCAAAAAATGGAAAATGAATTTTTGTGCAAAGAAAGTGAAAACTTCCTTAGGCAACATTGTTTGTCATTCCAAGATGCAAACTTGTGCAAAATATGAGATCATTTGAACAAAATATGCCATAAATGTTGCCATAACATTGGCCATTTGCCTTGAAAGCCATGGATCTTCATACATGATAGCTCGTGCTGAGAACACTTTTTCCTGGAAACTAGGTCACATATAATGACACAATGCGAAGGTTTTCAATTTTTTTGATTTTCTTTGAATTTCTTATGCCTGTTTCAAAATGCGGTCAAAACGACGGGCATGACCGTTCGTAGCTAGGGGTTGAATCTTGCAAAACTTTTGGAGTTTCTCTGATTAAATAGATACTTATGTACCTAGAAATGATTTTTGGAAAAAATAAAAAGTAAACTATGAGGCAGCTGTAGTTCAAATTTGACCCGCTTCCTGCTGAATCAGCGGAAATTTGTCTTTTCCACGAGAGGTGGATCAAAAGCTTTTGACACCCAACCATTTGGTCAATTGTACATTAAATATGGCCTAATATTTTAGAAAATTGATTAGGCCTAATTTTGCAATAAATATTTGCTAGGTTCTTAAAAAAACTCATTTTAGGCACTCAAAAAATGGAAAATGAATTTTTCGTGCAAAGAAAGTGAAAACTTCCTTAGGCGCCATTGTTTGAAAGCTTTTTGGCACGCAACCATTTGTCAATTGTAAATAAAATGTGGTCTAATATTTTTTGAAAAATGGTGCGGTACAATTTTGCAACAAAAAGGAAAACACAATTGCATTTGCTTTATTCCCATTGGCGGAACTAGTAGTGGCACGGATCGATGACATGGCGCCCATCCATCCATCCATCCATATCTCCATCCCACATCCATCCATTTTCTATCTAAAGAAAAGGAGAAAAGAAAAACCCCTCGCTCACGTCTCTCTCGGTCTCCCCCACGAGAGACAGAGAGAGCGCCGACCTAATCCCTCGTTCGCGTCTCTCTCCCTCGCCGCCGCCACCACCCACGCCGGCCAGTTCCGGCGAGCTCTGGCGGCGCGCAGCACGCCGCCGAGCTCCCCTAGGTCCACTCCTCCCTCGTATCCGGCAAGAATCGGCGCTCCCACCTTCCACCGCCCCCGTGGCTAGCTAGGGTTTCGGCTGCCACGCCTAACTTCGTCAGGATCCTCCACATCCGGCGATGGCAAGGCCAGAGGTGGCCGGATCCGGCACCGGTAAGCCCCTCCCATCCTTCTTCATGCACCATCTTATCCTCACCTCACCTCATCTTGTGTTCCTTTTCGGCAGCTCACCATGGGCGTGGACGGGACGGCGACGACGGCTGGAGGGGCGCACCTCCGTTGGACGGGCCGCCGCCGTGGAGATGGAGCTCCTTCTCCCCCACCACGAAGTCTCCCTCTCAGCGCCCGAAACCCTAGCGGGTACGAATCCCTCCTCCCGCTGTTTCCTTCTTCTTCTACAACTTCTCTTCATCTCCTCCTGATGCGTGCTCGTATTGTGCCTCCATGCACTAGTGGAGAAACGGCCTTTAGTCCCGGTTGGGAAGGGCCTTTAGTCCCGGTTCACCAACCGGGACAAATAAATCGGGACTAAAGGCCCCCACCCTTTAGTCCCGGTTGGCCACGACCCGGGACTAAATCCCTGCCACGTGGCCGGCAGCGCACGCCGGGGGCTGGGGACCTTTAGTCCCGGTTGGTGACACTAACCGGGACTAAATCCCTGCCACCTTTAGTCCTGGTTGGTGACACCAACCGAGACTAAAAGGTTTAGGGGTTTAGGGTTTATTGTTTATTTTTCCTTTTCATTTTGTGTTTTCCATTTAATTCTTTTTCATTTCAAACATATTTTACGCTACTACATACTGTACACGTTATGCATATATAATAGAATTTCTCGTAGAACCAATCATATATCATAGAATTTCTCGTACGACCATGCATACACACATATATATATACAATTTGGTATATACAATTTCTCCTACAATTTGCAGATCATTACATGCAGGCATTAGGTGAAATGGTATTCTTCGTCGGGAGATATGACCTGCTGAAGCAAAAATCCCGCCATTTCCTCTTGAAGTGCTCGTATGCGGTCCTTTGGTAGGAGCCTATCCCGCATCTCCTTCATCTTTAAAGAAGGAGATCAATATGAATATATTAGTTGTGTGTATATATATTAGATCATGATAAAAAAATTGTGAATAGTGTTTACATACCCAAAGATGTCTTGCATCTCTGCTCCTTTCGGTAATAAAGCGAATGTTCTCGCAAACGTAGTATGCACATAAATTAGTCCCCTTTTCCTGCCTCATACACTTTACGAGAATAGAATTCAATCAGATAATAATCAAGCATGATAATGGTATTGAAACTAGAATTAAAGAGAAGCGCGGACGTAGCTAGTACTACTTAATTACCTTGGACCGTCGCCATTTCAGCTGTGGTTCCCATTCACCGACAACCTCTTTGATGAACTTTTTCCAAACCCTGCCCAGCAAAGAAAATGAATAAAGGAGTTATTAATTACTTGATATCAGGAAATGAACTAAAGAGGCCGACATAGTGCGATAATGATTGAAATTACCTGTCGAGCATCAAAAACAGGCTCATGTATTCTTCAGGGTCTTTACCTAGTGAGTCCAGTACTTCAACAGTTCCCTCATCAACTCTAATGATTAGCAGGATCCAATGGAATCTGTGCACACGTTTGTATAAGCGGGCTTGCATAACTCATCAACTACACTTAACATCGAGTAAGCAAAAATAGAATTTGTAGTACAAGACAGTAACACTCACCTGAAGTTGTAAGGAAAAAGTATTTCTGGTCTGGTATTTAGTTCCTTCAAAAACATTAGCAAGCTATTCTCTGTGTCTTGTTTGTGGTTATTTAACACATTTTCATTAACGGTATTTGGGTCAATGAACCCAATGCCATAGACTCTATCTCTTTTCAATTCAAAAATCTTCATTCTGCATATATAATACCACACAAAATAATATAGTGAGGATAATTACATGCAATGAACGAGCTGAGCTAGAGACTTAAATTACAGAAAGAAATCACTTACACACAATAGCAACTGACGAGAGATTTGTCGAGTGCGTCTTGATTGAATAACTGAAAAATTTCTGGAAATTCAATCCACACATCTTTTCCATGGAAGTAATGCTCTGGCTTGACTTTCACCATGAGGCTCTCTTGCCCGGCCTTTATTTCTCTCAGGTACCAGTCATGCAATCTGCGCATTTCCGTTGATAGAAGCCTCCTCGTCAGGCCTGACCAGAGGGTTCCCGGGGACATATTTCCATGCTAGTTCCTTCGGATCCATCGTGGGGACTTCCTCGATGCCTAGGAGTTGTTCAACAGTGATACCCATCTCTCTAGCCATCTCTCTATCAGCGTCAGTTCCCGCCTTATTGGTACTCACCTTGAGCGGGGGGATCGATTGCACTGCCTGTTCTCCGAGCTGGGGAACAATTTTCCCGCTTTTATTACTACCTGTAAGGCTCGACTGCTGATTTTTTTGTTGATAATATGACTTGTTAATAGAGCGTTCATAGTCTGATCGCCTTTTCTCCACAGCCGGTTTAGCAACATCCACAAAGTGTTGTACGACTTTCTCAGGTATTTTCTCCTTCGGCGGCGGGGACGGTTTCGGTGCAAAATGGCCCTTCACTTGGGCATCCACGACCCGTTTGTTTTCCTCCTCAATCATCTTGTAAGCTAATTTATTTTTGGCAGGAGGCTCGGGTTTCTTCTTTGGCGCTCTCTTCCGCTTTGGAGTCAGCTCACGCGGCGGAGATCGATATCGCGTACTCGCGTTGGGCTCCGTCTCGTGGTGGGGTGGATTTGGCTGACGCGGCGGAGATCGATATGGCGGACTCGCGCTGCGCTCCGTCTCGAGGTGGGTTGGAGTCGGCTGACGCGGCGGACTTGTAGGAGGAGTCGGTGGCCTTGGCACCGAGTTTGGAAACACGATGCATTCCTTTCTCCATACAATGAGACCACGTATGGCTTCTCCCAGTGTCTGCTCCCCTTGACCTCCAGGAAAGTCAAGCTCTAGTGAGTCATATCCTGACAGAACTTCATCCACCCCGACACGAGCATAGCCAGGTGGAATCGGATTGCCGTGGATGGGTGCTTCAGGTGCATTCGGTAAAGCAAAGCCGTCCGCCACCTTCATGGATATGTTCTTCATTTTCATGTGTAGCTCACAAGTTGTCGTCTCTTGGATATCATCGACGGGGTAGCGAGCCAGCAGTGCATCATCAGCCGGGACCCCCGTGGAACCCACGCTGCTTTTCGGCATAGATGGGATGGTACTATCCAATGCTGGATCTGGTTGCTCATGCCGCTGAGACGCCCTTTGCTGGCTAATTGTGTCGATCTGCTCCTGCTGCCGCATGAAAGCGCGTTCCAAGTCCGCGTTCTTTGATTCTACCTTTTGAAGCCGATATGCATCCTGCTTCCTCTGGTCTGCATCCTGCTTCTTCTTTCTCGCACGACTTCTGTAAGTGTCATTCCACTCCGCAAACCCCTCAACCCACGGAACAACGCCTTTTCCTCGTGTTCGTCCCGGGTGTTCAGGATTCTTGAGGGCGCGTGTAAGCTCGTCGTTCTCTCTCTCGGGCTGGAACACCCTCGTTCGAGCCTCTTCTATTGCTTCAAGTAAAGCGTCCGAGGCTTCTTTAAGACTTGCCTATTCAATAATCTCCCCTGTCTTTGGGTCCAACTTTCCCCCATGCGCATAAAACCAAGTCCTGCACCTGTCGGGCCAACCCACTGTTTGTGGAGTGACCCCTGCAGCAATCATATTTTCCTCAGATTCATCCCACTTAGGCAACCCAGTCTTGTAGCCACCTGGCCCCAGAACATGGTGAAACTTTTTTTTCTCAGCATTTATCTTGTTTTTCCTCGACCGTTCCTTAGCTGCTTCCGATTCCTTGAACTCCACAAATAAGTCCCAGTGATCTTTTACCTTCCCTAGTGGTCCAGTGAATTCTTGAGTCTTCTTTTCTGCGTTGACCTAGTTGGCCCATAATCTTTTCTTCCAAGTCTGGAATTGTGTGGCCATCTTCTTAAGAGCACACTTCTTGACTTTCTCCCATTGGAGATCTGTGAAACCCTCTGATAGGGTGAAATGTGACATGAGCGTATCCCAAAGCAGATTTTTTGCTCTTTCGTCAACAAAACTAACTCCTCGATCTTCCTTTGGCTTATTCCATTCTTGAACGGTGATCGGGATTTGGTCCCTAACAATAACTCCGCATTGACGTATAAATTTGTCCGCATTCTTTTTAGGAGCAATCGGTTCACCATCTTCTTTGATTTCATCGATGTTGTACTTTATGCCATCGGGCAACTTTTTAGCCGGGCCTCGTACTACCCTTGTAGAAGATTTGCTCGATCCGGAGGGCTAAAAGAAGAAAGATTCATTAATATATATATACAAATCAATTAATACATGTAATGATCACCAGAGGCCTTATATATATATCAATTAATACATATATATATCATGGTCGTCTCTGCCGCTATAGTCCATAGCTTAACTAATCCATAAGAAAGATAAAACAATTTAGTATTCAAACTAGAATGCATTCAATAAGCAAAAACTAATACATTTCGAATAATCCAGTTAATGCATCATCGAATATTATCGAATATTATCACTAATACATCTCGAATATTATCATATAACATCACTAATACAGCTCGAATATTATCGAATAATCCAGTTGACTCGCGGTTCCTCCGTCACTAATACATCTCGAATAATCCAATTAATGCAACAATAATATCACATAATATCACTAAACATCTCGCCCAATCAAACTGGACGTCGACTCCCGGTTCCTGAGCCGCGGGCGGTGAACACCCAAAGAGAAGGAACCATCACATGATCATAGCTCGGGTGAGATCCCTGAAGAAACTGCCAGGTATTGGAGAAGCTGTCGTCCAACGCAACCATGTAGCGACGGACGTGCTCGTCCTCCTCCCTGACACGACGACGTACCACCCTCTCGGGGGCCAGCTCCCTCTGCACCGATAGTGGCCCACGCGACCGCCACCAAAGAAGCTCCGGGTCGACGACGAGACCCCGATTCCTCACCAAGCTGCGCGCCCCGGAAGGTAGCACCTCCCAGTGCCAGCCCGGCGGAGCCCAGTCCCGGACATGGCGCCTCTCAAACTGGTTGTCGCCGCCGAGTCGACGACGAGGATGCGGGCCGGGCATCGTGGCCGAGAACAAATTCCTATGAAAACAAATCAGGTCTATTTCTCGTTCATTGTGAGACGTTGCTCCGGCTCGCCTTTATTTCATTGTTTGCATCAAATTTCTTTAATTTTTACCCCTAGATGAGGATGATACCATAGAGGAGGATGATAGTCGAGCTCACCCCTAGATGACCGTAGAGGAGGTAGTGGATGGCAACGGCAACGGGACCGACGGTGCTCCTAGAGGTGAAAAGATCGATCCCTGCACATCAAAAGCACCGGCACAACCAACATAAGCATTCGTGGAAAATTTAAACAGAAACAAAGATAATCATTCGGGGACTCCTCACCGGCGATCGTCGGGGACTCCTCACCGGCGATCGTCGGGGACTCCTCCGCCGATCGTCGGGGACTCCTCACCGGCGATCGTTGGGGACTCCTCACCGGCGATCGTCTGGGACTCCTCCGGCGATCGTCGGGGACTCCTCACCGGCGATCGTCGGGGACTCCTCCGACGATCGTCGGGGCCTCCTCACCGACGATCGTCGGGGACTCCTCCGGTGATCGTCGGGGCCTCCTCACCGGCGATCGTCGGGGACTCCTCCGGCGATCGTCGGGGCCTCCTCACCGGCGATCGTCGGGGACTCCTCCTGCAATTCACATTTTTTATAATATATGTTTTTTATACCAATTTTTATTCATATATACACATTGTACATTTTTGTATACATGCATCTAAAACATTTTATACACATCCAATTTCATTCGTACACATGTATACATCCATTTTTGTATACATGCAAAAGGAAAAAGGGGCCGGCGCTGGAGCTCACCGCGGGGAGGGGGCTCGGTCGTCGGGGAGGGGGGCCGGGCGTGGAGGAGCGCTGGCGTCGGGGATGGGCTCGTCGGGGCGGGGGGCCGGGCGTGGAGGAGCGCCGACGTCGGGGATGGGCCTGTCGGGGCGTGGAGGAGCTTGGGGCGCCGGCGTGTGGTGGAGCGGCGCGGGCTCGGGCGGCACGCGTGGAGGAGAGCGACGCCGGCAGGGACGCGCAGGGGCACGACGTCGAGGCGGGCGCGTGAAGGAGAGCGGCGCCGGCAGGGGCCGGAGCGAGCGGGACGGCGTCAGCGATCTCCGGCGTCGGAGGTTGAAGACGAGCGGCCTGGCGGAGTGTGGTGTTCGATCTGTCTCCTGGGCGGTGGAAAATGTTGGAAATATGCCCTAGAGGCAATAATAAATTGGTTATTATTATATTTCCTTGTTCATGATAATCGTTTATTATCCATGCTATAATTGTATTGATTGGAAACTCAAATACATGTGTGGGTACATAGACAACACTGTGTCCCTAGTAAGCCTCTAGTTGACTAGCTCGTTGATCAAAGATGGTTAAGGTTTCCTAGCCATTGACATGAGATGTCATTTGATAACGGGATCACATCATTAGGAGAATGATGTGATGGACAAGACCCAAACTGTAAACGTAGCATTTGATCGTGTCAGTTTATTGCTATTGTTTTCTGCATGTCAAGTATCTGTTCCTTTGACCATGAGATCATGCAACTCACTAACACCGGAGGAATACCTTGTGTGTATCAAACGTCGCAACGTAACTGGGTGACTATAAAGGTGCTCTACAGGTATCTCCGAGGGTGTCTGTTGGGTTGGCATGGATCAAGACTGGGATTTGTTACTCCGTATGACGGAGAGGTATCTCAGGGCCCACTCGGTAATACAACATCACAATGAGCCTTGCAAGCAATGTGACTAAAGTGTTAGCCACGAGATCTTGTATTACGGAACGAGTAAAGAGACTTGCCGGTAACGAGATTGAACTAGGTATAGTGATACCGACGATCGAATCTCGGGCAAGTAACATACCGAAGAACAAAGGGAACAGCATACGGGATTAACTGAATCCTTGACATAGAGGTTCGACCGATAAAGATCTTCGTAGAATATGTAGGAGCCAATATGGGCATCCAGGTCCCGCTATTGGTTATTGGCCGTAGAGGTGTCTCGGTCATGTCTACATAGTTCTCGAACCCGCAGGGTCTACACACTTAACGTTTGGTGACGATTAGTATAATTGAGTTATTATGTTGGTGACCGAAAGTTGTTCGGAAGTCTCGGATAAGATCCCGGACATGACGAGGATCTCCGGAAGAGTCCGGAGGTAAAGATTGATATATGTGATAATAGTGTTTCGATCTCCGGAAGAGTTCCGAAGTTCACCGGAAGGGGTTCCGGATGTTTACCGAAGTGTTCGGGTGCAGCAACACTTTATATGAGCCAAAGGGATAAAGCCCACAAGGTATTGGAAAGTGCAAAAGTAGTTTTGCTGCCGCGTAAGCGGTACTACCGCTTGGTGAAGCGGTACTACCGCCGGAGCGGTACTACCGCTTGTGTGAAGCGGTACTACCGCCCAAGCGGTACTACCGCTTGTGTGAAGCGGTACTACCGCTTGTGCGCGGCTGTGCACGGTTCGGCAGGGATCCGAGTTGGACTCTTTCCCTGCGGGCCAAACCGACCTTGTGCGGGCAAAACCGACCCGGAGGAGGCTTTTACTCCAAGTTTAGACCCCAAGGCTCAACATATAAATAGAGGGGCAGGGCTAGCACACGGGACACATCAGGATTTCCCAAGCCGTGTGCCGGCAACCCTAGCCCTCTAGTTCCTCCGTCATAATCTCCGTAGTGCTTGGCGAAGCCCTGCAGAGATTGTTCCTCACCACCATCACCACGCCGTCGTGCTGCTGGAACTCAACCACTACTTCATCATCGCTCGCTGGATCGAGGAGGTGAAGGCGTCATCAAGCCGTACGTGTGTTGAACGCGGAGGTGCCGTCCGTTCGGCACTAGATCGGAAGGATCGTGATTGGATCGCGGGACGCTCGTCGATTTGGATCGCGAAGACGTTCGACTACATCAACCGCGTTTATTAACGCTTCCGCTTAGCGATCTACAAGGGTATGTAGATTCACTCTCCCTCTCGTAGATGCTCATCACCATGGATAGATCTTATGTGTGCGTAGGAAAATTTTTGTTTCCCATGCAACGTTCCCCAACAGTGGCATCATGAGCTAGGTCTATGCGTAGATGAGATCTCGAGTAGAACACAAACGAGTTGTGGGCGTGGGTGTATACATATTGCTTGCCGTTACTAGTTGATACTTGATTCAGCGGCATTGTGAGATGAAGCGGCCCGGACCGACATTACGCGTACGCTTACGCGAGACTGGTTTTACCGCTGCGTGCACTTGTTGCATAAAGGTGACTGGCGGGTGTCTGTCTCTCTCACTTTAGTTGAATCGGTTCAATGAAGAGGGTTCTTTTAGAAGATCAAAAAGCAATCACTACACCACGTTGTGGTTTTGCGTAGGTAAGAACGGTTCTTGCAAACCCGTAGCAGCCACGTAAAATTTGCAACAACAATTAGAGGACGTCTAACTTGTTTTTGCAGGGTATGTTGTGATGTGATATGGCCAATTACATGATGAGATATATGTGATGTATGAGATGATCATGTTTTGTATAGAATATCACGACTTGCATGTCGATGAGTACGGCAACTGGCAGGAGCCATAGAGTTGTCTTTAATTATTGTATGACCTGCGTGTCAATCATTAAGCGCTATGTAATGCTTTACTTTATCGCTAAACGTTAGCTATAGTCGTGGAAGCAACAGTCAGCGCGACAACCTTATGGCGACACGTTGATGGAGATCAAGATGATGGAGATCATGGTGTCATGCCGGTGACGATGGAGATCATGCCGGTGCTTTGGAGATGGAGATCAAAAGCACAAGTTCATGGCCATATCATGTCACTTATGATTTGCATGTGATGTTAATCCTTTTATGCATCTTATTTTGCTTAGGACGACGGTAGCATTATAAGGTGATCCCTCACTTAAATTTCAAGATAAATTGTGTTCTCCCCAAGTGTGCACCGTTGCAAAAGTTCGTCGTTTCGAGACACGCCGTGATGATCGGGTGTGATAGACTCTACGTTCGCATACAACGGGTGTAAGCCATGTTACACGTGCGGAACACTCGGGTTAAACTTGACGAGCCTAGCATGTACAGACATGGCCTCGGAACACAAGAGACTGAAAGGTCGAACATGAGTCATATAGTAGATATGATCAACATGAAGATGTTCACCATTGAAACCACCTCAACTCACGTGATGATCGGACTTGAGTTGGTGGATTTGGATCATGTTACACTCGAATGATCGGAGGGATGTCAATTTGAGTGGGAGTTTTTAAGTAATATGATTAACTAAACTCATTATCTAAAGAACAATAGTCTAAGTTGTCTTTGCAATATTCATGTTGTAGATCATGGCTCGCGCAGTAGCACCCCTGAATTTTAATGCGTTCCTAGAGAAAGCTAAGTTGAAAGATGATGGAAGTAACTTTGTGGACTGGGCCCGTAATCTAAGGATTATCCTTACGGCTTCCCAGAAGGCTTATGTCCTTGATGCACCGCTTGGTGATCCACCCACTCCAGTTGAGTCTCTAGACGTTGTGAACGCCTGGCAGGCTCGTTCTGATGATTACTCAATAGTTCAATGTGCAATGTTGTATGGCTTAGAACCGGGACTTCAAAGACGTTTTGAACGTCATGGAGCATATGAGATGTTCCAGGAGTTGAAGTTTATCTTTCAGAAGAATGCCCGGATCGAGAGATATGAGATCTCCGATAAGTTCTATGCTTGCAAGATGGAGGAGAACGGGTCTATCAGTGATCACGTGCTCAGAATATCTGGGTACTCCACCCGTCTGGCTGAGTTAGGGATGCCCCTTCCGCCAGAGGCTATCACTGACAGAGTTCTTCAATCATTGCCACCTAGCTACAAGAGCTTCGTGTTGAACTATAACATGCACGGGATGAACAAGTCAGTCGCCGAGCTGTTTGCGATGCTGAAAGCCGCTGAGTCTGAAATTCAGAAGGAGCATCAAGTGTTGATGGTCAATAAAACCACTAGTTTCAAGAAAAATGGCAAGGGTAAGAAGGGTAACTCCAAGAAGAGTGGCAAAGCAGTTGCTCCTCTCGTGAAGAAACCCAAGGCTGGACCCAAACCAGAAACTGTGTGTTTTCATTGCAAGGGAACTGGACACTGGAAGTGGAATTGCCCCAAGTATTTGGCTGACAAGAAGGCGGCCAACAACAAACGAGGTATATATGATATACATGTTATTGATGTGTACCTTACCAACTCTCGTTGTAGTGCCTGGGTATTTGATACCGGTGCGGTTGCTCATATTTGCAACTCAAAATAGGAACTGCGGAATAGACGGAGGCTGGCAAAGGACGAAGTGACGATGCGCGTGGGAAATGGTTCCAAGGTTGATGTGATCGCCGTCGGCACGCTCGCTCTTCGATTACCGTCGGGATTAGTGATGAACCTAAATAAGTGTTATTTGGTGCCTGCGTTAAGCATGAACATTATATCTGGATCTTGTTTATTGCGAGACGGTTACTCATTTAAATCAGAGAATAATGGTTGTTCTATTTATATGAGTAATATCTTTTATGGTCATGCACCCGATGTGATGGGTTTATTCTTATTGAATCTCGATAGTAATGATACACATGTTCATAACATTGATGCCAAAAGATGTAGAATTGATAATGATAATACCACTTTCTTGTGGCACTGCCGTTTAGGTCATATTGGCGTAAAACGCATGAAGAAGCTCCATGCTGATGGACTTTTGGAGTCACTTGATTTTGAATCACTTGACACATGTGAGCCATGCCTCATGGGCAAGATGACTAAAACGCCGTTCTCTGGAATAATGGAACGGGCAAGTGACTTATTGGAAATCATACATACTGATGTGTGCGGTCCGATGAGTATTGAGGCGCGCGGTGGTTATCGTTACTTTCTCACCTTCACTGATGACTTAAGTAGATATGGGTATATTTACTTAATGAAACACAAGTCTGAAACATTTGAAAAGTTCAAACAATTTCAGAGTGAAGTTGAGAATCATCGTAACAAGAAGATTAAATTCCTACGATCTGATCGAGGGGGAGAATATCTGAGTTATGAGTTTGGCAGTCACTTAAGACAGTGTGGAATTGTTTCACAATTGACACCGCCTGGAACACCACAGCGTAATGGTGTGTCCGAACGTCCTAATCGAACCTTATTAGATATGGTGCGATCTATGATGTCTCTTGCCGATTTGCCACTATCGTTTTGGGGTTATGCATTAGAGACAGCTGCATTCACTTTAAATAGGGCACCATCGAAATCCGTTGAGACGACGCCATATGAACTTTGGTTTGGCAAGAAGCCGAAACTGTCGTTTCTTAAAGTTTGGGGATGTGATGCTTATGTCAAAAAGCTTCAGCCTGAAAAGCTGGAACCCAAAGCGGAGAAATGCGTCTTCATAGGATACCCAAAAGAGACAGTTGGGTATACCTTCTATCTCAGATCCGAAGGCAAAATGTTTGTCGCTAAAAACGGAACATTTCTTGAGAAAGAGTTTCTCTCGAAAGAATTGAGTGGGAGGAAGATAGAACTTGATGAGGTTATTGAACCTTTACTTCAACCTGAGAGTAGCGCAGCGCAGAAAGTTGTTTCTGTGGAGCCTACATTAGCTGAAGAGGAAGTTAATGATGATGATCATGAAGCTTTGGATCAAGTTGCTATCGAACCTCGTAGGTCGACAAGGACGCGTACTACTCCTGAGTGGTACGGCAACCCTGTCTTAGAGGTCATGTTGTTAAACAACGATGAACCTACGAGCTATGGAGAAGCGATGATGGGCCCGGATTCTGAGAAGTGGTTAGAGGCCATGAAATCCGAGATGGGATCCATGTATGAAAACAAAGTATGGACTTTGGAAGTATTACCTGAAGGGCGTAAGGCCATTCAGAACAAATGGATCTTTAAGAGGAAGACGGACGCGGACGGTAATGTCACCGTCTATAAAGCTCGACTTGTGGCAAAGGGTTTTTCACAAGTTCAAGGAGTTGACTACGATGAGACCTTCTCACCCGTAGCGATGCTTAAGTCCGTCAGAATCATGTTAGCAATAGCTGCCTTTTTTGATTATGAAATTTGGCAGATGGATGTCAAAACAGCGTTCCTTAACGGTTACCTTAAGGAAGAGTTGTATATGATGCAACCAGAAGGTTTTGTCGATCCAGAGAATGCTGACAAAGTTTGCAAACTCCAGCGATCCATTTATGGACTGGTGCAAGCATCTCGGAGTTGGAATCTTCGTTTTGATGAGGTGATCAAAGCGTTCGAGTTTATACAAGTTTACGGAGAAGCTTGTATTTACAAGAAAGTGAGTGGGAGCTCTATAGCGTTTCTAATATTATATGTGGATGACATATTGCTGATTGGAAACAATATAGAAATACTGGAAAGCGTAAAGGAATATTTGAACAAGAGTTTTTCAATGAAGGACCTAGGAGAAGCTGCTTTCATATTAGGCATCAAGATCTATAGAGATAGATCGAGACGCTTAATAGGACTTTCACAAAGCACATACCTTGATAAGATTTTGAAGAAGTTCAAAATGGATCAGTCCAAGAAGGGGTTCTTGCCTGTTTTGCAAAGGTGTGAAGTTGAGTAAGACTCAATGCCCAGTAACTGCAGAAGATAGAGAAAAGATGAGTGTCATCCCCTATGCTTCAGCCATAGGCTCTATCATGTATGCAATGCTGTGCACAAGACCCGATGTCAGCCTTGCCATAAGTATGGTCGGAAGGTTTCAAGGTGATCCAGGAATGGAACACTGGACGGCGGTCAAGAATATCCTGAAGTACCTGAAAAGGACTAAGGACATGTTTCTCGTTTATGGAGGTGATCAAGAGCTCGTCGTAAAGGGTTACGTCGATGCAAGCTTTGACACTGATCCGGATGACTCTAAGTCGCAAACCGGATACGTATTTATTCTTAATGGGGGTGCGGTTAGCTGGTGCAGTTCCAAGCAAAGCGTGGTAGCTGATTCTACATGCGAAGCGGAGTACATCGCTGCCTCGGAGGCGGCGAAGGAAGGTGTCTGGATGAAGGAGTTCATGACAGATCTTGGAGTAGTGCCTAGTGCGCTTAACCCAATGACTCTGTTTTGTGATAATACTGGTGCCATTGCTCTAGCCAAGGAACCAAGATTTCACAAGAGGACCAGACACATAAAGCGACGTTTCAATTCCATCCGCGATTACATCAAGGAGGACGACATAAATATTTGCAAAGTACACACGGATCTAAATGTTGCAGATCCGATGACTAAACCTCTTCCAAGGGCTAAACATGAACAACACCAGAACTGCATGGGTGTTCGATTCATTACAATGTAAATCACATAGTGATGTGAACTAGATTATTGACTCTAGTGCAAGTGGGAGACTGTTGGAAATATGCCCTAGAGGCAATAATAAATTGGTTATTATTATATTTCCTTGTTCATGATAATCGTTTATTATCCATGCTATAATTGTATTGATTGGAAACTCAAATACATGTGTGGGTACATAGACAACACTGTGTCCCTAGTAAGCCTCTAGTTGACTAGCTCGTTGATCAAAGATGGTTAAGGTTTCCTAGCCATTGACATGAGATGTCATTTGATAACGGGATCACATCATTAGGAGAATGATGTGATGGACAAGACCCAAACTGTAAACGTAGCATTTGATCGTGTCAGTTTATTGCTATTGTTTTCTGCATGTCAAGTATCTGTTCCTTTGACCATGAGATCATGCAACTCACTAACACCGGAGGAATACCTTGTGTGTATCAAACGTCGCAACGTAACTGGGTGACTATAAAGGTGCTCTACAGGTATCTCCGAGGGTGTCTGTTGGGTTGGCATGGATCAAGACTGGGATTTGTTACTCCGTATGACGGAGAGGTATCTCAGGGCCCACTCGGTAATACAACATCACAATGAGCCTTGCAAGCAATGTGACTAAAGTGTTAGCCACGAGATCTTGTATTACGGAACGAGTAAAGAGACTTGCCGGTAACGAGATTGAACTAGGTATAGTGATACCGACGATCGAATCTCGGGCAAGTAACATACCGAAGAACAAAGGGAACATCATACGGGATTAACTGAATCCTTGACATAGAGGTTCGACCGATAAAGATCTTCGTAGAATATGTAGGAGCCAATATGGGCATCCAGGTCCCGCTATTGGTTATTGGCCGTAGAGGTGTCTCGGTCATGTCTACATAGTTCTCGAACCCGCAGGGTCTACACACTTAACGTTTGGTGACGATTAGTATAATTGAGTTATTATGTTGGTGACCGAAAGTTGTTCGGAAGTCTCGGATAAGATCCCGGACATGACGAGGATCTCCGGAAGAGTCCGGAGGTAAAGATTGATATATGTGATAATAGTGTTTCGATCTCCGGAAGAGTTCCGAAGTTCACCGGAAGGGGTTCCGGATGTTTACCGAAGTGTTCGGGTGCAGCAACACTTTATATGAGCCAAAGGGATAAAGCCCACAAGGTATTGGAAAGTGCAAAAGTAGTTTTGCTGCCGCGTAAGCGGTACTACCGCTTGGTGAAGCGGTACTACCGCCGGAGCGGTACTACCGCTTGTGTGAAGCGGTACTACCGCCCAAGCGGTACTACCGCTTGTGTGAAGCGGTACTACCGCTTGTGCGCGGCTGTGCACGGTTCGGCAGGGATCCGAGTTGGACTCTTTCCCTGCGGGCCAAACCGACCTTGTGCGGGCAAAACCGACCCGGAGGAGGCTTTTACTCCAAGTTTAGACCCCAAGGCTCAACATATAAATAGAGGGGCAGGGCTAGCACACGGGACACATCAGGATTTCCCAAGCCGTGTGCCGGCAACCCTAGCCCTCTAGTTCCTCCGTCATAATCTCCGTAGTGCTTGGCGAAGCCCTGCAGAGATTGTTCCTCACCACCATCACCACGCCGTCGTGCTGCTGGAACTCAACCACTACTTCATCATCGCTCGCTGGATCGAGGAGGTGAAGGCGTCATCAAGCCGTACGTGTGTTGAACGCGGAGGTGCCGTCCGTTCGGCACTAGATCGGAAGGATCGTGATTGGATCGCGGGACGCTCGGCGATTTGGATCGCGAAGACGTTCGACTACATCAACCGCGTTTATTAACGCTTCCGCTTAGCGATCTACAAGGGTATGTAGATTCACTCTCCCTCTCGTAGATGCTCATCACCATGGATAGATCTTATGTGTGCGTAGGAAATTTTTTGTTTCCCATGCAACGTTCCCCAACAGAAAACGCTTGACAGTTATATAGGATCGACCTTTAGTCCCGGTTCGTGGCTGCAACCGGGACTAAAAGGTTGGCCTTTAGTCCCGGTTACAGCCACGGGCCGGGACTAAAGGTCTGTTTTTGGGGCCCAAATTAAGCGCGGGAGGAGGTCCTTTAGTCCCGGCTGGTTGTGCCAACCGGGACTAAAGGTTTTTTTTTTCATTTTTTCTGTTTTTGCTTTATTTTTTTTCTTTTGTTTCTACTTACAGCCAAATATTTAGAGTTTTTGAGTGAATATTTTTGCTTTAGGTCACAAAAATTAAAAACTTTCTGTCAGTGCCAGTAGTTTTCAAATTTGAATAGTTTAAATTTGAATTCTTTGAAATTTGTGTGAATCACTCATTTGTGAATAACTTTAGTTTAAAAAAAGATTTTTGAGTGATTATTTTTCCTGCTGTTTAATATTAGTGTGTTTTATCAGTATGTTCAATTTGGTAATTTTTAGGTTATTTTAAATAGGTGTTTTAATCAAAAACAGATTCTGTTTAGCTCTTTAATTTTATACCTTCAATTGTTTTAAATATTTTAGTTTATATGTTTTATTGTTATTCTTTTTCCAAATTATATTATGTTTCTGTTAGTCAGCATGAGGAGTTTTAATTTTCAACCCCTACTTACTTCATTTGTTATTTTTCATGCATTTAATGATTTTTTAAGCCAAATGACCCTGAAATTGAAAAGCACTACAAATGAACTCTGAAAAGGTTGAAACTTGGCATGGTATCATCATTTTACCCACATAGCATGTGCTAAAAAGTTGAGAGGGTTACGGCCAAAACCGGATGCACTTCGTGTACAAACTCGACCATCTCTTTGGAAGTATCAAGGTTTCGGACGAAAACTCATCTGTTACAAAGGCATTTCATTTTTTTAAACTTATTTCAACTCCAGACTTTTTGTGCATTCAATATGAACCATTCAAAGCCACATCCTCAAATTTCAACCCTTTCTTGTAGGGGAACGCAGCAGAAAACAAATTTTTTCCAAACTACGCACCAGCCCAGGACCACTATGGTGACTGCATACAAGGTTTTATCTTTTCGTTACCGACTCGTAGCGCAGCGGAAATAGAGTCGATGACGATCGGCGGTGCAGATCCCCGCAGCTAGGATTTTACAACCTCCCAACCGCGAGGATGTACTCCCTCGTCAGCTCACCGGACGGATCTCCGGGCAGCCCTTCGGGAGGCCTCGGGATAGTCCCTCGGATAGTCCCACCGGACGGATCCTCGGACAGCCCTCCGAGAGGCCTCTGGACAGTCTTTCGGATAGTCCCACCGGACGGATCCTCGGACAGCCCTCCGGGAGGCCTCTGGACAGTCTTTCGGATAGTCCCACTCGGACGGATCCTCGGACAGCCCTCCGGGAGGCCTCTGGACAGTCTTTCGGATAGTCCCACCGAACGGATCCTCGGACAGCCCTCCGGGAGGCACTCTCGAACTAAGACCGAAATTACGATCTCTCTACAGAGTTGCACACATACGGTGTCATCTATCCAGCAGGGCTTCGCCGTCCAGAACTAGTTCCTGCCGGAAACTAGACAGCCTTTCGGCTCTACGAAACTATTTCGCCGGGAGGGAGAGAGAAGCCAGAAATGTCATGGCACTTGTATGTGAGAAGGAGTGTGTCTTAAGCAGCCCCCTCCAACCCTATTTATAGGCCAAGCCCAAGGGTAGCTTCTCCAATAAGCTAAGGGGAAAAATACCAAAAGGCCCTCAAGGTAGCTTCTCCAAGAAAACACCCAAAAAGCACTTTCACTATTCACGGAAACATTTTTCCGAGACCGTTTAATCCGAAAATATTTCTGTGGGTCTTAGAATAATTCCAGTACCGACACAAATGATTTTGGACGCGTTCTGAAACAATTCCGGATTAGTGATTTTCATCTGCGAAAAGCAAACAAAGCGGTTCCGGCAGCTTCGGAACATTTCCGGTTTTTTTCTCCGAAAAATCCCAAAAGTTTCCAGACCAATTCTGGCACCCTCCAAGAATTTCCAGGCGTGTGCCGAAACCATTTTGACTTAATGGTATACCCTGAAACAACTTTTTAGTTTTACCGAAACTACTCCGGTGCTCTCTCTCCGGAACTTTTCCGCTGTCTCCGAAACTTTTCCGGTGACTTTCTCTCAGACTCCCTGTCTAGTATTCAGCAGATAGATGACCCTTAAGCGTGTGACCCTATAGGTTCGGTGAAGTATAGACATGACGGGAACTCTTTCCGATCAATGATCAACATCGGAGCCGTGGACACCCATATTGACCCCTATACCCACACGAATGAATATTCGAGTGAACCTCCAGTTGCCGTGTGCTATTCCTGTTGCTTCACGATATGTTACAAATACCCGAGGTGAGAAACATCGGCATCCTCGTGGATCAACACTTGTCCACAATGCCAGTTACCTCGTTGCCGGTTTTTGTTCTCTTTTCTCGTTTCTGTGTTCCGGCATCCCTGTGATCAAATCACACTTGTGTCTGGCCAGACGATGATGGATACCGTAACACCGAGAGGGCCCAGAGATATCTCTCCATCGTCGGAGGAGCAAATCCCAATCTTGAGCTATCAAGTTACTTGACATACTTTTCCATGAACCCGTAAGCCGCCATAATAGCCACCCATTTACGGATGACGTTTAACAAACCCCAAAGTTCATGAAGCAAGCATGAAGAAACTCGACACTCTCATGGTCTAAGAAATTATGCAAACATTAACTTCTCTGTGTTATTAACCATTAACTTATGACGAATGAATCTCATAGCATAACATCAATCGGGTCGATTCAACACAAGTGTTCTAGTAACATTGTGCCCTCAAAGTTGCCGGCATAGTCATGCCCATGATCAGGAAAACAGAACCATCATGCAACACTTGAGCTAGTCTTAGAGGCCAGACTAGGAATACATTTTACCGTTTATTATTCCACACGTGCATATGAGTCTTCCTTCAATCCTCGTGGTTATTGTAGACTCGAGAACCATAGCAGTTATAGCATGGAACACAAACATAATTATGATCATGGAGATAAATAATAACATTTGTTATTGCCTCTAGGGCATATCTCCTACAGACTCCCACTTGCACTAGAGTCAATAATCTAGTCAATGCTAATGCACATTACACCTGTGGCACACCGGTGAAAAATGCTTCGCATGTGGTATAGCCTGATGTCCATTGGATCTGACTACTTCATTTCCGTGTGTACCTTTGCATGTCCTCGCGTTTTCACGCTTTCACAAAATTCATATTTTGTGTGGACTTGGCTTTGTATATTTGTGAATCACTGGTCAAATCTTGATTCCTCAGACTGAGCTATGGAGCAACTATCTTCAATAGTGTTCTATTGACCAAAGCCATCTTGGAATCATACTAAGTTCATGAACGAACTGTATGATTCAACATCTTCTATGTTGCTTCGAAAGCGGCAACATACTTAGCCTTAGTTATAGAATTCGCTATAGTAACCTGTTTAGAAACGATTTCCAAACACCGTGCCACCATATTGTGTATCACACAAAACCCTTAAGTTAAATCGAAAATCGCATGGAGCATTGATGAAGACTATATCGATGTAATCACTTACAACGAGCACTTCATAATCTCTGCTTGCGAGAAAACATGTCATCAGTGCTACTTTAGTACTTAATGACATTTTTCACTGTTGTCCTATGATCAGTACTTTGATCACTTTGGTATTTATACTCGCAACTCCTTGGGAGTACTGGACATATCTGGTTGTTTTACATAACATGGAATACATGATTAATCCAAACACGAAAGTGTGTGGAATCTCCATCATGTATTTCGCTCATCAGTGTTTTGGGACACCGAGTCTTGCAAAAACACTTTCCATGTGACTTCGGCAAGAATCACTCCTTGGCGTTTTAATGCTAAAAGGTTTTAGCATCTTGTCAATATGTATTTTTGGCTTTAGCCTATTAGGCAATTCTATCTCGTAGATAAATATGCCTAATATCAAGGCTATTTAGCCTAAGCACTTCATCGAAAAACTATTTTTAATGAAGTCCTAATTCGTGTCAAGAAATTTATATTATTTCCAATCAACAATGTGTCAAGCACACAAAGTTTTCAGAAATATTATTATGCTCCCACTTACTTTCTTGAAACCACAAGCATCTTCGTTATCCATTGATCAAATCAAACTCCTTTGACTGTTTCATCAAAAACGAAGATTCCAACTCCATTTTGCTCTCTTCTGTCCATTGCTGGAACTCTGAAGTTTGCATACTTACTAGCATCCTCTGGATTGACAAAATACTTCGGACTGTACCACATACAAGTCCTAGGTTGCATTTCCATCATATGGAAATCCTTTTGGCATCCATGTATCATATCTCAAGATCGAAATATGTATTAATTGCTAGTTTAACCCGATCTGACTTTAAGCATCGCTACGGTGAGAGAACCTCATCGTAGTCAACTCCTTGAACTTGTTATTGCAACAAGTCGAGCTTTATGGATAAAACATTTTATCCAAATCAGTTTATAGTTCCATTAATGTTCGTTAGACTCTAAGTCTTCCGAAGGGTTTATCAAGATATAATCTTGAATCATTTATGGAAACTATCTCGGATTATATTGGTATTTAGCCAATTCCGGAGTTAGGGCCCATCAACGCTTCCTTGTGTATCGTAGGTATACTGTTGTCTAACAACAATATCTCGCTTGCGCACCTGAGAGGTTTGCACGAGTTTTGCCTACGTGGTTCAGCTGCAAGTTCGACCGAAGTTCATACATTTTATTGTAGAGACTTCCGTATCAGTCGTAGTAGGAAACTCTGGAATTTCTTCCAAGGTTCCTTTCTTTTGATCTGATGACGAAGATACTGCTTATCTCGTCGAGTTGCACTGTTCTCCCACTCACCTTTTTGCAAGAACTATTCTCTTTAAAAGCATACCGTTCTCTGTGGCAAACCTTTTGCCTCGGTATAGTGGTGGAGGAATTCCCAATTACTTGGGATAACCTACAAAGTAGCTCTTGTCTGATTTGGAATAGGTTTGTAACCTTTTACACAAGCCCCATATTCCAAATGTTAAGGAAAGACCAAGCATGGTTGGGCGTACCATACCATGGCGTCATTTCAACAGACCTGATGGCGCTCTTTTCAGTGTAAAAGCCGTAGTCACTAAAGCATTACTTTAAAAGTGATAATGGCAAATTGACTTATGTCATCTTTGATCTTACCATGTCGAAAATGGTTTGATTACATCTTCACAGACATACCACACACAGTGGTGTTCCGGGAGGTGTAAGTTATGAAACTCCTTTCACAACTCATCAGACATTCGCTAAACTTGTAACTCAGATATTCCTTTCTGCAATCTAGTTGCAGAAACATAATCTTTCTTGTTACAATAATTCCTACTTCATGTTGAAAACCTTTCGAATGATTTCAAAAGATTCAGACTTACGTCTCATCAAGTAGATATCCATATATCTACTTGAGTCATTTTTGAAGACAGATAAAATCCACTGTTTTCAACAACATTTATCGGACTACATACATCAAAATGTATGATCACCAATAAGTTCGTTGCTCATTCCCTATGGCCTATGAACGGTATTTCAGTCACTTCACTTTTCAGAGGAAAGTTGCAAGTGTCAGATGATTCAAAATCAAACGACTTCAAAATCCATCATAATGGAATTTTCCATGCAGGTTTCTCCAATGCGACCAAATGCACTTCCACACTTGTGTGGTATTCTTTTAGTCTTGCGACATTTAGCGTCAGTGTTATGGATGTATCATATTACCATCAATATTCATAACATACGTTCCATCCACTATGGAAGCATGGCCCTTATGTTATTCATGATTCCGAACAACAATTGTTCTTTCATGAACAACACTCTTGCAACAAACATTATGCAAATGGGCTAGAGTGTATAAAACTCTAAAATGATTTATGAAAGTAAATATAGAGGTAAAGTATTATTATCAATATTCATAACATACATCTCATTCATAATGAAAGTATGGCCCTTATGTTATTCATAACACCGAACATCAAAAGTTCTCTTATGAACAACCTTCTTGCAAGATACCTTATGCAATGGGCTAGAGTGTGTAAAAACTCTATAATGAATTATGAAAGTAAATACATAGGTAATACACCGATGGAAGGTATAGTAACTTTTACTAAGTTCCCAACATGTATTTAAACCTCATTCCTGGCTAGTCTTTTAGGCCGTAGTAGTTCTTGCATCGAATTGCAACAGAATGCAATTGAGCGGGTATCTTTGTGATCAACTCACAATACCCAAGAATCAGTGATTAACATGTTTAATCATAATTCCCAAGAACTATTTCCTTGACCAACCTTCTATACATCAATAGCTTGTATGACTTTCATACATGAGCTGGATATTCCAGTCTTCTTTCTTTTTGACTTTATACTTCTAACAGTTTAACTTTTAGTATTTCTCCTACTCTCAGAAGAAGCACTCAACTTAAGAGTGGCGCTAGCCCCGGACTTCCTAGGCGTGAAAGTCTTACTAACACCCTTCGGACATTTCCTTCCTCTTTAAGTTCTTGTTTTATTCACCATCATCATCATATGACAGGCGTTCTACTGGATCCCTCTGTTATTAGTCAAATGCATAGTAAACACCTTTTACTAATAGTTTGCAAAACAAACATTGCTTTGGATATCCCATATCTTTTAGCCTTTGTTTGTGTCTGAAAAATGATTTTCAATTCCATGAATATCACATAGCTATCCCAAACTTTTGAAGTCCGGGTCTCATGGAAGCAAACATATTGCACTTGACCGTAACAGAATTCTAGCTTTTGGATCGAAGGACGAGAGTCACATTTTCCATAGCATTAGCGGGAGAATACTAAAAGCATGCGATAGGACAAAGTCCTTCTTGGCACTCTTGAGGACAATCCTCACATTACGTTACCAACCGTAAAGTTTTAACCAGATATTTAACAGCTAATTCAATTTTAATAGGGAAGGTGGAAATGCGAGCCATTATTCTACAACTATTTATGCAAATTTCACTTAGACAAAATTCATAATTAATTGCACTAAGAATTAAAAGACAACCAACTTGCCAATCACATCTCTATGTGACTCTTGTTCATCTTTCGATGCGTGTGTTCCGAGCTCATGACTTTCATGCCTGAACGTCAAGACAACCAAGTGATCTCGCTGCGAGGTCTGACCTCACCCGCCTCACACTTCCCTAATCGTTGGTACCCATGCATCCATGGCGCACCCTGAAAAGTTAGGTGCCATGACGGTGCTACACTTGGAAGAACACTAACTACTTGATATTTTTGTGAGAGATCACCCTAATAAAAAGCGACTACCGCGCAATCAAGAAGGGTGCATCATAAGGGATAAACATCTCAGGCAATTCATAATAGCATGATATGGTATAGCCCATTCTGACGGAGAAGTCTTGTATTTCTTCCTCTTCGGCATTCGCGTCGGTGTTCACCTTCGCGAAGATTGCCACCACCTTGTTGATGCACCAGATAATATTGCTGTCTCTATAGCTAATAAAATAAGTGCATTACTTAAGGTTGACACGCAGGTCATTAAAGTGACAATCATATGGCTCCTGCCATCATGCCGAATCATGACACGCAGGTCATGTTAATTTACATCATATAGTCATCTCATACATAATCAAATTAATATGAGCACTGCTATACCACATCATATGCACATGCAAACCCTCCTGCAAAACCAAGTTAGACGCCTCTAATCGGTTTATGCAAATTTTCATTTTACGTGGCTTCTAAGGTTTCGAACAAACCGAAGCTACCTACGTTCATCATCAAGTATGATAATTAAAGTCGCTAGATTAACATCGCGGGGTGTATGAAACACGAGATAATTAAATCTCGAGCCCCATACTAAACTTCGTCATACGCATGACCCCCGTGCAGATCATATCTGCATTTCCCTTTCGTCTGCGAAATTTCATCTTTCTTTTTAACTACGGTGGAATTCAAAGAACTGTTAGCACTTCGTTGATCAATCAGGATCGCGGATTGCCAGAACTTTGAAACTCCACCATACCGTTATCAAGATCAGAAATATGCAAATTCCAGGGAAGCAACAAGAACATCGGGTAACAGATTTCATCTGCTACCCGCACAAATAATTTTTAGCAATAGAACTCATCTACTACCTAATTATATTGTGCAACACCCATACATCTCATGTATTCTAGATCGCAACCTACATCTACGCATAGCACGGCTCATGATGCCATTGTAGGGGAACGCAGCAGAAAACAAGAATTTTCCAACCTACGCACCAGCCCAGGACCACTATGGAGACTGCATACAAGGTTTTATCTTTTCGTTACCGACTCGTAGCGCAGCGGAAGTAGAGTCGATGACGATCGGCGGTGCAGATCCCCGCAGCTAGGATTTTACAACCTCCCAACCGCGAGGATGTACTCCCTCGTCAGCTCACCGGACGGATCTCCGTGCAGCCCTTCGGGAGGCCTCGGGATAGTCCCGCGGATAGTCCCACCGGACGGATCCTCGGACAGCTCTCCGGGAGGCCTCTGGACAGTCTTTCGGATAGTCCCACCGGACGGATCCTCGGACAGCCCTCTGGGAGGCCTCTCGACAGTCTTTCGGATAGTCCCACCGGACGGATCCTCGGACAGCCCTCCGGGAGGCACTCTCGAACTAAGACCGAAACTATGATCTCTCTACAGAGTTGCACACATACGGTGTCATCTATCCGGCAGGGCTTCGCCGTCCAGAACTAGTTCCTGCCGGAAACTAGACAGCCTTTCGGCTCTACGAAACTATTTCGCTGGGAGGGAGAGAGAAGCCAGAAATGTCATGGCACTTGTATGTGAGAAGGAGTGTGTCTTTAGGCAGCCCCCTCCACCCCTATTTATAGGCCAAGCCCAAGGGTAGCTTCTCCAAGAAGCTAAGGGGAAAAATACCAAAAGGCCCTCAAGGTAGCTTCTCCAAGAAGACACCCAAAAAGCACTTTCACTATTCACGGAAACATTTTTCCGCGACCGTTTAATCCGAAAATATTTCTGTGGGTCTTAGAATAATTCCAGTACCCACACAAATGATTTTGGACGCGTTCCGAAACAATTCCGGATTAGTGATTTTCATCTGCGAAAAGCAAACAAAGCGGTTCCGGCAGCTCCGGAACATTTCCGGTTTTTTTCTCCGAAAAATCCCAAAAGTTCCCAGACCAATTTTGGCACCCTCCAAGAATTTCTAGGCGTTTGCCGAAACCATTTTGACTTAATGGTCTACCCTGAAGCAACTTTTCAGTTTTACCGAAACTATTCCGCTGCTCTCTCTCCGGAACTTTTCCGCTGTCTCCGAAACTTTTCCGGTGACTTTCTCTCAGACTCCCTGTCTAGTATTCAGCAGATAGATGACCCTTAAGCGTGTGACCCTATAGGTTCGGTGAAGTATAGACATGACCGGAACTCTTTCCGATCAATGATCAACATCGGAGCCGTGGACACCCATATTGACCCCTATACCCACACGAATGAATATTCGAGTGAACCTCCAATTGTTGTGTGCTATTCCTGTTGCTTCACGATATGTTAAAAATACCCGAGGTGAGAAACATCGGCATCCTCGTGGATCAACACTTGTCCACAATGCCAGTTACCTCGTGGCCGGTTTTTGTTCTCTTTTCTCGTTTCTGTGTTCCGGCATCCCTGTGATCAAATCACACTTGTGTCTGGCCAGACGATGATGGATACCGTAACACCGAGAGGGCCCAGAGATATCTCTCCATCGTCGGAGGAGCAAATCCCAATCTTGAGCTATCAAGTTACTTGACATACTTTTCCATGAACCCGTAAGCCGCCGTAATAGCCACCCATTTACGGATGACGTTTAACAAACCCCAAAGTTCATGAAGCAAGCATGAAGAAACTCGACACTCTCATGGTCTAAGGAATTATGCAAACATTAACTTCTCTGTGTTATTAACCATTAACTTATGACGAATGAATCTCATAGCATAACATCAATCGGGTCGATTCAACACAAGTGTTCTACTAACATTGTGCCCTCAAAGTTGTCGGCATAGTCATGCCCATGATCAGGAAAACAGAACCATCATGCAACACTTGAGCTAGTCTTAGAGGCCAAACTAGGAATACATTTTACCGTTTATTATTCCACACGTGCATATGAGTCTTCCTTCAAGCCTCGTGGTTATTGCAGACTCGAGAACCATAGCAGTTATAGCATGGAACACAAACATAATTATGATCATGGAGATAAATAATAACATTTGTAATTGCCTCTAGGGCATATGTCCTACATTTCTAACTTCATTTGCTATTTTTCATGCATTTAATGATTTTTTGAGCTAAATGACCCTGAAATTGAAAAGCACTACAAATGAACTCTGAAAAGGTTGAAACTTGGCATGGTATCATCATTTCACCCACATAGAATGTGCTAAAAAGTTGAGAGGGTTACGGCAAAAACTGGATGCACTTCGTGTACAAACTGGACCATCTCCTTCGAAGTATCAAGGTTTCGGACGAAAACTCATCTGTTACAAAGGCATTTCATTTTTTTAAACTTATTTCAACTCCAGTCTTTTTGTGCATTCAATATGCACCATTCAAAGCCACATCCTCAAATTTCAACCCTTTATAACTTCATTTGCTATTTTTCATGCATTTAATGATTTTTTTGAGCTAAATGACTCTGAAATTGAAAAGCACTACAAATGAACTCTGAAAAGGTTGAAACTTGGCATGGTATCATCATTTCACCCACATAGCATGTGCTAAAAAGTTGAGAGGGTTACGGCAAAAACTGGATGCACTTCGTGTACAAACTGAACCATCTCCTTCGAAGTATCAATGTTTTGGACGAAAACTCATCTGTTACAAAGGCATTTCATTTTTTTAAACTTATTTCAACTCCAGACTTTTTGTGCATTCAATATGCACCATTCAAAGCCACATCCTCAAATTTCAACCCTTTCTAACTCCATTTGCTATTTTTCATGCATTTAATGATTTTTTTGAGCTAAATGACCCTGAAATTGAAAAGCACTACAAATGAACTCTGAAAAGGTTAAAACTTGGCATGGTATCATCATTTGACCCACATAGCATGTGCTAAAAAGTTGAGAGGGTTACGACAAAAACTGGATGCACTTCGTTTACAAACTGGACTATCTCGGCTACTCACTAGAGAAGAAAGTGATGACGGTGAAGCCGATCACATCCCAGAGTTGGATCTTGGGGTATAAAACTTTTTCTTCGTGTGTGTCCCTTTGTGCCGTAACCATGGACAATCTTCATCATTTAACAGGATGCTTGGGTCAGTCTTCATTGTGAAGGGAGGAATTTCATGAAACTTTTCATAATCTTCTGACATGTCTATCTTGTCCTCCACTCCCACGATGTTTCTTTTCCCTGAAAGAACTATGTGGCGCTTTGGCTCACCGTATGATGTATTCGCTTCCTTATCTTTCCTTTTTCTGGGTTTGGTAGACATGTCCTTCACATAGAAAACCTGCGCCACATCATTGGCTAGGACGAATGGTTCGTCTGTGTACCCAAGATTGTTGAGATCCACTGTTGTCATTCCGTACTGCGGGTCTACCTTTACCCCGCCTCCTGTCAGATTGACCCATTTGCACCGAAACAAAGGGACCTTAAACTCACGTCCATAGTCAAGTTCCCATATCTCCTCTATGTAACCATAATATGTGTCCTTTTCCCTATTGGTGTTTGTTGCATCAAAGCGGACACCACTGTTTTGGTTGGTGCTCTTTTTATCTTGGGCGATCGTGTAAAATGTATTCCCATTAATCTCCTACCCTTTGAAAGTCAATATAGTCGAAGATGGTGACTTGGCCAACAAGTACAGCTCATCTCCAACACTGTCGTCATTCATGAGATGTGTTTGCAACCAACCGTCGAAAGTCGCCATGTGTGTATGTTTAATCCAGGGGTCAGACTGCTCCGGTTTCTTGGAGCGTACAATATCCATGTGTTCCTCGATATACGGAGCCACCAAGGTGGAATTTTGTAGAACTGTGTAGTGTGCTTGGGCCCAAGAATGCCCGTCCCTACATATTACTGAATCCTTTCCTAGCGTGCCTTTTCCACTCAGTCTCCCCTCATGCCGCGATTCAGGAACACCAATCGGCTTAAGGTCAGGAATAAAGTCAACACAAAACTCAATAACCTCCTCTGTTTCATGGTCCTTGGAGATGATTCCTTCTGGCCTAGCACAGTTATGAACATATTTCTTTAAGACTCCCATGAACCTCTCAAAGGGGAACATATTGTGTAGAAATACAGGACCCAGAATGGCAATCTCTTCGACTAGGTGAACTAGGACGTGCGTCATGATATTGAAGAAGGATGGTGGGAACACCAACTCGAAACTGACAAGACATTGCACCAAATCATTCTGTAACCTTGGTAGGATTTCTGGATCGATTACCTTCTAGGAAATTGCATTGAGGAATGCACATAGCTTCACAATGGCTAATCGAACATTTTCCGGTAGAATCCCCCTCAATGCAACCGGAAGTAATTGCGTCATAATCACGTGGCAGTCATGAGACTTTAAGTTTTGGAATTCTTTCTCTGCCATATTTATTATTCCCTTTATATTCGACGAGAAGCCAGACGGGACCTTCATACTGAGCAGGCATTCAAAGAAGATTTCCTTCTCTTCTTTGGTAAGAGCGTAGCTGGCAAGACCTTGATACTGCTTTGGATGCATGCCGTCTTTTTCGTGCATACGTTGCTGGTCCTCCCGTGCCTCCGGTGTATCTTTTGTCTTCCCATACACGCCCAAGAAGCCTAGCAGGTTCACGCAAAGATTCTTCGTCACATGCATCACGTCGATTGCAGAGCGGACCTCTAGGACTTTCCAATAGGGTAGGTCCCAAAATATAGATTTCTTCTTCCACATGGGTGCGTGTCCGTCAGCGTCATTCGGAATAGATTGTCCGCCAGGACCATTTCCAAAGATTACTTTTAAATCCTTAACCATATCAAGTATATGATCACCACTACGGTGGTCAGGCTTCTTCCGGTGATCTGCCTCACCTTTGAAATGCTTGCCTTTCTTTCTTAAGAGATGCTTGATCGGAAGAAATCGACGATGTCCCAGGTACACATTCTTCTTACATTTATCCAAATATATACTTTCGGTCTCATCTAAACAGTGCGTGCATGCGTGGTATCCCTTGTTTGTCTATCCTGAAAGGTTACTAAGAGCAGGCCAATCATTGATGGTTACAAATAGCAACGCTCGTCGGTCAAATTCCTGCTGTTTGTGCTCATCCCACACACGTACACCTTTTATGTCCCACAGCTGTAAAAGTTCTTCAACTAATGGCCTTAGGTACACATCAATGTCATTGCCGGGTTGCTTAGGGCCTTGGATGAGCACTGGCATCATAATGAAGTTCTGCTTCATGCACAACCAAGGAGGAAGGTTATTGATACATAGAGTCACAGGCCAGGTGCTATGATTGCTGCTCTGCTCCCCAAAAGGATTAATGCCATCTGCACTTATACCAAACCATAAGTTCCTTGCGTCACCTGCAAACTCCGGCCACTTTCTCTCGATTTTTCTCCACTGCCACCCATCAGCGGGTACTCTCAACTTCCCGTGTTTCTGACGGTCTTCTTTGTGCCATCGCAACAACTTGGCATGCTCTTTGTTTTGGAACAAACGTTTCAACCGTGGTATTATAGGAGCATACCACATCACCTTGGCAGGAATCCTCTTCCTGGGGCGGTCGCCCTCAACATCATCACCAGGGTCATCGCGGCTGATCTTATAGCGCAATGCACCGCATACCGGGCATGCATTCAAATTCTCGTACTCCTCACCGCAGTAGAGGATGCAGTCATTAGGGCATGCATGTATCTTCTGCACCTCTAATCCTAGAGGGCAGACAACCTTCTTTACTTCGTATGTACTGTCGGGCAATTCGTTATCCTTTGGAAGCGTCTTCTTTATCATTTTCAGCAACTTTTCAAATCCCTTGTCAGATACACCATTCTCTGCCTTCCATTGCAGCAATTCCAGTGTGGTACCCAGCTTTTTCTTGTCATCTTCACAATTTGGGTACAACAATTTTTTGTGATCCTCTAACATGCGCTGCAACTTCAACTTCTCCTTTTCACTTTCGCAGTTTCTCTTTGCATCAGCAATGGCCCGACCAAGATCATCAGCGGGCTCATCTGATGCCTCTTCTTCAGCTTCTTCTTCTTCATTCTCTTCCCCCATTGTAGTACCATCGTATTCAGGGAACCCATGATAGTTGTCATCGTCCTCTTCTTCTTCATTCTCTTTCATTAGAACCCCTCTTTCTCCGTGCTTGGTCCAACAGTTATAGCCGGACATGAAACCAGACGTAAACAGGTGGACGTGAATGACTTTTGAGCTAGAGTTATTCCTATCATTCTTACAAACACCACATGGACAACACATAAAACCATTCCGCTTGTTTGCCTCGGCCGCACGCAGAAAACTATGCACGCCATTAATGAACTGGGGAGAGCGTCGGTCATCGTACATCCATTGCCGACTCATCTTCATTACACAACAACGAAAAGACCAAATTAATACAAGTTCATACACACTTATTCTCATAAAACAACATAAAACTATCTAGCTAAAGCATTTAAATGCAACAACAAATGCGATCAAAATCGCAACTAAGGTAATAATTGATCCAACAGCATAATGATACCAAGCCTCTTTATTAACGGCATATTTTCTAATCTTTCTAATCTTCAAGCGCATTGCATCCATCTTGATCTTGTGATCATCGACGACATCGGCAACATACAACTCCAATTTCATCTTCTCTTCTTCAATTCTTTTCAATTTTTCTTTCAAATACTCGTTTTCTTTTTCAACTAAATTTAACTTGATGGGCTTAATTGTCATAAACACAAAATGCAACAAATAGTTATAAAAGAGAATATACCACATCCGAATCATAAACCGGACGAGGCCCGACGGGGACGGATATCAAAACCATGGCACTATGTATAACAAACAATCATACAAGTAAGAAAATTATACAAGTAACTATCTAAATCATACAAATAAGATTTTTTTATATAAAAATGATAAGAACAAGAGGCTCACCAAGGTGGGGCCGGCGACGGGACGGTGCGGGCGATCGACGGTGGTTAGGACGGGGACGGGAAGGCACTAAGTAAACCACACCTACACATATGCAAACTAAGAAGTTAATTTGAGCTCAAATTGCATATAAATCAAATAAACTCCCACATAATTACTCCCAAACTAAAACCCACAAATCACTATACTTATAGAGCATTGCACGAGCTAATCTAGCAATGAGAGATGAAAGGACAAAGTTGCTAACCTTTGTGAACACTTGGATAGATGGGGTGCCTCAAATCTTGACAAATCGTGGCAAAAATGGAGGATGAGCTCGAGCAATGGGAAGAGAACAGAGGAGAGAAAGGAGAAAACAGAGAAAGGAGAGCTGGGGCTCGGGCTGGACAAAGAACTATATATAGTGATATCTTTAGTCCCGGTTGGTGATACCAACCGGGACTAAAGGTTTATATCTAGTCCCGGTTGGTGATACCAACCGGGACTAAAGGGGCTCACAGGGGCCCCAGCCTGACGCCAGCCTGCCACCACCCCTTTAGTCCCGGTTGGTAACACCAACCGGGACTAGAGGTCACAAATGAACCGGGACTAAAGCCTAGCCGTTGGAACCGGGACTAGTGGTCACATTAGTCCCGGTCCAAAACCCGACCGGGACTAATGCTCCGGACGAAAGGCCTGTTTTCTACTAGTGATGGTAAGGCTCTGTTTTGTGCAGGTTGTTATCATGAGGAGAAGCTGCTGCTGCAGGACGCTGTCCTCCCCTCCTCCAACCCCCTGACATGGTGAGCTCCACCCCCTCCTTCTACCCCTCGCAGATCCGATGGGCATCAACTGCAATTGCTACAACATAACAACAAGTATTGGTTTCGTTTTTATGCGAAATTCGATTGTGAGTGCGCTGTTTGATTATGCTTGCTTCAGAAAAAGAAAATCATGGATAGATAGATTAGGGAAACAGTGGGCTTCCTTTCAAGTTAAATTAACTAATCACCATTTGGCTCATCAATTTTTCATGTCTTGTGTTAAATCTGTACCCTACTATAAGATAATACCATCAAGTTAATAAGAACATTAATAAGCATCTGTTCCCTTCTATTATGAATTGACTGCACATGATTGGGTTGTGCTTCCTATTCTTACATTCAGAATTGTTTGATGTTAATGATGATGATATACTAGGAGCATTGCTTTCACTTACAATTATTGTCTCAGTTTAATAAAGTATAACCAGCAGGACATCTACAATTGCAGTCATGGTTTACTACTAATAGTGGAACATATGTGATTGCTCTGTACTGTTAAGATTAAAGACTCTCATTTTGACATAGTGTTTTTTTTGTTTGTGCTATCCTCTGTTGAATGAATTCAATAAAGTTCTCAAGAATCCTCCCTGGCCTTCTACTAGTCCAAATCTGAAGTAGTATTACTAATGTTGTTAAGTTGTTTAACATGCTTGCTGCTAGCTTTGAAGTTGATCTGAAGAATCATTCATGCATTTACACATTCATGATTTCCTCTGCTGTTTGTAAATGTTCTGGTTAACTGTGCTAGCAGATATTGCCAGAAAGTGTCATTTTTAGCATTGTTTGCTGCTTGCTGCTAATAGTATTTTAGATCCTCTCTGGCTAGGTCTTCCTCACCGACGCCGGCTGGAGCGCATGTCAGACATCTAAATGGACAAGTACCTGCAACATCCAGCGTCAATGATGATGCGAACGAGATGTTCAACTGCAGCCCCATCCAGTGCATCGACATGGAGCAGGTATCTACCTCGTTGAACAAATATGGCCTGATGCTTGATGGCCCGATGCATGTATCATGTGACACACATTCTAGATAGCGACCTTGTGTAGGTTATAGTGTGCTTGTTTGCTTGAGCTGACCTAGTCCTCCATATGATATGAAGCTTTAGTTTCTGCCAATTTGGCACCTTAACTAGATAGCGAGTTTCTGTTGGTTTGCGTGTGTTGGGTAAATCTAATTAACTTTGACATAGTTGCATCTTGCACTGTGCTGGTACTGGTTATTTGCAAAATATATCTCAGATTTCGTTGTTATGAGAATGTTACAACGAGAATGTTATATGCACTGTTTCTTGTTGGATCTAAAATTCTACAGCAATTTACCATTTTTTGAGAATGTTATATGCACAGATTCTCTTGATTATGTTCCTAACTTTTCTTATTTATTATTTGCAGATGTTAGCCTTCATTCTTCAAAAGTTTGGTGTACAAGAGCTCCTGGAAGAAGAATCCCGAAGAGAACCCGCACCCAGCAATGTGTTCTAGCTCACTGGAGCTAGTTATGTGTATATTTAGTTGTATTTTTATAGCTGAATACCAGATTTGTACTATGCATGATTGTAATGTACTACTTTGTTTGGCTGTTGTATGAAATATTATGCCTTATAGGCTCTATTTGAATCAAATTATTGGTAATTGCACAAATAGAGAACTTATGTGTGGGACCTAAACAGCAATCCTGATAACTGGGGCCCATTTGACTAGTGGGGCCTATTTTCAAATGGAAAAGAAACATCAGAAAACTTACAAGTGGGACCATCTTCAAAATTAACCATAAAAAGGCCGAGGCCCAAAAAAGTGGACTGGAAAAGGTGTTGGGCTTGGCCCATGTAGCTAACCAAAATCGACATGGAAAAAATATAAATGGGCTGAATTATTGGGCCCAGCCCATGTAAAACACCAAACTGGACCGGGCTGATTTTGATCTACGACCATTTCATTTCGTCGCAATTTTGTCACGTCAGCTTGCCACGTTGGATCTGACATGGTTTGGCAAGGCTTCCAGTGACCAAAACAATTGGTCGTAAAATCTACGACATTTTATTTTGGTCATAATCTTCTACGACCATTTCACAAAGAAGGTCGTTAAGTTTCATTAAAGACGGCCAGCTTTTGACCAACAGTTTTTGGTCATAAAATGGTCATAAATGAAAAACGATGACCATTTAGTGACCAATATTGATGGTCGCAAGTTGACATATTTCTTGTAGTGCATACATCAAATTAATGATGTTCAATACGATATAGAAAATGACTAGGAATCTTAAAGTTTGCAAGTGAATTAAATGCAGAACATGTCCACAACATAAGAATTGCCGCGATGGATTTTCCTAACAAAGCAGTCAAGTCTAATGGAAACTTTGGCGGCCAGCTGCCGGTGACTGGAAACACTTTGGTCTACACTTATGGTTCATTGTGTCGCGATCAGATCGGATGACTGCCGTGACAAATCACCGAGGATCCGCCGGCTGCGTGCAGGGAGCCCGCCATCTCCACCTCTCCATCGGCGTCCGTGCCGCCACCAGCGGCGTTGCTATTAGTCTAATACAATTATGTCCATCTGTTCAAAAACTTATGTGCCACTTTTTTTGTGTGAAATAAGGCTCGTTGTATTTGCCACCGATGCTACTGCTGGGGCCTACCAAGCTAGCGAGTAAACCTGGGACATATCCGTTTTAATTTAGCCAAGGGAGGATGCTCCACAAAAACAATTGCAAACTGAATTGCACTTCTATTGCCACCGATGCTATTGAACAAGTATCGTGCACTTCTATTTTCTCATGAACTGAATTGCAAACTCTCCCGGGCCAAAAAATAAATAGGTCATGAGCACCACGTTACCTTTATTTTCTTACTCTACACTCAGCATTTGACAGAAGTACAGAAACACGGAACTATGCTTCAGAACTATATTTTACCGAGAACGGAAGCAAATTTTTTGTCATCGATCTCATGGCCAAACATGGAACTACAAGGTAAGCTACTGAGACATCCACAGGAAGAGCTTTCAAGCAACAAGCAGTCTGCTACCATTCCACTGAAGCCGTAGACCAAATCAGTTTTGACAGAAAAGGATTCAATTTCTAACTCCCTCACACGCAACTTGAAGAAGCAAACCTGGGCAAGGAACGGCTGGAGAAGAGGAGATACGCGATACCCCACTCCCAGCCTGCCAAGAAGCAGCCATAGTATATAACTGAACCGGATCAAGCCGAAGTGGAGAATTGAAAGCGAGGCACAGTAGGAGGAGCGAGTCGAGAAGTAACTGAACTTACACACAACAAAATCTTCAGTTCACACAGAAAACACATTCAAACTTTCAAAGTACCATCATACGTACACAGTTCCAATCTCACAATTCTGTGGTAATGTCAACCTCGAGGCGGCTGCAGAGAAGAGGGAGCTTGGCGACCTTGATGGAGGAGGCCACCGTGTGGAGGAGTTGGGCCTACCACAGTGAGGAGGGCGCGATGCTGGTGCCCGTCGGCCGCCTTGCCGGATCTGACGGCCGGGGCGAGGGTTGGGAGCACGCCGGCGCCGGCCGAGCTTGAGGAGGAGCGCGGCTCCAGGAGCAACATGGGTCGCCTGCACATTGTCATGACCACTGGAGGGATGTGAGATGAGGAGAAGGTGGCCGGCTGGGGAGGGAGTCAGGGCTGCTAACAATAGATGGCGCCCGAGAAGACAACGATGCCTAAAATGTCTCGAATGAAAACAAAACAAGGCATGAGGAAAAAAACTCACGGCAAGGAAAGGAAAGGTTTGAACCTTCGCTCAACAGTGCTCCAGGTCCGTCCTGGAATTGTTCGGGCTGAACGCGGGTGGTCCCTACCTGCTGGACTGCCATGTTGGCAGCCTAGTGCCTGCGTGATGCTGCTGTGTTGCAGGCAACGTGGTCCACCTTTCTCTATAAGAGGAAATAAGCATCAAATGAAATCGAACATGAAAATGCATATGAGGTAAGAGGAGGGACCAGATCCCCACACGAATGAGCGCTTGTGATTGCAGCCGCGCCAGCGAAACTTTATCTCTCTCTCTCTCTCTCTCTCTCTATATATATATATATATATATATATATATATATATATATATATATATAGAAAGACTATTCATCACCCAGGGTGTAGAATAAATTATTCTTCACCCGAGGTAATTTTACGATCGTTTCATAAATTAATTACATTTGAAATGCAAATAGTTACATTTATATTGATTCACTATGTCAAATTTGACATAAGAAAACAAAATTATAGGTCATAAGGCCAGAAAAATCGCATTTTACGTATATTTTACACTATGTTTTTATGTTTGTAATTTTACGTGACATAAAATATTGTTTCCGATGACTATATATTTTCTTACGGTCTCTTTTTACGTATGAGATAAGATTAAAATTTACGGAACGTAAAATTACGGTGCATTGATGTGAAATAGAGGGAGGGTGAAGAATAACTATTCCTCACCCAGGGTGACGAATAGCGCGACCCTATATATATATATATATATATATATATATATATATATATATATATATATATATATAACACAATATGTTTTAATGTCTACTTTTGTCCATAACCTTGTAAATTTTTAGTATACATCATGAACATGTTTTATACACGTTTAAAAAAAATACATGATTAACATTTTTCCATAAATAAGTTTTGTTGTCTACTTTTTTCATAGACATTGTATAATATTCGTATAAATTATAAACATTTTTCTATACCCGTTTAACAGTTTTCAAAAGCATGATTAACATTTTCCAATTCTGTATGTAAAATGATTTTTATAACAGATATATCTAAACTACTTCGAAATATAAGCAAAAGTAAAAAAAACTAAAAAAAATAAAAAATGTAACAAACGAAAGGAAAAAAAAGCGCTCAAGGTCTGCAGCCCCACTGAGCCGGCCCATTTTGGAGGTTGCTTGACGCGAGGCTGCTCTACGTTTATAGTGAGACATAGGGGAGCTCCTGTTCGCTGCCTTAAGCGCCCGAACAGTTCCCTGGCGCTCACACGCCCCCGCTCGTCGGCCGACCCAAGAAGAAGGCGAGTGCTCGACCGTTCGTTCAAGAGAAAAAGTTGAGCGGTCTCGTTCGTTCGCATATCACCGGTTTCCCTTGTCGCTCGATCGCATTTCACAACCGTTGACTTTTGAAAATATACAGAAAAACAAAAAAATCGCAAAAAATGAAAATGTTCATGATAACAAAAAAGTTCACGGATTTTGAAAAAAGTTTGCAATGTTTAATAAAAAAAGAGCATCATTTTGTAAAAAACTTCATCAAATTTGAAAAAAAATAATCAATTTTGAAACAAAGTTCATCAATTTTGGAAAAGGATCATTGATTTTGAAAAAAAATAATCATATTTGGAAAATGGCATAAATCTTGAAAAAATTCCTTGAATTTGAAAAACATTCATCAATTTGGTAAAAAAAACTTCATTGATTTTGAAATTATAAAACAAGAAACAGGAAAAAATGAAAAAAGAAAACAGAAAGTGAAACAAAAAAGAAAAGTCAAACAGAAAGGAAAAAAGAAGAACCAAAAACTGAAAAAAAACGGGTGAAAAAACCCACCGAAACCCAACCCAGAAAATAGGGGGCTCCCCATCCTCAGGACAGCTCTAGATGGGCCATCCCAGGTGTGCTGGAGGGCACATCCTCGTTTTTTTTTTTTTCTGTTTTTCTTTCATGTTTTTTGATTTAGGTTTTATTTCTTTTTTTACCTTTGTTTACACTTCCCAATTTTGGGTAACGCAGCAGAAAACAAAAAAAATTCCGACCTACGTACCAGCCCAGGATCACTATGGAGACTGCATACAAGGTTTGATCTGTTTCGTTACCGACTCGTAGCGCAGCGGAAGTAGAGTCGATGACGATCGGCGGTGCAGATCCCCGCGGCTAGGATTTACAACCTCCCAACCGCGAGGATGTACTCCCTCATCTGCCCCTCGGACAGTCCTCCGAGAGGCGGTCGGACAGTCCCTCGGACGGTGTCGCGGACAGCCCTTCGGGAGGACGTTCGAAACTCGAACGGTCACTCGGACAGCCCTTCGGGAGGACCCTTGAAACTAAGACGATCACTTGGACAGCCCTTAGGGAGGCACTCTCGAACTAAGACCGAAACTACGATCTCTCTACAGAGTTGCACACATACGGTGTCATCTATCCGGCAGGGCTTCGCCGTCTAGAACTAGTTCCCACCGGAACCCAGACAGCCTTTCGGCTCTACAAAACTATTTTGCTGGGAGGGAGAGAGAAGCCAGAAATGTCTATGGCATGTGTATGAGAGTAAGCATGAGGTTTGGGGCAGCCACCTCACCTCTATTTATAGGAAAAGCAAGGGGTAGGATGGGCACTTCCAAAAAACCCAAAATGCCCATGATGGAAAACTTCCACAAGGGCATAAAGGAGATTTAGTGGAGCAAGTGGGGCTCCACCATGGAGCCCACATGTGGCCGGCCAGTCTCTTGGCCCCCCCCCCCAAGGGGGGTTTCTTAGCCCCCAAGCCTTCTAGAAACCTTTTGGGAAAATATCCCAAAAGGTGGTTTTCCAAAAATATCCAAAAAGCACTTTCACTATTCACGAAGACATTTTTCTGCGTCCGTTAAATCCCAAATTATTTCTGTGTGCCTAGAACAATTCCAGTACCCACCAAAATAATTTTGAACGCATTCCGAAACAATTTCGGAACAATGTTTCTTCAGCGAAAAGCAACCAAATCGGTTCCGGCAGCTCCGAAACATTTCCGGTTTTTATCCCGGAAAATTCCTAGAAGTTTCCAGAACACTTCTGGCATTCTCCAAGAATTTCCAGGCGTGTGCCAGAACCAATTTGACTTAATGGAATACCCTGAAACAACTTTTCAGTTTTACCGGAACTATTCCGATATCCTCTCCGGAACGTTTCCGTTTCGTCCGAAACTTTTTCGGTGATTTTCTCTCAGACTCCCCGTCTAGTATTCAGCAGATAGATGACCCTTAAGCGTGTGACCCTATAGGTTCGGTGAAGTATAGACATGACCGGAACTCTTTCCGATCAATGATCAACATCGGAGCCGTGGACACCCATATTGACCCCTATACCCACACGAATGAATATTCGAGTGAACCTCCAGTTGCCGTGTGCTATTCCTGTTGCTTCGTGATATGTTACAAATACCCGAGGTGAGAAACATCGGCATCCTCGTAGATCAACACTTGTCCACAATGCCAGTTACCTCGTTGCCGGTTTTTGTTCTCTTTTCTCGTTTCTGTGTTCCGGCATCCCTGTGATCAAATCACACTTGTGTCTGGCCAGACGATGATGGATACCGTAACACCGAGAGGGCCCGAGAATATCTCTCCATCGTCGGAGGAGCAAATCCCAATCTTGAGCTATCAAGTTACTTGACATACTTTTCCATGAACCCGTAAGCCGCCGTAATAGCCACCCATTTACGGATGACGTTTAACAAACCCCAAAGTTCATGAAGCAAGCATGAAGAAACTCAACACTCTCATGGTCTAAGGAATTATGCAAACATTAACTTCTCTGTGTTATTAACCATTAACTTATGACGAATGAATCTCATAGCATAACATCAATCGGGTCGATTCAACACAAGTGTTCTACTAACATTGTGCCCTCAAAGTTGCCGGCATAGTCATGCCCATGATCAGGAAAACGTGATCATCATGCAACACTTGAGCTAGTCTTAGAGGCTTGATTAGAAATACTTTTTACCGTTTATTATTCCACACGTGCACATGGGTTTTCCTCAGAGCCTTTATGGATATACGGGCTCGGGAACCATAGCAGTTATAGCATGGAACATAAACATAATTATGAACATGGAGATAAATAATAACATTTGTTATTGCCTCTAGGGCATATCTCCTACAGACTCCCACTTGCACTAGAGTCAATAATCTAGTCAATGCTAATGCACATTACACCTGTGGCACACCGGTGTAAAAATGCTTCGCATGTGGTATAGCCTGATGTCCAACGGATCTGACAACTTCTGTTCCGTGTGTCATCAGTGCTACTTTAGTACTCAATGACCATTTTTCACTGTTGTCCATGATCAGTACTTTTGATCACTTTGGTATCTATACTCGCAACAGCTTTGGGAGTATCGGATATATCTGGTTGTTTTACATACCATGGAATGCATGATTAATCCAAACACAAGAGTGTGTGGAATTTCCATCATGTAATTTGCTCATCAGTGTTTTGGGACACCGAGTCTTGCAAAACTCTTTCCATGTGACTTCGGCAAGAATCACTCCTTGGCGTTTTTAATACTAAACTGTTTTAGCATCTTGTCAATATGTATTTTTGCTTAGCCCCATTAGGTAAATCTATCTTCATAGATCATCATGCCTAATATCAAGGCTGTTTAGCCCAAGCACTTCATCAAAAAACTATTTTCAAATGAAGTCCTAATTCGTGTCAAGAAATTTATTTTCATTCAACAATGTGTCAAGCACACAAGGTTTTTAGAAATATTATTATGCTCCCACTTACTTTCTTGAATCACAAGCATCCTCGTTACCCATTGATGAAGTCAAACACCTTTGACCATTTCATCAAAACACGAAGATTCCAACTCCATTTTTCTCTCTTCTGTCCATTGCTGGAACTCTGAAGTTTGCATACTTACTAGCTGTAGGAGATATGCCCTAGAGGCAATAATATATGTTATTGATTATCTCCCTGTTCATAATTAGGTTTATGTTCCATGCTATAACTGCTATGGTTCTCGAGTCTACAATAACCACGAGGCTCGGAGGAAGACTCATATGCACGTGTGGAATAATAAACGGTAAAATGTATTCCTAGTCTGGCCTCTAAGACTGGCTCAAGTATTGCATGATGATCCTGTTTTCCTGATCATGGGCATGGCTATGCCGGCAATTTTGAGGGCACAATGTTAGAAGAACATTTGTGTTGAATCGACCCGAATTGATGTTCTGCTATGAGATTCATTCGTCATAAGTTAATGGTTAATAACACAGAGATGGTTAACGTTTGCATAATTCCTTAGACCATGAGAGTATCGAGTTACTTCATGCTTGCTTCATGAACTTTGGGGTTTGTTAAACGTCATCCGTAAATGGGTGGCTATTACGGCGGCTTACGGGTTCATGGAAAAGTATGTCAAGTAACTTAATAGCTCAAGATTGGGATTTGCTCCTCCGACGATGGAGAGATATCTCTGGGCCCTCTCGGTGTTACGGTATCCATCATCGTCTGGCCAGACACTTTGTGATTTGATCACGGGGATGCCGGAACACGGGAACGAGAAAAGAGAACAATACCGGTAACGAGGTAACTGGCATAGTGGACAAGTTGTTGATCCGCGGGGATGCCAACATGTCTCACCTCGGGTATTTGTAACATATCGCGAAGCAACAGGAATAGCACACAGCAACTGGAGGTTCACTCGAATATTCATTCGTGTGGGTATAGGGGTCAATATGGGTGTCCACGGCTCCGATGTTGATCATTGATCGGAAAGGGTTCCGGTCATGTCTATACTTCACCGAACCTATAGGGTCACACGCTTAAGGGTCATCTATCTGCTGAATACTAGACGGGGAGTCTGAGAGATAATCACCGAAAAAGTTTCGGACGAAACGGAAACGTTCCGGAGAGGATATCGGAATAGTTCCGGTGAAACTGAAAAGTTGTTTCAGGGTATTCCATAAAGTCAAATTGGTTTCGGCACATGCCTGGAAATTATTGGAAGGTACCAGAATTGTTCCGGTAACTTCTGAGATTTTTCAGAGACAAAAACCGGAAATGTTCCGGACTGCCGGAACCGCTTTAGTTGCTTTTCACAGATGAAAATCACTAAACCGAAAAGTTGTTTCGGAGTACACCATAAAGTCAAATTGGTTTCGGCACATGCCTGATAATTCTTGGAGGGTGCCAGAATCATTCTGGAAACTTTCTGGAATTTTCCGGAATGAAAACCGGAAATGTTCCGGAGCTGCCGAAACCGCTTCAGATGCTTTTCGCAGATGAAAATCACTAAACCGGAATTGTTCCGGCTCGCGTTGAAAATTATTTTGGTGGGTACTGGAAATGTTCTAAGCCCACATGAATATTTTCAGTTCGATCAGACGCTGAAAAATGTCGTCGTGAATAGTGAAAGTGCTTTTTGGGATATTTATGGAAAAGTCACCTTTTGGGATATTTTCCCAAAAAGGTTTCTAGAAGGCTTGGGGGCCAAGAAACCCTACCCCTTGGATTTCCTATAAATAGAGGTGGAGGGGCTGCCTCCACACTCACTTCCTTCTCACATAGAAGTGCCATGACATTTCTGGCTTCTCTCTCCCTCCCAGCGAAATAGTTTCGTAGAGCCGAAAGGCTGTCTGGGTTCCGGTGGGAACTAGTTCTGGACGGCGAAGCCCTGCCGGATAGATGACACCGTATGTGTGCAACTCTGTAGAGAGATCGTAGTTTCGGTCTTAGTTCGAGAGTGCCTCCCGAAGGGCTGTCCGTGTGACCGTCCGAGTTTCGAAGGTCCTCCCGAAGGGCTGTCCGAGTGACTGTTCGAGTATCGATGGTCCTCCCGGAGGGCTGTCCGCGACACCGTCCGGGTGACTATCCGACCGCCTCCCGGAGGGCTGTCCGAGGGGCGGATGAGGGTATACATCCTCGCGGTTGGGAGGTTGTAAATCCTAGCTACGGGGATCTGCACCGCCGATCGTCATCAACTCTACTTCCGCTGCGCTACGAGTCGGTAACGAAACAGATCAAACCTTGTATGCAGTCTCCATAGTGTTCCTGGGCTGGTGCGTAGGTCGGAAATTTTTTGTTTTCTGCTGCGTTACCTTACAGTGGCATCAAGAGCCGTGCTATGCGTAGATGCAGGTTGCGATCTAGAATACATAGAGATGTATGGGTGTTGCACAATATAATTAGGTAGTAGATGAGATCTATTGCTGAAAATTATTTGTGCGGGTAGCAGATGAAATCTGTTACCCGATGTTCTTGTTGCTTCCCTGGAATTTGCATATTTCTGATCTTGATAACGGTATGGTGGAGTTTCAAAGTTCTGGCAATCCGCAATCCTGATTGTTCAACGAAGTGCTAACAGTTCTTTGAATTCCACCGTAGTTAAAAAGAAAGATGAAATTTCGCAGACGAAAGGGCAATGCAGATATGATCTGCACGGGGGTCATGCGTATGACGAAGTTTAGTATGGGGCTCAAGATTTAATTATCTCGTGTTTCATACACCCCGCGATGTTAATCTAGCGACTTGAATTATCATACTTGATGATAAAACGTTGGTAGCTGCGGTTTGTTTCGAAACCTTAGAAGCCACGTAAAATGAAATTATGCATAAACCGATTAGAGGCGTCTAACTTGGTTTTGCAGGATGGTTTGCATGTGCATATGATGTGGTATAGCATTGCTCATATTAATTTGATTATGTATGAGATGATTATATGATGTAATATTAACATGACCTGCGTGTCATGATTCGGCATGATGGTTGGAGCCATATGATTGCACTTTAATGACCTGCGTGTCAACCTTATGTAATGCACTTATTTTATTAAGCTATAGAGATAGCAATATTATTTGGTGCATCGACAAGGTGGTGGCAATCTTCGCGAAGGTGAACACCGACGCGAATGCCGAAGACGAAGAAATGAAAGACTTCTCCGTCAGAAAGGGCTATACCATATCATGCTATTATGAATTGCCTGAGATGTATATCCCTTATGATGCACCCTTCTTGATTGCGCGGTAGTCGCTTTTATTAGGGTGATCTCTCACAAAAATATCAAGTAGTTAGTGTTCTCCCAAGTGTAGCACCGTCACGGCACCTAACTTTTCGGGGTGCGCCATGTCCACATGGGTACGAACGATTAGAGAAGTGTGAGGCGGGTGAGGTCAGACCTCGCAGCGAGATCACTTGGTTGTCTTGACGTTCTGGCTTGATCGTCCTGAGCTCGGAACACGCCCATCGAAAGATGAACAGGAGTCACATAGAGATGTGATCGGCATGTTTGCCCACCAATTGAAATTCTCGTCATCAGTGATGTCCACATCAATGGCGTTGAATTGAAATGTGGATCTTGTATCACTCACAATCAATTATGAGAGATATTGATTTGAGTGGGAGCGCTCTGTAGAATTAATTCTTTTAATTCTCAGTGCAATTAATTTTGAACACTGTCAAAGTGTGATTTGCATAATAGTTATAGAATAATGGCTCACGTTTCCATCTTCCCTATTAAAATTGAATAGCTGTTAAATATCTGGTTAAAACTTTACGATTGGTAACGTAATGTGAGGATTGTCCTCTAGAGTGCCGAGAAGGACTTTGTCCTATCGCATACTTTTGGTATTCTCCCACTAATGCTATGGATCATGTGACTCTCGTCCTTCGATCAAAAGCTAGAATTCCTTTTCAGTCAGGTGCAATACGTTTGCTTCCATGAGACCCGAACTTCGAAAGTTTGGATAGTTATGTGATATTCATGGAATCTGAAAATCATTTTCAGAGACAGACAAAGGCTAAAAGATATAAGATATGCAAAGCAATGTTTGTTTGCAAGCTGTTAGTAAAGGAGTTTACTATGCATTAGACTGATAAGAGAGGGATCCAGGAGAACGCCTATCATATGATGAAAGGTGAATAAAACAACAACTTAAAGAAAAGGAAGTGTCCGAAGGGTGTTAGTGAAACTTTCACGCCTAAAAAGTCCGGGGCTATCGCAACTCTTAAGTTGGGTGCTTCTTCTGAGAGTAGGAGAAATACTGAAAGTTAAACTGTTAGAAGTATAAAGGCAAAAGGAAAGAAGACTGGAATATCCAGCTCATGTATGAATGTCATACAAGTTTTGATGTATAGAAGGCTGGTCAAAGATATAGTTCTTGGGAATTATGGTTAAACATGTTAATCACTAATTCTTGGGTATTGTGAGTTAATCACAAAGATACCCGCTCGATTGCATTCTGTTGCAACTCAATGTAAGAACTACTATGGCCTGAAAGACTAGCCAGGAATGAGGTTAGATACACGCAGGGAACATAGTAAATGTTACTATGCCATCCATAGGTGTATTCCCTATGTATTTACTTTCATAATTCATTTTAGAGTTTCACACTCTAGCCCTTTGCATAAGGTATCTTGCAAGAAGGTTGTTCATAAGAGAACTTTTGATGTTCGGTGTTATGAATAACATAAGGGCCATACTTTCATTATGAATGAGACGTATGTTATGAATATTGATAATAATACATTACCTCTGGGTTTACTTTCACAATTCATTTTAGAGTTTCATACACTCTAGCCCATTGCACAATGTTTGTTGCAAAAGAGTTGTTCATAAAAACAACAATTGTTGTTCAGTATTATGAATAACATGAAGGGACATGCTTCCATCCTAGATGGGATGTATGTTATGAATATTGATGGAAATATGATACATCCATAACACTGACGCTAAATGTTGCAAGACTAAAAGAATACCACACAAGTGTGGCACTGCATTTGGTCACATTGGAGAAACCCGCATGGAAAATTCCATTATGATGGATTTTGAAGTCGTTTGATTTTGAATCATCTGACACTTGCAACTTTCCTCTGAAAAGTGAAGTGACTGAAATACCGTTCACAGGCCATAAGGAACGAGCAAAGAACATATTGGTGATCATACATTATGATGTGTGTAGTCCAATAAATGTTGTTGCAAGTAGTGGATTTTATCTATCTTCAGAAATGACTCAAGTAGATATATGGATATTTACTTGTTAAGACGTAAGTCTGGATCTTTTTTCATAAGGTTTTCAAAAATGAAGTAGAAGTTGTTGTAACAAGAAAATTATGTTTCTACAATTCGATTGCAGAAAGGAATATTTGAGTTACAAGTTTAGCGAATGTCTGATGAGTTGTGAAAGGGGTTTCATAACTTGCACCTCCCGGAACACCACTTCAAGTGGAAAGTCCATGAAGATGTAATCGAACCATTTATGACATGGTAAGATCAAAGAAGACATAAATAGATTTGCCATTATCCCTTTTAAAAGGTGATGCTTTAAAGACTGCGGCTTTTACATTGAAAAGAGCTCCATCGGGTCTGTTGAAATGACGCCATGGTATGGTACGCCCAACCATGTTATATCTTTTCTTAACATTTGGAATATGGGGCTTGTGTAAAAGGTTACAAACCTATTCCAAATCAGGCAAGTGCTACTTTGTAAGTTATCCCAAGTCATTGGGTATTCCCCCACCACTATACCAAGGCAAAGGGTTTTGCCACAAAACGGTATGCTTTTAAAGAAAATAGTTCTTACAAAAGGTGAGTGGGAGAACAGTGCAAATCGACGAGATAAACAGTATCATCGTCATCAGATCAAAGGAAAGAGACCTTGGAAGTAATTCCGGAGTTTCCTATTGCGACTGATACGGAAGTCTCTACAATTAAATGTATGGACTTTGGTCAAACTTGCAGCTGAACCACGTAGGCAAAGCTCGTGCAAACCTATCTGGTGCGCAAACGAGGTATTGTTGTTAGACAATAGTATACCTACGATTCACAAGGAAGCGTTGATGGGCCCTGACTCCGGAATTGGCTAAATGCCAATACAATCCGAGATAGTTTCCATATAAGTGATTCAAGATTAAGATCTTGAACGCCTTTCGGAAGACTTAGAGTCTAACGAATATTTATGGAACTAAAAACTGATACGGATAAAATGTTTTATCCATAAAGCTCGACTTGTTGCAATAACAAGTTCAAGGAGTTGACTACGATGAGATTGTCTCACCGTAGCGATGCTTAAAGTCGGTTCGGGTTGAAATAGCAATTAATACATATTTCAATCATGAGATATGAAACATGGATGACAAAAGGATTTCCATGTGATGGAAATAAAACCTAGGACTTGTATGTGATACAGTCCAAAGTAATTTGTCGATCCAGAGGATGCTAGTAAGTATGCAAACTTCAGAGTTCCAGCGATGGACAGAAGAGAGCAAAGTGGAGTTGGAATCTTCGTTTTTGATGGAATGGTCAAAGGGGTTTGACTTCATCAAATGGGTATCGAAGATGCTTGTGATTCAAGAAAGTAAGTGGGAGCATAATAATATTTCTAAAAACCTTGTGTACTTGACACATTGTTAATTGGAAATAAATTTCTTGACACGAATTAGGACTTCATTTGAAAATAGTTTTTCGATGAAGTGCTTAGGCTAAATAGCCTCAATATTAGGCATGATGATCTATGGAGATAGATTTACCTAATAGGGCTAAGCTATGAATACATATTGACAAGATGCTAAAACTTTTTAGCATTTAAAACGCCAAGGAGTGATTCTTGCCGAAGTCACATGGAAAGAGTTTTGCAAGACTCGGTGTCTCAAAACACTGATGAGCAAAATACATGATGGAGATTCCACACACTCTTGTGTTTGGATTAATCATGTATTCCATGGTATGTAAATCAACCAGATATGTCCAATACTCCAAAGTTGTTGCGAGTATAGATACCAAAGTGATCAAAGTACTGATCATAGGACAACAGTGAAAGATGTCATTAAAGTACTAGAGTAGTAGTGATGACATGTTTTCTCGCAAGCAGAGATTATGAAGTGCTCGTTGTAAGTAATTACATCGATACAGTCTTCATCAATGCTCCATGCGATTTTTGATTTAAGTTAAGGGTTTTGTGTAATACACAATATGGTGGCACGGTAGTTGGAAATTGTTCCAAACAAGATACTGTGGCGAATTCTATAACAAAGGCTAAGTATGTTGACGCTTAAGAAGCGACAAAGAAGTTGTTGAATCATATAGTTCATTCATGAACTTAGTATGGTTCCAAGATGGCTTTGGTCTATGGGACACTATTGCAGATAGTTGCTCCATAGCTCAGTCTGAGGAATCAGGTTTCAACCAATGATTCACACATATGCAAAGCCAAGTCCACACAAAATATGAATTTTGTGAAAGCGTGAAAACGCGAGGATATGCAAAGTTACACACGGAGCTGAAGTCGTCAGATCCGTTGGACATCAGGCTATACCACATGCGAAGCATATTTTACACCAGTATGCCATAGGTGTAAAGTGCATTAGCATTGAATAGATTATTGACTCTAGTGCAAGTGGGAGTCTGTAGGAGATATGCCCTAGAGGCAATAATATATGTTATTGATTATCTCCCTGTTCATAATTAGGTTTATGTTCCATGCTATAACTGCTATGGTTCTCGAGTCTACAATAACCACGAGGCTCGGAGGAAGACTCATATGCACGTGTGGAATAATAAACGGTAAAATGTATTCCTAGTCTGGACTCGAAGACTGGCTCAAGTATTGCATGATGATCCTGTTTTCCTGATCATGGGCATGGCTATGCCGGCAATTTTGAGGGCACAATGTTAGAAGAACATTTGTGTTGAATCGACCCGAATTGATGTTATGCTATGAGATTCATTCGTCATAAGTTAATGGTTAATAACACAGAGATGGTTAACGTTTGCATAATTCCTTAGACCATGAGAGTATCGAGTTACTTCATGCTTGCTTCATGAACTTTGGGGTTTGTTAAACGTCATCCGTAAATGGGTGGCTATTACGGCGGCTTACGGGTTCATGGAAAAGTATGTCAAGTAACTTAATAGCTCAAGATTGGGATTTGCTCCTCCGACAACGGAGAGATATCTCTGGGCCCTCTCGGTGTTACGGTATCCATCATCGTCTGGCCAGACACTTTGTGATTTGATCACGGGGATGCCGGAACACGGGAACGAGAAAAGAGAACAATACCGGTAACGAGGTAACTGGCATAGTGGACAAGTTGTTGATCCGCGGGGATGCCAACATGTCTCACCTCGGGTATTTGTAACATATCGCGAAGCAACAGGAATAGCACACAGCAACTGGAGGTTCACTCGAATATTCATTCGTGTGGGTATAGGGGTCAATATGGGTGTCCACGGCTCCGATGTTGATCATTGATCGGAAAGGGTTCCGGTCATGTCTATACTTCACCGAACCTATAGGGTCACACGCTTAAGGGTCATCTATCTGCTGAATACTAGACGGGGAGTTTGAAAGAAAATCACCGAAAAAGTTTCGGACGAAACGGAAACGTTCCGGAGAGGATATTGGAATAGTTCCGGTGAAACTGAAAAGTTGTTTCAGGGTATTCCATAAAGTCAAATTGGTTTCGGCACATGCCTGGAAATTATTGGAAGGTACCAGAATTGTTCCGGTAACTTCTGAGATTTTTCAGAGACAAAAACCGGAAATGTTCCGGACTGCCGGAACCGCTTTAGTTGCTTTTCACAGATGAAAATCACTAAACCGAAAAGTTGTTTCGGAGTACACCATAAAGTCAAATTGGTTTCGGCACATGCCTGATAATTCTTGGAGGGTGCCAGAATCATTCTGGAAACTTTCTGGAATTTTCCGGAATGAAAACCGGAAATGTTCCGGAGCTGCCGAAACCGCTTCAGATGCTTTTCGCAGATGAAAATCACTAAACCGGAATTGTTCCGGCTCGCGTTGAAAATTATTTTGGTGGGTACTGGAAATGTTCTAAGCCCACATGAATATTTTCAGTTCGATCAGACGCTGAAAAATGTCGTCGTGAATAGTGAAAGTGCTTTTTGGGATATTTATGGAAAAGTCACCTTTTGGGATATTTTCCCAAAAAGGTTTCTAGAAGGCTTGGGGGCCAAGAAACCCTACCCCTTGGATTTCCTATAAATAGAGGTGGAGGGGCTGCCTCCACACTCACTTCCTTCTCACATAGAAGTGCCATGACATTTCTGGCTTCTCTCTCCCTCCCAGCGAAATAGTTTCGTAGAGCCGAAAGGCTGTCTGGGTTCCGGTGGGAACTAGTTCTGGACGGCGAAGCCCTGCCGGATAGATGACACCGTATGTGTGCAACTCTGTAGAGAGATCGTAGTTTCGGTCTTAGTTCGAGAGTGCCTCCCGAAGGGCTGTCCGTGTGACCGTCCGAGTTTCGAAGGTCCTCCCGAAGGGCTGTCCGAGTGACTGTTCGAGTATCGATGGTCCTCCCGGAGGGCTGTCCGCGACACCGTCCGGGTGACTATCCGACCGCCTCCCGGAGGGCTGTCCGAGGGGCGGATGAGGGTATACATCCTCGCGGTTGGGAGGTTGTAAATCCTAGCTGCGGGGATCTGCACCGCCGATCGTCATCGACTCTACTTCCGCTGCGCTACGAGTCGGTAACGAAACAGATCAAACCTTGTATGCAGTCTCCATAGTGTTCCTGGGCTGGTGCGTAGGTCGGAAATTTTTTGTTTTCTGCTGCGTTACCTTACACTAGCATCCTCTGGATCGACAAAATACTTTGGACTGTATCTCATACAAGTCCTAGGTTGCATTTCTATCATATGGAAATCCTTTTGGCATCCATGTATCATATCTCAAGATTGAAATATGTATTAATTGCTAGTTTAACCCGAACTGACTTTAAGCATCGCTACGGTGAGAGAACCTCATCGTAGTCAACTCCTTGAACTTGTTATTGCAACAAGTCGAGCTTTATGGATAAAACATTTTATCCAAATCAGTTTATAGTTCCATTAATGTTCGTTAGACTCTAAGCCTTCCGAAGGGTTTATCAAGATATAATCTTGAATCATTTATGGAAACTATCTCGGATTATATTGGCATTTAGCCAATTCCGGAGTGAGGGCCCATCAACGCTTCCTTGTGTATCGTAGGTATACTGTTGTCTAACAACAATATCTCGCTTGCGCACCTGAGAGGTTTGCACGAGTTTTACCTACGTGGTTCAGCTGCAAGGTCGACCGAAGTCCATACATTTTATTGTCGAGACTTCCGTATCAGTCGCAGTAGGAAACTCTGGAATTTCTTCCAAGGTTCCTTTCCTTTGATCTGATGATTAAGATACTGCTTATCTCGTCGAGTTGCACTGTTCTCCCACTCACCTTTTGCAAGAACCATTCTCTTTAAAAACATACCGTTTTTGGTGGCAAACCTTTTGCCTCGGTATAGTGGTGGAGGAATTCCCAATTACTTGGGATAACCTACAAAGTAGCTCTTGTCTGATTTGGAATAGGTTTGTAACCTTTTACACAAGCCCCATATTCCAAATGTTAAGGAAAAACCAAGCACGGTTGGGCGTACCATACCATGGCATTATTTCAACAGACCTGATGGTGCTCTTTTCAGTGTAAAAGCCGCAGTCTCTAAAGCATTACTTTTAAAAGGGATAATGGCAAATTGATTTATGTCATCTTTGATCTTACCATGTCGAAAATGGTTTGATTACATCTTCACAGACATACCACACACAGTGGTGTTCCGGGAGGTGTAAGTTATGAAAGTCCTTTCACAACTCATCAGACATTCGCTAAACTTGTAACTCAGATATTCCTTTCTGCAATCTAGTTTGCAGAAACATAATCTTTCTTGTTACAATAATTCCTACGTCATGTTGAAAACCTTTCGAATGATTTCAAAAGATCCAGACTTACGTCTCATCAAGCAAATATTCATATATCTACTTGAGTCATTTCTGAAGATAGATAAAATCCACTGTTTTCAACAACATTTATCGGACTACATACATCAAAATGTATGACCACCAATAAGTTCGTTGCTCGTTCCTTATGGCCTATGAACGGTATTTCAGTCACTTCACTTTTCAGAGGAAAGTTGCAAGTGTCAGATGATTCAAAATCAAACGACTTCAAAATCCATCATAATGGAATTTTCCATGCGGGTTTCTCCAATGTGACCAAATGCAGTGCCACACTTGTGTGGTATTCTTTTAGTCTTGCGACATTTAGCATCAGTGTTATGGATGTATCATATTACCATCAATATTCATAACATACGTTCCATCCACTATGGAAGCATGGCCCTTATGTTATTCATGATTCCGAACAACAATTGTTCTTTCATGAACAACACTCTTGCAACAAACATTATGCAAATGGGCTAGAGTGTATAAAACTCTAAAATGATTTATGAAAGTAAATACAGAGGTAAAGTATTATTATCATCAATATTCATAACATACATCTCATTCATAATGAAAGTATGGCCCTTATGTTATTCATAACACCGAACATCAAAGTTCTCTTATGAACAACCTTCTTGCAAGATACCTTATGCAATGGGCTAGAGTGTGTAAAACTCTATAATGAATTATGAAAATAAATACATAGGTAATACACCGATGGAAGGTATAGTAACTTTTACTAAGTTCCCAACATGTATTTAAACCTCATTCCTGGCTTAGTCTTTCAGGCCATAGTAGTTCTTGCATCGAGTCGCAACAGAGTGCAATCGAGCGGGTATCTCTGTGATAAACTCACAATACCCAAGAATCAGTGATTAACATGTTTAATCATAATTCCCAAGAACTATTTCTTTGACCAGCCTTCTATACATCAATAACTTGTATGACTTTCATACATGAGCTGGATATTCCAGTCTTCTCTCTTTTTGCCTTTATACTTCTAACAGTTTAACTTTTAGTATTTCTTCTATCTCAGAAGAAGCATCCAACTTAAGAGTGGCGTTAGCCCCGGATTTCCTAGGCGTGAAAGTCTCACAAACACCCTTCGGACATTTCCTTTAAGTTGTTTGTTTTATTCACCTTCATCATATGACAGGCGTTCTACTGGATCCCTCTGTCATTAGTCAAATGCATAGTAAACACCTTTTACTAACAGTTTGCAAAACAAACATTGCTTTGGATATCCCATATCTTTTAGCCTTTGTTTGTGTCTGAAAAATGATTTTCAGTTCCATGAATATCACATAGCTATCCCAAACTTTTGAAGTCCGGGTCTCATGGAAGCAAACATATTGCACTTGACCATAACGGAATTATAGCTTTTGGATCGAAGGACGAGAGTCACATTTATCCATAGCATTAGCGGGAGAATACTAAAAGCATGCGATAGGACAAAGTCCTTCTCGGCACTCTTGAGGACAATCCTCATATTACGTTACCAACCGTAAAGTTTTAACCAGATATTTAACAGCTAACTCAATTTTAATAGGGAAGGTGGAAATGCTAGCCATTATTCTACAACTATTTTGCAAATTTCACTTAGACAAGGTTCATAATTAATTGCACTAAGAATTAAAAGAATTAATTCTAAAGTGCGCTCCCACTCAAATCAATATCTCTCATAATTGATTGTGAGTGATTCAAGATCCAAATTGCAATTCAACGTCATTGTTCGAGATGAACACTGATGGCGCGAACTTCAATTGGTAGGCCAACTTGCCGATCACATCTCTATGTGATTCTTGTTCATCTTTCGATGCGTGTGTTCCGAGCTCAGGACTGTCCTGCCTGAACATCAAGACAACCAAGTGATCTCGCTGCAAGGTCTCAACTCACCCGCCTCACACTTCCCTAATCGTTTGTACTCATGTATGCATGACGCACTCCGAGAAGTTAGGTGCCGTGACGGTGCTACACTTGGGAGAACACTAACTACTTGATATTTTTGTGAGAGATCACCCTAATAAAAAGCGACTACCGCGCAATCTAGAAGGGTGCATCATAAGGGATAAACATCTCAGGCAATTCATAATAGCATGATATGGTATAGCCCTTTCTGACGGAGAAGTCTTGTATTTCTTCGTCTTCGGCATTCGCGTCGGTGTTCACCTTCGCGAAGATTGCCACCAGCTTGTCGATGCACCAGATAATATTGCTATCTCTATAGCTAATAAAAATAAGTTCATTACTCAAGGTTGACACGCAGGTCATTAAAGTGACAATCATATGGCTCCAGCCATCATGCCGAATCATGACACGCAGGTCATGTTAATTAATTTACATCATATAGACATCTCATACATAATCAAATTAATATGAGCACTTGCTATACCACATCACATGCACATGCAAACCATCCTGCAAAACCAAGTTAGACGCCTCTAATCGGTTTATGCAAATTTCATTTTACGTGGCTTCTAAGGTTTCGAACAAACCGCAGCTACCAACGTTTTATCATCAAGTATGATAATTCAAGTCGCTAGATTAACATCGCGAGGTGTATGAAACACGAGATAATAAAATCTCGAGCCCCATACTAAACTTCGTCATACGCATGACCCCCGTGCAGATCATATCTGCATTGCCCTTTCGTCTGCGAAATTTCATCTTTGTTTTTAACTATGGTGGAATTCAAAGAACTGTTAGCACTTCGTTGATCAATCAGGATCGCGGATTGCCAGAACTTTGAAACTCCACCATACCGTTATCAAGATCAGAAATATGCAAATTCCAGGGAAGCAACAAGAACATCGATTAACAGATTTCATCTGCTACCCGCACAAATAATTTTCAGCAATAGAACTCATCTACTACCTAATTATATTGTGCAACACCCATACATCTCATGTATTCTAGATCGAACCTGCATCTACGCAAAGCACGGCTCTTGATGCCACTGTAGGGTAACGCAGCAGAAAACAAAAATTTTCCGACCTACGTACCAGCCCAGGATCACTATGGAGACTGCATACAAGGTTTGATCTGTTTCGTTACCGACTCGTAGCGCAGCGGAAGTAGAGTCGATGACGATCGGCGGTGTAGATCCCTGCAGCTAGGATTTACAACCTCCCAACCGCGAGGATGTACTCCCTCATCTGCCCCTCGGACAGCCCTCCGGGAGGCGGTCGGACAGTCCCTCGGACGGTGTCGCGGACAGCCCTTCGGGAGGTCCTTCGAAACTCGAACGGTCACTCGGACAGCCCTTCGGGAGGACCCTCGAAACTAAGACGATCACTTGGACAGCCCTTCGGGAGGCACACTCGAACTAAGACTGAAACTATGATCTCTCTACAGAGTTGCACACATACGGTGTCATCTATCCGGCAGGGCTTCACCGTCCAGAACTAGTTCCCACCGGAACCCACACAGCCTTTCGGCTCTACAAAACTATTTTGCTGGGAGGGAGAGAGAAGCCAGAAATGTCTATGGCATGTGTATGAGAGTAAGCATGAGGTTTGGGGCAGCCCCCTCACCTCTATTTATAGGAAAAGCAAGGGGTAGGATGGGCACTTCCAAAAAACCCAAAATGCCCATGAAGGAAAACTTCCACAAGGGCATAAAGGAGATTTAGTGGAGCAAGTGGGGCTCCACCATGGAGCCCACATGTGGCCGGCCACTATCTTGGGGGGCCCCCCCAAGGGGGGTTTCTTAGCCCCCAAGCCTTCTAGAAACCTTTTGGGAAAATATCCCAAAAGGTGCTTTTCCAAAAATATCCAAAAAGCACTTTCACTATTCATGAAGACATTTTTCTGCTTCCGTTAAATCCCAAATTATTTCTGTGTGCCTAGAACAATTCCAGTACCCACCAAAATAATTTTGAACGCATTCCGAAACAATTTCGGAACAATGTTTCTTCAGCGAAAAGCAACCAAATCAGTTCCGGCAGCTCCGGAACATTTCCGGTTTTTATCCCGGAAAATTCCCAGAAGTTTCCAGAACACTTCTGGCATTCTCCAAGAATTTCCAGGCATGTGCCAGAACCAATTTGACTTAATGGAATACCCTGAAACAACTTTTCAGTTTTACCGGAACTATTCCGATATCCTCTCCGGAACGTTTCCGTTTCGTCCGAAACTTTTTCGGTGATTTTCTCTCAGACTCCCCGTCTAGTATTCAGCAGATAGATGACCCTTAAGCGTGTGACCCTATAGGTTCGGTGAAGTATAGACATGACCAGAACTCTTTCCGATCAATGATCAACATCGGAGCCGTGGACACCCATATTGACCCCTATACCCACACGAATGAATATTCGAGTGAACCTCCAGTTGCCGTGTGCTATTCCTGTTGCTTCGCGATATGTTACAAATAGCCGAGGTGAGAAACATCGGCATCCTCATGGATCAACACTTGTCCACAATGCCAGTTGCCTCGTTGCCGGTTTTTGTTCTCTTTTCTCGTTTCTGTGTTCCGGCATCCCTGTGATCAAATCACACTTGTGTCTGGCCAGACGATGATGGATACCGTAACACCGAGAGGGCCCGAGAATATCTCTCCATCGTCGGAGGAGCAAATCCCAATCTTGAGCTATCATGTTACTTGACATACTTTTCCATGAACCCGTAAGCCGTCGTAATAGCCACCCATTTACGGATGACGTTTAACAAACCCCAAAGTTCATGAAGCAAGCATGACGAAACTCGACACTCTCATGGTCTAAGGAATTATGCAAACATTAACTTCTCTGTGTTATTAACCATTAACTTATGACGAATGAATCTCATAGCATAACATCAATCGGGTCGATTCAACACAAGTGTTCTACTAACATTGTGCCCTCAAAGTTGCCGGCATAGTCATGCCCATGATCAGGAAAACGTGATCATAATGCAACACTTGAGCTAGTCTTAGAGGCTTGAGTAGGAATACTTTTTACCGTTTATTATTCCACACGTGCACATGGGTTTTCCTCAGAGCCTTTATGGATATACGGGCTCGGGAACCATAGCAGTTATAGCATGGAAGATAAACATAATTATGAACATGGAGATAAATAATAACATTTGTTATTGCCTCTAGGGCATATCTCCTACACCCAAAATCATAAACATATATATTAAAAGGGAAAATACATCCTTCCACCCAGGGGTAGTTACCCCACATGTCTCATATACTACCATGTGATAGTATATATACTACTTTATCATTTTAGGTATGTTCATATATTATATATAAGATATTCCAAAATACGTAAAAAGGAGCATACTCAAAATACGATACATATTACCAAAAAAGTAGTACATATACTAACTAAACATAGTTATATACTACATACTACGCGTACATACTCTTCGATTTGATAGATACTACATACAAAATACAAAACGCAAGTGATGATAACTACCACCGGGTGGTAGAAACATTTGTCCTATATTAAAAAATATATACCTTACATAATGTTTTGAAAAATGTTAGTCAAGCATTCAAAAATGTTAAATACCACTACAAGAAATATGTCAACTTGTGACCTTCTCTCACTGACCGTGGGTGAATTGGTCGTATATCCACGACCATTTCAAATCAATTGGTCGTAAGCTGTTTGGGAGGGTCCAAACCGTAAACCATAATGACCATTTTGGTCAGAAAGGTCGTAATTGCCTTACACGAAATGGTCGTAAATTTATGAACATGATTTACAATGTTATTTCTTGTCGATTATGACCAATTTAGATAGTCGTAATTTCTACGATGATTTGATTTGGCATGACTTGGCAGACACCTCAGCAATCTCGTCTACATGGCGTGTTTAGGTGTCATTCTCACTTACATGTCACTATTTAGCACTTAATTTTTTTTTCATTGACAGGTAGGACCCACCGACCTTACGCGTGGGACCAACACCACCCACAGACTCCCAATGACGTGTGGGGGCCTGCCCCATTGACCGGTGGGACCCGCACCACTAACAGGTTCCCAATGACGCGTAGGACCCACCCTACCGACCTGGCGCGTGGGTCCTACAACACATACCGGCCCACCGACCTAACGCATGGGACCAACATCTCTCAAAGGCCACCAATGATGTGTGGGTCCGCCGAACCAACCTGACGTGTGGGACCAATAACACTAAGGCTCCCAATGACGTGTGGGACCGGCCATACTTGAATGGGGGAAGGGCTCCAATCAGCAGATATATTTGCAGGCAGAGAATAAAAAGAGGAAGTGATGGGATTCGACCCCGCGACCTCGCGGTGGGCAGAGCTAGCCCTGGCCATAGTCAGCCCGGCCCGGACGGCCCGGCCCGACCCGGCCCGGCCCGATCTTGTCCACGGGCCGGGCCTGGGCCTGAGATCTAGGCCCGAAGGTTAATCATATTCGCGATTTAATGAAGAGGCCCGACCCGAGGCCCGAGGCCCGGCGGGCTTTCCTGTTGACGGGCCGGGGTTGGGCCTGGATTTTAGGCCCGGTGGCCGGGCCATGCCGGGCCCGGGCCCAGGTTTTTTGCGTCGGGCTTAGTCAGGCCCGGCCCGAGGCTCGGCCCGGCCCGAGTTTTGCCCAGGTCTAGGCAGAGCTTGCGCTAACCATCGGGCTAGCTCTCCACATATGTTGAATTCCCACACAAATGCGTTTATAGTAACTTAGTCATCTGTTGGGCCTGGACTTCCGTGGGAGACTGGGCCATCCTGACGACATTTGGCTCCCTGCCTCAGGCGCGGCTGCCTTAGGCCGGCCCAGGTAGGTACTTCTTTCTTCTTTTTTCACATTTTCCCTTTTGTTTTTTGCTTTACTTTTTTACTTTTGCTTATATTCCGAAAACATCTAAATATATCTATTATAAAAATAAATTTACATACAAAAATGGAAAACATTTATGATGCATTTTACAAATTCGAATCGTGTATAAAAAATGTTTCTTATGTATATAAGAAATGTACATTGCATATGGAAAATTAGACATAGAAAATATATGTTTTTAAAAATGTTAATCATGTATATTAAAAATGCTAATTGTGTGTTTTAAAAATGTTAAATGTTTATAAAATGTTTATGATGTATACCAAATAGTACAATGTGTCTGGAAAAAACTAGACATCAAAATATATATGTTTAAAAAAGTTAATCATCTATCTCAAAGATGTTAATCATGTATTTTAAAAATGTTAAACATGTATAAATAATGTTCCTTATGTATACGAAAAATGTAGAATTCGTATGGAAATGTGGACATCAAAAAATATATGTTTTAAAAAACTGTTAATCATGTATTAGGAAAATGTTAAACGTGTATACATAAAATGTTAAACGTGTTTACAAAAAACGTTTTTTATGTATAAAAAAATGAAGAATTTATATGAGAAAAGCAGACATAATAGATAAATTTTAAGAAAAAGGTTAATCATGTATTACAAAATTTTTAAATGTAGATCAAATTTGACCCGCTTCCTGCTGAATCGGCGAAAATTTGTCTTTTTCACGAGAGGTGGATCAAAATCTTTTGACACCTAACAATTTGATCAATTGTACATTAAATATGGCCTAATATTTTAGAAAATTGATTTGGTCCAATTTTGCAACAAATATTTGGTAGGTTCTTCACAAATAAACTTATTTTGGGCACTCGAAAAATGGAAAATGATTTTTTCGTGCAAAGAAAATGAAAACTCCCTTTGGCAACATTGTTTACCATTACAAGATGCACCCTTGTGCACAATATGAGATCATTTGAATAAACTATGCTATGAATGTGGCCACAACATTGATCATTTGGCTTGAAAGCCATTAATCTTTACACATGATAGCTCATTTTTAAGAACATTTTTTTAAAATAATTACCGTATTCTAAGTTTATTATTTTTCCTGGTAATTTGGTCACATATAATGACATAATGCGAACGTTTTTATTTTTTTTGATTTTTTTTGAATTTCTTATGCCCGTTTCAAAATGCGGTCAAAACGGCGGGCATGCCGTTCGTACCCAGGGGTTGAATCTTGCAAAAAATTTGGAATATATCTTATTAAATAGATACTTATGTATCTATAAATGATTTTTGTAAAAAATAAAAAGCAAACTATGATGCAGCTGTAGTTCAAATTTGACCTGCTTCCTACTGAATCGGCGGAAATTTGTCTTTTTCACGAGAGGTGGATCAAAACCTTTTGACAGCCAACCATTTTGTCAATTGTACATTAAATATGGCCTAATATTTTATAAAATTGATTTGGTCCAATTTTGGAACAAATATTTGGTAGGTTCTTCACAAAAAACTCATTTTGGACACTCGAAAAATGGAAAATAAAATTTTCGTGCAAAGAAAATGAAAACTCCCTTTGTCAACATTGTTTGCCATTGCAATATGCACCCTTGTGCACACTATGAGATTATTTGAACAAAATATGCCATGAATGTGGCCATAACATTGATCATTTGGCTTCAAAGCCATGAATGTTCACACATGATAGCTCATTTCTAAGAACATTTTTTTAAAATAATTACCGTATTCCAAGTTTATTATTTTTCCTGGTAACTTGGTCACATATAATGACACAATGCAAAAGTTTTTAATTTGTTTGATTTTTTTGAATTTCTTATGCCCGTTTTAAAATGCGGTCAAAAAGGCGGGCATGACCGTTCGTACCCAGGGGTTGAATCTTGCAAAAAAATTGGAGTATCTCTGACTAAATAGATACTTATGTACCTAGAAATGATTTTTGGAAAAAATAAAGAGCAAACTATGAGGCAACTGTAGTTCAAATTTGACCCGCTTCCTACTGAATCGGCGGAAATTTGTCTTTTTCACGAGAGGTGGATCAAAACCTTTTGACACCCAACCATTTGGTCAATTGTATATTAAATATGGCCTAATATTTTATAAAATTGATTTGGTCCAATTTTGCAATAAATATTTGGTAGGTTCTTCACAAAAAAACTCATTTTGGGCACTAAAAAAATGGAAAATGAATTTTTCCTGCAAAGAAAATGAAAACTCCCTTTGTCAACTTTGTTTTCCATTGCAATATGCACCCTTGTGCACACTATGAGATAATTTGAACAAAATATGCCATGAATGTGGCCATAACATTGATCATTTGGCTTCAAAGCCATGAATTTTCATACATGATAGCTCATTTCTAAGAACATTTTTTTAAAATAATTACCGTATTCCAAGTTTATTATTTTTCCTGGTAACTTGGTCACATATAATGACACAATGCTAAAGTTTTTAATTTGTTTGATTTTTTTTGAATTTCTTATGCCCGTTTTAAAATGCGGTCAAAAAGGCAGGCATGACCGTTCGTACCCAGGGGTTGAATCTTGCAAAAAATTTGGAGTATCTCTGACTAAATAGATACTTATGTACCTAGTAATGATTTTTGTAAAAAATAAAGAGCAAACTATGAGGCAACTGTAGTTCAAATATGACCCGCTTCCTACTGAATCGGCGGAAATTTGTCTTTTTCACGAGAGGTGGATCAAAACCTTTTGACACCCAACCATTTGGTCAATTGTACATTAAATATGGCCTAATATTTTAGAAAATTGATTTGGTCCAATTTTGCATTAAATACTTGGTAGGTTCTTCACAAAAAAACTCATTTTGGGCACTCAAAAAATGGAAAATGAATTTTTCGTGCAAAGAAAATGAAAACTCCCTTTGGCAACATTGTTTGCCATTACAAGATGCACCCTTGTGCACAATATAAGATTATTTGAATAAACTATGCCATGAATGTGGCCATAACATTGATCATTTGGCTTGAAAGCCATTAATCTTCACACATGATAGCTCATTTCTAAGAACATTTTTTTAAAATAATTACCGTATTCCAAGTTTAATATTTTTCCTGGTAACTTGGTCACATATAATGACAAAATGCAAAAGTTTTCAATTTTTTTATTTTTTTTGAATTTCTTATGCCCGTTTCAAAATGCGGTCAAAACGGCGGGCATGACCGTTCGTACCCAGGGGTTGAATCTTGCAAAACTTTTGGAATATCTCTGATTAAATAGATATTTATGTATCTAGAAATGATTTTTGTAAAAAATAAAGAGCAAACTATGAGGCAGCTGTAGTTCAAATTTGACCCGCTTCCTGCTGAATCGGCGGAAATTTGTCTTTTTCACGAGAGGTGGATGAAAACCTTTTGACACCCAATCATTTGGTCAATTGTACATTAAATATGGCATAATATTTTAGGAAATGATATGGTCCAATTTTGCAACAAATATTTGGTAGGTTCTTCACAAGAAAATTAATTTTGGGCATTCGAAAAATGGAAAATGAATTTTTCGTGCAAAAAAAATTGTCTTTTTGACGAGAGGTGGATGAAAACCTTTTGACACGCAGCCATTTGGTATTTGTAGATAAAATGTGGTCTACTATTTTTGATAAATGTTGTGGTTCAGTTTTGTAACAAATATTTGATAGATTCTTCACAAAAAAAAACCATTTTTGGCGCAAGATTTTTGAGAAAAAAAAGGAAAAGAGAAAGAAGTGTTGGATGAGGGGAGGTTTTGGAGCGTTGGATTTAGCAGGAGTGGATGGTCATGATTTGATCCATGGGAGGGATCCGTGGCCTCGCTTGTGATTGGCTGTTGCCTTTGCATCTCCTGCCAAAGAAAAGAAAATCCCCATGCCTCTCACACCGAACGAGAAGAAAGAAAAGAAACGAGAAAAAAAGGGGAGACAGAAACCTTGTCAAACTAACGCCTTCCTTTCTACCTCCTCTCTCTCTTTATCCCGACCGCCTCGCCGTCGACTTGACCGGCGGCCTCGCCGGCAGCCGGTCAGAGGTGGTCCCGTCCTCGGCTGCATCTCCCCTTACTTCACCCTCGACCTTGCACTTCACGGGCAAACATCTCCTGGCTGGGAGGCAGGGGCGCAGAGATCGTGCTCGAAGACGTCATACCTCTGTCCATATGGTCGCCGTCGGCTTGCTGCAGAGAGATACGAGGCAGCGTGGTGTCACCAGCCAGGACGGGCCACCGAGCACCACCTCGTCGGACCAAGACGTGCAACATGTGTGACCTCATCCACGGGGAAGAGATGGTCGGATCCGGGGAAGCTGGCTCGCTGGAGCCTGTTGTGCCGGAGACCACGAGAGGGACGTGGCCTCCCCACCTTCGTTGTTGGTGCTGCGGATCTGACCACTAGATAGTGGATCTCACCGGTGGTAGGATGGGGAGATGACCGAGCCGCTGGAGCTCCGCCGGTGGTGGGGCAGCAGGGGTGGAGGCACGGGGTGGCGCGACCGGTGTTGGAGGAACGGCGTGGCGGGTGGAGGTGGGGCGGCGGGACAGGAGGCACGGGGTGAGGAAGAAGGCTGTTAGGGGTGGGTGTCAATGTTTGACTAAATTGCTTCCACGTGGCAAGTGAAGAGAAAAAACCACTGCCATGTGCACGGTTTTCAACGTAAGTCTGGTTTTGGATGAACTTTACCCAGTTTTGAGACTTGAGGGACCAAATGTCTCCCAAAAATTCTTGAGGGACCAAGTGTATACTTTTGGTGAACTTGAGGGACCAAAATCATACTTTTCTCGAACAAAAAAAAATGAAAAAGGAAGAAAAACCGAATAACACGGAAGAAAATGGAGAAAGAAAAGAAAAAAAGAAAAAAAATCAGGAAAACCAATAAAAAACTAGCTCTTTACGCCTCAAGTAGGGTGTGCCCATACTTTAATATGAACTCGACGTGAGCTTACGGCTAGGAGTGCTGCGCAACACCCTAGAGACCAGGAATCGATTCTTGGTGAGGGTGTCCCGGACTAGGGGGTACTCGGGCTGCCGACCTATCTCTCGTAGGCCGGACCAGTAGGCCGCCCTTTACTCATCAAAGGAAGGCCGGATAGTGGGCGACCCCGTGTACCAGAAGGAAACCTCCGAAGACTTGGCGTCTCCTCCAAGAAATATTTAGCGTAACCGTCATGTTTATCTCCTGATGGCAACCGACCATGTGTAACCCTAGGTCCTTCTGGTGTCTATATAAACCAGAGGGTTTAGTCCGTAGAGGGGGAGAATCATCATAACCACCTAGGGTTTAGCCCATCCGATCTCGAGGTAGATCAACTCTGTAATCTTCATACAACCACATCAATACAATCTAGCAGGACGTAGGGTTTTACCTCTTCGAGAGGGCCCGAACCTGGATAAATCGCTGTCTCTACGTTCCCTGTTACTCATTGATCCCAAGATCCACAGTTTGGACCCCCTACCCGAGGTCTACCGGTTTTGGTACCGACACTTGGGTTCCCCCAATTTCTTCTGTCTTTTTTAAGACTGCGCGCGCGTAACGGGCCGGCCCGACACTGTAGCTCTCGATGCGAGAGTTCCCTCTCGTCTCGCTTAATGCGGGAAATAGACGCTGCGGAAAATAGGTGAGCGCGGGAGGAATTGGCCGGCAGCCCAATGGGACTAGCGAAGCGAGGGGGGTGTGCACCCGCTACCAAATACACTATACTGGATTCTAAAAAAAACACTGTATTTGGCGCTTAAGGCGCGAAACAGGATACGCTGAGACATGGTGGGCGCCCCCATGTCTCGTTTATAGCGAGACAGAGGGCAGCATTACTAGAAGGTAGGCCACAGCCTCGTTTGTTTCTTTTTTTTTGCACGTTCTTTGTTGTGGTTTTTTGATCATGTATACGAAAAAGTATAGAATGTGTATGAATTTTTTTTGATATTGTATTTAAAATATGTTAAATGTGTATGAAAAATGTTCCTGGTGTATACAAAAAATCTACAAATGTGTATGGAACTAGAGATGAAAACATATTTTTGAAAAAAAGTTAATCATGTAATTTAAAAATGTATGCGCAGTTAAAAATTCCTTTATTACCATAATAAATGTTCAATGTTTGTTCGAGAAAATTTTGAGCATGTATTTGGGAAAGTGTTCGTAACTTATTTTTAAGAAAAAAAAGTACATCATATATTTTAGGAATGCAATGTGTATCAAAAGAATGTTTCACGTGTACACTAAAAATGTATGACAAAGAAAAAAAGAAAAAACAAAGAAGAAGAAAAGAAAACCAAATAAAAAAGAAAAGAAAAGGAAAACAAGGAAACCGGAGGAAATCAGTGGAAAAAAGAAAAGGAAACAAATAAAACAAGAAAACAGGAGAAACCCGAGAAAAGAAAAAAAACTAAAGAAAAGAGAAAGAAAAAAAAAACCAATAGAACCGGGAATAAAACGATGAAAAATGGTGCAGAAACAAAGAAAAATTAAAAATTTAAAACAAGAACGCCATCAAGAAATAAAAACCGAAAGAAAAAAAAAGAAAAAAAAAGCAGAGAAGAACGCAACATACACAACTATAAGTGAAGGAGTGATAAGAACGGGCGAGCGGGCGTGAACGAGTGCTAAGAACGGACTGGCCTAGTATTGTACAACACTCGAAAAAACTTCAGATGAGGCAGCCGCCAGCCGCGGGGCGCATAGTGGCTAACCAACTGCGGCCAAGCAGCGTGTGGTTCAATCAGTGAAAATTCCGAAAAGAAGAAATGAGATAGAGGGATCAAACCACCTCCCGTTGGGGAATGAACACGGCTAGCCACTGAAATACATGAGCATTCGTGTATATATACGCAGCAAGGGTACTTAAGAGCTATTAACAACAACAGATCTAAACATGTATTGAAACTAGAAATGCAAAAAAATTACAAAAGGAAATAGTGATATTTTTTCGAACGCGAACATTTTAAGATTTGTGAATTTTAAAAAAACTCAAACATTTTTATAAACCATAAACAGTTTTTAATCTGTGCATATCTTTTGGAAAGCAGGAATATTTTTGGAAAATTTTAAAGAAATTGAAACACGGATGGTTTTTTTCGAAAAAATGGTCATTTTTTTAATAGAATGGGAAACATTTTTTGAAACTCTGAACAAAATTTGAAAGGCTAACCTTTTTAGATCTGTGAACAATTTGGGGAAACGGGGACAGTTTTTGGAACTCTGAACAATTTTTGAAATCGTCAACACTTTTGCAAATTTACGGGCAGTTTTTCAAAAAAAAAGAATTTTTTCTAAAATTTGGAACATCTATATATAATCACATTTTTTGAAATTTGCAAAATAAAAATATTTGAGAAAAAAATAAAATAGGAACACTTTTTGAAATTCTAGACAATTTTTGAACACTTTTTGACATTGTGAACATTTTTTGGAAAATATGAACAATTATTGAAAATGCGAACAGGTTTTTGAAATTTCAAACATTATTTAAAAGTGAAGAATTTTTCAATTTATTAATTTTTTGGAAATAATAATTTTTTAAAATTGTTAAGAAATTTGAAAATTACAAACATTTTTTGAAATTGTAAACAAAATTTGAAACATGAACATTTTCTAAATTCCAAACTATATTCGAAATTTTCAAACCAGGTTTGAAAATAAAAATAAAGATGAAAAATAAAAAATGGAAAAAGGAAAGAAAAAGAATAAAGGGAAATTTTAGTAAGAAACAGAAAAAACAAAAAAGAAAGAAAAGAAAAGAGACAGAAAAGGAAAAAACAAGAAAAGCGGAAGTGTGCTACCTGTCAGGGGCGCTCCTGTGCGGAACCCTGATAGTTTGCCGTAATATGCGGCAAGTAAGGTTTTCTGGTACGCTGGCTATAAGTGAGATATAGGGTTTGAGAGACATAGTCGCGCCTAATACCGTAGACCATCACTTAATAACCGTACATGTTTTTGTTGTTAAAGAAATAAAGGCCCAAGGCCCAGTTTGATAAAGGAAATAATGGTTCGGCATATTCTTCATGGAGACAAGGCACCATAAGAAAAAAAAAACTTGCACTGCTCTGATGGCACTTTCGGCAGTTGGGGTGGGGATGCTCCGTGCTTGCAAGTACCTGGGCTGGGTGCTTCGTGCACATGTACCTATGATAGAGCGAAACGGTTGTTTGAGAAGAGCTTTAACTGCTAGGTGTTCACGTGTCCCTCACGTGCTGGCCATGGCCTACCGACAGTGGCGTTTCCATGTGTAAGCAGTGGGGTCAGCTGACCCACAACTTTTTTGATTACAAGTCTAGTTCTATTCATGTTTGTGTGAAAAATTAGGACATTTTAGATAGATTAGTGCATTTGAACCCATAGCTTTTTGGTGCTGGCACCGCCGGTGCCTGCAGTGCTGCAGTGCCGTCGTATGTCAGCTATGGGGCTTGATCGCGCAAGGGAAGCGGCCAGCTGTTGCATCCAAACTTTCCAACCAATTTCGCTTAATCGTTCTTTGATCAGCTACGTAATCTAATCGATCGTGAATTGCCAAGGTTGATCTACTCAAGGAAACACGGCAACTAGTAGTCATCAACTCATCATAGGCCAAGGCAGCGGAGAGCTGTTGCATCTAATTTTATCCGTTCTTTGATCAACTACGTAATCTAATCCATTGTGAATGGCCAAGGTTTATAGTAGTGCATCAACTGGGATTATTCATCGGGTGCGTAGGAACGAAGGAGGAAGACGCAACGCGTGGTTGAACAACTCAAAGTCTGAAGAGTAAGCACAACCGCGTGCTTGCTCACTAATCATATGTCACGCCCTTTGTTTATTCTCCTCCTACTTGTTGACGTTGCTCTCGGCCGACTCCGTCAGCCCATCAAGTCAGCTCCTTCCATCGTCCTCTGCTTATTAATGCCAATGGAGATTCATCAGCACTAACCACCCCGTGATCCAGTCCTCGCTTAGCGCTTCCACTGTCCACCCTCAACGCCTCCAGCCTCCCGTCCCAGGTTTGTGCTGCTTAATGCTAATCGAGATTTATATGCTTATTAGTTCCTCGTATGTTTCACTGCGAATGGTTAACATGTCTGAATCTTTCAAATCTCTGTTACCTTGCTGTGTTTACATCCTTCTCTCTTGTGTTTGGTTACGTGCCGCCAACTCTGATCCAGTCGTGTCCAAGTGTACTCCAGCATGGACAATTTCCTACATAGTGAACTTCTTGCCCTGGAGACGGCGTTAGGCAAGGAAAGTGGGGATCCAATCGTCATTCCTATCTCCATTTTGAAGGCCATCACGAACAATTTCTCTGACGATCAAGAAATCGGTTGCGGTGGGTTTGGAGCGGTTTACAAGGTACTACGTGCACACATAAGCTCGCACCTACATCCATGGTCATAACCTTTCTTTTACAAAAAAAGGATTACCTCGGCCTCTGCATCATAGGATGCACACAGCGACCATGGTCGTAACCTTCATGCTGATAATTATGCTTTGAACTGCAGGGCACGCTTGGAAATGGGATGGTTGTTGCCGTGAAGAAGCTCCACGAAAATGTTGGAGTTCTTTCCAAAAATTTCAATAGTGAGGTCGATTGTCTTATAGAGGTGAAGCACAAAAATATAGTACGGTTCCTGGGGTACTGTTCGGACACGCAAAAGGTACTAATGTCGTTTCAAGGAAAAAATGTCTGGGCAGAAGTGCGGCAGAAGTTATTATGCTTCGAGTACCTAAGTAAAGGGAGCCTTGCAGACTATCTCACTGGTAAGATCAGCCATGTTATCTTTACATATAGCAAATGTCTTGAATTTTGTTCTTTTTTTTCCCTCGAAATTGCTTTTGGATCCCAGGCTGCATGGAGCTTGGATTTTAGAAAAATGTGAAAAATCATAATTTTAAGGGTTAAAAGAATATGATAAAATACACACATATCTTTTTTTTTTCTCGAAAAACTTCTGATATATTCATCGTCAATCATGGCAGAACAACGAACAGTGGAAATAATAAAATTACATCTAGATCCGTAGACCACCTAGCGACGACTACAAGCACTGAAGCGAGCCGAAGGTGCGCCGCCGTCATCGCCCCTCCCTCGCCGGAGCCGGGCAAAACTTGTTGTAGTAGACAGTCGGAAAGTCGTCGTGCTAATGCCCCATAGGACCAGCGCACCAGAACAGCAACCGCCGCCAATGAAGAGTAGTGTAGATCAGAATGATCCAACCTGAAAACACACGAACTTAGACGAACGACGACCAGATCCGAGCAAATCCACCAAAGACAGATCTGCCGGAGGCACACATCCACACGCCCACCGACGATGCTAGACGCGTCACCGGGACGGAGGCTAGGCGGGGAGAACTTTATTCCATCTTCAGGGAGTCGCCGCCGTCGCGTCTTTCTGAGTAGGACACAAATCCTAACAAAACTCGAAGGAACCTCTAAAAACGGAGCCCTCCCACCGGCAAGGGCCACCGCGCCTCCATGTCCCTAAGGCCACTGAAGACGAGGCGGACCGGTGGCGGCGCCTGTGGGAGGCAAAGAAACCCTAATTTCTTTAGGGAGGAGGCGGCTGCCTACGAGCAGAGCGAATGCACACATAAATACACACGTTTCTATATCTACATGAAGGTTCTTTTTCTGGTTCGTATTTCCAAAAACCAATCGGTTACCAATTCTTTTGTTGAACCCCGAGAAACAGCACTACCGTTCGGATTTCTTGAAATAATTAAATTTAAAGGCTAAAAACATGTCAAATAGGCAATGTAGGCATGTGTTAGTGTTACTCAAATGCTTGGTCTGTCGGAAAGGTGTGTAAGGGCATCTCCAACACCGACCCCAAATTGGACACTGTATTCGTCCGTGGACCAATGGGGACCAGTCCGTGGACAGTGATGCGGGATGCAGGAGCCGGTCATCCAACGGTGACCGCATACATTTCAAAACAAATTTGAAGAAATTGGACGAAATCCATGCAAACCTGATAATTTTCATATAAACCGGAGCACATTCATTATATTTTCGACATATTTCATTAAAAAAAGCGACCGGACCTAAACCTAGTCTACGGTGCCGCCAGTCTTCCAAGTCCTTATTGTTCCCTTCCGGCGCTGGCTGTGTCCATGTCCGATGGCGATGAGACCCGTGAAGTGGAGGTGGGGTCGCCGGCGAGGAAGAGTAGGACATGGGACACGGACCCGCCCACTTGGGAATCGAGGCCCCGCCCCCTCCCATGCACTACTGTTCCTCATCGGAGTTCGCAACCTGTCCGTCGCCGGTGGACGTGGACGGGGCGGCACGCTCATCGTGCCACCGGCGCCAACGAAACATCGTTGGCGGCGCAAAGGACGCGCAGCTGCCGCTATTCTCGTCCATGATTGCCAACGCCGACAACGCAGCCTCCGTGTCCGGCTGCGCCGTGACCGCGTTGGGAGCGGCCTCGTAGAGTGCCCGCTGCTCAGCGACAAAGTTGGGGTTCTTCACCACCATGGCCGTCGCAGTTTCCTCGCTCGCACGCTCGTCGTAGATTTGGCCCTCCGGCCCGCCAGCCGGTGCTGCTCGAGAAGGGTGAGGTTGTACCACTGCTCCTGACATAGGCGCCTGCGCCGGATGCTCCTCAGCCATGGCGGCGTTGAAGTTCGTCTACGCCTGCTCCATGGTCAGGCCGACATGGACTGCCATTGGTAGGGGCGCTGAGTCGTCATCAGAGCCCGTCTCCATCGTCGGGTCATTGTCGGAGACCTCCGAGGAGCTGGCCGGCATGCCAGCCTCTATCCGCCAATCACGGCGGCCCTGCTAGCCGACCGCAAGGGCGGCCACCTCATGCTTCTGCTCCGTCGAGAGGATCTCCCACAACGTGTTACCACTCATGGTCATGGCTGATGTGGTGCACGTGAGAAGGATGTGGAGCGGACGTGTTATGGTGCGGTTTGTGCCGGGAGTGACTTCATTTAAATAGCGGATGTCGTTCAGGCCAAGCGGCAGGGTGTGTCAATGAGGGCGTCGGAGTTGGTTTCTTGGCCGACGTGCCTGTTTAATGGCGGCAGACGGACGACCGGGCAACCCGTTTGAATGAGGTAGATATTTGTCACGTCACGTCCAATAACGTCTCTCCGGCATTCAACAGGGGCGTACCACGGGGACGCGGCACGGGCGGCACTCTTCGCCGGCGAGCCGCTTTGATGCCGACACAAGTGAGAGGTCACGTCCGCTATAGAACGGCAAGAATGCGAAGCTAGCGCTCTAGAACGGCAGGAATGCGGGGCAACCGCTTCGGACGGGAAAGGGTATGGGCGAGGTAGAGGGTTTTGGGTGGGTCCGGGATGTCGGACATGGGCGTGGAAGTGATCCGTACACTCGCAAATCCGTCTCCGGTTTGCTTCCGGTCTGCGGGAAAAAGGACGTTCGGACCGCGTTGAATGGCAAAACACGTCCGGACCGTGCGGTCCAGACGGATGCGGGCGGTTTGAGGCTCCGCGTTGGAGATGCCCTGACCTGTACACCTGGAGGTCACAGGATCAGAACCCGTATATGCGATCGATCCCCGTATGTACCACAAACCTTTTTGAGTTTTTAAGCTTTAATATAAACAATGTTCAGCCAAAACTTACTACAGCTGGACACCCCGCGGCGGGCAGATGAGGATGCCTGAGTTGACCAGTGGAGCAGGCGATGGTATGTATGTGAATCATGTTAAAGTTGCAAAAAAAAAATTCAAAATATTTTTTGAATACGTTCGAATGAAAAGATTCCAAGATTCTACAAGAATTGCCGTTTACTTTTACGTTATTTTATTAAAGGTTTTGATAGTAACTTCATCAAATAGTTTATTTTTCATGGGTAATGGACAAAATTAAATCTACGTCTCATACTTCATGCATATGTGACTCAAAATTTACGTGTTTGCTTTTTATAATGTGATATGTCAACATTTGATTGTACTTTAGCTGTCTAAATTCCAACGTGCACGTGTATCTTACTAGTACAGGGGTGTGTTAACATTTCTGTAAAATTTCATATGGAATATGTTTTTTTTGTGTGTGTAGCTCACACCCAATACGGATGTCATTAATAAAATTTACATAACCATACCATACATCATTATGTACTATTCTCCCACAAACCTTTTGGAGTTATTAAAAAAATGCTGGGGGGGGGGGGGGGGGGGGTTCTAACCCACACCGCGCAGCCAGGTGAGGATGCCTGAGCTGACCTGTGGAGCAGGCGATGATATGAATGTGTATCATGTTAACTTCAAAATTTTGTTTGAATACTTTCAAACAGAAAGATTCAAAAATTCCAAGATTTTAAAGGAATTTCCATTTACTTTTACTTTATTTCATTTTTTGTTCAAGGGACAGTAACTTCATCAAATAGTTTATTTTTCAGGGTAATGGACTAATTCTCATACTTCATGCATATTTGACTCTAAATTCACATGTTTGCCTCTTATAATGTGATATGCCAACATTGGATTGTACTTTAGTTTTCTAAATTCTGAAGTGCACATGTATCTTACTAGTACAAGGATGTGTTTAACATCTTTTGTAAAATTTCGTGATGAAATATTTTGTGTGTGTGTAGCTCACATCATCATTAAAATTTACATAACTATAGCATACATAATTATGTACTATTCTCCCATAAACCTTTTTGAGTTCTTATCCAAAAATTGCTATAGCGGGGGGTTCTAACCCACACCCCGCAGCCAGATGAGGATGCTTCAGCTGACCAGTGGAGGACGCAATGATATGTCTGTGTATCATGTTAAATATTATATATTTTGATGCAAATAAATTAAATTTGTTTTAATAATTTCAGACAAATAAAATCCTACATTTACAAGATTGGTTGGAAACCAGTTCTTATGACCTATCTCCCAAAAAAGGAAATCGAGAAAATAAAACATTGACTATACCACTATATAGTGTACGATTTTTTTTTAATATTGTCTATTGGATGAAACCAATCCTATGTTGAAGAGTTAGCCAGTCTGATTATTTTGGCCACTGCATATTCTATTCACTACACCAACTTCTGCCACATGTACTATCTAGAATATTTATTGGCTAAGTTTAAGCACAATACACTACATGCACAAACCTCAAAACACATACACTTCTCCTTCATTCTACAATCTTCCCTATTGTACTTTAATTCCGTGAAATCTTTTCTTCTAAATGAATTGTCATTGCCTTTTATACTTTATAATCATCAATGCACAATATGCATGAACCTACAATTTTTTAGATTCTTCCATATTTTAGTTCTCACAAAAATTTGCTCTAAAAGAGTAGCCATTTACTTTTACTCTATTTCATTTTTTTGTTCAAGGCTTTGACAATAACGTCATCGAATAGTTTACTTTTCAGGGTAATGAAAACGTGAATTGAATCTACGTCTCATACTCCATGCATATGTGACTCTAAATTTACATGGTTGCTTGTTATAATGTGATATGTCAACATTTGATTCTGCTTTAGTTTTCTAAATTCTGACGTGCATGTGTATGTTACTAGTACAGGGATGTGTTTTACATTTCTGTGAAATTTCGTGATGAAATATGTTTTTTATTGTTTAGCTCACACCCAATATGTATTTCATCATTAAAATTTGCATAACTATAGCATACATCATTACGTACTATTCTCCCACAAACCTTGTTGAGCTCTTATCCAAAAACTGCTATTGCGCGGGTTCTAACCCACACCGCGTGGCCAAATTAGGACGCCTGAGCTGAGCAGTGGAGCAAGCGATGATATGTGTGTGTATCTTGTTAAATATTATATATTTTGACGCAAAAAATTCAATGCAAAATTCGTTCCAATACTTTTGAACAAAAAAATCCTACATTTACAAGATTTATCGAAAACCGGTTCTTCCAACTCATCCCTAAAAAAAGGGAATAGTGAAAAGAAAACGTTGACTATACCACTATATAGTGTATGAGTTTTTTAATATTTTTTATCGGATGAAGCCAATCCTATGATGAAGAGTTGGCCAATCTATCCTATGATGAAGAGTTGGCCAATCTGAGCATTGTTGGTCACTAGATATTCTATTCACCACACCAACTTCTGCCACATGTACTATCTAGAAGATTTCTTAGGTAAGTTTAAGCACAATCCACTACATGCACAAACCCAAAACACATGCACTTCTTCTTCGTTCTACAATCTTCCCTGATGTACTTTAATTCCATGAACTCTTTTCTTCTAAATGAATTGGCATTGTTTTTTTTACTTTATGATCATCAATGCACAAACCCACAATTTTTTAGATTATTTAGTATTTTAGTTCTCACAATTTGTTTTGCTCTTAAAGAATTTCCATTTACTTTTACTTTATTTCATTTTTTGTTCTAGGCTTTGACAATAACTTCATCCAATAGTTTATTTTTTAGTGACATGAATTAAATCTACGCCTCATGCTTCAGGCATATGTGACTCTAAATGTACATGTTTGCCTGTTATGATGTGATATGCAACATTAAATTTTACTTTGGTTCTCTAAATTCCAACGTGCAATGCACGTGTATCTTACTAATATAGGGATATACTTAACATTTCTGTGCAATTTCGGGATGAAATATTGTGTTTTGGTGTGTGTAGCTCACAACAACACGTATTTAATCATCGAAATTTATAGAACTATAGAATACATCGTTATGTACGTGTGTATTTTTTATTTAGAATTTTGAAACTTTATATTTTGATTTTTGAAATGTTTGAAAAAGGGCTCCATGGAGCCCAGGAGCAAGAAATCATCTCTCCTTTTTTTCCGTCTTATAAAGGGAAGTTTGTATGCTTTTGTGACGAATGAAAAGTAAAATGACCAAATGAACATAATTTTTCATTGATGATTGTGATTACAAATGCATAGTCCTTGAGGGGACGCTTTGTACATTCATGTTGGTTTGCAGAGATGCAAGGGAACAGCGTGTCCCTACAAATGAGTAACTGCTTGGCGGTTAGCAATAGTAGAGATTATCCTTAATTAACTCATGGTTAACTAAATTTGAACTTGTCTGATGGCATAATAAAATTATTTTTTGTATTACTCTTCGCAGGGCCGTCTTGCGGACTTTAGTGGTGCACACGATATCGAATAATCAGGGGGGTCTGTGAAGGCCTGCATTATCTTCACCACCACCACCAGCCTATTATTCACTTGGATCTCAAACCTCAGAATATATTATTGGACGATAATATGGTGGCTAAAATAGCGGATTTTGGTCTATCAAGGCGCTTAAGTGCAAGCCAAAGTCGGATTATAACCGAAAACAAAGCTGGGACGCCGTAGGCTACATTATTTTCTAAGAAGTCCATTTGTTTTATCAGAGATCATCCAACTCTTTTGTATATCCATTCATTCATTAATCACTCACTACATCAATTTTTATTCAGGGGATATTTTGCTCCAGAATTTATCAATAGCGGAGTAATCACAATGAAGACAGACATATATAGTCTAGGGATTATTATCATAGAGAGATTCTGATGGGATTTAAGCAACAACCCAATCTCGACCAGGTAATAATCATTTAAATAACTATTTCAACATAGTGGGTGCACTTCATTAAAACTAATTTGTTTGGTCCTATTCAACACTCCTAGCGGTTTCAAAATCCATGTCACTTTTTTTAGTAAAAGGAGATTAAACTCCTGGCCTCTATATTGTATGATGCACACATCCATGTTTATTAAACCAGTGTATCAAACATCCAACATATTACAAAGAGTATAATAAAATCTACATCAAGTACATGTTATTTATACACTACATGTTTTTTCAATATACACTATATGTTTTGGTTCCCTATTTGAAAATGTTGCCCCTGATGAAACTTTTAACGCGCTATGATTGTAAAATTGGTAGGTGTTGGAAAGTTGGACAGACACGTTTGGGACATCACAGAGCCATACACTATTAGAACAAGTGAAAGTATGTGCTGAAATAGGGATAAATTGCACAAATTATAACCCAGAGAACAGGCCTGCTATAGATGATATTATCCATAGACTTGAGGAAAAGGATCTCGCAAACTCGTCTCCTAGAAGATCGCAAGTACTTCATCCGCTCCGCTTAGTGGAGTAAATACCTGCCCTCTTGAGCTATGCTTTCCGTTCGAGGAAGAAAAGCGTATCGATTGCCCGCTGAGCATAACTAACATGACAGATCGTTATGTGAACTATTGGGTTGTACCGCAATTCCCCAATATGTATGCTCCTTGTAAGCACGAACTCGTGAACGAAATCCGTACTGGAACCAACAATCTGGACCCAATGTCAACTGGCTCTTTCAATGTGACAATGCTCGAGCAACAACAACCGCCACTAGACGCGGGCATGTTTGAGATAGTGATGATTGCCATGGGGAGCAGGAGCGATCTTAAAAAGCTGAAGTCATCCATTGGTGATGAGCCTAAAATTGATGGTGAATTATTGAAGCGAGTCGAAGAGGTAGGGGGCGAGGTGCATACAGCAATGCTGAGGGCTGTCATCAGCCTACCAAGTGAGGGGGGAGTGGCCCCCAAGGTGAGTTCTGCATATCAAGTATTACGGAGCTGTAGAGTAACCCAGGAACCGGTTAATACCACATATCATTTAGATAATACTCCTTCTGTCCCATAATATAAGACGTTATTACAGCAAGTATGCTATGGGATGGAGGGGGTATATCATTTGTGACGACTAATAATCTCTTCTTGTCCCAGATCGTCTCAAGTGAGAAATTTACGGATCTTCGATCGATAGATGTGCATCCCACACAGCCCTGGTGAGCATCATCTTTTTATTTTTTGAAAAGGAGGTTTAACCTGTCAGAAATCCAATTTGGCTCCCGGGAGCACGTGCTCCTGGGCGCGAAAATGATTTTTAAAATGTCAAAAAAAAATCCCAACGATATTTTTATGTATTCATAGTCACATACAAATGCTACATTCAAAGTTTTAGGCAAAAAGGTTAAACATTTTGGCCTGTGCAAAAAAAAAATTGTACACCAAATGTTACCCTAAAATGTCACTCCGAATTTGTTTTTTCACCGACGAAACACTACTACTCCGTTTCACGTGGAAATTGTCAAGCATGCTTGCGACACTAACACAAACATCCACAAAAAATTCAGAATTTTTTGAAAACATATTACTACTCTTTTTTGTGTTACTGTTCATCCAGGAGCAAATGCTCCCGGGAGCCAAAACGCCTCCGCCCCCCCCCCCCCCCCCCCCCCCCGCCCCCGCGTCCTCTACATCATTGTAATGCACATACGCAAAATGTGTTGGATATTATTAACTTTGGGCTGAAATTTCGTCCCCTAGGATTTTGGTGGGTCATGATAAGCATCTTTCCATCTGGGACTACAAGAAGAAGGTAGTGGTATTTGACATTACGTATATGCCTTTCACACTAAGCTTGTTTATAAGTATTTCGTACGGTTACGGTTCAAAAAAAAGTATTTCGTACGGTTGGGCACACCTTTATTTATTTTTTGAAATATAATTGCCAGGCAACAGTGGCTGCATTGGATGTCGTGGGGGCAACAATGGTTTATTCGGTTAGGTTCATCCCTCAACGGCATTGGTTTGTAGCCGGGGATGATAGTGGATACATTCACCAAAGTGCTCTTCTGCTCCCGAGCTCACATGAGCTCGGGTGAACAGTAAAATCGAAAAAAATAGAAAAAAAATAAAAAAAATCTGATTTTTTTTTTGTTAGAAACATTGATGTTTTTTCCACATGCGTGTAAAATTTCATCACTAGATGACATTCGTGGAAAATGTGGCAAAAAAAACAAAATCGATGCTCCAAAACAGACTTTTTAGAGCATCGATTTTGTTTTTTTTGCCACATTTTCCACGAATGTCATCTAGTGATGAAATTTTGCACGCATGTGGAAAAAACATCAATGTTTCTAACAAAAAAAAATCAGATTTTTTTGATTTTTTTTACTATTTTTTTCGATTTTACTGTTCACCCGAGCTCACATGAGCTCGGGAGCAGAACAGCTGCGTCCATTCATTCACGTGTACTCATGTGTTAGAAGGAAAGAAGTTAAGAGATTCCAAGCTAGAGACGGTGATAGCTCGTATGTCACCTCACTGGCGATTCACCCTACCAGCCCGTACCTACTATCTGCGTGTACGGACGGTGTGGTCAAGTTGTGGGACTGGGAAGGGGGCTGGGAATGTATTCGAACAGTTCACTCAACTGCAGGTTCGATCCAAGTTAAGTTTAATCCCAAGGACACCGACACCTTTACTAGTTGTTGCACAAAGGGCACAATGAGAATGAAGGTTGGTATTCTGCTACTTAGGCTACGTGCATTTCTAAATGAGCAGGGAGAAGAGGTCTTGTTTTCATTATCTAAATAAAAGGTTCATGTCCTAGATTAATCTGATTTTGATTTTGATCCACCGTGTACAGGTCTGGTCAATTTATCCTTCCGATCAGCCTATCGCAGCAATAGAACAAAATTCGTCCAGCCTCTATGATCACGTTTTCACCGAGGGTGATCAGAACCATGTGGTTATGCTTATCCATGGTCTGGGTCTGCAGGTAAGTATTGTTGTGTGCATCTTATATGGGATTGCAATAGAGCTGAATATGTAATGATTTTCATTTCTTCTCGTGTCGATTCAGATATGGGATCTGGAGACAAAGACATGTGTTCACACACTTCGTGGGACGAAACGGTTGGTTCGTGCACTAGCTTGCCACCCAACGCTTCCGTTAATAGCCGTAGGAATCAAGGAGGAAGATTCTGAGCACCCGGCTGTCCGCTTCTGGAACTCAACTAAATACAGGTAATGTTTTTTTGTTCTGTGTGTATCCACGAGCTAACACTTAAATTCCGTACTGACGTAAGTACATGTTGATGTGAATTTATTTGTTTCATAGTAAGTTTTTATATAGTTTATGTGACGTAGACGCTGGTATTTACTTGATAAATTTGGACAAAATAAAAAGAAGATTGACTGAGAACAAAGCCAAAAAGTTTACCTCGACGGAGTGTGTGGGTCTTGTGGGTGTCAGGTCGGCCGAGGTACCCTTTTTTGTGGGCGTGTTCTAACGGTTTTCGTTAATTAACTGGGCAATTCTCTTCCATCTTTATTAATGAATCAGGCTCTAAAGGACCGCGTTTTAAAAAATATATGCTAATATGAAACGGAGAGAGAGGAACTCAAACTTGTTTAATTTGCTCCAAAATCCTATGGAGAAAGTTAACTAGCGAATGTTGTGTTTTTCGTCTTATGCCTGAACAACTCCTCTACCGTTCGATCCGCATGTAGCGCTTGACACGCTTGTGGGGTTTTTTACTCCACAATCTGTTGAATCGTTTTTCTCCTCGCAGGCGATTTCCCCCCCACATCTTTCTATGATTTTTCATCTTCTCATTTTCTAAGGGCAAAAAATATGCTAGAGGTCATCATAAAGACAGTTAGTTGAATCCAATAAACCAACTAGACCAACAATCTTTTACTTTTATATATGTCTTTCAGTCGAGAGCTTATTTTTAATCGTGAATCTACCGAGATGACCTACCCACTTTTTGAAGTATACTTTGACATGCAATAGTTATCACATTTCTGACGATATAGTTATCGACATGTTTTACCTTAAAAATGGTAAAAGTATCTGGCGAACATCGCCAATTAGGGACATTACCGAATGCTACGACTGTCGTCCGATTAGTATCTTGCGGGGTCCGAACGTTCCGAACAACCTGAGCAAATTTTCCCTGCAGAAGTGCAGCCCACCAACCTGACTCGAACCCTGGTTGGTAATAAGGAAGCTGGACAAAAGGTTTGATACCAACTACTCCCTCCATTTCTAAATATAAGTCTTTGTAGAGATTCCACTATAGACTACATACGGAGCAAAATGAGTGAATCTACACTCTAAAATGCATCTATATACATCCGTATGTGATACATAGTGAAATCTCTACAAAGACTTATATTTAGGAACGGAGGGAGTAGCAACTTGCCTAGGCATTCCACATATTAATTACAGGGAAGTCTTATATTATCTATCAAAGCTATTTCATTGTAGCTACAGGATCCATGATAATACACACGAATATGGCACGCTGATAGACCATCTCACCTATGTTTCATGCTTGTGTTGATTGAACCAAATATACTATCTTGACCGGTCAAATTTTACGTACCGCAGACATGATAGCTTATGTACCCCGGGTTTGGTATTTTTTACTAGAGAATTTTTTTGTTGAAACATAACCCAGTAACTTATGTGTAAATAGTTTGGTAATTTACGCACCGCGGGGTTGGTAACTTACGTAACCCGGACCTGATTACTTTAACCAAGAAACAAAATGTTGTTGAAACATACCGTGGTAACTTCTGCGTAAATAGCATAGTAATTTAGGCTGTGTTTGATAGTAAAGTACTAGAAAACCCGGAAATTCACTTTGGCTCATACCGAAGTATTAAAAAACTACAGTATTTTAGCATGAAGATGTAAGATACTACAGTTTTCAGATATCACAGTATTTTAGAGTATTGAGAATACTTTGAGCTGTTTGGCTAATGTTGTATATCAACGTAAACTAGGTAGCTAGCAATTTCTCTTAGCTATCCAGCTGTTGTAAACTCAACGGCCTGTAGCTTACCAAAGATGAGGAGGAAATCGAACTGCCGTGCACAACGCTAGTTATGCTGAGGTGACTCGACGTGCCGTCTGGCCAGCACTGCCGCACTCGCACAGAGAAAAGTAGGAGCATAGGTGACTAGAATTTTCATTAGGCTGCAGAAGGCGTACTATTACGGCCGGTATTCTTGAGCGAGGTCTGCCCAGCGTACTCACCATTTTTTATCACTAGCAACGAGAGAACAGCGGCTTCAGCTTGGGAGTGAACAAGAAAGAAAGATAGCGACCGGCTCGTTTTTCTCGCATGCTCAGTTTTAAAGAAAAGAGGTCCGGGGGTCTTTTTTTTATGCAGAGGAAATACTGTGTTTTTGGGAATATTGTAGTATAAATACTACAGTTTTTTGTGGAGGCCAAACAGCTCACCGTAATTAAAACCATGGTATTTGGAAAAGCTGTAGTATTCTTTAAATACTTAGAAAATGCAGAGTTATCAAACGGGGTCTCTCACTGCAGAGCTGATAACTACGTACCCAGGGCTTGTTACTTTGACCGGGGGAGGGAGTTGTTGAAACATACCTTTGTAACTTCTGTGTAAAATGTGTGTTAACTTAAGAACTGCAGGGTTGATAGCTTACATACCCCAGGCCTGGTAACTATGGACAAAGTCGGAACATACAAAATATGGATAGTTTTGAAGGTCTCCCAACGCAACGGATGTAGTAGTGAAAATGGATATTGAATCGGGCCGACTGATTGAGCTAAAAAATGTTTTGAATTTTCAAAATGGGGAAAATCTAGTATGACATCCGCTTTTGTACTCTATTACATGCATGAATGTGTGTGTGGGAAGAAGGAGATGAGGTGTTAGTATCCATCTATATGTCCCTCGCTCGACCTCTACAATGGCGAAAAGGCACACTTCAATGCAAAAGTGTTGTTCTGATCCCGGGCTCATATGAGCTCAGGTGAACAGTAAAATTTAAAAAATTGAAAAAATAATAAAAAAAAATCTAATTTTCTGTTTACCGAACATTGAAAAATGTTTTCATTGTTTACAAAGTTTCATTATGAAATGACATTGGCGTGGCCAAAAAAACAAAATCAATGCTCCAAACTGCTTTTGAAAATAACATTTTGGAGTATTAATTTTGTTTTTTTTGCCATGTTTTCTACAAATGTCATCCGGTGATGAAACTTTGCAAGCAATCAAAATATTTGTCAATATTTGGCACAAAAAAAATTCAGAATTTTTTGAAATTTTCCCATTTATTTTGATTTTACTGTTCACTCGAGCTCACATGGACTCGGGAACAGATGCGTCGCGCTTCAATGGTCTTATAAGAGCCCCCCTAAGTCTTCCGTATTATTATTAGGAGGGAGTTTTGAGGGTCCTCCCAACCGGCCATTGCCAGCATGAGCAAAGTGGAGTGGTACATTAGCAGGGACATTTCCGGTCATGTGCCACTATGGTCCAACTAGTCCTTCGCGCACCCCCGCAGCAGCTGCTCTCTCCGCACCATCTGCGGAGTTGCCACCGGCTGCTCATCTCTTTCGCTCGTGGCCACCTACCCCCGCCACCTCCCAGCCGAAAACATCTGCAGCTGCCGCTGCGCGCCAGTGCCTGCTGTCAATGTCTTTGTCTTAGACTCTTAGTAGTACTACCTCCGTCTCAAAATAAGTGTCTTAACTTTAGTACAACTTAGTTGAGACGTTTATTTTAGTACGAAGGGAGTAGAATATAAATCCAAATAAAAGAGAACAAAATTCTGATGGAAAATAGGGGGATTATCCATAGTATGCACTAGGTCAGGTTTGGGACTTTAGGTGACTTTACACATAAGTATAATAGTTGTTACCCAGATGCTAAGGGTATGTACAGTGGTTGATAAGATAGTTTTATTTTGAGTTTGACACATAATCTAGAGATGGCAATGAAAAACAGTGTACGATGGGTTATATTTTAGTCGAATCTCGAGTTACCAGATATCCCTAAATATGTGCTGAGAAATATTATGTTAAGAGATCATCTCTTAATTAAGAGAAGACAAGAGTTTTCTTCCACTTTCTCTCTCCTACACCTTAATATTTATACTATCTGGCACTATTAAGATAGAATCATTGTACATGCCCTAATGGATGCGCGTGCGCTTTCACCTCGACGCACGCGCAGACAGTGTGTCTTCGAGGGATCGGTAGGAACCATATACAAACAAGATAGATGATGCCAGCGACATGCAAACGTAGTATGAATTTAAAAATGCATTACTTTCAAACTGAGCATCCAAATCAAATTCAGTTTGCACAGTTGCATTTCTCGTGACAAGACCTTCGAAACTAGATGCCACACGGGCATGTTCGACTATTTTTTTTGTAAACCAATTTTGTGCCTGGAAAAGCTAGTTTATTGTACGAAGATGCTTTTCTAAAATGGTCCGATGAGTTAAGAATTGTTTGAATCAAAAACAAGTTTTTAGTATATACTCATTAAAATGCTCACTAAAAGTCAGCTTCGCAGTAGTGGGAGGCATGCGCTGCTATTTATAAATGTGTGTTATAAAAATCAAGCTTGTGCTACAAACATGCTTTTCCGCCAGAAAGCAATAAGCCAACTACTATTAATTACAAATAGTTGAGGGTAAAAATCAAGTTTCTGATATAGACATGCTTCCATATCATTAAATTGCTTCCATGGAATTTTTAAGGCATGTACTGATTTCTGAAAAAGCAACATGGTATGACGAAATATAAGTTTTTATTACAAAATTACTTTTTCATCACAGTAATTTTATTCTCAAAGTATCAACGCAAGTTCTAAAAATTGTATGAAATTTTCTGTGCCAACATGTAAGTTATTACGAGTATATATTTGAAGAAAACTTGCTTTCCATACATAGGATTCATAGAAAAATTGTCAACATATAAACTTTGCGATAGGAAAGCAGGTTTATACTCTAAACTTGCTTTTCGGCCTGGCAAGTAGTTTTTCGAAAATATTTATTGGAATGCTGTCATGTGGGATCTTGTTTTGATGGTCTTGTGATGAGAAACACAACGGTCAAAACAAGTTACAGTTTGGATGCACCGTTTAGGAATAATGTGATTTTTAATTCCAATGATAACTTTTGCATGATATTGACATCTTGTACTTTGGATCGTATATGCATGTACTATTGGGGTGATTATCTCCCGCTGATCTGTTAGAACATGGTTAATAGTATAGCCATCAACCGACTATATAGAGTTGTCAGTTTACCTATAGACAATCTAATAGTCAACATGTATAAGGACACGGATTTGGTAAACATGGTTCCACGCGCACCTCTTATGAATAGTAAATTCCAAAAAAAATACTAGAACTTTTTTTTAAAAATCTGAATATTTTTTGTAACAAACATAGTCGACCAATATAATCGCATATGAAGTTTCACGAAGAAATGACATCTGTGGTATTCTTGGCAAAAATGTCAAAATCGAAGCTATATTAAAAAACACTGTTTGATGAATAGTATGGTCTCAATTGTATTTCCTTCACTAAGAATACCACGGGTGTCAATACTTCATGAAACTTCACGCGTGAGTAGAATGGTCGACCAGGTTTGATACCCCAAAATTTTAAAACTTTTTAAATTTTGCTAGTATTTCTTTCGAATTTACTATTCACGTGGATGCACATGGAACCATGTTCACCTTTGTATTTTCGACATGTATAATAGCTACTAACTAAGAAGTACTACTTTATTAATATATGACCCACCTTATACTCTCACAATGTTTTTTGGAGTCCGTGTTACAACCGACTATTAATCTACAGCCCGCTTCCCTTCTCTCTCCCGTTCTTTCTCATCCAACTCAGCAAAAATATAACAGCTTAATCCTTACAGCCTGCTGACTATACCTGATTAGACTTGCTCTTATAGTCTTTGCATGTGAGAAAGGGACCACATAGAGTACCTCTTTTTTACTCTTTTCCGGATGTCAGAAGACATGGATGATTATTTTTCTACTAATGGTGTGTGTGCCTTGGTTGTGGTAGAGCGCACGAGCGCAACCAAGTGCGTCCAAGTTGTTATTGTTGTATTCCATCCATTGTGTGTTGATTTTTTTTTAAAGGATGCTACTTACCGTGAATTTGTGATACAATGTAAATTTCAGGCTTGAGAAAACTGTTCAATGCACCTTTGGCTCCAAGATAAGAGATTTTGCATTTGTAGGCACAAAAAGGTATATCATTAATTAGGTTGCTAATTTCGTACTTTTTTATCATTAAGTTGCTCATTTATTTTGAAAAGCCTTATCGAAAAAAAAATATTTTGAAAAGGAGGATAAACCCCAACCTCTGCATCGAGTGATGCACACAGTCATATCTCATTAAGTTGCGTATTTGCAATGGTATAATTTATATTTGTGGATAATTTAAGGCTAACCTTATTCCTATAAAACAAGACAAATGTTAGTCATTTATTTCTTAACTTTTTCACATAGGGAAACAACTGGTCACCTTTTTCACAAAACTTATCATTTTATCATGTGTTAACCCTAAATGTTTTTTCATTTTTTTTTCAAAAACATTGATGTGCAAGACGACCCTCCAAAACTGGGATAGGATAGATAGACAGTTTGAAGAAGTTTATAGTTCAAATCGGACCAACCATTCATTAGGGTTTAAAAACGACTTTTCTCTTAAACATCTGACCAGGAACTTGTTGAATATGTAGGCTCGTGATCGGCACTGATGCGGGAATAGAAATCATGGACATCCATATGGAGTCACTAGCATACAGTATGTGAGCAATAAGGAGTTGGAACTGCAGCAAAAACAACATGTACGAATTTTGTGATTGTTTTGTAATTTGCCACAAGTGTATGTACGAGAGCGACATGCATGCTTCTGAAGGAATACTCTGGTACATTGAGATGCAATATTTTTTGACGAAAAAGCAGCAGATTGCTGATTTTCATTGATGAAGTGGTAGAAGAAAACAGTTACAGGGAACTGGAAGGAAAAGAAGAAAGAATCCATGCAATATAGGGACGCAAACGTTTGGAACTCGGTGGCAAATGAGACTGGAATCTGGTCAATACGTGTTTCGTGATTCGGGTTGAAAGTAGCAATTATTGATATACTGATTAATGAATGTCTCCTCTGTCCCATAATATAAGACATTTTTGCAAGCTAGGTAATATAAAACATTTTTGCAAGATAACATAGCTTGCGAAGGCGTCTTATATTGTGGGAAGGAGGGAGTAATATATTGTGGCAGTCTGCCAAATACACCGGTGTACTCCCTCCGATTTTTAGTCTACATATAAAATTTGTATAAAGTCAAATTTCGTAAAGTTTGATTAACATTATAGAAAGAATATCATGATTCACAATACGAAATTGATATCATTATATGCATCATGAAACTAATTTTCATACTATATAACATTAATATTATAGATGTTGATATTTTTTATATAAGTTTGGTCAAAATTTGCATAGTTTGACTTCAAACAAAGCTTATATGCGGAGTAAAAAACGGAGCGAGTATACCATAGAAATGAATGCTAAGGTGCATGTCAGTCACATGCAAGAACAAAATCTCTAGGGAAACACTTTTCATCGGTAGTATGATTAGAAGCATTCGCCAGGCCGATCGGCTTTCGTCGATTCTGGTTAAATCTCACTGTCAAAATATTATTTATTTTTATCATGTTGCCATATATAAAAAAAATCGTGTCATTCCTAGCCATCCGCATTCACCACGCATAACCCCCTCCCTAGTCATTCGCACATATCCCTCCCGACCCCTCTTCGTCTCTCTTGCCTCACACACCTCCCCCGATCTCGCTGCCAACTGCACCGCCCTAGTCCTCTCTGATTGCGTCGCTCATCGCCTGCTTCCTTCATGCATCTTCGTCGACCAAATCAGCCACCTCACTTCCCAGATCGTTCCCCTGCTCCTCCCCATCGGTGCAAACCTCTAGGTGACATAGTAGGTGTGCCACACCGTCATTTCAGGGCCGATCCCGACATCTCCTTTGTGATTGGTGCTTCCTCTGATTACCCGAGGCTCAAACGACTGCTAGCTAGCAGTTGGCAGACTGCCACAATATATTACCGGAGGCCGTTGCTGACTAGCACCCGCCGGCTGGAGAACCAGCAAGTCGGCAACGGCCTCCGGTATTTCCCGTCTCTTCATAGCCCCTCGTCAGAATCAACGGGGCGGCGGGCCGGCGACGGTGTGGCAGCGGCAGGGCAGGCATTGGCAGTGCGGCTGTGTTCCGGCGGGGCGGCGGTGGCGCGGCGGGAAGTTTCAGGCGGTTTCTAGCCCGCCAAAAGTTTACGGAAAGGAAAACTTTCCCTAAACCAGAGGAAAGTTGTGGCCAAGTTTACAGGATCCTGTAAATTTATTTCACGTTTAAGGGATCTGTTGGAGACATTTTTTTGGCCCAAACCTCCACTAAATGGTACTCCCTATGTAAACAAATACTCCCTACAGAGGGAGAGCAGCGATATGAGTCATACGACTATATAGTGTTTTCCTTCTCCTTTAATAGAGCACATGCAGTTTTCCTGAATGGTTCGAAAAATAAAATCGTATGACGAAGCACGCATGGACATATAAATAATATCAAAGCGCTATGTATGTACAAATGATACTACGATAATAGAATTTAGTTGGAAGAATGTGCCTGCAAAGAGGACATCAAATACCAAAAATAAATAAATAAATATATATATATATATATATCTCCGTACAATGTTCACCACATCATTTCACCTGCGAACATATGACTACAGTTGAACAGGACAAGATAGTAACATAAAACTGGGCTCAGCACTCCACATCGTGATTTATTAAGTCTTGCACATCCAATCCTATACATCAGCTCTAGAAGAACAGTAAACACCATCTCCCAAAACAATTGAAGTGTGAAGTATCTTTTTCTAGTAAAAACTGTCAAAATGTAGTAGCTAACAAAAACAACAATTTCAAAACCTAACCCCAGCCTCTGCATAAAGCGATACACGCAGCCAAAATCCCATACACCTACATGATAAAATCTATTGCCTTCAGCAAAATAGGCCCAAACCTTGTCATGTTAAGGACAATGTCCTGCTTGGACATGTAAACCTCCCCAACCTTGTCCCATCCACTGCTCCTAATGGCTTCAGGGTCTTTGATCATAGTATGGTTCCACCCATATTTCTCCAGCAACGTACTCTCCTCTGGACTGATGCCGTACTTGACATGGCCTAGGCCCATGTCCCGTGCCGGTTTACCATAGAACCCATCAGCCATGAATTCAATCCCATATGGCACAATGTGCACCACCACTCCTCCTGATCGCAGGAACACCATGTTAGTCAAGCCTGCGCCATGCGCGCCCATGATTGCATCGCACGAGTCAACAAGGCGGACAAATTCATCAAGACTAGAGTCCATCTTCGGGTCAACCTTGACCACCTCAAAACCAAACCATTCCAGCCCTTGGACAATGTACGGTGCATTGATGAACCTCCGGGTTTTGCCCCGATCAATGAGCATTATGCGGGGCTTCTTGTCAGGATCATCTCTACCAGCCTTGTAGGGAATGGCCACCTTGGCTGCAGGCAAACCATAGGCTTCTCGGACAAACAACCGAAAGTCCATCATTGTGTAGTTCTGTGGTGACAAGTTTGGATAGATGCCAAGGTCACCATGGCTCCTCAGACCAACAATGACATGTGGATAGCACCTGACCTGGTCATCTGAATCAAAATCTATGATGTCGTGTCGTGTGAGTTTGCTCAAGATTGTCATGTGTTGGAAATATGCCCTAGAGGCAATAATAATTTAGTTATTATCATATTTCCTTGTTCGTGATAATCGTTTATTATCCATGCTATAATTGTATTGATTGGAAACTCAAATACATGTGTGGGTACATAGACAACACTGTGTCCCTAGTATGCCTCTAGTTAACTAGCTCGTTGATCAAAGATGGTTAAGGTTTCCTAGCCATAGACATGAGATGTCATTTGATAACGGGATCACATCATTAGGAGAATGATGTGATGGACAAGACCCAAACTATGAACATAGCATAAGATCGTGTCAGTTTATTGCTATTGTTTTCTGCATGTCAAGTATCTGTTCCTATGACCATGAGATCATGCAACTCCCTGACATCGGAGGAATACCTTGTGTGTATCAAACGTCGCAACGTAACTGGGTGACTATAAAGGTGCTCTACAGGTATCTCCGAGGGTGTCTGTTGGGTTGGCATGGATCAAGACTGGGATTTGTTACTCCGTGTGACGGAGAGGTATCTCAGGGCCCACTCGGTAATACAACATCACAATGAGCCTTGCAAGCAATGTGACTAAAGTGTTAGCCACGGGATCTTGTATTACGGAACGAGTAAAGAGACTTGCCGGTAACGAGATTGAACTAGGTATAGAGATACCGACGATCGAATCTCGGGCAAGTAACATACCGATAAACAAAGGGAACATCATACGGGATTAACTGAATCCTTGGCATAGAGGTTCAACCGATAAAGATCTTCGTAGAATATGTAGGAGCCAATATGGGCATCCAGGTCCCGCTATTGGTTATTGACCGTAGAGGTGTCTCGGTCATGTCTACATAGTTCTCGAACCCGCAGGGTCTACACACTTAACGTTTGGTGACGATATAAGTATAGTTGAGTTGTTATGTTGGTGGCCGAAAGTTGTTTGGAGTCCCGGATGAGATCCCGGACATGACGAGGAGCTCTGGAATAGTCCGGTGGTAAAGATTGATATATGGGATAATAGTGTTTGGTCTCCGGAAGGGTTCCGGAAATCACCGGAAGGAGTTTCGGATGTTTCCCGAAATGTTCGGGTACGAGAACACTTTATTTGGGCCAAGGGGTAAAGCTCACGAGGCTTTAGGAAGGTGCAAAAGGAAGTTTTGCGGAGGCCAGGGGCCAGACGCCAGGGACCCTGGCGTCTGGGGCCAGACGCCGAGGACCCTGGCGTCTGGTCCTGGAGTCCGAGCAGGACTCTTGCCTTGCGGGTCAAACCGACTTTGAGGAGGCTCTTTCTCCAAGTTCCGACCCTAGGGCTCAACATATAAATAGAGGGGCAGGGCTAGCACCCGGAATACATCAAGATTTCCCCAAGCCGTGTGCGGCAACCCTAACCCTCTAGTTCCTACGTCATAATCTCCGTAGCGCTTGGCGAAGCCCTACAGAGATTGTTCCTCACCACCATCACCACGCCGTCGTGCTGCCGGAACTCATCAACTACTTCACCATCGCTCGCTGGATCGAGGAGGTGAAGGCGTCATCAAGCCGTACGTGTGTTGAACGCGGAGGTGCCGTCCGTTCGGCACTAGTTCGTGATCGGTTCGAGGGACGACTTGCGATTTGGATCGCGGAGACGTTCGACTACATCAACCGCGTTTCTTAAACGCTTCCGCTTAGCGATCTACAAGGGTATGTAGATTCACTCTCCCTCTCGTAGATGCTCATCACCATGGATAGATCTTGTGTGTGCGTAGGAAATTTTTTGTTTCCCATGCAATGTTCCCCAACAGTGGCATCATGAGCTAGGTCTATGCGTAGATGAGATCTCGAGTAGAACACAAACGAGTTGTGGGCGTGGGTGTATACATATTGCTTGCCGTTACTAGTTGATACTTGATTCGGCGGTATTGTGAGATGAAGCGGCCCGGACCGACATTACGCGTACGCTTACGCGAGACAGGTTCCTTCAACTGACATGTAACTTTGTTGCATAAAGATGGCTAGCGGGTGTCTGTCTCTCTCACTTTAGTTGAATCGATTTCAATGAAGAGGGTTCTTTTAGAAGATCAAAAAGCAATCACTACACCACGTTGTGGTTTTGCGTAGGTAAGAACGGTTCTTGCAAACCCGTAGCAGCCACGTAAAATTTGCAACAACAATTAGAGGACGTCTAACTTGTTTTTGCAGGGTATGTTGTGATGTGATATGGCCAATTACATGATGAGATATATGTGATGTATGAGATGATCATGTGTTGTATAGAATATCACGACTTGCATGTCGATGAGTACGGCAACTGGCAGGAGCCATAGAGTTGTCTTTAATTATTGTATGACCTGCGTGTCAATCATTAAGCGCTATGTAATGCTTTACTTTATCGCTAAACGTTAGCAATAGTCGTGGAAGCAACAGTTGGCGCGACAACCTCATGGCGACACGTTGATGGAGATCAAGATGATGGAGATCATGGTGTCATGCCGGTGACGATGGAGATCATGCCGGTGCTTTGGAGATGGAGATCAAAAGCACGAGTTCATGGCCATATCATGTCACTTATGATTTGCATGTGATGTTAATCCTTTTATGCATCTTATTTTGCTTAGGACGACGATAGCATTATAAGGTGATCCCTCACTTAAATTTCAAGATAAATTGTGTTCTCCCCGAGTGTGCACCGTTGCGAAAGTTCGTCGTTTCGAGACACGCCGTGATGATCGGGTGTGATAGACTCTACGTTCACATACAACGGGTGTAAGCCATGTTGCACGTGCGGAACACTCGGGTTAAACTTGACGAGCCTAGCATGTACAGACATGGCCTTGGAACACAAGAGACCGAAAGGTTGAACATGAGTCATATAGTAGATATGATCAACATGAAGATGTTCACCATTGAAACCACCTCAACTCACGTGATGATCGGACTTGAGTTGGTGGATTTGGATCATGTTACGCTCGAATGACCGGAGGGATGTCAATTTGAGTGGGAGTTTTAAGATATATGATTAACTAAACTCATTATCATGAACATAGTCAAAATGTCTTTGCAAATTATGTTGTAGATTACTAGCTCGCGCTGTAGCTCCCCTGAATTTTTATATGTTCCTAGAGAAATAGATTTGAAGGATGATGGTAGCAACAATGCGGACTGGGTCCGTGATCTGAGGATTGTCCTCATTGCTGCACAGAAGGCTTATGTCCTTAATGCACCGCTCGGTGCACCACCCCCTCTAGCGTCGTCTGTAGATGTTGTGAACATCTGATAGGCACGTTCTGATGACTACTTGATAGTTCAGTGCGTCATGCATTGCGGCTTAGAATTGAGGCTCCAAAACGTTTTGAACGTCATGGAACATATGAGATGTTCTAAGAGCTGAAATTGGGATCTCAGGCTCGTGCCCGTGTTGAGAGGTATGAGACCTCCAACAAGATTCTTTGCCTGCAAGATGATGGAGAATAGCTCAATCGTTGAGCATGTGCTCAGATTGTCTGGGTGCTACAATCGCTTGAATCGAGTGGGAGTTGATCTTCCAGATAAGATAAGTGATTGATATAGTTCTCCAAGTCACTGTCACAAAGCTACTAGAGCTTCGTGATGAACTATAAAAAGCCAGAGATGGAAATAATGATCCCTGAGCTATACGCGATGTTTGACCCCGCGAAGGTAGAAATCAAGAAGGAGCATCAAGTGTTGATGGTTAGTAAAACCACTAGTTTCAAGAAGGGCAAGGGCAAGGAGGGATACTTCATGGATGGCAAGCCAGTTGCTGCTCCAGTAAAGAAACCCAAGGTTGAACCCAAACCCGAGACTGAGTGCTTCTATTATGAGGAGAACGGTTGCTGAAGTGGAACAACCCTAGATGCTTGGTAGATAAGAAGGTTGGCAACGTCGACAGAAGTATATTTGATATACGTGTTATTGATGTGTACCTTACTAGTACTCCTAGTAGCACCTGGGTATTAGATACCGGTTCGGTTGCTAAGTGTTGGTAACTCGAAATAAAAGCTACGGAATAAACGGAGGCTAAGGGTGAGGTGACGATGAGTGTTGGAAGTGTTTCCAAGGTTGATGTGATCACCATCGCGCGCTCTCTCTACCTTTGGGATTAGTGATGAACCTAAATAAATGTTATTTGGTGTTTGCGTTAAGCATGAACGTGATTAGATCAAGTTTATTGCAATACGGTTATTCATTGCAGTTAGAGAATAATGGTTATTCTATTTACATGAATAATACCTTCAATGGTCATGCACCCAATAAGAGTGGTTTATTGAATCTTGATCGTAGTGATACACATGTTCATAATATTGATGCCAAAAGATACAAAGTTAATAATGATAGTACCACATACTTGTGGCACTGCCGCTAAATGTCATATTGGTGTAAAACGCATGAAGAAACTCCATGCTGATGGATCTTTGGACTCATTCGATTTCGAATCGGTTGAGACATGCGGACCATGCCTCATGGGCAAGATGACTAAAACCCCGTTTTCCGGTATGATGGAGCGGGCAATTGACTTATTGGAAATGATACATGTTGATGTATGCGGTCCAGTGAGTTTTGTAGTGGGCGGTGGATATCGTTATTTTCTTACCTTCACTGATGATTAGAGTAGATATAGTGTATATTTACTTAATGAAACACAAGTCTGAATCGTTTGAAAAGTTCAGAGTGAAGTTTGAGATCATCGTGACAAGAAGATAAAATGTCTACGATATGATCGTGGAGGTAAATATCTGAGTTACGAGTTTGGTATATAACTTAAGACAATGTGGAAGTTGTTTCACAACTCACGCCACCTGGAACACCATAGTGTGATGGTGTGTCCGAACGTCGTAGTTGTGCTCTATTAGATATGGTGCGAACTATGATGTCTCTTATCAATTACCACTATCGTTTTAGGGTTATGCATTAGAGACAACCACATTCACTTTAAAAGGGGCACCATAAGTCCGTTGAGATGACACCGTATGAATTTTGGTTTGGCGGAAACCTAAGCTGTCATTTTTTAATGTTTGGGGCTGCGACGCTTATGTGAAAAAGGGTTTTCACCTAATGAGCTCGAACCCAAAGCGGACAAATGCATCTTCATAGAATACCCTAACGTAACAGTTGGGTGAACCTTCTATCTCAGATCCAAGCACAAAGTGTTTGTTGCTAAAACGGATCCTTTCTCGAGAAATAGTTTCTTTCGAAAGATTGAGTGGGAGGAAGATAGAACTTGATGAGGTTGTTGAACCTTTGTTTCAACCAGAGAGTAGCGCAGCGCAGAAAGTTGTTTCTGTGGAGCCTATGATTAGTTGAAGAGGAAGTTAATGATGATGATCATGAAGCTTCGGATCAAGTTACTATGGAACCTCGTAGGTCGACAAGGACGCGTACTGCTCCTGAGTGGTACGGCAACCCTGTCTTAGAGGTCATGTTGTTGAACAACGATGAACCTACGAGCTATGGAGAAGCGATGATGGGCCCGGATTCCGAGAAATGGTTAGAGGCCATGAAATCCGAGATGGGATCCATGTAAGAAAACAAAGTATGGGCTTTGGACGTATTACCTGAAGGGCGTAAGGCCATTCAGAACAAATGTATTTTTTAAGAGGAAGACGAACGTGGACGGTAATATCACCGTCTGTAAAGCTCGACTTGTGGCAAAGGGTTTTTCACAAGTTCAAGGAGTTGACTACGATGAGACTTTCTCACCCGTAGCGATGCTAAAGTCTGTTGGAATCATGTTAGCAGTTGCTGCATTTTTCAATTATGAAATCTGGCAGATGGATGTCAAAACATCGTTTCCTTAACGGTATCCGTAAGGAAAGGTTGTATGTGATACAACCGGAAGGTTTTGTCAGTCCTAAGGATGCTAAAATGTATGCAAACTCCAGCGATCCTTCTATGGACTGGAGCAAGCATCTCGGAGTTGGAATATACACTTTGATGAGGTGATCAAAGTTTTTATGTCTATACAAAGTTTATGAGAAACTTGTATTTACAATAAAGTGAGTGGGAGCACTATAGAATTTCTGATAAGTATATGTGGTTGACATATTGTTGATCGGAAATGATGTAGAATTTCTGGAAAGCATAAAGGGTCGTTTGAAAGGAGTTTTTCAAGGAAGACCTGAAATAAAGCTACTTAAATATTGGGCATCAAGATCTATAGAGATAGATCAAGACGTCTGATAAGACTTTCAATGAGTACAGACCTTGACAATATTTTGAAAGAGTTCAAAATGGATCAGTCAAAGAAAGAGTTCTTGCCTGATTTGTAAAGTGTGGAGTTGAGTGAGACTCAAAGCTCGACCACGGCAGAAGAAAGAGAAAGGACGAAGGTCGTCCCCTATGCCTTATCCATAGGCTCTGTATAGTATGCCAAGCTGTGTACCGCACCTAGTGTGTGCCTTGCCATGAGTCTGTCAAGGGGTACAAGAGTGATCCAGGAGTGGATCACTGGACAACGGTCAAGATTATCCTTAGTAACTAGAGGACTAAGGAAATATTTCTCAATTATGGAGGTGATGAAGAGTTCGTCGTAAAGGGTTACGTCGATGCAAGCTTTGACACCTATCCGGACGACTCTGAGTAGCAGTCAGGATACATATAGTGGAGCAGCCATTTGGAATAGCTCCAAGTGGAGTGTGATAGAAGTGTATACAGTATGACATAGAGATTTGCAAAGTACACACGGATCTGAATGTCGCAGAGCCGTTGACTAAAGACCTCTCTCACATGCAAAGCATGATCGAACCCCAGAACTCATTGGGTGTTAGAACAATGTAAATCACATGGTGATGTGAACTAGATTATTGACTCTAGTGCAAGTGGGAGACTGTTGGAAATATGCCCTAGAGGCAATAATAATTTAGTTATTATCATATTTCCTTGTTCGTGATAATCGTTTATTATCCATGCTATAATTGTATTGATTGGAAACTCAAATACATGTGTGGGTACATAGACAACACTGTGTCCCTAGTATGCCTCTAGTTAACTAGCTCGTTGATCAAAGATGGTTAAGGTTTCCTAGCCATAGACATGAGATGTCATTTGATAACGGGATCACATCATTAGGAGAATGATGTGATGGACAAGACCCAAACTATGAACATAGCATAAGATCGTGTCAGTTTATTGCTATTGTTTTCTGCATGTCAAGTATCTGTTCCTATGACCATGAGATCAAGCAACTCCCTGACATCGGAGGAATACCTTGTGTGTATCAAACGTCGTAACGTAACTGGGTGACTATAAAGGTGCTCTACAGGTATCTCCGAGGGTGTCTGTTGCGTTGGCATGGATCAAGACTGGGATTTGTTACTCCGTGTGACGGAGAGGTATCTCAGGGCCCACTCGGTAATACAACATCACAATGAGCCTTGCAAGCAATGTGACTAAAGTGTTAGCCACGGGATCTTGTATTACGCTACGAGTAAAGAGACTTGCCGGTAACGAGATTGAACTAGGTATAGAGATACCGACGATTGAATCTCGGGCAAGTAACATACCGATAAACAAAGGGAACATCATACGGGATTAACTGAATCCTTGACATAGAGGTTCAACCGATAAAGATCTTCGTAGAATATGTAGGAGCCAATATGGGCATCCAGGTCCCGCTATTGGTTATTGACCGTAGAGGTGTCTCGGTCATGTCTACATAGTTCTCGAACCCGCAGGGTCTACACACTTAACGTTTGGTGACGATATAAGTATAGTTGAGTTGTTATGTTGGTGACCGAAAGTTGTTCGGAGTCCCGGATGAGATCCCGGACATGACGAGGAGCTCTGGAATAGTCCGAAGGTAAAGATTGATATATGGGATAATAGTTTTTGGTCTCCGGAAGGGTTCCGGAAATCACCGAAAGGAGTTTCGGATGTTTCCCGAAATGTTCGGGTACGAGAACACTTTATTTGGGCCAAGGGGTAAAGCTCACGAGGCTTTAGGAAGGTGCAAAAGGAAGTTTTGCGGAGGCCAGGGGCCAGACGCCAGGGACCCTGGCGTCTGGGGCCAGACGCCGAGGACCCTGGCGTCTGGTCCTGGAGTCCGAGCAGGACTCTTGCCTTGCGGGCCAAACCGACTTTGAGGAGGCTCTTTCTCCAAGTTTCGACCCTAGGGCTCAACATATAAATAGAGGGGCAGGGCTAGCACCCGGAATACATCAAGATTTCCCCAAGCCGTGTGCGGCAACCCTAACCCTCTAGTTCCTACGTCATAATCTCCGTAGCGCTTGGCGAAGCCCTACAGAGATTGTTCCTCACCACCATCACCACGCCGTCGTGCTGCCGGAACTCATCAACTACTTCACCATCGCTCGTTGGATCGAGGAGGTGAAGGCGTCATCAAGCCGTACGTGTGTTGAACGCGGAGGTGCCGTCCGTTCGGCACTAGTTCGTGATCGGTTCGAGGGACGACTTGCGATTTGGATCGCGGAGACGTTCGACTACATCAACCGCGTTTCTTAAACGCTTCCGCTTAGCGATCTACAAGGGTATGTAGATTAACTCTCCCTCTCGTAGATACTCATCACCATGGATAGATCTTGTGTGTGCGTAGGAAAATTTTTGTTTCCCATGCAACGTTCCCCAACAGTGGCATCATGAGCTAGGTCTATGCGTAGATGAGATCTCGAGTAGAACACAAACGAGTTGTGGGCGTGGGTGTATACATATTGCTTGCCGTTACTAGTTGATACTTGATTCGGCGGTATTGTGAGATGAAGCGGCCCGGACCGACATTACGCGTACGCTTACGCGAGACAGGTTCCTTCAACTGACATGTAACTTTGTTGCATAAAGATGGCTAGCGGGTGTCTGTCTCTCTCACTTTAGTTGAATCGATTTCAATGAAGAGGGTTCTTTTAGAAGATCAAAAAGCAATCACTACACCACGTTGTGGTTTTGCGTAGGTAAGAACGGTTCTTGCAAACCCGTAGCAGCCACGTAAAATTTGCAACAACAATTAGAGGACGTCTAACTTGTTTTTGCAGGGTATGTTGTGATGTGATATGGCCAATTACATGATGAGATATATGTGATGTATGAGATGATCATGTGTTGTATAGAATATCACGACTTGCATGTCGATGAGTACGGCAACTGGCAGGAGCCATAGAGTTGTCTTTAATTATTGTATGACCTGCGTGTCAATCATTAAGCGCTATGTAATGCTTTACTTTATCGCTAAACGTTAGCAATAGTCGTGGAAGCAACAGTCGGCGCGACAACCTCATGGCGACACGTTGATGGAGATCAAGATGATGGAGATCATGGTGTCATGCCGGTGACGATGGAGATCATGCCGGTGCTTTGGAGATGGAGATCAAAAGCACGAGTTCATGGCCATATCATGTCACTTATGATTTGCATGTGATGTTAATCCTTTTATGCATCTTATTTTGCTTAGGACGACGGTAGCATTATAAGGTGATCCCTCACTTAAATTTCAAGATAAATTGTGTTCTCCCCGAGTGTGCACCGTTGCGAAAGTTCGTCGTTTCGAGACACGCCGTGATGATCGGGTGTGATAAACTCTACGTTCACATACAACGGGTGTAAGCCATGTTGCATGTGCGGAACACTCGGGTTAAACTTGACGAGCCTAGCATGTACAGACATGGCCTCGGAACACAAGAGACCGAAAGGTCGAACATGAGTCATATAGTAGATATGATCAACATGAAGATGTTCACCATTGAAACCACCTCAACTCACGTGATGATCGGACTTGAGTTGGTGGATTTGGATCATGTTACGCTCGAATGACCGGAGGGATGTCAATTTGAGTTGGAGTTTTAAGTAATATGATTAACTAAACTCATTATCATGAACATAGTCAAAATGTCTTTGCAAATTATGTTGTATATTACTAGCTCGCGCTGTAGCTCCCCTGAATTTTTATATGTTCCTAGAGAAATAGATTTGAAGGATGATGGTAGCAACAATGCGGACTGGGTCCGTGATCTGAGGATTGTCCTCATTGCTGCACAGAAGGCTTATGTCCTTAATGCACCGCTCGGTGCACCACCCCCTCTAGCATCGTCTGTAGATGTTGTGAATATCTGATAGGCACGTTCCGATGACTACTTGATAGTTCAGTGCGTCATGCATTACGGCTTAGAATTGAGGCTCCAAAACGTTTTGAACGTCATGGAACATATGAGATGTTCTAAGAGCTGAAATTGGGATCTCAGGCTCGTGCCCGTGTTGAGAGGTATGAGACCTCCAACAAGATTCTTTGCCTGCAAGATGATGGAGAATAGCTCAATCGTTGAGCATGTGCTCAGATTGTCTGGGTGCTACAATCGCTTGAATCGAGTGGGAGTTGATCTTCCAGATAAGATAAGTGATTGATATAGTTCTCCAAGTCACTGTCACTAAGCTACTAGAGCTTCGTGATGAACTATAAAAAGCCAGAGATGGAAATAATGATCCCTGAGCTATTCGGTATGTTTGACCCCGCGAAGGTAGAAATCAAGAAGGAGCATCAAGTTTGATGGTTAGTAAAACCACTAGTTTCAAGAAGGGCAAGGGCAAGGAGGGATACTTCATGGATGGCAAGCCAGTTGCTGCTCCAGTAAAGAAACCCAAGGTTGAACCCAAACCCGAGACTGAGTGCTTCTATTATGAGGAGAACGGTTGCTGAAGTGGAACAACCCTAGATGCTTGGTAGATAAGAAGGTTGGCAACGTCGACAGAAGTATATTTGATATACGTGTTATTGATGTGTACCTTACTAGTACTCCTAGTAGCACCTGGGTATTAGATACCGGTTCGGTTGCTAAGTGTTGGTAACTCGAAATAAAAGCTACGGAATAAACGAAGGCTAAGGGTGAGGTGACGATGAGTGTTGGAAGTGTTTCCAAGGTTGATGTGATCACCATCGCGCGCTCTCTCTACCTTTGGGAATAGTGATGAACCTAAATAAATGTTATTTGGTGTTTGCGTTAAGCATGAACGTGATTAGATCAAGTTTATTGCAATACGGTTATTCATTGCAGTTAGAGAATAATGGTTATTCTATTTACATGAATAATACCTTCAATGGTCATGCACCCAATAAGAGTGGTTTATTGAATCTTGATCGTAGTGATACACATGTTCATAATATTGATGCCAAAAGATACAAAGTTAATAATGATAGTACCACATACTTGTGGCACTGCCGCTAAATGTCATACTGGTGTAAAACGCATGAAGAAACTCCATGCTGATGGATCTTTGGACTCATTCGATTTCGAATCGGTTGAGACATGCGGACCATGCCTCATGTGCAAGATGACTAAAACCCCGTTTTCCGGTATGATGGAGCGGGCAATTGACTTATTGGAAATGATACATGTTGATGTATGCGGTCCAGTGAGTTTTGTAGTGGGCGGTGGATATCGTTATTTTCTTACCTTCACTGATGATTAGAGTAGATATAGTGTATATTTACTTAATGAAACACAAGTCTGAATCGTTTGAAAAGTTCAGAGTGAAGTTTGAGATCATCGTGACAAGAAGATAAAATGTCTACGATATGATCGTGGAGGTAAATATCTGAGTTACGAGTTTGGTATATAACTTAAGACAATGTGGAAGTTGTTTCACAACTCATGCCACCTGGAACACCATAGTGTGATGGTGTGTCCGAACGCCGTAGTTGTGCTCTATTAGATATGGTGCGAACTATGATGTCTCTTATCGATTTACCACTATCGTTTTAGGGTTATGCATTAGAGACAACCACATTCACTTTAAAAGGGGCACCATAAGTCCGTTGAGATGACACCGTATGAATTTTGGTTTGGCGGAAACCTAAGCTGTCATTTTTTAATGTTTGGGGCTGCGACGCTTATGTGAAAAAGGGTTTTCACCTAATGAGCTCGAACCCAAAGCGGACAAATGCATCTTCATAGAATACCCTAACGTAACAGTTGGGTGAATCTTCTATCTCAGATCCAAGCACAAAGTGTTTGTTGCTAAAACGGGTCCTTTGTCGAGAAAAAGTTTCTTTCGAAAGATTGAGTGGGAGGAAGATAGAACTTGATGAGGTTGTTGAACCTTTGTTTCAACCAAAGAGTAGCGCAGCGCAGAAAGTTGTTTCTGTGGAGCCTACGTTAGTTGAAGAGGAAGTTAATGATGATGATCATGAAACTTCGGATCAAGTTACTATCGAACCTCGTGGGTCGACAAGGACGCGTACTGCTCCTGAGTGGTACGGCAACCCTGTCTTAGAGGTCATGTTGTTGAACAACGATGAACTTACGAGCTATGGAGAAGCGATGATGGGCCCGGATTCCGAGAAATGGTTAGAGGCCATGAAATCCGAGATGGGATCCATGTAAGAAAACAAAGTATGGGCTTTGGAAGTATTACCTGAAGGGCGTAAGGCCATTCAGAACAAATGGATTTTTTAAGAGGAAGACGGACGTGGACGGTAATGTCACCGTCTATAAAGCTCGACTTGTGGCAAAGGGTTTTTCACAAGTTCAAGGAGTTGACTACGATGAGACTTTCTCACCCGTAGCGATGCTAAAGTCTGTTGGAATCATGTTAGCAGTTGCTGCATTTTTCAATTATGAAATCTGGCAGATGGATGTCAAAACATCGTTTCCTTAACGGTATCCGTAAGGAAAGGTTGTATGTGATACAACCGGAAGGTTTTGTCAGTCCTAAGGATGCTAAAATGTATGCAAACTCCAGCGATCCTTCTATGGACTGGAGCAAGCATCTCGGAGTTGGAATATACACTTTGATGAGGTGATCAAAGTTTTTATGTCTATACAAAGTTTATGAGAAACTTGTATTTACAATAGAGTGAGTGGGAGCACTATAGAATTTCTGATAAGTATATGTGGTTGACATATTATTGATCGGAAATAATGTAGAATTTCTGGAAAGCATAAAGGGTCGTTTGAAAGGAGTTTTTCAAAGGAAGACCTGGAATGAAGCTACTTAAATATTGGGCATCAAGATCTATAGAGATAGATCAAGACGTCTGATAAGACTTTCAATGAGTACATACCTTGACAAGATTTTGAAATAGTTCAAAATGGATCAGTCAAAGAAAGAGTTCTTGCCTGATTTGTAAGGTGTGGAGTTAAGTGAGACTCAAAGCTCGACCATGGCAGAAGAAAGAGAAAGGACGAAGGTCATCCCCTATGCCTTATCCATAGGCTCTGTATAGTATGCCATGCTGTGTACCGCACCTGATGTGTGCCTTGCCATGATTCTGTCAAGGGGTACAAGAGTGATCCAGGAGTGGATCACTGGACAGCGGTCAAGATTATCCTTAGTAACAAGAGGACTAAGGAAATATTTCTCAATTATGGAGGTGATGAAGAGTTCGTCGTAAAGGGTTACGTCGATGCAAGCTTTGACACCTATCCGGACGACTCTGAGTAGCAGTCAGGATACATATAGTGGAGCAGCCATTTGGAATAGCTCCAAGTGGAGTGTGGTAGAAGTGTCTACAGTATGACATAGAGATTTGCAAAGTACACACGGATCTGAATGTCACAGACCCGTTGACTAAAGACCTCTCTCACATTCAAAGCATGATCGAACCCCAAAGCTCATTGGGTGTTAGAACAATGTAAATCACATGGTGATGTGAACTAGATTATTGACTCTAGTGCAAGTGGGAGACTGTTGGAAATATGCCCTAGAGGCAATAATAATTTAGTTATTATCATATTTCCTTGTTCGTGATAATCGTTTATTATCCATGCTATAATTGTATTGATTGGAAACTCAAATACATGTGTGGGTACATAGACAACACTGTGTCCCTAGTATGCCTCTAGTTAACTAGCTCGTTGATCGAAAGATGGTGAAGGTTTCCTAGCCATGGACATGAGATGTCATTTGATAACGGGATCACATCATTAGGAGAATGATGTGTTGGACAAGACCCAAACTGTAAACGTAGCATATGATCGTGTCAGTTTATTGCTATTGTTTTCTGCATGTCAAGTATCTGTTCCTATGACCATGAGATCATGCAACTCCCTGACATCGGAGGAGTACCTTGTGTGTATCAAACGTCGCAACGTAACTGGGTGACTATAAAGGTGCTCTACAGGTATCTCCGAGGATGTCTGTTGGGTTGTCATGGATCAAGACTGGGATTTGTTACTCCGTGTGACGGAGAGGTATCTCAGGGCCCACTCGGTAATACAACATCACAATGAGCCTTGCAAGCAATGTGACTAAAGTGTTAGCCACGAGATCTTGTATTACGGAACGAGTAAAGAGACTTGCCGGTAACGAGATTGAACTAGGTATAGAGATGCCGACGATCGAATCTCGGGCAAGTAACATACCGAAGAACAAAGGGAACAGCATACGGGATTAACTGAATCCTTGACATAGAGGTTCGACCGATAAAGATCTTCGTAGAATATGTAGTAGCCAATATGGGCATCCAGGTCCCGCTATTGGTTATTGACCGTAAAGGTGTCTCGGTCATGTCTACATAGTTCTCGAACCCGCAGGGTCTACACACTTAACGTTTGGTGACGATATAAGTATAGTTGAGTTGTTATGTTGGTGACCGAAAGTTGTTCGGAGTCCCGGATGAGATCCCGGACATGACGAGGCGCTCTGGAATAGTCCGGAGGTAAAGATTGATATATGGGATAATAGTGTTTGGTCTCCGCAGGGTCTACACACTTAACTTCTGTGTAAAATGTGTGTTAACTTAAGAACTGCAGGGTTGATAGCTTACATACCCCAGGCCTGGTAACTATGGACAAAGTCGGAACATACAAAATATGGATAGTTTTGAAGGTCTCCCAACGCAACGGATGTAGTAGTGAAAATGGATATTGAATCGGGCCGACTGATTGAGCTAAAAAATGTTTTGAATTTTCAAAATGGGGAAAATCTAGTATGACATCCGCTTTTGTACTCTATTACATGCATGAATGTGTGTGTGGGAAGAAGGAGATGAGGTGTTAGTATCCATCTATATGTCCCTCGCTCGACCTCTACAATGGCGAAAAGGCACACTTCAATGCAAAAGTGTTGTTCTGATCCCGGGCTCATATGAGCTCGGGTGAACAGTAAAATTGAAAAAATTGAAAAAATAATAAAAAAAATCTAATTTTCTGTTTACCGAACATTGAAAAATGTTTTCATTGTTTACAAAGTTTCATTATGAAATGACATTGGCGTGGCCAAAAAAACAAAATCAATGCTCCAAACTGCTTTTGAAAATAACATTTTGGAGTATTAATTTTGTTTTTTTTGCCATGTTTTCCACAAATGTCATCCGGTGATGAAACTTTGCAAGCAATCAAAATATTTGTCAATATTTGGCACAAAAAAAAATCAGAATTTTTTGAAATTTTCCCATTTATTTTGATTTTACTGTTCACTCGAGCTCACATGGACTCGGGAACAGATGCGTCGCGCTTCAATGGTCTTATAAGAGCCCTCCCTAAATCTTCCGTATTATTATTAGGAGGGAGTTTTGAGGGTCCTCCCAACCGGCCATGGCCAGCATGAGCAAAGTGGAGTGGTACATTAGCAGGGACATTTCCGGTCATGTGCCACTATGGTCCAAATAGTCCTTCGCGCACCCCCGCAGCAGCTGCTCTCTCCGCACCATCTGCGGAGCTGCCACCGGCTGCTCATCTCTTTCGCTCGTGGCCACCTACCCCCGCCACCTCCCAGCCGAAAACATCTGCAGCTGCCGCTGCGCGCCAGTGCCTGCTGTCAATGTCTTTGTCTTAGAATAAGTGTCTTAACTTTAGTACAATTTAGTTGAGACATTTATTTTAGTACGAAGGGAGTAGAATATAAATCCAAATAAAAGAGAACAAAATTCTGATGGAAAATAGGGGGATTATCCATAGTATGCACTAGGTCAGGTTTGGGACTTTAGGTGACTTTACACATAAGTATAATAGTTGTTACCCAGATGCTAAGGGTATGTACAGTGGTTGATAAGATAGTTTTATTTTGAGTTTGACACATAATCTAGAGATGGCAATGAAAAACAGTGTACGATGGGTTATATTTTAGTCGAATCTCGAGTTACCAGATATCCCTAAATATGTGCTGAGAAATATTATGTTAAGAGATCATCTCTTAATTAAGAGAAGACAAGAGTTTTCTTCCACTTTCTCTCTCCTACACCTTAATATTTATACTATCTGGCACTATTAAGATAGAATCATTGTACATGCCCTAATGGATGCGCGTGCGCTTTCACCTCGACGCACGCGCAGACAGTGTGTCTTCGAGGGATCGGTAGGAACCATATACAAACAAGATAGATGATGCCAGCGACATGCAAACGTAGTATGAATTTAAAAATGCATTACTTTCAAACTGAGCATCCAAATCAAATTCAGTTTGCACAGTTGCATTTCTCGTGACAAGACCTTCGAAACTAGATGCCACACGGGCATGTTCGACTATTTTTTTTGTAAACCAATTTTGTGCCTGGAAAAGCTAGTTTATTGTACGAAGATGCTTTTCTAAAATGGTCCGATGAGTTAAGAATTGTTTGAATCAAAAACAAGTTTTTAGTATATACTCATTAAAATGCTCACTAAAAGTCAGCTTCGCAGTAGTGGGAGGCATGCGCTGCTATTTATAAATGTGTGTTATAAAAATCAAGCTTGTGCTACAAACATGCTTTTCCGCCAGAAAGCAATAAGCCAACTACTATTAATTACAAATAGTTGAGGGTAAAAATCAAGTTTCTGATATAGACATGCTTCCATATCATTAAATTGCTTCCATGGAATTTTTAAGGCATGTACTGATTTCTGAAAAAGCTACATGGTATGACGAAATATAAGTTTTTATTACAAAATTACTTTTTCATCACACTAATTTTATTCTCAAAGTATCAACGCAAGTTCTAAAAATTGTATGAAATTTTCTGTGCCAACATGTAAGTTATTACGAGTATATATTTGAAGAAAACTTGCTTTCCATACATAGGATTCATAGAAAAATTGTCAACATATAAACTTTGCGATAGGAAAGCAGGTTTATACTCTAAACTTGCTTTTCGGCCTGGCAAGTAGTTTTTCGAAAATATTTATTGGAATGCTGTCATGTGGGATCTTGTTTTGATGGTCTTGTGATGAGAAACACAACGGTCAAAACAAGTTACAGTTTGGATGCACCGTTTAGGAATAATGTGATTTTTAATTCCAATGATAACTTTTGCATGATATTGACATCTTGTACTTTGGATCGTATATGCATGTACTATTGGGGTGATTATCTCCCGCTGATCTGTTAGAACATGGTTAATAGTATAGCCATCAACCGACTATATAGAGTTGTCAGTTTACCTATAGACAATCTAATAGTCAACATGTATAAGGACTCGGATTTGGTAAACATGGTTCCACGCGCACCTCTTATGAATAGTAAATTCCAAAAAAAATACTAGAACTTTTTTTAAAAATCTGAATATTTTTTGTAACAAACATAGTCGACCAATATAATCGCATATGAAGTTTCACGAAGAAATGACATCTGTGGTATTCTTGGCAAAAATGTCAAAATCGAAGCTATATTAAAAAACACTGTTTGATGAATAGTATGGTCTCAATTGTATTTCCTTCACTAAGAATACCACGGGTGTCAATACTTCATGAAACTTCACGCGTGAGTAGAATGGTCGACCAGGTTTGATACCCCAAAATTTTAAAACTTTTTAAATTTTGCTAGTATTTCTTTCGAATTTACTATTCACGTGGATGCACATGGAACCATGTTCACCTTTGTATTTTCGACATGTATAATAGCTACTAACTAAGAAGTACTACTTTATTAATATATGACCCACCTTATACTCTCACAATGTTTTTTGGAGTCCTTGTTACAACCGACTATTAATCTACAGCCCGCTTCCCTTCTCTCTCCCCTTCTTTCTCATCCAACTCAGCAAAAATATAACAGCTTAATCCTTACAGCCTGCTGACTATACCTGATTAGACTTGCTCTTATAGTCTTTGCATGTGAGAAAGGGACCACATAGAGTACCTCTTTTTTACTCTTTTCCGGATGTCAGAAGACATGGATGATTATTTTTCTACTAATGGTGTGTGTGCCTTGGTTGTGGTAGAGCGCACGAGCGCAACCAAGTGCGTCCAAGTTGTTATTGTTGTATTCCATCCATTGTGTGTTGATTTTTTTTTAAAGGATGCTACTTACCGTGAATTTGTGATACAATGTAAATTTCAGGCTTGAGAAAACTGTTCACTGCACCTTTGGCTCCAAGATAAGAGATTTTGCATTTGTAGGCACAAAAAGGTATATCATTAATTAGGTTGCTAATTTCGTACTTTTTTATCATTAAGTTGCTCATTTATTTTGAAAAGCCTTATCGAAATTTTTTTTTTTTTGAAAAGGAGGATAAACCCCAACCTCTGCATCGAGTGATGCACACAGTCATATCTCATTAAGTTGCGTATTTGCAATGGTATAATTTATATTTGTGGATAATTTAAGGCTAACCTTATTCCTATAAAACAAGACAAATGTTAGTCATTTATTTCTTAACTTTTTCACATAGGGAAACAACTGGTCACCTTTTTCACAAAACTTATCATTTTATCATGTGTTAACCCTAAATGTTTTTTCATTTTTTTTTCAAAAACATTGATGTGCAAGACGACCCTCCAAAACTGGGATAGGATAGATAGACAGTTTGAAGAAGTTTATAGTTCAAATCAGACCAACCATTCATTAGGGTTTAAAAACGACTTTTCTCTTAAACATCTGACCAGGAACTTGTTGAATATGTAGGTTCGTGATCGGCACTGATGCGGGAATAGAAATCATGGACATCCATATGGAGTCACTAGCATACAGTATGTGAGCAATAAGGAGTTGGAACTGCAGCAAAAACAACATGTACGAATTTTGTGATAGTTTTGTAATTTGCCACAAGTGTATGTACGAGAGCGACATGCATGCTTCTGAAGGAATACTCTGGTACATTGAGATGCAATATTTTTTGACGAAAAAGCAGCAGATTGCTGATTTTCATTGATGAAGTGGTAGAAGAAAACAGTTACAGGGAACTGGAAGGAAAAGAAGAAAGAATCCATGCAATATAGGGACGCAAACGTTTGGAACTCGGTGGCAAATGAGACTGGAATCTGGTCAATACGTGTTTCGTGATTCGGGTTGAAAGTAGCAATTATTGATATACTGATTAATGAATGTCCCCTCTGTCCCATAATATAAGACATTTTTGCAAGCTAGGTAATATAAAACATTTTTGCAAGATAACATAGCTTGCAAAGGCGTCTTATATTGTGGGAAGGAGGGAGTAATATATTGTGGCAGTCTGCCAAATACACCGGTGTACTCCCTCCGATTTTTAGTCTACATATAAAATTTGTATAAAGTCAAATTTCGTAAAGTTTGATTAACATTATAGAAAGAATATCATGATTCACAATACGAAATTGATATCATTATATGCATCATGAAACTAATTTTCATACTATATAACATTAATATTATAGATGTTGATATTTTTTATATAAGTTTGGTCAAAATTTGCATAGTTTGACTTCAAACAAAGCTTATATGCGGAGTAAAAAATGGAGCGAGTATACCATAGAAATGAATGCTAAGGTGCATGTCAGTCACATGCAAGAACAAAATCTCTAGGGAAACACTTTTCATCGGTAGTATGATTAGAAGCATTCGCCAGGCCGATCGGCTTTCGTCGATTCTGGTTAAATCTCACTGTCAAAATATTATTTATTTTTATCATGTTGCCATATATAAAAAAAATCGTGTCATTCCTAGCCATCCGCATTCACCACGCATAACCCCCTCCCTAGTCATTCGCACATATCCCTCCCGACCCCTCTTCGTCTCTCTTGCCTCACACACCTCCCTCGATCTCGCTGCCAACTGCACCGCCCTAGTCCTCTCTGATTGCGTCGCTCATCGCCTGCTTCCTTCATGCATCTTCGTCGACCAAATCAGCCACCTCACTTCCCAGATCGTTCCCCTGCTCCTCCCCATCGGTGCAAACCTCTAGGTGACATAGTAGGTGTGCCACACCGTCATTTCAGGGCCGATCCCGACATCTCCTCTGTGATTGGTGCTTCCTCTGATTAGCCGAGGCTCAAACGACTGCTAGCTAGCAGTTGGCAGACTGCCACAATATATTACCGGAGGCCGTTGCTGACTAGCACCCGCCGGCTGGAGAACCAGCAAGTCGGCAACGGCCTCCGGTATTTCCCCTCTCTTCATAGCCCCTCGTCAGAATCAACGGGGCGGCGGGCCGGCGACGGTGTGGCAGCGGCAGGGCAGGCATTGGCAGTGCGGCTGTGTTCCGGCGGGGCGGCGGTGGCGCGGCGGGAAGTTTCAGGCGGTTTCTAGCCCGCCAAAAGTTTACGGAAAGGAAAACTTTCCCTAAACCAGAGGAAAGTTGTGGCCAAGTTTACAGGATCCTGTAAATTTATTTCACGTTTAAGGGATCTGTTGGATACATTTTTTTGGCCCAAACCTCCACTAAATGGTACTCCCTATGTAAACAAATACTCCCTACAGAGGGAGAGCAGCGATATGAGTCATACGACTATATAGTGTTTTCCTTCTCCTTTAATAGAGCACATGCAGTTGATATGAGTAGTCTAGCATCCCTATTAAGCCAGGCTATCACATACACGCCCACTTAGAGGAACCGACGTCCTCGTCGGGCCACAGGAACGTTCCCTCTTGGCACATACGTCTGTGCGAGCAGTCCGGCACATGTGCCATGCCGTGTGCCACGACGGGTCACAAACGTCATGCACAACATGACCGCGCACCTGACACGCAAACATTCGTGTAACCACGAGGGTCGGCTGATACCAACTTGTCACGCCCAATATGCGGTCCTATCCCCAAGGAACTCAGAAGTTCCACTAAGGATAGAAGCGCATATCGAACACGCTTCGCAAGGTGGATATCATTACAATATACCATGTACTGAATAGATGAGAATACCAGATAAAGGCTTACACTCGCCACAAGCTACAGCATGAATACATCAATACATAGCAAACACCATACAGAAGAGCAAAATCCGACTACGGATGAAAACAAACGAAAAACACGAACGACATCCACCCTGCTAGCCCAGGCTGCCGACCAGGAACCTATCCCAAGATCGACGAAGAAGAAGCGGAAGAAGAACTACAAAATCAAACAAGCATCGCTCTCACGTCAGATCATCGCATTACCTGTACCTACACCTGTTGTTGTAGTAATCTGTGAGCCACGAGAACTCAGCAATCCCATAACCATGGGTAGCAAGACTATCAAAGCTTAAATGGGTATGGAAGGGTAAGGTGGTGAGGTTGCAGCAAGCACTAAGCATTATATGATGGCTAACTTACGAGTACAAGAATAAGAAGAGTAACTACGCATAACGGGCGCAATCTAGTAATGATCAAGAAGTGATCCTGAACACCTACTTACGAGTCAAACATAACCCCACCGTGTTCTCTTCCTGAACTTCCTCGGAAAGAGACGATCACGGTTACGCACGCGGTTGGTGTATTTTAATTAGATTTAGTGTCAAGTTCTCTACAACCGGAGGTTATAAATTTCCAAGTCGCCACATAACCATGGGCATGGCTTCGCGAAAGGTTTAACCCTGCAGGGGTGCTCCAAGTAGTCCATTATAAATTACCACACGCATCCGATGGAACATCCTCACACCATGATAACACGATGCTTACGATAAGGAATCCCGGTGGACAAGCCACTAGTAACAGGCAAAACTAAACCAGCAAGACCTCCCGGTGAGCCAGATCCATATCTAGAGCCGCGCACTCTCTATCTACGGGCATCATCCGTCTATGCTAAGTGCACGGTAGCCAAAAGAACCCGAGTTGCCCCAAGGCGGCTCCGCCGACTGCTAGGTAGGTGGACCAACGGTTGTGTTTTTCCGCTGCCCGAGTTATGTTGGAATTAAAAGAGTCTCGGAGGTGGCGACCCTCTATGCATTAATTATTAGGTTCATGTTGGCAAATATTAAAACCAATGTTGGGCCTTGCTGGAGAAGTCTTATCCTAAAACGAATAGACAGGGGGGGTTCCCATATGCCCCACATGTGTTAGAAGCGCTCATCAAGGAACATAACACCGGTATTACGGAAACTAGGGCGGCATGAGTGGAACAAAACACTAGGCAAAAGGTGGAGCCTTCCACCCACAACCAAGTATATATATGCATTAATTAAATAAGAGATATTGTGGTATCATGTAACACCCATGTAATTAACCACAGTGATCACCTTTTGTTAATGCCATGTCAGCATGATTAACTATGCTTGATCATCATTGCATCACATCTCATTTCAAATTCCCATTCGAATTGCAATTCAAATTTAAGTGAAAATTAAAAGTTGTTCAAATTTAAAAATAAAATATTCATTAAATAACAAATAAATCATAACTAAATATGTTCAGGAAAACAACATCACTAAAAATGCCTAAGTGACTCTAACAACCTAAAAAAGTAGCAATCAGCAACATTTTAATACCATTTTATTTAATAGAATTACAAATGAAATTATATTTTGCCCAAACCAATTTCTGGAGGTAGAGCATATTGCACTGTAATATTTGAACCAAGTCACACAATTTATAAAACTCATTTAGTGGCCTAGCAATTACAAAACTGAAACTAAAACAGAAATTAGAAAATAGAAAATGAAAAACGGTTAGAACTTACTGTCGCGTTGGGCTTTCAGTGTACAGAAAGATTAGGCCCGGCCCACCGCGGCCTTTCTTCCACCTCCCGCCGTCCCCCTCGCGTTGTCAACGGCGCCCGTCGACACGTCGCCGATGCCGCACGCGTCGCCCATCCGCCGCCTCCCCGGGATGGATAAGGTCCCCCGCGTCGCCCTGACGAAACCCTAAGCCATTTTCCCCCCTCTCCCTCGCACTCGCTCGATCTCTCTCTCACCCGAAACCTTCATCGTCGCCGCCGTCGATCCCGCGCACTCCGACGACCTCGAGTCCCGCTGGCATGACGTAGAGCACCGCCGCAGCCTTCTCCGTCGACCCCGCCCAACCATTGGCGTCGGGTGCCCTCGCCGCGAGCCCCACGAGCTCATCTTCAACCTGCTATCGCCGGAGCTTCGCCGGCAAATGCCGTCGATCTGCAGCTCCTAAACCCCCGCCGGGTCCCCGTGTGCCCTCCCGGTGAGCGTCCCCTCCTTTCCCCTCTCTCTGCGCTGCTCCTAACCGCCCATAGCCGTCGCCGCCATCGCCGCCCGAGCCGAGCTCCGCCACAGTCAATGTCGCGTCGCTATAGTTGCTGTCATGAGCAACTGAGCACTCCGGCGTGTTCAGTGTGCTGCTAGGAGTCGAACGCGGGCAGCCACGCTTCCTCTCGTCGCCGTTTTGCCAGAACCCGATCGATTCCCGATTCCGGCGTCTGCCGCGGTGGTCGCCGCCGGCGCTGTAGCCCTCCCCGCGACCATCTGAGACCACCATCGCGCGCGGGGTCGAGTGGGCGTTCGAATGAGCCGCCCCGCGCTTCGAACCGTGGCCGGACGGCCGATTCCGCGCTGCGCCGCCGTACGGGAAGGTCGCCGGCGGCATTACGCCGGCGAGCTGACGTCGCCGCGCGCTTAGCCGCTAACCCATGCCCGTGTGTGTATGACAGGCGGGCTCCGCACCCTAATTAACCCGGCTTAGACTAATCACCGTTTTAAAAATTTAGCTAACAGTCGCTGACACCGGGACCCACCACCTAATTAATGATTAACTAATTAAACTAAACCAGATTATCCCCACTATCTATGACAGGTGGGGCCGGCCACCGTTTCAGTGGATAAGCCTGGCTGAGTCAGCTGCTGACTCAGCCAGTAGGCCCCACACGTCAGCCTCTGTGAGCTGGCCATTGACAGGTCTGTTGACCCAGTCAACGGGCCCATTGGTCAGCCACTGTGTACACTGCTGTGTACACAGAGCTGGGTACCCGTAGCATTTTCCAATTTATTTTCGAATTTAAATTAATTGCAAAAAATCATTAAAACTTTGAAAAATCATATAAATTAAACCGTAAGTCAGATGAAAATAATTTATGTATGAAAAATGATCAGAAAAATATGAAGATTCTGAATATGTAATCGAAATGCATGTCCAACACTCCTAGCTAGCTGAACATGGAACTTTTTGACTGTTTTCGATAAATGAATAGTGCCCAACTTTAATAAAATAAATCCAAATAAATTCCTAAATGAACTAAATCATTTAGTTAGGAAGTTAAACACCTCTGCATATCTATTAGGCATGTCCTGCATAGTGATTGCATTTTTGCCGTGAATTTACTGTTTCTTCCCCCCTCCTTCTATCCCGATAGACGCCGAGACCGCCGTCGCCGCAGCAGAGTTCGACTACACCGCCGACGAGCAGCCGACTGACGATCAGCCCCTCTCTGCAGAGCTTCCAGGTAAGCAATCCCCCTTGACGCATGTCGATATCTCCTATTCTTCTTCCTCCTGCTTGCATTAGAAATTGCCGCTGCCTTGCTTTATCCTATTCTGATGCATAGCCTGATTTTGTCGCCTGCTACTGATACCTTACCTATTATCCCATGATGCCTAGTTAACTATGCTGCTATTCCATCTTTGGTCCTTCGCCTTATCCGTATGCCATGCTTGTTACCGGGCCGTGATCACTCTGGGTGTGATCGCGGATATGTTTACATTACTGCACTGCTAAAACTGTTAAAGTTGGGCTGGCCCCAAGGGTGCCCGCGAGAGAACAACATTAAAGACGGGTCGGCTCCAAGAGTACCCGCGAGTGTTACCATGTCGGAGCGACAGAAATTCTGATCGTCTCTGCGAGTTACTAAATACGCCTAACGGAGCTGGGTATTTGATCTGAGTGGGTCGTCGTGCCCTATACGCACTACCACCACGTGGGATAATGGTTATGGGACCCTCTACGTCGTATGTATCAGCCGAAAGCTCTTCAGACGTCACAGTTCAGAGATGCGGCCTGATTGTCAGGATTGGGCTGGTACTTCACTTGTGTATACAGTGTCGCGCCTGCACCCCGACCAGCCACGCAACGTGCAGGAGTGCAAAGGGCGATGGGCCCAAGACCCCTTCGCACTTAGGATTTAGACCGGCGTGTTGACCTCTCTGCTGAGCCTAGGTAGGACTGCGTCGTGTCGATCATCCGAGGCCGGGTATTACCTAGCAAGTGTGTCCGGCCAGAGGTAATCGAGCGTGTTGGGTAACAGTAGTGCACCCCTGCAGGGAAGTAATCTATTCGAATAGCCGTGTCCACGGTAACAGGACGCTCGGAGTTGTATCCGGATCCATGACAACTACGAATTGATGATGATACATAATAAACTGATACTACTGTTCTCGGGATCGCTTTCTCGCGGGATAGTCGAGAAAGGATCTCGGGGAGTTGCTGCTATACAACCACTATTGAATGTTACTATATTCTACTCTCTTTTGATGCTGCAAGATTGCTTGAAGATGCTAGTCTTCGATAGGCTAGGCTTCTCCCCCTCTATTCTAGCATTCTGCAGTTCAGTCCAAAGATATAGCCCCATTCCTTTGATACCAGTGCATAATTAGTATAGTTCTGATGTCAGTCTTGCGGGTACTTTGGATGAGTACTCACGTTTGCTCTGCTATTCTTTTCTCCCCTATCCATTTGATGATACATTAGACGATGGAGCCCAGGAGCCAGATGCCACCGCAGGAGCTTACTACCAGGAGGGTCCCGACGGCACTTACTACTGGATCGAGCCAGCCGACCAGGAGTAGTTAGGAGGCCCTAGGCAGGAGGCCTTCGCCTTTCGATCTGTATCGTTGTTTGTGCTAGCCTTCTTAAGGCAAAATTTGACTAACTATGTCTGTACTCAGATATCATTTGTGTGTATGATTTATGTATTCGGGCCCTCGTGCCCCGGTTTGTAAAATGCAGACTTATGCTTTCATTTGAGTTTAGAGTTGTGTTGTGATATCTTCCCGTGAGTCCCTGTGCTTGATCGTGCGCATTTGCGTGTAAGATTAGTGCATGATTAAGTCGGGGGCGTCACAAGTTGGTATCAGAGCCGACTGCCTGTAGGAAGCCCTCTCCAACTCCTTGGCCGCAGTTGAGTCTAGTCTTTCCGAAAACTTTTTTACTAACCTGGTTGTGCGGCTTACGGGCCCACGTCGCCAACTGGGTGGTATTAGGATCTTTTATTCCTCTTCTATACTCTGGGACTCTGAATTCTCTTCCTTTCGGGTTAAATGGATTTTACTAACGTCGACACTAGGATCTCGTAATCTCGTCCATCCGGAGAGCTGGATTATCTGTGCTTGTTCCTTACCATTGATCTGATTAGTCTGATAATCACATTTCCATTCCATTGGTTTGTTTAACCTTTCTCTCCAAGTTATATTATACTTCTCATTGTCATTTGACAATCCTGAATTTCCTCTGTTTCAGATGGATCGCGTGTTTCCGCCGCGCCCTGCGACGCAGCTTGTGCTTCGCACTTGGGCTCGTGATGCTCCTGGTTTTCCAGCTGTCCTGATCTCCCTCCTGACCAGACTGGGTTACCGCTGGTACCCCGAGTATATGGTTTACGAGGATTTCCGTGAGTTCAACCAGGAGCAGTACCATGCAGATGTTCGTATCTATGATCAGAGGGACAACTCTGACACTGAGTTGCACATCTTTCGCGGTATCGGTGTGACGATTGAGATGGCTGTCCATGATGCTACCTATTCTGCTGTCGCACGACTCCGTGGAGAGCATTGTAGCTTGGATGCCTTTGAGTTCCGATACATCCTGTATGCCCCTACTGGAGATGCTACCGAATACTACACAGCTATCTGTGCCCCTTACGAGTGTCGTCGATACGACCCGCACGTGTTGATTCAGTGCACTTAGGCTCTGGATCGCACTAACCAGGCTCTTGAAGTCGAGTTGTTTGACACTCGAGCACGTCTCTACGATGCTATGACGCAGTTGCTACCAGCTGTTCGTGCAGGGATACATCCAGAGTATATCCTTTACCCGCGCAGGACTCAGATGCCGGCAGGTATTGATTGGCCTGCTGTTGGAGGTCATATACCTGCACGTGGACCTCTTCTTCCAATTCGAGACCGGGTTCTGCATCAGAGTGCACATGGAGAGCAGGACTTTACTGCCTTGGAGACTCATCGTCCGCACTTGCAGTTACCCCATTTCAGTGGTTTTCCCCGACGTTGATGTAGCCTTTGCTATGTCTCGTTGTGTATTCCTCACAGCGTGCATGCGCGCCGCCTAGTATGTCTTTTTCTCTAATTTTACGCTGTTATGCTGTCCGCGTGTAACCGACTCTGTGTATGGATCTGTATGTCTTAATTGACTACTGTTAGGTATCTATTGCACTGCTTATTCATTGTCGTGTTGCATTAAGCTTATCGTTAAACACTCGCATGTGCTTTTTCTAAACTACCCCCTGTTGAAATTTTAGCAGGATGGTTAGGCCAGGTGCTCGTGGTCGTGGTCGTGGCCGTGCCCTTGAAAACCCACCACAACCAGACTATATGGCAGCTATGATGCAGCAATTCGAGCTGAACCGTCAGTTCATGACTAATATCATGGCTCAGTTTCCGCATCAGAACAATCAGAACCAGAACCCAGCTTCAATAACACTGTCAGAGTTTGTGCGTCTCAACCCCACTATTTTCAGCAACTCTGAACAGCCACTGGATGCCGATGACTGGCTTCGTGACATCGCCTTTGAGATGGAGTCTGCTAGTATCGCCCCTGACAACCTTGTCACCTTTGCGACCTACTTCCTGAAAGGACCCGCTGCTCAATGGTGGTCCACTCACAAGCGTACACTGCCTGCTGGGACAATCGTTAGTTGGGTTGAGTTTCAGACTGCCTTCCGTGCTCGCTATATTCCTCTAGGAATCATAGACCGGAAGAAGATCGAGTTCCGCAACCTCGTTCAGGGCAACAAGACTGTCGAAGCCTATCAGCAGGAGTTCCTTAACTTATCCCGCTATGCTAAAGAAGACATTCCAACTGATGCTCGTAGACAGGAGAAGTTCCATAGTGGACTCCACCCAGACCTCGAGCTTGCACTTGCTGCTCAAGACTTCACCGACTTTGCCACTCTCGTGAACAAGGCTATTCTGGTTGAGACCGCTCAGATCAAGCACAAGGAGTCGCAGAAGCGCTATCGTGACATTGGCTCATCTTCGAGCTCAACACAGAAACGTCGTATCTGGATTCCCAATAGTGTGTACCGTCCAGCTGCTCCTGCGCCGAGGCCCTCTTATGATGCACCCTGTCTGCCTCCTCCACCACCGAGGCAGCCAAGAGCTCAAGCTGCTCCACCCAGTGCTCCTCTTCGTCCTGAAGATGGTCTGTGCTTCAAGTGCCGCAAACCAGGTCACCTTGCTAAGGAATGCCGCCAGACTCAGAATCAGTTGGCATTCCCTCGTAATGGCCGTGGTAATGGTCGTGGCAACAATCAGACCCGCAACTATAATACTGGGTCTGCTGCTTATGGTCGTGGACATGCTTACAACATTGATATTGAAGAAGTTCAGGATCAACCTGCTACTGTGATGGGTACCCTCCTCGTTAACTCAGTACCCGCTTCTGTTTTATTTGATTCAGGAGCATCGCATTCATTCATGTCAGAAGCATTTGCATTATCACATGACATTGCATTTGATAAAATGAACCTTCAAATGGTTGTCCGCACCCCTGGAGGCCACTGTCGAACCTCCATGATGGCACACAATATCCCTGTTGAAATCGAAGGATTGGAATTCCTCATTTCACCCATTATTCTGAAGTCTTCCACCATAGACCTCATTCTGGGAATGGATTGGTTGAAAGCTCATATTGCTTCGATCAATTGTGCCACCAAAGTCGTCCAACTCCTTCACCCCTCCGACGAGATAGTGAACTACACCGCCCGGATTACTCGGAATGCCGAAGCTCAGATATATGCTCTGAATGCTTTGAACGCTTCACCTCTTGAGGGGATTGAGAACGTTCCAGTCGTCCGTGACTTTCCGGACGTCTTTCCGGAAGAACTTCCAGGAATACCACCGGTTAGAGCTGTCGAGTTTGTCATCGACTTGAAGCCTGACACTACCCCTATTGTGAAGCGTCCTTATAAGATGCCTCCGCATGAACTTCTCGAGCTTAAGGAAGAAATCGACAAGTCACTTAAGAAGGGTTTCATCCGTCCAAGTTCCTCTGCTTGGGGAGCACCTTCTCTCTTTGTTAAGAAGAAGGATGGAACTAACCAATTGGTCCAGGACTATCGGCCCATTAACCAAGCAACAATCCAGAACAAATATCCACTTCCCCGGATCAACGATCTTTATGATCAGCTTGCTGGATCCTCTGCGTTCTCTAAACTCGACTTGAGGTTGGGTTATCATCAGATCCGAGTTCGAAAGGAGGATATTCCGAAGACCGCTTTCGTTACTCGCTATGGATCATACGAGTACACCGTCATGTCATTCGGATTAACCAATGCTCCAGCAACCTTCTCCCGGTTGATGAACTATATCTTCATGGACTACCTTGACAAGTTCGTCGTGGTCTACTTGGATGATATCCTTATATTTTCCAAGAATGAAGAAGAACACGCCGAACATCTTCGGCTTGTATTGGATAAGCTACGAGAACACCAGTTATATGCCAAATACTCCAAGTGTGAATTCTGGTTATCTGAAGTGACCTATCTTGGTCATGTGATTTCCAAAGATGGCATTGCCGTTAACCCCGAACGAGTTCAGGCTATTCTTGACTGGACTCCCCCAAAGAATGTCAAGCAAGTCAGGAGTTTTCTCGGACTCGCTAGTTATTGCCGTCGATTCGTCGAGAACTTCTCGAAGATTGCCAAGCCATTGACTGATCTGCTTCACAAAGGTGTTAAATTTGAGTGGACAGAAAAGTGCCAAGAAAGCTTTCAGACACTTAAAGATAAGTTGACCTCTGCCCCAGTATTAGCACCCCCGGATTCCCAGAAGGATTTCGTAATTTACTGTGATGCATCTCGTCAAGGATTAGGCTGTGTCCTAATGCAAGAGCGCAAAGTGATTGCCTATGGCTCTCGACAATTGCATCCTCATGAGGAAAACTATCCAGTACATGATCTCGAACTTTCTGCGGTTATTTATGCTCTGAAGCTATGGCGACATTACCTCCTTGGTAATCGTTGCGAGATATACACGGATCATCAGAGTTTGAAGTATCTGTATACTCAGCCAAACCTGAACCTTCGTCAGCAAAGATGGCTCGAGACAATAGCCGATTATGACATGAATATCTCTTATACCCCTGGCAAGGCTAATGTAATGGCCGATGCCTTGAGTCGCAAGGCTTATTGCAACAACCTCATGGTCCAGGAAGCGCAACCTATGCTTTTATGAAGAGCTTCGCAAGTTGAACCTCCATATTGTTCCGCAGGGTTATCTCAATACCTTGGTTGTTGAATCAAATCTCGAGCATATGATCAGAAGTATGCAGAAGTATGACTCCAAAGTCCACTAGATTAAATGATATCTTGGTGAAGGAAAGTATTCAGAATTCCACCTAGATGACCAGGACGGTTTGTTCTTCAATGGTCGCTTAGTGGTCCCTACAACTCACAACCAGGATATGAGGAAGGACGTTATGAAAGAAGCACATGAAACGCCTCTCTCAATTCACCCTGGAAGCACAAAGATGTACCAAGATATTCATCAGAGATTCTGGTGGCCTGGTATGAAACAAGACATCGCTCGATATGTTGCTGAGTGTGACGTTTGTCGTCGCATCAAAGCGGAACATCAAAGGCCTGCTGGAACTTTGCAACCCCTTGAAATACCTGAATGGAAATGGGACAAGGTTCAAATGGACTTCATTACTGGTTTTCCCAGATCTCAGAAGGGTCATGATGCTATCTTTGTCATCATCGGCCGGTTCTCCAAGGTGGCTCACTTTCTGCCAGTCAAGGAGACAATCACTGCTAGTCAGTTAGCAGACTTGTATGTTTCCAGAATCGTATCGCTCCACGGTGTTCCGCTGGAGATCAGTTCAGATTGTGGCAGCCTCTTTACTTCAAGGTTTTGGAAAAGTTTCCAAGAAGCTATGGGAACTCATCTGTCCTTCAGCACTGCTTATCACCCTCAGTCTCAGGGTCAAGTTGAAAGAGTCAACCAAGTGCTTGAAGATATGCTTCGGGCTTGCGTTATCTCATTCGGTAGGAAATGGGAGGAATCTCTCCTGTATGCCGAATTCTCTTATAACAATAGCTACCAAGCTAGTCTGAAGATGGCACCGTTTGAAGTTCTTTATGGACGTAAGTGTCAAACCCCTCTGAATTGGTCAGAAACTGGGGAACGTTCAATCTTTGGACCGGACATTATTCAACAAGCTGAAGAACAAGTCCGCGTTGTCCGGAAACATTTGCAAGCTGCTCAATCTCGTTAGAAGAGCAACTATGACCGAAAACACAAGGTAATGGTCTATCAACCTGGCGAGCAAGCTTACCTTCATGTCACTCCGTTGAAAGGCACTCATCGGTTCGGGATCAAGGGCAAGTTAGCTCCTCGCTACATTTGCCCGTTCCGTATTCGCGCCCGTCGTGGAGAAGTGGCATATCAATTGGATTTGCCGCCAAACCTTTCTCAAGTGCATGATGTCTTTCATGTATCGCAACTTCGTCGCTGCTTCAAGGATCTTATCCGAACTGTGGATCATGAGGTGCTAGAATTGCGAGAAGATCTATCGTACCCAGAATATCCGATCCGCGTTCTTGATCAAACTGAACGCCGGACCCATCAGAAGTCGATCAAGTTCCTTAAGGTACAGTGGTCGAATCATTCTGAAGATGAAGCCACTTGGGAACGCGAAGATCGTCTTCGTGAAGAATATCCCGCCTTCTTTCAGTCTTCCTCTTAATTCTCGTGACGAGAATTCTTGTTAGAGGAGGAGAATTGTAACACCCCATGTAATTAACCACAGTGATCACCTTTTGTTAATGCCATGTCAGCATGATTAACTATGCTTGATCATCATTGCATCACATCTCATTTCAAATTCCCATTCGAATTGCAATTCAAATTTAAGGGAAAATTAAAAGTTGTTCAAATTAAAAACTAAAATGTTCATTAAATAACAAATAAATCATAACTAAATATGTTCAGGAAAACAACATCACTAAAAATGCCTAAGTGACTAACAACCTAAAACAGTAGCAATCAGCAACATTTTAATACCATTTTATTTAATAGAATTACAAATGAAATTATATTTTGCCCAAACCAATTTCTGGAGGTAGAGCATATTGCACTGTAATATTTGAACCAAGTCACACAATTTATAAAACTCATTTAGTGGCCTAGCAATTACAAAACAGAAACTAAAACAGAAATTAGAAAATAGAAAATGAAAAACGGTTAGAACTTACTGTCGCGTTGGGCTTTCAGTGTACAGAAAGATTAGGCCCGACCCACCGCGGCCTTTCTTCCACCTCCCGCCGTCCCCCTCGCGTTGTCAATGGCGCCCGTCGACACGTCGCCGATGCCGCACGCGTCGCCCATCCGCCGCCTCCTCGGGATGGATAAGGTCCCCCGCGTCCCCCTAACGAAACCCTAAGCCATTTCCCCCCCTCTCCCTCGCACTCGCTCGATCTCTCTCTCACCCGAAAGCTTCATCGTTGCCGCCGTCGATCCCGCGCACTCCGACGACCTCGAGCCCTACTGACATGACGTAGAGCACCGCCGCAGCCTTCTCCGTCGACCCCGCCCAACCATTGGCGTCGGGAGCCCTCGCCGCGAGCCCCACGAGCTAATCTTCAACCTGCTGTCGCCGGAGCTTCGCCGGCAAATGTCGTCGATCTGCAGCTCCTAAACCCCTGCCGGGCCCCCGTGTGCCCTCCCGGTGAGCGTCCCCTCCTTTCCCCTCTCTCTGCGCTGCTCCTAACCGCCCGTAGCCGTCACCGCCATCGCCGCCCGAGCCGAGCTCCGCCGTAGTCAATGTCGCCGTCGCTATAGTTGCTGTCGTGAGCAACTGAGCACTCCGGCGTGTTCAGTGTGCTGCTAGGAGTCGAACGCGGGTAGCCGCGCTTCCTCTCGTCGCCGTTTTGCCCGAACCCGATCGATGTCCGATTCCGGCATCCGCCGCCGTGGTCGCCGCCGGCGCTGTAGCCCTCCCCGCGACCATCTGAGACCACCATCGCGCGCGGCCAGGGTTGAGTGGGCGTTCGAATGAGCCGCCCCGTGCTTCGAACCGTGGCCGGACGGCCGATTCCGCGCTGCGCCGCCGTACGGGAAGGTCACCGGCAGCATTATGCTGGCGAGCTGACGTGGCCGCGCGCTTAGCCGCTAACCCGTGCCCGTGTGTGTATGACATGCGGGCCCCGCACCCTAATTAACTCGGCTTAGACTAATCACCGTTTTAAAATTTTAGCTAACAGTCGCTGACACCGGGACCCACCACCTAAATAATGATTAACTAATTAAACTAAACCAGATTATCCCCACTGTCTATGACAGGTGGGGCCGGCCACCGTTTCAGTGGATAAGCCTGGCTGAGTCAGCTGCTGACTCAGCCAGTAGGCCCCACACGTCAGCCTCTGTGAGCTGGCCGTTGACTGGTCTGTTGACCCAGTCAACGGGCCCACTGGTCAGCCACTGTGTGCACTGCTGTGTACACAGTGCTGGGCACCCGTAGCATTTTCCAATTTATTTTCGAATTTAAATTAATTCCAGAAAATCATTAAAACTTTGAAAAATCATATAAATTAAACCGTAAGTCAGATGAAAATAATTTATATATGAAAAATGATCAGAAAAATATGAAGATTCTGAATATGTAATCAAAATGCCTGTCCAACACTCCTAGCTAGCTGAACATGGAACTTTTTGACTGTTTTCGATAAATGAATAGTGCCCAACTTTAATAAAATAAATCCAAATAAATTCCTAAATTAACTAAATCATTTAGTTAGGCAGTTAAACACCTCTGCATATCTATTAGGCATGTCCTGCATAGTGATTGCATTTTTGCCGTGAATTTACTGTTTCTTCCCCCCTCCTTCTATCCCGATAGACGCCGAGACCGACGCCGCCGCAGCAGAGTTCGACTACACCCCCGACGAGCAGCCGACTGAGGATCAGCCCCTCTCTGCAGAGCTTCCACGCAAGCAATCCCCCTTGACGCATGCCGATATCTCCTATTCTTCTTCCTCCTGCTTGCATTAGAAATTGCCGCTGCCTTGCTTTATCCTATTCTGATGCATAGCCTGATTTTGTAGCCTCCTACTGATACCTTGCCTGTTATCCCATGATGCCTAGTTAACTATGCTGCGATTCCATCTTTGGCCCTTCGCCTTGTCCGTATGCCATGCTAAAACTGTTAAAGTCGGGCTGGCCCCAAGGGTGCCCGCGAGCGAACAACATTAAAGACGGGTCGGCTCCAAGAGTACCCGCTAGTGTTACCAAGTCGGAGCGACAGAAATTCTGATCGTCTCTGCGAGTTACTAAATACGCCTAACGGAACTAGGTATTTGATCTGAGTGGGTCGTCGTGCCCTATACGCACTACCAACACGTGGGATAATGGTTATGGGACCCTCTACGTCGTATGTATCAGCCGAAAGCTCTTCAGACGTCACAGTTCAGAGATGCGGCCTGATTGTCGGGATTGGGCTGGTACTTCACTTGTGTATACAGTGTCGCGCCTGCACCCCGACCAGCCACGCAACGTGCAGGAGTGCAAAGGGCGATGGGCCCAAGACCCCTTCGCACTTAGGATTTAGACCGGCGTGTTGACCTCTCTGCTGAGCCTAGGTAGGACTGCGTCGTGTCGATCACCCGAGGCCGGGTATTACCCAGCAAGTGTGTCCGGCCAGAGGTAATCGAGCGTGTTGGGTAACAGTAGTGCACCCCTGCAGGGAAGTAATCTATTCGAATAGCCGTGTCCACGGTAACAGGACGCTCGGAGTTGTATCCGGATCCATGACAACTACGAATTGATGATGATACATAATAAACTGATACTACTGTTCTCGGGACCGCTTTCTCGTGGGATAGTCGAGAAAGGATCTCGGGGAGTTGCTGCTATACAACCAATATTGAATTTTGCTATATTCTACTCTCTTCTGATGCTGCAAGATTGCTTGAAGATGCTAGTCTTCGATAGGCTAGGCTTCTCCCCCTCTATTCTGGCATTCTGCAGTTTAGTCCAAAGATATAGCCCCATTCCTTTGATACCAGTGCATAATTAGTTTAGTTCTGATGTCAGTCTTGCGGGTACTTTGGATGAGTACTCACGTTTGCTCTGCTATTATTTTCTCCCCTATCCATTTGATGATACATCAGACGATGGAGCCCAGGAGCCAGATGCCACACCACAGGAGCTTACTACCAGGAGGGTCCCGACGGCACTAACTACTGGATCGAGCCAGCCGACCAGGAGTAGTTAGGAGGCCCTAGGCAGGAGGCCTTCGCCTTTCGATCTGTAGCGTTGTTTGTGCTAGCCTTCTTAAGGCAAAAGTTGACTAACTATGTCTGTACTCAGATATCATTTGTGTGTATGATTTATGTATTCGGGCCTTCGTGCCCCGGTTTGAAAAATGCAGACTTATGCATTCATTTGAGTTTAGAGTTGTGTTGTGATATCTTCCCGTGAGTCCCTGTGCTTGATCGTGCGCATTTGCGTGTAAGATTAGTGCACGATTAAGTTGGGGGCGTCGCATATCCCAACATATTCATGTCCCAACATGGAACAAACTGCAACTGCACCTGCAACTAGCAATGCTATAAGAGGGGCTGAGCAAAGCGGTAACATAGCCAAACAACGGTTTGCTGGGTAAGGGTGGTTAGAGGCTGTATCATGGCAATTTGGGAGGCTGACAAACAAGTGGTAGGTAGCGAGACATAGCGATAGCATCGAGACAACTAGCAAGCAAAGATAGTAGTGATATCTAAGGTAACGGTCATCTTGCCTGAAATCCCGCTTCGAAGAAGAACGAGTCCATGAAGAAGACGAACCAACGTAGTCGAACGAATCCTCACAATCGCAACGGAACCGGAACTATCGAGGAGAAGCACAACCGAAAAGGAGCAAACAATATGGTAAACACACAAAGATAATCATGGCTTAATGCACAATCAAGTATGATGCATGTCCGGTTTAATGAGTCATGGCATGGCAAGATGCAACAACCAAATACTACACATTAAGTGAAGCTCAATATGCAACGAGTTGCGTATTGACGAAACTCCACAAGCAATTACTTAATTCATTCCCGTTTATGCACTCAACAAGATTAAATGTTGTTAAACATGGCAAGAGGTGAAGCATAGTTAATCTACCTATCTAGGCAATTTAAATGAGGCCGGAAACAACAAACAACAACTCCGGAAAATCCCCCTATGCAAATTTCGAATTTGGTACTGTTCTGCCTAAAACACAATTTTAATGTTGTTAAACAGCAAAATAAAGTTCACCATGTTAATCTACACATTTTTCTACCCCATTTACATATAAAGTTTTTTAAATTCGGAGCTACGGTTAAGTAGTTATGAAATAAACCATTTTAGCATGGCATTTATGCAAATTAAATGCAGACAACAATTTAAATGTTCTTAGCATGGATGAGGATGTCATGTCATGTTATATGCAATGTTATGAAGATGTTGACAAAGACATGGCATGGAACATTTGTCGCCATGGCGAAGGAATTGGGTGCCACGGCGGCGAAAACGGAAATGATGCCACGGCAACATTCCGGTTCCGGTAACTCGTCGAGATACCGGTGCAAAAGAAATGTGGGCGTGAGCTTGTCATGCAAAATATGTTGGGGTGATCCCGATTACCGGGTGTCCCACGTGTCGGCGGCATTGCAAACGAGGAATGCGCAATGAAACAAACGGGCACGGTGCAAGCAAAGGGTGCATCTCATACAACACATGCATTCGTCCACGGGCGGTCATCTCGGCGGTTATACCTTCAAAGCATGCGGGTGAGGCGGACCGGGTTCGATGGGTGGATCGGGGAAGGTGGAGGCTGCTGCGATTTTGGGCGACGCGGAAAACCAGGGAGGTGGTCGGAGGCTGGTTGGAGAGAGATGGATCTGGGAGGATCCCGAGGAAGGAGGAGGCAGAGTGTGGCGGCGGCGAGGAGGATTGGATGGATGGGTCTAGGGTTTGACTGATTATATATATATATAGCGGAGAATCCAAAAGCGGTCTAATTGGAGCCCTCCGTTTTAGATCGGACGGTCGAAACAAATAGGCTAGAGGAGTCCAATGAATAAACCGAAGATGTTTGGGGTATTTTAGGATTAATCCAGACCCATCGGTGACGACTGCCTGGTTCGGGTTCGGGGAAGTTTTTGGACTGGGTTGCGGGGGGGGGGGGGGGGGGGTTGCTGGGCTGATGTCTACTACACAACTTATTCTTGTAGACTCGTGTTGGGCCTCCAAGCGCAGAGTTTTGTAGGACAGTAGTAATTTTCCCTCAAGTGGATGACCTAAGGTTTATCAATCCGTGGGAGGCGTAGGTTGAAGATGGTATCTCTCAAACAACCCTGCAACCAAATACAAGAAATCTCTTGTGTCCCCAACACACCCAATACAATGGTAAACTGTATAGGTGTACTAGTTCGCCGAAGAGATGGTGATAAAAGTGTAGTATGGATAGTAGATATAGGTTTTTGTAGTGCGAACAATAAAAAACAGCAAGGTAGCAAGTAACAAAAGTGAGCATAAACGGTATTGCAATGCTTTGAAACAAGGCCTAGGGTTCATACTTTTACTAGTGCAATCTCTCAACATTGTTGACATAGTTGAATCATATGTAAATCCCTCACGTGCAACAAAGAGTTCACTCCAAAGTCACAAATAGCGGAGAACAAACGAAGAAATTGTTGTAGGGTACGAAACCACCTCAAAGTTATCCTTCCCGATCAATCTTATGAGCCATCCCCATTAATTGTCACGAACAGCCCTAGAGTTTGTACTAGAATAACACCATAAGATACACATCAACCAAAACCCTAATGTCACCTAGGCACTCCAATGTCACCACGAGTACCCACGGGTTTGATTATACGATATGCATCACACAATCTCAGATTCATCTATTCAAACCAACACAAAGAACTTCAAAGAGTGCCCCAAAGTTTCTACCGGAAAGTCAAGACGAAAACGTGTGCCAACCCTTATGCATAAATCCCCAAGGTCACGGAACCCGCAAGTTGATCACCAAAACATACATCAAGTGACTCAAGTGAATATCCCATTGTCACCACAGATATCCATATGCAAGACATACATCAAGTGTTCTCAAATCCTTAAAGACTCAATCCGATAAGAAAACTTCAAAGGGAAAACTCAATTCATCACAAGAAGATAGAGAGGGAAGAAACACCATATGATTCATCTATATCAACAAAGCTCGCGATACATCAAGATCGTGCCATCTCAAGAACACGAGAGAGAGAGATCAAACACATAGCTACTGGTACAAACCCTCAACCCCGAGGGTGAACTACTCCCTCCTCGTCATGGAGACCGCCGGGATGATGAAGATGGCCTCCGGTGATGCCTTCCCCCCTCTGGCAGGGTGCCGGAAAAGGGCTGTAGATGAGATCTCTCTGGTACAGAGGCTTGCGGCGGCGTACAAACTCATCTAGGTTAACTTTCGGGGGTTTCTGAATATATATGATTTTTTGGCGATGGAATCACGCGAAGAAGGGCCACAGGGGGCCCACGAGGCACCAGGGCACGCCTGGGGGGGGGGGTGGCGCGCCCTGGTCGCTCGTGGAGCCCCTGTGGGTCTTCTGGCCTCCTCCCGAAGCTTCTAGTGTTTATCTTGGCCAATAAAAAATCTTCAAAAAGTTTCGTGGCATTTGGACTTCGTTTGGTATTGATTTTCTGTAAAACAAAAATAGGGCAGAAAACAGCAACTGGCACTGGGCACTAGGTCAATATGTTAGTCCATGAAAATCATATAAAAGTCATATAAAAGTGCACCAAAACCATACAAAACTATAATAAACATGGCTTGAATACTTCATAAATTATAGATACATTGGAGACGTATCAGCATCCCCAAGCTTAATTCCTGCTCGTCCTCGAGTAGGTAAATGATAAAAGAAATAATTTATGAAGTGTGAATGCTAGCATAGTGCATAAGTTTGATCAATGATAATTTCAATCACTTTTCCTAGCATCATAACAGCAACTTTTTCTCATAAAAGTCATCATGATAAAGTAGCAATTAAAAATAGAAATTTTGATGTGGAATGCTACCTATCATAATCATCATATAATCTTTTCTTTTGTCACATGGACATTGGACTTGAATGATTCAAAGCAAGATCATTATTATAACAACAATATTTATTATCATAAAACTTATCATGAGCAAGTAACAATTCATCACAACAATGAAGTATAAGGCATAAACTTTCTTGGAAACTAACAAACTATTCTAGTCAACAATGCAATTGCAATTCATCATATTTTCAGGAAGGGTCTCATGTAGGAGCTTTTTAGCAAGTCCACATACTCAACCATCATTTAGTCTTCTATGATTGCTAACACTCACGACATATATATGGAGCAAAAGTTTCAGCTAGACACATAGAAAGATAGGGGCTTGTGATTTCGCCTCCCAACTTATTCACCTCAAGGGTGATGTCAACAATAATAACTCATGATCACTCATATCCAACTGGATATATGTGCCTAGATCTTTCCCCACCACATGATTCTTGCAAAAGAGAAAAATAAAAAGGAAGTAGAGGAGAACACCATTGACTCTTGCATAAAAAGTAAATACATAAAAGTAAATGCATAAAAGTAAAAGATAGGCCCTTCGCAGACGGAAGCAGAGGTTGTCATGCGCTTTTTTGTTGTTGGATGCACAAGCCCTTAATGCAAAGGAATGTCACGTTATATTGCCCCTTGTGATAGCAACCTTTATTATGCAGTCCGTTGCTTTTATTTCTTTACCATCACAAGTTCGTACAGCGCTTATTTCCCTTACAATAAAAGTTCAAACATATTTAGAGGCAATTTTTATTGCTTTTTGCACCGATGACAACTTACTTGAAGGATCTTATTCAATCCATAGGTAGATATGGTGGACACTCATGGCAAGAAACTGGGTTTAAGGGTTTTTGGATGCACAAGTAGTATCTCTACTTGGTGCGGATTTTTGGCTAGCAAAGATATTGGGCAAGCACCACATGTTGGAGGATCTATAACAATGTAACTTCTATGTGAATATGAACAAACATAATTCATTACGTTGTCTTCCTTGTCCAACGTCAACACTTTGACATAAAATACTTAATGGGGGCTCACAATCATAAAAGATGTCCAAGATAGTATATTTGCATGTGAATCTTCTCTTCCCTTATTAACTTTTTCATGAATTGCATCATTGACTAATGCTATGCTTGTTAACCTCCAATAAATTTTACCACTTATACTTTTCTTTATGTAATGTCATTACTTTCCATAAGATTAGCATATGATCTCTTTCATTATTTTCATTGCAAGGAATCACACTTATCATATCCAATGATTTGTATGAAAGTTTTTATTATATCTCTCTCGAATATTCATCATCTTGGGACCAAATTCATAACTTGTGCAAGTTACCATTACTATTATTAACTCTCAAAAAGATATAAGTGAAGCATGAGAATTAATGACAAGCTACTCCAAAATATATAAGCAAAGATCAATGAGTAGTGAAACAATTAAGTAGCTATGTGAGGACTCTCTCTCATTTAAAAAGTTTCAGATCTTGATATTTTATTCAAACAGCAAGCAAAACAAAGACACAACCAAGTATAGCACACATTATGTGAACAAGTAAAAACTTGGGTTCAATCGAGACTAACCGATAGTTGATGAAGAAAAGTGATGGGATGCCTACCGGGGCATCCCCAAGCTTGAATGCTTGATACTTCTTGGAATATTAACTTGGGGAGCCTTGGGAATCCCCAAGCTTGAACTCTTGTGTCTCGTTAATTCCTCTCACATAGTAGTTTCCCTAAGTTTCAAAAACTTCATCCACACAAAACTTGACACGAACTTGTGAGATATGTTAGTATAAATCGACTCAAAACCTCGACATTCTCTACTGTAGCAAATCACTAAAATTATAATTAAACATTGAATACTAAATGTCTCTGCATATTTAATACACCTATCCTCAAATAGAATCATTAAACAAGCCAACATATGCAAACAATGCAAACATAACAACAATCTGCCTAAACAGGACAGTCTGTAAAGGATAATTAAGAATCCATACTTAGATAACTCAAAAAATTCTGAAAATTTGCCACACTGTAAATAATTTATCAAAGTTGACAGTGTCAAAATTTCAAGAATTTATTACATTCTGACATTTCTGGGCAATTTAATCAATAGCAGCAAACTTTCTGTTTTGAAACAGCAACTCATGAACTTGCAAAATAAGCATGGTAAAGGCTATACTTGACATTTTTATGGAAATAAAAGATACAAAACATGACTCTAAGTAACAGAAAGTGAACAAAAAAAAAATGATGCTCCAAGCAAAACACATATCATGTGACGAATAAAAATATAGCTCCGAGTAAGGTTACCGATGGATTAAGATGAAAGAGGGGATGCCTTCCGGGGCATCCCCAAGCTTAGACGCTTGGGTATTCCTTGAATATTACCTTGGGGTGCCTTGGGCATCTCCAAGCTTAGGGTCTTGCTGCTCCTTATTCCTTCATCCATCGTCATCTCACCCAAAGCTTGAAAACTTCAATCACACAAAACTTAACGGAACTTCGTGAGAACGGTTAGTATGATAAAGAATAAACCATCACTTAGGTACTGTCCAAGACAGGATTCACAATTGTTACCATATAATTCCTACTGTATTCTATCATTTCCACAATTTATATTTCATAATATAAGCTATGGAAACATTAAAACATGCAAACTATGCATTGAAAACAGAATCTGTCAAAAACAGAACAGTCTGTAATGATCTGAGCAACTACCATACTTCTGGAACTCTAAAAATTCTGAAAAATTAGGAAAACGTCAAAAATTTGCGTATAAATACTGTGTAAAAATTTCAGAATTTTTGGACACTCCAGTAAAATCTGGGAAATTAAACACTGGAGGGAAAAGTTTCTGTTTTTGCACAGAATTGAATCAACAAGTATCCACACTATCCCAAAGGCTTTACTTGGCACATTATTGAAAGAAAACATATAAAACATGATTACTACAGTAGATTAATCATGTGAACACACAAAAACAGTAGGTGTAAATATTGGGTTGTCTCCCAACAAGCGCTTTTCTTTAATGCCTTTTTAGCTAGGCTTGATGATTTCAATGATGCTCGCATAAAAGTAATGAATTGAAACACAAAGGGAGCATCATGAAGCATATGACTAGCACATTTAAGCCTAACCCACTTCCTATGCATAGGGATTTTGTGAGCAAACAATTTATGGGAGCAAGAATCAACTAGCATAGGAAGGCAAAACAAGTATAACTTTGAAACTTTCAACACATAGAGAGGAAACTTGATATTATTGCAATAGCTACAAGCATGTGATCCTCTCTCATAATAATTTTCAGTAGCATCATGAAGAAATTCAACAATATATCCATCACACAAAGCATTCTTGTCATGATACATAAGCATAGAATTTTTATTACTCTCCACATAAGCAAATTTATTCTCATCAATAGTAGTGGGAGCAAACTCAACAAAATAACTATCATGAGATACTTGATTGGCATAATCCAATTGAAAATTAAAATCATGATGACAAGTTTCATGGTTATCATTATTCTTTATAGCATATATGTCATCACAATAATCATCATAGATAGCAACTTTGTTGTCATAATCAATTGAAACCTCTTTCAAAATAGTGGAATCATCATTAAATAAATTTGTGACCTCTCCAAATCCACCTTCATCAATATAATCATCATAAATAGGAGGCATGTTATCATCATAATAAATTTTCTCATCAAAACTTGGGGGACTAAAAAATATCATCTTCATCAAACATAGCATCCCCAAGCTTGTGGCTTTGCATATCATTAGCATCATGGATACTCATAGAATTCATACTAACAACATTGCAATCATGCTCATCATTCAAAGATTTTATGCCAAACATGCTATTGAATTCTTCTTCTATTAATTGAGCACAATTTTCCGATCCATCATTTTCAAGAAAGACATGATAAAGACGAAAAATATGAGGCAACCTCAATTCCATTTTTTTTGTAGTTTTCTTTTATAAACCAAACTAGTGATAAACAAGAAACTAAAAGATTCGATTGCAAGATCTAAAGATATACCTTCAAGCACTCACCTCCCCGGCAACGGCGCCAGAAAAAAGCTTGATGTCTACTACACAACTTATTCTTGTAGACTTGTGTTGGGCCTCCAAGCGCAGAGTTTTGTAGGACAGTAGCAATTTTCCCTCAAGTGGATGACCTAAGGTTTATCAATCCGTGGGAGGCGTAGGTTGAAGATGGTATCTCTCAAACAACCCTGCAACCAAATACAAGAAATCTCTTGTGTCCCCAACACACCCAATACAATGGTAAACTATATAGGTGTACTACTTCGGTGAAGAGATGGTGATCAAAGTGTAGTATGGATAGTAGATATAGGTTTTTGTAGTGCGAACAATAAAAAACAGCAAGGTAGCAAGTAAAAAAAGTGAGCATAAACAGTATTGCAATGCTTAGAAACAAGGCCTAGGGTTCATACTTTTGCTAGTGCAATCTCTCAACATTGTTGACATAGTTGAATCATATGTAAATCCCTCACGTGCGACAAAGAGTTCACTCCAAAGTCACAAATAGCGGAGAACAAACGAAGAAATTGTTGTAGGGTACGAAACCACCTCAAAGTTATCCTTCCCGATCAATCTTATGAGCCATCCACATTAATTGTCACGAACAACCCTAGAGTTCGTACTAGAATAACACCTTAAGATACACATCAACCAAAACCCTAATGTCACCTAGGCACTCCAATGTCACCACGAGTACCCATGGGTTTGATTATACGATATGCATCACACAATCTCAGATTCATCTATTAAGACCAACACAAAGAACTTCAAAGAGTGCCCCAAAGTTTCTACCGGAAAGTCAAGACGAAAACGTGTGCCAACCCTTATGCATAAATCCCCAAGGTCACGGAACCCGCAAGTTGATCACCAAAACAAACATCAAGTGACTCAAGTGAATATCCCATTGTCACCACAGATATCCATACGCAAGACAACATCAAGTGTTCTCAAATCCTTAAAGACTCAATCCGATAAGAAAACTTCAAAGGGAAAACTCAATTCATCACAAGAAGATAGAGAGGGAAGAAACACCATATGATTCATCTATATCAACAAAGCTCGCGATACATCAAGATCGTGCCATCTCAATAACACGAGAGAGAGAGATCAAACACATAGCTACCGGTACAAACCCTCAGCCCCGAGGGTGAACTACTCCCTCCTCGTCATGGAGACCGCCGGGATGATGAAGATGGCCTCAGGTGATGCCTTCCCCCCTCCGACAGGGTGCCGAAAAAGGGTTGTAGATGGGATCTCTCTAGTACAGAGGCTTGTGGCGGCGTAAAAACTCATCTAGGTTAACTTTCAGGGGTTTCTGAATATATATGATTTTTTGGCGTTGGAATCACGCGAAGAAGGGCCACTGGGGGCCCACGAGGCACCAGGGCACGCCTGGGGGGGGGGGTGGCGTGCCCTGGTGGATCGTGGAGCCCCTGTGGATCTTCTGGCCTCCTCCTGAAGCTTCTAGTGTTTATCTTGGCCAATAAAAAATCTCCAAAAAGTTTCGTGGAATTTGGACTTCGTTTGGTATTGATTTTCTGTAAAACAAAAACAGGGCAAAAAATAGCAACTGGCACTGGGCACTAGGTCAATATGTTAGTCCATGAAAATCCTATAAAAGTCATATAAAAGTGCACCAAAACCATACAAAACTATAATAAACATGGCACGAATACTTCATAAATTATAGATACATTGGAGACGTATCATGGGCTCAGAGAAAAGAAAGAAGAGAGCGGTCCGGTTGGTCTGAGAGAGGTCAATGAAGACAATGGGGTCTGACGAAAGGCGAACGGAGACAAAGAGAGACGCGGCAACTACGAACGGTTACGGGTTTTTATGAAAACATGCGGATGCAATGCGCAAGATGACATGGCGAAGAGCAACAAGCAAAAGAATCACACGACTAAGACTCGGGCTGTCACAACACTCCCCCACTTACAAGAGATCTCGCCCCGAGATCTAAGAACGAGAAGAGGAAGAGAAAAGAGCAAGAGGAAGTGGTAAAACTTTATTGCTTGTTGGACAAATGCGTGAAACCAAAGAACCATGAGAGGTTGAAGAACTTGAAAGAAAGAAGACAACAGAGATGAACGAAGTTGAAACCACTTCGTTGGCAAAGAGGGACATGGAATACGACGAGAACCTTAAAGGTCGAAAAGACATGAATCAAAAGCTCAAGGAACAAGAAAGAATATGAAACCACTCCGGTTAGAACAAGATTGAAAAGGAATAAGAACGAGAGAATTCGGATAGCACTCCGGTAAAATGGATAAGCAAGGAAAGAACATGATCTTGGCGAAACGAGATAATGGGTCGAAGAGAGCAACATCACAATGCCTCCGGAACGAAATAATAGAAGCTAAGTGTTGGAAAGAAAAGAACGGAGAAGCAAAAGACAACTTGTACCACAATTGAATTTGAAAAGCATCCTTACAAAGAAGGATTGAACGGAGTTGTTGGAAAATCAACAACAGAAAGAATAAGCTTGTTGTGGGCTTATGGAAAACATCTCCAAACTTGAGGTGAAATTTTGCCACTAACGGAACAATCGATTGGTTGAGATCAACAAAGAGATGAAAACTTCTTTCACCGAGAAGAGAATGAGAAACTTGGATCATTGATAAGCACCACAATAGCAACATTCCTTAGGGATGGCTTTAGGTGAAATCTAACCCAAGATACCTCCAAAAAAGAAATTGTTGGGTTGAAAGAACTCATGAACGAAGAGAAAATGATGGTTTTACAATATCTCATTCCTGACAACTTGTGAATCATGAAACACGAAGGGACATTGTCAAGAATGACATAACACCACCTCAAAAGACAAGGTAGAAAGGATTTGCACTTTGAAATGCAAGACGAAGAATACTTGAGCTCCTCCAATAAGAATCTTGAAGAATACTTCGAGAATGAATTAAATCCTTAACGAACCACCATGAAGAACCTCTTGGAAGAACTCCGGAAACGAAAGGATGCTAGAACAGAAGTAAAGGTTGAAAAGATTAAGATTTGAAGCCTTGCAATGATTTAGATGGAGCTTCATGACGAGATAACCGAGAAAACTTGGAACTCCGGAAAAGAAAAGATGAACAACTTAGAAACGAGAATTCGATATCAAGAACGATCTCCGTAAGAAGGAATTGAACCACCTCGATGAAATAAGAATAAGGATTACGTTATTGTTATCCTTCATCATCTTAAATTGATGAAAAGCAATGGATTGGCATGCCACTTATTCTTCTTGAAACGCATTGAAGAGAGATATAGTGCAAACTTGGGAAAGTCTTCAAGGAACCACCGGTAGGATTTTGAAAAGAACGAATGAATGGATACGATAACAAGGAAGAGGAATCTTTAACGAACCACCATAGGTATTGAAAACGAACGAAGAAAAGAGAATGAATCGCCGGGAATAATTAGAAAATGAATGAAGATACTTGAGGGAATTAGATACAAGAGAACTAAGAGATCACGAGCTTATTAAAGAATACTTGAACGAAGCACCGGAAGAAATTAGGGAATGAGAGTTGAACGTTGAAAACGAATATGTCTTCGGAAATGATGGCCTTCGGAGAATCAAAATGAAAACAACTCCTCAAATCCTCCGGATGGGTATGAAAAGAATTTCTGGTGATTGAAACAATTTGAGAGGATTACGTGAAGCTAGAACCACGAATCTTCAAGAGAACGGAGAAAGATATAGAGTAAAACTCTTCTTCGGTCTTCAAATGCAGAGAATGACGACAAGGAACAACACCAAAATTATTGAGACGCTCCGGAACAATGAAAAGAGTAAGATTGGGATCAAAATGAAATGATATGAAGGAAATCTCGACGAAGACAATTGACTGATGAAAATTCATTCTTACGTCACACTTCAAAGAATTCGGAAATAACTCCGGAAAAATTAGAAGAGTCAGGTAAGATCCTAGGAAAAGACCTGTGGGTTATGGGCCCACTCAAGAGAAACACCGTTGGAAATGATTGCTTAGAAAGAGATGATTGCACAGGTTGATTTAAATGGCTTGATTGAGGTAACAACCTCGAAATATCTTGAACGGATCTTGAATGGAAACACAAATCTTCTGAGATAATTTCTTCGCACCGGAAAAGAATAGAGAGAGGCGAATAAACAAGAGAAGCTTGGATACGAACTTCCAACATAGGAAAACATTTGAATAAAAGAAAAGGATAAGATGACCAACGAAATCTTGAATTTAGACCACCGGAGAAGAAAACGAGAACGAAGAATATTGAACTTGTAGCTCCTGAGCATCTTCATGAGAATCACCGGTTAAGAACATTGAAGGAAAAGAATGGAGAGATTTCTCATGAATAAAATGGATACTTGATTTGAGATTTCTGACTCCGTGAAGCAAAAGGGGTGGGTGGGTGGGGAAAAAGAAAAACAACTTGGGACGAGTGAAGCGAACATCGTTGAGAAGCTAAGAATTAATCTTGCAAAAGACGAAGAGGATGGAATAACTCGAAGAGAAGCACGCCGGTTGAGAATAATTTTCCATGACAATCTTGATGATCAAGAAGGATTAGCACTCCCATAGAAATTTGAGAGCACCGCTTAGGAAAGGTATGGAATCAACACTTGAGTTCGAAGCAACTCGAATACCACAACTCAAATAAAGGATTGGGCTTGCAGAATAAGCCGGAATAAACATATGATAGAGATTTCATCCAAAAATTTTGTGGTGGGGCCCACACGGGCTCGATCGTACAGCGACCATCAAGTACATTGCTGCCCTTGACAAGCATCCCCGAGCCGTAACAAAGCTACAAGGGCTCTTTAAGACACCACGAGACCACTGTAAAAACGACCGTGAGCAGGCGGACCACTAGACGTCGAACCCCAATCTCATATCATGCATTTGTCGGAAAGATATCCTAGGTAACTACTTGAATTCCCACCTAAGAACTTCCGAAACTTCTTGGTTATGCGATCAGGTTGCGGGTCCAAGAACCTACTCAGCAAACAACAACCTAATCAGCTGTAACTGCATCCCCAACCCTTAACACACAACCATGAAACTTCGCAAATTCGTCTACCTCAGACCTTCGAAAACACAGCGATACTAGTCACGGTGGATCATCCGAGCTATCTCCTCCAGTACTAGGGAAAAGTCACGACACTATTTGCCACCACAAAAAGTATAGAAGTGTTTCGATGTCGGCGTCCTCTGGTATTCAGGAACTGGAACGATAGCGAATGTGACAAGAACCCCTTGGAGCTCAACTCCTCGGGTCCAATCCATACGGTCAGGAGGCACCAAGAACAGAATTCTGTCACACCGATATCACAACGATTCCGAAAATACCCGCGTGATCCTAAAAAAAAATTGAGTGAGAAGAGTAGTAGAATCAAAACACCTACATCACAATTCCTCACCAGTGCGACGAAGGGGACAAGGAGTAAAAAGAATTCCTACTCTCCGATATATAGCTAGACTCAAAATAGTTTTTCTTCTAAACTCGCCAATAGTTCGATCAATCAAGGGGGCTCCTATGGGCGGTCGAGGCTCTGATACCAACTTATAACGCACCGGACACACCCGCCGGTGATCGTTATCCCTGGCGGGATCTAGACTAGGCCCACAGATCAATACTAGTTCGAGAGGGCCCGAACCTGGGTAAATCGCTGTCTCTACGTTCCCTGTTACTCATTGATCCCAAGATCCACAGTTTGGACCCCCTACCCGAGGTCTGCCGGTTTTGGTACCTGAAAGCACATTTGCTCCCTTGGTGGTTTTGGTTATTTATGCCAACATACATGTGTTGGACTAATGCTTTTATCTAGTGAATTTCAGGCAAGTTCAACAATGGCGTGGCGTGGACAAGAGGACGTGGAACCCCTTCAAAATGCGAAGGACAAGGATTGGCAAAAGATCAAGACTCTACATTTTTGGTTTAGTGATCCAAGATCACATTGAGTCCATAGGAAAGCCAATACTATTAAAAGGGGATGAGGTGTTGCTTAATGGTCTTTTTGCTCAAGTGCTTAGTGACAGTACTCCTAAACCCTCAACCACTCTCTCTACCCAAATATGTCCTAAACCTAAAGTCCAACTCGGCCCCACCGAAATTTCCAATCCGGCCCTACCGAGTTCATCCAAGACTTAGCCACTGCCAAAACCCTAACAAATCGGATCCACCGAAATGGATCTCGGTCCCACCGAGATGGCCTTGCCAACTCTCTGTAATCGGTTGCATTCACTTCGGTCTCACCGAGTTATGCATATCGGTCTCACCGAGATGGCTTGCCAACTCTCTGTTGCCTTATTGCTTCACTTCGGTCCTACCGAGTTGATGCAATCGGTGCCACCGAGATGAGGATTGCCCTAAGCCATTGCACTTCGGTCCATCCGAGTTGTTCGTATCGGTCCCACCGAGATTCCTAAAGTTCATATCTTTTACACAGTTCGGTGCTACCGAGATGATTGTTTCGGTGCCACCGAGTTGGGTCAAAAGTGTGTAACGGTTGGATTTTGTGTGGAGGCTATATATACCCCTCCACCCCATCCTTCTCAGTAAGGAGAGCCATCAGAACGTGCCTACACTTCCACCATTCATTTTCTGAGAGAGAACCACCTACTCATGTGTTGAGATCAAGATATTCCATTCCTACCATTTGAACCTTGATCTCTAGCCTTTCCCAAGTTGCTTTCCACTCAAATTCTTCTTCCACCATAGCCAAATCTGGGAGGAGTGTTTGAGTGCTGGGAAGACTATCATTTGAAGCACAAGAGCAAGGAGTTCATCAACAACACACCGTCTATTACCTTTTGGAGAGTGGTGTCTCATAGATTGGTTAGGTGTCACTTGGGAGCCTCCAACCAGATGTGGAGTTGAACCAAGAAGTTTGTAAGGGCAAGGAGATCGCCTACTTCGTGAAGATCTACCCCAAGTGAGGCTAGTCCTTCGTGGACGTAAGCCATGGTGGAATAGACAAGGTTGCTTCTTCATGGACCCTTCGTGGGTGGAGTCCTTCGTGGACTCGCGCAGCCATTACCCTTCGTGGGTTGAAGTCTCCATCAACGTGGACGTACGATAGCACCACCTATCGGAACCACGCCAAAAACCACCGTGTCTTCATTGTGTTTGATCTTCCATACTCTACCCCTTTACTTTTCGTACTATTGCATGCTTTACTATTTCCGCTGCTCAATCTCTAGATATGCATGTGCAGAAAGTATTGGAGTGATCTTAACTTGTGCCAAAATCTGCCTAAATTCCAAGAGAAATTAAAAACTGCTACTTTGGCTGGTTAGGAGTCTATTCACCCCCTCTAGACCTATCTCCTCGATCCTACAATTGGTATCAGAGCTTTGGTCTCCATTGCTTTGGTTTCATCACCATTGGAGGAAGATGGATATGTCTACGTTCGGGAGTATTAGACGTAGATTGCCTATTCTCAATGGGGAGTATTACAACTTTTGGAGGGATGAAATGCTTGATATCTTTGATGAGTTTAACTTGAGCAAGTATATTCATAATCCTTATGTGCCCCCTATTGATCCCTTGCATCCTACTCATGAAGAGGAAATTGATATGCTTCGTAATCTTAGAACTGTCAATCTTATCATTAGAGGATTACCTAAGACTGTGCTTGGTTGTATGCGAAACTTTGCATGTGCTTATACTCTATGGCATGATTTAGAAAAGCGATATCTCGATTATTCTCTAAAGAGTCTTGATAAGATTCTTCATAAGGCTGTTGCTTTTCACAAGATGAGTCCTAATGATCCTAAGTTTGATGATTGCTTGTTTGAGCTTCGTGATCTCATGCGTGCCAAAGGAGATGTTAGAACTATTAGCAATATTATCATGGAAACTGTTAGAATTCATAAACTTGAACATTGTCATGATCATGAAACTAATGAATCTGTTAATCACATGCACGATGATGATGATGTTGAGCACGGCTATTATGATGAAGACGAAGATTTTGATATTGAATTTGAGAAGACCATGAGGAATCTCAGCCTTATGGCAAATCTTCGAGATTATATGGCTGGAGGAAAAGAGTGGATTCTTGACAGCGGTTGTACCGATCACATGACCGGAGATAGAGACATGTTTCGTGAGGTTACTAAAAATGATGGTCCACGCAAGTATGTGACTTTTGGAGACAACTCCAAGGGTAAGGTACTTAGCCTTGGTAAGGTGGCCATATCCAATGATAGCTCCATACAAAATGTTATGCTTGTTGAATCTCTTGGTTACAATCTTCTTTCCGTATCTAGACTAGCCGATTTTGGTTTTAATGTTCTATTTACCAAAGTAGATTGCCAAGTGTTTCGCCAAGATAATCATAATATAGTCTTTACCGGCATTCGTAGAGGTGATCTATACATTGTTGATTTCACTAAGAGAGCCCAACCTCGTACATGTTTAATTGCAAAATCTTCTAAAGGTTGGTTATGGCATAGAAGACTTGGACATGTTGGTATGCGTAACCTTGATAAACTTGTTAAAGGAGATCACATTCTTAGAGTGAAAGATGTTATATTTGACAAAGATCGACTTTGTAGTGCTTGCCAAGCAGGAAAACAAGTTGGAGGAAGCCATCCCGTAAAGAACATTATGACCACGAGGAGACCACTCGAGCTAATTCATATGGATCTGTTTGTTCCCAATGCCTATAAGAGTCTTGGTGGTAACTCTTTCGGTTTAGTCATTGTTGATGATTTTTCTAGATTTACGTGGGTGTTCTTTCTTGATGACAAATCGCAGGTACAAAAGATCTTCAAGAAGTTCGCAAGAAAGGCTCAAAATCAATTTGAAGTAAAGATCAAGAAGGTTCGGAGTGACAACGGAACGGAGTTCAAGAACGCCAATGTGGACACCTTTCTTGATGAGGATGGTATTTTACATGAGTTCTCGGCTACGTACACACCTCAACAAAATGGAGTTGTTGAGAGGAAGAACCGTACACTTATTGAGATGGCAAGAACAATGCTTGATGAATACAAGACGCCAAGACATTTTTGGGCAGAAGCAGTTGAAACAGCTTGTCATGCAACAAATCGACTATATCTTCACAAGCTTCTTGGTAAAACGGCGTATAAACTGCTCACCGGTAACAAACCACAAGTTGGATACTTTCGAGTATTTGGCTCAAAATGTTACATTCTTGATAAGCATCGTCGTTCAAAATTTGCTCCTAAATCTCATGAAGGTTTCCTACTTGGTTATGGATCGAACTCTCACACTTACCGTGTCTACAACAACTTCACTCGAAAAGTTGAAGAGACGGTAGTTGTGAAGTTTGATGAGACTAACGGCTCGCAAGTCGAGCAATTGCCACTTGATGTAGGAGATCAAGAACCATCGGAAGCAATCAAGGACTTGCCCATTGGCAAGATTCGCCCCGTGGAAGTGAAGGAAAGTACCTCGTCTACTCAAGTGGAAGCCCCAACTTCACATCAAAGTGAACGACAAGCTGATATGGAGGCATCCACAAGTGGAACACGTCAAGACGATGGGAAGGAGGAAGTGCAACAAGATGATCTACCTCAACCTCCTTCTCCACCTCCACAAACAAACAACGACAACATCAACGAAGAAGAAGAAGATGATGATGATGAGGAAGCCTCACCACAACCCAAGAAAAAGCTACCTCGAGTTAGAGCAAGAATCGACAAGGATCATCCCGTCGAACAAATACTTGGAGATATCCAAACCGGGAGAATCACTCGCTCTAAATCTCGTTATCTAACTTTTGTGAGCATTACTCATTTATCTCTAGTGTTGAACCCTTGAAGGTAGAAGATGCTCTCAAGGACCCCGATTGGATAAATGCAATGCACGAAGAGCTACACAACTTTGAGAGGAACCAAGTGTGGACATTGGTTGAGAAGCCTAAGGAAGAGCAAAACATCATTGGAACCAAATGGGTGTTTCGGAATAAGCAAGATGAAGATGGACAAGTTGTATGCAACAAGGCTCGTCTCGTAGCACAAGGTTACACACAAGTCGAAGGTATGGACTATGGTGAGACCTATGCCCCCGTTGCAAGACTTGAATCCATTCGCATTTTACTTGCTTATGCCAATCACCATGATATCACTCTTTACCAAATGGATATTAAAAGTGCCTTCTTAAATGGTGAAATTTAGGAGGAAGTATATGTTAAACAACCTCCCGGCTTTGAGAATCTCAAGAAACCTAATCATGTGTACAAACTTCGTAAAGCTCTTTATGGTCTCAAGCAAGCCCCTAGAGCTTGGTACAAATGCTTGACAAAGTTTCTTCTTGAAAAAGGTTTTGAAATTGGGAAAATTGATTCAACTTTGTTCACTAAGAGGGTTAATGGAGAATTATTTGTATGCCAAATTTATGTTGATGATATTATCTTTGGATCTACTAACCCCTCTTTTAGTGAAAAGTTTGGAAGGTTGATGTCGGAGAAGTTTGAGATGTCTATGATGAGTGAACTCAAATTCTTTCTTGGTTTGCAAATCAAGCAAACTAGGGAAGGTACCTTTGTCTCTCAAACAAAGTATACCAAGGACTTATTCAAGAAGTTCAACATGCAAGAGAGTAAAGGTATGAAAACTCCCATGCCCACGAGTGGACATCTTGACTTGACCAAGGATGGCAAACCGGTTGATCAAAAGGTTTATCGATCTATGATTGGTTCATTGCTATATCTATGTGCCTCCCGACCCGACATTATGCTAAGTGTGTGCATGTGTGCACAATACCAAGCGGCACCAAAAGAGTGTCACCTTAAGGCGGTGAAAAGAATTGTGAGATACTTGATACATACACCAAACTTTGGCATATGGTATCCCAAAGGATCTTCTTTCAATCTTGTTGGCTACTCCGATTCGGACTATGCCGGAGACAAGGTTGACAGAAAATCCACTTCGGGTACATGTCAGTTTCTTGGTAGATCTCTTGTGTCTTGGTCCTCCAAGAAACAAAATTCCGTATCTCTATCTACTGCCGAAGCGGAATACATTGCCACGGGATCATGTTGTGCTCAATTACTATGGATGACACAAACTCTTAAAGATTATGGTGTGCATGTGAGACATGTACCATTACTTTGTGACAATGAGAGTGCTATTAAGATAGCACACAATCCCGTGCAACATTCTCGAACTAAGCATATTGAGGTTCGTCACCATTTCATTCGAGATCATGTCGAGAAAGGTGATATTGACCTTAAACATGTTCGTACTGACAAACAATTGGCGGACATCTTTACCAAACCCCTTGATGATAAAGTGTTTTGTCACTTGAGAAGTGAATTGAACATCATTGATGCTTCAAACTTAAACTAGAGGTTCATGTGGATGCATACAAGGGCATGAACATTCTTGACTAATCCATGATATCCTTCATGATCATTTTATATCTTGGACATTTTGCTCCCTTGTATGGTATCTAACCTTTTGTAGGTACTTGGACAAGCTTCATGTCACAAGATTGCATCACACTCTTATCTTGAGCAATCTTGTATAACCCAAGTATCAACAATTGATGGAGTAACAACCTAAACATATCCATTGACAACATTTGAGTTATGCTTCATTCTTGTCATTTTGGATAAACATGTTGTTCCTTGCAAGTCTAACCCATGTAGGAAGATGAACCACAAATGATAGGATAGCTCCAAACTTCAATTCATGAGCATCCACTTCAAGTTCAACTACATGATGGACTTCACCACCAAATACCAATGTAAGTTCTCACATCTTAGAGAAGCTTCACTCAAAGACATGAGCTAAAGCAACTCAACAAGATGTGAATACATTGAAATGCTTAAAAGAAAAATGGCAACCCCATTTTTGAGCTTAAACGATGAGTATGACCTATGATCAAGTGTTCTCACTTGACTACTAAGTAAAAATACTCTAACATAGGTGACCTAGTCGCCGACCCATCTAGATGAAGTTCTCTAGTGTTTCTTCTGCTTGTTCTCTTCTTGCTAGAGTGTTTCTTTTAAAAAAAACTTCATCTAGACGTTTCTTTGCCTCTTTTCTGTTTCATTTCTTTTAGCTTGTTTCGCAGTTAATTCATTGCAAATCCTTGTGAGATTTCCTTTGCCTAGTGAGCTGAGTTGACAAAAAAGGTTCCATTGCATCAAACTCGGTCCCACCGAATTGAATCAACTCGGTGTCACCGATTTGGCTGCCCTAAGGAACTTTCTGTCAAATTTGTCCTGAGTTTTTCTGCTCCAGCTCCACTCAATGATTCTTATCCTCTATTTGCATCTAGATGTGTTTCTCAAGGACCAAACCCACTTATTCAATAACCTTGAAGTCCCTTCTTGGAAATTGATGTCAAAGGGGGAGAGAGGAATACATCAAAGCTTAAGCTTATCTATTCAAAACAAAGATGCACCTTACAAGAGGAGAGAATGTTACATGTTTCCAAGAGGGGAGAAACATGATTAGTCTATTCTTTGGCTGTTGTTTGAGTTTTCTCACCCTACCTACTCCCAATATCCATGTCAGATTCAGGGGGAGAGGAAGTTCTTTAAGGGGAGACAGCTATTTCTTTTGGGGACATGTCTGCTTCAAAGAAATATTCACCTAGTGATACTCTCTTCTACATGTCATCCCAATCTTGGTTTCTTGTTGATCTTGTGTCTTTTTCTTGAAGAAATTATCTTGTGTTATCTAACCCTGTTTTCTCAAGTGTATTTCTTCAGGTACTTGATCAAGAACTTCAAGGTAAGTATATGCATCACACTCATGTACATGGTTGACCTCTTGCTGAGTATATATTGTTTGCAAGGAGAAAATCTTGTACATGTGGATACCCTAATGTCACATATATATATTGCTCTGATGCATATAGCCAAGATACATGTTGCATGTATATTTCCCATAAGATATCCTCATGTTATGCACATCTTCAGGGGGAGTTCAAGGGAGCTCATACATGTTACATGTTTCCTTCAAAGCTTTCATACATACCTCTGCTAAATCTTTATTTAAAGCTTCGATGTATGTTGTCATCAATTACCAAAAAGGGGGAGATTGAAAGCACATTTGCTCCCTTGGTGGTTTTGGTAATTTATGCCAACATACATGTGTTGGACTAATGCATTTATCTAGTGAATTTCAGGCAAGTTCAACAATGGCGTGGCGTGGACAAGAGGACGTGGAACCCCTTCAAAATGCTAAGGACAAGGATTGGCAAAAGATCAAGACTCTACATTTTTGGTTTAGTGATCCAAGATCACATTGAGTCCATAGGAAAGCCAATACTATTAAAAGGGGATGAGGTGTTGCTTAATGGTCTTTTTGCTCAAGTGCTTAGTGACAGTACTCCTAAACCCTCAACCACTCTCTCTGCCCAAATATGTCCTAAACCTAAAGTCCAACTCGGCCCCACCAAAATTTCCAATCCGGCCCCACCGAGTTCATCCAAGACTTAGCCACTGCCAAAACCCTAACAAATCGGATCCACCGAAATGGATCTCGGTCCCACCGAGATGGCCTTGCCAACTCTCTGTAATCGGTTGCATTCACTTCGGTCTCACCGAGTTATGCATATCGGTCTCACCGAGATGGCTTGCCAACTCTCTGTTTCCTTATTGCTTCACTTCGGTCCTACCGAGTTGATGCAATCAGTGCCACCGAGATAAGGATTGCCCTAAGCCATTGCACTTCGGTCCATCCGAGTTGTTCGTATCAGTCCCACTGAGATTCCTAAAGTTCATATCTTTTACACAGTTCGGTGCTACCGAGATGATTGTTTCGGTGCCACCGAGTTGGGTCAAAAGTGTGTAACGGTTGGATTTTGTGTGGAGGCTATATATACCCCTCCACCCCATCCTTCTCAGTAAGGAGAGCCATCAGAACGTGCCTACACTTCCACCATTCATTTTCTGAGAGAGAACCACCTACTCATGTGTTGAGATCAAGATATTCCATTCCTACCATTTGAACCTTGATATCTAGCCTTTCCCAAGTTGATTTCCACTCAAATTCTTCTTCCACCATAGCCAAATCTGTGAGGAGTGTTTGAGTGCTGGGAAGACTATCATTTGAAGCACAAGAGCAAGGAGTTCATCAACAACACACCGTCTATTACCTTTTGGAGAGTGGTGTCTCCTAGATTGGTTAGGTGTCACTTGGGAGCCTCCAACCAGATGTGGAGTTGAACCAAGAAGTTTGTAAGGGCAAGGAGATCGCCTACTTCGTGAAGATCTACCCCGAGTGAGGCTAGTCCTTCGTGGACGTAAGCCATGATGGAATAGACAAGGTTGCTTCTTCGTGGACCCTTCGTGGGTGGAGCCCTCCGTGGACTCGCGCAGCCGTTACCCTTCGTGGGTTGAAGTCTCCATCAACGTGGACGTACGATAGCACCACCTATCGGAACCACGCCAAAAAACCACCGTGTCTTCATTGCGTTTGATCTTCCATACTCTACCCCTTTACTTTTCATACTATTGCATGCTTTACTATTTCCGCTGCTCAATCTCTAGATATGCATGTGTAGAAAGTATTGGAGTGATCTTAACTTGTGCCAAAATCTGCCTAAATTCCAGGAGAAATTAAAAACTGCTACTTTGGCTGGTTAGGAGTCTATTCACCCCCCCTCTAGACCTATCTCCTCGATCCTACAGTACCGACACTTGGGTTTCCCCAATTTCTTCTGTCTTTTTTAAGACTGCGCGCGCGTAACGGGCCGGCCCGACACTGTAGCTCTCGATGCGAGAGTTCCCTCTCGTCTCGCTTAATGCGGGAAATAGACGCTGCGGAAAATAGGTGAGTGCGGGAGGAATTGGCCGGCAGCCCACTGGGACTAGCGAAGCGAGGGGGTGTGCACCCGCTACCAAATACACTGTACTGGATTCTAAAAAAAACACTGTATTTGGCGCTTAAGGCGCGAAATAGGATACGCTGAGACATGGTGGGCGCCCCCATGTCTCGTTTATAGCGAGACAGAGGGCAGCATTACTAGAAGGTAGGCCACAGCCTCGTTTGTTTCTATTTTTGCACGTTCTTTGTTGTGGTTTTTTGATCATGTATACGAAAAAGTATAGAATGTGTATGAAAAAAATTTGATATTGTATTTAAAATATGTTAAATGTGTATGAAAAATGTTCCTGGTGTATACAAAAAATCTACAAATGTGTATGGAACTAGAGATGAAAAAATATTTTTGAAAAAAAGTTAATCATGTAATTTAAAAATGTATACGCAGTTAAAAATCCTTTATTACCATAATAAAATGTTCAATGTTTGTTTGAGAAAATTTTGAGCATGTATTTGGGAAAGTGTTCATAACTTATTTTTAAGAAAAAAATGTACATCATATATTTTAGGAATGTACAATGTGTATCAAAAGAATGTTTCACGTGTACACTAAAAATGTATAACAAAGAAAAAAATAAAAAACAAAGAAGAAGAAAAGAAAACCAAATAAAAAAGAAAAGAAAAGGAAAACAAGGAAACCGGAGGAAATCAGTGGAAAAAAGAAAAGGAAATAAATAAAACAAGAAAACAGGAGAAACCCGAGAAAAGAAAAAAAAACTAAAGAAAAGAGAAAGAAAAAAACCAATAGAACCGGGAATAAAACGATGAAAAATGGTGCAAAAACAAAGAAAATTTAAAATTTAAAACAAGAACCCCATCAAGAAATAAAAACCGAAAGAAAATAAACGAAAAAAAGGAAAAAAAAAAACAGAGAAGAACGCAACATACACAACTATAAGTGAAGGAGTGATAAGAACGGGTGAGCGGGCGTGAGCGAGTGCTAAGAACGGACTGGCCTAGTATTGTACAACACTCGAAAAAACTTCAGATGAGGCAGCCGCCAGCCGCGGGGCGCATAGTGGCTAACCAACTGCGGCCAAGCAGCGTGTGGTTCAATCAGTGAAAATTCCGAAAAGAAGAAATGAGATAGAGGGATCAAACCACCTCCCGTTGGGGAATGAACACGGCTAGCCACTGAAATACATGAGCATTCGTGTATATATACGCAGCAAGGGTACTTAAGAGCTATTAACAACAACAGATCTAAACATGTATTGAAACTAGAAATGCAAAACAATTACAAAAGGAAATAGTGATATATTTTTTGGAACGCGAACATTTTAAGATTTGTGAATTTAAAAAAAAACTCAAACATTTTTATAAACCATAAACAGTTTTTAATCTGTGCATATCTTTTGGAAAGCAGGAACATTTTTGGAATTCTTTAAAGAAATTGAAACACGGATGGTTTTTTTCGAAAACATGGTCATTTTTTTAATAGAATGGGAAACTTTTTTTGAAACTCTGAACAAAATTTGAAAGGCTAACCTTTTTAGATCTGTGAACAATTTGTGGAAACGGGGACAGTTTTTGGAACTCTGAACAATTTTTGAAATCGTCAACATTTTTGCAAATTTACGGGCAGTTTTTCAAAAAAAATATTAAAATATTTGAGAAAAAAAATAAAATAGGAACATTTTTTGAAATTGTAAACAAAATTTGAAACATGAACATTTTCTAAATTCCAAACTATATTCGAAATTTTCAAACCAGGTTTGAAAATAAAAATAAAGTTGAAAAATAAAAAATGGAAAAAGGAAAGAAAAAGAATAAAGGGAAATTTTAATAAGAAACAGAAAAAAGAAAAAAGAAAGAAAAGAAAAGAGACAGAAAAGGAAAAAACAAGAAAAGCGGAAGTGTGCTGCCTGGCGCTCCTGTGCGGAACCATGATAGTTTGCCATAATATGCAGCAAGTAAGGTTTTCTGGTACGCTGGCTATAAGTGAGATATAGGGTTTGAAAGACATAGTCGTGCCTAATACCGTAGACCATCACTTAATAACCGTACATGTTTTTGTTGTTAAAGAAATAAAGGCCCAAGGCCCAGTTTGATAAAGGAAATAATGGTTCAGTTTATTCTTCATGGAGACAAGGCACCATAAGAAAAAAAAAACTTGCACTGCTCTGATGGCACTTTCGGCAGTTGGGGTGGGGTTGCTCCGTGCTCGCAAGTACCTGGGCTGGGTGCTTCGTGCACATGTACCTATGATAGAGCGAAACGGTTGTTTGAGAAGAGCTTTAACTGCTAGGTGTTCACGTGTTCCTCACGTGCTGGCCATGGCCTACCGACAGTGGCGTTTCCATGTGTAAGCAGTGGGGTCAGCTGACCCACAACTTTTTTGATTACAAGTCCAGTTCTATTCATGTTTGTGTGAAAAATTAGGACATTTTAGATAGATTAGTGCATTTAAACCCATAGCTTTTTGGTGCTGGCACCGCCGGTGCCTGCAGTGCTGCAGTGCCGTCGTATGTCAGCTATGGGGCTTGATCGCGCAAGGGAAGCGGCCAGCTGTTGCATCCAAACTTTCCAACCAATTTCGCTTAATCATTCTTTGATCAGCTACGTAATCTAATCCATCGTGAATTGCCAAGGTCGATCTACTCAAGGAAACACGGCAACTAGTAGTCATCAACTCATCATAGGCCAAGGCAGCGGAGAGCTGTTGCATCTAATTTTATCCGTTCTTTGATCAGCTACGTAATCTAATCCATTGTGAATGGCCAAGGTTTATAGTAGTGCATCAACTGGGATTATTCATCGGGTGCGTAGGAACGAAGGAGGAAGACGCAACGCGTGGTTGAACAACTCAAAGTCTCAAGAGTAAGCACAACCGCGTGCTTGCTCACTAATCATATGTCACGCCCTTTGTTTATTCTCCTCCTACTCGTTGACGTTGCTCTCGGCCGACTCCGTCAGCCCATCAAGTCAGCTCCTTCCATCGTCCTCTGCTTATTAATGCCAATGGAGATTCATCAGCACTAACCACCCCGTGATCCAGTCCTCTCTTAGCGCCTCCACTGTCCACCCTCAACGCCTCGAGCCTCCCGTCCCAGGTTTGTGCTGCTTAATGCTAATCGAGATTTATACGCTTATTAGTTCCTCGTATGTTTCACTGCGAATGGATAACATGTCTGAATCTTTCAGATCTCTGTTACCTTGCTGTGTTTACATCTTCTCTCTTGTGTTTGATTACGTGCCTCCAACTCTGATCCAGTCGTGTCCAAGTGTATATACTCCAGCATGGACAATTTCCAACATAGTGAACTTCTTGCCCTGGAGACGGCGTTAGGCAAGGAAAGCGGGGATCCAATCGTCATTCCTATCTCCGTTTTGAAGGCCATCACGAACAATTTCTCTGACGATCAAGAAATCGGTTGCGGTGGGTTTGGAGCGGTTTACAAGGTACTACGTGCACACATAAGCTCGCACCTACGCCCATGGTCATAACCTTTCTTTTACAAAAAAATGATTACCTTGGCCTCTGCATCATAGGATGCACACAACCACCATGGTCGTAACCTTCATGCTGATAATTATGCTTTGAACTGCAGGGCACGCTTGGAAATGGGATGGTTGTTGCCGTGAAGAAGCTCCACAAAAATGTTGGAGTTCTTTCCAAAAACTTCAATAGTGAGGTCGATTGTCTTATAGAGGTCAAGCACAAAAATATAGTACGGTTCCTGGGGTACTGTTCGGACACGCAAAAGGTACTAATGTCGTTTCAAGGAAAAAATGTCTGGGCAGAAGTGCGGCAGAAGTTATTATGCTTCGAGTACCTAAGTAAAGGGAGCCTTGCAGACTATCTCACTGGTAAGATCAGCCATGTTATATTTACATATAGCAAATGTCTTGAATTTTGTTCTTTTTTTCCCCTTGAAATTGCTTTTGGATCCCAGGCTGCATGGAGCTTGGATTTTAGAAAAATATGAAAAATCATAATTTTAAGGGTTAAAAGACTATGATAAAATACACACATATCTTTTTTTTCTCGAAAAACTTCTGATATATTCATCGTCAATCATGGCAGAACAACGAACACTGGAAATAATAAAAATTACATCTAGATCCGTAGACCACCTAGCGACAACTACAAGCACTGAAGCGAGCCGAAGGCGCGCCGCCGTCAACGCCCCTCCCTCGTCGGAGCCGGGCAAAACTTGTTGTAGTAGACAGTCGGAAAGTCATCGTGCTAACGCCCCATAGGACCAGCGCAACAGAACAGCAACCGCCGCCAATGAAGAGTAGTAGGGTAGATCAGAAGGATCCAACCTGAAAACACACGAACGTAGACGAACGACGACCAGATCCGAGCAAATCCACCAAAGACAGATCTGCCAGAGGCACACATCCACACGCCCACCGACGATGCTAGACGCGTCACCGGGACGGAGGCTAGGTGGGGAGAACTTTATTCCATCTTCAGGGAGTCGCCGCCGTCTCGTCTTCTTGAGTAGGACACAAATCCTAACAAAACTCGAAGGAACCTCTAAAAACGGAGCCCTCCCACCGGCAAGGGCCACCGCGCCTCCATGTCCCTAAGGCCACTGAAGACAAGGCGGACCGGTGGCGGCGCCTGCGGGAGGCAAAGAAACCCTAATTTCTTTAGGGAGGAGGCGGCTGCCTGCGAGCAGAGCGAATGCACACATAAATACACACGTTTCTATATCTACATGAAGGTTCTTTTTCTGGTTCGTATTTCCAAAAACCGACCGGTTACCAATTCTTTTGTTGAACCCCGAGAAACAGCACTACCGTTCGAATTTCTTGAAATAATTAAATTTAAAGGCTAAAAATATGTCAAATAGGCAATGTAGGTATGTGTTAGTGTTACTCAAATGCTTGGTCTGTCGGAAAGGTGTGTAAGGGCATCTCCAACACCGACCCCAAATTGGACACTGTATTCGTCCGTGGACCAATGGGGACCAGTCCGTGGACAGTGATGCGGGATGCAGGAGCCGGTCATCCAACGGTGACCGCATACATTTCAAAACAAATTTGAAGAAACTGGACGAAATTCATGCAAACCTGATAATTTTCATATAAACCGGAGCACATTCATTACATTTTCGACATATTTCATTGAAAAAAGCGACCGGACCAAAACCTAGTCTACGGTGCCGCCCGTCTTCCAAGTCCTTATTGTTCCCTTCCGGCGCTGGCTGTGTCCATGTCCGGCGGCGATGAGACCCGTGAAGTGAAGGTGGGGTCGCCGGCGAGGAAGAGTAGGACATGGGACACGGACCGGCCCACTTGGGAATCGAGGCCCCGCCGCCTCCCATGCACTACTGTTCCTCATCGGAGTTCGCAACCTGACCGTCGCCGGTGGACGTGGACGGGGTGGCACGCTCGTCGTGCCATCGGCGCTAACGAAATGTCGTTGGTGGCGCAAAGGACACGCAGCTGCCGCTATTCTCGTCCGTGATTGCCAATGCCGCCAACATCGCCTCCGTATCCGGCTGCACCGTGACTGCGTTGGGAGCGGCCTCGTAGAGTGCCCGCTGCTCAGCGACAAAGTTGGGGTTCTCCACCACCATGGCCGTCGCAGTTTCCTCGCTCGCACGCTCGTCGTAGATTTGGCCCTCCGGCCCGCCAGCCGGTGCTGCTCGAGAAGGGAGAGGTTGTACCACTGCTCCTGACATAGGCGCCTGCGCCGGATGCTCCTCAGCCATGGCGGCGTTGAAGTCCGTCTACGCCTGCTCCATGGTCAGGCCGACATGGACTGCCGTTGGCAGGGGTGCTGAGTCGTCATCAGAGCCCGTCTCCATCGTCGGGTCATTGTCGAAGACCTCCGAGGAGCTGGCCGGCATGCCAGCCTCTATCCGCCAGTCACGGCGGCCCTGCTAGCCGACCACAAGGGCGGCCACCTCATGCTTCTGCTCCGTCGAGTGGATCTCCCACAACGTGTTACCACTCATGGTCATGGCTGATGTGGTGCACGTGAGAAGGATGTGGAGCGGACGTGTTATGGTGCAGTTTGTGCCGGGAGTGACTTCATTTAAATAGCGGATGTCGTTCAGGCCAAGCGGCAGGGTGTGTCAATGAGGGCGTCGGAGTTGGTTTCTTGGCCGACGTGCCTGTTTAATGGCGGCAGACGGACGGCCGGGCAACCCGTTTGAATGAGGTAGATATTTGTCACGTCACGTCCAATAACGTCTCTCCGGCATTCAACAGGGGCGTACCACGGGGACGCGGCACGGGCGGCGCTCTTCGCCGGCGAGCCGCTTTGATGCCGACACAAGTGAGAGGTCACGTCCGCTCTAGAACGGCAAGAATGCGAAGCTAGCGCTCTAGAACGGCAAGAATGCGGGGCAACCGCTTCGGACGGGAAAGGGTATGGGCGAGGTAGAGGGTTTTGGGTGGGTCCGGGATGTCGGACAGGCGTGGAAGTGGTCCATACACTCGCAAATCGGTCTCCGGTTTGCTTCCGGTCTGCGGGAAAAAGGACGTTCGGACCGCGTTGAATGGCAAAACACGTCCGGACCGTGCGGTCAATATGGATGCGGGCGGTTTGAGGCTCCGCGTTGGAGATGCCCTGACCTGTACACCTGGAGGTCACAGGATCAGAACCCGTATATGCGATCGATCCCCGTATCTACCACAAACCTTTTTGAGTTTTTAAGCTTTAATATAAACAATGTTCAGCCAAAACTTACTAGAGCTGGACACCCCGCGGCGGGCAGATGAGGATGCCTGAGTTGACCAGTGGAGCAGGCGATGGTATGTATGTGAATCATGTTAAAGTTCCAAAAAAAAATTCAAAATATTTTTTGAATACGTTCGAATGAAAAGATTCCAAGATTCTACAAGAATTGCCGTTTACTTTTACGTTATTTTATTAAAGGCTTTGATAGTAACTTCATCAAATAGTTTATTTTTCATGGCTAATGGACAAAATTAAATCTACGTCTCGTACTTCATGCATATGTGACTCAAAATTTACATGTTTGCTTTTTATAATGTGATATGTCAACATTCGATTGTACTTTAGCTGTCTAAATTTCAACGTGCACGTGTATCTTACTAGTACAGGGGTGTGTTAACATTTCTGTAAAATTTCATATGGAATATGTTTTTTGTGTGTGTGTAGCTCACACCCAATACGGATGTCATTAATAAAATTTACATAACCATACCATACATTATTATGTACTATTCTCCCACAAACCTTTTGGAGTTATTAAAAAAATGCTGGGGGGGGGGGGGGGGGGGGGTTCTAACCCACACCGCGCAGCCAGGTGAGGATGCCTGAGTTGACCAGTGGAGCAGGCGATGATATGTATGTGTATCATGTTAACTTCAAAATTTTGTTTGAATACTTTCAAACAGAAAGATTCAAAAATTCCAAGATTTTAAAGGAATTTCCATTTACTTTTACTTTATTTCATTTTTTGTTCAAGGGACAGTAACTTCATCAAATAGTTTATTTTTCAGGGTAATGGACTAATTCTCATACTTCATGCATATTTGACTCTAAATTCACATGTTTGCCTCTTATAATGTGATATGCCAACATTGGATTGTACTTTAGTTTTCTAAATTCTGAAGTGCACATGTATCTTACTAGTACAAGGATGTGTTTAACATCTTTTGTAAAATTTCGTGATGAAATATTTTGTGTGTGTGTAGCTCACATCATCATTAAAATTTACATAACTATAGCATACATAATTATGTACTATTCTCCCATAAACCTTTTTGAGTTCTTATCCAAAAATTGCTATAGCGGGGGGTTCTAACCCACACCCCGCAGCCAATGAGGATGCTTGAGCTGACCAGTGGAGGACGCAATGATATGTCTATGTATCATGTTAAATATTATATATTTTGATGCAAATAAATTAAATTTGTTTTAATAATTTCAGACGAATAAAATCCTACATTTACAAGATTGGTTGGAAACCAGTTCTTACGACCTATCTCCCAAAAAAGGAAATCAAGAAAATAAAACATTGACTATACCACTATATAGTGTACGAATTTTTTTAATATTGTCTATTGGATGAAACCAATCCTATGTTGAAGAGTTAGCCAGTCTGATTATTTTGGCCACTGCATATTCTATTCACTACACCAACTTCTGCCACATGTACTATCTAGAATATTTATTGGCTAAGTTTAAGCACAATACACTACATGCACAAACCTCAAAACACATACACTTCTCCTTCATTCTACAATCTTCCCTATTGTACTTTAATTCCGTGAAATCTTTTCTTCTAAATGAATTGTCATTGCCTTCTATACTCTATAATCATCAATGCACAATATGCATGAACCTACAATTTTTTAGATTCTTCCATATTTTAGTTCTCACAAAAATTTGCTCTAAAAGAGTAGCCATTTACTTTTACTCTATTTCATTTTTTTGTTCAAGGCTTTGACAATAACGTCATCGAATAGTTTACTTTTTAGGGTAATGAAAACGTGAATTGAATCTACGTCTCATAATCCATGCATATGTGACTCTAAATTTACATGGTTGCTTGTGATAATGTGATATGTCAACATTTGATTGTACTTTAGTTTTCTAAATTCTGACGTGCATGTGTATGTTACTAGTACAGGGATGTGTTTTACGTTTCTGTGAAATTTCATGATGAAATATGTTTTTTATTGTGTAGCTCACACCCAATATGTATTTCATCATTAAAAATTGCATAACTATAGCATACATCATTACGTACTATTCTCCCACAAACCTTGTTGAGCTCTTATCCAAAAATTGCTATTGCGCGGGTTCTAACCCACACCGCGTGGCCAAATCAGGACGCCTGAGCTGAGCAGTGGAGCAAGCGATGATATGTGTGTGTATCATGTTAAATATTATATATTTTGACGCAAAAAATTCAATGCAAAATTCGTTCCAATACTTTTGAACAAAAAAATCCTACATTTATAAGATTTATCGAAAACCGGTTCTTCCAACTCATCCCTAAAAAAAGGGAATAGAGAAAAGAAAATGTTGACTATACCACTATATAGTGTATGAGTTTTTTAATATTGTTTATCGGATGAAGCCAATCCTATGATGAAGAGTTGGCCAATCTATCCTATGATGAAGAGTTGGCCAATCTGAGCATTGTTGGTCACTAGATATTCTATTCACCACACCAACTTCTGCCACATGTACTATCTAGAAGATTTCTTAGGTAAGTTTAAGCACAATCCACTACATGCACAAACCCAAAACACATGCACTTCTTCTTCGTTCTACAATCTTCCCTGATGTACTTTAATTCCATGAACTCTTTTCTTCTAAATGAATTGGCATTGTTTTTTTTTACTTTATGATCATCAATGCACAAACCCACAATTTTTTAGATTATTTCGTATTTTAGTTCTCACAATTTGTTTTGCTCTTAAAGAATTTCCATTTACTTTTACTTTATTTCATTTTTTGTTCTACGCTTTGACAATAACTTCATCCAATAGTTTATTTTTTAGTGACATGAATTAAATCTACGCCTCATGCTTCAGGCATATGTGACTCTAAATGTACACGTTTGCCTGTTGTGATGTGATATGCAACATTAAATTTTACTTTGGTTCTCTAAATTCCAACGTGCAATGCACGTGTATCTTACTAATATAGGGATATACTTAACATTTCTGTGCAATTTCGGGATGAAATATTGTGTTTTGGTGTGTGTAGCTCACAACAACACGTATTTAATCATCGAAATTTATAGAACTATAGAATACATCGTTATGTACGTGTGTATTTTTTATTTAGAATTTTGAAACTTTATATTTTGATTTTTGAAATGTTTGAAAAAGGGCTCCATGGAGCCCAGGAGCAAGAAATCATTTCTCCTTTTTTTCCCGTCTTATAAAGGGAAGTTTGTATGCTTTTGTGACGAATGAAAAGTAAAATGACCAAATGAACATAATTTTTCATTGATGATTGTGATTACAAATGCATAGTCCTTGAGGGGACGCTTTGTACATTCATGTTGGTTTGCAGAGATGCAAAGGAACAGCGTGCCCCTACAAATGAGTAACTGCTTGGCGGTTAGCAATAGTAGAGATTATCCTTAATTAACTCATGGTTAACTAAATTTGAACTTGTCTGATGGCATAATAAAATTATTTTTTGTATTACTCTTCGCAGGGCCGTCTTGCGGACTTCAGTGGTGCACACGATATCGAATAATCAGGGGGGTCTGTGAAGGCCTGCACTATCTTCACCACCACCACCAGCCTATTATTCACTTGGATCTCAAACCTCAGAATATATTATTGGACGATAATATGGTGGCTAAAATAGCGGATTTTGGTCTATCAAGGCGCTTAAGTGCAAGCCAAAGTCGGATTATAACCGAAAATAAAGCTGGGACGCCGTAGGCTACATTATTTTCTAAGAAGTCCATTTGTTTTATCAGAGATCATCCAACTCTTTTGTATATCCATTCATTCATTAATCACTCACTACATCAATTTTTATTCAGGGGATATTTTGCTCCAGAATTTATCAATAGCGGAGTAATCACAATGAAGACAGACATATATAGTCTAGGGATTATTATCATAGAGATTCTGATGGGATTTAAGCAACAACCCAATCTCGACCAGGTAATAATCATTTAAATAACTATTTCAACATAGTGGGTGCACTTCATTAAAACTAATTTGTTTGGTCCTATTCAACACTCCTAGCGGTTTCAAAATCCATGTCACTTTTTTATTAAAAGGAGATTAAACTCCTGGCCTCTATATTGTATGATGCACACATCCATGTTTATTAAACCAGTGTATCAAACATCCAACATATTACAAAGAGTATAATAAAATCTACATCAAGTACATGTTATTTATACACTACATGTTTTTTCAATATACACTATATGTTTTGGTTCCCTATTTGAAAATGTTGCCCCTGATGAAACTTTTAACGCGCTATGATTGTAAAATTGGTAGGTGTTGGAAAGTTGGACAGACACGTTTGGGACATCACAGAGCCATACACTATTAGAACAAGTGAAAGTATGTGCTGAAATAGGGATAAATTGCACAAATTATAACCCAGAGAACAGGCCTGCTATAGATGATATTATCCATAGACTTGGGGAAAAGGATCTCGCAAACTCGTCTCCTAGAAGTATCGCAAGTACTTCATCCGCTCCGCTTAGTGGAGTAAGTACCTACCCTCTCGAGCTATGCTTTCCGTTCGAGGCAGAAAAGCGTATCGATTGCCCGCTGAGCATAACTAACATGACAGATCGTTATGTGAACTATTGGGTTGTACCGCAATTCCCCAATATGTATGCTCCTTGTAAGCACGATCCGTACTGGAACCAACAATCTGGACCCAATGTCAACTGGCTCTTTCAATGTGACAATGCTCGAGCAACAACAACCGCCACTAGACGCGGGCATGTTTGAGATAGTGATGATTGCCATGGGGAGCAGGAGCGATCTTAAAAAGCTGAAGTCATCCATTTGGTGATGAGCCTAAAATTGATGGTGAATTATTGAAGCGAGTCGACGAGGTAGGGGGCGAGGTGCATACAGCAATGCTAAGGGCTGTCATCAGCCTACCAAGTGAGGGGGGAGTGGCCCCCAAGGTGAGTTATGCATATCAAGTATTACGGAGCTGTAGAGTAACCCAGGAACCGGTTAATACCACATATCATTTAGATAATACTCCTTCCGTCCCATAATATAAGACGTTATTACATCAAGTATGTTATGGGATGGAGGGGGTATATCATTTGTGACGACTAATAATCTCTTCTTGTCCCAGATCGTCTCAAGTGAGAAATTTACGGATCTTCGATCGATAGATGTGCATCCCACACAGCCCTGGTGAGCATCATCTTTTTATTTTTTGAAAAGGAGGTTTAACCTGTCGGAAATCCAATTTGGCTCCCGGGAGCACGTGCTCCTGGGCGCGAAAATGATTTTTAAAATGTCAAAAAAAATCCCAACGATATTTTTATGTACTCATAGTCACATACAAATGCTACCTGCAAAGTTTTAGGCAAAAAGGTTAAACATTTTGGCCTGTGCAAAAAAAAAAAAAATTGTACACCAAATGTTACCCTAAAATGTCACTCCGAATTTGTTTTTTCACCGACGAAACACTACTACTCTATTTCGCGTGGAAATTGTCAAGCATGCTTGCGACACTAACACAAACATCCACAAAAAATTCAGAATTTTTTGAAAACATATTACTACTCTTTTTTGTGTTACTGTTCATCCAGGAGCAAATGCTCCCGGGAGCCAAAACGCCCCCCCCCCCCCCCCCCCCCCGGCGGCCTCTACATCATTGTAATGCACATAGCCAAAATGTGTTGGATATTATTAACTTTGGGCTGAAATTTCGTCCCCTAGGATTTTGGTGGGTCATGATAAGCATCTTTCCATCTGGGACTACAAGAAGAAGGTAGGGGTATTTGACATTACGTATATGCCTTTCACACTAAGCTTGTTTATAAGTATTTCGTACAGTTATGGTTCAAAAAAAAGTATTTCATACAGTTGGGCACACCTTTATTTATTTTTTGATATATAATTGCCAGGCAACAGTGGCTGCATTGGATGTCGTGGGGGCAACAATGGTTTATTCGGTTAGGTTCATCCCTCAACGGCATTGGTTTGTAGCCGGGGATGATAGTGGATACATTCACGTGTACTCGTGTGTTACAAGGAAAGAAGTTAAGAGATTCCAAGCTAGAGACGGTGATAGCTCGTATGTCACCTCACTGGCGATTCACCCTACCAGCCCGTACCTACTATCTGCGTGTACGGACGGTGTGGTCAAGTTGTGGGACTGGGAAGGGGGCTGGGAATGTATTCGAACAGTTCACTCAACTGCAGGTTCGATCCAAGTTAAGTTTAATCCCAAGGACACCGACACCTTTACTAGTTGTTGCACAAAGGGCACAATGAGAATGAAGGTTGGTATTCTGCTACTTAGGCTACGTGCATTTCTAAATGAGCAGGGAGAAGAGGTCTTGTTTTCATTATCTAAATAAAAGGTTCATGTCCTAGATTAATCTGATTTTGATTTTGATCCACCGTGTACAGGTCTGGTCAATTTATCCTTCCGATCAGCCTATCGCAGCAATAGAACAAAATTCGTCCAGCCTCTATGATCACGTTTTCACCGAGGGTGATCAGAACCATGTGGTTATGCTTATCCATGGTCTGGGTCTGCAGGTAAGTATTGTTGTGTGCATCTTATATGGGATAGCAATAGAGCTGAATATGTAATGATTTTCATTTCTTCTCGTGTCGATTCAGATATGGGATCTGGAGACAAAGACATGTGTTCACACACTTCGTGGGACGAAACGGTTGGTTCGTGCACTAGCTTGCCACCCAACGCTTCCGTTAATAGCCGTAGGAATCAAGGAGGAAGATTCTGAGCACCCGGCTGTCCGCTTCTGGAACTCAACTAAATACAGGTAATGTTTTTTTGTTCTGTGTATGTATCCACGAGCTAATACTCAAATTCCGTACTGACGTAAGTACATGTTGATGTGAATTTATTTGTTTCATAGTAAGTTTTTATATAGTTTATGTGACGTAGACGCTGGTATTTACTTGATAAATTTGGACAAAATAAAAAGAAGATTGACTGAGAACAAAGCCAAAAAGTTTACCTCGACGGAGTGTGTGGGTCTTGTGGGTGTCAGGTCGGCCGAGGTACCCTTTTTTGTGGGCGTGTTCTAACGGTTTTCGTTAATTAACTGGGCAATTCTCTTCCATCTTTATTAATGAATCAGGCTCTAAAGGACCGTGTTTCAAAAAATATATGCTAATATGAAACGGAGAGAGAGGAACTCAAACTTGTTTAATTTGCTCCAAAATCCTATGGAGAAAGTTAACTAGCGAATGTTGTGTTTTTCGTCTTATGCCCGAACAACTCCTCTACCGTTCGATCCGCATGTAGCGCTTAACATGCTTGTGGGGTTTTTTTACTCCACCTTCTGTTGAATCGTTTTTCTCCTCGCAGGCGATTTTCCCCCCACATCTTTCTATGATTTTTCATCTTCTCATTTTCTAAGGGCAAAAAATATGCTAGAGGTCATCATAAAGACAGTTAGTTGAATCCAATAAACCAACTAGACCAACAATCTTTTATATATGTCTTTCAGTTGAGAGCTTATTTTTAATCGTGAATCTACCGAGATGACCTACCCACTTTTTGAAGTATACTTTGACATGCAATAGTTACCACATTTCTCACGATATAGTTATCAACATGTTTTACCTTAAAAATGGTAAAAGTATCTGGCGAACATCGCCAATTAGGGACATTACCCCGAAATGACTCCCGAAATTCACGGAGCCCCTGTCGGGGCGATTCAGAGGCGATCGCCGGCCAGAGCCGTCCTGCTCGGATCTCTGGCGGAATTACGAGAGACAAAGTGTGCTGGCGTGATTGGCAATGAGGTATGTGATCTCGACAACTGGGTATACCCAGTGGAATCGCAGGAAAGGAGGGAATCTTGGTACATCACCAGGAATGCGATCCGGAGGTATATGGCAATCAGGAAGGAGGGTGAAGTATTTCAGATCGCCGCGATCAGGGATCAGCGGAATCGTGGGCTTGCTTTGATCAAGGAAAAGATGAGGAAATTGAGAAAGGATTTGAATAACAAATCAAAGGGAAGAGATCGGAGCGGGGGGGGGGGGGGGGGGGGGAAGGAAAGTATCACCAGAGCATCTCAACAAGCCGATCCGCCCGATGAAGGAGGGGATCCAGTCCAACTAGAGGAGATACGCCAGGCCAAAAGGAGGCAGTAAATCAACAAGGAGAGGAAATCAAATCGGGAGCGATATCTCCTGTGGAAGCCTCTATGGGTATAAAGTTCCAATCCGAGGAGATGCATGTCCTGCAGAGCCATTGCAAAGCGTTAGTGACCCAATCTGCGAGCATGGCGAACCAGGAGCCCAACAAAAACAAGGCGACGCTGTACCAGGAAGAAGAGGTGGCGTCAAGTGGCAAGGCCGGGCTGGGCACAAGGCCGCTGGTGTGTGGTGGTTCCTCCCGCGACCGTGGCGACCTGTACCGCACGCCTGCGGCGCGGGTGACGACGGTGACGCAAAACGAGAGGTATGGGGGTGCCGGTAATGCAGTTGCCCCTGTGTTCCCCGTCAGCATGGAGGTGCAAACCCCCAATGTTGTTGGCATGGATCTGTCAAAAGAAAGGGCGGCCATGAGATCACGGTGGATTGTCATAGGCTTGTTCTTTTCTGTGCAGCTTTTTAGCGTCAGTGGGCTCTTCCAGGAACTGAAGAACAAGTGGGGGCTACGTGGCCGCCTCAACTACTTGCCGCTCAAGAACAACAGGGTTCTCCTGGAGTTCGAGCGCGAGGGAGATCTCCGGTTCATCCTCAACAACGGACCGTGGACTCATCGCGGTGATCCGTTCCTGATGGTTGGCGTGGACGGGAGCGCCAGGCCAGGCGACCTGGAAGTCGCCCACATGTCGATCTGGGCACGCATCTTTGATGCTCCCCCGATCATGTTCTTCGAGTCCATTGCCCGTAAGCTGGGAGGACAGCTGGGTGAGGTGCTGGAGGTCGATGCAGATGAAGAGGGCAGGATCTGGGGTGAATCCATCCGGGTTAGAATTAAACATGATGTTGATGAACCTCTGCGTAGCAAACTAGAATTCCATGACTATGCTGTAAACATAGTATACCACCTCAATGTAAAATATGAAAGGTGCCGCGCTTCTGTAGCTTCTGTGGTCACCTTGGGCATGGACAACGCGAATGTAAGCTGCCCGCAGACCTCCAAGAGATGAGGTTCTCGGCGGCAATGAGTGCCTCCCCTTTTAAGAGAAGTAGCAGCAGAGGAGGAGTCGTAGTTCCGGAGGCAGCCAGCGCCAGATGCTTCATCCACTTCGAGTCAGAGGTCAGGGGCGAAGCAATATCGGCGCCACCCAAACTTGCAGCAGAAAAATTCAGAGGGGTGACGGAGGATGTCCTCGCTGACCCGCTGGTGCAGGAAGCGATTGCGGCCGTGGGGGCCATCAAGCTAGGACCTGTGAGGGAAGATAAGAACTACCCTAACCTGACAAAGAAGCCAGCAGCAGTTGGGACATCTGCAGCGAGCGTGGGGAAAGAGGACTACACTGACAAAACCCCTCCCCTGGGCATAACAGCAGAGGACACAGCAGTCAAGGACAAGGTAACCAACGAGCAATCCCTGGAGTTACCACCGGGGTTTGAGCCCATTCAGCGCCCTGCAAACAATATGGAGATCCCTGCCACAACCCTGATAACGTCAGGAGGGACACCAGCAGCAACTGTAGCCGGCCTTCAAGCGCCGACGGGCGCCCACGCTGTCAAGCCCGACGTAGGCGTTCAGGTGAACAACATGGTGCAAACGGACGTGCAGGAAAACAAAGGTAAAGAAGGGCGCCAAGATGAGCAGGAACAAAGCATGGGGGTGTGTTACTGGAGCCCACTCGAGCGAAACGCGGGTCAGACCTGACAAAGAAAAAGATCAGGAAGAATCAAGGAGAGAAACCCAAACCGGTCGCCTCTGTGTTAGGGAAAAGGGGTGAACGCATGCATGCGGTAGGCTACAACTCAGATGAAGGCATCCAGGAAGGGGATGCAGACTTGTGCAAGAAGAAGAAAGGTGCAGATGTGAAGGAGGGACAGCTGCTCTCTGGGTATGTGGAAGGACTGCAAGCAACCGGGCCAGGGGCTCCCGGTGAACTGACGGACGCGGATGTAGGCGTCCGTCAGGAGCCATGAAAATACTCAGCTGGAACTGCCGGGGACTTGGGCAACCCCGGACAGTTCAAGAGCTTGTGTGCCTGGTGAGCACACATCGTCCGTCCATCGTTTTCCTTTCTGAAACTAGGCAAAATAAAGAGAGAGTGAGCAACCTCAGGTGGAGGCTCGGCCTCAAGAATTGTTTGCTGCATGATGGTAGAGGTAAAGGGGCTGGTATTGCTCTGTACTAGGATGAGTCAGTTGAAATAAAAAAGTTGTTAGTTGGCCCTCGGTATATCGATGTGTTAGTGCGAAATAATCCAAATGAGCAATGGTGGCGGGGTACTTTCGTGTACGGTGAACCAAAAGCACACGAGAGAATCCACATGTGGAACCTCCTAAGAAGGATTAAACATAATTCAAGTTTGCCCTGGCTAGCAATCGGTGACTTCAATGAAACGCAGTGGCAGAGTGAACACTTCTCCGCTACAAAGAGATCAGAAAAACAAATGGCAGATTTCAGAGAAGTGTTGGATTGGTGCAACTTATATGATCTAGGGTACCGTGGTCCGGACTGGACTTATGATAATAAACAGTGCGGCAGAAATAATGTGAAGGCAAGGTTGGATAGGGGGGTGGCCAGTCCGGGATGGAGTAGTCGTTTCCAAAATGCACATATTGAGCATATCTGCTCCAGTAGGTCAGACCACTTGCCGCTACTGCTGCACTTTGGAAGTAGATTGGAGTACAGAAGGAAAAAGCAGTTCAGATATGAAGCGCTTTGGGAAAGAGATGAATCATTGCAGGGTGTGATAGAAGAGAGCTGGAAGCGCACATGACAAGCAGCAAACCTACAGCAAATCAGAGAGAAATTAGGCATCATGCAACAAAGGTTGAGGGAATGGAGCTCGGAGAAAATAGGGTCGATCACACGACAAACAAGTAAACTTCGCAAAAGGCTACAGTCCCTAATGAACAAGTCGGTGAGTGCAGCAAATGATAGAGAGATAAACAAGACTGGCAAGGAGCTTGATGAACTGCTACTAAGGGAGGAAATCTTATGGCGACAACGATCAAGAGCAACGTACTTGCGAGAGGGGGACAAAAATACAGACTGGTTTCATCGTCAAGCTACTTGGAGGAAGAAGCAAAATACTATACTGAAGTTACAGAATGAAGATGGCACGTGGGTTGAGAAAAAAGAGGACCTACATAAATTGTCTACAATTTTTTTCAAAGCGCTGTTTACAGAGGACAGGAACGTTGACCCTCAAGAGCTGCTAGGCATGTTTAGCGAGAAAGTCAGTCAAGGCATGAACGAGGACCTGGAGAAGGAATTCACTGAGAAAGAAATTAGCGATGCACTATTCCAAATCGGACCCCTCAAAGCTCCTGGCCCGGACGGGTTTCATGCTCGCTTCTACCAACGGAACTGGGGAGTAATTAAGAGGGATGTGGTGGATGCAGTCAAGAAGTTTTTCATGAACGGTATAATGCCAGAGGGGCTTAACGATACAGTCATAGTGTTAATCCCTAAAGGTAATGACCCGAAGAGCCTGCGTGATTTCAGACCCATCAGCTTATGTAATGTCATTTACATGGTGATCTCAAAGTGTCTAGTCAATCGACTACGCCCAATCCTGGATGAGCTCATATCAGAAACCCAGAGTGCTTTTATACCGGGCCGGATGATCACTGACAATGCCTTGATAGCTTTTGAATGTTTTCACAAGATACAACATTGCAAACACCCACAGAACACACACTGTGCCTATAAGCTCGATCTTGCGAAGGCTTACGACAGGGTGGATTGGAACTTCCTGGAAGGGGTCCTCGATAGATACGGGTTCAGCAAGAAGTGGATTGCATGGGTAATGGTGTGTGTCAGATCTGTTCGGTATGCAGTAAAGTTTAATGGCGAACTACTAGAAAATTTTGTTCCTACAAGAGGGCTTAGACAAGGAGATCCGCTCAGCCCGTACTTGTTCCTGTTTGTAGCAAAGGGCTTAACCTGTATCCTTCAGAGAGAGGCCGCCAGTGGTAACATCATGCCGATCAAAATCGCTCGTGGAAGTCCATGCATCACAAACTTGTTGTTTGCAGATGATAGCTTGTTGTTCTTCAAAGCGTCGGCCGACCAAGCGAGGGTGGTAAAGCGAGCGCTCACTTTCTTCCAAAGCAGTACAGGCCAACTCCTTAGCACAAATAAGTGCTCGTTACTTTTTAGTGAGAAATGCCCTGGAGCCACTCAATCGGATATTAAAGAAATCTTGGAGGTTGAGACATCTACCTTTGAGAGCAAATATCTTGGACTGCCAACACCGGAAGGAAGAATGAAAGATGAGAAGTTTCAGCCTATAATGGAAGGTTCATGAAAAGGTGTAAAAATTGGTCAGGTAGACACATGTCCTATGCAGCAAAGGAGGTGAATGTCAAGTCAGTCCTCCAAGCACTGCCTACGTTCACAATGGGTGTATTCAAGATGTCTATGGGGTTCTGTGACAAGTACGAAAAATTAATTAGAGAATTTTGGTGGGGAGAGGAGGAGGGACATCGGAAAGTACACTGGATGGCTTGGGACAAAATGACGAAACCGAAGAGAGGAGGGGGCATTGGCTTTAGAGATATGGCTAGTTTTAATCAAGCCTTGCTGGCTAGGCAAGGGTGGAGATTGCTACAGAACCCGGATAGTCTATGTGCAAGAGTGCTCAAATCGAAATACTACCCAAATGGCGAGCTGCTGTACACGGTCTTTGCCACGGATGCTTCACAATCCTGGAAAGGCATTGAGTTTGGGCTTGACCTCCTTAAGAAGGGACTTATCTGGCGCGTTGGGAATGGGAAAAACATCCAAATCACAAGAGATCAATGGATTCCGAGAAGAGAGGGCCTCAAAGTGGCTAAACCCTCGGGCAGGACGAGGATCAGATGGGTGAACCAACTCATAGACCCCACCAGTAGGAGCTGGAACCAAGAGCTTGTTCACAGGATCTTTAGCCCTTTCGATGCCACGGAAATCCTTAAGATCAGGATTCCGCAGAGAGAGGTGGAAGACTCTGTTGCATGGCATTATGAAAAAACGGGTGTTTTCACGGTCAGGAGTGCGTACAGATTGGCTATGAATGTAAAGGGAGCCGGGGAACAAACATCTAGCTCATCGGCAAACTGTGACGACAGGAGCATATGGGATACCATTTGGAAAGCGAAGCTACCGGAGAAGATAAAAATCTTTGGCTGGAGGGTGGCTACAAATACTCTAGCAATCAAGTCAAACAAATGCAGGCGCACCTTGGCCACGGACAACACCTGGGACATGTGCGGCGCAGCGGAGGAAAACGAATACCATGCGGTGGTATCATGCACTAAGAGCAGAGCTCTTCGCCATGCAATGAGGGCACACTGGAACTTACCGAAGGAGAATGCATTCTGGCATACCGGGGAGGATTGGCTACAGGGCCTTCTAAGTGCATGTACTGAAGATGTACGAAACAAGATCATGCTTCTGCTTTGGCGTGCCTGGTTCCTACGGGAAAATATTGTGCACGGTAATGGCCAATCTTGGTCGAGGTGGACTGCCTCTCCCTGGCCAAAGCGTTGATTCCGGGTTCAACAAACAAATCAAGTCTCTTCCCAATCATTGCAGATATCAATGCTGAGCTGAGTGGTTTCAGGTCATACAAGATTGATTGGATCAAAAGGGACCAGAATAAAGTCGCTCACCACCTAGCTGCTCATGCTAAGAGAGCGGGCGAGTTTCTCCAACTGGGATCAGTACCGGATGTGCTGAAGGAGATATTGTTGAATGATTGTAACACGCCTGTTTGACCCGTTTCTGGGTGTTCCTCAAAAAAAAAAAAATAGGGACATTACCGAATGCTACGACTGTCACCCGATTAGTATCTTGCGGGGTCCAAACGTTCCGAACAACCTGAGCAAATTTTCCCTGCAGAAGTGCAGCCCACCAACCTGACTCGTTGGTAATAAGGAAGCTGGACAAAAGGTTTGATATCAACTACTCCCTCCGTTTCTAAATATAAGTCTTTGTAGAGATTCCACTATAGACTACATACGGAGCAAAATGAGTTAATCTACATTCTAAAATGCATCTATATACATCCGTATGTGATACATAGTGAAATCTCTACAAAGACTTATATTTAGGAACGGAGGGAGTAGCAACTTGCCTAGGCATTCCACATATTAATTACAGGGAAGTCTTATATTATCTATCAAAGCTATTTCATTGTAGCTACAGGATCCATGATAATACACACGAATATGGCACGCTGATAGACCATCTCACCTATGTTTCATGCTTGTGTTGATTGAACCAAATATACTATCTTGACCGGTCAAATTTTACGTACCGCAGACATGATAGCTTATGTACCCCGGGTCTGGTATTTTTTACCAGAGGATTTTTTTGTTGAAAGATAACCCAGTAACTTATGTGTAAATAGTTTGGTAATTTACGCACCGCGGGGTTGGTAACTTATGTAACCCGGACCTGATTACTTTAACCAAGAAACAAAATGTTGTTGAAACATACCCTGGTAACTTCTGCGTAAATAGCATAGTAATTTAGGCTGTGTTTGATAGTAAAGTACTAGAAAACCCGGAAATTCACTTTGGCTCATACCGAAGTATTAAAAAAAATACAGTATTTTAGCATGAAGATGTAAGATACCACAGTTTTCAGATATCACGGTATTTTAGAGTATTGAGAATACTTTGAGCTGTTTGGCTAATGTTGTATATCAACGTAAACTAGCTAGCTAGCAATTTCTCTTAGCTATCCAGCTGTTGTAAACTCAACGGCATGTAGCTTACCAAAGATGAGGAGGAAATCGAACTGCCGTGCACAGCGCTAGTTATGCTGAGGTGACTCGACGTGCCGTCTGGCCAGCACCGCCGCACTCGCACAGAGAAAAGTAGGAGCGTAGGTGACTGGAATTTTCATTAGGCTGCAGAAGGCATACTTTTACGGCCGGTATTCTTGAGCGAGGTCTGCCCAGCGTACTCACCATTTTTTATCACTAGCAACGAGAGAACAGCGGCTTCAGCTTGGGAGTGAACAAGAAAGAAAGATAGCGACCGGCTCATTTTTCTCGCATGCTCAGTTTTAAAGAAAAGAGGTCTGGCGGTCTTTTTTTTATGCAGAGGAAATACTGTGTTTTTGGGAATATTGTAGTATAAATACTACAGTTTTTTGTGGAGGCCAAACAGCTCATCGTAATTAAAACCATGGTATTTGGAAAAACTGTAGTATTCTTTAAATACTTAGAAAATGCAGAGTTATCAAACGGGGCCTCTCACTGCAGAGCTGATAACTACGTACCCAGGGCTTGTTACTTTGACCGGGGGAGGGAGTTGTTGAAACATACCTTTGTAACTTCTGTGTAAAATGTGTGTTAACTTAAGAATTGCAGGGTTGATAGCTTACATACCCCAGGCCTGGTAACTATGGACAAAGTCAGAACATACAAAACATGGATAGTTTTGAAGGTCTCCCAACGCAACGGATGTAGTAGTGAAAATGGATATTGAATCGGGCCGACTGATTGAGCTAAAAAATGTTTTGAATTTTCAAAATGGGGAAAATCTAGTATGACATCCGCTTTTGTACTCTATTACATGCATGAATGTGTGTGTGGGAAGAAGGAGATGAGGTGTTAGTATCTAAGCCTAAGAACATAACATTCTAACGATAGTCCGCTCCAAATCATATAGCTATGGATTATTTGGTTACGGATTAACTTATAGAATTATATGTCACCTTTTCAACTAATCTTTTCCCTAAATTTCACATGTATATCTTCAATATCCATCTATATGTCCCTCGCCCCGACCTCTACAATGGCAAAAAGGCACACTTCAATGCAAAAGTGTTGTTCTGATCCCGGGCTCATATGAGCTCGGGTGAACAGTAAAATTGAAAAAAATAATTAAAAAAAATCTAATTTTCTGTTTACCGAACATTGAAAAGTGTTTTCATTGTTTACAAAGTTTCATTATAAAATGACATTGCCGTGGCCAAAAAAACAAAATCAATGCCCCAAACTGCTTTTGAAAATAACATTTTGGAGTATTAATTTTGTTTTTTTTTGCCATGTTTTCCACAAATGTCATCCGGTGATGAAACTTTGGAAGCAATCAAAATATTTGTCAATATTTGGCACAAAAAAAATTCAGAATTTTTTGAAATTTTCCCATTTATTTTGATTTTACTGTTCACTCGAGCTCACATGGACTCGGGAACAGACGCGTCGCGCTTCAATGGTCTTATAAGAGCCCCCCCTAAATCTTCCGTATTATTATTAGGAGGGAGTTTTGAGGGTCCTCCCAACCGGCCATGGCCAGCATGAGCAAAGCGGAGTGGTACATTAGCAGGGACATTTCCGGTCATGTGCCACTATGGTCCAACTAGTCCTTCGCGCACCACCGCAGCCGCTGCTCTCTCCGCACCATCTGCGGAGCTGCCACCGGCTGCTCATCTCTTTCGCTCGTGGCCACCTACCCCCGCCACCTCCCAGCCGAAAACATCTGCAGCTGCCGCTGCGCGCCGGTGCCTGCTGTCAATGTCTTTGTCTTAGACTCTTAGTAGTACTACCTCCGTCTCAAAATAAGTGTCTTAGCTTTAGTACAACTTAGTTGAGACGTTTATTTTAGTACGAAGGGAGTAGAATATAAATCCAAATAAAAGAGAAAAAAATTCTAATGGAAAATAAGGGGATTATCCAGAGTATGCACTAGGTCAGGTTTGGGACTTTAGGTGACTTTACACATAAGTATAATAGTTGTTACCCAGATGCTAAGGGTATGTACAGTGGTTGATAAGATAGTTTTATTTTGAGTTTGACACATAATCTAGAGATGGCAATGAAAAACAGTGTACGATGGGTTATATTTTAGTCGAATCTCGAGTTACCAGATATCCTTAAATATGTGCTGAGAAATATTATGTTAAGAGATCATCTCTTAATTAAGAGAAGACAAGAGTTTTCTTCCACTTTCTCTCTCCTACACCTTAATATTTATCCTATGTGGCACTACTAAGATAGAATCATTGTACATGCCCTAATGGACGCGCGTGCGCTTTCACCTCGACGCACGCGCAGACAGTGTGTCTTCGAGGGATCGGTAGCAACCATATACAAACAAGATAGATGATGCCAGCGACATGCAAACGTAGGATGAATTTCAAAATGCATTACTTTCAAACTGAGCATCCAAATCAAATTCAGTTTGCACAGTTGCATTTCTCGTGACAAGTCCTTCGAAACTAGATGCCACATCGGCATGTTCGACTTTTTTTTTGTAAACCAATTTTGTGCCTGGAAAACCTAGTTTATTGTACGAAGATGCTTTTCTAAAATGGTCCGATGAGTTAAGAATTGTTTGAATCAAAAACAAGTTTTTAGTATATACTCATTAAAATGCTCACTAAAAGTCAGCTTCGCAGTAGTGGGAGGCATGCGCTGCTATTTATAAATGTGTGTTATAAAAATCAAGCTTGTGCTACAAACATGCTTTTCCGCCACAAAGCAATAAGCCAACTACTATTAATTACAAATAGTTGAGGGTAAAAATCAAGTTTCTGATATAGACATGCTTCCATATCATTAAATTGCTTCCATGGAATTTTTAAGGCATGTACTGATTTCTAAAAAAGCAACATGGTATGACGAAATATAAGTTTTTATTACAAAATTACTTTTTCATCACACTAATTTTATTCTCAAAGTATCAACGCAAGCTCTAAAAATTGTATGAAATTTTCTGTGACACCATGTAAGTTATTACGAGTATATATTTGAAGAAAACTTGCTTTCCATACATAGGATTCATAGAAAAATTGCCAACATATAAACTTTGCGATAGGAAAGCAGGTTTATACTCTAAACTTGCTTTTCGGCCTGGCAAGTAGTTTTTCGAAAATATTCATTGGAATGCTGTCATGTGGGATCTTGTTTTGATGGTCTTGTGATGAGAAACACAACGGTCAAAACAAGTTACAGTTTGGATGCACCGTTTAGGAATAATGTGATTTTTAATTCCAATGATAACTTTTGCATGATATTGACATCTTGTACTTTGGATCGTATATGCATGTACTATTGGGGTGATTATCTCCCGTTGATCTGTTAGAACATGGTTAATAGTATAGCCATCAACCGACTATATAGAGTTGTCAGTTTACCTATAGACAATCTAATAGTCAACATGTATAAGGACACGGATTTGGTAAACATGGTTCCACGCGCACCTCTTATGAATAGTAAATTCCAAAAAAAAAATAGAATTTTTTTTTAAAATCTGAATATTTTTTGTAACAAACATAGTCGACCAATATACTCGCATATGAAGTTTCACGAAGAAATGACATCTGTGGTATTCTTGGCAAAAATGTCAAAATCGAAGCTATATTAAAAAACATTGTTTGATGAATAGTATGGTCTCAATTGTATTTGCTTCGCTAAGAATACCACGGGTGTCAATACTTCATGAAACTTCACGCGTGAGTAGAATGGTCGACCAGGTTTGATACCCCAAAATTTTAGAACTTTTTAAATTTTCCTAGTATTTCTTTCGAATTTACTATTCACGTGGATGCACATGGAACCATGTTCACCTTTGTATTTTCGACATGTATAATAGCTACTAACTAAGAAGTACTACTTTATTAATATATGACCCACCTTATACTCTCACAATGTTTTTTGGAGTCCGTGTTACAACCGGCTATTAATCTACAGCCCGCTTCCCTTCTCTCTCCCCTTCTTTCTCATCCAACTCAGCAGAAATATAACAGCTTAATCCTTACAGCCTGCTGACTATACCTGATTAGACTTGCTCTTATAGTCTTTGCATGTGAGAAAGGGACCACATAGAGTACCTCTTTTTTACTCTTTTCCGGATGTCAGAAGACATGGATGATTATTTTTCTACTAATGGTGTGTGTGCCTTGGTTGTGGTAGAGCGCACGAGCGCAACCAAGTGCGTCCAAGTTGTTATTGTTGTATTCCATCCATTGTGTGTTGGTTTTTTTTAAAGGATGCTACTTACCGTGAATTTGTGATACAATGTAAATTTCAGGCTTGAGAAAACTGTTCACTGCACCTTTGGCTCCAAGATAAGAGATTTTGCATTTGTAGGCACAAAAAGGTATATCATTAATTAGCTTGCTAATTTCGTACTTTTTTATCATTAAGTTGCTCATTTATTTTGAAAAGCCTTATCGAAAAAAAAATATTTTGAAAAGGAGGATAAACCTCAGCCTCTGCATCGAGTGATGCACACAGCCATATCTCATTAAGTTGCGTATTTGCAATGGTATAATTTATATTTGTGGATAATTTAAGGCTAACCTTATTCCTATAAAACAAGACAAATGTTAGTCATTTATTTCTTAACTTTTTCACATAGGGAAACAACTGGTCACCTTTTTCACAAAACTTATCATTTTATCATGGGTTAACCCTAAATTTTTTTTCATTTTTTTTTTCAAAAACATTGATGTGCAAGACAGTATGTGAGCAATAAGGAGTTGGAACTGCAGCAAAAACAACATGTACGAATTTTGTGATTGTTTTGTAATTTGCCACAAGTGTATGTACGAGAGCGACATGCATGCTTCTCAAGGAATACTCTGGTACATTGAGATGCAATATAGAGACGCAAACGTTTGGAACTCGGTGGCAAATGAGACTGGAATCTGGTCAATACGTGTTTCGTGATTCGGGTTGAAAGTAGCAATTATTGATATACTAATTAATGAATGTCTCCTCTGTCCCATAATATAAGACATTTTTGCAAGCTATGTAATATAAAACATTTTTGCAAGATAACATAGCTTGCAAAGGCGTCTTATATTGTAGGGAGGAGGGAGTAATATATTGTGGCAGTCTGCCAAATACACCGGTGTACTCCCTCCGTTTTTTTAGTCTACATATAAAATTTGTATAAAGTCAAATTTCGTAAAGTTTGATTAACATTATAGAAAGAATATCATGATTCACAATACAAAATTGATATCATTATATGCATCATGAAACTAATTTTCATACTATATAACATTAATATTATAGATGTTGATATTTTTTATATAAGTTTGGTCAAAATTTGCATGGTTTGACTTCAAACAAAGCTTATATGCGGAGTAAAAAACGGAGCGAGTATACCATAGAAATGAATGCTAAGGTGCATGTCAGTCACATGCAAGAACAAAATCTCTAGGGAAACACTTTTCATCGGTAGTATGATTAGAAGCATTCGCCAGGCCGATCGGCTTTCGTCGATTCTGGTTAAATCTCACTGTCAAAATATTATTTATTTTTATCATGTTGCCATATATATAAAAAAATCGTGTCATTCCTAGCCATCCGCATTCACCACGCATAACCCCCTCCCTAGTCATTCGCACATATCCCTCCCGACCCCTCTTCATCTCTCTTGCCTCACACACCTCCCCCGATCTCGCTGCCAACTGCACCGCCCTAGTCCTCTCTGATTGCGTCGCTCATCGCCTGCTTCCTTCATGCATCTTCGTCGACCAAATCAGCCACCTCACTTCCCAGATCGTTCCCCTGCTCCTGCCCATCGGTGCAAACCTCTAGGTGACATAGTAGGTGTGCCACACCGTCATTTTAGGGCCGATCCCGACATCTCCTCTGTGATTGGTGCTTCCTCAGATTACCCGAGGCTCAAACGACTGCTAGCTAGCAGTTGGCAGACTGCCACAATATATTACCGGAGGCCATTGCTGACTAGCACCCGCCGGCTGGAGCACCAGCAAGTCGGCAACGGCCTCCGGTATTTCCCCCCTCTTCATAGCCCCTCGTCAGAATCAACGGGGCGGCGGGCCAGCGACGGTGTGGCAGTGGCAGGGCAGGCATTGGCAGTGCGGCTGTGTTCCGGCGGGGCGGCGGTGGCGCGGCGGGAAGTTTCAGGCGGTTTCTAGCCCGCCAAAAGTTTACGGAAAGGAAAACTTTCCCTAAACCAGAGGAAAGTTGTGGCCAAGTTTACAGGATCCTGTAAATTTATTTCACGTTTACGGGATCTGTTGGAGACGTTTTTTGGCCCAAACTTCCACTAAATGGTACTCCCTATGTAAACAAATACTCCCTACAGAGGGAGAGCAGCGATATGGGTCATACGACTATATAGTGTTTTCCTTCTCCTTTAATAGAGCACATGCAGTTTTCCTGAATGGTTCAAAAAATAAAATCGTATGACGAAGCACGCATGGACATATAAATAATATCAAAGCGCTATGTATGTACAAATGATACTACGATAATAGAATTTAGTTGGAAGAATGTGCCTGCAAAGAGGACATCAAATACCAAATATATATATATATTTATATATATATATATATATATATATATATATATATATATATTATCTCCGTACAATGTTCACCACATCATTTCACCTGCGAACATATGACTACAGTTGAACAGGACAAGGTTGTAACATAAAACTGGGCTCAGCACTCCACATCGTGATTTATTAAGTCTTGCACATCCAATCCTATACATCAGCTCTAGAAGAACAGTAAACACCATCTCCCAAAACAATTGAAGTGTGAAGTATCTTTTTCTAGTAAAAACTGTCAAAATGTAGTAGCTAACAAAAACAACAATTTCAAAACCTAACCCCAGCCTCTGCATAAAGCGATACACGCAGCCAAAATCCCATACACCTACATGATAAAATCTATTGCCTTCAGCAAAATAGGCCCAAACCTTGTCATGTTAAGGACAATGTCCTGCTTGGACATGTAAACCTCCCCAACCTTGTCCCATCCACTGCTCCTAATGGCTTCAGGGTCTTTGATCACAGTATGGTTCCACCCATATTTCTCCAGCAACGTACTCTCCTCTGGACTGATGCCGTACTTGACATGGCCTAGGCCCATGTCCCGTGCCGGTTTACCATAGAACCCATCAGCCATGAATTCAATCCCATATGGCACAATGTGCACCACCACTCCTCCTGATCGCAGGAACACCATGTTAGTCAAGCCCGCGCCATGCGCGCCCATGATTGCATCGCACGAGTCAACAAGGCGGGCAAATTCATCAAGACTAGAGTCCATCTTCGGGTCAACCTTGACCACCTCAAAACCAAACCATTCCAGCCCTTGGACAATGTACGATGCATTGATGAACCTCCGGGTTTTGCCCCGATCAATGAGCATTATGTGGGGCTTCTTGTCAGGATCATCTCTATCAGCCTTGTAGGGAATGGCCACCTTGGCTGCAGGCAAACCATAGGCTTCTCGGACAAACAACCGAAAGTCCATCATTGTGTAGTTCTGTGGTGACAAGTTTGGATAGATGCCAAGGTCACCATGGCTCCTCAGACCAACAATGACATGTGGATAGCACCTGACCTGGTCATCTGAATCAAAATCTATGATGTCGTGTCGTGTGAGTTTGCTCAAGATTGTCATGTACTTCTTGCTGAACCAGGGTTGATTGTTTGTGATGAGGATTTGAACATCCCTGTCGAACTGGCGGGCAGTGAGGAACAGTGGAACAAGGACATCACTGAAGTCATGCCAGACATTTGCTGTGAGCCCACCAAGGGCAAATACAATGGCTGGCATGGCATGCTTGGAGGTGCACTTTGGTGCTGGTTGCGAGGTATTCAGATATTTGACGGTCACCTTCTAGATCCAAGGAAGATTCTTTCGGGACAGGGCTCGGATACTCCACTCTTCACCATCGGAAGTTTGTGTGTGCGGGACATACATGACAGTGGACGACTGACCGATGGTGCGAGCATCGCCGCACAACTCACATATGTCAAAGCATGAGTTGGAGAGGTCACAGACCGTCGAGTTCGATGGAGGTGTGCACTTGGTGTATGGTGATGAACCTGTTTCGCAATAATTGTTAGTCATCGACTTTGAATGTTCAGTACATGCTAGTATTAAATAGTTCCACGAGTACACGTTTTGATTGTGTTGATTCTCTGAATAATTTTAACGGGTGTAGCTGGTAGCAATGGCAGATATTAGAAATGAAATAGTGTTAATGCAAGATGTTTGTGCAAACAATAAATCAAAAGAAGAAAACACCACATCATGCAGTCATCTAGAAAACGAAAACAAGATAAACTGAATAAGCTCTGATGCCGTATCCAGAAAGGGTATGCGTAGACTGAGCAATCACCCCCTACAATCATAATATTTGGACCAGCGGTTTACAGTATGGTCATTGTATTCCTGATGATATTTTATAGCTCGTTAATACGAAATAGCAAACAAGAGTAACTGTCATGTTGTGCTATCAAACAATAGAACCAAATAAAACCAGAGCGAGCAATTTTTCTCAGCTTGGATAGAATTGTCACATAAGCATATTAGAATTGTCACATAAGCATATTGTGTTTCTTTCTGTGACACTAAATTACAATTTTTGTATCTTCTACATGGGTACTATGGGTATATTTGGTTAGTGCCAAAGGTTGCCCTGACAAAAAGTTGGCTAGCCGAAATTTTGGTTAAGGTTCTGCTTGCCAATGCTAACATTGGTTAGAAAAATGAATTACGGTTGGTGAAGGAGCTTTGGCATGTCAAAAATTCGATCTCCATCCAAACAAAAGCTAACGTATGGACCATGACCAAAAGATTGGTAGGGTACACTTTGGTCACAATCCAAATACACCATAAGCCTTTATGAATAAAACAATGATGTCCTCCAAACCAAATAAAGTTAGGATGTGGTACATACCTATATGGGATAGAAAGAAATTTCATTATTGTTATCACAAGCACAGACAACAATTGTACTCCCGTATAGTTGTTGTGCCTAAACATCATTTAGGTGACCGGCCAAAGAATCAGGAAAAAATGGAGAAGAAAAAAGAAAAAGAACAAAAAGGGAAAAGTATGTTTTTGGTCCCCCAAGTTCACCAAAAGTATACACTTGGTCCCTCTAGAATTTTTGAGACACATTTGGTCCCTCACCTCTCAAAACCGGGTAAATTTTGTCCAAAACCAGATTTGAGTGCAAAACCGCCCGCATGGCAGCGGTTTTCTCTCTCCCAACTTGCCACGTAGGACACCCTTGGTCAAACTAACGCCTTCCTTTCTCCCTCCTCTCTCTCTCTATCCCGACCACCTCGCCGTCGACTTGACCGGCGGCCTCGCCGGCAGCCGGTCAGAGGTGGTCCCGTCCTCGGCTGCATCTCCCCTTACTTAACCCTTGACCTTGCACTTCACGGGCAAACATCTCCTGGCTGGGAGGCAGGAGCGCAGAGATCGTGCTCGAAGATGTCATACCTCTGTCCATATGGTCGCCGTCGGCTTGCTGCAGGGACATACGAGGCAGCGTGGTATCACCAGCCAGGACGGGCCACCGAGCACCACCTCGTCGGACCAAGGCGTGCAACATGTGTGACCTCATCCACGGGGAAGAGATGGTCGGATCCGGGGAAGCTGGTTCCCGATGTAGCAGAGAGGGGGGGGTGGGGGCTCGTCGGGGGCAGATCGCTGGAGCCTGTTGTGCCGGAGACCACAAGAGGGACGTGGCCTCCCCACCTTCGTTGTTGGTGCTGCGGATCCGACCACTAGATAGTGGATCTCACCGGTGGTAGTATGGGGAGATGACCGAGCCGCTGGAGCTCCGCCGGTGGTGGGGCACCAGGGGTGGAGGCACGGGGTGGCGCGACCGGTGGAGGAGGAACGGCGTGGCGGGTGGAGGTGGGGCGGCGGGGCTGGAGGCACGGGGTGAGGAAGAAGGCTGTCAGGGGTGGGGGTCAATGTTTGACTAAATTGCTTCCACGTGGCAAGTGAAGAGAAAAAACCACTGCCATGTGCACGGTTTTCAACTTAAGTCTGGTTTTGGATGAACTTTACCCAGTTTTGAGACTTGAGGGACCAAATGTCTCCCAAAAATTCTTGAGGGACCAAGTGTATACTTTTGGTGAACTTGAGGGACCAGAAACATACTTTTCTCGAACAAAAAAAACGAAAAGAGGAAGAAAAACTGAATAACACGGAAGAAAATGGAGAAAGAAAAGAAAAAAAATCAGGAAAACCAATGAAAAACTAGCTCTTTATGCCTCAAGTAGGGTGTGCCCATACTTTAATACAAACTCGACGTGAGCTTAGCGGCTAGGAGCGCTGCGCAACACCCTAGAGACCAGGAATCTATTCTTGGTGAGGGTGTCCTGGACTAGGGGGTTATAACGCCCCGGACACACCCGTCGGCGGTCGTTATCCCTGGCGGGATCTAGACTAGGCCCACAGATCAATACTAGTCTTTCCTGCGCACTTTGTCCTCACTCGTGCGCACCCGGTAGCAACTTCCCAGTCGGTCACCCATCCTGAAATTACTCCAAGCGGAGCACGCTTAACTTTGGAGTTCTTTCTGAATGGGCTCCCGGAAAAGAAGAAATTCCTTATTGATATGAGTAGTCTAGCATCCCTATTAACCCAGGCTAGCACATACGCCCCCACTTAGAGGAACCGACGTCCTCGTCGGGCCACAGGAACGTTCCCTCTTGGCACATACGTCTGTGCGAGCAGTCCGGCACATGTGCCATGCCGTGTGCCACGACGGGTCACAAACGTCATGCACAACATGACCGCGCACCTGACACGCAAACATCCGTGTAACCACGAGGGTCGGCTGATACCAACTTGTCACGCCCAATATGCGGTCCTATCCCCAAGGAACTCGGAAGTTCCACTAAGGATAGAAGCGCATGTCGAAGACGCTTCGCAAGGTGGATATCATTACAACATACCATGTACTGAATAGATGAGAATACCAGATAAAGGCTTACACTCGCCACAAGCTATAGCATGAATACATCAATACATAGCAAACACCATACAAAAGAGCAAAATCCGACTACGGATGAAAACAAACGAAAAACACGAACGACATCCACCCTGCTAGCTCAGGCTGCCGACCAGGAACCTATCCCAAGATCGACGAAGAAGAAGCGGAAGACGAACTCCAAAAGCAAACAAGCATCGCTCTCACGTCAGATCATCGCATCACCTATACCTGCACCTGTTGTTGTAGTAATCTGTGAGCCACGAGGACTCAGCAATCCCATAACCATGGGTAGCAAGACTATCAAAGCTTAAATGGGTTTGGAAGGGTAAGGTGGTGAGGTTGCAGCAAGCACTAAGCATTATATGGTGGCTAACTTACGAGTACAAGAATAAGAAGAGTAACTACGCATAACGGGCGCAATCTAGTAATGATCAAGAAGTGATCCTGAACACCTACTTACGAGTCAAACATAACCCCACCGTGTTCTCTTCCCGAACTCCCTCGAAAAGAGATGATCACGGTTACGCACGCGGTTGGTGTATTTTAATTAGATTTAGTGTCAAGTTCTCTACAACCGGAGGTTATAAATTTCCAAGTCGCCACATAACCGTGGGCACGGCTTCGCGAAAGATTTAACCCTGCAGGCGTGCTCCAAGTAGTCCATTATAAATTACCACACGCATCCGATGGAACATCCTCACACCATGATAACGCGATGCTTACGATAAGGAATCCTGGTGGACAAGCCACTCATAACAGGCAAAACTAAACCAGCAAGACCTCCCGGTCAGCAAGATCTGTATCTAGAGCCGCGCGCTCTCTATCTACGGGCATCATCCGTCTATGCTAAGTGGACGGTAGCCAAAAGAACCCGAGTTGCCCCGAGGCGGCTCCGCCGACTGCTAGGTAGGTGGACCAGCGGTTGTGTTTTGCCGCTGGCCCGAGTTATGTTGGAATTAAAAGAGTCTCCGAGGTGGCGACCCTCTATGCATTAATTATTAGGTTCATGTTGGCAAATATTAAAACCAATGTTGGGCCTTACTGGAGAAGTCTTATCCTAAAACGAATGGACAGGGGGGTTCCCATATGCCCCACATGTGTTAGAAGCGCTCATCAAGGAACATAACACCGGTATTACGGAAACTAGGGCGGCATGAGTGGAACAAAACACTAGGCAAAAGGCCGAGCCTTCCACCCACAACCAAGTATATATATGCATTAATTAAATAAGAGATATTGTGGTATCCCAACATATCCATGTCCCAACATGGAACAAACTGCAACTGCACCTGCAACTAGCAACGCTATAAGAGGTGCTGAGCAAAGCGGTAACATAGCCAAACAACGGTTTGCTGGGTAAGGGTGGTTAGAGGTTGTATCATGGCAATTTGGGAGGCTGGCAAACAAGTGGTAGGTAGCGAGACATAGCGATAGCATCGAGACAACTAGCAAGCAAAGATAGTAGTGATATCCAAGGTAATGGTCATCTTGCCTGAAATCCCGCTCGGAAGTCGAACGAATCCTCACAATCGCAACGGAACCGGAACTATCGAGGAGAAGCACAACCGAAAAGAAGCAAACAATATGGTAAACACACAAAGATAATCATGGCTTAATGCACAATCAAGTATGATGCATGTCCGGTTTAATGAGCCATGGCATGGCAAGATGCAACAACCAAATACTACACATTAAGTGAAGCTCAATATGCAACGAGTTGCGTATTGACGAAACTCCACAAGAAATTACTTAATTCATTCCCGTTTATGCACTCAACAAGATTAAATGTTGTTAAACATGGCAAGAGGTGAAGCATAGTTAATCTACCTATCTAGGCAATTTAAATGAGGCCAAAAACAACAAACAACAACTCCGGAAAATCCCCATATGCAAATTTCGAATTTGGTACTGTTCTGCCTAAAACACAATTTTAATGTTGTTAAACAGAAAAAATAAAGTTCACCATGTTAATCTACACATTTTTCTACCCCATTTACATATAAAGTTTATTTAATTCGGAGCTACGGTTAAGTAGTTATGAAATAAACCATTTTAGCATGGCATTTATGCAAATTAAATGCAGACAACAATTTAAATGTTCTTAGCATGGATGAGGATGTCATGTCATGTTATATGCAATGTTATGAAGATGTTGACAAAAACATGGCATGGAACATTTGTCGCCATGGCGAAGGAATTGGGTGCCACGGCGGCGAAAACGGAAATGATGCCACAGCAACATTCCGGTTCCGGTAACTCGTCGAGATACCGGTGCAAAAGAAGTGTGGGCATGAGCTTGTCATGCAAAATATGTTGGGGTGATCCCGATTACCGGGTGTCCCACGTGTCGGCGGCATGGCAAACGAGGAATGCGCAATGAAACAAACGGGCACGGTGCAAGCAGAGGGTGCATCTCATACAACACATGCATTCGTCCACGGGCGGTCATCTCGGCGGTTATACCTTCAAAGCGTGCGGGTGAGGCGGACCGGGTTCGATGGGTGGATCGGGGAAGGTGGAGGCTGCTGCGATTTTGGGCGACGCGGAAAACCAGGGAGGTGGTCGGAGGCTGGTTGGAGAGAGATGGATCTGGGAGGATCCCGAGGAAGGAGGAGGCAGAGTGTGGCGGCGGCGAGGAGGATTGGATGGATGGGATGGCTGGGTCTAGGGTTTGACTGATTATATATATAGCGGAGAATCCAAAAGCGGTCTAATTGGAGTCCTCCGTTTTAGATCAGACGGTCAAAACAAATAGGCTAGAGGAGTCCAATGAATAAACCGAAGATGTTTGGGGTATTTCGGGATTAATCCAGACCCATCGGTGACGACTGCCTGGTTTGGGTTCGGGGAAGTTTTTGGACTGGGTTGCGGGGGGGGGGGGGGGGGGGTTTGCTGGGCTCAGAGAAAAGAAAGAAGAGAGCGGTCCGGTTGGTCTGAGAGAGGTCAACGAAGACAATGGGGTCTGACGAAAGGTGAACGGAGACAAAGAGAGACGCGGCACCTACGAACGGTTACGGGTTTTTATGAAAACATGCGGATGCAATGCGCATGATGACATGGCGAAGTGCAACAAGCAAAAGAATCACACGAATACGACGAAAATAAATAGAAGGCATCTGGACCATCGGTCTTGGGCTATCACAACACTCCCCCACTTACAAGAGATCTCGCCCCGAGATCTAAGAACGAGAAGAGGAAGAGAAAAGAGCAAGAGGAAGTGGTAAAACTTTATTGCTTGTTGGACAAATGCGTGAAACCAAAGAACCTTGAGAGGTTGAAGAACTTGAAAGAAAGAAGACAACGGAGATGAACGAAGTTGAAACCACTTCGTTGGCAAAGAGGGACATGGAATACGACGAGAACCTTAAAGGTCGGAAAGACATGAATCAAAAGCTCAAGGAACAAGAAAGAATATGAAACCACTCTGGTTAGAACAAGATTGAAAAGGAATAAGAACGAAAGAATTCGGATAGCACTCCGGTAAAATGGATAAGCAAGGAAAGAACATGATCTTGGCAAAACGAGATAATAGGTCGAAGAGAGCAACATCACAATGCCTCCGGAACGAAATAATAGAAGCTAAGTGTTGGAAAGAAAAGAACGGAGAAGCAAAAGACAACTTGTACCACAATTGAATTTGAAAAGCATCCTTACAAAGAAGGATTGAACAGAGTTGTTGGAAAATCAACAACGGAAAGAATAAGCTTGTTGTGGGCTTATGGAAAACATCTCCAAACTTGAGGTGAAATTCTGCCACTAACGGAACAATCGATTGGTTGAGATCAACAAAGAGATGAAAACTTCTTTCACCGAGAAGAGAAGGAGAAACTTGGATCATTGATAAGCACCACAATAGCAACATTTCTTAGGGAGGGCTTTAGGTGAAATCTAACCCAAGATACCTCCAAGAAAGAAATTGTTGGGTTGAAAGAACTCATGAACGAAGAGAAAACGATGGTTTTACAATATCTCATTCCTGACAACTTGTGAATCATGAAACACGAAGGGACATTGTCAAGAATGACATAACACCATCTCAAAAGACAAGGTAGAAAGGATTTGCACTTTGAAATGCAAGACGAAGAATACTTGAGCTCCTCCAATAAGAATCTTGAAGAATACTTTGAGAATGAATTAAATCCTTAACGAACCACCAGGAAGAACCTCTTGGAAGAACTCCGGAAACGAAAGGATGCTAGAACAGAAGTGAAGGTTGAAAAGATTAAGATTTGAAGCCTTGCAATGATTTAGATGGAGCTTCATGACGAGATAACTGAGAAAACTTGGAACTCCGGAAAAGAAAAGATGAACAACTTAGAAACGAGAATTTGATATCAAGAACGATCTCCCTAAGAAGGAATTAAACCACCTCGATGAAATAAGAATAAGGATTACATTATGCTTATCCTTCATCAACTTAAATTGATGAAAAGCAATGGATTGGCATGCCACTTATTCTTGTTGAAACGCATTGAAGAGAGATATAGTGCAAACTTGGGAAAGTCTTCAAGGAACCACCGGTAGGATTTTGAAAAGAACGAATGAATGGATACGATAACAAGGAAGAGGAATCTTTAACGAACCACCATAAGAATTGAAAACGAACGAAGAAAAGAGAATGAATCGCCGAGAATAATTAGAAAATGAATGAAGATACTTGAGGGAATTAGATACAAGAGAACGAAGAGATCACGAGCTTATTAAAGAATACTTGAACGAAGCACCGGAAGAAATTAGGGAATGAGAGTTGAACGTTGAAAAGGAATATATCTTCGAAAATGATGGCCTTCGGAGAATCAAAATGAAAACAACTCCTCAAATCCTCCGGATGGGTATGAAAAGAATTTCTGGCGATCAAAACAATTTGAGAGGATTACATGAAGCTAGAACCACGAATCTTTAAGAGAACGGAGCAAGATATAGAGTAAAACTCTTCTTCGGTCTTCAAATGCTGAGAATGACGACGAGGAACAGCACCAAAATTATTGAGATGCTCCGGAACAATGAAAAGAGTAAGATAGGGATCAAAATGAAATGATTTGAAGGAAATCTCGAAGAAGACAATTGACTGATGAAAATTCATTCTTACGTCACACTTGAAAGAATTCGGAAATAACTCCGAAAAAATTAGAAGAGTCAGGTAAGATCCTGGGAAAAGACCTGTGGGTTATGGGCCCACTCAAAAGAAACACAGTTGGAAATGATTGCTTAGAAAGAGATGATTGCACCGGTTGATTTAAATGGCTTGAATGAGGTAACAACCTCGAAATATCTCGAATGGATCTTGAATGGAAACATGAATCTTCTGAGATACTTTCTTCGCACCGGAAAAGAATAGAGACAGGCGAATAAACAAGAGAAGCTTGGATACGAACTTCCAACACAGGAAAACATTTGAATAAAACAAAAGGATAAGATGACCAACGAAATCTTGAATTAGACCACCAAAGAAGAAAACGAGAACAAATAATATTGAACTTGTAGCTCCTGAGCATCTTCATGAGAATCACCGGTTAAGAACATTGAAGGAAAAGAATGGAGAGATTTCTCATGAATAAAATGGATACTTGATTTGAGATTTCTGACTCCGTGAAGAAAAAGGGGTGGGTGGGTGGGGAAAAAGAAAAACAAGTTGGGACGAGTGAAGCGAACATCGTTGAGAAGCTAAGAATTAATCTTGCAAAAGACGAAGAGGATGGAATAACTCGAAGAGAAGCACGCCGGTTGAGAATAATTTTCCCTGACAATCTTCATGATCAAGAAGGATTAGCACTCCCATAGAAATATGAGAGCATGGAATCAACACTTGACTTCGAAGCAACTCGAATACCACAACTCAAATAAAGGATTGGGCTTGCAGAATAAGCCGGAATAAACATATGATAGAGATTTCATCCGAAATTTTCGTGGTGGGGCCCACACGGGCTCGATCGTATAGAGACCATCAAGTACATTGCTGCCCTTGGCATACGAAGCATCCCCGAGCCGTAGCAAAGCTACAAGGGCTCTTTAAGACACCACGAGACCACTGTAAAAACGACCGTGAGCAGGCGTACCACTAGACGTCGAACCCCAATCTCATATCATGCATCTGTCGGAAAGATATCCTAGGTAACTACTTGAATTCCCACCTAAGAACTCCCGAAACTTCTTGGTTATGCGATCAGGTTGCGGGTCCAGGAACCTACTCAGCAAACAACAACCTAATCAGCTGCAACTGCATCCGCAACCCTTAACACACAACCAAGAAACTTCGCAAATTCGTCTACCTCAGACCTTCGAAAACACAGCGATACTAGTCACGGTGGATCATCCGAGCTATCTCCTCCAGTACTGGGGAAAAGTCACGGCACTATTTGCCACCACAAAAAGTATAGAAGTGTTTTAATGTCGGCGTCCTCTGGTATTCAGGAACTGGAACGATAGTGAATGTGACAAGAACCCCTTGGAGCTCAACTCCTCGGGTCCAATCCATACGGTCAGGAGGCACCAAGAAAAGAATTCTGTCACACCGATATCGCAACGATTCCGATATATAGCAATTCCTCACCAGAGCGACGAAGGGGATAAGGAGTAAAAAGAATTCCTACTCTCCGATATATAGCTAGACTCAAAATAGTTTTTCTTCTAAACTCGCCAACAGTTCGATCAATCAAGGGGGCTCCTATGGTCGGTCGAGGCTCTGATACCAACTTATAACGCCCCGGACACACCCGCCGGCGGTCGTTATCCCTGGCGGGATCTAGACTAGGCCCACAGATCAATACTAGTCTTTCCTGCGCACTTTGTCCTCACTCGTGCGCACCCGGGAGCAACTTCCCGGTCGGTCACCCATCCTAAAATTACTCCAAGCTGAGCACGCTTAACTTTGGAGTTCTTTCCGAATGGGCTCCTGGAAAAGAAGAAATTCCATATTGATATGAGTAGTCTAGCATCCCTATTAAGCCAGGCTATCATAGGGGTACTCGGGCTGCCGGCCTATCTCTCGTAGGCCGGACTAGTAGACCGCCCTTTACTCATCAAAGGAAGGCCGGATAGTGGGCGACCCCGTGTACCAGAAGGAAACCTCCGAAGACTTGGCGTCTCCTCCAAGAAATATTTAGCGTAAACGGCATGTTTATCTCCTGATGGCAACCGACCATGTGTAACCCTAGGTTCCTCTTGTGTTTATATAAACCAGAGGGTTTAGTCCGTAGAGGGGGAGAATCATCATAACCACCTAGGGTTTAGCCCATCCGATCTCGAGGTAGATCAACTCTGTAATCTTCATACAACCACATCAATACAATCTAGCAGGACGTATGGTTTTACCTCTTCGAGAGGGCCCAAACCTGGGTAAATCGCTATCTCTACGTTCCCTGTTACTCATTGATCCCAAGATCCACAGTTCGGACCCCCTACCCGAGGTCTGCCGGTTTTGGTACCGACACTTGGGTTCCCCCAATTTCTTCTGTCTTTTTTAAGACTGCACGTGCGTAACGGGCCGGCCCGACACTGTAGCTCTCGATGCGAGAGTTCCCTCTCGTCTCGCTTAATGCGGGAAATAGACGATGTGGAAAATAGGTGAGCGTGGGAGGAATTGGCCGGCAGCCTACTGGGACTAGCGAAGCGAGGGGGGGTGTGCACCCGCTACCAAATACACTGTTCTGGATTCTAAAAAAAACATTGTATTTGGCGCTTAAGGCGCGAAATAGGATACGCTGAGACATGGTGGGCGCCCCCATGTCTCGTTTATAGCGAGACAGAGGGCAGCATTACTAGAAGGTAGGCCATAGCCTCATTTGTTTCTTTTTTTTTTGCACGTTCTTTGTTGTGGTTTTTTGATCATGTATACGAAAAAGTATAGAATGTGTATGAATTTTTTTTTTGATATTGTATTTAAAATATGTTAAATGTGTATGAAAAATGTTCCTGGTGTATACAAAAAATCTACAAATGTGTATGGAACTAGAAGGTAGGCCATAATAAAATGTTCAATGTTTGTTCGAGAAAATTTTGAGCATGTATTTGGGAAAGTGTTCATAACTTATTTTTAAGAAAAAAAAGTACATCATATATTTTAGGAATGTACAATGTGTATCAAAAGAATGTTTCACGTGTACACTAAAAATGTATAACAAAGAAAAAAAGAAAAAACAAAGAAGAAGAAAAGAAAACCAAATAAAAAAGAAAAGAAAAGGAAAACAAGGAAACCGGAGGAAATCACTGGAAAAAAGAAAAGATAACAAATAAAACAAGAAAACAGGAGAAACCCAAGAAAAGAAAAAAAAACTAAAGAAAAGAGAAAGAAAAAAACCAATAGAACCGGGAATAAAACGATGAAAAATGGTGCAAAAACAAAGAAAAATTAAAATTTTAAAACAAGAACGCCATCAAGAAATAAAAACCGAAAGGAAAAAAACGAAAAAAAGGAAAAAAAACAGAGAAGAACGCAACATACACAAGTATAAGTGAAGGAGTGATAAGAACGGGCGAGCGGGCGTGAGCGAGTGCTAAGAACGGACTGGCCTAGTATTGTACAACACTCGAAAAAACTTCAGATGAAACAGCCGCCAGCCGCGGGGCGCATAGTGGCGATCCAACTGCGGCCAAGCAGCGTGTGGTTCAATCAGTGAAAATTCCCAAAAGAAGAAATGAGATAGAGGGATCAAACCACCTCCCGTTGGGGAATGAACACGGCTAGCCACTGAAATACATGAGCATTCGTGTATATATACGCAGCGAGGGTACATAAGAGCTATTAACAACAACAGATCTAAACATGTATTGAAACTAGAAATGCAAAAAAATTACAAAAGGAAATAGTGATATATTTTTTGGAACGCGAACATTTTAAGATTTGTGAATTTTAAAAAAACTCAAACATTTTTATAAACCATAAACGGTTTTTAATCTGTGCATATCTTTTGGAAAGCAGGAACATTTTTGGAAATTTTTAAAGAAATTGAAACACGGATGGGTTTTTTCGAAAACATGGTCATTTTTTTAACAGAATGGGAAACTTTTTTTGAAACTCTGAACAAAATTTGAAAGGCTAACCTTTTTAGATCTGTGAACAATTTGTGGAAACGGGGACAGTTTTTGGAACTCTGAACAATTTTTGAAATCGTCAACATTTTGCAAATTTACGGGCAGTTTTTCAAAAAAAAAAGAATTTTTTCTAAAATTTGGAACATATATATATAATCACATTTTTTGAAATTTGTAAAATAAAAATATTTGAGAAAAAAATAAAATAGGAACACTTTTTGAAATTCTGGACAATTTTTGAACACTTTTTGACATTGTGAACATTTTTTGGAAAATATGAACAATTATTGAAAACGCGAACAGGTTTTTGAAATTTCAAACATTATTTAAAAGTGAAGAATTTTTCAATTTATTAATTTTTTGGAAATAATAACATTTTAAAATTGTGAAGAAATTGAAAATTACAAACATTTTTTGAAATAGTAAACAAAATTTGAAACATGAACATTTTCTAAATTCCAAACTATATTCAAAATTTTCAAACCAAGTTTGAAAATAAAAATAAAGTTGAAAAATAAAAAATGGAAAAAGGAAAGAAAAAGAATAAACGGAAATTTTAATAAGAAACAGAAAAAACAAAAAAGAAAGAAAAGAAAAGAGACAGAAAAGGAAAAAACAAGAAAAGCGGAAGTGTGCTGCCTGTCAGGGGCGCTCCTGTGCGGAACCCTGATAGTTTGCCGTAATATGCGGCAAGTAAGGTTTTCTGGTACGCTGGCTATAAGTGAGATATAGGGTTTGAGAGACATAGTCACGCCTAATACCGTAGACCATCACTTAATAACCGTACATGTTTTTCTTGTTAAAGAAATAAAGGCCCAAGGCCCAGTTTGATAAAGGAAATAATGGTTCGGCTTATTCTTCATGGAGACAAGGCACCATAAGAAAAAAAAACTTGCACTGCTCTGATGGCACTTTCGGCAGTTGGGGTGGGGTTGCTCCGTGCTCGCAAGTACCTGGGTTGGGTGCTTCATGCACATGTACCTATGATAGAGCGAAACGGTTGTTTGAGAAGAGCTTTAACTGCTAGGTGTTCACGTGTCCCTCCCGTGCTGGCCATGGCCTACCGACAGTGGCGTTTCCATGTGTAAGCAGTGGGGTCAGCTGACCCACAACTTTTTTGATTACAAGTCTAGTTCTATTCATGTTTGTGTGAAAAATTAGGACATTTTAGATAGATTAGTGCATTTGAACCCATAGCTTTTTGGTGCTGGCACCGCCGGTGCCTGCAGTGCTGCTGTGCCGTCGTATGTCAGCTATGGGGCTTGATCGCGCAAGGGAAGCGGCCAGCTGTTGCATCCAAACTTTCCAACCAATTTCGCTTAATCGTTCTTTGATCAGCTACGTAATCTAATCCATCGTGGATTGCCAAGGTCGATCTACTCAAGGAAACACGGCAACTAGTAGTCATCAACTCATCATAGGCCAAGGCAGCGAAGAGCTGTTGCATCTAATTTTATCCGTTCTTTGATCAACTATCGTAATCTAATCCATTGTGAATGGCCAAGGTTTATAGTAGTGCATCAACTGGGATTATTCATCGGGTGCGTAGGAACGAAGGAGGAAGACGCAACGCGTGGTTGAACAACTCAAAGTCTGAAGAGTAAGCACAACCGCGTGCTTGCTCACTAATCATATGTCACGCCCTTTGTTTATTCTCCTCCTACTCGTTGACGTTGCTCTCTTCCGACTCCGTCAGCCCATCAAGTCAGCTCCTTCCATCGTCCTCTGCTTATTAATGCCAATGGAGATTCATCAGCACTAACCACCCCGTGATCCAGTCCTCGCTTAGCGCCTCCACTGTCCACCCTCAACGCCTCCAGCCTCCCGTCCCAGGTTTGTGCTGCTTAATGCTAATCGAGATTTATACGCTTATTAGTTCCTCGTATGTTTCACTGCAAATGGATAACATGTCTGAATCTTTCAGATCTCTATTACCTTGCTGTGTTTACATCTTCTCTCTTGTGTTTGGTTACGTGCCGCCAACTCTGATCCAGTCGTGTCCAAGTGTACTCCAGCATGGACAATTTCCAACATAGTGAACTTCTTGCCCTCGAGACGGCGTTAGGCAAGGAAAGCGGGGATCCAATCGTCATTCCTATCTCCGTTTTGAAGGCCATCACGAACAATTTCTCTAACGATCAAGAAATCGGTTGCGGTGGGTTTGGAGCGGTTTACAAGGTACTACGTGCACACATAAGCTCGCACCTACGCCCATGGTCATAACCTTTCTTTTACAAAAAAAGGATTACCTCGGCCTCTGCATCATAGGATGCACACAGCCACCATGGTCGTAACCTTCATGCTGATAATTATGCTTTGAACTGCAGGGCACGCTTGGAAATGGCATGGTTGTTGCCGTGAAGAAGCTCCACGAAAATGTTGGAGTTCTTTCCAAAAATTTCAATAGTGAGGTCGATTGTCTTATAGAGGTCAAGCACAAAAATATAGTACGGTTCCTGGGGTACTGTTCGGACACGCAAAAGGTACTAATGTCGTTTCAAGGAAAAAATGTCTGGGCAGAAGTGCGGCAGAAGTTATTATGCTTCGAGTACCTAAGTAAAGGGAGCCTTGCAGACTATCTCACTGGTAAGATCAGCCATGTTATCTTTACATATAGCAAATGTCTTGACTTTTGTTCTTTTTTTCCCCTCGAAATTGCTTTTGGATCCCAGGCTGCATGGAGCTTGGATTTTAGAAAAATGTGAAAAATCATAATTTTAAGGGTTAAAAGAATATGATAAAATACACACATATCTTTTTTCTTCTCGAAAAACTTCTGATATATTCATCGTCAATCATGGCAGAACAACGAACACTGGAAATAATAAAAATTACATCTAGATCCGTAGACCACCTAGCGACGACTACAAGCACTGAAGCGAGCCGAAGGCGCGCCGCCGTCATCGCCCCTCCCTCGCCGGAGCCGGGCAAAACTTGTTGTAGTAGACAGTCAGAAAGTCGTCGTGCTAACGCCCCATAGGACCAGCGCACCAGAACAGCAACCGCCGCCAATGAAGAGTAGTAGTGTAGATCAGAAGGATCCAACCTGAAAACACACAAACGTAGACAAATGACGACCAGATCCGAGCAAATCCACCAAAGACAGATCTGCCGGAGGCACACATCCACACGCCCACCGACGATGCTAGACGCGTCACCGGGACGGAGGCTAGGCGGGGAGAACTTTATTCCATCTTCGGGGAGTCGCCGCCGTCTCGTCTTCCTGAGTAGGACACAAATCCTAACAAAACTCGAAGGAACCTCTAAAAACGGAGCCCTCCCACCGGCAAGGGCCACCGCGCCTCCATGTCCCTAAGGCCACTGAAGACGAGGCGGACCGGTGGCGGCGCCTGCGGGAGGCAAAGAAACCCTAATTTCTTTAGGGAGGAGGCGGCTGCCTGCGAGCAGAGCGAATGCACACATAAATACACACGTTTCTATATCTACATGAAGGTTCTTTTTCTGGTTCGTATTTCCAAAAACCGACCGGTTACCAATTCTTTTGTTGAACCCCAAGAAACCGCACTACCGTTCGAATTTCTTGAAATAATTAAATTTAAAGGCTAAAAATATGTCAAATAGGCAATGTAGGCATGTGTTAGTGTTACTCAAATGCTTGGTCTGTCGGAAAGGTGTGTAAGGGCATCTCCAACACCGACCCCAAATTGGACACTGTATTCGTCCGTGGACCAATGGGGACCAGTCCGTGGACAGTGATGCGGGATGTAGGAGCCGGTCATCCAACGGTGACCGCATACATTTCAAAACAAATTTGAAGAAACTGGACGAAATTCATGCAAGCCTGATAATTTTCATATAAACCAGAGCACATTCATTACATTTTCGACATATTTCATTAAAAAAAACGACCGGACCTAAACCTAGTCTACGGTGTCGCCCGTCTTCCAAGTCCTTATTGTTCCCTTCCGGCACTGGCTGTGTCCATGTCCGGCGGCGATGAGACCCGTGAAGTGAAGGTGGGGTCGCCGGCGAGGAAGAGTAGGACATGGGACACGGACCGGCCCACTTGGGAATCGAGGCCCCGCCGCCTCCCATGCACTACTGTTCCTCATCGGAGTTCGCAACCTGTCCGTCGCCGGTGGACGTGGACGGGGCGGCACGCTCGTCGTGCCACCGGCGCCAACGAAACGTCGTTGGCGGCACAAAGGACGCGCAGCTGCCGCTATTCTCGTCCGTGATTGCCAACGCCGCCAACGCCGCCTCCGCGTCCGGCTGCGCCATGACCGCGTTGGGAGCGGCCTCGTAGAGTGCCCGCTGCTCAGCGACAAAGTTGGGGTTCTCCACCACCATGGCCGTCGCGGTTTCCTCGCTCGCACGCTCGTCGTAGATTTGGCCCTCCGGCCTGCCAGCCGGTGCTGCTCGAGAAGGGAGAGGTTGTAACACTGCTCCTGACATAGGCGCCTGCGCCGGATGCTCCTCAGCCATGGCGGCGTTGATGTCCGTCTACGCCTGCTCCATGGTCTGGCCGACATGGACTGCCGTTGGCAGGGGCGCTGAGTCGTCATCAGAGCCCGTCTCCATCGTCGGGTCATTGTCGGAGACCTCCGAGGAGCTGGCCGGCATGCCAGCCTCTATCCGCCAGTCACGGCGGCCCTGCTAGCCGACCGCAAGGGCGGCCACCTCATGCTTCTGCTCCGTCGAGAGGATCTCCCACAACGTGTTACCACTCATGGTCATGGCTGATGTGGTGCACGTGAGAAGGATGTGGAGCGGACGTGTTATGGTGCGGTTTGTGCCGGGAGTGACTTCATTTAAATAGCGGATGTCGTTCAGGCCAAGCGGCAGGGTGTGTCAATGAGGGCGTCGGAGTTGGTTTCTTGGCCGACGTGCCTGTTTAATGGCGGCAGACGGACGGCCGGGCAACCCGTTTGAATGAGGTAGATATTTGTCACGTCACGTCCAATAACGTCTCTCCGGCATTCAACAGGGGCGTACCACGGGGACGCGGCATGGGCGGCGCTCTTCGCCGGCGAGCCGCTTTGATGCCGACGCAAGTGAGAGGTCACGTCCGCTCTAGAACGGCAAGAATGCGAAGCTAGCGCTCTAGAACGGCAAGAATGCGGGGCAACCGCTTCGGATGGGAAAGGGTATGGGCGAGGTAGAGGGTTTTGGGTGGGTCCGGGATGTCGGACATGGGCGTGGAAGTGGTCCGTACACTCGCAAATCCGTCTCCGGTTTGCTTCCGGTCTGCGGGAAAAAGGACGTTCGGACCGCGTTGAATGGCAAAACACGTCCGGACCGTGCGGTCCAGACGGATGCGGGCGGTTTGAGGCTCCGCGTTGGAGATGCCCTGACCTGTACACCTGGAGGCCACAGGATCAGAACCCGTATATGCGATCTATCCCCGTATCTACCATAAACCTTTTTGAGTTTTTAAGCTTTAATATAAACAGTGTTCAGCCAAAACTTACTACAGCTGCACACCCCGCGGCGGGCCGATGAGGATGCCTGAGTTGACCAGTGGAGCAGCGATGGTATGTATGTGAATCATGTTAAAGTTGCAAAAAAAAATCAAAATATTTTTTGAATACGTTCGAATGAAAAGATTCCAAGATTCTACAAGAATTGCCGTTTACTTTTACGTTATTTTATTAAAGGCTTTGATAGTAACTTCATCAAATAGTTTATTTTTCATGGGTAATGGACAAAATTAAATCTACGTCTCATACTTCATGCATATGTGACTCAAAATTTACGTGTTTGCTTTTTATAATGTGATATGTCAACATTCGATTGTACTTTAGCTGTCTAAATTCCAACGTGCACGTGTATCTTACTAGTACAGGGGTGTGTTAACATTTCTGTAAAATTTCATATGGAATATTTTTTGTGTGTGTGTGTAGCTCACACCCAATACGGATGTCATTAATAAAATTTACATAACCATACCATACATCATTATGTACTATTCTCCCACAAATCTTTTGGAGTTATTAAAAAAATGCTGGGGGGGGGGGGGGGGGTCTAACCCACACCGCGCAGCCAGGTGAGGATGCCTGAGCTGACCAGTGGAGCAGGCGATGATATGTATGTGTATCATGTTAACTTCAAAATTTTGTTTGAATACTTTCAAACAGAAAGATTCAAAAATTCCAAGATTTTAAAGGAATTTCAATTTACTTTTACTTTATTTCATTTTTTGTTCAAGGGACAGTAACTTCATCAAATAGTTTATTTTTCAGGGTAATGGACTAATTCTCATACTTCATGCATATCTGACTCTAAATTCACATGTTTGCCTCTTGTAATGTGATATGCCAACATTGGATTGTACTTTAGTTTTCTAAATTCTGAAGTGCACATGTATCTTACTAGTACAAGGATGTGTTTAACATCTTTTGTAAAATTTCGTGATGAAATATTTTGTGTGTGTGTAGCTCACATCATCATTAAAATTTACATAACTATAGCATACATAATTATGTACTATTCTCCCATAAACCTTTTTGAGTTCTTATCCAAAAATTGCTATAGCGGGGGGTTCTAACCCACACCCCGCAGCCAGATGAGGATGCTTCAGCTGACCAGTGGAGGACTCAATGATATGTCTGTGTATCATGTTAAATATTATATATTTTGATGCAAATAAATTAAATTTGTTTTAATAATTTCAGACGAATAAAATCCTACATTTACAAGATTGGTTGGAAACCAGTTCTTACGACCTATCTCCCAAAAAAGGAAATCGAGAAAATAAAACATTGACTATACCACTATATAGTGTACGAATTTTTTTAATATTGTCTATTGGATGAAACCAATCCTATGTTGAAGAGTTAGCCAGTCTGATTATTTTGGCCACTGCATATTCTATTCACTACACCAACTTCTGCTACATGTACTATCTAGAATATTTATTGGCTAAGTTTAAGCACAATACACTACATGCACAAACCTCAAAACACATACACTTCTCCTTCATTCTACAATCTTCCCTATTGTACATTAATTCCGTGAAATCTTTTCTTCTAAATGAATTGTCATTGCCTTTTATACTTTATAATAATGCACAATATGCATGAACCTACAATTTTTTTGATTCTTCCATATTTTAGTTCTCACAAAAATTTGCTCTAAAAGAGTAGCCATTTACTTTTACTCTATTTCATTTTTTTTGTTCAAGGCTTTGACAATAACGTCATCGAATAGTTTACTTTTCAGGGTAATGAAAACGTGAATTGAATCTACGTCTCATACTCCATGCATATGTGACTCTAAATTTACATGGTTGCTTGTCATAATGACATATGTCAACATTTGATTGTACTTTAGTTTTCTAAATTCTGACGTGCATGTGTATGTTACTAGTACAGGGATGTGTTTTACATTTCTGTGGAATTTCATGATGAAATATGTTTTTTATTGTGTAGCTCACACCCAATATGTATTTCATCATTAAAATTTGCATAACTATAGCATACATCATTACGTACTATTCTCCAACAAACCTTGTTGAGCTCTTATCCAAAAATTGCTATTGCGCGGGTTCTAACCCACACCGCGTGGCCAAATCAGGACGCCTGAGCTGAGCAGTGGAGCAAGCGATGATATGTGTGTGTATCATGTTAAATATTATATATTTTGACGCAAAAAATTCAATGCAAAATTCGTTCCAATACTTTTGAATAAAAAAATCCTACATTTACAAGATTTATCGAAAACCGGTTCTTCCAACTCATCCCTAAAAAAAGGGAATAGAGAAAATAAAACGTTGACTATACCACTATATAGTGTATGAGTTTTTTAATATTGTTTATCGGACGAAGCCAATCCTATGATGAAGAGTTGGCCAATCTATCCTATGATGAAGAGTTGGCCAATCTGAGCATTGTTGGTCACTAGATATTCTATTCACCACACCAACTTCTGCCACATGTACTATCTAGAAGATTTCTTAGGTAAGTTTAAGCACGATCCACTACATGCACAAACCCAAAACACATGCACTTCTTCTTCGTTCTACAATCTTCCCTGATGTACTTTAATTCCATGAACTCTTTTCTTCTAAATGATTTGGCATTGTTTTTTTTTACTTTATGATCATCAATGCACAAACCCACAATTTTTTAGATTATTTCGTATTTTAGTTCTCACAATTTGTTTTGCTCTTAAAGAATTTCCATTTACTTTTACTTTATTTCATTTTTTGTTCTACGCTTTGACAATAACTTCATCCAATAGTTTATTTTTTAGTGACATGAATTAAATCTACGCCTCATGCTTCAGGCATATGTGACTCTAAATGTACACGTTTGCCTGTTATGATGTGATATGCAACATTAAATTTTACTTTGGTTCTCTAAATTCCAACGTGCAATGCACGTGTATCTTACTAATATAGGGATATACTTAACATTTCTGTGCAATTTCGGGATGAAATATTGTGTTTTGGTGTGTGTAGCTCACAACAACACGTATTTAATCATCGAAATTTATAGAACTATAGAATACATCGTTATGTACGTGTGTATTTTTTATTTAGAATTTTGAAACTTTATATTTTGATTTTTGAAATGTTTGAAAAAGGGCTCCATGGAGCCCAGGAGCAAGAAATCATTTCTCCTTTTTTTCCCGTCTTATAAAGGGAAGTTTGTATGCTTTTGTGACGAATGAAAAGTAAAATGACCAAATGAACATAATTTTTCATTGATGATTGTGATTACAAATGCATAGTCCTTGAGGGGACGCTTTGTACATTCATGTTGGTTTGCAGAGATGCAAAGGAACAGCGTGCCCCTACAAATGAGTAACTGCTTGGCGGTTAGCAATAGTAGAGATTATCCTTAATTAACTCATGGTTAACTAAATTTGAACTTGTCTGATGGCATAATAAAATTATTTTTTGTATTACTCTTCGCAGGGCCGTCTTGCGGACTTCAGTGGTGCACACGATATCGAATAATCAGGGGGGTCTGTGAAGGCCTGCACTATCTTCACCACCACCACCAGCCTATTATTCACTTGGATCTCAAACCTCAGAATATATTATTGGACGATAATATGGTGGCTAAAATAGCGGATTTTGGTCTATCAAGGCGCTTAAGTGCAAGCCAAAGTCGGATTATAACCGAAAATAAAGCTGGGACGCCGTAGGCTACATTATTTTCTAAGAAGTCCATTTGTTTTATCAGAGATCATCCAACTCTTTTGTATATCCATTCATTCATTAATCACTCACTACATCAATTTTTATTCAGGGGATATTTTGCTCCAGAATTTATCAATAGCGGAGTAATCACAATGAAGACAGACATATATAGTCTAGGGATTATTATCATAGAGATTCTGATGGGATTTAAGCAACAACCCAATCTCGACCAGGTAATAATCATTTAAATAACTATTTCAACATAGTGGGTGCACTTCATTAAAACTAATTTGTTTGGTCCTATTCAACACTCCTAGCGGTTTCAAAATCCATGTCACTTTTTTATTAAAAGGAGATTAAACTCCTGGCCTCTATATTGTATGATGCACACATCCATGTTTATTAAACCAGTGTATCAAACATCCAACATATTACAAAGAGTATAATAAAATCTACATCAAGTACATGTTATTTATACACTACATGTTTTTTCAATATACACTATATGTTTTGGTTCCCTATTTGAAAATGTTGCCCCTGATGAAACTTTTAACGCGCTATGATTGTAAAATTGGTAGGTGTTGGAAAGTTGGACAGACACGTTTGGGACATCACAGAGCCATACACTATTAGAACAAGTGAAAGTATGTGCTGAAATAGGGATAAATTGCACAAATTATAACCCAGAGAACAAGCCTGCTATAGATGATATTATCCATAGACTTGGGGAAAAGGATCTCGCAAACTCGTCTCCTAGAAGTATCGCAAGTACTTCATCCGCTCCGCTTAGTGGAGTAAGTACCTACCCTCTCGAGCTATGCTTTCCGTTCGAGGCAGAAAAGCGTATCGATTGCCCGCTGAGCATAACTAACATGACAGATCGTTATGTGAACTATTGGGTTGTACCGCAATTCCCCAATATGTATGCTCCTTGTAAGCACGAACTCGTGAATGAAATCCGTACTGGAACCAACAATCTGGACCCAATGTCAACTGGCTCTTTCAATGTGACAATGCTCGAGAAACAACAACCGCCACTAGACGCGGGCATGTTTGAGATAGTGATGATTGCCATGGGGAGCAGGAGCGATCTTAAAAAGCTGAAGTCATCAATTTGGTGATGAGCCTAAAATTGATGGTGAATTATTGAAGCGAGTCGACGAGGTAGGGGGCGAGGTGCATACAGCAATGCTAAGGGCTGTCATCAGCCTACCAAGTGAGGGGGGAGTGGCCCTCAAGGTGAGTTATGCATATCAAGTATTACGGAGCTGTAGAGTAACCCAGGAACCGGTTAATACCACATATCATTTAGATAATACTCCTTCCGTCCCATAATATAAGACGTTATTACATCAAGTATGTTATGGGATGGAGGGGGTATATCATTTGTGACGACTAATAATCTCTTCTTGTCCCAGATCGTCTCAAGTGAGAAATTTACGGATCTTCGATCGATAGATGTGCATCCCACACAGCCCTGGTGAGCATCATCTTTTTATTTTTTGAAAAGGAGGTTTAACCTGTCGGAAATCCAATTTGGCTCCCGGGAGCACGTGCTCCTGGGCGCGAAAATGATTTTTAAAATGTCAAAAAAAATCCCAACGATATTTTTATGTATTCATAGTCACATACAAATGCTACCTGCAAAGTTTTAGGCAAAAAGGTTAAACATTTTGGCCTGTGCAAAAAAAAAAAATTGTACACCAAATGTTACCCTAAAATGTCACTCCGAATTTGTTTTTTCACCGACGAAACACTACTACTCCGTTTCGCGTGGAAATTGTCAAGCATGCTTGCGACACTAACACAAACATCCACAAAAAATTCAGAATTTTTTGAAAACATATTACTACTCTTTTTTGTGTTACTGTTCATCCAGGAGCAAATGCTCCCGGGAGCCAAAACGCCCCCCCCCCCCCCCCCCCCCCCCCCCCGGCGGCCTCTACATCATTGTAATGCACATAGCCAAAATGTGTTGGATATTATTAACTTTGGGCTGAAATTTCGTCCCCTAGGATTTTGGTGGGTCATGATAAGCATCTTTCCATCTGGGACTACAAGAAGAAGGTAGTGGTATTTGACATTACGTACATGCCTTTCACACTAAGCTTGTTTATAAGTATTTCGTACAGTTATGGTTCAAAAAAAAGTATTTCATACAGTTGGGCACACCTTTATTTATTTTTTGATATATAATTGCCAGGCAACAGTGGCTGCATTGGATGTCGTGGGGGCAACAATGGTTTATTCGGTTAGGTTCATCCCTCAACGGCATTGGTTTGTAGCCGGGGATGATAGTGGATACATTCACGTGTACTCGTGTGTTACAAGGAAAGAAGTTAAGAGATTCCAAGCTAGAGACGGTGATAGCTCGTATGTCACCTCACTGGCGATTCACCCTACCAGCCCGTACCTACTATCTGCGTGTACGGACGGTGTGGTCAAGTTGTGGGACTGGGAAGGGGGCTGGGAATGTATTCGAACAGTTCACTCAACTGCAGGTTCGATCCAAGTTAAGTTTAATCCCAAGGACACCGACACCTTTACTAGTTGTTGCACAAAGGGCACAATGAGAATGAAGGTTGGTATTCTGCTACTTAGGCTACGTGCATTTCTAAATGAGCAGGGAGAAGAGGTCTTGTTTTCATTATCTAAATAAAAGGTTCATGTCCTAGATTAATCTGATTTTGATTTTGATCCACCGTGTACAGGTCTGGTCAATTTATCCTTCCGATCAGCCTATCGCAGCAATAGAACAAAATTCGTCCAGCCTCTATGATCACGTTTTCACCGAGGGTGATCAGAACCATGTGGTTATGCTTATCCATGGTCTGGGTCTGCAGGTAAGTATTGTTGTGTGCATCTTATATGGGATAGCAATAGAGCTGAATATGTAATGATTTTCATTTCTTCTCGTGTCGATTCAGATATGGGATCTGGAGACAAAGACATGTGTTCACACACTTCGTGGGACGAAACGGTTGGTTCGTGCACTAGCTTGCCACCCAACGCTTCCGTTAATAGCCGTAGGAATCAAGGAGGAAGATTCTGAGCACCCGGCTGTCCGCTTCTGGAACTCAACTAAATACAGGTAATGTTTTTTTGTTCTGTGTATGTATCCACGAGCTAATACTCAAATTCCGTACTGACGTAAGTACATGTTGATGTGAATTTATTTGTTTCATAGTAAGTTTTTATATAGTTTATGTGACGTAGACGCTGGTATTTACTTGATAAATTTGGACAAAATAAAAAGAAGATTGACTGAGAACAAAGCCAAAAAGTTTACCTCGACGGAGTGTGTGGGTCTTGTGGGTGTCAGGTCGGCCGAGGTACCCTTTTTTGTGGGCATGTTCTAACGATTTTCGTTAATTAACTGGGCAATTCTCTTCCATCTTTATTAATGAATCAGGCTCTAAAGGACCGTGTTTCAAAAAATATATGCTAATATGAAACGGAGAGAGAGGAACTCAAACTTGTTTAATTTGCTCCAAAATCCTATGGAGAAAGTTAACTAGCGAATGTTGTGTTTTTCGTCTTATGCCCGAACAACTCCTCTACCGTTCGATCCGCATGTAGCGCTTAACATGCTTGTGGGGTTTTTTACTCCACCTTCTGTTGAATCGTTTTTCTCCTCGCAGGCGATTTTCCCCCCACATCTTTCTATGATTTTTCATCTTCTCATTTTCTAAGGGCAAAAAATATGCTAGAGGTCATCATAAAGACAGTTAGTTGAATCCAATAAACCAACTAGACCAACAATCTTTTATATATGTCTTTCAGTTGAGAGCTTATTTTTAATCGTGAATCTACCGAGATGACCTACCCACTTTTTGAAGTATACTTTGACATGCAATAGTTACCACATTTCTCACGATATAGTTATCAACATGTTTTACCTTAAAAATGGTAAAAGTATCTGGCGAACATCGCCAATTAGGGACATTACCCCGAAATGACTCCCGAAATTCACGGAGCCCCTGTCGGGGCAATCCAGAGGCGATCGCCGGCCAGAGCCGTCCTGCTCGGATCTCTGGCGGAATTACGAGAGACAAAGTGTGCTGGCGTTATTGGCAATGAGGTATGTGATCTCGACAACTGGGTATACCCAGTGGAATCGCAGGAAAGGAGGGAATCTTGGTACATCACCAGGAATGCGATCCGGAGGTATATGGCAATCAGGAAGGAGGGTGAAGTATTTCAGATCGCCGCGATCAGGGATCAGCGGAATCGTGGGCTTGGTTTGATCAAGGAAAAGATGAGGAAATTGAGAGAGGATTTGAATAACAGATCAAAGGGAAGAGATCGGGGGGGGGGGGGGGAAGGAAAGTATCACCAGAGCATCCCAACAAGCCGATCCGCCCGATGAAGGAGGGGGATCCAGTCCAACTAGAGGAGATACGCCAGGCCAAAAGGAGGCAGTAAATCAACAAGGAGAGGAAATCAAATCGGGAGCGATATTTCCTGTGGAAGCCTCTATGGGTATAAAGTTCCAATCCGAGGAGATGCATGTCCTGCAGAGCCATTGCAAAGCGTTAGTGACCCAATCTGCGAGCATGGCGAACCAGGAGCCCAACAAAAACAAGGCGACGCTGTACCAGGAAGAAGAGGTGGCGTCAAGTGGCAAGGCCGGGCTGGGCACAAGGCCGCTGGTGCGTGGTGGTTCCTCCCGCGACCGTGGCGACCTGTACCGCACGCCTGCGGCGCGGGTGACGCAAAACGAGAGGTATGGGGGTGCCGGTAATGCAGTTGCCCCTGTGTTCCCCGTCAGCATGGAGGTGCAAACCCCAATGTTGTTGGCATGGATCTGTCAAAAGAAAGGGCGGCCATGAGATCACGGTGGATTGTCATAGGCTTGTTCTTTTCTGTGCAGCTTTTTAGCGTCAGTGGGCTCTTCCAGGAACTGAAGAACAAGTGGGGGCTACGTGGCCGCCTCAACTACTCGCCGCTCAAGAACAACAGGTTTCTCCTGGAGTTCGAGCGCGAGGGAGATCTCCGGTTCATCCTCAACAACGGACCGTGGACTCATCGCGGTGATCCGTTCCTGATGGTTGGCGTGGACGGGAGCGCCAGGCCAGGCGACGTGGAAGTCGCCCACATGCCGATCTGGGCACGCATCTTTGATGCTCCCCCGATCATGTTCTTCGAGTCCATTGCCCGTAAGCTGGGAGGACAGCTGGGTGAGGTGCTGGAGGTCGATGCAGATGAAGAGGGCAGGATCTGGGGTGAATCCATCCGGGTTAGAATTAAACATGATGTTGATGAACCTCTGCGTAGCAAGCTAGAATTCCATGACTATGCTGTAAACGTAGTATACCGCCTCAATGTAAAATATGAAAGGTGTCGCGCTTCTGTAGCTTCTGTGGTCACCTTGGGCATGGACAACGCGAATGTAAGCTGCCCGCAGACCTCCAAGAGATGAGGTTCTCGGCGGCAATGAGTGCCTCCCCTTTTAAGAGAAGTAGCAGCAGAGGAGGAGTCGTAGTTTCGGAGGCAGCCAGCGCCAGATGCTTCATCCACTTCGAGTCAGAGGTCAGGGGCGAAGCAATATCGGCGCCACCCAAACTTGCAGCAGAAAAATTCAGAGGGGTGACGGAGGATGTCCTCGCTGACCCGCTGGTGCAGGAAGCGATTGCGGCCATGGGGGCCATCAAGCTAGGACCTGTGAGGGAAGATAAGAACTACCCTAACCTGACAAAGAAGCCAGCAGCAGTTGGGACATCTGCAGCGAGCGTGGGGGAAGAGGACTACACTGACAAAACCCCTCCCCTGGGCATAACAGCAGAGGACACAGCAGTCAAGGACAAGGTAACCAACGAGCAATCCCTGGAGTTACCACCGGGGTTTGAGCCCATTCAGCGCCCTGCAAACAATATGGAGATCCCTGCCACAACCCTGATAACGTCAGGAGGGACACCAGCAGCAACTGCAGCCGGCCTTCAAGCGCCGACGGGCGCCCACGCTGTCAAGCCCGACGTAGGCGTTCAGGTGAACAACATGGTGCAAACGGACGTGCAGGAAAACAAAGGTAAAGAAGGGCGCCAAGATGAGCAGGAACAAAGCATGGGGGTGTGTTACTGAAGCCCACTCCAGCGAAACGCGGGTCAGACCTGACAAAGAAAAAGATCAGGAAGAATCACGGAGAGAAACCCAAACCGGTCGCCTCTGTGTTAGGGAAAAGGGGTGAACGCATGCATGCGGTAGGCTACAACTCAGATGAAGGCATCCAGGAAGGGGATGCAGACTTGTGCAAGAAGAAGAAAGGTGCAGATGTGAAGGAGGGACATCTGCTCTCTGGGTATGTGGAAGGACTGGAAGCAACCGGGCCAGGGGCTCCCGGTGAACTGACGGACGCGGATGTAGGCGTCCGTCAGGAGCCACGAAAATACTTAGCTGGAACTGCCGGGGACTTGGGCAACCCCGGACAGTTCATGAGCTTGTGTGCCTGGTGAGCACACATCGTCCGTCCATCGTTTTCCTTTCTGAAACTAGGCAAAATAAAGAGAGAGTGAGCAACCTCAGGTGGAGGCTCGGCCTCAAGAATTGTTTGCTGCATGATGGTAGAGGTAAAGGGGCTGGTATTGCTCTGTACTAGGATGAGTCAGTTGAAATAAAAAAGTTGTCTGTTGGCCCTCGGTATATCGGTGTGTTAGTGCGAAATAATCCAAATGAGCAATGGTGGCGGGGTACTTTCGTGTACGGTGAACCAAAAGCACACGAGAGAATCCACATGTGGAACCTCCTAAGAAGGATTAAACATAATTCAAGTTTGCCCTGGCTAGCAATCGGTGACTTCAATGAAACGCAGTGGCAGAGTGAACACTTCTCCGCTACAAAGAGATCAGAAAAACAATGGCAGATTTCAGAGAAGTGTTGGATTGGTGCAACTTATATGATCTAGGGTACCGTGGTCCGGACTGGACTTATGATAATAAACAGTGCGGCAGAAATAATGTGAAGGCAAGGTTGGATAGGGGGGTGGCCAGTCCGGGATGGAGTAGTCGTTTCCAAAATGCACATATTGAGCATATCTGCTCCAGTAGGTCAGACCACTTGCCGCTACTGCTGCACTTTGGAAGTAGATTGGAGTACAGAAGGAAAAAGCAGTTCAGATATGAAGCGCTTTGGGAAAGAGATGAATCATTGCAGGGTGTGATAGAAGAGAGCTGGAAGCGCACAGGACAAGCAGCAAACCTACAGCAAATCAGAGAGAAATTAGGCATCATGCAACAAAGGTTGAGGGAATGGAGCTCGGAGAAAATAGGGTCGATCACACGACAAACAAGTAAACTTCGCAAAAGGCTACAGTCCCTAATGAACAAGCCGGTGAGTGCAGCAAATGATAGAGAGATAAACAAGACTGGCAAGGAGCTTGATGAACTGCTACTAAGGGAGGAAATCTTATGGCGACAACGATCAAGAGCAACGTACTTGCGAGAGGGGGACAAAAATACAGACTGGTTTCATCGTCAAGCTACTTGGAGGAAGAAGCAAAATACTATACTGAAGTTACAGAATGAAGATGGCACGTGGGTTGAGAAAAAAGAGGACCTACATAAATTGTCTACAATTTTTTTCAAAGCGCTGTTTACAGAGGACAGGAACGTTGACCCTCAAGAGCTGCTAGGCATGTTTAGCGAGAAAGTCGGTCAAGGCATGAACGAGGACCTGGAGAAGGAATTCACTGAGAAAGAAATTAGCGATGCACTATTCCAAATCGGACCCCTCAAAGCTCCTGGCCCGGACGGGTTTGATGCTCGCTTCTACCAACGGAACTGGGGAGTAATTAAGAGGGATGTGGTGGATGCAGTCAAGAAGTTTTTCATGAACGGTATAATGCCAGAGGGGCTTAACGATACAGTCATAGTATTAATCCCTAAAGGTAATGACCCGAAGAGCCTGCGTGATTTCAGACCCATCAGCTTATGTAATGTCATTTACAAGGTGATCTCAAAGTGTCTAGTCAATCGACTACGCCCAATCCTGGATGAGCTCATATCAGAAACCCAGAGTGCTTTTATACCGGGCCGGATGATCACTGACAATGCCTTGATAGCTTTTGAATGTTTTCACAAGATACAACATTGCAAACACCCACAGAACACACACTGTGCCTATAAGCTCGATCTTGCGAAGGCTTACGACAGGGTGGATTGGAACTTCCTGGAAGGGGTCCTCGATAGATACGGGTTCAGCAAGAAGTGGATTGCATGGGTAATGGTGTGTGTCAGATCTGTTCGGTATGCAGTAAAGTTTAATGACGAACTACTAAAAAATTTTGTTCCTACAAGAGGGCTTAGACAAGGAGATCTGCTCAGCCCGTACTTGTTCCTGTTTGTAGCAAAGGGCTTAACCTGTATCCTTCAGAGAGAGGCCGCCAGTGGTAACATCATGCCGATCAAAATCGCTCGTGGAAGTCCATGCATCACAAACTTGTTGTTTGCAGATGATAGCTTGTTGTTCTTCAAAGCGTCGGCCGACCAAGCGAGGGTGGTAAAGCGAGCGCTCACTTTCTTCCAAAGCAGTACAGGCCAACTCCTTAGCACAAATAAGTGCTCGTTACTTTTTAGTGAGAAATGCCCTGGAGCCACTCAATCGGATATTAAAGAAATCTTGGAGGTTGAGACATCTACCTTTGAGAGCAAATATCTTGGACTGCCAACACCGGAAGGAAGAATGAAAGATGAGAAGTTTCAGCCTATAATGGAAAGGTTCATGAAAAGGTGTAAAAATTGGTCAGGTAGACACATGTCCTATGCAGCAAAGGAGGTGAATGTCAAGTCAGTCCTCCAAGCACTGCCTACGTTCACAATGGGTGTATTCAAGATGTCTATGGGGTTCTGTGACAAGTACGAAAAATTAATTAGAGAATTTTGGTGGGGAGAGGAGGAGGGACATCGGAAAGTACACTGGATGGCTTGGGACAAAATGACGAAACCGAAGAGAGGAGGGGGCATTGGCTTTAGAGATATGGCTAGTTTTAATCAAGCCTTGCTGGCTAGGCAAGGGTGGAGATTGCTACAGAACCCGGATAGTCTATGTGCAAGAGTGCTCAAATCGAAATACTACCCAAATGGCGAGCTGCTGGACACGGTCTTTGCCACGCATGGAAAGGCATTGAGTTTGGGCTTGACCTCCTTAAGAAGGGACTTATCTGGCGCGTTGGGAATGGGAAAAACATCCAAATCACAAGAGATCAATGGATTCCGAGAAGAGAGGGCCTCAAAGTGGCTAAACCCTCGGGCAGGACGAGGATCAGATGGGTGAACCAACTCATAGACCCCACCAGTAGGAGCTGGAACCAAGAGCTTGTTCACAGGATCTTTAGCCCTTTCGATGCCACGGAAATCCTTAAGATCAGGATTCCGCAGAGAGAGGTGGAAGACTCTGTTGCATGGCATTATGAAAAAACGGGTGTTTTCACGGTCAGGAGTGCGTACAGATTGGCTATGAATGTAAAGGGAGCCGGGGCACAAACATCTAGCTCATCGGCAAACTGTGACGACAGGGGCATATGGGATACCATTTGGAAAGCGAAGCTACCGGAGAAGATAAAAATCTTTGGCTGGAGGGTGGCTACAAATACTCTAGCAATCAAGTCAAACAAATGCAGGCGCACCTTGGCCACGGACAACACCTGGGACATCTGCGGCGCAGCGGAGGAAAACGAATACCATGCGGTGGTATCATGCACTAAGAGCAGAGCTCTTCGCCATGCAATGAGGGCACACTGGAACTTACCGAAGGAGAATGCATTCTGGCATACCGGGGAGGATTGGCTACAGGGCCTTCTAAGTGCATGTACAGAAGATGTACGAAACAAGATCATGCTTCTGCTTTGGCGTGCCTGGTTCCTAAGGGAAAATATTGTGCACGGTAATGGCAAGGAATCCATCTCTGGATCAGTGGCGTTCTTAATCAGGTATGAGCAGGAAGTTAATGCATCACAGGACAGGAAAGACAATGCGAACATTATTTGCTGTCGGAATCTGTTTGGGGATCAGGTTCAGCAGAGCCCTACGGTTACTAGCAATCAGTGGACACCTCCGCCTGCTGGGACGGCTAAAATAAATACTGACGCAGCGTTTGATGCGGCTTCCGGGCAGAGCGTGTGTGGGGCTATCGCTAGAAACGAGCAGGGGCGGGCCTTCTTCTCGATGGGACACAACCTGAACCAGTGCGAGTCCGCGGAGGAAGCAGAAAGCTTGTCTCTGCTGTATGGTCTCCGGGAGCTGGCTAAATACTTTAAGGGTGCAATCTTGGTCGAGGTGGACTGCCTCTCCCTGGCCAAAGCGTTGATTCCGGGTTCAACAAACAAATCAAAGTCTCTTCCCAATCATTGCAGATATCAATGCTGAGCTGAGTGGTTTCAGGTCATACAAGATTGATTGGATCAAAAGGGACCAGAATAAAGTCGCTCACCACCTAGCTGCTCATGCTAAGAGAGCGGGCGAGTTTCTCCAACTGGGATCAGTACCGGATGTGCTGAAGGAGATATTGTTGAATGATTGTAACACGCCTGTTTGACCCGTTTCTGGGTGTTCCTCAAAAAAAAAAAAAAAAAAAGGGACATTACCGAATGCTACGACTGTCACCCGATTAGTATCTTGCGGGGTCCAAACGTTCCGAACAACCTGAGCAAATTTTCCCTGCAGAAGTGCAGCCCACCAACCTGGCTCGTTGGTAATAAGGAAGCTGGACAAAAGGTTTGATACCAACTACTCCCTCCGTTTCTAAATATAAGTCTTTGTAGAGATTCCACTATAGACTACATACGGAGCAAAATGAGTTAATCTACATTCTAAAATGCATCTATATACATCCGTATGTGATACATAGTGAAATCTCTACAAAGACTTATATTTAGGAACGGAGGGAGTAGCAACTTGCCAGGCATTCCACATATTAATTACAGGGAAATCTTATATTATCTATCAAAGCTATTTCATTGTAGCTACAGGATCCATGATAATACACACGAATATGGCACGCTGATAGACCATCTCACCTATGTTTCATGCTTGTGTTGATTGAACCAAATATACTATCTTGACCGGTCAAATTTTACGTACCGCAGACATGATAGCTTATGTACCCCGGGTCTGGTATTTTTTACCAGAGGATTTTTTTGTTGAAAGATAACCCAGTAACTTATGTGTAAATAGTTTGGTAATTTACGCACCGCGGGGTTGGTAACTTATGTAACCCGGACCTGATTACTTTAACCAAGAAACAAAATGTTGTTGAAACATACCCTGGTAACTTCTGCGTAAATAGCATAGTAATTTAGGCTGTGTTTGATAGTAAAGTACTAGAAAACCCGGAAATTCACTTTGGCTCATACCGAAGTATTAAAAAAACTACAGTATTTTAGCATGAAGATGTAAGATACCACAGTTTTCAGATATCACAGTATTTTAGAGTATTGAGAATACTTTGAGCTGTTTGGCTAATGTTGTATATCAACGTAAACTAGCTAGCTAGCAATTTCTCTTAGCTATCCAGCTGTTGTAAACTCAACGGCATGTAGCTTACCAAAGATGAGGAGGAAATCGAACTGCCGTGCACAGCGCTAGTTATGCTGAGGTGACTCGACGTGCCGTCTGGCCAGCACCGCCGCACTCGCACAGAGAAAAGTAGGAGCGTAGGTGACTGGAATTTTCATTAGGCTGCAGAAGGCATACTTTTACGGCCGGTATTCTTGAGCAAGGTCTGCCCAGCGTACTCACCATTTTTTATCACTAGCAACGAGAGAACAGCGGCTTCAGCTTGGGAGTGAACAAGAAAGAAAGATAGCGACCGGCTCATTTTTCTCGCATGCTCAGTTTTAAAGAAAAGAGGTCCGGCGGTCTTTTTTTTATGCAGAGGAAATACTGTGTTTTTGGGAATATTGTAGTATAAATACTACAGTTTTTTGTGGAGGCCAAACAGCTCATCGTAATTAAAACCATGGTATTTGGAAAAACTGTAGTATTCTTTAAATACTTAGAAAATGCAGAGTTATCAAACGGGGCCTCTCACTGCAGAGCTGATAACTACGTACCCAGGGCTTGTTACTTTGACCGGGGGAGGGAGTTGTTGAAACATACCTTTGTAACTTCTGTGTAAAATGTGTGTTAACTTAAGAATTGCAGGGTTGATAGCTTACATACCCCAAGCCTGGTAACTATGGACAAAGTCAGAACATACAAAACATGGATAGTTTTGAAGGTCTCCCAACGCAACGGATGTAGTAGTGAAAATGGATATTGAATCGGGCCGACTGATTGAGCTAAAAAATGTTTTGAATTTTCAAAATGGGGAAAATCTAGTATGACATCCGCTTTTGTACTCTATTACATGCATGAATGTGTGTGTGGGAAGAAGGAGATGAGGTGTTAGTATCTATGCCTAAGAACATAACATTCTAACGATAGTCCGCTCCAAATCATATAGCTATGGATTATTTGGTTACGGACTAACTTATAGAATTATATGTCACCTTTTCAACTAATCTTTTCCCTAAATTTCACATGTATATCTTCAATATCCATCTATATGTCCCTCGCCCCGACCTCTACAATGGCAAAAAGGCACACTTCAATGCAAAATTGTTGTTCTGATCCCGGGCTCATATGAGCTCGGGTGAACAGTAAAATTGAAAAAATTGAAAAAAAAAATTAAAAAAAATCTAATTTTCTGTTTACCGAACATTGAAAAATGTTTTCATTGTTTACAAAGTTTCATTATAAAATGAAATTGCCGTGGCCAAAAAAACAAAATCAATGCCCCAAACTGCTTTTGAAAATAACATTTTGGAGTATTAATTTTGTTTTTTTTGCCATGTTTTCCACAAATGTCATCCGGTGATGAAACTTTGGAAGCAATCAAAATATTTGTCAATATTTGGCACAAAAAAAATTCAGAATTTTTTGAAATTTTCCCATTTATTTTGATTTTACTGTTCACTCGAGCTCACATGGACTCGGGAACAGACGCGTCGCGCTTCAATGGTCTTATAAGAGCCCCCCCTAAATCTTCCGTATTATTATTAGGAGGGAGTTTTGAGGGTCCTCCCAACCGGCCATGGCCAGCATGAGCAAAGCGGAGTGGTACATTAGCAGGGACATTTCCGGTCATGTGCCACTATGGTCCAACTAGTCCTTCGCGCACCACCGCAGCCGCTGCTCTCTCCGCACCATCTGCGGAGCTGCCACCGGCTGCTCATCTCTTTCGCTCGTGGCCACCTACCCCCGCCACCTCCCAGCCGAAAACATCTGCAGCTGCCGCTGCGCGCCGGTGCCTGCTGTCAATGTCTTTGTCTTAGACTCTTAGTAGTACTACCTCCGTCTCAAAATAAGTGTCTTAGCTTTAGTACAACTTAGTTGAGACGTTTATTTTAGTACGAAGGGAGTAGAATATAAATCCAAATAAAAGAGAAAAAAATTCTGATTGAAAATAAGGGGATTATCCATAGTATGCACTAGGTCAGGTTTGGGACTTTAGGTGACTTTACACATAAGTATAATAGTTGTTACCCAGATGCTAAGGGTATGTACAGTGGTTGATAAGATAGTTTTATTTTGAGTTTGACACATAATCTAGAGATGGCAATGAAAAACAGTGTACGATGGGTTATATTTTAGTCGAATCTCGAGTTACCAGATATCCTTAAATATGTGCTGAGAAATATTATGTTAAGAGATCATCTCTTAATTAAGAGAAGACAAGAGTTTTCTTCCACTTTCTCTCTCCTACACCTTAATATTTATCCTATGTGGCACTACTAAGATAGAATCATTGTACATGCCCTAATGGACGCGCGTGCGCTTTCACCTCGACGCACGCGCAGACAGTGTGTCTTCGAGGGATCGGTAGCAACCATATACAAACAAGATAGATGATGCCAGCGACATGCAAACGTAGGATGAATTTAAAAATGCATTACTTTCAAACTGAGCATCCAAATCAAATTCAGTTTGCACAGTTGCATTTCTCGTGACAAGTCCTTCGAAACTAGATGCCACATGGGCATGTTCGACTTTTTTTTTTGTAAACCAATTTTGTGCCTGGAAAAGCTAGTTTATTGTACGAAGATGCTTTTCTAAAATGGTCCGATGAGTTAAGAATTGTTTGAATCAAAAACAAGTTTTTAGTATATACTCATTAAAATGCTCACTAAAAGTCAGCTTCGCAGTAGTGGGAGGCATGCGCTGCTATTTATAAATGTGTGTTATAAAAATCAAGCTTGTGCTACAAACATGCTTTTCCGCCACAAAGCAATAAGCCAACTACTATTAATTACAAATAGTTGAGGGTAAAAATCAAGTTTCTGATATAGACATGCTTCCATATCATTAAATTGCTTCCATGGAATTTTTAAGGCATGTACTAATTTCTAAAAAAGCAACATGGTATGACGAAATATAAGTTTTTATTACAAAATTACTTTTTCATCACACTAATTTTATTCTCAAAGTATCAACGCAAGCTCTAAAAATTGTATGAAATTTTCGGTGACACCATGTAAGTTATTACGAGTATATATTTGAAGAAAACTTGCTTTCCATACATCGGATTCATAGAAAAATTGCCAACATATAAACTTTGCGATAGGAAAGCAGGTTTATACTCTAAACTTGCTTTTCGGCCTGGCAAGTAGTTTTTCGAAAATATTTATTGGAATGCTGTCATGTGGGATCTTGTTTTGATGGTCTTGTGATGAGAAACACAACGGTCAAAACAAGTTACAGTTTGGATGCACCGTTTAGGAATAATGTGATTTTTAATTCCAATGATAACTTTTGCATGATATTGACATCTTGTACTTTGGATCGTATATGCATGTACTATTGGGGTGATTATCTCCCGCTGATCTGTTAGAACATGGTTAATAGTATAGCCATCAACCGACTATATAGAGTTGTCAGTTTACCTATAGACAATCTAATAGTCAACATGTATAAGGACACGGATTTGGTAAACATGGTTCCACGCGCACCTCTTATGAATAGTAAATTCCAAAAAAAAAATAATAGAATTTTTTTTTAAAATCTGAATATTTTTTGTAAGAAACATAGTCGACCAATATACTCGCATATGAAGTTTCACGAAGAAATGACATCTGTGGTATTCTTGGCAAAAATGTCAAAATCGAAGCTATATTAAAAAACACTGTTTGATGAATAGTATGGTCTCAATTGTATTTGCTTCGCTAAGAATACCACGGGTGTCAATACTTCATGAAACTTCACGCGTGAGTAGAATGGTCGACCAGGTTTGATACCCCAAAATTTTAGAACTTTTTAAATTTTCCTAGTATTTCTTTCGAATTTACTATTCACGTGGATGCACATGGAACCATGTTCACCTTTGTATTTTCGACATGTATAATAGCTACTAACTAAGAAGTACTACTTTATTAATATATGACCCACCTTATACTCTCACAATGTTTTTTGGAGTCCGTGTTACAACCGGCTATTAATCTACAGCCCGCTTCCCTTCTCTCTCCCCTTCTTTCTCATCCAACTCAGCAAAAATATAACAGCTTAATCCTTACAGCCTGCTGACTATACCTGATTAGACTTGCTCTTATAGTCTTTGCATGTGAGAAAGGGACCACATAGAGTACCTCTTTTTTTACCCTTTTCCGGATGTTAGAAGACATGGATGATTATTTTTCTACTAATGGTGTGTGTGCCTTGGTTGTGGTAGAGCGCACGAGCGCAACCAAGTGCGTCCAAGTTGTTATTGTTGTATTCCATCCATTGTGTGTGTTGATTTTTTTTAAAGGATGCTACTTACCGTGAATTTGTGATACAATGTAAATTTCAGGCTTGAGAAAACTGTTCACTGCACCTTTGGCTCCAAGATAAGAGATTTTGCATTTGTAGGCACAAAAAGGTATATCATTAATTAGGTTGCTAATTTCGTACTTTTTTATCATTAAGTTGCTCATTTATTTTGAAAAGCCTTATCGAATTTTTTTTTTTGAAAAGGAAGATAAACCTCAGCCTCTGCATCGAGTGATGCACACAGCCATATCTCATTAAGTTGCGTATTTGCAATGGTATAATTTATATTTGTGGATAATTTAAGGCTAACCTTATTCCTATAAAACAAGACAAATGTTAGTCATTTATTTCTTAACTTTTTCACATAGGGAAACAACTGGTCACCTTTTTCACAAAACTTATCATTTTATCATGGGTTAACCCTAAATGTTTTTTCATTTTTTTTTTTCAAAAACATTGATGTGCAAGACGACCCTCCAAAACTGGGATAGGATAGATAGACAGTTTGAAGAAGTTTATAGTTCAAATCGGACCAACCATTCATTAGGTTTTAAAAACGACTTTTCTCTTAAACATCTGACCAGGAACTTGTTGAATATGTACGCTCGTGATCGGCACTGATGCGGGAATAGAAATCATGGACATCCATATGGAGTCACTAGCATACAGTATGTGAGCAATAAGGAGTTGGAACTGCAGCAAAAACAACATGTACGAATTTTGTGATTGTTTTGTAATTTGCCACAAGTGTATGTACGAGAGCGACATGCATGCTTCTCAAGGAATACTCTGGTACATTGAGATGCAATATAGAGACGCAAACGTTTGGAACTCGGTGGCAAATGAGACTGGAATCTGGTCAATACGTGTTTCGTGATTCGGGTTGAAAGTAGCAATTATTGATATACTAATTAATGAATGTCTCCTCTGTCCCATAATATAAGACATTTTTGCAAGCTATGTAATATAAAACATTTTTGCAAGATAACATAGCTTGCAAAGGCGTCTTATATTGTAGGAAGGAGGGAGTAATATATTGTGGCAGTCTGCCAAATACACCGGTGTACTCCCTCCGTTTTTTTAGTCTACATATAAAATTTGTATAAAGTCAAATTTCGTAAAGTTTGATTAACATTATAGAAAGAATATCATGATTCACAATACAAAATTGATATCATTATATGCATCATGAAACTAATTTTCATACTATATAACATTAATATTATAGATGTTGATATTTTTTATATAAGTTTGGTCAAAATTTGCATGGTTTGACTTCAAACAAAGCTTATATGCGGAGTAAAAAACGGAGCGAGTATACCATAGAAATGAATGCTAAGGTGCATGTCAGTCACATGCAAGAACAAAATCTCTAGGGAAACACTTTTCATCGGTAGTATGATTAGAAGCATTCGCCAGGCCGATCGGCTTTCGTCGATTCTGGTTAAATCTCACTGTCAAAATATTATTTATTTTTATCATGTTGCTATATATATAAAAAAATCGTGTCATTCCTAGCCATCCGCATTCACCACGCATAACCCCCTCCCTAGTCATTCGCACATATCCCTCCCGACCCCTCTTCATCTCTCTTGCCTCACACACCTCCCCCGATCTCGCTGCCAACTGCACCGCCCTAGTCCTCTCTGATTGCGTCGCTCATCGCCTGCTTCCTTCATGCATCTTCGTCGACCAAATCAGCCACCTCACTTCCCAGATCGTTCCCTGCTCCTCCCCATCGGTGCAAACCTCTAGGTGACATAGTAGGTGTGCCACACCGTCATTTTAGGGCCGATCCCGACATCTCCTCTGTGATTGGTGCTTCCTCAGATTACCCGAGGCTCAAACGACTGCTAGCTAGCAGTTGGCAGACTGCCACAATATATTACCGGAGGCCGTTGCTGACTAGCACCCGCCGGCTGGAGCACCAGCAAGTCGGCAACGGCCTCCGGTATTTCCCCCCTCTTCATAGCCCCTCGTCAGAATCAACGGGGCGGCGGGCCAGCGACGGTGTGGCAGTGGCAGGGCAGGCATTGGCAGTGCGGCTGTGTTCCGGCGGGGCGGCGGTGGCGCGGCGGGAAGTTTCAGGCGGTTTCTAGCCCGCCAAAAGTTTACGGAAAGGAAAACTTTCCCTAAACCAGAGGAAAGTTGTGGCCAAGTTTACAGGATCCTGTAAATTTATTTCACGTTTACAGGATCTGTTGGAGACGTTTTTTGGCCCAAACTTCCACTAAATGGTACTCCCTATGTAAACAAATACTCGCTACAGAGGGAGAGCAGTGATATGGGTCATACGACTATATAGTGTTTTCCTTCTCCTTTAATAGAGCACATGCAGTTTTCCTGAATGGTTCGAAAAATAAAATCGTATGACGAAGCACGCATGGACATATAAATAATATCAAAGCGCTATGTATGTACAAATGATACTACGATAATAGAATTTAGTTGGAAGAATGTGCCTGCAAAGAGGACATCAAATACTAAATACATACATATATACATACATATACATATATATATATATATATATATATATATATATATATATATATATATATATATATATCTCCGTACAATGTTCACCACATCATTTCACCTGCGAACATATGACTACAGTCTTGCACAGGACAAGGTTGTAACATAAAACTGGGCTCAGCACTCCACATCGTGATTTATTAAGTCTTGCACATCCAATCCTATACATCAGCTCTAGAAGAACAGTAAACACCATCTCCCAAAACAATTGAAGTGTGAAGTATCTTTTTCTAGTAAAAACTGTCAAAATGTAGTAGCTAACAAAAACAACAATTTCAAAACCTAACCCCAGCCTCTTCATAAAGCGATACACGCAGCCAAAATCCCATACACCTACATGATAAAATCTATTGCCTTCAGCAAAATAGGCCCAAACCTTGTCATGTTAAGGACAATGTCCTGCTTGGACATGTAAACCTCCCCAACCTTGTCCCATCCACTGCTCCTAATGGCTTCAGGGTCTTTGATCACAGTATGGTTCCACCCATATTTCTCCAGCAACGTACTCTCCTCTGGACTGATGCCGTACTTGACATGGCCTAGGCCCATGCCCCGTGCCGGTTTACCATAGAACCCATCAGCCATGAATTCAATCCCATATGGCACAATGTGCACCACCACTCCTCCTGATCGCAGGAACACCATGTTAGTCAAGCCCGCCATGCGCGCCCATGATTGCATCGCACGAGTCAACAAGGCGGGCAAATTCATCAAGACTTGAGTCCATCTTCGGGTCAACCTTGACCACCTCAAAACCAAACCATTCCAGCCCTTGGACAATGTACGATGCATTCATGAACCTCCGGGTTTTGCCCCGATCAATGAGCATTATGCGGGGCTTCTTGTCAGGATCATCTCTATCAGCCTTGTACGGAATGGCCACCTTGGCTACAGGCAAACCATAGGCTTCTCGGACAAACAATCGAAAGTCCATCATTGTGTAGTTCTGTGGTGACAAGTTTGGATAGATGCCAAGGTCACCATGGCTCCTCAGACCAACAATGACATGTGGATAGCACCTGACCTGGTCATCTGAATCAAAATCTATGATGTCGTGTCGTGTGAGTTTGCTCAAGATTGTCATGTACTTCTTGCTGAACCAGGGTTGATTGTTCGTGATGAGGATTTGAACATCCCTGTCGAACTAGCGGGCGGTGAGGAACAGTGGAACAAGGACATCACTGAAGTCATGCCAGACATTTGCTGTGAGCCCACCAAGGGCAAATACAATGGCTGGCATGGCATGCTTGGAGGTGCACTTTGGTGCTGGTTGCGAGGTATTCAGATATTTGACGGTCACCTTCTAGATCCAAGGAAGATTCTTTCGGGACAGGGCTCGGATACTCCACTCTTCACCATCGGAAGTTTGTGTGTGCGGGACATACATGACAGTGGACGACTGACCGATGGTGCGAGCATCGCCGCACAACTCACATATGTCAAAGCATGAGTTGGAGAGGTCACAGACCGTCGAGTTCGATGGAGGTGTGCACTTGGTGTATGGTGCTGAACCTGTTTCGCAATAATTGTTAGTCATCGACTTTGAATGTTCAGTACATGCTAGTATTAAATAGTTCCACGAGTACACGTTTTGATGGTGTTGATTCTCTGAATAATTTTAACGGGTGTAGCTGGTAGCAATGGCAGATACTAGAAATGAAATAGTGTTAATGCAAGATGTTTGTGCAAACAATAAATCAAAAGAAGAAAACACCACATCATGCAGTCATCTAGAAAACGAAAACAAGATAAACTGAATAAGCTCTGATGCCGTATCCAGAAAGGGTATGCGTAGACTGAGCAATCACCCCCTACAATCATAATATTTGGACCAGCGGTTTACAGTATGGTCATTGTATTCCTGATGATATTTTATAGCTCGTTAATACGAAATAGCAAACAAGAGTAACTGTCATGTTGTGCTATCAAACAATAGAACCAAATAAAACCAGAGCGAGCAATTTTTCTCAGCTTGGATAGAATTGTCACATAAGCATATTAGAATTGTCACATAAGCATATTGTGTTTCTTTCTGTGACACTAAATTACAATTTTTGTATCTTCTACATGGGTACTATGGGTATATTTGGTTAGTGCCAAAGGTTGCCCTGACAAAAAGTTGGCTAGCCGAAATTTTGGTTAAGGTTCTTCTTGCCAATGCTAACATTGGTTAGAAAAATGAATTACAGTTGGTGAAGGAGCTTTGGCATGTCAAAAATTCGATCTCCATCCAAACAAAAGCTAACGTATGGACCATGACCAAAAGATTGGTAGGGTACACTTTGGTCACAATCCAAATACACCATAAGCCTTTATGAATAAAACAATGATGTCCTCCAAACCAAATAAAGTTAGGATGTGGTACATACCTATATGGGATAGAAAGAAATTTCATTATTGTTATCACAAGCACAGACAACAATTGTACTCCCGTATAGTTGTTGTGCCTAAACATCATTTAGGTGACCAGCCAAAGAATCAGGAAAAAATGGAGAAGAAAAAAGAAAAAGAACAAAAAGGGAAAAGTATGTTTTTGGTCCCCCAAGTTCACCAAAAGTATACACTTGGTCCCTCTAGAATTTTTGAGACACATTTGGTCCCTCACCTCTCAAAACCAGGTAAATTTCGTCCAAAACCAGATTTGAGTGCAAAACCGCCCGCATGGCAGCGGTTTTCTCTCCCCCAACTTGCCACGTAGGACACCCTTGGTCAAACTAACGCCTTCCTTTATCCCTCCTCTCTCTCTCTATCCCGACCGCCTCGCCGTCGACTTGACCGGCGGCCTCGCCGGCAGCCGGTCAGAGGTGGTCCCGTCCTCGGCTGCATCTCCCCTTACTTAACCCTTGACCTTGCACTTCACGGGCAAACATCTCCTGGCTGGGAGGCAGGAGCGCAGAGATCGTGCTCGAAGATGTCATACCTCTGTCCATATGGTCGTCGTCGGCTTGCTGCAGGGACATACGAGGCAGCGTGGTATCACCAGCCAGGACGGGCCACCGAGCACCACCTCGTCGGACCAAGACGTGCAACATGTGTGACCTCATCCACGGGGAAGAGATGGTCGGATCTGGGGAAGCTGGTTCCCGATGTAGCAGAGAGGGGGGGTGGGGGCTCGTCGGGGGCAGATCGCTGGAGCCTGTTGTGCCGTAGACCACGAGAGGGACGTGGCCTCCCCACCTTCGTTGTTGGTGCTGCGTATCCGACCACTAGATAGTGGATCTCACCGGTGGTAGGATGGGGAGATGACCGAGCCGCTGGAGCTCCGCCGGTGGTGGGGCAGCAGGGGTGGAGGCACGGGGTGGCGCGACCGGTGGAGGAGGAACGGCGTGGCGGGTGGAGGTGGGGCGGCGGGGCTGGAGGCACGGGGTGAGGAAGAAGGCTGTCAGGGGTGGGGGTCAATGTTTGACTAAATTGCTTCCACGTGGCAAGTGAAGAGAAAAAATCACTGCCATGTGCACGGTTTTCAACTTAAGTCTGGTTTTGGATGAACTTTACCCAGTTTTGAGACTTGAGGGACCAAATGTCTCCCAAAAATTCTTGAGGGACCAAGTGTATACTTTTGGTGAACTTGAGGGACCAGAAACATACTTTTCTCGAACAAAAAAAACGAAAAGAGGAAGAAAAACTGAATAACACGGAAGAAAATGGAGAAAGAAAAGAAAAAAAATCAGGAAAACCAATGAAAAACTAGCTCTTTATGCCTCAAGTAGGGTGTGCCCATACTTTAATACAAACTCGACGTGAGCTTAGCGGCTAGGAGCGCTGCGCAACACCCTAGAGACCAGGAATCTATTCTTGGTGAGGGTGTCCTGGACTAGGGGGTTATAACGCCCCGGACACACCTGTCGGCGGTCGTTATCCCTGGCGGGATCTAGACTAGGCCCACAGATCAATACTAGTCTTTCCTGCGCACTTTGTCCTCACTCGTGCGCACCCGGTAGCAACTTCCCAGTCGGTCACCCATCCTGAAATTACTCCAAGCAGAGCACGCTTAACTTTGGAGTTCTTTCCGAATGGGCTCCCGGAAAAGAAGAAATTCCTTATTGATACGAGTAGTCTAGCATCCCTATTAACCCAGGCTAGCACATACGCCCCCACTTAGAGGAACCGACGTCCTCGTCGGGCCACAGGAACGTTCCCTCTTGGCACATACGTCTGTGCGAGCAGTCCGGCACATGTGCCATGCCGTGTGCCACGACGGGTCACAAACGTCATGCACAACATGACCGCGCACCTGACACGCAAACATCCGTGTAACCACGAGGGTCGGCTGATACCAACTTGTCACGCCCAATATGCGGTCCTATCCCCAAGGAACTCGGAAGTTCCACTAAGGATAGAAGCGCATGTCGAAGACGCTTCGCAAGGTGGATATCATTACAACATACCATGTACTGAATAGATGAGAATACCAGATAAAGGCTTACACTCGCCACAAGCTATAGCATGAATACATCAATACATAGCAAACACCATACAAAAGAGCAAAATCCGACTACGGATGAAAACAAACGAAAAACACGAACGACATCCACCCTGCTAGCCCAGGCTGCCGACCAGGAACCTATCCCAAGATCGACGAAGAAGAAGCGGAAGAAGAACTTCAAAAGCAAACAAGCATCGCTCTCACGTCAGATCATCGCATCACCTATACCTGCACCTGTTGTTGTAGTAATCTGTGAGCCACGAGGACTCAGCAATCCCATAACCATGGGTAGCAAGACTATCAAAGCTTAAATGGGTTTGGAAGGGTAAGGTGGTGAGGTTGCAGCAAGCACTAAGCATTATATGGTGGCTAACTTACGAGTACAAGAATAAGAAGAGTAACTACGCATAACGGGCGCAATCTAGTAATGATCAAGAAGTGATCCTGAACACCTACTTACGAGTCAAACATAACCCCACCGTGTTCTCTTCCCGAACTCCCTCGAAAAGAGATGATCACGGTTACGCACGCGGTTGGTGTATTTTAATTAGATTTAGTGTCAAGTTCTCTACAACCGGAGGTTATAAATTTCCAAGTCGCCACATAACCGTGGGCACGGCTTCGCGAAAGATTTAACCCTGCAGGCGTGCTCCAAGTAGTCCATTATAAATTACCACACGCATCCGATGGAACATCCTCACACCATGATAACGCGATGCTTACGATAAGGAATCCCGGTGGACAAGCCACTCATAACAGGCAAAACTAAACCAGCAAGACCTCCCGGTCAGCAAGATCCGTATCTAGAGCCGCGCGCTCTCTATCTACGGGCATCATCCGTCTATGCTAAGTGGACGGTAGCCAAAAGAACCCGAGTTGCCCCGAGGCGGCTCCGCCGACTGCTAGGTAGGTGGACCAGCGGTTGTGTTTTGCCGCTGGCCCGAGTTATGTTGAAATTAAAAGAGTCTCCGAGGTGGCGACCCTCTATGCATTAATTATTAGGTTCATGTTGGCAAATATTAAAACCAATGTTGGGCCTTACTGGAGAAGTCTTATCCTAAAACGAATGGACAGGGGGGTTCCCATATGCCCCACATGTGTTAGAAGCGCTCATCAAGGAACATAACACCGGTATTACGGAAACTAGGGCGGCATGAGTGGAACAAAACACTAGGCAAAAGGCCGAGCCTTCCACCCACAACCAAGTATATAGATGCATTAATTAAATAAGAGATATTGTGGTATCCCAACATATCCATGTCCCAACATGGAACAAACTGCAACTGCACCTGCAACTAGCAACGCTATAAGAGGTGCTGAGCAAAGCGGTAACATAGCCAAACAACAGTTTGCTGGGTAAGGGTGGTTAGAGGTTGTATCATGGCAATTTGGGAGGCTGGCAAACAAGTGGTAGGTAGCGAGACATAGCGATAGCATCGAGACAACTAGCAAGCAAAGATAGTAGTGATATCCAAGGTAATGGTCATCTTGCCTGAAATCCCGCTCGGAAGAAGAACGAGTCCATGAAGAAGACGAACCACCGTAGTCGAACGAATCCTCACAATCGCAACGGAACCGGAACTATCGAGGAGAAGCACAACCGAAAAGAAGCAAACAATATGGTAAACACACAAAGATAATCATGGCTTAATGCACAATCAAGTATGATGCATGTCCGGTTTAATGAGCCATGGCATGGCAAGATGCAACAACCAAATACTACACATTAAGTGAAGCACAATATGCAACGAGTTGCGTATTGACGAAACTCCACAAGCAATTACTTAATTCATTCCCGTTTATGCACTCAACAAGATTAAATGTTGTTAAACATGGCAAGAGGTGAAGCATAGTTAATCTACCTATCTAGGCAATTTAAATGAGGCCGAAAACAACAAACAACAACTCCGGAAAATCCCCATATGCAAATTTCGAATTTGGTACTGTTCTGCCTAAAACACAATTTTAATGTTGTTAAACAGAAAAATAAAGTTCACCATGTTAATCTACACATTTTTCTACCCCATTTACATATAAAGTTTATTTAATTCGGAGCTACGGTTAAGTAGTTATGAAATAAACCATTTTAGCATGGCATTTATGCAAATTAAATGCAGACAACAATTTAAATGTTCTTAGCATGGATGAGGATGTCATGTCATGTTATATGCAATGTTATGAAGATGTTGACAAAAACATGGCATGGAACATTTGTCGCCATGGCGAAGGAATTGGGTGCCACGGCGGCGAAAACGGAAATGATGCCACGGCAACATTCCGGTTCCGGTAACTCGTCGAGATACCGGTGCAAAAGAAGTGTGGGCATGAGCTTGTCATGCAAAATATGTTGGGGTGATCCCGATTACCGGGTGTCCCACGTGTCGGCGGCATGGCAAACGAGGAATGCACAATGAAACAAACGGGCACGGTGCAAGCAGAGGGTGCATCTCATACAACACATGCATTCGTCCACGGGCGGTCATCTCGGCGGTTATACCTTCAAAGCGTGCGGGTGAGGCGGACCGGGTTCGATGGGTGGATCGGGGAAGGTGGAGGCTGCTGCGATTTTGGGCGACGCGGAAAACCAGGGAGGCTGGTTGGAGAGAGATGGATCTGGGAGGATCCCGAGGAAGGAGGAGGCAGAGTGTGGCGGCGGCGAGGAGGATTGGATGGATGGGATGGCTGGGTCTAGGGTTTGACTGATTATATATATAGCGGAGAATCCAAAAGCGGTCTAATTGGAGTCCTCCGTTTTAGATCAGACGGTCAAAACAAATAGGCTAGAGGAGTCCAATGGATAAACCGAAGATGTTTGGGGTATTTCGGGATTAATCCAGACCCATCGGTGACGACTGCCTGGTTTGGGTTCGGGGAAGTTTTTGGACTGGGTTGCGGGGGGGGGGGGGGGGGGGTTTGCTGGGCTCAGAGAAAAGAAAGAAGAGAGCGGTCCGGTTGGTCTGAGAGAGGTCAATGAAGACAATGGGGTCTGACGAAAGGTGAACGGAGACAAAGAGAGACGCGGCACCTACGAACGGTTACGGGTTTTTATGAAAACATGCGGATGCAATGCGCATGATGACATGGCGAAGTGCAACAAGCAAAAGAATCACACGAATACGACGAAAATAAATAGAAGGCATCTGGAGCATCGGTCTCGGGCTATCACAACACTCCCCCACTTACAAGAGATCTCGCCCCGAGATCTAAGAACGAGAAGAGGAAGAGAAAAGAGCAAGAGGAAGTGGTAAAACCTTATTGCTTGTTGGACAAATGCGTGAAACCAAAGAACCTTGAGAGGTTGAAGAACTTGAAAGAAAGAAGACAACAGAGATGAACGAAGTTGAAACCACTTCGTTGGCAAAGAGGGACATGGAATACGACGAGAACCTTAAAGGTCGGAAAGACATGAATCAAAAGCTCAAGGAACAAGAAAGAATATGAAACCACTCCGGTTAGAACAAGATTGAAAAGGAATAAGAACGAAAGAATTCGGATAGCACTCCGGTAAAATGGATAAGCAAGGAAAGAACATGATCTTGGCAAAACGAGATAATGGGTCGAAGAGAGCAACATCACAATGCCTCCGGAACGAAATAATAGAAGCTAAGTGTTGGAAAGAAAAGAACGGAGAAGCAAAAGACAACTTGTACCACAATTGAATTTGAAAAGCATCCTTACAAAGAAGGATTGAACAGAGTTGTTGGAAAATCAACAACGGAAAGAATAAGCTTGTTGTGGGCTTATGGAAAACATCTCCAAACTTGAGGTGAAATTCTGCCACTAACGGAACAATCGATTGGTTGAGATCAACAAAGAGATGAAAACTCCTTTCACCGAGAAGAGAAGGAGAAACTTGGATCATTGATAAGCACCACAATAGAAACATTCCTTAGGGAAGGCTTTAGGTGAAATCTAACCCAAGATACCTCCAAGAAATAAATTGTTGGGTTGAAAGAACTCATGAACGAAGAGAAAACGATGGTTTTACAATATCTCATTCCTGACAACTTGTGAATCATGAAACACGAAGGGACATTGTCAAGAATGACATAACACCACCTCAAAAGACAACGTAGAAAGGATTTGCACTTTGAAATGCAAGACGAAGAATACTTGAGCTCCTCCAATAAGAATCTTGAAGAATACTTTGAGAATGAATTAAATCCTTAACGAACCACCATGAAGAACCTCTTGGAAGAACTCCGGAAACGAAAGGATGCTAGAACAGAAGTGAAGGTTGAAAAGATTAAGATTTGAAGCCTTGCAATGATTTAGATGGAGCTTCATGACGAGATAACTGAGAAAACTTGGAACTCCGGAAAAGAAAAGATGAACAACTTAGAAACGAGAATTTGATATCAAGAACGATCTCCGTAAGAAGGAATTAAACCACCTCGATGAAATAAGAATAAGGATTACGTTATGCTTATCCTTCATCAACTTAAATTGATGAAAAGCAATGGATTGGTATGCCACTTATTCTTCTTGAAACGCATTGAAGAGAGATATAGTGCAAACTTGGGAAAGTCTTCAAGGAACCACCGGTAGGATTTTGAAAAGAACGAATGAATGTATACGATAACAAGGAAGAGGAATCTTTAACGAACCACCATAAGAATTGAAAACGAACGAAGAAAAGAGAATGAATCGCCGAGAATAATTAGAAAATGAATGAAGATACTTGAGGGAATTAGATACAAGAGAACGAAGAGATCACGAGCTTATTAAAGAATACTTGAACGAAGCACCGGAAGAAATTAGGGAATGAGAGTTGAACGTTGAAAAGGAATATATCTTCGAAAATGATGGCCTTCTGAGAATCAAAATGAAAACAACTCCTCAAATCCTCCGGATGGGTATGAAAAGAATTTCTGGCGATCGAAACAATTTGAGAGGATTACATGAAGCTAGAACCACGAATCTTTAAGAGAACGGAGCAAGATATAGAGTAAAACTCTTCTTCGGTCTTCAAATGCTGAGAATGACGACGAGGAACAACACCAAAATTATTGAGATGCTCCGGAACAATGAAAAGAGTAAGATTGGGATCAAAATGAAATGATTTGAAGGAAATCTCGAAGAAGACAATTGACTGATGAAAATTCATTCTTACGTCACACTTGAAAGAATTCGGAAATAACTCCGGAAAAATTAGAAGAGTCAGGTAAGATCCTGGGAAAAGACCTGTGGGTTATGGGGCCACTCAAAAGAAACACCGTTGGAAATGATTGCTTAGAAAGAGATGATTGCACCGGTTGATTTAAATGGCTTGAATGAGGTAACAACCTCGAAATATCTCGAATGGATCTTGAATGGAAACACGAATCTTCTGAGATACTTTCTTCGCACCGGAAAAGAATAGAGAGAGGCGAATAAACAAGAGAAGTTTGGATACGAACTTCCAACACAGGACAACATTTGAATAAAACAAAGGGATAAGATGACCAACGAAATCTTGAATTAGACCACCAAAGAAGAAAACGAGAACGAATAATATTGAACTTGTAGCTCCTGAGCATCTTCATGAGAATCACCGGTTAAGAACATTGAAGGAAAAGAATGGAGAGATTTCTCATGAATAAAATGGATACTTGATTTGAGATTTCTGACTCCGTGAAGAAAAAGGGGTGGGTGGGTGGGGAAAAAGAAAAACAACTTGGGACGAGTGAAGCGAACATCGTTGAGAAGCTAAGAATTAATCTTGCAAAAGACGAAGAGGATGGAATAACTCGAAGAGAAGCACGCCGGTTGAGAATAATTTTCCCTGACAATCTTCATGATCCAGAAGGATTAGCACTCCCATAGAAATATGAGAGCATGGAATCAACACTTGACTTCGAAGCAACTCGAATACCACAACTCAAATAAAGGATTGGGCTTGCAGAATAAGCCAGAATAAACATATGATAGAGATTTCATCCGAAATTTTCGTGGTGGGGCCCACACGGGCTCGATCGTATAGCGACCATCAAGTACATTGCTGCCCTTGACATACGAAGCATCCCCGAGCCGTAGCAAAGCTACAAGGGCTCTTTAAGACACCACGAGACCACTGTAAAAACCACCGTGAGCAGGCGTACCACTAGACGTCGAACCCCAATCTCATATCATGCATCTGTCGGAAAGATATCCTAGGTAACTACTTGAATTCCCACCTAAGAACTCCCGAAACTTCTTGGTTATGCGATCAGGTTGCGGGTCCAGGAACCTACTCAGCAAACAACAACCTAATCAGCTGCAACTGCATCCGCAACCCTTAACACACAACCAAGAAACTTCGCAAATTCGTCTACCTCAGACCTTCGAAAACACAGCGATACTAGTCACGGTGGATCATCCTAGCTATCTCCTCCAGTACTGGGGAAAAGTCACGGCACTATTTGCCACCACAAAAAGTATAGAAGTGTTTTAATGTCGGCGTCCTCTGGTATTCAGGAACAGGAACGATAGTGAATGTGACAAGAACCCCTTGGAGCTCAACTCCTCGGGTCCAATCCATACGGTCAGGAGGCACCAAGAAAAGAATTCTGTCACACCGATATCGCAACGATTCCGATATATAGCAATTCCTCACCAGAGCGACGAAGGGGATAAGGAGTAAAAAGAATTCCTACTCTCCGATATATAGCTAGACTCAAAATAGTTTTTCTTCTAAACTCGCCAACAATTCGATCAATCAAGGGGGCTCCTATGGTCGGTCGAGGCTCTGATACCAACTTATAACGCCCCGAACACACCCGCCGGCGGTCGTTATCCCTGGCGGGATCTAGACTAGGCCCACAGATCAATACTAGTCTTTCCTGCGCACTTTGTCCTCACTCGTGCGCACCCGGGAGAAACTTCCCGGTCGGTCACCCATCCTAAAATTACTCCAAGCTGAGCACGCTTAACTTTGGAGTTCTTTCCGAATGGGCTCCTAGAAAAGAAGAAATTCCTTATTGATATGAGTAGTCTAGCATCCCTATTAAGCCAGGCTATCATAGGGGTACTCGGGCTGCCGGCCTATCTCTCGTAGGCCGGACTAGTAGACCGCCCTTTACTCATCAAAGGAAGGCCGGATAGTGGGCGACCCCGTGTACCAGAAGGAAACCTCCGAAGACTTGGCGTCTCCTCCAAGAAATATTTAGCATAAACGGCATGTTTATCTCCTGATGGCAACCGACCATGTGTAACCCTAGGTTCCTCTTGTGTTTATATAAACCAGAGGGTTTAGTCCGTAGAGGGGGAGAATCATCATAACCACCTAGGGTTTAGCCCATCCGATCTCGAGGTAGATCAACTCTGTAATCTTCATACAACCACATCAATACAATCTAGCAGGACGTATGGTTTTACCTCTTCGAGAGGGCCCAAACCTGGGTAAATCGCTATCTCTACGTTCCCTGTTACTCATTGATCCCAAGATCCACAGTTCGGACCCCCTACCCGAGGTCTGCCGGTTTTGGTACCGACACTTGGGTTCCCCCAATTTCTTCTGTCTTTTTTAAGACTGCACGTGCGTAACGGGCCGGCCCGACACTGTAGCTCTCGATGCGAGAGTTCCCTCTCGTCTCGCTTAATGCGGGAAATAGACGCTGCGGAAAATAGGTGAGCGTGGGAGGAATTGGCCGGCAGCCTACTGGGACTAGCGAAGCGAGGGGGGTGTGCAGCCGCTACCAAATACACTGTTCTGGATTCTAAAAAAAACATTGTATTTGGCGCTTAAGGCGCGAAATAGGATACGCTGAGACATGGTGGGCGCCCCCATGTCTCGTTTATAGCGAGACAGAGGGCAGCATTACTAGAAGGTAGGCCACAGCCTCGTTTGTTTCTTTTTTTTGCACGTTCTTTGTTGTGGTTTTTTGATCATGTATACGAAAAAGTATAGAATGTGTATGAAAAAAATTTGATATTGTATTTAAAATATGTTAAATGTGTATGAAAAATGTTCCTGGTGTATACAAAAAATCTACAAATGTGTATGGAACTAGAGATGAAAAAATATTTTTGAAAAAAAGTTAATCATGTAATTTAAAAATGTATGTGCAGTAAAAAATCCTTTATTACCATAATAAAATGTTCAATGTTTGTTTGAGAAAATTTTGAGCATGTATTTGGGAAAGTGTTCATAACTTATTTTTAAGAAAAAAAAGTACATCATATATTTTAGGAATGTACAATGTGTATCAAAAGAATGTTTCACGTGTACACTAAAAATGTATAACAAAGAAAAAAAAGAAAAAACAAAGAAGAAGAAAAGAAAACCAAATAAAAAAGTAAAGAAAAGGAAAACAAGGAAACCGGTGGAAATCAGTGGAAAAAAGAAAAGATAACAAATAAAACAAGAAAACAGGAGAAACCCAAGAAAAGAAAAAAAACTAAAGAAAAGAGAAAGAAAAAAACCAATAGAACCGGGAATATAACGATGAAAAATAGTGCAAAAACAAAGAAAAATTAAATTTTTTAAACAAGAACGCCATCAAGAAATAAAAACCGAAAGAAAAAAAACGAAAAAAAGGAAAAAAACAGAGAAGAACGCAACATACACAACTATAAGTGAAGGAGTGATAAGAACGGGCGAGCGGGCGTGAGCGAGTGCTAAGAACGGACTGTCCTAGTATTGTACAACACTCGAAAAAACTTCAGATGAAACAGCCGCCAGCCGCGGGGCGCATAGTGGCGAACCAACTGCGGCCAAGCAGCGTGTGGTTCAATCAGTGAAAATTCCCAAAAGAAGAAATGAGATAGAGGGATCAAACCACCTCCCGTTGGGGAATGAACACGGCTAGCCACTGAAATACATGAGCATTCGTGTATATATACGCAGCGAGGGTACATAAGAGCTATTAACAACAACAGATCTAAACATGTATTGAAACTAGAAATGCAAAAAAATTACAAAAGGAAATAGTGATATATTTTTTGGAACGCGAACATTTTAAGATTTGTGAATTTTAAAAAAACTCAAACATTTTTATAAACCATAAACGGTTTTTAATCTGTGCATATCTTTTGGAAAGCAGGAACATTTTTGGAAATTTTTAAAGAAATTGAAACACGGATGGGTTTTTTCGAAAACATGGTCATTTTTTTAACAGAATGGGAAACTTTTTTTGAAACTCTGAACAAAATTTGAAAGGCTAACCTTTTTAGATCTGTGAACAATTTGTGGAAACGGGGACAGTTTTTGGAACTCTGAACAATTTTTGAAATCGTCAACATTTTGCAAATTTACGGGCAGTTTTTCAAAAAAAAAGAAATTTTTCTAAAATTTGGAACATATATATATAATCACATTTTTTGAAATTTGTAAAATAAAAATATTTGAGAAAAAAATAAAATAGGAACACTTTTTGAAATTCTGGACAATTTTTGAACACTTTTTGACATTGTGAACATTTTTTGGAAAATATGAACAATTATTGAAAATGCGAACAGGTTTTTGAAATTTCAAACATTATTTAAAAGTGAAGAATTTTTCAATTTATTAATTTTTTGGAAATAATGACATTTTAAAATTGTGAAGAAATTTGAAAATTACAAACATTTTTTGAAATAGTAAACAAAATTTGAAACATGAACATTTTCTAAATTCCAAACTATATTCAAAATTTTCAAACCAGGTTTGAAAATAAAAATAAAGTTGAAAAATAAAAAATTGAAAAAGGAAAGAAAAAGAATAAACGGAAATTTTAATAAGAAACAGAAAAAACAAAAAAGAAAGAAAAGAAAAGAGACAGAAAAGGAAAAAACAAGAAAAGCGGAAGTGTGCTGCCTGTCATGGGCGCTCCTGTGCGGAACCCTGATAGTTTGCCGTAATATGCGGCAAGTAAGGTTTTCTGGTACGCTGGCTATAAGTGAGATATAGGGTTTGAGAGACATAGTCGCGCCTAATACCGTAGAACATCACTTAATAACCGTACATGTTTTTCTTGTTAAAGAAATAAAGGCCCAAGGCCCAGTTTGATAAAGGAAATAATGGTTCGGCTTATTCTTCATGGAGACAAGGCACCATAAGAAAAAAAAAACTTGCACTGCTCTGATGGCACTTTCGGCAGTTGGGGTGGGGTTGCTCCGTGCTCGCAAGTACCTGGGTTGGGTGCTTCATGCACATGTACCTATGATAGAGCGAAACGGTTGTTTGAGAAGAGCTTTAACTGCTAGGTGTTCACGTGTCCCTCCCGTGCTGGCCATGGCCTACCGACAGTGGCGTTTCCATGTGTAAGCAGTGGGGTCAGCTGACCCACAACTTTTTTGATTACAAGTCTAGTTCTATTCATGTTTGTGTGAAAAATTAGGACATTTTAGATAGATTAGTGCATTTGAACCCATAGCTTTTTGGTGCTGGCACCGCCGGTGCCTGCAGTGCTGCAGTGCCGTCGTATGTCAGCTATGGGGCTTGATCGCACAAGGGAAGCGGCCAGCTGTTGCATCCAAACTTTCCAACCAATTTCGCTTAATCGTTCTTTGATCAGCTACATAATCTAATCCATCGTGAATTGCCAAGGTCGATCTACTCAAGGAAACACGGCAACTAGTAGTCATCAACTCATCATAGGCCAAGGCAGCGGAGAGCTGTTGCATCTAATTTTATCCGTTCTTTGATCAGCTATCGTAATCTAATCCATTGTGAATGGCCAAGGTTTATAGTAGTGCATCAACTGGGATTATTCATCGGGTGCGTAGGAACGAAGGAGGAAGACGCAACGCGTGGTTGAACAACTCAAAGTCTGAAGAGTAAGCACAACCGCGTGCTTGCTCACTAATCATATGTCACGCCCTTTGTTTATTCTCCTCCTACTCGTTGACGTTGCTCTCGGCCGACTCCGTCAGCACATCAAGTCAGCTCCTTCCATCGTCCTCTGCTTATTAATGCCAATGGAGATTCATCAGCACTAACCACCCCGTGATCCAGTCCTCGCTTAGCGCCTCCACTGTCCACCCTCAACGCCTCCAGCCTCCCGTCCCAGGTTTGTGCTGCTTAATGCTAATCGAGATTTATACGCTTATTAGTTCCTCGTATGTTTCACTGCAAATGGATAACATGTCTGAATCTTTCAGATCTCTGTTACCTTGCTGTGTTTACATCTTCTCTCTTGTGTTTGGTTACGTGCCGCCAACTCTGATCCAGTCGTGTCCAAGTGTACTCCAGCATGGACAATTTCCAACATAGTGAACTTCTTGCCCTCGAGACGGCGTTAGGCAAGGAAAGCGGGGATCCAATCGTCATTCCTATCTCCGTTTTGAAGGCCATCATGAACAATTTCTCTGACGATCAAGAAATCGGTTGCGGTGGGTTTGGAGCGGTTTACAAGGTACTACGTGCACACATAAGCTCGCACCTACGCCCATGGTCATAACCTTTCTTTTACAAAAAAAAGGATTACCTCGGCCTCTGCATCATAGGATGCACACAGCCACCATGGTCGTAACCTTCATGCTGATAATTATGCTTTGAACTGCAGGGCACGCTTGGAAATGGGATGGTTGTTGCCGTGAAGAAGCTCCACGAAAATGTTGGAGTTCTTTCCAAAAATTTCAATAGTGAGGTCGATTGTCTTATAGAGGTCAAGCACAAAAATATAGTACGGTTCCTGGGGTACTGTTCGGACACGCAAAAGGTACTAATGTCGTTTCAAGGAAAAAATGTCTGGGCAGAAGTGCGGCAGAAGTTATTATGCTTCGAGTACCTAAGTAAAGGGAGCCTTGCAGACTATCTCACTGGTAAGATCAGCCATGTTATCTTTACATATAGCAAATGTCTTGAATTTTGTTCTTTTTTTCCCCTCGAAATTGCTTTTGGATCCCAGGCTGCATGGAGCTAGGATTTTAGAAAAATGTGAAAAATCATAATTTTAAGGGTTAAAAGAATATGATAAAATACACACATATCTTTTTTCTTCTCGAAAAACTTCTGATATATTCATCGTCAATCATGGCAGAACAACGAACACTAGAAATAATAAAAATTACATCTAGATCCGTAGACCACCTAGCGACGACTACAAGCACTGAAGCGAGCCGAAGGCGCGCCGCCGTCATCGCCCCTCCCTCGCCGGAGCCGGGCAAAACTTGTTGTAGTAGACAGTCGGAAAGTCGTCGTGCTAACGCCCCATAGGACCAGCGCACCAGAACAGCAACCGCCGCCAATGAAGAGTAGTAGTGTAGATCAGAAGGATCCAACCTGAAAACACACAAACGTAGACAAACGACGACCAGATCCGAGCAAATCCACCAAAGACAGATCTGCCGGAGGCACACATCCACACGCCCACCGACGATGCTAGACGCGTCACCGGGACGGAGGCTAGGCGGGGAGAACTTTATTCCATCTTCAGGGAGTCGCCCCCGTCTCGTCTTCCTGAGTAGGACACAAATCCTAACAAAACTCGAAGGAACCTCTAAAAACGGAGCCCTCCCACCGGCAAGGGCCGCCGCGCCTCCGTGTCCCTAAGGCCACTGAAGACGAGGCGGACCGGTGGCGGCGCCTGCGGGAGGCAAAGAAACCCTAATTTCTTTAGGGAGGAGGCGGCTGCCTGCGAGCAGAGCGAATGCACACATAAATACACACGTTTCTATATCTACATGAAGGTTCTTTTTCTGGTTCGTATTTCCAAAAACCGACCGGTTACCAATTATTTTGTTGAACCCCGAGAAACCGCACTACCGTTCGAATTTCTTGAAATAATTAAATTTAAAGGCTAAAAATATGTCAAATAGGCAATGTAGGCATGTGTTAGTGTTACTCAAATGCTTGGTCTGTCGGAAAGGTGTGTAAGGGCATCTCCAACACCGACCCCAAATTGGACACTGTATTCGTCCGTGGACCAATGGGGACCAGTCCGTGGACAGTGATGCGGGATGTAGGAGCCGGTCATCCAACGGTGACCGCATACATTTCAAAACAAATTTGAAGAAACTGGACGAAATTCATGCAAGCCTGATAATTTTCATATAAACCAGAGCACATTCATTACATTTTCGACATATTTCATTAAAAAAAACGACCGGACCTAAACCTAGTCTACGGTGTCGCCCGTCTTCCAAGTCCTTATTGTTCCCTTCCGGCGCTGGCTGTGTCCATGTCCGGCGGCGATGAGACCCGTGAAGTGAAGGTGGGGTCGCCGGCGAGGAAGAGTAGGACATGGGACACGGACCGGCCCACTTGGGAATCGAGGCCCCGCCGCCTCCCATGCACTACTGTTCCTCATCGGAGTTCGCAACCTGTCCGTCGCCGGTGGACGTGGACGGGGCGGCACGCTCGTTGTGCCACCGGCGCCAACGAAACGTCGTTGGCGGCACAAAGGACGCGCAGCTGCCGCTATTCTCGTCCGTGATTGCCAACGCCGCCTCCGCGTCCGGCTGCGCCATGACCGCGTTGGGAGCGGCCTCGTAGAGTGCCCGCTGCTCAGCGACAAAGTTGGGGTTCTCCACCACCATGGCCGTCGCGGTTTCCTCGCTCGCACGCTCGTCGTAGATTTGGCCCTCCGGCCTGCCAGCCGGTGCTGCTCGAGAAGGGAGAGGTTGTACCACTGCTCCTGACATAGGCGCCTGCGCCGGATGCTCCTCAGCCATGGCGGCGTTGATGTCCGTCTACGCCTGCTCCATGGTCTGGCCGACATGGACTGCCGTTGGCAGGGGCGCTGAGTCGTCATCAGAGCCCGTCTCCATCGTCGGGTCATTGTCGGAGACCTCCGAGGAGCTAGCCGGCATGCCAGCCTCTATCCGCCAGTCACGGCGGCCCTGCTAGCCGACCGCAAGGGCGGCCACCTCATGCTTCTGCTCCGTCGAGAGGATCTCCCACAACGTGTTACCACTCATGGTCATGGCTGATGTGGTGCACGTGAGAAGGATGTGGAGCGGACGTGTTATGGTGCGGTTTGTGCCGGGAGTGACTTCATTTAAATAGCGGATGTCGTTCAGGACAAGCGGCAGGGTGTGTCAATGAGGGCGTCGGAGTTGGTTTCTTGGCCGATGTGCCTGTTTAATGGCGGCAGACGGACGGCCGGGCAACCCGTTTGAATGAGGTAGATATTTGTCACGTCACGTCCAATAACGTCTCTCCGGCATTCAACAGGGGCGTACCACGGGGACGCGGCATGGGCGGCGCTCTTCGCCGGCGAGCCGCTTTGATGCCGACACAAGTGAGAGGTCACGTCCGCTCTAGAACGGCAAGAATGCGAAGCTAGCGCTCTAGAACGGCAAGAATGCGGGGCAACCGCTTCGGATGGGAAAGGGTATGGGCGAGGTAGAGGGTTTTGGGTGGGTCCGGGATGTCGGACATGGGCGTGGAAGTGGTCCGTACACTCGCAAATCCGTCTCCGGTTTGCTTCCGGTCTGCGGGAAAAAGGACGTTCGGACCGCGTTGAATGGCAAAACACGTCCGGACCGTGCGGTCCAGACGGATGCGGGCGGTTTGAGGCTCCGCGTTGGAGATGCCCTGACCTGTACACCTGGAGGCCACAGGATCAGAACCCGTATATGCGATCTATCCCCGTATCTACCACAAACCTTTTTGAGTTTTTAAGCTTTAATATAAACAGTGTTCAGCCAAAACTTACTACAGCTGGACACCCCGCGGCGGGCCGATGAGGATGCCTGAGTTGACCAGTGGAGCAGCGATGGTATGTATGTGAATCATGTTAAAGTTGCAAAAAAAAAATCAAAATATTTTTTGAATACGTTCGAATGAAAAGATTCCAAGATTCTACAAGAATTGCCGTTTACTTTTACGTTATTTTATTAAAGGCTTTGATAGTAACTTCATCAAATAGTTTATTTTTCATGGGTAATGGACAAAATTAAATCTACGTCTCATACTTCATGCATATGTGACTCAAAATTTACGTGTTTGCTTTTTATAATGTGATATGTCAACATTCGATTGTACTTTAGCTGTCTAAATTCCAACGTGCACGTGTATCTTACTAGTACAGGGGTGTGTTAACATTTCTGTAAAATTTCATATGGAATATTTTTTTTGTGTGTGTGTGTAGCTCACACCCAATACGGATGTCATTAATAAAATTTACATAACCATACCATACATCATTATGTACTATTCTCCCACAAATCTTTTGGAGTTATTAAAAAAATTCTGGGGGGGGGGGGGGGGGGGGGGGGGTCTAACCCACACCGCGCAGCCAGGTGAGGATGCCTGAGCTGACCAGTGGAGCAGACGATGATATGTATGTGTATCATGTTAACTTCAAAATTTTGTTTGAATACTTTCAAACAGAAAGATTCAAAAATTCCAAGATTTTAAAGGAATTTCAATTTACTTTTACTTTATTTCATTTTTTGTTCAAGGGACAGTAACTTCATCAAATAGTTTATTTTTCAGGGTAATGGACTAATTCTCATACTTCATGCATATTTGACTCTAAATTCACATGTTTGCCTCTTGTAATGTGATATGCCAACATTGGATTGTACTTTAGTTTTCTAAATTCTGAAGTGCACATGTATCTTACTAGTACAAGGATGTGTTTAACATCTTTTGTAAAATTTCGTGATGAAATATTTTGTGTGTGTGTAGCTCACATCATCATTAAAATTTACATAACTATAGCATACATAATTATGTACTATTCTCCCATAAACCTTTTTGAGTTCTTATCCAAAAATTGCTATAGCGGGGGGTTCTAACCCACACCCCGCAGCCAGATGAGGATGCTTCAGCTGACCAGTGGAGGACTCAATGATATGTCTGTGTATCATGTTAAATATTATATATTTTGATGCAAATAAATTAAATTTGTTTTAATAATTTCAGACGAATAAAATCCTACATTTACAAGATTGGTTGGAAACCAGTTCTTACGACCTATCTCCCAAAAAAGGAAATCGAGAAAATAAAACATTGACTATACCACTATATAGTGTACGAATTTTTTTAATATTGTCTATTGGATGAAACCAATCCTATGTTGAAGAGTTAGCCAGTCTGATTATTTTGGCCACTGCATATTCTATTCACTACACCAACTTCTGCCACATGTACTATCTAGAATATTTATTGGCTAAGTTTAAGCACAATACACTACATGCACAAACCTCAAAACACATACACTTCTCCTTCATTCTACAATCTTCCCTATTGTACATTAATTCCGTGAAATCTTTTCTTCTAAATGAATTGTCATTGCCTTTTATACTTTATAATCATCAATGCACAATATGCATGAACCTACAATTTTTTTGATTCTTCCATATTTTAGTTCTCACAAAAATTTGCTCTAAAAGAGTAGCCATTTACTTTTACTCTATTTCATTTTTTTTGTTCAAGGCTTTGACAATAACGTCATCGAATAGTTTACTTTTCAGGGTAATGAAAACGTGAATTGAATCTACGTCTCATACTCCATGCATATGTGACTCTAAATTTACATGGTTGCTTGTCATAATGACATATGTCAACATTTGATTGTACTTTAGTTTTCTAAATTCTGAAGTGCATGTGTATGTTACTAGTACAGGGATGTGTTTTACATTTCTGTGGAATTTCATGATGAAATATGTTTTTTATTGTGTAGCTCACACCCAATATGTATTTCATCATTAAAATTTGCATAACTATAGCATACATCATTACGTACTATTCTACAACAAACCTTGTTGAGCTCTTATCCAAAAATTGCTATTGCGCGGGTTCTAACCCACACCGCGTGGCCAAATCAGGACGCCTGAGCTGAGCAGTGGAGCAAGCGATGATATGTGTGTGTATCATGTTAAATATTATATATTTTGACGCAAAAAATTCAATGCAAAATTCGTTCCAATACTTTTGAATAAAAAAATCCTACATTTACAAGATTTATCGAAAACCGGTTCTTCCAACTCATCCCTAAAAAAAGGGAATAGAGAAAAGAAAACGTTGACTATACCACTATATAGTGTATGAGTTTTTTAATATTGTTTATCGGACGAAGCCAATCCTATGATGAAGAGTTGGCCAATCTATCCTATGATGAAGAGTTGGCCAATCTGAGCATTGTTGGTCACTAGATATTCTATTCACCACACCAACTTCTGCCACATGTACTATCTAGAAGATTTCTTAGGTAAGTTTAAGCACAATCCACTACATGCACAAACCCAAAACACATGCACTTCTTCTTTGTTCTATAATCTTCCCTGATGTACTTTAATTCCATGAACTCTTTTCTTCTAAATGAATTGGCATTGTTTTTTTTACTTTATGATCATCAATGCACAAACCCACAATTTTTTAGATTATTTCGTATTTTAGTTCTCACAATTTGTTTTGCTCTTAAAGAATTTCCATTTACTTTTACTTTATTTCATTTTTTGTTCTAGGCTTTCACAATAACTTCATCCAATAATTTATTTTTTAGTGACATGAATTCAATCAACGCCTCATGCTTCAGGCATATGTGACTCTAAATGTACATGTTTGCCTGTTATGATGTGATATGCAACATTAAATTTTACTTTGGTTCTCTAAATTCCAACGTGCAATGCACGTGTATCTTACTAATATCGGGATATACTTAACATTTCTGTGCAATTTCGGGATGAAATATTGTGTTTTGATGTGTGTAGCTCACAACAACACGTATTTAATCATCGAAATTTACAGAACTATAGAATACATCGTTATGTACGTGTGTATTTTTTATTTAGAATTTTGAAACTTTATATTTTTATTTTTGAAATGTTTGAAAAAGGGCTCCATGGAGCCCAGGAGCAAGAAATCATCTCTCCTTTTTTTCCGTCTTATAAAGGGAAGTTTGTATGCTTTTGTGACGAATGAAAAGTAAAATGACCAAATGAACATAATTTTTCATTGATGATTGTGATTACAAATGCATAGTCCTTGAGGGGACGCTTTGTACATTCATGTTGGTTTGCAGAGATGCAAGGGAATAGCGTGTCCCTACAAATGAGTAACTGCTTGGCGGTTAGCAATAGTAGAGATTATCCTTAATTAACTCATGGTTAACTAAATTTGAACTTGTCTGATGGCATAATAAAAAAGGAGAGATGATTTCTTGCTCCTGGGCTCCATGGAGCCCTTTTTCAAACATTTCAAAAATAAAAATATAAAGTTTCAAAATTCTATAAAGGGAAGTTTGTATGCTTTTGTGACGAATGAAAAGTAAAATGACCAAATGAACATAATTTTTCATTGATGATTGTGATTACAAATGCATAGTCCTTGAGGGGACGCTTTGTACATTCATGTTGGTTTGCAGAGATGCAAGGGAACAACATGTCCCTACAAATGAGTAACTGCTTGGCGGTTAGCAATAGTAGAGATTATCCTTAATTAACTCATGGTTAACTAAATTTGAACTTGTCTGATGGCATAATAAAATTATTTTTTGTATTACTCTTCGCAGGGCCGTCTTGCGGACTTCAGTGGTGCACACGATATCGAATAATCAGGGGGGTCTGTGAAGGCCTGCACTATCTTCACCACCACCACCAGCCTATTATTCACTTGGATCTCAAACCTCAGAATATATTATTGGACGATAATATGGTGGCTAAAATAGCGGATTTTGGTCTATCAAGGCGCTTAAGTGCAAGCCAAAGTCGGATTATAACCGAAAACAAAGCTGGGACGCCGTAGGCTACATTATTTTCTAAGAAGTCCATTTGTTTTATCAGAGATCATCCAACTCTTTTGTATATCCATTCATTCATTAATCACTCACTACATCAATTTTTATTCAGGGGGTATTTTGCTCCAGAATTTATCAATAGCGGAGTAATCACAATGAAGACCGACATATATAGTCTAGGGATTATTATCATAGAGATTCTGATGGGATTTAAGCAACAACCCAATCTCGACCAGGTAATAATCATTTAAATAACTATTTCAACATAGTGGGTGCACTTCATTAAAACTACTTTGTTTGGTCCTATTCAACACTCCTAGCGGTTTCAAAATCCATGTCACTTTTTTATTAAAAGGGGATTAAACTCCTGGCCTCTATATTGTATGATGCACATATCCATGTTTATTAAACTAGTGTATCAAACATCCAACATATTACAAAGAGTATAATAAAATCTACATCAAGTACATGTTATTTATACACTACATGTTTTGTCAATATACACTATATGTTTTGGTTCCCTATTTGAAAATGTTGCCCCTGATGAAACTTTTAACGTGCTATGATTGTAAAATTGGTAGGTGTTGGAAAGTTGGACAGACACGTTTGGGACATCACAAAGCCATACACTATTAGAACAAGTGAAAGTATGTGCTGAAATAGGGATAAATTGCACAAATTATAACCCAGAGAACAGGCCTGCTATAGATGATATTATCCATAGACTTGAGGAAAAGGATCTCGCAAACTCGTCTCCTAGAAGTATCGCAAGTACTTCATCCGCTCCGCTTAGTGGAGTAAATACCTACCCTCTCGAGCTATGCTTTCCGTTCGAGGCAGAAAAGCGTATCGATTGCCCGCTGAGCATAACTAACATGACAGATCGTTATGTGAACTATTGGGTTGTACCGCAATTCCCCAATATGTATGCTCCTTGTAAGCACGAACTCGTGAACGAAATCCGTACTGGAACCAACAATCTGGACCCAATGTCAACCGGCTCTTTCAATGTGACAATGCTCGAGCAACAACAACCGCCACTAGACGCGGGCATGTTTGAGATAGTGATGATCGCCATGGGGAGCAGGAGCGATCTTAAAAAGCTGAAGTCATCCATTGGTGATGAGCCTAAAATTGATGGTGAATTATTGAAGCGAGTCGAAGAGGTAGGGGGCGAGGTGCATACAGCAATGCTGAGGGCTGTCATCAGCCTACCAAGTGAGGGGGGAGTGGCCCCCAAGGTGAGTTATGCATATCAAGTATTACGGAGCTGTAGAGTAACCCAGGAACCGGTTAATACCACATATCATTTAGATAATACTCATTCCGTCCCATAATATAAGACGTTATTACATCAAGTATGCTATGGGATGGAGGGGGTATATCATTTGTGACGACTAATAATCTCTTCTTGTCCCAGATCGTCTCAAGTGAGGAATTTACGGATCTTTGATCGATAGATGTGCATCCCACACAGCCCCGGTGAGCATCATCTTTTTATTTTTTGAAAAGGAGGTTTAACCTGTCGGAAATCCAATTTGGCTCCCGGGAGCATGTGCTCCTGGGCGCGAAAATGATTTTTAAAATGTCAAAAAAAAAAATCCCAACAATATTTTTATGTATTCATAGTCACATACAAATGCTACCTGCCAAGTTTTAGGCAAAAAGGTTAAACATTTTAGCCTGTGCAAAAAAAAAAAAATTGTACACCAAATGTTACCCTAAAATGTCACTCCGAATTTGTTTTTTCACCGACGAAACACTACTGCTCCGTTTCGCGTGAAAATTGTCAAGCATGCTTGCGACACTAACACAAACATCCACAAAAAATTCAGAATTTTTTGAAAACATATTACTACTCTTTTTTGTGTTACTGTTCATCCGGGAGCAAATGCTCCCGGGAGCCAAAACGCCTCCCCCCCCGCGTCCTCTGCATCATTGTAATGCACATAGCCAAAATGTGTTGGATATTATTAACTTTGGGCTGAAATTTCGTCCCCTAGGATTTTGGTGGGTCATGATAAGCATCTTTCCATCTGGGACTACAAGAAGAAGGTAGTGGTATTTGACATTACGTATATGCCTTTCACACTAAGCTTGTTTATAAGTATTTCGTACGGTTACGGTTCAAAAAAAAGTATTTCGTACGGTTGGGCACACCTTTATTTATTTTTTGATATATAATTGCCAGGCAACAGTGGCTGCATTGGATGTCGTGGGGCCAACAATGGTTTATTCAGTTAGGTTCATCCCTCAACGGCATTGGTTTGTAGCCGGGGATGATAGTGGATACATTCACGTGTACTCGTGTGTTACAAGGAAAGAAGTTAAGAGATTCCAAGCTAGAGACGGTGATAGCTCGTATGTCACCTCACTGGCGATTCACCCTACCAGCCCGTACCTACTATCTGCGTGTACGGACGGTGTGGTCAAGTTGTGGGACTGGGAAGGGGGCTGGGAATGTATTCGAACAGTTCACTCAACTGCAGGTTCGATCCAAGTTAAGTTTAATCCCAAGGACACCGACACCTTTACTAGTTGTTGCACAAAGGGCACAATGAGAATGAAGGTTGGTATTCTGCTACTTAGGCTACGTGCATTTCTAAATGAGCAGGGAGAAGAGGTCTTGTTTTCATTATCTAAATAAAAGGTTCATGTCCTAGATTAATCTGATTTTGATTTTGATCCACCGTGTACAGGTCTGGTCAATTTATCCTTCCGATCAGCCTATCGCAGCAATAGAACAAAATTCGTCCAGCCTCTATGATCACGTTTTCACCGAGGGTGATCAGAACCATGTGGTTATGCTTATCCATGGTCTGGGTCTGCAGGTAAGTATTGTTGTGTGCATCTTATATGGGATAGCAATAGAGCTGAATATGTAATGATTTTCATTTCTTCTCGTGTCGATTCAGATATGGGATCTGGAGACAAAGACATGTGTTCACACACTTCGTGGGACGAAACGGTTGGTTCGTGCACTAGCTTGCCACCCAACGCTTCCGTTAATAGCCGTAGGAATCAAGGAGGAAGATTCTGAGCACCCGGCTGTCCGCTTCTGGAACTCAACTAAATACAGGTAATGTTTTTTTGTTCTGTGTGTATCCACGAGCTAACACTCAAATTCCGTACTGACGTAAGTACATGTTGATGTGAATTTATTTGTTTCATAGTAAGTTTTTATATAGTTTATGTGACGTAGACGCTGGTATTTACTTGATAAATTTGGACAAAATAAAAAGAAGATTGACTGAGAGCAAAGCCAAAAAGTTTACCTCGACGAAGTGTGTGGGTCTTGTGGGTGTCAGGTCGGTCGAGGTACCCTTTTTTGTGCGCGTGTTCTAACGGTTTTCGTTAATTAACTGGGCAATTCTCTTCCATCTTTATTAATGAATCAGGCTCTAAAGGACCGCGTTTCAAAAAATATATGCTAATATGAAACGGAGAGAGAGGAACTCAAACTTGTTTAATTTGCTCCAAAATACTATGGAGAAAGTTAACTAGCGAATGTTGTGTCGTGGGAACGAGCCTGACAGTAGAGGTTAGGGGTATGTAAGGAGAGGGCAGAGTCCTAGCTACGGCGAGATCGTACACACGGATGTATGAGTTCAGGCCCCTCTCGTGGAGGTAACAGCCCTACGTCTCAGCGCTCGGGAGCTTTCTGTCGTGTGGAATGTGTGATATACAGGGGGTGCGAAACCTTGTGCCAGAGGGGAGGGGTGGCTTATATAGAGTGCGCTGCCCCTCATAAACGCCAGGCAACCAAGGGTTCGATCGTGGGGAGTAAAGGAGAGCGTTACTGATAACGCATGCAATAAATGCTAATTATGGTGATGGCCCGACCGCCTGTCTGTTGCTCTTCTCAGGGTGACTTTAGATCTTCAGCGGTCGAGTGACGTCCAGCTCTGTCGAGTGGATGTAGAATCTTCCGAGTGAGCTGGATGTCGAGTGGATCGTAAGCTTTGCTTACTCCAGTCGGAATCTTCCTTGTAGTCTTGTAATCTTGCATATGGTGTCTTTAGGTGGGGTATGTAGGCCATGCTTAGGACCCTACCCTTAATACATATCCACATCATGTTGTGTTTTTCGTCTTATGCCTGAACAACTCCTCTATCGTTCGATCCGCATCTAGCGCTTGACACGCTTGTGGGGTTTTTTACTCCACCTTCTGTTGAATCGTTTTTCTCCTCGCAGGCGATTTTCCCCCCCCACATCTTTCTATGATTTTTCATCTTCTCATTTTCTAAGGGCAAAAAATATGCTAGAGGTCATCATAAAGACAGTTAGTTGAATCCAATAAACCAACTAGACCAACAATCTTTTATATATGTCTTTCAGCCGAGAGCTTATTTTTATACGTGAATCTACCGAGATGACCTACCCACGTTCCGAACAACCTGAGCAAATTTTCCCTGCAGAAGTGCAGCCCACCAACCTGACTCCAACCCTGGTTGGTAATAAGGAAGCTGGACAAAAGGTTTGATACCAACTACTCCCTCCGTTTCTAAATATAAGTCTTTGTAAAGATTCCACTATAGACTACATACGGAGCAAAATGAGTGAATCTACACTCTAAAATGCATCTATATACATCCGTATGTGATACATAGTGAAATCTCTACAAAGACTTATATTTAGGAACGGAGGGAGTAGCAACTTGCCTAGGCATTCCACATATTAATTACAGGGAAGTCTTATATTATCTATCAAAGCTATTTCATTGTAGCTACAGGATCCATGATAATACACACGAATATGGCACGCTGATAGACCATCTCACCTATGTTTCATGCTTGTGTTGATTGAACCAAATATACTATCTTGACCGGTCAAATTTTACGTACCGCAGACATGATAGCTTATGTACCCCGGGTCTGGTATTTTTTACCAGAGAATTTTTTTGTTGAAACATAACCCAGTAACTTATGTGTAAATAGTTTGGTAATTTACGCACCGCGGGGTTGGTAACTTACGTAACCCGGACCTGATTACTTTAACCAAGAAACAAAATGTTGTTGAAACATACCCTGGTAACTTCTGCGTAAATAGCATAGTAATTTAGGCTGTGTTTGATAGTAAAGTACTAGAAAACCCGGAAATTCACTTTGGCTCATACCGAAGTATTTAAAAACTACAGTATTTTAGCATGAAGATGTAAGATACCACAGTTTTCAGATATCACAGTATTTTAGAGTATTGAGAATGCTTTGAGCTGTTTGGCTAATGTTGTATATCAACGTAAACTAGCTAGCTAGCAATTTCTCTTAGCTATCCAGCTATTGTAAACTCAACGGCCTGTAACTTACCAAAGATGAGGAGGAAATCGAACTGCCGTGCACAGCGCTAGTTATGCTGAGGTGACTCGACGTGCCGTCTGGCCAGCACCGCCGCACTCGCACAGAGAAAAGTAGGAGCGTAGGTGACTGGAATTTTCATTAGGCTGCAGAAGGCATACTTTTACGGCCGGTATTCTTGAGCAAGGTCTGCCCAGCGTACTCACCATTTTTTATCACTAGCAACGAGAGAACAGCGGCTTCAGCTTGGGAGTGAACAAGAAAGAAAGATAGCGACCGGCTCGTTTTTCTCGCATGCTCAGTTTTAAAGAAAAGAGGTCCGGGGTCTTTTTTTTATGCAGAGGAAATACTGTGTTTTGGGGAATATTGTAGTATAAATACTATAGTTTTTTGTGGAGGCCAAACAGCTCACCGTAATTAAAACCATGGTATTTGGAAAAACTGTAGTATTCTTTAAATACTTACAAAATGCAGAGTTATTAAACGGGGCCTCTCACTGCAGAGCTGATAACTACGTACCCAGGGCTTGTTACTTTGACCGGGGGAGGGAGTTGTTGAAACATACCTTTGTAACTTCTGTGTAAAATGTGTGTTAACTTAAGTACTGCAGGGTTGATAGCTTACATACCCCAGGCCTGGTAACTATGGACAAAGTCGGAACATACAAAACATGGATAGTTTTGAAGGTCTCCCAACGCAACGGATGTAGTAGTGAAAATGGATATTGAATCGGGCCGACTGATTGAGCTAAAAAATGTTTTGAATTTTCAAAATGGGGAAAATCTAGTATGACATCCGCTTTTGTACTCTATTACATGCATGAATGTGTGTGTGGGAAGAAGGAGATGAGGTGTTAGTATCTATGCCTAAGAACATAACATTCTAACGATAGTCCGCTCCAAATCATATAGCTATGGATTATTTGGTTACGGACTAACTTATAGAATTATGTCACCTTTTCAACTAATCTTTTCCCTAAATTTCACATGTATATCTTCAATATCCATCTATATGTCCCTCGCCCCGACCTCTACAATGGCGAAAAGGCACACTTCAATGCAAAAGTGTTGTTCTGATCCCGAGCTCATATGAGCTCGGGTGAACAGTAAAATTGAAAAATTGAAAAAAAATTCTAATTTTCTGTTTACCGAACATTGAAAAATGTTTTCATTGTTTACAAAGTTTCATTATGAAATGACATTGGCGTGGCCAAAAAAACAAAATCAATGCTCCAAACTGCTTTTGAAAATAACATTTTGGAGTATTAATTTTGTTTTTTTTGCCACGTTTTCCACAAATGTCATCCGGTGATGAAACTTTGCAAGCAATCAAAATATTTGTCAATATTTGGCACAAAAAAAATTCAGAATTTTTTGAAATTTTCCCATTTATTTTGATTTTACTGTTCACTCGAGCTCACATGGACTCTGGAACAGACGCGTCGCGCTTCAATGGTCTTATAAGAGCCCCCCTAAATCTTCCGTATTATTATTAGGAGGGAGTTTTGAGGGCCCTCCCAACCGGCCATGGCCAGCATGAGCAAAGCGGAGTGGTACATTAGCAGGGACATTTCCGGTCATGTGCCACTATGGTCCAACTAGTCCTTCGCACACCACCGCAACCGCTGCTCTCTCCGCACCATCTGCGGAGCTGCCACCGGCTGCTCATCTCTTTCGCTCGTGGCCACCTACCCCCGCCACCTCCCAGCCGAAAACATCTGCAGCTGCCGCTGCGCGCCAGTGCCTGCTGTCAATGTCTTTGTCTTAGACTCTTAGTAGTACTACCTCCGTCTCAAAATAAGTGTCTTAACTTTAGTACAACTTAGTTGAGACGTTTATTTTAGTACGAAGGGAGTAGAATATAAATCCAAATAAAAGAGAAAAAAATTCTGATGGAAAATAGGGGGATTATCCATAGTATGCACTAGGTCAGGTTTGGGACTTTAGGTGACTTTACACATAAGTATAATAGTTGTTACCCAGATGCTAAGGGTATGTACAGTGGTTGATAAGATAGTTTTATTTTGAGTTTGACACATAATCTAGAGATGGCAATGAAAAACAGTGTACGATGGGTTATATTTTAGTCGAATCTCGAGTTACCAGATATCCCTAAATATGTGCTGAGAAATATTATGTTAAGAGATCATCTCTTAATTAAGAGAAGACAAGAGTTTTCTTCCACTTTCTCTCTCCTACACCTTAATATTTATCCTATGTGGCACTACTAAGATAGAATCATTGTACATGCCCTAATGGACGCGCGTGCGCTTTCACCTCGACGCACGCGCAGACAGTGTGTCTTCGAGGGATCGGTAGCAACCATATACAAACAAGATAGATGATGCCAGCGACATGCAAACGTAGTATGAATTTAAAAATGCATTACTTTCAAACTGAGCATCCAAATCAAATTCAGTTTGCACAGTTGCATTTCTCGTGACAAGACCTTCGAAACTAGATGCCACATGGGCATGTTCGACTTTTTTTTTGTAAACCAATTTTGTGCCTGGAAAAGCTAGTTTATTGTACGAATATGCTTTTCTAAAATGGTCCGATGAGTTAAGAATTGTTTGAATCAAAAACAAGTTTTTAGTATATACTCATTAAAATGCTCACTAAAAGTCAGCTTCGCGGTAGTGGGAGGCATGCGCTGCTATTTATAAATGTGTGTTATAAAAATCAAGCTTGTGCTACAAACATGCTTTTCCGCCACAAAGCAATAAGCCAACTACTATTAATTACAAATAGTTGAGGGTAAAAATCAAGTTTCTGATATAGACATGCTTCCATATCATTAAATTGCTTCCATGGAATTTTTAAGGCATGTACTGATTTCTGAAAAAGCAACATGGTATGACGAAATATAAGTTTTTATTACAAAATTACTTTTTCATCACACTAATTTTATTCTCAAAGTATCAACGCAAACTCTAAAAATTGTATGAAATTTTCTGTGACAACATGTAAGTTATTACGAGTATATATTTGAAGAAAACTTGCTTTCCATACATAGGATTCATAGAACAATTGTCAACATATAAACTTTGCGATAGGAAAGCAGGTTTATACTCTAAACTTGCTTTTCGGCCTGGCAAGTAGTTTTTCGAAAATATTTATTGGAATGCTGTCATGTGGGATCTTGTTTTGATGGTCTTGTGATGAGAAACACAACGGTCAAAACAAGTTACAGTTTGGATGCACCGTTTAGGAATAATGTGATTTTTAATTCCAATGATAACTTTTGCATGATATTGACATCTTGTACTTTGGATCGTATATGCATGTACTATTGGGGTGATTATCTCCCGCTGATCTGTTAGAACATGGTTAATAGTATAGCCATCAACCGACTATATAGAGTTGTCAGTTTACCTATAGCCAATCTAATAGTCAACATGTATAAGGACACGGATTTGGTAAACATGGTTCCACGCGCACCTCTTATGAATAGTAAATTCCAAAAAAATTACTAGAATTTTTTTTTTAAATCTGAATATTTTTTGTAACAAACATAGTCGACCAATATACTCGCATATGAAGTTTCACGAAGAAATGACATCTGTGGTATTCTTGGCAAAAATGTCAAAATCGAAGTTATATTAAAAAACAATGTTTGATGAATAGTATGGTCTCAATTGTATTTCCTTCACAAAGAATACCACGGGTGTCAATACTTCATGAAACTTCACGCGTGAGTAGAATGGTCGACCAGGTTTGATACCCCAAAATTTTAGAACTTTTTAAATTTTCCTAGTATTTCTTTCGAATTTACTATTCACATGGATGCACATGGAACCATGTTCACCTTTGTATTTTCGACATGTATAATAGCTACTAACTAAGAAGTACTACTTTATTAATATATGACCCACCTTATACTCTCACAATGTTTTTTGGAGTCCGTGTTACAACCGGCTATTAATCTACAGCCCGCTTCCCTTCTCTCTCCCCTTCTTTCTCATCCAACTCAGCAAAAATATAACAGCTTAATCCTTACAGCCTGCTGACTATACCTTATTAGACTTGCTCTTATAGTCTTTGCATGTGAGAAAGGGACCACATAGAGTACCTCTTTTTTACTCTTTTCCGGATGTCAGAAGACATGGATGATTATTTTTCTACTAATGGTGTGTGTGCCTTGGTTGTGGTAGAGCGCACGAGCGCAACCAAGTGCGTCCAAGTTGTTATTGTTGTATTCCATCCATTGTGTGTTGATTTTTTTTAGGATGCTACTTACCGTGAATTTGTGATACAATGTAAATTTCAGGCTTGAGAAAACTGTTCACTGCACCTTTGGCTCCAAGATAAGAGATTTTGCATTTGTAGGCACAAAAAGGTATATCATTAACTAGCTTGCTAATTTCGTACTTTTTTATCATTAAGTTGCTCATTTATTTTGAAAAGCCTTATCGAAAAAAATATATTGAAAAGGAGGATAAACCCCAGCCTCTGGATCGAGTGATGCACACAGCCATATCTCATTAAGTTGCGTATTTGCAATGGTATAATTTATATTTGTGGATAATTTAAGGCTAACCTTATTCCTATAAAACAAGACAAATGTTAATCATTTATTTCTTAAATTTTTCACATAGGGAAACAACTGGTCACCTTTTTCACAAAACTTATCATTTTATCATGTGTTAACCCTAAATGTTTTTTCATTTTTTTTTTCAAAAACATTGATGTGCAAGACGACCCTCCAAAACTGGGATAGGATAGATAGACAGTTTGAAGAAGTTTATAGTTCAAATCGGACCAACCATTCATTAGGGTTTAAAAACGACTTTTCTCTTAAACATCTGACCAGGAACTTGTTGAATATGTAGGCTCGTGATCGGCACTGATGCGGGAATAGAAATCATGGACATCCATATAGAGTCACTAGCATACAGTATGTGAGCAATAAGGAGTTGGAACTGCAGCAAAAACAACATGTACGAATTTTGTGATTGTTTTGTAATTTGCCACAAGTGTATATGTACGAGAGCGACATGCATGCTTCTCAAGGAATACTCTGGTACATTGAGATGCAATATAGAGACGCAAACGTTTGGAACTCGGTGGCAAATGAGACTGGAATCTGGTCAATACGTGTTTCGTGAAACGGGTTGAAAGTAGCAATTATTGATATACTGATTAATGAATGGGAAAATACACATGAGCTCTTGGGTGCTCCACACCCCTATACGAAAAATAATCGTAAAAAATACCCAAAAAATCAAAAAAAATCTGAAATTTGGGGATATCAAACCTGGGTTCCCAATCTACTTCCGTGTGAAATTTCATGGAAAAATACCAAAAAACGTATCCGTGGAGAAGGAAATACTGTCCGAACAAAAATCTACCCAAACAGTGTTTTCTATACATAGGAAATTTTTGTCTTTTTTGCCACGAATACGTTTCCTGGTATTTTTTCACGAAATTTCAGACGGGAGTAGATCGGGAACCCACGTTTGATATCCCAAAATCCCAGATAGTTTTTCAAATTTCTCGGTATTTTTTTTAACGAATTGTTCGTACAGGGGTGCGGAGCATCCAAGAGCTCCAAATCCTCGTCCTTAATGAATGTCCCCTCTATCCCATAATATAAGGCATGTTTGCAAGCTATGTAATATAAAACATTTTTGCAAGATAACATAGCTTGCAAAGGCGTCTTATATTGTGGGAAGGAGGGAGTAATATATTGTGGCAGTCTGCCAAATACACCGGTGTACTCCCTCCGTTTTTTTAGTCTACATATAAAATTTGTATAAAGTCAAATTTCGTAAAGTTTGGCTAACATTATAGAAAGAATATCATGATTCACAATACGAAATTGATATCATTATATGCATCATGAAACTAATTTTCATACTATATAACATTAATATTATAGATGTTGATATTTTTTATATAAGTTTGGTCAAAATTTGCATAGTTTGACTTCAAACAAAGCTTATATGCGGAGTAAAAAACGGAGCGAGTATACCATAGAAATGAATGCGAAGGTGCATGTTAGTCACATGCAAGAACAAAATCTCTAGGGAAACACTTTTCATCGGTAGTATGATTAGAAGCATTCGCCAGGCCGATCGGCTTTCGTCGATTCTGGTTAAATCTCACTGTCAAAATATTATTTATTTTTATCATGTTGCCATATATAAAAAAAATCGTGTCATTCCTAGCCATCCGCATTCACCACGCATAACCCCCTCCCTAGTCATTCGCACATATCCCTCCCGACCCCTCTTCGTCTCTCTTGCCTCACACACCTCCCCCGATCTCGCTGCCAACTGCACCGCCCTAGTCCTCTCTGATTGCGTCGCTCATCGCCTGCTTCCTTCATGCATCTTCGTCGACCAAATCAGCCACCTCACTTCCCAGATCGTTCCCCTGCTCCTCCCCATCGGTGCAAACCTCTAGGTGACATAGTAGGTGTGTCACACCGTCATTTTAGGGCCGATCCCGACATCTCCTCTGTGATTGGTGCTTCCTCAGATTACCCGAGGCTCAAACGACTGCTAGCTAGCAGTTGGCAGACTGCCACAATATATTACCGGAGGCCGTTGCTGACTAGCACCCGCCGGCTGGAGAACCAGCAAGTCGGCAACGGCCTCCGGTATTTCCCCCCTCTTCATAGCCCCTCGTCAGAATCAACGGGGCGGCGGGCCGGCGATGGTGTGGCAGCGGCAGGGCAGGCATTGGCAGTGCGGCTATGTTCCGGCGGGGCGGCGGTGGCGCGGCGGGAAGTTTCAGGCGGTTTCTAGCCCGCCAAAAGTTCACGGAAAGGAAAACTTTCCCTAAACCACAGGAAAGTTGTGGCTAAGTTTATAGGATCCTGTAAATTTATTTCACGTTTACGGGATCTGTTGGAGACGTTTTTTGGCCCAAACTTCCACTAAATGGTACTCCCTATGTAAACAAATACTCCCTATAGAGGGAGAGCAGCGATATGGGTCATACGACTATATAGTGTTTTCCTTCTCCTTTAATAGAGCACATGCAGTTTTCCTGAATGGTTCGAAAAATAAAATCGTATGACGAAGCACGCATGGACATATAAATAATATCAAAACGCTATGTATGTACAAATGATACTACGATAATAGAATTTAGTTGGAAGAATTTGCCTGCAAAGAGGACATCAAATACCAAAATATATATATATATATATATATATATATATATATATATATATATATATATATATATATATATATATATATATATATATATATCTATCTCCGTACAATGTTCACCACATCATTTCACCTGCGAACATATGACTACAGTTGAACAGGACAAGATTGTAACATAAAACTGGGCTCATCACTCCACATCGTGATTTATTAAGTCTTGCACATCCAATCCTATACATCAGCTCTAGAAGAACAGTAAACACCATCTCCCAAAACAATTGAAGTGTGAAGTATCTTTTTCTAGTAAAAACTGTCAAAATGTAGTAGCTAACAAAAACAACAATTTCAAAACCTAACCCCAGCCTCTGCATAAAGCGATACACGCAGCCAAAATCCCATACACCTACATGATAAAATCTATTGCCTTCAGCAAAATAGGCCCAAACCTTGTCATGTTAAGGACAATGTCCTGCTTGGACATGTAAACCTCCCCAACCTTGTCCCATCCACTGCTCCTAATGGCTTCAGGGTCTTTGATCACAGTATGGTTCCACCCATATTTCTCCAGCAACGTACTCTCCTCTGGACTGATGCCGTACTTGACATGGCCTAGGCCCATGTCCCGTGCCAGTTTACCATAGAACCCATCAGCCATGAATTCAATCCCATATGGCACAATGTGCACCACCACTCCTCCTGATCGCAGGAACACCATGTTAGTCAAGCCCGCGCCATGCGCGCCCATGATTGCATCGCACGAGTCAACAAGGCGGGCAAATTCATCAAGACTAGAGTCCATCTTCGGGTCAACCTTGACCACCTCAAAACCAAACCATTCCAGCCCTTGGACAATGTACGGTGCATTGATGAACCTCCGGGTTTTGCCCCGATCAATGAGCATTATGCGGGGCTTCTTGTCAGGATCATCTTTATCAGCCTTGTAGGGAATGGCCACCTTGGCTGCAGGCAAACCATAGGCTTCTCGGACAAACAACCAAAAGTCCATCATTGTGTAGTTCTGTGGTGACAAGTTTGGATAGATGCCAAGGTCACCATGGCTCCTCAGACCAACAATGACATGTGGATAGCACCTGACCTGGTCATCTGAATCAAAATCTATGATGTCGTGTCCTATGAGTTTGCTCAAGATTGTCCTGTACTTCTTGCTGAACCAGGGTTGATTGTTTGTGATGAGGATTTTAACATCCCTGTCGAACTGGCGGGCAGTGAGGAACAGTGGAACAAGGACATCACTGAAGTCATGCCAGACATTTGCTGTGAGCCCACCAAGGGCAAATACAATGGCTGGCATGGCATGCTTGGAGGTGCACTTTGGTGCTGGTTGCGAGGTATTCAGATATTTGACGGTCACCTTCTTGATCCAGGGAAGATTCTTTCGGGACTGGGCTCGGACACTCCACTCTTCACCATCGGAAGTTTGTGTGTGCGGGACATACATGACAGTGGACGACTGACCGATGGTGCGAGCATCGCCGTACAACTCACATATGTCAAAGCGCGAGTTGGTGAGGTCACAGACCGTCGAGTTCGATGGAGGTGTGCACTTGGTGTATGGTGCTGAACCTGTTTCGCAATAATTGTTTGTCATCGACTTTGAATGTTCAGTACATGCGAGTATTAAATAGTTCCACGAGTACACGTTTTGATGGTGTTGATTCTCTGAATAATTTTAACGGGTGTAGCTGGTAGCAATGACAGATATTAGAAATGAAATAGTGTTAATGCAAGTTGTTTGTGCAAACAATAAATCAAAAGAAGAAAACACCACATCATGCAGTCATCTAGAAAACGAAAACAAGATAAACTGAATAAGCTCTGATGCCGTATCCAGAAAGGGTATGCGTAGACTGAGCAATCACCCCCTACAATCATAATATTTGGACCAGCGGTTTACAGTATGGTCATTGTATTCCTGATGATATTTTATAGCTCATTAATACGAAATAGCAAACAAGAGTAACTGTCATGTTGTGCTATCAAACAATAGAACCAAATAAAACCAGAGCGAGCAATTTTTCTCAGCTTGGATAGAATTGTCACATAAGCATATTAGAATTGTCACATAAGCATATTGTGTTTCTTTCATGACACTCAATTACAATTTTTGTATCTTCTACATGGGTACTATGGTGATATTTGGTTAGTGCCAAAGGTTGCCCTGACAAAAAGTTGGCTAGCCGAAATTTTGGTTAAGGTTCTGCTTGCCAATGCTAACATTGGTTAGAAAAATGAATTACAGTTGGTGAAGGAGCTTTGGCATGCCAAAAATTCGATCTCCATCCAAACAAAAGCTAACGTATTGACCATGACCAAAAGATTGGTAGGGTACACTTTGGTCACAATCCAAATACACCATAAGCCTTTATGAATAAAACAATGATGTGCTCCAAACCAAATAAAGTTAGGATGTGGTACATACCTATATGGGATAGAAAGAAATTTCATTATTGTTATCACAAGCACAGACAACATTTGTACTCCCGTATAGTTGTTGTGCCTAAACATCATTTAGGTGACCGGCCAAAGAATCTGGAAAAAATGGAGAAGAAAAAAGAAGAAGAACAAAAAGGGAAAAGTATGTTTTTGGTCCCCCAAGTTCACCAAAAGTATACACTTGGTCCCTCTAGAAATTTTTAGACACATTTGGTCCCTCAACTCTCAAAACCAGGTAAATTTCGTCCAAAACCAGATTTGAGTGCAAAACCGCCCGCATGGCAGCGGTTTTCTCTCTCCCAACTTGCCACGTAGGACACCCTTGGTCAAACTAACGCCTTCCTTTCTCCCTCCTCTCTCTCTCTATCTCGACCGCCTCGCCATCGACTTGACCGGCGGCCTCGCCGGCAGTCGGTCAGAGGTGGTCCCGTCCTTGGCTGCATCTCCCCTTACTTCACCCTCGACCTTGCACTTCACGGGCAAACATCTCCTGGCTGGGAGGCAGGGGCGCAGAGATCGTGCTCGAAGACGTCATACCTCTGTCCATATGGTCGCCGTCGGCTTGCCGCAGGGAGATACGAGGCAGCGTGGTGTCACCAGCCAGGACGGGCCACCGAGCACCACCTCGTCGGACCAAGACGTGCAACATGTGTGACCTCATCCATGGGGAAGAGATGGTCGGATCCGGGGAAGCTGGTTCCCGATGTAGCAGAGAGGGGGGTGGGGGCTCGTCGGGGGCAGCTCGCTGGAGCCTGTTGTGCCGGAGACCACGAGAGGGACGTGGCCTCCCCACCTTCGTTGTTGGTGCTGCGGATCCGACCACTAGATAGTGGATCTCACCGGTGGTAGGATGGGGAGATGACCGAACCGCTGGAGCTCCGCCGGTGGTGGGGCAGCAGGGGTGAAGGCACGGGGTGGCGCGACCGGTAGAGGAGGAACGGCGTGGCGGGTGGAGGTGGGGCGGCGGGCTGGAGGCACGGGGTGAGGAAGAAGGCTGTCAGGGGTGGGGGTCAATGTTTGACTAAATTGCTTCCACGTGGCAAGTGAAGAGAAAAAACCACTGCCATGTGCACGGTTTTGAACTTAAGTCTGGTTTTGGATGAACTTTACCCAGTTTTGAGACTTGAGGGACCAAATGTCTCCCAAAAATTCTTGAGGGACCAAGTGTATACTTTTGGTGAACTTGAGGGACCAAAAACATACTTTTCTCGAACAAAAAAAATGAAAAAAGGAAGAAAAACCGAATAACACGGAAGAAAATGGAGAAAGAAAAGAAAAAAACAAAAAAAAATCAGGAAAACCAATGAAAAACTAGCTCTTTATGCCTCAAGTAGGGTGTGCCCATACTTTAATACAAACTCGACGTGAGCTTACCGGCTAGGAGCGCTGCGCAACACCCTAGAGACCAGGAATCGATTCTTGGTGAGGGTGTCCCGGACTAGGGGGTTATAACACCCCGGACACACCCACCGGCGGTCGTTATCCCTGGCGGGATCTAGACTAGGCCCACACATCAATACTAGTCTTTCCTGCGCACTTTGTCCTCACTCGTGCGCACCCGGGAGCAACTTCCCGGTCGGTCACCCATCCTGAAATTACTCCAAGCTGAGCACGCTTTGGGCTCCCGGAAAAGAAGAAATTCCTTATTAATATGAGTAGTCTTGCATCCCTATTAAGCCAGGCTATCACATACACCCCCACTTAGAGGAACCGACATCCTCGTCGGGCCACAGGAACGTTCCCTCTTGGCACATACGTCTGTGCGAGCAGTCCGGCACATGTGCCATGCCGTGTGCCACGACGGGTCACAAACGTCATGCACAACATGACCGCGCACCTGACACGCAAACATCCGTGTAACCACGAGGGTCGACTGATACCAACTTGTCACGCCCAATATGCGGTCCTATCCCCAAGGAACTCGGAAGTTCCACAAAGGATAGAAGCGCATATCGAATACGCTTCGCAAGGTGGATATCATTACAACATACCATGTACTGAATAGATGAGAATACCAGATAAAGGCTTACACTCGCCACAAGCTACAGCATGAATACATCAATACATAGCAAACACCATACAGAAGAGCAAAATCCGACTACGGATGAAAACAAACGAAAAACACGAACGACATCCACCCTGCTAGCCCAGGCTGCTGACCAGGAACCTATCCCAAGATCGACGAAGAAGAAGCGGAAGAAGAACTCCAAAAGCAAACAAGCATCGCTCTCACGTCAGATCATCGCATTACCTGTACATGCACCTGTTGTTGTAGTAATCTGTGAGCCACGAGGACTCAGCAATCCCATAACCATGGGTAGCAAGACTATCAAAGCTTAAATGGGTATGGAAGGGTAAGGTGGTGAGGTTGCAGCAAGCACTAAGCATTATATGGTGGCTAACTTACGAGTACAAGAATAAGAAGAGTAACTACGCATAACGGGCGCAATCTAGTAATGATCAAGAAGTGATCCTGAACACCTACTTACGAGTCAAACATAACCCCACCGTGTTCTCTTCCCGAACTCCCTCGAAAAGAGACGATCACGGTTACGCACGCGGTTGGTGTATTTTAATTAGATTTAGTGTCAAGTTCGCTACAACTGGAGGTTATAAATTTCCAAGTCGCCACATAACCGTGGGCACGGCTTCGTGAAAGATTTAACCCTGCAGGGGTGCTCCAAGTAGTCCATTATAAATTACCACACGCATCCGATGGAACATCCTCACACCATGATAACACGATGCTTACGATAAGAAATCCCGGTGGACAAGCCACTCGTAACAGGCAAAACTAAACCTGCAAGACCTCCCGGTGAGCCAGAACCGTATCTAGAGCCGCGTGCTCTCTATCTACAGGCATCATCTGTCTATGCTAAGTGGACGGTAGCCAAAAGAACCCGAGTTGCCCCGAGGCGGCTCCGCCGACTGCTAGGTAGGTGGACCAACGGTTGTGTTTTGCCGCTGGCCCGAGTTATGTTGGAATTAAAAGAGTCTCTGAGGTGGCGACCCTCTATGCATTAACTATTAGGTTCATGTTGGCAAATATTAAAACCAATGTTGGGCCTTGCTGGAGAAGTCTTATCCTAAAACGAATGGACAGGGGGTTTCCCATATGCCCCACATGTGTTAGAAGCACTCATCAAGGAACATAACACCGGTATTACGGAAACTAGGGCGGCATGAGTGAAACAAAACACTAGGCAAAAGGCCGAGCCTTCCACCCATAACCAAGTATATAGATGCATTAATTAAATAAGAGATATTGTGGTATCCCAACATATCCATGTCCCAACATGGAACAAACTGCAACTGCACCTGCAAATAGCAAGGCTATAAGAGGGGCTGAGCAAAGCGGTAACATAGCCAAACAACGGTTTGCTGGGTAAGGGTGGTTAGAGGCTATAACATGGCAATTTGGGAGGCTGACAAACAAGTGGTAGGTAGCGAGACATAGCGATAGCATCGAGACAACAAGCAAGCAAAGATAGTAGTGATATCCAAGGTAATGGTCATCTTGCCTGAAATCCCGCTCGGGAGAAGAACGAGTCCATGAAGAAGACGAACCAACGTAGTCGAACGAATCTTCACAATCGCAACGGAACCGGAACTATCGAGGAGAAGCACAACCGGAAAGAAGCAAACAATATGGTAAACACACAAACATAATCATGGCTTAATGCACAATCAAGTATGATGCATGTCCGGTTTAATGAGCCATGGCATGGCAAGATGCAACAACCAAATACTACACATTAACTAAAGCTCAATATGCAACGAGTTGCGTATTGATGAAACTCCACAAGGAATTACTTAATTCATTCCCGTTTATGCACTCAACAAGATTAAATGTTGTTAAACATGGCAAGAGGTGAAGCATAGTTAATCTACCTATCTAGGCAATTTAAATGAGGCCGGAAACAACAAACAACAACTCCGGAAAATCCCCATATGCAAATGTCGAATTTGGTACTGTTCTGCCTAAAACACAATTTTAATGTTGTTAAACAGCAAAATAAAGTTCACCATGTTAATATACACATTTTTCTACCCCATTTACATATAAAGTTTATTTAATTCGGAGCTACGGTTAAGTAGTTATGAAATAAACCATTTTAGCATGGCATTGATGCAAATTAAATGCAGACAACAATTTAAATGTTCTTAGCATGGATGTGGATGTCATGTCATGTTATATGCAATGTTATGAAGATGTTGACAAAAACATGGCATGGAACATTTGTCGCCATGGCGAAGGAATTGGGTGCCACGGCGGCGAAAACGGAAATGATGCCACTGCAACATTCTGGTTCCGGTAACTCGTCGAGATACCGGTGCAAAAGAAGTGTGGGCGTGAGCTTGTCATGCATAATATGTTGGGGTGATACCGATTACCGGGTGTCCCACGTGTCGGCGGCATGGCAAACGAGGAATGAGCAATGAAACAAACGGGCACGGTGCAAGCAAAGGGTGCATCTCATACAACACATGCATTCGTCCACGGGCGGTTGATACGTCTCCAACGTATCTATAATTTTTGATTGTTCCATGCTGTTATAATATCAATCTTGGATGTTTTTATAATCATTTAAAGCAATTTTATATCATTTTTGGAGACTAACCTATTAACCTAGTTGCTGTTTTCTGCCATGTTTTTGTTTTACAGAAAATCAATACCAAAAGAAGTCCAAATGCAACGAAACTTTTTGGAGATTTTTTCTTGGGCAAGAAGAACACCGGAAGCTTCGAGAGGAGGCCAGAAGACCTTGGTGGGCCCCACGAGCCACCAGGGCGCGCCTGGGGGGCAGGCGCGCCCTGGTGCCTCGTGGGCCCCACCAAGCTCCGTTTGACCTAATTCCAGCACTATAAATTCCAGAAAAATCAGAAACCCTCAGGAGAGTCCACGAAATAATTTTTACGCCGCCACAAGCTTCTATTCCAGAGAGATCCCATCTGCGGTCCTTCTCCGGTGATCTGCCGGAGGGGGAATCGATCACGGAGGGGCTCTACATCAACCTTGCTGCCTCTCCGATGATGCGTGAGTAGTTTACCACAGACCTTCGGGTCCATAGGCAGTAGCTAGATGGCTTCTTCTCTCTTTTTGATCTTCAATACAATGTTCTCCTTGATGTTCTTGGAGATCTATCCGATGTAATCTCTTTTTGCGGTGTGTTTGTTGGGATCCGATGAATTGTGAGTTTATGATCAGATTATCCATGAAATTATTTGAGTCTTTGCTGCACTCTTTTATGCATAATTATTATAGCCTCGTATTTCTTCTCCGATCTATTGATTTGGTTTGGCCAACTGAGTTGATTTATCTTGCCATGGGAAGAGGTGCTTTGTAGTGGGTTCGATCTTGCGGTGCTCAATCCCAGTGACAGAAAAGGACATGACACGTATGCATCGTTGCTACTAAGGGTAACAAGATGGGATCTATTCATTGGGTTTATTAATTCGTGAGTTTGTCTTGTCTACATCATGTCATCGTTCTTAAGGCATTACTCCATTCTTATCGGACTTAATACACTAGATGCATGCTGGATAGCGGTCGATGTGTGGAGTAATAGTAGTAGATGCAGGCAGGAGTCGGTCTACTAATCTTGTACGTGATGCCTATATACATGATCATTGCCTTGGATATCGTCATGATTATTTTCTTTTCTATTAATTGCCCAACAGTAATTTGTCTACCCACCGTATGCTATTTTCTCGAGAGAAGCCTCTAGTGAAATCTATGGCCCCCGGGTCTATCTATCTCATATTACTAAAAACCTAAAAATATTGCTGCCATCTTTATTTATTTATTTTATTTTTTATTTTTTTTCAATCTACCAATCTATCATATACAATTTAATCTTGCAATCTTACCGCCAAGGGATTGACAACCCCTTGTTTGCGTTGGGTGCAAGGATTTGTTGTTTGTGTGCAGGTACTGCTAACGAGGTGTTGTGTGATTCTCCTACTGGTTCGATAACCTTGGTTTCATAATTGAGGGAAATACTTATCTCTACTGTGTTGCATCATCCCTTCCTCTTCGGGGAAATACCAACGCAAGCTACAAGTAGCAGGAAGAATTCTGGCGCCGTTGCCGGGGAGACATCATCAACATCTATCAAGTACCTTTGCACAAAGTCTCATCTCCTTGCATTTACTTTATTTGCCATTTGCCTCTCATTTTCATCTCCCCCACTTCTAAAACGTTTTTCCAAAAATCCTAAAATATTTTTCGTTTGCCTTTTTCTTGTTTGCTCTTTTGCCATCATGACTAGCATGACTATCCCTCCTTTGTCGCCGGATTTGGAAGTACTTTACTTGAAACAAAAACAAGGAAAAAATCTTAAAGATGCTTGGTATAGGTTATTGGAATCTTACCGTGTTTGCTCTGTAAAAGGGGATTTAAAAAAATTTCTTCGCAATTTATATATAGGTCTAACCATGCATCATAGACAACTTTTGGATTTTGCCGCAAAAGGGAATTTTATTGAGAGTGAGGCCAATACCGCCAATGAAATAATAGAAGGCATATTGGGTATTCCTCCACCACAAAAGGGTTTTGTTTTTACTCAAGAGGGGGCTCAAATATTAGACAAATTGGGTGATATGCAGAAAAATTTGGTTGAGTTGCAAAAGTCTAATGAGCCTCTTAAAAATATTAGTGGAAATCTCAACCGCACGAACACTTTGATTTCTTTATGCAACAAGCGATTGGATATTTTGGATCTTAAAATTGTCTCTTTTTGTGAGAATAATGGGAAGCGTAAAGAACCTCCCGGGCTTGAGAAAACTCCCATTAAGGTTACCAAAACCAAAGATGACAATACTTGAAATTATGCATTATGCCTAGCTAGGGGCATAAAACAATAGCAATTGTTGGGAGGCAACCCAACGAATAAAATAAATTTTTGTTATAAGTTTCTGTTATGCTGTGTTTTTACTGTCATGCTACTGGTATGATAGTGTTTTTGTGTTTTTAATTAGTGTTTGTGCCAAGTAAAGCCTTTGGGATGATTTGGAAGATAATATAATTGATGCTGTTTGAAAACAGAAAGTTTTGCGTCCAGTGCTGGAATTTTGTTTTTTCACTATTACGTCAGAACCTTCTGAATTTTTTTTACAATATTGATATATGAATTTTCCACGTTGTCCTAATTTTTCAGAATTTTTAGAGTTACAGAAGTATGACCATAATTCAGATCGCTACAGACTGTTTTGTTTTTGACAGATTCTGTTTTTGATGCACTACTTGCTTGTTTTGATGAATCTATGGATTGTATCGGGGGGGGGGGGGTGTATAAGCCATGGTGAAGTTAGAGTACAGTAGGTATAATGCAAAAATAAAATATGAATGGGTTTGCAACAGTACTTATAGTAGTGATTTATTTTGTTATACTAACGGATCTCACGAAGGTTTTGTTAAGTTTTGTGTGATTGAAGTTTTCAAGTTTTGGGTGAGATCACGATGGATGAAGGAATAAGGAGTAGCAAAAGCCTAAGCTTGGGGATGCTCAAGGCACCCCAAGGTAATATTCAAGGAAGACTCAAGCGTCTAAGCTTGGGGATGCCCCGGAAGGCATCCCCTCTTTCTTCTACCAACCATCGATAATTTTACTTGGAGCTATATTTTTATTCGTCACATGATATGTGTTTTGCTTGGAGCGTCTTGTATTATATGAGTCTTTGCTTTGTTTGCTTTTTAGTTTGTCACAATCATCTTTGCTGCACACACCTATCTTGAGAGAGCCACACGTTATCATCATAATTTGTAGAATACTCTATGTGCTTCACTTAAATTTTTTGAGCTAGGCAGTTGCTCTAGTGCTTCACTTAAATCTTTTTGAGCACGGTGGTGGCTAAATTTTGAAGAAATAAACTCTCATGCTTCACTTATATTATTTTGAGAGTTGATTAAAATTTTGAAGAAATAAATTCTCATCCTTCACTTATATCATTTTGAGAATTGAGTTGATTAAAATTTTGAAGAAATAAATTCTCATGCTTCACTTATATCATTTTGAGAATTGAGTTGATTGAAATTTTGAAGAAATGAATTCTCATGATTCACTTATATTATTTTGAGAATTTTTAAGATTGAAATTTTGAAGAAATATTTGCACTCTCATGCTTCACTTAAATCTTTTTGAGAGATGATGATAGTAACGGTAATTTGCACAAGTTATGAAATTAGTCCCAAAGTGATGAATATTCAAGAGGGATATAGATAAAAACTTTCATATAGATCATTAGATATGACGAGTGTGATTCCTTGCAATAGTTTTGCGATATGAAGATGATGATATGTGAGTCATGTTAGTGAGTAATTGTGCTTTAGTAAAAATATTAGTGTTAAGGTTTGTGATTCCCTATGCAAGCACGTTAAGTCAATAGTTATGCAATGAAATTATATCCTACTTATGGTGCATTATTCGGTGTTAATTATGTTCAATGCATGTTTATGACCGTTTTCGTTTTTTGGTTGGTTGCTTCTCAATCTTTTGCTAGCCTTCATTTGTACTAAGCGGAAATACTGCTTGTGCATCCAAAATCCTTAAACCCAGTTTTGCCATATGAGTCCACTATATCTACCTATATGCGGTATTTCAATGCCGTTCCAAGTAAATATGCGTGTGCCAACTCTAATTTTCAAAATAATTTTTCTGTTTTGTGTGCCCGTACCGCTCATGAGGCGAAAGGGGGTAGCCAGTATCTTCCATGCTAGGTGGGTTATTCTCACGATGAGTGTTTATTCACTTGTCATTGCACGAGAGTATGGCGGTAATAGGGATGCCCAGTCCCGAAATGTGAAATGAAAAATCTTATATGTTCATATTAATAAATTCCTTGGAAAGTGATGGTATGGAGGGCACCCGTGGATACGGCTAGCCATGGATTGTGAAAGAATGGTGGAAAAGGAATAAACTTTATTTTCTGTTTGGGAACCGCCTATAATGTATGTAGCATGGAAGATATTGGGAATTCTCGTTCGTTTTCGTTGACAGGAAAATCATGCCTCCCAAAATATTTTTTATCTCTTTAATTTCAGCTTTGAGCTCTGGCACATTTGACAAATCTCTGCTTCCCTCTGCGAAGGGCCTATCTATTTACTTTTATGCAATTTTTATTTTATTTGAGTCTCCATCTTCTCTTACAAAAGCACCAACTAAAGAGCACTATTGTCATACTTGTGCATTGGATGTAGCTAATATTCGAGTGTGTTTCATGAATGGATCAATGATTGAGCATAATGGGCTAGGGATAACTTTTTTTAGCATTGATATTTTGAAAGACATGGTTTCTTGTTAGTATGCTTGAGTATCTATGTTTTCATGTCAAATTATAGACTATTGCTTTGAATCATGCAAATACAATGTCCATGCTACAAAAGAAAAGAATATGTGATGAATATGTTAGGCAGCATTCCACATCAAAAATTCTGTTTTTATCATTTACCTACTCGAGGACGAGCAGGAATTAAGCTTGGGGATGCTGATACGTCTCCAACGTATCTATAATTTTTTATTATTCCATGCTATTATAATATCAATCTTGGATGTTTTTATAATCATTTACAACAATTTTATATCATTTTTGGAGACTAACCTATTAACCTAGTGCCCAGTGCCAGTTGCTGTTTTCTGCCCTGTTTTTGTTTTACAGAAAATCAATACCAAAAGAAGTCCAAATGCAACGAAACTTTTTGGAGATTTTTTCTTGGGCAAGAAGAACACCAGAAGCTTCGAGAGGAGGCCAGAAGACCTTGGTGGGCCCCACGAGCCACCAGGGCGCGCCTGGGGGGGCAGGCGCGCCCTGGTGCCTCGTGGGCCCCACCAAGCTCCGTTTGACCTAATTCCAGCACTATAAATTCCAGAAAAATTAGAAACCCTCAGGAGAGTCCACGAAATACTTTTTACGCCGCCGCAAGCTTCTGTTCCAGAGAGATCCCATCTGGGGTCCTTCTCCGGTGATCTGCCGGAGGGGGAATCGATCACGGAGGGGCTCTACATCAACCTTGCTGCCTCTCTGATGATGCATGAGTAGTTTACCACAGACCTTCAGGTCCATAGGCAGTAGCTAGATGGCTTCTTCTCTCTTTTTGATCTTCAATACAATGTTCTGCTTGATGTTCTTGGAGATCTATCCGATGTAATCTCTTTTTGCGGTGTGTTTGTTGGGATCCGATGAATTGTGAGTTTATGATCAGATTATCCGTGAAATTATTTGAGTCTTTCCTGCACTCTTTTATGCATGATTATTATAGCCTCATATTTCTTCTCCGATCTATTGATTTGGTTTGGCCAACTGAGTTGATTTATCTTGCCATGGGAAGAGGTGCTTTGTAGTGGGTTCGATCTTGTGGTGCTCAATCCCAGTGACAAAAATGGACATGCACGTATGCATCGTTGCTACTAAGGGTAACAAGATGGGATCTATTCATTGGGTTTATTAATTCGTGAGTTTTTCTTGTCTACATCATGTCATCGTTCTTAAGGCATTACTCCGTTCTTATCGGACTTAATAAACTAGATGCATGTTGGATAGTGGTCGATGTGTGGAGTAATAGTAGTAGATGCAGGCAGGAGTCGGTCTACTAATCTTGGACGTGATGCCAATATACATGATCATTGCCTTGGATATCATCATGATTATTTGCTTTTCTATCAATTGCCCAACAGTAATTTGTCTACCCACCGTATGCTATTTTCTTGAGAGAAGCCTCTAGTGAAATCTATGGCCCCCGGGTCTATCTATCTCATATTACTAAAACCCTAAAAATATTGCTGCCATCTTTATTTATTTATTTTATTTTGTATTTTTGTTTCAATCTATCAATCTATCATATACAATTTAATCTTGCAATCTTACCGCCAAGGGATTGACAACCCCTTGTTTGCGTTGGGTGCAAGGATTTGTTGTTTGTGTGCAGGTACTGCCAACAAGGTGTTGTGTGATTCTCCTACTGGTTCGATAACCTTGGTTTCATAATTGAGGGAAATACGTATCTCTACTGTGCTGCATCATCCATTCCTCTTCGGGGAAATACCAACGCAAGCTCCAAGTAGCAGCGGTCATCTCGGCGGTTATACCTTCAAAGTGTGCGGGTGAGGCGGACCGGGTTCGATGGGTGGATCGGGGAAGGTGGAGGCTGCTGCGATTTTGGGCGACGCGGAAAACCAGGGAGGTGGTCGGAGGCTGGTTGGAGAGAGATGGATCTGGGAGGATCCCGAGGAAGGAGGAGGTAGAGTGTGGCGGCGGCGAGGAGGATTGGATGGATGGGATGGCTGGGTCTAGGGTTTGACTGATTATATATATAGCGGAGAATCCAAAAGCGGTCTAATTGGAGTCCTCCATTTTAGATCAGACGGTCGAAACAAATAGGCTAGAGGAGTCCAATGAATAAACCAAAGATGTTTGGGGTATTTCGGGATTAATCCAGACCCATCGGTGACGACTGCCTGGTTCGGGTTCGGGGAAGTTTTTGGACTGGGTTGCGGGGGGTTTTTTGCTGGGCTCGGGGAAAAGAAAGAAGAGAGCGGTCTAGATAGTCTGAGAGAGGTCAACGAAGACAATGGGGTCTGACGAAAGGCGAACGGAGACAAAGAGAGACGCGGCAACTACGAACGGTTATGGGTTTTTATGAAAACATGCGGATGCAATGCGCATGATGACATGGCGAAGTGCAACAAGCAAAAGAATCACACGACTACGATGGAAATAAATGGAAGGCTTCTAGAGCATCGGTCTCGGGCTGTCACAACACTCCCCCACTTACAAGAGATCTCGCCCCGAGATCTAAGAACGAGAAGAGGAAGAGAAAAGAGCAAGAGGAAGTGGTAAAACTTTATTGCTTGTTGGACAAATGCGTGAAACCAAAGAACCTTGAGAGGTTGAAGAACTTGAAAGAAAGAAGACAACGGAGATGAACGAAGTTGAAACCACTACATTGGCAAAGAGGGACATGGAATACGACGAGAACCTTAAAGGTCGGAAAGACATGAGTCAAAAGCTCAAGGAAAAAGAAAGAATATGAAACCACTCCGGTTAGAACAAGATTGAAAAGGAATAAGAACGAAAGAATTTGGATAGCACTCCGGTAAAATGGATAAGCAAGGAAAGAACATGATCTTGGCGAAACGAGATGATGGGTCGAAGAGAGCAACATCACAATGCCTCCGGAACAAAATAATAGAAGCTAAGTGTTGCAAAGAAAAGAACGGAGAAGCAAAAGACAACTTGTACCACAATTGAATTTGAAAAGCATCCTTACAAAGAAGGATTGAACGGAGTTGTTGGAAAATCAACAACGAAAAGAATAAGCTTGTTGTGGGCTTATGGAAAACATCTCCAAACTTGAGGTGAAATTCTGCCACTAACGGAACAATCGATTGGTTGAGATCAACAAAGAGATGAAAACTTCTTTCACCGAGAAGAGAAGGAGAAACTTGGATCATTGATAAGCACCACAATAGCAACATTCCTTAGGGAAGGCTTTAGGTGAAATCTAACCCAAGATACCTCCAAGAAAGAAATTCTTGGGTTGAAAGAACTCATGAACGAAGAGAAAATGATGGTTTTACAATATCTCATTCCTGACAACTTGCGAATCATGAAACACGAAGGGACATTGTCAAGAATGACATAACGCCACCTCAAAAGACAAGGTAGAAAGGATTTGCACTTTGAAATGCAAGACGAAGAATACTTGAGCTCCTCCAATAAGAATCTTGAAGAATACTTCGAGAATGAATTAAATCCTTAACGAACCACCATGAAGAACCTCTTGGAAGAACTCCGGAAATGAAAGGATGCTAGAACAGAAGTGAAGGTTGAAAAGATTAAGATTTGAAGCCTTGCAATGATTTAGATGGAGCTTCATGACGAGATAACCGAGAAAACTTGGAACTCCGGAAAAGAAAATATGAACAACTTAGAAACGAGAATTCGATATCAAGAACGATCTTCGTAAGAAGGAATTAAACCACCTCGATGAAATAAGAATAAGGATTACGTTATGCTTATCCTTCATCAACTTAAATTGATGAAAAGCAATGGATTGGCATGCCACTTTTTCTTCTTGAAACGCATTGAAGAGAGATATAGTGCAAACTTGGGAAAGTCTTCAAGGAACCACCGGTAGGATTTTGAAAAGAACGAATGAATGGATACGATAACAAGGAAGAGGAATCTTTAACGAACCACCATAAGAATTGAAAACGAATGAAGAAAAGAGAATGAATCGCCGGGAATAATTAGAAAATGAATGAAGATACTTGAGGGAATTAGATACAAGAGAACGAAAAGATCAAGAGCTTATTAAAGAATACTCGAACGAAGCACCGGAAGAAAATAGGGAATGAGAGTTGAACGTTAAAAATGAATATATCTTCAGAAATGATGGCCTTAGGAGAATCAAAATGAAAACAACTCCTCAAATCCTCCGGATGGGTATGAAAAGAATTTCTGGCGATCAAAACAATTTGAGAGGATTACATGAAGCTAGAACCACGAATCTTCAAGAGAACGGAGCAAGATATAGAGTAAAACTCTTCTTCGGTCTTCAAATGCTGAGAATGACGACGAGGAACAGCACCAAAATTATTGAGACGCTTCAGAACAATGAAAAGAGCAAGATTGGGATCAAAATGAAATGATTTGAAGGAAATCTCGAAGAAGACAATTGACTGATGAAAATTCATTCTTTCGTCACACTTGAAAGAATTCGGAAATAACTTCGGAAAAATTAGAAGAGTCAGGTAAGATCCTGGGAAAAGACCTGTGGGTTATGGGCCCACTCAAAAGAAACACCGTTGGAAATGATTGCTTAGAAAGAGATGATTGCACCGGTTGATTTAAATGGCTTGAATGAGGTAACAACCTCGAAATATCTCGAACGGATCTTGAATGGAAACACGAATCTTCTGAGATAATTTCTTCGCTCCAGAAAAGAATAGAGAGAGGCGAATAAACAAGAGAAGCTTGGATACGAACTTCCAACACAGGAAAACATTTGAATAAAACAAAAGGATAAGATGACCAACGAAATCTTGAATTTAGACCACCGGAGAAGAAAACAAGAACGAAGAATATTAAACTTGTAGCTCCTGAGCATCTTCATGAGAATCACCGGTTAAGAACATTGAAGGAAAAGAATGGAGAGATTTCTCATGAATAAAATGGATACTTGATTTGAGATTTCGGACTCCGTGAAGAAAAAGGGGTGGGTGGGTGGGGAAAAAGAAAAACAACTTGGGACGAGTGAAGCGAACATCGTTGAGAAGCTAAGAATTAATCTTGCAAAAGACGAAGAGGATGGAATAACTCGAAGAGAAGCACGCCGGTTGAGAATAATTTTCCATGACAATCTTGATGATCAAGAAGGATTAGCACTCCGATAGAAATATGAGAGCACCGCTTGGGAAAGGTATGGAATCAACACTTGACTTCGAAGCAACTCGAATACCACAACTCAAAAAAAGGATTGGGCTTGCAGAATAAGCCGGAATAATATATGATAGAGATTTCATCCGAAATTTTCGTGGTGGGGATCACACGGGCTCGATTGTATAGCGACCATCAAGTACATTGCTGCCCTTGACATACGAAGCATCCCCGAGCCATAGCAAAGCTACAAGGGCTCTTTAAGACACCACGAGACCACTGTAAAAACGACCGTGAGCAGGCGGACCACTAGACATCGAACCCCAATCTCATATCATGCATCTGTAGGAAAGATATCCTAGGTAACTACTTGAATTCCCACCTAAGAACTCCCTAAACTTCTTGGTTATGCGATCAGGTTGCGGGTCCAGTAACCTACTCAGCAAACAACAACCTAATCAGCTGCAACTGCATCCGCAACCCTTAACACACAACCAAGAAACTTGGCAAATTCGTCTACCTCAGACCTTCGAAAACACAGCGATACTAGTCACGGTGGATCATCCGAGCTATCTCCTCCAGTACTGGGGAAAAGTCATGGCACTATTTGCCACCACAAAAAGTATAGAAGTGTTTCGATGTCGGCGTCCGCTGGTATTCAGGAACTGGAACGATAGCGAATGTGACAAGAACCCCTTGGAGCTGAACTCCTCGGGTCCAATCGATACGGTCAGGAGGCACCAAGAACAGAATTCTGTCACACCGATATCGCAACGATTCCGAAAATACCCGCGTGATCCTAAACAAAAATTGAGCGAGAAGAGTAGTAGAATCAAAACACCTACGTCACAATTCCTCACCAGAGCGACGAAGGGGATAAGGAGTAAAAAGAATTCCTACTCTCCGATATATAGCTAGACTCAAAATAGTTTTTCTTCTAAACTCGCCAACAATTCGATCAATCAAGGGGGCTCCTATGGTCGGTCGAGGCTCTGATACCAACTTATAACGCCCCGGACACACCCGCCGGCGGTCGTTATCCCTGGCGGGATCTAGACTAGGCCCACAGATCAATACTAGTCTTTCCTGCGCACTTTGTCCTCACTCGTGCGCACCCGGGAGCAACTTCCCAGTCGGTCACCCATCCTGAAATTACTCCAAGCTGAGCACGCATAACTTTGGAGTTCTTTCCGAATGGGCTCCCGGAAAAGAAGAAATTCCTTATTGATATGAGTAGTCTAGCATCCCTATTAAGCCAGGCTATCACAGGGGTACTCGGGCTGCCGGCCTATCTCTCGTAGGCCGGACCAGTAGGCCGCCCTTTACTCATCAAAGGAAGGCCGGATAGTGGGCGACCCCGTGTACCAGAAGGAAACCTCCGAAGACTTGGCGTCTCCTCCAAGAAATATTTAGCGTAACCGGCATGTTTATCTCCTGATGGCAACCGACCATGTGTAACCTAGGTCCCTCTGGTGTTTATATAAACCAGAGGGTTTAGTCCGTAGAGGGGGAGAATCATCATAACCACCTAGGGTTTAGCCCATCCGATCTCGAGGTAGATCAACTCTGTAATCTTCATACAACCACATCAATACAATCTAGCAGGACATAGGGTTTTACCTCTTCGAGAGGGCCCGAACCTGGGTAAATCACTGTCTCTACGTTCCCTGTTACTCATTGATCCCAAGATCCACAGTTCGGACCCCCTAGCCGAGGTTTGCCGGTTTTGGTACCGACACTTGGGTTCCCCCAATTTCTTCTGTCTTTTTTAAGACTGCGCGCGCGTAACGGGCCGGCCCGACACTGTAGCTCTCGATGCGAGAGTTCCCTCTCGTCTCGCTTAATGCGGGAAATAGACGCTGCGGAAAATAGGTGAGCGCGGGAGGAATTGGTCGGCAGCCCACTGGGACTAGCGAAGCGAGGGGGGTGTGCACCCGCTACCAAATACACTGTACTAGATTCTAAAAAAAACACTGTATTTGGCACTTAAGGCGTGAAATAGGATACGCTGAGACATGGTGGGCGCCCCCATGTCTCGTTTATACCGAGACAGAGGGCAGCATTACTAGAAGGTAGGCCACAGCCTCGTTTGTTTCTTTTTTTTGCACGTTCTTTGTTGTGGTTTTTTGATCATGTATACGAAAAAGTATAGAATGTGTATGAAAAAAATTTGATATTGTATTTAAAATATGTTAAATGTGTATGAAAAATGTTCCTAGTGTATACAAAAAATCTACAAATGTGTATGGAACTAGAGATGAAAAAATATTTTTGAAAAAAAGTTAATCATGTAATTTAAAAATGTATGTGCAGTTAAAAAATCCTTTATTACCATAATAAAATGTTCAATGTTTGTTCGAGAAAATTTTGAGCATGTATTTGGGAAAGTGTTCATAACTTATTTTTAAGAAAAAAAAAAGTACATCATATATTTTAGTAATGTACAATGTGTATCAAAAGAATGTTTCACGTGTACACTAAAAATGTATAACAAAGAAAAAAAAGAAAAAACAAAGAAGAAGAAAAGAAAACCAAATAAAAAGAAAAGAAAAGGAAAACAAGGAAACCGGAGGAAATCAGTGGAAAAAAGAAAAGGAAACAAATAAAACAAGAAAACAGGAGAAACCCAAGAAAAGAAAAGAAAAACTAAAGAAAAGAGAAAGAAAAAAACCAATAGAACCGGGAATAAAACGATGAAAAATGGTGCAAAAACAAAGAAAAATTAAAAATTTAAAACAAGAACGCCATCAAGAAATAAAAACCGAAAGAAAAAAAAAGGAAAAAAAACAGAGAAGAACGCAACATACACAACTATAAGTGAAGGAGTGATAAGAACGGGCGAGCGGGCGTGAGCGAGTGCTAAGAACGGACTGGCCTAGTATTGTACAACACTCGAAAAAACTTCAGATGAGGCAGCCGCCAGCCACGGGGCGCATAGTGGCGAACCAACTGCAGCCAAGCAGCGTGTGGTTCAATCAGTAAAAAATTCCCAAAAGAAGAAATGAGATAGAGGGATCAAACCACCTCCCGTTGGGGAATGAACACGGCTAGCCACTGAAATACATGAGCATGCGTGTATATATACGGAGCGAGGGTACATAAGAGCTATCAACAACAACAGATATAAACATGTATTGAAACTAGAAATGCAAAAAAATTACAAAAGGAAATAGTGATATATTTTTTGGAACGCGAACATTTTAAGATTTGTGAATTTTAAAAAAACTCAAACATTTTTATAAACCATAAACAGTTTTTAATCTGTGCATATCTTTTGGAAAGCAGGAACATTTTTGGAAATTTTTAAAGAAATTGAAACACGGATGGTTTTTTTCGAAAACATGGTCATTTTTTTAATAGAATGGGAAACTTTTTTTGAAACTCTAAACAAAATTTGAAAGGCTAACCTTTTTAGATCTGTGAACAATTTGGGGAAACGGGGACAGTTTTTGGAACTCTGAACAATTTATGAAATCGTCAACATTTTTGCAAATTTACGGGAAGTTTTTCAAAAAAAAAAAGAAAGTTTTCTAAAATTTGGAACATATATATATAATCACATTTTTTGAAATTTGTAAAATAAAAATATTTGAGAAAAAAATAAAATAGGAACACTTTTTGAAATTCTGGACAATTTTGAACACTTTTTGACCTTGTGAACATTTTTTGGAAAATATGAACAATTATTGAAAACGTGAACAGGTTTTTGAAATTTCAAACATTTTTAAAAGTGAAGAATTTTTCAATTTATTAATTTTTTGGAAATAATAACATTTTAAAATTGTGAAGAAATTTGAAAATTACAAACATTTTTTGAAATTGCAAACAAAATTTGAAACATGAACATTTTCTAAATTCCAACTATATTCAAAATTTTCAAACCAGGTTTGAAAATAAAAATAAAGTTGAAAAATAAAAAATGGAAAAAGGAAAGAAAAAGAATAAAGGGAAATTTTAATAAGAAAAAGAAAAAAAAAGAAAGAAAAGAGACAGAAAAGGAAAAAACAAGAAAAGCGGAAGTGTGCTGCCTATCAGGGGCGCTCCTGTGCGGAACCCTGATAGTTGGCCGTAATATGCGGCAAGTAAGGTTTTCTGGTACGCTGGCTATAAGTGAGATATAGGGTTTGAGAGACATAGTCGCGCCTAATACCTTAGACCATCACTTAATAACCGTACATGTTTTTCTTGTTAAAGAAATAAAGGCCCAAGGCCCAGTTTGATAAAGGAAATAATGGTTCGGTTTATTCTTCATGGAGACAAGGCACCATAAGAAAAAAAAAACTTGCACTCCTCTGATGGCACTTTCGGCAGTTGGGGTGGGGTTGCTCTGTGCTCGCAAGTACCTGGGCTAGGTGCTTCGTGCACATGTACCTATGATAGAGCGAAACGGTTGTTTGAGAAGAGCTTTAACTGCTAGGTGTTCACGTGTCCCTCCCGTGCTGGCCATGGCCTACCGACAGTGGTGTTTCCATGTGTAAGCAGTGGGGTCAGCTGACCCACAACTTTTTTGATTACAAGTCTAGTTCTATTCATGTTTGTGTGAAAAAATAGGACATTTTAGATAGATTAGTGCATTTGAACCCATAGCTTTTTGGTGCTGGCACCGCCGGTGCCTACAGTGCTGCAGTGCCGTCGTATGTCAGCTATGGGGCTTGATCGCGCAAGGGAAGCGGCCAGCTGTTGCATCCAAACTTTCCAACCAATTTCGCTTAATCGTTCTTTCATCAGCTACGTAATCTAATCCATCGTGAATTGCCAAGGTCGATCTACTCAAGAAAACACGGCAACTAGTAGTCATTAACTCATCATAGGCCAAGGCAGCGGAGAGCTGTTGCATCTAATTTTATCCGTTCTTTGATCAGCTACGTAATCTAATCCATTGTGAATGGCCAAGGTTTATAGTAATGCATCAACTGGGATTATTCATCGGGTGCGTAGGAACGAAGGAGGAAGACGCAACGCGTGGTTGAACAACTCAAAGTCTGAAGAGTAAGCACAACCACGTGCTTGCTCACTAATCATATGTCACGCCCTTTGTTTATTCTCCTCCTACTCGTTGACGTTGCTCTCGGCCGACTCCGTCAGCCCATCAAGTCAGCTCCTTCCATCGTCCTCTGCTTATTAATGCCAATGGAGATTCATCAGCACTAACCACCCCATGATCCAGTCCTCGCTTAGCGCCTCCACTGTCCACCCTCAACGCCTCCAGCCTCCCGTCCCAGGTTTGTGCTGCTTAATGCTAATCGAGATTTATACACTTATTAGTTCCTCGTATGTTTCATTGCGAATGGATAACAAGTCTGAATCTTTTAGATCTCTGTTACCTTGCTGTGTTTACATCTTCTCTCTTGTGTTTGGTTACGTGCCGCCAACTCTGATCCAGTCGTGTCCAAGTGTACTCCAGCATGGACAATTTCCAACATAGTGAACTTCTTGCCCTGGAGACGGCGTTAGGCAAGGAAAGCGGGGATCCAATCGTCATTCCTATCTCCGTTTTGAAGGCCATCACGAACAATTTCTCTGACGATCAAGAAATCGGTTGCGGTGGGTTTGGAGCGGTTTACAAGGTACTACGTGCACACATAAGCTCGCACCTACGCCCATGGTCATAACCTTTCTTTTACAAAAAAAGGATTACCTCGGCCTCTGCATCATAGGATGCACACAGCCAACATGGTCGTAACCTTCATGCTGATAATTATGCTTTGAACTGCAGGGCACGCTTGGAAATGGGATGGTTGTTGCCGTGAAGAAGCTCCACCAAAATGTTGGAGTTCTTTCCAAAAATTTCAATAGTGAGGTCGATTGTCTTAGGTCAAGCACAAAAATATAGTACGGTTCCTAGGGTACTGTTCGGACACGCAAAAGGTACTAATGTCGTTTCAAGGAAAAAATGTCTGGGCAGAAGTGCGGCAGAAGTTATTATGCTTCGAGTACCTAAGTAAAGGGAGCCTTGCAGACTATCTCACTGGTAAGATCAGCCATGTTATCTTTACATATAGCAAATGTCTTGAATTTTGTTCTTTTTTTCCCTCGAAATTGCTTTTGGATCCCAGGCTGCATGGAGCCTGGATTTTCGAAAAATGTGAAAAATCATAATTTTAAGGGTTAAAAGAATATGATAAAATACACACATATCTTTTTTTTTCTCGAAAAACTTCTGATATATTCATCGTCAATCATGGTAGAACAACGAACACTGGAAATAATAAAAATTACATCTAGATCCATAGACCACCTAGCGACGACTACAAGCACTGAAGCGAGCCGAAGGCGCGCCGCCGTCATCGCCCCTCCCTCGCCGGAGCCGGACAAAACTTGTTGTAGTAGACAGTCGGAAAGTCGTCGTGCTAACGCCCCATAGGACCAGCGCACCAGAACAGCAACTGCCGCCAATGAAGAGTAGTAGTGTAGATCAGAACGATCCAAGCTGAAAACACACAAACGTAGACGAACGACGACCAGATCCGAGCAAATCCACCAAAGACAGATCTGCCGGAGGCACACATCCACACGCCCACCGACGATGCTAGACGCGTCACCGGGACGGAGGCTAGGCGGGGAGAACTTTATTCCATCTTCAGGGAGTCGCCGCCGTCTCGTCTTCCTGAGTAGGACACAAATCCTAACAAAACTCGAAGGAACCTCTAGAAACGGAGCCCTCCCACCGGCAAGGGCCACCGCGCCTCCAAGTCCCTAAGGCCACTGAAGACGAGGCGGACCGGTGGTGGTGCCTGCAGGAGGCAAAGAAACCCTAATTTCTTTAGGGAGGAGGCAGCTGCCTGCGAGCAGAGCCAATGCACACATAAATACACACGTTTCTATATCTACATGAAGGTTCTTTTTCTGGTTCGTATTTCCAAAAACCGACCGGTTACCAATTCTTTTGTTGAACCCCGAGAAACAGCACTACCGTTCGAATTTCTTGAAATAATTAAATTTAAAGGCTAAAAATATGTCAAATAGGCAATATAGGCATGTGTTAGTGTTACTCAAATGCTTGGTCTGTCGGAAAGGTGTGTAAGGGCATCTCCAACACCGACCCCAAATTGGACACTGTATTCGTCCGTGGACCAATGGGGACCAGTCCGTGGACAGTGATGCGGGATGCAGGAGCCGGTCATCCAACGGTGACTGCATACATTTCAAAACAAATTTGAAGAAACTAGACGAAATTCATGCAAACCTGATAATTTTCATATAAACCGGAGCACATTCATTACACTTTCGACATATTTCTTTAAAAAAAGCGACCGGGCCTAAACCTAGTCTACGGTGCCGCCCGTCTTCCAAGTCCTTATTGTTCCCTTCCGGCGTTGGTTGTGTCCATGTCCGGCGGCGATGAGACCCGTGAAGTGAAGGTGGGGTCGCCGGCGAGGAAGAGTAGGACATGGGACACGGACCGGCCCACTTGGGAATCGAGGCCCCACAGCCTCCCATGCACTACTGTTCCTCATCGGAGTTCACAACCTGTCCGTCGCCGGTGGACATGGACGGGGCGGCACGCTCGTCGTGCCACCGGCGCCAACGAAACGTCGTTGGCGGCGCAAAGGACGCGCAGCTGCCGCTATTGTCGTCCGTGATTGCCAACGCCGCCAACGCCGCCTCCGTGTCCGGCTACGCCGTGACCGCGTTGGGAGCGGCCTCGTAGAGTGCCCGCTGCTCAGCGACAAAGTTGGGGTTCTCCACCACCATGGCCGTCGCGGTTTCCTCGTTCGCACGCTCGTCGTAGATTTGGCCCTCCGGCCCGCCAGCCGGTGCTGCTCGAGAAGGGAGAGGTTGTACCACTGCTCCTGACATAGGCGCATGCGCCGAATGCTCCTCAGCCATGGCAGCGTTGAAATCCGTCTACGCCTGCTCCATGGTCAGGCCGACATGGACTGCCGTTGGCAGGGGCGCTGAGTCGTCATCAGAGCCCGTCTCCATCGTCGGGTCATTGTCGGAGACCTCCGAGGAGCTGGCCAGCATGCCAGCCTCTATCCGTCAGTCACGGCAGCCCTGCTAGCCGACCGCAATGGCGGCCACCTCATGCTTCTGCTCCGTCGAGAGGATCTCCCACAACGTGTTACCACTCATGGTCATGGCTGATGTGGTGCATGTGAGAAGGATGTGGAGCGGACGTGTTATGGTGCGGTTTGTGCCGGGAGTGACTTCATTTAAATAGCGGATGTCGTTCAGGCCAAGCGGCAGGGTGTGTCAATGAGGGCGTCGGAGTTGGTTTCTTGGCCGACGTGCCTGTTTAATGGCGGCAGACGGACGGCCGGGCAACCCGTTTGAATGAGGTAGATATTTTTCACGTCACGTCCAATAACATCTCTTCGGCATTCAACAGGGGCGTACCACGGGGACGCGGCACGGGCGGCGCTCTTCGTCGGCGAGCCGCTTTGATGCCGACACAAGTGAGAGGTCACGTCCGCTCTAGAACGGCAAGAATGCGGGGCAACCGCTTCGGACGGGAAAGGGTATGGGCGAGGTAGAGGGTTTTGGGTGGGTCCGGTATGTCGGACATGGGCGTGGAAGTGGTCCGTACACTCGCAAATCCGTCTCCGGTTTGCTTCCGGTCTACGGGAAAAAGGACGTTCGGACCGCGTTGAATGGCAAAACACGTCCGGACCGTCACTAGTACAAAACAGGGCATCAGTCCACCCCTGAGAAGCCCATTAGTCCCGGTTCACTCACGAACCGGGACCCATGGGGGCATCGGTCCCAGTTCGTGAGGCCCGGGCGCCGGCCGGGCCTCGTGGGGCATTGGTCCCGGTTCGTCTGACCCCTTTTGTCCCGGTTCGAGACACGAACTGGGACCAATGCGCCTCGCTCCTGGCCCACAACCATTGGTCCCGGTATGTGGCTGGAACCGGGACTAAAGGTGACCCCTTTAGTCCCGGTTCCAGCCACGAACCGGGACCAATGCGCCTCGCTCCTGGCCCACAACCATTGGTCCCGGTTTGTGGCTGGAACCGGGACCAATGGTTGGCCTATATATAGCCCCCGCCCGCGAGCAGAGCAATGCATTGCTCTGTTTTTTTGCCCGGCCGTGGGAGAGCATTTGTGGTGCTCTAGCTCACCTCCTATGCACATGAGGTGTTCGATGAAATGCCCGAGCCACACTTAAGCTTTCTCCTCTCGAAGCTCCTTGTCCAAGCTCCATTTTCCTCAAGATTTGTCTAGGTTTGGCGGTCCGTCCTGTCCCGTCCCCGTCCTCACCGCCGTCGATCGCCCGCGCCCATCTCGGCGCCGGCAACACCGTGGTTAGCCTCTTCTTCTTATCTTCTTTCTAGAAGAAAAAAGTTCTTACTTGTGTGTTTTAATTAGATGCTCTAGAGAGTTATATGTTGTTCAATAATAAGAACTATATAACGCACGCAGATGAACCGGCAATGGATGTACGGTGACCGACGCACCTCCGAGTATATTAAGGGCCTGCATAATTTTCTCGAAGTGGCTGAGGCAAACAAGCAGAATGGTTTTATGCATTGTCCATGTACTGTCTGTGAGAATACGAAGGCTTTCTCCAACTCTAAAACCCTTCACTTCCACCTGCTTGAGAAGGGCTTTATGCCACACTATAATGTTTGGACCAAGCACGGAGAAAGAGGGGTTATGATGGAAGACAACGAAGAAGAAGAGGATGATGACAACTACCCGCCCCCTGAATACGGTGATGCTGCAATGGGGGAAGCTGAAGATCAAGAGGAACCAGACGATGTGCCCGATGATGATCTTCGCCGGGTCATTGTTGATGCACAGAGAGAATGCGAAAGTGAAAGGGAGAAGTTGAAGTTCGATCGCATGTTAGAGGATCACAAAAAAGGGTTGTACCCAAATTGCGAAGATGACAACAGAAAGCTCGGTACCACACTGGAATTGCTGCAATGGAAGGCAGACAATGGTGTATCTGACAGGATTTAGTTCGCTGCTGAAAATAATGAAGAAGAAGCTTCCAAAGGATAACGAATTGCCCGGCAGTACGTACGAAGCAAAGAAGGTTCTATGCCCTCTAGGATTGGAGGTGCAGAAAATACATGCATGCCCTAATGACTGCATCCTCTACCGCGGTGAGTACGAGGATTTGAACGCATGCCCGGTATGCGGTGCATTGCGGTATAAGATCAGACGAGATGACCCTGGTGATGTTGAGGGCCAGCGCCCCAGGAAGAGGGTTCCTGCCAAGGTGATGTGGTATGCTCCTATAATACCACGGCTGAAACGTCTGTTCAGAAACAAAGAGCATGCCAAGTTGATGCGATGGCACAAAGAAGACCGTAAGAAAGACGGGAAGTTGAGAGCACCCGCTGACGGGTCGCAGTGGAGAAAAATCGAGAGAAGGTGGGGGGACTTTGCAGGTGACGCAAGGAACGTATGGTTTGGTTTAAGTGCAGATGGCATTAATCCTTTTGGGGAGCAGAGCAACAATCATAGCACCTGGCCCGTGACTCTATGTATCTATAACCTTCCTCCTTGGTTGTGCATGAAGCGGAAGTTCATTATGATGCCAGTGCTCATCCAAGGCCCTAAGCAACCCGGCAATGACATTGATGTGTACCTAAGGCCATTAGTTGAAGAACTTTTACAGGTGTGGAATGGAGAAGGTGTACGTGTGTGGGATGAGCACAAACAGGAGGAATTTGACCTACATGCGTTGCTGTTTGTAACCATCAACGATTGGCCTGCTCTCAGTAACCTTTCAGGACAGACAAACAAGGGATACCACGCATGCACACACTGTTTAGATGACACCGACAGTATATATTTGGACAAATGCAGGAAGAATGTGTACCTGGGGCATCGTCGATTTCTTCCGACCAACCATCAATGTCGAAAGAAAGGAAAGCATTTCAAAGCTGAGGCAGATCACCGGAAGAAGCCCGCCCTCCGTACTGGTGATCACATACTTGATATGGTCAATGATTTACATGTAATCTTTGGAAAGGGTCCTGGCGGACTATCTGTTCCGACTGACGATGCGGGACGCGCACCCATGTGGAAGAAGAAATCTATATTTTGGGACCTACCCTATTGGAAAGACCTAGAGGTCCGCTCTGCAATCGACGTGATGCACGTGACGAAGAATCTTTGCGTGACCTGCTAGGCTTCTTGAGAGTGTATGGGAAGACAAAAGATACACCGGAGGCACGGGAGGAACAGCAACGTGTGCATGAAAAAGACGGCATGCATCCAAAGCAGTATGAAGGTCCTGCCAGCTACGCTCTTACCAAAGAAGAGAAGGAAATCTTCTTTGAATGCCTGGTCAGTATGAAGGTCCCGTCTGGCTTCTCGTCGAATATAAAGGGAATAATAAATATGGCAGAGAAAAAGTTCCAGAACCTAAAGTCTCATGACTGCCACGTGATTATGACGCAACTGCTTCCGGTTGCATTGAGGGGGCTTCTACCGGAAAACGTTCGATTAGCCATTGTGAAGCTATGTGCATTCCTCAATGCAATCTCTCAGAAGGTGATTGATCCAGAAATCCTGTCAAGGTTAAGGAGTGATTTGGTGCAATGTCTTGTTAGTTTCGAGCTGGTGTTCCCACCATCTTTCTTCAATATCATGACGCACGTCCTAGTTCATCTAGTCGACGAGATTGTCGTTCTGGGCCCTGTATTTCTATACAATATGTTCCCCTTTGAGAGGTTCATGGGAGTCTTAAAGAAATATGTTCGTAACCGCGCTAGGCCAGAAGCAAGCATCTCCATGGGCCATCAAACAGAGGATGTCATTGGGTTTTGTGTTGACTTCATTCCTGACCTTAAGAAGATTGGTCTCCCTCAATCGCGGTATGAGGGGAGACTGACTGGAAAAGGCACGCTAGGAGCGGACTCAATAATATGTAGGGACGGGCATTCTTGGTCTCAAGCACACTACGCAGTTCTACAGAATTCTACCTTGGTGACCCCGTATGTCGATGAACACAAGAATATTCTGCGCTCCAAACACCCGGAGCAGTGTGACGACTGGATTACATATGAACACATCAGGACTTTTGGCAGTTGGTTGCAAACACGTCTCATGGGTGACAACACTGTTTCTGATGAGCTGTACTCGTTGGCCAGGGGACCATCTTCGACTGTATTGACTTACAAAGGGTACGAGATAAATGGGAATACATTTTACACGATCGCCCAAGATCAAAAGAGCACCAACCAAAACAGCGGTGTCCGCTTTGATGCAGCAACCAAGAGGGGAAAGGACACATATTATGGTTACATAGTGGACATATGGGAACTTGACTATGGACATGATTTCAAGGTCCCTTTGTTTCAGTGCAAATGGGTCAATCTGTCAGGAGGCGGGGTACAGGTAGACCCACAGTACGGAATGACAACAGTGGATCTCAACAATCTTGGGTACACAGACGAACCATTCGTCCTAGCTAATGATGTGGCGCAGGTTTTCTATGTGAAGGACATGTCTACCAAACCGAGAAAAAGAAAAGATAAGGAAGAGAATACATCATACAATGAGCCAAAGTGCCACATAGTTCTTTCAGGAAAAAGAGACATCGTGGGATTGGAGGGCAAGACAGACATGTCTGAAGATTATGAAAAGTTTCATGAAATTCCTCCCTTCAAAGTCAAGGCTGACCCAAGCACCCTGTTAAACGATGAAGATTATCCATGGTTACGGCGCAATAAGCAAAGGACACAAGCGAAGAAAAAGTGAAGACTTTCTCTCCACAACTATATCATTGCAGTTACATGTGAAGAAATTAAATGCCTTTTCTAACAGATGAGTTTTCGTCCGAAACCCTGATACTTCGAAAGAGATTGTCCGTTTTGTACACGAAGTGCATCCAGTTTTTGCCGTAACCCTCTCAACTTTTTAGCACATGCTATGTGGGTGAAATGATGATACCATGCCAACTTTCAACCTTTTCAGACTTCATTTGAAGCGCTTTTCAATTTCAGGGTCATTTAGCTCAAAGAATGAACTAATAGCAAAAAGAATGAACTAGAAAACCTTTATGAAACTCTAATAGCAAAAATAATGAACTAAAAATAATTAATTAAAAAATTCTGTTATGATCAACTAAAATAAAACTATAATATTCTTCAATAGCAAAAAGAATCAACTAAAAAGCTTTTATAAAACTCTAATAGCAAAAGGAATCAACTAAAAATATTTTATAAACCTCTAGTATTTATGAAACTAAAATTATATAAAATTTATGCAACTAAAGTTATCAAAGTATTTTTTGTTCAAAACATTAATAGCAAAAAGAATTTTCATAAAGAATTTTTTTAGAAACTTTAATAGCAAACTAAAATAACAAAATCTGTTTTTGGTTAAAACAGACATTTAAAATTACCTAAAAATTACCAAATTGAATATAATGATAAAACACAGTAATATTAAATAGCAGGAAAAAGAATCACTCAAAAATCTATTTTTATAGTAAAGTTATTCACAAACTAGTGATTCACACCAATTTAAAAGAATTCAAATTTAAACTATTCAAATTGGAAACTAATGGCACTCACAGAAAGTTTATAATTTTTGTGACCTAAAAGCAAAAAGAATCACTCAAAAACTGTAAGTAGAAACAAAAGAAAATAAATAAAGCAAAAAAGAAAACAAAAAAAGTAGAAAAAAATTTAAAAAAAATGTCGCCTAGTGGGCCACCACGGCCTGAATACGACTAGAAACCCAACCATCTAGTTGGGCCAGGATTCAGGCCCGCAGAAGGCCCAGAAGGTCCACAGGCAGAGGTGTGTGCGATTAGGCCCGTAAGCCTGCTGTTGAGAGGAGCTCGAGAGGGCTGGCGCAGCAGCGCTTATAAACCACTCTCGAGCCCTCTCAGCTAGCGAGGTGGGACTAAACTTTTGGCCCCGGGCAGCACCACCCTTTAGTCCCGGTTGGTGGCACCAAACGGGACCAATGCCCACCTTTGGTCCCGGTTGGTGGCACCAACCGGGACCAATGCCACCCTTTAGTCCGGGTTGGTGCCACCAACCGGGACCAAAGGTCTCTGCTTCCCGCCCTTTGGGCTGACGAAAAGAGACCTTTGGTCCCGGTTGGTGGCACCAACCGGGACTAAAGGGTGGCATTGGTCCCGGTTGGTGCCACCAACCAGGACCAATGCTGAGTGTATATAACCAGCACTTGTGAAATTTCACAGTTTTCATCGCCACTTCGCCCGACGACGCCGACCTCCTCGACGCCGCCAGGCTGCCCCGACGCCGTCCACCGCCCACGCCGTCGCCATCGCCAGGCCCCTGCCCCGTCGTCGCCGTCGCCGTCGCCGTCGTCGTCCCCGAGCCCGTGGCCCTGCCGCGCCCCGGAGCCCACGCCCCTGCCCCGTCATCGCCGTCGTCGTCCCCGAGCCCGCGGCCCTGCCCCGCCCCCGAGCCCACGCCCCTGCCCCGTCGTCGCCGTCGCCGTCGCCGTCGTCGTCCCCGAGCCCGCGGCCCTGCCCCGCCACCGAGCCCACGCCCCTGCCCCGCCCCCGAGCGCGCCCGGCCGCGCCCCTGCCCGGCCCGCCCCCGCCGTCGCCGTCGCCGGCGCCCTCGCCGCCCCCGCCATCGCCGTCACCTTCGCCGGCCGCCCCCGCTGTGAGCCGCCGCCGCCCCTGCTCTGTGCAATTTTTTTTATATGATGAATGTTTTTGTTCATATATAATGTATATATGTATGTGGCTATATGTATGTATGGATGGATGTATATATGATGTTTTTTTGTTCATAGCATTTTTTTGTTCATATATGTATTTTTTTCATATATGTGGCTATATGTATTTTTTTGTTCATAGCATTTTTTTCCATGTATGTATGTGGCTATATGTATGTATGTCGCCGTCGCCCTCGATCTCCTACCCCCTCCCGCCCCTACCCGACAAACTCTCGAGGCCACCCAAACCCCTAGAAGAAAACTCCGGTAAATTCGACATGAGGGGGGACGTCGGACATATCGGGCGACCAACTCTCGAGGCCACGCAAACCCTAGAAAAAAAAGCGTTGTCGATCTCCTACCCCCCCCTCCCCTACCTGACAAACTCTCGAGGTCAGCCAAACCCCTAGAAGAAAACTCCGGTAACTTCGACATGAGGGGGGACGTCGATTAACCCCCTCTCGCCCGACCAAACACTCGAGTCCACCCAAACCGGGACTGAGATGTGATAGGTAGTATTTTTTTTGTTCATAGAAAACTCCGGTAACTCTCCAACATGAGGGGGAACGTCGATCGATCAACCCCCTCTCGCCAAACCGGGACTGAAAAAGCGTTGTCGAGGCCACCCCAAACCCTAGAAGTGTTGTCGAGGCCACCCCAAACCCTAGAAGCGTTGTCGAGGCCAACCAAATTTACCAAGTTAAATGAGTTAAATGAGTTAAAAGAGCATTGTTGAGGCCACCCCAAACCCTAGAAGAGTTGTCGAGGCCACCCAAATTTACCAAGTTAAAAGAGCGTTGTCGAGGCCACCTCCCCGATAACTTCGACATGAGGGGGACGTCCGACATGACATGAGGGGGGACGTCGGACGTCGGACATGAGGGGTGAGCGTCGTTGTCGTCTACCCCCTCCCCGATAACTTCGACATGAGGGGGGACGTCGGACATGACATGAGGGGTGAGCGTCGTTGTCGTCTACCCCCTCCGGTAACATAGATAACTCCGGTAACATAGATTTATCAAGAATGCCCCCATTATGGATGTGCACAAGTTGATCCAATTTTTTTTTGATCTCATCTATATATATTCTTTATATGTCACGTTGTCTGTCAAAGTATTGAAGAAATCCATGGCTTCATCATTAGCCGGAAGTAACATGCGTATGATGCTATGAAGCTCTTCAAAGTTGTTTTGGAACGGAGTTCCGGATAGAATAATTTGCTTTTTGGTACGAATTTCAGCAAAGGCCTTCCAAATAGCGATATTCGGAAGGCTCTTGCTGAACTTCGTACCAAAAAGCTAATTAATTATCCTATCTGGGACTCCGTTCCAAAACAATTTTGGAGAGCTTCGTACCATTATGCGCCTGTTACTTCCGGCTAATGATGAAGCCTTGGTTTTCTTGAATCCTTTGACACTAGACAACGTGACATATAGAAGGGTAGATGAGATCAGGAAAAATATGGACCATTTTCTGCACATTCAGAATGGCGCCATTTTGTTAAATCCCTTAAAGGTTAAGAGAATCCCTTGTTTGACATTCATGAGAGAGGCGGTCCGGACGTCGGACATTCATGAGAGAGGCAGTCCGGACGTCGGACATTCATGTTTGTATATTAATTGCCATGTTGTAATATTTGCAGAAACTATGGATCAAAGAGATTTGGAACAAGAACAGTTGTTGGGGAAGATAATCCTCGCCGGAGGTGATGCTGTCTTGTCGTTTCTCAACGACACCGATGGAACAATGGAGGAGGAAGGACATGATCATGATGGCTCCGGTGACATGATCATGATGGCTCCGGAGGTGCTGACTAGCTAATTGATGCATTAATTGTTTTGGTATGTACATATATTAACTCTTCTTTCTTCTTTTATAGCCCTCCGGATCGAGCCAAACTTCGGTAACGAGACGAGGCCCGAAGAAGAGGTTGCGCAAGGATGAAAGGTTCACGATCACAGCACTCGCGGACGATGGCCTACCGATTGAACCCAAGCGGACCAAGGACGCATTTTCTGCTCAGTGCGGAGCTATTGTTAGGGACAACATCCCGATCAGCATCAAGCAATGGAATAAGCCTAAGGACGACGCCCCTGAAGGTGATTATGTCACCGATAGACAGAAAGATGATCTTTGGACCCTGTTGAAGGCAAATTTCACCCTACCGCCAGAGGAGGATCCGAATAAGCCCGTTATAGAGCCACTGGTCAAGGCGTGTGCTCTTAAGAAGATGGCAGATCTATTCAGGAGGTGGAAGAAGGAGTTGAAATCAAAGTTTGTCGACAAAGGTGAGACTCCAGAATTCATCGGCCGATTTGAGAAGATAAGAGATCACTGGCCCGCATTTGTGGCCTACAAGACATCAGACAAGAGTAAGAAAATGTCAGAGACAAACAAGAACAACGCTGCAAAGAAGCAGTATCACCATCACACGGGGTCAGGTGGCTACCTCAAAGCCCGGCCGTTGTGGGACAAAGCTGAGAATGACCTGATTGCTAAAGGGGTCGAACCAGAGACATTGAACTGGCCAGACCGTTCAAGGACTTGGTTCTTCGGGGTTGGGGGAACTTTGGACCCTGAAACAGGGAAGTGCCGTTGGACGGACGAGCAACTTGCAATACCCGTCACGAAGCTTCAGAAGTATATCACCGCAGCGCAGGAAGGGACGTTCATTCCCGACAGAGAGAAGGACGAGTTGACTGAGGCCCTAGGGAATGCTGAGCACCCTGGACGAACACGAGGCACACCAGGCTCCGTTCCGTGGAAGTTTGGGTTTCCCGACGCAGGCGGTTACAGAAGCCGGGAGAGAAAGAGGAAAGCGGAGCTGAGCGACATGCAGAAGATGAGTGCAAGACTACAAAAGCTAGAGGAAGCTGAGAACCAGCGAGCTGCCGGCCAACTATCTCAGCGGCACGAAGCTACCCCAGAAGCTACCCCGCCATCTCAGCGGAGAAGCAGCGTGGCTTCCATGGAGCCCGTTCAGACTGACTTCACGGAGCCTATCTACCCCGTGGATACTATCACGGAGGCTCAAAATTGCGAGCTTATGACGAAATGCCATAACCTCACTTTCAAGGCGGCTCTCGGCTCTGTTGCACCTCCTCAACCCAACGGAACTTTTCACTGCCTTCCGATTCCATATGGCTATGCTGTTGTGATGGTTGATGAAGTAATGGAGGGATTTGAGGAGCTCGAGCTTTACCACTCTACAGGTGAAGGGGAGAATCAGCTGGTTCGTGCTCTGAGGAGTACATGTCTATGGCAGAAGGAGTACATCAAGCTTCCAAACTGGACGCCTCCGCCTCCTCCTCCTCCTCCGGCGAGTCAGGGCACTCCGCCTCCTCCTCCTCCTCCTCCTCCTCCAGCGAGTGATCAGGGCACTCCGCCTCCTTCTCCGGCTCCTCCCACGCGTGAGGGCACTCCGCCTCCTCCTTCGCCTACTCCGACGCGTCGGAGCACTCCGCCTCCTTCTCCGCCTCGTCAGCAACGACGGAAGAGAGACGCCGCCGCTCCGGCGGCTAGCAGTACAAGCAGAGGCGGGTGGCAATTCAGATACGGTCCATCTCTCAAGCCTGTGGAAAAGTTACCATATGAGAGGACCGAGCAGGAAAACGAGGACATATGTCGTGCCCAAGTGAGGGACCATTTTGCAAAGAAAACTCCACCTCCGAAGGAGAAGCTAGATCCGGTGAAAGTGAAGCGCACTATCGATGCCCTGAAGCGACCACCACCGCCTCCGCCGGATTCCAACTATGACCGCATAATTACTAAGACACATGCTAAAGCGCAGCAGTCGGGAAGTACTTCCAGTGCTGCAAGAGCGAAAAAACGAAGAAGTGGGAAAACAATTCCCCAGCTCGGCGAACAGGAGAAGCAATCGTGCCCCCCGCTCAAGGTGTCTAGCGATATCGCTAATCATCCGGTGCTACTGCCCGGTACCACTCTTGATGATTACCTTCCCGATGATGTACAGTTTGAAACGGCTGAGGTAGTAGACGTCTTTAGATACGAGCACGGGAAGCCTCTCGTCAAACCTGATCATCCTCATCTAACAACGATGATGCAAAAATTGCATGACTGGTACACGGAAACCTGCAGGAAGTCTGGGAAAGACAGTTTGTTAGTCGGAATTAAAAAAGAGCATGACTTCCCTGGAGTCGACCTGCTGCCTGTTGAATTTGTGGAGTTATTTCAATTATACAATCAAAAGGCCCTCGACAAACAACTCATGACTTGCTACTGTCTGTAAGTATTACTTCTATAATTAAGTCTCTAGCTCAGCTCGTTCATTGCATGTATATATAATTATCCTCACTATATTATGCAGATTGAAGATGGTCGAATGCCAAAAAATAGGAATCTTCGACGTTGGGTTCATTAGCCCAAATACCGTAAATGAATGGTCGGTACGAAAGGCGGCTGAAGATACCGAGAACAACTTACTACAAACGTTCCTTACACATCAAAACAAAAGGGAAATACTCTTTCCTTACAACTTCAAGTGAGTGTTACTGTCTTCTGCATATTCGGTTCCGCTTACTCGTGGTTAAGTAATGTAATTGATGAGTTATGCGTGCACAGCTTCCACTATATTCTGCTATCCATTAACCTTGATGGGGCATTAGTAACTGTCTTAGACTCGCTCCGTAAAGATCCCAAGTATTATGCGGACATGACTGCAATGCTCCAGAAGTAAGTTCAATCAATACCGGGACCATATCGGCAACTTTCGTTCATTTCCTGATATCAAGTAATCATTTTCTTTGCCTGCCAGGGTTTGGAAAACGTTCACCGCTAAGGTTCCGAGTCTGAAGAAGGAGCTGCGATTTACACACCCCAAAGTAAGTAGTACTAGCTAGTTCCGCGCATCTCTCATTGATTCTAGTTTCATCAATACCATTATCATGCTTGCTTATCAGTTTGATTGAACTCTATTCTCGTAAAGTGCTTGTTGCAGGCACCCAACACTCATTTATGTGGATACTACGTATGCGAGTTCATTCGCTACTATACCTCTGAACGGGCCTCCTCTGAGAAACAATTTGAAGTACGTAAACAATATTCACAATTTTATTTTATATATTACCATCAATTGTGTTGAGTTTCATTCATATATATGTATTGACCCCTTCTTTAAATTAGATCTGGCAGATGCGGGATGAACTCCTACCACATGATCGCATACGAGCAATTCAAGAGGAATTGGCGGGATTCTTTCTTGACCACGTCATACCTGAACAAGGAGAATACCATGTGAAATTGAAATTGTTGTAAGGGATGTTATATATTGTACATATGTAGCAGCGTCGGATAGATATACGAAAACTTGTTGTTCGACCAAGCACGAAGAAAGAGATGTCACTTCTCTCTATATATGTTCATGACGATCTTGTGTAATTAATGGTTTCCTTTATTTGCTTACTAGCTAGCGTCGAGTTCTCTCTATATGTGTAGTAGCTAGCGTCGACCAAGCACGGAAAAAGAGAGGTCACTTCTCTCTATTAGCTCGCTAACACAATATGAAACCCCTAAATTAACCCTCCAAAACCCCAAAACCCCCCCCTTCCAAAAAAAAAACAAAACCCCCAGTGACTGCGCGTGGCCGCCTTTTTGTCCCGGTTGGTGTTACCAACCGGGACCAAAGGTGGAGCCTTTAGTCCCGGTTGGTAACACCAACCGGGACTAAAGGTCCTCCCTCCCCCGCCCCAGGCAGCGCCACGTGGTGGGCCTTTGGTCCCGGTTCGTAAGCAAACCGGGACTAAAGGTTTTGGGTATTAGTCCCGACCCTTTAGTCCCGGTTCCAGAACCGGGACTAAAGGCCCTTACGAACCGGGACAAATGGCCCTTTTTCTACTAGTGCGTGCGGTCCAGACGGATGCGGGCGGTTTGAGGCTTCGCATTGGAGATGCCCTGACCTGTACACCTGGAGGTCACAGGATCAGAACCCGTATATGCGATCGATCCCCGTATCTACCACAAACCTTTTTGAGTTTTTAAGCTTTAATATAAACAATGTTCAGCCAAAACTTACTACAGCTGGGCACCCCGCGGCGGGCAGATGAGGATGCCTGAGTTGACCAGTGGAGCAGGCGATGGTATGTATGTGAATCATGTTAAAGTTGCAAAAAAAAATATTCAAAATATTTTTTGAATACGTTCGAATGAAAAGATTCCAAGATTCTACAAGAATTGCCGTTTACTTTTACGTTATTTTATTAAAGGCTTTGATAGTAACTTCATCAAATAGTTTATTTTTCATGGGTAATGGACAAAATTAAATCTACGTCTCATACTTCATGCATATGTGACTCAAAATTTACGTGTTTGCTTTTTATAATGTGATATGTCAACATTCGATTGTACTTTAGCTGTCTAAATTCCAACGTGCACGTGTATCTTACTAGTACAGGGGTGTGTTAACATTTCTGTAAAATTTCATATGGAATATGTTTTTCTTGTGTGTGTAGCTCACACCCAATCCGGATGTCATTAATAAAATTTACATAACCATACCATACATCATTATGTACTATTCTCTCACAAACCTTTTGGAGTTATTAAAAAAATGCTGCACTAGTAGAAAACAGGGCTTTGGTTCTGGCCAGATCAGAGCAATACTCCCGGTCATGTTACGAACCGGGACTAATGTGAGCATCAGTCCCGCTTCGAGTGGCTAGGACGCCTGCCGGGCCTCGGCAGGCATCAGTCCCGGTTCGACCGGGACCTTTAGTCCCGGTTCCAGACACCAACCGAGACTAAAGGGCCTCGCTCCTGGCGCAACCCCTTTAGTCCCGGTTTGTGCGCAAGGCCCTTTAGTCCCGGTTGGTGTCTGGAACCGGGACTAAAGGTTAGTCTTCAGTCCCGGTTCTAGACACCAACCGGGGCTAAAAAGATGCCTATATATATCCTCGCCCCTGCCCGCCCTCTCCTCTGTTTTTTGGCCGTAGAAGGTGGAAGGTGTGTGTGCTACTCTGTTCTCACTTCTTATGCACATGAGGTGTTCGATGAAATGCCCGAGCCACACTTAAGCCTTCTCCTCTGTTCTTCCTCCAAGCTCGACCTCCAAGCTCCATTTTCCCCAAGATTTGTCTAGATTTGGCGGTGCACCAACTATCCAAGTGTTCTAAAAGGTTAGCAACTTCATCCTTTCATCTCTCACTGCTAGTTTAGCTCATTTCATATGCTCTAGAAGTAGAGTGGTTTGTGGGTTTTAGTGGAGGAGTGTATGTGGGAGTTTATTTGATTTAGATGCACAATTTGAGCTCAAATTAACTTCTTAGTTTGCACATGTGTAGGGTGCCGTCCCGTCCCCGTCCCCGTCCTCACCGCCGTCGATCGCCCGCGCCGATCTCGTCGCCGGCACCACCATGGTGAGCCTCTTGTTCTTATCTTTTTTTAAAAGAACAAATTCTTACTTGTATGATTTAGATAGCTACTTGTATAATTTTCTTACTTGTATTATTGTTTGTTATTATATAGTGCCATGGTTTTGGTATCCGCCCCCGTCGGCTCTCGTCCGGTCTATGATTCGGATGTGGTATATTATCTTTTATAACTATTTGTTTCATTTAGTGTTTATGACAATTATGCCGACCAACTTGACATAGATGTTTTTATCTAGGAGGTATGTGAACCAGAAATTCCAACCGACCCTCTTGTCGAGAGGTTAAATTTAGTTGAAAAAGAAAACAATTATTTGAAAGAAAAATTGAAAAGAATTGAAGAAGAGAAGATGAAATTGGAGTTGCATGTTGCCGATGTCGTCGATCTACACAAGATCCAGATGGATGCAATGCGCTTGAAGATTAGAAAGATTAGAAAATATGCCATTGATAAAGAGGCTTGGTATCATTATGCTGTTGGATCAATTATTACCTTAGTTGCGATTTTGATCGCATTTGTTGTTGCATTTAAATGTTTTACATAGTTGTATGTTGTTTTATGAGAACTATGTATGAACTTTATGTATTTATTTTTGCAGTAATAACATTTGATCACTACTGTACTTTGGTTTTAATGTGATGATGAACTTGTATTAATTTGGTCATTTCTCTATTCATGATGTTCTGTAATGGTTTTTGATATACTTCATTACATAATGCAGATGAACCGGCAATGGATGTACGGTGACCGACGCACTTCCAAGTACATTACGGGCCTGCATAATTTTATCAATGTGGCTGAGGCAAACAGTCAGAATGGTTTTATGTACTGTCCATGTGTTGTCTGTGAGAATACGAAGGATTACTCTTCCTCGAAAACCCTTCACTTCCACCTGCTTAAGAAGGGTTTCATGCCCCACTATAATTGTTGGACCAAGCACGGAGAAAGAGGGGTTATGATGGAAGACAATGAAGAAGAAGAGGATGATGACAACTATCCTATGTTCCCTGAATACGGTGATACTGCAATGGGGGAAGCTGAAGATCAAGAGGCACCAGATGTGCCCGCTGATGATCTTCGCCGGGTCATTGTTAATGCACAGAGAGAATGCGAAAGTGAAAGGGAGAAGTTGAAGTTCGATCGCATGTTAGAGGATGACAAAAAACGGTTGTACCCAAATTGCGAAGATGGCAACACAAAGCTCGGTACCACACTGGAATTACTGCAATGGAAGGCAAGGAATGGTTTATCTGACAAGGGATTTGAGAAGCTACTGAAAATAATGAAGAAGAAGCTTCCAAAGGATAACGAATTGCCTGACAGTACGTACGAAGCAAAGAAGGTTCTCTGCCCTCTAGGATTAGAGGTGTAGAAGATACATGCATGCCCTTATGACTGCATCCTCTATCGCGGTGAGGAGTACGAGAATTTGAATGCATGCCCGGTATGTGGTGCATTGCGGTATAAGATCAGACGAGATGACCCTGGTGATGTTGAGGGCGTGCGCCCCAGGAAGAGGGTTCCTGCCAAGGTGATGTGGTATGCTCCTATAATACCATGGTTGAAACGTCAGTTCAGAAACAAAGAGCATGTCAAGTTGTTGCGATGGCACAAATGAGACCGTAAGAAAGACGGGATGTTGAGAGTACCCGCTAATGGGTCGCAGTGGAGAAAAATCGAGAGAAAGAAGACGGAGTTTGCAGGTGACGCAAGGAACTTATGGTTTGGTATAAGTGCAGATGGCATTAATCCTTTTGGGGAGCAGAGCAGCAATCATAGCACCTGGCCTGTGACTCTATGTATCTATAACCTTCCTCCTTGGTTGTGCATGAAGCGGAAGTTCATTATGATACCAGTGCTCATCCAAGGCCCTAAGCAACCCGGCAACGACATTGATGTGTACCTAAGTCCATTAATTGAAGAACTTTTACAGCTGTGGGATATCAAAGGTGTACGTGTGTGGGATGAGCACAAACGGGAGGAATTTGACCTACGAGCGTTGCTGTTTGTAACCATCAATGATTGGCCTGCTCTTAGTAACCTTTCAGGACAGACAAACAACGGATACAATGCATGCACGCACTATTTAGATGAGACTGAAAGTATATATTTGGACAAATGTAAGAAGAAAGTGTACCTGGGACATCGTCGATTTCTTCCGACCAAGCAAGCCTTAAGAAAGAAAGGCAAGCATTTCAAAGGTGAGGCAGATCACCGGAAGAAGCCTGTCCCCCGTAGTGGTGATGATATATTTGATATGGTCAAGGATTTAAAAGCAATCTTTGGAAAGGGTCCTGGCGGACAATCTGTTCCGAATGACGCTGATGGACACGCACCCATGTGGAAGAAGAAATCTATATTTTGGGACCTACCCTATTGGAAAGTCCTAGAGGTCCGCTCTGCAATCGACATGATGCACGTGACGAAGAATCTTTGCGTGAACCTGCTAGGCTTCTTGGGCGTGTATGGGAAGACAAAAGATACACCGGAGGCACGGGAGGACCAGCAACGTATGAAAGAAAAAGACGGCATGCATCCAAAGCAGTATCAAGGTCCTTCCAGCTACGCTCTTACCAAAGCAGAGAAGGAAATCTTTTTTGAATGCCTGCTCAGTATCAAGGTCCCGTCTGGCTTCTCGTCGAATATAAAGGGAATAATAAATATGGCAGATAAAAAATTCCAGAACCTAAAGTCTCATGACTGCCACGTGATTATGACGCAATTGCTTCCGGTTGCATTGAGGGGGCTTCTACCAGAAAATGTTCGATTAGCCATTGTGAAGCTATGTGCATTCCTCAATGCAATTTCTCAGAAGGTAATCGATCCAGAAATCCTACCAAGGTTACAGAATGATTTGGTCCAATGTCTTGTCAGTTTCGAGTTGGTGTTCCCACCATCCTTCTTCAATATTATGACGCACGTCCTAGTTCACCTAGTCGACGTGATTGCAATTCTGGGTCCTGTATTTCTACACAATATGTTCCCCTTTGAGAGGTTCATGGGAGTCTTAAAGAAATATGTTCGTAACCGTGCCAGGCCAGAAGGAAGCATCTCCAAGGGCCACGAAACAAAGGAGGTCATTGAGTTTTGTGTTGACTTTATTCCTGACCTTAAGCCGATTGGTGTTCCTGAATCGCGGCATGATGGGAGACTAGGTGGAAAAGGCATGCTAGGACCGAAAGCAATAATATGTAGGGACGGGCATTCTTGGGCGCATGCACACTACACAGTTCTACAAAATTCTACCTTGGTGTCCCCGTATATCAATGAACACAAGAATATTTTACGCTCCAAACACCCGGAGCAGTCTGACGACTGGATTACACGTGAACACACGGGGACTTTCTGCGGTTGGTTGCAAACACATCTCATGGGTAACACCACTGTTGGAGATGAGTTGTACTTGTTGGCCAGGACACCATCTTCGACTGTATTGACTTTCCAAGGGTACGAGATAAATGGGAATACATTTTACACGATCGCCCAAGATAAAAAGAGCACCAACCAAAACAGTGGTGTCCGCTTTGATGCAGCAAACACCAATAGGGCAAAGGACACATATTATGGTTACATAGAGGAGATATGGAACTTGACTATGGACGTGATTTTAAGGTCCCTTTGTTTCGGTGCAAATGGGTCAATCTGACAGGAGGCGGGGTACAGGTAGACCCGCAGTACGGAATGACAACAGTGGATCTCAACAATCTTGGGTATACAGACGAACCATTCGTCCTAGCCAATGATGTGGCGTAGGTTTTCTATGTGAAGGACATGTCTACCAAACCAAGAAAAAGAAAAGATAAGGAAGCGAATACATCATACGATGAGCCAAAGCGCCACATAGTTCTTTCAGGGAAAACAAACATCGTGGGAGTGGAGGACAAGACAGACATGTCAGAAGATTATGAAAAGTTTCATGAAATTCCTCCCTTCGCAGTGAAGACTGGCCCAAGCATCCTGTTAAATGATGAAGATTATCCATGGTTACGGCGCAATAAGCAAGGGACACACGCGAAGAAAAAGTTTTAACTGGAAAGTGTCACTTCGGACAAACCGGAGGGAATCTTTGTAAGAGCTAGCTAGGGCATTTTGGCATTTGAAACATGATTTTAGAATAATTATTTATTAAGTTATGAAATTTCAATTATTCCTATCCTTTTAGTATTTTAATTATACAGAGGAGTTAATCAATGCAATTATGTCCAAACAAAATATGAATGTCTTCTGAGCATTCCAGATAAGTCGCTTGAGGTTGACAGGCATAGGCCATACACACCCTCACCAGTTGTAGTGATTTCAGTCCCAAGTTTTGCAAGGTTGATCATACGCGGTTAGTCCCGGTTGGTGGCTCCATATAAAATAACAAGGTTAATATAGACATGGCTTAAACGTGTTGACATAGATGAATAGAGCAGAAGCATCGGAGATGATAAGAGAGAAACGTTGTATGACATAAAGTTGGAGGTCCAGATGAGGAGTTCTCTGGTTGCTTTCTAGTGAAACTGAGGACAACATATCAGATGGCCATTCTCGAGAATGGTCTATTGTTTTGGCATATCTCATGAACATCCAGGCACCTTTATATTACCTTACATCAGGAGTACAAACCCACATCATGAGTATGTGGGTTATACTCAAAGGGCTTTAGATTCCGGAAAAAAGATTTTGACAGCATTGATCGCCTTGTGTCATATTTTCAAAAACATATTGACAAACCTGATGCTGGCCCTTCAATGTGAAATGTTGTGGCAATGGTACCAATGAAAAATAACTTGCTAGAACTATTTGTCACTATCTGATGAAAATCTATATCATCAAACATTGCATTCATATAAGCATTCACTCTAGCAAGCATTCTAGCAATCAAAATCCAATCAATGAATAAAGCAATAAAGAAAACAATAAGAAAAAGCAAATAGAAAGCAAAACAAAACTTCAAGGAAATCCAAATAGAAACTCCTAAGGGAACTGTAGGACTTAATTACAAATAACAAAAATAGTTTTTGTCCTAAATAAAACTTAGCAGCAAAGAAAATTACTAAACTAATAACTTAACAGAAAAGAAAATATAACATTATTAGGTTAACAAAAAGTATTTTATAATATTCTTCAATAGCAAAAAGAATCAACTAAAAAGCTTTTATAAAACTCTAGTTATGATCAAAATAATATTAACTTAAAATTATATAAAATTTATCCAACTAAAATTTTCATAAAGTATTTTTTGTTAAAAACTTTAATAGCAAAAAGAATAACAAGAAAACATAAACTAAAATAATAAAAACAAAGGAAAAAGGTATAAAACTAAAAGAGCTAAACATAATCTGTTTTTGATTAAAACATCATTTAAAAGCTTGAAATATACAGGTTTGTCCTGGTTGGTGGAACAAACCGGGACTAAAGGCCTACCTTTAGTCCCGGTTGGAGCCACCAACCGGGACTAAAGGCCCAACCTTTCGCGCCCTTTCAGCTGCCGAAAATGTGCTTTTAGTCTCGGTTAGAGCCACCAACCGGGACTAAAGACCCTTTAGTCCCGGTTGGTGGCACCAACCGGGACTAAAGGCCTCGCGCTATTTAACACCCTTCTCTCCCCCCCCCCCAATCTTCCTCCTCCATTATCCCTCTCCGACGCCGCCAGGCTGCCTCGACGCATCCGCTCCTCGATGTCTCGTGCCCCTGCCGGCGCCGCTCTCCTCCACGCGCCCGCCTCGACGTCGTGCCCCTACGCACCCCTGCCCGCGCCGCTCTCCTCCATGCGCGCCGCCCGAGCCCGCGCCGCTCCACCACACGCCGGCGCCCCAAGCTCCTCCACGCCCCGACAGGCACATCCCGACGCCGGCGCTCCTCCACGCCCGGCCCCCCGCCCCGACGAGCCCATCCCCGACGCCAGCGCTCCTCCACGCCCGGCCCCCCTCCCCGACGACCGAGCCCCCTCCCCGCGATGAGCTCCGGTGCCGGCCTCTTTTTCCTTCTCCATGTATACAAAAATGTACAATGTGTATGAATGAAATTGGATGTGTATAAAATGTTTTAGATGCATGTATACAAAAATGTACAATGTGTATGAATAAAAATTGGTATAAAAACATATATTATAAAAAATGTGAATCATGTATTTGATAGGTGTATAAAAAATATAGACATGTGGTGAGAGAAAAAAAAATAAGAAATATGATGCAAACAATGAAATAAAGGTGAGCCCCGACGATCGCCGGAGGAGGCCGCGACGATCGCCGGAGGAGTCCCCGACGATCGCCGGTGAGGAGGCCGCGACGATCGCCGGAGGAGTCCCCGACGATCGCCGGTGAGGAGGCCCCGACGATCGCCGGAGGAGTCCTCGACGATCGCCGGAGGAGTCCCCGACGATCGCCGGTGAGGAGTCCCCGACGATCGCCGGTGAGGAGTCCCCGACGATCGCTGGAGGAGTCCCCGACGATCGCCGGTGAGGAGGCCCCGACGATCGCCGGAGGAGTCCCCGACGGTCGCCGGTGAGGAGTGCCCGACGATCGCCGGTGAGGAGTCCCCGAATGCTTATCTTTGTTTCTGTTTAAATTTTCCACGAATGCTGATGTTGGTTGTGCCGGTGCTTTTGATGTGCAGGGATCGATCTTTTCACCTCTAGGAGCACCGTCGGTCCCGTTGCCGTTGCCATCCACTACCTCCTCTACGGTCATCTAGCGGTGAGCTCGACTATCATCCTCCTCTACGGTATCATCCTCATCTAGGGGTAAAAATTAAAGAAATCTGATGCAAACAATGAAATAAAGGCGAGCTGGAGCAACGTCTCACAATGAACGAGAAATAGACATGATTTGTTTTCATAGGAATTTGTTCTCAGCGACGATGCCTGGCCCGCATCCTCGTCGTCGACTCGGCGGCGACAACCAGTTTGAGAGGCGCCATGTCCGGGACTAGGCTCCGCCGGGCTGGCACTGGGAGGTGCTACCTTCCGGGGCGCGCAACTTGGTGAGGAATCGGGGTCTCGTCGTCGACCCAAAGCTTCTTTGTTGGCGGTCGCGTGGGCCACTATCGGTGCAGAGGGAGCCGACCCCCGAGAGGGTGGTACGTCGCCATGTCAGGGAGGAGGACGAGCACGTCCGTCGCTACATGGTTGCGTTTGACGACAGCTTCTCCAATACCTGGCAGTTTCTTCAGGGATCTCACCCGAGCTATGATCCTGTGATGGTTCCTTCTCTTTGGGTGTTCACCGCCCGCGGCTCAGGAACCGGGAGTCGACGTCCAGTTTGATTGGGCGAGATGTTTAGTGATATTATGTGATATTATTGTTGCATTAACTGGATTATTCGAGATGTATTAGTGATATTATATGATAATATTATTGTTGCAACTGGATTATTCGAACCGTAACTCCGATCGAAACGTTCTTTATATGCATTTGTTTCGATTTCTCTTGTAGATTATGTTTTGCCATCATCATACATGTTAAAATAAATAAACTTGTTGTTCTGTCCAGAATACTAAAACTGTATAAAATGCATATGAAATAACTTGCAAGTGATTGCAGAAACTATGGATCCGGAACACGCCAGAGACGAAGAACAAGAGAACATGTTGGAGGAAATAATCCGCGACGGAGATGATGATGATATCACCTCACATTTTCTCAACGACAACTCCGATGGTGTGGGAAGAGAAGATGACGGCTCCGGTGATCGAATGGAGGGAGAAGATGACGGCTCCGGCGGTGTTGGAGCCTTAACTGTTGCAAAGTCCGGCGAGGTATATTAATTAAGCCTCTGCTGACTAGATGCATTAATTGATTTGTATGTACATATATTAACGCTTCTTTCTTCTTTTAGCCCTCCGGATCGAGCCAACCTTCTGTAAAGAAACGAGGCCCGAAGAAAAGGTTGGGCGAGAATGAAAGGTTCACGATCGAAGAAATCGCTGCAGATGGCAGACCGACTGCTCCCAAGCGGACCGCAGACCGATTTATAAGTCAGTGCGGAGTTGTTGTTAGGGACAGCATCCCGATCAGCATTCAAGAATGGAATAAGCCAAAGGCGGACGATGGAGTTTCTTATGTCGACGATAGATCCAAAGATGAGCTTTGGAATACGCTCATGACAAATTTCAGCCTGAAAGAGGTGGATCCAAATAGCAATGTTGTAGAGCGAAAAGTCAAGGCGTGGGCTCTTAAGAAGATGGCCGAACAATTCAAGAACTGGAAGAAAAGATTGAACGAAAAGTTTGTCCTGAAAGAGAAGACTCCAACATTCATCGGTCAATATGAGAAGATGAAAGATCACTGGCCCGCATTTGTGGCATACAAGACATCGGATAAAGGTAAGAAAAGGTCACTGAGAAATAAGCAAAATGCCGCAAAGAAGGAATATCACCATGTTACGGGGCCAGGTGGCTACAAGGTTGCCCGGCCTACGTGGGACAAAGCTGAGAACGACCTTCTTGATAAAGGGATCCATCCAGAGACATTGAACTGGCCCGAACGGGCAAGGACTTGTTTCTTCGGGCATGGGGGAACTTTGCACCCAGAAACAGGAAAGTGTGTTTATACGAAAGATCAACTTGCAACACCCGTCAAAAACATTCAAGATGCAATCCAGGCCGTGCGGGAAGGGAAGTTCCATCCCGACAGAGAGAAGGACGTGCTGTCACGCGCCCTCGGGAATCCTGAACACCCTGGACGAACACGAGGCACATCAGGCTCCGTTCCGTGGAAGGATGGGTTTCCCGACAGCAGAGACACTTATAGAAGCTGAGGGAGAAAGAAGAAAGAGGATGCAGACCGGCTGCGGAAGGTAGAAGAAAGATTAGCGTTGATAGAGGCACTTAACAGCCAGCGAGCTACCGGCTCATCATCTCAGCGGCACGAAGATCCTTCATTCGATACTTCCCACGGAGCTACCCCACCATCTCAGCGGAAAAGCAGCTTGGCTTCCAGTTTGCTCGATCGGCCGCCCATAGATGATATCACGGCCCTTGATCGCTACCCCGTGGATGATATCACGGAGAGGGAACATTGTGATCTACATGCGAAATGCATGAACATAACCTTGAAGGTGGCGGTCGGCTATGCCTTACCTCGTGTACCTGATGGAACTTACCATTGCTCTCCGATTCCAGATGGCTATGCTGTTGTCGGGGTGGAAGAAGTTACCAACGGATTTGAGCAGCTGGAGCTTGAGTACCCTACAGGTGAAGGGGAGACTCATCTGGGAGATGCCATAAGGACTACCATTCTATGGAGAAAGGAACACATCATGCTTCCATACTGGACGCCGCGTCAGCAGACTCAGCCGGAGAAGGCCCCTTAGCAGACTCCTCACAGTCCAGCTCTATCTCCGTTGCCTCAGCCGTCTCCGCTGCCTCAGCCGTCTCCGCCGCATCAGCACACTCCGTCGCCTCAGCTGTCTCCGCCGCGTCAGCGGACTCCGCCGGAGGAGGCCCCTCAGCAGAATCCACCGCGTCAGCTGACTCCGCCTCCTCCGCTGCCGCAGCACCGGCCGAAGAGATCCGCCACCGCTCCGGCGGCTAGTAGTACAACAACGAAGAAATCCAGAGCAGGTAGCGTCAAGAAGGCTCCAACCAAGTTACCATACGACATGACTGAGGAGGAAACCAAGGAGACCGTGGCTGCCGACGTGAAACGCTAGCTTGCACCGACTCGTCCAGATCCAACGGAGAAAATAGATCCGGTAAAAGCGAGGCGCTTGCTGGAAAACCTTACAAAACCACCGCCGCCTCCGCTGCTATCAAACTATGACCGCTCTATTGTAAAGTCATATAGAGATCCACAGCAGCGGTTTGGAAGTAGCAGTAGTGCAAGGGGGGAAACAATTCCCCAACTCGGCGAACAGAAAAACCAATCGTGCCCCCCGCTCAAGGTGTTTACTGATATCGCTAATGATCCGGGGGTAGCGGCCGCTGATCCTGGTTTCACTCTTGGTGATTACTTAGGCGATGAGGTACAGTTCGAAATGGCTGAGTTAGCCTTTAAATTCGAGCACGGGAAGCCTCTCGTCAGACCTGAGGAGCTCCCGCATCTACCAACGATGATGCGAAGATTGCATGACTGGTACTTGGAAGCCTCAAAGCAAGGGAGCAACTATATCATTGCGGGAGTTAAAGATGAGCATTACTTCAATGGAGACGAGGATATTTTCATTGAATTTGAAGAATTATTTCAGTTATACAATCAAGACGCCATCAACAAATCTATCGTCAGTTGCTATTGTTTGTAAGTATCATTTCTGTAATTAAGTCTCTAGCTCAGCTCGTTCATTGCATGTATGATTATCCTCACTATATATATTATGCAGAAAGAAGATCCTCGAATGCAAAAGAGGACAAATCTATGACATTGGGTTCATTAACCCAAATACTATTCATGAAGGTACGGTAAAATGGAACGCCAAGGATACAGAGAAGATCTTACTAAGGGCGTTAATTCAACAACAAACCAAAAGGGAAATACTATTTCCTTACAACTTCCAGTGAGTGTTATACTGTCTTGTACACATCATTCTGTTTCGCTTACTCGATGTTAAGTGTAATTGATGAGTTATGCTGCGTGCGCAGGTTCCACTTTATTCTGCTAGTCATTCGGGTTGACTCAGGAAGCGTACTTGTCATGGACTCCCTACGTAAAGACCCTCAGATGTGGGCGGACCTGCGTGATATGCTCCAGAGGTAATTTCAATCATTATCGCACTATATCGGCAACTTTCGTTCATTTCCTGATATCAAGTAATTAATAACTCCTTTATTTATTTTCTTTTCCGGGCAGGGTTTGGAAACGGCTCACCAAGAAGGCTAGGGGTAAATGGAAAGAGGAGCTGCAATTTTGACAACTCACTGTAAGTAGTACTAGCTAGATCTGCGCATCTCTTTGATTCTAGTTAATTTCAATACCATTATCATGCTTGATTATTATTTTGATTGAACTCTACTCTCGTAAAGTGCTTGAGGCAGGAAAGGGGGACTAATTTCTGTGGATACATCGTTTGCGAGTTCATTCGCATGACGACCAGTGAGACTGGCAGAAATTTACAACAACTTGAAGTACGTAAACAATATTCACAATTATATTTTATTACCATCAATTGTGTTGAGTTTCATTCATATATATATATATATATATATATATATATATATATATATATATATATATATATATATATATATTGCCCCCTTCTTTAAATTAGATCCAACGGATGCGGGACGAACTCGTACCAAAGGCTCGCATACGAGCAATTCAAGAGGAATTGGCGGGATTCTTCCTTCAAGAGATCATAGCTAAAACCGGAGTATACCATCGAGAATTGGATGTGAATGTTGATAATTAGATATTAGGGATCGTAAGAGATGTTACATTGTATATATGCATGAACGTGTACTATACGTAGTAGCGTCGAATAGATATACGAAAACTTGTTGTTCGACCAAGCACGGAGAAAGAGAGGTCACTTCTCTCTATATTCATGACGATTTGTGTAATGGTTCCTTCATTGCTATATGTAGTAGCTAGCGTCGAGTTGAATGGAAAACGTAAAATAAAAATGAAAACCCTAAATGTAAAAGAATTGAATGGTAAACACAAAAAGAAAAGGGGGAAACACAATATGAAACCCCTAAACCCTCCAAAACCCTAAACCCCTCATTTCAAAAAAAAAAACCCAGCGCTTGGCAGGTGCTGACGCGTAGCTGCCTTTTAGTCCCGGTCGGTGTTACCAACCGGGACTAAAGGTCCTCCTGCCTGGGCGCCCCACAGCGGCCACGTGGAGCTCCTTTAGTCCCGGTTCGTAACACAGCCGGGACTAAAAGTGGAGGCCTTTAGTCCCGATTGCGCAGTCCCGGTTGCAGAACCGGGACTAAAGGCCCTTAGGAACCAGGACTAATGCCCTGTTTTCTACTAGTGCTGTGGGGGGGGGGGGGGTTCTAACCCACACCGCGCAGCCAGGTGAGGATGTCTGAGCTGACCAGTGGAGCAGGCGATGATATGTATGTGTATCATGTTAACTTCAAAATTTTGTTTGAATACTTTCAAACAGAAAGATTAAAAAATTCCAAGATTTTAAAGGAATTTCCATTTACTTTTACTTTATTTCATTTTTTGTTCAAGGGACAGTAACTTCATCAAATAGTTTATTTTTCAGGGTAATGGACTAATTCTCATACTTCATGCATATTTGACTCTAAATTCACATGTTTGCCTCTTATAATGTGATATGCCAACATTGGATTGTACTTTAGTTTTCTAAATTCTGAAGTGCACATGTATCTTACTAGTACAAGGTTGTGTTTAACATCTTTTGTAAAATTTCGTGATGAAATATTTTGTGTGTGTGTAGCTCACATCATCATTAAAATTTACATAACTATAGCATACATAATTATGTACTATTCTCCCATAAACCTTTTTGACTTCTTATCCAAAAATTGCTATAGCGGGGGGTTCTAACCCACACCCCGCAGCCAGATGAGGATGCTTGAGCTGACCAGTGGAGGACGCAATGATATGTCTGTGTATCATGTTAAATATTATATATTTTGATGCAAATAAATTAAATTTGTTTCAATAATTTCAGACGAATAAAATCCTACATTTACAAGATTGGTTGGAAACCAGTTCTTACGACCTATCTCCCAAAAAAGGAAATCGAGAAAATAAAACATTGACTATACCACTATATAGTGTATGAATTTTTTTAATATTGTCTATTGGATGAAACCAATCCTATGTTGAAGAGTTAGCCAGTCTGATTATTTTGGCCACTGCATATTCTATTCACTACACCAACTTCTGCCACATGTACTATCTAGAATATTTATTGGCTAAGTTTAAGCACAATACACTACATGCACAAACCTCAAAACACATACACTTCTCCTTCATTCTACAATCTTCCCTATTGTACTTTAATTCCGTGAAATCTTTTCTTCTAAATGAATTGTCATTGCCTTCTATACTTTATACTCATCAATGCACAATATGCATGAACCTACAATTTTTTAGATTCTTCCATGTTTTAGTTCTCACAAAAATTTGCTCTAAAAGAGTAGCCATTTGAAAGCCCTATCTCATCAGGACCTGGTCCTATCTCTTTCCTCCTCCACAAGATCCTCCCGTCGGCGCCGCCGCCGGTCCGCCCCATCTCCGATGGCCTCTAGGCCATGGAGGTGCGGAGGATCTCGGCCCCCCGCCGGCGGGAGGGACCCCGTTCTCGTTCTTGTTAGATTCAGCGTCTTGGTTGGGGCTGTGTGGCGGCGGCGATATCCCTTAGTAGGAATAGTGTCTCCCACGTTCTATCCCCGTCCCGATGGTGTGTCTAGCATCGTCGGAGGGCGTGTGGAGGTTTGTCTCCGTCGGATCTCGCGGGATTCGTTCGGTGCTGGTCTTCGGTGGATCTGTTTGGATCCAGTCTTCGTTCGTCTTTGTTTGGGTGTTTACAGGTTTGATCCTTCTGATCTACGACTTTCTTCATCGGCGATGGTTGCTACTTTGGTGCGCTGGTCCTATGGGGCCTTAGCACGACGACTTCCCGACTGTCTACTACAACAAGGTTTGCCCGGCTCCGGTGAGGGAGGGGCGATGACGGCGGCGCGCCTTCGGCTCGCTCCAGTGCTTGTAGTCGTCGCTAGGTGGTCCACGGACATGGTTGTAATTTTTATTACCTCTGTTGTTCTTTGTACTGCCATGATTGAAGATGAATAGATTGGAAGTTTCTCGCAAAAAAAAAAAAGAGTAGCCATTTACTTTTACTCTATTTCATTTTTTTGTTCAAGGCTTTGACAATAACGTCATCGAATAGTTTACTTTTCAGGGTAATGAAAACGTGAATTGAATCTACGTCTCATACTCCATGCATATGTGACTCTAAATTTACATGGTTGCTTGTTATAATGTGATATGTCAACATTTGATTGTACTTTAGTTTTCTAAATTCTGACGTGCATGTGTATGTTACTAGTACAGGGATGTGTTTTACATTTCTGTGAAATTTCATGATGAAATATGTTTTTTATTGTGTAGCTCACACGCAATATGTATTTCATCATTAAAATTTGCATAACTATAGCATACATCATTACGTACTATTCTCCCACAAACCTTGTTGAGCTCTTATCCAAAAATTGCTATTGCGCGGGTTCTAACCCACACCGCGTGGCCAAATCAGGACGCCTGAGCTGAGCAGTGGAGCAAGCGATGATATGTGTGTGTATCATGTTAAATATTATATATTTTGACGCAAAAAATTCAATGCAAAATTCGTTCCAATACTTTTGAACAAAAAAATCCTACATTTATAAGATTTATCGAAAACCGGTTCTTCCAACTCATCCCTAAAAAAAGGGAATAGAGAAAAGAAAACGTTGACTATACTACTATATAGTGTATGAGTTTTTTAATATTGTTTATCGGATGAAGCCAATCCTATGATGAAGAGTTGGCCAATCTATCCTATGATGAAGAGTTGGCCAATCTGAGCATTGTTGGTCACTAGATATTCTATTCACCACACCAACTTCTGCCACATGTACTATCTAGAAGATTTCTTAGGTAAGTTTAAGCACAATCCACTACATGCACAAACCCAAAACACATGCACTTCTTCTTCGTTCTACAATCTTCCCTGATGTACTTTAATTCCATGAACTCTTTTCTTCTAAATGAATTGGCATTGTTTTTTTTTACTTTATGATCATCAATGCACAAACCCACAATTTTTTAGATTATTTCGTATTTTAGTTCTCACAATTTGTTTTGCTCTTAAAGAATTTCCATTTACTTTTACTTTATTTCATTTTTTGTTCTAGGCTTTGACAATAACTTCATCCAATAGTTTATTTTTTAGTGACATGAATTAAATCTACGCCTCATGCTTCAGGCATATGTGACTCTAAATGTACATGTTTGCCTGTTATGATGTGATATGCAACATTAAATTTTACTTTGGTTCTCTAAATTCCAACGTGCAATGCATGTGTATCTTACTAATATAGGGATATACTTAACATTTCTGTGCAATTTCGGGATGAAATATTGTGTTTTGGTGTGTGTAGCTCACAACAACATGTATTTAATCATCGAAATTTATAGAACTATAGAATACATCGTTATGTACGTGTGTATTTTTTATTTAGAATTTTGAAACTTTATATTTTGATTTTTGAAATGTTTGAAAAAGGGCTCCATGGAGCCCAGGAGCAAGAAATCATTTCTCCTTTTTTCCGTCTTATAAAGGGAAGTTTGTATGCTTTTGTGACGAATGAAAAGTAAAATGACCAAATGAACATAATTTTTCATTGATGATTGTGATTACAAATGCATAGTCCTTGAGGGGACGCTTTGTACATTCATGTTGGTTTGCAAAGATGCAAGGGAACAGCGTGTCCCTACAAATGAGTAACTGCTTGGCGGTTAGCAATAGTAGAGATTATCCTTAATTAACTCATGGTTAACTAAATTTGAACTTGTCTGATGGCATAATAAAATTATTTTTTGTATTACTCTTCGCAGGGCCGTCTTGCGAACTTCGGTGGTGCACACAATATCGAATAATCAGGGGGGTCTGTGAAGGCCTGCACTATCTTCACCACCACCACCAGCCTATTATTCACTTGGATCTCAAACCTCAGAATATATTATTGGACGATAATATGGTGGCTAAAATAGCGGATTTTGGTCTATCAAGGCGCTTAAGTGCAAGCCAAAGTCGGATTATAACCGAAAACAAAGCTGGGACACCGTAGGCTACATTATTTTCTAAGAAGTCCATTTGTTTTATCAGAGATCATCCAACTCTTTTGTATATCCATTCATTCATTAATCACTCACTACATCAATTTTTATTCAGGGGATATTTTGCTCCAGAATTTATCAATAGCAGAGTAATCACAATGAAGACAGACATATATAGTCTAGGGATTATTATCATAGAGATTCTGATGGGATTTAAGCAACAACCCAATCTCGACCAGGTAATAATCATTTAAATAACTATTTCAACATAGTGGGTGCACTTCATTAAAACTAATTTGTTTGGTCCTATTCAACACTCCTAGCGGTTTCAAAATCCATGTCACTTTTTTATTAAAAGGAGATTAAACTCCTGGCCTCAATATGGTATGATGCACACATCCATGTTTATTAAACCAGTGTATCAAACATCCAACATATTACAAAGAGTATAATAAAATCTACATCAAGTACATGTTATTTATACACTACATGTTTTTTCAATATACACTATATGTTTTGGTTCCCTATTTGAAAATGTTGCCCCTGATAAAACTTTTAACGCGCTATGATTGTAAAATTGGTAGGTGTTGGAAATGTGGACAGACACGTTTGGGACATCACAGAGCCATACACTATTAGAACAAGTGAAAGTATGTGCTGAAATAGGGATGAATTGCACAAATTATAACCCAGAGAACAGGCCTGCTATAGATGATATTATCCATAGACTTGAGGAAAAGGATCTCGCAAACTCATCTCCTAGAAGTATCGCAAGTACTTCATCCGCTCCGCTTAGTGGAGTAAATACCTACCCTCTCGAGCTATGCTTTCCGTTCGAGGCAGAAAAGCGTATCGATGGCCCGCTGAGCATAACTAACATGACAGATCGTTATGTGAACTATTGGGTTGTACCGCAATTCCCCAATATGTATGCTCCTTGTAAGCACGAACTCGTGAACGAAATCCGTACTGGAACCAACAATCTGGACCCAATGTCAACTGGCTCTTTCAATGTGACAATGCTCGAGCAACAACAACCGCCACTAGACGCGGGCATGTTTGAGATAGTGATGATCGCCATGGGGAGCAGGAGCGATCTTAAAAAGCTGAAGTCATCCATTGGTGATGAGCCTAAAATTGATGGTGAATTATTGAAGCGAGTCGAAGAGGTAGGGGGCGAGGTGCATACAGCAATGCTGAGGGCTGTCATCAGCCTACCAAGTGAGGGGGGAGTGGTCCCCAAGGTGAGTTATGCATATCAAGTATTATGGAGCTGTAGAGTAACCCAGGAACCGGTTAATACCACATATCATTTAGATAATACTCCTTCCGTCCCATAATATAAGACGTTATTACATCAAGTGTGCTATGGGATGGAGGTGGTATATCATTTGTGACGACTAATAATCTCTTCTTGTCCCAGATCGTCTCAAGTGAGAAATTTACGGATCTTCGATCGATAGATGTGCATCCCACACAGCCCTGGTGTACATCATCCATTTATTTTTTGAAAAGGAGGTTTAACCTGTCGCAAATCCAATTTGGCTCCCGGGAGCACGTGCTCCTGGGCGCGAAAATGATTTTTAAAATGTCAAAAAAAAAAATCCCAACGATATTTTTATGTATTCATAGTCACATACAAATGCTACTTGCAAAGTTTTAGGCAAAAAGGTTAAACATTTTGGCCCGTGCAAAAAAAAAAAATTGTACACCAAATGTTACCCTAAAATGTCACTCCGAATTTGTTTTTTCACCGACTAAACACTACTGCTCCGTTTCGCGTGGAAATTGTCAAGCATGCTTGCGACACTAACACAAACATCCACAAAAAATTCAGAATTTTTTGAAAACATATTACTACTCTTTTTTGTGTTACTGTTCATCCGGGAGCAAATGCTCCCGGGAGCCAAAACGCCTCCCCCCCCCCCCCCCCCCCCCCCCCCCCCGCGTCCTCTGCATCATTGTAATGCACATAGCCAAAATGTGTTGGATATTATTAACTTTGGGCTGAAATTTCGTCCCCTAGGATTTTGGTGGGTCATGATAAGCATCTTTCCATCTGGGACTACAAGAAGAAGGTAGTGGTATTTGACATTACGTATATGCCTTTCACACTAAGCTTGTTTATAAGTATTTCGTACGGTTACGGTTCAAAAAAAAGTATTTCGTACGGTTGGGCACACCTTTATTTATTTTTTGATATATAATTGCCAGGCAACAGTGGCTGCATTGGATGTCGTGGGGGCAACAATGGTTTATTCGGTTAGGTTCATCCCTCAACGGCATTGGTTTGTAGCCGGGGATGATAGTGGATACATTCACGTGTACTCGTGTGTTACAAGGAAAGAAGTTAAGAGATTCCAAGCTAGAGACGGTGATAGCTCGTATGTCACCTCACTGGCGATTCACCCTACCAGCCCGTACCTACTATCTGCGTGTACGGACGGTGTGGTCAAGTTGTGGGACTGGGAAGGGGGCTGGGAATGTATTCGAACAGTTCACTCAACTGCAGGTTCGATCCAAGTTAAGTTTAATCCCAAGGACACCGACACCTTTACTAGTTGTTGCACAAAGGGCACAATGAGAATGAAGGTTGGTATTCTGCTACTTAGGCTACGTGCATTTCTAAATGAGCAGGGAGAAGAGGTCTTGTTTTCATTATCTAAATAAAAGGTTCATGTCCTAGATTAATCTGATTTTGATTTTGATCCACCGTGTACAGGTCTGGTCAATTTATCCTTCCGATCAGCCTATCGCAGCAATAGAACAAAATTCGTCCAGCCTCTATGATCACGTTTTCACCGAGGGTGATCAGAACCATGTGGTTATGCTTATCCATGGTCTGGGTCTGCAGGTAAGTATTGTTGTGTGCATCTTATATGGGATAGCAATAGAGCTGAATATGTAATGATTTTCATTTCTTCTCGTGTCGATTCAGATATGGGATCTGGAGACAAAGACATGTGTTCACACACTTCGTGGGACGAAACGGTTGGTTCGTGCACTAGCTTGCCACCCAACGCTTCCGTTAATAGCCGTAGGAATCAAGGAGGAAGATTCTGAGCACCCGGCTGTCCGCTTCTGGAACTCAACTAAATACAGGTAATGTTTTTTTGTTCTGTGTGTATCCACGAGCTAACACTCAAATTCCGTACTGACGTAAGTACATGTTGATGTGAATTTATTTGTTTCATAGTAAGTTTTTATATAGTTTATGTGACGTAGACGCTGGTATTTACTTGATAAATTTGGACAAAATAAAAAGAAGATTGACTGAGAGCAAAGCCAAAAAGTTTACCTCGACGGAGTGTGTGGGTCTTGTGGGTGTCAGGTCGGTCGAGGTACCCTTTTTTGTGCGCGTGTTCTAACGGTTTTCGTTAATTAACTGGGCAATTCTCTTCCATCTTTATTAATGAATCAGGCTCTAAAGGACCGCGTTTCAAAAAATATATGCTAATATGAAACGGAGAGAGAGGAACTCAAACTTGTTTAATTTGCTCCAAAATACTATGGAGAAAGTTAACTAGCGAATGTTGTGTCGTGGGAACGAGCCTGACAGTAGAGGTTAGGGGTACGTAAGGAGAGGGCAGAGTCCTAGCTACGGCGAGATCGTACACACGGATGTATGAGTTCAGGCCCCTCTCGTGGAGGTAACAGCCCTACGTCTCAGCTCTCGGGAGCTTTCTGTCGTGTGGAATGTGTGATATACAGGGGGTGCGAAACCTTGTGCCAGAGGGGAGGGGTGGCTTATATAGAGTGCGCTGCCCCTCATAAACGCCAGGCAACCAAGGGTTCGATCGTGGGGAGTAAAGGAGAGCGTTACTGATAACGCATGCAATAAATGCTAATTATGGTGATGGCCCGACCGCCTGTCTGTTGCTCTTCTCAGGGTGACTTTAGATCTTCAGCGGTCGAGTGACGTCCAGCTCTGTCGAGTGGATGTAGAATCTTCCGAGTGAGCTGGATGTCGAGTGGATCGTAAGCTTTGCTTACTCCAGTCGGAATCTTCCTTGTAGTCTTGTAATCTTGCATATGGTGTCTTTAGGTGGGGTATGTAGGCCATGCTTAGGACCCTACCCTTAATACATATCCACATCATGTTGTGTTTTTCGTCTTATGCCTGAACAACTCCTCTACCGTTCGATCCGCATCTAGCGCCCGCTTGTGGGGTTTTTTACTCCACCTTCTGTTGAATCGTTTTTCTCCTCGCAGGCGATTTCCCCCCCCCCCCACATCTTTCTATGATTTTTCATCTTCTCATTTTCTAAGGGCAAAAAATATGCTAGAGGTCATCATAAAGACAGTTAGTTGAATCCAATAAACCAACTAGACCAACAATCTTTTATATATGTCTTTCAGCCGAGAGCTTATTTTTATACGTGAATCTACCGAGATGACCTACCCACGTTCCGAACAACCTGAGCAAATTTTCCCTGCAGAAGTGCAGCCCACCAACCTGACTCCAACCCTGGTTGGTAATAAGGAAGCTGGACAAAAGGTTTGATACCAACTACTCCCTCCGTTTCTAAATATAAGTCTTTGTAAAGATTCCACTATAGACTACATACGGAGCAAAATGAGTGAATCTACACTCTAAAATGCATCTATATACATCCGTATGTGATACATAGTGAAATCTCTACAAAGACTTATATTTAGGAACGGAGGGAGTAGCAACTTGCCTAGGCATTCCACATATTAATTACAGGGAAGTCTTATATTATCTATCAAAGCTATTTCATTGTAGCTACAGGATCCATGATAATACACACGAATATGGCACGCTGATAGACCATCTCACCTATGTTTCATGCTTGTGTTGATTGAACCAAATATACTATCTTGACCGGTCAAATTTTATGTACCGCAGACATGATAGCTTATGTACCCCGGGTCTGGTATTTTTTACCAGAGAATTTTTTTGTTGAAACATAACCCAGTAACTTATGTGTAAATAGTTTGGTAATTTACGCACCGCGGGGTTGGTAACTTACGTAACCCGGACCTGATTACTTTAACCAAGAAACAAAATGTTGTTGAAACATACCCTGGTAACTTCTGCGTAAATAGCATAGTAATTTAGGCTGTGTTTGATAGTAAAGTACTAGAAAACCCGGAAATTCACTTTGGCTCATACCGAAGTATTTAAAAACTACAGTATTTTAGCATGAAGATGTAAGATACCACAGTTTTCAGATATCACAGTATTTTAGAGTATTGAGAATACTTTGAGCTGTTTGGCTAATGTTGTATATCAACGTAAACTAGCTAGCTAGCAATTTCTCTTAGCTATCCAGCTATTGTAAACTCAACGGCCTGTAGCTTACCAAAGATGAGGAGGAAATCGAACTGCCGTGCACAGCGCTAGTTATGCTGAGGTGACTCGACGTGCCGTCTGGCCAGCACCGCCGCACTCGCACAGAGAAAATTAGGAGCGTAGGTTACTGGAATTTTCATTAGGCTGCAGAAGGCGTACTATTACGGCCGGTATTCTTGAGCAAGGTCTGCCCAGCGTACTCACCATTTTTTATCACTAGCAACGAGAGAACAGCGGCTTCAGCTTGGGAGTGAACAAGAAAGAAAGATAGCGACCGGCTCGTTTTTCTCGCATGCTCAGTTTTAAAGAAAAGAGGTCCGGGGTCTTTTTTTTATGCAGAGGAAATACTGTGTTTTGGGGAATATTGTAGTATAAATACTATAGTTTTTTGTGGAGGCCAAACAGCTCACCGTAATTAAAACCATGGTATTTGGAAAAACTGTAGTATTCTTTAAATACTTACAAAATGCAGAGTTATTAAACGGGGCCTCTCACTGCAGAGCTGATAACTACGTACCCAGGGCTTGTTACTTTGACCGGGGGAGGGAGTTGTTGAAACATACCTTTGTAACTTCTGTGTAAAATGTGTGTTAACTTAAGTACTGCAGGGTTGATAGGTTACATACCCCAGGCCTGGTAACTATGGACAAAGTCGGAACATACAAAACATGGATAGTTTTGAAGGTCTCCCAACGCAACGGATGTAGTAGTGAAAATGGATATTGAATCGGGCCGACTGATTGAGCTAAAAAATGTTTTGAATTTTCAAAATGGGGAAAATCTAGTATGACATCCGCTTTTGTACTCTATTACATGCATGAATGTGTGTGTGGGAAGAAGGAGATGAGGTGTTAGTATCTATGCCTAAGAACATAACATTCTAACGATAGTCTGCTCCAAATCATATAGCTATGGATTATTTGGTTACGGACTAACTTATAGAATTATGTCACCTTTTCAACTAATCTTTTCCCTAAATTTCACATGTATATCTTCAATATCCATCTATATGTCCCTCGCCCCGACCTCTACAATGGCGAAAAGGCACACTTCAATGCAAAAGTGTTGTTCTGATCCCGAGCTCATATGAGCTCGGGTGAACAGTAAAATTGAAAAATTGAAAAAAAATTCTAATTTTCTGTTTACCGAACATTGAAAAATGTTTTCATTGTTTACAAAGTTTCATTATGAAATGACATTGGCGTGGCCAAAAAAACAAAATCAATGCTCCAAACTGCTTTTGAAAATAACATTTTGGAGTATTAATTTTGTTTTTTTGCCACGTTTTCCACAAATGTCATCCGGTGATGAAACTTTGCAAGCAATCAAAATATTTGTCAATATTTGGCACAAAAAAAATTCAGAATTTTTTGAAATTTTCCCATTTATTTTGATTTTACTGTTCACTCGAGCTCACATGGACTCTGGAACAGACGCGTCGCGCTTCAATGGTCTTATAAGAGCCCCCCTAAATCTTCCGTATTATTATTAGGAGGGAGTTTTGAGGGCCCTCCCAACCGGCCATGGCCAGCATGAGCAAAGCGGAGTGGTACATTAGCAGGGACATTTCCGGTCATGTGCCACTATGGTCCAACTAGTCCTTCGCGCACCACCGCAACCGCTGCTCTCTCCGCACCATCTGCGGAGCTGCCACCGGCTGCTCATCTCTTTCGCTCGTGGCCACCTACCCCCGCCACCTCCCAGCCGAAAACATCTGCAGCTACCGCTGCGCGCCAGTGCCTGCTGTCAATGTCTTTGTCTTAGACTCTTAGTAGTACTACCTCCGTCTCAAAATAAGTGTCTTAACTTTAGTACAACTTAGTTGAGACGTTTATTTTAGTACGAAGGGAGTAGAATATAAATCCAAATAAAAGAGAAAAAAATTCTGATGGAAAATAGGGGGATTATCCATAGTATGCACTAGGTCAGGTTTGGGACTTTAGGTGACTTTACACATAAGTATAATAGTTGTTACCCAGATGCTAAGGGTATGTACAGTGGTTGATAAGATAGTTTTATTTTGAGTTTGACACATAATCTAGAGATGGCAATGAAAAACAGTGTACGATGGGTTATATTTTAGTCGAATCTCGAGTTACCAGATATCCCTAAATATGTGCTGAGAAATATTATGTTAAGAGATCATCTCTTAATTAAGAGAAGACAAGAGTTTTCTTCCACTTTCTCTCTCCTACACCTTAATATTTATCCTATGTGGCACTACTAAGATAGAATCATTGTACATGCCCTAATGGACGCGCGTGCGCTTTCACCTCGACGCACGCGCAGACAGTGTGTCTTCGAGGGATCGGTAGCAACCATATACAAACAAGATAGATGATGCCAGCGACATGCAAACGTAGTATGAATTTAAAAATGCATTACTTTCAAACTGAGCATCCAAATCAAATTCAGTTTGCACAGTTGCATTTCTCGTGACAAGACCTTCGAAACTAGATGCCACATGGGCATGTTCGACTTTTTTTTTGTAAACCAGTTTTGTGCCTGGAAAAGCTAGTTTATTGTACGAATATGCTTTTCTAAAATGGTCCGATGAGTTAAGAATTGTTTGAATCAAAAACAAGTTTTTAGTATATACTCATTAAAATGCTCACTAAAAGTCAGCTTCGCGGTAGTGGGAGGCATGCGCTGCTATTTATAAATGTGTGTTATAAAAATCAAGCTTGTGCTACAAACATGCTTTTCCGCCACAAAGCAATAAGCCAACTACTATTAATTACAAATAGTTGAGGGTAAAAATCAAGTTTCTGATATAGACATGCTTCCATATCATTAAATTGCTTCCATGGAATTTTTAAGGCATGTACTGATTTCTGAAAAAGCAACATGGCATGACGAAATATAAGTTTTTATTACAAAATTACTTTTTCATCACACTAATTTTATTCTCAAAGTATCAACGCAAACTCTAAAAATTGTATGAAATTTTCTGTGACAACATGTAAGTTATTACGAGTATATATTTGAAGAAAACTTGCTTTCCATACATAGGATTCATAGAACAATTGTCAACATATAAACTTTGCGATAGGAAAGCAGGTTTATACTCTAAACTTGCTTTTCGGCCTGGCAAGTAGTTTTTCGAAAATATTTATTGGAATGCTGTCATGTGGGATCTTGTTTTGATGGTCTTGTGATGAGAAACACAACGGTCAAAACAAGTTACAGTTTGGATGCACCGTTTAGGAATAATGTGATTTTTAATTCCAATGATAACTTTTGCATGATATTGACATCTTGTACTTTGGATCGTATATGCATGTACTATTGGGGTGATTATCTCCCGCTGATCTGTTAGAACATGGTTAATAGTATAGCCATCAACCGACTATATAGAGTTGTCAGTTTACCTATAGCCAATCTAATAGTCAACATGTATAAGGACACGGATTTGGTAAACATGGTTCCACGCGCACCTCTTATGAATAGTAAATTCCAAAAAAATTACTAGAATTTTTTTTTAAAATCTGAATATTTTTTGTAACAAACATAGTCGACCAATATACTCGCATATGAAGTTTCACGAAGAAATGACATCTGTGGTATTCTTGGCAAAAATGTCAAAATCGAAGTTATATTAAAAAACAATGTTTGATGAATAGTATGGTCTCAATTGTATTTCCTTCACAAAGAATACCACGGGTGTCAATACTTCATGAAACTTCACGCGTGAGTAGAATGGTCGACCAGGTTTGATACCCCAAAATTTTAGAACTTTTTAAATTTTCCTAGTATTTCTTTCGAATTTACTATTCACATGGATGCACATGGAACCATGTTCACCTTTGTATTTTCGACATGTATAATAGCTACTAACTAAGAAGTACTACTTTATTAATATATGACCCACCTTATACTCTCACAATGTTTTTTGGAGTCCGTGTTACAACCGGCTATTAATCTACAGCCCGCTTCCCTTCTCTCTCCCCTTCTTTCTCATCCAACTGAGCAAAAATATAACAGCTTAATCCTTACAGCCTGCTGACTATACCTTATTAGACTTGCTCTTATAGTCTTTGCATGTGAGAAAGGGACCACATAGAGTACCTCTTTTTTACTCTTTTCCGGATGTCAGAAGACATGGATGATTATTTTTCTACTAATGGTGTGTGTGCCTTGGTTGTGGTAGAGCGCACGAGCGCAACCAAGTGCGTCCAAGTTGTTATTGTTGTATTCCATCCATTGTGTGTTGATTTTTTTTAAAGGATGCTACTTACCGTGAATTTGTGATACAATGTAAATTTCAGGCTTGAGAAAACTGTTCACTGCACCTTTGGCTCCAAGATAAGAGATTTTGCATTTGTAGGCACAAAAAGGTATATCATTAACTAGCTTGCTAATTTCGTACTTTTTTATCATTAAGTTGCTCATTTATTTTGAAAAGCCTTATCGAAAAAAAAATATTGAAAAGGAGGATAAACCCCAGCCTCTGCATCGAGTGATGCACACAGCCATATCTCATTAAGTTGCGTATTTGCAATGGTATAATTTATATTTGTGGATAATTTAAGGCTAACCTTATTCCTATAAAACAAGACAAATGTTAATCATTTATTTCTTAAATTTTTCACATAGGGAAACAACTGGTCACCTTTTTCACAAAACTTATCATTTTATCATGTGTTAACCCTAAATGTTTTTTCATTTTTTTTTTCAAAAACATTGATGTGCAAGACGACCCTCCAAAACTGGGATAGGATAGATAGACAGTTTGAAGAAGTTTATAGTTCAAATCGGACCAACCATTCATTAGGGTTTAAAAACGACTTTTCTCTTAAACATCTGACCAGGAACTTGTTGAATATGTAGGCTCGTGATCGGCACTGATGCGGGAATAGAAATCATGGACATCCATATAGAGTCACTAGCATACAGTATGTGAGCAATAAGGAGTTGGAACTGCAGCAAAAACAACATGTACGAATTTTGTGATTGTTTTGTAATTTGCCACAAGTGTATATGTACGAGAGCGACATGCATGCTTCTCAAGGAATACTCTGGTACATTGAGATGCAATATAGAGACGCAAACGTTTGGAACTCGGTGGCAAATGAGACTGGAATCTGGTCAATACGTGTTTCGTGAAACGGGTTGAAAGTAGCAATTATTGATATACTGATTAATGAATGGGAAAATACACATGAGCTCTTGGGTGCTCCACACCCCTATACGAAAAATAATCGTAAAAAATACCCAAAAAATCAAAAAAAAACTGAAATTTGGGGATATCAAACCTGGGTTCCCAATCTACTTCCGTGTGAAATTTCATGGAAAAATACCAAAAAACGTATCCGTGGAGAAGGAAATACTGTCCGAACAAAAATCTACCCAAACACTGTTTTCTATACATAGGAAATTTTTGTCTTTTTTGCCACGAATACGTTTCCTGGTATTTTTTCACGAAATTTCAGACGGGAGTAGATCGGGAACCCACGTTTGATATCCCAAAATCCCAGATAGTTTTTCAAATTTCTCGGTATTTTTTTTAACGAATTGTTCGTACAGGGGTGCGGAGCATCCAAGAGCTCCAAATCCTCGTCCTTAATGAATGCCCCCTCTGTCCCATAATATAAGGCATGTTTGCAAGCTATGTAATATAAAACATTTTTACAAGATAACATAGCTTGCAAAGGCGTCTTATATTGTGGGAAGGAGGGAGTAATATATTGTGGCAGTCTGCCAAATACACCGGTGTACTCCCTCCGTTTTTTTAGTCTACATATAAAATTTGTATAAAGTCAAATTTCGTAAAGTTTGGCTAACATTATAGAAAGAATATCATGATTCACAATACGAAATTGATATCATTATATGCATCATGAAACTAATTTTCATACTATATAACATTAATATTATAGATGTTGATATTTTTTATATAAGTTTGGTCAAAATTTGCATAGTTTGACTTCAAACAAAGCTTATATGCGGAGTAAAAAACGGAGCGAGTATACCATAGAAATGAATGCGAAGGTGCATGTTAGTCACATGCAAGAACAAAATCTCTAGGGAAACACTTTTCATCGGTAGTATGATTAGAAGCATTCGCCAGGCCGATCGGCTTTCGTCGATTCTGGTTAAATCTCACTGTCAAAATATTATTTATTTTTATCATGTTGCCATATATAAAAAAAATCGTGTCATTCCTAGCCATCCGCATTCACCACGCATAACCCCCTCCCTAGTCATTCGCACATATCCCTCCCGACCCCTCTTCGTCTCTCTTGCCTCACACACCTCCCCCGATCTCGCTGCCAACTGCACCGCCCTAGTCCTCTCTGATTGCATCGCTCATCGCCTGCTTCCTTCATGCATCTTCGTCGACCAAATCAGCCACCTCACTTCCCAGATCGTTCCCCTGCTCCTCCCCATCGGTGCAAACCTCTAGGTGACATAGTAGGTGTGTCACACCGTCATTTTAGGGCCGATCCCGACATCTCCTCTGTGATTGGTGCTTCCTCAGATTACCCGAGGCTCAAACGACTGCTAGCTAGCAGTTGGCAGACTGCCACAATATATTACCGGAGGCCGTTGCTGACTAGCACCCGCCGGCTGGAGAACCAGCAAGTCGGCAACGGCCTCCGGTATTTCCCCCCTCTTCATAGCCCCTCGTCAGAATCAACGGGGCGGCGGGCCGGCGACGGTGTGGCAGCGGCAGGGCAGGCATTGGCAGTGCGGCTATGTTCCGGCGGGGCGGCGGTGGTGCGGCGGGAAGTTTCAGGCGGTTTCTAGCCCGCCAAAAGTTCACGGAAAGGAAAACTTTCCCTAAACCACAGGAAAGTTGTGGCCAAGTTTACAGGATCCTGTAAATTTATTTCACGTTTACGGGATCTGTTGGAGACGTTTTTTGGCCCAAACTTCCACTAAATGGTACTCCCTATGTAAACAAATACTCCCTATAGAGGGAGAGCAGCGATATGGGTCATACGACTATATAGTGTTTTCCTTCTCCTTTAATAGAGCACATGCAGTTTTCCTGAATGGTTCGAAAAATAAAATCGTATGACGAAGCACGCATGGACATATAAATAATATCAAAACGCTATGTATGTACAAATGATACTACGATGATAGAATTTAGTTGGAAGAATTTGCCTGCAAAGAGGACATCAAATACCAAATATATATATATATATATATATATATATATATATATATATATATATATATATATATATATATATCCGTACAATGTTCACCACATCATTTCACCTGCGAACATATGACTACAGTTGAACAGGACAAGATTGTAACATAAAACTGGGCTCATCACTCCACATCGTGATTTATTAAGTCTTGCACATCCAATCCTATACATCAGCTCTAGAAGAACAGTAAACACCATCTCCCAAAACAATTGAAGTGTGAAGTATCTTTTTCTAGTAAAAACTGTCAAAATGTAGTAGCTAACAAAAACAACAATTTCAAAACCTAACCCCAGCCTCTGCATAAAGCGATACACGCAGCCAAAATCCCATACACCTACATGATAAAATCTATTGCCTTCAGCAAAATAGGCCCAAACCTTGTCATGTTAAGGACAATGTCCTGCTTGGACATGTAAACCTCCCCAACCTTGTCCCATCCACTGCTCCTAATGGCTTCAGGGTCTTTGATCACAGTATGGTTCCACCCATATTTCTCCAGCAACGTACTCTCCTCTGGACTGATGCCGTACTTGACATGGCCTAGGCCCATGTCCCGTGCCAGTTTACCATAGAACCCATCAGCCATGAATTCAATCCCATATGGCACAATGTGCACCACCACTCCTCCTGATCGCAGGAACACCATGTTAGTCAAGCCCGCGCCATGCGCGCCCATGATTGCATCGCACGAGTCAACAAGGCGGGCAAATTCATCAAGACTAGAGTCCATCTTCGGGTCAACCTTGACCACCTCAAAACCAAACCATTCCAGCCCTTGGACAATGTACGGTGCATTGATGAACCTCCGGGTTTTGCCCCGATCAATGAGCATTATGCGGGGCTTCTTGTCAGGATCATCTTTATCAGCCTTGTAGGGAATGGCCACCTTGGCTGCAGGCAAACCATAGGCTTCTCGGACAAACAACCGAAAGTCCATCATTGTGTAGTTCTGTGGTGACAAGTTTGGATAGATGCCAAGGTCACCATGGCTCCTCAGACCAACAATGACATGTGGATAGCACCTGACCTGGTCATCTGAATCAAAATCTATGATGTCGTGTCCTGTGAGTTTGCTCAAGATTGTCCTGTACTTCTTGCTGAACCAGGGTTGATTGTTTGTGATGAGGATTTTAACATCCCTGTCGAACTGGCGGGCAGTGAGGAACAGTGGAACAAGGACATCACTGAAGTCATGCCAGACATTTGCTATGAGCCCACCAAGGGCAAATACAATGGCTGGCATGGCATGCTTGGAGGTGCACTTTGGTGCTGGTTGCGAGGTATTCAGATATTTGACGGTCACCTTCTTGATCCAGGGAAGATTCTTTCGGGACTGGGCTCGGACACTCCACTCTTCACCATCGGAAGTTTGTGTGTGCGGGACATACATGACAGTGGACGACTGACCGATGGTGCGAGCATCGCCGCACAACTCACATATGTCAAAGCGCGAGTTGGAGAGGTCACAGACCGTCGAGTTCGATGGAGGTGTGCACTTGGTGTATGGTGCTGAACCTGTTTCGCAATAATTGTTTGTCATCGACTTTGAATGTTCAGTACATGCGAGTATTAAATAGTTCCACGAGTACACGTTTTGATGGTGTTGATTCTCTGAATAATTTTAACGGGTGTAGCTGGTAGCAATGACAGATATTAGAAATGAAATAGTGTTAATGCAAGTTGTTTGTGCAAACAATAAATCAAAAGAAGAAAACACCACATCATGCAGTCATCTAGAAAACGAAAACAAGATAAAGTGAATAAGCTCTGATGCCGTATCCAGAAAGGGTATGCGTAGACTGAGCAATCACCCCCTACAATCATAATATTTGGACCAGCGGTTTACAGTATGGTCATTGTATTCCTGATGATATTTTATAGCTCATTAATACGAAATAGCAAACAAGAGTAACTGTCATGTTGTGCTATCAAACAATAGAACCAAATAAAACCAGAGCGAGCAATTTTTCTCAGCTTGGATAGAATTGTCACATAAGCATATTAGAATTGTCACATAAGCATATTGTGTTTCTTTCATGACACTCAATTACAATTTTTGTATCTTCTACATGGGTACTATGGTGATATTTGGTTAGTGCCAAAGGTTGCCCTGACAAAAAGTTGGCTAGCCGAAATTTTGGTTAAGGTTCTGCTTGCCAATGCTAACATTGGTTAGAAAAATGAATTACAGTTGGTGAAGGAGCTTTGGCATGCCAAAAATTCGATCTCCATCCAAACAAAAGCTAACGTATTGACCATGACCAAAAGATTGGTAGGGTACACTTTGGTCACAATCCAAATACACCATAAGCCTTTATGAATAAAACAATGATGTCCTCCAAACCAAATAAAGTTAGGATGTGGTACATACCTATATGGGATAGAAATAAATTTCATTATTGTTATCACAAGCACAGACAACATTTGTACTCCCGTATAGTTGTTGTGCCTAAATATCATTTAGGTGACCGGCCAAAGAATCTGGAAAAAATGGAGAAGAAAAAAGAAGAAGAACAAAAAGGGAAAAGTATGTTTTTGGTCCCCCAAGTTCACCAAAAGTATACACTTGGTCCCTCTAGAATTTTTGAGACACATTTGGTCCCTCAACTCTCAAAACCGGGTAAATTTCGTCCAAAACCAGATTTGAGTGCAAAACCGCCCGCATGGCAGCGGTTTTCTCTCTCCCAACTTGCCACATAGGACACCCTTGGTCAAACTAACGCCTTCCTTTCTCCCTCCTCTCTCTCTCTCTATCTCGACCGCCTCGCCATCGACTTGACCGGCGGCCTCGCCGGCAGTCGGTCAGAGGTGGTCCCGTCCTCGGCTGCATCTCCCCTTACTTCACCCTCGACCTTGCACTTCACGGGCAAACATCTCCTGGCTGGGAGGCAGGGGCGCAGAGATCGTGCTCGAAGACGTCATACCTCTGTCCATATGGTCGCCGTCGGCTTGCCGCAGGGAGATACGAGGCAGCGTGGTGTCACCAGCCAGGACGGGCCACCGAGCACCACCTCGTCGGACCAAGACGTGCAACATGTGTGACCTCATCCACGGGGAAGAGATGGTCGGATCCGGGGAAGCTGGTTCCCGATGTAGCAGAGAGGGGGGTGGGGGCTCGTCGGGGGCAGCTCGCTGGAGCCTGTTGTGCCGGAGACCACGAGAGGGACGTGGCCTCCCCACCTTCGTTGTTGGAGCTGCGGATCCGACCACTAGATAGTGGATCTCACCGGTGGTAGGATGGGGAGATGACCGAACCGCTGGAGCTCCGCCGGTGGTGGGGCAGCAGGGGTGGAGGCACGGGGTGGCGCGACCGGTAGAGGAGGAACGGCGTGGCGGGTGGAGGTGGGGCGGCGGGCTGGAGGCACGGGGTGAGGAAGAAGGCTGTCAGGGGTGGGGGTCAATGTTTGACTAAATTGCTTCCACGTGGCAAGTGAAGAGAAAAAACCACTGCCATGTGCACGGTTTTGAACTTAAGTCTGGTTTTAGATGAACTTTACCCAGTTTTGAGACTTGAGGGACCAAATGTCTCCCAAAAATTCTTGAGGGACCAAGTGTATACTTTTGGTGAACTTGAGGGACCAAAAACATACTTTTCTCGAACAAAAAAAAACGAAAAAAGGAAGAAAAACCGAATAACACGGAAGAAAATGGAGAAAGAAAAGAAAAAAAGAAAAAAAATCAGGAAAACCAATGAAAAACTAGCTCTTTATGCCTCAAGTAGGGTGTGCCCATACTTTAATACAAACTCGACGTGAGCTTAGCGGCTAGGAGCGCTGCGCAACACCCTAGAGACCAGGAATCGATTCTTGGTGAGGGTGTCCCGGACTAGGGGGTTATAACACCCCGGACACACCCACCGGCGGTCGTTATCCCTGGCGGGATCTAGACTAGGCCCACACATCAATACTAGTCTTTCCTGCGCACTTTGTCCTCACTCGTGCGCACCCGGGAGCAACTTCCCGGTCGGTCACCCATCCTGAAATTACTCCAAGCTGAGCACGCTTTGGGCTCCCGGAAAAGAAGAAATTCCGTATTAATATGAGTAGTCTAGCATCCCTATTAAGCCAGGCTATCACATACACCCCCACTTAGAGGAACCGACATCCTCGTCGGGCCACAGGAACGTTCCCTCTTGGCACATACGTCTGTGCGAGCAGTCCGGCACATGTGCCATGCCGTGTGCCATGACGGGTCACAAACGTCATGCACAACATGACCGCGCACCTGACACGCAAACATCCGTGTAACCACGAGGGTCGACTGATACCAACTTGTCACGCCCAATATGCGGTCCTATCCCCAAGGAACTCGGAAGTTCCACAAAGGATAGAAGCGCATATCGAAGACGCTTCGCAAGGTGGATATCATTACAACATACCATGTACTGAATAGATGAGAATACCAGATAAAGGCTTACACTCGCCACAAGCTACAGCATGAATACATCAATACATAGCAAACACCATAGAGAAGAGCAAAATCCGACTACGGATGAAAACAAACGAAAAACACGAACGACATCCACCCTGCTAGCCCAGGCTGCTGACCAGGAACCTATCCCAAGATCGACGAAGAAGAAGCGGAAGAAGAACTCCAAAAGCAAACAAGCATCGCTCTCACGTCAGATCATCGCATTACCTGTACATGCACCTGTTGTTGTAGTAATCTGTGAGCCACGAGGACTCAGCAATCCCATAACCATGGGTAGCAAGACTATCAAAGCTTAAATGGGTATGGAAGGGTAAGGTGGTGAGGTTGCAGCAAGCACTAAGCATTATATGGTGGCTAACTTACGAGTACAAGAATAAGAAGAGTAACTACGCATAACGGGCGCAATCTAGTAATGATCAAGAAGTAATCCTGAACACCTACTTACGAGTCAAACATAACCCCACCGTGTTCTCTTCACGAACTCCCTCGAAAAGAGACGATCACGGTTACGCACGCGGTTGGTGTATTTTAATTAGATTTAGTGTCAAGTTCTCTACAACCGGAGGTTATAAATTTCCAAGTCGCCACATAACCGTGGGCACGGCTTCGTGAAAGATTTAACCCTGCAGGGGTGCTCCAAGTAGTCCATTATAAATTACCACACGCATCCGATGGAACATCCTCACACCATGATAACACGATGCTTACGATAAGAAATCCTGGTGGACAAGCCACTCGTAACAGGCAAAACTAAACCAGCAAGACCTCCCGGTGAGCCAGAACCGTATCTAGAGCCGCGCGCTCTCTATCTACAGGCATCATCCGTCTATGCTAAGTGGACGGTAGCCAAAAGAACCCGAGTTGCCCCGAGGCGGCTCCGCCGACTGCTAGGTAGGTGGACCAACGGTTGTGTTTTGCCGCTGGCCCGAGTTATGTTGGAATTAAAAGAGTCTCTGAGGTGGCGACCCTCTATGCATTAACTATTAGGTTCATGTTGGCAAATATTAAAACCAATGTTGGGCCTTGCTGGAGAAGTCTTATCCTAAAACGAATGGACAGGGGGGTTCCCATATGCCCCACATGTGTTAGAAGCACTCATCAAGGAACATAACACCGGTATTACGGAAACTAGGGCGGCATGAGTGAAACAAAACACTAGGCAAAAGGCCGAGCCTTCCACCCATAACCAAGTATATAGATGCATTAATTAAATAAGAGATATTGTGGTATCCCAACATATCCATGTCCCAACATGGAACAAACTGCAACTGCACCTGCAAATAGCAAGGCTATAAGAGGGGTTGAGCAAAGCGGTAACATAGCCAAACAACGGTTTGCTGGGTAAGGGTGGTTAGAGGTTGTAACATGGCAATTTGGGAGGCTGACAAACAAGTGGTAGGTAGCGAGACATAGCGATAGCATCGAGACAACAAGCAAGGAAAGATAGTAGTGATATCCAAGGTAATGGTCATCTTGCCTGAAATCCCGCTCGGAAGAAGAACGAGTCCATGAAGAAGACGAACCAACGTAGTCGAACGAATCCTCACAATCGCAACGGAACCGGAACTATCGAGGAGAAGCACAACCGGAAAGAAGCAAACAATATGGTAAACACACAAACATAATCATGGCTTAATGCACAATCAAGTATGATGCATGTCCGGTTTAATGAGCCATGGCATGGCAAGATGCAACAACCAAATACTACACATTAAGTAAAGCTCAATATGCAACGAGTTGCGTATTGATGAAACTCCACAAGGAATTACTTAATTCATTCCCGTTTATGCACTCAACAAGATTAAATGTTGTTAAACATGGCAAGAGGTGAAGCATAGTTAATCTACCTATCTAGGCAATTTAAATGAGGCCGGAAACAACAAACAACAACTCCGGAAAATCCCCATATGCAAATGTCGAATTTGGTACTGTTCTGCCTAAAACACAATTTTAATGTTGTTAAACAGCAAAATAAAGTTCACCATGTTAATCTACACATTTTTCTACCCCATTTACATATAAAGTTTATTTAATTCGGAGCTACGGTTAAGTAGTTATGAAATAAACCATTTTAGCATGGCATTGATGCAAATTAAATGCAGACAACAATTTAAATGTTCTTAGCATGGATGTGGATGTCATGTCATGTTATATGCAATGTTATGAAGATGTTGACAAAAACATGGCATGGAACATTTGTCGCCATGGCGAAGGAATTGGGTGCCACGGCGGCGAAAACGGAAATGATGCCACGGCAACATTCTGGTTCCGGTAACTCGTCGAGATACCGGTGCAAAAGAAGTGTGGGCGTGAGCTTGTCATGCATAATATGTTGGGGTGATACTGATTACCGGGTGTCCCACGTGTCGGCGGCATGGCAAACGAGGAATGAGCAATGAAACAAACGGGCACGGTGCAAGCAAAGGGTGCATCTCATACAACACATGCATTCGTCCACGGGCGGTTGATACGTCTCCAACGTATCTATAATTTTTGATTGTTCCATGCTGTTATAATATCAATCTTGGATGTTTTTATAATCATTTACAGCAATTTTATATCATTTTTGGAGACTAACCTATTAACCTAGTGCCCAGTGCCAGTTGCTGTTTTCTGCCCTGTTTTTGTTTTACAGAAAATCAATACCAAAAGAAGTCCAAATGCAACGAAACTTTTTGGAGATTTTTTCTTGGGCAAGAAGAACACCGGAAGCTTCGAGAGGAGGCCAGAAGACCTTGGTGGGCCCCACGAGCCACCAGGGCGCGCCTGGGGGGGCAGGCGCGCCCTGGTGCCTCGTGGGCCCCACCAAGCTCCGTTTGACCTAATTCCAGCACTATAAATTCCAGAAAAATCAGAAACCCTCAGGAGAGTCCACGAAATAATTTTTACGCCGCCACAAGCTTCTATTCCAGAGAGATCCCATCTGCGGTCCTTCTCCGGTGATCTGCCGGAGGGGGAATCGATCACGGAGGGGCTCTACATCAACCTTGCTGCCTCTCCGATGATGCGTGAGTAGTTTACCACAGACCTTCGGGTCCATAGGCAGTAGCTAGATGGCTTCTTCTCTCTTTTTGATCTTCAATACAATGTTCTCCTTGATGTTCTTGGAGATCTATCCGATGTAATCTCTTTTTGCGGTGTGTTTGTTGGGATCCGATGAATTGTGAGTTTATGATCAGATTATCCATGAAATTATTTGAGTCTTTGCTGCACTCTTTTATGCATAATTATTATAGCCTCGTATTTCTTCTCCGATCTATTGATTTGGTTTGGCCAACTGAGTTGATTTATCTTGCCATGGGAAGAGGTGCTTTGTAGTGGGTTCGATCTTGCGGTGCTCAATCCCAGTGACAGAAAAGGACATGACACGTATGCATCATTGCTACTAAGGGTAACAAGATGGGATCTATTCATTGGGTTTATTAATTCGTAAGTTTGTCTTGTCTACATCATGTCATCGTTCTTAAGGCATTACTCCGTTCTTATCGGACTTAATACACTAGATGCATGCTGGATAGCGGTCGATGTGTGGAGTAATAGTAGTAGATGCAGGCAGGAGTCGGTCTACTAATCTTGTACGTGATGCCTATATACATGATCATTGCCTTGGATATCGTCATGATTATTTGCTTTTCTATTAATTGCCCAACAGTAATTTGTCTACCCACCGTATGCTATTTTCTCGAGAGAAGCCTCTAGTGAAATCTATGGCCCCCGGGTCTATCTATCTCATATTACTAAAAACCTAAAAATATTGCTGCCATCTTTATTTATTTATTTTATTTTGTATTTTTTTCAATCTACCAATCTATCATATACAATTTAATCTTGCAATCTTACCGCCAAGGGATTGACAACCCCTTGTTTGCGTTGGGTGCAAGGATTTGTTGTTTGTGTGCAGGTACTGCTAACGAGGTGTTGTGTGATTCTCCTACTGGTTCGATAACCTTGGTTTCATAATTGAGGGAAATACTTATCTCTACTGTGTTGCATCATCCCTTCCTCTTCGGGGAAATACCAACGCAAGCTCCAAGTAGCAGGAAGAATTTCTGGCGCCGTTGCCGGGGAGACATCATCAACATCTATCAAGTACCTTTGCACAAAGTCTCATCTCCTTGCATTTACTTTATTTGCCATTTGCCTCTCATTTTCATCTCCCCCACTTCTAAAACGTTTTTCCAAAAATCCAAAAATATTTTTCGTTTGCCTTTTTCTTGTTTGCTCTTTTGCCATCATGACTAGCATGACTATCCCTCCTTTGTCGCCGGATTTGGAAGTACTTTACTTGAAACAAAAACAAGGAAAAAATCTTAAAGATGCTTGGTATAGGTTATTGGAATCTTACCGTGTTTGCTCTGTAAAAGGGGATTTAAAAAAATTTCTTCGCACTTTATATATAGGTCTAACCATGCATCATAGACAACTTTTGGATTTTGCCGCAAAAGGGAATTTTATTGAGAGTGAGGCCAATACCGCCAATGAAATAATAGAAGGCATATTGGGTATTCCTCCACCACAAAAGGGTTTTGTTTTTACTCAAGAGGGGGCTCAAATATTAGACAAATTGGGTGATATGCAGAAAAATTTGGTTGAGTTGCAAAAGTCTAATGAGCCTCTTAAAAATATTAGTGGAAATCTCAACCACACGAACACTTTGATTTCTTTATGCAACAAGCGATTGGATATTTTGGATCTTAAAATTGTCTCTTTTTCTGAGAATAATGGGAAGCGTAAAGAACCTCCCGGGCTTGAGAAAACTCCCATTAAGGTTACCAAAACCAAAGATGACAATACTTGAAATTATGCATTATGCCTAGCTAGGGGCATAAAACAATAGCAATTGTTGGGAGGCAACCCAACGAATAAAATAAATTTTTGTTATAAGTTTCTGTTATGCTGTGTTTTTACTGTCATGCTACTGGTATGATAGTGTTTTTGTGTTTTTAATTAGTGTTTGTGCCAAGTAAAGCCTTTGGGATGATTTGGAAGATAATATAATTGATGCTGTTTGAAAACAGAAAGTTTTGCGTCCAGTGCTGGAATTTTTTTTTTTCACTATTACGTCAGAACCTTCTGAATTTTTTTCACAATATTGATATATGAATTTTCCACGTTGTCCTAATTTTTCAGAATTTTTAGAGTTACAGAAGTATGACCATAATTCAGATCGCTACAGACTGTTCTGTTTTTGACAGATTCTGTTTTTCATGCACTACTTGCTTGTTTTGATGAATCTATGGATTGTATCGGGGGGGGGGGGGGGGGGGGGTATAAGCCATGGTGAAGTTAGAGTACAGTAGGTATAATGCAAAAATAAAATATGAATGGGTTTGCAACAGTACTTATAGTAGTGATTTATTTTGTTATACTAACGGATCTCACGAAGGTTTTGTTAAGTTTTGTGTGATTGAAGTTTTCAAGTTTTGGGTGAGATCACGATGGATGAAGGAATAAGGAGTAGCAAAAGCCTAAGCTTGGGGATGCTCAAGGCACCCCAAGGTAATATTCAAGGAAGACTCAAGCGTCTAAGCTTGGGGATGCCCCGGAAGGCATCCCCTCTTTCTTCTACCAACCATCGATAATTTTACTTGGAGCTATATTTTTATTCGTCACATGATATGTGTTTTGCTTGGAGCGTCTTGTATTATATGAGTCTTTGCTTTGTTTGCTTTTTAGTTTGTCACAATCATCTTTGCTGCACACACCTATCTTGAGAGAGCCACACGTTATCATCATAATTTGTAGAATACTCTATGTGCTTCACTTAAATTTTTTGAGCTAGGCAGTTGCTCTAGTGCTTCACTTAAATCTTTTTGAGCACGGTGGTGGCTAAATTTTGAAGAAATAAACTCTCATGCTTCACTTATATTATTTTGAGAGTTGATTAAAATTTTGAAGAAATAAATTCTCATGCTTCACTTATATCATTTTGAGAATTGAGTTGATTAAAATTTTGAAGAAATAAATTCTCATGCTTCACTTATATCATTTTGAGAATTGAGTTGATTGAAATTTTGAAGAAATGAATTCTCATGATTCACTTATATTATTTTGAGAATTTTTAAGATTGAAATTTTGAAGAAATATTTGCACTCTCATGCTTCACTTAAATCTTTTTGAGAGATGATGATAGTAACGGTAATTTGCACAAGTTATGAAATTAGTCCCAAAGTGATGAATATTCAAGAGGGATATAGATAAAAACTTTCATATAGATCATTAGATATGACGAGTGTGATTCCTTGCAATAGTTTTGCGATATGAAGATGATGATATGTGAGTCATGTTAGTGAGTAATTGTGCTTTAGTAAAAATATTAGTGTTAAGGTTTGTGATTCCCTATGCAAGCACGTTAAGTCAATAGTTATGCAATGAAATTATATCCTACTTATGGTGCATTATTCGGTGTTAGTTATGTTCAATGCATGTTTATGACCGTTTTCGTTTTTTGGTTGGTTGCTTCTCAATCTTTTGCTAGCCTTCATTTGTACTAAGCGGAAATACTGCTTGTGCATCCAAAATCCTTAAACCCAGTTTTGCCATATGAGTCCACTATATCTACCTATATGCGGTATTTCAATGCCGTTCCAAGTAAATATGCGTGTGCCAACTCTAATTTTCAAAATAATTTTTCTGTTTTGTGTGCCCGTACCGCTCATGAGGCGAAAGGGGGTAGCCAATATCTTCCATGCTAGGTGGGTTATTCTCACGATGAGTGTTTATTCACTTGTCATTGCACGAGAGTATGGCGGTAATAGGGATGCCCAGTCCCGAAATGTGAAATGAAAAATCTTATATGTTCATATTAATAAATTCCTTGGAAAGTGATGGTATGGAGGGCACCCGTGGATACGGCTAGCCATGGATTGTGAAAGAATGGTGGAAAAGGAATAAACTTTATTTTCTGTTTGGGAACCGCCTATAATGTATGTAGCATGGAAGATATTGGGAATTCTCGTTCGTTTTCGTTGACAGGAAAATCATGCCTCCCAAAATATTTTTTATCTCTTTAATTTCAGCTTTGAGCTCTGGCACATTTGACAAATCTCTGCTTCCCTCTGCGAAGGGCCTATCTATTTACTTTTATGCAATTTTTATTTTATTTGAGTCTCCATCTTCTCTTACAAAAGCACCAACTAAAGAGCACTATTGTCATACTTGTGCATTGGATGTAGCTAATATTCGAGTGTGTTTCATGAATGGATCAATGATTGAGCATAATGGGCTAGGGATAACTTTCTTTAGCATTGATATTTTGAAAGACATGGTTGCTTGTTAGTATGCTTGAGTATCTATGTTTTCATGTCAAATTATAGACTATTGCTTTGAATCATGCAAATACAATGTCCATGCTACAAAAGAAAAGAATATGTGATGAATATGTTAGGCAGCATTCCACATCAAAAATTCTGTTTTTATCATTTACCTACTCGAGGACGAGCAGGAATTAAGCTTGGGGATGCTGATACGTCTCCAACGTATCTATAATTTTTTATTATTCCATGCTGTTATAATATCAATCTTGGCTGTTTTTATAATCATTTACAGCAATTTTATATCATTTTTGGAGACTAACCTATTAACCTAGTGCCCAGTGCCAGTTGCTGTTTTCTGCCCTGTTTTTGTTTTACAGAAAATCAATACCAAAAGAAGTCCAAATGCAACGAAACTTTTTGGAGATTTTTTCTTGGGCAAGAAGAACACCAGAAGCTTCGAGAGGAGGCCAGAAGACCTTGGTGGGCCCCACGAGCCACCAGGGCGCGCCTGGGGGGGCAGGCGCGCCCTGGTGCCTTGTGGGCCCCACCAAGCTCCGTTTGACCTAATTCCAGCACTATAAATTCCAGAAAAATTAGAAACCCTCAGGAGAGTCCACGAAATACTTTTTACGCCGCCGCAAGCTTCTGTTCCAGAGAGATCCCATCTGGGGTCCTTCTCCGGTGATCTGCCGGAGGGGGAATCGATCACGGAGGGGCTCTACATCAACCTTGCTGCCTCTCTGATGATGCATGAGTAGTTTACCATAGACCTTCAGGTCCATAGGCAGTAGCTAGATGGCTTCTTCTCTCTTTTTGATCTTCAATACAATGTTCTCCTTGATGTTCTTGGAGATCTATCCGATGTAATCTCTTTTTGCGGTGTGTTTGTTGGGATCCGATGAATTGTGAGTTTATGATCAGATTATCCATGAAATTATTTGAGTCTTTCCTGCACTCTTTTATGCATGATTATTATAGCCTCGTATTTCTTCTCCGATCTATTGATTTGGTTTGGCCAACTGAGTTGATTTATCTTGCCATGGGAAGAGGTGCTTTGTAGTGGGTTCGATCTTGCGGTGCTCAATCCCAGTGACAAAAATGGACATGCACGTATGCATCATTGCTACTAAGGGTAACAAGATGGGATCTATTCATTGGGTTTATTAATTCGTGAGTTTGTCTTGTCTACATCATGTCATCGTTCTTAAGGCATTACTCCGTTCTTATCGGACTTAATAAACTAGATGCATGCTGGATAGTGGTCGATGTGTGGAGTAATAGTAGTAGATGCAGGCAGGAGTCGGTATACTAATCTTGGACGTGATGCCAATATACATGATCATTGCCTTGGATATCATCATGATTATTTGCTTTTCTATCAATTGCCCAACAGTAATTTGTCTACCCACCGTATGCTATTTTCTTGAGAGAAGCCGCTAGTGAAATCTATGGCCCCCGGGTCTATCTATCTCATATTACTAAAACCCTAAAAATATTGCTGCCATCTTTATTTATTTATTTTATTTTGTATTTTTGTTTCAATCTATCAATCTATCATATACAATTTAATCTTGCAATCTTACCGCCAAGGGATTGACAACCCCTTGTTTGCGTTGGGTGCAAGGATTTGTTGTTTGTGTGCAGGTACTGCCAACAAGGTGTTGTGTGATTCTCCTACTGGTTCGATAACCTTGGTTTCATAATTGAGGGAAATACGTATCTCTACTGTGCTGCATCATCCATTCCTCTTCGGGGAAATACCAACGCAAGCTCCAAGTAGCAGCGGTCATCTCGGCGGTTATACCTTCAAAGCGTGCGGGTGAGGCGGACCGGGTTCGATGGGTGGATCGGGGAAGGTGGAGGCTGCTGCGATTTTGGGCGACGCGGAAAACCAGGGAGGTGGTCGGAGGCTGGTTGGAGAGAGATGGATCTGGGAGGATCCCGAGGAAGGAGGAGGTAGAGTGTGGCGGCGGCGAGGAGGATTGGATGGATGGGATGGCTGGGTCTAGGGTTTGACTGATTATATATATAGCAGAGAATCCAAAAGTGGTCTAATTGGAGTCCTCCGTTTTAGATCAGACGGTCGAAACAAATAGGCTAGAGGAGTCCAATGAATAAACCGAAGATGTTTGGGGTATTTCGGGATTAATCCAGACCCATCGGTGACGACTGCCTGGTTCGGGTTCGGGGAAGTTTTTGGACTGGGTTGCGGGGGGGTTTTTGCTGGGCTCGGAGAAAAGAAAGAAGAGAGCGGTCTGGATAGTCTGAGAGAGGTCAACGAAGACAATGGGGTCTGACGAAAGGCGAACGGAGACAAAGAGAGACGCGACAACTACGAACGGTTATGGGTTTTTATGAAAACATGCGGATGCAATGCGCATGATGACATGGCGAAGTGCAACAAGCAAAAGAATCACACGACTACGACGGAAATAAATGGAAGGTTTCTGGAGCATCGGTCTCGGGCTGTCACAACACTCCCCCACTTACAAGAGATCTCGCCCCGAGATCTAAGAACGAGAAGAGGAAGAGAAAAGAGCAAGAGGAAGTGGTAAAACTTTATTGCTTGTTGGACAAATGCGTGAAACCAAAGAACCTTGAGAGGTTGAAGAACTTGAAAGAAAGAAGACAACGGAGATGAACGAAGTTGAAACCACTACATTGGCAAAGAGGGACATGGAATACGACGAGAACCTTAAAGGTCGGAAAGACATGAGTCAAAAGCTCACGGAACAAGAAAGAAATTCTTGGGTTGAAAGAACTCATGAACGAAGAGAAAATGATGGTTTTACAATATCTCATTCCTGACAACTTGTGAATCATGAAACACGAAGGGACATTGTCAAGAATGACATAACACCACCTCAAAAGACAAGGTAGAAAGGATTTGCACTTTGAAATGCAAGACGAAGAATACTTGAGCTCCTCCAATAAGAATCTTGAAGAATACTTCGAGAATGAATTAAATCCTTAACGAACCACCATGAAGAACCTCTTGGAAGAACTCCGGAAATGAAAGGATGCTAGAACAGAAGTGAAGGTTGAAAAGATTAAGATTTGAAGCCTTGCAATGATTTAGATGGAGCTTCATGACGAGATAACCGAGAAAACTTGGAACTCCGGAAAAGAAAAGATGAACAACTTAGAAACGAGAATTCGATATCAAGAACGATCCTTGTAAGAAGGAATTAAACCACCTCGATGAAATAAGAATAAGGATTACGTTATGCTTATCCTTCATCAACTTAAATTGATGAAAAGCAATGGATTGGCATGCCACTTTTTCTTCTTGAAACGCATTGAAGAGAGATATAGTGCAAACTTGGGAAAGTCTTCAAGGAACCACCGGTAGGATTTTGAAAAGAACGAATGAATGGATACGATAACAAGGAAGAGGAATCTTTAACGAACCACCATAAGAATTGAAAACGAATGAAGAAAAGAGAATGAATCGCCGGGAATAATTAGAAAATGAATGAAGATACTTGAGGGAATTAGATACAAGAGAACGAAAAGATCAAGAGCTTATTAAAGAATACTCGAACGAAGCACCGGAAGAAAATAGGGAATGAGAGTTGAACGTTAAAAATGAATATATCTTCAGAAATGATGGCCTTAGGAGAATAAAAATGAAAACAACTCCTCAAATCCTCCGGATGGGTATGAAAAGAATTTCTGGCGATCAAAACAATTTGAGAGGATTACATGAAGCTAGAACCACGAATCTTCAAGAGAACGGAGCAAGATATAGAGTAAAACTCTTCTTCGGTCTTCAAATGCTGAGAATGACGACGAGGAACAGCACCAAAATTATTGAGACGCTTCGGAACAATGAAAAGAGCAAGATTGGGATCAAAATGAAATGATTTGAAGGAAATCTCGAAGAAGACAATTGACTGATGAAAATTCATTCTTTCGTCACACTTGAAAGAATTCGTAAATAACTTCGGAAAAATTAGAAGAGTCAGGTAAGATCCTGGGAAAAGACCTGTGGGTTATGGGCCCACTCAAAAGAAACACCGTTGGAAATGATTGCTTAGAAAGAGATGATTGCACCGGTTGATTTAAATGGCTTGAATGAGGTAACAACCTCGAAATATCTCGAACGGATCTTGAATGGAAACACGAATCTTCTGAGATAATTTCTTCGCACCAGAAAAGAATAGAGAGAGGCGAATAAACAAGAGAAGCTTGGATACGAACTTCCAACACAGGAAAACATTTGAATAAAACAAAAGGATAAGATGACCAACGAAATCTTGAATTTAGACCACCGGAGAAGAAAACAAGAACGAAGAATATTGAACTTGTAGCTCCTGAGCATCTTCATGAGAATCACCGGTTAAGAACATTGAAGGAAAAGAATGGAGAGATTTCTCATGAATAAAATGGATACTTGATTTGATATTTCGGACTCCGTGAAGAAAAAGGGGTGGGTGGGTGGGGAAAAAGAAAAACAACTTGGGACGAGTGAAGCGAACATCGTTGAGAAGCTAAGAATTAATCTTGCAAAAGACGAAGAGGATGGAATAACTCGAAGAGAAGCACGCCGGTTGAGAATAATTTTCCATGACAATCTTGATGATCAAGAAGGATTAGCACTCCGATAGAAATATGAGAGCACCGCTTGGGAAAGGTATGGAATCAACACTTGACTTCGAAGCAACTCGAATACCACAACTCAAAAAAAGGATTGGGCTTGCAGAATAAGCCGGAATAAACATATGATAGAGATTTCATCCGAAATTTTCGTGGTGGGGCCCACACGGGCTCGATTGTACAGCGACCATCAAGTACATTGCTGCCCTTGACATACGAAGCATCCCCGAGCCGTAGCAAAGCTACAAGGGCTCTTTAAGACACCACGAGACCACTGTAAAAACGACCGTGAGCAGGCGGACCACTAGACATCGAACCCCAATCTCATATCATGCATCTGTAGGAAAGATATCCTAGGTAACTACTTGAATTCCCACCTAAGAACTCCCTAAACTTCTTGGTTATGCGATCAGGTTGCGGGTCCAGGAACCTACTCAGCAAACAACAACCTAATCAGCTGCAACTGCATCCGCAACCCTTAACACACAACCAAGAAACTTGGCAAATTCGTCTACCTCAGACCTTCGAAAACACAGCGATACTAGTCACGGTGAATCATCCGAGCTATCTGCTCCAGTACTGGGGAAAAGTCATGGCACTATTTGGCACCACAAAAAGTATAGAAGTGTTTCGATGTCGGCGTCCGCTGGTATTCAGGAACTGGAACGATAGCGAATGTGACAAGAACCCCTTAGAGCTCAAGTCCTCGGGTCCAATCGATACGGTCAGGAGGCACCAAGAACAGAATTCTGTCACACCGATATCGCAACAATTCCGAAAATACCCGCGTGATCCTAAACAAAAATTGAGTGAGAAGAGTAGTAGAATCAAAACACCTACGTCACAATTCCTCACCAGAGCGACGAAGGGGATAAGGAGTAAAAAGAATTCCTACTCTCCGATATATAGCTAGACTCAAAATAGTTTTTCTTCTAAACTCGCCAACAGTTCGATCAATCAAGGGGGCTCCTATGGTCGGTCGAGGCTCTGATACCAACTTATAACGCCCCGGACACACCCGCCGGCGGTCGTTATCCCTGGCGGGATCTAGACTAGGCCCACAGATCAATACTAGTCTTTCCTGCGCACTTTGTCCTCACTCGTGCGCACCCGGGAGCAACTTCCCAGTCGGTCACCCATCCTGAAATTACTCCAAGCTGAGCACGCATAACTTTGGAGTTCTTTCCGAATGGGCTCCCGGAAAAGAAGAAATTCCTTATTGATATGAGTAGTCTAGCATCCCTATTAAGCCAGGCTATCACAGGGGTACTCGGGCTGCCGGCCTATCTCTCGTAGGCCGGACCAGTAGGCCGCCCTTTACTCATCAAAGGAAGGCCGGATAGTGGGCGACCCCATGTACCAGAAGGAAACCTCCGAAGACTTGGCGTCTCCTCCAAGAAATATTTAGCGTAACCGGCATGTTTATCTCCTGATGGCAACCGACCATGTGTAACCTAGGTCCCTCTGGTGTTTATATAAACCAGAGGGTTTAGTCCGTAGAGGGGGAGAATCATCATAACCACCTAGGGTTTAGCCCATCCGATCTCGAGGTAGATCAACTATGTAATCTTCATACAACCACATCAATACAATCTAGCAGGACATAGGGTTTTACCTCTTCGAGAGGGCCCGAACCTGGGTAAATCACTGTCTCTACGTTCCCTGTTACTCATTGATCCCAAGATCCACAGTTCGGACCCCCTAGCCGAGGTTTGCCGGTTTTGGTACCGACACTTGGGTTCCCCCAATTTCTTCTGTCTTTTTTAAGACTGCGCGCGCGTAACGGGCCGGCCCGACACTGTAGCTCTCGATGCGAGAGTTCCCTCTCGTCTCGCTTAATGCGGGAAATAGACGCTGCGGAAAATAGGTGAGCGCGGGAGGAATTGGTCGGCAGCCCACTGGGACTAGCGAAGCGAGGGGGTGTGCACCCGCTACCAAATACACTGTACTAGATTCTAAAAAAAACACTGTATTTGGCACTTAAGGCGTGAAATAGGATACGCTGAGACATGGTGGGCGCCCCCATGTCTCGTTTATACCGAGACAGAGGGCAGCATTACTAGAAGGTAGGCCACAGCCTCGTTTGTTTCTTTTTTTTGCACGTTCTTTGTTGTGGTTTTTTGATCATGTATACGAAAAAGTATAGAATGTGTATGAAAAAAATTTGATATTGTATTTAAAATATGTTAAATGTGTATGAAAAATGTTCCTGGTGTATACAAAAAATCTACAAATGTGTATGGAACTAGAGATGAAAAAATATTTTTGAAAAAAAGTTAATCATGTAATTTAAAAATGTATGTGCAGTTAAAAAATCCTTTATTACCATAATAAAATGTTCAATGTTTGTTCGAGAAAATTTTGAGCATGTATTTGGGAAAGTGTTCATAACTTATTTTTAAGAAAAAAAAAGTACATCATATATTTTAGTAATGTACAATGTGTATCAAAAGAATGTTTCACGTGTACACTAAAAATGTATAACAAAGAAAAAAACGAAAAAACAAAGAAGAAGAAAAGAAAACCAAATAAAAAAGAAAAGAAAAGGAAAACAAGGAAACCGGAGGAAATCAGTGGAAAAAAGAAAAGGAAACAAATAAAACAAGAAAACAGGAGAAACCCAAGAAAAGAAAAGAAAAACTAAAGAAAAGAGAAAGAAAAAAACCAATAGAACCGGGAATAAAACGATGAAAAATGGTGCAAAAACAAAGAAAAATTAAAAATTTAAAACAAGAACGCCATCAAGAAATAAAAACCGAAAGAAAAAAAAAAGGAAAAAAAACAGAGAAGAACGCAACATACACAACTATAAGTGAAGGAGTGATAAGAACGGGCGAGCGGGCGTGAGCGAGTGCTAAGAACGGACTGGCCTAGTATTGTACAACACTCGAAAAAACTTCAGATGAGGCAGCCGCCAGCCACGGGGCGCATAGTGGCGAACCAACTGCAGCCAAGCAGCGTGTGGTTCAATCAGTAAAAATTCCCAAAAGAAGAAATGAGATAGAGGGATCAAACCACCTCCCGTTGGGGAATGAACACGGCTAGCCACTGAAATACATGAGCATGCGTGTATATATACGGAGCGAGGGTACATAAGAGCTATCAACAACAACAGATCTAAACATGTATTGAAACTAGAAATGCAAAAAAAATTACAAAAGGAAATAGTGATATATTTTTTGGAACGCAAACATTTTAAGATTTGTGAATTTTAAAAAAACTCAAACATTTTTATAAACCATAAACAGTTTTTAATCTGTGCATATCTTTTGGAAAGCAGGAACATTTTTGGAAATTTTTAAAGAAATTGAAACACGTATGGTTTTTTTCGAAAACATGGTCATTTTTTTAATAGAATGGGAAACTTTTTTTGAAACTCTGAACAAAATTTGAAAGGCTAACCTTTTTAGATCTGTGAACAATTTGGGGAAACGGGGACAGTTTTTGGAACTCTGAACAATTTATGAAATCGTCAACATTTTTGCAAATTTACGGGAAGTTTTTCAAAAAAAAAAGAAAATTTTCTAAAATTTGGAACATATATATATAATCACATTTTTTGAAATTTGTAAAATAAAATTATTTGAGAAAAAAATAAAATAGGAACACTTTTTGAAATTCTGGACAATTTTGAACACTTTTTGACCTTGTGAACATTTTTTGGAAAATATGAACAATTATTGAAAACGTGAACAGGTTTTTGAAATTTCAAACATTTTTAAAAGTGAAGAATTTTTCAATTTATTAATTTTTTGGAAATAATAACATTTTAAAATTGTGAAGAAATTTGAAAATTACAAACATTTTTTGAAATTGCAAACAAAATTTGAAACATGAACATTTTCTAAATTCCAACTATATTCAAAATTTTCAAACCAGGTTTGAAAATAAAAATAAAGTTGAAAAATAAAAAATGGAAAAAGGAAAGAAAAAGAATAAAGGGAAATTTTAATAAGAAAAAGAAAAAAAAAGAAAGAAAAGAGACAGAAAAGGAAAAAACAAGAAAAGCGGAAGTGTGCTGCCTATCAGGGGCGCTCCTGTGCGGAACCCTGATAGTTGGCCGTAATATGCGGCAAGTAAGGTTTTCTGGTACGCTGGCTATAAGTGAGATATAGGGTTTGAGAGACATAGTCGCGCCTAATACCTTAGACCATCACTTAATAACCGTACATGTTTTTCTTGTTAAAGAAATAAAGGCCCAAGGCCCAGTTTGATAAAGGAAATAATGGTTCGGCTTATTCTTCATGGAGACAAGGCACCATAAGAAAAAAAAACTTGCACTCCTCTGATGGCACTTTCGGCAGTTGGGGTGGGGTTGCTCTGTGCTCGCAAGTACCTGGGCTGGGTGCTTCGTGCACATGTACCTATGATAGAGTGAAACGGTTGTTTGAGAAGAGCTTTAACTGCTAGGTGTTCATGTGTCCCTCCCGTGCTGGCCATGGCCTACCGACAGTGGTGTTTCCATGTGTAAGCAGTGGGGTCAGCTGACCCACAACTTTTTTGATTACAAGTCTAGTTCTATTCATGTTTGTGTGAAAAAATAGGACATTTTAGATAGATTAGTGCATTTGAACCCATAGCTTTTTGGTGCTGGCACCGCCGGTGCCTACAGTGCTGCAGTGCCGTCGTATGTCAGCTATGGGGCTTGATCGCGCAAGGGAAGCGGCCAGCTGTTGCATCCAAACTTTCCAACCAATTTCGCTTAATCGTTCTTTGATCAGCTACGTAATCTAATCCATCGTGAATTGCCAAGGTCGATCTACTCAAGAAAACACGGCAACTAGTAGTCATTAACTCATCATAGGCCAAGGCAGCGGAGAGCTGTTGCATCTAATTTTATCAGTTCTTTGATCAGCTACGTAATCTAATCCATTGTGAATGGCCAAGGTTTATAGTAGTGCATCAACTGGGATTATTCATCGGGTGCGTAGGAACGAAGGAGGAAGACGCAACGCGTGGTTGAACAACTCAAAGTCTGAAGAGTAAGCACAACCGCGTGCTTGCTCACTAATCATATGTCACGCCCTTTGTTTATTCTCCTCCTACTCGTTGACGTTGCTCTCGGCCGACTCCGTCAGCCCATCAAGTCAGCTCCTTCCATCGTCCTCTGCTTATTAATGCCAATGGAGATTCATCAGCACTAACCACCCCGTGATCCAGTCCTCGCTTAGCGCCTCCACTGTCCACCCTCAACGCCTCCAGCCTCCCGTCCCAGGTTTGTGCTGCTTAATGCTAATCGAGATTTATACACTTATTAGTTCCTCGTATGTTTCATTGCGAATGGATAACAAGTCTGAATCTTTTAGATCTCTGTTACCTTGCTGTGTTTACATCTTCTCTCTTGTGTTTGGTTACGTGCCGCCAACTCTGATCCAGTCGTGTCCAAGTGTACTCCAGCATGGACAATTTCCAACATAGTGAACTTCTTGCCCTGGAGACGGCGTTAGGCAAGGAAAGCGGGGATCCAATCGTCATTCCTATCTCCGTTTTGAAGGCCATCACGAACAATTTCTCTGACGATCAAGAAATCGGTTGCGGTGGGTTTGGAGCGGTTTACAAGGTACTACGTGCACACATAAGCTCGCACCTACGCCCATGGTCGTAACCTTTCTTTTACAAAAAAAGGATTACCTCGGCCTCTGCATCATAGGATGCACACAGCCAACATGGTCGTAACCTTCATGCTGATAATTATGCTTTGAACTGCAGGGCACGCTTGGAAATGGGATGGTTGTTGCCGTGAAGAAGCTCCACCAAAATGTTGGAGTTCTTTCCAAAAATTTCAATAGTGAGGTCGATTGTCTTAGGTCAAGCACAAAAATATAGTACGGTTCCTAGGGTACTGTTAGGACACGCAAAAGGTACTAATGTCGTTTCAAGGAAAAAATGTCTGGGCAGAAGTGCGGCAGAAGTTATTATGCTTCGAGTACCTAAGTAAAGGGAGCCTTGCAGACTATCTCACTGGTAAGATCAGCCATGTTATCTTTACATATAGCAAATGTCTTGAATTTTGTTCTTTTTTTTCCCTCGAAATTGCTTTTGGATCCCAGGCTGCATGGAGCTTGGATTTTCGAAAAATGTGAAAAATCATAATTTTAAGGGTTAAAAGAATATGATAAAATACACACATATCTTTTTTTTTCTCGAAAAACTTCTGATATATTCATCGTCAATCATGGTAGAACAACGAACACTGGAAATAATAAAAATTACATCTAGATCCATAGACCACCTAGCGACGACTACAAGCACTGAAGCGAGCCGAAGGCGCGCCGCCGTCATCGCCCCTCCCTCGCCGGAGCCGGACAAAACTTGTTGTAGTAGACAGTCGGAAAGTCGTCGTGCTAACGCCCCATAGGACCAGCGCACCAGAACAGCAACCGCCGCCAATGAAGAGTAGTAGTGTAGATCAGAACGATCCAAGCTGAAAACACACAAACGTAGACGAACGACGACCAGATCCGAGCAAATCCACCAAAGACAGATCTGCCGGAGGCACACATGCACACGCCCACCGACGATGCTAGACGCGTCACCGGGACGGAGGCTAGGCGGGGAGAACTTTATTCCATCTTCAGGGAGTCGCCGCCGTCTCGTCTTCCTGAGTAGGACACAAATCCTAACAAAACTCAAAGGAACCTCTAGAAACGGAGCCCTCCCACCGGCAAGGGCCACCGTGCCTCCATGTCCCTAAGGCCACTGAAGACGAGGCGGACCGGTGGCGGTGCCTGCAGGAGGCAAAGAAACCCTAATTTCTTTAGGGAGGAGGCAGCTGCCTGCGAGCAGAGCCAATGCACACATAAATACACACGTTTCTATATCTACATGAAGGTTCTTTTTCTGGTTCGTATTTCGAAAAACCGACCGGTTACCAATTCTTTTGTTGAACCCCGAGAAACAGCACTACCGTTCGAATTTCTTGAAATAATTAAATTTAAAGGCTAAAAATATGTCAAATAGGCAATATAGGCATGTGTTAGTGTTACTCAAATGCTTGGTCTGTCGGAAAGGTGTGTAAGGGCATCTCCAACACCGACCCCAAATTGGACACTGTATTCGTCCGTGGACCAATGGGGACCAGTCCGTGGACAGTGATGCGGGATGCAGGAGCCGGTCATCCAACGGTGACCGCATACATTTCAAAACAAATTTGAAGAAACTAGACGAAATTCATGCAAACCTGATAATTTTCATATAAACCGGAGCACATTCATTACACTTTCGACATATTTCATTAAAAAAAGCGACCGGGCCTAAACCTAGTCTACGGTGCCGCCCGTCTTCCAAGTCCTTATTGTTCCCTTCCGGCGCTGGCTGTGTCCATGTCCGGCGGCGATGAGACCCGTGAAGTGAAGGTGGGGTCGCCGGTGAGGAAGAGTAGGACATGGGACACGGACCGGCCCACTTGGGAATCGAGGCCCCACAGCCTCCCATGCACTACTGTTCCTCATCGGAGTTCGCAACCTGTCCGTCGCCGGTGGACATGGACGGGGCGGCACGCTCGTCGTGCCACCGGCGCCAATGAAACGTCGTTGGCGGCGCAAAGGACGTGCAGCTGCCGCTATTGTCGTCCGTGATTGCCAACGCCGCCAACGCCGCCTCCGTGTCCGGCTGCGCCGTGACCGCGTTGGGAGCGGCCTCGTAGAGTGCCCGCTGCTCAGCGACAAAGTTGGGGTTCTCCACCACCATGGCCGTCGCGGTTTCCTCGTTCGCACGCTCGTCGTAGATTTGGCCCTCCGGCCCGCCAGCCGGTGCTGCTCGAGAAGGGAGAGGTTGTACCACTGCTCCTGACATAGGCGCATGCGCCGAATGCTCCTCAGCCATGGCAGCGTTGAAATCCGTCTACGCCTGCTCCATGGTCAGGCCGACATGGACTGCCGTTGGTAGGGGCGCTGAGTCGTCATCAGAGCCCGTCTCCATCGTCGGGTCATTGTCGGAGACCTCCGAGGAGCTGGCCAGCATGCCAGCCTCTATCCGTCAGTCACGGCAGCCCTGCTAGCCGACCGCAATGGCGGCCACCTCATGCTTCTGCTCCGTCGAGAGGATCTCCCACAACGTGTTACCACTCATGGTCATGGCTGATGTGGTGCATGTGAGAAGGATGTGGAGCGGACGTGTTATGGTGCGGTTTGTGCCGGGAGTGACTTCATTTAAATAGCGGATGTCGTTCAGGCCAAGCGGCAGGGTGTGTCAATGAGGGCATCGGAGTTGGTTTCTTGGCCGACGTGCCTGTTTAATGGCGGCAGACGAACGGCCGGGCAACCCGTTTGAATGAGGTAGATATTTTTCACGTCACGTCCAATAACATCTCTCCGGCATTCAACAAGGGCGTACCACGGGGACGCGGCACGGGCGGTGCTCTTCGTCGGCGAGCCGCTTTGATGCCGACACAAGTGAGAGGTCACGTCCGCTCTAGAACGGCAAGAATGCGAAGCTAGCGCTCTAGAACGGCAAGAATGCGGGGCAACCGCTTCGGACGGGAAAGGGTATGGGCGAGGTAGAGGGTTTTGGGTGGGTCCGGGATGTCGGACATGGGCGTGGAAGTGGTCCGTACACTCGCAAATCCGTCTCCGGTTTGCTTCCGGTCTGCGGGAAAAAGGACGTTCGGACCGCGTTGAATGGCAAAACACGTCCGGACCGTCACTAGTACAAAACAGGGCATCGGTCCACCCCTGAGAAGCCCATTAGTCCCGGTTCACTCACGAACCGGGACCCATGGGGGCATCGGTCCCAGTTCGTGAGGCCCGGGCGCCGGCCGGGCCTCGTGGGGCATTGGTCCCGGTTCGTCTGACCCCTTTTGTCCCGGTTCGAGACACGAACCGGGACCAATGCGCCTCGCTCCTGGCCCACAACCATTGGTCCCGGTTTGTGGCTGGAACCGGGACTAAAGGTGACCCCTTTAGTCCCGGTTCCAGCCACGAACCGGGACCAATGCGCCTCGCTCCTGGCCCACAACCATTGGTCCCGGTTTGTGGCTGGAACCGGGACCAATGGTTGGCCTATATATAGCCCCCGCCCGCGAGCAGAGCAATGCATTGCTCTGTTTTTTTGCCCGGCCGTGGGAGAGCATTTGTGGTCCTCTAGCTCACCTCCTATGCACATGAGGTGTTCGATGAAATGCCCGAGCCACACTTAAGCTTTCTCCTCTCGAAGCTCCTTGTCCAAGCTCCATTTTCCTCAAGATTTGTCTAGGTTTGGCGGTCCGTCCTGTCCCGTCCCCGTCCTCACCGCCGTCGATCGCCCGCGCCCATCTCGGCGCCGGCAACACCGTGGTTAGCCTCTTCTTCTTATCTTCTTTCTAGAAGAAAAAAGTTCTTACTTGTGTGTTTTAATTAGATGCTCTAGAGAGTTATATGTTGTTCAATAATAAGAACTATATAACGCACGCAGATGAACCAGCAATGGATGTATGGTGACCGACGCACCTCCGAGTATATTAAGGGCCTGCATAATTTTCTCAAAGCGGCTGAGGCAAACAAGCAGAATGGTTTTATGCATTGTCCATGTACTGTCTGTGAGAATACGAAGGCTTTCTCCAACTCTAAAACCCTTCACTTCAACCTGCTTGAGAAGGGCTTTATGCCACACTATAATGTTTGGACCAAGCACGGAGAAAGAGGGGTTATGATGGAAGACAACGAAGAAGAAGAGGATGATGACAACTACCCACCCCCTGAATACGGTGATGCTGCAATGGGGGAAGCTGAAGATCAAGAGGAACCAGACGATGTGCCCGATGATGATCTTCGCCGGGTCATTGTTGATGCACAGAGAGAATGCGAAAGTGAAAGGGAGAAGTTGAAGTTCGATCGCATGTTAGAGGATCACAAAAAAGGGTTGTACCCAAATTGCGAAGATGACAACAGAAAGCTCGGTACCACACTGGAATTGCTGCAATGGAAGGCAGACAATGGTGTATCTGACAGGATTTAGTTCGCTGCTGAAAATAATGAAGAAGAAGCTTCCAAAGGATAACGAATTGCCCGGCAGTACGTACGAAGCAAAGAAGGTTCTATGCCCTCTAGGATTGGAGGTGCAGAAGATACATGCATGCCCTAATGACTGCATCCTCTACCGCGGTGAGTACGAGGATTTGAACGCATGCCCGGTATGCGGTGCATTGCGGTATAAGATCAGACGAGATGACCCTGGTGATGTTGAGGGCGAGCGCCCCAGGAAGAGGGTTCCTGCCAAGGTGATGTGGTATGCTCCTATAATACCACGGCTGAAACGTCTGTTCAGAAACAAAGAGCATGCCAAGTTGATGCGATGGCACAAAGAAGACCGTAAGAAAGACGGGAAATTGAGAGCACCCGCTGACGGGTCGCAGTGGAGAAAAATCGAGAGAAGGTGGGGGGACTTTGCAGGTGACGCAAGGAACGTATGGTTTGGTTTAAGTGCAGATGGCATTAATCCTTTTGGGGAGCAGAGCAGCAATCATAGCACCTGGCCCGTGACTCTATGTATCTATAACCTTCCTCCTTGGTTGTGCATGAAGCGGAAGTTCATTATGATGCCAGTGCTCATCCAAGGCCCTAAGCAACCCGGCAATGACATTGATGTGTACCTAAGGCCATTAGTTGAAGAACTTTTACAGCTGTGGAATGGAGAAGGTGTACGTGTGTGGGATGAGCACAAACAGGAGGAATTTGACCTACATGCGTTGCTGTTTGTAACCATCAACGATTGGCCTGCTCTCAGTAACCTTTCAGGACAGACAAACAAGGGATACCACGCATGCACACACTGTTTAGATGACACCGACAGTATATATTTGGACAAATGCAGGAAGAATGTGTACCTGGGGCATCGTCGATTTCTTCCGACCAACCATCAATGTCGAAAGAAAGGAAAGCATTTCAAAGCTGAGGCAGATCACCGGAAGAAGCCCGCCCTCCGTACTGGTGATCACATACTTGATATGGTCAATGATTTACAAGTAATCTTTGGAAAGGGTCCTGGCGGACTATCTGTTCCGACTGACGATGCGGGACGCGCACCCATGTGGAAGAAGAAATCTATATTTTGGGACCTACCCTATTGGAAAGACCTAGAGGTCCGCTCTGCAATCGACGTGATGCATGTGACGAAGAATCTTTGCGTGACCTGCTAGGCTTCTTGGGAGTGTATGGGAAGACAAAAGATACACCGGTGGCACGGGAGGAACAGCAACGTGTGCATGAAAAAGACGGCATGCATCCAAAGCAGTATGAAGGTCCTGCCAGCTACGCTCTTACCAAAGAAGAGAAGGAAATCTTCTTTGAATGCCTGTTCAGTATGAAGGTCCCGTCTGGCTTCTCGTCGAATATAAAGGGAATAATAAATATGGCAGAGAAAAAGTTCCAGAACCTAAAGTCTCATGACTGCCACGTGATTATGACGCAACTGCTTCCGGTTGCATTGAGGGGGCTTCTACCGGAAAACGTTCGATTAGCCATTGTGAAGCTATGTGCATTCCTCAATGCAATCTCTCAGAAGGTGATTGATCCAGAAATCCTGTCAAGGTTAAGGAGTGATTTGGTGCAATGTCTTGTTAGTTTCGAGCTGGTGTTCCCACCATCTTTCTTCAATATCATGACGCACGTCCTAGTTCATCTAGTCGACGAGATTGTCGTTCTGGGCCCTGTATTTCTATACAATATGTTCCCCTTTGAGAGGTTCATGGGAGTCTTAAAGAAATATGTTCGTAACCACGCTAGGCCAGAAGCAAGCATCTCCATGGGCCATCAAACAGAGGATGTCATTGGGTTTTGTGTTGACTTCATTCCTGACCTTAAGAAGATTGGTCTCCCTCAATCGCGGTATGAGGGGAGACTGACTGGAAAAGGCACGCTAGGAGCGGACTCAATAATATGTAGGGACGGGCATTCTTGGTCTCAAGCACACTACGCAGTTCTACAGAATTCTACCTTGGTGACCCCGTATGTCGATGAACACAAGAATATTCTGCGCTCCAAACACCCGGAGCAGTGTGACGACTGGATTACATATGAACACATCAGGACTTTCGGCAGTTCGTTGCAAACACGTCTCATGGGTGACAACACTGTTTCTGATGAGCTGTACTCGTTGGCCAGGGGACCATCTTCGACTGTATTGACTTACAAAGGGTACGAGATAAATGGGAATACATTTTACACAAACGCCCAAGATCAAAAGAGCACCAACCAAAACAGCGGTGTCCGCTTTGATGCAGCAACCAAGAGGGGAAAGGACACATATTATGGTTACATAGTGAACATATGGGAACTTGACTATGGACATGATTTCAAGGTCCCTTTGTTTCAGTGCAAATGGGTCAATCTGTCAGGAGGCGGGGTACAGGTAGACCCACAGTACGGAATGACAACAGTGGATCTCAACAATCTTGGGTACATAGACGAACCATTCGTCCTAGCCAATGATGTGGCGCAGGTTTTCTATGTGAAGGACATGTCTACCAAACCGAGAAAAAGAAAAGATAAGGAAGCGAATACATCATACGATGAGCCAAAGCGCCACATAGTTCTTTCAGGAAAAAGAGACATCGTGGGATTGGAGGGCAAGACAGACATGTCTGAAGATTATGAAAAGTTTCATGAAATTCCTCCCTTCAAAGTCAAGGCTGACCCAAGCACCCTGTTAAACGATGAAGATTATCCATGGTTACGGCACAATAAGCAAAGGACACAAGCGAAGAAAAAGTGAAGACTTTCTCTCCACAACTATATCATTGCAGTTACATGTGAAGAAATTAAATGCCTTTTGTAACAGATGAGTTTTCGTCCGAAACCCTGATACTTCGAAAGAGATTGTCCGTTTTGTACACGAAGTGCATCCAGTTTTTGCCGTAACCCTCTCAACTTTTTAGCACATGCTATGTGGGTGAAATGATGATACCATGCCAACTTTCAACCTTTTCAGACTTCATTTGAAGTGCTTTTCAATTTCAGGGTCATTTAGCTCAAAGAATGAACTAATAGCAAAAAGAATGAACTAGAAAACCTTTATGAAACTCTAATAGCAAAAATAATGAACTAAAAATAATTAATTAAAAAATTCTGTTATGATCAACTAAAATAAAACTATAATATTCTTCAATAGCAAAAAGAATCAACTAAAAAGCTTTTATAAAACTCTAATAGCAAAAGGAATCAACTAAAAATATTTTATAAACCTCTAGTATTTATGAAACTAAAATTATATAAAGTTTATGCAACTAAAGTTATCAAAGTATTTTTTGTTCAAAACATTAATAGCAAAAAGAATTTTCATAAAGAATTTTTTTAGAAACTTTAATAGCAAACTAAAATAACAAAATCTGTTTTTGGTTAAAACAGACATTTAAAATTACCTAAAAATTACCAAATTGAATATAATGATAAAACACAGTAATATTAAATAGCAGGAAAAAGAATCACTCAAAAATATATTTTTATAGTAAAGTTATTCACAAACTAGTGATTCACACCAATTTAAAAGAATTCAAATTTAAACTATTCAAATTTGGAAACTAATGGCACTAACAGAAAGTTTATAATTTTTGTGACCTAAAAGCAAAAAGAATCACTCAAAAACTGTAAGTAGAAACAAAAGAAAATAAATAAAGCAAAAAAGAAAACAAAAAAAGTAGAAAAAAATTAAAAAAAAATGTCGCCTAGTGGGCCACGACGGCCTGAATACGACTAGAAATCCAACCATCTAGTTGGGCCAGGATTCAGGCCCGCAGAAGGCCCAGAAGGTCCACAGGCAGAGGTGTGTGCGATTAGGCCCGTAAGCCTGCTATTGAGAGGAGCTCGAGAGGGCTGGCGCAGCAGCGCTTATAAACCACTCTCGAGCCCTCTCAGCTAGCGAGGTGGGACTAAACTTTTGGCCCCGGGCAGCACCACCCTTTAGTCCCGGTTGGTGGCACCAAACGGGACCAATGCCCACCTTTGGTCCCGGTTGGTGGCACCAACCGGGACCAATGCCACCCTTTAGTCCCGGTTGGTGCCACCAACCGGGACCAAAGGTCTCTGCTTCCCGCCCTTTGGGCTGACGAAAAGAGACCTTTGGTCCCGGTTGGTGGCACCAACCGGGACTAAAGGGTGGCATTGGTCCCGGTTGGTGCCACCAACCAGGACCAATGCTGAGTGTATATAACCAGCACTTGTGAAATTTCACAGTTTTCATCGCCACTTCGCCCGACGACGCCGACCTCCTCGACGCCGCCAGGCTGCCCCGACGCCGTCCACCGCCCACGCCGTCGCCATCGCCAGGCCCCTGCCCCGTCGTCGCCGTCGCCGTCGCCGTCGTCGTCCCCGAGCCCGTGGCCCTGCCCCGCCCCGGAGCCCACGCCCCTGCCCCGTCGTCGCCGTCGTCGTCCCCGAGCCCGCGGCCCTGCCCCGCCCCCGAGCCCACGCCCCTGCCCCGTCGTCGCCGTCGCCGTCGCCGTCGTCGTCCCCGAGCCCGCGGCCCTGCCCCGCCACCGAGCCCATGCCCCTGCCCCGCCCCCGAGCGCGCCCGGCCGCGCCCCTGCCCCGGCCCGCCCCCGCCGTCGCCGTCGCCGGCGCCCTCGCCGCCCCCGCCGTCGCCGTCACCTTCGCCGGCCGCCCCCGCTATGAGCCGCCGCCGCCCCTGCTCTGTGCAATTTTTTTTATATGATGAATGTTTTTGTTCATATATGATGTATATATGTATGTGGCTATATGTATGTATGGATGGATGTATATATGATGTTTTTTGTTCATAGCATTTTTTGTTCATATATGTATTTTTTTCATATATGTGGCTATATGTATTTTTTTTGTTCATAGCATTTTTTTGTTCATAGCATTTTTTTCCATGTATGTATGTGGCTATATGTATGTATGTCGCCGTCGCCCTCGATCTCCTACCCCCTCCCGCCCCTACCCGACAAACTCTCGAGGCCACCCAAACCCCTAGAAGAAAACTCCGGTAAATTCGACATGAGGGGGGACGTCGGACATATCGGGCGACCAACTCTCGAGGCCACGCAAACCCTAGAAAAAAAAGCGTTGTCGATCTCCTACCCCCCCCTCCCCTACCTGACAAACTCTCGAGGTCAGCCAAACCCCTAGAAGAAAACTCCGGTAACTTCGACATGAGGGGGGACGTCGATCAACCCCCTCTCGCCCGACCAAACACTCGAGTCCACCCAAACCGGGACTGAGATGTGATAGGTAGTATTTTTTTTGTTCATAGAAAACTCCGGTAACTCTCCAACATGAGGGGGAACGTCGATCGATCAACCCCCTCTCGCCAAACCGGGACTGAAAAAGCGTTGTCGAGGCCACCCCAAACCCTAGAAGTGTTGTCGAGGCCACCCCAAACCCTAGAAGCGTTGTCGAGGCCAACCAAATTTACCAAGTTAAATGAGTTAAATGAGTTAAAAGAGCATTGTTGAGGCCACCCCAAACCCTAGAAGAGTTGTCGAGGCCACCCAAATTTACCAAGTTAAAAGAGCGTTGTCGAGGCCACCTCCCCGATAACTTCGACATGAGGGGGACGTCCGACATGACATGAGGGGGGACGTCGGACGTCGGACATGAGGGGTGAGCGTCGTTGTCGTCTACCCCCTCCCCGATAACTTCGACATGAGGGGGGACGTCGGACATGACATGAGGGGTGAGCGTCGTTGTCGTCTACCCCCTCCGGTAACATAGATAACTCCGGTAACATAGATTTATCAAGAATGCCCCCATTATGGATGTGCACAAGTTGATCCAATTTTTTTTTGATCTCATCTATATATATTCTTTATATGTCACGTTGTCTGTCAAAGTATTGAAGAAATCCATGGCTTCATCATTAGCCGGAAGTAACATGCGTATGATGCTATGAAGCTCTTCAAAGTTGTTTTGGAACAGAGTTCCGGATAGAATAATTTGCTTTTTGGTACGAATTTCAGCAAAGGCCTTCCAAATAGCGATATTCGGAAGGCTCTTGCTGAACTTCGTACCAAAAAGCTAATTAATTATCCTATCCGGGACTCCGTTCCAAAACAATTTTGGAGAGCTTCGTACCATTATGCGCCTGTTACTTCCGGCTAATGATGAAGCCTTGGTTTTCTTGAATCCTTTGACACTAGACAACGTGACATATAGAAGGGTAGATGAGATCAGGAAAAATATGGACCATTTTCTGCACATTCAGAATGGCGCCATTTTGTTAAATCCCTTAAAGGTTAAGAGAATCCCTTGTTTGACATTCATGAGAGAGGCGGTCCGGACGTCGGACATTCATGAGAGAGGCAGTCCGGACGTCGGACATTCATGTTTGTATATTAATTGCCATGTTGTAATATTTGCAGAAACTATGGATCAAAGAGACTTGGAACAAGAACAGTTGTTGGGGAAGATAATCCTCGCCGGAGGTGATGCTGTCTTGTCGTTTCTCAACGACACCGATGGAACAATGGAGGAGGAAGGACATGATCATGATGGCTCCGGTGACATGATCATGATGGCTCCGGAGGTGCTGACTAGCTAATTGATGCATTAATTGTTTTGGTATGTACATATATTAACTCTTCTTTCTTCTTTTATTGCCCTCCGGATCGAGCCAAACTTCGGTAACGAGACGAGGCCCGAAGAAGAGGTTGCGCAAGGATGAAAGGTTCACGATCACAGCACTCGCGGACGATGGCCTACCGATTGAACCCAAGCGGACCAAGGACGCATTTTCTGCTCAGTGCGGAGCTATTGTTAGGGACAACATCCCGATCAGCATCAAGCAATGGAATAAGCCTAAGGACGACGCCCCTGAAGGTGATTATGTCACCGATAGACAGAAAGATGATCTTTGGACCCTGCTGAAGGCAAATTTCACCCTACCGCCAGAGGAGGATCCGAATAAGCCCGTTATAGAGCCACTGGTCAAGGCGTGTGCTCTTAAGAAGATGGCAGATCTATTCAGGAGGTGGAAGAAGGAGTTGAAATCAAAGTTTGTCGACAAAGGTGAGACTCCAGAATTCATCGGCCGATTTGAGAAGATAAGAGATCACTGGCCCGCATTTGTGGCCTACAAGACATCAGACAAGAGTAAGAAAATGTCAGAGACAAACAAGAACAACGCTGCAAAGAAGCATTATCACCATCACACGGGGTCAGGTGGCTACCTCAAAGCCCGGCCGTTGTGGGACAAAGCTGAGAATGACCTGATTGCTAAAGGGGTCGAACCAGAGACATTGAACTGGCCAGGCCGTTCAAGGACTTGGTTCTTCGGGGTTGGGGGAACTTTGGACCCTGAAACAGGGAAGTGCCGTTGGACGGATGAGCAACTTGCAATACCCGTCACGAAGCTTCAGAAGTATATCACCGCAGCGCAGGAAGGGACGTTCATTCCCGACAGAGAGAAGGACGAGCTGACTGAGGCCCTAGGGAATGCTGAGCACCCTGGACGAACACGAGGCACACCAGGCTCCGTTCCGTGGAAGTTTGGGTTTCCCGACGCAGGCGGTTACAGAAGCCGGGAGAGAAAGAGGAAAGCGGAGCTGAGCGACATGCAGAAGATGAGTGCAAGACTACAAAAGCTAGAGGAAGCTGAGAGCCAGCGAGCTGCCGGCCAACTATCTCAGCGGCACGAAGCTACCCCAGAAGCTACCCCGCCATCTCAGCGGAGAAGCAGCGTGGCTTCCATGGAGCCCGTTCAGACTGACTTCACGGAGCCTATCTACCCCGTGGATACTATCACGGAGGCTCAAAATTGCGAGCTTATGACGAAATGCCATAACCTCACTTTCAAGGCGGCTCTCGGCTCTGTTGCACCTCCTCAACCCAACGGAACTTTTCACTGCCTTCCGATTCCATATGGCTATGCTGTTGTGATGGTGGATGAAGTAATGGAGGGATTTGAGGAGCTCGAGCTTTACCACTCTACAGGTGAAGGGGAGAATCAGCTGGTTCGTGCTCTGAGGAGTACATGTCTATGGCAGAAGGAGTACATCAAGCTTCCAAACTGGACGCCTCCGCCTCCTCCTCCTCCTCCGGCGAGTCAGGGCACTCCGCCTCCTCCTCCTCCTCCTCCTCCGGCGAGTGATCAGGGCACTCCGCCTCCTTCTCCGGCTCCTCCGACGCGTGAGGGCACTCCGCCTCCTCCTTCGCCTACTCCGGCGCGTCGGAGCACTCCGCCTCCTTCTCCGCCTCGTCAGCAACGACGGAAGAGAGACGCCGCCGCTCCGGCGGCTAGCAGTACAAGCAGAGGCGGGTGGCAATTCAGATACGGTCCATCTCTCAAGCCTGTGGAAAAGTTACCATATGAGAGGACCGAGCAGGAAAACGAGGACATATGTCGTGCCCAAGTGAGGGACCATTTTGCAAAGAAAACTCCACCTCCGAAGGAGAAGCTAGATCCGGTGAAAGTGAAGCGCACTATCGATGCCCTGAAGCGACCACCACCGCCTCCGCCGGATTCCAACTATGACCGCATAATTACTAAGACACATGCTAAAGCGCAGCAGTCGGGAAGTACTTCCAGTGCTGCAAGAGCGAAAAAACGAAGAAGTGGGAAAACAATTCCCCAGCTCGGCGAACAGGAGAAGCAATCGTGCCCCCCGCTCAAGGTGTCTAGCGATATCGCTAATCATCCGGTGCTACTGCCCGGTACCACTCTTGATGATTACCTGCCCGATGATGTACAGTTTGAAACGGCTGAGGTAGTAGACGTCTTTAGATACGAGCACGGGAAGCCTCTCGTCAAACCTGATCATCCTCATCTAACAACGATGATGCAAAAATTGCATGACTGGTACACGGAAACCTGCAGGAAGTCTGGGAAAGACAGTTTGTTAGTCGGAATTAAAAAAGAGCATGACTTCCCTGGAGTCGACCTGCTGCCTGTTGAATTTGTGGAGTTATTTCAATTATACAATCAAAAGGCCCTCGACAAACAACTCATGACTTGCTACTGTCTGTAAGTATTACTTCTATAATTAAGTCTCTAGCTCAGCTCGTTCATTGCATGTATATATAATTATCCTCACTATATTATGCAGATTGAAGATGGTCGAATGCCAAAAAATAGGAATCTTCGACGTTGGGTTCATTAGCCCAAATACCGTAAATGAATGGTCGGTACGAAAGGCGGCTGAAGATACCGAGAACAACTTACTACAAACGTTCCTTACACATCAAAACAAAAGGGAAATACTCTTTCCTTACAACTTCAAGTGAGTGTTACTGTCTTCTGCATATTCGGTTCCGCTTACTCGTGGTTAAGTAATGTAATTGATGAGTTATGCGTGCGCAGCTTCCACTATATTCTGCTATCCATTAACCTTGATGGGGCATTAGTAACTGTCTTAGACTCGCTCCGTAAAGATCCCAAGTATTATGCGGACATGACTGCAATGCTCCAGAAGTAAGTTCAATCAATACCGGGACCATATCGGCAACTTTCGTTCATTTCCTGATATCAAGTAATCATTTTCTTTGCCTGCCAGGGTTTGGAAAACGTTCACCGCTAAGGTTCCGAGTCTGAAGAAGGAGCTGCGATTTACACACCCCAAAGTAAGTAGTACTAGCTAGTTCCGCGCATCTCTCATTGATTCTAGTTTCATCAATACCATTATCATGCTTGCTTATCAGTTTGATTGAACTCTCTTCTCGTAAAGTGCTTGTTGCAGGCACCCAACACTCATTTATGTGGATACTACGTATGCGAGTTCATTCGCTACTATACCTCTGAACGGGCCTCCTCTGAGAAACAATTTGAAGTACGTAAACAATATTCACAATTTTATTTTATATATTACCATCAATTGTGTTGAGTTTCATTCATATATATGTATTGACCCCTTCTTTAAATTAGATCTGGCAGATGCGGGATGAACTCCTACCACATGATCGCATACGAGCAATTCAAGAGGAATTGGCGGGATTCTTTCTTGACCACGTCATACCTGAACAAGGAGAATACCATGTGAAATTGAAATTGTTGTAAGGGATGTTATATATTGTACATATGTAGCAGCGTCGGATAGATATACGAAAACTTGTTGTTCGACCAAGCACGAAGAAAGAGATGTCACTTCTCTCTATATATGTTCATGACGATCTTGTGTAATTAATGGTTTCCTTTATTTGCTTACTAGCTAGCGTCGAGTTCTCTCTATATGTGTAGTAGCTAGCGTCGACCAAGTACGGAAAAAGAGAGGTCACTTCTCTCTATTAGCTCGCTAACACAATATGAAACCCCTAAATTAACCCTCCAAAACCCCAAAACCCCCCCTTCCAAAAAAAACAAAACCCCCAGTGACTGCGCGTGGCCGCCTTTTGGTCCCGGTTGGTGTTACCAACCGGGACCAAAGGTGGAGCCTTTAGTCCCGGTTGGTAACACCAACCGGGACTAAAGGTCCTCCCTCCCCCGCCCCAGGCAGCGCCACGTGGAGGGCCTTTGGTCCCGGTTCGTAAGCAAACCGGGACTAAAGGTTTTGGGTATTAGTCCCGACCCTTTAGTCCCGGTTCCAGAACCGGGACTAAAGGCCCTTACGAACCGGGACAAATGGCCCTTTTTCTACTAGTGCGTGCGGTCCAGACGGATGCGGGCGGTTTGAGGCTTCGCGTTGGAGATGCCCTGACCTGTACACCTGGAGGTCACTGGATCAGAACCCGTATATGCGATCGATCCCCGTATCTACCACAAACCTTTTTGAGTTTTTAAGCTTTAATATAAACAATGTTCAGCCAAAACTTACTACAGCTGGGCACCCCGCGGCGGGCAGATGAGGATGCCTGAGTTGACCAGTGGAGCAGGCGATGGTATGTATGTGAATCATGTTAAAGTTGCAAAAAAAAATATTCAAAATATTTTTTGAATACGTTCGAATGAAAAGATTCCAAGATTCTACAAGAATTGTCGTTTACTTTTACGTTATTTTATTAAAGGCTTTGATAGTAACTTCATCAAATAGTTTATTTTTCATGGGTAATGGACAAAATTAAATCTACGTCTCATACTTCATGCATATGTGACTCAAAATTTACGTGTTTGCTTTTTATAATGTGATATGTCAACATTCGATTGTACTTTAGCTGTCTAAATTCCAACGTGCACGTGTATCTTACTAGTTCAGGGGTGTGTTAACATTTCTGTAAAATTTCATATGGAATATGTTTTTCTTGTGTGTGTAGCTCACACCCAATACGGATGTCATTAATAAAATTTACATAACCATACCATACATCATTATGTACTATTCTCTCACAAACCTTTTGGAGTTATTAAAAAAATGCTGCACTAGTAGAAAACAGGGTTTTGGTTCTGGCCAGATCAGAGCAATACTCCCGGTCATGTTACGAACCGGGACTAATGTGAGCATCAGTCCCGCTTCGAGTGGCTAGGACGCCTGCCGGGCCTCGGCAGGCATCAGTCCCGGTTCGACCGGGACCTTTAGTTCCGGTTCCAGACACCAACCGAGACTAAAGGGCCTCGCTCCTGGCGCAACCCCTTTAGTCCCGGTTTGTGCGCGAGGCCCTTTAGTCCCGGTTGGTGTCTGGAACCGGGACTAAAGGTTAGTCTTCAGTCCCGGTTCTAGACACCAACCGGGGCTAAAAAGATGCCTATATATATCCTCGCCCCTGCCCGCCCTCTCCTCTGTTTTTTGGCCGTAGAAGGTGGAAGGTGTGTGTGCTACTCTGTTCTCACTTCTTATGCACATGAGGTGTTCGATGAAATGCCCGAGCCACACTTAAGCCTTCTCCTCTGTTCTTCCTCCAAGCTCGACCTCCAAGCTCCATTTTCCCCAAGATTTGTCTAGATTTGGCGGTGCACCAACTATCCAAGTGTTCTAAAAGGTTAGCAACTTCATCCTTTCATCTCTCACTGCTAGTTTAGCTCATTTCATATGCTCTAGAAGTAGAGTGGTTTGTGGGTTTTAGTGGAGGAGTGTATGTGGGAGTTTATTTGATTTAGATGCACAATTTGAGCTCAAATTAACTTCTTAGTTTGCACATGTGTAGGGTGCCATCCCGTCCCCGTCCCCGTCCTCACCGCCGTCGATCGCCCGCGCCGATCTCGTCGCCGGCACCACCATGGTGAGCCTCTTGTTCTTATCTCTTTTTAAAAGAACAAATTCTTACTTGTATGATTTAGATAGCTACTTGTATAATTTTCTTACTTGTATTATTGTTTGTTATTATATAGTGCCATGGTTTTGGTATCCGCCCCCGTCGGCTCTCGTCCGGTCTATGATTCGGATGTGGTATATTATCTTTTATAACTATTTGTTTCATTTAGTGTTTATGACAATTATGCCGACCAACTTGACATAGATGTTTTTATCTAGGAGGTATGTGAACCAGAAATTCCAACCGACCCTCTTGTCGAGAGGTTAAATTTAGTTGAAAAAGAAAACAATTATTTGAAAGAAAAATTGAAAAGAATTGAAGAAGAGAAGATGAAATTGGAGTTGCATGTTGCCGATGTCGTCGATCTACACAAGATCCAGATGGATGCAATGCGCTTGAAGATTAGAAAGATTAGAAAATATGCCATTGATAAAGAGGCTTGGTATCATTATGCTGTTGGATCAATTATTACCTTAGTTGCGATTTTGATCGCATTTGTTGTTGCATTTAAATGTTTTACATAGTTGTATGTTGTTTTATGAGAACTATGTATGAACTTTATGTATTTATTTTTGCAGTAATAACATTTGATCACTACTGTACTTTGGTTTTAATGTGATGATGAACTTGTATTAATTTGGTCATTTCTCTATTCATGATGTTCTGTAATGGTTTTTGATATACTTCATTACATAATGCAGATGAACCGGCAATGGATGTACGGTGACCGACGCACTTCCAAGTACATTACGGGCCTGCATAATTTTATCAATGTGGCTGAGGCAAACAGTCAGAATGGTTTTATGTACTGTCCATGTGTTGTCTGTGAGAATACGAAGGATTACTCTTCCTCGAAAACCCTTCACTTCCACCTGCTTAAGAAGGGTTTCATGCCCCACTATAATTGTTGGACCAAGCATGGAGAAAGAGGGGTTATGATGGAAGACAATGAAGAAGAAGAGGATGATGACAACTATCCTATGTTCCCTGAATACGGTGATACTGCAACGGGGGAAGCTGAAGATCAAGAGGCACCAGATGTGCCCGCTGATGATCTTCGCCGGGTCATTGTTAATGCACAGAGAGAATGCGAAAGTGAAAGGGAGAAGTTGAAGTTCGATCGCATGTTAGAGGATGACAAAAAACGGTTGTACCCAAATTGCGAAGATGGCAACACAAAGCTCGGTACCACACTGGAATTACTGTAATGGAAGGCAAGGAATGGTTTATCTGACAAGGGATTTGAGAAGCTACTGAAAATAATGAAGAAGAAGCTTCCAAAGGATAACGAATTGCCTGACAGTACGTACGAAGCAAAGAAGGTTATCTGCCCTCTAGGATTAGAGGTGTAGAAGATACATGCATGCCCTTATGACTGCATCCTCTATCGCGGTGAGGAGTACGAGAATTTGAATGCATGCCCGGTATGTGGTGCATTGCGGTATAAGATCAGACGAGATGACCCTGGTGATGTTGAGGGCGTGCGCCCCAGGAAGAGGGTTCCTGCCAAGGTGATGTGGTATGCTCCTATAATACCACGGTTGAAACGTCAGTTCAGAAACAAAGAGCATGTCAAGTTGTTGCGATGGCACAAAGAAGACCGTAAGAAAGACGGGATGTTGAGAGTACCCGCTAATGGGTCGCAGTGGAGAAAAATCGAGAGAAAGAAGCCGGAGTTTGCAGGTGACGCAAGGAACTTATGGTTTGGTATAAGTGCAGATGGCATTAATCCTTTTGGGGAGCAGAGCAGCAATCATAGCACCTGGCCTGTGACTCTATGTATCTATAACCTTCCTCCTTGGTTGTGCATGAAGCGGAAGTTCATTATGATGCCAGTGCTCATCCAAGGCCCTAAGCAACCCGGCAACGACATTGATGTGTACCTAAGTCCATTAATTGAAGAACTTTTACAGTTGTGGGATATCAAAGGTGTACGTGTGTGGGATGAGCACAAACGGGAGGAATTTGACCTACGAGCGTTGCTGTTTGTAACCATCAATGATTGGCCTGCTCTTAGTAACCTTTCAGGACAGACAAACAACGGATACAATGCATGCACGCACTATTTAGATGAGACTGAAAGTATATATTTGGACAAATGTAAGAAGAATGTGTACCTGGGACATCGTCGATTTCTTCCGACCAAGCAAACCTTAAGAAAGAAAGGCAAGCATTTCAAAGGTGAGGCAGATCACCGGAAGAAGCCTGTCCCCCGTAGTGGTGATGATATATTTGATATGGTCAAGGATTTAAAAGCAATCTTTGGAAAGGGTCCTGGCGGACAATCTGTTCCGAATGACGCTGATGGACACGCACCCATGTGGAAGAAGAAATCTATATTTTGGGACCTACCCTATTGGAAAGTCCTAGAGGTCCGCTCTGCAATCGACGTGATGCACGTGACGAAGAATCTTTGCGTGAACCTGCTAGGCTTCTTGGGCGTGTATGGGAAGACAAAAGATACACCGGAGGCACGGGAGGACCAGCAACGTATGAAAGAAAAAGACGGCATGCATCCAAAGCAGTATCAAGGTCCTTCCAGCTACGCTCTTACCAAAGCAGAGAAGGAAATCTTTTTGGAATGCCTGCTCAGTATCAAGGTCCCGTCTGGCTTCTCGTCGAATATAAAGGGAATAATAAATATGGCAGATAAAAAATTCCAGAACCTAAAGTCTCATGACTGCCACGTGATTATGACGCAATTGCTTCCGGTTGCATTGAGGGGGCTTCTACCAGAAAATGTTCGATTAGCCATTGTGAAGCTATGTGCATTCCTCAATGCAATTTCTCAGAAGGTAATCGATCCAGAAATCCTACCAAGGTTACAGAATGATTTGGTCCAATGTCTTGTCAGTTTCGAGTTGGTGTTCCCACCATCCTTCTTCAATATTATGACGCACGTCCTAGTTCACCTAGTCGACGTGATTGCAATTCTGGGTCCTGTATTTCTACACAATATGTTCCCCTTTGAGAGGTTCATGGGAGTCTTAAAGAAATATGTTCGTAACCGTGCCAGGCCAGAAGGAAGCATCTCCAAGGTCCACGAAACAAAGGAGGTCATTGAGTTTTGTGTTGACTTTATTCCTGACCTTAAGCCGATTGGTGTTCCTGAATCGCGGCATGATGGGAGACTAGGTGGAAAAGGCATGCTAGGACCGAAAGCAATAATATGTAGGGACGGGCATTCTTGGGCGCATGCACACTACACAGTTCTACAAAATTCTACCTTGGTGGCCCCGTATATCAATGAACACAAGAATATTTTACGCTCCAAACACCCGGAGCAGTATGACGACTGGATTACACGTGAACACATGGGGACTTTCTGCGGTTGGTTGCAAACACATCTCATGGGTAACACCACTGTTGGAGATGAGTTGTACTTGTTGGCCAGGACACCATCTTCGACTGTATTGACTTTCCAAGGGTACGAGATAAATGGGAATACATTTTACACGATCGCCCAAGATAAAAAGAGCACCAACCAAAACAGTGGTGTCCGCTTTGATGCAGCAAACACCAATAGGGCAAAGGACACATATTATGGTTACATAGAGGAGATATGGAACTTGACTATGGACGTGATTTTAAGGTCCCTTTGTTTCGGTGCAAATGGGTCAATCTGACAGGAGGCGGGGTATAGGTAGACCCGCAGTACAGAATGACAACAGTGGATCTCAACAATCTTGGGTATACAGACGAACCATTCGTCCTAGCCAATGATGTGGCGCAAGTTTTCTATGTGAAGGACATGTCTACCAAACCGAGAAAAAGAAAAGATAAGGAAGCGAATACATCATACGATGAGCCAAAGCGCCACATAGTTCTTTCAGGGAAAAGAAACATCGTGGGAGTGGAGGACAAGACAGACATGTCAGAAGATTATGAAAAGTTTCATGAAATTCCTCCCTTCGCAGTGAAGACTGGCCCAAGCATCCTGTTAAATGATGAAGATTATCCATGGTTACGGCGCAATAAGCAAGGGACACACGCGAAGAAAAAGTTTTAACTGGAAAGTGTCACTTCGGACAAACCGGAGGGAATCTTTGTAAGAGCTAGCTAGGGCATTTTGGCATTTGAAACATGATTTTAGAATAATTATTTATTAAGTTATGAAATTTCAATTATTCCTATCTTTTTAGTATTTTAATTATACAGAGGAGTTAATCAATGCAATTATCTCCAAACAAAATATGAATGTCTTCTGAGCATTCCAGATAAGTCGCTTGAGGTTGACAGGCATAGGCCATACACACCCTCACCAGTTGTAGTGATTTCAGTCCCAAGTTTTGCAAGGTTGATCATACGCGGTTAGTCCCGGTTGGTGGCTCCATATAAAATAACAAGGTTAATATAGACATGGCTTAAACGTGTTGACATAGATGAATAGAGCAGAAGCATCGGAGATGATAAGAGAGAAACGTTGTATGACATAAAGTTGGAGGTCCAGATGAGGAGTTCTCTGGTTGCTTTCTAGTGAAACTGAGGACAACATATCAGATGGCCATTCTCGAGAATGGTCTATTGTTTTGGCATATCTCATGAACATCCAGGCACCTTTATATTATCTTACATCAGGAGTACAAACCCACATCATGAGTATGTGGGTTATACTCAAAGGGCTTTAGATTCCGGAAAAAAGATTTTGACAGCATTGATCGCCTTGTGTCATATTTTCAAAAACATATTGAAAAACCTGATGCTGGCCCTTCAATGCGAAATGTTGCGGCAATGGTACCAATGAAAAATAACTTGCTAGAACTATTTGTCACTATCTGATGAAAATCTATATCATCAAACATTGCATTCATATAAGCATTCACTCTAGCAAGCATTCTAGCAATCAAAATCCAATCAATGAATAAAGCAATAAAGAAAACAATAAGAAAAAGCAAATAGAAAGCAAAACAAAACTTCAAGGAAATCCAAATAGAAACTCCTAAGGGAACTGTAGGACTTAATTACAAATAACAAAAATAGTTTTTGTCCTAAATAAAACTTAGCAGCAAAGAAAATTACTAAACTAATAACTTAACAGAAAAGAAAATATAACATTATTAGGTTAACAAAAAGTATTTTATAATATTCTTCAATAGCAAAAAGAATCAACTAAAAAGCTTTTATAAAACTCTAGTTATGATCAAAATAATATTAACTTAAAATTATATAAAATTTATCCAACTAAAATTTTCATAAAGTATTTTTTGTTAAAAACTTTAATAGCAAAAAGAATAACAAGAAAACATAAACTAAAATAATAAAAACAAAGGAAAAAGGTATAAAACTAAAAGAGCTAAACATAATCTGTTTTTGATTAAAACATCATTTAAAAGCTTGAAATATACAGGTTTGTCCCGGTTGGTGGAACAAACCGGGACTAAAGGCCTACCTTTAGTCCCGGTTGGAGCCACCAACCGGGACTAAAGGCCCAACCTTTCGCGCCCTTTCAGCTGCCGAAAATGTGCTTTTAGTCTCGGTTAGAGCCACCAACCGGGACTAAAGACCCTTTAGTCCCGGTTGGTGGCACCAACCGGGACTAAAGGCCTCGCGCTATTTAACACCCTTCTCTCCCCCCCCCCCAATCTTCCTCCTCCATTTTCCCTCTCCGACGCCGCCAGGCTGCCTCGACGCATCCGCTCCTCGACGTCTCGTGCCCCTGCCGGCGCCGCTCTCCTCCACGCGCCCGCCTCGACGTCGTGCCCCTACGCACCCCTGCCCACGCCGCTCTCCTCCACGCGCGCCGCCCGAGCCCGCGCCGCTCCACCACACGCCGGCGCCCCAAGCTCCTCCACGCCCCGACAGGCACATCCCGACGCCGGCGCTCCTCCACGCCCGGCCCCCCGCCCCGATGAGCCCATCCCCGACGCCAGCGCTCCTCCACGCCCGGCCCCCCTCCCCGACGACCGAGCCCCCTCCCCGCGATGAGCTCCGGTGCCGGCCTTTTTTTCCTTCTCCATGTATACAAAAATGTACAATGTGTATGAATGAAATTGGATGTGTATAAAATGTTTTAGATGCATGTATACAAAAATGTACAATGTGTATGAATAAAAATTGGTATAAAAACATATATTATAAAAAATGTGAATCATGTATTTGATAGGTGTATAAAAAATATAGACATGTGGTGAGAGAAAAAAAATATAAGAAATATGATGCAAACAATGAAATAAAGGTGAGCCCCGACGATCGCCGGAGGAGGCCGCGACGATCGCCGGAGGAGTCCCCGACGATCGCCGGTGAGGAGGCCGCGACGATCGCCGGAGGAGTCCCCGACGATCGCCGGTGAGGAGGCCCCGACGATCGCCGGAGGAGTCCTCGACGATCGCCGGAGGAGTCCCCGACGATCGCCGGTGAGGAGTCCCCGACGATCGCCGGTGAGGAGTCCCCGACGATCGCTGGAGGAGTCCCCAACGATCGCCGGTGAGGAGGCCCCGACGATCGCCGGAGGAGTCCCCGACGGTCGCCGGAGGAGTCCCCGACGGTCGCCGGTGAGGAGTGCCCGACGATCGCCGGTGAGGAGTCCCCGAATGCTTATCTTTGTTTCTGTTTAAATTTTCCACGAATGCTGATGTTGGTTGTGCCGGTGCTTTTGATGTGCAGGGATCGATCTTTTCACCTCTAGGAGCACCGTCGGTCCCGTTGCCGTTGCCATCCACTACCTCCTCTATGGTCATCTAGGGGTGAGCTCGACTATCATCCTCCTCTACGGTATCATCCTCATCTAGGGGTAAAAATTAAAGAAATCTGATGCAAACAATGAAATAAAGGCGAGCTGGAGCAACGTCTCACAATGAACGAGAAATAGACATGATTTGTTTTCATAGGAATTTGTTCTCGGCGACGATGCCTGGCCCGCATCCTCGTCGTCGACTCGGCGGCGACAACCAGTTTGAGAGGCACCATGTCCGGGACTAGGCTCCGCCGGGCTGGCACTGGGAGGTGCTACCTTCCGGGGCGCGCAACTTGGTGAGGAATCGGGGTCTCGTCGTCGACCCAGAGCTTCTTTGTTGGCGGTCGCGTGGGCCACTATCGGTGCAGAGGGAGCCGACCCCCGAGAGGGTGGTACGTCGCCATGTCAGGGAGGAGGACGAGCACGTCCGTCGCTACATGGTTGCGTTGGACGACAGCTTCTCCAATACCTGGCAGTTTCTTCAGGGATCTCACCCGAGCTATGATCCTGTGATGGTTCCTTCTCTTTGGGTGTTCACCGCCCGCGGCTCAGGAACCGGGAGTCGACGTCCAGTTTGATTGGGCGAGATGTTTAGTGATATTATGTGATATTATTGTTGCATTAACTGGATTATTCGAGATGTATTAGTGATATTATATGATAATATTATTGTTGCAACTGGATTATTCGAACCGTAACTCCGATCGAAACGTTCTTTATATGCATTTGTTTCGATTTCTCTTGTAGATTATGTTTTGCCATCATCATACATGTTAAAATAAATAAACTTGTTGTTCTGTCCAGAATACTAAAACTGTATAAAATGCATATGAAATAACTTGCAAGTGATTGCAGAAACTATGGATCCGGAACACGCCAGAGACGAAGAACAAGAGAACATGTTGGAGGAAATAATCCGCGACGGAGATGATGATGATATCACCTCACATTTTCTCAACGACAACTCCGATGGTGTGGGAAGAGAAGATGATGGCTCCGGTGATCGAATGGAGGGAGAAGATGACGGCTCCGGCGGTGTTGGAGCCTTAACTGTTGCAAAGTCCGGCGAGGTATATTAATTAAGCCTCTGCTGACTAGATGCATTAATTGATTTGTATGTACATATATTAACGCTTCTTTCTTCTTTTAGCCCTCCGGATCGAGCCAACCTTCTGTAAAGAAACGAGGCCCGAAGAAAAGGTTGGGCGAGAATGAAAGGTTCACGATCGAAGAAATCGCTGCAAATGGCAGACCGACTGCTCCCAAGCGGACCGCAGACCGATTTATAAGTCAGTGCGGAGTTGTTGTTAGGGACAGCATCCCGATCAGCATTCAAGAATGGAATAAGCCAAAGGCGGACGATGGAGTTTCTTATGTTGACGATAGATCCAAAGATGAGCTTTGGAATACGCTCATGACAAATTTCAGCCTGAAAGAGGTGGATCCAAATAGCAATGTTGTAGAGCGAAAAGTCAAGGCGTGGGCTCTTAAGAAGATGGCCGAACAATTCAAGAACTGGAAGAAAAGATTGAACGAAAAGTTTGTCCTGAAAGAGAAGACTCCAACATTCATCGGTCAATATGAGAAGATGAAAGATCACTGGCCCGCATTTGTGGCATACAAGACATCGGAGAAAGGTAAGAAAAGGTCACTGATAAATAAGCAAAATGCCGCAAAGAAGGAATATCACCATGTTACGGGGTCAGGTGGCTACAAGGTTGCCCGGCCTACGTGGGACAAAGCTGAGAACGACCTTCTTGATAAAGGGATCCATCCAGAGACATTGAACTGGCCCGAACGGGCAAGGACTTGTTTCTTCGGGCATGGGGGAACTTTGCACCCAGAAACAGGAAAGTGTGTTTATACGAAAGATCAACTTGCAACACCCGTCAAAAACATTCAAGATGCAATCCAGGCCGTGCAGGAAGGGAAGTTCCATCCCGACAGAGAGAAGGACGTGCTGTCACGCGCCCTCGGGAATCCTGAACACCCTGGACGAACACGAGGCACATCAGGCTCGGTTCCGTGGAAGGATGGGTTTCCCGACAGCAGAGACACTTATAGAAGCTGAGGGAGAAAGAAGAAATAGGATGCAGACCGGCTGCGGAAGGTAGAAGAAAGATTAGCGTTGATAGAGGTACTTAACAGCCAGCGAGCTACCGGCTCATCATCTCAGCGGCACGAAGATCCTTCATTCGATACTTCCCACGGAGCTACCCCACCATCTCAGCGGAAAAGCAGCTTGGCTTCCAGTTTGCTCGATCGGCCGCCCATAGATGATATCACGGCCCCTGATCGCTACCCCGTGGATGATATCACGGAGAGGGAACATTGTGATCTACATGCGAAATGCATGAACATAACCTTGAAGGTGGCGGTCGGCTATGCCTTACCTCGTGTACCTGATGGAACTTACCATTGCTCTCCGATTCCAGATGGCTATGCTGTTGTCGGGGTGGAAGAAGTTACCAACGGATTTGAGCAGCTGGAGCTTGAGTACCCTACAGGTGAAGGGGAGACTCATCTAGGAGATGCCATAAGGACTACCATTCTATGGAGAAAGGAACACATCGTGCTTCCATACTAGACGCCGCGTCAGCAGACTCAGCCGGAGAAGGCCCCTTAGCAGACTCCTCACAGTCCAGCTCTATCTCCGTTGCCTCAGCCGTCTCCGCTGCCTCAGCCGTCTCCGCCGCATCAGCACACTCCGTCGCCTCAGCTGTCTCCGCCGCGTCAGCGGACTCTGCCGGAGGAGGCCCCTCAGCAGAATCCACCGCGTCAGCTGACTCCGCCTCCTCCGCTGCCGCAGCACCGGCCGAAGAGATCCGCCACCGCTCCGGCGGCTAGTAGTACAACAGCGAAGAAATCCTGAGCAGGTAGCGTCAAGAAGGCTCCAACCAAGTTACCATACGACATGACTGAGGAGGAAACCAAGGAGACCGTGGCTGCCGACGTGAAACGCCAGCTTGCACCGACTCGTCCAGATCCAACGGAGAAAATAGATCCGGTAAAAGCGAGGCGCTTGCTGGAAAACCTTACAAAACCACCGCCGCCTCCGCTGCTATCAAACTATGACCGCTCTATTGTAAAGTCATATAGAGATCCACAGCAGCGGTTTGGAAGTAGCAGTAGTGCAAGGGGGGAAACAATTCCCCAACTCGGCGAACAGAAAAACCAATCGTGCCCCCCGCTCAAGGTGTTTACCGATATCGCTAATGATCCGGGGGTAGCGGCCGCTGATCCTGGTTTCACTCTTGGTGATTACTTAGGCGATGAGGTACAGTTCGAAATGGCTGAGTTAGCCTTTAAATTCGAGCACGGGAAGCCTCTCGTCAGACCTAAGGAGCTCCCGCATCTACCAACGATGATGTGAAGATTGCATGACTGGTACTTGGAAGCCTCAAAGCAAGGGAGCAACTATATCATTGCGGGAGTTAAAGATGAGCATTACTTCAATGGAGACGAGGATATTTTCATTGAATTTGAAGAATTATTTCAGTTATACAATCAAGACGCCATCAACAAATCTATCGTCAGTTGCTATTGTTTGTAAGTATCATTTCTGTAATTAAGTCTCTAGCTCAGCTCGTTCATTGCATGTATGATTATCCTCACTATATATATTATGCAGAAAGAAGATCCTCGAATGCAAAAGAGGACAAATCTATGACATTGGGTTCATTAACCCAAATACTATTCATGAAGGTACGGTAAAATGGAACGCCAAGGATACAGAGAAGATCTTGCTAAGGGCGTTAATTCAACAACAAACCAAAAGGGAAATACTATTTCCTTACAACTTCCAGTGAGTGTTATACTGTCTTGTACACATCATTCTGTTTCGCTTACTCGATGTTAAGTGTAATTGATGAGTTATGCTGCGTGCGCAGGTTCCACTTTATTCTGCTAGTCATTCGGGTTGACTCAGGAAGCGTACTTGTCATGGACTCCCTACGTAAAGACCCTCAGATGTGGGCGGACCTGCGTGATATGCTCCAGAGGTAATTTCAATCATTATCGCACTATATCGGCAACTTTCGTTCATTTCCTGATATCAAGTAATTAATAACTCCTTTATTTATTTTCTTTTCCGGGCAGGGTTTGGAAACGGCTCACCAAGAAGGCTAGGGGTAAATGGAAAGAGGAGCTGCAATTTCGACAACTCACTGTAAGTAGTACTAGCTAGATCTGCGCATCTCTTTGATTCTAGTTAATTTCAATACCATTATCATGCTTGATTATTATTTTGATTGAACTCTACTCTCGTAAAGTGCTTGAGGCAGGAAAGGGGGACTAATTTCTGTGGATACATCGTTTGCGAGTTCATTCGCATGACGACCAGTGAGACTGGCAGAAATTTACAACAACTTGAAGTACGTAAACAATATTCACAATTATATTTTATTACCATCAATTGTGTTGAGTTTATATATATATATATATATATATATATATATATATATATATATATATATATATATATTGCCCCCTTCTTTAAATTAGATCCAACGGATGCGGGACGAACTCGTACCAAAGGCTCGCATACGAGCAATTCAAGAGGAATTGGCGGGATTCTTCCTTCAAGAGATCATAGCTAAAACCGGAGTATACCATCGAGAATTGGATGTGAATGTTGATAATTAGATATTAGGGATCGTAAGAGATGTTACATTGTATATATGCATGAACGTGTACTATACGTAGTAGCGTCGAATAGATATACGAAAACTTGTTGTTCGACCAAGCACGGAGAAAGAGAGGTCACTTCTCTCTATATTCATGACGATTTGTGTAATGGTTCCTTCATTGCTATATGTAGTAGCTAGCGTCGAGTTGAATGGAAAACGTAAAATAAAAATGAAAACCCTAAATGTAAAAGAATTGAATGGTAAACACAAAAAGAAAAGGGGGAAACACAATATGAAACCCCTAAACCCTCCAAAACCCTAAACCCCTCATTTCAAAAAAAAAACCCAGCGCTTGGCAGGTGCTGACGCGTAGCTGCCTTTTAGTCCCGGTCGGTGTTACCAACCGGGACTAAAGGTCCTCCTGCCTGGGCGCCCCACAGCGGCCACGTGGAGCTCCTTTAGTCCCGGTTCGTAACACAGCCGGGACTAAAAGTGGAGGCCTTTAGTCCCGATTGCGCAGTCCCGGTTGCAGAACCGGGACTAAAGGCCCTTAGGAACCAGGACTAATACCCTGTTTTCTAATAGTGTTGTGGGGGGGGGGGGGGGTTCTAACCCACACCGCGCAGCCAGGTGAGGATGTCTGAGCTGACCAGTGGAGCAGGCGATGATATGTATGTGTATCATGTTAACTTCAAAATTTTGTTTGAATACTTTCAAACAGAAAGATTAAAAAATTCCAAGATTTTAAAGGAATTTCCATTTACTTTTACTTTATTTCATTTTTTGTTCAAGGGACAGTAACTTCATCAAATAGTTTATTTTTCAGGGTAATGGACTAATTCTCATACTTCATGCATATTTGACTCTAAATTCACATGTTTGCCTCTTATAATGTGATATGCCAACATTGGATTGTACTTTAGTTTTCTAAATTCTGAAGTGCACATGTATCTTACTAGTACAAGGATGTGTTTAACATCTTTTGTAAAATTTCGTGATGAAATATTTTGTGTGTGTGTAGCTCACATCATCATTAAAATTTACATAACTATAGCATACATAATTATGTACTATTCTCCCATAAACCTTTTTGAGTTCTTATCCAAAAATTGCTATAGCGGGGGGTTCTAACCCACACCCCGCAGCCAGATGAGGATGCTTGAGCTGACCAGTGGAGGACGCAATGATATGTCTGTGTATCATGTTAAATATTATATATTTTGATGCAAATAAATTAAATTTGTTTCAATAATTTCAGACGAATAAAATCCTACATTTACAAGATTGGTTGGAAACCAGTTCTTACGACCTATCTCCCAAAAAAGGAAATCGAGAAAATAAAACATTGACTATACCACTATATAGTGTATGAATTTTTTTAATATTGTCTATTGGATGAAACCAATCCTATGTTGAAGAGTTAGCCAGTCTGATTATTTTGGCCACTGCATATTCTATTCACTACACCAACTTCTGCCACATGTACTATCTAGAATATTTATTGGCTAAGTTTAAGCACAATACACTACATGCACAAACCTCAAAACACATACACTTCTCCTTCATTCTACAATCTTCCCTATTGTACTTTAATTCCGTGAAATCTTTTCTTCTAAATGAATTGTCATTGCCTTCTATACTTTATACTCACCAATGCACAATATGCATGAACCTACAATTTTTTAGATTCTTCCATATTTTAGTTCTCACAAAAATTTGCTCTAAAAGAGTAGCCATTTGAAAGCCCTATCTCATCAGGACCTGGTCCTATCTCTTTCCTCCTCCACAAGAAAAGCTCTTCTCCTCCCGTCGGCGCCGCCGCCGGTCCGCCCCATCTCCGATGGCCTCTAGGCCATGGAGGTGCGGAGGATCTCGGCCCCCCGCCGGCGGGAGGGACCCCGTTCTCGTTCTTGTTAGATTCAGCGTCTTGGTTGGGGCTGTGTGGCGGCGGCGATATCCCTTAGTAGGAATAGTGTCTCCCACGTTCTATCCCCGTCCCGATGGTGTGTCTAGCATCGTCGGAGGGCGTGTGGAGGTTTGTCTCCGTCGGATCTCGCGGGATTCGGTCGGTGCTGGTCTTCGGTGGATCTGTTTGGATCCAGTCTTCGTTCGTCTTTGTTTGGGTGTTTACAGGTTTGATCCTTCTGATCTACGACTTTCTTCATCGGCGATGGTTGCTACTTTGGTGCGCTGGTCCTATGGGGCCTTAGCACGACGACTTCCCGACTGTCTACTACAACAAGGTTTGCCCGGCTCCGGTGAGGGAGGGGCGATGACGGCGGCGCGCCTTCGGCTCGCTCCAGTGCTTGTAGTCGTCGCTAGGTGGTCCACGGACATGGTTGTAATTTTTATTACCTCTGTTGTTCTTTGTACTGCCATGATTGAAGATGAATAGATTGGAAGTTTCTCGCAAAAAAAAAAGAGTAGCCATTTACTTTTACTCTATTTCATTTTTTTGTTCAAGGCTTTGACAATAACGTCATCGAATAGTTTACTTTTCAGGGTAATGAAAACGTGAATTGAATCTACGTCTCATACTCCATGCATATGTGACTCTAAATTTACATGGTTGCTTGTTATAATGTGATATGTCAACATTTGATTGTACTTTAGTTTTCTAAATTCTGACGTGCATGTGTATGTTACTAGTACAGGGATGTGTTTTACATTTCTGTGAAATTTCATGATGAAATATGTTTTTTATTGTGTAGCTCACACGCAATATGTATTTCATCATTAAAATTTGCATAACTATAGCATACATCGTTACGTACTATTCTCCCACAAACCTTGTTGAGCTCTTATCCAAAAATTGCTATTGCGCGGGTTCTAACCCACACCGCGTGGCCAAATCAGGACGCCTGAGCTGAGCAGTGGAGCAAGCGATGATATGTGTGTGTATCATGTTAAATATTATATATTTTGACGCAAAAAATTCAATGCAAAATTCGTTCCAATACTTTTGAACAAAAAAATCCTACATTTATAAGATTTATCGAAAACCGGTTCTTCCAACTCATCCCTAAAAAAAGGGAATAGAGAAAAGAAAACGTTGACTATACTACTATATAGTGTATGAGTTTTTTAATATTGTTTATCGGATGAAGCCAATCCTATGATGAAGAGTTGGCCAATCTATCCTATGATGAAGAGTTGGCCAATCTGAGCATTGTTGGTCACTAGATATTCTATTCACCACACCAACTTCTGCCACATGTACTATCTAGAAGATTTCTTAGGTAAGTTTAAGCACAATCCACTACATGCACAAACCCAAAACACATGCACTTCTTCTTCGTTCTACAATCTTCCCTGATGTACTTTAATTCCATGAACTCTTTTCTTCTAAATGAATTGGCATTGTTTTTTTTTACTTTATGATCATCAATGCACAAACCCACAATTTTTTAGATTATTTCGTATTTTAGTTCTCACAATTTGTTTTGCTCTTAAAGAATTTCCATTTACTTTTACTTTATTTCATTTTTTGTTCTAGGCTTTGACAATAACTTCATCCAATAGTTTATTTTTTAGTGACATGAATTAAATCTACGCCTCATGCTTCAGGCATATGTGACTCTAAATGTACATGTTTGCCTGTTATGATGTGATATGCAACATTAAATTTTACTTTGGTTCTCTAAATTCCAACGTGCAATGCATGTGTATCTTACTAATATAGGGATATACTTAACATTTCTGTGCAATTTCGGGATGAAATATTGTGTTTTGGTGTGTGTAGCTCACAACAACATGTATTTAATCATCGAAATTTATAGAACTATAGACTACATCGTTATGTACGTGTGTATTTTTTATTTAGAATTTTGAAACTTTATATTTTGATTTTTGAAATGTTTGAAAAAGGGCTCCATGGAGCCCAGGAGCAAGAAATCATTTCTCCTTTTTTCCGTCTTATAAAGGGAAGTTTGTATGCTTTTGTGACGAATGAAAAGTAAAATGACCAAATGAACATAATTTTTCATTGATGATTGTGATTACAAATGCATAGTCCTTGAGGGGACGCTTTGTACATTCATGTTGGTTTGCAAAGATGCAAGGGAGCAGCGTGTCCCTACAAATGAGTAACTGCTTGGCGGTTAGCAATAGTAGAGATTATCCTTAATTAACTCATGGTTAACTAAATTTGAACTTGTCTGATGGCATAATAAAATTATTTTTTGTATTACTCTTCGCAGGGCCGTCTTGCGAACTTCGGTGGTGCACACAATATCGAATAATCAGGGGGGTCTGTGAAGGCCTGCATTATCTTCACCACCACCACCAGCCTATTATTCACTTGGATCTCAAACCTCAGAATATATTATTGGACGATAATATGGTGGCTAAAATAGCGGATTTTGGTCTATCAAGGCGCTTAAGTGCAAGCCAAAGTCGGATTATAACCGAAAACAAAGCTGGGACGCCGTAGGCTACATTATTTTCTAAGAAGTCCATTTGTTTTATCAGAGATCATCCAACTCTTTTGTATATCCATTCATTCATTAATCACTCACTACATCAATTTTTATTCAGGGGATATTTTGCTCCAGAATTTATCAATAGCAGAGTAATCACAATGAAGACAGACATATATAGTCTAGGGATTATTATCATAGAGATTCTGATGGGATTTAAGCAACAACCCAATCTCGACCAGGTAATAATCATTTAAATAACTATTTCAACATAGTGGGTGCACTTCATTAAAACTAATTTGTTTGGTCCTATTCAACACTCCTAGCGGTTTCAAAATCCATGTCACTTTTTTATTAAAAGGAGATTAAACTCCTGGCCTCAATATGGTATGATGCACACATCCATGTTTATTAAACCAGTGTATCAAACATCCAACATATTACAAAGAGTATAATAAAATCTACATCAAGTACATGTTATTTATACACTACATGTTTTTTCAATATACACTATATGTTTTGGTTCCCTATTTGAAAATGTTGCCCCTGATAAAACTTTTAACGCGCTATGATTGTAAAATTGGTAGGTGTTGGAAATGTGGACAGACACGTTTGGGACATCACAGAGCCATACACTATTAGAACAAGTGAAAGTATGTGCTGAAATAGGGATAAATTGCACAAATTATAACCCAGAGAACAGGCCTGCTATAGATGATATTATCCATAGACTTGAGGAAAAGGATCTCGCAAACTCATCTCCTAGAAGTATCGCAAGTACTTCATCCGCTCCGCTTAGTGGAGTAAATACCTACCCTCTCGAGCTATGCTTTCCGTTCGAGGCAGAAAAGCGTATCGATTGCCCGCTGAGCATAACTAACATGACAGATCGTTATGTGAACTATTGGGTTGTACCGCAATTCCCCAATATGTATGCTCCTTGTAAGCACGAACTCGTGAACGAAATCCGTACTGGAACCAACAATCTGGACCCAATGTCAACTGGCTCTTTCAATGTGACAATGCTCGAGCAACAACAACCGCCACTAGACGCGGGCATGTTTGAGATAGTGATGATCGCCATGGGGAGCAGGAGCGATCTTAAAAAGCTGAAGTCATCCATTGGTGATGAGCCTAAAATTGATGGTGAATTATTGAAGCGAGTCGAAGAGGTAGGGGGCGAGGTGCATACAGCAATGCTGAGGGCTGTCATCAGCCTACCAAGTGAGGGGGGGAGTGGCCCCCAAGGTGAGTTATGCATATCAAGTATTATGGAGTTGTAGAGTAACCCAGGAACCGGTTAATACCACATATCATTTAGATAATACTCCTTCCGTCCCATAATATAAGACGTTATTACATCAAGTGTGCTATGGGATGGAGGGGGTATATCATTTGTGACGACTAATAATCTCTTCTTGTCCCAGATCGTCTCAAGTGAGAAATTTACGGATCTTCGATCGATAGATGTGCATCCCACACAGCCCTGGTGTACATCATCCATTTATTTTTTGAAAAGGAGGTTTAACCTGTCGCAAATCCAATTTGGCTCCCGGGAGCACGTGCTCCTGGGCGCGAAAATGATTTTTAAAATGTCAAAAAAAAAAATCCCAACGATATTTTTATGTATTCATAGTCACATACAAATGCTACCTGCAAAGTTTTAGGCAAAAAGGTTAAACATTTTGGCCCGTGCAAAAAAAAAAAATTGTACACCAAATGTTACCCTAAAATGTAACTCCGAATTTGTTTTTTCACCGACGAAACACTACTGCTCCGTTTCGCGTGGAAATTGTCAAGCATGCTTGCGACACTAACACAAACATCCACAAAAAATTCAGAATTTTTTGAAAACATATTACTACTCTTTTTTGTGTTACTGTTCATCCGGGAGCAAATGCTCCCGGGAGCCAAAACGCCTCCCCCCCCCCCCCCCCCCCCCCCCCCCCCCCCCGCGTCCTCTGCATCATTGTAATGCACATAGCCAAAATGTGTTGGATATTATTAACTTTGGGCTGAAATTTCGTCCCCTAGGATTTTGGTGGGTCATGATAAGCATCTTTCCATCTGGGACTACAAGAAGAAGGTAGTGGTATTTGACATTACGTATATGCCTTTCACACTAAGCTTGTTTATAAGTATTTCGTACGGTTACGGTTCAAAAAAAAGTATTTCGTACGGTTGGGCACACCTTTATTTATTTTTTGATATATAATTGCCAGGCAACAGTGGCTGCATTGGATGTCGTGGGGCCAACAATGGTTTATTCAGTTAGGTTCATCCCTCAACGGCATTGGTTTGTAGCCGGGGATGATAGTGGATACATTCACGTGTACTCGTGTGTTACAAGGAAAGAAGTTAAGAGATTCCAAGCTAGAGACGGTGATAGCTCGTATGTCACCTCACTGGCGATTCACCCTACCAGCCCGTACCTACTATCTGCGTGTACGGACGGTGTGGTCAAGTTGTGGGACTGGGAAGGGGGCTGGGAATGTATTCGAACAGTTCACTCAACTGCAGGTTCGATCCAAGTTAAGTTTAATCCCAAGGACACCGACACCTTTACTAGTTGTTGCACAAAGGGCACAATGAGAATGAAGGTTGGTATTCTGCTACTTAGGCTACGTGCATTTCTAAATGAGCAGGGAGAAGAGGTCTTGTTTTCATTATCTAAATAAAAGGTTCATGTCCTAGATTAATCTGATTTTGATTTTGATCCACCGTGTACAGGTCTGGTCAATTTATCCTTCCGATCAGCCTATCGCAGCAATAGAACAAAATTCGTCCAGCCTCTATGATCACGTTTTCACCGAGGGTGATCAGAACCATGTGGTTATGCTTATCCATGGTCTGGGTCTGCAGGTAAGTATTGTTGTGTGCATCTTATATGGGATAGCAATAGAGCTGAATATGTAATGATTTTCATTTCTTCTCGTGTCGATTCAGATATGGGATCTGGAGACAAAGACATGTGTTCACACACTTCGTGGGACGAAACGGTTGGTTCGTGCACTAGCTTGCCACCCAACGCTTCCGTTAATAGCCGTAGGAATCAAGGAGGAAGATTCTGAGCACCCGGCTGTCCGCTTCTGGAACTCAACTAAATACAGGTAATGTTTTTTTGTTCTGTGTATGTATCCACGAGCTAATACTCAAATTCCGTACTGACGTAAGTACATGTTGATGTGAATTTATTTGTTTCATAGTAAGTTTTTATATAGTTTATGTGACGTAGACGCTGGTATTAACTTGATAAATTTGGACAAAATAAAAAGAAGATTGACTGAGAACAAAGCCAAAAAGTTTACCTCGACGGTGTGTGTGGGTCTTGTGGGTGTCAGGTCGGCCGAGGTACCCTTTTTTGTGGGCGTGTTCTAACGGTTTTCGTTAATTAATTGGGCAATTCTCTTCCATCTTTATTAATGAATCAGGCTCTAAAGGACCGCGTTCCAAAAAATATATGCTAATATGAAACGGAGATAGAGGAACTCAGACTTGTTTAATTTGCTCCAAAATCCTATGGAGAAAGTTAACTAGCGAATGTTGTGTTTTTCGTCTTATGCTTGAACAACTCCTCTACCGTTCGATCCGCATCTAGCGCTTGACACGCTTGTGGGGTTTTTTACTCCACCTTTTGTTGAATCATTTTTCTCCTCGCAGGCGATTTTCCCCCCACATCTTTCTATGATTTTTCATCTTCTCATTTTCTAAGGGCAAAAAATATGCTAGAGGTCATCATAAAGACAGTTAGTTGAATCCAATAAACCAACTAGACCAACAATCTTTTATATATGTCTTTCAGTCGAGAGCTTATTTTTATACGTGAATCTACCGAGATGACCTACCCACTTTTTGAAGTATACTTTGACATGCAATAGTTACCACAATTCTCACGATATAGTTATCAACATGTTTTACCTTAAAAATGGTAAAAGTATCCGGCGAACATCGCCAATTAGGGACATTACCGAATGCTACGACTGTCGTCCGATTAGTATCTTGCGGGGTCCAAACGTTCCGAACAACCTGAGCAAATTTTCCCTGCAGAAGTGCAGCCCACCAACCTGACTCGAACCCTGGTTGGTAATAAGGAAGCTGGACAAAAGGTTTGATACCAACTACTCCCTCCGTTTCTAAATATAAGTCTCTGTAGAGATTCCACTATAGACTACATACGGAGCAAAATGAGTGAATCTACACTCTAAAATGCATCTATATACATCCGTATGTGATACATAGTGAAATCTCTACAAAGACTTATATTTAGGAACGGAGGGAGTAGCAACTTGCCTAGGCATTCCACATATTAATTACAGGGAAGTCTTATATTATCTATCAAAGCTATTTCATTGTAGCTACAGGATCCATGATAATACACACGAATATGGCACGCTGATAGACCATCTCACCTATGTTTCATGCTTGTGTTGATTGAACCAAATATACTATCTTGACCGGTCAAATTTTACGTACCGCAGACATGACAGCTTATGTACCCCGGGTCTGGTATTTTTTACCAGAGAATTTTTTTGTTGAAACATTACCCAGTAACTTATGTGTAAATAGTTTGGTAATTTACGCACCGTGGGGTTGGTAACTTACGTAACCCGGACCTGATTACTTTAACCAAGAAACAAAATGTTGTTGAAACATACCCTGGTAATTTCTGCGTAAATAGCATAGTAATTTAGGCTGTGTTTGATAGTAAAGTACTAGAAAACCCGGAAATTCACTTTGGCTCATACCGAAGTATTAAAAAACTACAGTATTTTAGCATGAAGATGTAAGATACCACAGTTTTCAGATATCACAGTATTTTAGAGTATTGAGAATACTTTGAGCTGTTTGGCTAATGTTGTATATCAACGTAAACTAGCTAGCTAGCAATTTCTCTTAGCTATCCAGCTGTTGTAAACTCAACGGCATGTAGCTTACCAAAGATGAGGAGGAAATCGAACTGCCGTGCACAGCGCTAGTTATGCTGAAGTGACTCGACATGCCGTCTGGCCAGCACCGCCGCACTTGCACAGAGAAAAGTAGGAGCGTAGGTGACTGGAATTTTCATTAGGCTGCAGAAGGCGTACTATTACGGCCGGTATTCTTGAGCGAGGTCTGCCCAGCGTACTCACCATTTTTTATCACTAGCAACGAGAGAACAGCGGCTTCAGCTTGGGAGTGAACAAGAAAGAAAGATAGCGACCGGCTCATTTTTCTCGCATGCTCAGTTTTAAAGAAAAGAGGTCCGGGGGTCTTTTTTTTATGCAGAGGAAATACTGTGTTTTTGGGAATATTGTAGTATAAATACTACAGTTTTTTGTGGAGGCCAAACAGCTCACCGTAATTAAAACCATGGTATTTGGAAAAACTGTAGTATTCTTTAAATACTTAGAAAATGCAGAGTTATCAAACGGGGCCTCTCACTGCAGAGCTGATAACTACGTACCCAGGGCTTGTTACTTTGACCGGGGGAGGGAGTTGTTGAAACATACCTTTGTAACTTCTGTGTAAAATGTGTGTTAACTTAAGAACTGCAGGGTTGATAGCTTACATACCCCAGGCCTGGTAACTATGGACAAAGTCGGAACATACAAAACATGGATAGTTTTGAAGGTCTCCCAACGCAACGGATGTAGTAGTGAAAATGGATATTGAATCGGGCCGACTGATTGAGCTAAAAAATGTTTTGAATTTTCAAAATGGGGAAAATCTAGTATGACATCCGCTTTTGTACTCTATTACATGCATGAATGTGTGTGTGGGAAGAAGGAGATGAGGTGTTAGTATCTATGCCTAAGAACATAACATTCTAACGATAGTCTACTCCAAATCATATAGCTATGGATTATTTGGTTACGGACTAACTTATAGAATTATGTCACCTTTTCAACTAATCTTTTCCCTAAATTTCACATGTATATCTTCAATATCCATCTATATGTCCCTCGCCCCGACCTCTACAATGGCGAAAAGGCACACTTCAATGCAAAAGTGTTGTTCTGATCCCGAGCTCATATGAGCTCGGGTGAACAGTAAAATTGAAAAAATTGAAAAAAAATTCTAATTTTCTGTTTACCGAACATTGAAAAATGTTTTCATTGTTTACAAAGTTTCATTATGAAATGACATTGGCGTGGCCAAAAAAACAAAATCAATGCTCCAAACTGCTTTTGAAAATAACATTTTGGAGTATTAATTTTGTTTTTTTTTGCCACGTTTTCCACAAATGTCATCCGGTGATGAAACTTTGCAAGCAATCAAAATATTTGTCAATATTTGGCACAAAAAAAATTCAGAATTTTTTGAAATTTTCCCATTTATTTTGATTTTACTGTTCACTCGAGCTCACATGGACTCAGGAACAGACGCGTCGCGCTTCAATGGTCTTATAAGAGCCCCCCTAAATCTTCCGTATTATTATTAGGAGGGAGTTTTGAGGGCCCTCCCAACCGGCCATGGCCAGCATGAGCAAAGCGGAGTGGTACATTAGCAGGGACATTTCCGGTCATGTGCCACTATGGTCCAACTAGTCCTTCGCGCACCACCGCAGCCGCTGCTCTCTCCGCACCATCTGCGGAGCTGCCACCGGCTGCTCATCTCTTTCGCTCGTGGCCACCTACCCCCGCCACCTCCCAGCCGAAAACATCTGCAGCTGCCGCTGCGCGCCAGTGCCTGCTGTCAATGTCTTTGTCTTAGACTCTTAGTAGTACTACCTCCGTCTCAAAATAAGTGTCTTAACTTTAGTACAACTTAGTTGGGACGTTTATTTTAGTACGAAGGGAGTAGAATATAAATCCAAATAAAATAGAAAAAAATTCTGATGGAAAATAGGGGGATTATCCATAGTATGCACTAGGTCAGGTTTGGGACTTTAGGTGACTTTACACATAAGTATAATAGTTGTTACCCAGATGCTAAGGGTATGTACAGTGGTTAATAAGATAGTTTTATTTTGAGTTTGAGACATAATCTAGAGATGGCAATGAAAAACAGTGTACGATGGGTTATATTTTAGTCGAATCTTGAGTTACCAGATATCCCTAAATATGTGCTGAGAAATATTATGTTAAGAGATCATCTCTTAATTAAGAGAAGACAAGAGTTTTCTTCCACTTTCTCTCTCCTACACCTTAATATTTATCCTATGTGGCACTACTAATGGACGCGCGTGCGCTTTCACCTCGACGCACGCGCAGACAGTGTGTCTTCGAGGGATCGGTAGCAACCATATACAAACAAGATAGATGACGCCAGCGACATGCAAACGTAGTATGAATTTAAAAATGCATTACTTTCAAACTGAGCATCCAAATCAAATTCAGTTTGCACAGTTGCATTTCTCGTGACAAGACCTTCGAAACTAGATGCCACATGGGCATGTTCGACTTTTTTTTTGTAAACCAATTTTGTGCCTGGAAAAGCTAGTTTATTGTTCGAAGATGCTTTTCTAAAATGGCCCGATGAGTTAAGAATTGTTTGAATCAAAAATGCTCACTAAAAGTCAGCTTCGCAGTAGTGGGAGGCATGCGCTGCTATTTATAAATGTGTGTTATAAAAATCAAGCTTGTGCTACAAACATGCTTTTCCGCCACAAAGCAATAAGCCAACTACTATTAATTACAAATAGTTGAGGGTAAAAATCAAGTTTCTGATATAGACATGCTTCCATATCATTAAATTGCTTCCATGGAATTTTTAAGGCATGTACTGATTTCTGAAAAAGCAACATGGTATGACGAAATATAAGTTTTTATTACAAAATTACTTTTTCATCACACTAATTTTATTCTCAAAGTATCAACGCAAGCTCTAAAAATTGTATGAAATTTTCTGTGACAACATGTAAGTTATTACGAGTATATATTTGAAGAAAACTTGCTTTCCATACATAGGATTCATAGAAAAATTGTCAACATATAAACTTTGCGATAGGAAAGCAGGTTTATACTCTAAACTTGCTTTTCGGCCTGGCAAGTAGTTTTTCGAAAATATTTATTGGAATGCTGTCATGTGGGATCTTGTTTTGATGGTCTTGTGATGAGAAACACAACGGTCAAAACAAGTTACAGTTTGGATGCACCGTTTAGGAATAATGTGATTTTTAATTCCAATGATAACTTTTGCATGATATTGACATCTTGTACTTTGGATCGTATATGCATGTACTATTGGGGTGATTATCTCCCGCTGATCTGTTAGAACATGGTTAATAGTATAGCCATCAACCGACTATATAGAGTTGTCAGTTTACCTATAGACAATCTAATAGTCAACATGTATAAGGACACGGATTTCGTAAACATGGTTCCACGCGCACCTCTTATGAATAGTAAATTCCAAAAAAAATACTAGAATTTTTTAAAAAAATCTGAATATTTTTTGTAACAAACATAGTCGACCAATATACTCGCATATGAAGTTTCACGAAGAAATGACATTTGTGGTATTCTTGGCAAAAATGTCAAAATCGAAGCTATATTAAAAAACACTGTTTGATGAATAGTATGGTCTCAATTGTATTTCCTTCACCAAGAATACCACGGGTGTCAATACTTCATGAAACTTCACGCGTGAGTAGAATGGTCGACCAGGTTTGATACCCCAAAATTTTAGAACTTTTTAAATTTTCCAAGTATTTCTTTCGAATTTACTATTCACGTGGATGCACATGGAACCATGTTCACCTTTGTATTTTCGACATGTATAATAGCTACTAACTAAGAAGTACTACTTTATTAATATATGACCCACCTTATACTCTCACAATGTTTTTTGGAGTCCGTGTTACAACCGGCTATTAATCTACAGCCCGCTTCCCTTCTCTCTCCCCTTCTTTCTCATCCAACTCAGCAAAAATATAACAGCTTAATCCTTACAGCCTGCTGACTATACCTTATTAGACTTGCTCTTATAGTCTTTGCATGTGAGAAAGGGACCACATAGAGTACCTCTTTTTTACTCTTTTCCGGATGTCAGAAGACATGGATGATTATTTTTCTACTAATAGTGTGTGTGCCTTGGTTGTGGTAGAGCGCACGAGCGCAACCAAGTGCGTCCAAGTTGTTATTGTTGTATTCCATCCATTGTGTGTTGATTTTTTTTAAAGGATGCTACTTACCGTGAATTTGTGAGACAATGTAAATTTCAGGCTTGAGAAAACTGTTCACTGCACCTTTGGCTCCAAGATAAGAGATTTTGCATTTGTAGGCACAAAAAGGTATATCATTAATTAGCTTGCTAATTTCGTACTTTTTTATCATTAAGTTGCTCATTTATTTTGAAAAGCCTTATCGAAAAAAAAATATTTTGAAAAGGAGGATAAACCCCAGCCTCTGCATCGAGTGATGCACACAGCCATATCTCATTAAGTTGCGTATTTGCAATGGTATAATTTATATTTGTGGATAATTTAAGGCTAACCTTATTCCTATAAAACAAGACAAATGTTAATCATTTATTTCTTAACTTTTTCACATAGGGAAACAACTGGTCACCTTTTTCACAAAACTTATCATTTTATCATGTGTTAACCCTAAATGTTTTTTCATTTTTTTTTTCAAAAACATTGATGTGCAAGACGACCCTACAAAACTGGGATAGGATAGATAGACAGTTTGAAGAAGTTTATAGTTCAAATCGGACCAACCATTCATTAGGTTTTAAAAACGACTTTTCTCTTAAACATCTGACCAGGAACTTGTTGAATATGTAGGCTCGTGATCGGCACTGATGCGGGAATAGAAATCATGGACATCCATATGGAGTCACTAGCATACAGTATGTGAGCAATAAGGAGTTGGAACTGCAGCAAAAACAACATGTACGAATTTTGTGATTGTTTTGTAATTTGCCACAAGTGTATGTACGAGAGCGACATGCATGCTTCTCAAGGAATACTCTGGTACATTGAGATGCAATATAGAGACGCAAACGTTTGGAACTCGGTGGCAAATGAGACTGGAATCTGGTCAATACGTGTTTCGTGATTCGGGTTGAAAGTAGCAATTATTGATATATTGATTAATGAATGTCCCCTCTGTCCCATAATATAAGACATTTTTGCAAGCTATGTAATATAAAACTTTTTTGCAAGATAACATAGCTTGCAAAGGCGTCTTATATTGTGGGAAGGAGGGAGTAATATATTGTGGCAGTCTGCCAAATACACCGGTGTACTCCCTCCGTTTTTTGAGTCTACATATAAAGTTAAATCTCACTGTCAAAATATTATTTATTTTAATCATGTTGTCATATATATAAAAAAATCGTGTCATTCCTAGCCATCCGCATTCACCACGCATAACCCCCTCCCTAGTCATTCGCACATATCCCTCCCGACCCCTCTTCGTCTCTCTTGCCTCACACACCTCCCCCGATCTCGCTGCCAACTGCACCGCCCTAGTCCTCTCTGATTGCGTCGCTCATCGCCTGCTTCCTTCATGCATCTTCGTCGACCAAATCAACCACCTCACTTCCCAGATCGTTCCCCTGCTCCTCCCCATCGGTGCAAACCTCTAGGTGACATAGTAGGTGTGCCACACCGTCATTTTAGGGCCGATCCCGACATCTCCTCTGTGATTGGTGCTTCCTCAGATTACCCGAGGCTCAAACGACTGCTAGCTAGCAGTTGGCAGACTGCCACAATATATTACCGGAGGCCGTTGCTGACTAGCACCCGCCGGCTGGAGAACCAGCAAGTCGGCAACGGCCTCCGGTATTTCCCCCCTCTTCATAGCCCCTCGTCAGAATCAACGGGGCGGCAGGCCGGCGACGGTGTGGCAGCGGCAGGGCAGGCATTGGCAGTGCGGCTGTGTTCCGGTGGGGCGGCGGTGGCGTGGCGGGAAGTTTCAGGCGGTTTCTAGCCCGCCAAAAGTTTACGAAAAGGAAAACTTTCCCTAAACCAGAGGAAAGTTGTGGCCAAGTTTACAGGATCCTGTAAATTTATTTCACGTTTACGGGATCTGTTGGAGACGTTTTTTGGCCCAAACTTCCACTAAATGGTACTCCCTATGTAAACAAATACTCCCTACAGAGGGAGAGCAGCGATATGGGTCATACGACTATATAGTGTTTTCTTCTCCTTTAATAGAGCACATGCAGTTTTCCTGAATGGTTCAAAAAATAAAATCGTATGACGAAGGACATATAAATAATATCAAAGCGCTATGTATGTACAAATGATACTACGATAATAGAATTTAGTTGGAAGAATGTGCCTGCAAAGAGGACATCAAATACCAATATATATATATATATATATATATATATATATATATATATATATATATATATCCGTACAATGTTCACCACATCATTTCACCTGCGAACATATGACTACAGTTGAACAGGACAAGATTGTAACATAAAACTGGGCTCAGCACTCCACATCGTGATTTATTAAGTCTTGCACATCCAATCCTATACATCAGCTCTAGAAGAACAGTAAACACCATCTCCCAAAACAATTGAAGTGTGAAGTATCTTTTTCTAGTAAAAACTGTCAAAATGTAGTAGCTAACAAAAACAGCAATTTCAAAACCTAACCCCAGCCTCTGCATAAAGCGATACACGCAGCCAAAATCCCATACACCTACATGATAAAATCTATTGCCTTCAGCAAAATAGGCCCAAACCTTGTCATGTTAAGGACAATGTCCTGCTTGGACATGTAAACCTCCCCAACCTTGTCCCATCCACTGCTCCTAATGGCTTCAGGGTCTTTGATCACAGTATGGTTCCACCCATATTTCTCCAGCAACGTACTCTCCTCTGGACTGATGCCGTACTTGACATGGCCTAGGCCCATGTCCCGTGCCGGTTTACCATAGAACCCATCAGCCATGAATTCAATCCCATATGGCACAATGTGCACCACCACTCCTCCTGATCGCAGGAACACCATGTTAGTCAAGCCCGCGCCATGCGCGCCCATGATTGCATCGCATGAGTCAACAAGGCGGGCAAATTCATCAAGACTAGAGTCCATCTTCGGGTCAACCTTGACCACCTCAAAACCAAACCATTCCAGCCCTTGGACAATGTACGGTGCATTGATGAACCTCCGGGTTTTGCCCCGATCAATGAGCATTATGCGGGGCTTCTTGTCAGGATCATCTCTATCAGCCTTGTAGGGAATGGCCACCTTGGCTGCAGGCAAACCATAGGCTTCTCGGACAAACAACCGAAAGTCCATCATTGTGTAGTTCTGTGGTGACAAGTTTGGATAGATGCCAAGGTCACCATGGCTCCTCAGACCAACAATGACATGTGGATAGCACCTGACCTGGTCATCTGAATCAAAATCTATGATGTCGTGTCGTGTGAGTTTGCTCAAGATTGTCATGTACTTCTTGCTGAACCAGGGTTGATTGTTTGTGATGAGGATTTGAACATCCCTGTCGAACTGGCGGGCAGTGAGGAACAGTGGAACAAGGACATCACTGAAGTCATGCCAGACATTTGCTGTGAGCCCACCAAGGGCAAATACAATGGCTGGCATGGCATGTTTGGAGGTGCACTTTGGTGCTGGTTGCGAGGTATTCAGATATTTGACGGTCACCTTCTTGATCCAGGGAAGATTCTTTCGGGACTGGGCTCGGATACTCCACTCTTCACCATCGGAAGTTTGTGTGTGCGGGACATACATGACAGTGGACGACTGACCGATGGTGCGAGCATCGCCGCACAACTCACATATGTCAAAGCGCGAGTTGGAGAGGTCACAGACCGTCGAGTTCGATGGAGGTGTGCACTTGGTGTATGGTGCTGAACCTGTTTCGCAATAATTGTTAGTCATCGACTTTGAATGTTCAGTACATGCTAGTATTAAATAGTTCCACGAGTACACGTTTTGATGGTGTTGATTCTCTGAATAATTTTAACGGGTGTAGCTGGTAGCAATGGCAGATATTAGAAATGAAATAGTGTTAATGCAAGATGTTTGTGCAAACAATAAATCAAAAGAAGAAAACACCACATCATGCAGTCATCTAGAAAACGAAAACAAGATAAACTGAATAAGCTCTGATGCCGTATCCAGAAAGGGTATGCGTAGACTGAGCAATCACCCCCTACAATCATAATATTTGGACCAGCGGTTTACAGTATGGTCATTGTATTTCTGATGATATTTTATAGCTCGTTAATACGAAATAGCAAACAAGAGTAACTGTCATGTTGTGCTATCAAACAATAGAACCAAATAAAACCAGAGCGAGCAATTTTTCTCAGCTTGGATAGAATTGTCACATAAGCATATTAGAATTGTCACATAAGCATATTGTGTTTCTTTCGTGACACTAAATTACAATTTTTGTATCTTCTACATGGGTACTATGGGTATATTTGGTTAGTGCCAAAGGTTGCCCTGACAAAAAGTTGGCTAGCCGAAATTTTGGTTAAGGTTCTGCTTGCCAATGCTAACATTGGTTAGAAAAATGAATTACAGTTGGTGAAGGAGCTTTGGCATGCCAAAAATTCGATCTCCATCCAAACAAAAGCTAACGTATTGACCATGACCAAAAGATTGGTAGGGTGCACTTTGGTCACAATCCAAATACACCATAAGCCTTTATGAATAAAACAATGATGTCCTCCAAACCAAATAAAGTTAGGATGTGGTACATACCTATATGGGATAGAAAGAAATTTCATTATTGTTATCACAAGCACAGACAACAATTGTACTCCCGTATAGTTGTTGTGCCTAAACATCATTTAGGTGACCGGCCAAAAAATTTGGTGTTCTGTCTAAGCAAACAAAATTTAAGTATAAGCAAACAAAATTTGGTGTTCTGTCTAAACATCATTTACTATTTGCGCAGTTTGGAAGTGAGGTGACCGGCCAAAAAAAAAAAACCTATGTTTTTCTGGTATAAGTTAGGATTTTTTTATTGTTCTATACTTAAACTGTTATTAGTTCCGCAGATAAACATTAGTTCTCAATGAGCTAAAAAAGCTTATGCGTGGTCAATGTATCATGCCTTCAACCAGGCTTGCTTAACAACTTGGAAAAAATATTTGCCGGATTCAGATCCTCCTAAATCCAAATTTCTAGCCCTTTAATAATTACAACCATGAAACAGTTCCATGCTTAATTTTCACAGTACACATCACTTCGTTATATTCCCCAACAAAGGAAAAAAGCTTTGTGTTAGTGTGCACTACAAGCCATCCAAATGTGGACCACTAGGATGAATAATTAGCTACTACCCACTAGAAAGAGGGTCTATTCAATATTTCCATGTGTTGAACATAAGGATAGTATTCACTGTTAGCTTTAGTGCACTACAAGAATCAACTTTACATATAAAAGTGCATCACTCACTGCTAGTTATAATCACCTCCTTACTCCACTACAGGTGAAGTTGCTTTGGGAGCAAAAGCAAAAACTAAAATGATTAGCTGAAGAACTAACTTATTTGCAATAAAACAACAAGCCTTACCAGATCCTCCTGCATTCCTTTCTTCTTGGTCCGGCGCTGTCGTGGTCGCCATCCCTCCCTCGCCGTCCAAGTCAGAGTTGGCTGGAGTAGTGCCTTGAGATGCTGGTTTGGTCTCTACATTTTGTCCCCAATCAGAACAATTCAGAATTTATAGACTAGCTGATCAATCAAATTAGGCCATGAAACAGAGAACAATGCCGCACCAGGAGTGTCCTCTCGAGGCTGTGTCTGCTCTTCCATTGCCTCCATGGAAGATTCATCAAGCTCTGCATCTCCAAAACCGAACCATCAAATTCGTCTAATCCGGTTTGGACTCCGAAACAGACGAGCTTCAGTAACTAAAGGAAATCCCGCCCATTTCCTATGTCCACTATGCTTACCATTTTTTTGGTCACTCCCCTCCCCTTCTTGCATTGAAGATTCAGATGTCTCCCCTTCTTGCTTTGACGAATCAGATGCCTCCAACTCCAAGTCTGAATACGGGAAGCGGTCAACAATCACAAGGAAACGATGAACAAGACACAAGCAACTGAGAAGATGTTGAAGAGCGTATGGATTTGATCTTCTTGCCTTGGTCCGTGGAGGAGACTGGGCGATCGCGCACTGTCCGGGGGGTGGAGTCGTCCACATGTACCGGGGTGAATCGCGAGGAAGCTGAAAGAAATCTCCAGTAAGAACACACGACGACACGGTACAGAGGACAAGAAAAGAAGAGAATCCAGACTGACCGTCGGGGCCCCGCGGGAAGCGGCCGGTGAAGAGGACGAGGACAAGGACGGCCGCCACGAGGAGGGCGGCGAAGGGCGCGCCGACCCTGCGGCGCCAGATGCCGCCCAGCTGGCTCGCCTTGCTCCTGGCCGCCTTTGGGGACCCCATGGCACCCCCCGCTTCCTCCCTTGCCGGTCTTGCCGTGGCACTGGCAGCCACTCCCTCGACCTCGAGCTTGTCTATGCTGGCCTTCTTCTTCTGCTGCTAGTTTGTATGCTGCTGCGCCTGCGCTGCACCATGGAGGGACAGAGCAGCGACAGACGGCAGTAGTAGGGCCTCGCGGCTTGGCCTGTGGAATGCGGATGCTTGCAGGGAAAGGAATGATGAAGCTCTGATCGGAGAAAGCTTGCTTGGTTCGGTGGATTGGATCATTAAAAGGGGAAAAGGGGATCTGGGTCTGGGGCGGCAAGAACTCAACTCAGCAGCAGGGGGGAGGGGACAGGGGACAGAGAAGGATAGTTTGTTTTGTATTTTCGACGCCGAGAAGGATGGTTGGTTAGTTTTCCTTCATACTCCTACTCGAGTCTACGTGGGACCCCTTCTGCACTCCAGAGACTCAGAGAGAGCAGGCGCGGCAGAGACCAGAGAGAATGGTACTGCTCTACACGGCCGGGCTTGAGCAAAAGAAAAATGGCATTGTGAGAAGGGAGTCTTGGCAACAAAATTCTAAGAGCATCTACACCAGGACATAGCAAATATGACCGCTTAAACGCCCGCGGACGGCCCGGTCAGTGACCGGGCGTGTCCGTTTTGAGCCCATATTTGTTCGTTCACGCAGGCACACTCCTCATTTTAATCCTCATATGTCTGGTCATTTGCATGTGATTGGTGGAAATGTAGAGAGAAAGAAAAGAAAGAATAAAGAAAGAGAAAAAGTGGTCCGGGGTGGGGCCGCGTCCTACGTGGCGGACTGCCCGGGCGCGTCCGCGAGCCCTCATATCCTCCCTATATTTGAGATGGATACGAGGGTTCGCGGACAGCCCGGACGTATAGGGATGATATGAGGGGTCCGGTTGGGTCACGTTTTTTCCTTCTCTCCTGTCCGGTCACTGACCGGGCGCGTCCACGGGCGTATGAGGGATGGTTTGAGGCGCCCGGCTGTAGATGCTCTAAGACCATGTCATAGTGCTAAGACCAAAGCAGTACAGCATAAAAAGATTTTTATCCGAGCAAACGGCAAGAGCTCTGCCTTTTTCGTTACGAAGATGGATTTCAAGAAGGATTGATACTAGGATTTGAGCAACTATAAAAAAAAGTATGATTCTCTCAACAAGCTCTTCCTCGTCTTGGAAGTGATCTCGCAAGCGAGGGAGGCTTCTGCTGCCGTGCCTTCCGCGACCACGTGGTCGATGAACTCTTGTGCGTGCTGGATGCGCGATCCAGTCACATTTTTTAAGCCCGGCGTGAGAGCGACTTCAATTTCTACGCAGGCGCCTTTGATATGTCGTCAAAGTACTCGAGGGTGGCGGGGAAGCAGGCGCGGCCGATAGCGGATTCTGCTATGGCGTGCATCCTCCTTGACCCACTCGGAGTAACACTGTGCACTCTCCCAGAACTTTCTCTCAGCACGGTCCACTTCGGTCTCACCGGGAAAGGTCCGCGGGGAGGGCGTGGCCACACCGACATGGTCGATGGGGGTGATTGTGGCGGTGGCGAGAAATGGCAAAGAGAGAGGGTGGCGGCCGGCTTAGGGGGTGAGTGTGACGGAAACAACTATGAAATTGGCATGGGCGGAAACGGTAGCTGTACGGACGACCGTACCATTGACCCGGTCGCATCCGGGAGCAAGGGGCCGGACTAAAACTTCCCTCCCATGCGAGTGGTTGGCGGATCGAGCACCCTCCAAACCGACGCCACCAATCTTCAAATATGGAGTCTCGCGGGTGAAAGGGCATTTATGGTCATAATATTTTTAGTGTTGCCATGGCTGCACGAGATGGACGGACGGTGCCATGGCTTTTCCTTTTGTTTTTTTTAATAAAGCAGTTTGGGGAGAAAGGATATCATGCGGCTATGATCAAGTTAATGGAACATGTGCGGTGTGACCGGACCAAATTTCTGCCGGCCGACCGGCGCCTCTCACCGACCTTATAAAAATACTCCTATTTGCATCCTCTTATCACCTTTTTTTTTGCATCGCATCCTGTTAGGGCATTTACCGCCTTAGGGTTTTGGTGATGATCACAATGCACCCTTGGTCTAATCGTGTGCCCTAGTTTACTCAGGTACACCTCGTTTGGCGCAAGACAGTCAGGCATTCCCTCAGGACGGAAAAGATCGAAGACGGAGTTTCCGACGCGTTTATTTCTTTGGTCGTAGGAAATCCGTACTATTAAGAGGGAATCCGCATCGGAAGGTACTGGGTGAATCAATGCACGTACACATTCTATTGCACCCACTATATATCCTTCCATTCGAGGAGAGAGGTCCTCAAAATCTTTCTGTGGCAGTGGTTTTAGTGCCCAGCGGTTGTACCGCCTGTGTAAGCGGTTGTACCGCCCGACCGGTTGTTCCGGCCCTGCACCACTCCACTACCGGAATGCCTTCTGTAGTGGAGCTGTTGTTGGGCGGTGGTGGCCCGGTAGTTCCCGGACGGCTTCGGCGAACCGGTACTACCGGTGCCTGGAGCGGTTGTACCGCTCCAGACTTAGCCACCACATGGACACTGGTCTAGCGGTTGTACCGGCACAACCACCGCCCCAACTACCGCTATGGGGTGACTCCCCTTCTGTAATGAGGCGGTTGTTGCGCGGTGGTGGAGCGGTAGTTCCTGGTTGGCTCCGGCAGACCGGTACTACCGGTTGCTCCACCGGTTGTACCGCTAGGGCATTTCTGCAGTGGGAACCCGTGATTACCGGTTGTACCGGTGCTCCAAGCGGTTGTACCGCTGAAGTGTAAAAACTGCTATAACGGTTGGAATTTGGGGGCACTATATAAATAGGTGGTTCCCCCACCTACCTTTCCTCTCTTGCCTCTCTCTCTCCTCCATTGTTGCCCTTCAAGCTTTCTTGCCCGATCTCTCTCTCTAGCCACTCAAACTTGTTGATTTGCTAGGGATTGAAGGAGGAGACCTAGATCTACACTTCCACCAAAGGAAATTTGATTCCCCCATACTTTCTTGTGTGGATTTTGTTACTCTTGGGTGTTTGGGCACCCTAGACGGAAGAGGTCACCTCGGAGCCACATTCCATTGTGGTGAAGCTCCGTGGTGGTGTTGGGAGCCTCCAATTCAGTTGTGGAGAGAGCCTCAACCTTGTTTGTAAAGGTTCGGTTGCCGCCTTCAAGGGCACCATTAGTGGAATCACGGCACCTTGCATTGTGCGAGGGCGTGAGGAGAATACGGTGGCCTTAGTGGCTTCTTGGGGAGCATTGTGCCTCCACACCGCTCCAACGGAGACGTACTTCCCCCTAAAGGGAAGGAACTTCGGTAACACATCCTCGTCTTGACCGGCTCCACTTGTGGTTATTTCTTACCTTTACTTTGTGCAAGCTATTGTTGTGTTGTATCCCTTGCTTGCTTGTGTTGTCATTGTTATTAGCATCATATAGGTTGCTCACCTAGTTGCAATCTAGACAACCTATTTTGTTGCTAACCCTAATTTGTTAAGAAAAGCTAAAAATTGGTAGTTGCCTATTCACCCCCCCTCTAGTCAACCATATCGATCCTTTCACATCCTCTTATCACCTGATAAAAAAATACCAACATGCGACACCGTAGCATCAATATAATACATGTAATACCGCATTATAAAAAAAGAAAATACACTACATCGTCTCCTCACAAAACAAAACCAATATTTTTTATGAAATCCCAACAACACCAACGACGAAGCACTAACTCATGCTGCCATGCATGGTTACAAAACTGCGGAACTCATTGGTGGAATAAAACTGAAATATTGGCAGGGAGTAGGAGAGGCGTGCTTTTGCATCCAACGTGGTGCGGCAACGCACCCACATCCCGCCGAAGCTGAGGTCCACCTCCACATCCACTCCGCCGTGCCGTCGGTCGCCCTCGATGCGCTCACGGAAATCTCTGGGCAGCGCCGGCCATCCGGCGGTGACAGTCGCGGCAATCACGGTGTCCCCTTTCCCCGGCACGCAGAAGGGTGCGACGTCCGCCTTGGCAATAACCACGCCGGAGTAGGCCACTTCCACGGCCGCGCCCCCGCTGCTGTCGTCGCCCCAGCAGAACGTGCGTCGATATGTGCTCTTAGCGTGCAGAGTGACGTTGAACGACGGTGGCGGGATGGGATCGGCGGCGAGGTCGGACCCGAACCCGGTGTAGGCGACGGGTTCCATGGAGAACTTGATCCTCCCAACAAACTGCAAGCCGTGAGCTAGCATGCAACCAGAGCCGAAAACCAAGAGGGCGAGGGCGGTGAACAAGGCGAGAATTTTCCAGTTGTCGAAGAAGCCATCGGAGTCGTCGCCCCTGAGAGAGGCGAGGAGACCGTTCCGATCTATGGCCATGGGTACGTCTTGCGACGAGGCAAATCTGTTTTTTCTAGAAAAAGATATATGTGTGTAGCTTAGAGACGGTGATGTATATATCGTGTCAACGAGGTAATTGATCTCCGTGTAGTCCTGTGTTTTTTTTAAAGGAGGAACGGCCATCTTATTAAAATCCAAACAAAATGCGCAGTGTGGTACAGCTCGCAAACGGAGCAAAAAAGATGAACAAAAAGTAATGCCACAACCGGCGGAATAAAAAAGGCTAGATGACTAAACACCTATCCTATTATTGGACCGCCATCCATATCGGTTGTAGATAACCCGTGCGACCATCTCCCATCGGTTGCACCCAGTAGCCAAATACTCCCTGGAGACCGTATGAGTGAGTGGCGACCATGAACGGATCTAAGCTGTAGCCCTGTATATTACCTGCAAAAAGTTTGTGAGATTTTGCCTGTTAAAGATCATATCATTTCTGCAGTTCCATATAGCCCAAAGTAATACACATATTCCTATCCGAATACGTCCCGCAGTCACTTGTTCCACTCCAGCAAGCCACGTCCCAAATAACATGTCGATGCTGGCTGGAGGGGTTATGTTGAAGGCTATATGGATCGAACGCCAAAGCAACTTAGCAAGCGGGCAATCAATGAATAGGTGTTGAATCATTTCGTCGTTGTTACAAAAACAACATCGTGGACTACCTACCCATCTTCGCTTGAGTAAATTGTCTTTGGTGAGAATCACTCTCTTGTGGACAAACCACATGAATATCTTAATTTTGAGTGGAACTTTAATTTTCCAAATGGATCTCGGGAGTGGGCCAGAATTAATCAAATCAAGGTACATGGACTTCACCGTAAACACACCGTTCATAGTAAGTTTCCATCTAAACGAATCAGGTTGGTCCGAAAGGTTCACATCCATCAATCTTCGCACTAGATGCAGCCAGGAAGTCCACCGTTCCCCCACGAGAGACCTCCTGAACTGGACGTGTATGGCGACGATTATAGAACTGTAGCAACGTAGTCCTCCTTACGCTGTACAATATTATACAGAGAGGGATACTGCAAGGCTAGAGGCATCTCCCCTAGCCACGTATCTTCCCAGGACCTTGTTGTTGTACCGTTGCCTACAACAAACTTTGCTCTGCGAAAGAAAGTATCCTTCGTTCGCATGAGCCCCTTCCAGAACGGCGAGTCATTAGGCCTACTAGTCACCTGAGCCAACGTCTTAGTTTGTAAGTATTTGTTACGAAGAATCTGTGCCCACATACCATCCGTTTCCGTGGACAGCCTAAACAGCCACTTACTCAGCAAACACTTATTTTTGATCTCCAAGTTCTCAATCCCAAGTCCCCCTTGGTCTTTGGGTCTACAAATGATGTCCCACTTGGTCAATCTATACTTCGTCTTAACATCATCGCTTTGCCAGAAAAATCGGGATCGATAAAAGTCTAGCCTTTTCCGTACCCCTATGGGTACTTCAAAGAAAGATAACAGAAACATCGGCATACTAGTCAACACTGAGTTGATTAACACAAGCCGACCTCCATAAGACAAAAGTTTGCCCTTCCAGCAACTTAGCTTTTTCTCAAATTGATCTTCAATACACTTCCATTCTTTATTCGTGAGTCTACGATGATGAATTGGGATTCCAAGATAACTAAATGGCAAGGATCCCATTTCACACCCGAACAATTGTCTATATGCGTCTTGTTCCTCTTTAGCCCTTCCAAAGTAGAACAGTTCGCTCTTGTTAAAGTTAATTTTCAATCCCGACAATTGCTCGAAAAGACAAAGCACTAATTTCATATTTCTAGCTTTTGCGATGTCGTGCTCCATGAATATGATCGTGTCATCGGCGTATTGTAGGATAGAAACCCCTCCATCAACCAGATGAGGGACAAGACCACCTACCAGGCCATTCTCCTTGGCCCGCCCGATAAGTACTGCCAACATATCCGCCACTATGTTGAACAGAATAGGAGACATCGGGTCTCCCTGTCTTAAGCCCTTATATGTCTAAAAATAATGACCCGTGTCATCATTTACTTTAATCCCCACGCTACCCTGTTTAATAAAGGAGTCCACCTGGTTCCTCCAGGTCTCATTGAACCCCTTCATACGCATGGCTTGCTGGAGAAATGGCCATTTGACCTTATCGTACGCTTTCTCAAAATCCACCTTGAAGATCACCCCATCGAGTTTCTTTGAGTGAATTTCATGTAGAGTTTCGTGTAAGACAACAACCCCTTCAAGTATATGTCTTCCTGGCATGAAAGCAGTTTGACTCGGTTGTACCACCGTATGGGCAATCCTTGTCAATCTGTTCGTGCCTACTTTCGTGAAAATTTTGAAACTCACATTTAAGAGACAGATGGGCCTAAACTGCTCAATCCGTACTGCCTCCTCCTTCTTTGGTAACAACGTGATAGTTCCAAAGTTGAGGTGGAAGAGCTGCAACTGGCCGTTAAAAAGGTCTTGGAACATCGGCATCAGATCATCTTTGATGATGTGCCAGCATTTCTTATAAAATTCGGCTGGGAACCCATCTGGTCCAGGTGCCTTATTCGGTTTCATTTGTGATATGGCCTCAAACACCTCCTTCTCAGTAAATGGTGCAGACAAAATCTCATTTTCGTCCGTCTGTAACTAAGGAATGTCCTCAACTGCGAGCTCGTCGAGCGACACAAAATTGTCCTCCGGCGGCCCAAAGAGTTGTTTATAGTAATTTGAGATGTATAGCTTGAGGTTTTCATGCCCCACTATCGTACCTTCAGCTTGTTCTAACTGAATAATTTTCTTCTTCCTATGTTTGCCATTCGCAATCATATGGAAGAACTGAGTATTGTCATCCCCTGGACAACTTTAAGTGTCTTAGCCCTCAGAGCCCATTTCAGTTCTTCTTCTCTTAGAAGATCTCGAAGTTGCTTTTCTGCCTCAGATTTTGCGGCCTGTTCAGTTACGTGAAGCAGGGTAGATTCCGCTTTGAGGTCAAGGACTTCAATTAGATGGAGCAATCTCTCCTTATTCCGCGGTGATGCACCCGATTTTCGACCTTACCCTCCGAGCCCACAACGGCCAGAGCGCCAGGACCTGCAGGGAGAACGTGACGATCACGGTGCTGTACGGCAACATGGTGCTAGGATGGGGCCGCGTGCCGGACTTCTGCGTCGACGAGTGGGCGTCCATGGAGATGAGCGCCGCGGTGTCCAACGCCGACGTGCTTCTCACCGATGACCTACGACGTCGCCTGGACTCGGAGCTGCTCGTCGGGGCGCTGGAGCTGGATGTGGAGACGAGGATGTGGTTCCCCGTGGGACAACCTCTGTTTTGGGAGTGCCGGGACTGCTCGTCCCGGGAGTGCTTGGCAGTGTGCCGAGTAAACCCGGGACAGGCCGGCTACGCACCATGCCAGACACGTTCGCTGTATGCAGCCCATTAAGGCATGTGTTTTGCTATAGCTCTTGATTTTTTTTATAAATAAAGGTCCGGAGGGAGTAGCCTATATTTTCATGACTCGTCGATTCTGTGTAATTGAAAAGTTTAGGTGTTTTTTTTTAACACAGTACAGACGCAGCCGCTCATAGGACTTAGAATCCTGGTGGACTGGGGATATCACTATCCTCCTAACCATCCTATCACATGTTGGTTCGCAAAAGTTCAGGCGTTAAAAGGTCTTAAAGTAGCATTTTCATGACTGGTAGATTTTTTAGAGAAACGGATTTGCTAATAACCCTCCGCAAGGGAGTATATCACATCTAAATTCCACACCGTGCGATGCAATGTTCAAGTTGATGTTTTTTGAGCCTGCGCTCGCGCGCCGTGATAGGAGACCTCCTAGTCAGCGCGTTGTACGTCAGTATTGTGATGAGTTGGCGCTCAGACGCGAGGTCTGTTGGGCCAGCCCAATAAGAACGACCGCACGCTTCGTTCGCTCGCTCGTAGACTCGGTTGATCGTTGCTAGCTCGTTCATGGCAACATTCATTGCTGCATTGTAACATGGCTAGATGCGTCTGGGCACTTCTTGATTCGGATCTGGTTGACGTCCTGGAAAATATTAGAGAACCAGATGCAAAGAGGTGGATCTCTTCCCTTCTAGATGCCATCCCATCCTCCAGGCCTTGCTAGTCAGCACTGTATAAACAAAGGCAAACCTCGGCCTGCCTGTGACTTAGCAGAGTATCGTTTCGTGCAAAATGGCGTAAATTGGCAGAGCGCGGCCAAAACCTATCATCTTGCATTCTTGCCAGACTTGCATCCTAGCTACCTCAGCCCGACCCGACTTGCATCCTAGCTACCTCAGCCCGGCCCCAGAATGGCGGAGCGCCGGAAGTTCACGTCCACCATTGTAGCTGAAAAAGAAACAAGGGCACATGTGATCAAGATAGATGGGTACTCAATAACCAAGGAGTTGCTCAGGGCTGGCAAATGTACGGCATCTATCCCTTTCATGGTCGGAGATCACAACTGGGTTGTGGAGTATTACCCAAACGGTAACAGCAAAGCAGATGGTTACACGCCTGGGTGTGTATCCGTTTATCTGGTTCTTGATTCAGCTCGTGCCAAAGATGATGTGAAGGCGAAATTCACCTTTAGTTTACTTGACAAGGGTGGAGAACCAGTGTACAGCAAAACTTTGGCAGAAGAGCATATCTTCCCAAGCAAAGGTTCAGATTGGGGTTTCACTAATTTTATCGAGCAGACAGATTTGGAAGGATCGGTGCATCTAACAGGTGATAGTTTCAGAATCAGGTGCGACGTCACCGTCCTGAAGAAGATCCGCAGCGAAGAGATCGGCCCCAATCAGTTTGTCGTGGTTCCTCCAAGCAACTTGCATCGCCAGCTCGGCGACCTCCTGAAAAACAAGGATGGAGCAGATGTGGCCTTTCGAGTTGGCGGCGAGATATTCTCGGCTCATAGGTCCGTGCTCGCTGCTCGTTCACCGGTCTTCAAGGCGGAGCTCTTTGGCGCCATGAGGGAGAGAGCCGGTGAACCGATTGAAATTCATGATATGGCCTGCTCCATTTCATCTACACGGACTCACTCCCTGAGATGACTCATGACAATGCAACACAAGAAGATGTTGTGATAGCTAGCCATCTACTTGTGGCGGCGGACAGATACGACATCGAGAGGCTGAAGCTGATATGCGAGGACAAGTTGTGCAATCACATTGGCACCAAAATGGTTGCCACTAGTTTGGCTTTGCCCGAGCAGCATAACTGCCATGGACTCAAGGAGGCTTGCTTTGAGTTCCTTGCTTCTCCTTCCAATTTGGAGGCAATGATCGCAAGTGATGGTTACCAACATCTCAAAAGCAGTTGCCCGCCTGCTCTCAAAGAGCTCATTGCTAGATTCTTGCCTGTTGAGCTGATAGCAGCCAAGGATATTATCAGGTCAATTTGATTAGTACTTGCGTGTGTGGGTACTGATGATCATATCATCTATCAAGTAAACGTAGTATCTATTTTGTGTGTGTGGGTCTGCCCTCCAAGATCTGACTGCCAGGCTCTTGCCTATTGAGCTGACAGCAGCCAAGGCTATTATCAGGGCAATTTAGTTAGTACTTGCATGTTTGGGTACTACTGGTCATATCTCAAGTAAACTTAGTGTATATTTTGCTAGTTTGCCTTGTCAAACAAAAATGCTATCAATCTGTCCTATTTATGCAGGTAGAACTGGCACTTTTGGATTCTGCATTAATTCTGTGTTTTTTGTATGCACTTCGATTGATCTGTGTGGAGATGAGTTTTTTTTTTTTTTTGCCTGTTGTATCTCTATTTTGATTGCAATTCTTGTAGTTATTCTTTCCTAGTTAAAACCTGCATGCTTGTACAAACCAGCCGAAGTTTAGGCACGATGTATCATGTTTCTTTTTTTTTACCACCATTCTGCTATCCGAGTTTGGCATAGGAGTTTTGCTTGATTGAAGCGATCTAAACCTTTCTTAGCTTATGTTTGCTCCTCCTTTGTTGAATGATCCCAAGCGCGGAGTCTTTATGTAGGGCCGTAAATTCCCCTAAAAAAATGTAGGGCCGTAAATCCTGTTAGCTAAGGGCCTATTTGACTCAAAAGTTTTTTAGAGGATTCTTATCCTTAGAAGATTTTCCTATATGGGTTGTTTGATTCGTGTAAATGCAAATCATTTTTATTCATATGATTCATTTGTATTAGGTTTTGTAGGAAAAAAAATTCATCCACTCCAACCTCTTTGAAAGAATGCTGCGCGTTTCTTCTGCATAATCATACAACCATTCAATCATGTGGTAATGAAGATGGCACGGTATCCCAAGCCAGCGTTTTTACTACTCTATTACGGTGTCAAACTGTGATTTGGGAATCTTAACATCTGTAGTTCAGGATAGTACTATGTTTGGCGGATATTGTTAACTTCAGACCGCCCCGGAGACAGATGTTACTCTTATGGTCTTTGATGAAATCTCTCGTGCCAAAAGAGTAGAGGACTGCAATATTTGGCGTTCGGTCGCTGGGGAGGGAGGCTCCAACGACCGATTCGTTTGCTGGGTGGTCGATCAACGAGCTCGCGATCGAGTGAACCAGCCCACATAGGGCCCTTTAGCTTCCCCCTTCGGCTTCCAGGCCTCCAGGCCCAATTACAATTTTCTTTTGTACAAAAATATGTAAAAAATATTTGAAAAAATACACTTTCTTATAAACGAAAAACAGAGAAAACAAAATTATAAAATGCCATGATCATATTTTTTTTGAAAATTTCCATGCTGTAAAAATTAGAGAACATTTTTTTCATAGACCAAAAAATTAAAAAATGCCATTGTTAAAATGTCATCTCTTAATATAAAAAAATGCCATCTCTTATCTTTATCTTTACCTAATAATAATAAAAGGGTGATCGCTTCTTCCCACCGTAATTTCGTCCGTCCACCTCACTCTCCTAATTGTGGTCTGGTTCTTACACTTTTTGCTGCTTTGCAAGTCAATGGGCCAGAAAATTTGCTATGGGCCGATAAAAAAAGTTAAACCTCACGACCTGCCCTCCTCTCCTTATGGTTACAGCGAAGGAAAATAGGTTTTCTTATGCCTATGCTACAATTTCAGATTAATTAGTCCCACCCTGCCACTTTACATCATATCCTAGCAGCTTATATATGTTTGGAGTTGCCAGAATCAACAAGCCAACAAAAGATATGGAGAAAGACGCCATGCATCCTCCTCTGCAGAGGAGACATGGCCATCGTGGGATTCCCGGCGGCGGAGCAGGGGTGCGGGGGTCCCGGTGGTAGGGGCACCGGTTCCTGGCGGCAGGAGGTCGAGCGGCGGCGCTGCTCCTAAATCCATGGCGGGGTCTCTGCAAAGTAGAGCGAGAGAGAAACAGAGAGAAAACGGCGGAAGGAAGAAAAGAAAAGGAAGAAAGGAGGGAGGCGGGCGCACGGACCATGGAAGCAGCGGTTGCTGGGACGTCGAGGTCCATGGCGGTTGGCGTGGTTCAACGAGAGAGTGAGAGAGAGGCGGGAGGAGAAAAGGGAAGGAGAGAGCGAGGGAAAGAGGAAAGGGAGGAGGCCGGCGGTCTGGTGGCCTGCTCTGGCGAGGAGCTGCGAGGCTGAGCTCGCACGGGCCTCTTGGTGACTTGCGCGGCTGTGGGAGCTCCTGCTCATGTGGTCGCGCGGACGAAGGGGGCTGCGGGCGCCTGGACGCGTCTAGCTGCAAATATAACAGCGGCAGCGACATCTGGTGAGGGAGAGACATGAGGACTGCTACGGTAATGGTATATATTCTTGGAACTTTTTGTGTCTTCGTACGTGTCTGATCATCGGTAACAAAACTGGCCACGTACCACTCCAATCAAAGACCCCAGAAGCACACATGTGCATGGCTGCATGCCCATTGAACTAGAGCTCCCCGAGAAAGTTGGAGTATAACAAAATAGCCCTTGGTGGTCCCTTTGTCTTAAATTTATTTAAGAAATAGAAGTATATTGTGGTGGATTGGCTCGAGTCCTTTCATAGATCCTCACCCTTGGTAATTTTCATCTCTCCGTTTCTAAAACTTCATACATAGAACTGCGGAACATGCCCTTCATCCATGAAATAAGCAAATAAGCACATAACAATACAATTTTTTTTGAGAATCATAACAATACAATTCAAAAGTATGAGTGCCGGTATATGAACTAGGTGTGTGGCAAACACTCTCTTGTCTTCGTACGGTTCAATGACATGTGGGCCGTGTGGTGACCGACATCATTGCTTTGGAATTCATCACATTCAAACGCATTGTCATCTGATGAACATTGTCGCCACTGTTGACGAGGGAAAAAAATGACAAATGAGTATAAGCGGCAACATGAGTGTGTCGTCATGTTAAAATAGAAGACATGAGTTTGCGTCGAGTCTTAAGCAATGTTTATTGGGTTAGTGACGTATAATTTTTTTCTCCCGTTGCATCGCACGGGCATGTTTGCTAGTAATAATAAAAAATGCATCTCTTCAAGACGACGCACATGTGTACATTCCAAGACGACTCGCCAGTCCCTCACGGCGATTCCACCCCTCTCTCACAGGTCACAGCAGCCCCTCGCGAACCCTATCGGCGGCGGCGGTGGATGGTGATAGGCATGAGACGGAGACGGTTCATGGCGCGGCGATGAGCTTGGCGGCCCTCGAGCGGTGGGGCTGCCCTACCACCACAGCAATCTCACCTTCCCCTGCAGGTGCGAGGAGGAGCAGTCCTCTCACCACACAACGACGGCCCATCCCCACTAAGGTCAACGAGCAGGAGCACGACCTGGAGTGGATATATAAGCAGGTTCCATCTGATCACATTCACCTCCTTCCATTTCGTTGTTCTGGCTCTGTCTTTGTTGTACAAGCGTACATTTCCAGTATTAGACATCGTTTGTGATCGCTAATCGACCTTGAGCCACATGCGAAGAGTACTAATTCAGCTGCACACGTTCCTTGGGCTACATGAATGCCTATTGCTTTAATTAATTCACTGCCTTTTGCTTATGGATCATGTTGCTAACTTAATTTTGCTCACCATTGGTACATACGTCTTTGTGATATGGACGAATGCATGCCATTAGTCAGTTGAGCAATTTTAGCATGCTCCCTCTATCCCCTCTTTTCACATGAGATCTTATCCCATCTTTTCACATGAGAGGTAAGAAGGTAAGAGTTAATCAAATCCACTACTTAATGCAATCAACGGCTTAAATTTATTTTATACTCTTACCTCTCATGTGAAAAGGGGAGATAAGAGGGAGCATGTTAAAAAGGGTGGAAGCCATTTCTTCCGGCAAAGAGTAGCAAAGATGAGTACAACAAATCAACTGGAAACAATCAGGCACATGTATGACAGCAGAATACTAGTACAGGCTTGTACATTACTCTTGACTAATCCAAGACATAGGGAATCAAAGATCCTTCTCTTTTCCGTAGTATACCATGCATATGCGATATGTCAAGGCGAATCCTGATCAACCGTTGGCGCAACGTTAGCAACGCGTTGATTGTTCTGGTACACATACTTGTTCGCCCAGTACAGGTAGTTGAAGAAGCCGAGCAATCCGACAACAGCCACAACCCAGTAGAACAGGTCAAGATGACTATTGTTCAAGCTTGTACCCTCGAGCCAGCCTACCCGTTGACCATGCCTGGTCGCCCCGTTCACAGCATCCACCAGGAATGTGGCCATCAACGACGCGAGCCCCAGATCACACCAGAACAACGCCGTGGCAATCGACTTCATTCCGCGTGGCGCCTCGCTGTTGAAGAACTCGAGGAGCCCTGTGAACGACGTCACGTCTGACACGCCAAGCAGAAAGAACTGAGGTGCGAGCCAGAAAAGGGACATCTGCACTGCAGCCCCCTTCCTCTTTTTCTCGACGACCGCCGCGATGACGCAGGCAAGTATCATGGAGGCAAAGCCTATGCCGATGCGCTGCAAATGAGTGATGCCCCCGCTGTAGCCCGTGCGCCTTCGCAAGAATGGCACGATGAACTGATCATAGATTGCAAGCATCAACATCTGGAATGTGATGGGGATGATGAAGAGTGTCGCCGGGGAAACGTTGATCTTGCCAAGCCTTGTGTTGGTCAAGCCACCTTGCTGCACGGTGAATGTGAAGAGGATGATGTTGGATATGTATCCAATCACGGAGCTGATGAAGATGGGAAGCAGGCGGAGCACAATCTTGGTCTCCTCCACCTTGGTCACACTGCAGACCGACCAGTCTCCCTTTTTGCCACGGTTGATGCAAGCTTTATCGAGAAATCTGGCATGATGCATCACAGAGTTAGGGAGAAGGGATTCGCAAAACCCTATGGTGTACTCTATATGGCAACTTGATAAGTACAAGCAAGGAAAAATAGTTTGATTCACTGAGCCTTACTTCAGACTATTTGTTTGAGAGAGTGAGCCAATGTAACCTGTCCCCACTTCAGTACTGCTTTCATGTGTTTCTTCTAGCCCCTCACCAACTTCAATCTTCCTGTTGTGGAATGCAACCACAAGAACCTGGGAGAAGCAACATTGAGGTCAACACAAGTACTCCCTCCGATCCAAAATAAGTGTCACAACTTTGAACTAAGGTTGTAACATATTATGTTTTGAGCCAGGAAGTAGCATGTACCACCTGCAGTATTCGAGTCAGAGGACTTCCTTGTGGCACTTGGTTGCGGTAGAAAGGGAGACCGGCAGCAACTACGAGCAACCCGAGCAGAACTAGGACGGCACACAACCCGAGTGCGATATCCCACCCTTTGTAGTTCTGGAGCCACACTATGAGAATCAGCCCTACGAAACCTCCAAAAGAGATTCCGAAGGTATACCAGTTAAAGAAGCTGGACTGCTGGTGGGACTCTGAGGGATCTTCGTGGTCAAATTGGTCTGCTCCAAGGGATGGCAAGCAAGCCCGTATACAACCATCGCCGAATGCACTCAGATACAAGCCTACGTACAACAAGGCAGCGTTTCCGCCATGGACTTGTTTGCAATTGTTTAGCTCTGCTTCAGTATTGCAAGGGGGTGGATGGAGGGAGGGTAGGTAGGCTTGCAGCGCTAGCAATCCGTATCCCTGCACAAATTAATGCATGTTCGATCGATTATATGCGACAATAACATTGCATATCCTAGTTCACTACTTGAATACGGATTAATGTTGACACGAAGGAAGTCCTCATATGTCGGCATTCATAACTGGGTTTCATGGTCAAGGATATGCTAAAGTAGGTAGTCTATCTTTGTCAGGAATTGAGCTACATGAAAACATGACAAGTTATAAGGCAATTCTAAGTTTCAGCAGCTCGTCAGTATGCTAAAGGCGCATCGCCGTCTTAGTTAAGGTATATTTAGAGTCCACTCTCATCTCACCACGCCCCTTACAATTTTGTAGACCCAAAATTGATTGTTGCTCATGGTGTCTGTTAGCTGCCAGGCTAAATGGTTGGATGAAATTTCATCTTTCTTTTTTCTCGAAATATTTTGTCACTCATTTTGTTAACGAAATCAGGTATCTATTTCCTTTTATGAAAAAAAATATGTGTATCACAACTACAATTGAGCTTTGGAAATATAGATCCGAATCGCAGATAACAATTTCCTCAAATTTGGTGAGACCACATCGAAATTAGGAAAATTACAATAGATCAAATCAAATCTATGATATTAATATTATGTTAGTCAATTTGAGCACTTGTCAAAGTATATTTAAGAAACTAGGATTTCATGTTCACTTCTTTAACTCATATATAGCCGCTTACGTTTAAAAATAGTAATTGATAGACACACAGGTAGTATTTACGTCTCTATTATTGGCAGACTCTAGGGTTTTCTTAAAGTAGGAGAAGATGTAACAACAATAACTCCGTTGGATCATCATGATAGAAAAAATAGAAACCATGTAGATAACTGAACAGATGAAGATGCGTATTACCAGAAACATAAATGGACCAATGAGGAGCATAGTCCGAGCGCGAGTAATGTAGGAGTCTGAGATGAAAGCTCCGATCATTGCAAACCCGGATGTGGCACCAAAAAAATTAGCAGCTGTAGTTACAGAGCCTGAAACCCCCATATGCATTGTTCCATGGAGATAAGTAACCATATTCAGCACGTTTGGGACAATGACCACGTTTGTTACCACAGTCAGAACTGCAAGGGGAAACAACAGGTATACAAAAATGATTCAATGTTTCAATGTTGTAAACTCAGAAGCTTGCAGTGAGATATTGCATGCCCACACATATGTAAACATGTCTGCAAAAAAGGACTCCGTCTGTATTCAGTAATGACTTAATTACCATACAAAAACCATGCTGCTCTGACTCCGCCATGCACCTCTTTGTTGATGGTGTTTCCCCTCCAAGTCACAAAGACTCCAAGTGCCATGGCGCTTCTTCTTCCTCCTCCTGCTTACAGCTTGTCTCCCTGCCTGTGGTATGACTCGCAGTAAGAGGGGTATAAATAGAAGGTGGATATTCATATTCAGAGGAGTGTGATAGCATCGCCAGGATCAATCAAAGATTCTGGCCTATTTTATCCCATTGTTATCAACTGCCAACATTTATTTGAATTCCATTGCTTCTACTTGCTGTTTTCTACTGACTAAAAATTCGACATTACAAAACGCAAACAGTAACATCGAAGTAGAAAAGGTGGTACATGAGACTAAAAGTCCACAAGTACAAACAGCTTGCACAGATTGCTATCAGTGGGCCATCATCCTGAGAGCAACATTTTGCAAGTTAGCTCATAATCCATTAATTGTTTTGAGCACAGTTCCTTCTTATCGTAGTGAACCTTAATCGAATTATTAAGTCAAGTGGGAAGATCGCATCTGGAGCAAACATGATAACTACGTATATCAAAACTTAGCAGTACAACAAAACAAATTATTAGAAGAAAGCGCCAAAACTACAATGACAAGCAAAACAAACAAAACTGCAGGCAGGGCGGCTAACTAGACCTATAAACAGATAGCAAAGGCCAAAGGAGAGAATAGAAAATAAGTTAGGCTAAGCTACACTACATAAGAGCAGGGCAAAATCAACAATCCCTCTGTTTGAAAATTTATTTAGGATATAGTTTAACTGTCTAAGTTTGAACTTCCAATTTATCTCAAAAAATGTTCGAATTTTGAATGCAAATTTCCTATATATTATTCCATTAACAATTACAAAATCAAAATAATTAGTAGTTTTTTTTCTACAACACACATCAAAATGTGTGTCAATATGTACTAGAAGGAGCACATCCAAATGATCCTTGAAGCTGTAGCAACAACAAACAACAACAACAACAACAACAAAGCCTTTAGTCCCAAACAAGTTGGGGTAGACTAGAGGTGAAACCCATAAGATCTCACGACCAACTCATGGTTCTGGCACATAGATAGCAAGCTTCCATGCACCCCTGTCCATGGCTAGTTCTTTGGTGATACTCCAATCCTCAGATCTCTCTTTACGGACTCCTCCCATGTCAAATTCGGTCTACCCTGACATCTCTCGATATTATCTGCGCACTTTAGCCGTCCGCTATGCACAATAATGGATCCTTGAAGCTGTAGCAAACATAACAAAAATAACACAGACATTTTTTTTGATAATGGCCGCTTTATTATCTCAAAATGTAGCATCAAGCAGATGTAATCACATTGAGTGACAGTGACACCAGGCCTCTTCATAGGTAGGGTGCACAATAGCCAACACGAACAAGTTCGACAAAAAGAGTAAATAAATAAAATGGCATATTGGCAACAGTAAAAATCCTCTGAGACCGAGACTATGCTTATGTCAAAGGATGGGGTTGACCTATCCGGAGATTATCCTGCCACCCATGTTGGATAAAAACCTCCCTACTCTGTTCGGTGTAGCGTAGAACACATACGGAAGACATGGCGTAAAACGTAAAATAATATGCAAAGGAGAAGGCGTTTTACCTGTTGAGTATCGTGATTATTAGGAAGTATACAATAGACTAGGAATTATTCTATCTTGTCTTGTACTCCAAGATGGTCATGTAACTCCTATAGATATGCCCACGAGGCTCAAGCAATAAAACATCAATTCCACCAATGTTCCTCTCTATTCCTCTACATGGTATCGGAGCCAACAGGTCTTGAGCTCAAAGACCTGGCTGGCGCAATTAAATTGCAGCCCACTTTCGGTCCACGTTTAGGCCTGAGGAAGCCATACGTGAGGGGCAGTGTTGACGTATAAATGCATAGCCCACTTTTCCCCATCAGCTTGAGCTTTTGGGTGAACTGGCTGGTGCGTGTAGTTCTACATGGTATCAGAGCTACCGCCTTGTTTGAGCAACCTCGTCGGTTTTCACTCCAGCCACAACTTTCGCGACGCATCGACCGTTACGACTGTGGGGGGGATGTCCGTCGGCTTACCTTCGGATTCTTCTCCAGTCTCACCATCTGCGTCGCTACCGTTGTGACTGCGGGGGGATGTTGAGTATCGTGATTATTAGGAAGTATAGGATAAACTAGTAATTATTCTATCTTGTCTTGTACTCCAAGATGGTCATGTAACTCCTATATATATGCCCACGAGGCTCAAGCAATAAAACATCAATTCCACCAATCTTCTTCTCTATTCCTCTACATTACCATTGAAAACAATGTCATTTTTATGTAGCCAAAGCGACCATAATAAGGCAAATGGTCCACCCTTATTAGCGTGCTAAATCTATTTGGTATTCCCTCGAGTCAGTGAACATATATATTGGCAACACTTGTGGGTGGATACAAATTCAGCAGTTGTGGCATGTCTTGCTCACCTCCTTGTCTGTTGTAACTACTCCCCCCGTCCGGAAATATTTGTTAGAGAAATGGATAAAAATCATCCATTTCTCCGACAAGTATTTCCGGACGGAGGGAGTACATGGCAATGTCCACTCCGATTCGTGTACCCTAACTGTCGCGGCTGTGGTGTGTGGTTACGCAATCCCGGGTCCATAACAAATAACAACCTTTGAATTGTGACCAATTGCTCTCTTGTGGACCAACATGACCATGCCTGATGCCTGAACTACCAACTTCATCTGTTCGTACTACTGAAATCGATGTTGCGGTAAGTAATGGCCAAATTAACCCCGCGCCTTACCTAACAACCTAACAATGGAGGCTGGATTTGTCCTACCGGTAGAGGTGAGCGAGTAAGGGGGCTGAGACTAGATTTCGCGCCATCCCACAACAACAGATTTTGGTCTCCCACTATCTCCATCCCTGCATGACCACGTACGCCGTTCTCCCTTCGCTCGCCTCAGCTTAGCTCACTCGAAATGGCTGATTCAAGCATTCCTAGTGAGTCAGGCGCTGGGGTGCTTTAAGTTGCGTGCGCGTGCATGCCAGCACCTTGTGTACGCAATCAAACAAGCTTTTCTTGTATCCGGTGGGCCTGTTTGGTGGTGCTGCCCGCAACAAAACATGCCCCTAGCTACAACTCGTGGAGGCCGCGTCATCGTCTCCCGCAGATTCTCCACCAAAGTGCCAAACTACAACGCGATTGCAAAGCACAACAAGATCTGTCACAGATATGGGTTTCTAAAAAACACGACCCGACCCCCTGCGTTGCTCCTAAGACGGACGATGGTTCCCCAACCCAACGCCGGCGGTGACCCTCCCCCTCTCTTTCCACCTCCTCACCGATGCCGGAGGATGCGGACGGCGGAGGCGGGGCTTCCTCCCCTCGTGACGGTGTGGGACGGAGCTTCGCTCTACTACGACGGTCGGGCACGGGTTAAGCGGCATCTGTCCTCTTGGTTGGTGGTGCGTGGCGGCGGCGCGGGAGTCCAAGTGGAGCATTGCAACGGCGCCTAGTGGTGGCCTTGGCGGCGGCAGTTTAGGCTGCCTGAGCCCAATCTGGGCATGTGCGGGCCTAGGGCATGCACGTGCGTTAGAGGGGAAGTGGGTCTGGTCTCGCAGCGGCCTTGACCTTCCGAGGGTTAGAGGTGGCGAGGAATAAGGCTTTGGACGAAAGCCTTGTTCATTGATGGGGGTCATTGTCGATGATGCTCCATGGAGGCATCGTCGAAGAGTGCTTCTTCTCAATGGGTCATGATCGGTCAGAGGGGAAGCGGCGTCGATGGTTGTTGGCTAGGACAGACCTATCCCAAGTTCAGTGAGGCGGTTGTGTGCGGGTCTGAGAAAAAGCTTCTTGATCGATGGGGGTCGATGCCGATGATGGCGGCATCCTTGGATATCATTTCCCTTCTTAAAGGCGTCTTCGAAGATCTTGCTTATGATCATGTCGGGAGAAGGTTGCGATAGGTCTAGATGGTATGCTCTGTGTTGCGTCAGCTATTGTTTTTATTTTCTTTCTCTCTCTTTGGTTCGTTGTTTTTCGACATGGTTTCCCTTATAAACTGATCAACTTTGTATTTTCCTTTTTTTCCTATCTTAATGAAATTGGCAGAGCTCTTCCCTTCTAAACCCAAGATTCAAAATGACAAGTTCCCCGCTCATCATTTTTTTAGCAAATCACAAAACATGGACTCAACCAAAACCTGGCCAAGTGGGTCGCATGCTCGGCCCGTCCCAGGCCTGACCGACACGTGCCTAAATGGGTTATGCTCGACACGCGACATGCCTTGGGTCATGCCTCGGCTGTGAGACCAGACACGCGTGCCAGCCTGGCACGACACATTTAGCAAACGGGCCGGTAGGCATAATATATTGACATTTAGCAAATTGGCCGATAGGCACGACCCATTTACGGCACGACCCGGCGGGGCACGACACGGCTGGCACATCTAGGCCCACATGCCGCCCATTTGGGAGGAGAGGGGGCACTATTGGCCATTGGGGGCGAGGGGGGTGGGGTGATGTGGCAGCTGGTTGGTGGGGTTTAGGGGGGCAGCGGCTGTTTAGGTCAATTTAATTAGGATTTCAAAATTTTGACCGTTGGAGGGCTAAATTGGTCTGAAATGTCAATTTTTGCTATCAAAATGGCTGCTACCCCTTGTTGGTGTCAAAACCGGCAGATCTCGGGTAGGGGCGCCCGAGCTACGAGATTGGATCAATGGCTTAACAGGGAACGTAGGACACGGTGATTTATCCAGGTTCGGGCCCTCTCCATCGAGGTAAAACCCTACGTCCTGCTCTTGTTTATATTGATGATGTATCAGGGTACAAAGTTGATCTACCTCGAGATCGTGAGTTGTGGTCTAAAGCTAGGGGTATGATGAATGATCGTGTCTCTATCGACTAAACCCTTTGGTTTATATAGGCACCAGGGGTATCTAGGGTTACACATGGTCGGTCACAATTAAGGGAATACATGCCAAATCTCGTATTCTTGGGGTGTACGCCAAGTCTTCGGTGAGGCCTGATACGTCGGTTCTTCAAGTCTGGAAATCTCCGGAGTCCCTGTTCTTTATCGGGCCTTGAGTTCGGCCCACGGACTAATCACCTAGGCTGGAACCCCCTAGTCCAATACACCGTCAGTAGCCCCCGAACTTGTCTTCAAAGCCGAGGATGGCCTCCGTCTTCGGATAAATGACTTCGGATACATATCTTCGGATAAATGTCTTCTCGGCTTAGCAGGCAAGGTCCATGCTCCAAGTCAAGAGCTCGCCCAAGGCTCGGAAATCCCTAGTTGAAAAGGCACTTCCCATTTAAGATAGGAGGCAAAGCCTGCCGACCATGTGTCGCCCGCAACGTATCTTCGTCCATCCGAAGCATACGGTTTACTTAGTCCCGAAGACTAGCAACGCAAACGTGCTCGGCGGTCAATTACTGACAACTTTTGCCGAAACGTCAGGACCCATGACATCACATAAATCAGTTATTACTTATTCGAATCGCGGTTCGAGGCAACCCTCTCATTGGCACGTCTCATCAAAACAGAGATCGTGCCCCGCATTTTGGGGGATATCATCAATCAATTGTTTCACCCCATGCGGCCACAACTGCACGATAAGCTGAAACGTGGCGATTTTTACGGCGCGACAGGGGGACGCTTCGCATTTTTACTGTCTTATAAAGAGCAAGGAGCGGTGAATCTATCTTCCCATGCTCTCCTGCCGCTCCAGCGCTCAAACCCTCCAAGCTTGCACCTCCAATCTCCCTTCCAAGCCCAAAGCTTTCCCCGTCCTCCGCTCGTCGTGACAATGGCGGACGCAGATCTGGAGGGAAAGTGGGTGGCCTCCAAGGTCACCAACGCCAACATCGAGGAGCTCCGCCTGGCGGGGTACATCCCCGACAACGTCGCCTGCCGGGCTCCAGAGCCGGACCAGCGCGTCCCCACTCCCAAGCCGGGGGAGCGGGTCATGTTCATCCCTCACCTCATCCGAGGTCTGGGATTCCCCCTGCACCCCTTCGTGCGGGGGATCCTTTTCTTCTACGGGCTGGACTTCCATAATCTTGCCCCAAACTCCATTCTGCATCTCACCACCTTCATGATTGTCTGCGAAGCATTCTTAGACATGGAGCCCCACTTCGTCCTATGGCTGAAGACCTTCTGCGTGAAGCCGAAGAGCGGCGGGGCCAAGCTGGCCGAATGCGGGGGTGCCATGATCAGCAAACTCCAGAAGCCGGAGTGGCTGGAGGGCACCTTCGTTGAGACTATGAAGATGTGGCAGCGCGAGTGGTTTTACATCACGGAACCGCTCGCGCCGGGCCAGGCCGAGGTCCCGGCCTTCACAGGTCTGCCTCCTCGGAAGCTGGTGTCTTGGCAGAGGCAAGGCCTGGAATGGGGCAGCGCGGACGAAGTCGCTGCTCTCCAGGGGAGGATCCGATCTCTGAAGAAGAGATTCAAGTTGCCGGCCATGGTGGACGTGATGCTCCATCGCCGCATCCTCCCTCTCCAACTTCGGGCCACCCCCATGTGGTTGTACAAGCCCGAAGACGAAGCTCCAGTGCGGCATTTCTTCCGCACCTCCCTGGACGGCATGTGGACAGCTCTCTTCAAGCCGTCCCAGAACGAATTCCCCGAGGCCGGACCAGACGGCGGCTATAGCACCGCCCACGACGCATCTGAGGTACTACTCGCCTTTCCTTTTCAATAATGATCCCTTATTTTATGCTTGTATGAATCCTCCTGCTCTGTTTGCAGAAGTGGACGCCAAAAGCGGCGCTCATTAGGTGCGCATCACCGTTTCCCGAAGACAACTAGTCCCCCGAACTACAGGCCCTACTGGCCGCAGTTCCCCCAAAGGCCCCTGCGAAAGCAAAAGAGTCGGGGAAGAAGAGGACGGGTCTTCGGATCCGAGATCCCTCAGACGCCAAGTCCGAGGAGATCCAAGCTCTCTCCTCCGACGAGGAGGAAGAAGAAGGAGGGGATGAGAGGGAGGAAAGCGCCTCTTCCCCGAAGAGGAGAATGGCGGCGTCCGAGGACGTCGCAGGGGCCGAGGCGCCTCGGAAGGATGACCTCTTCGGGCCCCGCAGGGAAAGACCCTTGCCGAGGAGGTACGTATATTAGTCCTTTACTCCCTTGCACATTATATCCACCTGCCTTCCCTAAAACTTGTCGATTAATTTTTACAGCCCACAACGCTCCCATCTCAGCGACAAGACGTCGTCGAGCAGGCTCGCCTCTCCCAGCGCCTCGGAGGAGTGTCACCCTTCCCAGTGGCCCACGACGGGCTGGGGGAGGCTACTTCTCAGCCGGCCCCCCTGATAACTATGGGGGGCGGCGCTGATGCCACCATGGCTGGGGCCAAGGCCTCAGCCTCCCGAGGTGCGCCGGGGAAGACCTCCTCCTTGAAAGGAGGGGAAGAGCGGGAACAGTCGATAATCTCAGCTCTCGTTGTTCTAGAGCCGCCTCGGCAGCCGACCTCGACGGCGGCTCCTCCGCCGATGGAGGGGGCCGAGGTGACCCGTCCATACCGACCTGCTGGAGGGCAGGCATCCACGGGATGGACCGAAGAGATGGAGGCGGCCCTGACGGGCTCTGCCATTGTAGCCGAGCACCGCGCCATGCTAGGCGAGGCGCTGAAGAACTACCGGTCCGCAGAGGGCGGTATTCGAGAGGCCTTCAAGGGCCTGTATGAAGGTTTTGAGGTAAGCTCAAATTGAGTTTTTATTTTAGAATCGCGTACATGCGAAGAACTTTCTGATAGTCTTTAGGGAGTAAGTAAAATTTGATATGTCCGAAGACATTGCCTACTGCATAGACTTGTTACAAGTGTATAGCCACAGTAGCCCCCAAGCCCCGAGGTAGATTTGATAATCTTGCTCGGGGATTACAGGGAAAGGTAGTATAGCAAAGTGTTTAGATAATAGCCCCCGAGACCCTGGTCGGGCACACAAGGCCTATCAGGGGATCGATTCGTCCGAGGAAGCTAACAATGTTAATTGCAGGTTTCGGCCTCAGTGGCAGCATCCAACTCAAGGGAGTTGGAGGAGCTGAACCACAAGCTCGACCGGTCCGAGAGGGACGTGGATCTGCTTAAGAAGAAGATGGAGCAATCGCAAGGTAAGCAAGAGTCTGAATATTTTGGTGTAGTGTTAGAAGCACTGATGCAGTTGCTTTGAGCTCTAAAGGTTGTATTAATATACTGCAGCTGCCTCCGTGGAGCTTGAGAAACTCTGTGCCGAGCTGCAAGCAGCTCGGCGAGAAGCCAAACAGCAGAGGACGGCGGCGAGGCAGGCCAACGAAGCGCTGGCCAAGGAAAAAGAGGCCGGCGCGAGGCACGCGTCCCGGGTCGTGGAGGTGGAGGGCGACCTGGAGGGGCTGGTCAAATAACGCGACACCCTCTAGGAAGAAAAGAACAAGCTCTGCTTTGAGCTCGAGACCGCGAGCTCAGCCTGCGAGGCCACGACCCAGGCGAGGGCGGATCACGAAGTGCTTCAGCAAGTGAGGCAGATTGCCGCTGGTAAGCCATACCTGCTCCGCTGCGTTTTCGGTGACCGTCGATTTGCCCATCTTACGTAAGTCTGGCGTTCTTCAGAAGTCTTCAGGGATCTGCCCCGGAGTGCCTCGGACGTCGGCGCCTACTTCGCTGCCCACCCCGAGGAGTCGGCCGAGAAGGCCTTCTGGGCCCAATTCCAGGCACCCGAGCATCTTCCGCTGCTGAATAATCAGATGAAGTGTTGGGGAACGTTGCATGGGAAACAAAAATTTTTCTACGCATACACAAGATCTATCCATGGTGATGAGCATCTACGAGAGGGAGAGTGAATCTACATACCCTTGTAGATCGCTAAGCGGAAGCGTTTAAGAAACGCGGTTGATGTAGTCGAACGTCTCCGCGATCCAAATCGCAAGTCGTCCCTCGATCCGATCACGAATTAGCGCCGAACGGACGGCACCTCCGCGTTCAACACACGTACGGCTTGATGACGCCTTCACCTCCTCGATCCAGCGAGCGATGGTGAAGTAGTGGTTGAGTTCCAGCAGCACGACGGCGTGGTGATGGTGGTGAGGAACAATCTCTGCAGGGCTTCGCCAAGCACTACGGAGATTATGACGGAGGAACTAGAGGGTTAGGGTTGCCGCACACGGCTTGGGGAAATCTTGATGTATCACGTGTGCTAGCCCTGCCCCTCTATTTATATGTTGAGCCTTGGGGTCTAAACTTGGAGTAAAAGTCTCTTCCAAGTCGGTTTTGCCCGCACAAGGTCGGTTTGGCCCGCAGGAAAAGAGTCCAACTCGGATCCCTGCCGAACCGTGCACAGCCGCGCACAAGCGGTAGTACCGCTCACAAGCGGTAGTACCGCTTGGGCGGTAGTACCGCTTCACACAAGCGGTAGTACCGCTCGGGCGGTAGTACCGCTTCCAACAAGCGGTAGTACCGCTTACGCGGCAGCAAAACTACTTTTGCACTTTCCAATACCTCGTGGGCTTTTATCCCTTGGCCCATATAAAGTGTTCTCGCACCCGAACACTTCGGTAAACATCCGGAACCCCTTCCGGTGAACTCCGGAACTCTTCCGGAGATCAAAACACTATTATCACATATATCAATCTTTACCTCCGGACTATTCCGGAGATCCTCGTCATGTCCGGGATCTTATCCGGGACTCCGAACAACCTTCGGTCACCAACATAATAACTCAACTATACTAATCGTCACCAAACGTTAAGTGTGTAGACCCTGCGGGTTCGAGAACTATGTAGACATGACCGAGACACCTCTACGGCCAATAACCAATAGCGGGACCTGGATGCCCATATTGGCTCCTACATATTCTACGAAGATCTTTTATCGGTCGAACCTCTATGTCAAGGATTCAGTTAATCCCGTATGCTGTTCCCTTTGTTCTTCGGTATGTTACTTGCCCGAGATTCGATCGTCGGTATCACTATACCTAGTTCAATCTCGTTACCGGCAAGTCTCTTTACTCGTTCCGTAATACAAGATCTCGTGGCTAACACTTTAGTCACATTGCTTGCAAGGCTCATTGTGATGTTGTATTACCGAGTGGGCCCTGAGATACCTCTCCGTCATACGGAGTAACAAATCCCAGTCTTGATCCATGCCAACCCAACAGACACCCTCGGAGATACCTGTAGAGCACCTTTATAGTCGCCCAGTTACGTTGCGACGTTTGATACACACAAGGTACTCCTCCGGTGTCAGTGAGTTGCATGATCTCATGGTCAAAGGAACAGATACTTGACATGCAGAAAACAATAGCAATAAACTGACACGATCAAATGCTACGTTTACAGTTTGGGTCTTGTCCATCACATCATTCTCCTAATGATGTGATCCCGTTATCAAATGACATCTCATGTCAATGGCTAGGAAACCTTAACCATCTTTGATCAACGAGCTAGTCAACTAGAGGCTTACTAGGGACACAGTGTTGTCTATGTATCCACACATGTATTTGAGTTTCCAATCAATACAATTATAGCATGGATAATAAACGATTATCATGAACAAGGAAATATAATAATAACTAATTTATTATTGCCTCTAGGGCATATTTCCAACAGTCTCCCACTTGCACTAGAGTCAATAATCTAGTTCACATCACTATGTGATTTACATTGTAATGAATCGAACACCCATGCAGTTCTGGTGTTGGTCATGTTTAGCCCTTGGAAGAGGTTTAGTCATCGGATCTGCAACATTTAGATCCGTGTGTACTTTGCAAATATTTATGTTGTCCTCCTTGATGTAATCGCGGATGGAATTGAAACGTCGCTTTATGTGTCTGGTCCTCTTGTGAAATCTTGGTTCCTTGGCTAGAGCAATGGCACCAGTATTATCACAAAACAGAGTCATTGGGTTAAGCGCACTAGGCACTACTCCAAGATCTGTTATGAACTCCTTCATCCAGACACGTTCCTTCGCTGCCTCCGAGGCTGCGATGTACTCCGCTTCGCATGTAGAATCTGCTACCACGCTTTGCTTGGAACTGCACCAGCTAACCGCACCCCCATTAAGAATAAATACGTATCCGGTTTGCGACTTAGAGTCATCCGGATCAGTGTCAAAGCTTGCATCGACGTAACCCTTTACGACGAGCTCTTGATCACCTCCATAAACGAGAAACATGTCCTTAGTCCTTTTCAGGTACTTCAGGATATTCTTGACCGCCGTCCAGTGTTCCATTCCTGGATCACTTTGAAACCTTCCGACCATACTTATGGCAAGGCTGACATCGGGTCTTGTGCACAGCATTGCATACATGATAGAGCCTATGGCCGAAGCATAGGGGATAACACTCATCTTTTCTCTATCTTCTGCAGTCACTGGGCATTGAGTCTTACTCAACTTCACACCTTGCAAAACAGGCAAGAACCCCTTCTTGGACTGATCCATTTTGAACTTCTTCAAAATCTTATCAAGGTATGTGCTTTGTGAAAGTCCTATTAAGCGTCTTGATCTATCTCTATAGATCTTGATGCCTAATATGAAAGCAGCTTCTCCTAGGTCCTTCATTGAAAAACTCTTGTTCAAATATTCCTTCACGCTTTCCAACATTTCTATATTGTTTCCAATCAGTAATATGTCATCCACATATAATATTAGAAACGCTATAGAGCTCCCACTCACTTTCTTGTAAATACAAGCTTCTCCGTAAACTTGTATAAACTCGAACGCTTTGATCACCTCATCAAAACGAAGATTCCAACTCCGAGATGCTTGCACCAGTCCATAAATGGATCGCTGGAGTTTGCAAACTTTGTCAGCATTATCTGGATCGACAAAACCTTCTGGTTGCATCATATACAACTCTTCCTTAAGGTAACCGTTAAGGAACGCTGTTTTGACATCCATCTGCCAAATTTCATAATCGAAAAAGGCAGCTATTGCTAACATGATTCTGACGGACTTAAGCATCGCTACGGGTGAGAAGGTCTCATCGTAGTCAACTCCTTGAACTTGTGAAAAACCCTTTGCCACAAGTCGAGCTTTATAGACGGTGACATTACCGTCCGCGTCCGTCTTCCTCTTAAAGATCCATTTGTTCTGAATGGCCTTATGCCCTTCAGGTAATACTTCCAAAGTCCATACTTTGTTTTCATACATGGATCCCATCTCGGATTTCATGGCCTCTAACCACTTCTTGGAATCCGGGCCCATCATCGCTTCTCCATAGCTCGTAGGTTCATCGTTGTCTAACAACATGACTTTTAAGACAGGGTTGCCGTACCACTCGGGAGCAGTACGCGTCCTTGTCGACCTACGAGGTTCGATAGCAACTTGATCCAAAGCTTCATGATCATCATCATTAACTTCCTCTTCAGCTAATGTAGGCTCCACAGAAACAACTTTCTGCGCTGCGCTACTCTCAGGTTGAAGTAAAGGTTCAACAACCTCATCAAGTTCTATCTTCCTCCCACTCAATTCTTTCGAGAGAAACTCTTTCTCAAGAAATGTTCCGTTTTTAGCAACAAACACTTTGCCTTCGGATCTGAGGTAGAAGGTATACCCAACTGTCTCTTTTGGGTATCCTATGAAGACGCATTTCTCCGCTTTGGGTTCCAGCTTTTCAGGCTGAAGCTTTTTGACATAAGCATCACATCCCCAAACTTTAAGAAACGACAGTTTTGGCTTCTTGCCAAACCAAAGTTCATATGGCGTCGTCTCAACGGATTTCGATGGTGCCCTATTTAAAGTGAATGCAGCTGTCTCTAATGCATAACCCCAAAACGATAGTGGCAAATCGGCAAGAGACATCATAGATCGCACCATATCCAATAAAGTTCGATTACGACGTTCGGACACACCATTACGCTGTGGTGTTCCAGGCGGTGTCAGTTGTGAAACAATTCCACATTGTCTTAAGTGACTGCCAAACTCATAACTCAGATATTCTCCTCCTCGATCAGATCGTAGGAATTTAATCTTCTTGTTACGATGATTCTCAACTTCACTCTGAAATTGTTTGAACTTTTCAAATGTTTCAGACTTGTGTTTCATTAAGTAAATATACCCATATCTACTTAAGTCATCAGTGAAGGTGAGAAAGTAACGATAACCACCGCGCGCCTCAATACTCATCGGACCACACACATCAGTATGTATGATTTCCAATAAGTCACTTGCCTGTTCTATTGTTCCAGAGAACGGCGTTTTAGTCATCTTGCCCATGAGGCATGGCTCACATGTGTCAAGTGATTCAAAATCAAGTGACTCCAAAAGTCCATCAGCATGGAGCTTCTTCATGCGTTTTACGCCAATATGACCTAAACGGCAGTGCCACAAGAAAGTGGTATTATCATTATCAATTCTACATCTTTTGGCATCAATGTTATGAACATGTGTATCATTACTATCGAGATTCAATAAGAATAAACCCCTCACATTGGGTGCATGACCATAAAAGATATTACTCATATAAATAGAACAACCATTATTCTCTGATTTAAATGAGTAACCGTCTCGCAATAAACAAGATTCAGATATAATGTTCATGCTTAACGCAGGCACCAAATAACACTTATTTAGGTTCATCACTAATCCCGACGGTAATCGAAGAGCGAGCGTGCCGACGGCGATCACATCAACCTTGGAACCATTTCCCACGCGCATCGTCACTTCGTCCTTTGCCAGCCTCCGTCTATTCCGCAGTTCCTGTTTTGAGTTGCAAATATGAGCAACCGCACCGGTATCAAATACCCAGGCACTACAACGAGAGTTGGTAAGGTACACATCAATAACATGTATATCATATATACCTTGTTTGTTGTTGGCCGCCTTCTTGTCAGCCAAATACTTGGGGCAGTTCCGCTTCCAGTGTCCAGTTCCCTTGCAATGAAAACACACAGTTTCTGGTTTGGGTCCAGCCTTGGGTTTCTTCACGAGAGGAGCAACTGTTTTGCCACTCTTCTTGGAGTTACCCTTCTTACCCTTGCCATTTTTCTTGAAACTAGTGGTTTTATTGACCATCAACACTTGATGCTCCTTCTGAATTTCAGACTCAGCGGCTTTCAGCATCGCAAACAGCTCGGCGACTGACTTGTTCATCCCGTGCATGTTATAGTTCAACACGAAGCTCTTGTAGCTAGGTGGCAATGATTGAAGAACTCTGTCAGTGATAGCCTCTGGCGGAAGGGGCATCCCCAATTCAGCCAGACGGGTGGAGTACCCAGACATTCTGAGCACGTGATCACTGATAGACCCGTTCTCCTCCATCTTGCAAGCATAGAACTTATCGGAGATCTCATATCTCTCGATCCGGGCATTCTTCTGAAAGATAAACTTCAACTCCTGGAACATCTCATATGCTCCATGACGTTCAAAACGTCTTTGAAGTCCCGGTTCTAAGCCATACAACATTGCACATTGAACTATTGAGTAATCATCAGAACGAGCCTGCCAGGCGTTCACAACGTCTAGAGACTCAACTGGAGCGGGTGGATCACCAAGCGGTGCATCAAGGACATAAGCTTTCTGGGAAGCCGTAAGGATAATCCTTAGATTACGGGCCCAGTTCACAAAGTTACTTCCATCATCTTTCAACTTAGCTTTCTCTAGGAACGCATTAAAATTCAGGGGTGCTACTGCGCGAGCCATGATCTACAACATAAATATAGCAAAGACAACTTAGACTATTGTTCTAGATAATGAGTTTAGTTAATCATATTACTTAAAAACTCCCACTCAAATTGACATCCCTCTGGTCATTCGAGTGTAACATGATCCAAATCCACCAACTCAAGTCCGATCATCACGTGAGTTGAGGTGGTTTCAATGGTGAACATCTTCATGTTGATCATATCTACTATATGACTCATGTTCGACCTTTCGGTCTCTTGTGTTCCTAGGCCATGTCTGTACATGCTAGGCTCGTCAAGTTTAACCCAAGTGTTCCGCGTGTGCAACATGGCTTGCATCCGTTGTATGTGAACGTGGAGTCTATCACACCCGATCATCATGGCGTGTCTCGAAACGACGAACTTTCGCAACGGTGCACACTCGGGGAGAACACAATTTATCTTGAAATTTAAGTGAGGGATCACCTTATAATGCTACCGTCGTCCTAAGAAAAATAAGATGCATAAAAGGATTAACATCACATGCAAATCATAAGTGACATGATATGGCCATGAACTTGTGCTTTTGATCTCCATCTCCAAAGCACCGGCATGATCTCCATCGTCACCGGCATGACACCATGATCTCCATCATCTTGATCTCCATCAACGTGTTGCCATAAGGTTGTCGCGCCGACTGTTGCTTCCACGACTATTGCTAACGTTTAGCGATAAAGTAAAGCATTACATAGCGCTTAATGATTGACACGCAGGTCATACAACAATTAAAGACAACTCTATGGCTCCTGCCAGTTGCCGTACTCATCGACATGCAAGTCGTGATATTCTATACAACACATGATCATCTCATACATCACATATATCTCATCATGAAATTGGCCATATCATATCACATCATACCCTGCAAAAACAAGTTAGACGTCCTCTAATTGTTGTTGCAAATTTTACGTGGCTGCTACGGGTTTGCAAGAACCGTTCTTACCTACGCAAAACCACAACGTGGTGTAGTGATTGCTTTTTGATCTTCTAAAAGAACCCTCTTCATTGAAATCGATTCAACTAAAGTGAGAGAGACAGACACCCGCTAGCCATCTTTATGCAACGAAGTTACATGTCAGTTGAAGGAACCTGTCTCGCGTAAGTGTACGCGTAATGTCGGTCCGGGCCGCTTCATCTCACAGTACCGCCGAATCAAATATCAACTAGTAACGGCAAGCAATATGTATACACCCACGCCCACAACTCGTTTGTGTTCTACTCGAGATCTCATCTACGCATAGACCTAGCTCAGATGCCACTGTTGGGGAACGTTGCATGGGAAACAAAAATTTTCCTACGCATACACAAGATCTATCCATGGTGATGAGCATCTACGAGAGGGAGAGTGAATCTACATACCCTTGTAGATCGCTAAGCGGAAGCGTTTAAGAAACGCGGTTGATGTAGTCGAACGTCTCCGCGATCCAAATCGCAAGTCGTCCCTCGATCCGATCACGAATTAGCGCCGAACGGACGACACCTCCGCGTTCAACACACGTACGGCTTGATGACGCCTTCACCTCCTCGATCCAGCGAGCGATGGTGAAGTAGTGGTTGAGTTCCAGCAGCACGACGGCGTGGTGATGGTGGTGAGGAACAATCTCTGCAGGGCTTCGCCAAGCACTACGGAGATTATGACGGAGGAACTAGAGGGTTAGGGTTGCCGCACACGGCTTGGGGAAATCTTGATGTATCACGTGTGCTAGCCCTGCCCCTCTATTTATATGTTGAGCCTTGGGGTCTAAACTTGGAGTAAAAGTCTCTTCCAAGTCGGTTTTGCCCGCACAAGGTCGGTTTGGCCCGCAGGAAAAGAGTCCAACTCGGATCCCTGCCGAACCGTGCACAGCCGCGCACAAGCGGTAGTACCGCTCACAAGCGGTAGTACCGCTTGGGCGGTAGTACCGCTTCACACAAGCGGTAGTACCGCTCGGGCGGTAGTACCGCTTCCAACAAGCGGTAGTACCGCTTACGCGGCAGCAAAACTACTTTTGCACTTTCCAATACCTCGTGGGCTTTTATCCCTTGGCCCATATAAAGTGTTCTCGCACCCGAACACTTCGGTAAACATCCGGAACCCCTTCCGGTGAACTCCGGAACTCTTCCGGAGATCAAAACACTATTATCACATATATCAATCTTTACCTCCGGACTATTCCGGAGATCCTCGTCATGTCCGGGATCTTATCCGGGACTCCGAACAACCTTCGGTCACCAACATAATAACTCAACTATACTAATCGTCACCAAACGTTAAGTGTGTAGACCCTGCGGGTTCGAGAACTATGTAGACATGACCGAGACACCTCTACGGCCAATAACCAATAGCGGGACCTGGATGCCCATATTGGCTCCTACATATTCTACGAAGATCTTTTATCGGTCGAACCTCTATGTCAAGGATTCAGTTAATCCCGTATGCTGTTCCCTTTGTTCTTCGGTATGTTACTTGCCCGAGATTCAATCGTCGGTATCACTATACCTAGTTCAATCTCGTTACCGGCAAGTCTCTTTACTCGTTCCGTAATACAAGATCTCGTGGCTAACACTTTAGTCACATTGCTTGCAAGGCTCATTGTGATGTTGTATTACCGAGTGGGCCCTGAGATACCTCTCCGTCATACGGAGTAACAAATCCCAGTCTTGATCCATGCCAACCCAACAGACACCCTCGGAGATACCTGTAGAGCACCTTTATAGTCGCCCAGTTACGTTGCGACGTTTGATACACACAAGGTACTCCTCCGGTGTCAGTGAGTTGCATGATCTCATGGTCAAAGGAACAGATACTTGACATGCAGAAAACAATAGCAATAAACTGACACGATCAAATGCTACGTTTACAGTTTGGGTCTTGTCCATCACAGCATTCTCCTAATGATGTGATCCCGTTATCAAATGACATCTCATGTCAATGGCTAGGAAACCTTAACCATCTTTGATCAACGAGCTAGTCAACTAGAGGCTTACTAGGGACACAGTGTTGTCTATGTATCCACACATGTATTTGAGTTTCCAATCAATACAATTATAGCATGGATAATAAACGATTATCATGAACAAGGAAATATAATAATAACTAATTTATTGCCTCTAGGGCATATTTCCAACATGAAGCAGCTGGCCGAGCTGATCTGCATCGCTTGGCCAATGATGGAGAATATTTGCATCAATCTCTGGCCACAGGAGCCACTACCGACCAGCCTGTTCGGCTTGGTTCAGAGATTGCAAGGCGCGAGCCCCCAGGTGAAGAACTGGAAGAGGTCGGCCTGCCTGGAAGGCGCGGAGCGAGCCTATGCGTCAACCATGGTGCATTACCCGAAGATCAAGCCGCTTGCAATCGCGTCGGGGCCTCCAGAAGGGAAGAAGGACGCCTGAGCAGTTCCTATCCGAGGTCCGAGAGGGGGCTCGGGTGACCAAGGCGCAATGCTCGAAGTCCGAGCTTCGGTTTTAGATAGCCTCTTCTGTATGCCATGGTGACCTTGTGTAAAAACAATTATTATTTATGCTAATTAGTCGTTTGCATCCGACGAGTTTTATTTATTCCTTTGCGACCGTTTTATATTGAAAGAGGCCAGTCGTCGGCTTCTACCCCCTCTGTAGATACTACGCGGGGTGTTTCGTAAAAACGCGTAAACCCTTAGCCGACGTCTCGGTGCCCTGAGGCGGTTGCGTATTTGCGAAACAAGGCAATCGGACCATAGCGGCTTTATGTCTTTCACTTAGTCATAGGAGTTCAAAAATTGAGGGTAGTTGATCTAGCCCCCGGTGTAGTGGTGGTCGGACAAGCCGAAGTGCACCAGTTATAACACCTCGGTTCATATAAGAAGAGCCCTTCGTTTATCACGGTCTAACCTCTAATGATTTGTAGTTTGACACTGTCTTCGGATAGCCGACCAGTTTACGCTGATCGTGACAGTCGATTATCGTCTTTCTCCTACTGAGGTGCTTGACCAAGCCGAGCTGGAAACACAATCGCAGTGGTTCTCCCTTTGCGCACCTAGCCGAACAGAGCGGAACGTAGGAGGCAAGCACAGGAGCCGGGCAACCCAATCATTGACCAAAATCACGATTTGAAACTGATGCATATAATGCAATATCCAAGACGCCGAACAGACATCGGACTTGGACATAGGCTCGATTTCATATCCGAGCCCCCGGTCGAAAGCCGGACTCATCTGTATATTTAATGCTATCGTTATTGCTACGAAGCAAAAACAGAAGAAAACGACACATAATTTTGTGTGGAGACCAAAAAAAGGGTCTGTTCTTTCATTCATAGCCCTAGATGCCGAGCTAATATCAAGAGGAACCTTACAAGATACAGAGAGTATGCAAAAAGAAGAATAGGAGGTATTTGGTGCAGGGCTTTAGAAAAGCGGGGACTATTCCCAGTGCCTTCCCTGCCGCACGTCTGCGCCTCCGTGCTGTTGAACAGCTACCCCTTGTCTAATCCAAGGCTTAGTGAACACTCCTGGCTAATCCATCTTGACTACGCAGAATGCATCCGAGAAACTGGGCCCCCGAATAGGTGATTGCCAGAGTGTGCCTGCTTGACGCTGCCAAAAATGTAAGTCCTGGTTGGCCTTTATATGCCACCGAAGAGACAACCAGGCTTTGGGTGATCGGCCATTCTGAGATGATGCACCCCCTATAAATATTTGCTCCTCGATCTCCCATGGAATTTTAAGTGCAAAGTTATGTACGTGCGGCACGTAGCTTGCTACCAAGAGAGGGGAACCGAGGAGCGCGCGTCCCTATTTGGGATTGTTGCGTATTTGACTGGGGGCCGAGGTGTCGGTACGTATGCGCTTTGAAGAGCTCAGCAATGCCTGCCGTGCTGTACGTTGGGCTGCTTCCTCGGCCGCGAAAGCCGCTGTCCTCTCCTCTGTATGGAGGGAGGTCTCCGTGTTACCATTAATGGTAATGATGCCGTGGGTCCCGGCATCTTAAGCTTCAGATAAGCATAGTGCGGCACCGCATTAAAGCGGGCGAACGCGGTACGGCCGAGCGAGGCGTGGTAACCGCTGTGGAAGGGGACGATGTCGAAGATCAAGTCCTCACTTCGGAAGTTCTCGGGTGAGCCGAAGACTACTTCCAGCGTTACCGTGCCAGTGCATTGGGCTTCCACGCCGGGTATAACACCTTTGAATGTGGTGCTGCTGGGCTTAATTCGTGACGAATCGATGCCCATTTTTCTGACAGTGTCAGCATAGATCAGGTTCAAGCTGCTCCCGCCGTCCATTAGGACGCGGGTTAGGTGGAATCCATTGATAATGGGGTCCAGGACTAAGGCTGCCGACCCGCCATGACGGATACTAGTCGGATGGTCCTTCTTGTCGAAAGTGATCGGGCAAGCCGACCAAGGGTTGTACTTCGGTGCTACAGGCTCTATGGCGTAGACATCCCGAAGTGCGCGCTTCCGTTCCTTCTTAGGGATGTGCGTGACATAGATCATGTTCACATTTTTAACGTCGGAAGGGAATTGCTTTTGGCCGCCGCCGCTTGGCCTGTGAGGTTCATCCTTGTCATTGCTGCGAGACTCGCTCCTGGTTGGTTCTTCGGTGACTGCCTTGCCGGCCTGCTTAAATACCCAACAATTTCGGTTGGTGTGGTTGGTGGGCTTGTCCGAGGTGCCATGAATTTGGCAGGACCTATCCAGTATTCTGTCCAAGGCACTAGGGCCATCCTTGTTCCCTTTAAAGGGCTTCTTCTTCGGTCCGGTTTGCGGGCCGCTGAATCCTGCATTGACTGCCGGGTCCTCGGTATCGCTGCCACCATGCTTATTCCGACGCTTGTTTCTGTTGCGCCTGGGTTTGCCGTTTTCGTCGCGCGCCTCGGAGGTGCCGGGGTCGTTCCTGTAGGAACTGCGGGCAAGCCAGCTGTCCTCGCCCGTGCAAAAGCGGGTCATTAAGGAGGTAAGAGCCGCCATAGTTCTCGGCTTGTCCTGCCCGAGATGCCGGGCGAGCCACTCATCCCGAATGTTGTGCTTGAATGCGGCAATGGCTTCGGCGTCGGGGCAATCAACGATCTGGTTCTTTTTAGTTAAGAACCGATTCCAGAAGTTCCGAGCAGATTCGCCCTCCTACTGGACGACGTGACTAAGGTCGTCGGCGTCCGGGGGCCGAACGTAAGTGCCCTGGAAGTTTTCCCTAAAGGCTTCCTCCAGTTCTTCCCAGCTTCCGATAGAATTGCTGGGGAGGCTGTTAAGCCAGTGCCTTGCCGGTCCTTTGAGTTTGAGCGGCAGGTATTTTATAGCGTGGAGGTCATCACCTCGGGCCATATGTATATGGAGGAGAAAATCCTCAATCCAGACAGCCGGGTCAGTCGTCCCGTCGTATTGGTCGATGTTAATGGGTTTAAACCCTTCCGGGAACTGATGTTCCATGACCTTGTCTGTAAAACAGACCGAATGTGCGGGTCCTCGGAAACGAGTCATATCTGGCCGTGTGTTGGCCGATGTCCTGCCCCGCATCTTCTCCCGAGCTCTGTTGTGCCTGTCTAGCCAGGCATCATAGCCCTCTAGGCCAGCGGGTGCGCGGTCCCGCGAACCATATATGGATCGGGGAGGGGCTTTATTTGCTTGTATTTTGTCGCGCAGATCATAAGGGGCGTTGAAGCCGACCGCACTCTTGCCGTGAGGGCGGTTTTTTGCAGGGGGTTCTGTGTGTGCCCCTGCTGGCCTGTCTCGTCCTCTAAGGGGGCGATCAGCCCGTCCTGTATTGTCGTGCGTAAACAGCTCATCGTTTGCCGCCTCGTCGTCGAAGTCGGGCAGCAGCCGTCTTTTGGGGTATGACTTGGCAGCGGTACGTCGAGCCTCGAGCTCGTCCTCGGCTTCGAGGACCTTTACCCATTTGTCGTTGAGTGTGTTCTCATGGGTTTACAGCTCTTGCTGCTTCCTCTTCATGCTTCGCGCAGTTGCGAGTAACCGTCGCTGGAACCGTGCCTGCTCGGATGGGCTTATGGGTACCACGAAGTCCTCGGGTCCGAGGCTTAAATCGTTCTCGGATTCAGGAAGGTAGTCACTGTCCGATCCATCATTGAGAGTGCCCATGTCTTCGAGATCATCCTCAGCAGGTGCCTCTACGGCCTCTTTCGGCTCGGCGGGTGAGGCTTGATTGTCCTTGCCCGAGTTCTCAGTGGTGTCGGGGGCAGCACCGTTATCGGCGGCGCCCGTGGTGTTGGTCGTACTTATGCTTCCATTACTCCCTTTAGATCGCCTTTTTGGATGGCGATGCTTAGGGTTCTCCTTAGGTTTATCCCGAGGGCTACTTTTAGGAGTGTCGACCATGTAGACGTCGTATGTGGACGTGGCTGCCCAATCCCCTGTACGGGTTTTAGTGGACAGATTTGCTCCAGTATCGCTGCCGACGTCTTCTTCCATGTCGGTGGCTTCGTCGGAGCCGTAGTCGAGCGCGACCGTGGCAACTAGGTGGGTGGTGGGTGGGACGAAAATTTCGCGATCGTCGGCTTTACATCCGATCTGATCGTAGACGGCGGATGAGATCACCAGGTTTTGGATTCGGTCCAGCACCTCGTTAATGTGTGAGAATTCCTCCATGCTCAAGACCTGGCTATAGGCCGGGCCGATCTGGAGTGGTCTGCTCGGGCCACACGAGGTTGACTCCTGGCCGGCGGGAGGCGATGGGGCCCCTGCTGCCGGGCCCTTTGGTGAGATAGGCTCAAGGCCGGCGTCCGAAGACACGGTGATTGGGTCGGGCGTAGCGGCCATCGGATCCATCTTCGAGGTAGGTTCTGCCGAGAGTTCGGAATCGAGGACCGGATCCGAAATCCGCCCTGGGGTCGCGATACTAGAAGGGGTCTCGCACTGATCCGAGGTCCACCCCGTAAGGATCAGATCGCCCCGGGTGTCCGCGACGTACTCCAGGCTCCCGAACTTGATGACTTGATTTGGAGGAAGATTTTCGACGCGGTCGAGGTGGCCGTCCGAATCAGCGTGGAGCACAAGGCTGCCAAAGGCGAAGAGTTGGCCAGGGACGAAGATGTCACCGCAGCCGATACCGTCGTTGAACTGCAAGCGAGCCATTGATCTCAAGTGATCACACAACGAGCTCTCAATGAAAGCACCAATGTCGGTGTCAAAACCGGTAGATCTCGGGTAGGGGCACCCGAGCTGTGAGATCGGATCAATGGCTTAACAGGGAACGTAGGACATGGTGATTTACCCAGGTTTGGGCCCTCTCTGTCGAGGTAAAACCCTACATCCTGCTCTTGTTTATATTGATGATGTATCAGGGTACAAAGTTGATCTACCTCGATATCGTGAGTTGTGGTCTAAACCTAGGGGTATGATGAATGATCATGTCTCTACGGACTAAACCCACTGGTTTATATAGGCACCAGGGGTATCTAGGGTTACACATGGTCGGTCACAATTAAGGGAATACATGCCAAATCTTATATTCTTGGGGTGTACGTCAACTCTTCGGTGAGGCCTGATACGTCGGTTCTTCAAGTCTAGAAATCTCCAGAATCCCTGTTCTTTACCAAGCCTTGAGTTCGGCCCACGGACTAATCACCTAGGCCGGGACCCCCTAGTCCAGGACACCGCCACCCCTCTCATTTCCCACACTCAAACATGGATGATCCCAACTAGTTGATTAGCTTCCAAGCAAGTGATTTCGATATTGAATACCCGACTATGCCAATCCCAATGGCCACAAATAGTACCACATATCCTCCTTCCAACAACAATACACCACCTTCACAATCTGGCGCCCATTCCACTATTGTCAGCACTTCCTCCACCAAAGGTCTCATCGCAAAACTTCCTACATGTGGGATTACTTCGATAAAGAAATAGTGGAGGTGGATGGTGTCCGCATGATTAAAACAAAGTGCAAAAGATGCGCGGAGTTGTATACCACAGGTGGGGGTAGGGGAGGAACCAACCACCCGAGGAGGCACAAGGAATCCCACATCAAGAAGAATGGAGAGTCTGCGGCGAGGCAAACCATGCTCAAGTTCAACCTCGATGGTTCGGTACATAATTTCAGCTATGATGCTAACGTTCAGAGGGAAGCTATGTGTCCTTTAATTACCTCTAATGATTACCATTAAGTTTTGGTGAGTCTCAGGGTTTTAGTTTCTAGACAAACTACAACTACGGATATGAAAAAGTTATGCAAAACTGGTCTACGAAAATAAAAGGAGAATTTACTACATGCACCTTTTTAGTCTCTTTAACATCTGATATCTGTAGTGGTCTGGTGATGACCCACAAGTATAGGGGATCAATCGTAGTCCTTTCGATAAGTAAGAGTGTCGAACCCAACGAGGAGCAGAAGGAAATGACAAGCGGTTTTCAGCAAGGTATTCTCTGCAAGTACTGAAAGTAGCGGTAACAGATAGTTTTGATAGCAAGATAATTCGTAACAAGTAACAAGTAGTAACGGTAACAAAAGTGCAGCAAGGTGGCCCAATCCTTTTTGTAGCAAAGGACAAGCCGGAACGAACTCGTATAATAAGCAAAGCGTTCTCGAGGACACATGGGAATTTCATCTAGTCACTTTCATCATGTTTGTTTGATTCGCGTTCGCTAATTTGATAATTTGATATGTGGGTGGACCGGTGCTTGGGTGTTGTTCTTACTTGAACAAGCCTCCCACTTATGATTACCCCCTCTCGCAAGCATCCGCAACTACGAAAGAAGAATTAAGATAACTCTAACCATAGCATGAAACATGTGGATTCAAATCAGCCCCTTACGGAATAGCGCATAAACTAGGGTTTAAGCTTCTGTCACTCTAGCAACACATCATCTAATTACTACCCCACAATGCCTTCCCTTAGGCCCAAAGATGGTGAAGTTTCCTGTAGTCGACGTTCACACGACACCACTAAAGGAAGCACAACATACATAGCATCAAAATACCGAACGAATACCAAATTCACATGATTACTTCTGACAAGACTTCTCCCATGTCCTCAAGAACAAAAGTAACTACTCACAAATCATATTCATGTTCAAGATCAAAGGGGTATTGAATAGCATTAAGGATCTGAACATATAATCTTCCACCAAATAAACCAACTAGCATCAACTACAAGATGTAATCAACACTACTAGCAACCCACAGGTACCAATCTGAGGTTTTGAGACAAAGATTGAATACAAGAGATGAACTAGGGTTTGAGATGAGATGGTGCTGGTGAAGATGTTGGTGAAGATTGGTCCTCCCACGATGAGAGGGTCGTTCGTGATGTCGATGGCTTCGATTTCCCCCTCCCGGAGGGAAGTATCGCCGGCGGAATTGCTCCGCCGGAGAGCAAAAGTGCTCCTGCCCAGGTTCCGCCTCGAGACGGCGGTGCTTCGTCCCAAAAGTTTTCTCATTAATTTTTTTAGGGCAAAAGACCTTATATAGCAGAAGGAGGGGGCCAGAGGCCCCACAAGGCATCAGGGCGCGCCCAGGGGGGCCGCGCCCTGTTACCTTGTGGGCAACTGGTGGGTCCCCTCCATTATCTCTTTTCTCCAGTATTTTTTATATATTCAATAAAAAAATCTCCGTGAAGTTTCAGGTCAATTGGAGCTCTGTAGAATAGGAATCTCTGATGTGGCTATTTTAGGTCCAGAATTCCAGCTGCCGGTATTCTCCCTCTTCATGTAAACCTTGCAAATTAAGAGAGAAAAGGCATGAGAATTGCATCATAAAGTTTAATAATGATCAAAAACATAAATAATAGTAGGAAATCATGATGCAAATTGGACGTATCAACTCCCCCAAGCTTAGACCTCGCTTGTCCTCAAGCGAAAAACCGAAATCGATAATCATGACCACATGTTTAGAGAGAGAGGTGTCGATAAAACAAATACGGACATGAAAGCATCATGATCATTATTATAACAGCAATATAACACCATATAACTTCTCATAAGTAAGTGACAATTCATTCACAAGTCTTTAAAGTATGAACCCTAAACCATATTTAAAACTAACAAACTGTGATGTCAGTCATTTAAGCAATCGCAATTCATCATATTATCAGAAAGAGTCTATGTAAGAGCTTTGTTTATCAAGTTCACATACTCAGCTATCATTTAGTCTTCTATGATTGCTGACACTCACATCATACTTATGGAGCAAAAGTTTCAGTCGAACACATAGAAAGATAGGGGCTTATAATTTCGCCTCCCAACGTATTTACCTCAAAGGTAATGTTAACGATAATAACTCATAATCACCTATATTCAACTGGATATATATGTATGGATCAATCCCCACCACATGATGTTTGCCAAAAGAGAAAATAAAAACGGAATAGAAGAGAATACTATTGACTCTTGCATGAAAGTAAATACATAAAGTAAAAGATAGGCCCTTCGCAGAGGGAAGCAGAGGTTGTCATGCGCTTTTTGCTTTTGGATGTGCAAGATCTTAATGTAAAGGAACGTCACTTTATATTGCCCCTTGTGATAGCGACCTTTATTATGCAGTCTGTCGCTTTTATTGCTCCACCATCACAAGATCGTACAAAGCTTATTTTCCCTTACAATAAAAGTTCATACATATTTAGGAGCAATTTTTATTGCTTTTGCACCAATGACAACTTACTTGAAGGATCTTATTTAATCCATAGGTAGATATGGTGGATTCTCATGGCATGAAACTGAGTTTAAGGTTTTGGATGCACAAGTAGTATCTCTACTTGGTGCGGATTTTTGGCTAGCAAAGAGAGGGGGCAAACACCATATGTTAGAGGATCCAAAACAATATAACTTCTATGTGAATATAAGCAAACATAATCCATCACGATGTCTTCCTTGTCCAACGTCAACTAATTGACATAAAATATTTGATGGGGGCTCACAATCATAAAAGATGTCCAAGATAGTGTATTTATATGTGAGACCTCTCTTCCTTTATTACTTTTTCATGAATTGCTACAATGACCAATGCTATGTTTTCAACTTCCAACAAGTTTTATCAATTATACTTCTTTTATGTGAAGTCATCACTCCCCATGGGATTAGCATATGATCCTTTTTTTCTTTCTCCTTTTTCTTTTCTTTTGATTGAAACGTAAAAGTAAAGAAGCAAAAGCAAAGTACTCTTTATTATATAACTCTCACACTCGATTACATAGATAGATGGATCACAAAGCAAACACTCAAAGCTAGATCATACTAAAATTTTATTCCTCTAAATCATGAAATAACTAAGGATTGAACTAAGATAGATAATAATGATGAAAAATTGATGGTGATACGATACCGGGGCACCTCCCCCAAGCTTGGCACAAGCCAAGGGGAGTGCCCATACCCGTGTACTCAAGTCTCCTTCTTAGGTGATGGTGGTGATGGTGAAGTGATAGGCTTGTCCTTCATGACATTAATTAGGATCTCCTTTAGGCTCTGAATTTCCCGGAGCACATGCTGCATCATCTCTGTATTCTTTTGGACTTCGGCAATAATATGCTTATTCTCTGGCCCCCAAGCATTCTTTCCTGCATCACTTTCACTTGGACGATAGATGTCCCAATTGGAGGGTATGTGCATACGAGGAGTATTTTCAATCCCATAATTGTGAACCAAGTTATGAAAGTTGTTTCGATGCAACCTATGTAAGGGCCTCCTAGGAGGAAGCCCTTCTTGTACCTCTGGACTCCCATGGCTTATAGTGCTTCTCATGGCTTGATGAGGATTTGGAATTGTGGAGATGCCGGCAAGGGTACCCCTCTCGGAAGCCGGAGGGTGGACCTCTAGCGAATCCCCATCATCTTCTTCCATGGTGACCTCCTCCTCTCTCCTGAATTCCATCTGTAGCAACCAAGCATTGTCTCCCACGTTGTTGGAGGAAGAAGAAGACATGATGCCCGGCCTCGAAAATCTGACAGGAATCAACACAAAACAAGAATAGAGGAGAAACTTGCGATACGGTGGTCAAAACATACGGGAGTATATATAAAGAATTTTTATCTTGCAAAACAAGCATACGGGAAGAAAACGGAGTCGGGAAGGCACACGTGGGGCCCACAAGGCATCAGGGCGCGCCCCAAGGGGGCGCGCCCTATTGCCTTGTGAGCACCCTGTGGGTCCTCTCGGTTGTTTCTTATTTTTGTAATTTTTCTAATATTCCAAAACTGACAGAGATATTTTTTATGGAATTTTGGAGTCGGTTTACTTACCGTATCACATACCTACCCCTTTTCAGGGTGCTGGAGTGTTCCGGAAGGACTCTTTGATGTGTTCCTCCGGTGTCATTGTTTGAATAATATTAATTTCAACATTAATGGGAGTACCTGAAATATAATGCTTAATTCTTTGCCCATTCACCACTCTCGGGTTGGTGCCTTCGGAGTTGTTGATTTTTATGGCTCCGGAACGGTAAACTTCTTCGATGACATATGGCCCCTCCCATTTAGAGTGAAGCTTTCCTGCAAAGAATCTCAAACGAGAATTGTATAATAAAACATGATCACCTACTTTGAATTCCTGTTTTTGAATTCTTTTGTCATGCCATCTTTTAACTTTTTCTTTAAACAAGTTAGCATTTTCATAGGCTTGGGTTCTTCATTCATCTAAAGAGCTAATATCAAATAACCTCTTCTCACCGGCAAGTTTAAAATCATAATTGAGTTCTTTAATTGCCCAATAAGCTTTATGTTCTAGTTCAAGAGGTAAATGACATGCTTTTCCATAAACCATTTTATACGGAGACATACCCATGGGCTTTTTATATGCAGTTCTGTAGGCCCATAATGCATCATCGAGTTTTTTAGACCAATTCTTTCTAGATCTGTTAACAGTCTTTTGCAAAATCAATTTTATTTCTCTATTAGTTAATTCAACTTGACCACTAGACTGAGGATGATAGGGAGATGCAATTCTATGATTAACATCATACCTAGCAAGCAATTTACGGAAAGCACCATGAATAAAATGTGAACCACCATCAGTCATTAAATATCTAGGGACTCCAAACCTCGGGAAAATAACTTCTTTAAGCATTTTAATAGAAGTGTTATGATCAACACTACTAGTTGGGATAGCTTCTACCCACTTAGTAACGTAATTCATAGGCATTTCCTGACGTCTAACAACATTACCAATTCTTTGACATTCATCACAAGAAAGGACAAACTTACGTGCATCCTTAAAAAGAGTAGGCCAATAAAAACCAGATTGTAATACCTTGTGTGCAGTTCGGTCTCCCGCATGGTGTCCTCCATATGCCTCAGAATGGCACTTACATAGGATTTGTTCATGTTCATGCTCAGGTACACAATGTCTAATAATACCATCTACTCCTTCTTTATATAAGTGTGAGTCATCCCAAAAGTAATGTCTTAAATCAAAGATGAACTTTTTCTTTTGTTGATATGTAAAGCTAGGTGGTATGTATTTAGCAACAATGTAATTAGCATAGTCTGCATACCAAGGAGTACTACGAGAAGCATTTATCACAGCTAATTGTTCATCAGGAAAATCATCATTAATAGGAAGTGGGTCATCAAGAACATTTTTCATTCTAGACAAATTATCAGCCACGGGATTCTCAGCTCCCTTTCTATCAACAATATGCAAATCAAATTCTTGTAGCAAAAGAACCCACCTAATAAGTCTAGGTTTAGCATCTTTCTTTTCCATAAGGTATTTAATAGCAGCATGATCAGTGTGAATAGTAACCTTGGAATCAACAATGTAAGATCTAAATTTATCACATGCAAACACAACTGCTAAAAACTCTTTCTCAGTAGTAGCATAATTTCTTTGAGCACTATCTAGAGTTTTACTAGCATAATGGGTAACATTTAATTTCTTATCAACTTTTTGCCCTAGAACAGCACCAACAGCATAATCACTAGCAGCAAACATAATTTCAAAGGGTAGGTTCCAATCAGGTGGTTGAACAATAGGTGCAGAAATTAAGGCTTTCTTAAGTACTTCAAAGGCTTCTACGCAATCATCATCAAAAACGAATGGAACATCTTTTTGCAAGAGATTATTAAGAAGCCTAGAAATTTTAGAGAAGTCTTTTATAAACCTTCTATAGAAACCAGCATGACCAAGGAAACTTCTTATACCTTTGATATCTTTAGGACATGGCATTTTCTCAATAGCATCAACTTTAGCTTTATCAACTTCAATACCTCTTTTAGAAATTTTATGCCCAAGGACTATACCTTCATTCACCATAAAGTGGCACTTCTCCCAATTCAAGACAGGATTAGTTTCTTCACATCTCTGCAAAACTCGATCAAGGTTGCTGAAGCAATCATCAAAAGAAGTTCCGTAAACGAAAAAATCATCCATGAAAACTTCAACAATCTTTTCACAAAAGTCAGAGAATATAGCAGTCATACATCTTTGAAAGGTAGCAGGTGCATTACATAAACCAAAAGGCATACGACGATAAGCATAAGTTCCAAAAGGATAAGTAAAGATGGTTTTCTCTTGATCTTCAGGTGACACAGGTATTTGAGAGAAACCAGAATAACCATCTAGGAAACAAAAGTGTGTATGCTTAGATAATCTTTCTAACATTTGATCAATAAAAGGCAAGGGGTAATGATATTTCCTAGTAGCTTTATTTAGTTTCCTGAAATCAATTACCATCCTATAACCAGTTACAATTCTTTATGGGATAAGTTTATTTTTATCATTAGGAACAACGATAATACCTCCTTTCTTAGGAACACAATGAACATGACTTACCCATCTACTATCAGTTATGGGATAAATTATACCTGCTTCTAGAAGCTTTAATATTTCAGTTCTTACCACATCCTTCATTCTAGGATTCAGCCTTCTTTGATGATCAACAACGGGTTTAGCATCTGGCTCCATATGAATTTTATGCTGACATAAAGTGGGACTAATGCCCTTAAGATCATCGAGAGTATATCCAATAGCGTCACGGTGCTTCTTCAGAGTTTTAAGTAATCTCTTTTCTTCATGCTCTGAAAGGTTAGCACTAATAATAACAGGATATATCTTCTTTTCATCAAGATAAGCATATTTAAGTGTATCAGGTAATTGCTTTAATTCAAACAAGGGATCACCCTTGGGTGGAGGTGGATCTCCCAAGGTTTCAACAGGCAAATTATGTTTAAGGATAGGTGCTTGTTTAAAGAACAGCTCATCTATTTCATTTCTTTCATTCATATTCATACCATTCTCATGGTCTAACAAATATTGTTCTAAAGGATCAGTAGGAGGCACAACAATAGAAGCAAGACCAATAATTTCATCCTTACTAGGTAATTCTTTATCATGAGGTTGTCTACGAAACTTAGGGAAATTAAACTCATGAGACATCTCACCAAAATTAACACTAACAATTTCTTTAGTGCAATCAATCTTAGCATTAACAATATTCAAGAAGGGTCTACCAAATATAATGGGACAAAAATCATCTTGTGGTGATCCAATAACAAGAAAATCAGTGGGATATTTGATCTTACCACACAGGACTTCAACATCTCTAACAATCCCAAGTGGTGAAATAGTATCTCTATTTGCAAGCTTAATAGTAACATCAATATCTTCAATCTGAACAGGTGCAATATCATTCATGACTTCTTGATATAGAGTAAACGAAATAGCACTCACACTAGCACCAATATCACATAAACCATGATAGCAATGATCTCCAATTTTAACAGAAATAACAGGCATGCCAGTTACAGGTTTGTTTTTATCTTTAGTGTCTGGCTTAGCAATTCTAGTTGCTTCATCACAGAAATAAATGACATGTCCATCAATATTATCAACCAAAAGATCTTTAACCATTGCAACACTAGGTTCAACTTTAATTTGTTCAGAAGGTTTAGGTGTTCTAATATTACTCTTATTAACCATAGTTGAAGCTTTAGCATGTTCCTTAATCCTAACAAGGAAAGGAGGTTTCTCAATATAAGCAGTAGGCACAACTGGATCAACATGGTAAACAATTGTTTCTTCTTTAACACTAATAGGTTCTTCATTCAATTCAATAGGTGGATGATATTTAAACCATTTCTCCTTAGGGAGATCAACATGAGCAGCAAAAGATTCACAAAAGGTAGCTACTATCTCAGAGTCAAGTCCATATTTAGCACTAAACTTACGAAAAGCATCAGTTTCCATAAAAGATTTAACACAATCAAACTCAAGATTAATACCTGGCTCATTACCTTTGTCGATTTCCCAATCTTCAGAGTTACATTTAATTCTTTCTAGAAGATCCCATCTGGATTCAATAGTTCTCTTCATAAAGGAACCAGTAGAAGAAGTATCGAGCATGGATCGATCATTATAAGAAAGCCGAGCATAATTTTTTTGAAGAATTATTTCTCTTGAGAGCTCATGATTGGGGCATGTGTGCAACATATACTTAAGCCTCCCCCAAGCTTGAGCGATAATTTCTCCTTCACGAGGCCAAAAATTATATATATAATTCCGATCACGATGAACCAAATGCATAGGATAAAATTTCTGGTGGAATTCCAGCTTCAACCGGTTACAGTCCCATGTTTCAGTATCATCACATAGCCTATACCATGTCAATGCCTTTCCCTACAAATATAAAGGGAATACTTTCTTCTTAACTCCATCTCCGGATAAACCTGCAAGCTTAAACAATCCACAAATTTCATCCACATAGATCAAGTGCATATCGGGATGTACCGTTCCATCTCCTGCATAAGGATTAGCTAGCAGTTTCTCTATCATACCCGAAGGAATTTCATAATAAATATTTTTAGTAAGTTCAATAGGTTGAGGAGCAACTCTCAATGCTTCCGGTCGAGGTGAAGATACCCCGAACAAGCCCCTCAAAGGATTACTTTCCATAGTGACAAGTGACAATAAATTTCAGCACGTAATATAAATGTTTCCTTACCAAATTCCACTCACCAAAAGTGCTTCACTCCCCGGCAACGGCGCTAGAAAAGACTCTTGATGACCCACAAGTATAGGGGATTAATCGTAGTCCTTTCGATAAGTAAGAGTGTCGAACCCAACGAGGAGCAGAAGGAAATGACAAGCGGTTTTCAGCAAGGTATTCTCTGCAAGTACTGAAAGTAGCGGTAATAGATAGTTTTGATAGCAAGATAATTCTTAACAAGTAACAAGTAGTAATGGTAACAAAAGTGCAGCAAGGTGGCCCAATCCTTTTTGTAGCAAAGTACATGCCGGAATGAACTCGTATAATAAGCAAAGCGTTCTCGAGGACACATGGGAATTTCATCTAGTCACTTTCATCATGTTTGTTTGATTCGCGTTCGCTACTTTGATAATTTGATATGTGGGTGGACCGGTGCTTGGGTGTTGTTCTTACTTGAACAAGCCTCCCACTTATGATTACCCCCTCTCGCAAGCATCCGCAACTACGAAAGAAGAATTAAGATAACTCTAACCATAGCATGAAACATGTGGATCCAAATCAGCCCCTTACGGAATAGCGCATAAACTAGGGTTTGAGCTTCTGTCACTCTTGCAACCCATCATCTAATTACTACCCCACAATGCCTTCCCTTAGGCCCAAAGATGGTGAAGTGTCATGTAGTCGACGTTCACACGACACCACTAAAGGAAGCACAACATACATAGCATCAAAATATCGAACGAATACCAAATTCACATGATTACTTCTGACAAGACTTCTCCCATGTCCTCAAGAACAAAAGTAACTACTCACAAATCATATTCATGTTCAAGATCAAAGGGGTATTGAATAGCATTAAGGATCTGAACATATAATCTTCCACCAAATAAACCAACTAGCATCAACTACAAGATGTAATCAACACTACTAGCAACCCACAGGTACCAATCTGAGGTTTTGAGACAAAGATTGAATACAAGAGATGAACTAGGGTTTGAGATGAGATGGTGCTGGTGAAGATGTTGGTGAAGATTGGTCCTCCCATGATGAGAGGATCGTTCGTGATGTCGATGGCTTCGATTTCCCCCTCCCGAAGGGAAGTATCCCCGGCGGAATCGCTCCGCTGGAGAGCAAAAGTGCTCCTGCCCAGGTTCCGCCTCGAGACGGCGGCGCTTTGTCCCGAAAGTCTTCTCGTTAATTTTTTTAGGGCAAAAGACCTTACATAGCAGAAGGAGGGGGCCAGAGGCCAGCCAGGGGCCCCACAAGGCATCAGGGCCCGCCCAGGGGGGCCGCGCCCTGTTGCCTTGTGGGCAACTGGTAGGTCCCCTCCATTATCTCTTTTCTCCAGTATTTTTTATATATTCGATAAAAATCTCCGTGAAGTTTCAGGTCAATTGGAGTTCTGTAGAACAGGTATCTCTAATGTGGCTATTTCAGGTCCAGAATTACAGTTGCCGGTATTCTCCCTCTTCATGTAAACGTTGCAAATTAAGAGAGAAAAGGCATGAGAATTGCATCATAAAGTTTAATAATGATCAAAAACATAATAAATAACAGTAAGAAAACATGATGCAAATTGGACGTATCATCGGGCAAAACAAGACTACATTAGTGTGGTCGCTCATTATTTTAATGCTAAGTGGGAACTACAAAAAAGTCATAAGATTCACATTATGAAGAAGCACATACTCGTGAGAACATTGCTCAATCTATAATTGGAGTTGTGGCAGATTTTGGTTTGACCAACAAGATTTTTGCAATAACTTTGGATAATACTTCAGCAAATACATCTACAATGGATAACCTCACTCCTCTATGTTTCGTATATATGTTGCATCTTTTGTACTGCATCAATGATTGTGCTTCCCATATAATTAATCTTATTGCTAAATGTGCTTTAAAGAAATGCAAACCACACATTGAAACTTTGCAGACTACAATTTCTTATCTTAGTAACTATAATCAATGAATTGCAAGCTACAAGATATATTGCATTGCTATAGGAGCAACTCCCCATAAGTATAATTAAGACATGCCAGTTTCAAAAAAAAGTAGACATGCCTGGTAGATGGAACTCTACATATATGATGCTGAAGTCACTTCTCCGAGACAAAGATGCATTCTTGGGATTTATTAATGCAAATTACGGATCACAGCTAATCATTCCTTCGACTTGGCATTTTGCTGGAGTATTGAATATTTTTTTGAATGTTTTATGATGCAGGGGTTTATCATCTCACATCTCCTTTAATGTTTCATCATATTGTAGACATTGCTACTCACCTGAAAGAATACGAAGGGGATTCATTATTACTTGAAGTTGTTGCTCGCATAAAACTTCAATATTTGAAATGTTGGAAAGAAATTCCTATGGTGTATGCATTTTCATTTATCTTGGATCCTAGGGCTAAACTCGAGGGGTTTGCTAATGCACTCACTGTACTGGTTGCGTCCCTAAATTTAGATTATACTCCTTTTTTCACTGATGTTCGTGATAATCTTTCTGAAGCTTACGGTAAGTACAAACAAAAGTATGCCGCAGTTCAGATGCAACGGCCTCCACTAGCACCAACTGCAGTAAAAAAGAAAGGAGCGTGGAGCAAGATATTTGGTTCTTCCTCCTCTATCTTGAGCTCTTCCTCAGGAGCAGCAACACCTGTGCTTCCAGGTGGCGGGGAGTTAGCGAAGTACCCCAATAGCGACAAAGTCAGCTTCAATGAAGAGGACGAGGAGGACTTCAACTTACTACAGTGGTGGTGATGTTGTCCGGGCTTAGGGGCCTCTCACCACGTCGACTCCTAGCCTGGTGGGATGAGCTGAGGACCCCTTGTTGGTTCTGTCTTGGGCCACTTCGGGCATCCCATGACGAATACAAGGAAGAACCAAAAGACTTGACGTATACTCCAAGGCGCTGGATTTGTGGACGACTCTGCCTCCTCGTACGTAGCCGACTAGCACCTTGTACCCTAGGACCCCCGGTACCTATATAAACCAAGGGGCCTGGCTCGTAGAAATCATCATATAATCTCATGGTAGTTTTACATTTACTCTGTACACACTCCAACACAATAAAGCACAAGTAGGACGTAGGGTTTTATCTCCTCGAAGAGCCTAAGCCTGGGTAAAATCATGTCCTTGTTACCATCGTTTCAAGACATCTAGCTTAGGACCCCCTACACCGAGATATGTAGGATTTAGCTCCATCAGATGGCCTGACCGCAAGCTTACATATCCAGTGCTTTCCATATTAGCACGAGATGTGTTAGCAGTACCGACTCAAAGACATCATCGGAGTATGCTTTCAACCTAAGTGGAAGAATATTTGAGGAGAGAAGAACCAGTCTCACTTCGGACATAGTAAAAACACTGATGGTTGTGAAAGACGGGAAACTAGCCAGAAGGAGAGCCCAACACACTACAGGCAACAAAGAATTGGAAGCTGCATTTAAAATCTTGCCATCAAAGAAGAAGAGGAAGAACAGTTGTAGTCTTTGTAATTTTTCTTTTTCTTTTATAATTTTCTTATCCTTTAAGAATTTTCTTTTCCTTTTGTAATCTAGAGTGTGGCTTTGTACTCTTTTTTCTTCCCAAGGATGGAAGGTTTTAATGAGGCATCCCCTAGTAAAACCCAAGGTTATCCCATATGGGACTTTGCCTCATTTTTTTATTTTTAGTATTTTTTTCTAATTTTATTTGATTTTTTGTATTTTTTGAAATATTTAGGCCCTAATGGCCCACTAGGGCCAAACGACCCATAAAAGATAACGCACCACAGGCCAACATATTTAACATATCACATATGTGTCATGCATGGGCCTGGTGTCGGGTTATAAACGGGCCATGCCGTGTCGTCTGACTTGGTCAGGTTTGGACTCAACGAGATGGACGCGTGGACCACCAACCAGGCAAGGTTCTATCCCATAAAAAAACCAGGTAAGGTTCTACTAAGAAAATAAGCAGGCAAGGCAACCACCACCTACCTCATCCACTCGACTCAACACCAACCCAAGCAATGGAGCTCTGCAACCTCGGTGGCACGGGCCTCCGCGTCAACCTTGTCAGCTCCATCAGCAACGTCCCCCGCGATGTCGCCCGCTCCACCGTTCGCCGCGCCCTCAACCTCGGCATCAACTTCTTCAGATGCCCGTAAACCCCTACGCCGCCACTCTCCTCCATTCCTTCGCCCTCGCCTCCCACGGTTCTGAGCCGGCGTGCGCGCTAGCTTCTTTTTTTCACACGTACTACGATGGCACCGTGTCAGAGTCGGTGCTCGGGGACTGCCTCTGCTTCACGGGCATCCCGCACGACAGCTTTGAGGAGATGTTGAATATGCATATCGGCATGATGTTCTTCCTCCCTTCAGGAAAACCAGGTAGTATCTCAACAAGTTCTCTTCTAGGAACTATCATGGGATTGCTGCCAAATTGTTCAATGCCAGACACTCTAACTTTAGAGTTACGGTTGAGAGGGCATTTGGTGCTTTGAAGAATAGTTTTAAAATCTTGGAGCATATGGCATTCCATCCTTCCCCACCCAATTTAAGCTTGTTCTTAGATGTTGTATTCTCCATAACAAGATATTAGAATGGGGTTATGATGAGTTTGTGTCGGTTTGGGAAAACAAAAATGTTGAAGTGGGCTGAGGCAATATGGGCTAACATGGATAACACAAGGATCTCACGAAGAAAAGGAAGAATAAACATGTTCAGAAGCAGACAAGGATGGTGAACTTTCCCGTAGTTCAACATTGATGAACTTTCCCCAATAAGCCATATGACTATTAATTTATACTACTATAGGATGAACTGCCATTTCTTTAGTATCTAGGACTAACATGATGTTAATTTGGTACTATTTTTATAGTCTACTATGTGGTAATGTCATCACCGGTGAGAAGTGGTTACCACAATATTAGGCTGTGCAACAACAAAACGTCACATTTTGCACCTTTACAGCCATAAGGGCATCTCCAACGTTGCCCTGCAAACCGAACACAACATCCGTCCGCGGACAGGGCGGACCAGTCCGCACACACGGATGCGGGAGCCAACCATCCAAAGCTAGCCACTATATGTCCGCCAGTAAAGGGCAATTTGAAATTCAAATACGTCTGATCCATACCACGCGCCAGATCACACCAGCGCCAGATCACATCATCGGCCGATTACAATAAAAAAGAGGCAAGTATGCTTAGTTTTTACATGCCCGATCACAAAAGAATATCAGTCTGGCAGTCCATCAATCCGAGCCTCCACACTCAATCCGCCATCGCCGCCATGTAGGCGGCCTCTGCCTCCGTGTCCTTCTCCGCCGCCTCCATCTCCTCCTGCTCCGCCCTCTCCAGCTCATCCTTCTACCGCTACAATATTTTGAAACAGACGGCCTGCATGATCATTCTTGCGTCGTTATCCAAATCCACCATCTTCAAGGTCAACATTGATGTCTACTACACAACTTTTATTCTTGTAGACATTGTTGGGCCTCCAAGTGCAGAGTTTTGTAGGACAGTAGCAAATTTCCCTCAAGTGGATGACCTAAGGTTTATCAATCCGTGGGAGGTGTAGGATGAAGATGGTCTCTCTCAAACAACCCTGCAATCAAATACAAGAAATCTCTTGTGTCCCCAACACACCCAATACAATGGTAAATTGTATTGGTGCACTAGTTCGGCGAAGTGATGGTGATACAAGTGTAATATGGATAGTAGATATAGGTTTTTGTAATCTGAAAATATAAAAACAGCAAGGTAACTAGTAACAAAAGTGAGCACAAATGGTATTGCAATGCTTGAAAACAAGGCCTAGGGTTCATACTTTCACTAGTGCAATCTCTCAACAATGCTAACATAATTAAATCATATAACAATCCCTCAACGTGCGACAAAGAATCACTCCAAAGTTCCTATTAGCGGAGAACATAAGATGAAATTGTTGTAGGGTACGAAACCACCTCAAAGTTATCCTTTCCGATCAATCTATTGATCCATTCCTATAAGTGTCACAAATAGCCCTAGAGTTCGTACTAAAATAATACCATATGATACGCATCAACCAACTCTAATGTCACCTAGATACTCCAATGTCACCACAAGTATCCGTGAGTTGATTATTCGATATGTATCAAACAACTTCAGATTCATAATATTCAATTCACACAAAGAACTTCAAAGAGTACCCCAAAGTTTCTATTGGAGAAAAGAAGATGAAAACGTGCAACCAACCCCTGTGCCTACATCACCCCAAGGTCACGGGAATCCGCGAGTTGATCACCAAAACATACATCAAGTGAACCAATAGAATACCCCATTGTCACCATGGGTATCCACATGCAAGACATACATCAAGTGTTCTCAAATATGAAATATTCAATCCGACAATAACGAAACCTCAAAGGGAAAGACTCAATTCATCACAAGAAGATAGAGAGGGAAGAAACACCATATGATCCAACTATATTAACAAAGCTTGCGATACATCAAGATCGTGCCAAATCAAGAACACGAGGGAGAGAGAGAGAGAGAGAGAGAGAGAGAGGGAGAGAGAGATCAAACACATAGCTACTAGTACATACCCTCAGCCCCGAGGGTGAACTACTCCCTCCTCATCATGTCCCAAATCAAGACCATCGGGATGATGATGATGGCCTTCGGTGATGATTTCCCCCTCCGACAGGGTGCCGGAACAGGGTTCCAGATGGTATTTCTTTGGTACAGAGGCTTGCGGTGGCGGCGGCGGCGAAGTTCTAGGTTTATTTCTGGGGGTTTCTCTATTTATAGGATTTTTCAGCGTTGGAATCACGCAAAAAGGAGCTACGAGGGCCCCACAAGGCAACATCACACGACCCCCCCAGGGCGCGCCGTGTTTCCTTGTGGGCTCCTCGTGAGGCTTCTGGTCCTTCCACGAAGCTTCGGGGGTCTCTTTTGGTCCAAAAAAATAGTCAAAAAGTTTCGTCCAATTCTGAGAACTTTTATTTCTGCACAAAAAACAACACCACGGTAGTTCTGCTGAAAACAGCGTCAGTCCGGGTTAGTTCTAATCAAATCATACCAAAACCATATAAAATTATTATAAACATGGCATGAATACTTCATAAATTATAGATACGTTGGAGACGTGTCAAACATCTCCGCGACCTCCGCAATGGTTGTGATCTTCACCTTCTCTTCAAGCAAGCCTTCTTTTCTTCGGGTTCAAGCACGGTCTTGGCCTTGTTTTCTTCACCTTCTCCTCTTCAAAGCACGGTCTTGGCAATGTATAGGTTCCACTTGGGTTGTCCATTCAACTTCAACCAGCAATGCATGACAGTGAAGTTTTTCTTCTCCAACTTCTTGAACACACTACACACACGAGAAGGCTACCAAATAAAACATTGTCAACAATGCCTGTCCGGCTACAAAACAATGCATATCTGGCTACAAAACTATGCAAATTTGGCTACAAAACTATGCATAACTGGCTACAAAACTATTCAAATCCAGCTACAAAATTATGCATACATATCCGACTACAAACTATGCATACATATCCGGCTACAAAACCGTGCATATTTGGATACAAATGATCTACACAACAATGCATACATATCTGGCTACAAATTATCAACAAAACAATGCATATCCGATTACAAATGATTTACACAACAATGCATATCCGGCTAGTGATGTACACATATTAACAACTTACTTGCGCGGTGATTTGTGCAGCACTAGGCCACCGTGCGATGAGTTGCCTCAAGTGGACGCAATACATTGACACGGCCTCTTGGATGGTGTAGCATCGATGGTTGAGGGACTTTGATTCACGGTTGCGGATGACCGCGTCGGAGTAGCGTGTGAAATGCTTGTGTTAATGGAACCAAGTGTGAATGTTGGCCCAAAAAGTTATGCCCTTTTGCTCAGTGCCATTGATCGGATCGAGACTAGTGGCCAACCATGAATTGCACAATAGCTCGTCCTCCTGCATATTGAAGCTTTCTCCTCTACCCATGTTCTTTGGATCGCCACCGAAATCATCTGGATCATCGTCCTCACCATCTTCCTCCTCCTCCTGCTGTCCGGCGGCCCAATCCTGCTGTTGTGTGTTTGCGCTCAGCTGGGTGTACGTGCCGGACTGGGTGTAGTCCTGCTGGGTGCCCGACTGGATGTAGCCCTACTGTGTGCCCGGCTGGGTGATCTCCGAGTCATCCACTAATGTCTACTACACAACTTATTCTTGTAGACTCGTGTTGGGCCTCCAAGCGCAGAGTTTTGTAGGACAGTGGCAATTTTCCCTCAAATGGATGACCTAAGGTTTATCAATCCATGGGAGGCGTAGGATGAAGATAGTCTCTCTCAAACAACCCTGCAATCAAATACAAGAAATTTCTTGTGTCCCCAACACACCAAATACAATGGTAAATTGTATAGGTGCACTAGTTCGGCGAAGAGATGGTGATATAAGTGTAGTATGGATAGTAGATATAGGTTTTTGTAATCTGAAAATATAAAAGTAGCAAGGTAGCAAGTAACAAAAGTGAGCACAAACAGTATTGCAATGCTTGAAAACAAGGCCTAGGGTTCACACTTTCACTAGTGCAATCTCTCAACAATGCTAACATAATTGGATCATATAACAATCCCTCAACGTGCGATAAAGAATCACTCCAAAGTTTCTATTAGCGGAGAACATAAGATAGAAATTGTTGTAGGGTACGAAACCACCTCAAAGTTATCCTTTCCGATCAATCTATTGAGCTATTCCTATAAGTGTCACAAACAGCCCTAGAGTTCGTACTAGAATAACACCATATGATACACATCAACCAACTCTAATGTCACCTAGATACTCCAATGTCACCACAAGTATCCGTGAGTTGATTATTCGATATGCATCAAAACAACTTTAGAGTCATAATATTCAATCCACACAAAGAACTTCAAAGAGTGCCCCAAAGTTTCTTATCAGAGAAAAGATAATGAAAACATGCAACCAACCCTTATCCCTAGATCACCCCAAGGTCACGGGAATCCGCGAGTTGATCACCAAAACATACATCAAGTGAACCAATAGAATACCCCATTGTCACCACGGGTATCCACATGCAAGACATACATCAAGTGTTCTCAAATCCATAAAAGTATTCAATCCGATAATAGTGAAACCTCAAAGGTAAAAACTCAATTCATCACAACGAGATAGAGAGGGGGAAAACACCATATGATCCAACTATATTAACAAAGCTCGCGGTACATCAAGATCGTGCCAATTCAAGAACACGAGAGAGAGAGATAAAACGCATAGCTACTGGTACAAACCCTCAGCCCCGAGGGTGAACTACTCCCTCCTCATCATGGAGACCGCCAGGATGATGAAGATGGCCTCCGGTGATGATTCCCCCCCCCCTCCGGCACGGTGCCGGAAAAGGGCTGTAGATGATATCATGGAGGTACAGAGGCTTGCGGCGGCGTAAAAACTCATCTAGGTTAACTTTAGGGGGTTTCTGAATATATATGATTTTTTGGTGTTGGAATCACGCGAAGAGGTGCCACAGGGGGCCCACAAGGCACCAGGGCGCACCAGGTGGCTCGTGGGGCCCATGTGGCTCTTTTGCTGCTTCCCTGAAGCTTCCTGGGTCCGTTTCCTTCCAGAAAAAATCGTCAAAAAGTTTCGCTGCATTTGGACTTCATTTGATATGGATTTTCTGGAAAACCAAAAACAAGCAGAAAACAACAACTGGCACTGGGCACTAGGTCAATATGTTAGTCCATGAAAATCATACAAAATCCATATAAAAGTGCACCAAAATCATACAAAACTATAATAGACATGGCATGAATACTTCATAAATTATAGATACGTTGGAGACGTATAAGCATCCCCAAGCTTAATTCCTGCTCGTCCTCGAGTAGGTAAATGATAAAAGAAATAATTTATGAAGTGTGAATGCTAGCATAGTGCATAAATTTGATCAATGATAATTTCAATCACTTTTTGTAGCATCATTATATATCATAAACAGTAGCTCATCTCATAAAACTTCTCATGATCAAGTAGCATGCTATTCACATGTTAAAGTATAAACCATAAACTTTCTTGAAAACTAACAAACTATGTTCTCGGTCATCAAACAATTGCAATTCAACTTATTTTCAGGAAGGGTCTATGTAAGAGCTTTGATCTAGCAAATTCCACATACTCAACTATCATTTAGTCTTCCATGATTGCTGACACTCAAAGCATATTTTTAGAACAAACCATTTCAGTCAAACACATAGGAAGATAGGGGCTTAATGTTTTGCCTCCCAACTTATTTATCTCAGGGATAATGTCAACAATAATAACTCATGATCACCTATATTCAACTGGATATATGTGCCTGGATCTTTCCCTACCACATAATGCTTGCTAACTAAAGAATAAATAGAGCGGAATAGGGATGAACATTAATGACTCTTGCATAAAAGTAAATACAGAAAAGTAAATATAGAAAAGTAAAAGATAGGCTCTTCGCAGAGGGAAGCAGAGGTTGTCATGCACTTTTTGTTGTTGGATGCACAAGCCCTTAATGCAAAGGAACGTCACGTTATATTGCCCCTTGTGATAGCAACCTTTATTATGCAGTCCGTCGCTTTTATTTCTTTACCATCACAAGTTCGTACAATGCTTATTTTCCCTTGCAATAAAAGATCATACATATTTTAGGAGCAATTTTTATTGCTTTTTGCACCGATGACAACTTACTTGAAGGATCTTATTCAATCCATAGGTAGATATGGTGGACACTCATGGCAAGAAACTGGGTTTAAGGGTTTTTGGATGCACAAGTAGTATGTCTACTTAGTACGAATTTTTGGCTAGCAAAAGATCCTAAGCAAGCACCACATGTTAGAGGATCCATGACAATATAACTTCTATGTGAATATAAACAAACATAACTCATTACGTTGTCTTCCTTGTACAACGTCAACTACTTGATCAAGCTTGAAAATAATTAATGGGGGCTCACAATCATATAAGATGTCCAAGATAGTATATTTATATGTGAAATTTCTCTTCCTTCAAAATTCTTTCATGAATTGTTCAAGTGACCAATGCTATGTTTGTTAACTTTCAATAAATTTTACCACTTATACTTCTTGTATGTGAAGTCACTACTCCCCATGGGACAAGCATATGAAGCATATAAATTTCAACTTTATGATATTCAATTCATTTCAAAAATTTATTCATAGGATATAAGTAAAGAACAAGAGTAAATGACAAACTACTCCAAAAAGATATAAGTGAAGACCAAATGAGTAGTTAAGTAAATAGGTAGCTATGTGAGGATTATCTCTCATTTAAAAATTTCAGATCTTAAGTATTTTATTCAAACAGCAAAGAAAACAAAATAAAATGACTTTCCAATGATAGCACATATCATGTGAAGAAGCAAAAACTTAGGCTCAACCAAGACTAACTGATAATTGTTGATGAAGAAAGGTGGGATGCCTACTGGGGCATCCCCAAGCTTAGATGCTTGAGACTTCTTGAAATATTATATTGGGATGCCTTGGGCATCCCCAAGCTTGAGCTCTTGTGTCTCCTTAATTCCTCTCATATCACGGTTTCTCTAAATCTTAAAAACTTCATCCACACAAAACTCAACAAGAACTCGTGAGATAAGTTAGTATAAATCCACTCAAAACCTTAACATTCTCTACTGTAACAAATCACAAAAATTATAATTAAACATTGCATACTAAATGCCTCTGCATATTTAATACTCCTATCCACAAATAGAAACATTAAACAAGCAAACATATGCAAACAATGCAACTATAACAGCAATCTGCCAAAACAGAACAGTCTGTAAAGGGGGAATAAGAATTCATACTTCCCTAACTCCAAAAATTCTGAAAACTAACCACGTGATAGAGAACTCATGTATGCTTACTGTGTAAAAATTTCAGATTTTTATCATGTTCTGACTATTTAGGAATATTCTGGACATAACAGAAAACTTTCCGTTTTCAAACAGCAACACATAAACTTGCAAACTGAGCATGGTAAAGGCTATAATTGGCATTTTATTGAACTAAAAGATACAAAACATGATTATTGATAACAGCAAGCAAATATCAACAAAATAAAATGACGCTCCAAGCAAAACTCATATTATGTGACGAATAAAAATATAGCTCCGAGTGAGGTTACCGATAGTGTTGAAGACGAAAGAGGGGATGCCTTCCGGGGCATCCCCAAGCTTAGTTGCTTGGGTCTTCCTTTAGTATTACCTTGGGGTGCCTTGGGCATCCCCAAGCTTAGGGTCTTGCCGCTCCTTATTCTCCTCATATCGATATCTCACCCAAAACTTGAAAACTTCAATCACACAAAACTTAACGGAACTTCGTGAGATAGGTTAGTATGATAAAAATAAATCATCCACTTAGGTACTATCAAGACAAGATTCATAATTGTTCTCACATAATTCCTACTATATTCTATCATTTCCACAATTTATATTACTCAATATAAGCTATAGAAACACTAAAACAAGCAAACTATGCATCGAAAACAGAATCTGTCAAAAACAGAACAAGGTGTAGTAAGCGATTTAACAATCATACTTATCTACCTCCAAAAATTCTGAAAAATTAGAAAAACGTAAAAAATTTGTAACCCAATACTGTGTAAAAATTTCAGAATTTTTTCACGCTCCAGTACAGAATAGAAATTCCAGCACTGGACACAAAAGTTTCTGTTTTTGCACAGAATCAAATCAACAAGCATCCACACTATCCCAAAGGCTTTACTTGGCACATTATTGAAAGAAAACATATAAAACATGATTATCATAGTAGCTTAATCATGGGAACACACAAAAACAGAAGGTATAAATATTGGGTTGTCTCCCAACAAGCGCTTTTCTTTAAAGCCTTTTAGCTAGGCATGATGATTTCAATGATGCTCGCATAAAAGCAAAGAATTGAAACATAACGGGAGCATCATGAATCATATGTTCCTCTCTCATAATAATTTTCAGTAGCATTAGGAATTGATTCATCAATATAGCTATCACATAAAGCAATCTTTTCATGATCCACAAGCATAGAATTTTTATTACTCTCCACATAAGCAAATTTCTTCTCATCAAACATAGCATCCCCAAGCTTGTGGCTTTGCATATCATAAGCATAATCACTTTCATTATTAATAGTATGAATGGCACCAATAGTATAATAATTATCATCATAATTTTCTAAGCTGGTGCCAAAAAGATTCTCAAGATTATAAGAAGTATCATTATCTTCCCAATCATAATTATCACAACAAGTAATAGGTATAATAAAATCATCATCAAGTGTATCATCTTCCACAAGTATTTTTGATTCATTCTCATGAGGCACAACAATAATAGGAGCAACATTATTTGGGAGAGATACCTTTTTACCTCTACTTTTCCTTCTTTTCTTTTTCTTTACCACATTATGTGTGGATTTATTTAATTCTTCCGTGCTTCTTATTGAAGATATTGGTTGGATAGGAAGCTCCTCCTCGTTACCTGTTTCATCATGAGAGAAAATAGGAGGGAAAGGGGGAATCTTTACCCTTCCATTAGTATTTCTTTTATATTCTATTTGTTTTCCCGTTTTTCTATAGTTGGCAATATAAGCATTCTCATTGCAGTTTACCACACAAAACGTATAGATTTCCTTTAGATTAGTTTCAATGTCATCCGTGAGAATGAATACTTCAAACTAACTATTTTTATGTGACAATTCCTCACACCCCAAAAATAGAATAAGCTCGTTATAAAGTTCAAGGGTGGTCAAGTTATTGCAATATTTGGCCATGATTTGATCGTGAAAAAGTATGCATTGAAAATTAAGATGACCAACCTTATTACAAAGTTCACAAGTAATGGGATAAAGAGAGCATAATTTCGTGGCAAATTTATCTATCACTTTGAGCAAAAAATTGGTTCTATCATATTTATGCTTCTTGCAAAATCTATCATCCCTATAAGGCATGTCTTCACAAACTTTATGCACTCCACAAAAATTGACATGCTTATAAGAAACATTTTTGTGATAACTAGTGCAATCATCTTTAGTATTTTGGATATTCATAGAATTCATACTAACAACATTGCAATCATGCTCATCATTCATGGATTTTATACCAAACATTTTATTGAATTCTTCTTCTATCAATTGAGCACAATTTTCTGATCCATCATTTTCAAGAAAGACATTATAAAGACGAATAATATGAGGCAACCACAATTCCATTTTTTTGTGTAGTTTTCTTTTATAAACCAAACTAGTGATAAAACAAGAAACTAAAAGATTCGATTACAAGATCTAAAGATATACCTTCAAGCACTCACCTCCCCGGCAACGGCGCCAGAAAAGAGCTTGATGTCTACTACACAACTTATTCTTGTAGACTCGTGTTGGGCCTCCAAGCGCAGAGTTTTGTAGGACAGTAGCAATTTTCCCTCAAGTGGATGACCTAAGGTTTATCAATCCGTGGGAGGTGTAGGATGAAGATAGTCTCTCTCAAACAACCCTGCAATCAAATAGAAGAAATTTCTTGTGTCCCCAACACACCAAATACAATGGTAAATTGTATAGGTGCACTAGTTCGGCGAAGTGATGGTGATACAAGTGTAGTATGGATAGTAGATATAGGTTTTTGTAATATGAAAATATAAAAATAGCAAGGTAGCAAGTAACAAAAGTGAGCACAAACGGTATTGCAATGCTTGAAAACAAGGCCTAGGGTTCATACTTTCACTAGTGCAATCTCTCAACAATGCTAACATAATTGGATCATATAACAATCCCTCAACGTGTGATAAAGAATCACTCCAAAGTTCCTATTAGCGGAGAACATAAGATAGAAATTGTTGTAGGGTACGAAACCACCTCAAAGTTATCCTTTCCGATCAATCTATTGAGCTATTCCTATAAGTGTCACAAACAGCCCTAGAGTTCGTACTAGAATAACACCATATGATACACATCAACCAACTCTAATGTCACCTAGATACTCCAATGTCACCACAAGTATCCGTGAGTTGATTATTCGATATGCATCAAAACAACTTCAGAGTCATAATATTCAATCCACACAAAGACTTCAAAGAGTGCCCCAAAGTTTCTTATCGGAGAAAAGATAATGAAAACATGCAACCAACCCTTATGCCTAGATCACCCCAAGGTCACGGGAATCCGCGAGTTGATCACCAAAACATACATCAAGTGAACCAATAGAATACCCCATTGTCACCACGGGTATCCACATGCAAGACATACATCAAGTGTTCTCAAATCCATAAAAGTATTCAATCCGATAATAGTGAAACCTCAAAGGTAAAAACTCAATTCATCACAATGAGATACAGAGGGGGAAAACACCATATGATCCAACTATATTAACAAAGCTCGCGGTACATCAAGATCATGCCAAATCAAGAACATGAGAGAGAGAGAGAGAGATAAAACACATAGCTACTGGTACAAACCCTCAGCCCCGAGGGTGAGCTACTCCCTCCTCGTCATGGAGACCGCCGGGATGATGAAGATGGCTTCCGGTGATGATTCCCCCCCCTCCGGCAGGGTGCCGGAAAAGGGCTGTAGATGAGATCGTGGAGGTACAGAGGCTTGCGGTGGCGTAAAAACTCATATAGGTTAACTTTCGGGGGTTTCTGAATATATATGATTTTTTGGCGTTGGAATCACGCGAAGAGGTGCCACAGGGGGCCCACGAGGCACCAGGGCACGCCTAGGGGGGGGGGAGGGCAGGCGCGCCCAGGTGGCTCATGGGGCCCCTGTGGCTCTTCTGCTGCTTCCCCGAAGCTTCCTGGGTCCGTTTCCTTCCAGAAAAAATCGTCAAAAAGTTTCGCTGCATTTGGACTTCATTTGATATGGATTTTCTGGAAAACCAAAAACAAGCAGAAAACAGCAATTGGCACTGGGCACTAGGTCAATATGTTAGTCCATGAAAATCATACAAAATCCATATAAAAGTGCACCAAAATCATACAAAACTATAATAGACATGGCATGAATACTTCATAAATTATAGATACATTGGAGACGTATCATCCACCTGCCCATCCTCATAGCTACCTCCTTCACGCCCCCTCGTGGATGATGTCGAACATCTCCCTATCCGCGATGTCGTCCGCCAACTCGCCCGCTTTAGGAATACCAGCGAACATCGTGCGGGCACCCATCTGCACCCCGCGAGGCGCCCACGTCCGTACAAGCTGTAATAATGAACACTCCGAGAAAAGCAGTGGCACTGCATTGACGTCTACGATGTAGGGCACTTGCCTGGCCACGGATGCCGGGGACTGCCTACCCAGCTGCTTGGCGGCGTAGTAGTACAGAGCCTTGCAATGCTCCGGCCATGGCGGCGTTTGCACAGTCGGCGAGGGCGGCGGGCCATGACCTCCACCACGTCCACAACCAGCGCGCCCACCGCCATGTCTGCCACCAGCACGTCCTCCGTCGGCCTTCTGCTTCTTGAACGTCTCCGCCTTTGTAACCTTCGCTTCGATGTGGCGATTTTGCCGTGTCGCCGATTTGATATTCCGGACTAGCGTGATGCTCAGATCCTCCACCACCATCGTCTCTGGCAGGGTCTCCTCCGGCTCCATGCGTCGGCGGCGGGAGGGAAGAAGAGAGTGGGGGAAAAGAGCGGGAACTGGGTGGAGAGCGGCGAGATGGGAGAAGAGAGTGGGGGATTTTGCCCTGGAAATAGTGCGACCAGCTACAAAAGCGTGGGCTCTGCCTTAGTTTTGGATGGGCCTGGGGTGTGGGAGTCCTACGTGGCTCGTGGCCTGACTCCCACAAAGCCCCCCCAGGTTTGGTTCCGTTTTGCGGGAAAGTTGTGGTTCAGACTACTCCGCGGACCAATGAGGGTCAGCGTTGGATGGCTTGCGAGGTTCGGACAACTGCGTCCGGACGGATGTAGGCGGCTTGAGGGTCGGCGTTGGAGATGCCCTAACCCCCAACTACAAAACACCACGCATCAAACACCTCGTGATGTAATACATACAACCAAATCATTTTTTTTGCGAATACGCTAGAGTGCGTATCTTTTCATTGATAGGAAGGGAGGGTACAAGAGTACAATGAAGGGGGGAGGTGTGCCAACTCAAGGTTTTGTACACATGCGGCAAGACATTGAGTCGCAGAACGTTGGTGACGGGTTGCTCAGACCAAGAACAAGATAAAGCAACTATACAAGTAGCGAGTGTAAGCCGTGCGTGCCCGCCCTAGCCCAAGACCTAGCCTCGTCTTGGATGGAAGCGATGAGACGCGAGATGGAGGGGCTCTCACCTTCCAATACGCACCTATTACGTTGCCTCTAGATGGACCAGGCCATGAGGAGAGCCAGCGTGGCCAAGCCCTTGCGGTGACCTGCAGGAGATTCCATGATCACCTTCAAGCACCACGGTAGGAACTCTTCATTGCCGGACGGGGCATGGGCAGTAGCACGCACCCAAGCCAAAACTTCGTGCCAAATCTTCCTCGAGAAAGGGCACCCAATGATGATGTGTTGCATGGTTTCATCGGCTTGATCGCAGAGGGCGCAACGGTCATTGTGTGGCATGCCGTGGCGAGCAAGCCTCGTTGCGGTCCAGCAGCGGTCGAGGTCAGCGAGCCAAGTGAACACCTTGACACGAAGGGGGGCCCAACTGCGCCACGTGATGCGCCAGAATGGGGCGGCGGTAGAGCCGGCAAAGAGGGCCCGATAGCAAGACTTGACAGAGTATTTAGAGTCGGCAGTCCAGCGCCAGGAGAGTCGATCAGGAGAGTTGGAGAGGGAGATGGGCCTAAGCAGCCTCCAGAGCTGCACATACTCGACCAATGCTCCTGGGGTGAGAGCACCATGGAGATCGGCCACCCAACTGCGGCCATTGAGCCCATCGGCCACTGTGCATTTGCGTCAACGACGGGGCACAAGCGGCAGGTGCGAAGGGGCGAGATCCGAGATGGCCTTGCCATCAACCCAGGGATCTGTCCAGAATCTGTAGGTCCGCCCATCGCCAACAACCCAGGAGGTGGATGCATGGAAGATGGAGGTGGCGTTGGGGTCGCTTGGGAGATGGAGATGAACCCAAGGCCTAGAAGGGCCTGTGTGCTACAACCAAAGCCAACACACACGGAGGGCGACGCCCTGCCGGTGGAGATTCAGAATGCCAAGGCCACCAAGCTTGAGGGGGCGGCAGGCACGTTGCCAGTGAACAGGGCCGTGGCCGCCTCGGGTCTCCTTACGGCCATGCCAGAGGAACTCTCTGATGGTCTGGTTCACTTGCTTCAGCACGGGTGGGCAAAGGGCAAGGACCACCATGATGTGAGAAGGCATAGCACAGAAGACGTGGCGAACCAAAGCAAGGCGTTCACCACGGGAGAGGAGCGCGACGCGCCATGTGGAGAGCTTCTTAATAAACCTCCCGACGATGGGTTGTACTGATGCCGCCGAAGATTTCCTCAAAGATAGGGGAATCCCGCAATAGGTAATAGGGAAGTTGACAACGGCACAAGATAACTCATTGCCGATCATGGTCAGCTCGGGGCCATTGCACCGGATAGGCGTGGCTGAGCACTTTGCGAAGTCTGTGCAAAGCCCAGAGGCCTCTCCGAAGACGCGCAAAAGCTCACGGATGGCCCGTAGATCCCGGGGTGATGGGTGGCAGAAGATGACAACGTCGTCGACATAGAAGATATGCTCGAGGAGGCATGGCGAGTGGTAAGGCACTGCAGCAATCCACGACGGTGGGCATGTAGGAACAGCGAGTTCAGAGCATTAATGGCCATCGTGAAGAGCATGGGGGAGATGGGGTCACCCTGACGCAGCCCGCATCCATGAGCAATCGGGGGGTCCAGGAGAACCATTGATGAGAACTCGCATGCTGGAGGTGGAGAGGATAATAGTGATCCACTCGATCCAGCGCATGCCGAAACCAAGATGACGCATGACATCAATGAGGAATGGCTAGGAGACCGAATCGAAGGCGCGCACGATGTCAAGCTTTTGAAGAACCCTCGAGACCCGAAGATTATGCAACTGACGGGCCGTCTGCTGGTCCAGCATGAAGTTGTCGTGCACGCATCGGCCCGCGATGAACGCACTCTGGTTCATGGACACAAGCTTTCCCAGATGTGGAGCAAGGTGGAGTGAGAGGACCTTCACAATGAGCTTGGCCACCAGGTGGATCAAGCTAATAGGCCAGTAGTCCGAGAGGGTGGAAGCATCTTGTTTCTTGGGCAAAAGCATGATGAGGGCTTCGTTGAGACATTGCATACTACGGTCGTTGAGAGAGAAGAACTTGTCAAACATAGCGCAGATGTCGGCCTTAATGATGTCCCAGCACGCGGCAAGGAACTCGGACGTGAACCCATTGGGGCCCGGCGCCTTTCCATGAGGAAGTGATTTCATAACCTGCCAAATTTCGTCTTCCGTAAGCGGGTGCTCAAGACCAGCCATGTCGAAGGTGCGATTGTCAATCTGGTCTAGGTCGATGGAGAACTGACGCTCGTAGGAGGTCCCAATGCGAGAGGAAAAATAGTGGAATGCAGCCTCGACCATGCCCGACTCGTCAGAGATTGTAGAGTCGCCATGCTGTAGGGAGAAGATGCGTTTCTTCTATAGCCTATGAGCCACGCGGATCTTGAAGAATATGCTGCTGGTTTCACCCTCCTTAAGGCAGGAAAAACGTGCGCGCTCGCGAGCGATGGATCTCTCAAGGGAGGCCAGCCCTAGGTAAGCACGCTTGAGGCTGCAGCGAAGCCACAATTCGGAGGGGGATAAGGCTCAAAAATCTTGAGCAGCATCGAGCCGAGCGATCAGCTCCCGCGCGATGAGAAGCTACAGCGAGACATGGCCGGTGGTACGCGCTCCCCAACTTTGAAGACAGCGAGCAGTGTGCTTTGGGCGGAGGTAGACACGCCGGTAAGGGTCAGGGTCATGCATGGCGCCCCAAGCATCTTCCACGGTGTCCTGGAAGCCGTCAAGTTTGATCCAGAAGCGCTCGAAGTGGAAACGCTTAGGACCAGTGTGTCGTGGCGAGCAATCAAGGAACAACGAACAATGATCAGAGACAGTCGAAGCAAGATAATGGAGGAGACAATGCGGTTGCGAAATTTTTTTCCAGTCCGAGGTGTAGAGGAATCAATCATTGCGGATGAGCGTGGGCGAGTCCCGCTCGTTGGACCAGGTATAACGACGATCATGCATGTACACGTCCCGCAACTCCATATTGGCAATGAAGCGACAGAAACGGCTCGAGGTGCACCGGTTGATACACCCATTACTCTTGTCCTCAGCCAATGAGACAAGGTTGAAGTCACCCCCGAGGAGCCAGGGGCCGGCACACGCCGCACGAGTTTCCTGCAGGTCTTCAAGGAATAATAGCTTCTCGTCATCCTCATGCGGGCCATACACACCGGTGATCCACCAAGGGTGCGCACCGGAGGTGGAGGAGACAAGGGCGGTGATGTGGTGCTGACCAACATAGGGGCTAGAAATGGAAACCTCGGATCGTTTCCAGGCGAGTAGGATGCCCCCACGGGTGCCGATGGCCGGGAGAAAGAAATAATCCGCAAAGTTGGGACAGTGCGTCTCAATGACGAGAGGCAACGAGAAGGAATCTAGCTTAGTTTCTTGAAGGCACACGATGTTCGGAGATACAGCGGAGATAACAGAACGGGAAGAAGTATGCTTGGCCCTAGAGTTGAGGCCACGGATATTCCAAAAAACTGTTTTAAGGGTGCACTCCATGGAGAAGGGAAGAGGTCCGTTGGATGCGCGGGGCGGCAGAACTAGCGCTCCGCAATACCGCGCGACAACGAGGCGCGACCATCGTGTCGAGAGATGATGCCCGGGGGATCCGCCGTCTGTAGTAATCCGCAAAGGCCTGCACAACGTCTTTCGCAAGAGGCTGCTCAAACAGTTTGTTGTACGTTCAATGGCAGCTGCCGAGACAGGCTCATCCTCGCGAAGAATGCCAAGGCGACGTAGAAGCACACGTTTGGCTTTGGCCTCAGAATCAAGGCCCCGATCAGCCAGGGCGATACGGTGGCTCCGACGTGGAGTGAAGTTGGGTGGCATGTCCTTTTTTCTCCTCTTGGGTCCAGGTGTGGCCAGCAGTGGCGTGGGGCGCAACTGAATTTCTTGTAGGAAGCTGTGCAGAGCGCAATCCGGGGCGACGGACGAGCCAGCGTGGTCATCGAACGGTTGCCTGCATGGGAAGGCGCAACCACAGCGAAATGTGTGGTCACACCTGACGAGAAGGGGGTGGCCGCAGCCGGTAGCTGTGTGGGGCTGCGTGATTGGGCAGCCGGGGAGGGTGGGACAGTTGGGCGCTAGTCAGCATCTGCCAGGGGTGAGTTCAGATGCGCAGGCGTGGCAACAGACTGTGTCGCAGGGGATGGAACCACTGTACTGGATAGGCCCACCTCGGGATCCACTCCACCAAGCTGTGGCTCCGAAGGGGAGGGAACTGGCTCATCCCGAGACTCTTTCTAGGCATTGGTTGTGCCAGAAAGTCCAAGGTTATCGGTCGCCTTGTCTTGGAGCGCGGGAGGTGACCTGGGAGCATCTGGCGATGCATGCACATGCGACACGAGCTCCACAGCGGGCTGGTGGGGCCAGTAGGTCAGCAGCAGAGGGGCGGGGGTGGGGGTAGGTTGCGGGGCCACGGTCAAAGGTGGTGACCGGGTCGTCGTCCGTTTGCCAAAGCAAAGGCGGCTATTAGCCGGGGCCCGCGCAGGGACGTCAGCGGCCAGCGGATGGGATCCAAGGATCCCTTGCCAGACGCTGGACGGAGGCGGCGGTCGTTGGCGGCGGCGATGACCGGCACCGGAGCGTCTGTTGCCATTGACTGGCTGGGGGGGGGGGGGGGCGCCGCCACGGTTTCCAGATCGGCGCAGAAAGTCGTAGTGACGCGGCCAGGCGGCGGGGCATGGCGGCGACGGCGGGACGTCGAAGGGGTCGTTCTTGTCGGAGGGCGGAGAAGCGGGGGTGCTGGAGCAGGCAGACAGAAATCCGTGCAGTGGGTCACGCGGATGGTCACTGGGTAACGCAGGACTTCCAACGCAAAAGTGCTCCGCAACGTTCGGGTTGGCGCCGGCGAGCACCGCGTCCTTCTCCGGGAGGTAGAGGTCAGAAGACCTAGGGATCGCGTCCGGGTTGGGCGTCCACGCAAAGAGCCGGAAGACAGACATGTCTGTGCCGTCGCGGGTCTCTGGAGCGAGCTCATCGATCATGCAGTAGGGCGTGAGCAGGGTCACGGCGGAGGAGATGTGCCAACCGTGGTCGGGGACGCCGGAGATCTCGATGTCGACCTTGAAGCGGAGGGAGACCGGCTGAGCGTCGTCAAGCCGACTCCAAGGATGCATGAGGAGGCAAAAACGCGGCCCATGAGCGATGCCCGCGGGCGTGCGAGCGCGGTCGTCCAAGCTTTGGAATCTGACGTAGAACTGCGCCGGGCCATGGCGGTGAACCGAGAACATGTTGGCAGGGACCTCGAATCGGCCGCTGATGAGGCCCGTGACGTCGTTGCAGGTGACCCCCCTGCGGCGACCGGCGACAGTGGCGACCAGGGCGCGCTGGAGAGCATCCTCGGCCGCCTTGAGGTCGGGGGAGCGTGGGAGGAAGCAAACCGTGCCGGCTGGGCGGAGGGAAAGGTGACCAGACATGACGGTCGTAGTGCCCGAGGATCATTTACAGCCATAACCCCCAACTACTGCCAACCAAACATCATGCATCAAACTCCCCGTGATGCAACGCATGCAACCAAATCATGTGTAGAACATCATCTAAAAAAAAATCATGTGTAGAACATGATTTATAGCATGTATTTACTCGACTATGATGAACCGAGAGCCACATATCTTTCCCTATTTTTTTTTAATAATAAAGCACGGATTGACTCCGTGGGTTCACCGTCACAATACGCTTCTTCCCGCGTTAATTAGGGAAAGATTTTTTTGCACATATGGGTAGGAGAAAAAAATATGTGATAGCATGGGGTTCGAACTTGAGACCTTGCCACTCATCGTCATGATATCAACCAGTTGAGCTAGGTATAAATTGTGCTAGGAAATAGGTCTATATGCTTAATAAACGTACGGGCCGGACTGAAAAACGTTTCGTCCGCGTCAATTTTTTAGGGGCGCACGGCACGTTGGTTGCCTGGCTGGGCCTCGCACGCACATGGTATTGGGCCAGAAAATTCTTTGTTTCGAATTGTCCCACATCGCTTTTTGACACCCCATCACACCAATTTATATATGTCTATGAATTGGAATCGATAAGCCGCCTCAAGAAGTGGGTCCCATTGGTTCACAAAATATGAGCAGAAAGGAATCTAACTAAAAGAAGGAAATAAATTCCGCTCGGATGTGCAAGAAGGAAAGAATTAAAAGAAGGAAATAAATCCCGCTATTATGAGCAGTTGATCATTAAATAAATTCCGCTCCTACGAGTAAGAAAAGGAAGGAAGGAAAATAATTAGAAAGAAGGAATAAAATCCGCGACCAGTTGAGCACCAAGGAGAGGAAGGAAAAGAATTAGAAAGAAGGAATAAAATCCCGCGACCAGTTGAGCACCAAGGAAATAAATTTAAGGAGAGAATTAAATAAATTCGGCAAATTAGGGAACGTTTCCTGCGTTTCCTTGTACGTCGTCCGTCCCCGCGAGCGCTCCGTTTATTCCTTCATCGAGTTTGGATCGGGCCGCATCAAATCCAGTATCCTATCCTTCCCTCATTTAATCACTTCTTGCCTCCTTATAACTGATCGTGCTTCAACTCATCATGAAAAAAAAGAGGAACGTGCCCACGCATAAACGCGTCCACAATCGTCTCGCCAACGACGACGTCCTCCTTGCTGTCAAAAAAAAAGAAAAAACAAACGACGACGTCCTCCTAGCTGCACACGTCATCTCTAGATCCCTCCCCTGAGCTACCGTTCTGAAACCATGTGGCAGCGCCAACCCCGTCCTCCGCTCAGCGCCGTCCCAGCTGGACGCTCCCGCCGGCGCGCGACCTTCCTCCGCGACAGGGCCCCTCACTCCCCGCTCCCCGATCGACCTCCGCCGGCTGCTCCCTCGACTCAGAGTATTAGCCGCACCACACCAAACCCAATATCTGAGCAAGTTTCGTCCATCCATCAAGTTATATTCGGCAGTTGCTGAGCATGCTCTGATCTAAGTTGTGATGAATTGTTTCGCAAAAAATAAGAAATGTGATGAATTGCTCAAGTAGTGGTCCGTACGTGGAAGTCCAACATACATATATTGCTAACATCTACGGTGATGATCATAGCAAAGTTCAGGACGAAAAGTAGATAGTGGCAGCGTGTGGGCTCGAATCATGGGAGTATGCTTGACCAAGAAGTCGCTCAGTCATAATACAAGTTCGTGTGTTGGCAGTTCTCTCTGTTCCACATGGCTGCAGCTTACAGGGTTTGGCCGTCTTGCGGAAGTTGTAGCCTTAATGCTGCATTTGTATTCAACGGTGTGTCTCCTGTTATAGTATGTCACTGCAGTACTGGTTTGTTTTTTGGAACATGAAATTGTTCATCCTGATCTCCGGCAAATTTTATAAACCAAATCCTTTCAAGACTATGAAATATTTAAGAGAAACAATGGTCACAATAAACATGGGCCTATTTGGTTATGAGATAAAATAAGTGATGCTACTTGAAACGTTCAGATAAATAATCTTGTATGTTATCCTACATCTTTTTCCACATTTTATTACCCTACATAATTAGTGCTTGGGCAGCCTACTTATGTTGTTTTAAGCACAATCGCTAGCCGGCGCCGGTCACCAATGTGCTCCTTTCTTGGGCGTTGCCGACAGAAGTCCGCCCCACTCGCGCCAGTCACCAATGCACGACGAGTCAGACGAGTCCTCCGTGTGTCCGATACAAGCTCCTCGCCTTTCCGTATCATATTAGCCTAAGAATGGAAGGTCTTTGTGCAACATTACTGATCTTGCTGGTCATGAACGGTGTTCCGCGACCCAGTTCCTCGTGAAGCAGAGACATTATAAAGTTAAGTTTAAACATTCACTTGCGTTGACACGGTTCAGTGACATGTGTGAGGTGAAACAGCCGAGATTGAGCATGTTGATCATGTGAACGCAGCTCGGGGAAGGCGGCGAGGATGTTGAAATAGTGGGCGTGGGCTTGAAGGGATCTTGAACAATTTTTGTTGGGTAGGAAATGTGATATTTTTTCTTCTCCGTTGCAACGCACGGACATATTTGCTAGTGCAAAATCAATGCAACCAGACACGCTTTAATGTTCAGCTTTAGAAGAAAAAAAAAACTGTAGCGCGTGGAGGCCGCCTCACCATCTCTCCCGCAAATTCCCCGCCGAAGTGCCCCCCATCTGCAGCGCGATAGCAAAGCACAAGACAAGGACACGACCAGCAGCCAGGCAAGGCAACCACCACCCACCTCCTCCACTCGGCGCAACAACACCAACCCGAGCAATGGAGCTCCGCAACCTCGGCGGCACGGGCCTCAGCGTCAGCCCCGTCGGCTTCGGCGCCTCCCCGCTCGGCAACGTCTTCGGCGACGTCCCCCGCGACGTCGCCCGCGCCACCGTCCGCCGCGCCCTCGACCTCGGCATCAACTTCTTCGACACATCCCCGTAACGCCCCGCCCCGCCACTCTCTCCCCTTCCTTCGCCCCCGCCTCCCGCGGGCCTGAGCCGGCGCGCGCGCTCGCCGCTGTTCTTCGCAGGTACTACGGTGGCACGGTGTCAGAGTCGGTGCTCGGGGACTGCCTCCGCTTCGCGGGCGTCCCGCGCGACAGCTTCGTGGTCGCCACCAAGTGCGGCCGCTACAAGGAAGGCTTCGACTTCAGCGCCGCCCGTGTCACGCGCAGCATCGACGAGAGCCTCGCGCGCCTCGGCCTCGAGTACGTCGACATCCTTCACTGCCACGACATCGAGTTCACTAACCTAGACCAGGTCGGTCTCGCCGCCCACCACCTGTTCGACAAATTGCCCCTAGCAGCTTTAACCCATGATTGATTCTGTAACACCATGCATTGCTGTTTGGATGTTTGCAGATTGTGAACGAGACGATTCCTGCGCTCCAAAAGATCAAGGAGAGTGGGAAGGCGCGATTCATTGGAATTACTGGATTGCCGTTGAGCATCTTCACCTACGTGCTTGACCGGGTGCCTCCCGGCTCAGTAGATTTGGTTCTGTCCTACTGCCACTACGGAATCAATGATACCGCGCTGGTGGATTTGCTACCGTACTTGAAGAGCAAAGGTGTTGGGGTGATCAGTGCTTCACCCCTTGCTATGGGGCTTCTCACAGATAACGGGCCACCTGAGTGGCACCCTGCACCAGAAGAACTCAAGGTATTGCTGTAATACGATTTGTGTTCGTTTTCATCTGACTATTTGCAGGACAAGCTATTTCTTCACAAATCTCCTATTGTAGGTAGAATAACCAGATATAAGATACTGGTACCATCCTATTTTTAGTAGAAAACGACTAACGCATAACACATTATGGTGTGCTACCGCTGCCATGTCATCCTGGCCCCGCATCACAAGTGCTACGGCATGGCTCAGAGCCAAGCTCTTGAAGGAATCTGACGGCACCGAGTGTGTCGCTCAGGGGCTGAGCCAGGATTTAGACATGAGGGGGGCGAGCGAGGAAGATAATAATCATTTGAGAGACACAACACAATATATATCTGATAATATATTGAAAAACTGCATTTCTGTGAGCTGCATATCAATTGGATTGAGGTTGGAATTATCATCTACAACCTGTTGCTTCTTAGGTGGATTTTGCATTTTCAGTAATATTTGAGCTAGACACGATGAGCATGAGAAACGAATCTGTTTTTCTTGTTTCTCTTCATCCTTCCATCATTGAATCATTAAACGAGGAGTGAAATTATATTTCTAAATTATAATCCCACCATATCTAATTAATAAATTAAACCATTGTCTTCAGAGAAATTGTACTAATTCACAAAGATTACTATTTAGCAGTGACATACCTTAATTCCTTGAAGCTGATCTTGTGATGGATGATGCCGATGAAGTAGACAAACTGTCACCGTCCCTATCGTGGATTCAATCGCCGCTGAAGTGGAGTGCTCTCTGCCATGTGCCACAGCGGCGGAAGCAGCTAGAGGCGAGAGGCGATGGGCGACGGCATAGGGGCGTCAGAGCCATCTGACCTAGAAGCAACGATGCCCATGATCGAAATTATAGGAAGGATAGGGAACAGGATTGCTCGATCTCACGGCTGTACTTAATCCTCTTTTCTGATGCGTACAATTAGCGATCAAGGCTTCAAAGATATGCCTTCTTACGTTGGGCCTATGGGTTGGAAAGTTGTCATATTGGGCCATTAGCAGTAAACAGGTCTGCACAAGACGTATACGTAAAAAGACTACTGATACGTACGTGGCAACGAAAACTCATAGGGGGGGCGAGGCGATGGGGGGTGTCTGACCCCTGCTCGCACCCCCCTGTCTCCGCCTCTGGTGTCGCTCCTGAAGACACTGATACGAACGTTCGCGCTGGATATTTTCCCTTTTTTCAATGCCCCAAAAAGGCGCCAAAGATACACTTTTGTTGCCAAAATATGCAAACTGAGACAAATAATGGAGGTTGAGGGCCGACGGGTCGCTAGCGAGATGGCACCGGCAAGAAGCTTCTCGGCCATCCTACTGTGACTTGATTAGCTACTAGTAACTAGGATTGTTCAAACAGTCAGTGAGCAATGCGTACTTCTTTCCTAGTTGAGTGGATCGGCATAGCAGAGCCCAATATTCGACCACAAGCTCTGACGGTCTGACCTGAGTTGTTGTGCGCGGTAGGCCGGTAGCAGGGGTATCGGAGATTAGAGATGGAGAGAACAGGGATTAGGGAAACCATACTTTATTGATTATTGCTTGTATTCTCTAGTACACTCGAGATCCTTTATATGTAGGATCAGGTCCTGTAGGCTAAGCCGACTCTATGTCCTTGCTGGTCTCCTATACATAGTGCTACCTAACAGGGTTAAGCCCTGCACTTTCCTATCTCTAATTGACTTTGAAAGCTGAATAAAACTCCTGCTACTACTATTCCCCACATAAAAAATAAAGCAATGCTTGTTTGTAGGGGTTGTTGAGATTGAATGAGGGATATTTAAGAAAGATTACTAGATTTTGTATGAAATTGGACCAAAATATTATGGACTACACTCTCAGTTATCACAATTTGGTTGCTCATTTCTGTTTTTTTGTCAGTTCTAAAATATCTATTCAAGTATTTTGGTTTTGACAGTTCTTCAAAAACAATGGAATGCTAATAACAAAAACTAAGTAATTCCACCTTAAATTTTATTAGTACCTCAAAATTTCATTGAACAAACTGTTTACATAATCATTGTGTCCACGTGGATGTGGGTGTATGTAACTTCAAAGGTGTACTTTCTGACACTAGAACATATTTTTGAATTTTATTTGCGATAGGTTTAAAGTAAATAGAAACTAAAAAGAAGCATTTTTATGCCAAAATCCTTATCCGAAAGTGATGAGTGGTGATCGTGGAGTTACGTACACGGTTGCATAGGTAAATTGATAAGTTGGTCGACTTGATTCTTTCTGCCAGTGATAGAAAATAAATTTATTCCCTATGCTGTTATAGTTACGTTTGCTATGTATGAGGAGTAAGTTCATGAGACTCGTAAACATGATCGCTGGTTTTGTCCAAAGGTCAATAACCCGTTGTCACCATTTTCGTTTGGTGGATCCTGGTTCACCCTAGTCGAGTGAAGCAGGGAGAGAGCGAGAGAAAGGGAATGTTAGAGTGGTCAATTGTCCCTTTCGATGTGTTTTTACCTCAGTTTCTGGTGGAGAAATATCTTGAGACTGCAATTGTAAAGCAACATGTATCTTCCATTGCTTTAGGTTGAGTTATGTGTTGTTATAGTTAATTATACACTTACTAATTATCATACTGGATGATGTATTTTAATCACCTCTAATCCATTGTTCAACTAGCTATTGCCTATTTTATCGTTCTGTTGACTCTTCTTGTTTTCGTGGTTATTTTTGCACAGAAGATTGTAAAATATAAGTTCAGCTCAGTACAGTTCAGCAATGGCCGACTGAGCCTAATTAACAAACAAGAATTAAACAATTTGCAATACATCTCTCAGTAAAAGCTCTTGAAGATAATTATTACTTCTGTCACACTCCTGTGGGTGAAATAGTAGTTGAAATTGAGAAATCTTATTGGTTATGTATCATATTAGCTTCTAGAAGGATCACTTCTTTGCCTGATATGTCAAATCAATCCATCAATTGCCATGTATAACATGATCTGTTGTCAGCTGGCATGCAGGGCCGTGGCAGATCACTGTAGAAAGAAGGGGAAACATATTACAAAGCTAGCCATGAAGTATAGCTTGATGAACAATGAAATTTCTACAGTTCTTGTTGGAATGAACTCTCCAGAACAGGTATACAATTTGGCCCACTCTATTGGATCTTCTACACAGCATATTCTTTAAGCTTAAAATTAAGTATGTACGGAGTATATGTTAAATATCCCATTTGCATGCCTGAACTTGCCTAAACCTGACGAACCATCTGCTGACTACTTAGCTTAGTCATTTACTCATTTTGTAAAGTAAATCTGGCTCGATCTACTCACATGTGGATGCCCAAGAGAAAAATAATATAATAACCATTTTAGTTTTAGGAGAGAAAATAATATTGTTCTCATAGGATAATCATGGGAGTAATACTACATTGAACATAACAGCCTTTCGTTATTTATGTACTCGCTTCTGCCTGTTTTCCAATGCTGTTTCGAATTTTAATACAGATGAGCCATGTTAATTGCGACCTATATTTTTCCAGTAAACATAGCCTAATATTTTTTAGGATTACTTACTGATTTATTAACGGGTAGTGTATTTGTTCAAATTGGAACAATTGCTGAAGTACCAGGCCTTATGAGAAAGTAAAAAGTGCAGTAAATTTGTGTCCTTATGCTACTAGGCGGAAACAAATAGTAACATGATGTATGTTAGTTCCAGAATAAAAATAATATAAACCCAATGTAACTATTACCACTGGATGAATATCCCACAGGAGGAAGCAAAATGACATTGTTTGTACCTTCCATAGATTTCATCATTAAAAACATGTTGGCTTGAAAAGATATACTCTGAAGGAACTGTTCGTCTTGTGCTGACCTGAAAAAATATCTTGTGCTGATCTGAAAAAACATCTTGTGCTTACCTGATACAAGGTGGAGGAGAATGTTGCTGCTGCGGTGGAGTTATCGACTTCAGGCATAGATGAAGAACTTTTGCACGAAGTCGAAGCAATTCTAGAGCCTGTTAAAAACTTGACCTGGCCCAGTGGTATTCAGCAAGCCTAATGTCCGAGTCTGACATTAGCTTGACCAGATGAATTCCATTGGGATGAATATATGTGCTATTAGTTGGTAGAGTCATATATGTTCATCTGCAGCCTTGTATGTTGATTGAAATGGGATTATCCAAGGCAACCAAATGGAAGACCGTAATTTGGAATTCGTGGGTAATGTTGTTGTCTCTAGTAATTTAGATGTGCCTGGGAGCCGACACTAACAATAAAAGGTGAATGATGATCGATCATTGAATAAATTGTTCGCATATGGCTGGATATATCTAGAAAATCATATGGATACAATTGCCAACTTAAGCAAGCGAATGACGCAGCGACAATTTGTTGACCAGAACTCTTCTAAATTATACAGTATTATGAAAAGTTCTGGTCAACAAATTGTCCCTGCGTGGGAGTATATGCCATGCAGGGATGTCTTTCATACGCGTGCAGCAACATTTTTACCTTAGATCTCTTCACTCTACTAATACTACCAGTGGTATATTTTTGTTTGCTATAGTTATGTGCAAGCTGGGGCCTTGCCTTCTTCGTCAGCTACAGCTCACTCGAGACTCGACCACTGAGACTGAGAGCAAAATGGGACTTGACGGCGCTCTCAGTGCTAGCCTTCCTCTTCTTCGCCCTCAATCTCATCATCTGTCGCTACACATTACCCACCGGCGGGCGGCGGCAGCGGCTCACCCAGCTCAGGGTTAGGGTTGGGAGCTCTTGACTCGCCTGAGAGGGGCGACGCGAGAGCCGGTTCAAACAGAATTCCCCTGTTCGGTTTCCCGATGTACATGGGTCAACGAACACGCATATACGAATGTTGTGTTGCTTAGGGCATCCCAGGGGCGGAGCCAGGATGAAAATTAAGTGGGGGCAAAGATATGTAGAAACTTTTTTTTCGCGGGAAAGGTGTTCATTTTTGGCTAGATAATTTACATCACAGAAGCATGCATGTCGGTACTAAGAAACAAAATCATATAGTTCTATATAAGATAATTCCATCACACATAACTATGATAGTTTATTCCTAAAGTCAAAGTCAATTAACTATTTTAGAAAATGACTATTCCAGGCACGACAGTTGTAGATTTTGCAACACAAATATCTCAATGGCATACATGAAGGCAAAGCAATTCTATAAATTTCATTATAATATGACATGCTCAAACTTATTTTATATAATTTTCTTACGTGAAGCTAGATTCAATTAACTTTATTGCCGATTGGTGCATTATTCTCATGCTTGATATTTTCATAAAGCTCAACTCACTTTCTACCATGTAAATTGGAAAAGCACAAGATCCAGAAACAAGAATAGAAAGATAATAAAGAAGAATTAACCCTAGGGCTTACCGTGGTCCATCAACGGGGAAACAACGCCGGAGCGATTTTCCAATTAAATCTGAAGAACCGATGGAGGACGGTAAGCCGGCCGGCCGGCCTACATGAACGGCGCGCGTCGACGGAGATTGCTAGCGGCGAGCTCGGTAGGGCACGACGCGCAGTCAGGGCGGCAGGCGGCGATTAGTTTGACTCCCGTCTTGAGGGTTTCGCTTCTTTCCAGCCGTCATTATTGCTCGAATTTAGTCATAGGCAGCCAACCTGTAACCAACACAGCCATGCAGGCCTGCTTGTACGTGACCAGGCACCACGTAGTGGGCTGACGGGATGAGCTTTGTTTCTTATATATGGGCTTAGATGAAGGAGTGTGGGCAAAGACTAGGGGCTGAGTGGGGGCACTGCATTATATTACAGGCTTAGTACAAGTGGGCTTCAAAATGCAGTGGGGGCATTCGCCCCCACTGGCCTTCACGTGCATTCGCCCCTGCATGCATCATAGAGGAGGCTTTGACATCCAGAAAATGTGTGGATTGTGTCAACAGGGTTGCTATATAGTTAACTGGCATGGAAGGCACTTAGGCATGTATCTGCATTTAGCATAACCTGATGTTGCCCTACATGGTGTAATATGTAACATTGTTAGGAAAGTAATTAACTGGATTAGTGTGTTGAGTTTGTTAATTCTGAATAGCCGGTTCAGTGTGTCAGATTTATGTGATGCATAATACCTTGATATTTATTTTCCTAGTGGCCCTACCCCGCTTGTCCAGGTCCTAAAATGTTTCCTGCGATTTTGTTGTTTGTAGGCCTGTATAAAGACAAAAAGAGAGACCGGCACTGAAAATTGTGATACATGTATGACAGTTCTAATGGATGAAAGTAGTATTACCTAGAAATATAATAGCTAAAAGTATTATTTCGTCTAAAACAACATGGAAGTAAAATGGTAGTGCCTTTATCTCAAGTGCCATTTAGGTTATTTTAATTCAAGGACGGTACATTGGTGAACCTTGATATTTAATTCAAGGACGGTACATTATAATCAAGTGCCATAAAAGCTTTTTTGTTTGTTTAACGGACTTCTATGTAGCAGGGTGCGGTTTTGGGTGTTAAAAGATGGAATTGGTGGAACTGGTGATTGATGCTACCAATGTTATTTGTCTGCCCACCAGTTGAAGCTAAATAAAATGCACTCTTACTTTGTTGTTCGCTGCTCTAGACTGAAGAAATGGTGCGACACTGATCTGTTCTACTATGAAAATTATAGTTATTGGTCCATGTTTAGTTTGCAGGCAAAGCTTTACAGCCATATCAGCATACCTAAGTAAATAAAGCCCTATGTGCTGAACTTAAAATACATAGACACAACAGAGAAATAATGGCGATCTCTAGTATAAACATGTGAGGACAATCAACTAACTGTTACCGTTGGTGGTATATCGAACATTGAAACTTTAAGAGCAACATGTTTCAGTATAATAGTCACGTCGTATCAAGTTTCAGCCTCTCAGGCACCGTTGTATAACATGATCTTTGCATCAACCAAGGCATGACTTTTCCAAGATATAGATAGCATAATGATCAAGCAAGATCATGATCTGATCTAGTTCTAGGGGCAACAATCTTAAATTCTACAGTATGATTTAAGAACAAAAATGCAAGGAGAACCTAGTATGGAAAGGAGACATGACACCGAGCGCTTCAGATGTGTCCCAGCCAACACGAATGACACCAACCAGGGACGAGTATCATTGATTATCCAAGGGCGAAATCTGGCGACTCGTGTGCGAGTGTGTGAACAAGGATTTGTAAAGACGATGGGAACAAAGCTTCTCCACTGCTTAAAGGGGAAAGGAACTGCGTCGGTTGCTCGTGCATGACGAAGGAGTAAATCAATCGGTTTCAGTTTAAGGAGAGTAGTGGGATCTAATGGATACCGGGGAAGGTGAAGCGGGTGAGAGTTTGTCGTGGAGAAGACTGGAGGTAGTGGCATTGACCCTGACATACGGAATCCTTTGGTGGAGCAAGAAGGCTGCCGATTGTCGTGGTGAAGACTGCAGACATGAAGTAGCGGCATTGCGATGGGGATTTTTTTTTTATGTACAAAAAATGGCTCGCATGGAGGAAGAAGCAAAAGGTCCAATGGGGAAGCCTTCCAGTGGAAAATAAAAAAAGGAAGCCAACTATGGGACTTTAGGGAAAAGAGGTGTGAGCTTGGAGAATGAATTAAGGGTGAGACCGGGAAAAATCATGAAAAAGGTACACTTTATACAGGGAGTGGTAGCCAAGGAGGACCAACCAGCTCGTTCGGCTTCTCAACTAAATTGAATCTGATTGCAGCAAGTGCCCCCGAGTGAATTATAGGAAGGTTACCGAGCGAAGGAAAAGTGTTTTACACGTTGGGTCTATTCGATGACTTGATAAGTTGCATGTTGAGATAAGTAAGATAGTGGGGATAATATTTTTAGGAATATACAAGATTCCCTTGTTCTGTTATGTTGCCAGATGCACATGTGTCGACGGACACACATATGTGTTGTGTTTCTTGGGCCAACTCGAACGCGACGACCCATTTCGTCCGCTCGCATCCGTTTTGGTCCACGCGGACAAAAAACACGGCCCAACGCGGCGACGCAAATGGACGTGTGTCCGTTTTTTGTCCGTCACGACCATTTTCGGCCCAAATTTGGGTCGGGTTTCGTCGGCCCGAACACCACGCGGACGCCTCCCTTGTCCTCCCCCCTGGCCCGCCCGTCGGTGGCACATCCACCCCATTTCCACCCTCTCTCCCAAAACCCTCCAGCCCTGCCAGCCTCGCGCCATGGCCGACGCGCCCACCCTCGCCGCCTCCTCCATCCTGGATGCCACGGTCAACGACGTGGCCGCCAGCGCCGTGAGCCCAAAGAAGAAGCCGAAGAAGGTGCGCACGCCGGAGGAGACGACCAAGGAGACGATGAAGAGGACCGGCCGGAGGAAGGTCGCAGCGGACAAAAAAGATGCCGCCGCCGTGTTTTGTGCCTCCCCTAAGAACATTACCGGCTGCCCCGTGGGTAGCCTAGACGTTAAAGACATGGTATACAATTCCTCCCCCTTGTCCATATGTGTGTTTGATGCTTTCATCTTCATTGCATATCAAGGTATATTGTTGTTTTCATCTTCATTTGTAGGCATTTCAAACTTTGAAGACCTTCAAGACCCAACATGGGGACAAGCCATTCACCTTGACCCATTGTTGGACGATGATTTGTGAATGCCCGAAGTTTAAGGAGCAATACGCCACGTAAAAGAAAGGTGGGGGGACGGCGGCGGTCGTTGAGCCAAGTGAAGGTGAGAAGCAGCCGAGGGGGAAGACCAACTCCAAGTTGGATGACAAGCGTGATGCTTCGACACTCGCGTTGCAAGAAACTTTGAAGGGGTTCATGACCCAAAAGGAAGCGAGGGAGGAGAGGAAGCGCCAAGAGAAAGAGGAGCAAATGAAGACCTTTTTTGACATACGAAAGAAGAATCTCAAGATCGAGGAGAGCTATGCCCAGACAAAAGCAAAGGAGGTGAAGCTCGTGCGGATCTCGAAGGAAATGGAGATCATGACAGTCGATTTGAGTAAGGTGTCACCAAGGAAAAGGGTTTGGTTCGAGAAGAAGCAAAAGGAGATGCTCGAGATAGATGAATGAGCTATGGGCGAGACGCGGTCATTTTGTATGCCGGCATGAACTACGGCCGAAAGAGGCGATTTTTTGAGTGTTCGCACGTATGCCGGCCGCTGACAAAGTCTGCCGGCATGAACTATGACCACGAAGGCTAATTTTTTGTGTGCTAGCATGTATGCTGGCCGTTGCCATGTGTGCTGGCATGAACTATAGAAGATGGCCATGAATTCTAGATTTATTGTGTAAAATATGTTTATTGGACAAAATTTGGTTAAACGGACTAAATGGTTCGACCGGTTGAACGCACCGGTCTAATTTGGACGGACAAAGCCGAAGGCCGCGCCACAAGCCGACCCAAACGGATAAAAGATGGACGAATTCTGGGTCCGTTTGTCATGGGACGATTGGATTGGAGTTGGCCTCAATAATGTGAATACGCCGCGATAGGCACATGTCTTCGGCGGGAGGAAAAGCAGCTACCTGTAGGACCGCTTTGAGATCTCTTCACTCTAATAGGGGCATATTTTTCTATATCTATGTGCAAGTTGGGGCCTTGCCTCCTCGAGCAAAATGATGGACTTCACGGCGCTCTCACCGCTACTCTTCCTCTTCTTCGTTCTTCTCATCCTCAAACTGGTCATCGGCCGCTACGCATCACCCACCCGCGGGCAGCGGCTGCCCCCGGGCCCATGGCAGCTGCCGCTCATCGGCAGCCTGCACCACCTCCTGCTGTCGCGCTCCGGCGACCTGCCCCACCGGGCCATGCGCGACCTCTCCCGCGCCCACGGCCCGCTCATGCTCCTCCGCCTCGGCGCCGTGCCCACGCTCGTCGTCTCCTCCGCCGAGGCCGCCAGGGAGGTCATGAAGACCCACGACGCCGCCTTCACCAGCCGCCACCTCAGCGCCACGCTGGACATCATCAGCTGCGGCGGCAAGGGCCTCCTCTTCTCCCCCTACAACGACAGCTGGCGCGAGCTCCGCAGAGTCTGCGTGAATGAGCTCTTCAGCCAGCGCCGCGTGCTCTCCTTCCGCCCCGCCCGGGAGGACGAGGTCGCGCGCCTCCTGCGCGCCGTGTCCGACGGGTGCCGCGGCGGCCAAGCCGTCAACCTCAGCGAGAAGATGTGCCGCATGACCAACGACTCCGTGGTGCGCGCGGCCATCGGCGGGAGGTGCCACCTCCGCGACGAGTTCTTGCACGAGCTCGACGAGGCCGTGCGGCTCACCGGCGGCATCAACCTCGCCGACCTCTACCCGTCGTCGCGGCTCGTGCGCCGGCTCAGCGTAGCCGCGCGGGACATGGTCAGGTGCCAGAGGAACATCTATCGCATCGTGCAGAGCATCATAAAAGAACGCGCCGGCGCGCAGGTGCTCGAGAGAGACGAGGACCTGCTCGGCGTCCTCCTCAGGCTGCAGAAGGACGGCGGCCTGCAGTTTGAACTCACCACAGAGATCATCAGCACCGTCATCTTCGTAAGATCCTCCCAGCCATCCTTTACAGTACGGCTTTGCAAATTCTCAGTTGATTAGTGTCAATTTGATTTTACACCGATCAGGGCCTCCTATTTTTATTTATTTTCTTGACAGCCAAATACTTCCTCAATCCAAAAATAAGTGTCGCTGAATTAATACAACTTTATATTTTGGGACGAGGGAGTATGTGCCTTGTACTGTTGTACATATAACGTCGAATGGTAACTAGCTAACTGCAGGACATTTTTTCTGCCGGGAGCGAGACATCGTCGACGACGCTCGAATGGGCCATGTCGGAGCTTATAAGAAACCCACGAGTGCTGCACAAGGCGCAGTTAGAGGTGAGAGAGGCCTTCAAGGGGCAAGACAAGCTCACCGAGGACGACATCACCAAGGTGAAGCTGGGGTATCTCCACCTAGTGATCAAGGAGGCCCTGAGGCTACACCCGCCGGCGGCGCTCCTGCTCCCACGGGAGTGCCGCGAGACGTGCCGGGTGATGGGCTACGACGTGCCCAAGGGCACCAAGGTGTTCGTCAATGTGTGGGCGATGGGGAGGGACGACAGGTACTGGGGCGACGCCGAGGAATTCAGGCCCGAGAGGTTCGAGAACAACACCGTCGACTTCAAGGGCGCCGACTTCGAGTTCCTCCCGTTCGGAGCTGGCCGGAGGATGTGCCCCGGCATGTCGCTCGGGATGGCCAACATGGAGCTGGCACTCGCTAGTCTCCTTTTCCACTTCGACTGGGAGCTGCCCTCTGGTGCCAGGCCTGAAGATATGAACATGACGGAGATCTTCGGTATCACGGTGAGAAGGAAGTCCAAGCTTTGGGTGCTCGCAAAACCCCACGTGCAATGTGAGAATTGATTTATTTGTTAATGCACATAGCAGCCTTAATTGATCAGATAAAATACGTAGCTGATTGGTACCTCTGGCCAATACGTTCTGTAGCGGCAAGCATGTCATCGTGGTCCTTGTGCAATTGAATACCCTGTCTAAATCTCGGTGGATGTTGTATATGCATGTACTATCATTTGTTTGTTTGTCCAAAAGTTTAGGTTGTATCTATGGAGAACCGGAGATAGATACCAGATGTCCAGGGTCTCATCTAATTCAGTTGCTACCTAGTGAACAACGATGAAGGGACGTCTGCTCGAGTGCACTTGAAACCCCTTGTCCCACGCGCAATAATATTCACCAGCTAGAAAGCTTCTTGGCCGGCCTGAGGCAGAATCGCCCCCCAACCCTGCTGCACACGACATTGCCTGAGGCAGAATTGCCCCCCAACCCTAGCCGCCCCCGGCCTCACCCCCTCACCCTTCCTTCCTCGCCGCCGCCTGAGGCAGCCGCCGGGCAAGCCCGGGGCGCCAAGGATGGTGGCGGCGGGGCCTCGGTTGCCCTGCCACTGCGTGGGGAGCCCCGGATCTGGAGCGGCGGCTCCATTGGCGAGGCACGGCAGGCTAGCAGCCGTGCGGGCGGTGGATCTGGCGTCCCGGCCGCGCGGGCGGCGGGATCCGGTGGTCGTTGGCGACCGGCGGCGGCTTCTGCGGTGGCCGGTGCGCGCGATCTGGCGCCTCCCCTCCTCCCCTGTTCGGCGTGCGGGCCAGCCTGGTCGGGCCGCGCTTCCTTGGGTCGCCGGTTCTGTACAGGAGGCGCTGCTGGTGGCGGGGATCTAGTTCGGGCGAAATCCCTGGCCGGCCATGGCCGGCCGCGTCGACGGCGACGCCTGAGGGCGCCGTTCCCCTCATTGGAGGCGTCGGTATGGACTGATCCCCTCACTTCCCCTTCCCCTAGGTCTCCCGGGCGAAAGCCCTAACTTTGTTGGGCGGCGGCGGCGCTCACGGCGCCGTTCCCTTCTTGAAGGCGCCGCTTTGGGAACCTTGGGGCTGGGTGACGCTTGTGGGTGGCGGGCGACGGCGGTGGTGCGGCCCTATCCTAGCATGGATCTGTGTCCGTTGCTTGGAGATGGACTCGCGTAGGTGGATGTCATCGTTTGGCGTCATGGTGGCGTCGACGGCGAAGGCACCTGCCAAGGCTGGCACCTCAATCTGCTCTGAAGATGGACCAGTGGAAGATGGCGGCGACGACACATGTGAGTGCGTCGGACCGGTTTGTGCCCCGGACCAGGTATGTGGCTCGGCCGGGGCCTCCGGCTTTAGATGTTAGGCTTAGGTGAGAGGTCTGGGTATTTGGCCCAGCTTGCACCCCTTCATCATATGGATAGGAGTAGCGGCAGATGTTGCCAAGATGGCGGATTCAGGCATATTGTTGTACTACTTTGTAAGGTCCTCGAGAATAATCAATAAAATGGCCGCATGCATCTCCCAGATGCAGAGGCCGAGGGTCATCCTCCCTTTCTAAAAAAAAAAAGCTTCTTGGCCACACAAGTTTTTATCTCGCTGCTGATAATTTATAGTGCAGCAATAATCATGGAGGAATATGGTATGTGAATGTACATGTATTCAAATGAATGTGCACACATCGTTTAGTTTCAACTATGCATTTTTCTTTCACGGTTCTTGGAGGTGGGTCATCTTACCTCCCTAGAGGGGAGAGAGACAGCTAAAAAAGGACGTAAAAGAGACAAACTTTTAATCCTGACCGTCCATTGAGAAGGGCGTATCATCCGAGACTTCCTTTGGCAGGGCTGCAAGGACGCGCGCGCCGGCTGCTGTCTTGTCAGTTGGGCTAAGGTCTGCCGCCCTCTTGAGTTCGGTGGCTTGGGCGTGCGAGACTTGCACCGGGCCGGCATCGCGCTGCGCACCAGGTGGTTGTGGCTGCAGGCCACTGATCCTGACCGCCCTTGGCGCCATCTTCACTTGCCGCATGACCCCGAGGTCCAGCAACTGTTCCGTGCCTCCACGATCTGGACACTCGGCGACGGCCGGACATGCAGGTTCTGGATCGATCATTGTTTGGACGGACACTCTATCTCCGAGATCGCTCCGTCGATCGCCGCCATGGTCAAACGGGGAAGGCGTCGTACGCATCTGGTCTACGACGGCCTCTTGGAGCGAAACTGGATCTCTGATATCGCTGGCGCCTTGACCCCGATTGCAACGATCGAGTACATTGACCTCTGGCGCCGCATCCAGCAGGTTTCTCTCTCATCCACACCGGACACCCTAACCTGGTGTTGGTCTTCGAAGGGAACTTACACCGCTAGCTCCTGCTACATAGCTCTTTTCATTGGCTCCACCACGGCGCCGTTCTGGCAGATAATCTGGCAGAGCTGGGCACCACTCAACGTCAAGTTCTTCTTATGGCTTGCTTCGCAGAATCGCTGCTGGACCGCCGATCGGTTGGCGCACAGAGGCTTGCAGCACTCGCCTACCTGCGGATTGTGTTCCCAGGACGATGAAACCCTTCACCACATCCTGGCTGGTTGCATCTTCTCTCGCATCACCTGGCACGAGGTTCTCTCCTGGTGCAGACTGCCGATCTTGCCGCCGGATGGCATGATGGAGTTCTTAGACTGGTGGTCGGACAGTACCCTCGCGGCCCCTTCCCACTTCCGTAAGGGTTTTGCCTCGCTCACCACCATCACCGCTTGGGCCGTCTGGAAGCACAGGAACACCATTATCTTCGATGGCATTCAACCCTCGACTGGCGAGCTGCTGGACGCGATCAAGGCCGAGGCCAAGCGATGGGCTCGGGCTGGCGCCAAGGGACTAGATAGGATCATTCCTGTAGCCTGACTTATGTATATTGGGGCTGAGCAACCCCCCTTCTCCGGCTCAACGGTCTCCCAAATGTCACCTCTCTGTGCACGACATTTCGGGAACCCAAACTCTGTATTCTACCCTCTTCTATCAATGGAATGATAAGCCTCAGAGCGTATTCGTGAAAAAAAGAGAAGGGCATGGGCATAACTGAAACCACCTGAAATGTTATTTGTCTTCCAAAGTTTACGGGGGTTAAAAAATAGCTACCCCACTAACCTATGTCTTTCTTAACATGCAAGCATGCCACCTAAGAATGCAACATATGTGGGAAAATATCCACCTCAATTTGCAAACATGCATAAGAATTTCCATTCTTTTATGCTATTTGTATTTAGTAAATATTTTGCAACTATAAAATAATTAAACACAATAAATCATATGTATTTTTAGTTTTACCTCTCGTATTATTACTCAAAATGGTCATGTTTCATACAACCAAATATCATTGAAATATATTATAAAACATTCCCGCAACAACGTGTCGAATATCATTGAGTGTTATTAATAAGTAGTTACTACCTTCCTAATGTGGCACACACCAAGCTTGAAAATATATATACAAATCAAATATAGCAATTTGCGTCGGAGCGCAAGAACCTGAAAAATAAACATGAAAATGAGGGCAACTGAACCTGGTGACATGTGTTGAGCACACGCTCAACATGTCCCTCGACATGGCCAACATGGAGCTTGCACTAGCTAGTCTCATTTTTCCACTTTGACTAGGTGTTGTCCTGTGGCATCAGGCCCGAAGATATGGACATGACAGAGACATTCGCTATTACAGTGAGAAGGAAGTCCAAGCTCTAGGTGCACGCAAAACCCCACGTCCCATGTGACAATTGATTTGTTCGTTAGCAATACACCTTGGTCATCGTCGTCTCAAAATGTTGGAATACCATGTCTTAATCTTGATGGCTGTTGTATATGCATGTCTCATTTGTTTCTTTGTCCAAGAGTTTTGATTGTATCGATGGGTAATTACGGAGAACCAGAGATAGATGCCAAATGTCCATGGTCCCAACAAATTAGGTTGCTATCAAATGAACACCGATGCAGGGACGTGTGCTCGGGTGCACGTGAAACCCTATGTCCCACGCACAACAGTATTCACCGGCTAGAAAGCTTCTTGGCCACACAAGTTTCTATCTCGCTATTGATAATTTATAGTGTAGATATGCGGTAGCTACTATAGGTTGTAACAATAATCATGGAGGAATACATTATGTGAATGTACATGTATTCAAATGAATGTGCACACATCATTTAGTTCCAACTATGCACTTCCCTTTCACAGTTCTTTGAAGGTGGATCATCTATTCATCTTACCTAACTAGAGGTAAGAGAGACAAACTTCTAACCCTGGGCATCCAGGAAAAAAGGGCAAAGGGCATAAATGGGACCACCTAAAATATTATTTAGAACAACCATCGCATGCATGCTGGGGGTTTTAGGGGCGGTGAGGGGGGTTAAGAACACTTTATTAGCTCACAATGTTCTGTTGGATATAAATCAAATTTGGAGTACTAGTCAGCCAAAGATGGCGACCATTGGCTAGTGTCGTATAAGCTTTTTCCAGCCTATGGGCCTCAAGATTCATCTCCATGTTCTCTTGGATCACTTGAACACTCTCGAATATTGTCATCTTGAACTTGATTTCTTGAATAATCATATAACTTGTTCCCCGAAACTCGTTTGATAAATTATTCATTGGAGCTATGCAATCCATTGCAATCAGGATGCACCTGCAGTTCAGATCAAATAGCCAACGACAGTACCTTGCTACATGCCATCGCCTCCAAAAACTCAGGATCATATATCCCCGGTATAGACACCGATGAGGCACCTGGATATTTTCCTGTCGCGCCTAAGCAAATGGCCGCCATCACCCCGCTATATCCATGCCTTGATATTGTTGCATCTACATGGATTTTCACTGTATCAGTGGTTGGGGGCACCCACACCCTCTGAGCTGCATTTCGTCGAATGTTCGGTATTGCATGTGCATGTTTCACCACCGGGACCATAGCCAAGTCACCGAGAGAACTATTGATGCAGGACAAGGCCAATAATGCATAAACTCCTGTTCATGTATAGCTTTCCTCTGCGCCCACTAGATAGCCCACAAAGCAACAAGCACTTTTGTAAATCTCTCATGCCCCATTGAATCTTGTGCCTCGATCATCCATAGTCGTGCATATCTAGAATTACAAGCAATGAGGTGTTCCATTAATTCTTCCTCGAGCAGCAACCAAACACACTTCGCCATGGGGCAGTCAATGAAGGCATGCCTCCATGTATCCTCCACACCGTTGCATATCGAGCAAAGACCTGAATCTGCCATATGTCTCCTTACTCTTTCCCCGTTGGTGGGAATTAAATTTCTAGTCAAATGCCAAGCAAAGCTCTTAAGCTTCGATGGTATCTTCATACCACACAATTTACATCAATTCTTGTTGGTCGCCAATGGGTCAGATGTAGCCAATCTACCCTTTAGCCAGTCCTCCCTTCTCTTCTTTGTTTTCACTAGCAGTCTATAAGCAGACCAAACAGAGAAAACTTATGTGTGCTCATAGTGCCATGACTAGCAATCGTCCATGTTAACTGAAACCAAAGGGATATTTAGCACTACTAGTGCGTCGATAGGTTGCAAATGTTCAAGCACCAAGTCTCTGTTCCATTTCCTCTCCATCAATATAAGTTCTGCAATCAAGGTGGATCTCTAGATCGAGGGTGCACAACCCTCATCATATGGTCACGAGGGGTCCAGCTTTGGTTCCACACACTCATCGTCTCTTTGTTACCTATCCTCCTGATCAACCCATGTTTCATCACAAAATTTCATTCACATTTGATGGGAGACTACCCAACTATGATTTTGAGCAGATTACATTTAGGGTAATACACAACTTTTAGGATTCGTGCACTTACCGACTATGACTCTTGTAGACGTCTCATGACTGTTTTACAACCGTTGCCAGATTAAACAATTTTGTGTCACGAAAACCTAAACCACCCATATACTTCGACATTGTCAAAACATCCCACGAAACCCATGTTATCTTCCTTCCACCATTTTTGCTTCTCCAAAAGAATTTCCTCAAGATTGAATTTGTATGTTCGCATAAGCCCCTTCAAAGTAAAAAAACATGACACAGAAAATGGAGGTATGGCCTATGCTACCAATTTATCAAGACCTCCTTTCCCGTCAAGGCCAGACACCTCTCCACCCATCCCTTTACCTTGCTCCGGATTCTATCCTTAACTAGTAGAATGCCCGTGCGTTGCTACGGGCTACAAGACATTCAAATAAATCAAATAAATGATTAAGGTCGTCTTCGAACTTGAAGCTTATTTTTCCCTCATACATTTTGGGTATGTTTGGATATCAAACGGGCGCCCAGTGGGTTCCCCAAATTTCAACCGTTTGGACAGTTCGAGCTCCAATCCATATGTGAGGGAGAAATGTGGTTGTCCAGACTATCCGTCATGTATCTTCAACACGCGGTCCCAACACAAAAATCACACCCCACGACGCACTCTTCTTTTCCTGTTGAACTCTCCCCTCCTACTTGTTTTCCCGTCGTAGCGGGATATTTCTTGCTGGGGCCTTCTCCTGTAAAACTGGATGATGCCCACCTAACCTTCTCATGGCGTCCTCTCTCCTTCATACCGTACTTCCGCATAGACCGCCAAGGAGGACTCCCCCACCAATCGCCCTCTCTCCTCCCTGAACCCCTCCCTCCCTCCCCACCTTGTTCATGTCGATCGGCCACCACCATCAAGGGGGAGAAGGTGTGCGCCGACCGGGACGCCCCCAAGCCAAGAAGGCATATCTGATGGCTCCTGGGTCATTGCCACATTGTAACATGCAGTTAAATGTTATGCTTTACCACAAAACAAAAATATGATGTCCGTTATTGGTCATGCAACTGATACGCCACCATGTTCATTGTTAACTCTTGAAACAACTAACCGATACCCTTCTATCCTAACCAAAAATATATATGTTATTGACTTCCGAAGCAACCGATCAATGCATTTACCCTTCTATCCTAATCAAAAAACAATTTACGACTTGATGAAAAAAATATATGAACCGCTCACTAATGCAATTTGCCGCAAAGCCATCTCTAATGAAATGTAATTTGCCGCATTTTCTAAAGTAGATAAATTATTTCGCTCAAACAACCGTAACTGAACCGACCAACCCCAACCCCCATCCCGCTCACTCTCAACCCTCACTTTTATCACGAAATCCATTAATCGTGCTGTAAGTGAGCCAGTGATCGACGCCGGCGTGGCAGGCCAGGGGCAAGGGATGACAACCGCCTTCCCGTCATAGTGCTAGTACCTCCTAGTTCTATACTGAACTCAACCTTCATCCCGGGCTCTGATACGTCTCCAACGTATCTATAATTTATGAAGTATTCATACCATATTTATAACAATTCTATATGGTTTTGGTAAGATTTGATTAGAACTAACCCGGACTGACGCTGTTTTCAGCAGAACTACCGTGGTGTTGTTTTTTGTGCAGAAATGAAAGTTTTCCAAATGAGCTGAAACTTTTTGGAGATTTTTTATTGGACAAATAAAAAATATTGGCACCAAGACCCACTGGAGGGGGGCCACCCAGTGCCCACGAGGCACCAGGGCGCGCCACCGCCCCCCAGGCATGCCCTGGTACCTCGTGGGGCCCACGTGGCTCCGTTTCGCGTGATTCCAACGCTGAAAAATCATATATATTCAGAAACCCCCGAAAGTTAACCTAGATGAGTTTTTACGCCGCCGCAAGCCTCTGTACCAGAGAGATCCCATCTACAGCCCTTTTCCGGCACCCTGCCGGAGGGGGGAAGGCATCACCGGAGGCCATCTTCATCATCCCTGCGGTCTCCATGACGAGGAGGGAGTAGTTCACCCTCAGGGCTGAGGGTTTGTACCAGTAGCTATGTGTTTGATCTCTCTCTCTCGTGTTCTTGATTTGGCATGATCTTGATGTATCGCGAGCTTTCTTAATATAGTTGTATCATATGGTGTTTCTTCCCTCTCTATCTTTGTTGTGATGAATCGAATCTTTTCTCTTTGAGGTTTCGTTGTTGTCGGATTGAATATTCAGATTTGAGAACACTTGATGTATGTCTTGCACATGAATACCCGTGGTGACAATGGGGTATTATATTGATTCACTTGATGTATGTTTTGGCACTCAACTCACGGATTCCCGAGGTGACATTGGGGTAATCTATGCATAGGGGTTGATGCACGTTTTCATTATCTTTTTTCCGATAGAAACTTTAGGGTGCTCCTTGAAGATCTTTGTGTGGATTGAATATTATGATTATGAAGTTGTTTGATGCATATTGTATAATCAACTCACGGATACTTGTGGTGACATTGGAGTATCTAGGTGACATTAGAGTTGGTTGATGTGTATCATATGGTGTTATTTTAGTACGAACTCTAGGGCTGTTTGTGACACTTATAGGAATAGCTCAATAGTTCGATCGGAAAGGATAACTTTGAGGTGGTTTCGTACCCTACAAACAATTTCTATCTTATGTTCTCCGCTAATAGGAACTTGGGAGTGATTCTTTATCGCACGTTGAGGGATGGTTATATGATCCAATTATATTAGCATTGTTGAGAGATTGCACTAGCAAAAGTATGAACCCTAGGCCTTGTTTCTAAGCATTGCAATACCATTTTTATGCCCATTTACTATTTGCTACCTTGCTGTTTTTATATTTTCAGATTACAAAAACCTATATCTACTATCCATACTACACTTTTATCATCATCTCTTCGCCGAACTAGTGCACCTATACAATTTACCATTGTATTGGGTGTGTTGGGGACATAAGAGATTTCTTGTATTTGGTTGCAGGGTTGTTTGAGAGATACCATCTTCAACCTACGCCTCCCACGGATTGATAAACCTTAGGTCATCCACTTGAGGGAAAATTGCTACTGTCCTACAAAACTCTGCGCTTGGAGGCCCAACACGAGTCTACAAGAATAAGTTGTGTAGTAGACATCAAGCTCTTTTCTGGCGCCGTTGCCGGGGAGGTGAGTGCTTGAAGGTATATCTTTAGATTTTGCAATCGAATCTTTTAGTTTCTTGTTTTATCACTAGTTTGGTTTATAAAAGAAAACTACAAAAAAATGGAATTGAGGTTGCCTCATATTATTCGTCTTTATCATGTCTTTCTTGAAAATAAGGATTCCGATAATTGTGCTCAATTGATAGAAGAAGAATTCAATGAAATGTTTGGCATAAAATCTTTGAATGATGAGCATGATTGCAATGTTGTTAATATGAATTCTTTAAATACCCATGATGCTAATGATATGCAAAGCTACAAGCTTGGGGATGCTATGTGTGATGAAGATGATATTTTTAGTCCCCCAAGTTTTGATGAGAAAATCTATTATGATGATAACATGCCTCCTATTCATGATGATTATTGTGATGACTTGTATGCTATAAAGAATAATGATAACCATGAAACTTGTCATCATGATTTTAATGTTCAATTTTATTATGCCAATCAAGTATCTCATGATAATTATTTTGTTGCGTTTGCTCCCACTATTATGAATGAGAAGAAAATTGCTTATGTGGAGAGTAGTAAGATTTCTATGCTTATGTATCATGCCAAGAATGCTTTGTGTGTTGGATATATTGTTGAATTTCTTCATGATGCTACCGAAAATTATTTTGAGAGAGGAATATATGCTTCTACATATTTTAATAATATCAAGTTTCCTCTCTATGTGTTGAAAGTTTTGAAGTCATGCTTGTTTTGCCTTCCTATGCTAGTTGATTCTTGCTCCCATAAACTATTTACTCACAAAATCCCTATGCATAGGAAGTGGGTTAGGCTTAAATGTGTTTGATATATTTCTCATGATGCTCCCTTTACGTTTCAATTCTTTACTTCTATGTGAGCATCATTCAAAATTATCATGCCTAGCTAAAAGGCTTTAAAGAAAAGTGTTTGTTGGGAGACAACCCAATATTTATACCTACTGTTTTTGAGTGTTAACATGATTAAGCTACTGTAGTAATCATGTTTTATATGTTTTCTTTCAATAAAGTGCCAAGTAAAACCTTTAGGATAGTGTGGATACTTGTTGATTCAATTCTGTGCAAAAACAGAAACTTTTGCCTCCAGTGTTTAATTTCCCAGATTTTACTGGAGTGTAAAAAAATTCTGAAATTTTTATAAAGTATTGATATGGAAAATTTTGACGTTGTACTAATTTTTCAGAATTTTTAGAGTTCCATAAGTATGGTAGTTGCTCAGATCATTACAGACTGTTCTGTTTTTGACAGATTCTGTTTTCAATGCATAGTTTGCTTGTTTTAATGTTTCCATAGCTTATATTATGAGATATAAATTGTGGAAATGATAGAATACAGTAGTAATTATATGGGAACAATTGTGAATCTTGTCTTGGACAGTACCTAAGTGATGGTTTATTCTTTATCATACTAACCGTTCTCACGAAGTTCCGTTAAGTTTTGTGTGATTGAAGTTTTCAAGTTTTGGGTGAGATATCGATATGAGTAGAATAAGGAGCGGCAAGACCCTAAGCTTGGGGATGCCCAAGGCACCCCAAGGTAATATTCAAGGAAGACCCAAGCAACTAAGCTTGGGGATGCCCCGGAAGGCATCCCCTCTTTCGTCTTCAACATTATCGGTAACCTCACTTGGAGCTATATTTTTATTCGTCACATAATATGAGTTTTGCTTGGAGCGTAATTTTCTTCTGTTGATATTTGCTTGGTGCTATCAATAATCATGTTTTGTATCTTTTAGTTCAATAAAAAGTCAATTATAGCCTTTACCATGCTTATTTTGCAAGTTCATGAGTTGCTGTTTCAAAACAGAAAGTTTGCTGCTATTGATTAAATTGCCTAGAAATGTAAGAATGTGATAAAATCTTGAAATTTTGATACAGTCAACTTTGATAAATTACTTCCAGTGTGGTAAATTTTCAGAATTTTTTGAGTTATCTAAGTATGGATACTTATATCCTTTACAGACTGTCCTGTTTAGGCAGATTGCTGTTATGTTTGCATTGTTTGCATATGTTGGCTTGTTTAATGATTCTATTTGAGGATAGGAGCATTAAATATGCAGAGGCATTTAGTATGAAATGTTTAATTATAATTTTTGTGATTTTCTACAGTAGAGAATGTTAAGGTTTTGAGTTGATTTATACTAACTTATCTCACGAGTTCTTGTTGAGTTTTGTGTGGATGAAGTTTTTAAGATTTAGAGAAACCGTGATATGAGAGGAATTAAGGAGACAAAAAAGCTCAAGCTTGGGGATGCCCAAGGCATCCCAAGTATTTATTCTAAGAAGTCTCAAGCAACTAAGCTTGGGGATGCCCCGGTTGGCATCCCACCTTTGTTCTTCAACAACTATCGGTCAGTTTTGGTTGAGCCTAAGTTTTTACTTCTTCACATGATATGTGCTATTCTTGGAGTGTCCTTTTATTTTAATTTTGTTTGATGTTTTTATAAAATTATCAAGATCTGAATTTTTTTTAAATAAGAGAGAGTCCTCACATAGCTACTTAATTGTTTAGCTACTCATTCGGTCTTCACTTATATATTTTTGGAGTAGTTTGTCATTTACTCTTGTTCTTCACTTATATCCTATGAGTAAATTGTTGAAATAAATTTAATATCATAAATTTGAAATTTATATGCTTCATATGCTTGTCCCATGAGGAGTAATGACATTACATAAAGAAAAGTATAAGTGGTAAAATTTATTGGAGGTTAACAAGCATAGCATTAGTCAATGATGCAATTCATGAAAAAGTTAATAAGGGAAGAGAAGATTAACATGCAAATATACTATCTTGGACATCTTTTATGATTGTGAGCCCCCATTAAGTATTTTATGTCAAATTGTTGACGTTGGACAAGGAAGACAACGTAATGAATTATGTTTGCTCATATTCACATAGAAGTAATATTGTTATAGATCCTCCAACATGTGGTGCTTGCCCAATATCTTTGCTAGCCAAAAATCCGCACCAAGTAGAGATACTACTTGTGCATCCAAAACCCTTAAACCCAGTTTCTTGCCATGAGAGTCCACTATATCTACCTATGGATTGAATAAGATCCTTCAAGTAAGTTGTCATCGGTGCAAAAAGCAATAAAAATTGCTCCTAAAATATGTATGATCTTTTATTGTAAGGGAAATAAGCGTTGTACGAACTTGTGATGGTAAAGAAATAAAAGCGACGGACTGCATAATAAAGGTTGCTATCACAAGGGGCTATATAACGTGACATTCCTTTGCATTAAGGGCTTGTGCATCCAACAACAAAAAGCGCATGACAACCTCTGCATCCCTCTGCGAAGGGCCTATCTTTTACTTTTATGCATTTACTTTTATGTATTTTACTTTTTATGCAAGAGTCAATAGTGTTCTCCTCTACTTCCTTTTTATTTTTCTCTTTTGCAAGCATCATGTGGTGGGGAAAGATCTAGGCACATATATCCAGTTGGATATGAGTGATCATGAGTTATTATTGTTGACATCACCCTTGAGGTGAATAAGTTGGGAGGCGAAATCACAAGCCCCTATCTTTCTATGTGTCTGGCTGAAACTTTTGCTCCATATATATGTCGTGAGTTTTAGCAATCATAGAAGACTAAATGATGGTTGAGTATGTGGACTTGCTAAAAAGCTCCTACATGAGACCCTTCCTGAAAATATGATGAATTGCAATTGCATTGTTGACTAGAATAGTTTGTTAGTTTCCAAGAAAGTTTATGCCTTATACTTCATTGTTGTGATGAATTGTTACTTTCTCATGAGAAGTTTTATGATAATAAATATTGCTGTTATAATAATGATCTTGCTTTGAATCATTCAAGTCCAATGTCCATGCTATAAAAGAAAAGATTATATGATGATTATGATAGGTAGCATTCCACATCAAAATTTCTATTTTTAATTGCTACTTTATCATGATGACTTTTATGAGAGAAAGTTGCTGTTATGATGCTAGGAAAAGTGATTGAAATTATCATTGATCAAACTTATGCACTATGCTAGCATTCACACTTCATAAATTATTTCTTTTATCATTTACCTACTCGAGGACGAGTAGGAATTAAGCTTGGGGATGCAGATACGTCTCCAACGTATCTATAATTTATGAAGTATTCATGCCATATTTATAACACTCTATATGGTTTTGGTATGATTTGATTAAAACTAACCCGGACTGACGCTGTTTTCAGCAGAACTACCGTGGTGTTGTTTTTTGTGCAGAAATGAAAGTTTTCCAAATGAGCTGAAACTTTTTGAGATTTTTTATTGGACAAATAAAAAATATTGGCACCAAGACCCACTGGAGGGGGGCCACCCAGTGCCCACGAGGTACCAGGGCGCGCCACCCCCCCCTAGGCGCGCCCTGGTACCTCATGGGGCCCACGTGGCTCCGTTTCGCGTGATTCCAACGCTAAAAAATCATATATATTCAGAAACCCCCGAAAGTTAACCTAGATGAGTTTTTACGCCGCCGCAAGCCTCTGTACCAGAGAGATCCCATCTACAGCCCTTTTCCGACACCCTGCCGGAGGGGGGAAGGCATCACCGGAGGCCATCTTCGTCATCCCGGCGGTCTCCATGACGAGGAGGGAGTAGTTCACCCTCGGGGCTAAGGGTTTGTACCAGTAGCTATGTGTTTGATCTCTCTCTCGCGTGTTCTTGATTTGGCACGATCTTGATGTATCGCGAGGTTTGTTAATATAGTTGGATCATATGGTGTTTCTTCCCTCTCTATCTTTGTTGTGATGAATCGAATCTTTTCTCTTTGAGGTTTCGTTATTGTCGGATTGAATATTCAGATTTGAGAACACTTGATGTATGTCTTGCATATGAATACCCGTGGTGACAATGGGGTATTATATTGATTCACTTGATGTATGTTTTGGCACTCAACTCGCGGATTCCCGAGGTGACATTGGGGTAATCTATGCATAGGGGTTGATGCACGTTTTCATTATCTTTTCTCCGATAGAAACTTTGGGGTGCTCCTTGAAGATCTTTGTGTGGATTGAATATTATGATTATGAAGTTGTTTGATGCATATCGTATAATCAACTCACGGATACTTGTGGTGACATTGGAGTATCTTGGTGACATTTGAGTTGGTTGATGTGTATCATATGGTGTTATTTTAATACGAACTCTAGGGCTGTTTGTGACACTTATAGGAATAGCTCAATAGATCGATCGGAAAAGATAACTTTGAGGTGGTTTCGTACCCTACAAACAATTTCTATCTTATGTTCTCCGCTAATAGGAACTTGGGAGTGATTCTTTATCGCACGTTGAGGGATGGTTATATGATCCAATTATATTAGCATTGTTGAGAGATTGCACTAGCGAAAGTATGAACCCTAGGCCTTGTTTCTAAGCATTGCAATACCGTTTTTATGCCCGTTTACTATTTTCTACCTTGCTGTTTTTATATTTTCAGTTTACAAAAACCTATATCTACTATCCATACTACACTTTTATCATCATCTCTTCGCCGAACTAGTGCACCTATACAATTTACCATTGTATTGGGTGTGTTGGGGACACAAGAGATTTCTTGTATTTGGTTGCAGGGTTGTTTGAGAGATACCATCTTCAAACTACGCCTCCCACGGATTGATAAACCTTAGGTCATCCACTTGAGGGAAAATTGCTACTGTCCTACAAAACTCTGCGCTTGGAGGCCCAACACGAGTCTACAAGAATAAGTTCTGTAGTAGACATCAGGCTCTATCATAATGGCGGCATGCTCGTGCGTTACCATTGAAAAAGAAAAGCTATGGAAAAAGAGAATTAGTTACAGTTTATAGCATAGGAAATCACAAGCTAGCTAGTACAGGTTAAATAAAAAAAAATCTAAATTCAGATTGAATAAACATATAGATTCAGTTAAAAGACGATGTTCCACACCGAGATATAATAAATCCCCCCTCTTTTGCCCAGTACTTAATAATGTATACTGACATACATATATGCCCAAAAAAGGTATGCATAATCAGATCATTATTAGTCAAAACAATATCATCAGCCAGATCTTGGACCTGGGTACAAACACGTGTATAGACCAAAACTGAATTTATCAAAGATGCGATAGAGACTCCATAGCATGCAAAGCTAGCAGCATGACCAACTTCATCGAGAAGCAAGAGAAGGGAAGAACACGACAGTTGGGAGGGATCAGGCAACAACGGCAACAGAGCATCATCCAGCAGAAGCAACACATATACCGGGAGCAGCAGTGTACTTCACATCTTCAGGTTGAGGGGAACATCTGGTCTTGTGGCTTTCATTTGCTTCACAGTGTTTAGCAAGGCGAGCACAATGTTGGAATCACTATAGTAATCATAGTCATCAATAAATTTATTTTTTAACAGTTAATACTACAAAGAATTTTTTCTACCTTAATCCGTTTACTTATTGTTTCCTCAATGATGTCTCCATCTCTTTAATTTTACAACTACAAATTTCAGGTTGTAGCCGATGACATCCTCATGGCTTAAATCCTCAAAACAGATAACAATCACTATGAAATAAATGTCAGACATAAACTTATTTTGGGTGCAACTCTTGCGCCACTGACCAAGCTCAAATACGATACTGTTGGAAAGCTACAAACATATCCTATAACTTCCTTTTTGCCTCAACTCAAAATATGCAGAAATTTATACCTAAGCGCATTGATTTGTATAAAATTATCTTGATGAACCCCATCAAGTGCCTCTTGGAACATCTCTTCGATCTAAGTAGGGTAAACCAATCAGCAATGTGAAAACAAAAGGAGTATGAGCATCCCAATTATATGTTACTAACCTATTTCTCAAACTTAGTATAATCATCATCCTCAACCACGCTGATCTCAGAATCATTGTCACGGTCTGCTTCAGATGGACGGTTGTTCAAGTCTTCTTCTGATCCTTCTTCATCGTCAAAAGAAACAGGATGCTGCGACTCTTGAAGTTTTTCTTTAGGAATCAGAGCAATTGATTGTCTCCACTCCTCCTGAATCCCACTATCACCACTTGCCCATATGTAACCAAGGACACTAGAGGTACCTGCCCAAGCAATATCATAGACAGTAACCACACATGATTATAAGATCAAGACATGACAAATGTATCATGAGGGTGCCTGTATGTAACCCTGACAACCACAGTAACGTCAAGCACGCATTGCAGAATTCATTGCACCTTACTAAGAATAGAGGAATACCTCAGATGCCCCTAAGTCATGATGTTCAGATATGATGATTGGGTAGTCGGCATTACTCTTCGTGCTGGAAAAGGCTGCAATACAGAAAGCGAGTTTGCTAAGTAAAACATGAGTGATACAGGTTCAAATCATCATAAGAATAAATTGAAAAGACATGTATGAACAATAATAGAAATTTTAGGGTATGCATACTTACGTGGACTATCACTAACTACATAATTGGTGTCAGCATACTCAAATTCCTCATCACTGTCTTCATTTGAAGGCTTCTCGGGTAGTGACACTTTTGAATAGGCAGGGACAACAACATTCTTTCCAACTTTAATTTGAAAAGATGCAAATAAGAATGTGATCAATATCTGAAATGTTGCTGGATAGAAAATTGCAACTGGTTTATAGTCTGCTCCTAAGGAAAAGTGAATAGCATAGAAATGTAATATATAGCAACATACCTTAAATGACAATATGCAGCCAGGCTCAACAATTGCCCCTGCCCTTAGATGAACATCATCATGGACTAAGGAGTTAGTCACTTTGCCCACATCTTCAATTATGACATCATCCCATATATATAGGAACCGTGAATGAGAACGCTTTTACCAATACTGCAAGCTTCCCCAAGAATTTGATATCTTGCACTGTTCTCCAATACTTGAATAGCATTGCCAATAACAGAATTTGCACATATTTGTGCAGAATGCAACAATGTAACATCAAGAGAAGATGTGACGAATGTGAACAATTAATATGTAAAAGTGTTGTTATATTATTTACAAGAATCAAAGATTACATACCTATAGACCTAAATGACAGGTAAAAATTCATGCCCAAAAATCACAGATTAAAACAGTCCATGTACCTTAAACAAAGCATTTTAATAATACTATGAATTAATATTATTCACTCCAAATTAAACATATTGATTTGATAAATTCATCTAGATTTTGAATAATGAATCAAGGAACGATATCAAACGAGGTACAGAAATAAATCTTTGCGGCTCCTTATAGTATGCAACTACGCATACCTTATGCCTTAAATTCCATGCCTGTGAAGTTTCATTACATGAGAGTTATCAACGGATAACGCATCAGGCACGTAGGGTATGTCCATCTTTGTATTATATCTTTGCTCGCCGCATCATAGCTCCTGAAATTATCTATTCTTGTAGCATAGCTGGAGCGTATTTCATGAGTATAGATTTTGTACCGCATAATCTAGTCTTGCAGCATAGCTGGAGCGTATTTCATGAGTCTAAATTTTGTACTCCATAATCTGAAAGGATTGGCATGCCGTTTGATTGTTACAGAAGAGACATGATAGCAGAGATGGCACTCGTAATAAAAAACTAAATCTGCACACAATCAGACCAAGAAATTATTTCCTGGGATTATGCAATCAGATCAAGCAACGAGAAAAATAGAAAGAAAGGGGCCTCACAGTTCTTTCCGTGCTACATCATCCGGGGTTGTGGTTATCGGTGAAGAAGAACGCGGCTTCCCTGAGCGGCGCACTCGCGGACGCCCCTAAGATGGCTCTCGCAGCCTACGCCATCGTCATCGCCGGGAATAAGGCGTCACAGACACGTAGGTAGGACGGCCGACCAACATCGATCTGGCAGCGACCATAGTCCTCACCGCCGACCTCGCCAGACGTGCACTCCAACACAAGGAGGTCATTCACGCCGTGGAGTTGGCCATGGCCACCTCCTTGTCTCGGCGGCCTGCACCTTCACGGGCGGGAGCCGGCGCACCACAAGGCAGCCCATCACGCCATCGAATAGGGGTGGAGTCCTAGACAGGGGAGAATGCCGGGGTTGGACGAACTCCAGGATGGAAACGGCAGCGGAGACGTCAGTGCGTTGCCACGGGCAGTGGAGGCGGTGCGGGGAGGCGCGTGGGGGAAGGCTGGAGGCGGCGCGGTATGGGGAGGCGGCGTGGGGGAAGGCAGGAAGTAGAAGAGAAGACAATAAAGATTCGGAGATTGGACGGGAAGGATTGGAGAAGAAAAGGTAAGTCATGATTCTCTTCATAACTGTTGATTGATTTTTATTTGGAGAAGGAAGGTTCAGATATATATCGGTCAAGTAGTCAATTAGATTTTTCCTTAAATTCCGTTATTTGTTTCCTTAAAATTCGTTATTCCTAAAGCAAATTGCATTGATGGGAGGAATCGGTTGATTTAGGTAAGTTAGGAAAGTTAGACCTGTGATCTTTTGTACCTTAGGAAAGTGTTGGTTTACAAGGAAAGAGTGGAGAGGAAAATAAACCGGTAGAAAAGGGGTGGTGGGAGGTGAGACGAAAAAAAACCAGACGAAACTGGGAGACAAAAAAGACCGTGCTATCCTACTCCTAATGTCTCAGTTGGTAGGATAGTCGGTTATTTTTCGTCTCCCACTTTCGTCTGGTTTTTTTTCGTCTCCCCTCCCACCACCACACCGGTTTATTTTTGCGTCACCTCTCACACAACGAAAAAAATCTGAACGGATCAGAACTTTCCATGCTGGCGCAAGTTATTTAGTAATGTCTTTATGTGAAATAATCAATCACGATCAATCTCAAAAGATCAAATCTAAGTTAATTTACCTTACCATAAATCGCTCAATCACATTAATTAATCTTTTCATACATCATCAAAATTATGTTAGTTCTTTTAAGGCAAAATTACGTTTTTTTTTACATGAAGGCAAAATCTCTACTCCTAATGGAGGACTTAGCCTCGCCTCCACGGTTTAATTTCGCCTGGTTTTTTTCGTGCGTTGCTACGGGCTACAATGCATACAAATGATTAAGGTCGTCTCCAAAGGTCGAAGCTCATTTCTCACTCAGACATCTGGACGTGTTTGGACATCAAATGGGCGTACAACAGGCTCCTCAAAATTCAATGTCGACAGTCCGGGATCATCCAAATCCATCCCATATGCGGGGAGAAATATGGTTGCCCGGACTATCCCCAGGTTTCTTGTCATAGCAGGACATTTCTCGCTGGAGCCCTCTTCTTTAAAACCAGATGATGCCCACCTCACCTTCACCATGGCGTTCTCTCTCCTTCAAACCGTCCTTCCCCATAGACTTCCATGGAGGAGTCCCCGCCAACCGCCTCGCTCTCCGCCTTGATCCCCTTCCCTCATGTTCATGTCGATCCGCCACCACCATCAACGGGGAGGAGTCATGCGCCGCCGTGACCCCCGCCCCCCCCCCCCCCCCGAGCCAAGAAGGCTGATCGGATGTCTCCTAAGTTCACTACAGGAATCAGTTACTTTGCCGTCTGCCATAGCAGACGGCAGAGGCCCAGGCCACGGACGGCAAACACCTTTGCCGTCTGCTGGCTGACGGCCCCACTTTCAGCACTGAAAGTCATGGTAAACAGCTTCTTTGTCGTCTGCAGAACGGCAACGGACGGCAAAGACGTTTACCGTCCTCCTTCCTGGCTAAGCTGACGGCAAAGGTTCTGGACGGCAAAGTATAGCTGTTAGCCCCGTTAGGTGGCTAACGGCAGACTTTGCCGTCTGCCAGCGGACGGCAAACAAACACTTGCCTTTGCCGTCTGCCTAGTGACGTCAGCAGGCCTGTGGCTACCCGTCACTCCTGCTTTGTCTTTGCCGTCTGCCTGCTTTGTCTTTGTCGTCTGCCAGCTGACGGCAGAATGACCAAATGGGTGAGACATGGTGCTCCCAGGTTGCACAGGTTGCTGCCACGTGGCACCTTTGCCGTCCGCCTACCGACGGCAAAGGTCTTTGCCGTCCGCTGGCGGACGGCAAAGTGCCTGTACTGCCTCTTTTTTGTCTGTTTTCTGTTATTTCCCTGCATTTTCTCAACACATAAATGATATATATAGTTTCAAGCTGAAGCATAGGACATGTATTCCAACAATCCAACATCATCGTGAAATATTGAACAAGAGAACACATAGGCTATTAAAAGAACCAATACATACATAGTTTCACACTATTCATCCATATATAGATACATAGTTTCACATTGTTCATCAATACAAATCAAAACAAAAACTAAACACTAGCAGTCCATCAATGCCAGCTTCCATGAAGTGAATCAAATCTGCAAAATGGGAATAAGAAAGTTAGAAGAAGAAGAAGACTAGAAGAAGAAGAAGAAGAAGAAGAAGAAGAAGAAGAAGAAGAAGAAGAAGAAGAAAGAAAGAAAGAAAGAAGAAGAAAGAAGAAGAATAAGAATAAGAGGGAGTAGAAGATGGAGAAAAAGAAAGAAGAGAAAAAGGAAGAAAGAGAATATATTTTCTTCTTCTTCTCTCTTTTTCTCATCTTTCTTCTTCTCTTCTCTCTTTTTATCCTTTTCCTTCTCATTCTTCTTCTTTTATTCTTTCTTTTTCTTCTCTTTCTTCTTCTATTCTTTCTTTTTCTCCTCTTCCTTGTTTTTCTTCTTCTTATTCCTTATTTGTGTCATTTTAGAGCTAACTTAGGTAATTATGCCATTTTAGAGCTAACTAAGCTTATTATGTCATTTTGGAGGAAAATAAGGTAAGTATAGGTCATTATTGAGCTAACTTAGGTAATTATGCCATTTTTGAGCTAACTAAGCTTATTATGTCAATTTGGAGGAAAATAAGGTAAGTATAGGTCATTTTTGTGCTAACTTAGGTAATTATGCCATTTTTGAGCTAACTTAGGTAAGTATAGGTCATTATTGAGCTAACTTAGCTTATTATGTCATTTTGGAGGAAAATAAGCTAAATATATGACATTTATGAGCTAACCAAGGTTATTATGCCATTTTTGACCTAACTAAGCTAATTATGTAATAAATGAACTAAATAAGCTAATTATGTCATTTTGGAGGATAATTAGCTAAGTATGTCTTTTTTGGGGAAAATAAGCTAAGTATGTGGCATATTAGGGCTAACTAGCATGTACGAAGCTAAGTATGCATTTGTTAAGCAAAACACTAGAGAAAACTTAACGTCGTTGTCATCACGGAGGTCAAGCACCGGGGTTGCTCTGGCAGTCACCTGGAGAAGGTTGCCCTGGAGAAGGGGTGTGCGATGCGGCTCGGGAGTTATGCTGCACCAAAGATCACTTGTAATGTCTCGTTAGCATGATGACACTCAAATGTTAAGACTAGTAACTAATGACCATTCAAATGAAACTCACCGTTCCCACCGGAGTAATGACTGGCATCGGCGGAGGGGTCTGACCGGTCTTCTCGCACATAGACTGCACATTTGGTTTTGACGAGTCAGTCATATTAGTTAGTAATGAAACGAACATTACGTGCATGATTTGGCTAATATGCAGAAGAAACTTACCACGAGGAGCTCGTACATGGACCGGTGAGCCGCCTCATTCCATGCTCTCTCCTCCTCCAACAACCTAGCCGTCTTCTCCTCCGCCAGCAGTTCCTTCTCCGCGTCTATAAAAAATTTAGTACAACATAAAAAAATTGAATACCTAACATGAATAATAATATGTATATAATTTAAGTTGGGATGCATACAAACTAATAATAGTCTGGATCGTCTATATATGCTCCGGGATCAATAGATGCATCATCATCATCACTATCACGCGTGTCGTCATGAATGACGTGCTCATCGGGTTCAACGCCATCAACATGTGGAAGGCCTTTCTGTAATCGGTCAAGCATTGACAGGTCATCCACAGGAGTAACCTCTTCTTGTTCCGGCTCAGGGGTGAAGTCGGATTCACTGTCGCTGTCTACTTCCATGTTCTGGGGTGAAGTAGAGCGGTTCTTGAAACGTTTTTTGGAAAGACGTGTTTCTTGGAAGAATTCTCCTTCATATGTGTCTGGGTTAATGTGAGGTTCATAATGCTCTTCATTGGGGGGAGGTGGTCTAACACGTTGCGGCACTTCATAACTGACATCCCAACCATTCAGATTTGTATTAGTTTGGCAGGCCCACGGTAGATAGAAAACTTGGGTCGCCTGTTGAGGCGTAATATAGACATCGGGAACATCTAAATGGGTGCTTTGTTTGATTTCGACTAGCCCTATATGTTCATGAGTCCTTCTAGTCTCCTTCGGCTGGAACCAATAACATTTGAAGACTACGACGTTCGGTGGGTTTTCACCATAGAATAGAAGTTCATAAATTGCTTCAACTCTTCCATAATACTCGGTACCTCCTTCGCCGATAGCAGAGACATCACAATTTGTAGATTTTCGGTCGGCCATAGATAGCTCTTTGCCAAAGGTACGAAAGCGATACCCGTTGATGTCGTATTTCTCAAATGAACGGATCTTATAGTCAAAACCATTAGCGGCTTGTCTCAATTCGGCGTACATAGACTCTGAATTAGCCTACAAGTTTAATATGAAAGGATTGTTGCATTAGCCGCAAATTAGACGAAGAAATGAAATGGTCTATTAATGGTAATTACCGTTTGTTTGAACCAAGAGGTGAAACCGGGATAGCCGCCTCCATGCTTTGCCAGAAGCTCATACTCTTCGCTGGAATCCTTTTGGATCACCGCTCCATCCGAGAATTTGGCGACGTATCGACTGTATCAAATATCCGGGAATAAGAGCAGTTCAAAGGAGTTAGAAGTTGCGAAACAATGTACCGAGAACTTACTCGATGTACGTCCGCACTTCTGTTAGGTTGTTGAAGATATACAACGAAATGGTCCGCCATTCTTCGACATCCAACGGTATTGGTTTCGAAGCACCGGCTGGTGCGAGCTTCCCTTTGAATAGGCTGAGGTTGGATCCACCTTTTTTAGGGTCGCCAGCATTGTACCGAGGCTTCGGATTATGCAAATGACGATTTTTGGCTTCGTAGTGTGCTGTCACGAAGTTTGCCGCCTCCTCAGTAATGAATGCCTCGGCCATCGATGCTTCAATTCTACGTTTATTTTTACATTTTGCTCGAAGCGTCTTCTGCATCCTCTCAGTTGCATAGCACCAACGATTTTGCATGGGCCCCCCCAATCTTGCCTCGGTCGGGAGATGTAAAATCAAATGCTGCATTGGATTAAAGAAGCCCGGTGGAAAGATCTTCTCTAACTTGCAGAGCAACTCCGGCGCCAACTTTTCCATGTCATCTAGCACGCCAGGCGATAGTTCTTTCGCACAAAGAACATGGAAGAAATAGCTCAGCTCTGCTAGTACTAGCCATTCATCCTCGGGGATAAAGCCACGCAACATCACCGGCATTACCCGCTCAAGCCACATGTGCCAATCATGACTCTTGAGACCAAATATTTTCAATTTTTCAAGACTCGCTCCCCTCTTTAGATTCGCTGCATACCCATCGGGGAACATCAAGTGCATTTTCACCCACAAGATAATTTCCCTCATAGCTGGCCTCCCAAGATTGAACCAGGCCTTTGGCTTCGTCTAGTTCTGCTTTCCTTTCGGTTGTCGCATGTTTTGTAACGGTCTATCACATAGAGTCTGCTGATCGACTCTAGCCTTAGGATTATCCTTTGACTTCCCCTCTATGCCGAACAATGTACCAAAAAGGGCCTCACCGATATTATTTTCAGTGTGCATCACGTCGATGCTGTGTGGAAGAAGGAGGTCTTTGAAGTAAGGCAGATCCCACAAGCATGTCTTGTGAGTCAAGGCGTGTTCCGAATTATACCCCTTGAAATACCCTGGATGCTCTGGATCAGGCTCGAGAGCGTTTAACTGATCCAGGATTTGTTGGCCAGTCAACGCATGTGGTGCAGAGTTTTTGACAACTCTACCTTTGATGAAGTTCTTCTTGTCTTTTCTGAACTTATGGCGAGGATCCAGGAACTGTCTATGCAAGTCGAAGCAAGAATACTTGCGACCCGCCTGCAGCCAATGAAACTGAAGAGCTGCCTTGCATGTGGGGCATGGGAACCTTCCATGCGTACACCAGCCAACGAATAGCGCATATGCCGGCAAGTCATGCATCGAGTACATGTACCAGACACGCATTATGAAGTTTTGTTTGCTAGCGGCGTCGTATGTCTTGAACCCATTATCCCAAGCTTCTTGCAATTCATCCTTAAGCGGCTGCATGTACACATTCATATTCTTCCCCGGATAGTTGGGCCCTGGAATTATCAACGTCAGGAAAATGTTCTTTCTTTGCATAATCTGTCCGAGGGGGAGATTGAGTGGAATGACAAATACAGGCCAACAACTGTATTGGGTTGCCGTCATACCAAACGGATTGAACCCATCCGTGTTGATGCAGACTCGAGGATGCCTTGGATCTGCCGCTTTATGCTCATGTAATGCATCGAAGTGATTCCACGCAAAAGCATCCAATGTGTGTACCAACATCTGATTCCCATCTGCATCTAATTTGGTTCTTTTGCCCAATTTGTGCCATGTCATCTGTCTGGCCGTCTCTTCGACCATGAAAAGACGTTGAAGTCTTGGTACGATTGGCAGATACTAAAGAACATTAACGGGGATTTTGGTCTGCCTCTTCTCACCCATACCATTGTCTACCACAACATACCTAGAAGACTTGCAAATGGGACAATAGTTCAAGTCCGCATACTCAAGCCTAAATAAGGCACATCCTTTCTCACAGGCATCTATCTTCTCACAGGGCATCTTAAGTACACGGAGGATTTTGTCCGACTGGTACAGGTTTGCAGGCAGTACATGGCCTTTGGGTAGAAAGCGTCCAAATAGTGTCATCATCGCGTCGTAGCATTTTCTGCCCAAGTTGAATTGAGCCTTCAGAGCCACTACTTGTGCGATGGCATCCAGCTGACAAAGCTCAGTGTGCTCGTGGAGAGGACGTTTTGAAGACTCCAACATTTCATTGAAGGCCTTTGCAGATTCCTCCATCTCATCGTCCAAATCCCGAGCATCATCAAAGTCTTGCACCATGTCTTCGATCCCGGTACCATGCTCGTCGATGTGACGATGAACCACCTCAGCTCTGGTACGTTGGGCAGACTCGCCATGAAATGTCCACACCGTATAATCAGGCGTAAAACCCCACTTCTGCAGGTGTTTACCCATTTCACCCTCTGTCCTCTGTGAAAAGTTGTCGCACCTAACACAGGGGCACCAGGTTTTTCTCTGGCCATTTCCAAATGTGGCTTTCAAAAACCCCTTGGTTTTTGTTAACCATTCATTGGTCGTGTCTTTCTGAGTAGTGTGACCGGTGTACATCCACGCACGATCACTCATCTTGCCTACCTACTAAACACACAAGAAATATATATATAATTCAGCATATATATTCATCAGTTAATCAAGTTTGTCAATTTTATTACGTCCATGCAACCTACACGCTAATAGGTAAAGATAGGTCCTAATCCCACCCGAGTATGTGTAGATTGGGTTCGTTTTCCCATGCTCTACTCCGGATCCGACGCAAAATTTCGGCAGCACCTCCCCGCTGTTCTCCTGATACACATCTCGGCAATATACAAAGAGGATGTGTACCCGGAGAACAACAGGGAGGCACTGACAAAATTCTGCATCGGATCCGGAGCAGAGCATGGAAAAAGGAACCCAATCTACACATACTCGGGCTGTCCATGGATAACATTGGTAAATTCAAAAGAATCACGGTTATAAATATGAAAATGCATGCATATTTATAACTGTAACCCTTTCGAACGGGAGACGCATACTGGTCACGCATACTGATGATTGAATCTACCTATAGCTAGCAAGTATCATCGGCACGAAGACCGGAACAGAGCAAATGAAGGGGGGAGGAGGAGATGTCATTTGTGCTCACCCACGAACGCAGGGGAGCTCGTCGAACGCACGGGGAGGTCATCGAACACCAGACCCTCACAGCGACGAAACAACTGCACATTTAAATCCACCCGATCAACACGAATATTCAATCCCGATAAAAAATCTCTATATATATTACTACTTTTCCACTACTCTTTTATTCTTCTTCTCCTCTATTTCTTCTTCTTCTTCCTTTTCTTCTTCTTCTTCTTCTTCTTCTTCTTCTTCTTCTTCTTCTTCTTCTTCTTCTTCTTCTTCTTCTTCTTCTTCTTCTTCTTTTCTTCTCCTCTTCTTATTCTCCTCTTTTTCTTCTTCTTCTCCTCTTCTCCTGTTTTTCCTCTTCTTCTCCTCTTCTTCTTCTCCTCTTCTTCTTCTTCTTCTTCATCTTCTTCTTCTTCTTCTTCTTCTTCTTCTTCTTCTTCTTCTTCTTTTCTTCTCCTCCTCTTCTTCTCCTCTTCTTCTTCTTCTTCTTCTTCTTCTTCCTTTTTCCTCTTCTTCTACTTATTCTTCTTTTCTTCTTTTTTTTCATCTTCTTCTTCTTCTTCTAATTTTGACTAACCTAAAATATGACTAACCTAAAATCTTCTTCTCCTAGTTCTTTTCTAACCTAACCTAGCACTAACCTAACAGTACCAATTAAATAAATAAAAAATAAATAAAACAGAGAAGAAAAAAAACTCACCGGAGGGGGGTGGCCGGGCGGCGGGGGCGGCTGGGCGGTGGATCTGGGCGGCGGGGCGGCGGCAGCAACGGGCGCGGCGGGGGCGGTGGTGGGTCGTCGGGGCGGCGGCAGCGACGGGCGCGTCGGGGGCGGTGGTGGGTCGTCGGGGCGGCGGCTGCGCGGGAAAGAGAGAGAGAGAGAGAAAGAGAGAGAGAGAGAGAGAGAGAGAAAGAGAGAGAGAGAGGTGGGGGCGGGGCACGGCCGTTAGATACGTTGGGCAATACGAGCTTTGCCGTCTGCTTTTTGCATTCTTTGCCGTCTGCTTCGCTTTGCCGTCTGCTAGCAGACGGCATCCAGGCCATCCATTTGACCTAATCAGCTCCGAGCTCCAGCGAGGCCCAGATGGGCTCTTCGCCGTCTGCTTTTAGGCTCTTTGCCGTCGGCTAGCAGACGGCAAAGAGTGTACTGATGGCAAATCCGATCTTTGCCATGAGGCCAGTCTTTGCCGTCTGCTTTTGGGAAGCTGACGGCAAAGATCATCTTTGTCGTCGGCTAGCAGACGGCAAAGAATGGACTGATGGCAAATTCTCTGATTCCTGTAGTGGTTGTTGTTGCGGTGTAACATACGATTGAATGTCGTGCATTACCACGAAACAAAAACATGATGTCATTAAGTCTTGAAGCAACCAACCAATGCATTTACCCTTCTATCCTAAACAAAAAAAATTACGAGTTAATGAAAACAATATGAACCGCCCGCTCATGCAATTTGCTACAAAGCTATCTTTAATGAAATGCAATTTTCCTCCTTTTCTAAAATAGAAAAATTATTTCACTCAAACAGTTATCAACCCCAACCCCCATCCCACTCACTCTCAACCCTCACTCTTATCATAAAATCCACTAACTCGTGTTTCAAGTGAGCCCATGATGCCACCGTGGCAGGCCAACAATAAGGGACAAGGGCGACAACCACATTCCCATCTTAGTACTAGTACTTTCTGGTTCTAAACTGCATCCACCCTTCATCCCGGGCTCTACCACGACGTCGCCACACTCATGCGTTGCCACAGAAAAGGAAAGCTATGAATAGAAATGTTCGTCCAAAGCATGAAGAAGTGAATGTTTCTCTCCTCTTCTCTCCCTTGCACGCACATGCCTGATTCATGGTACAAATTTTCTTTGTAGAATAAACATTTATGCTAAATGTTAATATGATGACAGAAATAGAATCAACATTTTCTTTCTAGAATAAATCTATTTGGTTAGTCAGAAACTTTTGCCTTACTTAATCATTTGAACATTATGAATGGTTATATGTTTAAACATTATGCACTTAAAAGTATCAATTAGATCCATCAGAGAAGTATTGACAAATCATTCGACTAAACAGAAGCATCGAGCAACATCCTCCAGGACTGGTCTCCAAATGCATCAAATAGTAAAATTCAAATTTATTCATAGGATTTTCATACTATACAATAGTTGGGAGCAGCAGAGAAGTGGAGCTCGAGGAGGTATCATCTGTGAGGAACCCCTCTAGAGCATTGCCGGATCATCTTAGTGCGAGGAACCACATCAATGTTTTGTGTCTGATTTGATGTGAGAAGCATGCATGGTCCTGAATCTAAAAATAAAACATGGAATTGTACCTATCATCAGAAGAAAATTAACTGCGGTTGTGCATTTGGCGACAGCTGAAAAGTTTCAACATAGAAAGAGCTGAAAAAAGTTCCTAAGAGTACAAATCCTGCAAACCAAACGACCACCATAGGAGAATTATTAAGTACTGTTTTCTTTCTCATGTGCGCGGAGCATTACTTGTCTTTACTTGCAAGGACACTGGTTGAATGAGCAATACACATTTTGTCGATTGTCGCCCTTGTATAAATATGTGTTGGTACAAATAAAGACATAAAATCAATAATCCCACACACTTCGACATAATACATGTTGCCCATGCCGCTGGAGAAGATAGTGCGGTTTGTCAATATCATCGGAGAAGATGGCCGTTCCCTCATTGCTTGGAGGTCTCGTCAGAGAAGGCCAATGCCACCACACCATCGTCGTCGGGACGTGCACCAGCGCTGGCCATCAACCTTCCCTAAACCGGTGACCTGTGGTCGTCCGACCAGGCGCTAACATCACCCTGCGTATAAACTCGTTTATATAAAAATGACTATTAGTTGTTTTTCTATAAACTGGCTTTTTAGGCTTTTAGGAAACTCGTTTCTGCTTATCCAAGATTTTATTAGATAACCGAAACATGTTTTTAGGCGGTTACAACCAAAATTTTGTTTTAGGGAATATGGTTTTGTACAATCCACGTATCCAAACAACCCCTAAATGAAATGAGACTAAGAGCTCCTTGCCGGTTCACCAAAAGAGCCAATTTCAAGTTTACTAAATACAAAAACACTTCACATAGACAACAGGACAATGAAAATGATAATGAAAAGAGCCAATTTCAATATTTCTAAATACAGAAACACTTCACATTAACTGACTAATGCATTTTGTACTCCTAATCATTTTAACATAAACTATGTTTGTTATTCGCACCACAAAATAATCGATTACCTTTCAGAGAACTGTAATAATGTAAGTTACATGCAGAGAGAAATGTACTTCCCCTCAACCGTCCCTGCTCTTTCCTCCATCTTCCTCTAAGTTAGCCTCTGGAAATTGTTAACCCTACAAATAAGAAAATTTGTGAGCCAAGCGCATAAGTTGTGAATACTCCTGCATAGACAAAATAACTGAGAGAAACAGGCTAGAGGATATGCAAGATACCCTAGGATGTTGAAAGCTTGTTATTTCAGAATCGCGCCAAAGAAAATGGACCATACAGCTAAAATCTAACATCTTTGTCAGTTGTAGAAAGCTATGAGAATGAGGAAGTAGTGCAAATGCAAAGAATGTTGGGGAAAAAACACAACCACGAGACAAGCAAATTATTAACTGCCTTTGTAAAGATAGAATATTACAGAGTTTAGGCCTGAACTCCGCACCATCAGGTGGCAACATGGTCCTGCAAGTCATGTTGGAGAAGACAGTGCGAATTAAGTTGCAAGAAAGGTATCTGTTATCCTATCCAATTCATTAAAAATAATTAATTAAATTAAATTATTGTGGATCAAATCTATTAAAATCTAAACTTACCATCCAGAAAACTGTTGTAGGGGTGTCAATGGATGCAAATCTTGCTAGTCCAAGATCACATATATTGATTTCGCATTTCCCTTAGACATCACATATCTTGAGTCCTATCCTAATCCAAACACATATCTTGAGCCCTACCACAAATCCCTTAGAAGTCAGAAACGATTCCCTGGATTCACATATATTCTTTGGTAGATCACAACTATTTCACTTGGTTGTCGCCATGTCAAAAATTAGGGTAGGAAGAAATCATCCAAAGAATCCCTTTAGGAGGACTCAAAGAGACATAAGACTGGCAGCTTCCACTACATGTTTCCAAAATAAGAATTACTTAAAACACACAACCACTTTTCTTTAGAGCCTTGGTGTCAACCACATTCCAAAGAAACAATTTAGTCCACATATTTTAGAAATCTGCAATCATTAATTGAAATCTGCACTACCATTAGTCCGGAAAATTCTGGAGCACATTATTTCTGAATTCCATAGTATCCATACTATTGCCGATAGGACAATCATATGGCAAGTGCTCTCTGCACATGTGAAATCAAAAGAGGTACATGCTATTTACCTGATGTACGAATCATATCCGATCTGTTCACAAGCATTTATTATATTTCAGCATTCAGATGGTTGCTCACAGAAAACAAGCCGTCCCAATCTGCACACTTCCAATCAAAAAGAAACTTCCCTACTGCGTACTATCCCTAGCAGCAGCCAGCGGCAAAAACGACAAAATTGACCTGAGGACGAAAAGAATTCACAAACTGAACTGTGTTTGAAAAACTTTCACCCAGCTGACCCTTTTGTGCAGCGCCCCACAGTCAGGCGCTGCACGCCTGGCCAGCGTGGCACAGCTGGGCCCCGCACCGAGCAGTGCAGTGCAGCGCCTAGCTCTTAGGCGTTGCACTGTGACTTTGAAACGGCCGTGCGCTGGCCCTTCCCCCACCCCACCCCATTCCTTCCAGTCACAGAACAGAGCGCGGCGGCGGCTTCCTCCTCTCCCCCTCTCAATCCTCTCTCCCAAAATCTTCAGATCTGATGATTTGTTGCGTGCATTTCTTCACCAATCCATCATAGAAGGTATTCTCCTCCGATCCCCTTCTTTATATCTAGAAAATGTTACCTATTTTTCAGATTTGTGGAACCCTTATTTGGTTGGATTAGAAATTTACATGTAAATTTTGAAATAGATTTGTGGGATCTAGGATTTGTAGATGATTTGTAATCATTTTGTAACCCTAGTTTAGTTGATTTGTATTGACAATATATGCTTCCATAGTGAAAACCTAAGATTGTTGAGATGAACCCTATACATATTGAGATGTTTGTGTTGATGTTTTTTTAGATAAGTGAGATGAAATCCTAGATTTGTATTGACCAAATTGCTTTATGTTAGATCCATGTTATATATTATGAATACAAAAATTGGATGAAAAAGAAATGAACATCAAATCTGTTGTTTCTGCAGTGAACAGAAGAGTGACACCTTTGACTCAGGCGCTGCACTACACAGTGCAACGCCTAGATTCCAGGTGTCACACTGTGTAGTGCAGCGCCTGAGCCAAAGGCGTTGCAGCAACACTTAGACAAATTTATGGCCAAAAACCTACTGGAACCTTTCTATTGCTGATATCCAGATGTGCAACGCCTAGGCGTCAGGCGTCACACTGTGTAGTGCAGCGCCGGACAGTCAGGCGCTGCACTACACTGTGCAGCGCCTAACTCTCAGGCGCTGCACTCCTGGCCAGCGTGGCACTGTTGGGCCCCGACAGTCAGGCGCTGCACTACACTATGCAGCGCCTTGGAGCTAGGCGCTAGACTACCATGTGCAGCGCCTAGCCCTTAGGCGCTGCACAATGACTTAAACCGCCGCGACCCGCCAACCCCCTCCCAACCCCCCATTACTTCGTTCCAGTAACCGAACACAGCAGCGCGGCGGTGGCCATCTCCTCTCCCCCTCTCTATCCCCTCTCCAAAATTCTTCCGATCTGAAGGTTTTGGCCGTGGATTTATTTCCTCATTCCTCATACAAGGTAAATTCCTCCGATCCCCTTCTTTGTATCCATAAAATCGTTCACTTTGCTTTAAGATTTGTTTGCAAGTTAGGGTGAAACCCTTGATTTGGTTGGATTAGGATTTAGGATTTGTATTGAAATAGTGTTGTGTGATTTAGGATTTCGAGATGATATGCAATCTTTTTGGAACCCTAATGTTGTTGATTTGTATTGTCAATCTTGGTTCCATACAAATTTGTATGTATATATGGAAAAGAATTCACATAGGAAGTCATATTTGGTTGTTGAGCATTATTGTTGAGTATTACAATAGTATTTAACCGTTGTTGAGTATATATGGAAAAGAAGTCACATAGGAAGTCACATTTGAACTCTAGTGTTTAAATTTCTTTTACTACCTAGTGTTTTAGTATGTATACATGAAAAATGCTCGCATGTGAAATAATGAATAGGAAGTGTTTTAGTTTTGTCATGTATGTTTACTGTTTCAAAATTGTAGGATGGTTTGGCTTCTCGAAGATTACTATGACGTTCAACACCGGGCCTACATGATGTCGGAGAAGAAACAGGTAATAATCATAGTAGTTGGTATTTTGAAATATGTGTCTAGTTCAAATAGGCATGCCTATATGTAATCATCTGATCTGCGTGTTTGCAGTTCCTTCAACCTCTGAAGATTCGGTCTCACGGGGTCTCTGGTGCTGTCATGCCTTACGATGAGCGGTACACACCATACATCAGGCAGACAGGACTCCTCCCGTTCATTCAGCTGGTTAGCCGGTCGACGCCGAACCTGAATGCTGCAGCAATCACCGCGCTTGTTGATCGGTGGAGGACGGAGACGCACAGTTTCCATCTTCGCACCGGCGAGATGACCGTGACGCTCCAGGATGTCGCGATGATCACCGCTCTTCCTATCGAGGGGAAGCCTCTCTGTATGAGCACCGATTCTGATGGGTGGCGCCAACAGATGGAGGCCCTTATCGGTATGGCTCCTCCAGAGGCTCAGGTACAAGAGGGAGAGAAGAAGAAGGAGAGAGTCGCAGCTGGAGCTCCTTTCACGTGGATTGTAGAAAACTTTGCGCATTGCCCTCAAGGTGCTAATGCTGATGTGATCCAGATATATGCTCGTGTCTACATGTGGTACGTTATCTCCAGGACTTTGTTTGCTGACGCCACTGGCAAGAACGCTCCATGGATGTGGCTTAAGGCGTTGACCGTCTTCAACAACCAATGGAGTTGGGGTTCGGCGGCACTGGCCTACTTGTACCGACAGGTAGTCAGTTGTTTGTTTTTCACTTCATTTCTACATTACGAATGCAATATTGTTGTTGAGTGAACCATGTTTTCCTTTATGTGCAGTTGGACGATGCTTGCTGTAGGATCTCGAAGGACGGATGTATTGGTGGTTGTATGCTCGTACTCTCGGTATGGAGCTGGGAGCGCCTGCCGGTCGGACGGCTGAAGGACGTCAAGTTCAATGAATGGGACGACAAAGAGGACGAACTACGGCTCCCTACTTGGGCTTACAAGTGGGATTTGGTATCCAAGATGACGAGCGATGTCACTCTCATGTATAGACAGTACACCAACGAGTTGGACACGATTATGGCTGAGCAGGTAAACATTGACATTACATCACTCATTCTCGTGCTTTTATGAAAACTCGATATCAATGTTGCGTTGTTGTGCTATGTTCCAGGTGGAATGGGAGCCATATGGCGCCAAGGATAGACTAGGTGATGCACGAGATTTCATCCTGAATCTGATGTGCTTGCGGGATAGGCATCTTTGGCTTATGCGGTGCCCTCTCATATGCAACTGGGCGGTTGAGCTTCACATGCCACATCGTGTGTTCCGCCAGTTTGGTCTGTTCCAGGGTCACCTGCCGGAATGGGAGGACACGGACAAAATGCTTCACAGGTAAGAGAGAATGACCCTTGTGCACTTAGCATCTTCAAGTCCTTTTTGATGGTCCTAAATTTTGGTTTGTTAACATGCAGGTTGGATAGGAAAAAGCAGCGAAAGATCAAGGACTGGGACAAACATCATAAGAAGTATGTCACCATGTTCGAGCTAAGTGTGGAGCGAGCTCAGTCGACTGCAGGATCGTAGCTTTGTGAGCACTGCCCGCTCGCCTTCAACAACTACCTTAAATGGTTTCTTGCAAATACTCGTGTGGAGATATTGAAGCCGGCGTATGGTGACGAGATTTTTGAAGAACCCACCGTCTTTGATGAGCTAGCCCACACCGAATACAACAAATATGTTAGGGAAGGCACCCGAGTCCCTCATGCTCCAGTGATGAACTTTGTGGTAATGTGTTCCCCTCTTCGCGTTCCCGTTGGCCCTATTACACAACTTTACTTGCCTAACATGTTTATTTCATTCCCGTGAACAGTGCAAGCAGATCAAGAAAGCAGCTGATGAAACCCAGGATATTCTGGACACAACCCCGGTTGGACAAGGCAATGAGGAAGGTGCACTTCGATCATTCATGAAGGTACATATCTCATTAAGTTGTTCATGTTACATATGTAGCAAAGTTCGATATCTCATTCACTTGTCCATGTTACAGCGTCAGGGCCAAAGGTTAAGGCGGTTGGCCAACCTTATCGGTTGCCATGACCCCGAATATTCAGAACCAGAGTTGTCTAGGTCCGCTACACCATATGACCATGGGGCTCATCTGGACGATGAGACTACATCGGCAACTCATTTGGAGGATGAGGGTGTGGTCACCCAAGAGGTATGACAATAGCACATATTCATAGCTCGGATGCATTGGTCATTTCGTTATGACGCACGTTCTTGACCATATCATTTGCTTGTATGATAGGTTGACGATGACACGACATTGCAGGACTATCAAGTTCGTTCACAATACATGTTGAAGCCTAGGAAGGGATTCAAACGCTACACGCCCGAAGACTACAACACTAGAGGCAAGAGGGCGCTTGCTGGGAGCTCGCGGATGGCGAGCTTGGAGGATGATGATGTGAACGATAAGTGTGGGTGCAACGCCTTTCGCTCAGGCACTGCACCACACAGTGTGACGCCTGACGCCTAGGCATTGCACTGTGTAGTGCAGCGCCTGATCCAAAGGCGTTGCACACACACTTAGACAAAATTATGGAGGAAAACCTACTGGAACTTTTCTGTTGCTGATATGCAGATGTGCAACACCTAGGAGTCAGGCGTTACACTGTGTAGTGCAGCGCCTGACACCTAGGCGTTGCACACCTGGATATCAGAACAGCAATGTTCCAGTAGGTTTTCCTCCAAATATTTGTCTAAGTGTGTGTGCAACGCCTTTGGATCAGGCGCTGCACTGCACAGTGCAACGCCTTAGGTACAGGCGTCACACTGTGTAGTGCAGCGCCTAAACCTCAGGCGCTGCACTGTTGGCTTTTTTAGAAAACTGATAACAAATACATTTTGAGGTTCAGATCCTATATCAAGAAGCACATAGCACAAATACACATAGATTAGTCCACAACACATAGCACAAATACACAGAGAGTAGTCCATACCACATATTAGTAGACATAGAGGAATCATAGCACATCGTAGTACACTTACAAGAGTCATAGCACATGGAGGAGTCCATAGGACATACTAGAACACATAGAGGAGGTTGGCGGACATGGAAGTACACATAGAAGAGTGATAGCACATAATACTACAAACTTTGGTCGACAACCAAATCGAAGATCATAGCATAGTAGACAACAAGGTCACATTGCTCTATTATGTCGAGCAAGGTCCCTTTCCCTTCTTCTTCTTCCTCTCCTCTTCTTCTTCCTCCTCCCTTTTCCTTATGAGATGAGGCTCATGAACCACCTTCTCTATGAATACCTTATGCTCCCTCTCCTTCTTTTTCTTCTCAAAAGCCCAAAGTTTCTTGCATTTTTCTTCAAAATCCGTTTGCCGTTGCGCAGCTGCCTTCTCACATGCAATCCTCAACTTGTCCTTCCTCGTAATCTCCTCAAATATCCCTCTCTCTTTTTCCTTCATCTTCTCTTCGAACTCATGTTACTTCTTCTTCTGTAGTGCGGCTGCATCCTCCTCTCTCAGCTTCCTCGCAGCCTTCTCCCACCATCTCTCCATCTCACCTTCCCCATCCTTCTCCTCCACCCCCTTCATTGTTGGTGTAACACCCCCTATGTAATGAGCACAGTGATCTTCTGTTAATCATGCTAAGTCATTTTGATTTACCATGCTTGATCACATTTGAATCATATCTCATTTCAAATTCCAATTCAAATTGCAATTCAAATTTGTGGTGAAAATAAAAGTTGTTCAAATCCAGGAACTAAAATGTTCATAATTTTGGAATTAATCCATTGTGAATTATGTTCAGGAAAACAACATCACCAAAATTTCTTAGATGACTCTATCATCATGAAAACAGTGCCAAGACAGCAAATTAAATGCCTTTTCCTTTAGGGAAAATCCATTTGGAATTATTTTGCTCCCAAACCTTTTAATGTCACTGCCAAATAATGCAACATATTTATCTGGCCAGGTTTCACATTTTTCTAAAGTGTTTTGGTGGCCGATTATTTTGCAAAGCAGAAAAAGCAGAAAGGGAAAAAGAAGAAAAAGGGAAAAGGCCTGGGGGCACTGGACCTAAGTCCACAGTGCCGGCCCAGCCCAGCACCTGTCCTCTCCCACCTCCCGCGTTCTCTCTCTTCCCCGCTGTCGCCGCGCTCGCACACGCCGCGCCTGGCCCCCCTCCTCTCTGGTCGACAGCGCGCTCCCGCGCTCGTCGTGGTGGATAAGGGCCTCCCCCTGCACTCCCCTGGCTCCTCCATCGCCACTCTCTCCCCCTCTCTCCCTCTGTGCCTCGCTCGTCCGAACGGCGCCATGGCCGCGCCGCCGACGTAGCCGTAGCTACCGCCCTCCTCTCGTCGTGCCAAGTGGTCCGGCAGCCTCCCCGTGCTCGACTGCATCGTCCCCACGCACCCGTTCGGCCGGAAGAGCACCGAATCGACGTCGGCGACTCCTTCTTCCTCCTCGGGCGCCGCCGTCTTCCTCACCGTTCCGGCCACCTCGAGCCTCCCCCGAGCCCGTTGCCTTCCTCTACCGACTCCCCGTGAGCATCTCTACCTCTCCCCTCTCCTCTCGCCGTAGGATTCGACCCCTAGCCCCGATCCCCCGACATGCCCGAGCCCGCCTCCGCCTGACCTCATCGCCGGCGTGGCTCCGGTGACCATTTGGTCACGGGCTCGTGCCCGTTAGGTTCACCGTGTCGCGGAGGCCTCGCCTAGCCGTTTTGTTCGCTCGGGCGCGCGTTGCTTTGCCGATCCCGAGTTCGCCCAAAGCAAGCCGCCGCCTGCCGTCGTCGCCGGCGCCGATTCCGGGCACCTCAGCCGCCGAGACCACCGCCAACGGACGTGCCTCGGAGTGCACGTTCCAGAGAGCCCGGCCGCGCGCAAAATGGACCACCACAGCGCAAACCCGAGCCCGCCGGAGTTCGGCCGCCGCGGGATAGCTCGCCGGCGCCGACGTGGCTGCACGGGGCCCACCCCGGTGCCACTGCCCGTGGGCCCTGCGGGTCCCACCTGTCGGGGCCGGATTTTCGGGACATGATATCCCAGAAATTAACCCCTCGTGCCACCAGCCCAGGATTACTGTTACTGGTGGACACGTCCTTGTTACAGATTACGAACCATTTACAAGAATTGGTTACAAGACCATGAAGGTCTAATGATACAACAATGATTACTAGTGAGAATGACGGAAGCGGCTCGTGGTTCTCCAACGTCGAAGGGGCTCCATTCCCACAGGAACGGCTGACCAGGATAATTCCTATCCCGTGTGGCTGCTATCCTAGGCTCCTCATGGACTTCGTTGTAGTACTCCTTGTAGAAATCCTGACCTGGCCAATTAAATAGCCAGGGACAAGCCTGTGAGTACGTTTGAATGTACTCGCAAACATAAAGAACAAAAGATATACCGAATGCATATGATCATGATGGGTTAAATTATATGCATATGCCGAATAAAATTTAAAGCATAGCATGATGAATATTAATACGGTGCTGAATGCATATGCCCCTGATGGATTAAATGATATGCTCAAGCTGGCTGATATTTAAAACATGGCATGATAAATATTAGCATGTGCAGAAATTCAAATGTTAGTGACAAACCAAAAAAAATAAAAGTGGACAATCGGGCGAGACTGAACCGCCCGAGAATCCAAAAGAAATGCCAAACGGGTGTCTAAAAGAGAATCGGGCGAGACAGACCGCCCGAGAACTCAAGCGACGCCACGAGAGGTCTTGAAAATAAATGCCAGTCGGGTGTCTAAAAGAGAATCGGGCGAGACAGACCGCCCGAGAACTCAAGCGACGCCACGGTAGGTCTTGAAAACAAATGCCAAACGGGTGTCTAAAAGAGAATCGGGCGAGATAGACCGCCCGAGAACTCAAGCGACGCCACGAGAGGTCTTGAAAATAAAACTGGGTGCCCGGGGTAGTCTAGCCAGCCCCTGAGACACTCAGGAAAAATAAAATAAGAGAAACGGGTTAGTCCACAATAATATGCATAGTAACAATAATATTCACAACCATAATATTCGTGATAATAAAAATATCATGGCAGTAATAATATTCGTATCGTCAAAAATTCATGATAATATCAGTAGTGGCAATAATCATTCTGCAAAAATAATTCATGCTCAATTTAATTATTTTCCTCCGGAGACCGACACTAAGACCGACACTTGACCAACCCAGACTGTAGTCCTTAACCGCAGACACGGCTATTCAAATAGATATAACTCTACAGAGGGTGTACTCTTTACCCATGTGTAAAGGATTTCTTTAGCCAACACCGAGACGCTGACTAATTCCCATTACGGTCATTGGGTTGAAAACACACCTGACCAGCAAACACCAGATTAACTTTCCGGATGCCAGGAATCACCCAAAGCTCCGTTCAAGAAAATCTCTAAGTCGGGGAGACTACAATCTCGAATAGCATGGGATCACTATTCATACGCGCGGATTACAAGGGGTGCCCCCCTCTCGGCCCAGCCGGATACACCCATGCCCCCTGACCAGGTGACATGCCTACCAGAGGCCTCTGGTATCTTTCACCATGGCCTCTCTGTACGGTGTGCGCACGGAAAGGGGTTATCTGTAGGGTAACGCAGCAGAAAACAAAAAATTTCGGACCTACGCATCAGCCCAGGACCACTATGGAGACTGCATACAAGGTTTGATCTTTTTCGTTACCGACTCGTAGCGCAACGGAAGTAGAGTCGATGACGATCGGCGGTGCAGATCCCCGCAGCTAGGATTTACAACCTCCCAACCGCGAGGATGTACTCCCACATCTGCCCCTCAGACAGCCCTCCGGGAGGCGGTCAGACAGTCCCTCGGACGGTGTCGCGGACAGCCCTTCGGGAGGACCTTCGAAACTCCGACGGTCACTCGGACAGTAACTCGGACAGCCCTTCGGGAGGCACTCTCGAACTAAGACCGAAACTACAATCTCTCTACAGAGTTGCACACATATGTGTCATCTATCCGGCAGGGCTTCGCCGTCCAGAACTAGTTCCCACCGGAACCTAGACAGCCTTTCGGCTCTACAAAACTATTTTGCTGGGAGGGAGAGAGAAGCCAGAAATGTCTATGGCATGTGTATGAGAGAAAGCATGAGGTTTGGGGCAGCCCCCTCACCTCCTATTTATAGGAAAACCAAGGGGTAAAGTTGCCATTCCAAAAACCCAAAAATACCCATGAAGGAACACTTCCACAAGGGCATATTAGGGAACTAATGGAGCAAGTGGGGCTCCACCATGGAGCCCACATGTGGCCGGCCAAGCCCTCATGGCGGGCCCCCAAGGGGGGCTTACTTGGCTCCCAAGTTCTTCTAGAAACCTTTTTGGAAGTATCCAAAAAGGTGCTTTCCCAAAAATATCCAAAAAGCACTTTCACTATTCATGAAGACATTTTTCTGCGTCCGTTAAATCCCAAATTATTTCTGTGTGCCTAGAACAATTCCAGTACCCACTAAAATAATTTTGAACGCATTCCGAAACAATTTCGGAACAATGTTTCTTCAGCGAAAAGCAACCAAAGCGATTCCGGCTGCTCCGGAACATTTCTGGTTTTTCTTCCGGAAAAATCCCAGAAGTTACCAGAACGATTCTGGCACCCTCCAAGAATTTCCAGACGTGTGCCGGAACCAATTTGACTTAATGGAATACCCTGAAACAACTTTTTAGTTTACCGGAACTATTCCGATATCCTCTCCGGAACGTTTCCGTTACGTCCGAAACTTTTTCGGTGATTTTCTCTCAGAATCCCTGTCTAGTATTCAGCAGATAGATGACCCTTAAGCATGTGACCCTATAGGTTCGGTGAAGTATAGACATGACCGGAACTCTTTCTGATCAATGATCAACATCGGAGCCGTGGACACCCATATTGACCCCTATACCCACACGAATGAATATTCGAGTGAACCTCCAGTTGCCGTGTGCTATTCCTGTTGCTTCGCGATATGTTACTAATACCCGAGGTGAGATTTTCTGCATCCTCGTGGATCAACAACTTGTCCACTATGCAAGTTACCTCATTACCGGTTTTGTTCTCTTTTCTCGTTTCCGTGTTCCGGCATCCCTGTGATCAAATCACCCTTGTGTCTGGCCAGACGATGATGGATACCGTAATACCAAGAGGGCCCGAGAATATCTCTCCATCGTCGGAGGAGCAAATCCCAATCTTGAGCTATCAAGTTACTTAACATACTTTTCCATGAACCCGTAAGCCGCCGTAATAGCCACGCATTTACGGATGACGTTTAACAAACCCCAAAGTTCATGAAGCAAGCATGAAGAAACTCGACACTCTCATGGTCTAAGGAATTATGCAAACATTAACTTCTCTGTGTTATTAACCATTAACTTATGACGAATGAATCTCATAGCATAACATCAATCGGGTCGATTCAATACAAGTGTTCTACTAACATTGTGCCCTCAAAGTTGCCGGCATAGTCATGCCCATGATCAGGAAAACAGAACCATCATGCAACACTTGAGCTAGTCTTAGAGGCCAGACTAGGAATACTTTTTACCGTTTATTATTCCACACGTGCATATGAGTCTTCCTTCAAGCCTCGTGGTTATTGCAGACTCGAGAACCATAGCAGTTATAGCATGGAACATAAACATAATTATGATCATGGAGATAAATAATAACATTTGTTATTGCCTCTAGGGCATATCTCCTACATTATCAACTTACTAAACCATACCCTACCTGCGGCAGGGACAAGTGGTAGCACGAAACAAGTATGGGGGTTACCGGAACAAGACTCGATCTACGGTCGACTCAGGAGGTTAAAGTTTTTCCTGCAGTGGTTAGCACAATATATTTTCTTGGTAATACCCAACAGGGTCACCATCTGGCATGTCCCAACATGCCCTCACTGATTATTCTCGCCACAACGAGATTTCAGTTTCACGGTCACGTTTCTCGTGACTGATTCTTTCATGCAGATTAGTCCGGACCAACATGGGCATGTGAAAATAACCATGCTCACTCATACTTCATATGAAGATACAATATTTTCCAGGGTTCATGCATGCATAACCAGCAATATGCAAATTTTTATTTGAGTTCAACATATGCATGATCCAATTTCTCTTGCAAACATTTAACCATGCAATCACCATATCAAGTGTTCAAGATGCTTGCCTTGATCATGCAGAAATATTGGGTGCACTCCAAAAGTTTGAAAATTTTATCTTCCCTCCATTTCCTATTTTCAAAAATATAGAAATTACCACACAAAGCAAAAAACAGTAATAAAAAGTTGTTTGGAATTTTTTTAAATAAATACTAAAATAAACTAGATGGAGTATTAGGAATTTCAGAAAAAGAATCAAATTATTTGGAGTTCATATGATTTTCCTAGGAATTTTCTAAGCTGAAATAATTAAAGAAGTGGACTTGTTTAATGGATTCAACAGAGACAAAGCCTAGGAAAAATGTTCATCTAGGCTGAAATAATAGAGCATGATTTTAGAAGTATGCAGAAATTTGAATCATCAAATTTGGATTTGAATTGGTGGCTGTGGGATTACTGGAATACTATTGAAAAAGGAAAAAAAAGAAAAGGGACAGAAACGCGCCCTGAGCGCTATTTAACCGCCTGACGCTATTGGGCCTAGCCCAGCCGATCGGTTGTGCGGGAGACTGCGACGTTGAAGGCGTATATGCGGAGTACGTCTTCACTTACGCCGCGCTGGCGTGGCCTGGGTCACTGACAGTGGGTCCCACCGGGCCCACCTGTCATGTTTGACCGGTCCGCCCGCGCTGTCTCCCCGCGGTAGAACAGAGCAGTGCTCCGACAATCGTCGCCGGCGAACGGCGGCACCGTTCAGAGAGCTGAGGCCACCGTGGTGTTCAGGAGGTCGAGGCGATCCTTCTGGTGCCCTCCTTGGCAGCTGGGATGAGCGGAGTCACCGGCGGCGAGGTCCTCGGCGGGCGACGCCGTCGGGCAGGATGGATTTCTCGCCTCCGGTGGTTCCCAAGCAAGATTGAGTGGTCGGACGGGGCCGTGGGAGCAAGGGGAGGTTGTTGGTGGAGTAAGTGGAGCGGGGGAGGCTGTGGCTGCATCGGAATCGACACGACAGTGGCGGCGGCCGTGGCTATCGGAGGTGGGGAAGACGGCCTTCTCCGGTTGATTGGGTGCTCGGGGAGCTCACAGGAGGGAGTAGGAGGGATGAGGTGATCGAGGAAGAACTCGGGTGGTCCTTATATAGCCTGCAGAGGTTGGTTCGTCGGGGAACTTATCCACCCGACGCGGCGGCCGCCATTAATGGCGTACCGTTGTCGGCGAGGCCGCTGCGAAGTTGGTGGGGATAGGAGAGGGCGGCGGCCGTCCACATTTATGCCAGCGAAGGGTTGGTTGGCTCGGGACGAGCCGCAGGTCGTTGGGCGGTGCCGTGTCCGAGTGAAGGTCGACGGCGGTGGCTCGGAATAGAGCAGGACGGCGCTAGCGGCCAAGGAGAGATGTCGGCGAGGCTCAGGGGTGATCAGGTGGTCTAGAGGAGGACTAGGGCGGGCGAGGGGAGTAGTAGGGGAAGTGGCAGGAGCTCGTTGCCGATGCTTGCAGAACGCGAGCTCTGGACATGCACGTAGGGTGCTCGATGAAATGCCAGAGTGAGCTAGATGGGTTTGTTGCAGGTGGAACTTGGCAGGGTTGGCTTACTGGGTATGCTAGAGATGTTGGACATGTTTGTTTGGCCAGGAGATCAAGTTCCCAATGTAGTTTAGAATGGAGCAGGGTTTCTGCCATGCCCACCATCTGTTTGACAGAATGCTAGGGTTAGCTAGGGAGCGTTTTTGGATGTGATACTTGGCAGGTGGGTGTTTCCTTAGATGATAGAGATGATGGTGGAGTTGGTTTGGCAAAAGGAGATACTTGCTAGTGCAAGTTTTACTGAAATACATTTTTGGACAGAAACTGCAGGGAATAATTTGGTGGACTAAAATGATGAGATTGGGGCTGGTCTTCTGGACTTAAGGGTTTCTTAGGAAGGACTATAATCTGGAATAATTTCAGCATTTTTGGAGTAATAAAAATTGGGGTTGCAGTTATAACTCCAGAATGGGACAGAATTGAAAAGAGGATGTTTCACTCAAAATTTTCAAAAGACCAAGTTGGGTTTTTGCATAAAAGTGATCTATAGGTATCACATGACCTCTCATAATTTTTGTGGAATTTTTAAAGAAATATTTAAAATAGTTGTAGTGCAACAGAGGCAATTGAAGAATTGAAAATGCTATAAAAATTATTATCTTGGGCAATATTTTATTATGAAAATAATTCCTACTATTATTTGAAATATAATAGAATTGATTTAAGACAACTACCAATTCCCACAATATTTTACAAAAAATTCTAAATGGAGGGAAGAATTTTGGAAAACAGAAACAGGAAATACTCTAAAATAAATAAAAGACCTATTAAAATTCAAAATTTTATTTCTGGCCAAATTTTATTTAATGAAAATTATGGTTAAATTTTTGGGGTGTTACAAACTCTACCCCCCTTAAGAAAATCTCGTCCTCGAGATTTGTTAAGGGCGGAAGAATTAAATGCATATCACAACAAACAATATTATGCAGAATGCAAACATAGCAATGCACTTATGACATATGCCCTAAAATACATCGCAAAGATTGCTCCAAGAAAATAAGTGCTAAACACAGCAACAACCCTACTCATGACCGTCTACGGCTCAAAGGTAAGACATACGTGGTCTCGTTGCGAACGATGGGGCTAGGCATCTTGGTGGTTGGATATCAAACTGAGAGTGAGGCTGTGATGTGCTGAGTTGGGCAGGGTTTCCTTTATAAGCCAGCAGAGTCTTCCATCGCATGCTTGGGGATGGGACAACTCAGGTGCCGGCCACAGGCACATGGCCTATGGGCAGGACTGATAGGTTGGGCACCAACTGCCAAAAAGGTGTCGGCTGGTCACTGTGCAGGCTTATCGAATGAGATGGGCTAGGCTACGGACAGGAAAGATTTGGACGGTGTGGAAACCTAAGGATATTGACCAGGCTAGGATAGGATTAGCCAATGGTCAGCCTGGCTCTGATACCAAGGCTATCGAGGCCGGATTTTCGAGACATGATATCCCAGAAATTAACCCCTCGTGCCACCAGCCCAGGATTACTGTTACTGGTGGACACGTCCTTGTTACAGATTACCAAGCATTTACAAGAATTGGATACAAGACCATGAAGGTCTAATGATACAACAATGATTACTAGTGAGAATGCCGGAAGCGGCTCGTGGTTCTCCAACGTCGAAGGGGCTCCATTCCCACAGGAACGGCTGACCAGGATAATTCCTATCCCACGTGGCTGCTATCCTAGGCTCCGCATGGACTTCGTTGTAGTACTCCTTGTAGAAATCCTGACCTAGCCAATTAAATAGCCAGGGACAAGCCTGTGAGTACGTTTGAATGTACTTGCAAACATAAAGAACAAAAGATATACCGAATGCATATGATCATGATGGGTTAAATTATATGCATATGTCGAATAAAATTTAAAGCATAGCATGATGAATATTAATACGGTGTTGAATGCATATGCCCCTGATGGATTAAATGATATGCTCAAGCAGACTGATATTTAAAACATGGCATGATAAATATTAGCATGTGCAGAAATTAAAATGTTAGTGACAAACCAAAAAAAATTCAAAGTGGACAATCGAGCGAGACTGAACCGCCCGAGAATCCAAAAGAAATGTCAAACGGGTGTCTAAAAGAGAATCGGGCGAGACAGACCGCCCGAGAACTCAAGCGACGCCACGAGAGGTCTTGAAAAGAAATGCTAGTCGGGTGTCTAAAAGAGAATCGGGCGAGACAGACCGCCCGAGAACTCAAGCGACGCCACGATAGATCTTGAAAAGAAATGCCAAACGGGTGTCTAAAAGAGAATCGGGCGAGACAGACCGCTCGAGAACTCAAGCGACGCCACGAGAGGTCTTGAAAATAAAACTGGGTGCCCGGGGTAGTCTAGCCAGCCCCTGAGACACTCAGGAAAAATAAAATAAGAGAAACGGGTTAGTCCACAATAATATGCATAGTAACAATAATATTCACAACCATAATATTCGTGATAATAAAAATATCATGGCAGCAATAATATTCGTATCATCAAAAATTCATGATAATATCAGTAGTGGCAATAATCATTCTGCAAAAATAATTCATGCTCAATTTAATTATTTTCCTCCGGAGACCGACACTAAGACCGACACTTGACCAACCCAGACTGTAGTCCTTAACCGCGGACACGGCTATTCGAATAGATATAACTCTGCAGAGGGTGTACTCTTTACCCACGTGTAAAGGATTTCTTTAGCCAGCACCGAGATGCTGACTAATCCATTACGGTCTTTGGGTTGAAAACACACCTGACCAGCACACACCAGATTAACTTTCCGGATGCCAGGAATCACCCAATGCTCCGTTCAAGAAAATCTCTAAGTCGGGGAGACTACAATCTCGAATAGCATGGGATCACTATTCATACGCGCGGATTACAAGGGGTGCCCCCCTCTCGGCCCAGCCGGATACACCCATGCCCCCTGACCAGGTGACATGCCTACCAGAGGCCTCTGGTATCTTTCACCATGGCCTCTCTGTACGGTGTGTGCACGGAAAGGGGTTATCAACTTACTAAACCATACCCTACCTGCGGCAGGGACAAGTGGTAGCACGAAACAAGTATGGGGGTTACCGGAACAAGACTCGATCTACGGTCGACTCAGGAGGTTAAAGTTTTCCTGCAGTGGTTAGCACAATATATTTTCTTGGTAATACCAAACAGGGTCACCATCTGGCATGTCCCAACATGCCCTCACTGATTATTCTCGCCACAACGAGATTTCAGTTTCACGGTCACGTTTCTCGTGACTGATTCTTTCCTGCAGATTAGTCCGGACCAACATGGGCATGTGAAAATAACCATGCTCACTCATACTTCATATGAAGATACAATATTTTCCAGGGTTCATGCATGCATAACCAGCAATATGCAAATTTTTATTTGAGTTCAACATATGCATGATCCAATTTCTCTTGCAAACATTTAACCATGCAATCACCATATCAAGTGTTCAAGATGCTTGCCTTGATCATGCAGAAATATTGGGTGCACTCCAAAAGTTTGAAAATTTTATCTTCCCTCCATTTCCTATTTTCAAAAATATAGAAATTACCACACAAAGCAAAAACAGTAATAAAAAGTTGTTTGGAATTTTTTTCAAATAAATACTAAAATAAACTAGATGAAGTATTAGGAATTTCAGAAAAAGAATCAAATTATTTGGAGTTCATATGATTTTCCTAGGAATTTTCTAAGCTGAAATAATTAAAGAAGTGGACTTGTTTAATGGATTCAACAGAGACAAAGCCTAGGAAAAATGTTCATCTAGGCTGAAATAATAGAGCATGATTTTAGAAGTATGCAGAAATTTGAATCATCAAATTTGGATTTGAATTGGTGGCTGTGGGATTACTGGAATACTTCTGAAAAAGGAAAAAAAGCAAAGGGACAGAAACGCGCCCTGAGCGCTATTTAACCGCCTGACGCTATTGGGCCGAGCCCAGCCGATCGGCTGTGCGGGAGACTACGACGTCGAAGGCGTATACGCGGAGTACGTCTTCACTTACGCCGCGCTGGCGTGGCCTGGGTCACTGACAGTGGGTCCCACCGGGCCCACCTGTCATGTTTGACCGGTCCGCCCGTGCTGTCTCCCCGCGGCAGAACAGAGCAGCGCTCCGGCGATCGTCGCCGGCGAACGGCGGCACCGTTCGGAGAGCTGAGGCCGCCGTGGCATTCAAGAGGTCGAGGCGATCCTTCTGGTGCCCTCCTTGGCAGCTGGGATGAGCGGAGTCACCGGCGGCGAGGTCCTCGGCGGGCGACGGCATCGGGCAGGATGGATTTCTCGCCTCCGATGGTTCCCGAGCAAGATTGAGTGGTGGGACGGGGCCGTGGGAGCAAGGGGAGGTTGTTGGTGGAGTAAGTGGAGCGGGGGAGGCTGTGGCTGCGTCGGAATCGACACGACAGTGGCGGCGGCCATGGCTATCGGAGGTGGGGAAGACGGCCTTCTCCGGTTGATTGGGTGCTCGGGGAGCTCACAGGTGGGAATAGGAGGGACGAGGTGATCGAGGAAGAAGTCGGGTGGTCCTTATATAGCCTGCAGAGGTCGGTTCGTCGGGGAACTTGTCCACCCAACGTGGCGGCGGCCATTAATGCCGTACCGTCCACATTTATGCCAGTGAAGGATTGGTTGGCTCGGGATGAGCCGCAGGTCATTGGGCGGTGCCGTGTCCGAGTGAAGGTCGACGGCGGCGGCTCGGAACGGTGCAGGACAGCGCTAGCAGCCAAGGAGAGATGTCGGCGAGGCTCAGGGGTGATCAGGTGGTCTAGAGGAGGACTAGGGCGGGCGAGGGGAGTAGCAGGGGAAGTGGCAGGAGCTCGTTGCCGATGCCTGCAGAACGCGAGCTCTGGACATGCACGTAGGGTGCTCGATGAAATGCCAGAGTGAGCTAGATGGGTTTGTTGCAGGTGGAACTTGGCAGGGTTGGGTTACTGGGTATGCTAGAGATGTTGGACATGTTTGTTTGGCCAGGATATCAAGTTCCTAATGTAGTTTAGAATGGAGCAGGGTTTCTGCCATGCCCACCATCTGTTTGACAGAATGCTAGGGTTAGCTAGGGAGCGTTTTTGGATGTGATACTTGGCAGGTGGGTGTCTCCTTAGATGATAGAGATGATGGTGGAGTTGGTTTGGCAAAAGGAGATACTTGCTAGTGCAGGTTTTACTGAAATACATTTCTGGACAAAAACTGCAGGGAATAATTTGGTGGACTAAAATGATGAGATTGGGGCTGGTCTTCTGGACTTAAGGGTTTCTTAGGAAGGACTATAATCTGGAATAATTTCAGCATTTTTGGAGTAATAAAAATTGGGGTTGGAGTTATAACTCCAGAATGGGACAGAATTGAAAAGAGGATGTTTCACTCAATATTTTCAAAAGACCAAGTTGGGTTTTTGCATAAAAGTGATCTATAGGTATCACATGACCTCTCATAATTTTTGTGGAATTTTTAAAGAATTATTTAAAATAGTTGTAGTGCAACAGAGACAATTAAAGAATTGAAAATGCTATAAAATTATTATCTTGGGCAAAATTTTACTATGAAAATAATTCCTAGTATTATTTGAAATATAATAGAATTGATTTAAGACAACTACCAATTCCCACAATATTTTACAAAAATTTCTAAATGGAGGGAAGAATTTTGGAAAACAGAAACAGGAAATACTCTAAAATAAATAAAGACCTATTAAAATTCAAAATTTTATTTCTGGCCAAATTTTATTTAATGAAAATTATTGTTAAATTTTTGGGGTGTTACACCACCTGTCAGGGTTGACTGGGTCAACCCACTGACTGGGCAGCGTGGACCACTGACAAGTGGACCCCACTGTTTAAAATGTTTTTAAAATAATTAAAATGATAATTAAACCGTTAATTAATCTGTTAGTTAATTAGTTAAACTAATCAGTCACTGACAGTTGGTCCCACCATCTAATTAGTTAAATTAGTTAGTTTAACCCCTGTTTAATTAGTCTAGCCTATGACAGGTGGGCCCCACCTGTCAGGTTGACCAGTCAACTGGTCAGTTGACTGCTGACATCACACTGACCTCATGCTGATGTCATCATGCTACTGTTTTGGATAATTCGAATTTAATAATTAAAATAATTCCAGAAAATTAATAAAACTTTGAAAAATCATATAAAATAAACCGTAACACGGATGAAAATAATTTATATATGAAAAATGATCAGAAAAATATGAAGAATCCGAATAACCTATCCACATACCTGCCACACCCCTCTAACATACTGAACATGGAACTTTTTGCCTGTTTCCAATAAATGAATAGTGCATGACCTTGGTAAAATAATTCCAGATAAATCCCTAAATCATCTAAAATAATTTGAGATGCATTATATCACCCCTGCATATCAATTAGGCATGTCATGCATCCCTGTTGCATTGTTGCCGTGTATTTATTGTTTCTTCCCCCTCCTTCTCTCCCGATAACCCCCGAGACTGCCGACGACACTGCAGTGTACGACGACGTCGCCGACGACCAGACCCCTTCAGCTAACCTTCCAGGCAAGCAAAACCCCCTTGATCATCAGATATCGCCCATTCCTTCTCTCTTATGCTTGCATTCGTATTGCCTCTGTTGTTGCTCCGATAGCTCCTATTCCGATGCATAGCCTGATTTTGTCGCCTGCTACTGATACATTACCTGCTATCCTATGATGCTTAGTTAGATATGCTGTGTCTCATCGGTGGCCCTTCACCTTGTCCGTTTGCCATGCTTGATATCAGGCCGTCATCAATCTGGGTGATGATCACATAAATGTTTACTTATTGCAATACTTTAAACTGTTAAAGTCGGGCTGGCCCCAAGGGTGCCCGTGAGTGAATAATATTAAAGACGGGTCGGCTCCAAGAGCACCCGCGAGCCGTGAATTACCAAGTCGGAACGACAGGAACCCTGATCGTCTCTGCGAGTTACTAAACATGCTTAACGGATTTGGGTATTTGATCTGAGTTGGCCGCTGGCCTATACGCACTACCACCACGTGGGATAATGGTTTAATGGGGCCCTCTACGTCGTATGTATCAGCCGAAAGCTCTTCAGATGTCACAGCTCAGAGATGCGGGCTGATTGCTGGGGTGCGCTGGTTATGTCACTTGTGTATACAGTGTCGCGCCTGGGCCCCGGCCAGTCTCGCAACGTGCAGGAGCGCAGAGGGCGATGGGCCCAAGACCCCTTTGCGCTTAGGATTTAGACCGGCGTGTTGACCTCTCTGCTGAGCCTAGGTAGGACTGCGTCGTGTCGATCACCCGAGGCCGGGTATTACCCAGCAAGTGTGTCCGACCAGATGTGATCGAGCATGTTGGGTAACAGTAGTGCACCCCTGCAGGGAAGTTATCTATTCGAATAGCCGTGTCCACGGTAACAGGACGCTCAGAGTTGTATCTTGATCTGCTACAACTACAAATGGATACTGTCACAATACTAAACTGTTACTACTGCTCTCGGAATCACTTTCTCGCAGGGTAGTCGAGGAAGGATCTCAGGGTTTTACTAAATATGATTGATTATATATTATCTTGTTCTATTCTCTTCTAATGCTGCAAGATTGCTTCAAGATGCTAGTCTTCGATAGGCTAGGCCTCTCCCCCTCTGTTCCAGCATTTCTGCAGTTTAGTCCAAAGATATAGCCCCATTCCTTTTATACCAATGCATATTAGTATAGTTCTGATGTCAGTCTTGCGAGTACTTTGGATGAGTACTCACGGTTGCTTTGCTACTTCTTTTTCCCCATACCCGGTTGCTGCGATCAGACGACGGAGCCTCGGAGCCAGACGCCACCGCAGGAGCCTACTACCAGGAGAGTCCCGGAGGCACGTACTACTGGGTTGAGCCAGCCAACCAGGAGTAGTTCGGAGGCCCTAGGCAGGAGGCCTTCGCCTTTTCGATCAGTGTCACTGTTTGTGCTAGCCTTCTTAAGGCAAACTTGACTAACTATGTATGTACTCAGATATTATGGTTTGTATGACTTATGTATTCGGGTCCTCGTGACCCATGGCTTGTAATATAAGATTTATGTTTAAATTTGTGTTTAGAGTTGTGTTGTGATATCTTCCCGTGAGTCTCTGATCTCGAGCGTGTACGTTTGCGTGTATGATTAGTGCACGGTCGAGCAGGGGCGTCACAGTTGGTTTGTTGGGTTGAGAAGCCGCCATACCTACGATGACAGAAACATAGTGGTTAGTAATGACAAGAAGACCATATAGAAAAACATGTAAATTGCAACATACTAGTGAATAAGGACAAGAACAACATATGAAATAATATGTAAATTGAAACATTATAGTTAGTGAGCCACATACGGAAATGGTCCATCTAGGTATCCAAACATTCCTCTATGACGACCTTGGCCAAGACCACCACCAAGGCCAAGACCACCACCACGGCCTAGAGCATCGCCACGGCCTAAAGCATCACCACGACCAAGACCACCGCCATGGCCTAGAGCACCGCCACGACCAAGAGCACCACCATGGCCTCTACCACCACCTCGTCCTCTTGTAAGTCCTAGTTGCCTCCCTCTTTGTTGCCTAGTTCCTCCTTGTCTTGCCCCTTGTTGGCTACTACTTGGTTGGTTTGGCACTTGTTGGCTACCACTTGGTTGGCTACTACTTGCTTGGCTTGGCCTTTGTTGTGTATGACCATGTTCACTACTATTTGCTTGGCTTGGCCCTCGTTGGCTAGGAACTTGTGTATCTCCTTGTTGGCTTGTGTTTGCATCATTTTTCTTTAATCTCTTTCTTGGTTTGGTACAAGTTCTTGTGTTGTGTCCCCCACCTTTGCAGTCACCACAACGGGATCTCTCACGAGGCTCTTGGAATTGGCCGTTGCCCGATTCTCGACCGCCACCATGGCCCCATCCGTCCATGTCACCTCTAAAACGCTTTGTCTTATGTCTTCCCCGTTTAACGACCTTCAATTCCGGATCGGGCCATAGTTGAACTCCATGGTACTCCGACCATTGTGATTGGTCGAAGTATGGGTGAAATCGGGGAGCCCATGTATTCTTAACCGTCATGATTGAGAACTCGGACTCCCTCACGGTGAGCGGGTGATTGACGTCCACACTCCTAACGCGAGCTGCGGTATACAAGTGCGAGCATGGGAGATGAAGCAACAATGGCCTCTGGCAAGAGCAATCACACCGTGTTAGGGAGACCTTGAAAGCCCGTCCTCCGTGTTGGCGGCCATCGTTTGTGGTTCCTCCTGGCTCTTTCACTTCGAACAACCAATCGTCGTCATTATATAATATAGCTTCTTGGGAGTCCGCCTTCCGTGATTGAAATTCCAACCACTCATCAACCTTTGGTGGGAACTTGTACTTGTACTTCTTCTTGTTCTCACCCGCAATCTGCTTATCCGTTTCCATTGAGTGCTTTAGAAAGTACGCATTCATCTTGTCGAATGTGTATTGAACTATTGCCGTCACGGGTAATGCACGTACACCCTTGAGCACCCTATTAAAGCATTCGGCCATGTTGCTTGTCATTTGACCATACCTCCGGCCATCTTCATCAAAAGCACGTGCCCACCTATTCCTTTCTTGAATGTTCCTATTGAGAAAGTCAAGACCCCCGGGATCAAGTTTTTTGTGTGTGACCAATTTTTTGTACAAGTTGGTGAATCGCTTGTCGGAGAAAGCGAGACAACAATCTTGAAGATCATCGGCCAACTCCTTAAGGCCACATGCCCTATAGAAGTTTGAACAAAAGTGCCTCATGCACCATCGATGGTGCAACGGAGCATGCCCGGGAATGTCAATGTCCACCGCGTTAAGAATTCCTTGATGGCGATCCGATATGACACAAATTTCCCTTTGAGCCGGTAATACCTTGGTTCTCAAAAGACGCAAGAACCACTCCCAGTTATCATTGTTCTCCACCTCAACCAAAGCAAAAGCCAAAGGCAACACCCGGTTATTGGCATCACTTGATATTGCAACCAACAAGGTGCCCTTGTATTGTCCGGTCAAGAACGTGCCATCAACGGTGATGACCGACCGACAGTGTTCAAAAGCCCTCATGCATTGCTCGAACGCCCAAAATGCACGGCCAAATACTCGCACGGTCCTTCCATCGTGAATCGTTGTTTTTTGCCCATGAGGCTCGACCACATGAACCATGCCCGGGTTAGTGGCGGCCATAGCTAACAACAACCTAGGGATTCGGTTATATGCTTCATCCCAATTACCATACAACATCTTGAATGCGGCTTGCTTCGCCTTCCATGCCTTGTCGTATTTCACCTTGTAATGAAAGATGGCTTTCACAAGGTCCATGACGCTCTGAATGCTCATGATTGGAAGTGTGGATATTGTGTTGGAAAGCCTGTAAGCGATGAACTCGGACGTGAGTTGTCTATGGTCTTGGGACACAATCTTGCCATCCACCTTCTTGCCTCGGCACATGTGAGGTTTCGAATTTCGACCCGGGAGAAATCCCGTTCTTGCCGTCTTCCAAATCCCGGTGAGAAGATGGCCTAACTCCAAGACATACACCTTTGCCATCGTCCACCACGGCTTCATCCGCGAGACTAACATCCTTGAACAATGGTGTCCGATGATCCCGCCCGAATACCTTCTCGAAAGCTTCGGCCTCCTTCACCGTGAACCCCTCCTCATCAAGTTCTTCATCGGGACCTTCGTCATCCGACTCCGATGCATAGCCACGGGAATAAGGGATGGAATGGTCCATTGTCTCTTTTATAACTCCCCGGACACACCCGCCGGTGGTCGTTACTCCTGGCGGGATCTAGACTGGCCTCACAGATCAATACTAGTCTTTCCTGCGCACTTTGTCCTCGCTCGTGCGCACCCGGGAGCAACTTCCCGATCGGTCACCCATCCTAAAATTACTCCAAGTTGAGCACGCTTAACTTTGGAGTTCTTTCCGAATGGGCTCTCGGAAAAGAAGGAATTCCTTATTGATATGAGTAGTCTATCATCCCTAATAAGCCAGGCTATCACATACACCCCCACTCAGAGGAACCGACGTCCTCGTCGGCCCACAGGAACGTTCCCTCTTGGCACATACGTCTGTGCATCCAGTCCGGCACATGTGTCATGCCGTGTGCCACGACGGATCACAAACGTCATGCACAACATGACCGCGCACCTGTCCGCAAACATCCGTGTAACCGCGAGGGTCGGCTCTGATACCAACTTATAACGCCCCGGACACACCCGCCAGTGGTCGTTACTCCTGGCGGGATCTAGACTGGCCTCACAGATCAATACTAGTCTTTCCTGCACTTTGTCCTCACTCATGCGCACCCGGGAGCAACTTCCCGGTCGGTCACCCATCCTGAAATTACTCCAAGCTGAGCACGCTTAACTTTGGAGTTCTTTCCGAATGGGCTCCCGGAAAAGAAGGAATTCCTTATTGATATGAGTAGTCTATCATCCCTAATAAGCCAGGCTATCACATACTTCCACCCAACACGTGATATTTGTCGAGATCACCCACATTGTTGTCATGGAGATCAACTTCATTGTCATCGTCCTCATACTCATCATTCTCCTCTTGCAAAACTTCATTGTCGTCACCCACATTGTTGTTTGAAATCGGGCTCAATGTTGGCCTCACTTGTTGAGTCAAAGGAGGTTCACTCATTTCATCTTGCTTCATGGGTGGGGGACTACTAGCAACCAACGGGGAGGCGGTCCGGTTCAAGTCCAAATGCAAACTAGACTCAACCTTCTTCGTAGCAAATAACTCAAGAGCCTTGTCTAGTGATTCGGCCACCGTCTCCTTGTATGCAACCCAACGTTGCTCGGAGTTCACACGCATGGTCTTCCAACGGATGTGCATTCCAAAACCCACATTATGCCTTCCCTCCAACTCAACGATATCACTTGGGTCCATCCAATTCAAATCTTTCCTAACTTGTTCCAATACCTCGGCATAGCTAGGAGTACTCTCAAACACCATGTCAAGCTCATCCGGGTCCGGTTCAATATTGCCTTTCAAAAAGGCGTCTTTGTCCACATGATGAACATAAACACATGTTCTTCCCATCCCTAAAATAATTAAAATAACACAATGAAAAATATATTTCATAAGTAGTCATGCCAATATTAACTCAAAATCCATAGCCCTAACATAGATATCGAACAATAACCCCAATCCCAACTTAACAACAACCATAACCCCAACCCCAACATAACAAGAACCATAGCCCTAACCCTAATATACTAAGAAGCCTAACCCTAGAAAAATGTCAAACAATCATCTCATATCTCCATATAAATTGCAAAATCCATGAAGAACTAGGGTTTGCCTAACCCTAGCAAAAATTGAGCAAATGTGAGCATTTCTTGGATGAAAACCACGGGATCGGAGGAGATTACCTTGAGGGAGGGATTGGGTTTGAAATCCACGGAGAAAATCTTCAAATTTGCAAGATTTTGATAAGGAAGGAGGAGGGGGAGAGAGGGTGTGGGGTTGGGGATTGGGATGTGTGGGGGGGGTGGGGGAGGGGGGCCAGCCTCTCCCATAGCCCTAACCCTAACAGAATGTGCAACGCCTAAGAGCTAGGCGCTGCACATTACATGTGCAACGCCTAGCACCAAGGCGCTGCACTGCTCGGTGCGGGGCCCAGCCGTGCCACGCTGGCCAGGCGTGCAGCGCCTGAGAGTCAGGCGCTGCATAGTGGAGTGCAGCGTCTGATTGTCAGGCGCTGCACAAAAGGGTCAGCTGGGTGAAATTTTTTCAAACACAGTTCAGTTTGTGAATTCTTTTCGTCCTCAGGTCAATTTTGTCGTTTTTGCCGCAGCCAGCCACATGACCCTCGCCTTCCTTAGCATCGGCCTGCCATATAATAGAGGTTTAATTATGGCGAATATAATCCTGAACTATGTAAAACCAAAAGATGACGTGAACATAAAAGGCACGTGATTTCTACAATCACCATAAGCCTACTTTTTCATCGGTTTGGCTCATAGATGAATAACCAACTTTACAAAAGAAGAAAACACACAACACTTAAATTGAAAGACCTTAGAGATCAGAAGCACCATATTTCAATGTCAGCGAATGAATGTGCAAATTTTGTGCAAAGTCACTTTTGGTGCTCCAAGATCTAAAGGGAAAAAGATTGAGAGGCTCATGTTGCTACTACAGGCTAACGTACCTTGAGGAGCCAGTGGATTTGGGATTGGAGGAGGACGTCGTGGGAGGACGATGTCCCGGACGTTGGATGTCTGCGCCACCAGGCATCTCCTCTTCCTCCTTTTCTTTGAGAAGAAATAATTGGTGTCAAGTACTTTCCCATAAAAATAAGTCTGACCGGAGACAAATCAAACACCCTGGACTGCATCTTCTCGGTGGCCATCACGCACACAAGCATGCAAATACCAAAGAATTGATCGAATTGCTACGGGATTAAGGTTATTATTTTCCGATTTATTCTTGTATATACATACTATCATGAATAGTACCACTCGCCATTGCAGCGCACGCAGCGGCTGCCCTCAGGCACGTGGCAACACGCAAGTATCGGCATCGGCGCGCCTTCGCGCGCTTGGCAGTGCCCACGGCCGCGCTCGCCTTGGCCCTTGGCCACAGCCAGCTCCTCGGTTCGAGCCGGCGCACACAGCCAACGGCCGCTCACAGCGCACCCCCCGCGCGTAGCTCTCGGCGTGGGCTCGTCCTCCCAGCCCGCGGCGGCGCAAAGGCCATTGCAACCAGCGGTGAAAGTTGCTCCTCTTCCTCCTTTTGATCCCCTCACGATCGCCCATCTCAAGAGTTCCGGTTTTCAGGGGAAACACATCTTAATGGGAACGAGTGGATTATGCCCTGATTTTCTTCGGGAGAGATGAGAGATATACATGGAAGGGAATATGGATTTCGCCCTGATTTTTCGGATGAGAAAACAGGAAAACCAGAGACAGGAGGAGATTGTTCGACCGAGGGAGGCTGTGGCATGTGCGTACTAACTAAACGACGTACGGATTCCCCTTTAGTTAATAAGTAGAGATGTAATTTTCATAACGTATGGAAAGATTAATTATAATGATTGAGCGACTTATGTAATGTTAATTAATTTGGATTTGGTCTTTAAATATTGATAAGAGATTGACCGTGATTGATTTTCACATAAAGACATTACTAAATAAGTTGCGCCTGCATGGAAAGTTTTGATCCGTACTGATCATTTCCTTGTTGTGTGGGAGGTGAAGTGAAAAAAACCAATGGGAGAGGGTGGTTGGAGGTGACGCAAAAAAAACCAAACGAAAAAAATCAGGAGAAATTAAACCGTTGAGGCGAGGCTACCAAGTCCTCCATTAGGAGTAGAGATGTACTTAAGAGCTCCATTAGTGGATCACCCAACATGTGACGGTAAACCAAGATGTCGTTCAACCAGCGTTTCATTTGGGACCTCCAAAGTTCCTTTGGTAGTTTCTCTGATCGCCTCGGGACATCGCATGCTAGTTAGGTCGAGCAACGATTCGCGTTGCTTGTTTGGGCTCTACCAGCGGGAGCTCCTATTGGACGCTCGTTGCATCCAATAGGGGCGCAACGCACAAGGGCGAGTCCTACTGTGCCGTCCTATTGGATGGCACTGTAGCGCACAGGTACTTAATGTAGCAAAAGTATGTTGTAGGATAGTACAAAAATCAACGAAGAAATTCTGAAAAACTGAAGAAAAAAATTGAAACGCGAATTTTTTCCCCAAGTTTGTGAACATTTTTTGAAAATTTCAAACAATCTTTTCGAAGAAAGCGACACTTTAAAAAAAATTAGACATCATTTCAAAAAACAAACATTTCTTGAAATTTGTGAAAAAATTTATTTATTTTGAAATTAGGAAAATTTTAAAAATGCAATTTCTGGGAAAACGTGTTTTTTAATAACAAACATTTTGTGAATTTTACAAACATTTTAAATGATTTTTAAAAAAATTAAAATTAATTTTATAAATTCCAATCATTTTATAAACCTGAACAAAAATTTGAAATACAGAACATTTTTTAAAAAGCAAACAATTTTTAAAAAAATGTGAAAAATAAGAAAGGAAAGTTAAAAAAAACTGGGAAAAAGTAAATAAAATAAAAAACCAAAACCAAACCGAGAAAACCAGGAAATAAAACTGATAGTTTGGAGAATAATGACTTGTATTGATTGGGGCCTCAAAGGGCTGTTTATATAGATTACAAGACTTGGGCTCCAAGACTAATAGAGATAGATTACAATTCCAAACCTTGCCGGATATGGTAACGTAACCGACCTATACTCTAATATCCCCCCGCAGTCTCAGCGTCAGGAGTAACGATGTTGAGAGTGGAGCGTATGTCGGTGAAAGATGCAGTCGGAAGTCCTTTGGTGAAAATGTCAGCAAATTGAGCACTGGTAGGTACATGAAGAACGCGAACCTCGCCAAGAGCCACCTTCTCTCGAACGAAGTGTATGTCAATCTCAATATGCTTGGTGCGACGATGCTGAACTGGATTGGAAGCCATGTACACTGCGGAGATGTTATCACAATAAACGATGGTGGCACGATCCAGTGGGCGATGAAGTTCCATGAGAAGCTGACGCAGCCACACCGCTTCAGCCACAGCATGAGCAACCGACCTATACTCAGCCTCAGCAGAAGACCTGGAAACTGTTGCCTGCCTTTGAGAACACCAAGAAACAAGATTATCACCCAAATAAACACAAAATCCGGATGTGGACCGTCGAGTATCTGGACAACCTGCCCAGTCTGCATCAGAATAAACTGTCAAGCTTGTCGGAGAAGAAGAATTAATGAGAAGACCATGATCAAGAGTTCCTTTTAAATAGCGAAGAATGCGGTGGACGTGAGCAAGGTGAGGAGCACGAGGATCATGCATAAAAAGACAGGCTTGCTGAACGGAGTAGGAAATGTCGGGCCTAGTGAGAGTGGCATATTGGAGAGCGCCAGTGATGCTACGATACAAAGTGGGATCAGAAACTGGATCACCATTAGCCGACAACTTGGCACCAACGTCGGTCGGTGTACGAGTGGGTTGACAATCAGACATACCAGCACGAGAAAGCAAGTCTAAAAGATAGGATCGTTGAGAGAGAAAAAGAGAAGATTTTGTACGAGAAACGGTAACGCCAAGAAAATGATGAAGAGGGCCAAGATCAGTCATGGAAAATTCATGATTAAGAGAAGAGATTATATGTTGAAGAAAAGAGTCAGAGCTAGCCGTGAGAACTATATCATCAACATAAAGCAAGAGATAGGCAATGTGGGAAGATGAGCGAAAAATAAATAAGGAAGAATCAGATTTGGAGGGAATGAAGCCTACTGTTTGAATAAAGGTAGCAAAACGTTGAAACCATGCACGAGGAGCTTGTTTAAGACCATAAAGAGATTTGTGAAGAAGGCAAACAGAATTGGGAGAAGAGGGATCCTCAAAACCAGAGGGTTGCTGACAATAAACAGTTTCATTAAGAGTGCCGTGAAGAAAAGCATTTTTAACGTCTAGCTGATGAATGGGCCAAGAGGAGGAAACAGCAAGACTAAGAACAACTCGAATAGTACTGGGTTTAACAACAGGAGAAAAAGTTTCATCAAAATCAATGCCCTGTTGCTGAGAGAAACCACGGCACACCCATTTGGCTTTGTAACGAGCAAGAGTGCCATCAGAATGAAATTTATGACGAAAAACCCATTTTCCAGAAACAACATTAACGCTAGGAGGTGTGGGAACAAGAGTCCATGTATTATTTTGCTGAAGAGCGTTAAATTCATCGCGCATAGCTGAGAGCCAAAGAGGATCAAGAAGAGCTCGTTTGTAAGAAGAGGGAATAGGAGAAAGGGCCGAGGTTGCCGGGGGTGCCGGACTGGACGGACTTGCCGGGGTTGGGGTGGCTGTGAGGTTGAGGCGTTTGGTGGGTAGAAGAAATCCGCGTTTGCCGCGGGTGCACATGACGTGATCATTGGTGGGTGGTGGAATGGGGACGGCGTTGGGTGGTAGGGGTGGCGGGGAGGTTGACGATGCCGAGGTTGCCGGGGTTGCCGGGCTTGTCTGGCGTGCCGGGCTTGCCGGGTCTGCTGGTGGCGTGGGTGCCAGGCTTGCCGGACTTGCCGGGACCTGGCTTGCCGGGGCCGGGCTTGCCGGGTGTGTCGGTGCTGTGATTGTCGAGCTGGCCAGACTTGCCGGGTTTAGGCTTGCCGGTCGGGCCGGTGCCAGGCTTGTCGGGCTGCCCAGGCTTGCCGGCCTTGCCGTGGGAGAGGGAGTGGCGGTAGGGATGGATGCGGTGTGAGTGACAGAAAAAGGAAACGTATTTTCATCAAATGTGACGTGGCGAGAGACAAACACGCGACCAGAAGATGGATCAAAACAGCGATATCCTTTGTGATCATCAGAAAGACCAAGATGAATGCAAGGAAGTGAACGGGGTTCGAGTTTGTTGGAGGCGGTAGAGGCAGTGTTGGGGAAACAGAGACAGCCAAAAACACGGAAAAAAGAATAATCGGGATGAGAGAGAAAAAGAGATTGAAAAGGCGAATAAAGAGGACAAGTCTTAGTGGGACGAATATTTAGAAGTAGAGTGGCAGTGCGGAGGGCTTCGACCCAAAAACGAGAGGGTAGAGAAGCTTGTAGGAGCAAGGTGCGAAGAATATCATTAATGGAGCGAAGAGAACGTTCAACTTTACCGTTTTGAGGGGAGGTATAAGGACAAGAAAAACGAAGAAGAATGCCTTGAGAGAGAAAGAAGGTGCGGTTTTGAGTGTTGTCAAATTCTCGACCATTATCACATTGAATAAATCTAATGGGCAAGCCAAAGTGTGTAAGAACATATTGTCGAAAATTGAGAAAGATGTCATGTACTTCAGATTTAGCACGGAGAGGAAAAGTCCAAATGTAATGAGAGTAGTCATCCAAAATCACAAGATAATATTTGTAACCAGAGACACTAGGAACTGGAGAAGTCCATAAATCACAGTGAATTAACTCAAAAGGAAAAGTGCTAATGGTAGTAGAGGTTCCAAAAGGTAATCTAACATGTTTGCCGCATTGACAGGCAGTACAAAGAGAGGGATTATGAGGAACACTAGAACTAGGGATACAAAATTCTTGCAGCAAAGATGACAAGGTTGATTTATTGGGGTGTCCTAGACGACGATGCCACAAGTCCACGGAAGCAAGCATGGCGCGGGGAGTGGACGTAGGTGTGCCATGAAGCGGATAAAGATCGCCTGTGCTATTGTACCGAGCGAGTACCTCCCCCGTTGCCAGATCCTTCACAGACAAACCAAAAGGGTCAAAAGCCAAAATTACTCGATTGTCAATACAAAATTGGCGAACAGAAATAAGATTTTTGATGAGGGAAGGAGAAACAAGAATATTGCGAAGAAGAAAATTGCCGAAAGAGGAAGGGATGTAAGAGTGACCGGTGCCGGAAACAGGTATGGTGGAACCATCACCAATGGTGATCGTAGAAAAAATAGAAGAAGAGCAAGCTGACAGCAAATTCATATTTGAAGACATATGCGAGGAAGCACCAGAATCGAAAATCCAATCCGTACCTTCGTTATTGAGTGTAAAGTTGTTCATGGCGTTTAGGAAGGCGGCTTGATCCCAGGCCGGCTGCTGGGGAGGAGAAGAGGGGCCAGGAGCGTGCATGGGAGCGTAGGGCAGGGTCGGCGACTGGTAGTATGCCGTCGGGGCCAGCAAGGCCGGCAAGCTCGGCAAGGTGCCGTAAGAAGCCGGCAAGGTATAGTAGGGTGGCGGTAGTCCTGGCGCGCTGGAAGGTGGCGTAGGAGTGGCGGTGTAGACATGCGCCGGTGGCTTGGGCCCAAGGAGTCCAGGAGAGCCGGTTGCCGGGCGGAGGCCAGGGCTCCACGTGCCCGTGGAAGCAGGCGGGGCACCATACGGCGAAGGAGCCGACTAGGGCATCGGCCAAGCTTGAACAAGACCAGTCCAGGGATCGTGCGGAGGCTGCCACGTGGAGGGGGCCGGTGGCGATGGAGAGGCCGATGGTGGAGCCGGGGCAGTGCCGGCAGAGCGAGAGGCAGGGGGCCGGTAGATCGGATTCTTGCCCCGGTAGTTCGGGCTCGTGCGCCAGCCTGGAGGCGGTGGGGTAGCTGCTGCCGCCGCGGTAGGAGGGGAGGGTGCGGCAGATTGGTGCGGCACGCCAGGCACGGCCCCGACAAGCCTGGCCGCGGCAGAAGTGGCAGCGTGAAACATCTGCGGCGGCCGTTGCGCCTTGCGAGCTTGATTCTTCTCTTCTTGCTGGAGGAGGGAGCGAACCTCCTTGAAGGTGGGGTAGGGCTTGAGCATGGGGATGAAGGACTGCTGCTTCTCGAACTGCTCGCCGAGGCCGACGAGGAGAGCGTTGATGAGAGCGCGATCGTCGATGTGATCACCGAGTTCACGAAGTTCGTCGCCGATCGCCTTGATTCGCTGGCAGAAAACGGTGACCGGGACGTCTCCTTGGACGATCGTACGGAGCTCAGTGTTGAGGGCGTTGATGCGCGCGTCGGAGTTGTCCTGGAACAGCTGCTGAAGTGACGCCCAAAGCTCGGCGGCGGTGGCGTCGTCGGAGGAGACCAGATTGAAGAGCTCCGTGGAGATGCGTGTGTAAATCCACTGGATGATGGTGAGATCATCTTTCACCCAGCGAGGATCGGCGTGCTGCGGAGGGTAGGATGGATCTATGTGGTGGCGGAGGCCGCAGCGACCGAGATGGATGGTGAAGAGGTGGCGCCAAGATCTAACGAGATCGGGATGAAGGGGGAGACGTCGGCAATGGTGTCGGCGAGGGAGATAATGGGGAATTGAGGAGGAGATATTTGGGTAGTTGTGGAGGAGGAAGAAGAAGTGGGGGCGCTGGCGGCGCGGAACTCGGTCATAGAGAAGAGGGGCCGAGTCGGTCGGGGCGGCGGCACGGGTGGCGGTGCCATGCCAGGTGCGGAAAACCTAGGCGTCTGATACCATGATAGTTTGGAGAATAATGACTTGTATTGATTGGGGCCTCAAAGGGCTGTTTATATAGATTACAAGACTTGGGCTCCAAGACTAATAGAGATAGATTACAATTCCAAACCTTGCCGGATATGGTAACGTAACCGACCTATACTCTAATAAAAACAACAGAAAAAGAAGGTTCAGGTACCTTCTAGAAGGTTCCTAAAACCGGTCAAAAACCATAGAGAAAACCTGCACTGGGCTAGCTTAGCTGAATGGCCGGTCGACCAAGCGTCATTTACTATTTATCGCGTGGCTCAGGACATAGCTAGCGAACGCGCACGGGCGCTGATATGTCTTGTCTACAGTGAGACGAGAGGAAGTCTCGCCGAAGGCGAGCTCCATATGGGGCCGGCCCAACCCGCAGCTAACCAGAGGCCAAGTATTATTCTCATTTTTTCTTTTTCTTTTGTATGTTTTTTGTTTTCTTTTACTTTATTTATATTTCTAGATATTCTATATTACAAAAAGTACTTTACATAAAACATTTCAAGAAATGATAATCAAGTATTTAAAAAAATGTTAAATGAATATAGAAAAATCTTTATCATGTATACGAAAAATGAATACAAAACTATACAACGTGAAATGTGTTTAGAAAAAATGTTGACCATGTATTAAAATATGTTAATCCAAGCATTTAAAAAAATGCTGAAAAACTGTTCGAAAAATGCTAAACTTGTATTTGAGAAATGTTAAATGTGTATATAAAAAATGATGACCATGTATTAAAAAATTGTTAAACTTGTATTTGAAAAATGTTAAATGTGTATAGACAAAATATTAATCATGTATTCAAAAAACAATGTTCACCATGTATACAATAAAAAGAATTGACCATGTATTCAAAAAATGTTAAACTTGTATTTTATTTGCTTGGTAATACTTGTCTCATTTATATCATAAGGATCATAGTACAAGTCACGTACATACCAACCTGACAAAACTGAAAAGAAAGCAGAAAGGTAGTCTTTACACAAAGGAACGCCGGCCAAGAAGTAAAATTACAAAGAAGAGTGAAGAATCCTCTGAGCTTGACACCGACGTCCGTCACCTGCCTCTCGCACCACCACAGCAGCCATCAAAGGAAAAAAAATGACGGATCACTTCCACACTCGAGCTTGACGCGGTTCCATTGTTGATATGTAGCTTTTTGGACCTCCAAGGTGGCTCGCCAAAGACGAAACCATTATCATTCAACGAATCAGACCGGGGCAACACCCCAGACACGCCATCGAACTCTAGATCTGGCACCCTCACACGACTAAGATGTCGGAGGAGAAAACCATACCTGCCATCCACGAATCACGAACCCGGCACACGATCCACCATCTTCCAGATGTCGCCGATGCAGACTACAATCTGCATCCCCCCTGGACTACCTCCTAAGCTCCGCGTCGGCGCAAGAGCAAATGTCGTTGCAACGGCGGAGCCCGGGGAGACAAGTCCACCACGAGGATGCCGCCGTTGCCACCGTCATCCTTACTTGAACAGACTGGTTTCCAAATCCATTCCCAACCATAGGACCAATCGCCTCGTCGGAGTAGGATCTGAAGAATCTTTATTCAGCACCGTCATTGTCGCTGCCGAAGCCACGACGATCAACAGCCTAAAAACCTAAACTACGAAAGTCTAAAATCTATCCACACGCGTGGATCCGGCGACCCACTCACCACCGACGACCGAGTTCGCCGGTGGAGGGGAGCCGCCGGAGGGCAGCGGCGGGGGAAATTCCTAACGGCGGTGAGTCGCCTTTTCTTTCTTTGGAAGAAACTTGTACCCAAAAAAATGTTAAACCTATATTAAAAACCTATACCAAAAGTGTACAATGCGTACAAAAAAGGTAGACAAAAATATCTCTATATCTCTATACTACTTAAAAAGAACGTAAGGTTCCCATTTCACCTCTCTTTCGTCCAAGCTTCCTTATATACGTCCCACTCCTTCCTTCATCTCTTTGATTTTTTTCTCCCATCTCTAATTTTTCTCCCATCCATTCTTCCTAAAATAGAATCAATTCTCTCATGTTTTATTAACTTACCAAAATAAAAATATATTTTGTTAGGTAAGTCATTAAGTTTTTACCAAATAAGATTTTAGCGCATCAATATAATAATAGACGTGCAGTCACGGGCTAATCTACAAAAATGTTTATACTCCCGTTGCAACGCACGGGAAATTGTCTAGTAATATTTCAAAAAATGTAAGTCATGTATTGAAAAATGTTAAACATGTATATAAAAAATGTTTCGGATGTAGACGAAAAATGTTGAATATGTACTAAAAACCAAGAATATCGTAAAAAGAAAAGGAAACAAAGAAACAAGAAAAACCGAAGAAACCCAAGAAATAAACAAAAAATCAGAAGAAAAGAAGAAAGAGAAGAGAAAACCAAGTGAAAACCGAAAAATGACAAAAACAAACAAAAAAAGCAAAGAAATCCGTGAAAAACAAAGAAAACTGATAAGAACAGTCAAAAATGAGGAAAAATGATTAGAAAATGAAGAAAAGAAAAAAAACAATGAAAAAAGATAAAGAAGATGTAGAATCCGGTGAAAAGAAAGAAAAACAAGAATACCGAAGAAAACCAACGAAGAAACAAAGAAACCAAAAACAAATGAAAAATAAACAGATAAACGGGTCGGCCCAGTCTCATGCGCGAGAGCTATATCCTTTAGTGAGAGTAGCTTCCATCTCGTCGGTCCACATATAGGATTTCTCGGGCCTTTTCATGAACCTTTTTTAAATATTTTACGTGTTTTTTAATTTCAGTTTTTTTATTTTTCTTTTATTCTTTTGTTTTTATAATTTATTCAACAATTTGTTCTTTTTTTTGTTTTGTATTTTTTTCGAAATTCGTGAACATTTTTCAAACTCGTGGACAATTTTTGAATTTGCAAAGATTTTCTGAAAAATTATGCACTTTTTTATGATTTTAAATTTTGTACTCAAATTCATGAAGATTCTTCAAGCTCGCAAAACAGTTTTTGAAACTCATGATCATTTTTCAAACTCGCGAATAGTTTTTGAATGCACCAACATATTTTGAATTTCACCAACATTTTTTTGCATTTTCATTGTGCTCCTTGGGTGTTTCGATTTTCATTGTGCACCAAGGTTTTTTTGGTTTTTTAAGTTATTTATTTTTCTTTTTTCCATTTTTTCCAACATAAGTCTTCTTTTTCACATTCACTGTACAGTTTTTTGCATAGTAAAAATTAAGTTTGTGCATGTTTAACATTTCTAAATAGATGATTAATATTTTTATATTATATGTTTTGATGTCTACTTTTTTTCGTACGCGTACATTATTTATATACATATGAAATATTATTTTATGCATGTTTAACATTTTTAGTATACACGACTAACATTTTTCTAAAAAATATATTTTTTATGTCTACATTTTCATATACATCAAGAACATTTTTTATACATGTTTAAACTTTTTAAATACATAATTAACATTTTTAAATACATTTATTTTTAAAAAAAATACATGTTTGATGTTTATGTTTTTATACACAGTGTGCATTTTTGTATATATCTGAAACATTTGTTTTATATAAGTTTACTAATTTTCAAATATGTAATTAACAGGTTCTAAATATAAGTTTTTGAAAAAAAAAGGAATACGTGGTAAACATTTTTTTATTCATTTTGAAACATTTTTTAAAAATGTTGTCAACATTTTTTTAATGTTGCACATACTTTTTTTAACACTGCACAAACATTTTTTTTAAAACTTAAGTAATTATTTGTGAATTATATGTATATTTAGAAAAAACAAAAATATAAAAAAAGTTATTAAAAGAAAAGGTAAACTGACTGAACGAACAATAGTAACAAACTAATAATAACCAAGCTAACGAATGAAAACTAACTCGAACGAACAACACTACTGGGTTGGGCCATTACCACGTTGCTTCAGACAAGCCGGCGGTCCGTCTTGCTTGAAGCGAGACATAGCCTGATCCGAGGCACCAGGGCATTTGGTGCTACCGGTGCACCAGGCCCTCGTTGCACATTAAAAATTGTTTAAAAAGATCAGGAAACTTTTTTAGTGCATTGACACAATATTAATGTATGTTGCCACAAAAATTCAAATCAAAATTTGAAACATTGTTCGAGATACAAAAATGACAAATTTGACATCAATGTGCTAATGGGCCAAATCTGAAGCTCAACTTCCGTCATGTAATTCAGTGTTGAATTGGTCATTTTTGTATCTCAAGCAATATTTCGAATTTTGATTTGATTTTTTGTGAAAACATACATTGATGTTGTGTCAATGCTCTTATTTTTTTCCGAATTATTTCGAACATTTTTGCATGTACAACGGATCCGGTGCGGTAGCCGTAGCACCAAATGCCCCGGTGCCGCAATGGTGCGTGTGCGTGGACCTATGTCACTATGTGCATGCACAGCCGGCGCCGGGACCCGGAGCAGCGAGCCGATCATCAGCCGCCATGAACGGAAACGACCGCCGCAGTCGCAATCAGTCACGTCCGGCGGGAGCATGGGCCCGGCCGGCGGCCGGCGGGTCGTCGTCTCCATCAGCCGCACGAGGCAGGACATGTAGTGGTACAGCATCTCTATGTATGCTTCATTGGGAACCCCTGCTCCAGCTGCATGCCACGAATCTGCTGCATGGGGCACAGTTCCATGCTATGCATCTGCGTGCCAATCACCATCACCATGCATCACGCAGCCATGCATGGAGTGCAGGCAACGTTGCAGAGGGGGTCACGGGGGAGGGGAGGGAAGAGCCAAAGCCGAGATGATATGGTGCAGCTTTCTCGGTCGCCGGGCCGTGGACGCGATGGCGAGCCGTCCGGCAGGTACCCTGCCTGCGGCCATACGGACTCCCTGCCGTCACAGGCTCACAGCTGCCCTGTGGCCCGCATACAGCACCCCTCCGTAGATACGCTGAAAATCGTATGCGGAGGGAGGTTGTGGTAAGCAAGATGGTCCAGATGGCGCCTTCTAGGTTGCTGCTCCTGCACGAGTGCGGCGGGAGCCACACTTGTGGAAGTTAAGAGCAAGAACAGCGACCTCCGGCCTGCATCCAACAAAGGATCCATGTGATGAAGGAAGGATCGGCAAGCATGCAATTAATCCATTAGACTGTGCTTTATAGGGAGCATGCAATTAGGCCCCGCGCGCTTTAGGAATTCTGGTCCTGAAGATGGCTAATCATGCGATCAGTGCAGTGATGAATAATTTTCGATAGGCCTACAACAGTTTGGGTTATTAAGGCTTGTTTTATTAGGCAATTCTTAGTAAACCATTACTTGTGATACCAAAATATCATGAACAATAATGATGATGTGGCAGTAAGTGTGATGTCAAGTTTGATATTTTTCAAGATTAATAATGAATCAATCAATACCCTGCAACACAATCGTACCCTTGGAATACTCTTCTATTTTAGTTTCCTTATTGCTTATACCAGGTAACAATTCCATGTTGATCCGAATCAATCCGTATGCTCTCATCTTTCAGAGGATTCCCGATAAAAGCATACATGTACCAGGTCAGTTGATCTCTTGTTTCCTTATAAGTATTCAACGATTATATTGGTTCTTAACTACTGTGGTTGGCGTCTCGTGTAGCTATTCAGAACTTATGAGGCTTCTTTGCTGGAGGATTGGAACAAGTTGAGATGCAAAAGTTGAACAAGAGGCCATTCTGAAGTATTTTTACATTTGTTATTCGGGTATGTTTCGGTCTAATTGATTTAATTTGTAAAATAAATGAATAAAGTCGGATCGTTTGGAAAAGGGTTGGTCGTACGCTTGGACAACACTTGAGTGTTTTGGGCGGGCTCTCAGGCTTTGCTGACTATGTGGTTCCAGTGGGTTGACCCGGTCATGGGCGGCTTCCAACCTCCCGTGCGACACCTCCGACATGGAATTATTCCGGGCATCCACCACGATCACCATTGGCGACGGTGCTAAGGCAATGTTCTGGCATGACAACTGGACTGGCAAAGGGCCGCTCAAAGCCTTCGCCCTTCGCCCCTGAGCCCTTCAAGATCGCTTCGCGTAAGAACATGACCGTCATGAAGGAGCTCCCTAACAAGAATTGGATCCGAGCCGTTGCCTGTCTTGATACGCCGGCACAGCTGCACGAATTCGTCAACCTCTCCTCCATGCCCTCTCAGGAAACTCTCACCCCCCAGGCAAGAGGATCGCATCTCCTGGAAGTGGACCGAAGACGGCATATATTCCTCAACCTCAACCTACGCCGCGCAATTCCATGGATCCTTTCCTAGGTTCGTCCCTGCAAAGATCTGGTCGGCACACACTCAGCCCGAATGCAAGTTGTTTGGCTGGCTCGTGCTCCATAAGAGAATTCTAACGGCAGACATGTTGTGCATCCGCGTATGGCCACATGATCCTACCTGCCAGCTTTGCTTGCGTGCCCCGGAAACTGCGGTCTACAAAGACTGCCCCTCTTCCACCGCCTGTGGGACCACGTCATCGCTTGGACGAGCAAGATCATTACGATCGACCAGGCGCAGGCTTTGGGGTTTTTGGAGTGGTGGGACAACATGAACTCCATGGCTACAAAGGAGCCGAGGAGCCGCCGGAGTGGTAGGATCCTTTACACAACCTGGAACCTTTGGAAGGAGCGCAATAGATGGACCTTCAACGCCACACGTCTCACCCACCTTGAGATTGCAGCTCTTGCCTTCGAGGGCATCAAGCAATGGGACCTGGCCTTTGGAGGGGGCCATGACAGTGAGGGCATTGGATAGTTCATCTTTTTGATCTTCGCTTTTGACGGTTTTATTGAGTTCCCTTCAAAAACTCATTTCACTCTTACATAAAACTCTTTTTCTCGTCTAAATGAAAAGGTAGCGCTCCTGCCCGTTCCTCAAAACAAAACCTTCACACCAGCGAGTTTTGCGGATTGCAGAGAGGGTGCAACAGTGGGTTACGAGGGCATGGTAATCAGGTTGTGCGGTGAAGTTCTGTGACGCCCCCGACTCAATCGTGCACTAATCATACACGCAAATGCGCACGATCAAGCCCAGGGACTCACGGGAAGATATCACAACACAACTCTAGACACAAAATAAAATAATACAAGCTTTATATTACAAGTCAGGGGCCTCGAGGGCTCGAATACATAAGCTCGAGTTACACAAGAGTCAGCGAAAGCATCAGTATCTGAGTACAGACATAAAGTTAAACAAGTCTGCCTTAAGAAGGCTGAGCAAAATAACGACACTAGATCGAAAAGGCGCAGGCCTCCTGCCTGGGAGCCTCCTATCTACTCCTGGTCGTCGGTCTCCACGTAGTAGTTGGCTCCGTCGGAGGGGTAGTAGTAGTCGTCGACGGGATCAGCTGGCTCTGGGGCTCCGTCCTCTGATCGCAGCAATCGGGTATAAGGGAAAAAGAGGTAGCAAAGCAACCGTGAGTACTCATCCAAAGTACTCGCAAGACTTACATCAGAACTATGCTAAATATGCATCGGTATCAAAGGGTAGGGGTTGTATCTGTGGACTAGACTGCAGAAATGCCAGAATAAAGAGGAAAGCCTAGCCTATCGAAGACTAGCATCTTCAGCGTCTTGCAGCATTAGAAGAGTGCAGATTAGTAACATAACATATAGTAGTAAGAATATAGTAGCAATGCCCGAAGATCCTTCCTCGACTCCCTGCGAGAAAGCAATCCCGAAGCTAACATATTACTTAAGCATCTCAAGTATCCAGTTCTAGTTGTAGAAGATCGGGATACTTTCCGAGCGTCCTGCTACCGTGGACACGGCTATTCGAATAGATATACTTCCCTGCAGGGGTGCACCAACTTACCCAACACGCTCGATTAACTCTGGCCGGACACACTTTTATCGGGTCATGCCCGGCCTCGGCTGATCGACACGCCGTAGCCCTACCTAGGCTCAACAGAGAGGCCAGCACGCCAGTCTAAACCCTAAGCACTCAGGGGTCTTGGGCCCATCGCCCTTTGCACTCCTGCGCGTTGCGTACGCGGCCGGGACCAGACCTAGCCCCTGTATACACACGCAGGCTTTCACGGTCCACCCGGGCGCGCGCCGCTCAACTGCTGACGTCTGAAGAGCTTCGGCTGATACATACGACGCCGAGTGCCCATACTATTCCCGCGTGGTGGTTAGTGCGAAAAGGCCAGAGGCCTACACAGATCACATATCCTAACCCATTAGTGTGTTGGGAGCTAGCAGTGACAATCAGTGATCCACGATATGTGGTCCCGTCGCCCCGTCTCGCGGACTTACGGCAAGGGCCAGGAATGCCCGGCCGTGCCACGTAATTATCTCGCGGGTACCCTCCAGGTCAACCCGACTTCCCAGGAGACTGTCGGGAACTCAGGTCCACCTCTACCGGGGTGGTACCACCTGTCCCTTCAGTCCCGCAGTAACAGTACATGGGGGGCAACAGTTAAAGGTAACCGTGTGGCCATAACATCAAGAAGGTAATCCGAGGAATCACCCTCGAGGGATTCCCACTCGATGTAATCGTCAAGGTGAACCCGGAGGAATCACCCTCGATGGATTCACACTTGAGGGGTTGCACGACAGAGGCATCATCGGAGGTGGTGAAAGAGGAATCACCCTCGATAACCCACAACCGACTAGCTACGCTACAGAGATAACATCAGGAGTGAGGTAGGAGGTATCACCCTCGGCACTCGATAGTAACTCTACAGAGTCGTACAACTAAGGGGGTGTGCGATGCGGTGTCGGTCTCTGCACATCGATCACGTTGATCGAAACATTAGGAAATAAAGCATGGCAACACGGACAAGGGTGCGGGGCCACTGATGGATCACTAACCAACCTATACTAAGCATTTAGGATAGTAGGTAAGGTATCAACAGCAGTTACAAAAACATGCTATGCATCAGAATAGGAGCAATCAAATGCAGTAGCAAAAGCTAATGCAAGCACAGGAGAGAAAGAATGGGCGATATAGAAATGATCAAGGGGATTTGCTTGCCTGGAAGATCTGCTAAAAAGGTCTGGTCGTCAGGGGCGTAGTCGTACATGGCAGTAGCGTCGGTCTCTGGGTCTACCAGAGAGAAGAGGGGGAAGAAACAATAAATAAAAGCAAACAAAAGCAACACAGATGCACGGCATGGCAATAAGCTGCGCTGGGTGTGACCTAACGCAGTGCTACATGTTAAAGACGGAGCGGGAAAATATCTGGGAATATTTTCCTGGCTTTAGACATCTGTCAGACAGATGAACCGGAGGGGAAGGTTCTATGTTTGCAGTGTTGTGGGCATGTGACAGCTTCATGGAGGGCATATTCGGATTTGTCTTGTTTTTCTGATCAACTTTCATGTGGAAAACTTTTTCATCCGAACTACGGTTGAATTTCTACGAATTTCTAAAGTTTTAAATCATTTTTTGGATTTCTAGAAATAAATTAATTATTGAAATCCGAATTATCCAAAACAGTAAATTGCTAGAGGTACCCAGAAGTGTACCCAGCTGGTCAACAGAGAGGCTGACCAGTGGGCCCAGTTGACTGAGTCAACTGCCCAGTCAGCAGAGGCTGGCTGGTGGGCCAGCTACCCAGTCAGCAGGCTGACTGGGCAGCCTTATCCTCTGGAACAGTGGGCTAGGCCCACATGTCAGTGACTCAGGGCTAATTAGAGCTCATTTAAAATTAAACCGAGATTAATTAGCGGTGGGCCCCATTTGTCAGTGAGATTAGCAGTAGATTAACACTAATTAAACCAACTGACACGCGGGCCCACATGACAGAGTCAGCGGGGCACGGTCAACGCGGTCAAACGGGGCCAGGGGGCCCACTGGCAGTGACCCAGGTGGGCCTCAGGCCATGCCACGCTAGCGGCCGGCGCCGGAGTTGCTCCGGCGAACCACGAACGCGGCGAAGCGGCTCGGGAGGCGGTGGGATTCGGCTACGGTGGACCAAATCGGGCGCGGTTACTCGCGTTCGAAAGCTGGCAACGTCGCGCATCGCGTGGTGCTACGGGTTCGACCGGAGATGGCCGGAGAGGGCGTAGCGCCGACGCCGGCGGCAGTGGTCTTCGGGAGCTTCGCGGAAACGGCGAACTAGCACGCGCGCGAGCGGTTTGAAGGGCCAAGCCGCACTACTGGAGTGCCCCGAGCACAACGGTGTGCTCGGACGGCCATGGCAACGACGGGAGCAACGGCGGCGAGCTGCACGGCTGAGCTGGGCTCGGCCAACAAAGGAGGCAGGGCTAGATGCTGCAAAACGAAGGGGAGACAGAGAGGTATCGCGTCGCAGCTCACCTAGCGGCACACGAAAGGACGGCGGAGGGTTAGTAGCAGCCGAGGTCGCCGGAGTTCGCCGAAGAAGAAGCTGCGGCCGAGGAAGAAGAGGAGCTCGATTCCTTCGCGGCCAAGCGTCCCGGCTCCAACCGATGGTCGAGGAAGAAGAAGCGGTGGCCGGCGCAGCTCCCAGACAGCTTCTCCAGGCGCGCGGGCGCCAGTGGCCGCGGGATCTAAGCGACGCGGCGACGGCTGCGCTTGGATGAGCTCAAAACGAGAGAGAGAGAGAGAGAGCGAGGGGGAAAATGGGGGCTAGGGTTTCGTCGACGGGGCCGAGGGGATGCTCTTATCGACGCGGGGCACGGAGGATGGCCAGCGCGTGGCCATCGGCGGCTCGGACGCGCGCAGCGCCGACACGCCAGGAGAGAAGCGGGAGGAGGGAGAAGGCACGGGGAGTTGGGTTGGGCCTGGCACTGTTTGAACTTAAGCCCATATGCACAGTACATCCCAGCCTTTTTCCAATTTCTTTTTCTGTTTCTTTTATAGAGAGAGTTTTGCAATTTTGTGAGCTACCAAATTGAATTTTGTAAAATATGGGAATTAGCCACATAAGTACAATGCAATATTTGGCACTGACACAAAAAGTTTGGGAGAGGTTTGAATTCATTTGAAGTTTTCATAAATGAAATAGCATTTAAATATGCTGAAATAGCACTGATTTAATTGCTATAGCTCATTTTAGCAAATAGGTGATGTTGTTTTCCTTAACAAATAAATGTTATGGAATATTTGCTAAAACATGAGCTATTTTTCAGCAACTTTTGTGCAACTTCAAATTTCACTTATAATTTTAATTGAATTCAGTGGTGGGATTTGAAATGAGATATGAATCAAAGATGATTAAGCTTTGCATAACAAAGTGACTTGGCTTAATCATGAGGGATTACTGTAGTGCATTACCCAGGGGTGTTACAATTCTACTCCTCTAAAAGAAATTCTCGTCCCGAGAATTCAGGAGGTACAAGGGAAAAGATCGGGGTATTTCTGGAAGTACTTCTTAGAAGTCACGAACGACTGGAACGTTTTAATTCCTCAAATTTAATGCCATGCATGTATGCAAAAGCTTAGGATATAAATGAATGCGGTACTCCCGAATCAAATAGAACAGAAGTTGGTACTGAATTAACAAGAAGAGTACCCTTCACAGTAGCTGGCTGACCTTGAGCTTCATTCAGATCAACATGGTAAGCTTGACCACGACCATAAGAAGGTCTGGCATTGTTGTTGAGGGGCTGATTGTTACCACGGCCATTACCACGGCCAGCAGAGGGAAGTGCAAGCTGATTCTGATTCTGAGGGCATTCCCTGGCACGGTGACCTGGACGGCCACACTTGAAGCAGAGCCCATCATTGGGACGGGGAGCAGGAGCTCGAAGCAATGGAGCCTGAGGTCTTGGCTGCCCCGGCGGTGGAGGAGGTGCAGCTGGATGGTACATGCTATGAGGAATCCAGATATGGCGCTTCTGCGATGACGAGCCTGAAGATGAGCCCGCATCATGGGTGCACTTAAGAGCGTCCTTGTGATCCTTTAGTCCAGTCTCAACTTGAATGGCCTTATTCACCAAGGTGGCGAAGTCAGCAAAGTATTGGACAAGAAGGGATAGCTTGATATCAGGGTTGAGCCCTTCACGGAACTTCTCCTGTCTGCGGGCATCAGTAGCGATATCTTCTTCAGCATAGCGAGATAAATCAAGGAACTTCCGCTGATAAACATTGACAGTCTTACTGCCCTGGGTAAGGTTGCGGAACTCACGCTTCTTCCGGTCCATAATTCCCTGAGGAATGTGATACGTCTCCAACGTATCTATAATTTTTGATTGTGCCATGCTGTTATATTATCAATCTTGGATGTTTTTATATGCATTTACAGCAATTATATATCATTTTTTGGGACTAACCTATTAACTTAGTGCCCAGTGCCAGTTCCTGTTTTCTGCCTATTTTTTGTTTTACAGAATATCAATACCAAATGAAGTCCAAATGCCACGAAACTTTTTGGAGATTTTTTTCTGGACAATACCAACACTAGAAGCTTCGGGAGAAGACCAGACGCCAGAGGAGGTGGCCACGAGCCACCAGGGCACGCCTGGGGGGGCAGGCGCGCTCTGGTGCCTCGTGGGCCCACCCCAGCTCCGTTTGACCTAATTCCACTACTATAAATTCCCAAAAAATCAGAAACCCTCAGGGGAGTCCACGAAATACTTTTTCCACCGCCGCAAGTTTCTGTTCTTGAGAGATCCCATCTGGAGGCCTTTTCCGGTACTCCGCCGGAGGGGGAATCGATCACGGAGGGGCTCTACATCAACCTTGCTACCCTTCTGATGATGCGTGAGTAGTTTACCACAGACCTTCGGGTCCATAGTTAGTAGCTAGATGGCTTCTTCTCTCTTTTTGATCTTCAATACAATGTTCTCCTCGATGTTCTTGGAGTTCTATCCGATGTAATCACTTTTTGCGGTGTGTTTGTTGGGATCCGATGAATTGTGAGTTTATGATCAGATTATCTATGAATATTATTTGAGTCTTCTCTGATCTCTTTTATGCATGATTATTATTGCTTCGTATTTCTTCTCCGATCTATTGATTTGGTTTGGCCAACTAGATTGATTTATCTTGCCATGGGAAGAGGTGCTTTGTAATGGGTTCGATCTTGCGGTGCTCAATCCCAGTGACAAAAAGGGACATGACACGTATGTATCGTTGCTATTAAGGGTAAAAAAGATGGGGTTTATTCATAAGTGAGTTTATCTTGTCTACATCATGTCATCGTTCTTAAGGCGTTACTCCGTTCTTTATGGACTTAATACACTAGATGCATGCTGGATAGCGGTCGATGTGTGGAGTAATAGTAGTAGATGCAGGCAGGAGTCGGTCTACTTGTCTCGGACGTGATGCCTATATACATGATCATTGCCTTGGATATCGTCATAATTATTTGCTTTTCTATCAATTGCCCAACAGTAATTTGTCTACCCACCGTATGCTATTTTCTTGAGAGAAGCCTCTAGTGAAAACTATGGCCCCCGGGTCTATCTAAATCATATACTAAAACCCTAAAAATACTTGCTGCACTTTTTCTTTATTTATTTTATTTTTGTATTTTTGTTTCAATCTATCTATCTATCACATACAATTTAATCTTGCAACTTACCGCCGAGGGATTGACAACCCCTTGATTGCGTTGGGTGCAAGGATTTGTTGTTTTGTGTGCAGTTGCTGCTAACGAGGTGTTGCGTGATTCTCCTACTGGATTGATAACCTTGGTTTCATAATTGAGGGAAATACTTATCTCTACTGTGCCGCATCTCCTTTCCTCTTCAGGGAAATACCAATGCAAGCTACAAGTAGCAGGAAGAATTTCTGGCGCCGTTGCCGGGGAGACATCATCAACATCTATCAAGTACCTACGCATAAAACTCTCATCTCCTTGCATTTACTTTATTTTCATTTGCCTCTCGTTTTCACCTCCCCCACTTCTAAAAAGTTTTTAAAAAAATACAAAAATATTTTCCGTTTGCCTTTTTCTTGTTTGCTTGTTCGCTTGCTTGAAGATTGTTATCATGAGTAATTTTGGCATGGCGGAAACTGATGATGGTAAAACTCCTAAAATAGGAAGTTCTACCAATATTGATGCTAAAACTTTTGTGTTGGGACATGGTAATGTTATAGGAAAAAGTGTCATCCAAGAATTCTTTAATTGCATTGGGACCTTGGCTTTTGATGATGCTCCTATACTTAAAGAAACTAAGAATTATGCCGATGTTATTTCCGCACTTATTCTTAAACTTGAAAGAAGATTTATTCACACCCATCCTACTTTGCAAAGATTGTTTTATGAGTTACCGGTTATAAAAGATCCTAGGGCTAAGAAAATAGCCACCCTTGTTCTCATGAATGAATTTGATCACATAGTGCGAGAAGCTAGGGAGATCTTTGATTTTTATGGTATGAACCATGAAAAACCGGTAATAGATGAGATCCTTTATAATAATGATTACTTTTTGAGATATTTTTTCTGCAATGACCACATCTTTGATGAGAATATTAAAAAGGAAGTTCCTCCTTTGAATATAATCCAACAAGTTTTCAATAGTGTTAATAGACAATACTCTTGGATTGTAGCCGGTAATCAAGAAGGATTTACAGATGGACAACGTGCTAATGCTAAAATTTCTATGGATGATGTGTTTCATATTACCTTTGAAAAACCCTTTGATAAAAGTACCTCTTTGGATAAGAAGAAGAAGGATGACAATACTTGAAACTATGCATTATGCCTAGCTAGGGGCATAAAACAATAGCGCTTGTTGGGAGGCAACCCAATGAATAAAATAAATTTTTATTATTTGTTTCTGTTATTGTGTGTTTTCACTTTCATGCCACTGTTATGATTGTGTTTTTATGTTTTTAATTAGTGTTTGTGCCAAGTAAAACCTTTGGGATGATTTGGAAGATAGTATAATTGATGTTGTTTGGAAAACAGAAAGTTTTGCGTCCAGTGCTGGAATTTTGGTTCTGTACTGGAGCCTCAGAAAAATCTGAAATTTTTACAAAGTATTGGTATATGAATTTCCCACGTTGTCCTTATTTTTAAGAATTTTTGAAGTTAGAGAAGTATGGCTTTTAAATAGATTTCTACAGATTGTTCTGTTTTTGACAGATTCTGTTTTTGATGTGTTGCTTGCTTGTTTTGATGAAACTATGGATTGTATCGGAGGGTATAAGCCATGGAGAAGTTAGAATACATTAGGTATAATGCAAAAATAAAATATGAATGGGTTTGCAACAGTACTTAAAGTAGTGATTTATTTTCTTATACTAACGGATCTCACGAAGGTTTTGTTGAGTTTTGTGTGATTGAAGTTTTCAAGTTTTGGGTGAGATCACGATGGATGAAGGAATAAGGAGTGGCAAGAGCCTAAGCTTGGGGATGCCCATGGCACCCCAAGGTAATATTCAAGGAAGACTCAAGCGTCTAAGCTTGGGGATGCCTCGGAAGGCATCCCCTCTTTCTTCTACCAACCATCGGTAATTTTACTTGGAGCTATATTTTTATTCGTCACATGATATGTGTTTTGCTTGGAGCGTCATGTATTATATAAGTATTTGCTTTGTTCACCTTTTAGTTTGTCACAATCATCTTTTCTAGACACACCTATTTGAGAGAGCCACATGTTTATCATGATTTACTAGAATACTCTATGTGCTTCACTTAAATCTTTTGAGCTAGGCAGTTGCTCTAGTGCTTCACTTAAATCTTTTTGAGAAGGGCGTTGGCTATATTTTGAAGAAATATTTAAACTCTCATGCTTCACTTATATTATTTTGAGAGTTGATAAGATAAAAATTTTAAGAAATATTTGCATTCTCATGCTTCACTTACATCTTTTTGAGAGTTGATAATAGTAATGGTAATTTGCACAAGATATGAATTTGGTCCCAAAGTGATGAATATTCAAGTGGGATATAATAAAAACTTTCATATAGATCATTGGATATGATAAGTGTGATTCCTTGCAATAGTTTTGCGATATGGAGATGATAATATGTGAGTCATGTTAGTGAGTAATTGTGATTTAGTAAGAATATTAGTGTTAAGGTTTGTGATTCCCTATGCATGCACATAAAGTTAATAGTTATGCAACGAAATTATATCCTACTTACGGTGCATTATTCGGTGTTAGTTATGTTCAATGCATGTTTATGACCGTTTTCGCTTTTTGGTTGGTCGCTTCTCAATCTATTTGCTAGCCTTCATTTGTACTAAGCGGGAATACTACTTGTGCATCCAAACTCCTTAAACCCAAGTTGTGCCAAATGAGTCCACCATATCTACCTATATGCGGTATTTTCATGCCGTTCCAAGTAAATTTGCATGTGCCAACTCTAATTTTCAAAATAATTTTCCGTTTTGTGTGCCCGTACCGCTCATGAAGCGGCAGGGGGTGGCCAATATTTTCCATGCTAGGTGTGTTATTCTCACGATGAGTGTTTATTCACTTGTCATTGCACGAGAGAGTGGCTGGTAATGGGGATGCCCAGTCCCACAATGAATCAAAAATTAATAACAACAAAATTCCTTGGAAAGTGTTGGTATGGAGGGCACCCGTGGATACGGCTAGCCATGGATTGTGAAAGAATGGTGGAAATGAAATAAACTTTATTTTCTGTTTGGGAACCACCTATGATGTGTCTAGCATGGAAGATATTGGGAATTCTCGGTAGTTTTCGTTGACAGGAAAAGCATGCCTCTCAAAATAATTTTATCTCTCTAATTTAAGCTTTGAGCTCTGGCACATTTGCAAATCTCTGCTTCCCTCTGCGAAGGGCCTATCTATTTACTTTTATGCAATTTTTATTTTCTTGAGTCTCCATCTTCTCTTATAAAGAACCAACTAGAGAGCACTATTGTCATACTTGTGCATTGTGTGTAGCTAATATTTGAGTGTGTTTCATGAATGGATCAATGATTGAGCATAATGGGCTAGGGACAACTTTCTTTAGCGTTGATATTTTGAAAAACATGGTTGCTTGTTAGCATGCTTGAGTATTTATATCTTCATGTCAAATTATAGACTATTGCTTTGAATCATTCAAATCCAATGTCCATGCTACAAAAGAAAAGAATATATGATGAATATGATAGGCAGCATTCCACATCAAAAATTCTGTTTTTATCATTTACCTATTCGAGGATGAGCAGGAATTAAGCTTGGGGATGCTGATACGTCTCCAACGTATCTATAATTTTTTATTGTTCCATGTTGTTATATTATCAATCTTGGATGTTTTTATATGCATTTACAGCAATTATATATCATTTTTTGGGACTAACCTATTAACTTAGTGCCCAGTGCCAGTTCCTGTTTTCTGCTAGTTTTTTGTTTTACAGAATATCAATACCAAATGAAGTCCAAATGCCACGAAACTTTTTGGAGATTTTTTCTGGACAATACCAACACTAGAAGCTTCGAGAGAAGACCAGACGCCAGAGGAGGTGGCCACGAGCCACCAGGGCGCGCCTGCACCCCCCAGGCGCGCCCTGGTGCCTCGTGGGCCCACCCCAGCACCGTTTGACCTAATTCCACCACTATAAATTCTCAAAAAATCAGAAACCCTCAGGGCAGTCCACGAAATACTTTTTCCGCTGCCGCAAGTTTCTGTTCTTGAGAGATCCTATCTGGAGGCCTTTTCCGGTACTCCGCCGAAGGGGGAATCGATTACGGAGGGGCTCTACATCAACCTTCCTGCCCTTTCGATGATGCGTGAGTAGCTTACCACAGACCTTCGGGTCCATAGTTAGTAGCTAGATGGCTTTTTCTCTCTTTTTGATCTTCAATACAATGTTCTCCTCCTTGTTCTTGGAGTTCTATCCGATGTAATCACTTTTTGCGGTGTGTTTGTTGGGATCCGATGAATTGTGAGTTTATGATCAGATTATCCATGAATATTATTTGAGTCTTCTCTGATCTCTTTTATGCATGATTATTATAGCTTCATATTTCTTCTCCGATCTATTGATTTGGTTTGGCCAACTAGATTGATTTATCTTTCCATGGGAAGAGGTGCTTTGTAATGGGTTCGATCTTGCGGTGCTCAATCCCAGTGATAGAAAGGGACATGACACGTATGTATCGTTGCTATTAAGGGTAAAAAGATGGGGTTTATTCATACGTGAGTTTATCTTGTCTACATCATGTCATCGTTCTTAAGGCGTTACTCCGTTCTTTATGGACTTAATACACTAGATGCATGCTGGATAGCGGTCGATGTGTGGAGTAATAGTAGTAGATGCAGGCAGGAGTCGGTCTACTTGTCTCGTACGTGATGCCTATATACATGATCATTGCCTTGGATATCGTCATGATTATTTGCTTTTCTATCAATTGCCCAACAGTAATTTGTCTACCCACCGTATGCTATTTTCTCGAGAGAAGCCTCTAGTGAAAACTATGCCCCCGGGGTCTATCTAAATCATATACTAAAACCCTAAAAATACTTGCTGCACTTTTTCTTTATTTATTTTATTTTTGTATTTTTGTTGCAATCTATCTATCTATCACATACAATTTAATCTTGCAACTTACCGTCGAGGGATTGACAACCCCTTGATTGCGTTGGGTGCAAGGATTTGTTGTTTTGTGTGCAGGTGCTGCTAACGAGGTGTTGCATGATTCTCCTACTGGATTGATAACCTTGGTTTCATAACTGAGGGAAATACTTATCTCTACTGTACTGCATCTCTCTTCCTCTTCAGGGAAATACCAACGCAAGCTACAAGTAGCAGAATGTAGCGGGCACGGAAAGCAGCCTGGAACTCTAGCCAGGTAATAATGGTTCCGACAGGCAGAGGGCGTCTATGGCTGTCCCACCATTGAGCAGCAGGACCCTTCAAGAAGTATGCTGCGAAGGTGACATAGTTGGCAGGGGCAACATTGGCTGACTCCATCTCATAAGTAATGTCACGAAGCCAGTCATCGGCATCAAGTGGCTGAACCGAGTTGCGGAAGACAGCAGGGTTGAGGCAAACAAAGTCTTGCAAGGTTATTGGGGCTGGCTGCTGGTTAGCATTAGGACGAGGAAACTGATTCATAAGCCCTTGCATGAATTGACGGTTTAGTTCAAACTGTTGCATCATTACAGCCATATAGTCGGGCGGTGGTGGATTGTTGGCACCACGGCCACGACCTGCGGGTCTAACCATCCTGCTAAATTTTAACAGGGGTAATTTAGCAACGAGAAATTTCAGGTGTATGGAATCATTCATGAAGTAACACGCACAACAAAGGAAGTGCAATAGATACAACATCATAGTCAAACATGACATACAGATCCATACATAGATTCGGTTACAAGCCAACGGTACAAGTTCGGAAAGGAAAAGTTAGACACACTAGGCGGCACGCAGGCACGCGGTGGAGGGATACAACAACGGGACATAGCGATAGCTACATCAACGTCGGAAAGAACCACTGGAGCCAGGCAGCTGCAAGTGACGACGCAGGGTGCCCTCGACACGAGGATCCTACGCTCCGTGAACACTCTGATGCAGAACCTGGTCCCGAACTGAAAGAAGGGGACCACGTGGAGGAGTACAACCTCCAACAGCAGGCCACTCAAGACCTGGTGGCATCTCCGTCCTGCGCGGGTAAAGGATATACTGGGGATGTATCCCTGCACTGACTGCTGGCAGCAACTGTGTCAGAGCGTCGTAAAGATGAGCATGAGTGGCGTACAACTTGAGAGCAAGCGCTCGGGCAGTGCGATCTAGAGCCTTAGTGTACTGAACCAAAACCTGCGGGTCATAACGACGTCGCACGTAAGGGATACAGACAGCAGTGTAGTATCCACTCTCATCCCTAGCGGGGGCATACAGGATATATCTGAAAGCAGTCTCCTCCAAGCGACTGTGCTCTCCACAGAGACGGGCAATAGCAGTACATGCAGCATCATGGACTGCCATGTCAACAGTCACTCCAACACCATGAAAGGTGTGCATCGCAGTGATGGAGTTATTCTGCCGATCAAAGATACGAACCACAGCGTAGTACTACTCCTGGTTGAACTCGTGGTAGTCCTCGTAAACAGTGTACTCAGGGTACCAGCGATATCCCAACCTGGTCAAGAGGTCGACCAGAATAGCGGGGAATCCAGTCGCATCAACAGCCATAGTGTGGCGTATGAGCTGTCTTGCGGGACGCATCTGAAACAAAGGGGTGCAAGATGTCAAATGACAGTGTGAGAAGCCTATGATAACATTGAAAGGAATGTTTGCAGATAATCCAGCTCTCCGGGTGAATGTGATTACGAGAACCTAGCGTTAGAGTTAGCAAAATCTTTAACCCGAAAAGAAGAGAGATCAGAGTCCCAGAGTAAAGGAGATGAATAAAAGATCCTAAACCCATCCATTGGCGACGTGGGCCCGTAAGCCACACAGCCATGTTAGTAAAATCATTTTTCAAAGACTAGACTCAACTTCGGCCAAGGAGTTGGAAAGGGGGTTCCTACAGGCAGTCGGCTCTGATACCAACTTGTGACGCCCCCGACTCAATCGTGCACTAATCATACACGCAAATGCGCACGATCAAGCCCAGGGACTCACGGGAAGATATCACAACACAACTCTAGACACAAAAAAAAATACAAGCTTTATATTACAAGCCAGGGGCCTCGAGGGCTCGAATACATAAGCTTGAGTTACACAAGAGTCAGCGGAAGCATCAGTATTTGAGTACAGATATAAAGTTAAACAAGTCTGCCTTAAGAAGCCTGAGCAAAACAACGACACTAGATCGAAAAGGCGCAGGCCTCCTGCCTGGGAGCCTCCTATCTACTCCTGGTTGTCGGTCTCCACGTAGTAGTAGGCTCCGCCGGAGGGGTAGTAGTAGTCATCGACGGGATCAGCTGGCTCCGGGGCTCCGTCATCTGATCGCAGCAATCGGGTATAGGGGAAAAAGAGGTAGCAAAGCAACCGTGAGTACTCATCCAAAGTACTCGCAAGACTTACATCATAACTATGCTAAGTATGCATCGGTATCAAAGGGAAGGGGATGTATCTGTGGACTAGACTGCAGAAATGCCAGAATAGAGAGGAAAGCCTAGCCTATCGAAGACTGGCATCTTCAGCGTCTTGCAGCATTAGAAGAGTGCAGATTAGTAACATAACATATAGTAGTAAGAATATAGTAGCAATGCCCGGAGATCCTTCCTCGACTCCCTACGAGAAAGCAATTCCGGAGCTAACATATTACTTAAGCATCTCAAGTATCCAGTTCTAGTTGTAGAAGATCGGGATACTTTCCGAGCGTCCTGTTACCATGGACACGGCTATTCGAATAGATATACTTCCCTGCAGGGGTGCACCAACTTACCCAACACGCTCGATTAACTCTGGCCGGACACACTTTTATCGGCTCATGCCCGGCCTTGGCTGATCGACATGCCGTAGCCCTACGTAGGCTCAACAGAGAGGCCAGCACGCCGGTCTACACCCTAAGCGCTCAGGGGTCTTGAGCCCATCGCCCTTTGCACTCCTGCGCGTTGCGTATGCGGCCGGGACCAGACCTAGCCCCTGTATACACACGCAGGCTTTCACGGTCCACCCGGGCGCGCGCCGCTCAACTGCTGACGTCTGAAGAGCTTCGGCTGATACATACGACGCCGAGTGTTCATACTATTCCCGCGTGGTGGTTAGTGCGAAAAGGCCAGAGGCCTACTCAGATCACATATCCTAACCCATTAGTGTGTTGGGAGCTCGCGGTGACAATCAGTGATCCACGATCTGTGGTCCCGTCGCCCCGTCTCGCGGACTTACGACAAGGGCCAGGAATGCCCGGCCGTGCCACGTAATTATCACGCGGGTACCCTCCAGGTCAACCCGACTTCCCAAGAGACTGTCGGGAACTCAGGTCCACCTCTACCGGGGTGGTACCACCTGTCCCTTCAGTCCCGCAGTAACAGTACATGGGGGGGCAACAGTTAAAGGTAACCGTGTGGCCGTAACATCAAGAAGGTAATCCGAGGAATCACCCTCGAGGGATTCCCACTCGATGTAATCGTCAAGGTGAACCCGGAGGAATCACCCTCGATGGATTGACACTTGAGGGGTTGCACGACAGAGGCATCATCGGAGGTGGTGAAAGAGGAATCACCCTCGATAACCAACAACCGACTAGCTATGCTACAGAGATAACATCAGGAGTGAGGTAGGAGGTATCACCCTCGGCACTCGATAGTAACTCTGCTGAGTCATACAACTAAGGGGGTGTGTGGTGCTGTGTCGGTCTCTGCACATCGATCACGTTGATCGAAACATTCAGAAATGAAGCATGGCAACACGGACAAGGGTGCGGGGCCATTGATGGATCACTAACCAACCTATACTAAGCATTTAGGATAGCAGGTAAGGTATCAACAACAGTTACAAAAACAGGCTATGCATCAGAATAGGAGCAATCAAATGAAGTAGCAAAACCTAATGCAAGCATGAGAGAGAAAGAATGGGCGATATAGAAATGATCAAGGGGGTTTGCTTGCCTGGAAGCTCTGCTGAAAAGGTCTGGTCATCAGGGGCGTAGTCGTACACGGCAGCAACGTCGGTCTCTGGGTCCACCGGAGAGAAGAGGGGGAAGAAACAATAAATAAAAGCAAACAAAAGCAACACAGATGCATGGCATGGCAATAAGCTGCACTGGGTGTGACCTAACGCAGTGCTACATGTTAAAGACGGAGCGGGAAAATATCTGAGAATATTTTCCCGGCTTTAGACATCTGTCAGACAGATCAACCGGAGGGGAAGGTTCCATGTTTGCAGTGTTGTGGGCATGTGACAGCTTCATGGAGGGCATATTCGGATTCGTCTCCTTTTTCTGATCAACTTTCATGTAGAAAACTTTTTCATCCGAGCTACGGTTGAATTTCTACGATTTTCCGAAGTTTTAAATCATTTTCTTGATTTCTGGAAATAATTTAATTATTTAAATCCGAATTATCCAGAACAGTAAATTGCTAGAGGTACCCAGAAGTGTACCCAGCTGGTCAACAGAGAGGCTGACCAGTGGGCCCAGTTGACTGAGTCAACTGCCCAGTCAGCAGAGGCTGACTGGTGGGCCAGCTGCCTAGTCAGCAGGCTGACTGGACAGCCTTATCCACTGGAACAGTGGGCTGGGCCCACATGTCAGTGACTCAGGGCTAATTAGAGCTCATTTAAAATTAAACCGAGATTAATTAGTGGTGGGCCCCAGTTGTCAGTGAGATTAGCAGTAGATTAACACTAATTAAACCAATTGACACGCGGGACCCACATGACAGAGTCAGCGGGGCACGGTCAGCAAGTTGACCAAGGTCAACGCGGTCAAACGGGGCCAGGGGGCCCACTGGCAGTGACCCAGGTGGGCCCCAGGCCATGCCACGCTGGCGGCCGGCGCCGGAGTTGCTCCGGCGAGCCACGAACGTGGCGGAGCGGCTCGGGAGGCGGAGGTATTCGGCTACGGTGGACCAAATCGGGCGCGGTTACTCGCGTTCGAAAGCTGGCGGCATCGCGCATCGCGTGATGCTACGGGTTCGACCGGAGATGGCCGGAGCAGGGCGTAGCGCCGACGCTGGCGGCGGTGGTCTTCGGGAGCTTCGCGGAAACGGCGAACTAGCACGCGCGCGAGCGGTTTGAAGGGCCAGGACGCACTACTGGAGTGCCCCGAGCACAACGGTGTGCTCGGACGGCCATGGCAACGACGGGAGCAACGGCGGCGAGCCGCACGGCGGAGCTGGGCTCGGCCAACAAAGGCGGCAGGGCTAGACGCTGCAAAACGAAGGGGAGGCAGAGAGGTATCACGTCGCAGCTCACCTAGCAGCACACGAAAGGCCGGCGGAGGGTTAGTAGCAGCCGAGGTCGCCGGAGTTCGCCGGAGAAGAAGCTGCGGCCGAGGAAGAAGAGGAGCTCGATTCCTTCGCTGCCAAGCGTCCCGGCTCCAACCGATAGTCGAGGAAGAAGAAGCGGTGGCCGGCGCAACTCCCAGACAGCTTCTCCAGGCGCGCGGGCGCCGGTGGCCGCGGGATCTAAGCGACGCGGCGACGGCTGCGCTCGGATGAGCACAAAAGCGAGAGAGAGAGCGAGCGAGGGGGAAAATGGGGGCTAGGGTTTCGTTGACGGGCCGAGGGGATGCTCTTATACACGCGGGGCACGGAGGATGGCCAGCGCGTGGCCATCAGCGGCTCGGACGCGTGCGGCGCCGACACGCCAGGAGAGAGGCGGGAGGAGGGAGAAGGTAGGGGGAGTTGGGCTGGGCCTGGCACTGTTTGAACTTAAGCCCATATGCACAGTACATCCCAGCCTTTTTCCAATTTCTTTTTTTGTTTCTTTTACAGAGAGAGTTTTGCAATTTTGCGAGCTGTCAAATTGAGTTTTGTAAAATATGGGAATTAGCCACATAAATACAATGCAATATTTGGCACTGACACAAAAAGTTTGGGAGAGGTTTGAATTCATTTAATTTTTTCATAAATGAAATAGCATTTAAATATGTTGAAATAGCACTGATTTAATTGCTATAGCTCATTTTAGCAAATAGGTGATGTTGTTTTCCTTAACAAATAAATGTTATGGAATATTTGCTAAAACATGAACTATTTTTCAGCAACTTTTGTGCAACTTCAAATTTCACTTATAATTTGAATTGAATTCAGTGGTGGGATTTGAAATGAGATATGAATCAAAGATGATTAAGCTTTGCATAACAAAGTGACTTGGCTTAATCATGAGGGATTACTGTAGTGCATTACCCAGGGGTGTTATAAGTTCACTATAGGACTATGGGTATGAGGGGTTGTTTCATAGGCGCGTACACTATGGATAGGTCGGACTATCCGGAACTTCCGTCCATGGTTAGCGTCTGTCCTCCCCGCGCGGACATAAGCTAGCTACAAGTGGGACTGTGAACACGAGGTTACTTTTGCTTGATACTTTGATAGTACTCTTCAGGTCGTTCGAGAGGGATTGGGTCTTGACCTCTGGGATGGAAATCACTAGGCATGTCCTTCACTGGTTGTACCTGATAATGATGGTGATGACACGTTGCTTTCTTATTTAAGGCATTGCTTTGAGTTTCATCGCCCACTAAGAGCGAGTTCTACAATCTAGCCTTTAGTAGCTCGATCTTGCAACATCGACATTTCCATGTCGTTCCTATTCTTTGAGGGGGACAATGCTTTTGGAAAACTTATTCACAGTTGTGGTTTCACCAAAGGTGGTAGTTACCTAAAGTGTAGTGTACCGTTTCGATTCCTATGATAGGGGCATCTTTAGAACCAAAGAGTTATGTACTCTGTCAATCGAGCTATTGGGCATTCACTAAATTGTACTTCATCCGTTCACTATTATAAAATGTTCAAACTTTTCTAAATCAAACATATATAGACGCGTTTTAGTGTGTTAGTTCACCCATTTCATTCCATAAGTAATCTATTTTAAAATATTCAAAACGTCTTATAATAGTGAATAGAGGGAGTACCGGATTATGGACCCGGACCCCGGTCACTGATCTAACTAGATCAACAGTACATAGAAAGAAAAATTGGAATTTACATGTAGGATAAGTTTCAAATATACATGTAGAGGGGAGTCATATGTTCTTTATTTTTAGAACAATAGAGCCTAATATGTACTTCCTCTGTTCCAAATTATAACGTGTTTTAGTAGGCTATAAAATAACCTTAAAAAATAGAAGATACGTCCAATCTGTCTCCACCTCCTCTCCAAGAAAGAAATTAGGGTTCCTCTACCTCCCGTCGGCGGCACTGCCGGTCCGCCTCGTCTCCGGCAGCCCTAGGGCCATGGAGGCGTGGTGGACCTCGGTCCTTGTCGACGGGCCGGAGGGATCTTCCTTCATCTTCAGGTGTTTTTATGAGTTCATTTAGGGTTTGTGTCCTACTCAGGAAGACAAGACGGTGGCTCCCTGAAGATGGAATAAGGTTCTTCCCGCCTGCCCCCGTTCCGGTGATGCGTCTAGCGTAGTCGGAGGGCGTGTGGAGGTGTGTCTCCGCCGGATCTCGTGGGATTCGGTCGGTGCTGGTCTTTGGTGGATCCGTTTGGATCCAGCCTTTGTTCGTCTTCGCTCCTGTGTCTACAGGTTGGACTCTTTCGATCTATACTTCAGTTCATCGGCGACGGTTGCTGTTCTGGTGCGTTGGTCCTGTGGGGCCTTAGCACGACGACTTCCCGACTGTCTACTACAACAAGTTTGGCCCGGCTCCGGTGAGGGAGGGGTGATGACGATGGCGCGCCTTCGGCTCGCTCCAGTGCTTGCAGTCGTCGCTAGATTGTCTACGGACATGGATGTAATTTTTATTATTTTTGTGTTCTTTGTACTGTCATAGCATGATGAATAGATCGAAAGTTTTCTCGCTAAAAAATAAAATAAAATAACCTTAAAAAGGGTCATATAATTTGGGACGGAGGTATTATTTTCGTAACTAACAGTTGGCCACCCTGAACAGGTTGGTCGACAAACTTTATGGAGACATTCCACACGCCCGGGTGCGTGCGCCGCCTGATGCACTTAACTTGAAAAGTGGATGCAACTCTGCTTGCCGGCCTCATCATAATAAGACTGGTCGAATATTCGTTCTGATCATGTTAACTTTCTTATCACTAAGTGATGCATACGTGGTCCGATTGGGCATGCACGCATGTACCGCTACTAAACTAGTAGCAGTAGCTAGCGCGGACAGAGCGACTGATCATTGCAGCTGCAGAGCACGCGCCTGACTGACTACTACTGTAACAAGGCACATCAAATGACACGTGGTAATTACTCACTGAACGAAGGCTAATTAAGCACTAGGATAAGTCAGGATCATTACTCAGTGGAGACAGTTGCTGACGAGGAACGCTTGCGTGCCGCATGCGCTGCTTCCTCTGCTACGATGGCATGATCATGTCTTCCTCTGCGGTTAGCCGGGTTGCAGGTGAGGCCTGCATGCCTTGCGTGCTGCTGATGGATGGAATGATGGGAAGATTCCAGTAATTACTAACTAACCGAGCTCTTAGCATCTTTCTTTCAACCGAGATCCATGCATGATGACGAGGATGGGCGTGAGAGACAGAAAGGGGATTAATGTGATGTGTGGCCTGAGAGGTTAAAGGATGGACGGATGGATGGAATTGATGCCAAGATGATCGATCATAGCTTTACGGAATTGGGCTGTGGGATCAATGATGGTGTCGTCCAGCCTCGTCGCGGATGCCGCGCGTACGTACGTCCTGGTCCTCCACACAGTCTTTTCGCCCCAGGCTCCAAGGCTTGAGCTGCCCGGACAGATAATGTATCAACAGCTCCCCGGACGTGATTCTGAAAAAGGTTCACTGCATTGAAGACTCTTTTCTTTTTTGAAACAAGGCAAATACTTGCCCTTTTTTTTTTTTTTTTTTTTGAGAAACCCTTTTCATTAGTTAAAAAAAGAGATATGTTACACGATAGCCGCAAAATGGCAAAAGCCTAATCAAATTACTCCCACAGCATTGCATTACTAAATGCTTGGCCCCCGTAATGGCCCAAAGAGAGACTTCATCTTTGATGTTCCGTGTGATGATCACCACCAGCGTCGCCTCGTTCCTAATAACGCGTGTATTCCTTTTCTTTCAAATTTCCCATCCAACAAGAAGAAGCGAAGAAGACAGGGCTTTCATAGGTTGAGGATTGTGAGTGAGAATCTCATCCACACAAGATTTGACCGTGTCAACCCGTGCCAAAGAGCCGTGGATGTTGAGTATCGTGATTGTTTAGGAAACATAGATAGACTAGGATTTGTTCCTGTCTTGACTTGTACTCCAAGATGATCATGTACTCCTATATATATGCCCACGGGGCTCAAGCAATACAACAACTATTCCACCAAATCCCTCTCTCCCTTTTAACATGGTATCTGCCGCAAGTTCCTAGCCCTAGCCGCCGCCACCGCTTCCGCACCGCGCGCCGCCCCCGGGGCGGTCAGCCTCCATGACCGTCGCCGGGGGCCGCGCCGCCCGTACCTAGGGTTCGTCCGCCGGTCGTGTTGACCGGCTGCCCTAGCGAGTCTTTTCCCCGATCTCTTGATCCGGGGTTTTCTCTCTTCCGCCGGTCATCTTGATCGGTGTTTTCTTTTTGGTTTTCCGATCTTAGATTGGTTTGCGTCGCCCGCCGCCGCCGTCGACCACCGTGCCTCTACTCCGACATCGGCCCGACCCGGCTTCTCCACCGACCCGGCGGCCCCTCAACGCCGTCGTTCGTGCGCTGGCACGTCCGTCGATCTACGCCGGCCGTCATCGCCCTGCTCCGATTGGGACTCCTGCATCGCCCTGACCCGACGGCCTCGCGCCATGCGGCGGCCCATCACAGCCGTCGTTCGTGCACCGGCCTTCCCGTCGATCTTCACCGTCGCCTCGTCCGGTCGCGCACTGGCTGCCTCGGGCCGGCTGCGTCGGGCCGGCTCCCGGCTCCGTCCTAGCCGGCTGCCTCGCGCCGGCTGTGTCGGCCTTGTCGGCTACCTCACGCCGGCCGCTTCGGGCCGGTTGTCGGGACGCCTGCGTCGCGCCGCCTGCTTTGGGCCGACTGCTTCGGGCCGGCTGCGTCGGGCCAGCTACCGGATCCGGCCGTCACCCCGCCTCCACCGAGCGACGTCCACGACCTCGCGCGCGGTCAGATTGATCACCCGCTCGCTGTCGCGATCCGCCTCATCTACGCCGTGCGACCGACCTGGCCCGTCGGTTGCGCGCGCGCCGCAGGTCCCGTGAAGACTGTCCCGAGTAAAGCGCGCCCCTCCACCGATCGAGCATCGGGCTGCTGTTGCGTCGCCCCGTCGGGCCACAACGCCGCCGCCCCATGGTTCTCCTCGCGGCTGCACCGACTCGTCCGTTGCCGCTACATCGCCCCTTCGGGCCGTAGTGCCGCGACACGTGGTCCCCGTGACCTGCGAGCCGCCGCTACATCGCCCCTTCGGGCCGTAGTGCCGCGACACGCGGTCCCCGCGACCTGCGAGCCGCCGCTACACTGCCCCTTCGGGTTCTAGTGTCGCGACACGCGGGTCCCCTCCGCCGCCCGAGGCCGTCCCCGTGGCTGCACCGATCTGCGCACCACTGCTGCATCGCCCCTTCGGGGCGTAGCGCCGCGGCGCGCGTGTTGGGGAACGTTGCATGGGAAACAAAAATTTTCCTACGCACACATAAGATCTATCCATGGTGATGAGCATCTACGAGAGGGAGAGTGAATCTACATACCCTTGTAGATCGCTAAGCGGAAGCGTTAATAAACGCGGTTGATGTAGTCGAACGTCTTCGCGATCCAAATCGCCGAGCGTCCCGCGATCCAATCACGATCCTTCCGATCTAGTGCCGAACGGACGGCACCTCCGCGTTCAACACACGTACGGCTTGATGACGCCTTCACCTCCTCGATCCAGCGAGCGATGGTGAAGTAGTGGTTGAGTTCCAGCAGCACGACGGCGTGGTGATGGTGGTGAGGAACAATCTCTGCAGGGCTTCGCCAAGCACTACGGAGATTATGACGGAGGAACTAGAGGGCTAGGGTTGCCGGCACACGGCTTGGGAAATCCTGATGTATCCCGTGTGCTAGCCCTGCCCCTCTATTTATATGTTGAGCCTTGGGGTCTAAACTTGGAGTAAAAGCCTCCTCCGGGTCGGTTTTGCCCGCACAAGGTCGGTTTGGCCCGCAGGAAAAGAGTCCAATTCGGACCCTGCCGAATCGTGCACAGCCGCGCACAAGCGGTAGTACCGCTTGGGCGGTAGTACCGCTTCACACAAGCGGTAGTACCGCTCGGGCGGTAGTACCGCTTCACCAAGCGGTAGTACCGCTTACGCGGCAGCAAAACTACTTTTGCACTTTCCAATACCTTGTGGGCTTTATCCCTTTGGCTCATATAAAGTGTTGCTGCACCCGAACACTTCGGTAAACATCCGGAACCCATTCCGGTGAACTCTGGAACTCTTCCGGAGATCGAAACACTATTATCACATATATCAATCTTTACCTCCGGACTCTTCCGGAGATCTTCGTCATGTCCGGGATCTTATCCGGGACTCCGAACAACTTTCGGTCACCAACATAATAACTCAATTATACTAATCGTCACCAAACGTTAAGTGTGTAGACCCTGCGGGTTCGAGAACTATGTAGACATGACCGAGACACCTCTACGGCCAATAACCAATAGCGGGACCTGGATGCCCATATTGGCTCCTACATATTCTACGAAGATCTTTATCGGTCGAACCTCTATGTCAAGGATTCAGTTAATCCCGTATGCTGTTCCCTTTGTTCTTCGGTATGTTACTTGCCCGAGATTCGATCGTCGGTATCACTATACCTAGTTCAATCTCGTTACCGGCAAGTCTCTTTACTCGTTCCGTAATACAAGATCTCGTGGCTAACACTTTAGTCACATTGCTTGCAAGGCTCATTGTGATGTTGTATTACCGAGTGGGCCCTGAGATACCTCTCCGTCATACGGAGTAACAAATCCCAGTCTTGATCCATGCCAACCCAACAGACACCCTCGGAGATACCTGTAGAGCACCTTTATAGTCACCCAGTTACGTTGCGACGTTTGATACACACAAGGTATTCCTCCGGTGTTAGTGAGTTGCATGATCTCATGGTCAAAGGAACAGATACTTGACATGCAGAAAACAATAGCAATAAACTGACACGATCAAATGCTACGTTTACAGTTTGGGTCTTGTCCATCACATCATTCTCCTAATGATGTGATCCCGTTATCAAATGACATCTCATGTCAATGGCTAGGAAACCTTAACCATCTTTGATCAACGAGCTAGTCAACTAGAGGCTTACTAGGGACACAGTGTTGTCTATGTACCCACACATGTATTTGAGTTTCCAATCAATACAATTATAGCATGGATAATAAACGATTATCATGAACAAGGAAATATAATAATAACCAATTTATTATTGCCTCTAGGGCATATTTCCAACAGTCTCCCACTTGCACTAGAGTCAATAATCTAGTTCACATCACTATGTGATTTACATTGTAATGAATCGAACACCCATGCAGTTCTGGTGTTGTTCATGTTTAGCCCTTGGAAGAGGTTTAGTCATCGGATCTGCAACATTTAGATCCGTGTGTACTTTGCAAATATTTATGTCGTCCTCCTTGATATAATCGCGGATGGAATTGAAACGTCGCTTTATGTGTCTGGTCCTCTTGTGAAATCTTGGTTCCTTGGCTAGAGCAATGGCACCAGTATTATCACAAAACAGAGTCATTGGGTTAAGTGCACTAGGCACTACTCCAAGATCTGTCATGAACTCCTTCATCCAGACACCTTCCTTCGCCGCCTCCGAGGCAGCGATGTACTCCGCTTCGCATGTAGAATCTGCTACCACGCTTTGCTTGGAACTGCACCAGCTAACCGCACCCCCATTAAGAATAAATACGTATCCGGTTTGCGACTTAGAGTCATCCGGATCAGTGTCAAAGCTTGCATCGACGTAACCCTTTACGACGAGCTCTTGATCACCTCCATAAACGAGAAACATGTCCTTAGTCCTTTTCAGGTACTTCAGGATATTCTTGACCGCCGTCCAGTGTTCCATTCCTGGATCACTTTGAAACCTTCCGGTCATACTTATGGCAAGGCTGACATCGGGTCTTGTGCACAGCATTGCATACATGATAGAGCCTATGGCTGAAGCATAGGGGATGACACTCATCTTTTCTCTATCTTCTGCAGTCACTGGGCATTGAGTCTTACTCAACTTCACACCTTGCAAAACAGGCAAGAACCCCTTCTTGGACTGATCCATTTTGAACTTCTTCAAAATCTTATCAAGGTATGTGCTTTGTGAAAGTCCTATTAAGCGTCTTGATCTATCTCTATAGATCTTGATGCCTAATATGAAAGCAGCTTCTCCTAGGTCCTTCATTGAAAAACTCTTGTTCAAATATTCCTTTACGCTTTCCAGCATTTCTATATTGTTTCCAATCAGCAATATGTCATCCACATATAATATTAGAAACGCTATAGAGCTCCCACTCACTTTCTTGTAAATACAAGCTTCTCCGTAAACTTGTATAAACTCGAACGCTTTGATCACTTCATCAAAGCGAAGATTCCAACTCCGAGATGCTTGCACCAGTCCATAAATGGATCGCTGGAGTTTGCAAACATGATTCTGACGGACTTAAGCATCGCTACGGGTGAGAAGGTCTCATCGTAGTCAACTCCTTGAACTTGTGAAAAACCCTTTGCCACAAGTCGAGCTTTATAGACGGTGACATTACCGTCCGCGTCCGTCTTCCTCTTAAAGATCCATTTGTTCTGAATGGCCTTACGCCCTTCAGGTAATACTTCCAAAGTCCATACTTTGTTTTCATACATGGATCCCATCTCGGATTTCATGGCCTCTAACCACTTCTCGGAATCCGGGCCCATCATCGCTTCTCCATAGCTCGTAGGTTCATCGTTGTTTAACAACATGACCTCTAAGACAGGGTTGCCGTACCACTCAGGAGCAGTACGCGTCCTTGTCGACCTACGAGGTTTGATAGCAACTTGATCCAAAGCTTCATGATCATCATCATTAACTTCCTCTTCAGCTAATGTAGGCTCGACAGAAACAACTTTCTGCGTTGCGCTACTCTTAGGTTGAAGTAAAGGTTCAATAACCTCATCAAGTTCTATCTTCCTCCCACTCAATTCTTTCGAGAGAAACTCTTTCTCAAGAAATGTTCCGTTTTTAGCGACAAACACTTTGCCTTCGGATCTGAGGTAGAAGGTATACCCAACTGTCTCTTTTGGGTATCCTATGAAGACGCATTTCTCCGCTTTGGGTTCCAGCTTTTCAGGCTGAAGCTTTTTGACATAAGCATCACATCCCCAAACTTTAAGAAACGACAGCTTTGGCTTCTTGCCAAACCAAAGTTCATATGGCGTCGTCTCAACGGATTTCGATGGTGCCCTATTTAAAGTGAATGCAGCTGTCTCTAATGCATAACCCCAAAACGATAGTGGCAAATCGGCAAGAGACATCATAGATCGCACCATATCCAATAAAGTTCGATTACGACGTTCGGACACACCATTACGCTGTGGTGTTCCAGGCGGTGTCAATTGTGAAACAATTCCACACTGTCTTAAGTGACTGCCAAACTCATAACTCAGATATTCTCCTCCTCGATCAGATCGTAGGAATTTAATCTTCTTGTTACGATGATTCTCAACTTCACTCTGAAATTGTTTGAACTTTTCAAATGTTTCAGACTTGTGTTTCATTAAGTAAATATACCCATATCTACTTAAGTCATCAGTGAAGGTGAGAAAGTAACGATAACCACTGCGCGCTTCAATACTCATCGGACCGCACACATCAGTATGTATGATTTCCAATAAGTCACTTGCCCGTTCCATTATTCCAGAGAACGGCGTTTTAGTCATCTTGCCCATGAGGCATGGCTCACATGTGTCAAGTGATTCAAAATCAAGTGACTCCAAAAGTCCATCAGCATGGAGCTTCCTCATGCGTTTTACGCCAATATGACCTAAACGGCAGTGCCACAAGAAAGTGGTATTATCATTATCAATTCTACATCTTTTGGCATCAATGTTATGAACATGTGTATCATTACTATCGAGATTCAATAAGAATAAACCCCTCACATCGGGTGCATGACCATAAAAGATATTACTCATATAAATAGAACAACCATTATTCTCTGATTTAAATGAGTAACCGTCTCGCAATAAACAAGATCCAGATATAATGTTCATGCTTAACGCAGGCACCAAATAACACTTATTTAGGTTCATCACTAATCCCGACGGTAATCGAAGAGCGAGCGTGCCAACGGCGATCACATCAACCTTGGAACCATTTCCCACGCGCATCGTCACTTCGTCCTTTGCCAGCCTCCGTCTATTCCGCAGTTCCTGTTTTGAGTTGCAAATATGAGCAACCGCACCGGTATCAAATACCCAGGCACTACAACGAGAGTTGGTAAGGTACACATCAATAACATGTATATCATATATACCTTGTTTGTTGTTGGCCGCCTTCTTGTCAGCCAAATACTTGGGGCAATTCCGCTTCCAGTGTCCAGTTCCCTTGCAATGAAAACACACAGTTTCTGGTTTGGGTCCAGCCTTGGGTTTCTTCACGAGAGGAGCAACTGCTTTGCCACTCTGCTTGGAGTTACCCTTCTTACCCTTGCCATTTTTCTTGAAACTAGTGGTTTTATTGACCATCAACACTTGATGCTCCTTCTGAATTTCAGACTCAGCGACTTACAGCATCGCAAACAGCTCGGCGACTGACTTGTTCATCCCGTGCATGTTATAGTTCAACACGAAGCTCTTGTAGCTAGGTGGCAATGATTGAAGAACTCTGTCAGTGATAGCCTCTGGCGGAAGGGGCATCCCTAACTCAGCCAGACGGGTGGAGTACCCAGACATTCTGAGCACGTGATCACTGATAGACCTGTTCTCCTCCATCTTGCAAGCATAGAACTTATCGGAGATCTCATATCTCTCGATCCGGGCATTCTTCTGAAAGATAAACTTCAACTCCTGGAACATCTCATATGCTCCATGACGTTCAAAACGTCTTTGAAGTCCCGGTTCTAAGCCATACAACATTGCACATTGAACTATTGAGTAATCATCAGAACGAGCCTGCCAGGCGTTCACAACGTCTAGAGACTCAACTGGAGCGGGTGGATCACCAAGCGGTGCATCAAGGACATAAGCCTTCTGGGAAGCCGTAAGGATAATCCTTAGATTACGGGCCCAGTCCACAAAGTTACTTCCATCATCTTTCAACTTAGCTTTCTCTATGAACGCATTAAAATTCAGGGGTGCTACTGCGCGAGCCATGATCTACAACATAAATATTGCAAAGACAACTTAGACTATTGTTCTTAGATAATGAGTTTAGTTAATCATATTACTTAAAAACTCCCACTCAAATTGACATCCCTCCGATCATTCGAGTGTAACATGATCAAATCCACCAACTCAAGTCCGATCATCACGTGAGTTGAGGTGGTTTCAATGGTGAACATCTTCATGTTGATCATATCTACTATATGACTCATGTTCGACCTTTCGGTCTCTTGTGTTCCGAGGCCATGTCTGTACATGCTAGGCTCGTCAAGTTTAACCCGAGTGTTCCGCACGTGCAACATGGCTTGCACCCGTTGTATGCGAACGTAGAGTCTATCACACCCGATCATCACGGCGTGTCTCGAAACGACGAACTTTCGCAACGGTGCACACTTGGGGAGAACACAATTTATCTTGAAATTTAAGTGAGGGATCACCTTATAATGCTACCGTCGTCCTAAGCAAAATAAGATGCATAAAAGGATTAACATCACATGCAAATCATAAGTGACATGATATGGCCATGAACTTGTGCTTTTGATCTCCATCTCCAAAGCACCGGCATGATCTCCATCGTCACCGGCATGACACCATGATCTCCATCATCTTGATCTCCATCAACGTGTCGCCATAAGGTTGTCGCGCCGACTGTTGCTTCCACGACTATAGCTAACGTTTAGCGATAAAGTAAAGCATTACATAGCGCTTAATGATTGACACGCAGGTCATACAATAATTAAAGACAACTCTATGGCTCCTGCCAGTTGCCGTACTCATCGACATGCAAGTCGTGATATTCTATACAACACATGATCATCTCATACATCACATATATCTCATCATGTAATTGGCCATATCACATCACAACATACCCTGCAAAAACAAGTTAGACGTCCTCTAATTGTTGTTGCAAATTTTACGTGGCTGCTACGGGTTTGCAAGAACCGTTCTTACCTACGCAAAACCACAACGTGGTGTAGTGATTGCTTTTTGATCTTCTAAAAGAACCCTCTTCATTGAACCGATTCAACTAAAGTGAGAGAGACAGACACCCGCCAGTCACCTTTATGCAACAAGTGCACGCAGCGGTAAAACCAGTCTCGCGTAAGCGTACGCGTAATGTCGGTCCGGGCCGCTTCATCTCACAATGCCGCTGAATCAAGTATCAACTAGTAACGGCAAGCAATATGTATACACCCACGCCCACAACTCGTTTGTGTTCTACTCGAGATCTCATCTACGCATAGACCTGGCTCATGATGCCACTGTTGGGGAACGTTGCATGGGAAACAAAAATTTTCCTACGCACACATAAGATCTATCCATGGTGATGAGCATCTACGAGAGGGAGAGTGAATCTACATACCCTTGTAGATCGCTAAGCGGAAGCGTTAATAAACGCGGTTGATGTAGTCGAACGTCTTCGCGATCCAAATCGCCGAGCGTCCCGCGATCCAATCACGATCCTTCCGATCTAGTGCCGAACGGACGGCACCTCCGCGTTCAACACACGTACGGCTTGATGACGCCTTCACCTCCTCGATCCAGCGAGCGATGGTGAAGTAGTGGTTGAGTTCCAGCAGCACGACGGCGTGGTGATGGTGGTGAGGAACAATCTCTGCAGGGCTTCGCCAAGCACTACGGAGATTATGACGGAGGAACTAGAGGGCTAGGGTTGCCGGCACACGGCTTGGGAAATCCTGATGTATCCCGTGTGCTAGCCCTGCCCCTCTATTTATATGTTGAGCCTTGGGGTCTAAACTTGGAGTAAAAGCCTCCTCCGGGTCGGTTTTGCCCGCACAAGGTCGGTTTGGCCCGCAGGAAAAGAGTCCAATTCGGACCCTGCCGAATCGTGCACAGCCGCGCACAAGCGGTAGTACCGCTTCACACAAGCGGTAGTACCGCTTGGGCGGTAGTACCGCTTCACACAAGCGGTAGTACCGCTCGGGCGGTAGTACCGCTTCACCAAGCGGTAGTACCGCTTACGCGGCAGCAAAACTACTTTTGCACTTTCCAATACCTTGTGGGCTTTATCCCTTTGGCTCATATAAAGTGTTGCTGCACCCGAACACTTCGGTAAACATCCGGAACCCATTCCGGTGAACTCTGGAACTCTTCCGGAGATCGAAACACTATTATCACATATATCAATCTTTACCTCCGGACTCTTCCGGAGATCTTCGTCATGTCCGGGATCTTATCCGGGACTCCGAACAACTTTCGGTCACCAACATAATAACTCAATTATACTAATCGTCACCAAACGTTAAGTGTGTAGACCCTGCGGGTTCGAGAACTATGTAGACATGACCGAGACACCTCTACGGCCAATAACCAATAGCGGGACCTGGATGCCCATATTGGCTCCTACATATTCTACGAAGATCTTTATCGGTCGAACCTCTATGTCAAGGATTCAGTTAATCCCGTATGCTGTTCCCTTTGTTCTTCGGTATGTTACTTGCCCGAGATTCGATCGTCGGTATCACTATACCTAGTTCAATCTCGTTACCGGCAAGTCTCTTTACTCGTTCCGTAATACAAGATCTCGTGGCTAACACTTTAGTCACATTGCTTGCAAGGCTCATTGTGATGTTGTATTACCGAGTGGGCCCTGAGATACCTCTCCGTCATACGGAGTAACAAATCCCAGTCTTGATCCATGCCAACCCAACAGACACCCTCGGAGATACCTGTAGAGCACCTTTATAGTCACCCAGTTACGTTGCGACGTTTGATACACACAAGGTATTCCTCCGGTGTTAGTGAGTTGCATGATCTCATGGTCAAAGGAACAGATACTTGACATGCAGAAAACAATAGCAATAAACTGACACGATCAAATGCTACGTTTACAGTTTGGGTCTTGTCCATCACATCATTCTCCTAATGATGTGATCCCGTTATCAAATGACATCTCATGTCAATGGCTAGGAAACCTTAACCATCTTTGATCAACGAGCTAGTCAACTAGAGGCTTACTAGGGACACAGTGTTGTCTATGTACCCACACATGTATTTGAGTTTCCAATCAATACAATTATAGCATGGATAATAAACGATTATCATGAACAAGGAAATATAATAATAACCAATTTATTATTGCCTCTAGGGCATATTTCCAACAGCGCGGTCCTCTCGGCCGTCCCTGCGCGTCGACTTCCACGTGGTATGCATCGCGCCGCCTCCCTTGGCGCGGGAACGCCACCGTCCGCGCTGGTCTTCGTCACGCTGTCGGGTTCTTCGTCGCCTACTTTGAGCATCGCCGCCGCGCTCCTAACCAGCCGCCGCCGCCGCCGTCAGGCCGTCGCCGCCGCTCTTCTTCGGCGCCGCTGCAGCTCGCTCACCCGAGCCGCGCCGCCAGTCCACCCCCTTCTTCTTCGTCCAGCACCAGCTCATCGCCAGCGTCGCCGTCGTCTACCCCGACCACTTCATCTACTCCGACCACCGCGGGCGACATCGGCTTCTCGCCGATTTGTGCCGCAACCGTCGTCGAGTCCTTCTCTGCTAGCCTCCTCGACATGGCGTACAAGTTGTGTGCAGGTCCCCGTCTACGCATGCCCGGTGCTGGCAACACCAACGCGTGCCTTCGTCCCCGATGTGTTCCTAGGTCTGGCAAGTCTGGAGCGACGCATCGCCAACATCGACTTCGTCCGTCTACGCATGCCCGGTGCTGGCAACACCGATGCGTGCCTTCATCCACGACGTGTCCCCGGACTTGGCAATTCCGGCGCGACGCGTCTCAACTTCGTCTTCTTCCTGGCGCACCACTACTTCGACATCACTGCGCCCATGACTAACTCGGCGCCTCCTTGCGCCCGCGGCTCCTCGGCGACTCCCTCGACACCGGCTACCCTGACTCGACATTGACCACGGCATTCTTCGCACGGCTACCTCGACCACGGCTACACCACCCTACGCTCTCGGCTACCTCGACAAACGGCACAAAGGGCTACCGCCTTGCTTGAGCAACCTCGTCGGTTTCTACTCCAGCTACGACTTCCGCGATGCATCGACCGTTACGACTGTGGGGGGATGGCCGTCGGCTTACCTTCGGATTCTTCTACAGCCTCACCGTCTGCGTCGCTACCGTTGTGACTGCGGGGGGATGTTGAGTATCGTGATTGTTTAGGAAACATAGATAGACTAGGATTTGTTCCTGTCTTGACTTGTACTCCAAGATGATCATGTACTCCTATATATATGCCCACGGGGCTCAAGCAATACAACAACTATTCCACCAACCCCTCTCTCCCTTCTAACAGTGGAGACATGAAGATTGAGCCAGGAGAACACCTCATTCCATACACAGACAGAGAACCTGCACTTAAAGAGGAGGTGAGCCGCAGATTCCTGCACTTGATTGCATAGCGGGTATCGGTCCCAGTTTGACCATCCTCGGCATTGGAGCCTATCCGTCGTCCATATCCTGTTTTGAGTTACTAGCAAAGCGAAGAATTTGCACTTGGGGTGGGGGTGGGGGTAGGGGGGGCAAACCTTCCAGGCCGTAGCATGTAAACTTGAGTGTGTGAGGCCTGCAAACTGTGCCATATAGGCAGATTTAGCGGAGCAATTTCCATCGTTGGCGAGCTTCCACATAATGGTATCCTTGGCGCCTGGCTGGATGATGATGTTCGCAAGCTTCTCCCAAAGAGTCGTGAATTGGTGGAGGTGCTCAAGCATGAGGCCTCTTTGGGTATGGATTTGTGTTATCCAGTGTCATTCCATCAAAGCCATGGCAACCGACCCTCATTTCTTACGGGATATCTCAAAAATCTTAGGTGCAATGTCTTTGGGTCTGAGACCCTCCAGCCAAGACGACTCCCAAAATTTTGCCTTATTTCCATCACCGATCACCACCTTGGTTGCAATCGCGAAAAGATCACGGTCCTCGACCGTGCAAGGTGTCCCCATTCCACACCACGCCCTTGGTGGATCATCCCGGTCAAGCCAAAGCCATCGTAGCCAAAGAGCAGTGGCAAACTTCCCAAGATTCAAAATGCCAAGACCTCCATATTCCTTTGGTTTGCAAACTTGATCCCAATTGACTTTGCGCTGGTCACCCGTCACCTTGTCAGTTCCCGCCCAAAGATAGGCTGGCCTCAACCCATTGATCTTTTTTAGAACCTCCACCGGAAGGTCCAGTGGTGTAATGTGGTAGATGGCCACCGTCGTAAGGACCGTCTTGACCAAGGTAATGTGACCCGGGATAGCAACATGCTTTGCTCTCCAAGGCGCCAATTTACCGGCAGCTTTGTCTTCCAGATGTTGTAAATGAATTCTCTTTAATCTTTTGACCGCGAGAGGGACCACATTAAAGAGTCGTGTATCTAATTCAAGGTTTTGTTTACCGAATAGGTAATTGAACTAGCCACAGGTTTAGCATTGCACCAGGGCTTTGCACGCTCTTAAATAAGAGATGCTATATTATTTAACTACTGCACGAGTGTTTAAATTCAAAATTTTAAAAATATTTTGGTCTTTTTTTGCTTGGCGAATGTGTCTAGCGTCGTCGGAGGGCTTATGGAGGTGTTGTCTTCGGCGAATCTCATGTCAGTGTTGGTCTGTGTGGATCTCTGTGGATCCAGTCTTCGTTCGTGTGCCTACAACTTGGATCTTTCTAATCTAATGCTTCATTGTAATGTTATGACAGTTGATCAATAGATGGGAGAATCCAACTAAATATTGATCAATAGATGGGAGAATCCAACTAAAATTGTAGAGGGGCCAGTTAATTGGTCCTTTGATTCATAGGATCAGATCCCATAGGAATTTTTGCTATGGAATCTTTTGTACTACATATCATAGGAAATCTTTTTGTTTTGCGAAAACATTTCATAAGAAATCTAACATCCACTCCAACCTCATTTTACAAATCCTTTGTTTTTTCGATGACATCAAACACTCCTTACTAATCCTATAGGATTCAAATGGGCATGCCATTCCAATCCTATACTTTTCCTATTACTACGTTTTTTGAATCCTACGAATCAAATAAACCCTAAACATTTCATGCCACACCAAATTCGGAAGCCCACGGCCCGCCGAGACTTCTAGGGTCCGGCGAAGCGAGCTTTGATCTGGACATGCATAATTAGCTTGCCCTGAAGCAAGATTAGCTCAGTTCATTTCAGGCCTTCCTCTGCCTGCAGCATCCAAGAAGACTCCAAGCGCGTAGAAGAAAAGGCATCTTCTTGAATGCTGGTATGCGTGCGCTGCAGGAGCTTGGCCTGCCTCCGAGCCTAGCCAGTATCTTTACGCAGCAGGACTTGAATGCGACTGCCCTTCTTCTTCGCCGATCGATCCCTGAGCGAAGCTGAGCTGAGCTGAGCTCGCTTGTTTTCCTCCGCCTTTCGCTGCTGGACTGCGTGGTACCTGTGCAACGCATGTGCATGTCAGTTCAGTGCAGGTCAAGTGTCAACTACATGTACTAGAAGATGCCATTGCTGTGCTCGCCATGTGTGTGTACCTTTGTAACTACTGGTCAACAACTGAATACCCGTAGCATCATGTCATGCGTACCAAGTCCCAGCTCACGCTTGAGGTTGAGGTGGTGGCAACATCAGCTGCTACCATCTATCTCTGTGCTTACCACTAAACAGTCAATGATTAGTACAGTATGAGAATTAGAAGAAGAGAAACTGCTGGCCTGTCACGGGTGGGCCCCACGACGAGCGCACGGCAGGACTGAGGCCGCGCAGCGAGAATCTCACACTGTTTCTGTTTGGAGCTGAGCTGATGGAGACCGTGAAGCCAACCCCCATTCAAGGCAACACAGCGAAATTTGTCTCTGGTTGCGTGTCCATCATTGGCTTGGCTTGCTGCCGCAGCCACCGGAGGTGATCAAGCAAGCTAAGCTACTGTGCTTCCGGTGGGCCCCAGCAACAGTGACCCGTCTACAGCTTGATTAATTAGCAGGCAGATTTAGTTAGTTATCCAGAGTGTGAGACGGCAGTTGCCGAGTTATCTAGAGTCCTGGTATTAGAGTGTGAGACGGCACATGATCGAGGTACGGAGTATTAGAGGGGGCATTCTCTTTCCCGTTTTCACTTTCTTGTGCCAATAGAGCCCCAAGAAATTCATCCAAGGACGTGGTGTAGAGTATAATTTTCTTCCCTGGTATTGACGCAGCCAGGACTGGCAGATTGAGGGACTTGTTTAACACTTTTATACTGGTCGGTGCCACTCCACTATGAAGCTGTGTGCCATAATTTTTTCGCTCGGCATCGGTGACTCTTTTAAGTTAATATCCTATCATGTTAATTGACGTGGTTTTACCATCAATAATCTGGCATTCTTTTCGTAAACTCCAAAATACTTCTGCAAGTGGAAACCTCGCGAAAACATATAAAAAAGGTGCGCGAACGCGATAAAATCCGAAGAATCCTATAGCTACGGAACTAAATAAGAGGTGCAAATTAACGTAAAATTTGGACTCATCACCTGTTGAGACATACTGGCGAACAAAGAGCAGGCACCGAATTGATCCACGCCCGGCATCCGCGATCGAACAAGCTGCATGGATGCCGAGTCGGAGAAATGGAGCAGCACCGCTTGATGTTGACGCAATATGGTACGTGCACGGCGGAAGAGGTCGGGGGATGCCGGCAGGGCTACTTGGCGACGTAGAAGTAGGGAGGCTGATATTGCTCCGGCCAGGACGACATGTGCATGGACGGAGATGGCGGGGGCGCCCTGCGTCCCAGGACCGACCCGACCCGACCATTGCACCCCGTACCGGGCCCCGCCCGCCTTCCCTGCCGCCCTTCTTTTTTCGCCCGCCATGTCCTTTACCTCTGCTTTAAGGCGGCAGGCTTGTCGTTTCACCGAGTTGATCTTTCGGGCAGCCACCTTCTTCGGATCCTCTACCCCCGACGTCTCTGGTAGCTTTTCATACGGGTCCATGCAGCAGCAGCGGCGAAAAGGGTGGGAATTGGGGTGGAGAGAGGCAAGATGGTAGTGGAGAGGGTGGAGAAAGGACGTTTTGCCGCACAATTCAGACCGCTCCAAATGCGACGGGCTCCGCCTCAGTTTTGGGTGGGCCAGAGTCCTACGTGGCGGATGTCCGGACTCCCGCAAAGCCCCCCTGGTTTGCTTCTGGTTTGCGAAAAAACAAACACCTGGACTGGTCCGCACACAAATGCAGGACAACGTTAGATGGCTTGCAGCGTCCGGACAACTAGGTCCGAACGTTTGGTTTGCAAGCGATTTGAGGGTCCACATTGAAGATGCCTTGAAGCCTAATCAAGTTAAAGGATGCAAATCAACACAACATGACGATTAGAAAAGCACACACACATTAGGCCAATACATATTAAGTTCTCAACAACCACCGTGGATTGTCAATCTGACCAAAACAACGCTGTTGTTGCACAATCATCCAATTTCAGAAGTAACCTTCAATTTTTTTTGCATTGTATCTTTCTTTTTGCATTGTACGATTAATAAAAAATTATCGTAGAAGGTTCAAAAAGAAAAACTTCAGACGTGTGTCACAAGTGTGTGTGTGTGTGGGGGGGGGGGGGGGGGGGAGGGGGTGTTCACAGATCGTCTTTTTTGGCACCAAAAAAAGGTAGAATGGACAACCTTTTCCTATATTTCTTGACATACATGAAAAGAGAAGGCAAAAACTAACAAAAGCAGATGAGGACTGTTGGTCCAGAAAAGACAAGAAGAATGTAGATCAGGTCATGTATTGTCACATTATTGGTACATCTGCCAGTGATAAAAATTTCACGCATTGTGGAGCCTAGGCCTTTACTTGTGACAGCAACTGGATAAATACAGTATAATATTTCAACGTTGTGGCATGTTGTTTTCCTATCTACCTTCTCGGCATCGTCCCGGCAAGATTCCATAGTCGGAAGTTTAGTGAGAGGATGCATAGTGTTGTGAATTATTGGATAATAAGACGTAGGTGTGACAAACTTCAACAGCAACCATCTAAATGTGTGTTGCTACCGAATAAAAGAAAAAACTTCAGATATCTAGTGGATCTACTTCTTTTATGAGCATGAGCGTCAAGCCAAAATTTGTGCAACCTCGTGGCAAGCGTCAAAGTTCTCGTCTCTGCCGACTACGATCCACGTCATAAACCATATTAGATTCTGATATTTATTAAAGAAGAATAGGTGCAGTTGAAGAATTAGTGAAAGATCTACAAAATAAATTAACTCTGTACACCATATCGCTACTTACTACAGGTACTTGACTGCGTGATCACCACAAGAAAATGGTTCAACAAGGCATAATTGCATATTTCATACAACAGGGGCTTGTTTGATTGTTTATGTCAAAACAAGAACTTATTTGTGAATAACATGAAATCCAAATAATAAAATTTCAAGTTTGGCATGTCCAATGGCTCGTGTGTGAGATGCATGACCTAATACATAAATATGATATAGTTGGAGGACTAAAATACAAAGTGGCCAAAAGGATAAATTTAAAGTTTACCATGCGCTCTTGTTCATGCATTTACCAATTTCCTCGAGGGAGAATTATAGCCATGGCCGAGCCGGAGGACACCGTCGCTAGGAGCCACGCCGGGAGGTTGTCATCCCCTAGAGCAGCCACTCCATCAGCTAACCAATATATTTAATTACTCTTATTATCTTTGTACTTACGACCATGCAGTTATTAATTATTATTAATTTATTTGCATGGATGTGAAGTTTATCTATTCAATATCATTAATAACCTCGTTACTTCTTTACTTATCATCGTGCATTAATTGAGTATTATTTCCTTCCTTAATCAATATCTTTAATTAAACTTGTTAATTTCTCACTTGTCATCATGCATTAATTACATAGTATTATTTTCAAGGTGGCGGAGAATAGATGACCACAAACTCTCTTTTTCAATAAGTAAAGGAATGAAAAGGTCGAATGTTGAATCATATAGGATCAACCACAAAATATGATCCATCCCTGGCCTTTCTAATTTAAAAGATGTCAAAGAGGGTCATTAACTTCCGTTTATGCAATGGAAATTTCTCGTTCGGCATTACCAGCAACTAGAACAAGAAACATGGAAAGAAAAATTCTATTTCATACGATGTTGTAGGATCGAAAGTATGTCTAGAGGGGGGGGGGGTGATTAGACCACTTGACCAAATAAAAATCTATCCTTTTCCCAATTTTAGTTGTGGGCAGATTTTAGCAAGTATGACAAGTCAAGCAACACCCTACACATGCAATTCTAAGAGTGTGGCAGCGGAAAGTAAACAATTGCACATGTAAGTAAAGGAGGGGATTGGAGATTTCAAACGCAATGAAGACACGATGATTTTTGGCGTGGTTCCGATAGGTGGTGCTATCGTACGTCCACGTTGATGGAGGCTTCAACCCACGGAGGGTAACGGTTGCGCGAGTCCACGGAGGGTCCACCCACAAAGGGTCCACGAAGAAGCAACCTTACCTATTCCACCATGGCTTACGTCCACGAAGGACTAGCCTCACTCGGGGTAGATCTTCGCGAAGTAGGCGATCTCCTTGCCCTTACAAACTCCTTGGTTCAACTCCACATGATCTTGGAGGCTCCCAAGTGACACCTAACCAATCTAGGAGACACCACTCTCTAAAAGATAATAGATGGTGTGTTGATGATGAACTCCTTGCTCTTGTGCTTCAAATGATAGTCTCCCCAACACTCAAGAACTTTCTCACAGATTTGGCTATGGTGGAAGAAAGATTTGAGTGGAAAGCAACTTGGGAAAGGCTAGAAATCAAGGTTCAAATGGTTGGATTGTAATGTCTTGATCTCAACACATGAGTAGGCGGTTCTCTCTCAGAAAATGTATGGTGGAAGTGTAGGCACGTTCTGATGGCTCTCTTACTTGGTAAGAGGGTGGTGGAGGGGTATAAATAGCCTTCACACGAAATCCAACCGTTACACACATTTGACCAAAATCGGTGGCACGAAACCAGAATCTCGGTGAGACCGACCTGTGCAAAGATATGAACGTTTGAAGTTTCGGTGGGACCGGATGGAACATCTTGGAGCAACCGATGTGCAATGGTAAGGGCTAGACCCAGTCTCGGTGGCACCGATTGCATAATCTCGGTGGGACCGAAATGATGCAACTTGGCAACAGAAACTTCGTCACTCCATCTCGGTGTTACCAAGTGCAATCTCGGTGGGACCGAAAGAATTGCAACCAGGCAACTGAAAGATGGTCACCCATCTCGGTGAGACCGAGATCCATATCGGTGGATCCGATTTGTTAGGGTTTGGCAAGTGGCACTGTCCCGATGAACTTGGTGGGTCCGGATGAATGAGATTCGGTGGAACCGAGTTTGACTTTGTGAAATGGGACAAGTTAGGATAGGGAAAGTGACTGAGGGTTTTGGAGCAATATCATTGAGCACTTGAGCAAATAGATCATTAACAAAACCTCATCCCCTTTTAATAGTATTGGCTTTCCTATGGACTCAATGTGATCTTGGATCACTAAACCAAAAATGAAGAGTCTTGAGCTTTTGCCAATATAAGTCCTTAACATTTTGAAGGGTCCACATTCCTAGTCCTTGCCATGCCAATCATTGAACTTCCTAAAATCTTTCACTTGAATGTTATTAGTTCAATGAGATATATGTTGTTGTAAATTACCAAAACCACCAAGGGAGCAAATGTGCTTTCAATCTCCCCCTTTTTGGTAATTGATGACAACATATAGATCAAAGCTTCGATAGAAAATATAATCAATGAATAGTATCATCGCTTTGAGAAGTATGTGATAAGTAAGAGCTCCCCCTAAATTTGTGCATTATTTAAAATTTGCGTTTGAATGCAAATGCACAATCGATTAGGATCATGGGTCACTCTTCCATGTCACATACAACTTGGTGGAGCGCACAAAATGATATGAATGGAATACAAGCACTCATCACCAAAAGACACATGTTAATGATCATACATAGATAATGATAAGGATAATCAAAGTGCATAGATATGAAGCATAGTATGATCAAACACACAACCAACGTAGTCTCAAATATCACAAACAAAGTATCAAGCACACATCAAATCTCTCAAACCAAAAACAAGTGAAGCAAAAGGCAAGACTCTCTCTCTCCCTCTCTCTCGAAGCTAAAGATCTATACAAATTCTTCCCCTTTGGAAACAAGTACCAAAAAGCTCGAATAGGTATAGAACTACACGTCACTCTGGACAGGAGCTCCTGGAGGTGAAGATCTCTGGCTGGCAGCTCCAGTGTGCGTGGAAGGTGTAGAGAGAACTGCATCTGCAAATGCTTCAGCTGATGTCTGCTGTGCTGGTGGAGTGGATACTGGTGGTGGAACAGATGGAGCTGTATCTGGGGCAGAGACTGCAGTTCTCACATCTGCAGTGGGTACAGCAGCAGACCTTGGTGCCCTAGGCACTGTCTGAAACCTGTTGGTAGTAGGAATCTCATCACCACTGTCATATTCTCTGACTCTGTCTACATCTTTCTGAAGCTGCTCCACTGTGGTGTGAATCTCTGTGACTTTGACATCAAGATCATAGAACTTTGTTTCCACTATCTGCTCTAAGCTTGCCTGATTCTTGACAAGATTGGCCAGACCCTGTTCAATCCTCTGGGTGGCTTCAAGCAGATATGCCATTTGATCTGTCTTGGTCTTGAGATGAGCAGTAGATGAGCTAGGAGCTGATGCTTCTTTGGCTGCTTTGGCTGCTTCCATCTTGGCTTGTGCCTCAGCAGATGTAGGGTGAGATGGATCCATCACCACTACATTATCCTCAAACTCAGGATACAGTGGAAGGTGCTCTCTGTCAAGAAGATAAGTGTTCTTTGGAATCTTGGAATTGAGAAGCAATTGGATGTGTGGAGCAAAAGCACATGACCTCTTCTGGTCAGCTGCTGTCCTCTTCACTGTCTCAACAATCAGACTCATCACCTTGAATTTCTGAGGAACATCAAACAAGTGTAGCATGTTGATGAAGTGGCCATGAATCATCTTGTCATCTCCAGACTTGGGCATCAATGTGTGCCTCAATATAGTGTTTATGGTGACCAATCCAGGTAGCAGATGCTTCACAGATCCAAACTTGTGTGTCTCAAGGTCCTTCTCTGGGATAGGACTGTACATATTCTGCATAGAATTGTGGTCCTTCTTGGGCTTGGCATATACATCAATATCATCTTCCTCTTCTTTTGGAGCTTCTAGAAGAGCAGCTCACTCAGAGATTGAGGACTGGTATCTCTCTCCCTCAGTCATCCACACAATCTTCCCATCTGGATAGAAGTGTGCTGTGGAATAAAATTGCAGTATCATCTCATCACTCCATGATGTAAGTTTTCTTCCAACAAAAGTGTCTACACCAGCAAGCTTGAAGCTTTCATGCACATGAGGAAAGTTGTCTTCATTCTCATCAATGTACTCCCAATCAACCCATCTCATGTCACTGACTATGGGTTTCTTGTCTAGCAGAACTGTTTCATAGAAGTCTTGTTGCTCTCTTGTGTGAAACATGTAGTCACAAGCAGTTTTCCTCCTGATGGAATAGGGGTCATTCTATCTCCACTGTCTCAGACCATTGTCCCTTCTTGCTTTCATGTCTTCCGCAACAGGGTGATTGTCATCATGTTCAGGCAACTTGGGCCTTAGCTTCTTGAGTACTTGTGGCTCATCATCAATCTCTGCTTCAGGCACTGGGCCTTGTTCTTCTCCTTGGCTGATGTTGGGGAACGTTGCATGGAAAACAAAAAAAATTCTACGCACACGCAAGATCTATCCATGGAGATGCATAGCTACGAGAGGGGGAGTGTGTCTACGTACCCTCGTAGACCGTAAGCGGAAGCGTTAGAACAACGCGGTTGATGTCGTCGAACAACTTCACGATCCAACCGACCGAGTACCGAACGTACGGCACCTCCGCGTTCAGCACACGTTCAACTCGGTGACGTCCTCGACTTCTTAATCCAGCAAGACGGCGAGGTAGTGGATGAGTTCCGGCAGCACGACGGCGTGGTGATGGTGATGGTGATGCTATCTCCGCAGGGCTTCGCCCAAGCACTGCGAAAATATGACCGAGGGACGGAACTGTGGAGGGGGGCGCCGCACACGGCTAAGACAATGTTGTGTCTTATTTGGGGCGCCCCCTCTCCTCTATTTATATATGTGTAGGGGCTTGGAGTAGAAGGAATAGTGCCACGTGAACAGTACCACGTGAACAGTACCACGTGAATAGTACCACGTGAACAGTGCCACGTGAATAGTACATACGTGGACTTGGACTCCAAAGTCCAATCCTATTCCTACTAGGACTCTCCTTTTTTCCTTCCCTAGCTGCGTGGGCTTTTGAGGACTTGGTGCGCCTGGCCCAATAAGGCCAGGGCGCCTCCCCTTAGCCCATGCCAGCCCTTGGGACATGGTGGACCCACTTGTGGACTTCCGGACCCCTCCGGAATCCTCCGGAACCTTCTGGAAGCTTCCCGGTACAATACCGAAAAAACTGCACCTTTTTCCGGAACCCAAAATACGACTTCCCATATATAAATCTTTACCTCTCGACCATTCCGAGACTCCTCGTGACGTCCGGGATCTCATCCGGGACTCCGAACAACATTCGGTTACCAATTCACATAACTCATATAACACCATATCGTCAACGAACGTTAAGCGTGCGGACCCTACGGGTTCGGGAATGATGTAGACATGACCGAGACGCCTCTCTGGTCAATAATCAATAGCGGAACCTGGATGCCCATATTGGTTCCTACATATTCCACGAAGATCTTATCGGTCGAACCGCAATGACAACATACGTAATTCCCTTTGTCCGTCGGTATGTTACTTGCCCGAGATTCGATCGTCGGTATCTCCATACCTAGTTCAATCTCGTTACCGGCAAGTCTCTTTACTCGTTCCGTAATACATCATCCCGTAACTAACTCCTTAGTCACTTTGCTTGCAAGCTTCTTATGACGTGCATTACCGAGAGGGCCCAGAGATACCTCTCCGAAACACGGAGTGACAAATCCCAGTCTCGATCCATGCCAACTCAACAGACACCTTCGGAGATACCTGTAGAGCATCTTTATGATCACCCAGTTATGTTGTGATGTTTGATAGCACACAAGGTATTCCTCCGGTATCCGGGAGTTGCATGATCTCATGGTCGGAGGAACATGTATTTGACATTCAAGAAAGCAGTAGCAATAAACAGAACGATCATATGCGAAGCTAACAGATGGGTCTTGTCCATCACATCATTCTCCTAATGATGTGATCCCGTTATCAAATGACAACTCATGTCTATGGTTAGGAAATCTTAACCATCTTTGATCAACGAGCTAGTCTAGTAGAGACTCACTAGGGACACGGTATTTGTTTATGTATTCACACATGTATTTAAGTTTCTGGTCAATACAATTCTAGCATGAATAATAAACCTTTATCATGAACAAGGAAATAGAAAATAATAACAACTTGATTATTGCCTCTAGGGCATATTTCCATCAGTCTCCCACTTGCACTAGAGTCAATAATCTAGTTCACATCGCCATGTGATTAACACCCAAGAGTTGACTAGAGTCAATAATCTAGTTCACATCACCATGTGATTAACACTCAAAGAGTTCTAAGGTGTGATCATGTTTTGCTCGTGAGAGAGAATTTTAGTCAATGGGTCTGCAATATTCAGACCCATGTGTACTTTGCAAATCCTTATGTCATACTGTAGATGCTGCTATCACGCTTTACTTGGAGCTATTCCAAATGACTACTCCATTATACGTATCCGGTTTGCTACTCAGAGATATCCAGATTGGTGTCAAAGCTTGCATCGACGTAACCCTTTACGACGAACTCTTTATCACCTCCATAATCGAGAAACATTTCCTTAGTCCTTTAGTTACTAAGGATAATTTTGACCGCTGTCCAGTGATCCACTCCTGGATCACTCTTGTACCCCCTTTGCCAGACACGTGGCAAGGCACACATTAGGTGTGGTACACAGCATGGCATACATTATAGAACCTATGGCTGAGGCATAGGGAATGACTTTCATTCTCTCTCTATCTTCTGCCGTGGTCGAGCTTTGAGTCTTACTCAACTTTACACCTTACAATACAGTCAAGAACTCCTTCTTTGACTGATCCATTTTGAACTCCTTCAAAATCTTGTCAAGGGATGTACTCATTGAAAGTCTTATCAACCGTCTTGATCTATCTCTATAGATCTTGATGCCCAATATATAAGCAGCTTCACCGAGGTCTTTCATTCAAGCATCCTTTTATGCCATCCAGAAATTCTATATCATTTCCAATCAACAATATGTCATCCACATATAATATTAGAAATGCTACAGAGCTCCCACTCACTTTCTTGTAAATACAGGCTTCACCGTAAGTCTGTACAAAACCATATGCTTTGATCACCTCATCAAAGCGTATATTCCAACTCCGAGATGCTTGCACCAGTCCATAGATGGATCGCTGGAGCTTGCACACTTTGTTAGCACCCTTAGGATCGACAAAACCTTCTGGTTGCATCATATACAACTCTTCTTTGAGAAAACCATTAAGGAATGCAGTTTTGACATCCATTTGCCAGATCATAAAATGCGGCAATTGCTAACATGATTCGGACAGACTTAAGCATCGCTACGGGTGAGAAAGTCTCATCGTAGTTAACGCCTTGAACTTGTCGAAAACCTTTCGCGACAAGTCGAGCTTTGTAGACAGTGATATTACCATCAGCGTTTGTCTTCCTCTTAAAAATCCATTTATTCTCAATGGCTTGCCGATCATAGGGCAAGTCCACCAAAGTCCATACTTTGTTCTCATACATGGATCCTATCTCAGATTTCATGGCATCAAGCCATTTGTCGGAATCTGGGCTCATCATAGCTTCTTCAAAGTTCGTAGGTTCACCGTTGTCTAACAACATGACTTCCAGAACAGGATTACCGTACCACTCTGGTGCGAAACGTACTCTGGTCGACCTACGAGGTTCAGTAGTAACTTGATCTGAAGTTTCATGATCTTCACCATTATCTTCCTCTCTTATTGGTGTAGGCATCACGGGAACGGTTTTCTCTGATGAGCTACTTTCCAATTCGAGAGAAGGTACAATTACCTCATCAAGTTCTACTTTCCTCGCACTCACTTCTTTCGAGAGAAACCCCTTCTCTAGAAAGGACCCATTTTTGGCAACAAAGACCTTGCCTTCGGATCTGTGGTAGAAGGTGTACCCAATTGTTTCTTTAGGGTATCCTATGAAGACGCACTTCTCCGCTTTGGGTTCGAGCTTATCAGGTTGAAGCTTTTTCACATAAGCATCGCATCTCCAAACTTTAAAAAATGACAGCTTAGGTTTCTTGCCAAACCACAGTTCATACGGTGTCGTCTCAACGGATTTAGACGGTGCCCTATTTAACGTGAATGCAGCTGTCTCTAATGCATAACCCCAAAACGATAGTGGCAAATCGGTAAGAGACATCATAGAACGCACCATATCCAATAAAGTACGGTTACGACGTTCAGACACACCATTACGCTGTGGTGTTCCAGGTGGCGTGAGTTGTGAAATAATTCCACATTTTCTTAAATGAAGGCCAAACTCGTAACTCAAATATTCGCCTCCGCGATCGGATCGTAGAAACTTTATTTTCTTGTTACGATGATTCTCTACTTCACTCTGAAATTCTTTGAACTTTTCAAATGTTTCAGACTTGTGTTTCATCAAGTAGATATACCCATACCTACTCAAATCATCTATGAAGGTTAGAAAATAACGATACCCGCCGCGTGCTTCAACATTCATCGGACCGCATACATCGGTATGTATTATTTCCAACAAATCAGTAGCTCGCTCCATTGTTCCGGAGAACGGAGTTTTAGTCATCTTGCCCATGAGGCATGGTTCGCAAGTATCAAATGATTCATAATCAAGAGATTCCAAAAGTCCATCAGCATGGAGTTTCTTCATGCGCTTTACACCAATATGACCTAAACGGCAGTGCCACAAGTATGTTGCACTATCATTATCAACTTTGCATCTTTTGGCATCAATATTATGAATATGTGTATCACTACGATCGAGATTCAACAAGAATAAACCATTCACAAGGGTGCATGATCACGAGGGATATTATTCATATAAACAGAATAACCATTATTCTCTGACTTAAATGAATAACCGTCTTGTAATAAACAATATCCAGATATAATGTTTTATGCTCAACGCAAGCACCAAATAACCATTATTTAGGTTTAATACTAATCCCGAAGGTATTACGAGCGTGTCGATATTGATCATATCAATCTTGGAGACACTTCCAACACATATCGCCACCTCGCCCTCAGCTAGTCTCCGTTACTCTGCAGCTCCTGCTTCAAGTTACTAATATTAGCAACTGAATCGGTATCAAATACCCAGACGCTGCTACGAGCACTAGTGAGGTACATATCAATAACATGTATATCAAATATACCTTTGTTCACTTTGCCATCCTTCTTATCCGCCAAATACTTGGGGCAGTTCCGCTTCCTGTGACCAGTTCCTTTGCAGTAGAAGCACTCAGTTTCAGGCCTGGGTCCAACTTTGGGTTTCTTCGTGGGAGCGGCAACTTGCTTGCTATTCTTCTTGAAGTTCCCCTTCTTTCCCTTGCCCTTTTTCTTGAAACTAGTGGTTTTGTTAACCATCAACACTTGATGCTCCTTCTTGATTTCTACCTCCGCTGATTTCAGCATCGCGAAGAGCTCGGGAATTGTCTTCTCCATCCCTTGCATATTATAGTTCATCACGAAGCCTTTATAGCTTGGTGGCAGTGACTGAAGAACTCTGTCAATAACACTCTCAACCGGAAGATCAATTCCCAGCTGAGTCAAGTGGTTGTGGTACCCAGACATTCTGAGTATGTGTTCACTGACAGAACTGTTCTCCTCCATCTTACAACTAAAGAACTTGTTGGAGACTTCATATCTCTCAACCCGGGCATTAGCTTGAAATATCAATTTCAGCTCTTGGAACATCTCATATGCTTTGTGGCGTTCAAAACACTTTTGCAGTCCCGGTTCTAAGCCGTAGAGCATGGCACACTGAACTATCGAGTAGTCATCAGATCGAGCCTGCCAGGCGTTCACAACGTCTGCAGCAGCTCCTGCAGCAGGTCCATCACCTAGCGGTGCATCAAGGACATAATTCTTCTGTGCAGCAATGAGGATAATCCTCAAGTTACGGACCCAGTCCGTGTAGTTGCTACCATCATCTTTCAACTTAGCTTTCTCTAGGAACGCATTAAAATTCAACGGAACAGTAGCACGGGCCATTAATCTACAACATAGATATGCAAAGAAACCATCAAGACTAAGTTCATGATAAATTAAGTTCAATTAATCAAATTACTAATGAACTCCCACTTAAATTAACATCCCTCAAGTTAACTAAGTGATACATGATCCAAATCAACTAGCCCATGTCCGATCATCACGTGAGATGGGATAGTCATCAATGGTGAACATCTCCATGTTGATCATATCTACTATATGACTCATGTTCGACCTTTCGGTCTCCAGTGTTCCGAGACCATGTCTGTACATGCTAGGCTCGTCATGTTTAACCCAAGTATTCTGCTTGTGTAAAACTGGCTTACACCCGTTGTATGTGAACGTAGAATCTATCACACCCGATCATCACGAGGTGCTTCGAAACGACGAACTTTAGCAACGGTGCATACTCGGGGAGAACACTTTTATCTTGAAATTTAGTGAAGGGATCATCTTATAATGCTACCGTCGTTCTAAGCAAAATAAGATGCATAAAGGATAAACATCACATGCAATCAAAATATGTGACATGATATGGCCATCATCTTGTGCTTTTGATCTCCATCTCCAAAGCATCGTCATGATCTCCATCGTCACCGGCTCGACACCTTGATCTCCATCGTTGCGTCGTGGTCGTCTCGCCAACTATTGCTTCTACAACTATTGCTAACGTATAGCAATAAAGTAAAGCAATTATATGGCGCTTGCATTTCATACAATAAAGAGACAACCATAAGGCTCCTGCCTGTTGCCGATAAATTACAAAACATGATCATCTCATACAATAACGTATATCACATCATGTCTTGACCATATCACATCACAGCATACCCTGCAAAAACAAGTTAGACGTCCTCTACTTTGTTGTTGCAAGTTTTACGTGGCTGCTACGGGCTTCTAGCAAGAACCGTTCTTACCTACGGCACAAAACCACAACGGTGATTTATCAAGTTTGCTGTTTTAACCTTCAACAAGGACCGGCCGCAGTCAAATTTGATTCAACTAAAGTAGGAGAAACAGACACCCGCCAGCCACCTTTATGCAAAACAAGTTGCATGTCTGTCGGTGGAACCGGTCTCATGTACGTGGACTTGTAAGGTTGGTCCGGGCCGCTTCATCTTACAATACCGCCGAATCAAAATAAGACGTTGGTGGTAAGCAGTATGACGATCACCGCCCACAACTCTTTGTGTTCTACTCGTGCATATCATCTACGCATAGACCTGGCTCATGATGCCACTGTTGGGGAACGTTGCATGGAAAACAAAAAAAATTCTACGCACACGCAAGATCTATCCATGGATATGCATAGCTACGAGAGGGGGAGTGTGTTTATGTACCCTCGTAGACCGTAAGCGGAAGCGTTAGAACAACGCGGTTGATGTCGTCGAACAACTTCACGATCCAACCGACCGAGTACCGAACGTACGGCACCTCCGCGTTCAGCACACGTTCAGCTCGGTGACGTCCTCGACTTCTTGATCCAGCAAGACGGCGAGGTAGTGGATGAGTTCCGGCAGCACGACGGCGTGGTGACGGTGATGGTGATGCTATCTCCGCAGGGCTTCGCCCAAGCACTACGAAAATATGACCGAGGGACGGAACTGTGGAGGGGGGCGCCGCACACGGCTAAGACAATGTTGTGTCTTATTTGGGGCGCCCCCTCTCCTCTATTTATGTATGTGTAGGGGCTTGGAGTAGAAGGAATAGTGCCATGTGAACAGTACCATGTGAATAGTACCACGTGAACAGTACCACATGAATAGTACATACGTGGACTTGGACTCCAAAGTCCAATCCTATTCCTACTAGGACTCTCCTTTTTTCCTTCCCTAGCTGCGTGGGCTTTTGAGGACTTGGTGCGCCTGGCCCAATAAGGCCAGGGCGCCTCCCCTTAGCCCATGCCAGCCCTTGGGACGTGGTGGACCCACTTGTGGACTTCCGGACCCCTCCGGAGTCCTCCGGAACCTTCTGGAAGCTTCCCGGTACAATACCGAAAAAACTGCACCTTTTTCCGGAACCCAAAATATGACTTCCCATATATAAATCTTTACCTCTCGACCATTCCGAAACTCCTCGTGACGTCCGGGATCTCATCCGGGACTCCGAACAACATTCGGTTACCAATTCACATAACTCATATAACATTATATCGTCAACGAACGTTAAGCGTGCGGACCCTACGGGTTCGGGAATGATGTAGACATGAGCGAGACGCCTCTCCGGTCAATAATCAATAGCGGAACCTGGATGCTCATATTGGTTCCTACATATTCCACGAAGATCTTATCGGTCGAACCGCAATGACAACATACGTAATTCCCTTTGTCCGTCGGTATGTTACTTACCCGAGATTCGATCGTCGGTATCTCCATACCTAGTTCAATCTCGTTACCGGCAAGTCTCTTTACTCGTTCCGTAATACATCATCCCGTAACTAACTGCTTAGCCACTTTGCTTGCAAGCTTCTTATGATGTGCATTACCGAGAGGGCCCAGAGATACCTGTCCGAAACACGGAGTGACAAATCCCAGTCTCGATCCATGCCAACTCAACAGACACCTTCGGAGATACCTGTAGAGCATCTTTATGATCACCCAGTTACGTTGTGATGTTTGATAGCACACAAGGTATTCCTCCGGTATCCGGGAGTTGCATGATCTCATGGTCGGAGGAACATGTATTTGACATTCAAGAAAGCAGTAGCAATAAATAGAACGATCATATGCTAAGCTAACAGATGGGTCTTGTCCATCACATCATTCTCCTAATGATGTGATCCCGTTATCAAATGACAACTCATGTCTATGGTTAGGAAACCTTAACCATCTTTGATCAACGAGCTTGTCTAGTAGAGGCTCACTAGGGACACGGTATTTGTTTATGTATTCACACATGTATTTAAGTTTCCGGTCAATACAATTCTAGCATGAATAATAAACCTTTATCATGAACAAGGAAATATAAAATAATAATAACTTTATTATTGCCTCTAGGGCATATTTCCATCAGCTGAGACATCTCTAGTGGTTCTCTTTGGCCTTGTACTTGTAGCCTTCTTTGTCTTGGAGGAGGTGCTGGTCTTTATGGCATCTGCCATAATCTTCTGTTGCTTAGCAGGAGGTGGGTTTGCTGCTGGTTCTTCCTCATCATCAGTAGCATCATCTCTCCTCATGGAGGTTGGTTTGAATATAACATGAGCAGTCTGTTTCCTTTCTCTTTTCTTTCCTGGAGCTTTTGCCTTTGCCTTTGAGCCACTTGGCTCCTCAAGAGTGGTAGTCATGCCTTTCTTAGCTGCAGTTGATGCTGGAACTTTCCTGGTGCCCTTCTTCTGCTGCCTACTTTCATACTCTTTGCTTACCACAGCTAGCTTCTTTCTCTTGGAGGTAGCCTCCTCAGCTGCAAAGTCCTCATCATCATCATCAGAATGTTTCTTCTTTCCGGACTTGGTGGCAGCCTTGAGAAAATCAGGAGAACTCCTATCTCATTCATAGAAGCTTTCCTCGGGGCTTGACCCTGCACTCAGATCAGCTGACCTCTCAGACACATTCTGACTATCACTAGCATCTGACATCTTGCAAGCTGACCTGTGAACAGAATAGGTATAGGCAGAAAGGAAGAGTTATCACAAAATGCAGCTAATTTTTGAAAAATTTGAGTTCAAACTTCAGTTTCAAGTTTTCACAGAATGAATATCGGATCAACCGAGTTGAACATTTCGGTGAAGCCGAAGCATGAGACAGAGACATGGCACACCACTTCGGTCAGACCGAGATGGGTTTCGGTCCTGCCGAGATGCTAGGGTTTCACTGAAATCTCTTTTCGGTTTCACCGATTAGTACAAGTCGATGGAACCGAGATGTACTAGTGCAATGGCCTAAACCAAATCGGTGACGCCGAAAATTCCAAATCGGTGGGTCCGAGATTAGTTCTGCGGAAACTTAACCCTAAAATTTTGGCTCGAATCTATTCTACGGAGTTTGGTATGAGGTAAGAGCATTGCAATCGTGGCATGAATCATGGCGAGTACCCTAGTGCATTGAATCAGAATTTGAAGCACGAGGGGGTCGAGTTTTACCCTAACTTGGCAAAAACTCTCTACGGCGGCAACGGCGGTGAAGATTTCCGTTGACAGCGGCGGAGTCCAACAGCGAGGGCACGCTGGACGCAACGGCGAAGTCCGGAGACAGGGGTGACAGCAGCAGAGGGGGTGCGGGAATGAAAGATTTTGAGAAATTTCAATCATTCGGGCCCGCTGGATATATATACCCAACTGCTGTCGGTGGCACCGAGTGGAGCAAATCGGCGGCACCAAGACGTGTAACTGCGAGCGGTTACAGCAAATCAGTGACGCTGAGTTGGCCGAATCAGTTTCACCGAGATCAAAAACTCAGATCAATCAAATGATTTCGGTGAGTCCGAGTGGATATGGATTGGTCACGCCGAAACACATTTGAAGGTTTTGGAGTTCAGCCCTTTCAGATCGGTGACTCCGAGTGCGCCTCACCCGGAGGGTCCGAAAATGACTTATTCAAATTTTGTGATATAGCAAGAATAGAATTTGAGACAGGAAAGAATAGATAGCTAGAGAAGGTGCTTAGGCATTCTTGTACATCCACTTGGCCAGAAAAACCAAGACAAGCAAAACAACAAATGGATTTTCTCGAATGAAGAAATATGCATAGCAACATGCTCACACAATAAGATAGCAAATAAAATATGTGTCAAACATGCACAATAAATTCTAGCATCTATCAAGCAATGGGCGATGACATAGTCATATATATATGAGTACATTGACATAGGAGCCAAATGAGAACATTTGATCATAGGTCTTACTCATCGTTTAAGCACAAGTGGGGTTACCACTTTTACATAAAGCATTAATGTGTTCACACCATTAGAGTTGCTTTGACTCATGTCTTAGAGTAAAGCTCCCCCTAGATGTGATATCCCCCCAAGGAGGGATGAACTAACCTTGGGTTTTGTCGATATTGACTTCATGTAGATGTTGAAGATATGGATGCTCAAAGTTGATGTAGACCATCAAGAGTTGGGAGCAATCCTTGGAGTTTTGTGCTTTCAATACCTACATGGGTTAGTCCCACAGAAGGAACATACAAGGATATCCATAGACATAGAGTGAAATGCACATATGATGATGTCCATGAATGCATTGAATACCTTGTCCCTTGCCTTAGCAACAAGAGGGTTTGTGACTCCATGAACTAGTGCAAGATGTTGAAGTTAGTTGCACAAGTTCTTGCCATAAATGAATGTGAGTGAAGTTTGTTGGCGGAGTCACCCTCAAGAACTCTCTAGTTCTTATTCTTTGGGACCCACATCAACTTGATGGGAATCCTTGGAGTTGTAGTAGTACTTGATGAAGTAGAACTTGATGAAGTCTTGGAAACCCACTTGACCAAGGCTTGAGGTGCTTCTTCAAATGAGTCAATCTCCTCTTAAAGCTTGTCCTTGACTTTTAGCTTGTGGTCTTGTGGTGGAAGATCATCTTGAGCTTGTGTCCCCTTGAAGGAAGTAGGATCATACTTCTCTTGTTGAGGAACAAACTTCATCTTGGGGTATTGATCTTCTTCCCACTCAACTCCATTGGCATTGAACTTTCGTTCAAAACCAACACCTTGGTTCTTTGGGTGCCTTCCTTGCTTGCGTACAATTTCCTCAAATTGCTTACTCCCGACAAGGCTCTTGTAGACACCTTTTTCTATAATCCCTTTCAATAGATTGTTTTCTTGCTCAAGTGTAACTTGGCTAAGAGAATCATTAGTGGAATCAATAGAACTACTAGAAGCAACAACATTGGATTTAGCATTGTTATTGTTACTACTATACGTAGAACCCTTTTTACCCTTGTTACTAGTTTGCTTCGATTTAACTTGTGGCACAAAGGTAGACAAGAGTAAACGTTTGGCAAGATATGAAGAACTCTTCTTTCGAAGATCATCATTGATAGCTTTAAGAAACTCATGCTCTTGCTCTAAATTTAGCTTCTCGAAGCGTAGCTTCTCATGAGTTCTTAGAAGTTCTCTATGATCCTCTTTAGTTGTTTCATGAACTAACTTAAGAGCATTTAGTTATTTAGTTAGACGCTCAATCTCCTTCATAGCATTGTCATTCGTTTCCTCTTGACTATCATGATTACTAGCATTTTCATTATAGCTCACATCACTAGCCTTATCAACAAGTAAATCATCATCACCAAGCAAATCATCCTCATCACTATTGAAGTCAAAGTATTCGGGGTGTGATACCTTAGGGCCTTTTGCCATGAAGCATCTTCCAATTCCTTCATTTGGTGAATCAAATAGGTCATAGGAGTTGGATGACACAAGAGCAAGTCCGGCAACACCTTCATCTTGACTATAGTCGGAGTTGGAGTGATAGCTTGTCTCGGAGTGGTTGTCAGAGTCGGAGCCAGAAATCCATTCACCAACATGAGCTTGATGTCTTCTTCTTGTGTAGCTCTTGGATGACTTGTCCTTCCTTTTCGAATCCTTGCTTCTTCGAGAGGGTCTTCATTCATAACGATCATCTCTACTCCTTCTCTCCTTGTGAGGTGATTCATCTCTTCTATATCTTCCTCTTAGTAATTCATCTCTTTTCTTGTGAGGTGCCGTACACTCATTGGAATAGTGTCCAGGTCTTCCACAATTATAAAAATTTCGGTCACGACTTGATGATCTCTTCTCATAGTGTCTTGAGCTAGAGCTTCTTTCTTTCCCTTTGTTCTTGTAAAACTTGTTGAACCTTTTCACCATTAGGCTTATCTCTTCATTGGATACTAGCTTGTCGCTTGGAGTTGTGGGAGCATCGGTTGAGGCTTTGTAGCTCCTCTTTGTCCTTGAGTGACATCTCATGAGCAACAATCCTTCCAATGACTTCCGTGGGCTTGAGATCTTTGTAATTTGGCATCATTTGGATCAATGTGCAAACGATATCATATTTTCCATCCAAAGCTCTAAGGATTTTCTTGATGATGAATTTGTCGGTCATCTCTTCACTTCCTAAGCCGGCAATCTCATTTGTGATGAGAGCAAGCCTAGAGTACATTTCAGCGACTCCTTCACCATCCTTCATCTTGAACTTGTCAAGTTGACTTTGAAGCACATCCAACTTAGATTCCTTGACGGACTCGGTACCCTCATGCATATCAACCGAAGTATCCCAAATTTCCTTTGCATTCTCGAGGCGACTTATCTTGTTGAACTCCTCGGGGCACAAACCGTTGAAGAGAATGTCGCAAGCTTGAGCATTGTATTGAAACATCTTCAATTCTTCCGCGGTTGCTTCACGATCCGGTTCCTTGCCATCCTCAAAGAATTCACCTTGCAAGCCAACACGAACAACAACCCAAATGGTGGGGTTATGACCAAGAATATGCATTTTCATCTTATGTTTCCAACTAGCAAAGTTTGTACCATCAAAATATGGACCTCTACGGTGATAATTACCCTCACTAGACGCCATACTCTCCTAGGTTGTGAAACCAAAGCAATGGAGACCAAAGCAATGATACCACTTGTAGGATCGAAAGTATGTCTAGAGGGGGGTGATTAGACTACTTGACCAAATAAAAATCTATCCTTTTCCCAATTTTAGTTGTGGGCAGTTTTTAGCAAGTATGACAAGTCAAGCAACACCCTACACATGCAATTCTAAGAGTGTGGCAGCGGAAAGTAAACAATTGCATATGTAAGTAAAGGAGGGGATTGGAGATTTCAAACGCAATGAAGACACGATGATTTTTGGCGTGGTTCCGATAGCTGGTGCTATCGTACGTCCACGTTGATGGAGGCTTCAACCCACGGAGGGTAACGGCTGCGCGAGTCCACGGAGGGCTCCACCCACAAAGGGTCCACGAAGAAGCAACCTTGCCTATTCCACCATGGCTTACGTCCACGAAGGACTAGCCTCACTCGGGGTAGATCTTTATGAAGTAGGCGATCTCCTTGTCCTTACAAACTCCTTGGTTCAACTCCACATGATCTTGGAGGCTCCCAAGTGACACCTAACCAATCTAGGAGACACCACTCTCCAAAAGGTAATAGATGGTGTGTTGATGATGAACTCCTTGCTCTTGTGCTTCAAATGATAGTCTCCCCAACACTCAAGAACTTCCTCACAGATTTGGCTATGGTGGAAGAAAGATTTGAGTGGAAAGCAACTTGGGAAAGGCTAGAAATCAAGGTTATGGTTGGATTGGAATGTCTTGATCTCAACACATGAGTAGGTGGTTCTCTCTCAGAAAATGTATGGTGGAAGTGTAGGCACGTTCTGATGGCTCTCTTACTTGGTAAGAGGGTGGTGGAGGGGTATAAATAGCCTTCACACGAAATCCAACCGTTACACACATTTGATCAAAATCGGTGGCACCAAAACCAGAATCTCGGTGAGACCGACCTGTGCAAAGATATGAACGTTTGAAGTTTTGGTGATACCGGATGGAACATCTCGGAGCAACCGATGTACAATGGTAAGGGCTAGACCCAGTCTCGGTGGCACCGATTGCATAATCTCGGTGGACCGAAATGATGCAACTTGGCAACAGAAACTTGGTCACTCCATCTCGGTGTTACCGAGTACAATCTCGGTGGGACCGAAAGAATTGCAACCAGGCAACAGAAAGATGGTCACCCATCTCGGTGAGACCGAGATCCATATCGATGGATCCGATTTGTTAAGGTTTGGCAAGTGGCACTGTCCCGATGAACTCGGTGGGTCCGAATGAATGAGATTCGGTAGAACCGAGTTTGACTTTGTGAAATGGGACAAGTTAGGATAGGGAAAGTGGCTGAGGGTTTTGGAGCAATATCATTGAGCACTTGAGCAAATAGATCATTAACAAAACCTCATCCCCTTTTAATAGTATTGGCTTTCCTATGGACTCAATGTGATCTTGGATCACTAAACCAAAAATGAAGAGTCTTGAGCTTTTGCCAATATAAGTCCTTAACATTTTGAAGGGTCCACATTCCTAGTCCTTGCCATGCCAATCATTGAACTTCCTGAAATCTTTCACTTGAATGTTTATTAGTTCAATGAGATATATGTTGTTGTAAATTACCAAAACCACCAAGGGAGCAAATGTGCTTTCAATCTCCCCTTTTTTGGTAATTGATGACAACATATAGATCAAAGCTTCGATAGAAAATATAATCAATGAATAGTGTCGTCGCTTTGAGAAGTATGTGATAAGTAAGAGCTCCCCCTAAATTTGTGCATTATTTAAAATTTGCGTTTGAATGAAAATGCACAATCGATTAGGATCATGGGTCACTCTTCCATGTCACATACAACTTGGTGGAGCGCACAAAATTATATGAATGGAATACAAGCACTGATCACCAAAAACACATGTGAATGATCATACATAGATAATGATAAGGATAATCAAAGTGCATAGATATGAAGCATAGTATGATCAAACACACAACCAACGTAGTCTCGAATATCACAAACAAAGTATCAAGCACACATCAAATCTCTCAAACAAAAAACAAGCGAAGCAAAAGGCAAGACACTCTCTCTCTCTCTCTCGAAGCTAAAGATCTATACAAATTCTCCCCCTTTGGCTACAAGTACCAAAAAGCTCGAATAGATATAGAACTACACGTCACTCTGGGCAGGAGCTCCTGGAGGTGAAGATCTCTGGCTGGCATCTCCAGTGTGCATGGAAGGTGTAGAGAGAACTGCATCTGCAAATGCTTCAGCTGATATCTGCTGTGCTGGTGGAGTGGATGCTGGTGGTGGAATAGATGGAGCTGTAGCTGGGGCAGAAACTATGTTAAAACACCATTGTAAGAAGAACCACATGAAAACACAAACGTGTTTGTGAATTTCCACCCTCTTGATCCAAAGTTGCTTGAAAAGATAATCTTTATGCCCAAAATGTTAGCTCCTCCCTTCCCCCTCTCGGCACTCGAGTGCACACACAAATCTATAAACCCAAGCACTCTCCTCAAACCGTAGCATTTCGGCTTTGTGACTAACTCCATGTCTCATTCAATGCCATCATTTTTCTGGCGGTTGGGTGCCAATAAGACTAACGCTAAAATGCACATTTGGCTAGTGGTGTCAAATACTATCCACATGGCCCATTTATCCTAACATTTGTTAAGTTCTCGGTTGGCACAGAGGAGGATATTGCCAAATTAGACAACCTCGATGCCAAGGAGTTTGGCATCGACCAACGAAGACCATAAGCGATAATATTGTTGACACTATGTGGGAAGTGCAATCAGTTGCAAAAAGGGCAATGAAGCATCGTGGTACAACATTGAGTTGGCAACATGGAGTTTGCATATTGATTGTCTCGATATCCTTTTGACAAGCTTCTACAAGATTGGCAAGAGAATGTTCACCTTTACGAATAAGGGGATAAATAAGGTGCGCACGAGTTGAACAATCTAGGTACACACAACTTCAAAAATAAAACGTCGTCTGCCCTCAAATCCTTTTATCAACAAAAGTTAAGGGCCTCTTTGATTCGCAGCATTCTAAAAACGCAAGAATAGGAAAAACATAGGATTACAATGTCATGCACATCTCAATCCTACAGGATTTTAGGTTGTTTGATTGCATCATAGAAAAAACATAAGATTTTTCAAAAGAGATTTGAGTGGATGCTAGAAATCCTATGGGAAGTAGTACAAAAAAATCCTTGTAAAAAATTCCTGTAGGATTCAATCCTATGAATCAAACAACCAACATAGAAAAAAGTTCTAAGGATTCTGATCCTCCAAAATTTCAATGAAAATCCTTTGAATCAAAGGAGCCCTAAAGGGAGTCCTTAACTTTTTGTCCACCTCTTTGCCTTGATGGTTTGTCACTCTGTTTCCCTAAAAAATGGTTTGTCGCTCGGCATCATCGACAACTGAACATGAAACTGGTGTAAGAAAATTTCTACCACGTGCCATGTTGAACCAATTTCCGTAACAATCATCTAGGAGTACAAGACTATAATGAAGTGACTTAATTCCAATAAAAGGCAATCATATTTACCTTTAAAAAATATGAACATACATTAATAACAAGGAAAAAGAACTAGATTTCAAAGTTCAGACCTGAGTGCATTTCAAACTTTCGGGACTGGCTATATGCCAGTCGACTAAATTTAAAAAATGGGTTAGTTGACAGAGTTTCTATAGAGGAAACAGAAATTGACTGGCCCCAAATTCAGACTAAGTCGATTTCTAAGATAAATAGTCCAACCAAACTTCTGGGCCCTCTACTTTTTTCTTCCTTCTGCATCGCTTCTTTCCTCTGCCTTCTTCTTCTGAGTTAACGGGCTCCACCAGTTAACCCACTTGGATCGGGGTCTGAGCTCTAGCACCGCACGCGCCTCGACCCACACTGCTTTCCTTCCTTCTTCCACCTTCTTCGCCACTCCTCCTTCTACGTACCCTAACTGCGCCGCCATGTAGGAGAACTCAGATCCAAAACAAAACACCAGGAAACTGAAGAAGAAGAAGAAGGAGAAACCTGGAGGAGATCTCCTGACTGCTCCGCCCCTGGTAAATCAACTTCTTCAGCTCTGCCCCCCTTTTAAATCGTCTGTTGATTTCCTCCTTGAGATCATTTCGGGGCAGGAAAAAAAAAGGTTTAGTTCAACATTTTTAGATCTTGAAGATCAAAAACATAAAGAGTAACCCTTCAAATTGCATACATTATTAGACCAAAAATAAACTGAAACCTGCGAAACTTCTTAAGATCTAAAATAGTTACTAAATCCAGAAGACACAAGAATTTTGTAGAGTTGAATCAATTATAGGGTAACTTGTTATCCCTTCCTAAGAACAAATGCATAGGCTAAAACAATCAAATGACAAAGAAACCAGAAGACACAATAATGACCAAAAACTAAATTTAACAGAAATGTTTTCTACATTGGAATGAATGATAAGGATTATTACTACCCTTCCTAAATACAAAACCATACTCTAAAAATAAATATACATAAATGATTTATATATTAGAATGAATTAGAGGGAAATCTTTTACCCTACCTTAGGACAAAAAAATTAACTAAAACTAAATATACAGAAATGATTTCTTCAATAGAATGAATTAGAGGGAAACCTTCTACCCTTCGTAAACACAAAAATTAGTAACTGAAACTAAATATACATGAATGAATTCTAGGATAGAATGAATTAGAGGGAAACCCTTTACCCTTCCTAAAGACAAAATCAGTAACTGAAACTAAAAAAGTATAGCTACAAGAGATACTTACATGAATAATGGCTGAATTTGCACAAGGTTGAAGCACAAAAATTGCTGCAATGAAGTGGTTGCAATCACAATACAAAAATTAAGCAAAATTATTCAATTCAGTAGTGAAAAACATTTGTAAAAGAAAACAATAATAGAAACTAGAGAAACAATACCATTTTACATTTATTTTACCTCTTATTGTATAAATGCTCTCATTTTTACTTGTGTCCTGGCTAAACAATATTTACTTGCATTGCTTAATTGACAGATTCCAGATTTTGCACAAACAAGGTACAAACAAGCAGTGGAACGCCATCAAGATTTGCATGATCAGAGAAAGGTAAATTTTGTATACAGAACCTCAAACAACTGCTATGAAAAACAAAGGCATACTATCATGTGCATAAATTCCTTGGTCAGTTTTTTTTTTGTAAATCATTCATAACTAAAAATTGCTTGCTCGGATAACAAAAGATGTACACAATGATCACCAGCAAGGACAAGCTCAGCATGTAGGAAGACCACAACAAAGCAGGGTAAGTAAACACTTTGCATTGAGCAACATCATACTTTCATTTAGGCAAAACATCAGAAAATAATACAATATAAGTACATAACAACATTCCATTTTTTGGAAGGTGCCTAAAAATTCAGAGAAAGCATACAAGCAAGTGTCTTGTCAGAAAAATGCATTCAACCAAGACATTAAGGTTAGTATACATTATAGGAAATGAATAAGTTCACTGAATGTATAAATTTATATGTGGATACATATCAAGTTTCCTTAATTTGCGTAATTTCACTTGCAGGACACATTTCTTGCACATATGAATGGCGAGCAAGAAGGTCAAGATTACAAAGCAATGAACAATGCGCTTGATAACCCACAAGTATAGGGGACCGCGACAGTCTTCGAGGGTAGTATTTCACCCAAATTTGTTGATTCGACACAAGGGGAGCCAAATAATATTTATGAGCCTTAGCAGTTGAGTTGTCAATTCAACCGCACATGCGATATAATATATCTGCAGTAAAGTGTTTAGTAGCACAGTAGTTTGATTGATAGTTTCAGTAACAGTAGCAATAGTAACAGGAACAGTAACAAAAGCAGTTTGTGATGATTGTAACAGCAGTAGCGGTAGTAACTTAGCAAAGATCAATATGAGAAAAGCATAGGCATTGGATCAACGATGGATATTTGTGTTGGATGACATTCATCATGTAACAGTCACAACCTAGAGCGATACACAATAGCTCCAATTCATCAATGTAATGTAGGCATGTATTCCGTATATAGTCATACGTGCTTATAATAAGAACTTGCACGACAACTTTTGTCCTACCCTCCCGTGGTAGCGGGGTCCATAAGGAAACTAAGGGATATTAAGGCCTTCTTTTAATAGAGAATCGGAAACAAAGCATTAGCACATGGTGAATACATGAGCTCCTCGAATTACAGTCATCCTCAGAGAGTATCCCAACTATTGTCACTTTGGGGTCTACGGATCAGAAAAATAACAAGTGCATATAACTAGCAGATAGGATCAAGAACTCAAATATATTAATGAAAACATAGAGGGTTCAGATCTAAAATCATGGCACTCGAGCCCTAGTGACAAGCATTAAGTATAAAAAGTCATAGCAACATCAATCTCAGAACATAGTGGATACTAGGGATCAAGCCCTAACAAATTTACTCGATTACATGACAAATCTCATCCAACTCCATCACCATCCAGCAAGCCTACAGAGGAATTAATCACTCCCGGTGGTGAGCATCATGAAATTGTTGATGAAGAAGGGTTGATGATGATGATGGCGACGAATCCCCCTCTCCGGAGCCCGAATGGATTCCAGATCAGCCCTCCCGATGAAGAACAGGAGGTGGCGGTGGCTCCATATCGTAAAACGTGATGAAACTTTCTCTCTAATTTTTTTCTCCGCGAGTCGGTACTTATAGAGTTGGAGTTAGGGCAAACGGAGGCCTATGGGACCCACAACCTCACAGGGCACGCCCTGAGGGGCGCCCCCTGAGCTCGTGGCTCTCTGGTGGCCCCCTCCAGTTGTTCCCTTCGCCAATATTTTTTATATATTCTGGAAAGAATCTCCGTAAATTTTTAGCCCAATCCGAGAACTTTTATTTCTGCACAAAAATAACACCATGGTAGTTCTACTGAAAATAGCATCAGTCCAGGTTAGTTTCATTCAAATCATGCAAATTAGAGTCCAAAACAAGAGCAAAACTGTTTGGAAAAGTAGATATGTTTGGGACGTATCAGAGCTCAACAAAGAGGTATGATTAGACACATTCACATAGCAACAAAATGAAAAAACTTTTCTTATTATAATCGTCTTTTCTTATTATGTCTCTCTATCTTACAGAATTTAAGTCAAGTTCAAGATGGAAAAATGCAATTATGACCTAATGAATGAGCAACCACAAGCAGGGCATCAATCTTACATAGCACTAATGCAACAAATGACTATCATGAGTCATATTCAGAGTGATGACATGGCAATGCTTATTCAAAGCCTCACTTCCCTGTTACAAGGAGGCTTATTGTCACAAGTATGCAAAATTTTAAAACAAAACTTACATACCAAGAATCAATCACTTGCTCATAACGTTTGGAAAAGATTAATCAAAAAATGACCATTTTCAGGAGGACAATTGGATGCCACAACTACCAACAATAGAGCACTATCACAAAGAACAATCTTATAATGCAGAAGAAGACACCAGAAATGATCAGTGGGAACAAAATTCTATATCTGAAGAAGAAAATTTTGAAGTAGATTGTGATGAAGAACAATCTGGTCCCGATGAAGATACTAGTGTATCTGAAAGTGATGCAGAGGAAGAGTACCTGCAATACATTGAAACTGATGGCAATGAAAGTGATGCAGAGGAACAATATATGAAAACTATGCAACTGATGATCACAAGGACAGAGAATATCTTGATTTAGATATTCAACAAACAGATCTAAATTGAAACAATATTGATTCACTCAGAGAACAAAAAAAATCTTAGGTTGAGTACTCAAAGTGAAGTTGTTCCGCACAACCAGCAAAATGCATTGCAAGGCCCTGACTATGCAGAAACAACATGTACTAATGAGGCAAAGAATATTGCTCAAACAGAGAAAGTAAATGAACAGATCATCCGTTATGTTCTATTGATAGACTTTGACAGAGAGGATCAGGGGGGGGGGGTGAAACAGAAAATTTCATCAAACAGATATCAGCTGAAGTAAACGATACTGAAAATATCAAAATGAATATATCCCAGGAGGATATAGACATATTCCTGGAGAATGACAGTATAGAGAAGGCATTGATACACAACCAAGAAGATGAGAGCAACCATATGCCAGCTCTGGACATGACATTTGAATTTGATGTTCATGCACACAGATTCTATAATGATTATGCAACTATCACAGGTTTTTCAGAAAGTTGCAAACTATCACTGCAGGAAAAAAGATGTTGATAATAACAAAATGACAAGGTTTACAATGAAGTGCAATAGGTCTGGCAAGCCTAGAAATAGGATGAAACCAACAACTGTAAGGGCTAAAAGAAGGAAGTATAAAATGAGTCAGAATGCAGCAACTGAGCTAGAGAACACTACTGACAGAAGAAGGAACTACACAATCAAGATAGGGTGTCAAGCTCAGATGGTAGTTACCCGGAACTTTAAAATTGTTCAGTGGGTAGTCACACGGCTGATAATTGAGCACAATCATGATCTTCATCCACCAGGCGAAGTAAGGTTCCTAAGATCACACTCATGCATGACTTCACAAGAGAAAGATTTGATCAGAACATGCAAAAGGGTCAACATACCAACAAGAAAAATAATGGTAATACTGGCATTCTTACGAGGTAGAGGACTGGCATCATTGCCGTACACAGCAAAGCAAATAAGCAACATGGGCACAAAGATGAGAAGAGACTATGGACTGAACGATATGATGCAAGTTGTTTCATTCTTTGAGAAGAAAAAATCAGAAGACCCCTTATTCTTCTACTAATTCAAAATAGACCTGGAAAAGAATGTGATGCACATATTTTCGTCAGATGGAACAGGCAGAAGGAACTATGATCTATATGGAGATATTCTGAGCTTCGATACAATGTACAAAACAAACAAGTATGACCTGAGGTTCGCACCATTTTTAGGAATAAATGGACATGGGACAACTGCTTATTTGCATGTGGTTTGATTCAAGATGAAAAGAGGGAAACATTTGAGTGGTTGTTCAATACATTCCTAAAGTGTATGGGAGGGAAAGCTCCAAAGTCAGTCATAACAGATCAAGATGTCGCCATGAAAAAGACAATACCTAAGTGTTTCCCAAATTGTAACCACGGAAATTGCTTGCTCCACATACTAACATAGGCACAGAATAAAGCTACGAGGACTTTTGGAACAAATGAGCATTTGAAAGCACAGTTCCATGACATAATCCTAAAGTCATAGACCATAGAGGAGTTTGAGCAACTCTAGCTAGAAATGATTGAACATCACAAGGTTGAACATATCAAATACTTTGATATAATGTGGAAAAACTGAAGGAGATTTGTACCTGTCTACTTCAAGAACCAATTGTATTCATTCATGCAAACAACAACAAGAAGCGAAGGAACAAACATTGTTTTCGAGGCGAATGTGAGTTCAAGTTACACTGTTATAGCTTTCATGATAGAGTACGACAGAATTTCCCAAAGTATTGAAGAGAAGAGGAAATAAAATGATTCACTAAACAATGTGGAGTGATTGTGCATTAGAAAAACAGGCAGGAAAATTATATAACAGAGGCATTTTCTACAAATTTCAGCAAGAGCTAATGAATGCAACTAAATTTCACATGGTAGAAGTGGAAAAGAACAGGCAGTATGAGGTATACAAGTCACCAACTCAAGCATTCAATGAATACAATCCTAGATTGTTGGTGAAGTCAAAATCTTCTCATTCAAAATTGACAACTACAAATGAAGCAGAAATCAGTTCGGGGAGTAATTCTCTTGGTACACTAAAGGATCCAGCTTAGACTAAACCAAAAGGAAGAATGAAGACAATAGTAAGGCAAAAAGGAATTGTCGAGCAAATAACCAGCAAACAGAAAATCACCTGCTCAGGTTGCGGAAAACAAGGACACAACATAGCTGGATGCAAACAAATACGAGAAGAGCCAGTGGATAGACATAAGAAGAAGTCTAGAAAAAATGTTGAGCCGGTTGAGAAACCTAAGAAGAAAGGTAAAGCAAATCGTCAACAACCATACCCTAATCTTAAATACTTATATTAGTCAACAAATGCATCATATATAGCTCAAAAAATGCAGGAAGAAACAAGATAACAAAAGATGCTTAGACATTTAAATGAGGAACAAACATGATGACTAGAAGAACAAAAGAAAAAAGAAGAAGATAAAGCATACCACAAAGGCTACAAGACTAATGAGACGTTGCGTACTCTCAATAAATATCTACTCAATAATTTTTGTATTGGGTGTTTGACAAGTTGTAATTTAAATACTGCCGACACAGTACTTAAAATTGTGTGGAACATTTTTGTATTCCAATTATTTTCATATTTTCTATTCTAGAAAATAGACAGTTCTAGTTTGCTTGAATAGTTGAACAATCATTGGTAAGAAGACACACAAAATATCTACTGCAGTTGCAGAATATTATAACAAAACTTGCACAATGTTCATAAGAGCAACTACTACAAAAAATAAGGTGCAAAGAGAGAATAAACCTGAACTAAAAGAGTACAGTTTGCAGGATCTCATGCTAGAAACCTAAAACAAACTAGACAACAAAATTAGTTTCAAAAATTTGTTCGTTCGAGAAGATAGAAGCAAAATAAATCTCGCTCTTCAACAATAATGATGGTTAAAATATTTACCCCACTACTATAAATGAAAAAGAAAATAATTAACAACGAAAACAATCTTCAAAGCACTAAGCAACTGATTTTAAAACCATAGAAAACAGACTTTTTCACAGCACTCTGATAACATTTCAGATCCACGGAAAAAGCAAATTTAACCTAGCAAACTAAGAGGATGATGGTTCGAATACACAAACAAATTTTGCCTAACAACCTAATTAAACATGACACTACCAGCAAGCTCTAAAACCACTAATCTTCAAGCACTCCTCAGACTTAGAAAGAAGCTCCAACACTTGCGCCAGCACCACCGGAGCCACCAAATCCACCAAAAAGACCACCACCCGAGCAGTCATCTTCGGAAGGACCACCACCAGGAGCACCATCTTCACCTTCATCAGCAACCTCATCACCAGGAGCAGCACAAATAATTGTTCTTGTCTGGAAGTAACCATCCCAATCAGGTACATATGGCTCTAGCGCAGAAACCCTACGAACACTCATGAGTGCTTGAGGAGCAGCACGAAAATCATGCCCAACCAGCAACTAAAAGAATATCAAATGTATTGTGAAATGCAACTAGAACTGTGTCCTTGACATAGTGATCTGCAACCCTGAACATTCTGTGATCAACCAAATCGAACATTGCACCACCAACACAAAACCCATCTGAATGAGTGCTACGGATTACAACGCAGCTCACAACTCTGTCAGTGTCTCCAAAAGTTACATTCAGCTATGCTATGGTAACATCAGAAATCTTCATCGTTTTACGACAGAAATCCTTTTGATAAAAAAGGAAAAAAAGGTATGAATTAAAAATTGCACACTGATAAAACTAATAATCCAGTACATGCATAGCAGTGATAACCCACAAGTATAGGGGATCGATGTCGTGGGAACGTGCCTGACAGTAGATGGTAGGGGTACGGAAGGAGAGGGCAGAGTCCTAGCTACGGCGAGGGTGTACACACAGATGTATGAGTTCAGGCCTCACTCGGAAGTGATAACAGCCCTACGTCTCAGGTGCTCCGGGGAGCTTACTCTGTCGAGTGATACGTGCGTTGTGTTTACAAAGGATTGCGAACCCCTGTGCCAGTGGGGAGGGATGGCTTATATAGAGTGCGCTGCCCCTCATAAACGTCTGGCATTTAGGGGTTTGATTGCAGGTAATAAAAAAGGAGGGGACGTTACTGGTAACGTATACAATAAATGCCAGTTAAGGCGGCGAGCGTAACGCCAGCCCGTTGGCCTCCCTGGGGAGACTCTTGGTCTTCTGCGGTCGAGTGATTGGCGGCCCCTCCGAGTGAGAGCTGACCGTCGAGTGGAGGGGGGGTATTCCGAGTGACTCATACGCCATGGCTAGTTCAGTCGGAATCTCTCTCGTAGTCTTGTAGTCCTCCAATGTGGTGTCCTTAGGTGGGGTATGTAGGACGGGCCTAGCACCCTACCCTAAGTACATATCCTCGTCATTAGCCCCCGAATGGATCAAGGCTCGAGTGGAGAAGGTGCAGTGCAGGTTCTGTCGAACTCAGCGTTCTGAATGAGCTTCGAGATCTTTCCGATACCTGTGACGACTGGGCCTTCCAACGTCTGCCTTGATCTATTCAGCTTGTCATTTCTTCCGAGTGAATTTAGATGCAGGTTCGAGTCCGAATGGTCAACAGGATCTTCAAATGTGACAGGACGCTCTGTCCGGCCCGGATTTCGCGGGATTCGAAATTTCGGGGAACGCGCGCCGAGCAGGGATGACGCAACCGACGGGGAAACGGCTCCTCGATCCTCGCGCCACCTTTATCGCCACATATCGCGGCTCCTCCGTTAGTGGGATACACAGGGATTTGGCGGGCCCACGAGTCAGTGACTCGGGTCGACGGACATAAAAAACGAGAGGGGAGGGGAATTTGCGACAGTGCGCTCATTTTCCCCTCGTCTCCTCCGCTTCTTCTGCTCCGCCGCCGCGCTGCTCAGATCGAATCCGCTCGCCGCTGCGACAATGGCGCCCAAGAAGACGACGAAGGGGAAGAAGCCCTCGAGCGCCCGGGCCGCAGCGCCACCCGGATGGATGCAGGGCGATTTCCTGCCGTCAACCGTGACGGCGTTGGACGTGGAGAAGCTCGTCGCTGACGGCCTTGTTGCGGCCGGGTCGTGGAGGTTGCCGGGGACGGAAGCGGAGCCGGAGCCGCGCGAGGGCGAGCGGGTCCTCCTGACCACCCATTTGGAGAGAGGTTTTGCTCTGCCCCCGCATCCCTTCTTCCGCGGTTTTCTGAATTTCTTCGGGGCTCAGTTGCATCATTTTCCTCCCAACGCAATTGCGTATCTCGCTGCGTTCGTGACGATGTGTGAGTGTTTCTTGGGTTGTCCCGCCCACTGGGGTCTGTTCAAGCACATCTTTACCATCCGTTCTCAGTCGGTAAAGAAGGCCCACGCTAGTGATAATAGGACCAACGTCATCCAGCTATGCGGGGGTTTGGGTCTTCAGAAGAGGACGGGGAGTGCATTCCCAGCGCTCACCCTTCCGGAGTCGGTGCGGGGCTGGCAGTCGACCTGGTTCTACTGCCACGACGTCGCGTCCCCAAACATGTCGACCGGCCTTCCTCCCTTCACGCTGGATCGACCCACTGCGCCCCCATCTCTGACCGTGGCCGAGGAAGAGAAGGCCAATGTGGGGATCTTGATGAACAGTGTTGTGAATCTGATTCGTGATGGAGTGACCGGCTTGGATCTGTTGGAGGTGTTCCTGGGTCGACGGATCCAGCCGCTCCAGGCGCGGGACCATCCGATGTGGCATTACTCAGGAGTCGACGATACCACTCGTACCCACCCGGAAGATGTTTCAGGGGAAACCATCACGCTATGGCTGCGCGGCATCACTGGTGCGCGAGACAACCCCCGGGGTTCCAAAAGAGTATCGCCTTTCTCAGCTGCGAACCCGCCGAATGTGGTGAGTCATGTCATTGTCGATTGCTTTTGTATCTTGTCGAGTGAATATGTCTTCAGCTGACTGACTTGAATCTTTGCAGGAGCTCACGAACATGTATTCACCCGTGCCGAATGGCGGTCAGAACCTTGAAGGAGCGGGGAGCGAGAGCGACAGTGACAGCATCAGCTACGCCGAGGATAGCGAAGGCAACGGTGACGACTCGTCGGGGAGCGATGAAGTTGAAGTCGTGTCTCCTCCGCGTACTGAAGGGCGTTCCAAGCAGCGTCACGACCCAACACTAGACCGGGGTCGGGCCGGGGGGTCGACCACCAGGAGCTCCAAGCGCAGTCGGACGTCGACGCCAGAGCCGATTGAAAAGGTTGCCAAGCAGCCCAAGGTCACCACCACCAAGCCCCGGAAGGCTCTCCCCAGAATCAAGGTTGACGTGCCGATTGCTTCAACGTAAGTATCCTTGCTCTTCGCTTAACTTGTTGCTGAACTTCATATTTTTGCTGACCGAGTGGATCTTGATCGTCAGGGCCGCTACCTCGGTGACATCGCCGGGGCGAGGAGAGGAAAGCGCGGAGAAGGACACGCCGGACGCAGCTACTTCTCGCCAAGGTATGGCATATTGTCATTTGACATTCTTCTCAAACCATTCGACAGTCATGTGATATGTCGACTGGTGACATGCAGAGCCAATGGATACCGACCCCGCAGCCCCGTCTCCGACTGAACCGATTACAGCACCGACCCAGATGGCCGTGGAGCTCGCCAGTCCGCCACAAGCGCCTGTCTCCCAAGCGCCAGCCTCGCAAGCGCCAGTCCTTCCGACTACATCGCCGCTCCCTTCACAGACCATCTTCTCTCTGCACCGTGTTCCAGAAGATCAGACTGGAGCTGCTAAGGAGGCGATGATGCAGGCCGAACATATGATGCGGCGTACGAAGGAGGCGTACGAGGCCAGCAAGCTGGCTTACGACGCTAGCTCAGCGCTTCGGGCGAACGTCCAAGTAAGTGCACTTGTAAGTGCGCTTTTTGATTGTGTCGCTTTCCGTCTACCATGACTTGACTTCTGCACCCGCTGGGAGTTTTCTGTCTGTCGACTGGTAATCGCTTGTCACGCACTCGGCTAGGGCTGACCTGGTCGAGTGGACAATCTTTTTTTTTTGTTCGGCCGTCACTCGGATCGGGCGGACCGTTCCGAGTGGATACCGTTCCGGTGGGGGCACGCTGAGTGCACGCACTGGGTGTAGTCCCCGAGACTGCCGTTGACTGCGGGCAGTCGGCGGGAGTCTTAGAACTTTTTCCTTGTTTTTTTTATGTTTGGCCGTCACTCGGATCGGGCGGACCGTTCCGAGTGGATACCGTTCCAGTGGGGGCACGCTGAGTGCACCCACTGGGTGTAGTCCCCGAGACTGCCGTCGACTGCAGGCAGTCGGCGGGAGTCTTAGAACTTGGACTCGAAGCCCATATTTCTGTCCACTGAATTGTTTTTGTCGTTGATCTTAGAAGGCCTGTGAGCTCGGTACTCGATACGCTGACTTGGAGAAGGAGAAGACTCAGCTTCAGCTCGACTTGGAACTGGCGAGGAGAGACCTGGAGCGTGCGCAAGCTGATCTGAAGGCTTCAGGAGGTAAACTTTGTTGATCGAGTACTTCATTATTTGTTTCTTCTATCTTTGAACCGAGTGACTCCACTCGAGCAGACGTGCGTGCTGAAAACCGTCGACTCCGAGCGCGACTCAACAATGCTATTTCTTTAGATATCATGAAGAAGGCGCTGGAGGACAAAGACAGATCACTCGCCGATGCTCAGAAGACGGCGAGGGAGAAGACTGAAGCTGCCGAGAAGAAGCTCGCCGCGGCCAACAAGCTTGAGGAAGAGAACACGAAGCTGAAGCAGGAGCGAGCTGACTGGAGCAAAAGGCTTGACCATGCAACCAAGAGAGCAAAGGGCTTGGAGACCTATCTGGGGGATTACGCCCAGAAGATGTATGTTTTGCTTGAAGGTAATTTTCTCCAGTCGAGTGAATTCCGTTAATCCTAACTTCATCCAGTCGAGTGAATTCCGTTGATTTTCAGGGAACAGTATCATGACTAATTCTTTCCATCTTCTTCATGTAGAATTCTGCAAGGACTTCGAGAAGGAGACCGAGGCGGTCGAGCCCAATCTGGACCCTTCCAAGTCACCTATCGGAGATGCTGTGGCTATGAACATGTTCCGGCTTGAAGCTCGAGTCGCAGGCGTCCGGGAGTACGTCGCTCGACTGCGAGGTGTAATGGAGAAGGTCGACAAGGAGCTGTGGCCGGAAGACTCACTTCAGGCTGACCTCGAGTCAATGATGACTCGGCTTGACGAGCTCCCTGGTCGAGTGCAGGCATGGAAGAAATCTGCTGCACGCTGCGGAGCTGACATAGCGCTCTCACTCGTCAGGGTCCATTGCAAGGAGGTCAAGGAGGACAAACTGAAAGCACTTCAGGTGGCCAACACAAAGAAGCTCCAGTTCCAGGACTTCATGGAGACCTTCATCGAAGCGGCCACTCGGATCGCTGACGGGATCGACCTGAACACCTTCGTCGAGCCTGCAAGTCCCACTGGAGCTTGAAAAAACTTTGCTGGTGATCAAAAACTTTAATTTGCCTCAGTATGCCGAGTGGTGGTGTATCGTTAAAACTTCTTTCGGGTCTTGGGCCCGAGTACTTTCGTCATTTGCATGGGCAACTTTTATCCATGCTGAATACTCTGGATTTATCTGAATTTGCTTTTCAGTCCTTTGCTTGATTTCCTCTTGAGTAGATCAGGTCTTGTCGAGTGGTTTCTGGTCCAGTGGGGGCACGCGGAGTGCACCCACTGGGTGTAGTCCCCGAGACCGCTGTCGAGTGGCGGCGACATCGGCAGGGGTCTTAAATTTGTTTGATTGATTTCGGACTTAGGCGAGGACTGACTCGCAGCTAAGCCCCTCGAGTGAGAGGACCGCTCGTCATTTGGGAGTGAGTATCAGAACTTAGGCGAAGACTGGTTCGTAGATAGCCTCTGAGTGAGAGGATTGCTCGTCACTCGGAGTAGTTTATAACTTAGGTGATGCGGAATCACGGCAAAGCCCCCGAGTGTGAGGATCGCTCATCACTCGGAGTAGCGTTTTAGCTTGGGCAAAGCGGATTCGCAACCAAGCCCCCGAGTGAGAGGATCGCTCATCACTCGGAGTAGCGTTTTAACTTGGGCGAAGCGGATTCGCAGCCAAGCCCCCGAGTGAGAGGATCGCTCGTCACTCGGAGTATGTTTATAACTTAGGCGAAGCGGATTCGCAGCCAAGCCGCCGAGTGTGAGGATCGTTCATCACTCAGAGTAGAGTTTTAACTTGGGTGAAGCGGATTCGCAGCCAAGCCCCCGAGTGAGAGGATCGCTCATCACTCGGAGTAACGTTTTAACTTGGGCGAAGCGGATTCGCAGCCAAGCCCCCGAGTGAGAGGATCGCTCGTCACTCGGAGTACGATTTAACTTGGGCGAAGCGGATTCGCAGCCAGGCCCCCGAGTGAGAGGATCGCTCGTCACTCGGAGTAGCGTTTTAACTTGGGCGAAGCGGATTCGCAGCCAAGCTCTCGAGTGAATGCGATGCTATTCACCCGACGAGGTTCTGAACTTAGGCGACACGGAGTCGCAGCTAAGCCCCCGAATGTGAGGACCGCCCATCACTCGGAGTAGATTTAAACTTAGGCGATGCGGAACCGCGGCTAAGCTTTTGAGTGATGCTATTCACTCGACGAGGTTCTAAACTTAGGCGACACGGAGTCGCAGCTAAGCCCCCGAGTGTGAGGATCGCCCATCACTCGGAGTAGATTTAAACTTAGGCGATGCGGAATCGCGGCTAAGCTTTCGAGTGAATGCAATGCTGTTCACTCGACGAGGTTCTGAACTTAGGCGACACGGAGTCGCAGCTAAGCCCCCGAGTGTGAGGATCGCCCATCACTCGGAGTAGATTTAAACTTAGGCGATGCGGAACCGTGGCTAAGCTTTCGAGTGAATGCGATGCTATTCGCTTGACGAGGTTCTGAACTTAGGCGACACGGAGTCGCAGCTAAGCCCCCGAGTGAGAGGATCGCCCATCACTCGGAGTAGATTTAAACTTAGGCGATGCGGAATCGCGGCTAAGCCCCCCGAGTGGAAAATCGCTAGCACTCGGAGTATTCTTGAACTCAGAATTGTGCGATCGGAATCGACAAAAGACTGCAGGAGTCGTATCCTTGATAATCAAAACAGTTTACTCTTATTACATCAGACAGATCAACCTTCAGGTGTAGAACCGACGAAGCAGATCCGCGTTCCAGGCCCGTGGCTCGTCAGCGTTCTTCTTGAGATTGAAGAGGTGGTAGGCTCCATTGTTCAGCACCTTGGTGACGACGAAAGGGCCTTCCCACGCGGGGGCTAGCTTGTGAGGCCACTGCTGATCCACTCGGAGCACGAGGTCACCTTCGTGGAAGGTCCGACTCCTGACGTGCCTTGCATGAAAGCGACGCAGATCTTGCTGGTATGCAGTCGACCGGATCAAAGCCATTTCCCGCTCTTCTTCAAGGAGATCCACAGCATCCTGGCGTGCTTGCTCAGCTTCAACCTCCGAGTAAAGGTCCACCCGAGGAGAATTGTGAAGAACACCACTCGGCAGGACAGCTTCAGCCCCATACACCATGAAGAAAGGAGTGCGATCAGTTGACCGATTTGGAGTTGTCCTCAAGCCCCACAGAATAGAGGGTAATTCTGTAACCCAAGCTCCAGCCGCGTGATCGAGTTCGCGCATGAGTCGAGGCTTCAACCCTTGAAGGATAAGGCCATTTGCTCGCTCGGCCTGACCGTTTGACCGGGGGTGCGCAACGGATGTGTAATCCACCCGAGTGCCTTGAGAGGAGCAAAAGGCTCTGAACTCTTCCGAATCAAAATTAGAACCATTGTCCGTGATGATACTATGGGGAACTCCGTATCTGAATATTATTTCCCTCATGAATTTGATGGCTGTGCGAGAATTCAGCTTCCTGATAGGCTTGGCCTCAATCCATTTAGTGAACTTGTCGACTGCTACCAGAAGGTGCGTGAAACCACTCTGGCCCGTGCGGAGAGGTCCGATCATATCCAATCCCCATACAGCGAACGGCCAGACGAGTGGGATGGTCTTCAAGGCAGACGCAGGCTTGTGCGACAAGTTTGCATAGAATTGGCATCCTTCACAGTGCTGCACAATATCCTTAGCCATCTCATTGGCGCGCGGCCAGAAGAAACCAGCTCGGTAGGCCTTGGCAACAATCGTCCGAGAGGACGCATGATGGCCGCAAGTTCCCGAGTGAATTTCCTCCAGAATCAGTCGACCTTCTTCGGGAGAAATGCATCGCTGAGCCACGCCGGTTACGCTCTCTCTGTAGAGCTGCCCATTCATAACAGTGAAAGCTTTGGATCTGCGGACAATCTGTCGAGCTTCAACTTCGTCTTCTGGAAGTTCTCGCCTGAGGATCTACGCGATGTAGGGCACCGTCCAATCGGGAGTTATCACCAGAATCTCACTGACCAGATCTATGACTGCTGGGACATCAACTTCAGTCGGATTGGAGGCGCTTATAGGCTACGGGGGCTCTTCGGTGAAGGGGTCCTCTTGTACCGAAGGAGAGTGCAAATGCTCCAGGAACACATTGCTGGGCACAGGCTTCCGAGTGGAACCGATTTTTGCCAGTTCGTCAGCTGCCTGATTCTTCACTCGGGGAACGTGATGGAGTTCCAAACCCTCAAACTTCTTCTCAAGCTTTCTTACTGCATTGCAATATCCGGTCATGGCGGGGTTTCTGACATCCCACTCCTTCATCACTTGATTGACCACCAAATCCGAGTCACCGTATACCATCAGGCGACGGATGCCGAGCGAGATGGCCATACGCAACCCGAAAAGGAGTGCTTCGTACTCAGCTTCATTATTGGAGGAATCAAAGTGAATCTGGAGGACATAGCTGAGTTTATCGCCCTTGGGAGACACCAATACCACACCAGCACCAGAACCGTTCAGCATCTTCGAGCCGTCAAAGAACATGATCCAGTGTTCCGAGTGGATCCGGACTGGCTGCTGCTGTTCTATCCACTCGGCCATGAAGTCAGCAAGTGCTTGAGATTTAATGGCTTTCTTCGCTTCAAACTTGATATCAAAATAAAGAAGTTCAATGGCCCATTTGGCCACTCGACAAGTCGCGTCTCGATTGTTGAGGATTTCATTCAAAGGCGCATCACTGACGACTGAGACTGAGTGATCTTGAAAATAGTGCGCCACTTTCTTCGCTGATAGATATATACCATAGACAAGCTTCTGGTAATGTGGGTACCTTTGCTTAGAAGGAGTCAACACTTCAGAGATGTAATAAACTGGGCGCTGGACTTTGTCGGCCTTGCCCTCTTCTTCTCGCTCGACAGTAAGAACTGTACTGACGACCTGATTGGTGGCTGCAATGTACAGGAGCAGGGGTTCTTTGCTGTGTGGAGCAGCAAGCACAGGCTGGGTGTAGAGCAGGGCTTTGAGCTGGACAAACGCTGCTTCTGCCTCTGAATTCCACTCGAACGTATCGGATTTCTTCATCAGTCGGTACAAAGGGAGTGCCTTCTCTTCGAGACGAGAAATGAATCTGCTCAGCGCTGCCAGGCAACCAGTAAGCTTCTGGACATCGTGAATACGCTCGGGGCGTTTCATTCGGACGATGGCACCGATCTTCTCGGGGTTGATGTCGATTCCTCGTTCGGAAACGAGATAACCGAGTAACTTTCCACCCGGAACTCCAAAAGTACACTTGGTTGGATTCAGCTTGAGGTCATATCTTCTTAAGTTGGCGAATGTTTCCGCCAAGTCAGTCAGCAGGTCGGAACCTTTGCGAGACTTGACTATGATATCATCCATGTAGGCCTCGACATTCCGACTGATCTGGTCGAGGAGACACTTCTGAATCATGCGCATGAAAGTAGCACTAGCACTCTTCAGACCAAAAGGCATGGTGATGTAACAGAAACACCCGAAAGGGGTGATGAAGGCCGTTTTTATTTCATCTGGACCAAACAGACGGATCTGATGGTAGCCAGAGTATGCATCGAGAAAAGACAAACGCTCGCACCCCACAGTCGAGTCCACAATCTGGTCGATGCGGGGGAGCGGGAAATGATCTTTCGGGCAGGCCCGATTGATATGCTTGAAGTGTATACACATTCGGAGCGACTTGTCCTTCTTGGGGACCATGACGACATTCGCAAGCCACTCGGAGTGGTAGACCTCGCGAATGAACTTGGCCTCCAAGATTCGGGCCACCTCCTCGCCGATTGCCTTCCGCTTCTCTGTTGCCGACCGGCGCAAGTGTTCTTTTACAGGCTTGGCCTTCGGATCAACTCTCAGACGGTGCTCAGCCAGTCCCCTGGGTACACCAGGCATGTCAGCGGGCTTCCATGCAAAGATGTCCCAGTTCTCACGGAGGAACTGGATGAGCTCGGCTTCCTATTTGCTGTCGAGTGTGATTGAGATGTTGGTCGGAGCAGCAGTAGGATCTGTCGGGTGAATGTGCACTTGCTTCAAGTCTCCTGCCGACTGAAAAGCTGACTCGGTGGTGGGCTTCTTGGAACGCAACAGATCAGCGGGATCAGCAGTCTTCTTGTACTCTTCTTACTCGACTACAGCCATCTGCATGTCGGCGATCTTGGAGCCCTGTTGGAGGCACTCCTCAGCCCTCTGTCGATTGCCTGTGACTGTGATCACACCCTTGGGCCCGGGCATCTTCAGCTTGAGATACACGTAACACGGGCGGGCCATGAAACGTGCATACGCTGGACGGCCAAGGATGGCATGATATGCACTCTTGAAGTCGACAACCTCAAATGTCAGCTTCTCTTTGCGAAAGTTCTTGTCAGTGCCGAACACCACATCCAGCGCAATCTGTCCGAGTGACTTGGCCTTCTTCATCCTTCCGTGAGTGAATGGGACATGGCATATCCAGGACATCTGTCGACTGGTTCTTGGACTTCTTCTGAACAAACTGCCCCTTTGGCTTCACTTGAGCCGTCAGCTTTACGCTTTTGCTTCCGACTGGAATTTCCGCCGCCGGGATTACTGTCGACTGCTTTACCCTTGCCACTGCGGAGGCGATCCTCCTCCTCGCCGTTGGCCTATTGGGTGGCAATCTCCATCATCTTGCTCAGGGACATATCTCTTGTCCGACCAAACTTCAAATAGAGCTCTCTGTATCTGACTCCGGCCTTGAAGGTGCAAACAGCCTGGTGCTCGGAAACACCTTCCACCGTGTGATGAAGAGTGGTCCACCGCTGAATGTAATCCCTCAAGGTCTCATTCGGCTTCTGGACACAGTGCTGCAACTCGAGCAAACCGGCAGGGCGCTTGCAGGTGCCTTCGAAGGTCTTGACAAACACTCGAGCAAGATCCTCCCAGCAATAGATGCTAGAAGGAGCCAACTGATTAAGCCACGCCCGGGCCGGACCATCCAACATCAGGGGCAGATGCTTCATAGCCACGTTGTCGTTGCCTCCGCCGATCTGAACAGCCACTCGGTAATCGTCTAGCCATGTTTCCGGCTTCGACTCGCCAGTGAATTTGCTAATCCCAGCCACCAACCTGAAGTTGGGGGGGGATCTCAGCAGATCGGATGGCTCTGCTGAAACACTCTGGACCAGAAACAGCTGTACCACTGCCACTCGGAAAATCTCTGTCATAACCACCTCTGTTGTATCTGCCTCTGTCGACCCGGTTCTGAACGAGAATGGATCTCGCGTCAAACCCAGGGTCCCGCTCATCACCGTACGGGCGCCTGTCATCATAGTGCCGGGGCACGTATGGACCACTCCGCGGAGGAGTAGGCACTCGACGGTGGTCATCACGATGATGCCGAGGAGCAAACTGATCTCGCCTCTGATCTCTGTACTGATCGTTGCGGTAATCTCTGCCTCTGCGACGCTGAGGTGACCCTGGACTGTGGGCCGATTGGACTCTGTCTGCTCTAACTGATTTGCTGTGAATCCTGTTGCGCGACTGAGAGACAGCGGAGTTCTGCTGTCGAGCCGCCCCAAGCAGGGTTCGGATCTGCTCGAGTCCTCTGCCGGCCTCTGAATCGAACGGCTGTACAGAATCTGCAATCCTAGCCGCCGCTGCAACATTCTGGATCAGAGTACGGTATACCTGACGATTGTCGTCGACTGGAGGGAACAACTGACGATCGCGGCGCTGTCGAGTGCGCTCGTCGAGTGACCTCTGCATCTCCTCGAGGCGCGTGCGCTCTGCCAAGGTGGCGAGACGCGCGGCCTCCAGAGCCTGGGCTTCTGCAGCCGTGCCGACGATGGGGGTTTGGAGGACCTCCTCATCCCTGCGCTGCTGATCATTCGACGGGCCACCACGCTCGCGGCCGCCACGGCCATAGTCGGGTGGGCTCTGATGAGAACCCGCCATGAAAACTTCTGCTGCAGGATCGCAGCTCTCGCACTCGGAAGGGAGCTCGGATGAATCTGATGCCGAGTCGAACGCGCCGTGAAGTGGCTCGGCGGGCTCGATAGCCGCGATCTGCGGAGTCGACGCCTGGCGCGTCGCCGCGTGCCTCACCCATCGCTGGAGCCGCAAACGACCGGATCGCTTGCGGCGACGAACAACGGGGAGAGTGGACGACGCTGGAGCCGACATGTACGGGGTCGACGGCTGATGAAGGAGAACGCCGCATGAACTCGCACTGAAGTGCGTCGCCCCGCAGACGGGGAGAGCCTCAACGTCGAGAGGGGCTTCCTGGAGCGATGCGGAGTCGTTGGCGATGAAGGTGAACGCACCGAGACGGATCTCGCAGCCCAGGATCAAACCGCCGTCGGGAGACATGGTGAGGATGAAAAACTGCAACCTCGCCGGAAGTCGCTTAGACGCCGGCCCCACGGTGGGCGCCAACTGTCGTGGGAACGTGACTGACAGTAGATGGTAGGGGTACGAAAGGAGAGGGCAGAGTCCTAGCTACGGCGAGGGTGTACACACAGATGTATGAGTTCAGGCCTCACTCGAAAGTGATAACAGCCCTACGTCTCAGGTGCTCCGGGGAGCTTACTCTGTCGAGTGATACGTGCGTTGTGTTTACAAAGGATTGCGAACCCCTGTGCCAGTGGGGAGGGGTGGCTTATATAGAGTGCGCTGCCCCTCATAAACGTCTGGCATTTAGGGGTTTGATTGCAGGTAATAAAAAAGGGGGGGACATTACTGGTAACGTATACAATAAATGCCAGTTAAGGCGGCGAGCGTAACGCCAGCCCGTTGGCCTCCCTGGGGAGACTCTTGGTCTTCTGCGGTCGAGTGATTGGCGGCCCCTCCGAGTGAGAGCTGACCGTCGAGTGGAGGGGGGGTATTCCGAGTGACTCATACGCCATGGCTAGTTCAGTCGGAATCTCTCTCGTAGTCTTGTAGTCCTCCAATGTGGTGTCCTTAGGTGGGGTATGTAGGACGGGCCTAGCACCCTACCCTAAGTACATATCCTCGTCAATCGATACAGTCTTCGCGGGTAGTATTTCACCCAATTTATTGATTCAACACAAGGGAAGCCAAAGAATATTTATAAGCCTTAGCAGTTGAGTTGTCAATTCAACCACACCCGGAGAGGTAAATATCTGCGGCAAAATATTTAGTAGCATAGAGTTTGATAGTAACAGTAACAGGAACAGTAGCAGTTTTGTAGTGATTGTAACAGAAGTAGCAACAGTAGTAACTTAGCAAAGATCAATATGAGCAAAGCGTAGGCATTGGATCAGCGATGGATATTTGTGTTGGATCACTTTCATCATGTAACAGTCACAACCTAGAGTGATACACAATAGCTCCAATACATTAATTCAATGTAGGCATTTATTATGTATATAGTCATACATGCTTATAATAAGAACTTGCATGACATCTTTTTTCCTACCCTCCCGTGGCAGCGGGGTCCATAAGAAAAACTAAGGGATATTAAGGACTCCTTTAGAACAAAGCATTAACACATAATGAATACATGAACTCCTCATACTACGGTCATCACCGGAGTGATTCCCAATTATTGTCACCTTGGGGTCTACGGATCATAACACATAATAGGTGCACTGTTCAAAAAATCGGCCGATTCAGCAATTTATCGTCCGATTTATCACTACTCGGGGGGTGACCGGTACGATTATGCCTTATCATCCCAGTTTATCGGTTGGGCCGATTTATCACTCTAACAAGCGATTTATCGAGAATATACCGATCAATCGGGCATATTCCTAGCACCATGTTTGTAAGAACTATGTTTATCTGCACTTTCTAGACCTTGTTACTTAATATGTATGGTTGTCCTATTTTGTTTGTCATTGTACAAGGATTCAAAGGCAAGTAATCAAGGTAACACTTATGTGCAATATTGTTTTTGTGTTAAATATAGCATATTTTAGTGCTAGGAACCTGGGATTTGTAAAAAAATGGCCGATTAATAGTCGACCGATAAAATCGATTAATCGGCCGATTTCCGATTAATCTCTAATCCCCAGTCGACCGAAACGATAACGATAAGCAATATTCTCAACATTGAATAGGTGCATACAACTTGCAAGATAGGATCCAAAACACACTTATATTCATGAAAACATAATAGGTTCAGATCTGAAATCATGGCACTCGGGCCCTAGTGACAAGCATTAAGCATAGCAAAGCCATAGCAACATCAATCTCAGAACATAGTGGATACTTGGGATCAATCCCTAACAAATTAACTCGATTACATGATAAATCTCATCCAACTCCATCACCGTCCAGCAAGCCTGCGAAGGAATTACTCACTCCCGGTGATGAGCATCATGGAATTGTTGATGAAGAAGGGTTGGTGATGACGACGGCGACGAACCCCCCCTCTCCGGAGCCCCGAACGGACTCCAGCTCAGCCCTCCCGCTGAAGAACAGGAGGTGGCGGCGGCTCCGTATCGTAAAACACGATGATTCCTTCTCTCTGATTTTTTTCTCCACGAGACGGTACTTATGGACTTGGAGTTAGGGAAAACAGAGGTTTGTGGGACCCATGAGCTCACGTGGCATGCTCTAGGGGGGGCGCCTAATACATCTCCAACGTATCTATAATTTTTGATTGTTTCATGCTATTATATTATCAATCTTGGATACTTTATATGCCATAATATGCAATTTTATATCATTTTTGGGAACTAACCTATTAACCCAGCGCCAAGTGCTAGTTGCTGTTTTTGCCTATTTTTGGTTATCAATACCAAACAGAGTTCAACCGCAATGAAACTTTTTGATGATTTTTTGTGTGCATAATAGACCCTAGAAGCTTCGGGAGGAGACCAAACGGCAAACGAGGGGACGACAAGGCAACATGGCGCGCCCTGGGGGGTAGGCGCGCCCTGATGCCTTGTGGGCCCCACGTGGCTCCGTCTGACCTAATTCCACTTCTATAAATTCTCAAATATTGGGAAACCAACGGAGAGCCACCCCGAATAACTTTTTCGCCGCCACAAGCTTCTGTTCTTCCGTGATCCTATCTGGAGGCCTTTTCCGGTACTCTGCCAGAGGGGGAATTGATCACGGAGGGCTTCTACATCAACCTTGCTGCCCTACCAATGATGTGTGAGTAGTTCACCACAGACCTACGGGTCCATAGCTAGTAGCTAGATGGCTTCTTCTCTCTCTTTGATCTTCAATACAATGTTCTCCTCGATCTTCTTAGAGTTATATTCGATGTAATCTTCTTTTGCGGTGTGTTTGTTGGGATCCGATGAATTGTGGGTTTATGATCAGATTATTCATTGAAAGTAATTGAGTCTTTTCTGAACTTTATTATGCATGATTATTATAGTTTTGTATTTCTCTCCGATCTATCCGTTTGGTTTGGCCAACTAGATTGATTTATCTTCACTGGGAGAGGTGCTTTGTAGTGGGTTCAATCTTGCGGTGTCCTCACCCAGTGACAGAAGGGGACGAGACACGTATTGTATTGTTGCTACTAAGGATAAAACGATGGGGTTTATTCATATTGATTGAGTTTACTTTGTCTACATCATGTCATCTTGCTTAAGGTGCTACTCTGTTTGTCATGAACTTAATACCATAGATGCATGCTGGATAGCGGTCGATTGGTGGAGTAATAGTAGTAGATGCAGGCAGGACTCAGTCTACTTGTCATGGACATGATGCCTATATATGTGATCATTGCCATGAATAGTCACAACTATGCGCTTTTCTATCAATTGCCCAATAGTAATTTGTTCACCCACCATATGCTATGTGTTCGAGAGAGAAGCCTCTAGTGAAAACTATGGCCCCCGGGTCTACTTTAAACATATTATAAAAACCAAAAATACCTTGCTGCAATTTATTTACTTTTATTTTATTTTGCAATTTATATATCTACCTATACAAGATTTGATCCTTGCAAATAACGAGTTCAAGGGAATTGACAACCCTCTTGCCCGGGTTCGGTGCAAGTATTTGCTTTTGTGTGTGCATGTGTTGTTCACTAGGGTTTGCGTGATTCTCCTTTTGGTTAGATAAACCTTGGTTCTCACTGAGGGAAATACTTATCTCTACTGTACTGCTTCACCCTTCCTCTTCGGGGAAAATCCAACGCAGCTCACAAGTAGCAGAAATAATTTATGGCGCCGTTGCCGGGGAGACATCATCAAATCACTACAAGTACCTTCACTCAAAACTATCATCTACTTGCTCTACTTTTTATTTGCCTCTCTTTTTCATCCCCCTCCACTTCTTAAAAAATACCAAAAATATTTTGTGTGCTATCTTTGCTTGTGTTGCCATGTGCCTTCTATTTGCTTGCATCTTCGCTTGCTAAAAATTATTGATATCCTCATCCACTTGCTAATCTTTTCAAACAATCCAATTATGATGAACCAATTGCTAGTGAGTTGAGTGCACTTGATTATCTTTATGAAGTTTTGCTTGAGAATTGTGATGAAGTGTTAAAAGAAGAAATTTATAAAGTGATTCATGATAGTTCCTTGAATAAAAAGCATGATTGCAAGTGTGTTAGTATAAATTCTATGAATGTCAATTGTGCTAATGATCATGATTGGGGTGATGATGTTTTTTTGATCTTGAAAATTCATTTGAGCTTCATGATGAATCTATTATTGATAATGATATTTGCAATACTATTAAAAGTGGGTTTGGAAGAGCGTCAACTTTAGGAAAAAAGAATCCCACATATTTGGAGAGTGTTCAATCTTATGAAATTTTTGATAAAAGTGGGTTTGGAGAGGTCATGACTTTAGTTGATGTTAATCCCACTATCTCGGTAGATTCCAAAACTTTTATGCATGTGGATCATAAAGATAATATTTTATATGATAGCTATATTGTCGAATTTGAATATGATCCTACATGTAATTATTATGAGAGAGGCAAATATGGTTATAGGAATTTCCATGTTACTAAATTACCTCTCTTTGTGTTGAAATTGTTAATGCTTCATTCTTCCTATTTGCATATGCTAGACATTGCTTGTTTTGATAATTTGTTTCCTATAAAATGCCTATGCATAGGAAGAGGGTTAGACTTCAGTGTGTTTGTTACATGCTTCATGATGCTCTCTTTTTGTTTCAATTATTATCTTTCATGTGAGCATAGATAAAATCTCGAAGCCTATCTTAATGGCTATAAAGAAAGAGCTTGTTGGGAGACAACCCAATAGTTATCTTTATTTTTTATTTTTCCTTTTCGTGTGCAAACACAATTATAGCTACTATAATGATTGTGTTTTTATCTTTTAATCAGTGTTTGTGCCAAGTAATGCCTTTGGGATGATTTGGATGATAGTATAATTGATGATGTTTAAAAATAGAAAGTTTTGTGTCCAGTAGTTGATTTTTATTTTATTGCTGGAACGTCATAAAAATCTGAAATTTTTACACACTATTGTAATACAAATTTTATATGTTTTCCTAATTTTATGGATTTTTGGAGTTACAGAAGTATGGATAAATATTCTGTCATTGCATACTGTTCTGTTTTAGACAGATTCCGTTTTTGTTGCATAGTGTGCTTGTTTTAATGAAACTATGGATTATATCGGGGGGTATAAGTCATGGAAGAGTTAGAATACAGTAGGTATTATGCAAGAAAAATTATGAATGAGTTTATAATAGTACCTAAAGTTTATGATATGTTTATTATACTAATGGATCTCATGAGGTTTCTGTTGAGTTTTGTGTGCTGAAGTTTTCAAGTTTTGGGTGAGATTACGATGGATGAAGGAATAAGGAGAGGCAAGACCCTAAGCTTGGGAATGCCCAAGGCACCCCAAGGTAATATTCAAGGAAGACCCAAGAGTCTAAGTTTGGGGATGCCCCGTCTTTCGTCTACAATCTATCGGTAACTTACTTAGAGCTACATTTTTATTCATCACATGATATGAGTTTTACTTGGAGCGTCTTGTGCCATACTTTTCTTTTTTTGCTTTTTTGTTTGCCACAATCATTGTTCACTGGACACACCTTTTGAGAGGGACACACATTTATCGTGATTTGCTAGAATACTCTATGTGCTTCACTTATCACTAGTGCAGAAAAGCCTAGCTATGGCATGCCAAAAACGGCCTTGCTGGCGTGGACACACGACGCCACCAATATGGTGCCATTGCTAGAAAATAGTGCCGGCGTTGACCCTACGCCAGCAGTATTTTGGAGGTTAATGGCGTGCCACGTGGCCAACACCAGCAGTAATTTTCATTAGTAGTGACATTCCATGTTTTCCCGATGCCAGTAATTTGATTTTCTGATTTGAAATAAAAGTTGTACAGCATCGATCCCAACCAAAATGACAGCACAATCCAGTTTAAGAACAATAATTAAATCAACCTTAAAAAGTACTAAATAGACCCAATAACAACATTTAAGTTCAAGAGTGCACTTATTGATATAGTTCAACAAAGTAGACAAAGTAACACATGAATGTACAGGTTCAAATAAATGGAGGTGGTAATAACATGAGACCTTCCATGCATGCCAACTAGCTAACTACACTTTTCGGCGGGCGGACTCAGGGTCATAGTCTGGAGTAAGTGAACCATCGTCGTCGCTGCCAGCAGGCCTGTAGTAGATCATGATCTCATCACGATCATAGTCGAGGTAGAACGTGGCTCTCTGCCCAGCTTCCATCTCGTAAGTAGTTACAAGGGCTGTCCAACCAGGGCAACCGAAATAGGTGCGGTTTGGCTCGTTGGTGACAAGACAATTGAATTTTTGGGCCGTCAGCATCTTCATGAGGGTGCACTGGAATGTGATGGTGGCATCAAGTGGAACTCGAAACTTCTCTAAGAAGTCACGCCTTGCCCCCGCAAGGGATGACTTGAGCAAAATTGACAGAAATAACTAGTTAGACAATTTTGGGCACAATCGTATCCATCATATGAAACTCAATCAAAACATGTTCTACTAAAACACACCGTCCTAGTGAGGAAGTCATTCGGAAGATCAATGAAGAACTTCTTATCCCTTTGGCATCTCACTGAACCACAGGTCTCACATGGGGCATCCATTACTGCTTTCATTAAGTTGACAAAAATAAGCATACATAACAAATTCATATATAAAATGCAACATATAAGCAATTAAACTAGCGCTACCCGGCCATCTAGATATTAACACATACTTCTAATTAAGCAGTTCTACAAACCATGCGTACTTCAAACATAAAACATGCATAAAGTTAAACAGTTCATACGAAATATGTAGCGCTACCCATCTAGCAAGCTAGTGGCCAGAGGGACCAGCCTCGTGGTCCCTAATGGACCTACGACACCCCTGCTGACCCTCCTCCTCATGCTCCAAGGCATCCTAGTCTATGGGATCCTCCTCCGCGCTCTTCCTGGCTGCATACTGAAGTAGCATCATCTTGTTGGTCTCCACGAGTTTCTCATCACTCGCAAGCTCGCTCACCAATGGGTCAAAGAACTGCATCTCCACCTGTTTGTTCTCCTTCTCCTCAGCCCTAGTGCATATCCGAATGCCCGGCGGCGCGAGGAACTTTGCGTATTCACGACACTCAAGGAAGTTCAGAATCGCCCCTTCCTAAAAGAACTCTACCGCCATGGCATCATAGGCGTGCGCCGCTAAGTCCGGGGTGTCCCAGTGGCCAAGCTCGTGGACGACATTGTCCTTCCTAATGGTGGCATAGTACTTATTCCCCTTCGGTCGCACACCATGAAACTTCGGAGCCATCTGTTACGGTGCATATATAACTAACAAGTTATCAAAAATTGGGCATATTGACGAGTACCTACAAAACCTACTATCTACAATGTAATGAAACGTACACAACATATAACTACAATAAAAACTACACTAAAATCATACTCTACAACGACTACAAGTACACTACGTAGAAGTACAATAAAGCTACACTAAAATCTTATACTAAAATTCTACACTACACTAAAATCTTATACTAAAAATTGTACACTACTCTTACACAAAAACTTCTACACTACAACTCACCGCGGCGGCGGAGACGGCGAGGGGGCGTTGCGGGGTGGAGGCGATGGGGGCGGTGGGGTGGAGGCGACAGGGACGGCGGGGTGGAGATGACGGGGGCGGCAGCGGTGGAGGCGGGGGCGGGGGCGGTGGAGGCGGGGGCGGCGGCGAGGGGGAGACGTAGGCGGAGAAGACGAAGACAGCGACGGCGGTGGAGAAGACAAAGACGGCGACGACGGCGGAGAAGACGAAGACGGCGACGGCAGCGGAGAAGACGACGAGGGGGCGGGGGCCAGGGGCGCTGTCGGCTGTGGCGGCGGCGGCGCGGGGCGTGGATTTGGAGTGGTTGGGGAATGTGGATGCGGTGGGTGGGTGGTTAATTAATTAGTCAAACAGGGCTGGCGTTGTAATTGCTGGCGTTGGCCTACGTGGCCAACGCCATTGCTATTGTCTTCAATTTTATTAAATTTTCTTTTTTATTTATATTTATTAGACACATTGTTTTTATATTCATATAGATATTTAGTTTATTATTTTATTGTGTTCTTATTCTATTATTTATTATTCTGTTAATTTTATATTAAATTTTATTATTTTGTGTAAATATATAACATACTAAAAAATAGTTGAAGACCAATAATTAGAACAACATCGATCTCATTAATCTGGCCTAGATACATAACAGTTGAAGGATGAAAACAATAACAAATATATATAAATTCTACTACTTGAACTAGACTAAGAACATCATCAGTGTAATGACTCCCACGAGAAAAAATGCTGCCACCGATCCAGCTGGGAGAACGAGGCCAAGCATAACACCAGCTAAAAGCGCATAACGAAGCATCTTGAATTTTTGGATTTGGCCGTGCATCACATCATTCTTGAGCTGCATCTCATCTATCTGTTGTCTTAGTGGTCCAATGGAGTACTCGAGCAACTCGCTTACGTACTTCTGCATGAGATCAACCCATATCCATGTGTAGCAATATTTTGTCCCTGGTGTCTGTGGATCACAATATACATACATAAACATAGCTAGTCATGTGAGCAATAGTAGATCGACGATATAGAGTTGAATTGTGCAAATTAGCAGAAATAGACCGAGAGGTATTTTCTGTAATATTATACCTTTCCACGGTTAGCACAGATGTAGAACTCTCGCTCTGGATTCCATTCTGTGTGTGACATATGCTTATCAACAGGGTGTCGACAGCCGCAAAGTAGCACAGGTGTCCTTCCTTGATTCGCGGCAACTTCGGCGGTGGCGTAGCTGCCGGATCGAACGGACGTCGCGCTGCAGTGGGATGATTCACCGGACAGGGCCGGCTGCATTGGCCATGGCGAGCTGATGCCGTAGCCAACAGGGCCAAAGGAGAGCTCGGCCAAGGCGGCGTTGTCCCAAACTTTCGACAGGCCCCACCAACGTGGGCTCGCACGCGGGGCTCGTGCCGATTCGACAAGCTCCGGTGGGTCCATTGTCACGAAAAGCAGCTAGCTAAGAGGGAGTAGAATTTTGTGGAGAATGGAAGTGAATGTAAACAAAGCTGTCAACACATCTATATATAGGCAAAACTTAGTGTTGGCGTTCCACAGAAGGGCACGACAGCACTAGCAACATCATCTATGGCGTGTGTACGTAGACAACGCCAGCAGTATCTTCCAAGTGGTCAGCACAGCAGGGCCCATGAAACGTCTCCAACGTATCTATAAGTTTTGATTGTTCCATGCTATTATAATATCAACCTTGGATGTTTTTATATACATTTACAACAATTATATATCATTTTTTGGGACTAACCTATTAACTTAGTGCCCAGTGCTAGTTGCTATTTTTTTTGCCTGTTTTTGGTTTTCCAGAATATCAGTACCAAACGAAGTCCAAATGCCACGAAACTTTTTGGAGATTTTTTTCTGGACATAACAAACACTAGAAGCTTCGGGAGGAGACGAGAAGATGAAGCAGTGGCCCACGAGGCACCACGGCGCGCCCCAGGGGGGGCGCGCCCCGGTGGCTCGTGGTGCCCACACAGCTCCGTTTGACCTAATTCCACCACTATAAATTCTCTAAAATCGGGAAACCAATAGAGGAGTCCACGAAATACTTTTTCCACCGCCGCAAGCTTCTGTTCTCAAGAGATCCCATCTGGAGGCCTTTTCCGGTACTCCGCCGGAGGGGGATTCGATCACGGAGGGGCTCTCCATCAACCTTGCTGCCCTTCCGATGATGCGTGAGTAGTTTACCACAGACCTTCTTGTCCATAGTTAGTAGCTAGATGGCTTCTTCTCTCTTTTTGATCTTCAATACAATGTTCTCCTCGATGTTCTTGGAGTTCTATCCGATGTAATCACTTTTTGCGGTGTGTTTGTTGGGATCCAATGAATTGTGAGTTTATGATCAGATTATCCATGAATATTATTTGAGTCTTCTCTGAACTCTTTTATGCATGATTATTATAGCTTCGTATTTCTCGCCGATCTATTGATTTGGTTTGGCCAACTAGATTGATTTATCTTGCAATGGGAGAGGTGCTTTGTAATGGGTTCGATCTTGCGGTGCTCAATCCCAGTGACAGAAAGGGACATGACACGTATGTATCATTGCTATTAAGGGTAAAAAGATGGGGTTTATTCATGCGTGAGTTTACTTTGCTCTACATCATGTCATCTTGCTTAAGGCGTTACTCCGTTCTTTATGGACTTAATACACTAGATGCATGCTGGATAGCGGTCGATGTGTGGAGTAATAGTAGTAGATGCAGGCAGGAGTCGGTCTACTTGTCTCGGACGTGATGCCTATATACATGATCATTGTCTTGGATATCGTCATGATTATTTGCTTTTCTATCAATTGTCCAACAGTAATTTGTTCACCCACCGTATGCTATTTTCATGAGAGAAGCCTCTAGTGAAAACTATGGCCCCCGGGTCTACTTCTATTATATATTAAAAATCCTAAAAATACCTTGCTGCACTTTTACTTTATTTATTTTATTTTATATTTTAGTTCAATCTATCTATCTATCACCATACAATTTAATCTTGCAATTAACCGCCAAGGGATTGACAACCCCTTATTTGCGTTGGGTGCATGGATTTGTTATTTTGTGTGCAGGTACTGTTAACAAGGTGTTGCGTGATTCTCCTACTGGATTGATAACCTTGGTTTCATAACTGAGGGAAATACTTATCTCTACTGTACTGCATCATCCCTTCCTCTTCGGGGAAAAACCAACGCAGATCACAAGTAGCAGGAAGAATTTCTGGCGCCGTTGCCGGGGAGACAGCATCAACATCTATCAAGTACCTACGCATAAACTTTCATCTCCTTGCATTTATTTTATTTTATTTTCCTTTGCCTCTCATTTTCATCTCCCCCACTTCTAATTTTTTTTACAAAAACACAAAAATATTTTATTTGCTTGCTTGCTTTTATTGCCATGTCAACACACAAGAACAGAAAGTAAAACAAAAATTTAAGATTACTATGGATCCTCATCCACTTGCTAATCTTTTCAAAAGATCCAATTATAATGAACCAATTGCTAGTTATTTGAGTGCTCTTGATTTTCTCTATGAAGTTTTGCTTGAAAATCATGAATCTGAAAATTGTGATGAAGTGTTAGAAGAAGAAATTTATAAAGTGATTCGTGATAGCTCCTTGATTGAAATGCATGATTGCAATGATGTTACTATAAATTCTATTAATGTGAATTGTGCTAATAATATGCAAAACTACAAGCTTGGGGATGATAATTTTGTTATGTCCACTACTTATTGCAATGATCATGATTGGGGTGATAATGCTTCTTATGATCTTGAAAATTTATTTAAGCCTCATGATGAATATGTTATTGATAATAAAATTTGCAATAGTATTAAAAGTGGGTTTGGAAGAGGGTCAACTTTAGGTAATAATGATCCCACAACTTTGGAGAATTATCAATCTTATGAAAATTTTGATAAAAGTGGGTTTGGAGAGGTCATGACTTTAGTTGATGTTAATCCCACTATCTTGGAAGATTATAAAACTTTTATGCATGTGGATCATGAAGATAAAATTGTGTATGATAGCTATACTATTGAATTTGATTATGATCCTACATGTACTTATTATGAGAGAGAAAAATATGGTTATAAAATTTTTCATGTCATTAAATTACCTCTCTTGAAGTTCAAATTGTTAATGCTTCGTTCTTCTTCCTTGCATATGCTAGATACTTTTTTTCTTGATAATTTGTTATCATATAAAATGCCTATGAATAGGAAGTATGTTAGACTTAAGTGTGTTTTTCATATGCTTCATGATGCTCTCTTTGTGTTTCTATTATTATCTTTCATGAGAGCATCATTGAAATCTCAAGCCTATCTTAATGGCTATAAAGAAAGAGCTTGTTGGGAGACAACCCAATGAATAAAATAAGTTTGTGTGTGTTTGCACAATTATGCTACTATTTTGATTGTGTTTTTTATGTTTTAATTAGTTTTTGTGCCAAGTAATGCCTTTGGGATGATTTGGAAGATAGTATAATTGATGCTGTTTGGAAAACAGAAAGTTTTGCGTCGAGTGCTGGAATTTTAGTTCTGTACTGGAGCGTCAGAAAAATCTGAAATTTTTACACAGCAGTTGTATATGAATTTCCTACGTTGTCCTAATTTTTAAGAATTTTTGGAGTTACAGAAGTATGGCTTTGAAATAGATCTCTGCAGACTGTTCTATTTTTGACAGATTCTGTTTTTGATGCACTGCTTCCTTGTTTTGATGAAACTATGGATTGTATCGGGGGGTATAAGCCATGGACAAGTTAGAATACAGTAGGTATAATTCAAAAATAAAATATGAATGGGTTTGCAACAGTACTTAAAGTAGTGATTTATTTTGTTATACTAACGGATCTGACGAAGGTTTTGTTGAGTTTTGTGTGATTGAAGTTTTCAAGTTTTGGGTGAGATCACGATGGATGAAGGAATAAGGAGTGGCAAGAGCCTAAGCTTGGGGATGCCCAAGGCACCCCAAGGTAATATTCAAGGAAGACTCAAGTGTCTGAGCTTGGGGATGCCCCGGAAGGCATCCCCTCTTTCATCTACCAACCATCGGTAATTTTACTTGGAGCTATATTTTTATTCGTCACATGATATGTGTTTTGCTTGGAGCGTTGTGTATTATATGAGTCTTTGCTTTGTTCGCCTTTTAGTTCGTCACAATCATCTTTGCTGGACACACCTATTTGAGAGGGCCACACGTTTATCATGATTTACTAGAATACTCTATGTGCTTCACTTAAATCTTTTGAGCTAGGCAGTTGCTCTAGTGGTTCACTTAAATCTTTTTGAGCAGGGCGGTGGCTATATTTTGAAGAAATATTTAAACTCTCATGCTTCACTTATATTATTTTGAGAGTTGATAAGATAAAATTTTGAAGAAATATTTGCACTCTCATGCTTCACTTATATCTTTTTGAGAGTTGATAATAGTAATGGTAATTTGCACAAGATATGAATTTGGTCCCAAAGTGATGAATATTCAAGAGGGATAAAATAAAAACTTTCATATAGATCATTGGATATGATAAGTGTGATTCCTTGCAATAGTTTTGCGATATGGAGATGATAATATGTGTGTCATGTTAGTGAGTAATTGTGATTTAGTAAGAATATTAGTGTTAAGGTTTGTGATTCCCTATGCATGCACATAAAGTCAATAGTTATGCAACAAAATTATATCCTACTTATGGTGCATTATTCGGTGTTAGTTATTTTCAATGCATGTTTATGACCGTTTTCGCTTTTTGGTTGGTCGCTTCTCAATCTATTTGCCAGCTTTCATTTGTACTAAGCGGGAATACTGCTTGTGCATCCAAACTCCTTAAAACCCAAGTTGTGCCAAATGAGTCCACCATATCTACCTATATGCGGGATTTCCATGCCGTTCCAAGTAAATTTGCATGTGCCAACTCTAATTTTCAAAATAATTTTCCGTTTTGTCTGCCCGTACCGCTCATGAAGCGGCAGGGGGTGGCCGATATTTTCCATGCTAGGTGTCTTATTCTCACGATGAGTGTTTATTCACTTGTCATTGCATGAGAGAGTGGCTGGTAATAGGGATGCCCAGTCCCACAATGAATCAAAAATTAATAACATCAAAATTCATTGGAAAGTGTTGTGTGATTCTCCTACTGGATTGATAACCTTGGTTTCATAACTAAGGGAAATACTTATCTCTACTATACTGCATCATCCCTTCCTCTTCGGGGAAAAACCAACGCAGATCACAAGTAGCAGCCCGCATAGTATTGACGTCAGGCAAATTAGCCACGCCAGCACTAGCCATATATAGCTGGCGTACAAATTTAGCCGACGTCAGCACTATTTGAAAAAAATAGTGCTGGCATTGACGAAAAATGGCGCGCCACCAACGTAAGTTGTGGCTAGCCGTTTTTCCACTAGTGTATATCTTTTGAGCTAGACAGTTGCTCTAGTGCTTCACTTATATCTTTTAGAGCATGGTGGTGGTTATATTTTGTAGAAATAATTGCACTCTCATGCTTCACTTAAATCTTTTTGAGTGTCTAATAAATAGTGATGGCAATATGCACGTGTTATAAGACTAGTCCTAAAAGGATTGGTATTCAAGGGGGATATAATAAAAACTTTCATGTAGATCACTAAATATGAAATGTATGCTTTAATAATATTGACGTCGTAATATGAAAGGATACTGGTTCATGATCATTGGTTAGTAGAAATATCGGTATTAAAGCTTGTCATTAACTTCTCATCTAAATGTTGGTCATGGCATGGTGGGGAGGTTTGAGCATTTTTATGTCTGAAATGAAATCCTTGAGTGCTGTTATAATCAGATGCGCGTGATACGTCTCCAACGTATATATAATTTATGAAGTATTCATGCCATGTTTGCAACAATTTTATATGATTTTGGTGCACTTTTATATGATTTGAATGAAACTAACCCGGACCGACGCTGTTTTCAGCAGAACTATTGATAACCCACAAGTATAGGGGATCGCAACAGTTTTCACGGGTAGTATTTCACCCAGATTTATTGGTTCAACACAAGGGGAGCCAAAGAATATTTGCGAGTATTAGCAGTTGAGTTGTCAATTCAACCACACCTGGAGAACTAAATATCTGCAACAAAGTGTTTAGTAGCACAGTAGTATGATAGTTTCAATAGCAGTAGTAACAGTAGCAATAGTAACAGTAACAGAAGCAGTTTTGTAGTGATTGTAACAGGAGCAACAACGAAAGTAACTTAGCAAAGATCAATATGCAAAAAGCGTAGGCATTGGATCAGTGATGGATAATTATGTTGGATGACATTCATCATGTAACAGTCACAACCTAGGGCGATACACAATAGCTCCAATTCATCAATGTAATGTAGGCATGTATTCCGTATATAGTCATACGTGCTTATAGTAAGAACTTGCATGACATATTTTGTCCTACCCTCCCGTGGCAGCGGGGTCCTTAAGGAAACTAAGGGATATTAAGGCCTCCTTTTAATAGAGAACCGAAACAAAGCATTAGCACATAGTGAATACATGAACTCCTCAAACTACGGTAATCACCAGAAAGAATCCCAATTATTGTCACCTTGGGGTATGCGGATAATAACACGTAATAGGTGCATATAACTTGCAAGATAGGATCAAGAACTCAAATATATTCATGAAAACATAAATGTTCCGATCTGAAATCATGGCACTCGGGCCCTAGTGACAAGCATTAAGCATAGCAAAGTCATAGCAACATCAATCTCAGAACATAGTGGATACTAGGGATCAAAGCCCTAACAAATTGACTCGATTACATGGTAAATCTCATCCAACCCATCACCGTCCAGCAAGCTTACGAAGAAATTACTCACGCACGGCGGTTGTCGGTGTAAAAACCGGCAGACCTCGGGGTAGGGGGTCCCGAGCTGCGGATCTCAGATCGAGGGTAACAGAGACAAAGGGAGACAATGTTTTACCCAGGTTCGGGCCCTCTTGATGGAGGTAAAACCCTACGCCCTGCTTCTGTTTATATTAATGGAGGTGTATCGAGTACAGAGTTGATCTACCTCGAGATCGTAATATATGTCTAACTACTATAGCTAGGTGTTCGATGTTTTGCTCATGTCCCCTACGGGCTAAACCCTATGGCTTATATACACGCCAGGGAGGGTATCTAGGGTTACAAGGTCGGTATCTTGGAATAAGGCGGTTGGAATAATCTTGAAGCGTACGTCAAGTCTTCGGTAGAGGCAGTCTTGATCACGTCTCCCATGTGCGACTTCCGGAGTCCATCTTGATCACGTACGAGGGCATATCGGCCCATCCGAGGTGTCGGGCCGGCTAGGTTTTCACCCCCTAATCCAGGACACCGTCAGTAGCCCCCGAACTGGTCTTCTATGCTGAGGACGACTTTGAACCAACACTTCGGATTCGGAGTTTCCGGCTTGACAGATGAGTTCCACCTTAAATTTTGAATTCTGTTAACAGAGCATTGACATCCGTGGTCCAACCGAGCTTGTACCCTATCCGAGGTGAGCAAGTATCTTAGCCTCGAAGGCTTGCTGTGCCGATATGAACAGCCCAATCCGGCCTGACAGCTTTATCGGAGAGACCCGCCCCACGACAGGTTGAGCAGTTACTGCCTCCCCTCAAATCGTGCTTCGAGGCGGCTCCTTTACTAGCACGTCCCGTCAAGGCAGAGATCGTGCCCACTTTCTTAGGGATATCATCAAAATTTCGTTTCCCCATGTGTTTCAACAGCATCTTTGATAATAATCACGAATTTATCGGCGCAGCAAAAGGGGGATTTTGGCCTTTCACAGGCTTATAAAAGTAATGGGGAGAACAGCGCGATAGCCTACGCTCCCATTCCTCTCTTGCTGCCGCTTCGTCTAGCTCCAGCGCCCAGATCTAGCCCTTACGCCTTTCTCGTACGCAAGCCCGATTTCCCCATCAGCCATGGCCGATACCCTTAAGGGGCACTGGGGAGGCTCGACCATGACGGCGATGACCATCGCCGAGCTGCGCGACGTGGGGTACCTAGCCCGTACCGTCGCCGCCCGCGCTCCAGAGGCCGACAAGTTGGTACCCGCTCCCAATGCCGGGGAGCGGGTGGTCTTTGTTCCCCACCTCTTCCGAGGCCTGGGGTTCCCGCTGCACCCTTTCGTGCGCGGGATCATGTTCTACTATGGGTTAGATTTTCATCACCTAGCCCCCAACTCCATTCTCCACCTCGCTGCTTTCATAACAGTCTGCGAGGCCTTCCTCCGCTGTGAGCCACACTTCGGCCTATGGCTGAAGCTCTTCGGTATCAAACCGAAGTCAAGCGGATCCAAACTTGCGGAGTGTGGAGGGGCAATGATCAGCAAGAACCAGGGGGCCACCTGGTTCAAGGGCACCTTCATCGAAACGGTGAAGGAGTGGCAAAAGGAATGGTTCTATATCACCGAGCCCCTTGCCGCTGGTCAAACCGAGGTCCCGGCCTTCTCGGCCGGGCCTCCCAAGAAACTCAAGTCTTGGAAGGAAAAGGGCATCGCCTGGGGGAAGCCTGAAGAGGTAGAGACCCTAGTCAAGAGGATCGTGTGGTGGACCACCACGGGGAAGGCTGAGTTGGCCGATGTCATCAACGTCATGCTCACCCGCCGCATCCTTCCTCTCCAACTTCGGGCCACTTCGATGTGGGCGCAGAAACCCGAGGACATGGACACCATCAACACATTCTTCCGCTCCACCTTGGCAACTATGTGGACAAAGCTCATGAAGCTGGCCAAGGACAAGATTCCCAAGGAGGGAGAGGACCGCGGCCTCGAACACGGCTATGAGGCCCCCCCGGTGAGTGGTTTCGTCCATCAATCTTTCATTCTATGCTTACTGCTCCGAGGAGTAAAGTCTTTATTTGAGCCGTCGTGTTTTGACATTTTGCAGAAGTGGTCGGCATGGGTAAAGGGGGTACGATGCCCAGCCCCATTGCCGGAACAACCCCAAACTCCCCTGCTCTCGGCGCTTCTGACCGAGGAGCCACATGTGGTGGCTTCCAAAGGGACGAGGACCCAAACGGGGAAGTCCAGTGCTCGGACACGGGGGACTTCGGTCACCCGATCAGAGGAGACCCACACCTCCGCCGCTCAAGACGGCGGCGCCGAGGAGGGCGAGGAGGGGATCCCCCCCTAAGGCGAAGAGGTCGGTGTCAGAAGACGCCGACGTGGGCATGCCGCCCAAGGGCCAGAAGAGGCTAAGGCGAGCCTCATCCGAGGCCGCCCACAAGTCGTCGGAGAGAGCCGAGCTCTCCGGTGACTCAGAGGAAGTCCCCCTCATAGCCGGGAGGAAGAAGCCGGCGCCTCGAGGGTAAGCCCTTATCCTTGTCTTCCTTGCTTGAGTCATTGTTTCATCAAGAGAAATTTTCACAGAGGCAACTTTTCATACACAGTCCGCCGAGGGTGATCCCCAGCGGCTCCTCGAACGGGTTGCCGTCCGCCAGCGGGACTCCAGAGCCCGCTGCTTCTTCCCCGATGCAAGTCGGTCTGGGGGAGGCAACATCCACCCTGGCCCCCGAGGTCAATACGGCGGGGGCCGACGATGCGGTGGTAATGGCCAAGGTTGAAACCTCGGCCCAGCAAGACCAGGGGACGAAGCACCCCGAGGTCATCGAAGAAGGGCTGGGCCAGATATCGGCTCAGTAGGAGTCAGCCTCGGCACCGCCTTCACAGACGGGGGCTCCTCGGGTGGATCCTGCCGAGGTCTTCCCTCCACCCCAGCCTGCTGTCCGAGGACGGACCAGCGCGAGGTGGGCCGAGGAGGTGGAGGAGGCCCTAAAGGGCTGCTCCCTTAAGGAGGAGCACCGCGTCTTGATGGGCGCGGCACTGGAAGGCTACCGGTCCGCAGAGGCCGGCCTGCACGAGGTCTTCAAAAACCTTGTAGCAGGTTTCGAGGTACGTCTTCTATGCCTTCGGTTTGCTTTGTCTTTTTGAGATGTGTCCGAGGACATAAAAAAGTAGCCTGCTAAATGGCATAATGAGTGAGTAGCCCCCGAGCTCGAAGTCGGTTGCAAGAAACCGGCATCGGGGTCGCGTGAATAATTAGGAGCCTGTTGAGTAGCCCACAGGACGCTACCCGAAGTAGTTGTCCTGGAGCATGTGGATGGTCAAGACCATTTGTCCTTTAACAAGGAGTGTGTTTATATGATAGGTGTCGACCTTAGTGCCGGACTCCGCCTCTAGAGAGATGGCGGAGATGAACCGGAAACTTGAGCGATCTCAAGGTAAGCAAGGTTAAACTTGCAATGCATGTTCTATGTTTAAAGGAAACAACTAAGACTTAGAAATGCTAACAGCGGAGTTGGAGATGCTCAAGGCCGAGCTTAAAAGTGCTCAGAAGGAAGTGCGGCAGCAGAAAGCAGCTGCCGCCACAGCCGAGAAGGCGCGGGCCGCCGAGAAGGCGGCCGGGGAGAAGCACCAGGCGCGGGTGCTGGAGGTCGAGGAGACCCTGAAGGGCGTGTTTGAAGCACGCGACAAGCTTCAGGAGGAGGAGCGGCGCGCGAAAGAGGAGCTCGAGAAGCTGCAGCGTGCCCACTCCGAACTGAACACCTCAGCTCGTGCGGACCGCGAGGTGCTCCAGCAAGTGGAACAAATCACCTCGGGTAAGATATTTTTGTTGCAGTGTGCGTTTGGCAGCAAAGGGTGTGTCGAGCTCACCCAATTGTGGCGTTCCGCAGAGGTCTTCGAGGATCTCCCGCAGAGTGCAGAGGATGCGGTGGCCTATTTCGGCCAACTAGCGGGTCATGAGGTGGAAAAAGCCTTCTGGGGTCAATTCCCAGGGTCCCCATCCGCGCAGCTGCTAAATCATCGAGTGAAGCAGCTGGTCGAGCTGTTCCACACGACCAGGCCAGCACTCCAGGATCTCTGCGTTGCTCTGTGGCCGGCCGAAGCCATGCCGAGGAGTCTCTTCGGTCTGTCGGCTCGTCTTCGAGATGCCGTGCCCTGCGTTTACCGCTGGAAGAGGTCGGCATGCTTCGAAGGGGCTCGGAGGGCATACGCGTGTGTGAAGACGCACTTCTGCAAAGTTGATGCGGAGACTTGTGCTGCTGGCCCCCCTGCCGAGAAGCCGCGGACCGCCGAGCAGTTCTTCACCGAGGTGGAGGCGGGAGCTCGGACCACCGAGGCCATGTGCCTGAAGGACACGATGTATTTTTAGGTACTCCGGAATGCCGGGGTGTATGATGTAAAAACTTTATCGTTTGAAATGAGAATGGTTTGAAGTTCCATATTTTAGTAATTTGATTATTCCTCTGATATGACATTTAAAAGTGAGAGTGGCCAGTCGTCGGCCTTAGCCCCCATGCTGGTCATACAAAGGGTGTTCCCTAAGCCATGTTTGACCCTTAGCCGACGTCTCGGTACCCATGGGCGGTCGATGACTTAGAGGAACTAGGCAATCGGACTATAGTGGCTTGATGTCTTTCACTTAGCCATAGGAGTTTGACTGTGGGGGTGATGAGCAGCCCCCGGTGTGGGAAGTGTTCGGCCTATTTGGCTGAGGTTGAAGCCAGAGCACACTTCGGCTAAAAGATAAAAGCCCTTCATTTAACATGGGTGATCTCTAGGATCACATCGCTTGACGCGGTCTCCGGATGGCGGACCAGTTTACGCTTACCTAGATAGTCAGTTTTTGGCTTTCTCCACTGAGGCGCCACGCCAATTGACCTGGCGGCGCAATCGCAGTGGTTCTCCCGTTATGCCCTTAGCCGAATTCAGCGGAAACGTAAGGGGTACACATAGGAGTCGGGCGACCCAACTATTGACCGAAATCTAGGTTCGAAACTGATGCATATAAGGCCGAAATCCGAGACGCCGAACACATCGGACTTTTGTGTTACAATTGCATCTTTTTTAGAGAACGTCATCGTTCCAGAGCTAGACTAATAAAGAAATGCAATAGGGACCTTGAAAGGGCACGGTTTCTTTATTTCATAATATCAATCATGTACATGCCCTGTGGATGAGAGTAATGGAAAGAATACAATGTAGACGGTAAAGAAGGAGGAGAGAAAATAGGTCGGATAATTACCAACGGATTTTAAAGGATCCGGACCGAAGCCTGCCGCACGTCTGCGTTCCCAAGCTGTTGACCAGATCGTCCTGATTGAAGACGAAGAATTTGCGAAGGTCGATGCCCTTCTGGCCCTTTATACACTCTAAGTGTTTGATTGACCGAGCTCCTTGAATGGAGGTGTAGCCGAAGTCATTCTGTGGTTAAAGCCACCTAGACGTATGCATATTTTGGCTGCTTCTTTTACAGATGCGTGCCTGTGCTGGGGCTCTAGGCCTCGCCGTTGCGTGGTGAACCCGCGCATGACGCTTCAGAATTGTTTTGGCTCCTCGGCATCCCAGGGGATCTTGAGTGCGAAATTATGCACCCTAGGGATGTAGTGCCCACAGAGAGGGCACTCGAGGAGCCCGCACCCCTATTTCGGGTGTGGGGGTAACTGGCCGAGGTCGACGTGTGCAGCCTTGACGCGCTTCAAAGACGGGCAGCACGTTTACTGCTGCGGGCTACCTCCTCGGACGCTTGAACCTCGGCTGCGAAAGCCGCGGTCTGTTCCTCTGTCCGGAGTGAGCGTTCTGTGTTACCATTGATAGTGATAACGCCCTTGGGTCCCAACATTTTAAGCTTGAGATAGGCATAATGTGGGACTGCGTTAAAGCGGGCGAAGGCTGTGCGCCCTAGGAGCGCGTGGTACCCACTCCGGAAGGGTACAATGTCGAAGATTAACTCCTCGCTTCTGAAGTTCTCGGGCGAACCGAAGACTACCTCTAGGGTTATCGTCCCCGTACAACGGGCTTCGACGCCTGGGATGACACCTTTAAAGGTGGTAGAGCTTGGCTTGATCCGAGATGAGTCGATACCCATCTTCCGAACTGTATCCTTGTAAATGAGGTTAAGGCCGCTTCCCCCATCCATTAGGACGCGTGTTAGATGATAACCATCAACGATGGGGTCCAAGACGAGCGCTGTCGATCCGCCATGCCTGATGCTGGTCAGATGATCATGCTTATCCAAAGTGATCGGGTAAGCCGACCACGGGTTATACTTCGGGGCGACTGGCTCCAGCGCGTATACGTCCTGAAGTGCACGTTTCCGCTCCCTCCTGGGGATGTGGGTGACGTAGATCATATTGACCTCCGTTACCTCGTTTGGAAACTTCTTCTACCCTCCATTAGTGGGCTGCCGAGGTTCATCCTCGTCGTCGCTGCGATGTTGGGTTTTATTTTGCCCCTCTGCCGCTATCTTCCCAGCTTGCTTGAACACCCAGCAATTCCTGTTAGTGTGGGTTGCTGGTTTCTCCTGGGTACCGTGAATCCCACACGGGCGGTCCAGGAGTCTGTCAAGCTGGCTAGGTCCATCTTTATTCCCCTTATAGGGTTTTCTTTTCTGCCCGGATTTAGGTCCGGTGAATCCTGCGTTGACCACGGCGTCTTCAGTGTCGCTTCCGCCGTTTTTATACCTGCGCTTATTTTTATTGCGCTTTGGGTTTCCATTAGCGTCGCGAATTTCTGAGGTGCCTGCCTCGCCGTTATGGGTACTTCGGGCGAGCCAACTATCTTCTCCCGCGCAAAAGCGAGTCATTAGTGAAGTCAGGGCTGCCATAGTTCTCGGCTTATCCTGTCCGAGCTGTCGAGCCAACCATTCATCTCGGATGTTGTTTTTGAAAGCGGCGATGGCTTCGGCTTCAGAACAGTCTATAATATGGTTTTTCTTAGTGAGGAACCTGTTCCAGAACTTGCAGGCTGATTCGCCTGGCTGCTGGGTGACAAGGCTAAGGTCATCAGCGTCCGGAGGTTGGACATATGTGCCCTGGAAGTTTGCCCGGAAGGCGTCTTCTAGGGCCTCCCAGCTGCCAATAGAATGAGGAGGTAGGCTGTTAAGCCAGTGTCTTGCCGGCCCCTTTAGTTTGAGCGGCAGATATTTAATGGCATGGAGATCATCTCCATTGGCCATGTGTATATGCAGGAGGAAATCCTCGATCCAAACTGCCGGGTCCGTGGTGCTATCATATGACTCTATGTTGATGGGTTTAAACCCTTCCGGGAATTGATGCTCCATCACCCCGTCTGTAAAGCAGATTGGGTGAGCTGGACATCGGGATCGAGGAGAATCTCGTCGGGTCTCGGGAGAGAGCCGTGAGTAAGTTTGATTTCGGGCACGGTCGTTCCTGTCCATCCAGGTGTTGTAGCCGTTGGGCCCAGCAGGGGCGCGTCCCCTGGATCCGTAGATGGACCGAGGGGGAGCCCTATTTTCTTCAATACGACGTCTAGAGTCATGAGGATCCAGGTTGTCCATGGGGTCTTTACCATGATGGCGTGGGGGCGGCCTGTCACCTTGGTCTTCTCGTCTTGGCCTGTCCCGGCCTCTAGGGGGCCGATCGAGGTCGTCAGCGAGTTCTTCATCAAATTCTGGTAGGAGGCGCCTGCGTGGGTAAGACTTCGGCGCACTATGGCGTCGGTTTTCCATATCCTGCTCCGCAGAGAGCACTTCAACCCACTTATCATTTAGCACGTCAGTATTTTCTTGCAGCTGCTGCTGCTTGCGTTTTAAGCTTCGGGCCGTCGCAACGAGGAGTCGTCGGAAGCGTTCTTGTTCGAAGGGGGTCCTCGGGGACGATGAAGTCCTCGGTACCGAGGCTATCGTCCTCCTCGGACTCCGGCATGTAATTGTCGTCGACCCCTTCGAAGAGGTCATCGGGATCAGAGTCCACAAGAGGTCGATCTGGTGTGCCGTCCCTTGCGGGGGAGGCTTGAATGTCCTCCTCGTGGTCATTGGCATCACCATCCTCCGCGTCATTGTTAGTGGCTGTCGCGTCGTTGCCACTGGGTTCTCCATTATTTCCCCGTCGGTGTCTGCGTCGACGTCTTGGAGGGGACTTGGGGGTGTCCACCATGTAGACATCGTAGGTGGATGTGGCCGTCCACCTGCCCGTGTTAACCAGGGCCAAGGTGTCCTCAAGGGGGCCATCAGTATCTTCGTCCATGTCGGAAGGTTCGCCATAGTCCAACACGTCAGTTAAATCATTGACCGTGGCGACTAAGTGGGTGGTGGGTGGGGTATAAATTTCCCTGTTGTCGGCTTTAAGTCCGATTTGATCATAAACCGAAGTCTTGCCGTCCGAGATGGACATGCTCCGGATAAAGTCGAGCATCTCGTCGAGCTGAGATAGCTCTTCAGGATCCATGGACGCGGCGTATGCAGGGCTGATTTGAAGCAGCCCCGGTGTGTGACCGGACGTGTTTCCGGTTCGAGGGGAATCTGAGCATGGATCCGATTTTTGCGCCGGGATCGATTCTGGCGCTGGCGTAATTTCAGGAGTGGGCACCGGATCTATCTCCGGATCGACAATTGGGGAGGGACTGGCCGGAGCGGCGGCGTTCGGAGTCTCAAGAGGCACCGTGACGGAGTTCGGTTTCGGAGTCGAGCCTCCAGAACCGGCCGAGCCTTCGATCCGGCCGGGAGTCCATCCCGATAAGACGAGCTCGCCACGGGAGTCCGTAGTGTACTCGAGGCCTCCAAAGGTCACGATCCGACCAGGGGCGTAGTTCTTGACAGAGGTCAGATGACCCATCGAGTCGGCGCAAAATACCATGTTGCCGAAGACGAAAAGCTGTCCTGGGCGTAGACGTCCCCACAACCATTGATGCAGTTGATCTGAAGATGAGCCATCAATCCTTCTGGTGATCACGCAGCGGAACTCTCAATGAAAGCACCAGTGTCGGTGTAAAAACCGGCAGACCTTGGGGTAGGGGGTCCCGAGCTGCGGATCTCGGATCGAGGGTAACAGAGATAAAGGGAGACAATGTTTTACCCAGGTTCGGGCCCTCTTGATGGAGGTAAAACCCTACGTCCTGCTTCTGTTTATATTAATGGAGGTGTATCGAGTACAGAGTTGATCTACCTCGAGATCGTAATATATGTCTAACTACTATAGCTAGGTGTTCGATGTTTTGCTCATGTCCCCTACGGGCTAAACCCTATGGCTTATATACACGCCAGGGAGGGTATCTAGGGTTACAAGGTCGGTATCTTGGAATAAGGCGGTTGGAATAATCTTGAAGCATACGTCAAGTCTTCGGTAGAGGCAGTCTTGATCACGTCTCCCATGTGTGACTTCCGGAGTCCATCTTGATCACGTACGAGGGCATATCGGCCCATCCGAGGTGTCGGGCCGGCTAGGTTGGCACCCCCTAATCCAGGACACCGTCAGCGGTGAGCCTCATGAAATTGGTGATGGAGGATGGTTGATGATGACGACGGCGTCGAATCCCCCTCTCCGGAGCCCCGAATGGACTCCAGATCAGCCCTCCCGATGAAGAACATGAGGTGGCGGTGGCTCCGTATCGTAAAACGCGATGATTCTTTCTCTCCGATTTTTTCTCCATGAATAGGTACTTATAGCACTGGAATTAGGGTAAACAGAGTTGGCAGGGGCCCACAAGCCTGCCAGGCGCGCCCTAGGGGGTGGGAGCGCCCCCCAGGCTTGTGGCGCCTGGTGTCCCCCCTCTGGTGGATCTTTGCGCCAGTATTTTTTATATATTCTGAAATAATTCTCTGTAGATTTTCAGGTCCATCCGAGAACTTTTATTTCTGCACAAAAACAACACCATGGCAATTCTGCTAAAAACAGCGTCAGTCCGGGTTAGTTCCATTCAAATCATGCAAATTAGAGTCCAAAACTAGAGCAAAAGTGTGTGGAAAAGTAGATACGTTTGGGACGTATCAACTCCCCCAAGCTTAACTCATTGCTTGTCCTCAAGCAATTCAGTTGACAAACTAAAAGTGACAAAGAAAAACTTTTACAAACTTTTTTGTTCTTGTTGTCTGTATATATACTTAACTAGCATCCAAATTTTAAGCAAAGATTATGAACTAACCATATGAATGATAACACTTAGGTGTCACATTTACTCATGGCAATAACATAACTAACTAGCGAGCAATACTAAGATATCTCGGATGCCAACACTTTGTCAAAACAATCATGATATAATATGATAACATGGTACCTCGCTAGCCCTTTTTGAGACCGCAAAACCTAAATGCAGAGCACCTCTGAGATTCAAGCAATGACTAAACATTGTAATTCAGGGTAGAGGATATCCAATCATGGTCACACCCAACATTAACTATACTCAATGCATAAAAATGACAATAGTGCTCTTCAACTGGTGCTTAAATGAGATGGTGATGACTCAACAATAAAAATAAAATAACATAAAAGTAAATGGATAGGCCCTTCGTAGAGGGAAGCATGGATTTGCAGCGGTGCCAGAGCTCGAAGCTTAAAACAGAGATGAAAATAATTTTGGGAGGTATGCTTTTCCTGTCAATATATTCCATGCTAAACGCATTATAGGCGGTTCCCAAGCGGAAAGGTAAAGTTTAGTCCCCCTCCACCATACCAACACAAGCCATGGCTAGCCGAATTCACAGGTGCCCTCCATACCAACAACTTTTTAGGGGAGTTTGTTTGCATTATATGATTTCGATTTGAGCATAGGACTGGGCATCCCAGTTACCATTATCTCTCGTGCAATGACAAGTGAATAAACACTCATCTGAGAGTAACCCGCTTAGCATGGAAGATACTGACCGCCCCCCGTCGCTCCATGAGCGGTATGGGCACACAAAATAGATGTTCATTTGAATGTTTAGAGGTGGCACATGCAAATTTACTTGGAACGGCAGAGTAATACCGCATATAGGTAGGTATAGTGGACTCATCTGGAACAACTTTGGTTTAAGGATTTGGATGCACAAGTAGTATTCTCGCTTAGTACAGGCGAAGGCTAGCAAATAGATTGAGAAGTGACCAGCTAGAGAGCGAAAACGTTCATAGACATGCATTGCGAATAATTAAAATTGAACACAAGCATGAGTAGGATATCAACACCCTGAACATAAATGTCATGGAGGCTATGTTGGTTTTGATTCAATTACATGTATGAACATGTGCCAAGTCAGGCCACTCGAATTACTCAGAGGAGGATACCATGCTAACATACTACATCACAACCATTTTAATGCATGTTGACACTCAAGATAAATCATTATCCACTCCTAGCTATTTAAGCATGGCATGAACAACTATAATCTCTAATTGTCATCACAAACATTTTTACTCATAATAATGCTGAATCATCAATACTGAGCTAAACATATTTACAAAGAAAAAAACAAGAAGAGTTCATACCAGCTTTTATTCACCGCAATCACTTCATCAAATATTGTCATTATTGCCTTTCACTTGCACGACCGAATGATGTGATAATAATAATAATGGTGCAAGTGTGCCGTGGACTAAGCTGGAATTTGCAAACATTTATTCAATGGAGAAGACAAAGTAATAGTGGCTCGTTGTTAGATCAACAATCAAGCATATGAGAGCCACTCAACATTTTCATTGTGGTCTTTCTCCTTACGACAACTTAACAGAAAGAAAAGAAATTCAGAGAAACACGCTACAATATTTTCGTAGTTTTTAGTTTTTCTGAGGAAAGCAAATTTACAAAGGAAAAATGAAAAACGAGAAAAAATATTTACACGGGAAAGCTCCCAACAAGTAAAAGAAGAAACGAGAAATCTTTTTGGGTTTTCTTTTACTACTACAAATTAACTAAACAAGAAAGAAACTACAACTATTTTTTTTTGGATTTTCGAAAGTTTTCAAACACACAAGAAGAAAGTGAAAATAAAACAAACATGGATATACAATGAAAAAGGATGAACACCGACAACTTGAGTGAATGTGTGAACATGAATGTAATGTCGGTGAGAAATATGTACTCCCCCAAGCTTAGGCTCTGGCCTAAGTTGGTCTACGGCCATGGGTCGAAATCAGCACCTCCTGGATAGTGTTGAGGCTGCTGAGGATCCCACTGGAAATGGCCTCCTGAGGCTCCCACTGATAGATGGGCTCCTGGTACGGCTCTGGCTCAGGTGCTGGCTCAGGCGCTTGGGGCTGGTCCAAGCCCCAATAAGCATAAATGTCCTCAGGCATAATGATGTATCTGCCCCTGTGAATATCAAACAGAGTAGGCGCAGGCAAAGTAATAATCTCACATGTACCCTGACTGAATACAAAGTTATACTGAAATCGTTTTTGACCCCTGTTAATAAAGTCATGCCCAACCATACTTTTGTAATCAAGATGCATAACGGGTAAAAGCATCTCTTCCCTCTCGTCATGTCTAATAGGAATCTCAAAGTGTTGCGCGAGACGGGAAGGATAAATACCACCATAAATGGCGCCCCTTGAACGGTTGGTGTGCCACCGCCGGGCAACCATAGCACCCAAACTGAAGGTCCTGTTAGCGTAAAGAGCATGGCGCAGAATAGCAAGGTCAGGTGAGCTGAGCATGCCACTCTCCCACCGACCAGTTGAACACCTCCCAGCAAATAATGAATAGTAGCGCAAGACAGGAAAATGTAAACTAGCAACCCTAGCCTCAGAAACTCCCCTCGACTCCCCCACGGTAACCTCAGGGATGAACTCCTAGACATCCCTGGGATGTGCCTCTACTAGGCTGCCCTCATTGGGAAGTTTGCATACCTCGCAAAAATCCTCAAGTGTCATCTCTTGGGGAACATCATATAAATTAAATGACACTGTGGGTGTATCTCTCCTAGCATGAAAATGAAAGCTTTGCACGAAAGTATTAGTGAGGAGAAGATACTGATCACACTTATCTTCGAGGAACGGGATAATGTCGGCATTGTTCTCCAAATGATAGAGATCGTCAAAATCCCAACATCCCTCAAGAACGTGTTGCATGGCCACTCACACGGCCGCACCTCGGCCGCAGGAGGAAGATGATACTTGGGCTTAGGAGCCTCCTTGGGGTTCCTACTCGAGCATTTTCTTTTTCTGAAAATTTCTGAAATTTTTAGTGACTCGGAATAAAAGTGAACAAAACTCAACAAAATTGATAGCAACTACTCTCACAAGTATCTAGAGGCTATATCATGCATCAAAACTACTTTGGACCATTCAAATTCAACATGCAAGCTCATAAACATGGTCACCATAGTAGGGAATCTTTGTAAAGTATAGAGCACTAGAGCAAAAACCAATTGGAGCACTAGAGGAGTCACATACCAAGGAGTAATTCCTCAAAACAGTTTTGGAAATGGAGTTCCGAGCAAGGAGATCGAAAATCACAGCAAAATGAGCAAGAACACGGGCTTGGGAGCAAGTTTGATTTTTTCTGGAGGAAGAAGAAGGAGATGGGTGGCTGGCATAAGTGAGTGGCTCCCTGTGGGACCCACAAGCCTGCTGGGCGCGCCCAGGGGGGTGGGCGCGCCCTGTGGGCTTGTGGCTCACAGGTGCACCTCCCTGGGGTGTGTTCAGTGCCAAAAATTCTTAAATATTCTGGAAAAAATCATACTAAATTTTCATGGCATTCTGAGAACTTTTACTTTTGGGCCATTTTTTATTGCACGGGAAATTCAGAAAACAGGATAATCATGGTATTTTATTTTATTCAACTATAAATAACAGAGAGCAAAAGGTGGGTACAGAAAGTTGTGCTTACTAAATTCATCGACCACATGCCCCTCAAAAAGAATCCATTAATAAGGTTGATCAAGTCTTATTAACAAACTATTTTCGAATGGCATGAAACCGAAGAATCTTCGTATAACACTAAGTTACCTCAATGGGGATATGCATCTCCCCAACAATAAGAATTTCATATTTCTTTTTGACCGTAGGAAGAGGAAATTTGAAACTTCCAATAGTGATTGTCGAAACTTTTTCAATACAATTGATACCATTCACCGAACTTTGTTTCTTCGGAAAATAAACCGTATGCTCATTACTATTGACATGAAAGGTAACCTTGATTTTGTTGCAATCAATAACAGCCCTTGCAATATTCAAAAAGGGTCTTCCAAGGATAATCGACATGTCGTCGTCCTCGGGCATATCAAGTATAACAAAGTCCGTCAAGATAGTAACATTTGCAACTACAACGGGAACATCCTCGCAAATTCCAATAGGTATAGAAGTGGATTTATTAGTCATTTGCAAAGATATTTCAATAGGTTTGTGCTTATTCAAATCAAGTCGTCTATATAAAGAGAAAGGCATAACACTAACACCGGCTCCCAAATCACATAGAGCAGTTTTAACATAACTTCTTTTAATGGAGCATGGTATAGTAGGTATTCCTGGATCTCCTAACTTTCTAGGTACTCCACCCTTAAAAAAATTATTTGCAAGTATGGTGGAAATTTTAGCTTCAGGTATCTTTCTTTTATTAGTGACAATATCTTTCATATATTTAGCATAGTGAGACATTTTCAACATATCAATCAAGCGAGTGCACAAAAAGACATGTCTAAGCATTTCAAGAAAGCGCTCAAAATCTTCCTCATCCTTATTTTTAGATGGTTTAGTAGGGAAAGGCATAGGTTTTTGAACCCATGGTTCTCTTTCTTTCCCATGTTTTCTAGCAACAAAGTCTCTTTTATCATATCTTTTGTTCGTAGGATGTGGGCTATCAAGATCAACAGAGGTTCTATTTCTACATCATTATCTGGTTGAGCATTATCATGTACATCATCATTATCATTATCATTATCCTTATCATTATCACTAGGTGTATGTTCATTACCAGATTGTGTCTCAGCATCAGAAATAGAAACATCATTATGATTCTCATGAGGTTTTTCTATCTCAGGTTCACTAGTAGCATGCAAAGTCCTATCATTTTTCTTTTTCTCTTTCTTCTTAGATGGACTAGGAGCATCAATAGTATTTCTTTGAGAATCTTGTTCAGTTCTCTTAGGATGACCTTTAGGATTTAGAGGATTCCGAGACATGCTACCTCCTCTAGTAACAACTCTAACAACATGATCATTCTTTTTATTATTCATTTCATCAAGCAAATCATTTTGTGACTTAGCAATTTGTTCTAACTGAGTCTGAACCATAGAAGCATGTTTACTCAAGCATTTAACATCATTATCAGTTCTAAACATCAAATCACTCAAGCGTTCAATCATGATGGCATTCCGTTTTAGTTGATTGCTAACATACATATTAAAGTGTTCCTGTTTAATAATGTAATTATCAAATTCATACAAGCATTGACTAGCAGATTTATTATACGAAATATCACCTTCATCAAATCTAGTGAGAGAATTTACCTCCACTACCTGTGTTGGGATGTCGAGCCCATGTATTTCTTCAATAGGGGGTAAATTCTTAACATCTTCAGCTTTAATACCTTTTTCCTTCATAGATTTCTTAGCTTCTTGCATATCTTCTGGACTGAGGAATAGAATACCTCTATTCTTCAGAGTTGGCTTAGGTGGTGGTTCAGGAAGTGTCCAATCATAGGCATTTCTCAATATATTATTCAATAGTACTTCAGCCTGTCCAACAGTTTGTTCCCTGAAAACACAACCTGCACAACTATCTAGGTAGTCCCTAGAAGCATCAGTTAGTCCATTATAAAAGATATCAAGTATTTCATTTTTCATAAGAGGATGATTAGGCAAAGCATTAAGTAATCGGAGAAGCCTCCCCCAAGCTTGAAGGAGATTCTCTTCTTCAATTTACACAAAGTTAAATATTTCCTGTAAAGCAGCTTGTTTCTTGTGAGCGGGAAAATATTTCTCAGAGAAGTAATATATCATATCCTGGGTACTACGCACACAACCAGGAGCAAGTGTATTAAACCATTTCATAGCATCACCCTTTAATGAGAAAGGAAACAACTTGAGAATATAGTAATAGCGAATTCTTTCCTCATGAGCAAATAGGGTGGCAATATCATTCAATTTAGTAAGGTGTGCCACAACAGTTTCAGTTTCATAACCAAGAAAAGGATCAGATTCAACCAAAGTAATTAACTCAGGATCGACAGAGAATTTATAATCCTTATCAGTAACAAATATGGGAGAGGTAGCAAACTTAGGATCATATTTCATTCTCTCCCTCATAGATTTTTCTTTCGACTCAGCAAGCAACTTTATAACCTCGTCTCTATCATTACAAGCAAGAATTACCCTAGCTGTCTCTCTATCAAAAACATAACCATCAGATGTTTCAGGCATTTCAACTCTAGTAGGAGAGCTAGGCATAATAGGTGAATCATAATTTTCAAGAGTTTCAACATTTTCAGTTTCTTTAGATTTAACAATTTGTTCATCAAGAAATTCAGCAAGTGGCACAGTATTATCAAGCATAGTACTAGCATCATCAATAGTATCATTCATAGAAGAAGTAGTATCATCAATGACTTGCGACATATCAGAATGAATAACAGGTGGCGGTGTCGCAAGCTTACTCAAAACGGAAGGTGAATCAAGTGCGGAGCTAGATGGCAGTTCCTTACCTCCCCTCGTCTTAGAGGGAACGATCTTGGTTTTAGCGTATTTTAGATTCTTCATAGTAATCAATAGATATAAATCCCAAATGACTCAACAGATAGAGCTATGTTCCCTGGCAACGGTGCCAGAAAAAGGTCTTGATAACCCACAAGTATAGGGGATCGCAACAGTTTTCGCGGGTAGTATTTCACCCAGATTTATTGATTCGACACAAGGGGAGTCAAAGAATATTTACGAGTATTAGCAGTTGAGTTGTCAATTCAACAACACCTGGAGAACTAAATATCTACAGCAATGTGTTTAGTAGCACAGTAGTATGATAGTTTCAATAGCAGTAGTAACAGTAGCAATAGTAACAGTAACAGTAACAGAAGCAGTTTTGTAGTGATTGTAATAGCAGCAACAACGAAAGTAACTTAGCAAACATCAATATGCGAAAAGCGTAGGCATTGGATCAGTGATGGATAATTATGTTGGATGACATTCATCACGTAACAGTCACAACCTAGGGCAATACACAATAGCTCCAATTCATCAATGTAATGTAGGCATGTATTCCGTATATAGTCATACGTGCTTATAGTAAAAACTTGCATGTCATCTTTTGTCCTACCCTCCCGTGGCAGCGGGGTCCTTAAGGAAACAAAGGGATATTAAGGCCTCCTTTTAATAGAGAACCGGAACAAAGCATTAGCACATAGTGAATACATGAACTCCTCAAACTACGGTAATCACTGGAAATAATCCCAATTATTGTCACCTTGGGGTATGCGGATCATAACACGTAATAGGTGCATATAACTTGCAAGATAGGATCAAGAACTCAAATATATTCATGAAAACATAAAGGTTCAGATCTGAAATAATGGCACTCAGGCCCAAGTGACAAGCATTAAGCATAGCAAAGTCATAGCAACATCAATCTCAGAACATAGTGGATACTAGGGATCAAAGCCCTAACAAATTGACTCGATTACATGGTAAATCTCATCCAACCCATCACCGTCCAGCAAGCCTATGAAGAAATTACTCACGCACAGCGGTGAGCATCATGAAATTGGTGATGGAGGATGGTTGATGATGACGACGGCGTCGAATCCCCCTCTCCGGAGCTCCGAACGGACTCCAGATCAGCCCTCCCAATGAAGAACATGAGGTGGTGGCGGCTCCGTTTCGTAAAACGCGATGATTCTTTCTCTCCGATTTTTTTCCTCCACAAATAGGTATTTATAGCACTGGAATTAGGGTAAACGGAGGTGGCAGGGGCCCACAAGCCTGCCAGGCGGGCCCTGGGGGGTGGGCGCGCCCCCAAGCCTTGTGGCGCCTGGTAGCCCCCCCCCCCCTCTGGTGGATCTTTGAGCCAGTATTTTTTATATATTCTGAAATAATTCTCCGTAAATTTTCAGGTCCATCCGAGAACTTTTATTTCTGCACAAAAACAACACCATGGCAATTGTGCTAAAAACAGCGTCAGTCCAGGTTAGTTCCATTCAAATCATACAAATTAGAGTCCAAAACTAGAGCAAAAGTGTTTGGAAAAGTAGATACGTTTGGGACGTATCCACTACCATGGTGTTATTTTTTGTGCAGAAATAAAAGTTCTCGGATTGGGCCGAAAATTTATGGTGATTTTTTTGGAACATAAGAGACCCCCGAAGCTTCGAGGAAGGACCAGAAGACCCACGCAGACACGACAAGCCCACAGGGCGCGCCCTACCCCCTAGGGCGTGTGGGCTGAGCTTGTGGGTCTCTCGGGACTCCCCCTGACGTGAAACCAACGCCAAAAATTCTTATAAATAGGGAAACCCCTAGAAAGAAACCTAGAATTTCCATGCCGCCGCCGCAAGGCTCTGTTCTGAAGCGATCTCATCCGGAGCCCTGTTCCGGCACCCTGCTGGAGGGGGAAATCGTCACCGGAGGTCATCTTCATCATCCCGGTGGTCTCCATGGCGAGGAGGAAGTAGTTCAATCTCGGGGCTGAGGGTATGAACCAGTAGCTATGTGTTTGATCTCTCTCTCTCTCTCTCGTGTTCTTGATTTGGCACGATGTTGATGTACCGCGAGCTTTGTTAATATAGTTGAATCATATGGTGTTCTCCCCTATCTACTTGTTGTGATGAATTGAGTCTTTCCCTTTGATGTTTCATTGTTATCGGATTGAATATTTTGGATTTGAGAACACTTGATGTAAGTTTTGCATGTGGATACCCGCGGTGACAATGAGGTATTATATTGAGTCACTTGATGTATGTTTTGGTAATCAACTTGCGGATTCCCGAGGTGACATTAGGGTCATCTAGGCATAGGGGTTGATGCACATTTTCGTCCTACTTTCTCCGATAGAAACTTTGGGGGTACTCTTTGAAGTTCTTTGTGTTGGATTGAATATTATGAATCTGAAATTGCTTGATGCATATCGAATAATTGACTCACGGATACTTGTGGTGACATTAGAGTATCTAGGTGACATGAGAGTAGATTGATGCGTATCATATGGTGTTATTTTAGTGAGAACTCTAGGGCTGTTTGTGATACTTATAGGGATCGCTCAATAGATTGATCGGAAAGGATAATTTTGAGGTGGTTTTGCCACCTACAACAATTTCTTCTTATGTTCTTCGTTTGCTAGGAACTTTGGAGTTATTCTTTGTTACACGTTGAGGGATTGTTATATGATTCAATTATGTTAGTACTGTTGAGAGATTGCACTAGTGAAAGTATGAACCCTAGGCCTTCTTTCTAAGCATTGCAATACCATTTGTGCTCACTTTTGTTACTTGCTACCTTGTTGTTTTTATTTGTTCAGATTACAAAAACCTATATCTACTATCCATACTACACATGTATCACCATCTCTTCGCCGAACTAGTGCACCTATACAATGCACCTATACAATGTACCTATACAAAAACCTATTTGATTGCAGGGTTGTTTGAGAGAGACCATTTTCATCCTACACCTCCCATGGATAGATAAACCTTAGGTCATCCACTTTAGGGAAATTTGCTGCTGACCTACAAAACTCTGCGCTTGGATGCCCAACAGAGTCTACAAGAATAAAAGTTGTGTAGTAGACATCAAGCACTTTTCTGGCGCCGTTGCCGGGGAGGTGAGTGCTTGAAGGTATAACTTTAGATCTTGCAATTGAATCTTTTAGTTTCTTGTTTATTCACTAGTTTGGTTTTATAAAAGAAAACTACAAAAAAATGGAATTGAGGTTACCTCAAATGCTTTATCTTTATAATGTCTTTCTTGAAAACAATGGATCGGAAAATTGTGCTAAGGTTGTAGAAGTAGAATTTAATAAAATGATCAATGTGAGTCCTTTGAATGATGAGCATGATTGCAATGTTGTTAGTATGATTTCTATGAATATCCATGATGCTAATGATATTCAAAGTCATAAGCTTGGGGATGCTATGTTTCATGAAGATGATCTTTTTATTCCCCCTGCTTTTGATGAGCAAATTTGTTATGATGAAAGCATGCCTCCTATTTATGATGATTATATTGATCAAAGTGGGTTTGGAAGAGTGTCAGCTCTTGGTAACAATGATCCCACTAATTTGGAGGGTGTTGAATCTTATTACAATATTAATAAGAGTGGATTTGGAGAGGTCATGACTTTATTTAGTGATGATTCCACTATTTTGGAAGAGGTTTCAATTGACTATGATAACAAAGTTACTATATATGATGATTATTGTGATGACATGTATGCTATAAAGAATAATGATAACTATGAAACTTGTCATCATGATTTTAATTTTCAATTGGATTATGCCAATCAAGTATCATATGATAGTTATTTCATTGAATTTGCTCCCACTATTATTGATGAGAAGAAAATTGCTTATGTGGAGAGTAATAAAAATTGTATGCGTGTGGGTCATGAAAACAATGCTTTATGTGATAGTTATATAGTTGAATTCATTCATGATGCTACTGAAAATTATTATGAGAGAGGAACATATGCTTGTAGGTGTCTCAATAATATCAAGTTTCCTCTCTATGTGTTGAAAGTTTTGAAGTTATACTTGTTTTGCCTTCCTATGCTAGTTGATTCTCACTCCCATAAATAGTTTTCTTATAAAATCCCTATGCATAAGAAGTGGGTTAGGATTTAATGTGTTTGATATATGTTTCATGATGCTCCCATTTTGTCTCAATTCTTTACTTTTATGTGAGCATCATTAAAACCATCATGCCTAACTAAAAAGGCAGTAAAGAAAAGCGCTTGTTGGGAGACAACCCAATATTTACCCCGACAGTTTTTGTGAGATCACATGATTAAGCTACTGTATTAATCATTTTTATATGTTTTCTTTCAATAATGTGCCAAGGAAGACCTTTGGGATAGTGCAAATGCTTGCTAATTTGATTCTCTGCAAAAACAGAAAGTTTAGCGTCCAGTGCATGATTTTACATTATGTACTGGAGCGTGAGAAAATTCTGAAGTTTTTACACAGTATTGATATAAAAAAATACGCTTTCCTAATTTTTCAGAATTTTTGGAGGTACAAAAGCATGCTTTTTAATTCTCTCACTACATGTTGTTCTGTTTTTGACAGATTCTGTTTTCAATGCATAGTTTGCTTGTTTTATAGTTTCTATGGCCTATATTGGCCAATATAAATTGTAGAAATGATAGAGTATAGTAGGCATTATTTGAGAGCCATTATGAATCTTGTCTTGACAGTACCAAAGTGAATGATTTATTCTTTATCATACTAACCTATCTCAGGAAGTTCCGTTAAGTTTTGTGTGATTGAAGTTTTCAAGTTCTGGGTGAGAGAACGAGATGAGGAGAATAAGGAGCAGCAAGACCCTAAGCTTGGGGATGTACAAGGCACCCCAAGGTAATATTCAAGGAAGACTCAACCGTCCAAGCTAGGGGATGCCCCGGATGGCATCCCCTCTTTCATCTCCAACATTATCAGTAACCTCACTTGGAGCTATATTTTTATTCATCACATAATATGATTTTTGCTTGGAGCGTCATTTTATTTTAATTGTATTAGCTTGCTGTTATGAATAATCATTTTTGTATGTTTTATTTTAATAAAATGTCAAGTATAGCCTTTACCATGCCCAGTTTGCAAGTTTATGAATTGCTGTTTGAAAACAGAAAGTTTTCTGTTATGTCGTGGATATTCCTGAATAGTCAGAACATGATAAAAATCTAAAAAAATTACATGGTAATCATGCATAAGGTATATGTCACATGGTAAGTTTTTTGAATTTTTGGAGTTAGGGAAGTATGAATTTTTAATCCTCCTTTACAGACTGTTCTGCTTAGACAGATTGCGGTTATAGTTGCATTGTTTGAATATGTTTGCTTATTTAATGTTTCTATTTGGTGATCGTAGTATTAAATATGCAGAGACATTTAGCATGCAATGTTTAATTATAATTTTTGTAATTTTCTACAGTAGAGAATGTTAAGGTTTTGAATTGATTTGTACTAACTTATCTCATGAGTTCTTGTTGAGTTTTGTGTGGATGAAGTTTTTAAGACTTAGGAGAAGCTGTGATATGAAAGAAATTAAGGGGACACAAGAGCTCAAGCTTGGGGATGCCCAAGGCTCCCCAAGATAATATTCCAAGAAGTCTCAAGCAACTAAGCTTGGGGATGCCCCTGTAGGCATCCCACCTTTCTTCATCAATAATTATCGATTAGTCTCGGCTCAGCCTAAGTTTTTATTTGTTCACATGATATGTGTTATTCTTGGAGTGTCCTTTTTTTTTGTTTGCTGTTTGATAAATCTCATTAGATCTGAAAGTTTTTAGTTGGAGAGAGTCTTTACATAGCTACTTAATTGTTTGACTACTCGTTGATCTTCACTTATATCTTTTGGACTAGTTTATCATTTACTCTTGTTCTTCACTTATATCCTAAGAGTAATTTGTTGAATGAATTGAATATCATAAACTTGAAATTATATGTGCTTCATATGCTTGTCTCATGCTTAGTAATATTTCACATTGGGTTTAGAAAGTTAAATTTATTGAAGTTTGACAATCACAATATTGGTCATACAAGAAATTCATGAATGATTAGTATAAGGAAGAGAAATTTCACATACAAATATATTATCTTGGACATCTTTTATGATTGTGAATACCCATTAATTATTTTCAAACTTGATCAAATTAGTTGAAGTTGGACAAGGAAGACAGCGTAATGAGTTCTGTTTGGGTATATTTGGATAGAAGTTATATTGTTATGGATCCTCCAACATGTGGTGCTTGTTTATACTCTTTGCTAGCCAAAAATTTCTGTACTAAGCGGGAATACTTCTTGTGCATCCAAAATCCTTGAGCCAAGTTTCTTCCATGAGTGTCCACCATATCTACCTATATGCGGTATTACCCTGCTGTTCCAAGTAAATTTGCATGTGCCATCTCTAAAATCTTCAAATAAACATCTGTTTTGTATGCCCGTACCGCTCATGGAGCGATGGGGTGATCAATATCTTCCAGGTTAAGCGGGTTATTCTCATGATGGGTCTTTATTCACTTGTCCTTGCACGAGAGAGGCTGGTAATTGGGATGCCCAGTCCTGTTAGACAAAAAATAAATAAAGAAAGATATAATAAAACAAACTCCCCCTAGAAAGTTGATTGTTTGGAGGGCACCCGTGAATTCGGCTAGCCATGGCTTGTGTTTGTATGGTTAAGGGGGAGTAAACTTTTCATTTTCGCATTGGAACCGCCAATAATGTGTTTAGCATGGAAGATACTGAAATCCTTTGTCATAAAGTTGACAGGAAAAGTACACCTCTCAAATGAAATTATCTCTGTTTTAAGCAATGAGCTCTGGCACATAAGCAAATCCCTGCTTTCCTCTACGAAGGGCATATCTTTAAATTTTTCTGTCAATTTTATTTTTGTTGAGTCAACTTCTTATTTCAACCTCAAATTATTCTCCACTTGGCAAGCATCATGTGGTGGGGAAAGATCCAGACACATATATCCTGTCAAATATATTTGATCATGAATTATTATTGTTGACAATTATCTCTATGATAAATGAGTTGGGAGGCGAAACATTAAGCCCCTATCTTCCTCTGTGTTCGATGGATGCTATTTGTTCTAAAACTATGCTTTGAGTATGAGCAATCATAGAAGACTATATGATAATTGAGTATCTGGAGCTCTTACTTAGACTTTGTTGAAAATAAGATGCATTGAAATTGTTTGGTGACTAAGAACATAAGTTGTTAAGTTTCAAGAGAATGAATTGCTTGAACCATAAGATGTGAATTGATTGCTACTTTATCATAATGTGTTTTATGAGAAAAAGTTGATGTTTACGATGCTAGGAAAAGTGATTCAAATTATCATTTATCAAACTTATACACTAGGCTAGCATTCACACTTCATAAATTATTTCTTTTATCATTTACCTACTCGAGGACGAGCAGGAATTAAGCTTGGGGATGCTAATACGTCTCCAACGTATCTATAATTTATGAAGTATTCATGCAATGTTTACATCAATTTTATATGGTTTTGGTGCACTTTTGTATGATTTGAATGAAACTAACCCGGAGTAACGCTGTTTTCAGCAGAATTACCATGGTGTTATTTTCTGTGCAGAAATAAAAGTTCTCGGATTGGGCTGAAAATTTACGGTGATTTTTTTGGAACATAAGAGACCCCCGAAGCTTCGAGGAAGGACCAGAAGACCCACGAGGACACGACAAGCTCACAAGGCGCGCCCTACCCCCTAGGGCGTGTGGGTTGAGCTTGTGGCTCCCTCGGGAATCCCACTGACGTGAAACCAACGCCAAAAATTCTTATAAATAGGGAAACCCCCAGAAAGAAACATAAAACTTCCACGCCGCCACCGCAAGCCTATGTTCCGAAGGGATCTCATCCAGAGCCCTGTTCCGGCACCCTGACGGAGGGGGAAATCATCACCAGAGGCCATCTTCATCATCCCTGCGGTCTCCATGGCGAGGAGGGAGTAGTTCACCCTCGGGGCTGAGGGCATGTACCTGTACCTATGTGTTTGATCTCTCTCTCTCTGTGTGTCTCGTGTTCTTGATTTGGCACGATCTTGATGTACCGCGAGCTTTGTTAATATAGTTGGATCATATGGTGTTCTTCCCTCCCTATCTTGTTGTGATGAATTCAGTATTTCCCTTTAAAGTTTCATTGTTATCGGATTGAATATTTTGGATTTGAGAACTCTTGATGTATGTCTTGCATGTGGATACCCGTTGTGACAATGGGGTATTCTATTGAGTCACTTGATGTATGTTTTGGTAATCAACTTGCGGATTCCCGAGGTGAGATTGGGGTAATCTAGGCATAGGGGTTGATGCACGTTTTCATCCGACTTTCTCTGATAGAAAATTTGGGGGTACTCTGTTTTTTGTGTTGGATTGAATATTATGAATTGCTTGATGCATATCGAATTATTGACTCATGAATACTTGTGATGACATTGGAGTACCTAGGTGCCATTAGAGTTGATTGATGCGTATCATATAGTGTTATTTTAGTACGAACTCTAGGGCTGTTTGTGACACTTATAGGGATGGCTCAATAGATTGATCGGAAAGGATAATTTTTAGGTGGCTTTTCTACCTACAACAATTTCTTCTTATGTTCTCCGTTTGCTAGGAACTTTGGAGTGAATCTTTGGTACACGTTGAGGGATTGTTATATGATTCAATTATGTTAGTACTGTTGAGAGATTACACTAGTGAAAGTATGAACCCTAGGCCTTATTTCTAAGCATTGCAATACCGTTTGTGCTCACTTTTGTTGCTTGCTACCTTGCTGTCTTTATTTGTTCAAATTAGAAAAACCTATATCTACTATCCATACTACACTTCTATCACCATCTCTTCGTCGAACTAGTGCACCTATACAATTTACCATTGTATTGGGTGTGTTGGGGACACAAGAGATTGCTTGTATTTGATTGCAGGGTTGTTTGAGTGAGACCATCTTCTTCCTACACCTCCCACGGATTGATAAACCTTAGGTCATCCACTTGAGGGAAATTTGCTGCTGTCCTACAAAACTCTGCGCTTGGAGGCCCAACAGAGTCTACAAGAATAAAAGTTGCGTAGTAGACATCAGCGCGCGATGGTTAACTCCTACCAACCAATTCCCTAGGGGCATGCGAGAAGTACTTTGCTTCGAGGGTTAATACGCTTTACAATAAGTATGTGAGTTCTTTATGACTAATGTGAGTCCATAGATTATACGCACTCCTACCCTTCCGCAATTTGCTTGTCTCTTCGGTACCGTGCATTGCCCTTTCTCACCTCGAGAATTGGTGCAAACTTCGCCGGTGCATCCAAACCCCGTGATATGATACGCTCTATCACATATAAGCCTCCTTATATCTTCCTCAAAACAACCACCATACCTACCTATTATGGCATTTCCATAGCCATTCCGAGATATATTGCCATGCAACTTCCACCGTTCCATCTCATGACTTGAGTGTTGCTACTTGTAGACTGCGTTGGTATTTCCCCGAAGAGGAGAGGATGATGTAGTATAGTAGAGATAAGTATTTCCCTCAGTTAAGAACCAAGGTGTCGGGTGTATAAAACATGGGTATTTTATACCCTGACTTATGCACAGACAGTGGCAGCCTCCCTGCCGGCCAAGGCTTGCCGGGAACTACCAAACGCCAGACTCAAGACACAGTTGTAGAAGCCACTAAAGAGAAGTCCAAGATGAAACATCAGGTTCAAACACTGAAGATAACCTTTGCCGGCAAGGCCGAGCCGGCAAGGTGAAGGCCCGGCAAGCTCCGTGCCGGCAAGCTCTCGCTAGCTGTTAGCGCTCCACCTCATCGAGCAGCTAGTCGCTAATCGATGAGGAGTCGAGCCCGCAAGCAGTTAGGTGGGACTTGTCGGGCACGTGTCAGCGCGTTGGAAGGAGATTTGCCTATAATGACACCCGTCCAGGAGGCGTGTCAAGCTAATAGGAGGTAGCTGGGCGAGCGGTGCAGAATCCTTGCCGGGGCTCCTCCTCCCCATGACACCTAACGGTGCATTTATTGCTTTTGTCCTAAACTGGCAGAGTTAGGTATGATAGCACTGTTTGCTATCTAATCAACCTGTAATGACTGTTTTGCCACTGTGGTGACCCCTTGAGCTATAAAAGGAGGGCCAGGGCAACCATTACAGGAGATCGCGCGATCAAACCCTAGCACAACTTGCATGCGTAGCTGCTCTCTCTGTACCTTGCCGGGAGAAGCGCTCCTTGTACTTGTTCTCACCCACATCCAATATACAAAGCAGGAGTAGGGTTTTACGCTTCACAGTGGCCCGAACCTGGGTAAAATCCCTCGCGTTCTCTGTTGATTCTGCTCTTTGTGCCCGCGAATTCCCCTAGCCGAACCACAAGGGGCTAGATGGCCCCATAGATGGTCGAACCCCCGACATCTTTGGCGCGCCACGTAGGGGATTCGCTTGCGCGAACCTGAAGCAGCAGATTGCGCGTCAATTTCACCAGCTTCATCATCGTCTTCGTCATCATCGATGGCCCCCAAGAAGAAGGGCATCACGATGACGGCTCCTTCCACCTCCAAGGTTCCTTTGCATGTATCCGTAGGCGGCGCGGGCAGTGCGGATGTTGCGGTTCGCACGACCAGCGCGGGACGTGCAGTCGCCATGCCCACCGTGGCTGGAGTAGGAGGCGGAGGCGCTGGAGGCGGTCAGCTTCCCCAACCCTCCAGCGAGCAGAATCGCGATGGCGCGAGCGGAGCGGATGGACGTCTTCCTCCTCCTCGCCACGTTGACGGGCGCAGCCACCGGGGCAACGATGCCTGGGCCGGCGCGAGCCAGGATCCCGCCACGGCGACGTCCAGAGATGCTGTGTCGAGGCATACATCGCGCCCGCCGCATGATGGGCGCAATAGGGCTCCGAGCGGCCTCGATGACTCCGGGCGGCGACGACCACATGGCGAAACGCCTATCGATCAAGTTCCAGATCCTCAGGTGGCTCCTCCACCACGATAGCCCACTGTTGAGCATGTGCTGTAGCAGCAAGATCGCAATGGCACTCTCGCGTTCTTCGCTTCCGGCCATGCCTGCCACAGTAGCGGAGGCGATGGCGCGAGCCCAGATGCTGCTGAACTTTCCTCTGGCAGCAGATAAGATGGATGAGTGGAGAGCCACTATTCAGAGCCTGATTGGATTTGCCGAGTCGAGTAGATCGCAGCCAGTGGAGCCATCTCGACGCCCGTGAACAGCACCAGTAGCTCCAACTGGTGGTCGCGTTGAAGGTGCTGCGCCAACGGCGCAGTCACCTCCGCGGCAACAGCAACAACGTCAGCAACCGTGGCAAACTGAGCGATATTTTGAGCCCGATGAGATGTCGATGGCCTCTTCGGATCCGCGAGCGCGGCAAGATCAGCGGCAAGGGCTGCAGGACAGGCGGGTAGAGGATGCCCGCACCACCATTGAACGGCGCCGGGAGACGCGACGTCAATCTGACGCGCGCAACGGTCCAGTCGTTGATGAGCCCAGGCCCGAGGTTGGCGGGTATCTGCCTTACGAGGTTGGATGTTCAGCTTTCACTCGTGAGTTGCAGCAAGTCCGTTGGCCGTCTGTCCGGGCCTTCAAGCCGGAAGTACCAGAAAAGTACGACGGCAAGCTGAACCTGGCCGAATTCCTGGGCATCTACACGGTTGCCGTACAAGCTGCCGGGGGAAGAGACGAGAAGATCCTCGCCAATTACTTTCCATTGGTGCTGAAGCCCAACGTGAGATCTTGGCTGATGAACTTGCCGGAGAACTCCATTTCTTCGTGGTCAGATCTCTGCAATGAGTTTGTTGGTGCCTTTACCGGAGGCCACAAGTCCCCTGGACAGCCTAGCGACCTGCAAGTAATCCCGCAAAGAGATGGCGAAACTTTGCGCAAGTACATTCAGAGGTTCAGCCGTGTACACCATAATATTCCAAATGTGCACCCCACAGCCGTCATTGCCGCCTTTCACACGAACGTGCGCAATCAAAGGATGTGGGATAAGATGAACGTCAAGCTGCCGAAGACCGTCAACGAACTCTACACGTTGGCGGATAAGTGCGCACGCGCTAAGGAAGGAAGGAGGCTTCTCGGGGAGGAGGCTGGTGCCGAGGTTGATTCTGAGGACGACGATACTTCCACCCCGAAGAAAAAGGGCCGGAAGCGCAACAGGAAGCGCAAAGGCAAGACTGTCATGGCTGTCGAGGGTTCCGGCAACTCTGAGTCCGCCAAGAAAGCTAAAATAGAGAACTCCGGCAAGGAGGCTGCTGTATGCGCCGCTTGCCAGGAGGCGGCGGCAAATGAGAAAGCCGGCAAGTCTGATGGGCCATATTGCAAGATTCACCGCACCAAGGGCCATGATCTCCAAGAGTGTCGGCAAGTCGAGCACCTTGTTGAGAAGTAGAAAGCTGAATACGAAAAACGCGACAAGGAAAAGGGCCAGGATGGTGCTGGTGGATCTGGCAAGAAGGGCTGCGGTGGTCGAGGAGGGCGCCGCGGCAAGGCCAAGCAGCAGAAAGAAAAGCCCGCTAGAGGCCGAGAAAGGAAAGAAGAAGATGATGGAAGTGACGAAGGGGATGATGACGAGTCCAGTGAACAAGAATTCCAGAAGGCAACTGAGGCCATGTGCATTAACGGGGGTGCATCTTTGCATTCCTCTCACCGCCAACTCAAACAGTGGGCGCGTGAGGTCAACACAGCAGAACCGGCGATAGGTGCCCAAAAGCCACTCAGATGGTCACACATGCCTATCATTTTTTATGCCGAGGATCTCCCTGATCGCACAACTGCGGTCGGGTGTTTGCCATTGTCGGTCTCGCCAACAATTCACAACCTCCAGGTCACGAAAATGTTAGTTGACGGTGGGGCCGGGCTAAATTTGATTTCTCCAGAAGTTATCAAGAGGCTGCAGATTCCCGACGAGGAACTCGAGAAAACTGGCACATTTCAAGGGGTGAACCCGGGAAGAAGTCAGCCCAAAGGGAAGATCACATTGCCGGTGACATTTGGCAGGGAATTGAACTACAGGACAGAGAAAATTGTGTTTGATGTTGTTAAGATCCCTTTGCCGTATAATGGAATTCTTGGCCGCCCAGCTTTGGCTAAGTTTATGGCAGCATCCCACTATGCCTATAACACGTTGAAGATGCCAGGGCCGATGGGTGTCATTTACATCAACTCCGACAAGAAAGATGCAGTCATATGCGTCGATAAACTATACAGGGATGCGGTTGCAGTAGAGGCCGCCAAGGTGCCAGCTCCCGCTGAGGAAAAGAAGAGCAAGAAATCCGGCAAGACCTCCGACAAGAATTCCGGGAAGTGCACCTCTTCGGAGTGCTACGCGCCTGTTGAAGACTTGCCGGGGTGCTCTACCGGCAAGAAATCCAAGGCTACTCGACCAGCAATGAAGAAGGTGCCGGCAAGGTAAAATGGCACTGACGGTACCTTCACCATCAGTGCCACCCTTGGCAGCAAATAGGAAAGCGCGCTCATTGCCTTCCTACGGGCGAATGTCGATGTGTTTGCATGGCGACCATCTGACATCCCCGGTGTTCCCAGGGAGGTAATTGAGCACCACCTTGCTGTCTGTCCCCACGCTCGGCCCGTCAAGCAAAAGGTCAGGAAGCAGGCTTTGGAGCGGCAACAGTTTATTGCCGAAGAAATCAGAAAACTTGAAGCAGTAGGCTTGGTTAGAGGTGTACTGCATCCAACTTGGTTGGCAAATCCAGTTTTAGTGCGCAAAGCCAATGGAAAGTGGAGACTTTGTATCGACTACACTGATATTAACAAAGCATATCCAAATGATCCTTTCCCTTTGCCGTGCATTGATCAAATTGTAGACTCTACTACCGGCTGTGATTTACCCTCCTTCCTTGATGCATATTCTGGGTGCCATCAGATATTCATGGCCAAGGAAGATGAGGAGAAAACCGCATTCATTACTCCATGCGGCACATATTGCTTCATGCGTATGCCTTTCGGATTAAAGAGTGCTGGTTCAACATTCGCAAGAGCAATCCAAATTGGTTTTGAGCCCCAGCTGCACAGAAAGTGGAAGCATATATCGATGATATAGTGGTCAAAACCAAGGACAAATCAACCCTCATTCAAGACTTAGAAGAAACATTTGCAAACTTGTGCAAGATCAATCTGAAGCTGAACCCCGAGAAGTGTGTGTTTGGCGTTCCATCCGGTAAACTTCTCGGTTTCTTTGTATCTCAACGTGGAATTGAAGCAAATCCCGACAAGATCAAAGCAATAGAGCAGATTCAAGCACCGAAAAGCGTCAAGGATGTGCGGCGTCTTGCCGGTTGTGTTGCTCCTTAAGTAGGTTCATTTCAAAATCTGCTGAGCGCACCTTGCCATTTTTCAAGATTTTGAAAAAGGCAGGACCAATGAAATGGACTCCGGAAGCAGAGGCCGCGCTGCGGGATTTGAAAAGATACCTCTCTTCTACGCCAATACTAGTTGCGCCTAAACCATAAGAGCCATTGCTGCTATATCTAGCGGCAACAAATCAAGTGGTCGGTGCTGCATTAGTGGCGCAGAGGGAAACTGATGATAGAGAAGCAGCAGCGGCAAGCCCGTCAAGCGACAAGCTAGAATCTTGTTCGGCGAGGTCTGGTGCCGACAAATCAGAAATAGCGCAAGCTGAAACTGATCAGCAAGTGGTGCCGAAGAAGAAGGTGGTGCAGCGACCGGTGTATTTTGCTAGTTCCCTTCTAAAGGGGGCTAGATCAAGATATTTTGGTGTGCAGAAGTTGCTTTTTGGTCTTCTTATGGCCTCGAGAAAGCTGCGTCACTACTTCCAAGCACATGAGATCACCGTCGTCACTCGCTTTCCGTTGCAGCGTATCTTGAGAAATCCAGATGCAATTGGCAGGATAGTGGAGTGGGCGTTGGAATTGTCAAGCTTTACACTCAAGTTTGAAAGCACATAAACTATCCAGAGCAGAGCCTTGGCGGAGTAGAGTGCAGAATGGACACAAACGCAAGATGAAGAGATTTGAGAAACAGCTCTCCGCGGCAAAGAAACAACCAAGGAATGGATCATGTACTTTCATGGTGCCTTTTCGCTGCAAGGCGCCAGTGCCGGATTGCTGCTTGCCGTACCCACCAGAGAACATCTCAAGTATGTAATCCAAATGCACTTTCCCAGGGAGAAAGCAACAAACAACACTGCTGAGTACGAAGGACTCCTTGCCGGTCTTAGGATCGCAGTGGACTTTGGAATCAGAAAATTGATCATCCGTGGAGACTCACAGCTCGTTGTGAAGCAAGTAAACAAGGATTACCAGAGCCCGTTGATGGAAGCATATGTGGAAGAAGTGAGGAAATTGGAAGAGCACTTTGACGGATTGCAAACATAGCACATCCCTCGTGCGGAAAACAGCATTGCTGATCATCTGTCGAAGTGTGCCGCTCAAAAGATACCCGTGGAACCGGGAACTTTCGTGCTCCATTTGAATCAACCATCAGTTACTCCATCAACACAGGCCAGCAAAAGAAGAAAGTTGAACACCGGGAAGTATTTTTCGGCAGAGCTCCCAGAAGCCGCTGGCAAGAAAGTTGCCGGGAACAACGACACGACTGCTACTTGTGAGCTGCGTTGGTTTTTCCCCGAAGAGGAAGGGATGATGCAGTACAGTAGAGATAAGTATTTCCCTCAGTTATGAAACCAAGGTAATCAATCCAGTAGGAGAATCACGCAACACCTCGTTAACAGTACCTGCACACAAAATAACAAATCCTTGCACCCAACGCAAACAAGGGGTTGTCAATCCCTTGGCGGTTAATTGCAAGATTAAATTGTATGGTGATAGATAGATAGATAGATTGAGCTAAAATATAAAATAAAATAAATAAAGTAAAAGTGCAGCAAGGTATTTTTAGGATTTTTAATATATGATAGAAGTAGACCCGGGGGCCATAGTTTTCACTAGAGGCTTCTCTCATGAAAATAGCGTACGGTGGGTGAAGAAATTACTGTTGGGCAATTGATAGAAAAGCAAATAATCATGACGATATCCAAGGCAATGATCATGTATATATGCATCACGTCCGAGACAAGTAGACCGACTCCTGCCTGCATCTACTACTATTACTCCACACATCGACCGCTATCCAGCATGCATCTAGTGTATTAAGTCCATAAAGAACGGAGTAACGCCTTAAGCAAGATGACATGATGTAGACAAAGTAAACTCACGCATGAATAAACCCCATCTTTTTACCCTTAATAGCAATGATACATACGTGTCATGTCCCTTTCTGTCACTGGGATTGAGCACTGCAAGATCGAACCCATTACAAAGCACATCTCCCATTGCAAGATAAATCAATCTAGTTGGCCAAACCAAATCAATAGATCGGAGAGAAATAGAAGCTATAATAATCATGCATAAAAGAGTTCAGAGAAGACTCAAATAATATTCATGGATAATCTGATCATAAACTCACAATTCATCGGATCCCAACATACACACCGCAAAAAGTGATTACATCGGATAGAACTCCAAGAACATCGAGGAGAACATTGTATTGAAGATCAAAAAGAGAGAAGAAGCCATCTAGCTACTAACTATGGACCCGAAGGTCTGTGGTAAACTACTCACGCATCATCGGAAGGGCAGCAAGGTTGATGAAGAGCACCTCCGTGATCAATTCCCCCTTCGGCGGAGTACCGGAAAAGGCCTCCAGATGGGATCTCTCGAGAACAGAAGCTTGCGGCGGCGGAAAAAGTATTTCGTGGACTCCTCTGTAGGTTTCCCGATTTTATAGAATTTATAGTGGTGGAATTAGGTCAAACGAAGCTGTGTGGGCCCCACGAGCCAACAGGGCGCGCCCCCCTGGGGCGCGCCGTGGTGCCTCGTGGGCCACTGCTTCATCTTCTCGTCTCCTCCCGAAGCTTCTAGTGTTTGTTATGTCTAGAAAAAAATCTCCAAAAAGTTTCGTGGCATTTGGACTTCGTTTGGTACTGATATTCTGGAAAACCAAAAACAGGCAAAAAACAGCAACTAGCACTGGGCACTAAGTTAATAGGTTAGTCCCAAAAAATGATATATAATTGCTGTAAATGTATATAAAACATCCAAGATTGATAATATAATAGCATGGAACAATAAAAAATTATAGATACGTTGAAGACGTATGAAGCATCCCCAAGCTTAATTCCTGCTCGTCCTTGAGTAGGTAAATGATAAAAACAGAATTTTTGATGTGGAATGCTACCTATCATATTCAACATATACTCTTTTCTTTTATAGCATGGACATTTGGACTTGAATGATTCAAAGCAATAGTCTATAGTTTGACATGAAGATATAAATACTCAAGCATACTAACAAGCAACCATGCCTTTCAAAATATCAATGCTAAAGAAAGTTATCCCTAGCCCATTATGCTCAATCATTGATCCATTCATGAAGCACACTCAATATTAGCTACATATAATGCACAAGTATGACAATAGTGCTGTCTAGTTGGTGCTTTATAAGAGAAGATGGAGACTCAAAATAAAATAAAAATTGCATAGAAGTAAATAGATAGGCCCTTCATAGAGGGAAGCAGAGATTTGCAAATGTGCCAGAGCTCAAAGCTTAAATTAGAGAGATAAAATTATTTTGAGAGGCATGCTTCTCCTGTCAACGAAAATGACCGAGAATTCCCAATATCTTCCATGCTAGACACATCATAGGCGGTTCCCAAACAGAAAATAAAGTTTATTTCCTTTCCACCATTCTTTCACAATCCATGGCTAGCCGTATCCACGGGTGCCCTCCATACCAACACTTTCCAAGGAATTTTGTTGTTATTAATTTTTGATTCATTGTGGACTGGGCATCCCTATTACCAGCCACTCTCTTGTGCAATGACAAGTGAATAAACACTCATCGTGAGAATAACAAACCTAGCCTGGAAAATATTGGCCACCCCCTGCCGCTTCATGAGCTGTACGGGCACACAAAACGGAAAATTATTTTGAAAATTAGAGTTGGCACATGCAAATTTACTTGGAACGGCATGGAAATACCGCATATAGGTAGATATGGTGGACTCATTTGGCACAACTTGGGTTTAAGGAGTTTGGATGCACAAGTAGTATTCCCGCTTAGTACAAATGAAGGCTAGCAAATAGATTGAGAAGCGACCAACCAAAAAGCGAAAACGGTCATAAACATGCATTGAACATAACTAACACCGAATAATGCACCGTAAGTAGGATATAATTTCGTTGCATAACTATTAACTTTATGTCCATGCATAGGGAATCACAAACCTTAACAATAATATTCTTACTAAATCACAATTACTCACTAACATGACTCACATATTATCATCTACATATCGCAAAACTATTGCAAGGAATCACAATTATCATATCCAATGATCTATATGAAAGTTTTTATGATATCCCTCTTGAATATTCATCACTTTGGGACCAAATTCATATCTTGTGCAAATTACCATTACTATTATCAACTCTCAAAAAGATATAAGTGAAGCATGAGAGTGCAAATATTTCTTCAAAATTTTATCTTATCAACTCTCAAAATAATATAAGTGAAGCATGAGAGTTTAAATATTTCTTCAAAATATAGCCACCGCCCTGCTCAAAATGATTTAAGTGAAGCACTAGAGCAACTGCCTAGCTCAAAAGATTTAACTGAAGCACATAGAGTATTCTAGTAAATCATGAGAAACGTGTGGCTCTCTCAAATAGGTGTGTCCAGCAAAGATGATTGTGACAAACTAAAAGGTGAACAAAGCAAATACTCATATAATACATGACGCTCCAAGAAAAACACATATCATGTGACGAATAAAATTATAGCTCCAAGTAAAATTACCGATGGTTGGTAGAAGAAAGAGGGGATGCCTTCCGGGGCATCCCCAAGCTTAGACGCTCGAGTCTTCCTTGAATATTACCTTGGGGTGCCTTGGGCATCCCCAAGCTTAGGCTCTTGCCACTCCTTATTCCTTCATCCATCGTGATCTCACCCAGAACTTGAAAACTTCAATCACACAAAACTCAACAAAACCTTCGTGAGATCAGTTAGTATAACAAAATAAATCACTACTTTAAGTACTGTTGCAAACCCATTCATATTCTATTTTTGCATTATACCTACTGTATTCTAACTTCTCCATCATTTATACCCCCCGATACAATCCATAGTTTCATCAAAACAAGCAAGCAGTGCATCAAAAACAGAATCTGTCAAAAATAGAACAGTCTGCAGAGATCTATTTAAAAGCCATACTTCTATACTCCAAAAATTCTGAAAAATTAGGACAACGTGCGAAATTCATATACCAATACTTTGTAAAAAATTCAGATTGTTCTGACGTTCCCGTATAGAACTAAAATTCCAGCACTGGATGCAAAACTTTCTGTTTTCCAAATAGCATCAATTATACTATCTTCCAAATCATCCCAAAGGCATTACTTGGCACAAACATTAATTAAACACAAAAACACAATCATAACAGTATCATAATTGTGAAAACATGCAAAAATAGAAACAAAAAGCAAAAAATTATTTTATTCATTGGGTTGCCTCCCAACAAGCGCTATTGTTTTATGCCCCTAGCTAGGCACACTGCATAGTTTTAAGTGTTGTCATCTTTCTTCTTCTTATCCAAAGATGTACTTTCAACAAAGGGTTTTTCAAAGGTAATATGAAACACATCATCCATAGAAATTTTAGCATTAGCAAGTTGTCCATCTGTAAATCTCTCTTGATTACCAGCTACAAGCCAAGAATATTGTCTATTAACACTATTGAAAACTTGTTGGATTATATTCAAAGGAGGGACTTCTTTTTTAATATTCTCATCAAAGATGTGGTCATTGCGGAACAAATACCTCAGCAAGTAATCATTATTATAAAGGATCTCATCTATTACCGGTTTTTCACGGTTCATGCCATAAAAATCAAAGATCTACCTAGCTTCTCGCACTATGTGATCAAATTCATTCATGAGGACAAGGGTAGCTATTTTCTTAGCTCTAGGATTTTTTATAACTGGTAACTCATAAAACAATCTTTGTAAAGTAGGATGGGTGTGAATAAACCTTCTTTCCAGTTTAAGAACAAGTGCGGAAATAGCTTCAACATAACTTTTGGTTTCTTAAAGTATAGGAGCATCATCACAAGCCAAGGTCCCAATGCAATTAAAGAATTATTAGATGACACTTTTTCCTATAACATTCCCATGTCCCAACACAAAAGTTTTAGCATCAAGATTGGCAGAACTTTCAATTTTAGGAGTTCTACCATCATCAGTTTCTGCCATGCCAAAATCACTCATGATAACAATCTTCAAGCAAGCGAATAAGAAAACACGCAAAAAGGCAAACGGAAAATATTTTTGTATTTTTGTAAAAACTTTTTAGAAGTGGGGGAGATGAATATGAGAGGTAAAGGCAAATAAAATAAATGCAAGGAGATGAAAGTTTGTGCGTAGGTACTTGATAGATGTTGATGATGTCTCCCCGGCAACGGCGCAAGATTAAATAGTATGGTGATAGATAGATAGATTGAACTAAAATATAACATAAAATAAATAAAGTAAAAGTGCAGCAAGGTATTTTTAGGATTTTTAATATATGATAGAAGTAGACTCGGGGGCCATAGTTTTCACTAGAGGCTTCTCTCATGAAAATAGCATACGGTGGGTGAACAAATTACTGTTGGGCAATTGATAGAAAAGCAAATAATCATGACGATATCCAAGGCAATGATCATGTATATAGGCATCACATCCGAGACAAGTAGACCGACTCCTGCCTGCATCTACTACTATTACTCCACACATCGACCGCTATCTAGCATGTATCTAGTGTATTAAGTCCATAAAGAACGGAGTAACGCCTTAAGCAAGATGACATGATGTAGACAAAGTAAACTCACGCATGAATAAACCCCATCTTTTTACCCTTAATACCAATGATACATACGTGTCATGTCCCTTTCTGTCACTGGGATTGAGCACTGCAAGATCGAACCCATTACAAAGCACCTCTCCCATTGCAAGATAAATCAATCTAGTTGGCCAAACCAAATCAATAGATCGGAGAGAAATAGAAGCTATAATAATCATGCATAAAAGAGTTCAGAGAAGACTCAAATAATATTCATGGATAATCTGATCATAAACTCACAATTCATCGGATCCCAACATACACACCGCAAAAAGTGATTACATCGGATAGAACTCCAAGAACAAGGAGGAGAACATTGTATTGAAGATCAAAAAGAGAGAAAAAGCCATCTAGCTACTAACTATGGACCCAAAGGTCTGTGGTAAACTACTCACACATCATCGGAAGGGCAGCAAGGTTGATGGAGAGCCCCTCCGTGATCAGTTCCCCCTCCGGCGGAGTACCGGAAAAGGCCTCCAGATGGGATTTCTCGAGAACAGAAGCTTGCGGCGGCGGAAAAAGTATTTCGTGGACTCCTCTGTTGGTTTCCCGATTTTAGAGAATTTATAGTGGTGGAATTAGATCAAACGGAGCTATGTGGCCCCCACGAGCCACCAGGGCGCGCCCCCCTGGGGCGCGCCGTGGTGCCTCGTGGGCCACTGCTTCATCTTCTCGTCTCCTCCCGAAGCTTCTAGTGTTTGTTATGTCCAGAAAAAAATCTCCAAAAAGTTTCGTGGCATTTGGACTTCGTTTGGTACTGATATTCTGGAAAACCAAAAACAGGCAAAAAACAGCAACTGGCACTAGGCACTAAGTTAATAGGTTAGTCCCAAAAAATGATATATAATTGCTGTAAATGTATATAAAAACATCCAAGATTGATAATATAATAGCATGGAACAATAAAAAATTATAGATACGTTGGAGACGTATCAACGACTGCTCGTGAGCAGCGGCTTCGCGCAGAACCTCAGGTTCTTGCCTCTGAAGTAAGCGCTCCCACGGCCGAAGAAATGCCTTTGGTCCTTGTCGTCGAGCCGCATGCTCCGGCATGGGTACAACAAATAGTTCATTTCCTTCAAACAGGAGAACTTCCCGATGAGCAAGAAGATGCTGAGAAAGTAGCCCGTCAATCAAGTATGTATCAGTTTGTGGATAGCATTCTATACAGAAAGAGACCAAACTTTGTGAAATTGAAGTGCATTTGCCGGGAAGATGGATTGAAGCTATTGGCGGAGATACATGGAGGCATATGTGGCTCTCACATAGGATCAAGAGCACTTGCCGGCAAAGCTTTCCGGCAAGGCTTCTATTGGCCCACTGCCCTCCAAGATGCAACTGAGCTAGTAACCAAGTGTGAAGCATGCCAGTTCCATTCAAAGAACATACATCAGCCAACTCAAGCTCTTCAGACAATTCCTCTCTCCTGGCCTTTTTCGGCCTGGGGGCTTGATATTTTGGGCCCCTTCCCCCGTGCTACCAGGGGCTTTGAGTTCTTGTACGTCACCATCGACAAGTTCACAAAGTGGCCTGAAGTGGAGCCATTGAGAAAGGTGACAGCGCAATCAGCCGTCAAGTTCTTCAAAGGATTAGTTTGCCGTTTCGGGGTTCCTAACAGAATCATCACCGACAACGGTACACAATTCACGAGCCGCAGCTTCATGCAGTACACCCGAGACCTTGGCAGCAAAATCTGTTTTGCATCTGTTGCCCACCCGAGAAGCAACGGTCAAGCGGAAAGGGCAAAGGCTGAAGTGCTGTGAGGCCTCAAGACAAGAACTTTTGACAGGCTGTGCAAGTGTGGAAGACGCTGGATTGATGAGTTGCCGGCGGTTCTTTGGTCACTCAGAACGACACCAAATCGAGCTACCGGTCAAACACCCTTCTCCCTAGTCTATGGTGCAGAAGTAGTGCTCCCCACGGAACTCATATACGGGTCACCTCGAGTGCTTGCCTACGATGAGCCAGAGCAAGATCAGCTGCGGCAAGATGACGCAACGCTCCTTGAGGAAGATCGTCTTCGGGCAGCTGTGCGAGCTGCACGCTACCAGCAAGCCTTGCGCCACTATCATAGCCGCAAAGTGCATGCCCGAATCCTTGAGGAAGGCGACCTTGTTCTTCGGCGTGTTCAGACCGCCAAGAAATCAAACAAGTTGACGCCGAAGTGGGAAGGCCCTTATCGGGTAGCACGAGTCACCAGACCTGGCGCAGTCCTTCTGGAGACCGAAGATGGCATCCCAGTGCAAAACTCATGGAATATTGAGCATCTTCGCAAGTTCTACCCATAAGGCGCAGTTGCCGGCCCTCCCGGCAACCCCTTTTGTACAAGCTTTGTTGGCAAGACATGTAACCCTTTGTACAAAGCCAGGCGCAGATCCTATGCATAAAATAAAGCTAAGTGTTTCGCAACCTTTTGTACATATTCATTTATGTATAAATACATGTGTTGTTGTGATTACGCTTTGATTTGTATGAAATGGCTGATGAATCGTCAAGGTTCCCAAACCACTCTTTTCTCTTCTTTCTTTTTCTCAAAGGACAGAAGGATCCCTCGCGTGCAGATTTCCCCCGGGGGGGTAACGCTGGGGGTACCATTTAATGACATTCAAGTGATCATTTCATGCGACAAGAAAGACAGTGCAAGGAAAAGCTAAGTTGAAAAACTTTGAAACAAATTCCTTGTTACATTTGCAATTTCCCTTGAACGATTTAGTCTTTGTATGAAAAACCTACACACGAAGGAACCTTGTCGTGATCATTCGCACTCTTACTTTGTTTCGAGTCCGCTCAACAATCTAAGTAGCTGCGTTGAAAATGTCAAAGGAAAACTTGTCGGCGGCAACACTACCAGCAGGCTGCTAAGGACCCATTCCTCAAGTGCTCGCGACAAGTGCATGCCCCGATGAGCTTCCGAAAAGTGTAGGTTATAAAAACATGCAAAGACAAAATAAGACAGGGGAAACGGCATACATTCATCCATCAGCACAAGTTATGTTACATCACAAAAGCAGTGCCAGTCTGACATAAGATCGAATGTATCTTTTACATGACAGCACGGCGATGGAGATAACGACAAACTTAATCCCAACGATCACCCTGGATCCTGGGGACTTGGAGAACCTTGTCGACAAGAGGAGCAGTGATCTTGTTGGCGGCTGTAACGTCAGTGTTCTCCGGCAGCTTCCTGAAGACCCCGGAAAGATCAAGGCCGGGATTACGATGAGCAAGTTTGAGCAGCGCCTCGCGCTTCGTCAACTTGCCGTCACGGATTGCCGCTTCTTCCTTGGCAGCGGTAAGCTTTTCCTCTTGCCTTACAAGATTGCGGGCCTGCTCATTATACCATGTGCGCAGCTCGTCCGCTTTCTTCTTCAGTTTCTGGTTAACCAGATCCGCAGCTTTGCGCTCTTCCTAGACCCTGTTCCACCTCCGGCTGTACCTTTCTTGGACACCTTTGAATCCGATGGCCATGATTTCCATAAAGGCAAGATCTTCAGCGTTGTCAGAAGCATCAGTGGCCTCGTCAGTTCTTTGGGCCAGAGGGAGCAGGATCCGAGCTATTTCCTCATCAAAGTTTGGCCCAGCAGTACCAGATGAACTGGGGGCTCTAGATCCGTGCTGAGAAGTGATCAGCGCCAAACTGTTTGATGGGATCTGCAAGGTTGGCGCCATTGGTTGGTTATCGGGGTTCGGCGTGTCAGTGTTGACGGGCACCTTCTCCACTTCCATCCTGGCGGGGTCAGACGTGTTGCCGGAGGACCTCTCAGATTCTTCAGGGGCTACTCTGGTCTCCTCGACAACTTGCACAAGGTCCTCTTCAATAGCAATCTTGGCGACTTCACCAGCGGCATCCTTTGCAATATTTGCTACCTCCACCAGGATTTCACCTTCATCAGGAGAGGTTGGAGCTGTGGAGTGAAGCAGAAGCAAAGGCAAAATAAGATTTAAATTACAAGTCAAGTTCAAGAAGACAAAAAATTCTATGAGAGATGTGTAAAGACAAAAGGATTACCCGCTGGTGCTTGTTGAGGAAGGGCATATCCTTCCCCGGCAACTTGTGTTGCCGGCGCACGGTCACTGGCAGCTTCACTTGTGAGAGTAGCCTCCGTGCGGACAGGCTCATCGGTGGAGGCCCTTGCCGGAGAAGCACCCACCAGAACGATGGTTGGCGGGGGAGCCACAGTAGGATCCGCCTCTTGGCGTTCTTCCTCTTGGCAGGCCTCTCCCCTCCCCTTATCAGGCTCAGAGGGAGGGACTTCAGTGCTGGCGCTAGCGGGCGGGATCTGCACCACGTTCTCGTGCAGGGGGCTAGACTGGGGGCTGACAACAATGGTTTCAACTATTACAGTCCCCTGCCCAGCACTTGCCGTGGGATCTTGTTCTGTTGCAGGCTTGGCCCGCTTCGTCCGGTGCGCGAGTGGTTCTGGATCCCTGTCAAGATAGAAGAAATCAAGTCAAAACAACAATTAAATGAAGTCAAGACTTGATGAAGATGAACGATATCACTTACTCCTCCTCTTCAGGCTCGCTGAGGATGGAGAGATCATATCTTGCTGGCGAAGGCGATTCCCTGGCCCTCTTAAGCGCCGGAGGAGATGAACTTGCCAGCTGAGAAGATCCGACATCTCCAGCAGTCTCCTGCTGGGGAGATGAAGGCTGAGTTCACGGACATCTACTTGGTTGCCGGCGCACCTCTTCTTGGCGTCCAGTCTTGGTGGTCGTCTTCTTTACCGTAGGGACCGCCTTTGGTGAAGAAGCACGTGCCGGTTCTAGGCTGGCTGCCCTTCAATGATGGCGTCTCCTCTTCGGGGCTCGGGGACCTGCTTACTCTCCCGCCTCGGGTTCGCCGGCAACCTCAGTCCCGACGATCTCGGTTCCAGCAATTTCAGCTCCGGCAACTTCGTCCTCGGCGGGCTCTTCTTGGTGTTCCTCGGCAACTTCTTCGCCGGGATGTTCTTCGTCGTCATCCTCAGTTTCCACGGCACCAAAACCGCTGGCTGCGCTAATTCTAGCGGCTTCTGCAGCTATACTGGCGATATACGCCAGTTCCTCCTCCCTGGTGGCCTGGACAAGGTCTCTTTCTTTCCGGGTGGCCTTTTCTGTTAAATTGGAGGCCCAGTCCATTTCATCCACCAGGCTGGGCATCGGCCAATCTGCGTTGACTCCGTGGGCATTGCAATCAGGCATCATCGCCAAGATGGAATCCTTGGGGGCATTGATGTGCAGCGGGACGATCTGGCTCGGCAAGTGAAATGTGCCAGTCTTTCTAAGCAACTGCTCGCAAAGTGCGGCATGCTCCAGAGTCGTCAGATTGTTGCCGGTCCCAGGATACAGCCGCATGATATCAGCGGCACTCTGGTAATCCCAAGCAAATCTCTCTCTCTCTTTTGCAGCAGCGTGATGTGTTGCCGGAGAAAATCAGCGCCAACCATTTCCACGGTCAGCTTGGCGGCCTTGAGGCGAGCAATCCTGTTTAGTGCCGGGCGAAGCTTCACGTCAGTAGCGCCAAGATCACTCCAATTCTTGCCGCATTGAACACAAACTGTTCGCGGCAAGCAAAATTAGGGGAAATCCTTCTCCTGGATCCAGCACCACTCTGCCCTCCATTCATCCCATTTGAGATGAAGTTGCCCAGCAAGATACTGGCCCTTGGTTTTTCCCCTGGGGATCCATGTTACGCTGCCGGAGAGCGACTTGTCATCGATGCGGGGAACGAAGAAGTGGCGGAAAAGATCGACGTTGGGGGCAACTCCGACGAAGTTCTCGCACAAATGGGCAAAGACCGCCATGCAAGTCATCGCATTTGGAGTAAAATCCAGCAGTCTGAACCCAAAACTGAACATCATCGCGCTGAAAAAATCTGAGAACGGAGGAACCAGACCACAGTAAAAGTAGGCGCAAAAGAACGGATACGAATCCAATGGAATCTTATCGCCTTCAGGAAGAACGACTGGGGCCTTGTGGTCTTTTGTGTCTCTTCCCCACATGTAAGCATACCTCTCGATCAGAGTGTTGGCATCCATGGAAGACGGCGAAAAGATCGCATTCTCTCTCCGCAGCTTCTCCAGTTCCTCCAACTCCTTCTTCTTCTCCGCCTTGGGGTCGAGCGGTTTGGCGGGCTTCTTCCCCTCCGCGTCGGCCTTCTTGGGAGCCATCAGGGCTCAAGGAGGAGAAAGGGAGTTGCGTTGGGATGCGAATTGGTGGTGGCGGCGGCGGAAGCAGTTCTGGCGAGAGGAAGAAGATGAAGCAGGGGAAAGCAGGGGCAAATGAGCAGCGCCTCCTCGCGATTGCCTTTTTATGGGGAAGGCGCGAGGGGGCTGGCTCTTTACTGTTTACCCCAGCCGCGCTTTTACAGGCGCACTACCGCGAACTAACCGCTACAGTCCACGTTCCCACGTCCCGCATTTAATGCGTGGATTGGACGTGCGGCAGAAACCATCATGACTAAAATTGCGGTGGCAGTTTTCCTGCCACGTGTATGTGTATTGATTTGGGCCTAGCCCAACGACGCTTCGGACGCGCGTATGGCCCAGTGATACGTCTCCGTCGTATCTATAATTTTTGATTGTTTCATGCCAATATCCTACAATTTCCACATACTTTTGGCAACATTTTATATGATTTCTTGGACTAACATATTGATCCAGTGCCCAGTGCCAGTTCCTGTTTTCTGCTTGTTTTTTTGTTTCACAAAAAATCTATATCAAATGAAGTCCAAATGCAATAAAATTTTACGAAGAATTATTTTGGAATATATGCGATTTTTGGGAGGTGTAATCAACGCAAACGGAGGCCCACAGCCTCCACAAGCCACCTGGGCACGCCCCCCCCCACTAGCGCGCGGTGGTGCCTCATGGGCACACCGTAAGTCGGTTGGGGATCTTCTTCGGCCGCAAGGAAGCTAATATCCAAAAAAAAATCATGTTAAAATTTCAGCCCGATCGGAGTTACGGATCTCCGGGAATTTAAGAAACGGTGAAAGGCCGGAAAACAGGAACGCGAAACAGAAGAGAACAGAGAGAGAGATCCAATCTCGGAGGGGCTCCCGCCCCTCCGGGTGCCATGGAGGCCAAGGACCAGAGGGAGAACTCTCTTCCCATCTTGGGGGGAGGTCAAGGAAGAAGAAGAAGGAGGGGGGCTCTCTCCCCCTCTCTCCCGGTGGCGCCGGAGTGCCACCGGGGGAACCATCGTGATGGCGATCTACACCAACAACTTCGCCGTCGTCAATACCAACTCTCTCCCCCTCTATGCAGCGGTGTAACACCTCTTCTCCCTGCTTTAATCTCTACTTAAACATGGTGCTTAATGCTACATATTATTATCCAATGATTTGTGGCCATCCTATGATATTTGAGTAGATTCGTTTTGTCCTATGGGTTGATTGATGATCGTTGTCAAAACCGGCGGATCTCGGGGTAGGGGGTCCCGAGCTGTGGATCTCGGATCGATGGTAACAGAGACAATGAAGACGATGTTTACCCAGGTTCGGGCCCTCTTGATGGAGGTAAAACCCTACGTCCTGCTTTGATTATATTGATGGAGATGTATCAAGTACAGAGTTGATCTACCTCGAGATCATAAGTTGTGGTCTAAACCCTAGGGGTATGATGATGAATGTCTGAACGTATCTTTCGACTAGCCTAGCATCGGCTTATATAATGTACCGGAGGCCTAGGATAACAAGAGTCCTAGTCGGCTATGTCGGTGGAGAGGAGTCCTTGTTTTGATCACCAAATCTTGTGGAACCTTCCTCGTATATGTCATGGGCTGCCCGAAGTGGCCCAATAGTGAACCGCCATGGGGGTCCTCGGCCCGACCCGCAGGTCGGGAGACGACGTGGTTAGTACCCCCTAGTCCAGGACACCGTCAGTAGCCCCCTGAACCGGTCTTCAAGTTGGGGACGCTCCTCGGTTCTTCCGAGCTGTTCTTCGTCTTCGGCCGTCAGTCTTGAAAGCTGGTTCAACAAATCTTCCCATCTTCGATCTTGAGGATAGCCGAGCTGAATCCGAAGAGTTCATACGTCGGGCATCCGAGGAGCCCTTTAAGTTTTCGGCCTTTATCAATGCCTTGTTATTTTTATGCCGCACCTCGGGTTCAAAGTTTTTCGCCGTGCAGCGGTGTCCTCTTGCAAGCGAGCTCGAACGCCGGACTGCATCCGAGGTGTCTTTTTGTAGCCGAGCTCTAACGCCGATCGGCATCCGAGGTGTCATAGATTACCTCGGTCTTGAAAAAGTTGAAGGAATTCAGCCGAGCTTAATGCCAAAAATGTTCTCTATGGAGCCAGCCACTCGCAGCCGAGCTTTATGCCGAACTGCTTCCGAGGTGTTGCACCACCTCGGTCTTGGGCTGATTTTTTGCGGATATATTTTCGATTGGTGCAATTTATTCTCTGCCGAGATGTATAGCCAGTAGCCCTCAAGGTGTGAGTGTCGGCCCAAAATCCGAGATGCACCTGAAGGAAAACATAAAACCGCTGATCCCAGTAGCCCCTGAGACTCAGGTCGATTCACTAACTCAGCCTGAGGATCAACTCCTAGCTCGGTAGCATACTTGGGAACAGAAACACGGTGTGCATAGTCCTCGAGACTCAGGTTGGGTGCGGCCGACCAACCCGAGGATCGTAATCTCCTCGGAAACCGTTTTGCACTTTGAATTTTCCTGCATTGAATCAGCAATGCAGTAGCCCCCGAGCCTTAATTTGGACACGGGTGGCCGACTTAAGGGTCGATATCTAGAGTAAATTGACTTTAATCACAATTTATGTGTAATGATTCTATGTATCCAAGTATTTTACATCATTACAAATGCCTCTGTTCTACAAGATTTGTTAACCAGCCTTCGACTTCTCCCTCCTCGACCATTGGCCGAGGAGTGTTTCCTACTCCTGGTCCGCCGAGGCGAACCAGACCCTTCGGATAACAAGGCAATCTGGCTATTTGGTTCTACAAACAAAGTGGAACAGAGCTTATGTTATATTACGTTTAAGCGTAAGAAACATCTTCCAAGAAAAATAGTTCCTTTATAAGTTCCTTTTCTCAGGCTATCATGTTGACCATGATCGTGAAACCTCAACTCCGATCAATGTGGGAGAAAAATATTGAGGATTTAGGTTGGGGAAACTTCCCGAACTCTATGGTCTTTAATGAACCTAAATTTTCACTTCCGTCGTTGCCGACCAATTGTATTCTTAAGATGCCTAGCTTTCAGCTTCACCCAGTCTGAGGTACTAACTCGGATGACCCGGTAGTAACAATCACAGAGGTGCTCCCTTTACCTCCTAGCCGAACAATCGGAAACGTAGGGGGCAAGCACAGGAGCCAGGCAACCCAGCTTGGCCAAAATCTTAAGTCAAATTGATGCATATTTATGTCTTTATAACGATGATTACAGAAGGCAGCTTTTGTATATTAAATACAAACGCTAATGATATGTTGGGCTCTCTAGGAGTCCTGATGTAACCGCGCCGAGGTGTAGGTCGGCAGGAAAGATGCCGAGCTGCAGGTCGGAAAAGATCTCCTTAGCTGAATTATTACGCAGGGCACCTCTGTAATGAGAATGTCCCGACTCCTGAAAGAAAAACATACAAATAGCTTAAAAGTGCCATAAGCTCGAAAAGCCAAAAAAACTTATGTAAAAACTTGACGTCCGAACTAAATCAAGTTTTTGGTGCCAATCCGAAAAGTGGTCTTAAAATTAGTTTGTCCTTCCGTCGGGCTTTAACATGACACATCCGATCTCAAGACTTCAAGCGGGTCAGCTTTCGGCTTCAACCTCCTATTCCCGAAGGCGGAGTGCTTCTCAGGCCAGTTTAGCGAACCAAACTCTAGCGGCTTTAGAGAGAAACCAGGCTATCCGGCTATTGGCCACACACTCGTGTCGAGAAAGGAGTGGTAGAAAAAGACTTTGCAACGACTTAGAAGAAAACACTTATTATAAAACGGCTCGTATAAATTTAAGAGCCCCCAGTTAACATGGGTAAAGGGAGTGTTTTTAACAAACAGAGGTTTTAACGAACTAAGTGTTTAACTAATAACATGTCTATTTAACACAAAAGCATAATGCTTGGTTGAACCAAACAAAAATTGAAAATTGAAAAACATCAAGCATGAAAGCGACTTAGCTGGTTAATGTGCTCGGTGTTGATGACGTAGTCCGGGCTTGCAATGGGTCGAGATCCCAGCCCCCTAGCCGGTCCTGGGGTGGCCAAGCGAAGAGCTCGGCTAATGAAGTGGCAAGACAAAACTGCCGATGTGCCGAGGCGAAGCCCCGGGTCCAACCGAGGAGACAGAGTAGGTCGGCAGGGTGACGCCGGAGTAGGTCGATGAAGCGATGGCGAAGCCCCCGGTCCAGCTAACGTGACGAAGCTGGTCGGCTGGTGACGCCGAAGTCCCCGGAGTAGGTTGATAAAGAGATGGCGAAGCCCCCGGTCTAGCCGAGGTGACGGAGTAGGTCGGTAAGGTGACATTGCAGCCCCATACCAGCCGAGGTGTCGAAGCAGGCCGGTGTGGTGGACATCGGCTTGAAGAAGCAACGGCGCGGCGATGCCGACGCAGGTCGGAACTTGTGATGCGGTCAATGCCGGCTTGAGAAGTGACCGCGCGGCGATGCTGGCGCGCCCGACCCGTGCAATCCGTGGGGCGACGATGTTGGTGATGATTTAGCCGTGATGCCGAACTCTTGGTCGGCTCGCCGGGGTGATGATCCTGATGATGTTGACCTCGGCTCGACGAAGCGACGACCTATCTAACGCAGGTCGGCAGCCGTGGAGCAACGTTGTCGGGCTGGTTTGACACCGGCGTGACAGTGAAGATCACCTCCGAAAAGGAGCAAAATTTGTGAGCATGTGTTTGGAAACAAAACACAATACCCTAATGAGAGTTTCCTTCAAAAAGGAATTCCGATATCCCGTTCATGAAAAAGACGAACACGGGTCAGATTCGCTTCCGCGCAGAAAATAGATCCGAAAAATGATGCACTCATTGGACTATTCCCGGAGTTAGGACGGTCGGATCGAGCTCAAATTTTGAGGGGTGGTAGATACAGGAATTCCACAGCCGATCAACGGTTGGATCTTCCAAAGGACATCCGAGCTAGACGCTGGAGCCCACGCCCTAAACTCTTCCAGATTCCCGACCAGATTAGACAGGGCTCCGTTATATCGGAGATCGCCAGAGATTCCTCCATTGGAACGCGACGAAATTTTGCGGGGTTGTTCTAGACTCAATTCCACACAATTCCACTGAAGCAATCGTCAAAGCGACGCTCGAGGAGACAGGGACGGTGAACGCGACTCCGCTGTCCAGAAAAACTGCACGGTCACCCGAGGGCAATGATGATCTTGAGCCCCCGAGCTCCATGGACGATTCCCCCATGATCTTGATAGAGATCGGAGTTTGAAGTTGATGAGGGCACTAGTCCGATCTTGATGATCCGACATGTAGCGTTGTCCTCGGTCCAGCCGAGGTTGCTAGTCGAGCCGGCAACAAAGATGCCATCGTCGACGATGAGGTTCGGTCCCGACGTGTAGATCGTGTCGGAGCCGATCTGAATTCCCATCGAACCAAGGCGATCACACAACGGAACTCTCAATGAAAGCACCAGTGTCGGTGTCAAAACCGGCGGATCTCGAGGTAGGGGGTCCCGAGCTGTGGATCTCAGATCGATGGTAACAGAGACAATGAAGACGATGTTTACCCAGGTTCGGGCCCTCTTGATGGAGGTAAAACCCTACGTCCTACTTTGATTATATTGATGGAGATGTATCAAGTACAGAGTTGATCTACCTTGAGATCATAAGTTGTGGTCTAAACCCTAGGGGTATGATGATGAATGTATGAACGTATCTATCGACTAGCCTAGCCTCGGCTTATATAATGTACCGGAGGCCTAGGATAACAGGAGTCCTAATCGTCTATGTCGGTGGAGAGGAGTCCTTGTCTTGATCACCAAATCTTGTGGAACCTTCCTTGTATATGTCATGGGCTGCCCGAAGTGGCCCAATAGTGAACCGCCATGGGGGTCCTCGGCCCGACCCACAGGTCGGGAGACGACGTGGTTAGTACCCCCTAGTCCAGGACACCGTCAATCGTGATTGGTTTGAGTTGTATGTTTTATTTTGGTGATGTCCTATGGTGCCCTCCGTGTCGCGCAAGCGTGAGGGATTACCGCTGTAGGGTGTTGCAATACGTTCATGATTCGCTTATAGTGGGTGGAGTGAGTGAGTGAAACACATACCCGAGTAAGGGGGTTGTTGCGTATGGGAGTAAAGGGGACTTGATAATTAATGCTATGGTTGGGTTTTACCTTAATGATCTTTGGTAGTTGCGAATGCTTGCTAGAGTTCCAATCAGAACTGCATATGATCCAAGTACGGAAATTATGTTATCCCATGCCTCTCCCTCATATAAAATTGCAATAATGATTACCAGTCTAGTTATCGATTGCCTATGGATAAATCTTTCTCTTGTGTTACAAAAAACTTTCTACTAAACAACTAACTTTTATTATCTCGCAAAGTACTCCTAGTTTTATTCTTGCAAAGTAGTTCTAGCATCACACCTACAAAGTACTTCTAGTTTCATACTTGTTCTAGGTAAAGCAAATGTCAAGTGTGCGTAGAGTTGTATCGGTGGTTGATAGAACTTGAAGGGAATATTAATTCTACCTTTAGCTCCTCGTTGGGTTCGACACTCTTATTTATCGAAAAAGCTACAATTGATCCCCTATACTTGTGGGTTATCAAGACCCAACGAGGAGCTTTTTCGATAAATAAGAGTGTCGAACCCAACGAGGAGCTAAAGGTAGAATTAATATTCCCTTCAAGTTCTATCGACCACTGATACAACTCTACGCACACTTAACATTTGCTTTACCTAGAACAAGTATGAAACTAGAAGTACTTTGTAGGTGTAATGCTAGAACTACTTTGCAAGAATAGAACTAGGAGTAATTTGCGAGATAATAAAACTACGAGTAAATTGCAAGATAATAAAAGTTTGTTGTTTAGTAGAAAGTTTTTGTAACACAAGAGAATGATTTGTCCATAGGCAATCGATAACTAGACCGGTAATCATTGTTGCAATTTTATATGAGGGAGAGGCATGAGCGAACATACTTTCCGTACTTGGATCATATGCACTTATGATTGGAACTCTAGCAAGCATCTGCAACTACCAAAGATCATTAAGGTAAAACCAACCATAGCATTAAGTATCAAGTCCTCTTTACTCCCATACGCAACAACCCCCTTACTCGGGTGTAAGCTTCTGTCACTTTAGCCGCCCACCATAAGAGAATTATGAACGTATTGCAAACCCTACAGCGGGAATCCCTCATGCTTGTGCGACATGGAGGGCACCATAGGACAGCACCAAAATAAAACATACAACTCAAACCAATCACGATCATTAATCAACCCATAGGACAAAACGAATCTACTCAAACATCATAGGATGGCCACAAATCATTGGATAATAATATGTAGCATTAAGCACCATGTTTAAGTAGAGAATTACAGCGGGAAAAGAGAGGTTACACCGCTGCATAGAGGGGGAGAGAGTTGGTGTTGACGGCGGCGAAGTTGTTGGTGTAGATCGCCATCACGATGGTTCCCCCGACGGCGCTCCGGCGCCACCGAAAGAGAGGGGGAGAGAGCCCCCCTCCTTCTTCTTCTTCCTTGGACTCTCCCCTAGATGGGAGGAGAGTTCCCCCTCTGGTCCATGGCTGCCATGGCGGCGGAGGGGCAGGAGCCTCTCCTAGATTGGATCTCTCTCTCTGTTCTCTTTTCTTTCGCGTTCCTGTTTTCTGGCCTTTCGCCGTTTCTTAAATTCCCGGAGATCCGTAACTCCGATTGCGGTGAAATTTTAACATGATTTTTTTCCGGATATTAGTTTCCTTGCGGTCGAAGAAGGGCACCAACCGACCTACGAGGGCCTCACGAGGCACCACGGCGCGCCGGGCCCCCCTGGCACGCCCTGGTGCCTCGTGGGGCCCACGAGCACCGCCTTGTGTTAATTGCACCTCCCAAAAATAACATATATTCCAAAATAATTCTCCGTAAAATTTTATTGCATTTGGACTTCGTTTGATATGGATATTCTGCGAAACAAAAAACATGCAACAAACAGGAACTGGCACTGGGCACTGGATCAATATGTTAGTCCCAAAAAATAATATAAAATGTTGCCAAAAATATGTGAAAGTTGTAGAATATTGGCATGAAACAATCAAAAATTATAGATACGACAAAGATATATCAGCATCCCCAAGCTTAATTCCTGCTCGTCCTCGAGTAGGTAAATGATAAAAAGGATATTTTTTGTTGTGGAGTGCCACCTAGCATAATCTTGATCATATAATTTAATCATGGAATGAATATTAAGACACGAGTGATTCAAAGTAATAGTCTATAATTTGATATAAAGACATCAATACTCATGCATCCCAACAAACAATCATGTCTTTCAAAATATCAATGCTAAAGAACGATATCCCTACAAAATCATATAGCCTTGTCATGCTCCATCTTCTTAATACAAAATATAAATCATGTACTACCCCGGTGTCAGCCAAGCAATTGGTTCATACTTTTTAACGCGCTTCAGCTTTTTCAACCCCCACGCAATACATGAGCGTAAGCCATTGATATAGCACTATAGGTGGAATAGAATGATGCTAGAGATTAATAAGAAGAAGTCAAAAAGAAAGAAAGTCTCACATCGACGCGGCTCATCAGCGTGCTATGGAGATTCCCATCAATTGATATCAATGCAAGGAGTAGGGATTGCCATGCAACGGATGCACTAAGAGCTATAAGTGTATGAAAGCTCAAACTGAAAACTAAGTGGGTGTGCATCCAACTTGCTTGCTCAAGACCTCGGGCAATTGAGGAAGCCCATCATCGGAATATACAAGCCAAGTTCTATAATGAAAATTCCCACTAGTGTATGAAAATGAAAGCATAGGAGACTCTCTATATGAAAAACATAGTGCTACTCTGAAGCACAATTGTGGTAAAGGATAGTAACATTGCCCCATCTCTCTTTTTCTCTCATTTCATTTTTTTCTCGTTTTTTTCTTTTCCCCCCCTTTTTTTCTTGGGCGCTTTTTGGCCTCACTTTTTTTTTGTCTGAAGTCTCATCCCGACTTGTGGGGGAATCATAGTCGTCATCATCCTTTCCTCACTGGGACAATGCTCTAATAATGAATAATGATGATCATTGGTACGTCTCCAACGTATCTATAATTTTTTATTGTTCCATGCTGTTATATTATCAATCTTGGATGTTTTTATATGCATTTACAGCAAATATATATCATTTTTGGAGACTAACCTATTAACTTAGTGCCCAATGCCAGTTGCTGTTTTCTGCCTTGTTTTTGTTTTACAGAAAATCAATACCAAACGAAGTCCAAATGCCACGAAACTTTTTGGAGATTTTTTTATTGGCCAAGATAAACACTAGAAGCCCTAGGGGGTGCCCACGAGGCACCAGGGCGCGCTTGGGGGGGCCAGGCGCGCCCTGGTACCTCGTGGGGCCCACAGAGCTCCGTTTGACCTAATTCCTCCACTATAAATTCCGAAAAAATCAGAAACCCTCAAGGGAGTCCATGAAATACTTTTTCCGCCGCCGCAAGCTTCTGTTCTCGAGAGATCCCATCTGGGGTACTTCTCCGGTAATCTGTCGGAGGGGGAATCGATCACGGAGGGGCTCTACATCAACCTTGATGTCCTTCCGATGATGCGTGAGTAGTTTACCACAGACCTTCGGGTCCATAGTTAGTAGCTAGATGGCTTCTTCTCTCTTTTTGATCTTCAATACAATGTTCTCCTCGATGTTCTTGGAGTTCTATCCGATGTGATCACTTTTTGCGGTGTGTTTGTTGGGATCCGATGAATTGTGAGTTTATGATCAGATTATCCATGAATATATTTGAGTCTTTGCTGCACTCTTTTATGCATTGATCTTCAATACAATGTTACTTTATTTATTTTATTTTATATTTTAGTTCAATCTATCTATCTATCTATCACATACAATTTAATCTTGCAACTTACCGCCGAGGGATTGACAACCCCTTGATTGCGTTGGGTGCAAGGATTTGTTGTTTGTGTGCAGGTGCTGCTAACGAGGTGTTGTGTGATTCTCCTACTGGATTGATAACCTTGGTTTCAGAACTGAGGGAAATACTTACTCTACTGTGCTGCATCATCCCTTCCTCTTCGGGGAAATACCAACGCAAGCTACAAGTAGCAGGAAGAATTTCTGGCGCCGCTACCGGGGAGACATCATCAACATCTATCAAGTACCTACGCATAAACTTTCATCTCCTTGCATTTATTTTATTTGCCTCTCGTTTTCATCTCCCCCACTTCTAAAAAGTTTTTTATAAAAATGAAAAAATATTTTCCGTTTGCCTTTTTGCTTGTTTGCTATCTTTGTTTGTGTTGCCATGTGCCTTCTATTTTGCTTGCATCTTCGCTTGCTAAAAATCTATTGATATGGATCCTCATCCACTTGCTAATCTTTTCAAAAGACCCAATTATGATGAACCAATTTCTAGTGAGTTGAGTGCACTTGATTATCTCTATGAAGTTTTGCTTGAAAATCATGAATCTAAAAATTGTGATGAAGTATTGAAAGAAGAAATTTATAAAGTGATTCATGATAGCTCCTTGAATGAAAAGCATAATTGCAATAATGTTATCATAAATACTATTTATATCAATTGTGTTAATAATATGCAAAACTCCAAGCTTGGGGATGATGATTTTGTTATGTCCACTACTTATTGCAATGATCATGATTGGGGTGATAATGCTTCTTATGATCTTGAAAATTTATTTAAGCCTCGTGATGAATATGCTATTGATAATAATATTTACAATAATAATTTTGGAAGAGTGTCAACTTTAGGTAAAAATAATCCCACTATTTTGGAAGAGTGTCAACTTTGCATGCATATGGATCGTGAAGAGAAAATTTTATATGATAGCTATTTTGTTGAATTTGATTATGATCCTACATGTAATTATTATGAGATAGGGAAATAGGGTTGTACAAATTTTCATGTTACTAAATTATCTCTCGTTATGTTGAGATTATCAATGTTTTATTCCTCTCCTTTGCATATGCTAGATATTTCTCATCTTGATAATTTGTTTGCATATAAAATGCCTATGCATAGGAAGTATGTTAGACTTAAATGTGTTTGTCACATGTATTATGATGCTCTCTTTGTGCTTGAATTCTTATCTTTCATGTGAGCATCATTGAAATCTCAAAGTCTATCTTAATGGCTATAACAATAGCGCTTGTTAGAAGGCAACCCAATGAATAAAATAAATTTTCTATTTAAGTTTCTGTTATTGTGTGTTTTTTACTGTCATGCTACTGTTATGATTGAATTTTTGAGTTTTTAATTAGTGTTTGTGCCAAGTAGAACCTTTGGGATGATTTGGAAGATAATATAATTGATGCTGTTTGGAAAACAGAAAGTTCTGCGTCTAGTGTTGGAATTTTGTTTCTGTACTGTAGTGTCAAAAAAATCTGAAATTTTTACACAGTATTGGTATATGAATTTTCCACGTTTTCATTATTTTTCAGAATTTTTGGAGTTACATAACTATGGCTTTTCAATAGATTGCTACAGATTGTTCTGTTTTTGACAGATTCTGTTTTCGATGTGTTGCTTGCTAGTTTTGATAGAACTATGGATTGTATCGGGGGGTATAAGCCATGGAGAAGTTAGAATACAGTAGGTATTATGCAAAAATATAATATGAATGGGTTTGCAATAGTACTTAAAGTGGTGATTTATTTTGTTATACTAACGGATCTCACGAAGGTTTCGTTGAGTTTTGTGTGATTGAAGTTTTCAAGTTTTGGGTGAGATCACGATGGATGAAGGAATAAGGAGTAGCAAAAGCCTAAGCTTGGGGATGCCCGAGGCACCCCAAGGTAATATTCAAGGAAGACTCAAGCATTTAAGCTTGGGGATGCCTCGGAAGGCATCCCCTCTTTCTTCTACCAACCATCGGTAATTTTACTTGGAGCTATATTTTAATTCGTCACATGATATGTGTTTTGCTTGGAGCGTCTTGTATTATATGAGTCTTTGCTTTGTTTGCTTTTTAGTTTGTCACAATCATCATTGCTGAACACAGCTATTTTGAGAGAGCCACACGTCATCATGATTTGTTAGAATACTCTATGTGCTTCACTTAAATTTTTTGTGCTAGGCAGTTGCTCTAGTGCTTCACTTAAATCTTTTTGAGCACGGCGGTGGCTAAATTTTGAAGAAATAAACTCTCATGCTTCACTTATATTATTTTGAGAGTTGATGAAATTTTGAAGAAATAGATTCTCATGCTTCACTTATATTATTTTGAGAATTGATAAGATTGAAATTTTGAAGAAATATTTGCACTCTCATGCTTCACTTAAATCTTTTTGAGAGTTGATGAAACTAAAGGTAATTTGCACAAGATATGAATTTGGTCCCAAAGTGATGAATATACAAGAGGGATATAATAAAAACTTTCATATAGATCATTGGATATGATAAGTGTGATTCCTTGCAATAGTTTTGTGATATGGAAATGATAATATGTGAGTCATGTTAGTGAGTAATTGTGATTTAGTAAGAATATTAGTGTTAAGGTTTGTGATTACCTATGCATGCACATCAAGACAATAGTTATGCAAAGAAATTATATCGTACTTATGGTGCATTATTCGGTGTTAGTTATGTTCAATGCATGCTTATGACCGTTTTCGCTTTTTGGTTGTTGCTTCTCACTCTTTTGCTAGCCTTCATTTGTACTAAGCGGTAATACTGCTTGTGCATCCAAAATCCTTAAACCCAAGTTGTGCCATATGAGTCCACTATATCTACCTATATGCGGTATTTCAATGCCGTTCCAAGTAAATTTGCGTGTGCCAACTCTAAATTTTCAAAATAATTTTTCTGTTTTGTGTGCCCGTACCGCTCATGAGGCGGAAGGGGGTGGCCGTTATTTTCCATGCTAGGTGGGTTATTCTCATGATGAGTGTTTATTCACTTGTCATTGCACGAGAGTATGGTTGGTAATAGGGATGCCCAGTCCCACAATGAAATCAAAAATTAATAACAACAAAATTCCTTGGAAAGTGATGGTATGGAGGGCGCCCGTGGATACGGCTAGCCATGGATTGTGAAAGAAATGGTGGAAAGGAAATAAACTTTACTTTTCTGTTTGGGAACCACCTATAATGTATCTAGCATGTAAGATATTGGGAATTCTCGTTCGTTTTCGTTGACAGGAAAAGCATGCCTCTCAAAATATTTTTATCTCTCTAATTTAAGCTTTGAGCTCTGGCACATTTGACAAATCTCTGCATCCCTCTGCGAAGGGCCTATCTATTTACTTTTATGCAATTTTTTATTTTTCTTGAGTCTCCATCTTCTCTTATAAAGCATTAACTGGAGAGCACTATTGCCATACTTGTGCATTGGATGTAGCTAATATTTGAGTGTGCTTCATGAATGGATCAATGATTGAGCATAATGGGCTAGGGATAACTTTCTTTAGCGTTGATATTTTGAAAGACATGGTTGCTTGTTAATATGCTTGAGTATTTATATCTTCATGTCAAATTATAGACTATTGCTTTGAATCATTCAAGTCCAATGTCCATGCTACAAAAGAAAAGAATATATGATGAATATGATAGGCAGCATTCCACATCAAAAATTCTGTTTTTATCATTTACCTACTCGAGGACGAGAAGGAATTAAGCTTGGGGATGCTGATACGTCACGAACGTATCTATAATTATTGATTGTTCCATGCTGTTATATTATCAATCTTGGATGTTTTTATATGCATTTATAGAAATTATATATCATTTTTGGAGACTAACCTATTAACTTAGTGCCCAGTGCCAGTTGCTGTTTTATGCCCTGTTTTTGTTTTACAGAAAATCAATACCAAACGAAGTCCAAATGACACGAAACTTTTTGGAGATTTTTTATTGGCCAAGATAAACACTAGAAGATTCGGGGGGAGGCTAGAAGCCCCAGGGGGTGCCCACGAGGCACCAGGGCGGGCCTGGGGGGGGGGGCAGGCGCGCCCTGTTACCTCGTGGAGCCCATAGAGCTCCATTTGACCTAATTCCTCCACTATAAATTGCGAAAAAAACAGAAACCCTCAAGGGAGTCCACGAAATACTTTTTCCACCGCCGCAAGCTTCTGTTCTCGAGAGATCCCATCTGGGGTCCTTCTCTGGTAATCTGCCGGAGGGGGAATCGATCACGAAGGGGCTCTACATCAACCTTGCTGCCCTTCCGATGATGCGTGAGTAGTTTACCACAGACCTTCGGGTCCATAGTTAGTAGCTAGATGGCTTCTTCTCTCTTTTTGATCTTCAATACAATGTTCTCCTCGATGTTCTTGGAGTTCTGTCCGATGTAATCACTTTTTGCGGTGTGTTTGTTGGGATCCGATGAATTGTGAGTTTATGATCAGATTATCCATGAATATATTTGAGTCTTTGCTGCACTCTTTTATGCATGATTATTATAGCCTCGTATTTCTTCTCCGATCTATTGATTTGGTTTGGCCAACTAGATTGATTTATCTTGCCATGGGAAGAGGTGCTTTGTAATGGGTTCGATCTTGCGGTGTTGAATCCCAGTGACAGAAAGGGACATGACACGTATGTATCATTGCTATTAAGGGTAAAAAGATGGGGTTTATTCATACGTGAGTTTATCTTGTCTACATCATGTCATCATTCTTAAGGTGTTGCTCCATTCTTTTATGGACTTAATACACTAGATGCATGCTGGATAGCGGTCGATGTGTGGAGTAATAGTAGTAGATGCAGGCAGGAGTCGGTCTACTTGTATAGGACGTGATGCCTATATACATGATCATTGCCTTGGATATCGTCATGATTATTTTCTTTTCTATCAATTGCCCAACAGTAATTTGTCTACCCAACGTATGCTATTTTCATGAGAGAAGCCTCTAGTGAAAACTATGGCCCTCGGGTCTATCTAAATCATATACTAAAACCGTAAAAATACTTGCTGCAATTTTATCTTATTTATTTTATTTTGTATTTTTGTTTCAATATATCTATCTATCACATACAATTTAATCTTGCAACTTACCGCCGAGGGATTGACAACCCCTTGATTGCGTTGGGTGCAAGGATTTGTTGTTTGTGTGCAGGTGCTGCTAACGAGGTGTTGTGTGATTCTCCTACTGGATTGATAACCTTGGTTTCATAACTGAGGGAAATACTTACTCTACTATGCTGCATCATCCCTTCCTCTTCGGGGAAATACCAACGCAAGCTACAAGTATCAATCATCACACTTCTATTTACTTACAACTCAAAAAATTATAGAACAAAGTATGACTCTATATGAATGCCTCTGGGAATGTACCAGGATGTGCAATGATCTAGCGTAGCAAAGATATCAAAAAACGGACAAGCCATGAAAATATCATGCTAGCTATCTTACGATCATGCAAAGCAATATGACAATGAATGCTCAAGTCATGTATATGATGATGATGGAAGTTGCATGGCAATATATCTCGGAATGGCTATGGAAATGCCATAATAGGTAGGTATGGTGGCTGTTTTGAGGAAGATATAAGGAGGCTTATGTGTGATAGAGCGTATCATATCACGGGGTTTGGATGCACCGGCGAAGTTTGCACCGACTCTCGAGGTGAGAAAGGGTAATGCACGGTACCGAAGAGGCTAGTAAATTGTGGAAGGGTGAGAGTGCGTATAATCCATGGAGTCACATTAGTCATAAAGAACTCACATACTTATTGCGAAAGTTTATTAGCCCTCGAAGCAAAGTACTACTACGCATGCCCCTAGGGGGGAGGTTGGTAGGAGTTAACCATTGCGCGCCCCCGACCTCCACGCAAAGGAAGACAATCAATAATAAATCATGCTCCAAGTTCTTAGCCTAACGAGAGACTATACGTGCATGCTTCAGGAATCACAAACCTTAACACCAATATTCCTACAAAACCACAATCATTCACTAGTACCTCCCACATATTACCATCTCTATATCGCAAAACTATTGCAAGGAATCAAACATATCATATTCAGTGATCTAAAAGTTTTATGTAGGATTTTATGACTAACCATGTGAATGACCAATTCCTGTTGACTCTCTAAATAGATATAAGTGAAGCAAGAGAGTTTAATTCTTTCTACAAAAGACCATGCTCTAATAAATATAAGTGAAGCAAAAGAGCATTCTATAAATAACGGTTTTCTATATAAAGAGAAACAGGCATCCAAACTTCAAATGATATAAGTGAAGCACATGAAGCATTCTATAAATCCATACTCAAAAGATATAAGTAAAGTGCATGAAGCATGCTATAAATCAAGAATTTACGCATATCATGTGAACAAAACAAAAACCGAGACATACCGATAATTGTTGAATAAAGATGAGATGCCTTCCGGGGCATCCCCAAGCTTAGACGCTTGAATCTCCTTGAATATTAACTTGGGGTGCCTTGGGCATCCCCAAGATTGAGCTCTTGCCTCTCCTCATTCTTCTCATATCAATACCTCCTCGATCTTTGAACACTTCATCCACACAAAACTTAACAAAACCTTCGTGAGATCCGTTAGTATAATAAAGCAAATCACTACTTTAAGTACTATTGCAAACCCATTCATATTTTATTTTTGCATTATACCTACTGTATTCTAACTTCTCCATGGCTTATACCTTCCGATACAATCCATAGTTTCATCAAAACAAGCAAAACAATGCATCAAAAAAAGAATCTGTCAAAAACAGAACAGTCTGTAGTAATTTGAACATTGACCGTACTTCTGTAACTCCAAAAATTCTGGGAAAATAGGAAAAAATAAAACAAAAATCATAGCAGTACTGTGTAAAAATTTCAGAATTTTTCACGTTCCAGTAAAAAATGTAAATTCACGCACTACAGCAAAAGTTTTTGTTTTTGCACCGCACATACCAAACAAGCAATTTAAACATCCTAACGGTAAATCTTGGCACATTATTTTTATAATACAATGGATTTTTACAAGGGGATAATTATTTTTGTTGAAAAGTTTCTGTAATTCAAGATTCACAAAGTTTCCATGGGCATGAACAAAGTTCAAGGAGCTCCCCCACTTCAACGGTGCTCGTCTTTCTTACTTTCATTTTCCTTTTTGAAAAGTTTTAGGTTCCCCTCTATTTTTTTTAAACTTTATAAAAAGCACTCAACAGAAATAAATGACTCTCTAAAACTTCCGGGTTGTCTCCCAGGCAGCGCTTTCTTTAAAGCCATTAAGCTAGGAATATAGTGCTCAACTAATTGATCCACCCGGATCTCAAGGTATATCAATGCCAATTTTAATTAACAATGATTTGAAATTTAGTAGTGAGCACAAAGCAACATATATCATGCAATGACGAAGTCTAACTCTCTTCCTATGCATCAGCATGTCATAAAAGAACAATTCATGCACATCAAGTAAAGGCCAATGCATAGTATAAACAGTTTCTTGCAATTTTATCGTATTGGAAACATAGAGAGGCGGAGATGTAGTTTATCTCTCATAATAATTGCAAGTAGGAGCAGCAAGCACATGCATATTATATTCATCAAAATCATCATGTGTAATAGTAAAACGCAACCCATCAATATAATCCTTAATAAGCACAAACTTCTTCGATATAGTGTAGTTTGGAGAATTCAAAAAGATAATAGGACTATCATGTGTAGGTGCAATAGAAACAATTTCATGTTTAACATAAGGAATTATAGCAAGTTCATCTTCATAAGCATAATTCAAATTGGCATCATGGCCACAAGCATAGCAAGCATCAATTTCATCAAAAAGGGATATTTCAAACAAATCCAAGGGATCATAGCATTCATCCTTCGGTAAACACGAAGGGAAATTAAATAATGTATGGGATAAAGAGTTACTCTCATCAGAAGGTGGGCATGGGTGATCAATCCGCTCTTCCTCCTTTTGTTCTTCGCTCTCCTCCTCAATTTTTTCATCTAATGAGCTCACAGTGTCATCATTTTCTTCTTCCATAGGAGCCTGCAAAATATTAGTCTCTTCTTGGATAGCGGAGACTTTCTCAATAAACTCATCAATATCGGGATTGTATTTATAATTCTCATAGCAATATTTAAGTAAAGCAAAATTTTCAGATATGTAAACGGCATCATCACAATCTTCATACTTTTCAAACAAAGATTCAATTTCATAAGAACCCTTAAAAGCAACCAATTCTTCTATTCGTTCCACATCATAGTAATCATATATACCATTAGCATAAGAAGCCAAGGTTTCATTATCATTAAATTTACATGAAAAGGGAAGGTGTGGAGCCTTCATCCTAGAGCAACATGTATAATCATATCTCAAGCATAAATTCCAAGCATACCATTGCAAATAATCAATTTGATCCCATAAGAGTTTCCCTTTTTGAGACAAGCGATAATCCCTAAAGTATTCACGTTGATCCAATGTGTCTCCCATTATCAAGTTGAATGAGGTTTTCTCAGGATTATCAAAGTAGTGTTTAATGTTTTCCACATAACGAGCATCGAGGGTTTTAGGAGGTTCCCCATCTCCATGAGTAGCAAGTACAACTAATTTTTTTGGTGTTTTACGTTTCCTACCCATAACTAAAGATAGAAAACAAGAGCACAAAATAAAAACTACTTAGTGATAAAGCAAACAAGCACACACGAGAATATCAACCCCATGCTATTGCTCCCCGACAACGGCGCCAGAAAAAGGTCTTGATAACCCACAAGTATAGGGGATAAATTGTAGCTTTTTCAATAAATAAGAGTGTCGAACCCAACGAGGAGCTAAAGGTAGAATTAATATTCCCTTCAAGTTCTATCGACCACCGATACAACTCTACGCACACTTAATGTTTGCTTTACCAAGAACAAGTATGAAACTAGAAGTACTTTGTAGGTGTAATGCTAGAACTACTTTGCAAGAATAGAACTAGGAGTAATTTGCGAGATAATAAAACTACGAGTAAATTGCAAGATAATAAAAGTTAGTTGTTTATTATAAAGTTTTTGTAACACAAGAGAATGATTTGTCCATAGGCAATCGATAACTAGACCGGTAATCATTGTTGCAATTTTATATGAGGGAGAGGCATGAGCTAACATACTTTCCGTACTTGGATCATATGCACTTATGATTCGAACTCTAGCAAGCATCCGCAACTACCAAAGATCATTAAGATAAAACCCAACCATAGCATTAAGTATCAAGTCCTCTTTACTCCCATACGCAACAACCCCCTTACTCGGCTGTAAGCTTCTGTCACTCTAGCCGCCCACCATAAGAGAATTATGAACGTATTGCAGACCCTACAGTGGGAATCCCTCACGCTTGCGCGACACGGAGGGCACCATAGGACAGCACCAAAATAAAACATACAACTCAAACCAATCACGATCATCAATCAACCCATAGGACAAAACGAATCTACTCAAACATCATTGGATAATAATATGTAGCATTAAGCACCATATTAAGTAGAGAATTACAGCGGGAAAAGAGAGGTTACACCGCTGCATAGAGGGGGGAGAGTTGGTGTTGACGGCGGCGAATTTGTTGGTGTAGATCGCCATCATGATGGTTCCCCCGGCGGCGCTCTGGCTCCACCGGAAGAGAGGGGGAGAGAGCCTCCCTCCTTGTTCTTCTTCCTTGGCCTTCCTTGGCCAACGAATCTACTCAAACATCATAGGATGGCCACAAATCATTGGATAATAATTATATCCCTCTTGAATACCTATCATATTATGACCAAATTCATAACCCGTGCATATTACCATTGCTATTCATTAGACTCTCAAAAAGATATAAGTGAAGCATGAGAGTGCAACTATTTTTTAAAAATATAACCACAGCCGTTCTCTAAAAGATATAAGTGAAGCACTAGAGCAACTGCCTAGCTCAAAACATATAAGTGAAGCACATAGAGTATTCTAACAAATCACTAATAATGCGTGTCCCTCTCAAAAAGGCGTGTTCAGCAAAGATGATTGTGAAAAACTAAAAAACAAACAAAAACAAACAAACTATATCACAAGACACTCCAAGTAAAACACATATCATGTGATGAATAAAAATATAGCTCCAAGTGAGTTACCGATAGATTGTAGACGAAAGAGGGGATGCCTTCCGGGGTATCCCCAAGCTTAGACGCTTGAGTCTTCCTTGAATATTACCTTGGGGTGCCTTGGGCATCCCCAAGCTTAGGCTCTTGCCGCTCCTTATTCCTTTATCCATCGTAGTCTCACCCAAAACTTGAAAACTTCAGCACACAAAACTCAACAGAAACCTCGTGAGATCCATTAGTATAACAAACAAATCTTAAACTTTAGGTACTGTTGTAAATTGATTCATATTTAATATTGGCATAATGCTATTGTACTCCAACTTCTCCATGACTCATACCCCCCGATACGATCCATAGATTCATCAAAATAAGCAAACTATGCAACAAAAACAGAATCTGTCTAAAACAGAACAGTCTGTAAAGAATCTGTCTAAAACAGAACAGTTTGTAAAGATCTACTCCCTCCGTAAACTAATATAAGAGTGTTTAGATTACTATTTTAGTGATCTAAACACTCTTATATTAGTTTACAGAGGGAGTATTTAGAAGTTATACTTCTGTAACTCCAAAAATTCTAAAAAATTACGACAACGTAAACAATTCATATACCAATACTGTGTTAAAATGTCAGATTTTTCTGACGCTCCAGTACAGAATCAAAATTCCAGCACTGGACGCAAAACTTTCTATTTTCCAAACAACATCAATTATACTATCATCCAAATCATCCCAAAGGCATTACTTGGCACAAACACTAATTAAAAGATAAAAACACAATCACAACAGAGGCTATAATTGTGTAAACACACAAGATTAAAAAGTAAAAACTAAAATTTATTTTATTCATTGGGTTGCCTCCCAACAAGCGCTATTGTTTTATGCCCCTAGCTAGGCATAATGCATAGTTTCAAGTGTTGTCATCCTTGGTTTTGACATCCTTAGGGGTGTGATTTTCAGGAGTTTTTTCGAAAACAATGGGGAACACATCATCAGCCAAAATTTTAGGGTCATTAAAACTACTTTCTTCAAACCCTTGTTGGTTCCCTTTTACGATTCAGGAATATTTCTGATTAATACCATTGAAAACTTGTTGGATGATATGAAGAGGGGGAACTTCCATTTTAGTATTTTCATCAAAAGCATGGTGATCATGGAAAACATATCTCAACATATATTCCTCATTAAATAAAATTTTATCTATCACCGGACTTTCTTGGCTCATATTGTAGAAATCAAAGATCTCTCTAGCTTCTTGCACTATGTAATCAAATTCATTCATAAGGATAAAAGTAGCTATCTTTTTAGCCTTAGGGTTGTTTATAACAGGTAACTCATAAAACAATCTTTGCAAGGTGGGATGAGTATGAATAAATCTTCTTTGAAGTTTAAGAACGAGCGCGGAGATAGCTTCCCCATAACTGTTGGTTCTTTTAAGAACTGGAGTATCATTGCAAACCAAAGTTCCCGTACAATTAAAGAACTCTTGAATAATGTTTTTCCCTATGATATTTCCACTCCCTACTACAAAATTTTTTGAGTCTAAATTCAAGGGAATTTCTATCTTAGGGATTTTACCATCCTCACTCTTTTCAATAACAAACTCAGACATGATGGCAACTTCAAGCAAAGCAAGCAAACTAGCAAACAAGCAAAGAAAAATATTTTTGTGTTTTTATAAAAAAAAATAGAAGTGGAAGAGATGAAAATGAGTGGCAAATGCAAATAAAAAGGCAAATAAAATAAATGCAAGTGGATGATAGTTTGTGCGAAGGTACTTGGTAATTTTGATGATGTCTCCCCTACAACGGCGCCAGAAATTCTTCCTGCTACTTGTAGACTGCGTTGGTATTTCCCCGAAGAGGAGAGGATGATGCAGTATAGTAGAGATAAGTATTTCCCTCAGTTAAGAACCAAGGTTATCAATCCAGTAGGAGAACCAAGCAAAATCCCGTTAAACGCACCTGTACACACAAAAGCAAACACTAGCACCCAACGCAAATAAGAGGGTTGTCAATCCTCTTAGCGGTTATTTGCAAGGATTAATTCTGATAGTGATAGATAGATAAACTAAAATAATAAATAAAATAAAAGTAAATAAATTGCAGCAAGGTATTTTTGGTTTTAATATATGATAAAAGTAGACCCGGGGGGCCATAGTTTTCACTAGAGGCTTCTCTCTCGAACACATAGCATACGGTGGGTTAACAAATTACTGTTGGGCAATTGATAGAAAAGCAAATAATTATGACGGATTCATGGCAATGGTCATGTATATAGGCATCACGTCCGAGACAAGTAAACCGACTCCTGCCTGCATCTACTACTATTACTCCACCCATCAACCGCTATCCAGCATGCATCTAGGGTATTAAGTATAAAACAGAGTAACGCCTTAAGCAAGATGACATGATGTAGACAAAGTAAACTCAAGCAATATGATTAAACCCCATCTTTTTATCCTTAATTGCAACAATACAAATACATGTCATGTCCCTTTCTGTCACTGGGATTGAGCACCGCAAGATTGAACCCATGACAAAGCACCTCTCCCATTGCAAGATAAACCAATCTAGTTGGCCAAACCAAATCGATAGATCGGAGAGAAATACAAAGCTATAATAACCATGCATAAAAGAGTTCAGAGAAGATTCAAATATTTCTCATGAATAATCTGATCATAAACTCACAATTCATCGGATCCCAACAAACACACTGCAAAAGAAGATTACATCAGATAGAACTCCAAGAACATCGAGGAGAACATGGTATTGAAGATCAAAGACAGAAAAGAAGCCATCTAGCTACAAGCTATGGACCCGTAGGTCTGTGGTAAACTACTCACACATCATCGGAGGGGCAGCAAGGTTGATGAAGAAGCCCCCCGTGATCGATTCCCCCTCCGGCAGATTACCAGAAAAGGCCTCCAGATGGGATCGCGGAAGAACAGAGGCTTGCGGCTGCGGAAAGGTTTTCTCTTCTGTCTCTCTGGTATATTGGGAATATTTGGGAATTTATAGCACTGGAATTAGGTCAGGAGGGGCTACGAGGGGCCCACAAGCCTGGGGGCGCGCCTACCCCCCTCGGTGCGCCCTCCGGGCTTGCCGCCTCCTCGTGGCTCCTCTGGTCTTCTCCCGAAGCTTCATAGGTCTCTTCTGGTCCAAAAACATTAATCCAAAGTTTTTTTTCTCGTTTGGACTCTTTTTGATAATGATTTTCTGAAAAGACAAAAACAAGCAAAAAAAGCAACTGGCACTGGGCACTGGGTTAATAGGTTACTCCCAAAAAATGATATATATAACGGCATATAATTGCATATGAAACATCCAAGATTGATACTATAGTAGCATGGAACAATCAAAAATTATAGATACGTTGGAGACGTATCAAATGTTCATCATCATATTGCTTTGCGTGATCATATAGAGCTGACATGATATTTGTGGCACAACCACCGTTCATCTTTATTATACATGTTACGCTAGATCATTGCACATCCTAGAACACTGCCAGAGGCATTCATATAGAGTCATATTGTTTCAGTTATCGAGTTGTAATATCAAGTTGTAAGTAAATAAAAGTGTGATGATCATCATTATTAGAGCATTGTCCCAGTGAGGAAATGATGATGGAGACAATGATTCCCCCACAAGTCGGGATGAGACTCCAGACAGAAAATAAAAAAGAAAAGAAAAAAGAGGCCAAAAAGAGCCCAACAAAAAAATAAAAAAAAGTGGAGAAAAAAAAGAGACATAAAGAGAGAAGGGGCAATGTTACTATCCTTCTTCACATAGAGAGTCTCCTATGTTGTCACTTTCATATACTAGTGGGAATTTTTCGTTATAGAACTTGGCTTGTATATTCCGATGATGGGCTTCCTCAAATGCCCGAGGTCTTCATGAGCAAGCAAGTTGGATGCACACCCACTTAGTTTCCGTTGAGCTTTCATACACTTATAGCTCTTAGTGCATCCATTTCATGGCAATCCCTACTCCTCGCATTGATATCGATTGATGGGCATCTCCATAGCCTGTTGATCCACCGAGTTGATGCGAGACATTCTTCCTTTTTGATTTCCCTTATTGATCTCTACCACCGCATTCTATTCCACCTATAGTGCTATATCCATGGCTCACGCTCATGTATTGCCTGAAGTTGGAAATGCTGAAACGCATTAGAAGTATGATCCAATTGCCTGGTTTAACACCTGGGTGCTCATGATTTATATTTATGCGATGAAGGTGGAGTCATGCTATGATAACATGATAAAATGAGTTGGGATAACACTCGTTAAGGATCGTATATTTTGAAAGTTTAATGATTATGCTTCTTATATTCATGGATATTATTATGTTGATATTGTTAGTTAATCGTTTCTCATCATTTATACCGTAAAGAGATTACATGATGCACATGTTAGGTAGCATTCAACATCAAAAATTCTGTTTTATCATTTACCTACTCGAGGACGAGCAGGAATTAAGCTTGGGGATGCTGATACATCTCCAACGTATCTATAATTTTTGATTGTTTCATGCTATTATCTTATCAATCTTGGATACCTTATATGCCTTAATACGTAATTTTATATCATTTTTGGGAACTAACCTATTAACCCAGTGCCTAGTGCCAATTGCTGTTTTTTGCCTGTTTTTGGTTTTCCAGAAAATCAGTACCAAACGGAGTCCAAACGCTATGAAAGTTTTTGACAGTTTTTTTCTGGACATAAACGACCCTAGAAGCTTCGGGAGGAGACCAGACGGCAAACGAGGAGACAGCAAGGCAACAGGGCATGCCCTGGGGGGGTAGGCACGCCCTTATGCCTTGTGGGCCCCACATGGCTCCGTCTGACCTAATTCCACTTCTATTAATTCTCAAATATTGGGAAACCAACGGAGAGCCACCCCGAATAACTTTTCCGCCGCAAGCTTCTGTTCTTCCGCGATCCCATCTGGAGGCCTTTTCCGGTACTCTGCCGAAGGGGGATCGATCACGGAGGGCTTCTACATCAACCTTGTTGCCCTACCGATGATGTGTGAGTAGTTCACCACAGACCTACGGGTCCATAGCTAGTAGCTAGATGGCTTCTTCTCTCTCTTTGATCTGCAATACAATGTTCTCCTCGATCTTCTTGGAGTTCTATCTGATGTAATCTTCTTTTGCAGTGTGTTTGTTGGGATCCGATGAATTGTGGGTTTATGATCAGATTATTCATTGAAAGTAATTGAGTCTTTTCTGAACTTTATTATGCATGATTATTATAGCTTTGTATTTCTTTCCGATCTATCCGCTTGGTTTGGCCAACTATATTGATTTATCTTCACTGGGAGAGGTGCTTTGTAGTGGGTTCAATCTTGCGGTGTCCTCACCCAGTGACAGAAGGGGACAAGGCACGTATTGTATTGTTGCTACTAAGGATAAAACGATGGGGTTTATTCATATTGATTGAGTTTACTTTGTCTACATCATGTCATCTTGCTTAAGGCGCTACTCTGTTTGTCATGAACTTAATACCATAGATGCATGCTAGATAGCAGTCGATTGGTGGAGTAATAGTAATAGATGCAGGCAGGAGTCGGTCTACTTGTCATGGACGTGATGCCTATATATGTGATTATTTCCATGAATATGTCATAACTATGCGCTTTTCTATGAATTGCCCAACAGTAATTTGTTTACCCACCATATGCTATGTGTTCGAGAGAGAAGCCTCCAGTGAAAACTATGGCCCCCGGGTCTACTTTAAACATATTATAAAAAACCAAAAATACCTTGCTGCAATTTATTTACTTTTATTTTGTTTTGCAATTTATATATCTGCCTATACAAGATTTGATCCTTGCAAGTAACAAGTTCAAGGGGATTGACAACCCTCTTGCCCGCGTTGGGTGCAAGTATTTGCTTTTGTGTGTGCAGGTGTTGTTCACTAGGGTTTGTGTGATTCTCCTTTTGGTTCGATAAACCTTGGTTCTCACTGAGGGAAATACTTATCTCTACTGTACTGCTTCACCCTTCCTCTTCGGGGAAAATCCCAACGCAGCTCACAAGTAGCAGCGCCACCTGAGCTCGTGGATCCGTGGTGGCCCCCCTCCAGCAAATCTTTTCGCCAATAATTTTTATATATTCCAGAAAATCTCTCCGTAAGTTTTCAGCCCAATCCGAGAACTTTTATTTCTGCACAAAAATAACACCATGGTAGTTTTGCTGAAAACAGCGTCAGTCCGGGTTAGTTTCATTCAGATCATGCAAATTAGGGTCCAAAACAAGAGCAGAAGTGTTTGGAAAAGTAGATACGTTCGGGACGTATCAACTCCCCCAAGCTTAACTCATTGCTTGTCCTCAAGCAATTTAGTTAACAAGCTGAAAGTGACAAAGAAGAACTTTTACAAACTCTTTTGTTCTATTGTTGTATATATGCTTAACTAGTATTCAACTTTCAGCAAAGATTATGAACTAACCATATGAATGATAACACTTAGATCTCACATTTACTCATGACAATAACATAATCAACTAGCGAGCAATAATAAGATATCTCGGATGCCAACAATTTGTCAAAACAATCATGATACGATATGATAACATGGTATCTCGCTAGCCCTTTCTGATACCGCAAAACATAAATTCAGAGCACCTCCAAAGTTCAAGCAGTGACTAAACATTGTAATTCAGGGTAGAAGAGATCCAGTCATGCTCATTTCCTACATTAACTAGACTCAATGCATGTTAAACTAAGAATGACAATAGCGCTCTCAAAGTTGGTGCTTGAATGAGAAGGTGATGAATCAAAGTAAATTACATGAAAGTAAATAGAAAGGCCCTTCGCAGAGGGAAGCAGAAATTTGAAGCGGTGCCAGAGCTCAAAGCTAAAACAGAGATGAATACATTTTGAGAGGTGTGCTTTTCCTATCAACGTCATGACAAAGGATCTTGATATCTTATATGCTAAACACATTATCGGCGGTTCCCAAGCAGAAAGGTAAAGGTTTTACTCCCCCTCAACCGTACAAACACAAGCCATGGCTAGCCAAATCCTCGGGTGCCCTCAAAACAATCAACCTTCTAGGGGGAGTTTTGTTTATTATATTTTCCTTTGTTTTTGTTTAACAGGACTAGGCATCCCTAGTGTAACACCCCTATGTAATAAAGCACAGTGATCCTCTGTTAATCATGCCAAGTCATCATCATTTGCAATGCTTGATCACAGTGGTTTAATATCTCATTTCAAATTCTGCCACTGAATTCAAATTCAAATGCAATTGAAATTTGGAGTTGCACAAAAGTTGCTGGAAAAATGTTCATCATTTAGCAAATATTCCAAAACATTTTAATGTTAAGAAAAACAACATCACCATGTTGCTAAAATGAGCATTAGCATTTAATCCAGTGCAATTCCAGCAATTTAAAATGCAGTTTCATTTATGAAAAATGCAAATGAATTACTCTGCCTCCCAAATTATTTGTGACACTGCCTAAAAATGCAACTATTTACTAGGCTAAGTTCCACAATTTTTCTCAGCTCTTGTGTGGCCCCAAATATTCTTTCCTCTCTCTGTTTATTAAAGAAAAGGATAAAAACAGAAAAGAATAAGAGGCAGGCCACTTATCTGGCTCTGGGCCGCGCCGGCCCAGCCAGCCCAGCAACGGCCTCCTCCAACTGCTCCCGCCTCGCTGTCGTCTTCCCCGCATCCGGCGCGCGCACGGCGCCGTCCACCGCCTGCAACGGCGATGGAGCTGGTGAGAGGAGGGGATAAGGTCGGCCCCGTCCGTCTCCCCTGGCCACTCCTCCCTCTCCTCCCTCGCTCTCCACCATTTTCCCCCTTCCTCTCCTCCCTCACCGACGCGGCCTTCGCCGTTCGCCGCCCATGACCGTGGTCGTAGCCGTCCCCGAGCGCCGCAGCCGTGTCTGGAGGAAGCGCCGACGATCGCTACTCCCTCCTTTGCCATCCATTTGAGCCGGGGACCGCCGCAGCCACCGTTTCGACCTCGACTGCATCTCCGAACGCCGCCGTTCACCTCCGACTTCGGCGACTCGCTGCTGCTCCTAAACTCCCACGGGCTTTTCGTAGCCGCTCGGTGAGCCTCACCTCCCTCTACCTTCTCCCCGAGCCGCTCTTCCTTCCCCTAGCTAGCTCGTCGCCTAGTCGAACTCCGGCCGCCGCGAGACCTCGCCGTCCGGCCACCTCTGGCCACTCCCATGGCCTCGCGCTAGCTCCGCTGGAAGCGGCGTTGCGCTCTCGCCCGAACGCGACCGAATACGCGCGCAAAATCACACCGTAGCCGTGCCGCGAACTCACCCGTAGCTCACCGCCACCACGTCTCAACGCCGGCGGGCCTGCCGGCCACCTCCGCCCGTTCCGACGCCGTAGTTAGACGCGGGGTGGTGTGCTCGTTCGAACGAGCCCGAGAACGCGCGAAATGGTGCCCCGTGGAGGAAACCCGAGCTCGCCGGAGCTCTCTGCCGCGTCCGGCGCTCGCCGGAGAGAATTCCGGCGCCGGCGCTGAGCTGGCTGCCCACGTGGCGCCTCTGGGTCACTGGCAGCTGGGTCCCACAGGGCCCAGTTGACCAGTTAACCTGGTCAACGCGGGCGCACTGTTCACCTATGCCACTGACGTGTGGGCCCCCCCTCTGTTAACTGACTAATTAAACCGATTTTAATTAAAACCTAATTTAATTAGTTAATTAGTCACTGACATAGGGCCCCACCTAGCTAATTACTCTGTTAGTTAGTTTAGTTAACCCACTGTCTATGACAGGTGGGTCCCGCAGGTCAGGTTTGACCTGGACCAGCCGGTTTGACTCGCTGGCGTCATGGTGACGTCATGCTGACGTCACCTCGCACTGTTCTGGATAATGCAATTAATTGAATTAGATTTAAATTCCATAATTTCAGAAAACTGTTTAAATCTTTGAAAATTCATAGAAATTAAACCGTAGCTCGGATCGAAAAACTTTCTACATGAAAGTTGATCAGAAAAACGAGACGAATCCGAATACGCTGTCAAAATGCTTGACCATCACTCCTAACTACCTGAACATGGATCCGTCCCCTCCGGTTCAGTATTCCGGAATCAGCCTAAACGCCGGGAAAATATCCCAGATATTTTCCCGCTTCGTCTGCGACATGTAGCAATGCACTAGGTCACCACTAACACTGCATTTAGCCATGCCATGCATCCGTGTTGCATCTGTTGCCTTTATTTATTGTTTCTTCCTCCTCTTCTATTCCAATAGCCCCCGAGACCGACGCAGCTCAGGAGACCGACGACACCACTGACGATCCCTCCTTTGCCGCAGAGCTTCCAGGCAAGCAACCCCCCCTTGACGCATGCCTATATCACCTATTCCTTCTCCCTCCTGCTTGCATTACAATTTGCTACTGCTATTGTTTTATCCTATTCTGATGCCTAGCATGTGTAACTGTTATTGATACCTGCCTGTTATCCAAAATGCTTAGTATAGGTTGGATGGTAAATCATCTGTGGCCCCTCTTCCTTGTTGTAGTTGCCCCGCTGTAGTACCTGTGCCCGATCGACGTGATCGAACGGGATGAGACCCGCACAACACCTCACACCCCCTAAGTTGCTCGACTCTGCAGAGCTAACATCGAGTGCCAAGGGTGATACCTCTTATCTCACTCCCGATAATGCCTCTGTAGTACAACTAGTCGACGGTGGGTTACCGAGGCTGATTCCTCTTCCACCACCTCCGATGAAGCTTCTGTCGTGCAACCCCGCAAGTGTGAATACCATCGAGGGTGATTCCTCCGGATTCACTTTGACGGGATCATCGAGTGGGAATCCAACGAGGGTGATTCCTTGGATTCCTGCTGGATGTTATGGACACACGGTTACTTGCACTTTATTACTGTTACTGGTTAAAGACGGGTCGGCCCCGAGGGGTACCCGCGAGAGATGAGATGTCAGATTGACCAAGAGGGTACCCGAGAGATGAATACGTGGCACGGCCGGGCATTCTTAGCCCTTGCCGTAAGTCCACGAGACGGGGTGACGGGGTCACACGATCGTGAGTCTCTGCTCGTTTCCGGGAGCTCCAAATGCACTAAGGGTTAGGATATGTAATCTGAGTAGGCCTCTGGCCTTTTCGCGCTAACCAGCACGTGGGAATAATATGGGTACTCGGTGTCATATGTATCAGCCGAAGTTCTTCAGACGTCAGCGGTTGAGCCGCACGCGCCCGAGTTGGACCGTGAAAGCCTGCGCTTGTATTAAGGGGGCTAGGTCTGCTCTCGGCCGTCCTCGCAACGCGTAGGAGTGCAAAGGGCGATGGGCCCAAGACCCCTGAGCGCTTAGGATGTAGACCGGCATGCTGGCCTCTCTGTTGAGCCTAGGTAGGGCTACGACGTGTCGATAGTCCGAGGTCGGGCATCGACTGAGCAAGTGTGTCCGGCCAGAGTCATCGAACGTGTTGGGTAAGTTGGTGCACCGCTGCAGGGAAGTATATCTATTCGAATAGCCGTGTCCACGGTAACAGGACGCTCGGAGAATATCCCGATCTATTAGAACTAGAAATGGGTTGAATATGATAGCTCCGGGATTGCTTTCTCGCAGGGAGTCGAGGAAGGATCTCTGGGCGACGTTGATACTTGTTGCTACTACTATACCTATGTACTAATCTGCACTCTTCTAATGCTGCAAGACCCTGAAGATGCTAGTCTTCGATAGGCTAGGCTTTTCCCTTCTATTCTGGCATTTCTGCAGATTAGTCCGCATATACAGCCTTCCATTGATAATGTTGCATAAGTAGAATAGTTTTGATGTAAGTCTTGTTGAGTACTTTGGATGAGTACTCACGGTTGCTTTGCTTTCCTTTTTCCCCACACCCGATACTTGAGACCAGATGATGAAGCCCCGGAGCCAGCTGCCCCTGCCGTCGACGACTACTACCACTACTACCCCTCTGGCGGATACTACTACTACGAGGAGCCCTCCGACGACCAGGAGTAGATAGGAGGCACCCATGTAGGAGGCCTGCGTCGTTCGATCTATGTTTTATTTTGCCCCGCCTTCTTAAAGGCCTATCTGTTTAACTTTGTGTCTGTACTCAGATACCTGAAGCTTCCGCTGATGCTTGTATGACATCAAGCTTATTTATTCGATCCCTCGAGGCCCCTGGCTTGTAATATAAAGCTTGTATGACTTTTATTTGTGTTTAGAGTTGTGTTGTGATATCTACAAGTGAGTCCTTAGGCTTCATCGTGTGCATTTGCGTGTATGATTAGTGCACGATTAAGTCGGGGGCGTCACACCTAGCACCAACCTCTCTCGTGCAAGACGAGTGAATAAACTTTCGTCATGAGAGTAACCCAATTAGCATTTAAGATATTCACCACCCCGTCGCTCCATGAATGGTACTGGCACACAAAACAGATGTTTATTTGAAGGATTAGAGATGGCACATGCAAATTTACTTGGAACGGCAGGGTAATACCGCATATAGGTAGATATGGTGGACTCATATGTAACAACTTTGGGTTTTCATGAATTTGGATGCACAAGCAGTATTCCTGCTTAGTACAGGCGAAGGCAAGCAAATAGATTGAGAAGCGACCAACTAGAGAGCGATAACGGTCATAATCATGCATTGCAAATACTCCCTCTATCTATATATATAGGGCCTAATACGTATTTTGAGGTTGCATTTGACCATTGATTAAAAAAATGTGAGATGTATGATATAAAAAGTATATCATTCGAAACTCCTTTCACTCATGAATTTAACGGTATGATTTGTGTAACATGCATGTCATATATTATTACTTTAACCTATGGTCAAAGGTAACCTCGAAACTCGTATTAGGCCCTATATATGTGGATGGAGGGAGTATTTACAATTGACCATGAGCATGAGTAGGATATAAACACCCTGAACATAAATATCATGAAGGCTGCATTGGTTTTGAATCAACTACATGTGTGAACATGCGCCAAGTCAAGCCACTTGAATTCTTCAGAGGAGGATACCATCCTAACATACTATATCACAATCATTTTAATGCATGTTGACATTCAAGATAAATCATTATCCACTCCTAGCTACTTAAGCGTGGCATGAGCAACTATAATCTCTAATTGTCATCACAAACATGTTTACCCATAATATGCTGAATCAGGCCTACTGAGTTAAACATATTTGAAAAAACAAAAACAAGAAGAGTGCATACCAGCTTATCTTTGCCACAATCACTTCATCAACTCATCGTCATTATTGCCTTTCACTTGCATGGCCGAATGATGTGAAGATAATAATAGTGCAAGTGTGCCATGGACTAAGCTAAAATCTGCAAACAGTTTATTCAACGGAGAAGACAAGATAATAATGGCTCTTTGTTAGATCAACAATAACACAAATGAGAGCCACTCAACAATTCTAGCATAGTCTTCTCCATACGATGACTCAAAGAAAAGAAGAGAATTTCAAAGAAACACACTCAAATGTTTTTGGAGTTTTTGGTTTTTCTGAAGAAGCAAATGAAGAAAGAAAAAGGAAAAGCGAGAAATCTTTTTGGGTTTTCTTTTAATACTACGAACTAGTTAAACGGGAAAGAAAAACCAAAAATAAGCGAGAAATATTTTTGGATTTTCAAAGTTTTTCAAACACACGAATGCAAAATAAAGCGAAACATGGATATACAATGAAAAAGGATGAACACCGACAACTAGAATGAATATGTGGTACATGAATGAAGTGTCGATGGGAATATGTACTCCCCCCAAGCTTAGCCTTTTGGCCTAGCTTGGTTTATGGCCACGACAGGAAATCATCTGATCCAGGGTAATACTGAGGCTCCTGGGGTCCCACTGTGGCTGTTGAGGCTCCCACTTGTAGAACGGTGACTGAACTGGTGCTGGAGCGGGTGCAGGTGGCGGCGTTAGGCCCCAATAGGCATAAATATTCTCGGGCATAATAGTGTACATGCCCCTGGAAAGATCGAACAAAGCAGGTGCAGGCAAAGTAATAATCTCACGGGTATTCTAACTAAATCCTAAGTTATATCGAAATCGAATCCTACCAGAGTCAATAAAATTATGCTCAACCATGCTATTATAATCAAGATATTTCGTGGGTAAAAGCTCATCTTCCTCACATCTAATAGGGATCTCAAAGTGTCTAGCTAGACGAGAAGCATAAATACCACCATAGATGACACCCTTAGAACGGTTAGTGTGTAACCGCTGTGCAATAATAGCTCCTAACCTCAAAGTCCTGTCACCATAAAGTGCCCAACGCAAGATAGCAAGATCAGGCAAGCTAAGCGTTCCACTCTCCCACCTACCAGTTAGACACCTCCTGGCAAATAACGAAAAGTAGCGTAAAACCGGGAAAATGTAAACTAGCTACTCTCGCCCCAGATACTCCTCTCGTATCTCCCACTGTAACGCCAGATATGAAACTCTCAACGTCCCTAGGTCATGGCTCTAGAGGGCTGCCCTCATTAGGGATCCTGCATATTCGACAGAATCTATCAAGTGGCATTTCATAGGGGATATCATAGAGATGAAATGCTACGGTGGGTGTCTCTCCCTAGCATAAAAGTAGAAGTTTTGCACAAAGGTTTTGGTGAGGAGAGAGTACTGATCACACTTATCTTCCAGGATTAGAGTGAGCTCGGCATTATTCGTCAAATAATAGAAGTCTTCTTGAATGCACGCATCTCTGAAGAAAGTATTGCTCGGCCATTCACACGGCCGCACCTCAGCTGTACGAGGGAGGTTGTATTTGGGTTTGTCCTTCGGAGTTTTCTCAGAACTCCGGCTCGAGGAACCCCTCAACATCCTCTTAAACATTTTCTTTCCTCTAATTTTTTTTGAAATTTTTAGTCCCCAAAATAAAAAGGAATGAAACTTAACAAAATTGAAAGCAACTACTCCCACAAGTATCTAAAGGCTGCTTCATTCATCAAAACTAGTTTGAACCATACAAATTCAACATGCAAGCTCATATACATGGTCACCAGTAGTAGAAAAATATACAAAACATAATCCACTATAACAAAAACTAATTGGACCATCGGAGGAGTTACATACCAAGGAGTAATTTCTCCGAACTGTTTCAGAAACGGAGCTCCGAGCAAGGAGATCGAAAATCGCACGAAAATGAGCAAGAACATGGACTAGAGAGCAAGTTAGATTTTTTCTGGAGGTAGGAGAAGGCAGTGGGCAAGTGCACTAAGTGAGGGGGTCCCTATGGGACCCACGAGCTCAGGTGGCGCCCCTAGGGGGTGGGCGCGCCGTGTGAGCTCGTGGCTCACAGGTGCACCCCCCCCTCGGGTGTGTTCAATGCCAAAAATTCTTAAATATTCTAGAAAAAATCATACTAAATTTTCAGGTCATTCCCAGGACTTTTATTTTTGGGGCATTTTTTATTGCACGGATAATTCAGAAAACAGAGTAAACATGGCATTCTACTTTATTAAACAATAAATAATAGAGATCAAACAATAAGTATAGTAGGTTGTGCTTACTAAATTCATCGACTACATGCCCCTCAAAAAGAATCCATTAATAAGGTTGATCAAGTCTTATTAACAAACTATTTCCGAGAAACATGAAATCGAAGAACCTTCGTACAACACTAGGTTACCTCCACGGGGATATGCATCTCCCCAACAATAAGAGTTTGATATTTCTTTTTGACGGCCAGAAGAGGAAATTCAAAGCCTCCAATTGTGATTGTCATAATTCTTTCAATATAGTTGATACTATTCACTTGGTGCTGTTTCTTCGGAAAATATACCATACGCTCATTACTGTTGACATGAAAAGTGACCTTGATTTTGTTGCAATCAATAACAGCCCCTGCAGTATTCAAAAAGGGTCTACCAAGGATAATCGACATGCTGTCGCCCTTGGGCATATCAAGAATAACATAGTCTATGAGGATAGTAACATTAGCAACTACAACGGGGACATCCTCACAAATTCCAATGGGTATAGCAGTTGATTTATCAGCCATTTGCAAGGATATTTCAGTAGGTCTCAGCTTGCTCAAATCAAGTCTTCAATATAAAGAGAAAGGCATAACACTAACACCGGCTCCTAAATCAAATAAAGCAGTTTTGACATAATTTCTTTTAATGGAGCAAGGTATAGTAGGTATCCCTGGGTCTCCTAATTTCTGAGGTACTTTTCCATCAAAGGAATAATTTGCAAATATGGTGGAAATTTCAGCTTCCGGTATCTTTCTTTTATTAGTGACAATATCTTTCATATATTTAGAATATGGAGGCATTTTCAAAATATCAGTCAAAGGTGTTCGCAAAAACACAGGTCTAAGCATTTCAACAAAGCGATTAAAAGCCTCCTCATCTCTATATTTAACAGCTTTACTAGGGAATGGCATGGGTTTTTGAACCCATGGTTCTCTTTCTTTACCATGTTTCCTAGCAATGAAATTCTTTTTATCATATTTTTTATTTTTAGGAGGTGGGTTATCAAGATCAACTGCGCGCAGGTTCTATTTCCACATCATTATCTGATTCTTTACTATTATCTGGCTGAGCATCATTATGATCATTATTAGCATTATCATTATCATCATCACTAGGAAAATGTACATTACCAGACTGTGTCTCAGCATTAGAAATAGAAACATTATTAGGATTCTCAGAAGGTTTTTCTACAACAGGTTCACTAGAAGCATGCAAAGTTTTATCCTTTTTTCTTCTTCTTAGATGAACTAGCTACTTCATTATTAATTCTCTGAGAATCTTGCTCAATTCTTTTAGGGTGACCTTCAAGATATAGAGGATCCTGAGTCATTTTACCACCTCTAGTAACTACTCTAATATCATGATCATTCATTTTATTATTCATCTCATTAAGCAAATCATTTTGTGACTTAGAGACTTGTTCTAGCTGAGTATGAACCATAGATGCATGTTTACTTAAGCCTTTAACATCATTAGCAGTTCTAAACATCAAATCACTCAAGCGTTAAATCATAATTGCATTTCGTTTTAGTTGATTGCTTACGTATCTATTAAAGTTTTCTTGCTTCACAACAAAGTTATCAAATTCATCCCAGCATTGACTAGGAGATTTATTATATGGAATATCACCTTCATCAAATTTACAAAGAGAATTTACCTCTACTACCTGTGTCGGTATATCAAGTCCATGTATTTCTTCAATAGGTGGTAGATTTTTAACATCTTCAGATTTAATACCCTTTTCTTTCATAGATTTCTTTGCTTCTTGCATATCTTCTAGACTGAGGAATAGAATACCTCTCTTGTTCGGAGTTGGTTTAGGCGGTGGCTCAGGAAGAGTGTCCAATCATCAGCATTCCTCAATATATTATCTAGTCATTCTTGAGCCTGTTCAACAGTTCGTTCCCTGAAAACACAACCAGCACAACTATCTAGGTAGTCCCTCGAAGCTGCGGTTAGTCCATTATAAAAGATATCAAGTATTTCATTTTTCTCAAGAGGATGATCAGGCAAAGCATTAAGTAATTAGAGAAGCCTCCCCCTAGCTTGAGGGAGATTCTCTTCTTCAAATTGCACAAAGTTATATATTTCTTGTAAGGCAGCTTGCTTCTTATGAGCAGGAAAATATTTTTCAGATAAGTAATATATCATATCCTAGGGACTACGCACACAACCAGGAGCAAGAGTATTGAACCATTCTTTAGCATCTCCCTTTAATAAGAAAGGAAATAACTTAAGAATATAGTAATAGCGAATTTTTTCCTCTTGAGCAAATAAGGTGGCAATGTCATTCAAATTAAGAAGATGTGCCACAACAGTTTCAGATTCATAACCATGAAAAGGACATATTCTACCAAAGTGATTAACTCAGGATCAATAGAGAATTCATTATCCTTATCAGTAACAAAGATAGGAGAAGTAGCAAACTTAGGATCATATTTCATTCTCTCTATCATAGCTTTTTCTTTCAGCTTACTCAGTAATTTCTTAAGATCATCTCTATCATTACAAGCAAGAAAATATCTAGCAATCTCTCCATCCATAACATATCCCTCAGGTATATTGGGCATTTCATATCTAGGAGAGCTAGGTATAATAGGTGAATCACAATTTTCACCAGTTTCAATATTCTCAAGTTCTTTAGATTTAGCAATTTGTTGATCAAGAAATTCATCTAATGGCACAATGTTATCAAGCAAAGTACTAGCATCATCACAAGTTCCATTTATAGTAGAAGTAGTAGCATCAATTACTTGCGACATATCAGAATGAATAGCAGGTTGTGGTGTCCTAAGCCTACTTAAAACACATGGTGCATCAAGTGCGGAGCTAGATGGCAGTTCCTTACCTCCCCTTGTCTTAGAGGGTACGATCTTGGTCTTAGCGTCTTTCAGATTCTTCATAGCGAAAACCAAATATCCAACTCCCAAGTGACTTAATAAATAGAGCTATGCTCCCCAGCAACGGCGCCAGAAAAAGGTCTTGATAAACCACAAGTATAGGGGATCGAAACAGTCTTCATGGGTAGTATTTCACCCAATTCATTGATTCGACACAAGGGGAGCCAAAGAATATTTATAAGCCTTAGCAGTTGAGTTGTCAATTCAACCACACATGGAGAGCTAAATATCTGCAGCAAACTATTTAGTAGCACATAGTTTGATAGTTTTGATAGTAACAGGAACAGTAGCAATTTTGTAGTGATTGTAACAGCAGTAGCAACAGTAGTAAGTTACCAAAGATCAATATGAGCAAAGCATAGGCATTGGATCAGCGATGGATATTTGTGTTGGATGACATTCATCATGTAACAGTCACAACCTAGAGCGATACACAATAGCCCCAATTCATTAATTCAATGTAGGCATGTATTCCGTATATAGTCATACGTGCTTATAATAAGAACTTGCATGACATCTTTTGTCCTACCCTCTTGTGGCAGCGAGGTCCATAAGGAAAACTAAGGGATATTAAGGCCTCCTTTTAATAGAGAACCGGAACAAAGCATTAACACATAATGAATACATGAACTCCTCATACTACGGTCATCACCGGAGTGAATCCCAATTATTGTCACCTTGGGATCTGCGGATCATAACACATAATAGGTGCATACAACTTGCAACATAGGATCCAAAACACACTTATATTCGTGAAAATATAATAGGTTCAGATCTGAAATCATGGCACTCGGGCCCTAGTGACATGCATTAAGCATAGAAAAGTCATAGCAACATCAATCTCAGAACATAGTGGATACTAGGGATCTAGCCATAACAAATTGACTCGATTACATGATAAATCTCATCCAACCCCATCACCGTCGAGCAAGCCTACAAAGGAATTACTCACTCCTGGCGGTGAGCATCATCAAATTGTTGATGAAGAAGTGTTGGTGATGACGACGACGACGAATCCCCCTCTCTGGAGACCCGAACGGACTCCAGATCAGCCCTCCCAATGAAGAACAGTAGGTGGCGGCGGCTCCATATCGTAAAACGTGATGATTCCTTCTCTCTGATTTTTTTCTCCATGAGACGGTACTTATGGACTTGGAGTTAGGGCAAACGGAGGTCTATGGGACCGACGAGCTCACGTGGCGCGCCCTAGGGGGGCGCTACCTAAGCTCATGGCTCCGTGGTGGCCCCCCTCTAGTAGATCTTTTCGCCAATAATTTTTATATATTCCAAAAAAAATCTCCATAAGTTTTCAGCCCAATCCGAAAACTTTTATTTCTGCACAAAAATAACACCATGGTAGTTCTGCTGAAAACAATGTCAGTTCGGGTTAGTTTCATTCAAATCATGCAAATTAGAGTCCAAAACAAGAGCAAAAGTGTTTGGAAAAGTAGATACGTTCGGGACGTATCAAGCAGCACCAATTACACATAAGTAGACTTGATTTGCAGGTAAAACTTCACTAAGAACAATCAGGTACAAAAAATAAAAGGTTTGATCACAAAATTACACACACACAATTATAAAAACTTGCAACATAGCATTCACAGCAAGTTCGGTTATTAGGACAGAGCAAATAGATAATAACCTGAAATACATACGTACAACAAACATGAAAAACTTGAACAGACATAGTAATATTATAATAACAGAAACTATAAAGAACTATATTCACTAAGCAAGCAAATACATTTAGCCTGCACCAAAAGATACCAATCTTTTGTTCAAAATGCTATACTAAGAGTTGATCATACGAAGTTGGGAGTTGATCAAGATGAAATGTTACCATTCATCCCTCAGAAGAAGACACAAACATCTACAAAAGAAAAATTGCAAAAGAAAAGTGTAGAACTTGCACATGACATGTACAGGAAATTGCAAAATTCAGTTGGAAATACATTATTATTCCAGGAAACCAATATAAAAGGTTCTTATCAAAGGAAAACACTAACCAAAAACCTAACCTAAGCATGCTAATGATAATAACCCTAGACACAGATCCCTCACATTTATAAAAACCATCTCAAAGAAGATTGCACAATAAAATAGTAAAAATTGCACATAACTCTACCAGCAAGTACAAATTTCAGTAGTTGCACATAGAGTGCAACCTAAGTATGCTCATGATAAAAAAAACCTAGACATAGATCCCTGACATTTACAAAAATCATCTCAAAGAAAAAATTGCACAAGAAAACTGTAGAAATTGCACATGACACGCACAAGCAAGTACAAAATTCAGACGGAAGCACATTATTATTCAAGGTAACCAACCTAAGCATGCTAATGATAATAACCCTAGGCATAGATCCCTCACATGTACAAAAATTGTCTCAAAGATAATTGCACAACAAAAAAGCAGATATTGCACATGACATGTACAAGCAAGTACAAATTTGAGTAGTTGCACATTATTATTCCATGAAACCAATCTAAAATGATCTTATCAAAAGGGAACACTAACGGAAAAAAAAACTAAGCATGCTGATGATAAAAAACCCTATCCATACATCCCTCAAAGTTACAAAAATTATGTACAAGAATATTGCACAAAAGAAACTGTAGAACTTGCACATGAAATCTACAAGCAACTAGAAAATTCAGTAGTTGGACATTTTTATTCCATGGAACCAATCTACAAAGTTCTTATCGAAGGAAACCACTAACCAAAAACCTAACCTAAGATGCTAATGATAAAAACCTAGGCATATGACCCTCACATTTACAAAAATCATCTCAAAGAAAAATGCACAAGAACAATAGCAGAAAATTGCACATGACATCTACAAGCAAGTTCATGATATCAAAGGAGAACACTAACAAAAAACCAAACCTAAGCATGCTCATGAAAAAAAATCCTAGCCATACATCCCTCACATTTACTGAGACCATCTCCAAGAAAAATTGCACAAGATAATAGCAGAAATAACAAATCACATCTCCGAGCATAAATGCAATAATGCACAACTTGTACAATCAGGATTTAAAATGGTACCTTGCTGAACTTTGCCATCTTCTTGCCAACAGGAAGAGCTACAATTATAGCCTTGCACTTGAGGTCTTTTGATCCATCACGGACTGTCTGCAATTAAAAATAGCAAAATGGCATTAAACCTAAAATGCATCTTTCATCCAAATAAAAACACAAAACATATAAGAAGAGAACACAAGGTCATACCTTCATCTTTGAAGATGCAGATGCATCTTCCTGAAGGTCACGGTCCTTCAAGTTCTTGGAACCATCACCAGCCATCTTTTGTAGAGAACACAACACAAGCAACTACATCAACTCAAGATTGAGAAAGACCTCAAGCACAACAATGATCATAACAAAGATGGTTACATACCAGTGCTTTAGTTTTGAGAAGGCCAGAGCTTAAGGGAGAAGACAGAGAGATAGAGAGTAGGGGCGAAGGGATTAACACAGAGAGGGGGATATAAAAGAGGCAGAGAGAAAATGCAGTGTGGTAGTGGAGTAGTGGGGTAAGTGAGCTAGGCGGTTGCTTGCTGGAAGCGGTGGAAGTCGGTGGAAGTGGAGGTAATGGGTACGTGCGGGAGGCACGTGTCATAACTAACAACAGTCAAATCACAAAAATGAAAAATGAAAACATCAAAAAAATAATTCAAAACTGAATTTACTTTTGAAAAAAAAAGATTGAAAGAATGAAAATAATAATAATAAAATATGACAAGACAGGTTGGGAAATCAGAAAGAATATGAAAGTGTAAAAATCAACACAAATTTTGAAACAAGAAGGAAAAAGATAAATAATATTAAAATGGGACAAAACTGGGAGAAGAATTAGAAAGAAATAGGAAACAATGAAAATGAACACAAATTTGGAAAAAATACATCAGAAACTAAGAAGGAAATATATACCAAAGATTTTGAAATAAAATTAGAAGTGCAAATTTAGGATCACCCACATAATACTTGTCGGTACTAAAACCGGCAGACCTCGGGGTAGGGGGTCCCGAGCTGTGGATCTCGGATCTATGATAACAGGGGACGAAGGAGACGGTGTTTACCCAGGTTCGGGCCCTCTCGAAGAGGTAAAACCCTACGTCTTGCCTTGATTATATTGATGATGATGTATCGAGTACAAGCTTGATCTACCTCGAGATCGTAAGTTTGTGTTATAACCCTAAGGCTAGGAGGTTGTGATTGTGTTCCTCCCCTCTACAGACTAAACCCCTCAGCTTATATAGACGCTGGGGGTACCTAGGGTTACACATGGTCGATTGCCCATCTAGGGATACATACGTCGGCGGCCGATGTTGTCCTTGGAGTACACGTCAAGTCTTCGGCAGAGTCCATCTTGATCACGCCAGACTGCGAGGTGGCTGAAGCCCTTCCTTGTAAGAATGATGGGCCGTAGGTTCGGCCCATGGACTGTAGGCCAACTAGGTTGGTACCCCCTAGCCCAGGACACCGTGAGTAGCCCCCGAACTGGTCTTCTACGCTGAGGACGACGAGATACTTCGGACATATGACTTTGGCCTTGGAGTCTTTGGCTTGACAGACGAGTTCCCTTTAGTAATTTGAGTTCGGCTTTGGAGTCTTCGGCTTGACAGGAGAGTTCTCCTCCCAGATGAGGCCCTCCCTGATTCGGAATACTTTTGTCCATTGCAAATTCTAATCGGGTCTGTTCTTAAAAGAATCTGCCCTCCGACCATGGTTTTAATCAAATTCATTCGCATTCGAAGACACGAGATAACTTAGCCTCGAAGGCCAACCGGGTAGGCATGAACAGTACTACCTAGCCTGACAACTTTTACCGAAGCGTCACCACTCAAGCGTGGGCGGGGCAGTTACTGTTACTCGAATCGTGGCCCGAGGCGGTTTTCTCATTGGCACGTCTTATCAAAGCAGAGATTGTGCCCGTATTTTGGGGGATATCATTGAGATTTTGTTTCACCCCACGCGCGTAATGGCATCTTTTGTGGGTTCGTGGCGATTTTTTCGGCGTAGCGGAAGGGGGGACTCTTGGCCTTTCACAGGCCTATAAGAGCAAAGGGGAAGCAGCGGCGGCTTTTCACGCTTCCATTCCACCTCCTCTGCACATTGCCTCCTGAGCTCCAGCGCCCAGATCTAGTCCCAAACCCACTCCCCCCTTCGGCGCGCACAAAGCTTCCGCCTCCAGCAATTGCGGACGCAACGCTGAAGGGGCACTGGGCTGGCTCCCTCGTCACAGAGGGCACGATCCAGGAGGTGCGGGACGCGGGGTACATCCCCGCCAACGCCGCCTGCCGGCCCCCGGAGCCGAACCAAAGAGTGCCCACTCCCCAGCCAGGGGAGAGGGTCGTCTTCGTCCCCGCCTCGTCCGAGGTCTGGGGTTCCCGCTACACCCCTTCGTGCGTGGGGTGCTCTACTACTACGGGCTGGATTTCCATCATCTGGCCCCGAACTCCATCCTTCACCTCACTACGTTCATCATCGTCTGCGAGGCCTTCCTCTGCATTGAGCCGCATTTCAGCCTATGGCTGAAGACTTTCGGCATCAAGTCGAAGTCGAGCGGCTCCGAACTGGCGGAGTGCGGCGGAGCCATGATAAGCAAGATCCAGAAGCTTGCTTGGTATGAAGGCACCTTCGTGGAAATGGTTAAGGAATGGCAGAGAGAGTGGTTCTACATCACTGAGCCACTCGTCAATGGCCAGGCCAAAGTCCCTGTGTTCACGGGGGCTCCTCCGAGGAGGTTTACCTCCTGGACGAGGAAGAGCCTGGATTGGGGCTCCCCCGAAGACATTCTCTTACTACAACCAAGGATCAAAACCCAGGCAGACAAGAAAAAGATAAAACTGGTGGATGTGGTCGATGTCATGCTCCACCACCGCATTCTTCCACTCCAACTTCGGGCGAGTCCGATGTGGGCACACAAGCCCGATGACGTGCCGACGCTGCGGCGCTTCTTCCGCTCCACCTTGGTCGGGATGTGGACGGTGCTCTTCAAGCCGTCCAAGAACGAGTTTCCCGGGGAAGGAGCGGACCCCGGCTTAGACGCCGAGCAGGACGCCAGTGAGGTAATCTTTTATTATCCCGAAATTTCATTTGCTGATCATCCCTTCTAGAATGACTAACTCCACCCTCCCTTTCAGAAGTGGATCCCCAGGGTGCAGCGAATGCGATGCTTGGCGCCGCTGCCCGAGGAGGAAAGGTCTCCACAGCTCGAGGCGCCCTTGGCCGAGGAACCGTACGTGGTTCCGGCCAAGGGGCAGAAGCAGCCGAAGGGGAAGGGCGGCCTCCGCATCTGAGACACCTCGGATGTAAGGTCCGAGGACACCCACCTCTCCGCCACCCACGAGGGTGAGGACGTGGAGGGGGAGGAGGAAGTGCCTTCTCCGAAGAGGAAGAGGGCGACGTCTGAGGATATTGAGGAGGAGGGGGTGCCTTCCCCTAAAAGGAAGAGGGCGACGTCCGAGGACATTGAGGAGGAGGAGCATCCCCGGGGCCGCAGGAAACTGCACAAGGCCTCGGCCGCACCAGTCGGCCAACAGGCCGCTGATACGTCTCCAACGTATCTATAATTTATGAAGTATTCATGCCATGTTTATTATAGTTTTGTATGATTTTGGTGCTCTTTTATATGGATTTTATATGATTTTCATGGACCAAGTGCCCAGTGCCAGCTGCTGTTTTCTGCTTGTTTTTGGTTTTCCAGAAAATCCATATCAAACGAACTACAAATGCAGCGAAACTTGTTGACGATTTTTTCTGGAAGGAAAGGGACCCAGGAAGCTTCGGGAGAGTACCAGAAGACCCACAGGGGCCCCACAAGCCACCAGGGCGCGCCCAGGGGGTGGCCGCGCCCTGGTGCCTCGTGGGCCCCCTGTGGCCCCACTTCGCGTGATTCCAGTGCCAAAAATTCTTATAAATACCAAAACCCCCAGAAATAACCCTAGAACTTTGACTCCGCCGCCGCAAGCCTCTGTACCTCCATGATCTCATCTACAGCCCTTTTCCAGCACCCTGCCGGAGGGGGAAATCATCACCAGAGGCCATCTTCATCATCCCGGCGGTCTCCATGACGAGGAGGGAGTAGTTCAACCTCGGGGTTGAGGGTATGTACCAGTAGCTATGTGTTTGATCTCTCTCTCTCTCGTGTTCTTGATTTGGCATGATCTTGATGTACCGCGAGCTTTGTTAATATAGTTGGATCATATGGTGTTTTCCCCTCTCTATCTTGTTGTGATGAATTGAGTTTTTACCTTTGAGGTTTCACTATTATCGGATTGAATATTTTGGATTTGAGAACACTTGATGTATGTCTTGCATATGGATACCCGTGGTGACAATGGGGTGTTCTATTCATTCACTTGATGTATGTTTTGGCACTCAACTCACGGAATCCCGAGGTGACATTGGGGTAATCTATGCATAGGGGTTGATGCATGTTTTCGTCCTACTTTCTCTGGTAGAAATCTTGGGGCACTCTTTGAAGTTCTTTGTGTTGGATTGAATATTATGAATCTAAAGTCGTTTGATGCATATCATATAATCAACTCACGGATACTTGTGGTGACATTGGAGTATCTAGGTGACATTATATTTGGTTGATGTGTATCATATGGTGTTATTTTAGTACGAACTCTAGGGCTCTTTCTGACACTTATAGGAATAGCTCAATAGATTGATCGGAAAGGATAACTTTGAGGTGGTTTCGTACCCTACAAACAATTTCATCTTATGTTCTCCGCTTGATAAGAACTTTGGAGTGATTCTTTATCGCACGTTGAGGGATTGATATATGATTCAACTATGTTAGCACTGTTGAGAGATTGCACTAGTGAAAGTATGAATCCTAGGCCTTGTTTCTAAGCATTTCAATACCATTTGTGCTCCGTTTTATCACTTGCTACCTTGCTGTTTTTATATTTTTAGATTACAAAAACCTATATCTACTATCCATACTACACTTGTATCACCATCTCTTCGCCGAACTAGTGCACCTATACAATTTACCATTGTATTGGGTGTGTTGGTGACACAAGAGATTTCTTGTATTTGGTTGCAGGGTTGTTTGAGAGAGACCATCTTCATCCTACGCCACCACGGATTGATAAACCTTAGGTCATCCACTTGAGGGAAAATTGCTACTGTCCTACAAAACTCTGCGCTTGGAGGCCCAACATGAGTCTACAAGAATAAGTTGTGTAGTAGACATCAAGCTCTTTTCTGGCGCCGTTGCCAGGGAGGTGTGTGCTTGAAGGTATATCTTTAGATCTTGCAATTGAATCTTTTAGTTTCTTTTTTATCACTAGTTTGGCTTATAAAAGAAAACTACAAAAAAATGGAATTGAGGTTGCCTCATATTATTCATCTTTATAATGTCTTTCGTGAAAATGATGGAAAGGGAAAGTGTGCTCAATTGATAGAAGAAGAATTCAATAAAATGTTTGGCATAAAATCTTTGAATGATGAGCATGATTGCAATGTTGCTAGTATGAATTCTATGAATATCCATGATGCTAGTGATATGCAAAGCCATAAGCTTGGGGATGCTATGTTTGAGGAAGATGATATTTTTAGTCCCCCAAGTTTTGATGAGAAAATTTATTATGATAATAGCATGCCTCCTATTTATGATGATTATATTGATGAAAGTGGGTTTGGAAGAGTGTCAACTCTAGGCACTAGTGATCCCACTATTTTGGAGGGTGTTGAATCTTATGGTGATAATTATGAAAGTGGATTTGGAGAGGTCATGACTTTATTTAGTGATGAATCCACTATTTTGGAAGAGATTTCAATTGATTATGACAACAAAGTTGCTATCTATGATGATTATTGTGATGACATGTATGCTATAAGGAATAATGATAACCATGAAACTTGTCATCATGATTTTAATGGTCAAATTGATTATGCCAATCAAGTATCATATGATAGTTATTTCATTGAATTTGCTCCCACTATTATGAATGAGAATAAATTTGCTTATTTGGAGAGTAATAAAAATGCTAAGCTTGTGGATCATGAAAGGAATTCTTTATGTGATAGTTATATTGTTGAATTCATTCATAATGCTACTGAAAATTATGAGAGAGGAACATATGCTTTTACATATCTCAATAATATCAACTTTTCTCTCTATGTGTTGAAAGTTTTGAAGTCATGCTCGTTTTGCATTCCTATGCTAGTTGATTCTTGCTCCCATAAATTGTTTGCTCACAAAATTCCTATGAATAGGAAGTGGGTTAGGCTTAAATTTTCTTGCCATGTGATTCATGATGCTCTCTTTGTGTTTCAATTCTTTACTTCTATGCGAGCATCATTGAAATCATCATGCCTAGCTAAAAAGGCATTAAAGAAAAGTGCTTGTTGGGGGAAACCCAATACTTATACCTACTGTATTGGTGTATTAACATCATTAAGCTACTGTAGTAATCATGTTTTATATCTTTTGTTTCAATAAAGTGCCAAGTAAAGCCTTTGGGATAGTGTGGATGCTTGCTGATTTGATTCTGTGCAAAAACAGAAATTTTTGCGTCCAGTGCTGGAATTTCTATTCTGTACTGGAGCGTGAGAAAATTCTGAATTTTTTACAGAGTATTGGGTAACAAAATTTTTACGTTTTCCTAATTTTTCATAATTTTTGTAGGTACATCAGTATGGTTTTTAAATCGTTCACTACATGCTGTTCTGTTTTTGACAGATTCTGTTTTTTATTGCATAGTTTGCTTGTTTTAGTGTTTCCATAGCTTATATTATGAGATATAAATTGTGGACATGATAGAATACAGTAGGAATTATGTGAGAATAATTATAAATCTTGTCTTGACAGTACCTAAGTGGATGATTTATTCTTTATTATACTAACCCATCTCACGAAGTTCCGTTAAGTTTTGTGTGATTGAAGTTTTCAAGTTTTGGGTGAGACATCGATATGAGGAGAATAAGGAGCGGCAAGACCCTAAGCTTGGGGATGACCAAGGCACCCCAAGGTAATATTCAAGGAAGACTCAAGCGTCTAAGCTTGGGGATGCCCCGGAAGGCATGCCACTATCGGTAACCTCACTTGGAGCTATATTTTTATTCGTTACATAATATGAGTTTTGCTTGGAGCATCATTTTATTTTTTTGAGATTTGCTTGCTGTCATCAATACTCATTTTTTGTATTTTTTAGTTCAATAAAATGCCAATTATAGCCTTTACCATGCTCAGTTTGCAAGTTTATGTGTTGCTGTTTGAAAACAGAAAGTTTTCTGTTATGTCCAGAATATTCCTGAATAGTCAGAACATGATAAAAATCTGAAATTTTTACACAGTAAGAATGCATGAGTTATCTGTCACGTGATAATTTTTCAGAATTTTTGGAGTTAGGTAAGTATGAATTCTTATTCCCCCTTTACAGACTGTTCTGTTTTGGCAGATTGCTGTTATATAGTTGCATTGTTTGCATATGTTTGATTGTTTAATGTTTCTATTTGTGGATAGGAGTATTAAATATGCAAAGGAATTTAGTGTACAATGTTTAATTATAATTTTAGTGATTTGTTACAGTAGAGAATGTTAAGGTTTTGAGTTGATTTATACTAACTTATCTCACGAGTTCTTGTTGAGTGTTGTGTGGATGAAGTTTTTGAGATTTAGGGAAACCGTGATATGAGAGGAATTAAGGAGACACAAGAGCTCAAGCTTGGGGATGCCCAAGGCACCCCAAGATAATATTCCAAGAAGTCTCAAGCAACTAAGCTTGGGGATGCCCCGGTAGGCATCCCACCTTTCTTCATCAACACCTATCGGTTAGCCTAAGTTTTTACTTGTTCACATGATATGAGCTATTCTTGGAGTGTCCTTTTATTTTCATTTTGTTTGTTGTTTGAATAAAATTATCAAGATATGAAATCTTTATTGAGAGAGAGTCTTCACATAGCTACTTAATTGTTTGCCTACTCATTGATCTTCACTTATATCTTTTGGAGTAGTTTCTCGTTTACTCTCTGCTACTTGTGAGCTGCGTTGGGATTTCCCCGAAGAGGAGGGGATGATGCAGTACAGTAGAGATAAGTATTTCCCTCAGTTATGAAACCAAGGTTATTAATCCGGTAGGAGAATCACGCAACAACTCGTTAGCAGTACCTGCACACAAAACAACAAATCCTTGCACCCAACGCAAACAAGGGGCTGTCAATCCCTTGGCGGTCAATTGCAAGATTAAATTGTATGGTGATAGATAAATAGATCGAACAAAAATACAAAATAAAATAAATAAAGTAAAAGTGCAGCAAGGTATTTTTATGATTTTTAATATATGATTTAGATAGACCCGGGGGCCATAGTTTTCACTAGAGGCTTCTCTCCTGAAAATAGCATACGATGGGTGAACAAATTACTGTTGGGAAATTGATAGAAAAGAAAATAATCATGACGATATCCAAGGCAATGATCATGTATATAGGCATCACGTCCGAGACAAGTAGACCGACTCCTGCCTGCATCTACTACTATTACTTCACACATCGACCGCTATCCAGCATGCATCTAGTGTATTAAGTTCATGAAGAACGGAGTAACGCCTTAAGCAAGATGACATGATGTAGACAAAGTAAACTCATGCATGAATAAACCCCATGTTTTTACCCTTAATAGCAATGATACATACGTGTCAGGTCCCTTTGTCACTGGGATTGAGCACCGCAAGATCGAACCCATTACAAAGCACCTCTCTCATTGCAAGATAAATCAATCTAGTTGGCCAAACCAAATCAATAGATCGGAGAGAAATACGAAGCTATAATAATCATGCATAAAAGAGTTCAGAGAAAACTCAAATAATATTCATGGATAATCTGATCATAAACTCACAATTCATCGGATCCCAACAAACACACCGCAAAAAGTGATTACATTGGATAGAACTCCAAGAACATCGAGGAGAACATTGTATTGAAGATCAAAAAGAGAGAAGAAGCCATCTAGCTACTAACTATGGACCCGAAGGTCTGTGGTAAGCTATGCACGCATCATCGGAAGGGCAGCAAGGATGATGTAGAGCCCCTCCGTGATCGATTCCCCCTCCGGCGGAGTACCGGAAAAGGCCTCCAGATGGAATCTCTCGAGAACAGAAGCTTGCGGCGGCGAAAAAAGAATTTCGTGGACTCCTCTTTTGGTTTCCCGATTTTAGAGAATTTATAGAGGTGGAATTAGGTCAAACGGAGCTGTGTGGGCCCCACGAGGTACCAGGGCGCGCTGTGGTGCCTCATGGGGCACTGCTTCACCTTCTCGTCCCCTCCCGAAGCTTCTAGTGTTTGTTATGTCCAGAAAAAAAAACTCCAAAAAGTTTCGTGGCATTTGGACTTCGTTTGGTACTGATATTCTGGAAAACCAAAAACAGGCAAAAAACAGCAACTGGCACTGGGCACTAAGTTAATAGGTTAGTCCCAAAAAATGATATATAATTGATGTAAATGTATATAAAAACATCCAAGATTGATACTATAATAGCATGGAACAATCAAAAATTATAGATACGTTGGAGACGTATCAAGCATCCCCAAGCTTAATTCATGCTCGTCCTCGAGTAGGTAAATGATAAAAACAGAATTTTTGATGTGGAATGCTACCTATCATATTCATCATATATTCTTTTCTTTTGAAGCATGGACATTTGGACTTGAATGATTCAAAGCAATAGTCTATAGTTTGACATGAAGATATAAATACTCAAGCATACTAACAAGCAACCATGTCTTTCAAAATATCAACGCTAAAGAAAGTTATCCCTAGCCCATTATGCTCAATCATTGATCCATCCATGAAACACACTCAATATTAGCTACACACAATGCACAAGTATGACAATAGTGCTCTCTAGTTGGTGCTTTGTAAGAGAAGATGGAGACTCTAAAAGTAAAAATTGCATAAAAGTAAATAGATAGGCCCTTCTCAAAGGGAAGCAGAGATTTGCAAATGTGCCAGAGCTCAAAGCTTAAATTAGAGAGATAAAATTATTTTGAGAGGCATGCTTTTCCTGTCAACGAAAACGACCGAGAATTCCCAATATCTTCCATGCTAGACACATTATTGGCGGTTCCCAAACAGAAAATAAAGTTTATTTCCTTTCCACCATTCTTTCACAATCCATGGCTAGCCGTATCCACGGGTGCCCTCCATACCAACACTTTCCAAGGAATTTTGTTATTATTATTTTTGATTCATTGTGGGACTGGGCATCCCTATTACCTGCCACTCTCTCGTGCAATGACAACTGAATAAACACTCATCGTGAGAATAACACACCTAGCATGGAAAATAATGGCCACCCCCTACCGCTTCATGAGCGGTACGGGCACACAAAACGGAAAATTATTTTGAAAAATTTAGAGTTGGCACATGAAAATTTACTTGGAACGGTATGGAAATACCGCATATAGGTAGATATGGTGGACTCATTTGGCACAACTTGGGTTTAAGGAGTTTGGATGCACAAGCAGCATTCCCGCTTAGTACAAATGAAGGCTAGCAAATAGATTGAGAAGCAACCAACCAAAAATCAAAAACGGTCATAAACATGCATTGAACATAACTAACACCGAATAATGCACCATAAGTAGGATATAATTTCATTGCATAACTATTACTTTATGTGCATGCATAGGGAATCACAAACCTTAACACCAATATTCTTACTAGATCATAATTACTCACTAACATGACATACATATTATCATCTCCATATCGCAAAACTATTGCAAGGAATCAAACTTATCATATCCAATGATCTTTCATGAAAGTTTTTATTATATCCCTCTTGAATATTCATCACTTTGGGACCAAATTCATATCTTGTGCAAATTACCATTACTATTATCAACTCTCAAAAAGATATAAGTGAAGCATGAGAGTGCACATATTTCTTCAAAATTTATCACCTCTCAAAATAATATAAGTGAAGCATGAGAGTTCAAATATTTCTTCAAAATTTAGCCACCGCCATGCTCAAAAACATTTAAGTGAAGCACTAGAGCAACTGCCTAGCTCAAGAAATTTAAGTGAAGCACATAGAGTATTCTAACAAATCATGATAAACGTGTGGCTCTCTCAAATAGGTGTGTCCAGCAAAGATGATTGTGACAAACTAAAAAGCAAACAAAGCAAAGACTCATATAATACATGACGCTCCAAGTAAAACACATATCATGTGATGAATAAAAATATAGCTCCAAGTAAAATTACCGATAGTTGGTAGAAGAAAGAGGGGATGCCTTCCGGGGCATCCCCAAGCTTAGACGCTTGAGTCTTCCTTGAATATTACCTTGGGGTGCCTTGGGCATCCCCAAGGTTAAGCTCTTGCCACTCCTTATTCCTTCATCTATCGTGATCTCACCCAAAACTTGAAAACTTCAATCACACAAAACTCAACAAAACCTTCGTGAGATCCGTTAGTATAACAAAATAAATCCTTAACTTTAAGTATTGTTATAAATTGATTCATATTTAATATTGGCATAATTCTACTGTACTCCAACTTCTCCATGGCTTATACCCTCCGATACAATCCATAGATTCATCAAAATAAGCAAACTATGCAACAAAAACAGAATCTGTCTAAAATAGAACAGTCTGTAAAGATTTATTTACAAGCTATACTTCTGTAACTCCAAAAATTCTGAAAAATTAGGAAACGCGGACAATTCATATACCAATACTGTGTAAAAATTTCAGATTTTTCTGACGCTCCAGTACAGAATTAAAATTCCAGCACTGGACGCAAACCTTTCTGTTTTCCAAACAGCATCAATTATACTATCTTCCAAATCATCCCAAAGGCATTAATTGGCACAAACACTAATTAAAACATAAAAAACACAATCATAACAGTGGCATAATTGTTTAAACACACAAGAACAGAAACAAAAAGTAAAAATTTATTTTATTCATTGGGTTGCCTCCCAACAAGCGCTATTGTTTTATGCCCCTAGCTAGGCATAATGCATAGTTTCAAGTATTGTCATCCTTCAAGTTGATTCCATAAGTGCCCCTCATAATGGATTCATAGGGTGCTTTAATTCTTTTCCTAGGGAAGTGTTCCATCCCTTTCTTTAATGGAAATTGAAATCTTATATTACCTTCTTTCATATCAATAATAGCACCAATAGTTCGTAAGAACGGTCTACCAAGTATTATGGGGCAAGACGGATTGCATTCAATGTCAAGTACAATAAAATCAACGGGCACATAATTTCTATTTGAAAGAATAATAACATCATTAATTCTTCCCAATGGCCTTTTAATAGTGGAATCCTCCAAGTGCAAATTAAGAGAACATTCATCTATATTGGTAAAACCTAGCACATCACATAGAGATTTTGGAATTGTGGAAACGCTAGCACCCAAATCACATAAAGCATTACACTCATAATTTTTAATTTTAACTTTAATGGTGGGTTCCCATTCATCATATAATTTTCTAGGAATTGAAATTTCTAGTTCTAGCTTTTCTTCTAACGCTTTCATCATTGCTTCTACAATGTGCTTAGTAAAAGCCTTATTTTGTTCATAAGCGTTGGGTGAATTTAGCATGGATTGTAACAAAGAAATACACTCAATCAAAGAACAACTATCATAGTTAAAATCTTTGTAATCCAAGAGAGTGGGCATATCGCTAGTTAAAGTTTTTACCTCTCCAGACCCACTTTTATCAATTTTTTCATTAAGATTTTCACCCTCCGAATTATGGAGACGCCTCCTAGCTAAAGTTGACTCTTCTTCAGTCCCCTTTTCATCAATTTTTATATGGCTAAACAAGGAATCATTAGATGAAACACCAATCATTTTAATATCTTCATCATTACTACGATAGAAACCGGGAGGAATCGCTTTTTCTAAAAATTCTCATTTAGCTTTTAGCATGGCGGTTCTTTTCTTACTCTCATCCATGGAGACATATAAAGCTTTAATTGATTCATTAATATCAATTTTGGGTGGCAAAATTTTAGTCTTAAGATTTTCCACATCATGGATAATTCTATCAATGCTCCTAGACATATCATCAAGTTTACTTAATTTTTCTTCTATCGTAGTGTTGAAAACTTTTTGAGCATTAATAAATTCTTTAATATAACTTTCAAGATCAGAGGGTATCCTGTTATTATTATTACTATAAGGATTACCATAGGAATTGCCATAATTATTAGAGGAATTTCCAGGAAACGGCCTAGGATTAAAATTACCTCTATAAGCATTATTATTGAAATTGTTTCGCGAGACAAAATTCACATCTACGGGATCATTATTTTGCTCAATCAAGGTGGATAAAGGAACATCATTAAGATCAATAGGAGTATTTTTGATAGCAATCAATTTCATAAGCGCACCAACTTTATCACCCAAAGTACTAATTTGTTCAACATAATTCACCTTTTTACTAGTAGGAACTCTTTCAGTATGCCATTGTGAATAATTTGCCATAATATTATCAAGCAATTTAGTAGCTTCTCCCAATGTAATCTCCATAAAAGTACCACCCGCGGCGGAATCTAAAAGATTTCTAGAAACAAAACTTAATCCCGCATAAATTTTTTGTATGATCATCCACAAATTTAAACCATGAGTAGGGCAATTTCTTATCATTAATTTCATCCTTTCCCAAGATTGAGCAACATGTTCATGATCAAGTTGCTAGAAATTCATAATTTGGTTTCTAAGGGAAATAATTTTCGTCGGAGGAAAATACTTGGTAATAAAAGCATCTTTACACCTATCCCAAGAATCGATACTATTTCATGGTAAAGATGAAAACCAAATTTTTGCACGATCCCGCAATGAGAATGGGAATAATTTTAATTTCACAATATAATTATCCACATATTTTTTTCTTTTGCATATCACACAATTCTACGAAAGTGTTAAGATGGGATGCATCATCTTCATTAGGACTACCAGAAAAATGTTCTTTCATGACAAGATTTAACAAAGCGGCATTAATATCACAAGCCTCCGCACTAGCGACGGGAGGAGCAATCGGAGTACTAATAAAATCATTATTATTAGTATTGGAAAAATCACACAATTTTGTATTTTCTTGAGACTTCGTGGCTACGCAAACAACATAACAAGCAAGCAATCAAGCAAACAAGAAAAAGGCAAACGGAAAATATTTTTGTATTTTTGTAAAAACTTTTTAGAAGTGGGGGAGATGAAAACAAGAGGCAAAGGCAAATAAAATAAATGCAAGGAGATGAAAGTTTTATGCGTAGGTACTTGATAGATGTTGATGATGTGTCCCCGGCAACGACGCCAGAAATTCTTCCTGCTACTTGTGAGCTGCGTTGGGATTTCCCCGAAGAGGAGGGGATGATGCAGTACAGTAGAGATAAGTATTTCCCTCAGTTATGAAACCAAGGTTATCAATCTAGTAGGAGAATCACGCAACAACTCGTTAGCAGTACCTGCACACAAAACAACAAATCCTTGCACCCAACGCAAACAAGGGGTTGTCAATCCCTTGGCGGTCAATTGCAAGATTAAATTGTATGGTGATAGATAAATAGATCGAACAAAAATACAAAATAAAATAAATAAAGTAAAAGTGCAGCAAGGTATTTTTATGATTTTTAATATATAATTTAGATAGACCCGGGGGCCATAGTTTTCACTAGAGGCTTCTCTCTTGAAAATAGCATACGGTGGGTGAACAAATTACTGTTGGGCAATTGATAGAAAAGCAAATAATCATGGTGATATCTAAGGCAATGATCATGTATATAGGCATCACGTCCGAGACAAGTAGAACGACTCCTGCCTGCATCTACTACTATTACTCCACACATCGACTGCTATCCAGCATGCATCTAGTGTATTAAGTTCATGAAGAATGGAGTAACACCTTAAGCAAGATGACATGATGTAGACAAAGTAAACTCACGCATGAATAAACCCCATCTTTTTACCCTTAATAGCAACAATACATATGTGTCATGTCCCTTTCTGTCACTGGGATTGAGCACAGCAAGATCGAACCCATTACAAAGCACCTCTCCCATTGCAAGATAAATCAATCTAGTTGGCCAAACCAAATCAATAGATCGGAGAGAAATACGAAGCTATAATAATCATGCATAAAAGAGTTCGGAGAAAACTCAAATAATATTCATGGATAATCTGATCATAAACTCACAATTCATCGGATCCCAACAAACACACCGCAAAAAGTGATTACATCGGATAGAACTCAAGAACATCGAGGAGAACATTGTATTGAAGATCAAAAGGAGAGAAGAAGCCATCTAGCTACTAACTATGGACCCGAAGGTCTGTGGTAAACTACTCACGCATCATCGGAAGGGCAGCAAGGATGATGTAGAGCCCCTCCGTGATCGATTCCTCCTCCGGCGGAGGACCGGAAAAGGCCTCCAGATGGGATCTCTCGAGAACAGAAGCTTGCGGCGGCGGAAAAAGTATTCCGTGGACTCCTCTGTTGGTTTCCCGATTTTAGAGAATTTATAGAGGTGGAATTAGGTCAAACGGAGCTTCTAGTGTTTGTTATGTCCAGAAAAAAATCTCCAAAAAGTTTCGTGGCATTTGGACTTCGTTTGGTACTGATATTCTGGAAAACCAAAAACAGGCAAAAAACAGCAACTGGCACTGGGCACTAAGTTAATAGGTTAGTCCCAAAAAATGATATATAATTGTTGTAAATGTATATAAAAACATCCAAGATTGATACTATAATAGCATAGAACAATCAAAAATTATAGATACGTTGGAAACGTATCACTCTCGTGCTTCACTTATATCCTAAGAGTAAATTGTTGAATGAATTGAATATCATAAAGTTGAAATTATATGTGCTTCATATGCTTGTCCCATGGGGAGTAGTGACTTCACAAATAAGAAGTATAAGTGGTAAAATTTATTGAAAGTTAGCAAACATAGCATTGGTCACTTGAACAATTCATGAAAGAATGTTGAAGGAAGAGAGATTTCACATATAAATATACTATCTTGGACATCTTCTATGATTGTGAGCCCCCATTAATTATTTTCAAGCTTGATCAAGTAGTTGACGTTGGACAAGGAAGACAACGTAATGAGTTATGTTTGTTTATATTCACATAGAAGTTATATTGCCATGGATCCTCTAACATGTGGTGCTTGCTTAGGATCTTTTGCTAGCCAAAACTTCGTACTAAGTAGAAATACTACTTGTGCATCCAAAAACCCTTAAACCCAATTTCTTGCCATGAGAGTTCACCATATCTACCTATGGATTGAATAAGATCCTTCAAGTAAGTTATCATCGGTGCAAAAAGCAATAAAAATTGCTCCTAAATATGTATGATCTTTTATTGGAAGGGAAAATAAGCTTTGTATGAACTTGTGATGGTGAAGAAATAAAAGCGACAGACTGCATAATAAAGGTTGCTATCACAAGGGGCAATATAAAGAACCGTTCCTTTCCATTAAGAGCTTGCACATCCAAAAATAAAAAGCGCATGAGAACCTCTGCTTCCCTCTGCGAAGGGCCTATCTTTTACTTTTCTGTATTTACTTTTATGCAAGCGTCAGTAATGTTCATTCCTATTCCGCTCTATTTATTCTCTAGTTGGCAAGCATCATGTGGTAGGGAAAGATCCAGGCACATATATCCAGTTGAATATAGGTGATCATGAGTTATTATTGTTGACATTATCCCTGAGATAAATAAGTTGGGAGGTGAAACATTAAGCCCCTATCTTCCTATGTGTTTGACTGAAACGGTTTGTTCTAAAAATATGCTTTGAGTGTCAGCAATCATGGAAGACTAAATGATAGTTGAGTATGTGGAATTTGCTAGATCAAAGCTCTTACATAGACCCTTCCTGAAAATAAGATGAATTGCAATTGTTTGATGACTGAGAACATAGTTTGCTAGTTTTCAAGAAAGTTGATGGTCTATACTTTAAACATGTGAATAGCTTGCTACTTGATCATGAGAGGTTTTATGAGATGAGCTACTGATTATGATATATATTGATACTAGAAAAAGTGATTGAAATTATCATTGATCAAACTTATGCACTATGCTAGCATTCACACTTCATAAATTATTTCTTTTATCATTTACCTACTCGAGGACGAGCAGGAATTAAGCTTGGGGATGCTGATACGTCTCCAACGTATCTATAATTTTTGAAGTATTCATGCCATGTTTATTATAGTTTTGTATGATTTTAATGCACTTTTATATGGATTTTATATGATTTTCATGGACTAACATATTGACCTAGTGCCCAGTGCCAGTTGCTGTTTTCTGCTTGTTTTTGGTTTTCCAGAAAATCCATATCAAACGAAGTCCAAATGCAGCGAAACTTTTTGACGATTTTTTCTGGAAGGAAAGGGACCCAGGAAGCTTCAGGAGAGTACCAGAAGACCCACAGGGGCCCCACAAGCCACCAGGGCGCGCCTAGGGGGGTGGCCGCACCCTGGTGCCTCGTGGGCCCCCTCTGGCCCCACTTCGCGTGATTCCAACGCCAAAAATTCTTATAAATAGCAAAACCCCCAGAAATAACCCTAGAACTTTGACTCCGCCACCGCAAGCCTCTGTACCTCCACGATCTCATCTACAGCCCTTTTCCGGCACCCTGCCGGAGGGGGAAATCATCACCGGAGGCCATCTTCATCATCCCGGCGGTCTCCATGACGAGGAGGGAGTAATTCACCCTCGGGGCTGAGGGTATGTACCAGTAGCTATGTGTTTGATCTCTCTCTCTCTTGTGTTCTTGATTTGGCACGATCTTGATGTACCGCGAGCTTTGTTAATATAGTTGGATCATATGGTGTTTTTCCCCTCTCTATCTTGTTGTGATGAATTGAGTTTTTACCTTTGAGGTTTCACTATTATCGGATTGAATATTTTGGATTTGAGAACACTTGATGTATGTCTTGCATATGGATACCCGTGGTGACAATGGGGTGTTTTATTGATTCACTTGATGTATGTTTTGGCACTCAACTCGCGCATTCCCGAGGTGACACTGGGGTAATCTATGCATAGGGGTTGATGCACGTTTTCGTTCTACTTTCTCCGGTAGAAATCTTGGGGCACTCTTTGAAGTTCTTTGTGTTGGATTGAATATTATGAATCTGAAGTTGTTTGATGCATATCGTATAATCAACTCACGGATACTTGTGGTGACATTGGAGTATCTAGGTGACATTAGAGTTGGTTGATGTGTATCATATGGTGTTATTTTAGTACGAACTCTAGGGTTGTTTGTGACACTTATAGGAATAGCTCAATAGATTGATCAGAAAGGATAACTTTGAGGTGGTTTTGTACCCTACAAACAATTTCATCTTATGTTCTTCGCTTGATAAGAACTTTGGAGTGATTCTTTATCGCACGTTGAGGGATTGTTATATGATTCAACTATGTTAGCACTGTTGAGAGATTGCACTAGTGAAAGTATGAACCCTAGGCCTTGTTTCTAAGCATTGCAATACCGTTTGTGCTCCATTTTATCACTTGCTACCTTGCTGTTTTTATATTTTCAGATTACAAAAACCTATATCTACTATCCATACTACACTTGTATCACCATCTCTTCGCCGAACTAGTGCACCTATACAATTTACCATTGTATTGGGTGTGTTGGGGACACAAGAGATTTCTTGTATTTGGTTGCAGGGTTGTTTGAGAGAGACCATCTTCATCCTATGCCTCCCACGGATTGATAAACCTTAGGTCATCCACTTGAGGGAAAATTGCTACTGTCCTACAAAACTCTGCGCTTGGAGGCCCAACACGAGTCTACAACAATAAGTTGTGTAGTAGACATCAGCCGCGACCGCCCACGTCACCCTCTCTGACACATCGGAGGATGTCCTTGCGCAACCGCGTAGGAAGAGGCCAGCACCCCGGACATATTCTTTATAGAACCTCCTCGATTTCTTTACGAAAACACATTTTGATGCACGATGTCGAATTAATCCTCTATTTTCAGCCCACAACGAGTCCACATCGGCGAAGTGGTCGAGGTCGACGGGCTCCCTCCGCCATTTATGGCGGAGAGCGGGTCGGCTGAGCACACTGCGCCTTCCACGGCCCTTGAAGGGCTGGGGGAGGCGACGTCCTGCCCAATCCCGGCCGCCATCGACACGGGGGTGGGAGTTGGGATCTCTCCGGCCGAGGCCCTCACCTCGGCCGCCAAAAACCAGGGGGAGAAGATTCCCCCGGTTATGGAAGGCGAGCTCCGCCAACCCGAGCCTCCCCTCCGGGCGGCTCCAACATCGCGTAGCAGGCGGAGGTCTCCACCTCCGTCGTCCAGATGAGCAGACCTGAGATGGGTCCGCCTGCCCCTCCTACCCCAGGGCAGGTCTACAAGGGGTGGCCCGAGGAGATGGAGGTGGCTCTGGTGGGCTCCTCGATTGTGGAGGAGCACCGTGCCCTCTTATCGGCACGGCGCTAAGCAGCTTTCGGTCTGTAGAGGCCGGAATGCACGAGGTCTTCAAGGGCCTCCTTAGAGGCTTTGAGGTACGTTTGACATGACTCTATTTATTCCCTTGTTCTATTTACACTTTAGTTTGACACTAGTTCCCTCCAATAGCCCTCTTCGGACATAGCACGGTCCGAAGACTAAAAACTGCCAAAAGTGCACGGGAACGCGTAGCAAGTAGTAGTCCCCGAGCCTTGAGTCGGTTTCGAAGAACGGACTCGAGGGTCGAACTTGGTCGTTTGAATAAAAGTGAAAAGATAGTAGCCCCCGAGACTCTGGTTGGGTATAAAAGAACCAAACAGGGGATTGAAATCGGTTCCCGAAGACTAATATTCTGGTTTGTGCGCAGGCCTCAACTTTGGCTCTGAACGCTAACTCCGAGGAGTTAGCGAAGATGGACCGAAAGCTGAAGCGGTCCGAGAAGGACCTCAATCTAATGCAACGACATATCGAATATGTGACACTCGAACGTTACGGCTTTCGATATGGTTTCAACGTGTACTGATATCAAACTGATGTGATAACAGCTGCAACATCGGAGCTTGAGGCTCTCAAGGCCGAGCTCTAAGAAGCTCGGCGAGAGGCCGAGCAGCAGAAGGCTACGGCGGCGAAGGCCAGCAAGGAGCTAGCCGAAGAGAAAGTAGCTCGCGACAAGGATCAGGCTCGGGTCATTGAAGTCGAGGACACCCTGAAGGGGGTGTATGTTGAACGTGACGCCCTTCAGGAGGACAAGAAGAAGGCAGCCGCTGAGCTCGAAATGCTCAAGGCGGCACAGGCCAAAGTCCAGAGTCAGGCCCGAGCCCACCGTGAGGTGCTCCAGCAAGTGAGGCAAATCACTGCTAGTAAGCCGTACTAACTTCAGTGTGTTTTTGGCCGCAATAGGTTCGCCGAGCTAAATCAACTCTGGCTATCTGCAGAGGCCTTCATGGATCTGCCGAGGAGTGCATCCGACGGCGGCCGTCACTTCGGCGCCCAGGAGGGTCACGCCACGGAGAGGGCGTTCTGGCATCAATTCCAGGCACCGTCGCATCCACCACTGCTCAACGATCAGATGAAGTAGTTGATGGAGCTCTATCGCACGGCGAGGCCGGCGATGGAGGACCTCTGTATCCGCATGTGGCCAACAGAGCCACTGCCGACCAGCTTCTTCGGCCTGGTGGCTCGGCTCCAAGACGCCGGGCCCCAAATCCTGCGTTGGAAGCGGTCAGCATGCTTGGAGGGCGTCTAGCGGGCGTATGCCTACATGAAGACGCATTATACTCACATCAACGCGACGGCCGTTGCTTCGGGACCGCCTGCCGGAAAGGACAGGACGCCAGAGCAATTCATGGCCGAGGTTATGGAGGGTGCTCATATCACAGAGCCCTGTTGCAGCAAAGACACCATGTACTTTTAGTTTACACTTCGGAATGCCGAAGTTTGAATGATGTAACCAAGACAAGTTTTTATTTGAAATGCATTCGGCTTTATGTTCCGACTTGTTCTTGTATATATATTTGTTTTTTGACTCCTGTGCCACCATTGAAACTGAAAGTGACCGGTCGTCGGCTTCAGCCCCCTTGTACAGGATACAAGGGGTGTTTCCATGACACTTGTAACCCTTAGCCGACGTCTCGGTTCCCGAAGGCGGTTAATGCGTGTAGAAACTAGGCAATCGGACCATATCGGTTTTATAACTTTCACTTAGTCGTAGAAGCTTGATTGTGGGAGCTAGTGACTAGCCCCCGGGCTTTGAAGTGTTCATCTTTAGCCGAGGTTTAAACCGTTATCCACTTCGGCTCATTTTAAGAGGGGCCCTTCGTTTAACACGGGTGACCTCCTTCGATCCGTGGTTTAACATACTCATCGGCGTGCCGACCAGTTTATGCATACCAAGACAGTCAGTTTTTGGCTTTCTCCACTAAGGCGGTTTACTATCCGAGATGGACGCGCAATTGCAGTGGTTCTCCCTTTACACACTTAGCCGAATAGAGTGGAAACATAAGAGGTAAGCACAGGAGCCGGGCAACCCAACTATTGACCAAAATCTTGGTTCGAAACTGATTCATATAATGCAACGTCCGAGACGCCGAACTCACAGTTCGGACTTTGAGTCAAGCGCGAGATTTTAAATCGGGCCCCCGGTCTAGAGCCGAGTTCCCAAAAGTGTTTGTATCGTGAGAGCCATCTTTGGCTCAGAGGCAAGGAAGAAAAAGAAAATAACACAAGTATATGCGTGGTGACCGCGAAGGGTCTGTTCTCTTTTATCTTATCAGGTCAAAGCCGTACATGCCGAGCTTTATCAAAGATACATTGTAAAAAAAAGAAAGAAGGAACTAAACAGGGCGGTTATAGTCGGGTTTACATCCATTTTCCTTCCCTGCCGCACGTCTGCACCTTCGTGTTGTTTATCAGCTTGTCCTCGTTTATGGCGAGGCTAGTGCATGTCGCCTGCTACCCCGCATGTACTATGATTTATGCATTCGATATGCGGGTCCTTTGAATAGGTTGTAGCTGTTGCACAATGGTTTACGCCATGTAGATATGCTGCTCCTGTTGGGCCTTTGACAGTGCCCGATAGGTGCACAGGTTTTCGGGTGGGCGCCGCCAGGTTGAGCCGGACGGCGCGTCCTATATTTTTATGCTCCTCGGTCTCCCATGGAATGTTGAGTGCGAAGTTATGTACTCTAGGGACATAGTCTTCAACCAGAGGGAGGGAAACGAGGAGCGTGTGACCCTATTTGGGCTCAGCGTTGGACTGTCCGAGGATGGAAGGGGTACCCCAGACATGCTTTGAAGAGCGAGGTGCACCATTCCCAGATGGAGTACGAGCTGCCTCCTCAGATGCCTGAACCTCGGCTGCGAAAGTTGCGGTCTGTTCCTCTGTGCCGAGGGAACGTTCGGTGTTGCCATTTACTGTGATAACACCATTTGGTCCTGGCATCTTTAGCTTTAGGTATGCGTAGTGCGGGACCACGTTGAAGCGAGCGAATGCAGTTCGCCCAAGCAGTGCGTGGTAGCCACTGTGGAAGGGGACAATGTCGAAGATCAAGTCTTCACTTCGGAAGTTTTCGGGAGATCCGAATACTACCTCCAATGTGATTGCTCCCGTGTAGCGTGCTTCGACGCTAGGTATGACACCCTTAAAAGTGGTAGTGATGGGCTTGATTCTCGATGGATCGACGCCCATTTTCCTAATCTGATCAGGTTGAGGCTGCTACCTCCGTCCATAAGGACGCGTGTCAGGTGGAATCCATCGATGATCGGGTCCAAGACCAGAGCCGCCGATCCTCCATGACGGATACTGGTCGGATGGTCGTGTTTGTCGTAGGTGATCGGGTAAGCCGACCACGGATTGTACTTTGGGGCCATGGGCTCTAGGGCATAGACATCCCGAAGTGCTCGTTTCCTCTCCTTTCGAGGGATGTGAGTGATGTAAATCATGTTCACGCCCTTTACGTTGGGAGGGAACTGTTTCTGGCCTCCATTGCTCGGCCGTTGAGGTTCATCCTCGTCCTCACTACGGGGCTGGCTTTTGCTTTGCCCTTCTGCTGCAACTTATCCTGCCTACTTGAAAACCCAGCAGTTCCGGTTGGTGTGGTTGGCGGGTTATCTGAGGTTCCGTGGATTTGGCAAGGCCTGTCGAGGATTTTATCGTGCTGGCTCGGGCCGTCTTTATTACCTTTAAAGGGCCTCTTTTTTTGTCTGGTCCTGGGGCCACTGAACCCTGCATTGCCTGCGGCGTCCTCGGTGTCGCTGCTATCGTTCTTGTGCCTGCACTTATTCTTGTTACACCTGGGCTTGCCGTTGCCATCGCATGTTTCCGAGGTGCCGGCCTCGCCGTTGTGGGAGCTGCGAGCCAACCAACTATCCTCTCCCGCGCAAAAATGGGTCATGAGGGAAGTAAGGGCCGCTATTGTCCTCGGCTTGTCTTGCCTGAGCTGTCGTGCAAGCCATTCGTCCCGGATACTGTGCCGAATGGCGAAAATTGCTTCTGCGTCGGGGCAGTCTACTATCTGGTTCTTTTTAGTTAAGAACCGATTCCAAAATTTTCGGGCCGACTCGCCGGGCTGTTGAATAACGTGGCTGAGGTCGTCGGCATCCGGAGGTCGGACATAAGTGCCTTGGAAGTTTGCCTGAAAGGCATCCTCGAGTGCTTCCCAGCGCCCAATGGAGTGAGGGGGGAGGCTGTTAAGCCAGTGCCTTGCTGGCCCCTTGAGTTTGAGTGGCAAGTACTTGATGGCGAGGAGATCGTCTCTGTGAGCCATGTGGATGTGGAGGAGGAAATCCTCGATCCATACGGCTGGATCGGTCGTCCCATCGTATTGTTCAATGCTTATGGGTTTAAACCTGTCCGGGAACTGATGCTCCATTACCTCGTCTGTAAAACAAATCGGATGTGTGGGCCCTTGAAATCGAGCCGTATTATGCCGGGTGTCGGGAGACATCCGTGCATATGCCTGCTCCCGAGCCCTACCGCGCTTGTCCAACCAGGCCTCGTAGCCGTCGAGTCCGGCTGGCGCGCGTCCCCTCGACCCGTAAATGGATCGAGGAGGGGCTCGATTTGCTTCTAGCCTTCTACGTGCATCGTAGGGCTCGGGGTAGTCAACAGGATCCTTGTCGTAATGACGTGTGGTTGTTTGGGGAGTCATGTGTTCCCCTGTTGGCCTGTCGCGCCCTCTAGGGGGTAGGTCAGGTTCGTCGGCACGACCACATGTTAAAAGCACGTTGTCGGTTACCTCATCATCGAATTCCGGTAGTAAGCGTCGACGTAGGTGGGATTTGGAGGCGGTCTCACGCCGGTCTTCGAAATCTTGTTCGGCTGCGAGGACATCCACCTACTTGTCGTTGAGCTCGTTCTGATCGGCGTGCAGCTGTTGCTGCTTCTTTTTCATGCTCCTGGCGGTTTCCACTAGCCGCCTTCTAAACCGCTCTTGCTCGTATGGGTCTTCGGGGACTATGAAGTCCTCGGGTCTGAGGCTCACATCATCCTTGGATTCAGGTAAGTAGTTGTTGTCGCCCCCGTCGAAGAGATCGTCAGATTCATCATCTTCAGGTGTTGCCGCGGGGCTGTTCTGCCTTCCTGGGGAGGCTTGAATTTCCTCTCCCTGGTCATCGGCGCCGTCAGCCGTGGTGCCGTTGTCAGTAGCACCCATGTTGTGCCCGCTTTGGTCACCCCCAGTACCTTTTGGCTGCCGGCGTCGACGTCTCGGAGGGTTCCTAGGGGTGTCGACCATATAGACATCGTAGGTAGATGTAGCGGTCCATCTGCCCATATGAGCTGAGGGTGGGGCCGCTTCTGGTGTAACGTCGACATCTTCGTCCATGTCGGTGGCCTCTTCGGAGGCATAGTCCAACGCATCGGTTAAGTCATCGTCCGTGGCGACTAAGTGGGTGGTGGGTGGGACGTAAATTTCCCTGTCATCGGTTTTAAGTCCGATCTTGTCATAGACCGAGGTTGAGATCGATAACCTCTGAATGCGATCCAGCATCTCATTAAGTTGAGAAAGATCCTCGGAATCCATGGCCTGGCTATATGCCGGGCTGACCTGAAGCGTGATTCGCGAGTAGCTTGATGCGGCCTCGGTGTGTGGGTCGGCCAGGGCTGATCCCTGGCCGTTTACAAGGGAGGTCGGATCCGAGCTTGATGTTGGGTCCGTGTTCGGGATTGACTCAAGGTCCTCGCTCGGTGAGAGAATAAGGTCCACGCCCGAGTCAAGGCTCGGCATAGCAGCGATCGGTTCCGTGCTCGAGGCCGGACCTACCACGGGGTTGGATCTGTGGCTCAGATCCGAAGTTGGTTCCGCGGTTGCGCCTACGGAGGCCGAGGAGTTCTCAATCCGACCTGGTATCTAGCTGGAGAGGACAAGCTCACCGCGCGAATCCGTGGTGTATTCCAAGCTCCCAAACATGATGGATTGGTCCGGGGCAAAATTCTCGATGCGGCCAAGATGGCCCGTCGAGTCGGCGTGCAGAACAATGCTGCCAAACGCAAAGAGCTGGCCAGGGACGAAGATGTCACTGCAGCCGAAGTCGCAGTTGATCTGCAGATGAGCCATTGATCCTTCACTCGATCACACAGCGAAACTCTCAATGAAAGCACCAATGTCAGTACTAAAACCGGCAGACCTCGGGGTAGGGGGTCCCGAGCTGTGGATCTCGGATCTATGTTAACAGGGGACGTAGGAGACAGTGTTTACCCATGTTCGAGACCTCTCGAAGAGGTAAAACCCTACGTCCTGCTTTGATTATATTGATGATGATGTATCGAGTACAAGCTTGATCTACCTCGAGATCGTAAGTTTGTGTTATAACCCTAAGGCTAGGAGGTTGTGATTGTGTTCCTCCCCTCTACAGACTAAACCCCTCAGTTTATATAGATGCTGGGGGTACCTAGGGTTACACATGGTCGGTTGCCCATCTAGGGATACATACGCCGGCGGCCGATGCTGTCCTTGGAGTACACGTCAAGTCTTCGGCAGAGTCCATCTTGATCACACCAGACTGCGAGGCGGCCGGAGTCCTTTCTTATAAGAATGATGGGCCATAGGTTCGGCCCATGGACTGTAGTCAACTAGGTTGGTACCCCCTAGCCCAGGACACCGTCAATACTATTGTTTGATCTAGAAAGATCAAACAAATAGTAAAAGATCCAAAAGGATTAAAATAAATTGAAGAATAATGTTTGAACTGTCATCACAATCATTCAGAAAAAATTATTTCACAATATAGAAAAAATAAAAAGACAAAAATTCAACAACTTCACATTACGATAACCACAAATTACACAAATAAAGTTCAAACAATAACTGTCATAGAATTTGTACAATCTTTTACACAGATGGCAACATCCAATCAATTCTTTACAGACATTAGTACCAAATCACCACAAAGTATCCATATTATCTTAAAACGATCACCGCAAAGTATTCATATCATCTTACAACGAATATATTTGAAAAATAAAATGCTTCAGAACTTTAAGAGTTCTACACCATCGCAAATCTTCAGACATTGCACACTTCTACTTCATCAGAAAATCTTCCACTTTGCATACTTCGAAAATCTTTAACAGAAATAGCAAATTCATTGATATTCAAAACTCCATTCAAAGCTTCATCACCACCTATACAATGAAAACATAGAGGAATAACAATTAAAAGTCACTCTAAAAAGTGAAGGAAAAAATCATCTCAGCGTGCTCATGATAAAATGTAAAAAGTAAAAGTAATAACAATTAACCTAACCTACGCATGCTTATGATAAAAACCCTAGGCATAGATCCCTCACATGTACAAAAATCATCTCAAAGAAAATTGCATATGACATCTACCAGCAAGTACAAATTTCAGTAGTTGCACATTATTATTTCGGGTAACCAATCTAAAAGGTTCTTATGAAAGAAAGGAAAACACTAACCAAAAACCGAACAGAATTGTACAAAAGGACACTTACTTAAGAACTACTAATCAAGTATATGATTCTTTGCTTCAGTAAGACTGTTGTGTTCGGTGAAGAGCATTTCATTAGCCAACTTAATTCATAGATCGAGAATATCATCATCACTTATGAAATCATGCATCTTTACCCTAGGCTTCCAGTGCTTTAAGTACATTGACAGATGGATACCACAGTCAAACCTGAATGAACAACAAAAAGGAAACAAAAAACATGAACATTAAGTATAAATTTCAATCAGAATGAAAGCTTGCAAAGTTAATTCAAGAAATAATCTCATCTAATCCAAGGGCAATGTTTAAGCTAGGCATGCTCATGATGAAAAAAGCGCTAACTATAACAACACATAAATATCTCCAGGAATATTGCACAACAAAAATGCAGAACTTGCTCAAGACATCTCCAAGCAAGAACGGATTTCAGTAGTCGCACGCTATATTCTCAGGTAGCCAAACTACAATGATCTAATCAAAGAGCAAATGTTTTCAGCAAAAAAGGTGAAGACTAACCAAAACCTAACCTAAGCATGATCATGATAAATCCGCAAGCATTCATCGCTCAGAACATTACACAAACATCTACAAAAAAAAATATTGCACAACAAAACTGTAGAACTTGCACATGACATGTACATGCAAGTACAAAATCCAGTAGGAATCACATTATTATTCCAGGTAACCAATCTAAAAGACTCTTATGAAAGAAAAACACTAACCAAAAATCTAACCTAAGCATATACATGATAAATTGCACAAGAAAACTATAGAAATTTACAAAAAAGATCTCAAAGAAAATTGCACAGGAAAACTATAGAAATTGGACATGACATGTACAAGCAAGTACTCAGAATGAAAGCTTGCAAAGTTAAGTTGTAAGCATAAAAGTACTTATTGCTTTGCTTAGGAACTTTTGCAAAGTGCAGACCCCATGTACTCCAATCTTTAATTTGCTTCGAACCAAACATGGTCCAAACTCTTTTAAAATTTGGAATCTACAAAATTACACAAAACGTAGAAAAAGAAGAATGTTAAGGCAACCCAAAAGATGAACATAAAAAAATTTAGAAATCAAAAGCACTAACCAGTATGCTCAACACATGTTTGAGTAATGGACTATCCTGATCATAAGCCGAATCCAAGATAACAAAGGTTTCATGTTGGAAAAGAACAACAAAATCAAACCAGTGTTTCTGGTATAATGTTGGGAAATGAACCTACAAATAATAAACATAAAAAAACATTAACCATTCAACACCACATATTAAATATAAAAAAAGTAGAAACTGATCCAATGGATTTCACATCATTTGAAACTTTGAAAACATGCAAAATCTAGTTCCACAAAAACCACAAATTACAATATCAAATAACTGAACTTACAAATTGCACAATTACCTTATTAAAATTGCACAAAATAACAACGTGCAACTATATAAATAAAGTATACATAAACAATCTGATTTCATGAAACAAGTATGACCACAAATTAAGGAAGCTAGTTAAGTCCAAACATGCATCTCCATGATAAATGGATGACATAAGTAGTACCACCACTAAGCAGAGTTTGGCTCAAGCAAAAAATATATAATATAAATTAAAACAATCATGGTACAACATAATTATTTGAATACCAAATGCAAATTGCAGAACATCGTAACAGAAATTACATAATGATGATAACAACAACTGCAAGAACAACAAGGGTGAAACAACAACCCTGGAAGATAGACGGTTAGAAATCACATACAAAAACATTGGGAAATGTGAACATTAAAATTGCACGGCTAACCTCGTCGCAAGATATGATATAGTCATCATAAGAGAATCATCAAGGATTAGTCAAGAAAGCTCATGCCCTTGCATGCATCCAAGCGAGTTTCTAGCTCACGTTGGAAGCATCAATGATATTCAACTCACTTCTCAAGTGGCAAAATATCTTCTCATCAAGAGGTTTAGTGAAGATATCCGCCAATAGTTTGTCGGTACGAACATGCTTAAGGTCAATGTCACCTTTAGCAACATGATCTCGAATAAAGTGATGACAAACTTCAATATGCTTAGTTCGAGAATGTTGCACGGGATTGTGTGCAATCTTAATATCACTCTCATTGTCACATAGTAATGGTACATGTCTCACATGCACGCCATAGTCCTTAAGAGTTTGTGTCATCCATAGTAATTGAGCACAACATGATCCCGTGGCAATGTATTCCGCTTCGGCGGTAGATAGAGATACCGAGTTTTGTTTCTTGGAGGACCAAGACACAAGAGATCTACCAAGAAATTGACATGTACCCGAAGTGGATTTTCTATCAACCTTGTCTCCGGCATAGTCTAAATCAGAATAGCCAACAAGATTAAAAGAAGATCCTTTGGGATACCAAATGCCAAAGTTTGGTGTATGTAACAAGTATCTCACAATTCTTTTCACGGCCTTAAGATGACACTCTTTTGGTGCCGCTTGGTATCGTGCACACATGCACACTCTTAGCATAATGTTGGGACGGGAGGCACATAGATGTAGCAATGAACCAATCATATATCGATAAACCTTTTGATCAACTGGTTTTCCATCCTTGGTCAAGTCAAGGTGTCCACTCGTGGGCATGGGGGTTTTCATACCTTTACTTTCTTGCATGTTGAACTTCTTGAATAATTCCTTGGTATACTTTGTTTGAGAAACAAAGGTACCCTCCTTAGTTTGCTTGATTTGCAAACCAAGAAAGAATTTGAGTTCACGCATCATAGACATCTCATATTTCTTCGACAACAACCTTCCAAACTTTTCACTAAAAGAGGGATTAGTAGATCCAAAGATAATGTCATCAACATATATTTGGCATACAAATAGTTCTCCATTAACCCTCTTAGTGAACAAAATTGAATCAATTTTCCCAATTTCGAAACCCTTTTCAAGAAGAAACTTTGTCAAGCATTTGTACCAAGCTCTAGGGGCTTGTTTGAGACCATAAAGAGCTTTACAAAGTTTATAAACGTGGTTAGGTTTCTTGGGATTAACAAAGCCGGGAGATTGTTTAACATAAACTTCCTCCTCAATTTCACCATTCAAGAAAGCAATTTTAATATCCATTTGGTAAAGAGTGATATCATGGTGATTGGCATAAGCAAGTAAAATGCGAATGGACTCAAGTCTAGCAACGGGGGCATATGTCTCACCATAGTCCATACCTTCGACTTGTGTGTAACCTTGTGCTACGAGACGAGCCTTGTTGCGTACAACTTGTCCATCTTCATCTTGCTTATTTCGAAACACCCATTTGGTTCCAATGAAGTTTTGCTCATCTTTAGGCTTCTCAACAAACGTCCAAACTTGATTCCTCTCAAAGTTGTGTAGCTCCTCATGCATTGCATTTACCCAATCGGGATCCTTGAGAGCTTCTTCTACCTTCAAAGGTTCAACACTAGAGATGAATGAGTAATGCTCACAAAAGTTAGCTAAACGAGATTTAGATCGAGTGATTCTCCCGGATTGGATATCTCCAAGTATTTGTTCGACGGGATGATTCTTGTCAATTCTTGCTCTAACTTGAGTTGTGGTGTGGCTTCATCATCATCATCATCTTCTTCATTGCTGTTGTCGTTGTTCGCTTGTGGAGGTGGAGAAGGAGGTTGAGGTGGATCATCTTGTCGCACTTCCTCATTCCCTTCGTCTTGACGTGTTCCACTTGTGGATGCCTCCATGTCAACTTGTGGTTCACCTTGACGTGAGGTTGGGGCTTCCACTTGAATGGACGAAGTACTCTCCTTTACCTCCACGGGACGAATCTTGCCAATAGACAAGTCTTGGATTGCTTCCGATGGTTCTTGATCTCCTACATCAATTGGCAATTTCTCAACTTGCGAGCCGTTAGTCTCATCAAACTTCACATCTACCGTCTCTTCAACTTTTCGAGTGAAGTTGTTGTAGACACGGTAGGTGTGAGAGTTCGATCCATAACCAAGTAGAAAACCTTCATGAGACTTAGGAGCAAATTTTGAACGACGATGCTTATCAAGAATGTAATATTTTGAGCCAAATAATCGAAAGTATCCAACTTGTGGTTTGTTACCGGTGAGTAGTTCATACGCCGTTTTACCAAGAAGCTTGTGAAGATAGAGTCGATTTGTAGCATGACAAGCTGTCTCAACCGCTTCCGCCCAAAAGTGTTTTGGCGTCTTGTATTCATCAAGCATTGTCCTTGCCATCAATAAGAGTCCGGTTCTTCCTCTCAACAACTCTGTTTTGTTGAGGTGTGTACGTAGCCGAGAACTCATGTGAAATGCCTTCCTCATCAAGAAAGGTATCCACATTGGCGTTCTTGAACTCCGTTCCATTGTCACTCCGAACCGTCTTGATCTTCACTTCAAATTGATTTTGGGCCTTCCTAGCGAAGTTTTTGAAGATCTTTTGTACCTGCGATTTGTCATCGACAAAGAACACCCACGTAAATCTGGAAAAATCATCAACAATGACCAAACCGAAGGAGTTACCACCAAGACTTTTATAGGCATTGGGACCGACGAGATCCATATGAAGTAGTTCGAGTGGTCTCCTTGTGGTCATGATGTTCTTCACGGGATGACTTCCTCCAACTTGTTTTCCTGATTGGCAAGCACTACAAAGTCTATCCTTGTGAAAGATAACATCTTTCACACCAAGAATATGATCTCCCTTAACAAGTTTATCAAGATTACGCATGCCAACATGTCCAAGTCTTCTATGCCATAACCAACCTTTAGAAGATTTAGCAATTAAACATGTACGAGGTTGGGCTCTCTTAGTGAAATCAACAATGTATAGATCACCTCTACGAATGCCGGTAAAGACCATATTATGATTATCTCGACAAAACACTTGGCAATCTACTTCGGTAAATAGAAAATTGAAACCAAAGTCGGCTAGTCTAGATACGGAAAGAAGATTGTGACCAAGAGATTCAACAAGCATAACATTTTGAATGGAGCTATCATTGGATATGGCCACCTTACCAAGGACAAATACCTTACCCTTGGAGTTGTCTCCAAAAGTCACATACTTGTGTGGACCATCATTTTTTGCAAGCTCACGAAACATGTCTCTATCACCGGTCATGTGATCGGTACATCCACTATCGAGAATCCATTCTTTTCCTCCGGCCATGTAATCTCGAAGGTTTGCCATGAGACTAAGATTCCTCATAGTCTTCTCATATTCGATGTCGAATTCTTCGTCCTCATCATAATAGCCATGCTCAACATTATCTCATCAACATGTATGTGATCATCACCTAGGGCAATGAATTCATTAGTTTCATGATCATGACAATGTTCAAGTTTATGAATTCTAATGGCTTCTGTGATAATGTTACTAATGGTTTTAGCATCTCCTTTAGCACGCATAAGATCACGTAGCTCAAATAAGCAGTCATCAAAGTTAGGATCACTAGGCTTCATCTTGTGAAAAGCAATAGTCTTATGAAGAATCTCATCAAGATTCTTTAAAGAATAGTTGGGATATCGCTTTTCCAAGTCATTCCATAGAGTATAGGCACACTCAAAGTTTTGCATACAACCAAGCACAACTTTAGGTAATCCTCTAATGATAAGATTGATAGTTCTAAGATTACGAAGCATGTCAATTTCCTCTTCATGAGTGGGATGTAAGGGATCAATGGGAGGCACATAAGGATTATGAATATACTTGCTCAAGTTAAATTCATCAAAGATATCAAGCATCTCATCCTTCCAAAAGTGATAGTACTCCCCATTGAGAATAGGCACTCTACATCTAAGACTCCCCAAAGTAGACACATCCATCTCCCTCCAATGGTGATTAAACCAAAGCAATGGAGACCAAAGATCTGATACCAATTGTTGGGTCGAGGAGATAGGTCTAGAGGGGGGGTGAATAGACTCTTAACCAACCAAAGATGCAGTTTTTAGTTCTCTTGGAATTTAGGTAGATTTTGGCACTTGTTAAGATATCAGCGAGACTTTCTACACATGCATATCTAGAGATTAAGCAGCGGAAAAAGTAAAGCATGCAAATGTGCAGAAAGTAAATGGGTAGAGAAAAGAAGATCAAACGCAATGAAGACACGGTGGTTTTTGGCATGGTTCCGATAGGTGGTGCTATCGTACGTCCACGTTGATGGAGGCTTCAACCCACGGAGGGTAACGGTTGCATGAGTCCACGGAGGGCTCCACCCACGAAGGGTCCACGAAGAAGCAACCTTGCCTATTCCACCATGGCTTCCGTCCACGAAGGACTAGCCTCACTCGGGGTAGATCTTCACGAAGTAGGCGATCTCCTTGCCCTTACAAACTCCTTGGTTCAACTCCACATAATCTTGGAGGCTCCCAAGTGACACCTACCCAATCTAGGAGACACCACTCTCCAAAAGGTAACAAATGGTGTGTTGATGATGAACTCCTTGCTCTTGTCCTTCAAATGATAGTCTCCCCGACACTCAAACACTTCCTCACAGATTTGGATTTGGTGGAAGAAAGATTTGAGTGGAAAGCAACTTGGGAAAGGCTAGAAATCAAGGTTCAAATGGTAGGATTGGAATATCTTGATCTCAACACATGAGTAGGTGGTTCTCTCTCAGAAAGTGTATGGTGGAAGTATAGGCACGTTCTGATGGCTCTCTCTTAGAGTAGGTGGTGGTGGAGGGGTATAAATAGCCTTCACCTAAAATCCAACCGTTACAAGCCTTTGACCCAACTCGGTGACACCGACATGAAATCTCGGTGAGACCGACTAGTGTAAAAGACATGAACGTTAGGCTTTTTGGTGGGACCGATCAAAACATCTCGGTGAGACCAAAGTGCAATGGCTAGGGCAAGACCACGTTTCGGTAATTCTGATTATTTCAACTCGGTGATTCCGAAGTGAAATAATGGCGTTACAGCAACTTGGTCCGGCCATCTCGGTGGGACCGAGATCCTTTTCGGTTGCACCGAAGTGTTAGGGTTTTGGCTGTGGCAGTGGAGTGATCATCTCGGTGAGTCTGGAGTAGATGTTATCGGTGGGACCAAAATGATGAATTAGGGTTTTGGACAGATGTGTTTTGGAGCAATATCACTGAACACTTTGAGGAACAACCTCATCAACAATACCTCATCCCCTTTTAATAGTATTGGCTTTCCTAAGGGACTCAATGTGAACTTGGATCACTAAAATGAAAATGAAGAGTCTTGTGGATGCCAAACTTGTCCCTGACATTTTGAAGGGTTCCACATCTTCTTGTCCCTGCCATGCCATTGTTGAACTTGTCTGAAATACTCTAGATAAAGGCATTAGTCCAACAACATGTATGTTGTCATAGATTACCAAAACCACCAAGGGAGCAAATGTGCTTTCAGAATAAGAATAAGAAAAACTATAAATGAAATGAAATTCAAACAGAGTCAACAACAACAATGAAATACAAAATAAATCACCTGAGGGATTACAGAAGTTGATGGAGTAGAAACAGGAGTGAATGGTAGCGTGTGCATATGGATAGGAGTTTGCTAATACTACGAGACCTATTGAAACAAAGTAAAAATATATAAATTTAGAACTTGGACATACATATCTCACAGAGCCGAGAACTTGCATCATGTAAACAAACTTGCAGATAACAAATATATAAGTTAGAATAGACAAAGGCGAGCAACTATATGAACTAATATAGCAACTACATAGACTAACATACAGAAAGTATATTAATCATAAACAAAAAAAGTCAAAGAGATACAAACCTGCTCACTGATGACCCACAAGTATAGGGGATCAATCGTAGTCCTTTCGATAAGTAAGAGTGTCGAACCCAACGAGGAGCAGAAGGAAATGAAAAGCGGTTTTCGGCAAGGTATTTTCTGCAAGCACAGAAATTATCGGTAACGAGTAGTTTGATAGCAAGATAATTTGTAACAAGTGACAAGTAGCAATAGTAACAAAGAGTGCAGCAAGGTGGCCCAATCCTTTTTGTAGCAAAGGACAAGCCGGAACGATCTCTTATAATAAGCAAAACGTTCTCGAGGACACATGGGAATTTCATCTAGTCACTTTCATCATGTTTGTTTGATTCGCGTTCGCTACTTTGATAATTTGATATGTGGGTGGACCGGTGCTTGGGTGCTGTTCTTACTTGAACAAGCCTCCCACTTATGATTACCCCCTCACGCAAGCATCTGCAACTACAAAAGAAGAATTAAGATAACTCTAACCATAGCATTAAACATATGGATCCAAATCAGCCCCTTACGGAATAGCGCATAAACTAGGGTTTAAGCTTCTGTCACTCTAGCAACCCATCATCTAATTACTACTCCACAATGCATTCCCTTAGGCCCAAATATAGTGAAGTGTCATGTAGTCGACGTTCACATGACACCACTAAGAGAATCAACAACATACATATCATCAAAATATCGAACGAATACCAAATTCACATGATTACTTATGACAAGACTTCTCCCATGTCCTCAAGAACAAAAGTAACTACTCACAAACCATATTCATCTTCAAGATCAGAGGGGTATTGAATAGCATATTGGATCTGAACATATAATCTTCCACCAAATAAACCAACTAGCATCAACTACAAGATGTAATCAACACTACTAGCAACCCACATGTACCAATCTGAGGTTTTGAGACAAAGATTGAATACAAGAGATGAACTAGGGTTTGAGATGAGATGGTGCTATTGAAGACGTTGATGAAGATTGGTCCTCCCACGATGAGAGGATCGTTGGTGATGTCGATGGCTCCGATTTCCCCCTCCCGGAGGGAAGTATCCCCGGCGGAATGGCTCCGCCGAAGAGCAAAAGTGCTCCTGCCCAAGTTCCGCCTCGAGACGGCGGCGCTCCATCACAAAATTCTTCTTCTTATTTTTTCTAGGGCAAATGGGCTTATATACCAGAAAATGGGCACCGGAGGCTGGCCAGGGGCCCCACAAGCCACCAGGGCGCGCCTGGGGGGGAGGGGTGGCGCGCCCTGGTGCCTTGTGGGCACCTGGGTGGCCCCCTCTGGTATTTCTTTCTTCCAGTATTTTTTATTTATTCCAAAATAAATCTCCGTGAAATTTCAGCTCATTTGGAGATGTGCAGAATAGGTATCTCTGACATAGCTTTTTCAGGTCCAGAATTCCTGCTGTCGGCAATCTCCCTCCTTGTGTAAATCTTGCATATTAAGAGAGAAAAGGCATTAGAATTGCTCCACAAAGTATTATATTGATTAAAAATACTATAAATAACAGAAGTAAAACATGATGCAAAATGGACGTATCAACTCCCCCAAGCTTAGACCTCGCTTGTCCTCAAGCGAAAGCCGATATCGATAATCATGTCCACATGTTTAGAGAGAGAGGTGTCGATAAAAACAAAATACGGACATAGTAGCATCATGATCATTATTATAATAGCAATATTTATTATCATAAAACTTCTCATGAGCAAGTAACAATTCATCACAACAACGAAGTATAAGGCATAAACTTTCTTGAAAACTAACAAACTATGTTCTCAGTCAACAATGCAATTGCAATTCATCAGATTTTCAGGAAGGGTCTCATGTAGGAGCTTTTTAGCAAGTCCACATACTCAACCATCATATAGTCTTCTATGATTGCTAACACTCACAACATATATATGGAGCAAAAAGTTCCAACCAGACACAAAGAAAGATAGGGGCTTATTATTTCGTCTCCCAACTTATTCACCTCAAGGGTGATGTTAACAATAATAACTCATGATCACTCATATCCAACTGGATATATATGCCTAGATCTTTCCCCACCACATGATGCTTGCAAAAGAGAAAAATAAAAAAAGAATAGAGGAGAACACTATTGACTCTTGCATAAAAGGTAAATACATAAAAGTAAAAGATAGGCCCTTCGCAGAGGGAAGCAGAGGTTGTCATGCGCTTTTTGTTGTTGGATGCACAAGCTCTTAATGCAAAGGAACGTCACTTTATATTGCCCCTTGTGATAGCAACATTTATTATGCAGTCCGTCGCTTTTATTTATTTGCCATCACAAGTTCGTACAAAGCTTATTTTCCCTTACAATAAAAGTTCATACACATTTAGAGGCAATTTTTATTGCTCTTTGCACCGATGCAACTGACTTGAAGGATCTTATTCAATCCATAGGTAGATATAGTGGACTCTCATGACATGAAATTGGGTTTAAGGGTTTTTAATGCACAAGTAGTATCTCAACTTGGTGCGGATTTTTGGCTAGCAAAGATATTGAGCAAGCACCACATGTTGAAGGATCTATGACAATATAGCTTCTATGTGAATATAAGCAAACATAATTCATTACGTTGTCTTCCTTGTCCAACGTCAACAATTTGACATAAAATACTTAATGGGGGCTCACAATCATAAAAGATGTCCAAGATAGTGTATTTGCATGTGAATCTTCTCTTCCCTATTAATTTTTTCATGAATTGCATCATTGACTAATGCTATGCTTGTTAACTTCCAATAAATTTTACCACTTATACTTTTCTTTATGTAATGTCATTACTTTCCATAAGATTAGCATATGATCTTTTTCATTATTTTCATTGCTAGGATTGAAACATAAAAGTAAAGAAGCAAAAACTCAAACTACTCTTTATTATATAACTCTCAACTCAATTACATAGATAGATAGATTATGAAACTAGCACTCGAAAATAGATCATACTAAACTTTTATTCAACTAAATCACGAAATAACTAAGGATCGAACTAAAAGTAGGTAAAGATAGCAAAGGTGATGGTGATACGATACCGGGGCACCTCCCCCAAGCTTGGCACAAGCCAACGGGAGTGCCCATACCCATGTACTCAAGTTTCCTTCTTCGGTGATGGTGGTGGTGATGAAGTGGTGGGCTTGTCCTCCGACTTCCATGGCATAGGTTCCCCATCATAAAAATATGAACGAGTCTCCAGAGTCCTGAAACTTGCAGCTAAACTCATACCTTTTAATCTTGCCTCATACTCATAATTTTGGTTTTGAAGATCATAGATTTGGCCTTGGAGATAGTCGATTCGTTAATTGAGCTTGAAGATGATGTCCCCCATCGATTGGCCATCCACCTTGTGATCACGGGTGAATTCCGTGATCATGGAGTGGTTGGCGCTGAGTCCATGTTCTACCATCCCTTGGCACTTGAAGATCTCCTGCTCCACCGCTTCGAGTCTGGACTCCACGCTCCCGGTCTTCTTGGGTCCTTGAACATCCCGGATGTGAAGCACCCCCTCATGCATCTCAATGGCTTGAGGGTGTTTCATCACCTCCGGTAGGTAGGGGTTGATGACCTTCTCGAAGAACTTGTCCTTGGAAGAGCTTGGTGGAGCCATAGCGATCTAGATCTGTCAGAAAAATAGCACGAAACAAGAACAGAGGAGATTTCTACGATACAGTGGTCAAAATGTCCGGGAGTATATATAAAGAATTTTTATCTTGCAAAACAAGTAATCCAGAAGAAAACGGAGTCGGGAAGGCTCACGAGGGGCCCACGAGCCACCAGGGCGCGCCTGGGGGGGTGGCGCGCCCTGGTGCCTCGTGTGTCCCCTCGGCTATTTCTTATTTTTGTATTTTTTCTAATATTCCAAAACTGACAGAAAGTATTTTGAGAGAATTTTTGGAGTCGGTTTACTTACCGTATCACATACCTCTTCCTTTTCAAGGTTCTGGAGTGTTCTGGAAGGTCTCTCTTATGTATTCCTCCGGTGTAATTGTTTCAATAATATTGGTTTCAACATTAATGGGAGTACCTGAAATATAGTGCTTAAATCTTTGCCCATTCACCACTCTCGGATTAGTCCCTTCGGAGTTGTTTATTTTGATGGCTCCGGAGCGATAAACTTCTTCAATGATATACGGTCCTTCCCATTTAGAGAGAAGTTTTCGTGCAAAGAATCGCAAACGAGAATTGTACAATAGAACTTGCTCACCCACTTTGAATTCCCGTTTTTGAATTCTTCTATCATGCCATCTTTTAACTTTTTCTTTAAACAATTTGGCATTTTCATAAGCTTGGGTTCTCCATTCATCTAATGAGCTAATATCAAATAACCTCTTTTCACCGGCAAGTTTAAAATCATAATTGAGTTCTTTAATTGCCCAATATGCTTTATGTTCTAACTCAAGAGGTAAATGACATGCTTTTCCATAAACCATTTTATAAGGAGACATGCCCATAGGATTTTTTATAAGAAGTTCTATAAGACGATAATGCATCGTCAAGTTTCTCAGACCAATTCTTTCTAGATCTATTGACGGTTTTTTGCAAAATTAATTTTATTTCTCTATTGCTCAATTCTACTTGACCACTAGATTGAGGGTGATAGGGAGATGCAATTCTATGGTTGACATCATATTTAGCAAGCAGTTTACGGAATGCACCATGAATAAAATGTGAACCACCATCAGTCATTAAATATCTAGGGACTCCGAACCTCGGGAAAATAACTTCTATTTTAATAGAAGTGTTATGATCAGCACTACTAGTTGGAATAGCTTCTACCCACTTAGTAACGTAATCAACAGCAACTAAAATATGAGTATACCCATTAGATTTAGGAAAAGGTCCCATATAATCAAATCCCCAAACATCAAATGGTTCAATAGCAAGTGAATAATTCATAGGCATTTCCTGACGTCTACCAACATTACCAATTCTTTGACATTCATCACAAGATAAGACAAACTTACGAGCATCCTTGAAAAGAGTAGGCCAATAAAAACCAGATTGTAATACCTTATGTGCAGTTCTGTCTCCCGCATGGTGTCCTCCGTAAGCCTCGGAATGACACTTCCGTAGGATTTGTTCTTGTTCATGCTCAGGTATACAACGTCTAATAATAGCATCTACTCCTTCTTTATAAAGATGTGGGTCATCCCAAAAGTAATGTCTTAAATCAAAGAAGAACTTTTTCTTTTGTTGGTATGTGAGACTAGGTGGTATAAATTTAGCAACAATATAATTAGCATAGTCCGCATACCAAGGAGTATTACGAGAAGCATTTATGATAGCTAATTGTTCATCAGGAAAATCATCATTAATTGGTAGTGGGTCATCAAGAACATTTTCCATTCTAGACAAATTATCTGCTACGGGATTCTCAGCTCCCTTTCTATCAATAATATGCAAGTCAAATTCTTGTAGCAATAGAACCCACCTAATGAGTCTAGGTTTAGCATCTTTCTTTTCCATAAGATACTTAATAGCAGCATGATCGGTGTGAACAATTACTTTAGAATCAACTATGTAAGATCTAAATTTATCACATGCAAACACAACTGCTAGAAATTCTTTCTCAGTAGTAGCATAATTTCTTTGGGCACTGTCTAGAGTTTTACTAGCATAATGGATAACATTTAATTTCTTATCAACTCTCTGTCCTAGAACAGCACCAACAGCATAATCACTAGCATCACACATAATTTCAAAAGGCAAGTTCCAATCAGGTGGTTGAACAATAGGTGAAGTGGTTAAGGCTTTCTTAAGTGTTTCAAAGGCTTCTACACAATAATCATCAAAAACAAACGGAACATCTTTTTGCAAGAGATTGGTAAGAGGTCTAGAAATTTTAGAGAAGTCTTTTATAAACCTTCTATAGAAACCAGCATGACCAAGGAAACTTCTTATACCTTTAATATCTTTAGGACATGGCATTTTCTCAATAGCATCAACCTTAGCTTTATCAACTTCAATACCTCTTTCATAAATTTTATGCCCCAAGACAATACCTTCATTCACCATAAAGTGGCACTTCTCCCAATTCAAGACAAGATTAGTTTGTTCACATCTCTGCAAAACTCGATCAAGGTTGCTTAAGCAGTCATCAAAAGAAGTTCCGTAAACGGAAAAATCATCCATGAAAACCTCAACAATCTTTTCACAAAAGTCAGAGAATATAGCAGTCATACATCTTTGAAAGGTAGCAGGTGCATTGCATAAACCAAAAGGCATACGTCTGTAAGCATAAGTTCCAAAAGGACAAGTAAAGGTGGTTTTCTCTTGGCCGGCTTGTGATACAGGTATTTGAGAAAAACCAAAATAACCGTCTAGGAAACAAAAGTGTGTATGCTTAGACAATCTTTCTAACATTTTATCAATAAAAGGTAAGGGGTAATGATCTTTTCTAGTGGCTTTGTTTAATTTTCTAAAATCAATTACCATCCTATAACCAGTTACAATTCTTTGTGGAATGAGTTCATTTTTATCATTAGGAACAACGGTAATACCTCCTTTCTTAGGGACATAATGAACGGGACTTACCCATCTACTATCAGCTATGGGATAGATTATACCTGCTTCCAGAAGCTTTAATATTTCGGTGCCTACCACCTCTTTCATCTTAGGATTTAATCATCGTTGGTGGTTGACAACTGGTTTAGCATCAGGCTCCATATTAATTTTGTGCTGACATAGAGTGGGACTAATGCCCTTAAGATCATCAAGAGTATATCCAATAGCAGCTCGGTGCTTCCTCAGAGTTTTCAGTAATCTCTTTTCTTCATGCTCTGAAAGGTTAGCACTAATAATAACAGGATATATCTTCTTTTCATCTAGATAAGCATATTTCAATGTATCAGGCAATTGTTTCAGTTCGAATACAGGGTCACCCTTAGGTGGAGGAGGACCTCCAAGAGTTTCAACAGGCAAATTGTGTTTAAGGATAGGTGGTTGATCAAAGAACATCTTATCTATTTCATTCCTTTCATTCATATGCATATCATTTTCATGGTCTAGCAAATATTGTTCTAACGGATCAATAGGAGGTACGGCAATAGAAGCAAGACCAATAATTTCATATTTACTAGGCAATTCTTTATCATGAGGTTGTCTACGAAACTTGGAGAAATTAAACTGATGAGACATACCACCAAAATTAACACTAACAGTTTCTTTAGCGCAATCAATCTTGGCATTAACAGTGTTCAAGAAAGGTCTACCAAATATAATGGGACAAAAATCATCTTGTGGAGAACCGAGGACTAGAAAATCAGTAGGGTATTTTATTTTTCCACACAAGACTTCAACATCTCTAACGATCCCAAGCGGTGTAATGGTATCTCTGTTTGCAAGCTTAATAGTAACATCAATGTCCTCTATTTCAATAGGTGCAATATCATTCATAATTTCTTGATATAAGGTAAACGGTATAGTACTCACACTAGCACCCAAATCACATAAGCCATGATAACAATGATCTCCTATTTTAACAGAGACAATAGGCATGCCTACTACAGGTCTGTTTTTATCTTTAGGATCTGGTTTAGCAATTCTAGTTGCTTCATCACAGAAGTAAATAACATGCCCATCTATATTATCGACCAAGAGATCTTTAACCATTGCAACATTAGGTTCAACTTTAATTTGTTCAGAGGGTCTAGGTGCTCTAATATTACTTTTGTTAACCACAGTTGAAAAACTTTAGCATGTTCCTTAATCCTAACAGGAAAAGGTGGTTTCTCAATATAAGCAGTAGGCACAACTGGATCAGCATGGTAAACAATTGTTTCTTCTTTAACACTAACGGGTTCCTCAATCTTTTCTTTAACAGGGGGATGATATTTAAACCACTTCTCCTTAGGGAGATCAACATGAGTAGCAAATGATTCACAAAAGGAAGTTACTATCTCAGAGTCAAGTCCATAATTAGTGCTAAACTTATGAAAAGCATCGGTAGCCATAAAAGATTTAACACAATCGAACTCAAGTATTATACCTGACTCATTACCTTTCTTGAGTTCTCAATCTTCAGAGTTGCGTTTAATTCTTTCCAGAAGATCCCATCCGAATTCAATAGTTTTCTTCATAAAGGAGCCAGACGAAGAAGAATCGAGCATGGTTTGATCATCATGAGAAAGCCGAGCATAAAAATTCTGTAAGATAATTTCTCTTGAGAGCTCATGATTGGGGCATGTGTACATAATGTAATTAAGCCTCCCCCAAGCTTGAGCGATGCTTTCTCCTTCACGAGGCCAAAAATTATATATGTAATTCCAATCACGATGAACCAAATGCATAGGATAAAATTTCTGGTGGAATTCCAGTTTCAATCGGTTCCAGTCCCATGTATCAGTATCATCACATAGCCTATACCATGTCAATGCCTTTCCCTCCAAAGATAAAGGGAATACTTTCTTCTTAACTCCATCTTCGGATAAACCTGCAAGCTTAAACAATCCACAAATTTCATCCACATAGATCAAGTGCATATCAGGATGTACCGTTCCATCTCCTGCATAAGGATTAGCTAGCAGTTTCTCTATCATACCCGAAGGAATCTCATAATAAATATTTTCAGTAGGTGCAGTAGGTTGAGGAGCAACTATTTGTGCTTCCGGTCGAGGTGAAGATACCCCGAACAAACCCCTCAAAGGATTACTTTCCATAGTGACAAGTAACAGTAAATTTCAGCACGTAATATAAATGTTTCCTTACCAAATTCCACTCACCAAAGGCGCTTCACTCCCCGGCAACGGCGCCAGAAAAGAGTCTTGATGACCCACAAGTATAGGGGATCAATTGTAGTCCTTTCGATAAGTAAGAGTGTCGAACCCAACGTGGAGCAGAAGGAAATGACAAGCGGTTTTCAGCAAGGTATTTTCTGCAAGCACTGAAATTATCGGTAACGAGTAGTTTGATAGCAAGATAATTTGTAACAAGTGACAAGTAGAAATAGTAACAAAGAGTGCAGCAAGGTGGCCCAATCCTTTTTGTAGCAAAGGACAAGCCGGAATGATCTCTTATAATAAGCAAAACGTTCTCGAGGACACATGGGAATTTCATCTAGTCACTTTCATCATGTTTGTTTGATTCGCGTTCGCTACTTTGATAATTTGATATGTGGGTGGACCGGTGCTTGGGTGCTGTTCTTACTTGAACAAGCCTCCCACTTATGATTACCCCCTCTCGCAAGCATCCGCAACTATGAAAGAAGAATTAAGATAACTCTAACCATAGCATTAAACATATGGATCCAAATCAGCCCCTTACGGAATAGCGCATAAACTAGGGTTTAAGCTTCTGTCACTCTAGCAACCCATCATCTAATTACTACTCCACAATGCATTCCCTTAGGCCCAAATATAGTGAAGTGTCATGTAGTCGACGTTCACATGACACCACTAAGAGAATCAACAACATACATATCATCAAAATATCGAACGAATACCAAATTCACATGATTACTTATGACAAGACTTCTCCCATGTCCTCAAGAACAAAAGTAACTACTCACAAACCATATTCATGTTCAAGATCAGAGGGGTATTGAATAGCATATTGGATCTGAACATATAATCTTCCACCAAATAAACCAACTAGCATCAACTACAAGATGTAATCAACACTACTAGCAACCCACAGGTACCAATCTGAGGTTTTGAGACAAAGATTGAATACAAGAGATGAACTAGGGTTTGAGATGAGATGGTGTTGTTGAAGATGTTGATGAAGATTGGTCCTCCCACGATGAGAGGATCGTTGGTGATGTCGATGGCTCCGATTTCCCCCTCCCGGAGGGAAGTATCCCCGGCGGAATCGCTCCGCCGGAGAGCAAAAGTGCTCCTGCCCAAGTTCCGCCTCGAGACGGCGGCGCTCCGTCCCAAAAGTCTTCTTCTTATTTTTTTTCTAGGGCAAATGGGCTTATATACCAGAAAATGGGCACCGGAGGCTGGCCAGGGGCCCCACAAGCCACCAAGGCGCGCCTGGGGGGTGGCGCGCCCTGGTGCCTCGTGGGCACCTGGGTGGCCCCCTCTGGTATTTCTTTCTTCCAGTATTTTTTATTTATTCCAAAATAAATCTCCGTGAAATTTCAGCTCATTTGGAGATGTGCAGAATAGGTATCTCTGACATAGCTTTTCCAGGTCCAGAATTCCAGCTGCCGGCAATCTCCCTCCTTGTGTAAATCTTGCATATTAAGAGAGAAAAGGCACTAGAATTGCTCCACAAAGTATTATATTGATTAAAAACACTATAAATAACTGTAGTAAAACATGATGCAAAATGGACGTATCACTCACGCCATCGGAATTCTACATGAGACGAAGACAAAGTTTCTTGATAATTTGATTTCTGAGATGAAATATCAACACCTTGCCCTAAAGATATTTCCACATAAAGTATCATTTAAAAAATTTACCAATAATGCAGAGAATATAACATCATTTGCAAAAATTACAGATGCAAAAAAAAGGCAAACACAAGAAATATTCCAGAAATGCTTGATTTCAAATGAAGTTTGATAGGCAAAATGGACCTCTTCTTGACACCCAACATCTTATCCAAAGTACACTGAGAGGAAATATCTTTGGAAGTACAAGCAACTGCACCTTTTGAATCAATGAGATGATTGAAACGGATACTCTTGCACTTGTCACCAGATTCACTTACATGAATAGACTTTGGAGGAATAAGTTTCTTTGGAACATCAGAAACTGAATTAATTTTATCAGAATCATTGAAATCTAGCTTCCTTCCTTGCTCCTACTCAATAAATAACGGATTAAAAAGATTAAAAACATCACAAATGCAAAGGTAAAACAAGAGTTGAGAAAACATTAGATCCTAAAAAAAGAAAGCTAAATATAGATTTAATATCATTACTGATTTAATAACTCAGAATACAAAATAACTTATAGAAAACATTTGAGGGTCAACGTCAACACGATGAGATTTATTTGATTAGGATTGCTTGAAGAACTTCATCTTGATTAAGTGCTGAGGAAACCTTACTTTTCCTTGAAGAGCCTGAACCTTTGAGAAACATAACCAGAACAAAAATAAAGCCATTTGAAAACATTAAAGCACATAAACTAAAAACATTTACATTGAATCTGAAAAATCATGACAACATGAAAAGCACTAAACAGTAGTATCATTCAAATCATTATCATTACGGCAGAGATTAGGAGACAACCGGATATCTGGAGAATTTTGATTAAAACCTGCACCTAATACAAAGAAGATTACCAGAATAAAATAACTTACAAAAAAAGGTTAAACCGACTAGAAAAGAAGAAAAGAAAATACCATCGCTCCTAGGAATTGAAGATTCACTGTCAGCAAGATTATTCCTTGGATTTTGTGTAGAATTTTTCTTAGAATCATCAAGTTCTGGATTGGTGGCAGTTGCTAGAACAATGCAATTCAAGCAATCAAACAACATATTCTGAGCTCCATCAACAGCCTTCTCGTCAGCATTTGCACGAAACCGCCGAGCAATCAAAGATATCTGGTCTTTCACCTAAAAAATGATGAAAATAATACAAAAATTAAATCAAAATGATATTAGCTAACAGATTATAGGTAATTATTAAAAAGGTTATAAAATTTTTTACAATACTTGCAGAAGATTATGGAAACATCAGCAAGAGGAACACAAACTTACAGAGCTAGGGAGTAATCCACCACAGTCTTGTCAAGGGAAATCCTAAATTTCACAGACTCATGAGATGAATCTAAATGTTCTTCACAGCAACCAATACAACCCATAGAATATATGGTTTCAGATATTTTCTTGACCTGACATGGCATTGAAACAATAAACAATAAGAAAAAATTATAAAAAATAGCAGAAAGATAAAATTGAAAAAACAAAAATGTAAACTTACAGGACGCAAACCATAATCCCTTGGACCCAAGATTTGCAAACTCTTTGACTGAAGAATTCTTCCAGGCCTTCACCCTGGGAAGACCATGAGGCACTCGGCGCAATCCAAAATCAAGAAAATCCAAGTAATAGAATTGAAAAAGAATAATACCAGAAATGAAAAGCATTGCAATAGATATCAAGAACAAATTTCTAAAAAAACACAAAAAACAATGTGTTAGAAAAGAAAACTTGCACCAAGTCCATATATGCATCCTCCCAAAGTAGTGAAACCATCTTCTTTACCCGGTTTCTTAGGCTCTTTCTGGAACTTGCGAATATACGTCATCAACCAATCGAATACAAACTTTGACAAATCAAACTACCTAGCCTCAGAAGGTTCAATCAAAATTCCCAAATATTTTGTGCTAGGGTAGATATTGGAATTCGGACAAAGAACAGTTGCAAAAGCAACAAGTAGAAAACACCTCATGAAGTCGTCATCAGAAAGATCTGGTTTCAGCATTTTCGAACCAAACCACTTGATTGAAGGCAACGATGGTTCACCTATGATATTGAGAAATGCAGCCTTGGTACTATCACTGTCAAACAACATTTTTCTGCCACCTAAAGAAAGACCAAACAAAAGGTGGAAAGACTCAGGACTCATTGGGATAACACCTTCACTCAGCACAATATCACCGGTAGTGTGTTGACATGACTAGGTACCCACTGTGCAAAGCCTCCAGGAACAGAGGTGCACTCAAAATCAAGTAGAAAAGAAAATCCATAATTTGTAACAACATCTTCCTTGTAAAAGGAATTCTCTTCAGAAGATCAGTAAAATAGCCATGGTTACATCTGCTAGTGGCTCGCTTTGGAGGAATTTGTGCATGCTGACAAATAAAAAACAACCAGATAAATACATAACCAACAATCACAAAGAAGGAAAAAATCAACTATAAAATGAACACATACAATAAAATTTAACTAGAAGGTAGTGACAAACAGTCAATCATTCACATTTCCAAAAGAAAATAATTACAAAAATTAAAGCTAACACTAAAATACTTTCTATACAAAGTAAGAAAGGGTAAGAAGAAACTTACAAATGCATTTTCATGAGAACCATCATCCCCTTTTGATGAGTAAAACTGTATGCAATAAGAGGTTGATATATGTTAGATATAAATAAATACAAAAGAATGTAGGAGAGTAAGTTGCAACAAAATACAGAGAAAAAATGAAAGACAAGGAACAGGAATCAAACTCACCATGTGGCAAAGATTCAGGAGGAAAGTTTCCAAGTTAAAGTGAGGTCTCCACCACCAACCTAAAATGAACAACACAGAACCAAGAAAGACAAACCAAAAAATGTAAGTAAATCAAACAAATACACTACAATAAGTGTACAAACAAAAATGAAATATAAAAAACAAGTACATTATGAAATTCAGAATTTTCATGATGAAGTTGCGATTGCGAGACAAGAGTATCATCTACGCCATCATCATAATAGTCTTCTTCACTATCATCCAAATTATTTATATCACTAGCCATCACCTGAACAAGATAAAACAAAAAAGGGTATAAAAACATATAAATAATGAACTTGCAGCAACAACTCCTAGAAATTGCACATGACGAAAGTGCGCAACTATACAAATAAACTATGTGCAAACTTATATACATACCGAATAACATCAAAGATATTGACTACTAAATACTTGAAGTTAAACACAGGAATCATAGGAAATAACGGAGGAAAAAAGCCATGCATATTCAACACTGGAGGTATAAACATCTCTAAAATCCCTATGTGTTTCTTATAACCAATACATCAACAAAAAATTCAATCCCTCAGACTTCTTCGCATTATCGCCACCAGCTATACTTCACAACTAGCGTTGCGCAAGGCAAGATTGAGAGACAGAGGTGGACACTACATGACTGGTGATGGAAACAGTTAAAGCAAGAAGGATTAGAAACCAAAAACATCTTAGTTGCAAGGGGTGAAAGTGACACAGAATTTTCACCTAGTGAGGGTGGTGAACTGGAGAAAGATTAGCACAACTTGGTTTTCTGCAATTGACTTGTAGTAACTACTCGATAAATTGCACAAAACCAAAATGTGCAACTATAACTATAAATAAGTGCAACCATACTGAACTACATCAGAGGGTTTTATAGTTAAAACTTGAATTTACACACAGGACACCTAAAAGTTGCACAAAATTGAAAGAATCAAACAACAGGTGTCCCAATGATTACTATATATTCCTCAATTGTGATTGTGACAAAACAACAGTGAGACACAAAGATAACATAGCTTAAGTTACTTCAACAACCTAGTTATGTTTTCACTAGAACTGAAACTAACATAAAACCACTGATGCATTAGCATAGGCAGCAGCAGCACCATGGAAGCAACACTAAAGGTGTCCTGTGTTATTTTGGATAATTGAAAACACATCAACAGTGAGAGATCAAAGTATCAGAACCATACATGTATACAACACATAAATTACAAACCACATCAACAGAAAGAAACACCAAAGAAACATGAGGTTTAAGAACTTCATGTCTGGTTTTACCCCAGGAAACAACTAAAATTGCATAGAATTGAAAAAAACTGACACCTAAATCACATATACAGTGAAAGCTACATCAAATCCTAGGTTAAACCACAACAAGGACCTACATCGAGTGCTACAGTGGACTAATTCCACATAGAACACAGACACAAGTTCTTAAACCATGATTTCACCTACAGGCAGGCTAAGTTGACCTACTGGCGGGCAAATTAACCCTCAAATCAACAATTATTCACCACAAAAAACTATATCAACCCTCAAATCATGGCAAAACACAACCATGATTGTAAACTAACAGCATCAGAAACCTAGGGTTTCACGAGAGAAAGCAGCAAAACCAGGGGACACCACCAAATCACATGAATCTCAAGGGAGGAACGAACCTGGAAACGAGATGAATCACCAGCAGAGATAGATAATTCCTTGACGCAGAACAAATCCCTGGAGAGAAGGGATCGATCGGCAGTGGAGGGGATCGATACGTCCAAGCAATCGGGGATGAAGGAAGAGAAAACAGAGAGGTGGAGGAGCATGATGGGAAAACACAAAACAGAGCGACCAATTTGAAATTGGCTGACATCACCGAAGCAGAAGCCGTCTGCCCACAAGCAATCGTGACTGAAGCCAACCAGACTTAACAGCTATAAAATAGCACGAATCTCAAAGCAAAATGAACGGTTCAAAAAAAGAGAAATATAGGAAAATTAGAAAACACAATTCACAATAGCAGAATAAAAAGTTTTCAACGTATTAGAGCGCAAAATTCAAAAACTTAAACTGACAAAATGAAGCATTTCAAAAAAAACAAGAATCTATTCAAAAATCAAGTAGATAAAATTAACACAAATTTTTTAGGGTGGCACTAAATCAACTATTGATATGATCTATAGAAGAATATCAATCAAAATAGATGAGCACCCCCAAATGCCAATAAAGCTTATTGACGAAATCAAAAACCAATCACACAAAAAAAGGCAAATCAAAAATACGTTTCATAAAAGAACCACACATATATAATAAAAAACCCACAAAAAATATAAAAAATTCCACAACTTAACAACCATGAAACATAACTTAGCATCCATCCATACATAACTTAGCATTGATCCTTACATAGCTTAGACCAAAAGTTCAGATCCACATAAGTTCATCCTTACATACATAACCATCCACAAAAGTTCAGATCATAATTAAACACTGTCTCAAACCAAAAGAGCTCCTAAAACCACTACCACCACTAACACCAGCATAACATACACTAGATTAGCAGGTGCACCTAGCAAGACGCTGAAACATAATCGACACCGACCGATCATTGTGCTCCTTGAATGTGATTAGAATGACATTGTCCTTGACCCAACCTACAGCTGAAATAAAAACCCTGAAGGAGTTCTTCTCAATCACCATCCTACCATCTTGATTGCAAATAGAATAAGATGAACGAGTAGTGACAGCCAGGCCATCATAAGGAGCTTCGAGAGTGACACGAGCAGTGGTGGGGACATCAACAAAACTCTTCAAGCTTGAAACAACAGACTTGGGGATTTTCTAAAAAGAAAAATATAAGGATATTAACTCAAACATATTCAACTAAAAAAAGTAAAGAGTACAAACATTAAACTACAACATAAATAACAAAAAAAAATACTTCAACTAGTAAGATAGTTATCATCAGCAACATACTATAACAATAATTTTCACCACAAAAGCTGAGAACTTGCACACAAAACATGTAAGCAAATAATTAAATGACCACTGAATATAAGTACAAAATAATTCCTAGAATATAGTGTATAAGTGGCAAAATCATATAAGCACTGATATAAGGACAAAAAAAGATATCAAAGCAAAATTTAGCTCCAACTCACCCAACTAAAAATAAAAAGGGAGTGTACAAACACTAAACTACACAAATAAATATGAAAATAGTACAACAACAATAAGATAGTAAACCTCAGCAAATCACTATATACTATAAATTGCACCACAAAAATTGAGAACTTTCACACAAAACATGAAAAGCAACAACTGAAAACCACTAACCATGAAACAATACAAAATGCAAAAATGAAAAAGAAGATAACTAACCATGATACTCTTCTGGATGTTGGTCACAGTCAACACATGCACGAAAGGGCGGCAACGGATATAAATATCGCGGTAAAGCCGACCCACAAAGCGATGTGTGTTGGTGTAGTTAAGCTCGATGTTGCCAGAGTAAACACACGACTCAGCGTGCTTAGCATCAACTTCAGAAAGATGATTAAAAGCTTCAAGCAAACAATTAAAAAGTTAGAACACACAATAACCTGGAATGAACATAAATAAACAATTAAAAATAAAATAAAAATGGAAAATCTTACCAACATGAGGTAAAGGAAGCAACCTTTCACCACCACGGAAAGTCTCAATCTTCAAATTCAGACCCCTGTCATCCAGAAAAAAGACGATGCGGTCTCCAGCATTAAGAGCATAGTCAGAAGCAAACATCATCCATGAATTCCCATAGAACTTGGTATAATTAGGGGTATGCTTGAACAAAGCATCGTAAGACCTGCCTTCATGGGTAAGAAGAGCAGGCTCAAGCTGCTTGTTCTGCATCATCCTAGCATGATCCTTCTTCTCTTGAATATATTCAGCCAGGAACCCTCTAACATTGCAAGGAACATACTGGGAAAAAAATAAAGATGTAAAAAGAATATGAGCTATGGGAACACTCTAAAATACAGTGGTCACAAAAACAATCATATTTTTTTTTGCTATATCCTCACAAATCAGAAAAATATACTAAACAAAACTACAAAATACACTAAAATACTTAAAGCATTGCAATACATTATTGCAGGAATTGCACAAGACCACAATGAGCAACCTCTAATTCAAAACATGAAACACAAACATAAATAACATCAAACTTATTTGGGGGAGCAACAAGGAAGAATAAGAACAAATCAAGAAAGATCAACAATTATGAAAAATCAAAAACTACATGGCACCTACATTACACTCACCATACGTCTCCAGCAACCTTCATCAAGGATGACATTAAAGAGCTGCAGAAATGCATTGACACCAAGCAGATCAACAGCAGCGCAAGGCCCATTAGGGTCGTGACACCTAGGGCAAACCATACCTGGGATAAACACAGATATGGAAAAATCAGACAAATTATCAATTAATCAACTAACTATGTAAAATTTAAGAAAATAATTACACAGATAAAAAGTAACTGACTAAACAGCAAACTGCACCTCATATAGACATCTAATAAAATTCAATCTTTAAAGAAAACAAAAAAACCAAGCTATTCTTGTTGACAGACAGACTGAAATAAACTTAACTTCTAATGTCTTATCTTATCTATCTAACACCCTAGGTTCAAACTACTAAACTACTGAACTACCCACACTACATGACTAAGAACCCATCAAAAGTTGCAAACTAGCAACAAATTAAAATGGATTAATACATAAAGGAAGGCATTTTTTGCGGTATACACAACCAAAAAATATATATATATTAATCATTAAAAGACCTAAAAAACTCACAATATAAATATCAATCATAGCAAGAACCTATACTACAAAAATAAAACCTAATCAAATGTGCAAACTGCTCATATAAAATTGGCACATATATACTGCACCACTAGAATCAACTACACTAGCAAAAGAGTCAATAACTTATAAACTGGCACCATAGCTATTTAAAGCATAACTCTAACTGTAAATGCACAAATGACATGCTCAAAAGAAGGGCTTATAAGTGTTTACATACAACAACACAGATAAAGAAAGCCCATTAGGTCTAGCTTACACTGATTGAAGGACATACCATAAAAAAGAATGGCCTTTTCCAACTAAACCATATACCCAAAGAGGGAAAGACCTCAACTGCATCAACTAAAGATTGAGAAAAGACCTCAAGATTGAGAAAGACCTCAAGCACAAGAATGAAAGAAGACTATGCAAGCTCACAAGGCATATGAACAACATAATGAACTCAAACTGCAACAGATCTATACCACAAAATAAAACATTTGAGATAGGAACCAATCTAAAACCTAATAGGTCCCAACAGAAGAATAATATCAAATCAATATGGACCTACTCAGAAAGGAAGAGATTGGGCAAAAGGGGGAGACTGACAAACCCTAACCAAAGCATGCTAATCATCAACTAGGAAAACCTAATAAGAAAAATTAAGACCTTTTACAGTATACTCAATAATAAACCTAATAAAAAATTTAAGACCTAAAAACTTTCCTACTAAACATCAATCAAACCGAATCACCAAAAAACTACAAAAAGATGTAATCAATACCTAGCACAAGCATGCTCATCCTTGTAAAATCAACTAAAAACAACCGCAAGTCAACAGCAAAATGAACTTCACCTACCACAGATCTAATCCACCCCTAAAACATTAGGGATGGGAACCAATCTAAGAACTAATAGGACCTAACAGAAGAATATGCTCAAGAAGGGGGAGATTAGATCAAAAAAGGGAAAACTGACCAAACCCTAGCCAAAGCATACTCATAGCAAAACACCTGACTATACATGAGAAAACACCACAAACACCAAATCAAGGACAAGAGAACGAGCATAAACATACCTGAAATAGCAGATTTGCTCACGGATGGTGCACAAGAACCCTAACCCAAGCACCACCGAGAGCAAAACCTGCAAAACAAGAGCAACACAAGAGCAAAGAAAACCTCAAGAACTGGCAAATAAGTGCAGAACTCAAGCAGATCCAAAGATAAGGAGGGAAATCACAAGAACACCGAAGAAAATCGACGAACCCTAGCTCAGATGGGGAGAGGAGGAGACAGAGAATGAGGGAGAGTGACGAACAGAGGAGGCGAACTGACTGAGCGCACGCGAGCGACTAGATAAGGCAGCACGAGACGATCCCCCTCCGCAACGCGGGCTGGGCTCACCAGATTAACGGGTCGACGAGCTTAACGGGCACCGCAAACGAGCCCAACAAACAAATCGACTGACCCAAAATTGGGGTCAGTCGATCAAACCGAGCCCAACAGAGCCACATTCACAACCAGAGAGAAAAAAAAATGAAATGTACGAATTGCAAAGCATGATCCAACAGCCACAAAAATCGACTGACCACAAATCAAAACTCAAGCGACTGTCATGTAGCTAAAGTGCAAACTTTCTAACAATTGAGATGTGTGCATCCTCAGTTGTGCAGTTACCACCTCAAAACATGCATGGAGTATTAATGAATTTCCACTCTGATCATCCAAAACTGCTGGGAAAGATAGGCTTGCAAATAATGAGACACCAACTTTATGCCCGGACACGCTTGGACGCCCCTCTCTTCTTCCTCTCGACAGTCGACACACACACACATGTATAAAACCGCCCACTCCCCAAAAAGCCAGGCACTCTCCTCAGGCCGCAGCATTACCTCCTCTTCGCTCCCCACGCCACCTTTCCGCGCGCCCCACACACGCGCACGCACTCGGCAACCGCCGCCGCGATGAACGGTTCCGGCAGGGCGAGCGCGAGAGGCGGCGGGGATCGGCTGCCGCCGGAGCCGCAGCGCGATCCGCTGGAGTTCCTGTCCCGCTCCTGGAGCGCGTCCGCCGCCGACGTCTCCCGCGCGTTCGCCGCCGCGCCGGCCGCCGGCGCCATCGCGGAGGACATCGCCGGGGAGCTCGACGACGCCGGGAGCGCCGGCACCGGCACCGGGAGCTCCTTCTCCTTCGCCTCCGCGGCCACCTCGCAGCTCATCATGGACCGGATCATGTCCCACTCGGTGCGTTTCTTGTCACATCCTCTTTATTTACGGAAAAAAAAGAAATCGGTCTTTTTTTAATTGAAGATGGGATTCAGCTCTTCTCCTTCTCCCCCAAAAGGATCATTTCTTATCCTTTTTTTACCTTGATTTCATCTGTTCATGGCATCCTATTTTTATTTGACCAATTAGTAGCTGCTTTATTGAATGCCACCTGATCCATGGCTCCCCTGTACTCCTGGAATAACGTCAGGACAAGAAGAAACATCCAAATATGGAGAGTTTTTTTTTTTCGTTATGTTTGTCCCGCAGGAAAACAACGACCTTTTGTTTTTCAATCTCGATCAGATCAACCTTTTTTCTCTCTCAAATTGTTTCTGCAATTAACTAGAAGCGTTTTGCGTAGAGATCACCTACTGGCTACTGCTGATTAATATCTTCTTTTGCTGTGCAGCAAGAGGTGTCGCCACTGACCTCCGGCCGCCTCTCCCACAGCAGCGGCCCCCTCAATGGCGGCGGCTCGTTCTCTGACAGCCCGCCGGTCTCGCCTGATGTCGACGACAGCAGGGTATATACTCATCCTTAATCTTTTGCTCCCCCTCTGCATTTTTTTCTTCATTCTTTCAGATGAACTTATAATTTCCTTTTTGAGTGGCTAAAATAAATGCCAGGTTAATAAAATTCTAGTCATTCTAGAGTCGATTTAACTTGTATTCCTGTGGTGACTGCAACGCATTGAACAAAAAAAAGGTAGATAATCGTTTTCACCATTCTGTGAATTTCGTATGAGCTGGTTAATTGGCTGCTGCTATGTTCTAGGCTCTGTTTATGTTTGTCTCTTTTTCTTTTGTGTGTGGAACACACTATGAGTTGCATAGTTTAATTTTGGTTAGCAACAAATTCGGCATGAGTGCTGAGCTATTTCAAAAACAAATTAAGTTTTTAGGGTAGCTGTAAATTTCTTCTGTTTTCTAGTAGTACAACCTGTCAGACTGGTTGGGACAAAAACACTGCTTGCGGTTGCAGGCTTGGCAGACATTTCTTGCACAAAACAGATATGGTAGATGAATTTAATACGATGTGCCTTTATCTCCACCCAATGAAGCAGCGTCGTAGCTAAACAAGAATCAAAAGTTTAAGCACACACTATATCTACTCTAGCAACTGGATCATGCCATCTAATTAGGTAGGCAGTCAACAGACATTAGTGAGTATGGTTAATGAAAGAATCAGGGGCTTTGTTGCACAGGCAAATAAAGCCTGGTGATTGGGCCACATCACCTGACCCAATGCATGAATGCTTTAAATTCTGATGAAAGCATCTATTTATTGATAATATACTTTCATGCCCTTGTGTTTCTTTAGAGACGATTCTTTCTTCACTTTACTGATGAGTACACAAAGCAAGTGTGAGTGAACTGAATGAATTCAGTGTGCACTGTAGTATAAGTACCATGTAGTCAAGTCAAGCTTTGGTCATGGTCCAGCAGATGAGATTTTTCTTTTTGGAGGAAAAGCAGATGAGATTATTATTTTTTTGTTGAGGAAAAGCAGATGAGAATTGAGATGCACATGCCACACAATGATTTAGCAATATCTTTAAGGCAAAGCAGAAGAAAGGAAGAAATGAGCTTGCTGGTGTGAGTGTGACCTTCTCTCCTGTGTGCAGGTGCTCTTGTAGCTCTGACCAGGAAGGAAAGAGAGAGGGGGAGGAAGAGGAGGAGGGGTGTTTGATTTGATGGTCTTCGGCGCTTGCTTGCTTGCTGTGCAAAAGAAGCTTTGATTCTGGCTGCCATTTCTGCCCTTTCTCTGCCACTCTGGTCTCCTCCTTCCACAAGCAAACACTGCAACCTGTCCAGTGCCCCACTGAGCTTCACTCTCTCTCTGGATAAAAAGCAGCACACACTGTAGCTTGCACACCCTTGTCTTGCCCCATCTTCACTTTGACCTATAGCAAGCTGCCTTTCTCATCCCTAATCAAGTGTTCTCATGTCCCCAGCTTTCTCTTCTAATCTAATGATGCATTCTTTTTTACTACTCCCTGCTTGTAATTAGAGTATTAGCTTCTGTCATACACAGTCTTGTTTGCTCCCCACAGAGTGTCTCCATGATTATGTCCTGTGTCAGTGGTGTGTGCATTAACCTATGGCACGCCTCTGCAATTCATCAACTAGATCTATGCCCTAGATAGGCACAATGATTTGTATACTTGGCAGTGCAAGAATCATTGCTACAGCGTGTGCTTTTAATTAGGAACCACCACACACTGTTCTCCAACTAAACAACTTCCTTTGGGCACTGACAAAAAGTCTTCAGAACCCCATTTTGAACACTGATAGATATGGGTCATTTTAATTTGTATCTTATGTTTTGTTTGATTTGTTTACAGATTCGGTTACTAGATGAAATTTGATTAGTAATGGTGCTAATACTGGTATTTTCTGGCAAAAAAAGATGCAGTTTTGCAGAGCAGTGAGCACGCCGAAGGCGCAGCCACCCCGTGGCGGCAGCAAGACGGTGGGCCGGTGGCTCAAGGACAAGAAGGAGAAGAGGAAGGAGGAGACCAGGGCGCACAACGCGCAGGTCCACGCCGCCGTCACGGTGGCGGCCGTGGCCGCTGCCGTCGCCGCCGCGGCCGCCGCCACCGCGGGGTCCGGCGGTAAAGACGATCGCGCCGCCCGCACCGACATGGCGATGGCGTCCGCGGCCACGTTGGTCGCCGCGCAGTGCGTGGAGGCGGCAGAGTCCATGGGCGCCGAGCGCGAGCACCTCGCCGCCGCCGTCGGCTCGGCGGTCAACGCCAGGACCCCCGGCGACATCGTCACCATCACGGCCGCCGCCGCCACTGGTGAATTCATCAACCCGACCCAATCCTTTCTTTGATCACAATGACACAATGGCCATCGGCGAGGACATGGGCATGACTGCTTTTCTGTTTCTTGATCGGCAGCGCTACGAGGCGCGGCGACGCTGAGGGCCAGGGTGCAGAAGGAGGCGTGGAACGTCGCGGCGGTGATCCCGGTGGAGAAGGGCTCCATGGGAATGGGAAGTCACAACCATGGCCACAAGCACGGCGCTCAGAGGCAGCTGCAGCAGCAGCGGCATCACAAGGTGCAGGAGATGGGCAGCAGCAACAGCAGCAGCTTCAGCGACGACCTGCCGGCGATCGATCAGGACGAGAACAACTTCCTCGGCATCTGCTGCCAAGAGCTGCTCGCCCGCGGCACCGAGCTCCTCAAGCGCACCCGCAAAGGTACTGCTCCGGGCCGTCGAATGATCGTCCGTCGCCGGTCCATTTTGGCGACAGATGCTGTTCTGAATCTTCACTGATGTTGCTGATCATGTGCAGGATCGTTGCATTGGAAGGTCGTATCAGTGTACATCAACCGGACGGGCGTGGTACGTCTTCTCACACTGCTCTTGATCTTGTATTGCATAATAGTTCTGTCTTGACTGATCTGTGAATTCGGCCATTTAAATTTTGCAGGTGATGCTGAAGATGAAGAGCCGACATGTCGCCGGGACCATAACCAAGAAGAAGAAGAGTAAATGCACAATCTATCTCCCACAGTACATATACAACCATGCCTAGCCGTGTGGTTTTGTCTCCCTGTCATGGCCACTGGTGACATTCACTGACGCTGGAGTTGCGCCCACAGGCGTGGTGGTGGACGTGTGCAGGGACCTGGCGGCGTGGCCGGGGCGGCACCTGCTGGAGGGCGGCGAGCACCGCCGCTACTTCGGCCTCCGCACGGCGGAGCACCGGGTGATCGAGTTCGAGTGCGCGAGCCAGAGGGAGCACGACATGTGGACCAAGGGCGTGGCGCGCCTCCTCGCCATCGTCGACGGCCGCAAGCGCTTCTCATGATCACCACCTTCATCGAGAGCGTCGCAACCCATGATCCGATTGACCTTGCTAGAAATGTGTTCTTGTAGTTCTTGCTATTGTTTTCTTTGTTCCGATCTCCTGTAAGTTTTAGTTTCTTCCCCACTCTGGTCTAGACTTGAGTGAGTGTGGCAAAAGGGCAATGGCAGGCAGTACAAAAACCAAGCACCGGTAGTTTCTAATTGAACTGTGGTAGCCTCATGTGTGTTTGATCTAAGTAACCTTGGGAACAGGAAGAACATCTGAACATGGCTATGTGTGTCACTGTACTACAAAGTTTTACTCAGTCTCTGTCTTTGTACGCTGGGCAGAATCTACTGTCTGCAAGGTGAAAGCAAAATCAAAAGCAAAAGCAAAAAAGGGCTGGGTTGCCATGCCATGGGCACCTTAACAAGATCTCTGCCCCTACCAATGTGATCTAGCTCCTGGACGCTGAAGATCAACATGCTAAGTAGAGGTGTCAGCCAGCCAGGACATAGACCAACTTGTCTGCTGCCTCTTTGAATTGCTGGGGACATTCTCTTTTCTGGATGCAGATGATTGGAGCCCTGTCGGTTTGCAACAACTCTGCATCTATCTAAACCTATGAATGATGGTATGGAGCTGGAGGATCGTTCCGTTGTCACCCACAACTGTTTGTGGATTGCAGGACCAGGTATAGCTCTGAATGAGGCTCTTGTTGGGCAGTATGGTCCATTTTGTTTGAATCATAAGCATTAGCAGTCCAGGACCTGGGCATTGATACAGGTTGCTGTCCTGGTTGGTGATTGATTTTTGCGGTTAGAATGATACATTTGTGGTTACAGAGACAGTATTGCTGGAATGACAATGTAGTATGGTACAAAGGGACTTTAAATGACGCCGGAATAGTAGGCGAGCTAAGTTTGGCCATTGTCACCGTTTGGTTTAACTTAGAGCAACTCTATCATAGCTGCCGTATCGCTCCGATCACCATGATAATCGCCAGCTTGGTGACTGGGGCTCGAAAAACCCGTCTGTCAGAGTCGCCATACCGGCCTTGGCCTGCACATTTCTTTGTAGCGACGCTTCAATTCAAACACGCGCACATCCATATTTGGAGGCTGGGGGGCGCTGGTATGGAGCGCGCTCCAAACACAACCGCCTGCGCAGGAGAAAAGTTTATATTTTTGAGAAAGAGGAGAAAAGTTTATGTCTATTTTCTTCCTCCTGTGTCCAGTCATGTCAATGTGCAGCCATCCGTAGACCTGCAGCCTGCACTTCTTTCAGTGGCGCAACCGTTTTTCACCCGTGCCCGCCAATTCTATCCTCGTTTCCCGTTGGAGCGCGCTTGTTCCTGGGTATAGAAACTGGGCCACCCCGCTTACCAGCGGCACTCCTCATCCATCTTTCATGTTTGCCGGCGAGCACTCATCTTCCCCTTCGCCGCCAGACTCACCCCCATCGACCAAGTTGCAGCCACCGACCCCTCCACGCGGACCTTTCCTTGATGAGGCCGAAGAGGACCGCGCCGAGAGGAAGTTCTGGGAGAGGGCTTGGGACTTCTGGAGTGGGTCGAGAAGGACGCGCTCCGTAAGAGCTGTCGGGCACGGCCTTTGCTGAAATGGACGCCGCACTAACGCAGGTTTAAAAGCCATCGCCAGGAGCAGCATCGAGGACACCCAAAAGTTTGTAGACCGCGTGATGACGGAAGTGGAAGCCGCCCAAGCAGCCTCCGCCAGCGAGGTCGTCTCCAAATGGAGGAAGGGTCTGAACTAGACGGGGAAGAAATATATGTTTGAAGCCTCTGTTTATGATGATTTTATTATGTTTTTTTTTTTTTTTTAGAAAAGGAGGTCACCCCCGGCCTCAGCATCAAACTGATGCACGGCCATATCATTAAAAAGTAAAAAGTGTAACAAAGTCTTCAAGTCTCCGAAAACAAGTGCTCACAAAGAGCTCAAAAATAAAGAAAGCGGGATAGCCACAACTGGCGGTGTAAAGAGAGGACAGGAAACTAAACTCCTATCCTATTACATGACCGCCATCCAAACCGGTTGAAGATAGCCCGAGCTACCGTCTCCCATCGGATAGACCCAGTAACCATACGCTCCCTGGCATCCGTCGGAGTAAGTAGCGACCACATACGGATTAGTGAAGTGGCCCGAAAGATAACCTGCAAGAAATGAACATTTGTTGCTCTGTTAAAAACCATATCATTCCTGCAATTCCATATAGCCCATAATAAAGCACATACGCCTACACGGATGTGTCTCGCTGTCTCTATCTCAACTCCACTTACCCACGTCCCAAACAACGTGTTAATGCTACTAGGAGGAGCAATATTAAAGGCTACATGTATGGACCGCCATAAAACTTTGGCCATCGGACAAACGAGAAAGAGGTGTTTGATAGATTCGTCCTGGTTACAGAAGCTACATCTTCTAGATCCAGTCCAGTTACGCTTGGCTAAGTTGTCCTTAGTAAGAATCACTTGCTTGTGGACAAACCACATGAATACTTTAATCCGTAAGGGTACTTTGACCTTCCAGATATGCAAAGATCGAGGGAGGGAAACCGAATTGATCAAATCCAAGTACATGGATTTCACTGAAAACACCCCATTCTTGGTTAGTTTCCAATGTAACTGATCTGGCTGTTGAGAAAGGTTAACATCCATCAACCGTCTCACAAGATGGAGCCACGCTTCCCAACGGTTTCCCGCTAGCGTCCTTCGGAATTGAATGTTTAGAGGGTTTGACTGTAATACTGTTGCAACATATGCATCTCTACGCTGAACAATATTATAGAGAGAAGGATATTGTATAGCAAGAGGCGTCTCCCCTAGCCATGTATCCTCCCAGAATCTCGTGGAATTACCATTACCAACGATAAACTTTGTCCTATTGAAAAAGGCTATTTTCACTCTCATTAGTCCTTTCCAAAAAGGTGAATCAGTTGGTCGGACCGTCACATCTGCTAAGGTCTTAGAGTGAAGGTACTTATTACGAAGAATCTGGGCCCATGTGGCTTGGGTCTCTGCAGATAACTTAAAAAGCCACTTGCTGAGTAAGCATCTGTTCTTCACCTCAAGATTTTCGACTCCAAGACCACCTTGATCTTTAGGCCTACAAGTAACATCCCACCTAGCGAGTCGGTATTTCCGCTTTAACTCGTCACTCTGCCAAAAGAAACGCGATCGATAGAAGTCCAATCTTTTTCGTACCCCTACTGGGATCTCAAAGAAGGATAGAAGAAACATTGGCATACTCGTGAGCACCGAATTAATGAGAATTAGCCGGCCTCCGTATGACATGAGCTTGCCCTTCCAACAACTTAGTTTCTTCTCAAATCGATCTTCAATGCACTTCCACTCTTTATTAGAAAGCTTGCGATGGTGAATCGGTATGCCTAGGTATGTGAAGGGCAACGAGCCTATCTCACATCCAAACAGTTGCTTGTAAGCTTCTTCTTCATCTTTAGCTCTCCCAAAGCAAAACAATTCACTTTTATGGAAGTTAATCTTTAACCCCGACAACTGTTCAAATAAGCATAACACAAGCTTCATATTTCTTGCTTTCACCAAATCATGCTCCATGAAGATGATAGTATCATCAGCGTACTGTAGAATGGACAGTCCACCATCTACTAGATGCGGAGCAAGTCCACCTACATGGCCATTCTCTTTAGCTCTTCCTATCAGAATCGTCAACATGTCTACCACTATGTTGAAGAGGATAGGTGACATCGGGTCTCCCTGTCTTAAACCCTTGTGTGTCTAGAAATAGTGACCAATATCATCATTCACCTTTATCCCGACACTGCCTTTTTGCATGAAAGATTGTACCTGCTTTCTCCAGGATTGATCGAAACCTTTCATCCTTAAGGCTTGCTGAAGAAAAGGCCATTTAACCTTATCGTACGCTTTCTCAAAATCCACCTTAAAAAACACCCCATCTAGTTTTTTCTTATGGATCTCATGGAGCGTTTCATGAAGGACCACAACCCCTTCAAAGATGTTTCTGTCCGGCATAAAAGCTGATTGAGAGGGCTGCACCACACTGTGTGCAATCTGCGTCAGCCTATTCGTCCCTACCTTTGTAAAGATTTTAAAGCTGACATTAAGAAGACATATGGGTCGGAACTGCTCAATCCGAACCGCTTCTGACTTCTTAGGAAGTAAGGTTATCGTGCCAAAGTTTAAGTGAAATAACTGCAAATGCCCAGCGAACAGATCGTTGAACATCGGCAGCAGATCACCCTTAATAATATGCCAGCACCTTTTATAAAACTCAGCCGGAAAACCATCCGGTCCAGGAGCTTTATTATTCTTCATCTGTGAAATCGCCTCAAACACCTCTTTCTCCGAGAACGGGGCGGATAAGATCTCATTCTCATTTGCCGCAAGTTGAGGAATATCCTCAACCCGAGACTCATCTAAGGATACAAAACTCTCCTCAGGAACCCCAAAAAGGTGCTTATAATAGTTCGTGATATATAATTTTAGGTTCTCCTGCCCTAAAATCGTCCCCTCATCCTGCTCTAGCTGAAAGATTCTTTTCTTGCGGTGCTTGCCATTGGCTATCAAATGAAAGAATTGCGTGTTATCATCTCCTTGGACCACTTGTCGCACCTTAGCTCGAAGTGCCCACTTCAATTCTTCTTCACGTAACAATTCTTTCAGTCTCAATTCCGCACTCACTTTAGCATCTAGTTCGCTAGAGTCTAAAATGGAGGACTCAGCCTTCACATCTAATGCATCTATAAGGTGAAGGAGTCTTTCCTTCTCGGCCTTATACACGCCACTCAAATGCTTGGCCCAACCGCGCAAGAACTTTCGTAAATGCCTAATCTTATTCTGCCATCTTTCTACGTTCGATCTCCCTCCTGAATCTTTTGCCCACTCCCGTGCAACCAGATCCAAAAAACCTTCTCTCTCGAACCATGCTAGTTCAAAGGAAAAGATATTCTTATTCCCCACGTGTGTCGCCTCCCCAGAGTCAACAAGCAGTGGGGTATGGTCTGAGACCGATCGAGACATTGCCTGTACTGTCACCATAGGAAACTTCTGCTCCCAGTCCACGCTGGTGAGTACGCGATCCAACTTCTCATATGTTGGATTTGGCAATGAATTGGCCCAAGTGTATTTTCTACCGGAAAGCTCTATCTCCCTGAGATCCAAGCTTTCGATAATAGTATTAAACATGAACGACCATCTGCCGTCAAAGTTATCATTGTTCTTTTCGTCTCGCCTTCTGATAATATTGAAATCACCCCCAACCAAAATTGGGAGTCTTTCATCACCGCAAATCCGAACTAGGTCCGCCAAAAAATATGGTTTTAACTCCGGTTGCGTGGCTCCATACACTGCCACCAGTGCCCATTGGAAACCATCAACCTTAGACCTAACCCGAAATTTAACTGCAAAGTCCCCTAGAACAACGTTGCGAACCTCCAAGGTCTCGCACTTAACCCCAAGTAAAATCCCACCAGATCTTCCTCTTGGGGGTAAGCAATGCCAATCAAAATCGACTCCTCCCGTCAACGTACCAAGAAACTGAGAGATAAAATTATCCCTACCAGTTTCAGAGAGGGCGATAAAATCTAACTTGTGTTCTATCGATGCATCCGCCAAGAACCTCCGTTTAGCCAAGTCCGTCAGACCTCTGCTATTCCAAAAGATCCCTTTCATTTTTCATCATGAAATTTTTTAGCGGTCCTAATCCTAATACTTCTACGCACAGCAGAATCCGGGTAAATCTTCCGGTTCCACTTGCGCTTGGGCTTATTTTGCACATCAACTCGGTCCATACAACCAAGCTCAGTGGGCTCACAAGCCTGAGGGGTGTCATTAGTTGACCCTTCCAGAACCTCTAAACTCTCATCATCCTCAGACAATTCAGGAGAGGGTCCAAGGTCTTCACAAAGACTATCTAACACCCTAACACCCAAAGCATCAATTTCCGAATCATTCATAGGTTTAACAGCCGCTAGGTTTCTAAGAATCTCGATAGCTCTCTCTGCCTCAAGATCTAGTAAGTCGTTAATGGATTTAGCGATTTCCTTCCCATTACTACCTAGCGAAACTCCCAACTGGTTTGCATTATTCATAATCTCATCCTCCGAAAAATGCAAAATGGAGTTAGAAGTATTGACTGACATACCTGTAGTGACCTCAATGTCACGAAGCTTGGCTTGCCTCATGGCATGCCCTAGCTGCAGGTCGTCAACGTCAGGCTGAACCTGGAGACGGCCGCTCATCCGTCTGCCCTCAGACCTGGGATCCGGAATCCCTCCGAAGGCAACGATCTCGTCCGTCGAGGGTCCGCTCGGGGTAAGGCCTCCTGCCGTACTCCCAAGCAGCCCCAAATCCACCATACCAGTTGGGCTTTGGCCACCTGCCTTTTGCCCAACCGGAGAAGAAACCGGCACCATCGTGGCCGCGCACGCCGGAGACACCCTCAGAGACGAACACCCGGGCGTAGGCGATCCACGTCGTGTCACACGCGGACTACCAGCAGGGGTCCCGGACGAGGGCGACCCTACTGCGGGCACACACGCCGGAGAGACCCTCAGAGGCGAGACCTCGCGCGCCGGAGCACCCTGCGGAGTCATCCGCGGGCTACACGCAGCAGCCGCCTCGGGATGCTCACCAACGGCCGGAGAGGCCGCCCTCGAGGCCACAACCACACCCACCGAGGGCTCCACGAGAGATGGTGACGAAGAAGAATCTCTCAGGCAGATAGGGCTGGACAGGGCAACCCGCCCAGTGTCCCCCTCCACATCCCCGGCAGAAAGTCGTCGAGGCGCAGGATATGAGGCCGGGGTCACCCCCCTCACATTCTCCATGGCCAGAGCAGGAGCAGTAGGTGCGGCCAAAGGAGACAACGGTGTTGGCAGCTCCATCTCCACCGGATCATCAGTGTCAGCCCTGTGCCCCCACAATCGGCTGGGAGCTGACGCCGCCCCGAACGAACCAAAACGGAGAGTGTTCATTGGGGTCTTGGGAGGCGCCGCCCCCTTTCCCCCAGAATCACCGGACGGCTGCGTCGGCTGGTCCCTCGACACAGCACCGCCCCGAGCCGAGCCATCCGCGCCCATATCGCGCGATCCGTGAGCATCATCCCCCTCCGTCGTATCCATGTCCAAGGTCCCATCAGCCAACTGAAAAAGCTCTGGACTCTCAAACTCGATCTCAAGGTCATACATCAGACCGGCATGGTACCACCTCACCGTATCTGGAACGAGCTCGACATCCAGGACGCTCACAAGTAACCGAGCCATGCCATTTGCGCGTGTGAAGGGCATGTCCACCTTCTCCGTTTTACCTATGAGCGACCCCAGACTCCAAGTGATCCGAGGACTCTGAAGGGGCTTTGGGGGAACCCCCATAAACCGAACCCAGATCTGAGGAAGCGCCTTTCCTTGAGGCACCTTTTGCGTCCAAGGAGCGAATTCCAAGATGCAATTTGTACTTGCCACTTTGCACATACGAAACTTAAGGATCATAGTAAGATCTTCCAAGGATGGAAAATCTACTTTGTAAGTTTGACCCTCAAGCTTAACCAGTACCCACTGAAAATTTCCTGGAGCCAGCTCACTCAGCTGCTGCACAATCTACGCCTCAGATAGCGTCCCATGAGTCACCTTAACGATACCCGTGAGCGAGGCCTCCGTCACGGGTGTTACTGTCTCAGCCTCAGGTGACTCAAAAAACATGAGATCAGCAGAACAAACACCATACATAGCGACCACAGGCATGGGCCCCATCAGCTCCGGGCACTCCCCGGACTCGTGCTTGGGCTTCTGGCATGTGTCACATAGCTCTGCATTACACTCAGCCACGAAGTGACCCGTCACCCCGCAACGGTAACAAGTCATCTTCTCCTTCTTCCTTGCCCATTTGGCAGCGCGATCGCCGGTGGGCTTGTCAACAGCCTTAGCAGTAGCCGGCGCCTTGGACTTAGCAGCCTCCACTGAAGCAAGGGCCTGGACTGTCTCCAAAGCCGCAGAACTCAGCTCCACCGAAGCCACCTCCGTCGCCCCCCCGGAATGCACGTCGGGGTTCACGACAGGCGGCTGGCGAGGGGGAGGCGGTCGCCTACCCCCTCCCCTACCACCACGGTTCCGTCCTCGGTACCGATTATTAGGGCCAGCTGCCCCTCAACAAAACCGCCCGGAGGACCGTAGAAGCCGTCGCCTGCGACCTCACGGAAATCTGCCGGTGGCCCATAGAAACCATGGTCGAAACCTCCGTCTCCATGCCAAGCATAACCGCGGCCCCCACCCGAAGATGAGGAACCACGGTGTTGACCATCTCCGTAGGCATCGTACCCGTCGTCGCCCCAACGTCCACGGGGTGGATTCCGGTCAGGATCGAAACCCGACGGCCACTGCCCAGCCCCACGTCCACGTCCCGCAGCCATAGCAGCCGCATCAACCGGCCCCTCGCGTGCCTGATAGCCCGGCCTAGGCCCCCCGCGACCAGCGGCCGCCGGCACGGTCCGAGTCGGGGCGGGTCGGGGTGGGCCACCACCCCGGGGAGGCGGCTGCGTCCCTCGAGCAGGCGGTGGACGCTTCAGTGGCGGCGGCTGCGGCGGCGGCGGCTGCTGCGTCGGCGGCACGCCCCGGCCGGCCATGACAGGAGCGAGCGGTGGAATCCGAGCAGCCCGACCTGGACGAGGCGTTGGAAAGCCAGGACGAGGTGCGTGTCTAACCCTAGCCGCGGTGGACTCCCGTACAAGAGCTCTCGTCGGGTCGAGTACGTGAGTCCCCTGGAGGATAACATGCATGGGCTTGGCACGTTGGGCTGCACCCTGGGCCATATACCCAGTTCCTAGTGAGCCAACGTCCAGCGAGGCTACATACGGCCCAGCCTGGCCTAGTAGCAAATTCAAACGATCTCGCCTAGCCGCCCGGATCTCAGCGACTCCGGCGACCGGCGGCGCCGGCGGCTGCACTGCCGCCCGGCTCTTCTTCTTCCTCCTTCTCTTAACGAGAGTCCAGTCATCCGGTATGAAATCGGAAAGTGAGATAGCAGCAGGGTTTACCTTCGGTAGGGGCCCAATCCAAGGCCGAACCGGCGGCGCCTTCGATCTCTTGGCCATAGTTCGGTGGGGGAGAGGTTCACCACGGTCCGAACCGGCAGACCGCAGATGATAAGACTCCACCACCGACTCCTTGATCGACGAGATCGGCGACGCCACCTTCAACTTCGGGGCCGCCGTAGTGGGCTCCTCGTCGTCTTCATCGCCCTCATCAGCGAGGACCCAGAACCGCCCCCCCCCCACCCTGGCTTGATCTCTCCCCGGCGAACCCGACGATAGATCAATGCACATCACCGGGGATTCTACCCTCCGTTTCATCTGCAGCAGACCAACAACGAAAACCTCGAAAATGTCGACGATTATGCACATACCTTCAGCGATCTCCTCGTCCGCTCCTAGGTAGCTCCCCGCGAGGATATCATCCGCGAGATCCCTCACCGTAATCCATCTAGATCGCGGATGAGGGTTGAAGTATAGGACACCCTCGGTCCGATCTCCACCCCCACCAACGAGCACGAACGAGATCCGCCACTTCTGTGACGGCAACTCCGCCGGCGGCGGCGAGGATCCATCCGGCAGGCGCAATCCCGATCCCGTGGGCCGAGCCGGCGCCGGATCGGATGGAGGAGTCAGCGACGAAGACGGCGAGATCGCAGACCCGGCCGCCGTCGCCCTCTCCTTTTTGCCCATTCTGATATTCGAGAATATTATGTTGTTGAAATCACACAAAATATTGTAATTGAGCTCGTAACAGAAATCGATGTTGAAATCAAGTTTGAAGCCTCTATTTATTTATGGTGATTTTAAAGACTATTATGATGATTTAAAGTTTGCGTTTTGCTTCGGCAGCCTTCAAAACATCGTATGGAGTATGCATTATGGAAGTTGTGACTCTTGTAGAGTTGCTCTTTACACGGGTGTGTTGTGTTGGTCAGTCGTGTGTTTATAAAAGTTGTAGCACTAGCTACTCTCGTGTTTGGGCAATGAAGGTGTTGCTTCTTGCGTGGTGCGTGGCCGACCAAAGATCTCAATAAACGTCGAATCCAATGCAATCCTCATGTCCTGACAACCATCTCTTATCTAGAAAAAGAAAGAACAAAAAAGGCAGCAACACCAAAAGAATGAAACATAGACGCCTTGTTAATTACTGTCTTGATCCTTGCCTTGGCACATGAAACAGACACAATTCTAATTTAGGATAAAAACTGAATTTATCCATCAGCCACATTATTCTGAGATGCCGGCTTAGTGGAGAACTATGGGGCAAGCTGGGCATTAGAGACGACGCTGTTGGAGCTGCACATATTTCAGATTTTGTTCACAGCATCGCTGAGCGAAACCATTTTGGTCCATTATGGTGTGTGCCTTTTGCTACGTGTGCTGTGGCCCTATGGCAGTCAAGGAATGATCGCACTTTCAACAACAAATCTTGGTCCCCGGCAATGTTATGTTGCACTGCTGCAGATATGCTCAAGCTTTGGAGCCATAGAGCAAAGCGACAGTTGGACAAGGAGAGGCTTCTTTCGTGGGCTAATACACTTTGTAGTTGATTTTCCAATCTTCTGTAACTCCCGCTCCTTCTCCACCTCCTCCTCCTGTAGCTCTCTTTGGAAGCTTTTTGTTTCCATCAAACTTAACTCATGTAGTTGACCTATGGTCACCTGGGCTCTTGCCCGTTTTGAATGCATAAGGTAGACAATGGTCTGCCTTTTCTTTCAAAAAATAAAAATAAAAACTGAATTTAGAAAACATCCGTGTCAAGGGATTCAGAACTGACACGAGAGTTTCGTAGTTGAGAAGATTATTAATGTGAGATGAACAGAGTAGATACGGTTGCTGCTTCTTTCGGCAACCTCGACGTGATCGCGGATGCCGAATCCTGCAAAGAAAAAGCATTGGCATCTACTACTACCGTAGTCTGATGGCTTTTGGGCTTTTTTACTTTTTCCTCGCTTACACATAGTTTTGGTTTTATATGACTTTGCTAATTGTCGGTGTGTTTTCATGTGTGTGAGTTAGTGTTGACTGTGTGCATCCTAACTATGTAGTCATGTAGAGGCCACACAACGTAGTACTAGTACAGTGTAAGTGAACTGATTTTATTGCTCAATTTTTAGTTAACTTCAGTTCCGTTTCTTCTCTCCGTCCTGTCACGCAAAAACAAATACACACAGTACGCTGGGACTTGAGCTCCGCTGCGCTCGAGAGACGGCGCCGGCGGCGACTGTTCTGCAAAGACGAGATGGGAGGAAGCTTGTGTGCACTCCTAGAAAAACTAGTAGAACGTCCGTGCGTTGCTACGGGCTACAATACGTACTTCACATCGCAGATCTATCATACACTTCAGCAAAGATTATTTATTTGAATTAACTGTTCACAATATATCAATACGCAAAGTAATGTAAATAAATTATACAATAAGCTTTTGTGGCACACCGTGTCCTGACATGAATTGATTTCTTCAAATCAAGTAAATAGCTACAAAGTAGAGATTGCAGCTATTGTTAGAATGTCTTGTGCATATCTTGGCAATTTGAGAATTTATATTACTCTGACATTTGTTGATCATACTTCCTGCATATATTAGAGAGTCTAAATCGAGCTAAAGAATGGAGGAATGCCTCTGGATCACCCCTACCTTTACCCAGCTCAAACTGTAAACAATGAAATCGAGTGAGGAAAGGAAATAAAGGAAGCACATCTGCAAGAAAAATGAAGAGATATAGATGAGCAAGCATACCATTGGAACAAAATAATACTCCATCCGATCCTAATTACTTGTCATACATCCGTTTGAGGGACAATTAATATGGATCGGAGGGAATAATAATTAGGCAAATACACTCTCATAGACTTCCATCATATAAACTGAAAAAATTCATCGGCGTCATATTGGTTCACGCATATTGCTATCATCACATAAATCCAGGGCATGAAATCTTTGAGCAGATGGAAGCTTTCTATAGCAACAGTGATTTCTGAATATAATTGAAAGAAGTTGTGATACCTAATTTTTTTGTATCACTACCATCACTTATTTCTGACTAAGCTTTTCAAATAAACCGTTGAATATAACATGCTTTTAGATAAAAGCATCAATGCAAGCCTTATTGGAAGACAAAATTCCAGCACACAGTACAAAATATGAAGGCGTCTAATAATTCTTTGAAGCAATTCGGGTGGGTGTTGCCACAGCGTAACCTGATTCAACTTCCTCAACCTCGCCTCCAGCTGCGAAAATGCCACAGCATGTCCCTCCTTCAACATTGTTTCCTGAAGGGAAAATAAAAATAAATGAACAATTCAATAGCTATTTAAGCCTTATTGTGGATTGCCTTATTAATTTATAGGTAGATACAATTAGTGTTAAGCCTTATTGAAGCAAAAATTCCACCGCATGTCATCTCCTTCCACTAAGGTTGTTATTTAATTTTCGTCAGGATGACTCCCATCCCATGGCTGCTGAGTTTGCTGACCCCAAAGACGTCGATCGGCAGGGAAGGCGAGGACCCAACGGGAAAGAGGGGGATGGCGGCGAGAGGGGAGGGGGGTGGCAGGAGGCCTATGCTGGTGGCAGGAGGCCTATGCGACATCACGCTATGGTAATTGTTGGGAGAGGAGAGGAGCGGGAAAAAAAGATGGAAGGAGAAGACCAGTGGTAGATTACAAAAATCGGTGGAAGGGGCCTCATATCAAAAGGAAACCAAAGGGGGAGGTGGGCGTGGGGAGAAAAAAAATAAGGGTGAGGCAAAAAACTTATCCTTTTAGAAAGAGAGTTGTATTTTTATGGAATCTTCATAGCCCTGAGTTACATCTTCCAAAAAAATATTAGACTAATATATCTTCTATCTAGTAGCCCTGAGTTACATCTTCCAAAAAAATTATTAGACTAATATATCTTCTATCTGGTACATCTTCTTTCAACATCTTTGACATGAATTTTTGAAAAGACTGATTCTCTGGCGAAAAGCATAATGAGACCTCAATGACTCGAGACGGTGGTGTATCAGGTGGGGTGAATACCCACAGGAGGAGTATATGTGCATTTTATTGACGATAATCACAAGTACTATATTAGTACTAACTACTTTAAATAAATTAAGGAAACTATATGAAGAATTATCTTCTAAATATTATTGCAGAAATACCTACCTAAAACCAAAATACAATGAATAGCTTCTGAAGCATTACCTTTGCCCTATGGTCGGAGGTCACCCGCATGGCCTAATCGCCATTGTAGATCATATCCTTGGAAACACTGTGGTTGGTGAGCACGATGTTGTCCTCTAGAACAAGGGCATGGAATGTCGATGTCAGTCCCACCATTACTGACCATGGTGACGAATGTGTTACTAATAAAACATGAACTAATTTATCTTCGGTTGTCTCCCTATTGATGTACAAAAATAGTTTCTTCTAAATTTCACAAATCTTTCCTATGTTAATGATTCTTCTCTATTTCGACTAACAACGCATGGAAATGTATGATCACGAGCCCGTAGCAATGCACGGGCATCAAGAACTATTTTTTGTGAGATCTCACAAGATATAGTGCTACTATTTTTTTATCTGTTTAGACAATTCTTCGAAGGACACGTCCATCTGCTATCATCATGTAACTGTATAACCTGAATCAAAACAATATTAAAATTTCAAAACTAAGCAGTTGTTGCGAAAGGATAGTGTATGGTAGGCATAAAATATTGTGGTTGTTAACGACATTACCACATGGCATAAGAATCATGTAAATTTGTACTATATCAAAACTATATCTCCACAAAAAGTCTCATTCCTAGCATACCAGTCACCTTAACCAATTGAGCGCATATGTTTTTGGAATGCTAAATAAATGTTACCATCTTAATAATTTAGCAGGGTAGGTTACTAAAAGAAAACCTTTCACCCTTACTAACAATTCATTGCCACAAATACACCTCAATATATGACCCTCTCCAATTCCAAACCCATATGGGAGAATTTCTGCATACAAGAAACGACAGAATAATTAAATAAAAAAAACTATCATACCATATTTGAATAGTTATTAACAAGGTGCAGGCCGATGGCCCTCGACTGAGTAGACAATTACTTGTTTGAATATGAAAATAGCAAGAATAAAAAGTAGTGCATGTTTAAGACAAAAGAGACTGGATCACTATGGCATTCAGGCATCTCAACATCGTACACAAATTAGAGGGAAATTTGGTGTATCTATGTTCCTTTACAACCCAACATTAGAAATAGTGGCATACCACGCCAGAAGGAAAGAGGACAAGTTGTACATGTAGATAAGGAGAAAAATGCCGCTGACCCCACTTATGAAAAGAGGATAAGGCATTACCTTAAGCAGATCAAAGCTTTACATAAGAACTCATGCAATTGTCGCTTACTAAGCAAAAGCTATGTATGAAGATGTGGTATTAATAGACCCTTCTATTACCTTTTAGAATAATAAGGTAAGGTTGCTCATAAACAAGAAAAAAACTCCAGCAATTTTCAAGGATTACTGATGAACTGCAATTGGTGAAAAGCGAGTTTACTTGCATATCAGTTTGGTGGGTGGATCTCTAATGAAGATAACAACAGACATATATTCAAAACTTCTATATTGATTTTGAACTAACAACGGGAAAGCAACACTAACATATCTGAAACAATTGAGCTAGCTAAGGCAGACCAAATCAACAAAAACTCAGGATCTGCATACTCCAAATAAGCCTTTCAGCAAAAGAAGGTAATCAAAATACAAATAAAGACACATCTAAGATGAACCTTCTGGATGATGCCTTCAGTTCGCCACATCTCACTGTCTCCTCTCCCATCTGCACAGTCCAACAACCAAGCACGTTCAACACGGGAAGAAGCTTTAGAAAATACTATATATAAAGAAAAAGAAACTCGATTTTCAGCACTTCACATCATGTAAATCGATTTTCCGCACTTGCAGGCATTGACAACCCTCACATGTAGAACAAAATCGAGTTTCAGCGCTTCACATCATGGCCATAGTTAGTCCCTAGTTCCTGTAGAACAATATATAAAGAAGCTTTAGAAAACAATATATAAAGATACTTGGTGTGTATATAGAGCAGAGAAATTAAGCCATAGAAAAATAAACGTTTGGCCCTGACATAATGTAACTTGTGGGTAGTGGTATTGATTTGTCCACCATCGAAAGACTTCTTCCACCAGGACCTTGCTTTCTTGCTTCGTACATAGGGCTGCACTTACAGCTGCAGTTGCCCATTATTCATGTAAATCAAGGCTCAACATGAATGTATAGATTCAGGTGTTCACGTACATGATCCTGGTGGCCGGCCGGCGCGGCTTCCATGGTCAACCTTAATCTCCTGAACAACTGTACACGTGTGAAGCACACTACCAGTGAAAAAAGCACACTACAAGTGATTGAACTGGTTTTGGCACTATCGAAGGTACATAGAAGCATTCTTACTGGTGGCGGCCGCGTCAAGATAGTGCAATCCATGTGTGTGCGTGAGGAGTGGGCTGCGGTGGCCTTCGGCATCTGGGCAATGCACTATACTCCTGATCTTTGAGAAGAGGCGGCATGGATTTCCATCGGTGTTGGATGCCCGTGCCGTTATCTTCTCTAGCCTTGCTGGCTCTGAAAGAGTTCCTAAGAGTACGTACCTTAACAAAGCAAGGTTGAACAGACAACTGTTGAGCGACGACGCCGTGCACTGTTCGCCGTCGTATGCATCGTCCGTGGGGATCCGTGGCGTCTGCGGCGTGTGGGTATCCGAGGCGCCGGCGGCGGCGTCCTGGTGATCCGCGACAGCAAAGTCCTGGGGTTCCTGATCCGCGACGACCACGTCATGGTGTTCCTGATCCGCGACGGCGGCGTCGTGGTGATCCACGACGGCCGCGGTGGTCGCCGTCGTCGCGGCGGCTTCTCCCCGGATCGGCGGTGGCGGTCGCTGGCCTCGTGGCGGCGTCTCCCCGGATCGGCGGCGGCGTCTGCGGCAGCGTCTCGTCCGGCGACGGCGGCGTCGTGGTGATCCACGACGGCCGCGGCGGTCGCCGTCGTCGTGGCGGCTTCTCCCCGGATCGGCGGTGGCGGTCGCTGGCCTCGTGGCGGCGTCTCCCCGGATCGGCGGCGGCGTCTGCGGCAGCATCTCGTCCGGAGACGAGGTTGCGGCTTGGGATCTCGTCCGGGACAGAAGGAGTGGCTACTTTTTTTTTCCTTGTGGGAGGTGGGACGAAATAAAATCGGACGAAAATAAAACCGGTAGAGGGGATGGTGGGAGGTGGGACGAAGAAAAACCGGATGAAAATAAACCCGGAACGGAGACTACCAACTGCTCCATTAGGAGTAGAGACAAGAAAAGCAAAAAAGCTTAACACACCGTGTAATGCATGCAGTACGGAAAGTAAAGTAAGCTACTTTTGAAATCATATATAGCAAGAAGATTTGTAAATTGCTGATCCCGCTTGCCACGGGATGCCATTACGTCTCAGAGACCAGCTTATAAACGTCGTGCCCAAAACAGAAAAAGCCGTGTGGTACTAAACGCGAATTGTTTTTGTTTTTTTTTTTGAGGGCTACTAAACGCGAATCGACCTGGGAACTACGTAGGCGTTGATTGGGCCGCCCGCGAGCGGCAAACTGTCGAGGAAACGCCCGCAGCGGATCCAGTTGGGCCGGCCCACTACGAGGTTCGCGTGATTGCTACGTTCGCTCCTACTTTTTTCGTTGATTTTTTTTCTTCGTCCACGTTTTGGTTTTTCTCCTGCTTTTTCTTCCGGTTTTTCGTTTTTCTGTTTTGGTTCCTTTTTCCTTTTTGAGTTTTGTTCCGGTTTTAATTTTTTTCCTGTTTCTTTCTTCTTCCTTTTTTTTGTGTATTTTTATACAAAATGTTCACCGCGTATTACACAAATGTTCATCGTATATTATGAAAAAGTTCATCGCGTATTTCAAAAATGTTCACCGTGTATTACAGAAAGGTTCAATGTGTATTTAAAAATTGTTCACCATATATTACGAAAAAGTTCACCGTGTATTACAGAAATGTTCACCATATATTACAAAAAAGTTCATTGTGTATTTAAAAAATGTTCAACGTATATTACAAAAATGTTCACTATATTAAAACAAATGTTCAACGTATATTACAAAAATGTTCACTATATTAAAAAAAATGTTCACCGTATATTAAAAAAATGTTCAATGTATTAAAAACGTTCACCGAATTATAAAACAATGTTCAGTGTATATTTGAAAAATGTTCACCATGTATTATAAACGTTTATATATTACGGAAAGCTATATATAAAAAGAAAGGTGCAAAAAACAGAAAAGGTAAATTTGGAAGAAAATAGTAATAAAAAAACAAAAATTGTTTTGCTACAGAGAAACGACTGCTACAGTTGACGGTTTTCTACAGTGCGTTGCCATTACATTACCTCCTACTGGGCCGGCCCATTTGGAGGCAGCTGCTGTCGGCTTATTTGATCGAATTGGTGACAGTAATGCAGAGATCGAATCTTGATTCTGCTTCTTTCTACGGAGGGAAATTCAGTACTGTAGCTGATACGCATGATCGGCCAAGATTGCTGTTGAATTCCTTTGGGGAGAAAGTACTCTTAAGTCTGAACTGAAAGTTAGCAAAGATCACCTAGCTAGCGCTGCTGCTTCTTTCAGCAAGCCCGACGACCGACGTGATCCGATGCCGTCTCCTGCAAAGCAAAAGCATTGGCATCTAGTGGTACTTTAGTATCTATTTTTTTTTTTGAATGGTGTACTGCAGTATCTTTACTAACTACTGGCTAGAATAGAATAGAACAGTGAAAGTTACCACAACCTTTTTTCGAATGAAATCTTGTAGTGCTGACTTTGTTGCTGAAGCATGCAAACCACGAATGCAAGACAGAGGTATAAAGTTGGTTTGGGAGGAGCTGCAAGAGAGTAGCACACTGACACTGACACTGATCTTGGATGTTGGAATCATGTGGAATGTAGTATCTTGAAACTTGTGGTTGGTTGCGCTCGAGAGACGGCGCCGGCGGCGACTGCTTTGCTACTATAGGTGAGCCCAAGTAAGTAGAATGTCAAAAGGGAAAAAAAGCTGGACACACCGTGTCGGAGTGTGAATGCATGCAGTACGGAAAGTAAGCTACTGAAATCAATCATATATATCAAGATTTGTAGATTGCTGATCACGCTTGCCGCGGGATGCCATCCTGCGTCCGAAACCAGTTTATAAACGTCATGCGCGTCGTCCATGTAAGCCGTGTGGTACTAAGGGCGAATCAACCTTGGGAAATAGTAATACATGGGCGTTCAATTGGGCCGTATTCTTTCTGACGGAGTCCATTAGCGGAAACGGCTCGGTAGGAAAAGGAGCAGATGTCGTTTTGAAAACAAAAGGTTGCTTAAAAAAAAGGAAGGGTGACTCTATACCGCGAGGACTATATCTCGCTTACAACGAGATGAATCGTACACTCCCCTGATCGATCAAGACACTCGCTAGCTCGTTTCTTCTGTTTTATTTTTATTTTTTCCGCTTTCTTTTTCTTTCTTTCTAGTTTTCTCAGTTTCTTCACCTGTTTTCTTCAAAAAAAAATCTTTGTCTTCTCATCGGTTTTTTCGTTTCTTTCATGGTTTTCATTGGTTATTCTTTTCTTTTTGATTTCTTTGTTTCTTTCTTGGTTTTCACCGGTTCTTTTTACTTTTCATTATTTCTTCATTTTTTTCTTGGTTTTCTTGGTTTTGTTCGTTTTCCATTGTTTCTTTATTGATTTTCACTGTGTTTTCATGTTTTTACTGGTTTTATTTTTATTTTCCTTTTTCATTTTGTTTTCTTTGTTCCTTTTTTGATTCTTTGGTTTTCTTCGTTTTTCCTTGTCTCGTTTTGGTTTCCATTAGTATTTTTCCTTTCTCTTTTTGAATCTAACATGGATTTTTTTAATACACGTTTAACATTTTAATCAAACTAGGCAATTGCCCCGCACGTTGCAGTGGGAATTTAAATATTAATGCCAGATGAATATAAAAACTACTATATTTTAATGTAGATATGTTTCATACTGGTCTTGTGTCTGAACAGAGTATGCATCTGGTTTGCATGGGGCTGAATAATGGTGTTAGTGAATGCTTACGTGGCACACTTGGTGAGATGGAAGGCTGCGTGTTGAGGGAATTAGAGATAGTGGGGATCACCTATTTAGGTATATACTGTTGGAAATATGCCCTAGAGGCAATAATAAAATGGTTATTATTATATTTCCTTGTTCATGATAATCGTTTATTATCCATGCTATAATTGTATTGGTTGGAAACACAAATACATGTGTGGATACGTAGACAACAACATGTCCCTAGTGAGCCTCTACCGGACTAGCTCGTTGATCAAAGATGGCCATGGTTTCCTGGTCATAGACATGAGTTGTCATTTGATAACGGGATCACATCATTAGGAGAATGATGTGATGGACAAGACCCAAACTATGAACGTAGCATATATGATCGTGTCAAGTTTATTGCTATCGTTTTCGCATGTCAAGTATCTGTTCCTATGACCATGAGATCATGCAACTCACTGACACCGGAGGAGTACCTTGTGTGTATCAAACGTCGCAACGTAACTGGGTGACTATAAAGATGCTCTACAGGTATCTCCGAAGGTGTCTGTTGAGTTGGCATGGATCAAGACTGGGAATTTGTCAGTCCGTATGACGGAGAGGTATCTCAGGGCCCACTCGGTAATACAGCATCACAATGAGCTTGCAAGCAATGTGACTAAAGAGTTAGCCACGGGATCTTGTATTACGGAACGAGTAAAGAGACTTGCCGGTAACGAGATTGAACTAGGTATGGAGATACCGACGATCGAATCTCGGGCAAGTAACATATCGCCGGACAAAGGGAATTGCATACGGGATTGACTGAATCCTTGACATCGTGGTTCAACCGATAAAGATCTTCGTTGAATATGTAGGAACCAATATGGGCATCCAGGTCCCGCTATTGGTTATTGACCGGAGAGGAGTCTCGGTTATGTCTGCATATTCCCGAACCCGTAGGGTCGCACGCTTAACGTTCGGTAGCGCTAGGGTAGTATTGAGATATTAATAGTGGAAAGTTCGAAGGTTGTTCGGAGTCCCAGATGGGATCCGGGACATCACGAGGAGCTCCGGAATAGTCCGGAGGTAAAGATTCATATATGGAAAGTTGTTATCGGGGTTCCGGAAAAAGTTCGAGCTTTTTCAGTATTGTACCGGGAAGGTTCTAGAAGGTTCCAGAGTGGGGCCCACCTGCATGGGGGACCCACATGAACGTGGGTAGTGGGGAAAGTCCCCACAACCCTGGTCTAGGCGCACCAAGATCCTCCCTTAAAAGGAATAGTATCATATCCCAAAGGGATAAGATCAGGATCCCTAAAAAGGGGGATAGTGATCGGTGGGGAAGGAAAGGAGGGATTTCCTTCCTCCCCCTTTGGCCAACGACCCTAGGGCCTTGGAGGGCAAGCCACCAGCCCCCTCCATGCCTATATAAAGGTGGGGAGGCATTGGGGGCAGCCACCCCTTGGACCCTTGCCCGATACCTCTCCCAACTCCTCCCATGTTTCACCGGTACGCGCTTGGCGAAGCCCTGCCGGAATTCCGCTGCCACCACCACCACCATACTGTCGTGTTGGTCCCGATCTCATCTACCCCCTCTCTCTTGCTTGCTGGATCAAGAAGGAGAGGACGCCGCCGAGCCGCACGTGTGCTAAACTCGGAGGTGCCGTCCGTTCGGCACTTGATCGGGAGTTCACGGGACGGATCGTGATTGGATCGCGAAGACGTTCGACTACATCAACCGCGTTTCTTAACGCTTCCACTTAGCGATCTACAAGGGTATGTAGATGCAATCTCTCCTCTCATAGATGTTCATCTCCTAGATCGATCTTGGTGAGCGTAGGAAATTTTTTGTTTCCCATGCAACGTTCCCCAACAGTGGCATCATGAGCTAGGTCTTTGCGTAGATGATATCACGAGTAGAACACAAAGGAGTTTGTGGGCGTTGATATTCAGATTGCTTCCTTCCTTGGTCTTTTCTTGATTCAGCGGTATTGTGGGATGAAGTGGCCCGGACCAACTTTACATGTCCACGTACATGAGACCGGTTCCATCGACTGACATGCGACTTTGTTGCATAAGATGGCTGGCGGGTGTCTGTCTCTCCCACCTTAGTTGAATCGGATTCGACGAAGGCGGTCCTTGTAGAAGGTTAAATAGCAACTTGCATATCACCGTTGTGGTTTTGCGTAGGTAAGAATCGTTCTTGCTAGATACCCATAGCAGCCACGTAAAACATGCAACAACAAATTAGAGGACGTCTAACTTGTTTTTGCAGGGTATGTTGTGATATGATATGGCCAAAGACATGATGAAATATATTTTATGTATGAGATGATCATATTTTGTAAAAGTTTATCTCGGCTTGCATGTCGATGAATACGGCAACCGTCAGGAGCCATAGGGTTGTCTTTAATTATTGTATGACCTGCGTGTCAATCATTAAGCTCTATGTAATGCTTTACTTTATCGCTAAACGGTAGCAATAGTAGTAGAAGCATGGTTGGCGTGACAACCTCGATGGCGACGCGATGATGGAGATCATGATGATGGAGATCATGGTGTCATGCCGGTGACGATGGAGATCATGCCGGTGCTTTGGAGATGGAGATCAAAAGCACAAGTTCATGGCCATATCATGTCACTTATGATTTGCATGTGATGTTAATCTTTTTATGCATCTTATTTTGCTTAGGACGACGGTAGCATTATAAGGTGATTCCTCTCTAAAATTTCAAGATAAAATTGTGTTCTCCCCAAGTGTGCACCGTTGCGAAAGTTTGTCGTTTCGAAGCACCACGTGATGATCGGGTGTGATAGACTCTACGTTCACATACAACGGGTGCAAGCCAGTTTTGCACATGTGGAACACTTGGGTTAAACTTGACGAGCCTAGCATGTACAGACATGGCCTCGGAACACAAGAGACCGAAAGGTCGAACATGAGTCATATAGTAGATATGATCAACATGGAGATGTTCACCATTGAAACCACCTCATCTCACGTGATGATCGGACTTGGGTTGGTGAATTTGGATCATGTTACACTCGGACGACCGGAGGGATGTCGATTTGAGTGGGAGTTTTTAAGTAAACTAAACTCATTATCTTGAACAATAGTCTAAGTTGTCTTTGCAAATTTATGTTGTAGATCAATGGCTCGCGCAGTAGCTTCCCTGAATTTCAATGCGTTCCTAGATAAAGCCAAGCTGAAAGATGATGGAAGTAACTTTGTAGACTGGGCCCGTAATCTGAGGATTATCCTCACGGCTGCCCAAAAGGCTTATGTCCTTGATGCACGGCTTGGTGAGCAACTCCCTCCAGCGTCTGTGGACGTTATGAACGCCTGGCAGGCGCGTGTTGACGACTACTCAATAGTTCAGTGCGTCATGTTGTGTGGCTTAGAACCGGGACTTCAAAGGCGTTTTGAACGTCATGGAGCATATGAGATGTTCCAGGAGTTGAAGTTTATTTTTGAGAAGAATTCCCGGATCGAGAGGTATGAGACCTCCGATAAGTTCTATGCTTGCAAGATGGAGGAGAACGGGTCTGTCAGTGAACACATACTCAAAATGTCTGGGTATTACAACCGTCTGGCTGAGTTGGGAGTTGTGCTCCCGCCAGAGGCGATCACTGACAGAGTTCTTCAATCGCTACCACCTAGCTACAAGAGTAGGGGAACGCAGCAGAAAATAAAAAAATTCCGACCTACGCACCAGCCCAGGACCACTATGAAGACTGCATACAAGGTTTTGATCCGATCGTTACCGACTCATAGCACTGCGGAAGTAGAGTAGATGTAGATCGTCAGTGCAGATCCCCGCAGCTAGGATTTACAACCTCCCAACCGCGAGGATGTTCTCCCTTGTCTGCTCGTCGGACAACCCTCTGGGAGGCGGTCGGACAGTCCCTCGGACGGTGTCACGGACAGCCCTTCGGGAGGACCCTCAAAACTCGGACGGTCACTCGGACAGCTCTTCGGGAGGCACTCTCGAACAGCCCCTCGGGCAAAAATATCGAACCTACGACCTCTCTACGGGGTTGCACACATACGGTGTCATCTATCCGGCAAACCCTTCGGGAGGCACTCTCGAACAGCCCTTCGCCGTCCAGAACTAGTTCCCACCGGAACCCAGACAGCCTTTTGGCTCTACAAAACTATTTTCCGGGGAGGGAGAGAAGAAGCCAGATCATGCATGGCACTTGTATGTGAGAAAGGAGTGAGTGTGGAGAGCACCTCTCCACCTCTATTTATAGGAAAACCAAGGGGTAGGATTGGCACACAAAAAACTCAAAATGCCCATGCAAATGTCACACATGAAGGGCATAATGGGGAGGCAAAGGAGCTCCATGGAGGAGCATCCTTGGCCGGCCACCCCCTTGTGGAACCCTCCCAAAAAGGGGTTCCTTAGTCCCTAAGTCTTTTCTTCTAGAAGCTTGACAAAAGCCCTAAAAGGTGGCTTTCCAAAAAGTAACCCAAAAAGCACTTTCACTATTCACGGAAACATTTTTCCGCGACCGTTAAATCCGAAAATATTTCTGTGGGTCTTAGAACAATTCCAGTACCCACTAAAATGATTTTGGACGCGTTCCGAAATAATTCCGGATTAGTGATTTTCATCTGCGAAAAGCAAACAAAGCGGTTCCGGCAGCTCCGGAACATTTCCGGGTTTTTTCTCCGAAAAATCCCAGAAGTTCCGAGAACAATTTTGGCTCCCTCCAAGAATTTCCAGGCGTCTGCCAAAACCAATTTGACTTAATGGTATACCCTAAAACAACTTTTTAGTTTTACCGAAACTATTCCGGTGTTCTCTCTCTGGAACTTTTCCGCTGTCTCCGAAACTTTTCCGGTGACTTTCTCTCAGACTCTCTGTCTAGTATTCAGCAGATAGATGACCCTTAAGCGTGTGACCCTATAGGTTCGGTGAAGTATAGACATGACCCGGAACACTTTACGATCAATGATCAACATCGGAGCCGTGGACACCCATATTGACCCCTATACCCACACGAATGAATATTCGAGTGAACCTCCAGTTGCTGTGTGCTATTCCTATTGCTTCGCGATATGTTACAAATTCCCGAGGTGAGAATCATCGGCATCCCCGTGGATCAACACTTCTCCACAATGCTAGTTACCTCATTACCGGTTTTGTTCTCTTTTCTCGTTTCCGTGTTCCGGCATCCCTGTGATCAAATCACAATGTGTCTGGCCAGACGATGGTGGATACCGTAACACCGAGAGGGCCCAGAGATATCTCTCCATCGTCGGAGGAGCAAATCCCAATCTTGAGCTATCAAGTTACTTGACATACTTTTCCATGAACCCGTAAGCCGCCGTAATAGCCACCCATTTACGGATGACGTTTAACAAACCCCAAAGTTCATGAAGCAAGCATGAAGAAACTCGATACTCTCATGGTCTAAGGAATTATGCAAACGTTAACTTTCTCTGTGTTATTAACCATTAACTTGTGACGAATGTATCTCATAGCATAACATCAATTCGGGTCGATTCAACACAAGTGTTTTCCTAACATTGTGCCCTCAAAGTTGCCGGCATAGTCATGCCCATGATCAGGAAAACAGAACCATCATGCAACACTTGAGCTAGGAATACATTTTACCATTTATTATTCTACACGTGCATATGAGTCTTCCTTCGAGCCTCGTGGTTATTGCAGACTCGAGAACCATAGCAGTTATAGCATGGAATATAAACATAATTATGAACATGGAGATAAACAATAACATTTATTATTGCCTCTAGGGCATATCTCCTACATGAAATACTTCATGAATGGCCTGCCTCCTCGCCCACCATATGGCCCAAGGCATCACTGCCAACTTTATAAATGTCACGTGCGATAAAAAATCTATCATAGAAAAGATACATTGCTTAGCACTTGGCTCTGTTGTTTCACATAAATGTTCTGCCAAATCACCATCCACAACCCAGATGCACCTGGACATTGAACATTGCAAGAGGGAGTGTCGCCATGAATCCTCCGCCCTGCATAGTCCACATGTACTGGTCGTAGACGTTTTTCAATGAGCTCTAACATCTTCTGTGGGCACAGTGAATGTTTAGCTAGCCTCCACAGAAACATCCTAACTCTTCTTGGCACCGCTGTTTTCCACAAAATCTTCCAAGAAGCTGCATCACGGTTGGTATTGGATGACCCCGAGGTTTCATCCAACCATGCCTCTCGTCATAGCTTTTTATCAATCATCATTCTGTAACAGGACCTTACTGTGAATTGTCCGGCCTTCTCGAAGTTCCATGCCCATCTATCACTGATGTTCATCGAGCATAGTGGAATTGATAGTATCGTCGGGATATCAATAGGAGACAAGCCTCTTCCAACTTCGCAACATCCCAAGCGAGACAAACGGGGAACTCCTAATCAGCGCGTTCGGTGCCGCGAACAGTTCTTAACGCTCACAAGCCCCAGCTCGTGGGCCGGCCCAAGAAGAAGGGGACACTTCCTAGTCGCTAGTTCGTTCGCAGTCGACCGGTCTCCCTGTCGCCCGACCCGCATTTGACCGTTCGTGGTTGACCAGTTGACTTTCGAAAAAAGGAGAAAAAAATCGTTGATTCAAAAAGGTTCAAGTATTTTGGAAAAAAGTCCAGAATTTTCAAAAAAAAAGCGAATTTCAAAAAAAATATTAAATTAAAAAAAATCATTGATTTTGAAAACATATATCAAATTGACAAAAAAGTTCATTAAATTTGATAAAAAATTCACAAATTTGAAAAAAAGTTCACACATTTGAAAATAATTCACAAATTTGAATAAGTTCGTGAATTTGAATAAAAAATTCATCAATTTTGGGGAAAAAAGTTCACGAGTTTTAAAGAAGTTCATCAAATCAGGAAGAAGAAATAAAAGGAAAAAAAGAAAAAAAGAAAAAGGAAAAAGGAAAAAAAGAAAACAAGAAAGAAGTAAAGAACGAAAAAGATGCAAGTAATCAGCTCGGGTTGGGGTGCGGGGTGATTACTGCTGCTTACGTTGATGCAGGAAATTGCTTGTCCAACTCTTACCCGGAGCACACTTTTTTGTGTTGTAACGGGCGCCTGAACACCAAATAGGAAATGCCAGACAAACATGCGACCGAGTCTATACGTTTCTTACAGCGAGTTGGACGCACGTCTCGCCTAAAGTCCTCGCGTCCATGGGCTAGCTAGGCCCAGCGCGCGACTACACGCGCACGTCTAGCTAGCTAGCATGTTTCTTTTTCTTTTTTGCTTCCATTTTTTCACTTTTTTGTTTTTGTTTTTTGCTTTCTATTAAATTTTGCTTATATTATGAAATATTTAAAATATATGCATTTGAAAATTCACTTTGCATAACTTTTTGAAAAAATGTTAATCATGCACTTGAAAAAAATGTTTAACGTGTATAAAAAATGTTTTTGATGTATAAGAAAATTGCATGATGTGTACAAAAAAAGAAGACATCAATTTTTTTAAAAAAATATATTAATCATCTGTATGTAAAAAGGCTAAATGTCTGTAAAAAGTTTTAGATCTAAACCAAAAATGTAATATGTGTATTAAAACAATAGACATCAAACCTATAATTGAAAAAAATGTTAATAATGTATTAGAAAATGTTAAACTTTTATAAAAACGGTATTTATGTGTAAAAAATGTATCTCGTGTATTAAAAATTATACATTGTGTATGAAAAAAGTAGACATAAAAACATATTTAAAGATGTTAATAATGTATTTGACAAAATGGTAATGTGTATAAAAATGTGCATAATGTATACGATAAATGTACAACGTGTATGACATAAAGTATACATTACAACATATATTGTGAGAAAATGTTGATCATGTATTTAAAAAATGTTAAGCGTCTATAAAAAAATGTTTCTAATGTATACGAAAAAAATGTACAACGTATATGAAATAAAAGTGGACATCAAATTAATATGTAATAAAAAGATTAATTTCATATTCGGAATATAAAAATGTTTCTGATATATACCAAAAATGTACATTGTGTGAAAAAATGTTTATTGCTATTAAACTAAATCACTGTGTATTTGAAAAATGTTGACCATGTATTCAAAGAATTGTTCAAACTTGTATTTAAGGAAGAAAATACATCGTATATTTGAAAAAATGTTCAACGTGTAACAACAAAATGTTTCATGTGTGAGGATTGTTTTGACGACGGCGATCCACCATTAGAGCGAGGGTTTTGTCAAGGGCGTTGCAGCAGCTGCCGCCGCCAGGAAATTTTTGGTCCCCTCGCCCCCGGTTGCCATCTTGGTGCTAGGAGGTGGGGGGACCTCGCATCTTCAAGAGTTCTATGTTCTTCGTCATCATCTAGTGATCATCGTATTTTGTGAGAATAATTTTACTCTAATTTTTTTGGCGGTGCAATGAGGTTAGAGAGTTTTCTATCCGCGCAGATCCAGTTATTCGAATATGATGAGTTTATATTGGCGTGTCAACCTTTTTTTGTTGGTTTGATTCTTTGTGGAGTTGAAATCTTTCATCGACACCATGGTGAAGATATTATGATCCGACGGCCTGCACTTCTAGGGGATGATCCCCGGCCCAAGTACGTTCATCGAGTAAGGCTTCCCATCTTTTTGGATAGGCGACTCAAGGCGCTTTCAAAAGTCATTATTGGTAATGTTCGTGCGGGTGAAAGAGTAACAACATCATTGGTCCAGTCCAATTACAACCTCTTTACCGAAGTCTATGGAGTATTTCTTCTAGCAGATATTTATACAGCGAAGAAGATGTTTCCAAGAGATTTCATTGTAATTCTTAGTCATAGGAGTTACTTTTTATTTTCTTGGATCTTAGATCCAAATCAGTGTATCTGTAATTGTTATGAGTATGAATAAAATTACAAGTGTTTCCCAAAAAAAATGTTTCACGTGTTCATAAAATAAAGAAAAGCAAAGAAACACAACAAAATCCAAAAAAGAAACAGAAAAAATAAAAAAATAAAAATAACATGAAGAAAATCAATGCAAAAGATTGGAAACAGTAAAAACGAGAAAGAAACAATGAATAACGAAGAAAACCAGAAAAGAAATAAAAAACCAAAGAAAAAACCCAATGAAAATCGAGGAAGCAACCCAAGAAATCATAGAAAAAGAAAGAAAAGAAAAATACCAGTGAAAACCGAAGAAAAAACCCCAAGAAATCGTAGAAAGAAAGAATGAAAAGGAAAAATCCAGTGAAAACGGAAAGAAAACAAAAAAATAATAGAAAAATGGACCAAACCATCAGTAGCCTACCCCCCGAGCGAGCGAGCGATCCCCTAGCGCGCGAGCGGGATAGGAAGGAGAAGAGCCGCGCCGTCCCAGTTAAGACGCGACGCGAAAATTCCTTCGGGCGAGCGTACGATACAACTCGCTATAAGCGAGATATAGTCGCTGCACAAAAGGAAGGAGTAGACCGGCCCAACAATGATACATCAGCAGGCTGCATGCAAATGGGGACTGCTATTCTTTACCTTTTACAAGGAATAGATGCTAAACAACGCCATGGTTTGGCCCACGTAACTCGCTTCTGTGTGCTCCTTGGCACCAGAAGAAACATTGATGTGTTGGACCCTCCTGACAGAAAAACTGATTACCAATTTTGTTAAGAGATTTTGAAAAAGAGTTACTATAGATGAAAATGTATAAATTTTAAAAAACGTTCACAATTTTTTTAAATATTCAAAAAATTCAAAAATATTCACACAAAAAATCATAAAGGAGAAAACCAGTACAAAACACACAGAACAACTGAAAACTAGAGGAAAAAACTGCTAGATGGGCCGGCCCACGAAGACCACCATGATTTCTATAGATTTCCTACTATTCTTCGCTACGAGCAAGATACATGCAAATGACCGACCATTGACCAAAGTTTGTGACATAATGGATATCTTCGTCACACTTAACCTTTCACGAAGTTGGAGGTAACCGGCCTTCCTTCCTGTTGAAGGTGGTCTCAAATGATGGATGATCATCATCGATGGTGAACTTCGATGGTTGATGTAGTCAATGGAGATGTACACAATGTCGTTGATGATGATCCCGGAGGGCGAAACCGACTAAGATGCACGATTTTGAGTCGTCATGGTCGAAGGCCTAGGCAAAGATGTCAAATATCCAAAACTTTGATGGAAGCAAATCATGGTTACATCTATGTAGTTAGAAGGGGGGTGTCAATAGCTACAAAACGAGCTAAAGATACATGATACCAAATGATACCAAATGATACATGGCCAAGCTCTTGTTTGCCCGATCTTCATGAATTGGAGGTCGATTTGGGAACAACACAAATAACACAGGGGAAATCCACATGAACACAACGGGAAATCACTCTATTGGACAAGATCCACACATAAGACACTTAAATCACAAGGCAAATGGACAGATCTCAAGCATTCAACATCAACAAAGGAAATGATACAAATGTGGTTCATCCAAGTCTTTAGGAGAGATGGATCTTGATTTCCATAGAGGAATCTTCCCCTAAGGGGTCTTGCCAACCATAGATGGTCATTTTCCTAAGAGGGCTTGTCAACGATAGATGGTTCTTCTCCTAGGAGGAACCCCACAAGAGGAGATACATGAGCTAAGATCTATAGTTTTTGGTTCTAATCTTAGCTAACCCTATAAATGAGGAGGGGTGTCTATTTACAGTGCTAGGGGCGAAACGGTAGGTGGGAGAGGGATACATGGGCTTTGGGCCAGAAACCGCACGCAGGTAGGAGCCGGTTGTCCGGCTTCATGTTGAGGCGGCGGATGTTTGCGATGGGGCCGGATGTCCGGCCAAGTGGGGGGCAACCTTCGGGTGCCTTCGCCAGATTTCTGGCAGGAGGCCATATGTCCGGCCTGTCGGTGTGGCGACGGATGTCCGGTCGGTGACTCACTTTGGCTGCTTGTTGTGCTGCTTCTTCTCTTCTAGGATGGCACCCTATGTGGCCGTTATATCTCAACAACACCTCCATCTTATTTCATCGCCGCTTCCATGATTCCCTCATGGATGGTGTAGTTCTTCTCTTGTGTTGAACACCTCCTCGTCATCTGTGAAGCTCCGCTCAAACCTATACATGCATGATGGAGTGTCAAATAGTATACCATCCTCGAAGAGCACGAGTAGAGACGTGTAAAGGAGAAGATTCACCTTTGTATGATTCAACTAGATGGTGCTCGTGTCACTTAGCAAGGGAGCTCTTGACATGGTGACATTCGTCGGATGCTTCACATCACCCTCTCTCTCTCTCTCTCTCTCTCTCTCTCTCTCTCTTCGTTGAATGTGGATCTTGTGATTCTTGTATGGATTTGTGGAGAGAGCACATGTGTGATTGGATCTTGTAGTCTTGAGTGTCTTGTGATTCCCCTTGATCCTTTTTGTTCTTGAGTGTTCTCTCAATTCCACCTACAAATTGTGAAAGGTTGAGCAACCTAGGGCTTGGCCCTACATCTCTTTATCCACTTGATTTTAAATTGTGATGCTGCTTGTGCACACATGCATATGTATTTTTTTGACAAAAGGTTACTTGGGTAAAAAGAAGTCAAAACGGATCACGGACTACACGTAGCCAGTTAAAAAAAGAAACTTGAAACAATTCAATTGTGGTCTACACAAAAAAGAAAAAAAATCATATACCTAATAGAGTTTTTCCTTTTTTCCGAATAACTAATTATTTCTTGTATAACCTACAAATTAACATATATTTTTATTTATTTTATCCATGAGTAGAATACATCTATACGTATCGGCAAGGGATTTTTTTTTGAAAATTCTAAATATATTCTTTCATATCTTTCTACTCCACTCGGACCCAATTTTTTACCGAACTGAGCATAGCTCGAAACTTGGATGGCTAGGTCTTGTGGTGGAGCCAACCCACCAGGGTTCAAATCCTAGACATAGCACTAGTGCTCGCATTTTCTTGTATTTATTTCATGTATTCCGACGATGTTAGTTCAATGAGAGGAGATGTTCCTGTCGACTACGACGCTCCTGTGGTGAATTTGTCAATCTGAAGATGTTGTGGCGGCTCAGTATCTCGGAGGTGTTCATAGGGATAGGGTGTGTGTTTATAGGAGTGAGTCTTTGTGCGTATATGTGATCATTTGCGATTGTATTTTGTTTAAAAAAGACCAAACTTTTTATATAGAACTTAAAAAGTACGCGTGGGTTGCCCGCTTATAACGAACAGGCACCAAGTTCACAAAACCCATCCCTATAAATAGGAGACACAAAATAAAACCATATCAAATGCTTTTCCATAAGCTAAAGCAAACTAGCGAGAGGCTAAAGTCGAGCAGGACCCTATTTGCCAAAGCCAAGGTGCAACTTCATATGGCTCTTGTGGTCATTTTGCGGTTGGACATAGCCCAAGAGAACAGAGATCTCAACCAGAAGGAATGCGGTATTCGGAGAAAGTTAAAGTGGAAAGTTATTAGTGTGGCAGCGCTTGAGAGGGCTCGTAAGAGACATGCTCGAGAATTTGCAACCTCAAAGTTGGTGATGCCAACACGTGGTACTTTCACCTATGGGTGAACCATCAGAGAAGGAAAAACTTCATTCATCGCTTAAAGCACAATGTCGGTTGGGTCACTGGTCACAACCTTAAGAAATATATTATCCAGAGGCACTTCAATAGAATCATAAAGAGGGGTTCACACCGCAACATTGACTTCAATTGGGGAATCCTCCCCGGGCCTACTTGTGATTTGAGCTGGCTTGGGGACCCTTTCACCGACCAGGAGGCCAAAGCGGTCTTCTTTGGCGCCCCGAGTGACAAGGCTTCGGACCCGGGTGGCTTTACCAGTGTGTTCTTCAAAGCTTGTCGGGGCATGACCAAGGACTACATTATGCTTGCCATCAACCACTTCTATGACCTGCATGTGCACAATTTCCATTGGTAAAATTCTGCCAATAATACCCTTGTTCCAAAGACGGATGGTAACTAGTATATCTCCTACTTTAGGCCCATTAGTCTCATCAACGTGGTAACGAAACTTATTGCTAAAATAATGGCCTTTAGACTTGCACCACACATGAATAGTCTTGTTTCGAATGCTCGGAGTGTTGTCATAAAGAAGAGAAACATCTTTGAAAACTTCATGTATGTTCGCAATCTTGCGAGGCGTTTCCATCGAAATAAAAATCCATCCTTGCTTTTCAAGCTTGACATTAAAAAGGCCTCTGACTTGGTCAGATGTGACTTCCTTCTGGATTTCCTTAGGAACCTTGGGTTTCTGGTTTGGTTACGTGGATAGGTCGCGACCCTTCTCTCCTCGATGTCGTCTAGGGCCTTGCTCAATGGGATCGCTAGATACCCCATCAAGCATGGTCCTGGGTTTCGGCCGGGGGATCCGTTATCCCCTGCTCTTCTTCTTGGTCATTGACCCACTTCACACATTCTTAACAAGGCCACATCGCAAGGTAGGCTGCAACCACTCTGGTGAACCTCCTCCATGATCTGGGCATCTCTTTATGCCAATGCTGCTGCTATCTTCATTCGACCAACCAAGGAGGATGTCCAATTCTTTGCTTCTACACTTCCCGAGTTCAGGGAGGTCACTGGATTGGTGATAACCCACAAGTATAGGGGACCGCGACAGTCTTCGAGGGTAGTATTTCACTCAAATTTGTTGATTCGACACAAGGGGAGCCAAAGAATATTTATGAGCCTTAGCAGTTGAGTTGTCAATTCAACCACACCTGGGATATAATATCTCTGCAGCAAAGTGTTTAGTAGCACATTAGTGTGATAGTTTTGATAGTTTCAGTAACAATAGCAATAGTAACAAGAACAGTAACAGAAGCAGTTTGTGATGATTGTAACACAGCAGCAGTAGTAACTTAGCAAAGATCAATATGAGAAAAGCGTAGGCATTGGATCAGCGATGGATATTTGTGTTGGATGACATTCATCATATAACAGTCACAACCTAGAGCGATACACAATAGCTCCAATTCATCAATGTAATGTAGGCATGTATTCCGTATATAGTCATACGTGCTTATAATAAGAACTTGCATGACATCTTTTGTCCTACCCTCCCATGGCCGCGGGGTCCATAAGGAAACTAAGGGATATTAAGGCCTCCTTTTAATAGAGAACCGGAACAAAGCATTAACACATGGTGAATACATGAACTCCTCGAATTACAGTCATCCCCGGAGAGTATCCCAACTATTGTCACTTTGGGGTCTACGGATCATAACAATAACAAGTGCATATAACCAGCAGATAGGATCAAGAACTCAAATATATTCATGAAAACATAGAGGTTTTAGATCTGAAATCATGGCACTCGGGCCCTAGTGACAAGCATTAAGCATAGCAAAGTCATAGCAACATCAATCTCAGAACATAGTGGATACTAGGGATCAAGCCCTAACAAATTGACTCGATTACATGACAAATCTCATCCAACTCCATCACCTTCCAGCAAGCCTTCGGAGGAATTACTCACACCCGGTGGTGAGCATCATGAAATTGTTGATGGAGAAGGGTTGATGATGACGACGGCGACGAATCCCCCTCTCCGGAGCCCCGAGCGGACTCCAGATCAACCCTCCCGATGAAGAACAGGAGGTGGCGGCGGCTCTGTATCGTAAAACGCGATGAAACTTTCTCCCTGATTTTTTTTCTCCGCAAGACGGTACTTATAGAGTTGGAATTAGGGCAAACGGAGGCCTGGGGGATGGGCGCGCCCCCTGAGCTTGTGGCTCCTGGGTGGCCCCCCTCCAGTAGTTCTCTTCGCCAATATTTTTTTATATATTATGGAAATATTCTCCATAAATTTTCAGCTTAATCCGAGAACTTTTATTTCTACACAAAAACAACACCATGGTAGTTCTGCTGAAAACAGCGTCAATCCAGGTTAGTTTCATTCAAATCATGCAAATTAGAGTCCAAAACAAGAGCAAAAGTGTTTGAAAAAGTAGATACGTTTGGGACGTATCAACTCCCCCAAGCTTAACTCATTGCTTGTCCTCAAGCAATTCAGTTGACAAACTGAAAGTGATAAAGAAAAACTTTTACAAACTCTTTTGTTCTTGCTACTGTATATAAGCTTAACTAGTGATCAAGTTTTCAGCAAAGATTATGAACTAACCATATCGATGATAACACTTAGGTCTCACATTTACTCATGACAATAACATAACCAACTAGCAAGCAATAATGAGATATCTCATATGCCAACAATTTGTCAAAACAATCATGATATAATATGATAACATGGTATCTCGCTAGCCTTTTCTGAGACCGCAAAACATAAATGCAGAGCACCTATGAGGTTCAAGTAGCGACTAAACATTGTAATTCAGGGTAGAAGAAATCCAGTCATGGTCACATCCAACATTAACTAGACTCAATGCATAAAAATGACAATAGCGCTCTAAGGGTTGGTGCTTTTAAATGAGAAGGTGATGACTCAACAATAAAAGTAAATAACATGAAAGGAAAAGATAGGCCCTTCGTAGAGGGAAGCATAGATTTGTAGAGGTGCCAGAGCTCGAAGCTTAAAATAGAGATGAATACATTTTGAGAGGTGTGCTTTTCGTGTCAACGTCACGACAAAGGATTTCGATATCTTCCATGCATGCTAAACACATTATAGGCGGTTCCCAAGCGGAAAGGTAAAGTTTACTCCCCCTCAACCATACAGTCACAAGACATGGCTAGCCGAATTTACGGGTGCCCTCCAAACAATCAACTTTCTGGCGGAGTTTGTTTTATTATATTTTTCTTTATTTTCAAATTACAGGACTGGGCATCCCAATTACCAGCCTCTCTCGTGCAATGACAAGTGAATAAACACCATCATGAGAGTAACCCACTTAGCATGGAAGATATCGACCGCCCCGTCGGTCCATGAGCGGTGATACGTCTCCGTCATATCTATAATTTTTGATTGTTTCATGCCAATATCCTACAATTTCCACATACTTTTGGCAACATTTTATATGATTTCTTGGACTAACATATTGATCCAGTGCCAGTTCCTGTTTGTTGCATGTTTTTTGTTTCGCAGAAAATCCATATCAAACGAAGTCCAAACGCGATAAAAATTTACGAAGATTTATTTTGGAATATATGTGTTTTTTGGGAAAAAGAATCAACGCGAAACGATGCCCGAGGAGACGGCAAGCCTGGAGGGTGCGGGCCCCCCTGGGCACGCCTAGGGGGCTTGTGGCTCCCCTGTAGGTCGGTTGAAGGTGTCCTTCTGCCGCAAGGAAGCTAATATCCAGATAAAAATCCCCTCAAAATTTCAGCCCAATCGGTGTTACTCATCTCCGGGAATTTAAGAAACGGTTTTCGGCCAGAAAACGGGAACGCGAAACAGAAGAGAACAAAGAGAGAGATCCAATCTCAGAGGGGCTCCTGCCCTCCGGGAGCCATGGCGGCCATGGACCAGAGGGGAAACTCTCCTCCCATCTAGGAGGGAGGCCAAGGAAGAAGAAGGAGGAGGGGGGCTCTCACCCCCTCTCTCCCGGTGGCGCCGGAATGCCGCCGGGGCAATCATCGTGACGGCGATCTACACCAACAACTTCGCCGCCGTCAACACCAACTCTCACCCCATCTATGCAGCGGTGTAACACCTCTTCTCCCTGCTATAATCTCTACTTAAACATGGTGCTTAATGCTATATATTATTATCCAATGATGTATGGCAATCCTATTATGTTTGAATAGATTCGTTTTGTCCTATGGGTTGATTGATGATCGTGATTGGTTTGAGTTGTATGTTTTATTTTGGTTCTGTCCTATGGTGCCCTCCATGTCGTGCAAGTGTGGGGGATTCCCGCTGTAGGGTTTGCAATACGTTCATAATTCTCTTATAGTGGGCGGCTAGAGTGACAGAAGCTTACACCCGAGTAAGGGGGTTGTTGCGTATGGGAGTAAAGGGGACTTGTTACTTAATGCTATGGTTGGGGTTTACCTTAATTATATTTGGTAGTTGTGGATGCTTGCTAGAGTTCCAATCATAAGTGTATATGATCCAAGTACGGAAAGTATGTTAGCTCATGCCTCTCCCTCATATAAAATTGCAATAATGATTACCGGTCTAGTTATCGATTGCCTAGGGGCAAATCCTTCTCTTGTATTACAAAAGCTTTCTACTAAACAACTAACTTTTATTATCTTACAAATTACTCATAGTTTTATTCTTACTAAGTACTCCTAGTTTTATTCTTGCAAAGTAGTTCTAGCATTACACCTACAAAGTACTTCTAGTTTCATACTTGTTCTAGGTAAAGCAAACGTTACGTGTGCGTAGAGTTGTATCGGTGGTCGATAGAACTTGAAGGGAATATTGATTCTACCTTTAGCTCCTCGTTGGGTTTGACACTCTTATTTATTGAGAAAGGCTACAACTGATCCCCTATACTTGTGGGTTATCAAGCGGTACGGCACACAAAACAGATGTTTATTTGAATGATTAGAGGTGGCACATGCAAATTTACTTGGAACGGCAGAGTAATACCGCATATAGGTAGATATGATGGACTCATCTGGAACAACCTTGGGTTTAAGGGTTTGGATGCACAACCAGTATTCCCGCTTAGTGCAGGCGAAGGCTAGCGAATAGATTGAGAAGCGACCAACTTAAGGAGCGACAACTGTCATAATCATGCATTGCGAATAATTAACATTGAATACGAGCATGAGTAGGATATAAACACCCTGAACATAAATATCATGAAGGCTGCATTAGTTTTGATTCAACTACATGTGTGAACATGTGCCAAGTCAAGCCACTTGAATTATTCAGAGGAGGATACCATACTAACATACTATATCACAATCATTTTAATGCATGTTGACATTCAAGATAAATCATTATCCACTCCTAACTATTTAAGCATGGCATGAGTGACTATAATCTCTAATTGTCATCACAAATACGTTTACTCATAATATACTGAATCAAGATCGACTGAGTTAAACATATTTACAAAAACAAAAACAAGAAGAGTTCATACCAGCCTTTCTCTGCCACAGTCACTTCATCAAATCATCCTCATTATTGCCTTTCACTTGCACGACCGAATGATGTGAAAATAATAATAGTGCAAGTGTGTCATGGACTAAGCTGGAATCTGCAAACATTTTATTCAAAGGAGAAGACAAGGTAACAGTGGCTCTTTGGTAAATCAACAATAAAGCATATGAGAGCCACTTGACAATTTGAGCATAGTCTTCTCCATACGATGACTCAACTAAAAGAAAAAAAATTCAGAGAAACATACTGAAATATTTTTGGAGTTTTTTGTTTTTCTGAATAAAGCAAACTAACGAAGGAAAAATTGAAAGCGAGAAAAACTATTTACACGGGAGAACTCCTGCTACTTGTAGACTACGTTGGTATTTCCCCGAAGAGGAGAGGATGATGCAGTATAGTAGAGATAAGTATTTCCCTCAGTTAAGAACCAAGGTTATCAATCCAGTAGGAGAACCAAGCAAAATTCCGTTAAGCGCACCTGCACACACAAGAGCAAACACTTGCACCCAATGCAAATAAGAGGGTTGTCAATCCTCTTAGCGGTTATTTGCAAGGATTAAATCTTATAGAGATAAATAGATAAACTAAAATACTAATTACAATAAAAGTAAATAAATTGCAGTAAGGTATTTTTAGGTTTTTTATATATGATAAAGTAGACCCGGGGGCCATAGTTTTCACTAGAGGCTTCTCTCTCGAACACATAGCATACGGTGGGTAGACAAATTACTGTTGGGCAATTGATAGAAAAGAATATAATTATGACGGATTCATGGCAATGATCATGTATATAGGCGTCACATCCGAGACAAGTAGACCGACTCCTGCCTGCATCTACTACTATTACTCCACCCATCGACCGCTATCCAGCATGCATCTAGGATATTAAGTATGAAACAGAGTAACGCCTTAAGCAAGATGACATGATGTAGACAAAGTAAACTCAAGCAATATGATTAACCCCATATTTTTATCCTTAATGACAACAATACAAATACGTGTCATGTCTCTTTCTGTCACTGGGATTGAGCACCGCAAGATTGAACCCATCACAAAGCACCTCTCCCATTGCAAGACAAATAGTAGGCCAAAGCAAATCGATAGATCGGAGAGAAATACAAAGCTATAATAATCATGCATAAAAGATTTCAGAGAAGACTCAAATATTTCTCATGAATAATCTGATCATAAACTCACAATTCATCGGATCCCAACAAACACACCGCAAAAGAAGATTACACCGGATAGAACTCCAAGAACATCGAGGAGAACATGGTATTGAAGATCAAAGAGAGAGAAGAAGCCATCTAGCTACTAGCTATGGACCCGTAGGTCTGTGGTAAACTACTCACACATCATTGGAAGGGCATCAAGGTTGATGAAGAAGCCCTCCGTGATCAATTCCCCCTCCGGCAGAGTAACGGAAAAGGCCTCCAGATGGGATCGCGGAAGAACAGAGGTTTGCGGCGGCGGAAAGGTTTTCTCTTCTGTCTCTCTGGTATATTGGGAATATTTGGGAATTTATAGCGCTGGAATTAGGTCAGGAGGGGCTACTAGAGGCCCACAAGCCTGGGGGCGCGCCCTACCCCCCTGGGCGTGCCCTCCAAGCTTGTCGCCTCCTCATGGCTCTTCTGGTCTTCTCCCGAAGCTTCGTGGGTCTCTTCTGGTCCAGAAAAAATTAATCCAAAGTTTTTTTTGTCGTTCAGACACTTTTTGATAATGATTTTCTGAAAAGGCAAAAACAAGCAGAAAACAACAATTGGCACTGGGCACTGGGTTAATAGGTTAGTCCCAAAAAATGATATATAATGGCAAAAAATTATAGATATGTTGGAGACGTATCAAGCATCCCCAAGCTTAATTCCTGCTCGTCCTCGAGTAGGTAAATGATAAAAACAGAATTTTTGATGTGGAATGCTACCTATCATGTTTCATGATGTAATCTTTCTCTTACGGTATGAATAATAAGATCCGAATGATTCGAAGCAATAGTCTATAATTTGATATAAAGACATCAATACTCAGGCATACTAATAAACAATCATGTCTTTCAAAATAAAAATGGTAAAGAATGTTATCCCTACAAAATCATACAATCTTGTCATGCTCCATCTTCTTAACACAAAATATTTATCATGCACAACCCCGGTTTTAGCCAAGCAATTGGTTCATACTTTTTAACGCGCTTCAACTTTTTCAACCCCCACGCAATACATGAGCGCAAGCCATGGATATAGCACTATGGGTGGAATAGAGTGTGGTGGTAGAGATAAATAAGAGAAGTCAAAAATAAGAAGATAGTCTCACACCGACGAGGCTAATCAACGGGCTATGGAGATGCCCATCAATTGATGTCAAATGCGAGGAGTAGGGATTGCTATGTGATAACCCACAAGTATAGGGGCTCAATTATAGCTTTTTTGATAAATAAGAGTGTCGAATCCAACGAGGAGCTAAAGGTAGAATCAATATTCCCTTCAAGTTCTATCGACCACCGATACAACTCTACGCGCACTTAACGTTCGCTTTACCTAGAACAAGTATGAAACTATTTTGTAGGTGATAGGATAGGTTCGCAAGAATAAAACCAGATGTACTTTGCGAGAATAAAACTACGAGTAATTTGCGAGATAATAAAAGTTAGTTGTTTACTAGAAAGCTTTTTGTAACACAAGAAAGTTATTTGTCCCTAGGCAATCGATAACTAGACCGGTTGTTAGAGCATATTTTACCCTAATGGTTTCGATGATTGATGACAATGCGTTTTGCGGACTAATCGTGTGCGTTGACCTTTTCAGAGATTATATTGATAGGCACGAGACGGTTTATCTCCCCTCGATGGTAAAGAGTGAAGACGGTTATTTTCTGACGATTTCTTTTTGGTGGATTTGAGTCATAGGAAACCCGTACTATAAAGAGGGGGTCCGCGTTGGAAAGGTATGGGTGAAATCGACACGTACACAGCCCCATATGCACCCACAACTTCCTTTCCCTTCTCCGGAGCCTTTCCTTTGTTTTCTGTGGATTTTCAGTGGCTTGCAATCGGTAGTACCGCTGGCACTCACGGTAGTACCGCTTATGCGGTAGTACCGCGGGGTACTTCCGTGGCACTGCCGCTTGGGGTTTCCCCGAGCGTGCAACTCTCTGTCGCCTGTTTGCAATTCACGGTAGTAGCGTGGTAGTAGCACGGTAGTACCGCTCTGGCGGTACTACCGCCCGTACTACCGCCGCCACTACCGCTTGCGGGGTTTCCTCTGTGCATGCTTCTGGTTCCATTTCTCCCTTTGCGGTAGTAGTGCGGCACTAGGACGGTAGTACCGCCTCGCGCGGTACTGCCGCCCCGGCTTCCTCTACTACTGCTGCCTCCACTCGTCTAAAACCCCCTAAGCGGTAGTACCGCCAGGGGCAGCGGTGGTACCGCTCCGGCGGCACTACCGTTGTACACTCTGTGTAGTTCAGGCTTGTGTGGGGTAGTACCGCCTAAGCGGTAGTACCGCTCCTAGGAGCGGTAGTACCGCTTGGCTGCGGGCACAGGGCAGAAACGGTTGGATTTTTGTCTCTCTATATAAGGAGGGGTCTTCTTCTTTCTTAGTTGACCTCTTCCTCCCAAGCTCCATTGTTGCTCCTAAAGCTCATTCTTGCCCGATCTCTCTCCCTAGCCAATCAAACTTGTTGATTCTTTAGGGATTGGTTGAGAAGGCCCCGATCTACACTTCCACCAAGAGAAATTTGATTCCCCCCACTAATCCCTTGCGGATCTTGTTACTCTTGGGTGTTTGAGCACCCTAGACGGTTGAGGTCACCTCGGAGCCACATTCCATTGTGGTGAAGCTCCATGGTGGTGTTGGGAGCCTCCAATTAAGTTGTGGAGATTGCCCCAACCTTGTTTGTAAAGGTTCGGTCGCCGCCTTCAAGGGCACCACTAGTGGAATCACGGCACCTCGCATTGTGTGAGGGCGTGAGGAGAATACGGTGGCCCTAGTGGCTTCTTGGGGAGCATTGTGCCTCCACACCGCTCCAACGGAGACGTACTTCCTCTCAAAGGGAAGGAACTTCGGAAACACATCCTCGTCTTCACCGGCTCCACTTGTGGTTACTTCTTACCTTTACTTTGTGCAAGCTTTACTTGTTTTACTTCCTTTGCTTGCTTGTGTAGTTGTTGTTGTTAGCATCATATAGGTTGCTCACCTAGTTGCACATCTAGACAACCTATTTTGTTGCTAACCCTAATTTGTTAAGAAAAGCTAAAAATTGGTAGTTGCCTATTCACCCCCCCTCTAGTCAACCATACCGACCCTTTCAATTGGTATCAGAGCCTCGTCTCTTTATTAAGGGTTTCACCACCCGAAGAGTATGGTTGACGACGGGGATCGGGTTGAGGAAGTGCCCGAGGCCGTGGAGTTGAACTCGGTCACCCGAGATGACTTAAATGAAGCTATGGCTTCACTTAAGACGTCTATGACGGCCGAGGTCAAGTCCATGCTTAAAGAACTCCTTGAGGGGTTGAAGTCTACTCCCGATCCTTTGCTTGTGGTTAATCCCACCGCATCGGTGTCGGAGGCCAACTCCGGCAAGGAAGCGGCTAAAGGCACTCAAACCTCTTCCCCTCATGGTAAGAATGGGATGGGAACCTATGCCTCGGTTCCCCCTCCCCCGGTCTATGGAGGACCGGTCCCTACACCGCATATTAACAACCTTAGTCCTCCTCCTAAGCTTGTGAAGGGTGATTTTGCTAATTGGGTTTTTCGTATCAAGTCTCATTTGAATCACAGCTCAACAAATCTTTGGAGAATCATCGAGCAAGGCTTCTACCCACATGACCCAAGCAGCCTCACTCCAAGAGAAGAGGCGGACAATCAATACAATCACTCCGCATTGTTCATCCTCCAATCCGCAGTGCCTCCCGAAGATCTAGCTCACTTGTGCCCCTTCTCCCATGCAAAGGATTGTTGGGAACATATTATATCTTTGTACAAGGGGAGCTCAAGCATTCAACGGTCTAACTTTGAAGTGGTGCTTGATGAGGCCGATGAGTTTGTGATGAATGAAGATGAGGATCCTCGGGATCTCTACCGGAGATTGACAACACTTGCGGTCGCTCTTCAAGATCATGGGAGCAAGGATACGGATGCTAATTGGATCAAGCGCAAGTTTCTCAAGGCCATCATGCCATTCAACAAGGCCATGTCCTCCGTGATCCGTCAAAGACCGGACTTCCACACCTTGTCCTCAAGTGAAGTGTTGGATGAGTTTATTGCCATGAACATCATGAACAAGACCGCCGACAATGCTCTAGCTCGTGTCCGGTCAAAGAAAGGCTCACCCAACCTTGCTTTGAATGCCAAGGGTATTCCGGAAGAAGAAGAAGAGAGTTGCCCCGAAGACACCAAATATGCTTACCACGAGCACATGGCTCTTGCGTCAAGGCAATTTTGGGGCAACAAGAGAAACACAAGGCCCAACTCCTCCAAGAACAACTCAAAGGGCAAGCAACGAGTAAGGACTTGCTACAATTGTGGCAATGTGAGTCACTTTGTGGCGGATTGTCCGTATGAGAAGAGGGAGGACAACGGTGGCAAGCTCATCCGCAAAGACAAGGCCAAGTCCTTCCCCAACAAGAACAATTTCAACAAGAAGGCACCTCCAAAGGGCTTGGTGGCATAAGAAGAGTACAACTCCGATGATCATGATGAAGATACAAGTGGTGAAGGAATGGCAATGGCAACCGTGGCCATTGCCACCTCTTCCCCAACCAAGGTGTCTCTCTTCGGTGCCCCCAATGAAAACATCATCGCCAAGTGCCTCATGGCCAAAGGTATCAACAAGGTAACCTCCAACATCAAAACCACTACCACTACTACTCCTTCATTGTTGGATTGTGTGGATGATAGTGAGATGGTGAAGGTTGATGAGAACGAGTTTGATAAGTTCATGAGTAAGCTCAAAGGTGAGACCAAGAAGCACTTTGTTGCTCTCGTGGAACAATTGGGTGAGGCCAATGATATCATTGAGTCCCACGAAGAGACTATCACTAACTTGCAAGGCCATAGTCGTGATTATGCCGATGAGATTGCGGATCTTTCCATTGCTCTTGAGGAAGAGCGAGGTCTTCGTTTGGCTCTTGAGGAGTCACACAACGTTGACCTTGCTCAACTAAAGAAAGATATTGAACATGCTCAAGTTCTTACTCGTGTGCTCAAATCCGACAAGGTTGACCTTGGAGTTGGCCATGCTAGACTCAAGGAGGAGTTTGAGCTACTTGACAAAGCCCACAAGATTTTGAAGAGTGCTCATGGCTCTCTCAAAGAGTCTCATGATCAACTCCAAGTGAAGCTAACAACGGAGATAGCCACTTGTCCTCCGTTCGTTTTAATTGATAATGCCATTGGTACTAACCCTTGTTGTGAGCATGAGCATCTTGTGGAGGAGAATGCCAAGTTGAAAGAGCAACTCGAGAAAGGTCTAGTGACTTGCATACAAGGTGAGAAGAACCTCAACGAACTTTTGAGCAATCAAAAGGAAGTTGTGGCAAAGAAGGGACTTGGGTTTGTGCCCAAGTCAAAGAAGAAGAACAACAACAAGACCAAGAAACCTCTCCCTCTCAAAGAGGTATTTGTCAAGAAGGGGGAGGGTGCTCATAAGGAGAAGAAGAACAAGGTGGTGGGTGGTAATGTCAAGAAGGACATACACACTCCATCGAACAAAGCCGGCGACTTTAACCCTTCTTATGTTTTATGCCTTGCTAGTGATGGGCATGTTTATGCCAAATTTGTTGGTTCTCATTATGAGTACATTGAATGGTCTATTTGGGTTCCTAAGACCCTTGTTACTAACATCAAAGGACCCATTCAAGAATGGGTACCTAAAACCAAGCATTGATCTCTTGTAGGAGTTTGCTTCCGGTGGAGGATCTTGGTTGCTCGATAGTGGAGCAACAAATCATATGACCAGGAGCAAGCATTTGGTGGTGGACGTGCAACCAAGCTCATCTATGCCCACCCATGTTCAATTCGGTGATGCGTCAACATCTAAGGTATTGGGTCTTGGCAAGGTAGTGATTTCTCATGATTTATCAATTGAGAAAGTCATGCTTGTTGAGACCCTTGCATACAATTTGCTTTCCGTTCGTCAACTCGCACTTATGGGCTTTGCTACGTTCTTTGACATTGATACCGTGGCCCTTTTGTGGAGCAAGACTCTTAAAGTAGCTTTTGTTGGGCATGTCGAGAGCGGTCTCTATGTGGTTAACTTCTCGGAGCGACCCACTAAGACCGCGACTTGCCTAATGGCTAAAGTTGATGTGGGGTGGCTTTGGCATCGCCGACTAGCCCATGTCAATATGAGATCTTTGCAAAGTCTCCTCAAGGGGGATCACGTTCGTGGACTAACAAATGTGAGCTTTGCCAAAGATCGTGCTTGTAGTGCTTGTATCGAAGGGAAGCTACATGAGACGACTCACCGACCCACGACTATCATCTACTCGAAGAGGCCCTTGGAGCTCCTTCACATGGATCTCTTTGGACCTCCATCCTTTGATAGTCTTGGGGGAAGAAAGTATTGCTTGGTGATTCTGGATGACTATTCGAGATACACTTGGGTATATTTCTTCAAGAGGAAGAGCGAGACCCAACAAACCGTCATCGACTTTGCCAATGAAGCTCAACGTCAACATGAGGCAAAGATATTGATGATTAGAAGTGACAACGGTACCGAGTTCAAGAACTACACCTTGGATGAGTTTCTTAGTGATGAGGGGATCAAGCATCAATACGCCGCACCATATACCCCTCAACAAAATGGTGTAGCAGAGAGGAAGAACCGGACGTTGATGTCAAGATCAAGGGCAAGATCAACCTCAAGATGATGGTGATGCACCAAATGATGCCCAAGATCAAGGACAAGGTCATGATCAAGAGCAAGCTCAAGATGACGCTCAAGATGTTCAAGATGATCCTCCTCAAGTGACTTCGGAGGAGCTATTGGAGCGTCGTGCCGCCAAGATTGCTTCTAAACTCAAGCATCAACAACATGTCTTGGAGAATGTTTATGGAAGCTTGAAAAAGGGGGTAACCACTCGTAGACAATTAACAAACTTTTGTGAGCATCACGCGTTTGTTTTCTTGTGTTGAACCCCAAAAAGTACATGAAGCGCTCAAGGACACGGATTGGCTTGAAGCCATGCATGAAGAACTCAACAACTTCGAGCGCAATAAAGTGTGTACATTGGTGCCAAGACCAACAGAGAATCATAATGTCATTGGACCCAAATGGATCTTCAAGAACAAGTAAGATACGAACGGTGTTGTCACTCGAAACAAGGCAAGATTGGTGGCACAAGGCTACTCCCAAGTCGAGGGTATCGACTACGGTGAAACCTTTGCTCCCGTTGCTCGTCTTGAATCTATTCGTATGTTGCTTGCATATGCTTCTCATCATGATTTTAAGTTGCAACAAATGGATGTGAAGAGTGCATTTCTTAATGGTCCTCTTAATGAGTTGGTTTATGTCAAACAACCCCCGGGGTTCGAGGATCCCAAGTTCCCCAATCATGTATACAAGCTCAATAAGGCACTCGATGGCCTTAAACAAGCCCCACGTGCGTGGTATGAGCACCTTACCGAGTTGTTACAAGACCGTGGGTTTGAAATTGGGAAAATCGATCCCACTCTTTTTTCTAAGAGGGTTAAAGGGGATTTCTTCATATGCCAACTATATGTTGATGATATTATCTCTGGTTCTCCTAACAAAGCTTTCAATGATGAGTTTGCCGCACTCATGACCGAGAAGTTTGAGATGTCTATGATGGGTGAGTTGAAGTTCTTTCTTGGGTTCGAAGTCAAGCAAAGAAGAGAAGGAACCTTCATCAACCAAGCCAAATATACCCAAGACATGCTCAAGAGGTTCAAACTTGAAGATGTCAAACCGGCCAAGACTCCAATGCCTACCAAGTGCCAACTCGACATTGATCCCAATGGTAAAGCGGTGGATCAAAAGGTATACCGTTCCATGATTGGATCCTTGCTTTACCTTTGTGCATCTAGGCCGGATATCATGTTGAGTGTGGGAATGTGTGCACGGTTTCAAGCCGCGCCTAAGGAAAGACACCTTGTGGCGGTCAAGCGAATCTTTCGATATTTGGCTCATACTCCAAACTTTGGCTTATGGTACCCCAAAGGAGCAAGCTTTGATCTCAAGGGTTATTCGGACTCGGATTGGGAGGGAGACCGTGTGGATAGGAAGTCAACCTCCGGAGGGTGTCAATTCCTTGGTCGCTCTTTGGTGAGTTGGTCTTCGAAGAAGCAAAATTGTGTGTCTCTCTCCACCACCGAGGCCGAGTATGTAGCTGCCGCAAGTTGTTGTGCACAATTGCTATGGATGAGGCAAACTTTAAAGGAATACGGTGTCACTTGTGACAAAGTGCCTCTTTTCTGTGACAATGAAAGTGCAATCAAGATCTCCTACAATCCGGTGCAACATAGCAAGACGAAGCACATTGAGATTCGTCATCATTTCATCCGGGATCATGTCAAGCGTGGAGAGATTGATATTATTCATGTTGGAACTCAAGAGCAACTTGCGGATATTTTCACGAAGCCATTGGATGAAGCAAGATTTCGCGAGTTAAGGCATGAGCTAAATATCATTGATTCGAGCAACGTGTCTTGAATCTCGTCACACCCCACCACATTCATCATGATTATCTGGTTCTAGATGTAGGCATGGACCTAGGGGGAGTGTTGTTCTCTCAATGAACTCTCCCTCCCCCCATTATGCATAAATTGATCAAGTCTTTCACTTTAGCCATTTTTTATGGTTCATGTGCTTCAAAGATGAGTTTTGGTCATGGGCCCAAGGTTAAAATCTTCGCGGTGCCATACCAATTGACTCAAACATAGGTGACTTCGGTCACCGCCCTCTCTTTGAGAGGTTTTGTTCGTTTGGTTTGAGTTGTGCTTTCTCGCTCTAGGCTTTCTTGTGTTGGATCACTCCATGTGTGCTCTTGTTTTTGGTTGCCTTTGACCATGGATTATCCCTTCCCATTTGCGGTGTTTTCGAGTCTCCAACCTAAGCCTTTTCTCTCTCAAACCCCTAGTTTTTGCATAAGCCATTTTTTTCTCCTTTTTGATCTGGGCTGTTCTGTCTCCTGCACGCGGTACTACCGCTGGCTAGGAACGGTACTACCGCTCCTGCCATCGGTACTACCGCTTGAGCGGTACTACTGGGCCTCCTGCCCGGCAGTAGTATCGAGGCGGTACTACCGCTCCTCCAGAGCGGTACTACCGCTTAGATGCGCGTGGATGGGTTAAGTATTGGGTAGGGGGAGTTCTAACTCCCCATACCCTTTCACTTTCTTTCCCCCCACTCTCCTCTCTCTCAGGCGACGAAGAACTGCCCCGGCTGGCCGATTCCGTGCCGTCTTCAACGTTTCCGTCCGGTGGAGTCCATCCCCACCATCTCCTCTCGCCATGGAAACCGGTATTGCCCCCTTTCGTTGTTCCTATGGTTCTATCTTTTGAATCTAGGCTTCTAGGGCAATGCATGTTGGTTTCTCGATTTTTGGCTAAATCAGGGCTTGAGTAGGACGTTGGATGACTGCTAGATAGGAGGATTGAAGTTTTAGTGGAATATTTTTGAATTTGTGACCTCCGGTACTACCGGATCTGGGAAGGTCGTGCGTCAGTTCCCAGAGCGGTACTACCGCTCTGGCGGTACTACCGCCCAGATCCGCGGTACTACCGCTCGAGGTCCCAACTTCCAGAATTCTCCCCTAACACTTTATTTCTCAGTTTTGTTTCTTCTTGGCTTATGCATAGGTTGTATTCATGTTTTTCCTCGCTGTGTTGTGTCTGGTTCAGGTGGTAGTAGCTCCAAGGTTCGTCGCAAGAATGCGAATCCTCCATCCAAGCGTGCGCGCACCCATTACGCTAGGCATGTCTATTCTGAGGGAGAAGAAGAAGAAGAGGCTGCCCCGACACCACCACCTGCTCGTCGTCAGTTAGCCAGGAACAAGGGCAAGTCTAGTGCCAAGTCTGTTGCTCGCAAAAAGAAGTCTCCTGTCAAGACTGCAGCTGACATGAAGCAAAATGAGTATTGGCAGTACCGCGAGCGGAACCCCTATTGTCGTCCTCAAGACGCATCTCTTGTAAGCCGTCCCTTCTGGACCAAGGATCAATCATTGGTGTATTTTGACAGGATCAAGGCCAAGAAAACTCTGTTTGTCAGGACCAAGTCCATCAACATTGAGCATATGGAGAAGGACCGTGCATACTTTGGAGAAGCTCTTGACCTTTGTGTGCAGTTCAACATTGTGCCCATCATGCCCTTCAACTATGACTTTGATGCAGAGTTGGTTGCTAAGTTCTTTGCAACCGTGTGGTTTGGGACAGATGAGGGAAGGACTATGATTTGGATGACTCGCGGTAGACAGCTTCGTGCCTCTTGGGGTGTGTTCATGGGTCTTCTGGGCTATCCCGATGAGGGGCTGAAGAAGCCCCTTGGTCTGCGCCCTCACCATGAGGGTGGACCTTCTCACAAGGACAATCTGCTTCCGCACATGACCATCACTCCGACAGATAAGGGATCCAAGAAGGAGCTGAAACCTTTCTTTGATATTATGCATCACATTTTCCGGCACACTCTCTTTCCTCGAGTTGGCAACTTGGACATGGTGCACGGACACCTGGTGGATATGCTGTTGTTGTGCCACTCTGAGAAGGGCACGGGAGCTGTTTTGGACATCTCTCATGTCATGTGGAAGGAGCTTGTGAATGCAACCTATGGTGATCACGTGTCGATCTATGCTCCCTTCATCTTCAGACTCATTGTGAACACTTGGACTGCCATGTTCCCTGGGGAGCAGCTTGAGACCGGGCCTCTGACTACTCATGAGACGATCAATTTGCGCCAGAAGGAGCTCTGGGCTCCCACCCGTCGTGCTACGGGCGTGCCACTTGCTTCTAAGGAGGATGTGGAGGATTCTGACTATGTGCCCGACCCCGAGCACTCGTCTGGTTCGTCTGGTTGGGCTGCCAAGCTCAAGAGCAAGGTGAAGAAGCTGTTTTGTCTTCAGACGGATGTTCAGCACAAGATGTACTTGGCACATGTGGATGCCAAGAAGGCACGTCAGCAGAGGAAGGCCATCATGAGGAAGCTTGATATTGCTGTTGAGAGCGGTTCTGAGGCAGTTATTACTCCTGAAGACAAGTGGATTTCATCTTACTCCCGCTGGACTGACTCGGATGATTCCATCACCGGCGCATCGGCACCCGCTCCGGAGCAGGAGCATGAGGAGGAGGAGTCTGAGGATCCCGAAGATTCGGAGGAGCTGTCTGACGAGGAGTCCGATGCTGAGGACTCCGACGAGTCCATGGGAGGAGACTAGTGCTACCACCTGTTGGCGCGTAGTGTCACTCTTTGCCCTTTTGGTGTCTCGATGACAAAGGGGGAGAGAGTCTAGGACCGGAGTTTTCATTTGTTTTCTGCAGGGTGTTGCTGAGTCACAAGCTTGCCTTTATTTGCTTCGTTTTCTTGCTTGTGAACTCATTTATCTTCGTTTGCTTTGGTTTGTTGTGAGTCTCTATCATATGGTGTAAGACATATGCTACCCTAGTTATCTTAATTATGTCTCGTTGTGTGTGAGTTTATGCTTATTGTTCGTATTGCAATCATGCTTAGCATTGTACATTATGTTGTTGCAAGTTTTGCCCTATCTATAAAATATAGGGGGAGTGTTGATCCTAGTGTGTGCACTTTGCATTCCAAAGGCATACTCAAGTAGTGCACACATCTAGGGGGAGCCTGTCTATATTTTGTAGATAGTTGGTTTGCATACTTATCTCTTATTTCCTTTGTGCAAATCCCGTGTTGTCATCAATCCACCGAAAAGGGGGAGATTGTTAGAGCATATTTTACCCTAATGGTTTCGATGATTGATGACAATGCGTTTTGCGGACTAATCGTGTGCGTTGACCTTTTCAGAGATTATATTGATAGGCACGAGACGGTTTATCTCCCATCGATGGTAAAGAGTGAAGACAGTTATTTTCCGACGATTTCTTTTTGGTGGATTTGAGTCGTAGGAAACCCGTACAATAAAGAGGGGGTCCGCGTTGGAAAGGTATGGGTGGAATCGACACGTACACAGCCCCATATGCACCCACAGCTTCCTTTCCCTTCTCCGGAGCCTTTCCTTTGTTTTCTGTGGATTTTTAGTGGCTTGCAAGCGGTAGTACCACTGGCACTCACGGTAGTACCGCTTATGCGGTAGTACCGCGGGGTACTTCCGTGGCACTGCCGCTTGGGGTTTCCCCAAGCGTGCAACTCTCTGTTGCCTGTTTGCAATTCACGGTAGTAGCGCGGTAGTAGCACGGTAGTACCGCTCTGGCGGTAGTAGCATGGTATTACCGCTCTGGCGGTACTACCGCCCGTACTACCGCCGCCACTACCGCTTGTGGGGTTTCCTCTGTGCATGCTTCTGGTTCCATTTCTCCCTTTGCGGTGCGGCACTAGGACGGTAGTACCGCCTCGCGCGGTACTGCCGCCCCGGCTGCCTCTACTACTGCTGCCTCCACTCGTCTAAAACCCCCTAAGCAGTAGTACCGCCAGGGGCAGCGGTGGTACCGCTCCGGCGGCACTACCGTTGTACACTCTGTGTAGTTCAGGCTTGTGTGGGGTAGAACTGCCTAAGCGGTAGTACCGCTCCTAGGAGCGGTAGTACCGCTTGGCTGCGGGCACAGGGCAGAAAACGGTTGGATTTTTGTCTCTCTATATAAGGAGGGGTCTTCTTCTTTCTTAGGTTGACCTCTTCCTCCCAAGCTCCATTGTTGCTCCTAAAGCTCATTCTTGCCCGATCTCTCTCCCTAGCCAATCAAACTTGTTGATTCTTTAGGGATTGGTTGAGAAGGCCCCGATCTACACTTCCACCAAGAGAAATTTGATTCCCCCCACTAATCCCTTGCGGATCTTGTTACTCTTGGGTGTTTGAGCACCCTAGACGGTTGAGGTCACCTCGGAGCCACATTCCATTGTGGTAAAACTCCATGGTGGTGTTGGGAGCCTCCAATTAAGTTGTGGAGATTGCCCCAACCTTGTTTGTAAAGGTTCGGTCGCCGCCTTCAAGGGCACCACTAGTGGAATCACGGCACCTCGCATTGTGTGAGGGCGCAAGGAGAATACGGTGGCCCTAGTGGCTTCTTGGGGAGCATTGTGCCTCTACACCGCTCCAACGGAGAAGTACTTCCTCTCAAAGGGAAGGAACTTCGGAAACACATCCTCGTCTTCACCGGCTCCACTTGTGGTTACTTCTTACCTTTACTTTGTGCAAGCTTTACTTGTTTTACTTCCTTTGCTTGCTTGTGTAGTTGTTGTTGCTAGCATCATATAGGTTGCTCACCTAGTTGCACATCTAGACAATCTATTTTGTTGATAACCCTAATTTGTTAAGAAAAGCTAAAAATTGGTAGTTGCCTATTCACCCTCCTCTAGTCAACCATATCGATCCTTTCATCGGTAATCATTATTGCAATTTTATATGAGGGAGAGGCATGAGCTAACATACTTTCCGTACTTGGATCATATGCACTTATGATTGGAACTCTAGCAAGCATCCGCAACTACCAAAGATCATTAAGGTAAAACCCAACCATAGCACTAAGTATCAAGTCCTCTTTACTCCCGACGCAACAACCCCCTTACTCGGGTGTAAGCTTCTGTCACTCTAGCCGCCCACCATAAGAGAATTATGAACGTATTTCAAACCCTACAGCGGGAATCCCCCACGTGTGCGCGGCACGGAAGGCACCATAGGACAGCACTAAAATAAAACGTACAACTCAAACCAATCACGATCATCAATCAACGCATAGGACAAAACGAATCTACTCAAACATCATAGGATGGCCAGAAATCATTGGATAATAATATGTAGCATTAAGCACCATGTTTAAGTAGAGATTACAGCGGGGAGAAGAGGTGTTACACCACTGCATAGAGGGGGAGAGAGTTGGTGTTGACGGTAGCGAGGTTGTTGATGTAGATCACCGTCACGATCCTTGCCCCGGCGGCACTCCGGCGCCACCGGGAGAGAGGGGAAGAGAGTCCCCCTCCTTCTTCTTCTTCCTTGGCCTCCCCCCTAGATGGGAGGATAGTTTCCCCTCAGGTCCATGGCTGCCATGGCGGCGGAGGGGCAGGAGCCCCTCCTAGATTGGATCTCTCTCCCTGTTCTCTTCTGTTTCGCGTTTCTATTTCTGGCCTTTCACCGTTTCTTAAATTCTCGGAGATCCGTAACTCCGATTGCGTTGAAATTTTAAGAAGATTTTTTTCCGGATATTGGCTTCCTTGCGCCGAACAAGGACACCAACCGACCTACGAGGGCCTCACAAGGCACCACGGCGCGCCGGACCCCCCTGGCGCGCCCTGGTGCCTCGTGGGGCCCACGAGCACCGCCTTGCGTTGATTCCACCTCCCAAAAATCACATATATTCCAAAATAATTCTCCGTAAAATTTTGTTGCATTTGAACTTCATTTGATATGGATATTCTGCGAAACAAAAAACATGCAACAAACAGGAACTGGCACTGGGCACAGGATCAATATGTTAGTCCCAAAAATAATATAAAATGTTGCCAAAAATATGTGAAAGTGGTAGAATATTGGCATGAAACAATCAAAAATTATAGATACGACGGAGACATATCAGCATCCCCAAGTTTAATTCCTGCTCGTCCTCGAGTAGGTAAATGATAAAAAAGATAATTTTTGATGTGGAATGCCACCTAGCATAATCTTGATCATATAATTTAATCATGGCATGAATATTAAGACACGAGTGATTCAAAGCAATAGTCTATAATTTGATATAAAGACATCAATACTCAAGCATACTAACAAACAACCATGTTTTTCAAAATATCAACGCTAAAAAAAGTTATCCCTAGCCCATTATGCTCAGTCATTGATCCATTCATGAAACACACTCAACATTAACTACACCCAATGCACAAGTATGATAATAGTGCTCTCCAGTTGGTGCTTTATAAGAGAAGATGGAGACTCAATAAAAATAAAAATGCATAAAAGTTAAATAGATAGGCCCTTCGCAGAGGGAAGCATAGATTTGCAGAGGCGCCAGAGCTCAAAGCTTAAATTAGAGGGATAAAATTATTTTGAGATGCATGCTTTTTCTGTCAACGAAAACGACCGAGAATTCCCAATATCTTCCATGCTAGACACATCATAGGCGGTTCCCAAACAGAAAATAAAGTTTGTTTCCTTTCCACCATTCTTTCACAATCCATGGCTAGCTGTATCCACGGGTGCCCTCCATACCAACACTTTCCAAGGAATTTTGTTGTTATTAATTTTTGATTCATTGTGGGACTGGGCATCCCTATTACCAGCCACTCTCTCGTGCAATGACAAGTGAACAAATACTCATCGTGAGAATAACACACCTAGCATGGAAAATATTGGCCACCCCCTGCCGCTTCATGAGAGGTACGAGCACACAAAATAGAAATTTATTTTGAATAATTAGAGTTGGCACATGCAAATTTACTTGGAACGGCATGGAAATACCGCATATAGGTATGTATGGTGGACTCATTTGGCACAACTTGGGTTTAAGGAGTTTGGATGCACAAGCAGTATTCCCGCTTAGTACAAATGAAAGCTAGCAAATAGATTGAGAAGAAACCAACCAAAAAACGAAAACGGTCATAAACATGCATTGAGAATAACTAACACTGAATAATGCACCATAAGTAGGATATAACTTCGTTGCATAACTATTGACTTTACGTGCATGCATAGGGAATCACAAACCTTAACACCAATATTCTTACCAAATCACAATTACTCACTAGCATAACTCACATATTATCATCTCCATATCGCAAAACTATTGCAAGGAATCAAACATATCATATTCAGTGATCTACAAGGTTTATGTAGGATTTTCTGACTAACCATGTGAATGACCAATTCCTGTTGACTCTCTAAATAGATATAAGTGAAGCAAGAGAGTTTAATTCTTTCTACAAAAGACCATGCTCTAACAAAAACAAGTGAAGCAAAAGAGCATTCTACAAATAACGGTTTTCTATATGAAGAGAAACAGGCATCCAAACTTCAAATGATATAAGTGAAGCACATGAAGCATTCTATAAAGCCATACTCAAAAGATATAAGTGAAGTGCAAAGAGCATTCTATAAATCAACCAAGGACTATCTGTGGGATCGAGGAGATAGGTCTAGAGGGGGGGTGAATAGACTCCTAACCAGCCAAAGTAGCAGTTTTTAATTTCTCTTGGAACTTAGGCAGATTTTGGCACAAGTTAAGATCACTCCAATACTTTCTACACATGCATATCTAGAGATTGAGCAGCGGAAATAGTAAAGCATACAAGAATACGAAAAGTAAAGGGGTAGAGTATGGAAGATCAAACGCAATGAAGACACGGTGGTTTTTGGCGTGGTTCCGATAGGTGGTGCTATCGTACGTCCACGTTGATGGAGACTTCAACCCACGAAGGGTAACGGCTGCACGAGTCCACGGAGGGCTCCACCCACGAAGGGTCCACGAAGAAGCAACCTTGTCTATTCCACCATGGCTTACGTCCACGAAGGACTAGCCTCACTCGGGGTAGATCTTCACGAAGTAGGCGATCTCCTTGCCCTTACAAACTGCTTGGTTCAACTCCACATCAGGTTGGAGGCTCCCAAGTGACACCTAACCAATCTAGGAGACACCACTCTCCAAAAGGTAATAGACGGTGTGTTGTTGATGAACTCCTTGCTCTTGTGCTTCAAATGATAGTCTTCCCAGCACTCAAACAACTCCTCACAGATTTGGCTATGGTGGAAGAAGGATTTGAGTGGAAAGCAACTTGGGAAAGGCTAGAGATCAAGGTTCAAATGGTAGGAATGGAATAGCTTGATCTCAACACATGAGTAGGTGGTTCTCTATCAGAAAATGTATGGTGGAAGTGTAGGCACGTTCTGATGGCTTTCCTTACAGAGAAGGAGGGGGTGGAGGGGTATATATAGCCTCCACACAAAATCCAACTGTTACACACTTTTGACCCAACTCGGTGGCACCGAAACAATGATCTCGGTAGCACCGAACTGTGTAAAAGATATGAACTTTAGGAATCTTGGTGGGACCGATATGAACAACTCGGATGGACCGAAGTGCAATGGCTAGGGCAATCCTCATCTTGGTGGCACCGATTGCATCAACTCGGTAGGACCGAAGTGAAGCAATAAGGCAACAGAGAGTTGGCAGGCCATCTCGGTGAGACCGATTTGCAAACTCGGTGAGACCGAAGTAAGTGCAAACGATTACAGAGAGTTGGCAAGGCCATCTCGGTGAGACCGAGATCCATTTCGGTGGATCCGATTTGTTAGGATTTTGGCAGTGGCTATGTCTTGGATGAACTCGGTGGGGCCGGATAGGAAATTTCGGTGGGGCCGAGTTGGAATGTAGGTTTTGGACATATTTGGGTAGAGAGAGTGGTTGAGGGTTTAGGAATACTGTCACTAAGCACTTGAGCAAAAAGACCATTAAGCAACACCTCATCCCCTTTTAATAGTATTGGCTTTCCTATGGACTCAATGTGATCTTGGATCACTAAACCAAAAATGTAGAGTCTTGATCTTTTGCCAATCCTTGTCCTTAGCATTTTGAAGGGGTTCCACGTCCTCTTGTCCCTGCCACGCCATTGTTGAACTTGTCTGAAATTCACTAGATAAAAGCATTAGTCCAACAACATGTATGTTGGCATAAATTACCAAAACCACCAAGGGAGCAAATGTGCTTTCACTATCTCATACCAGCATGGTGCATAAAAAAAGGGAAAAATAAACACAAAAGACGGTCCAAGAATTTACGCATATCATGAGAACAAAACAAAAACCGAGACATACCGATAATTGTTGAATAAAGATGGGATGCCTTCCGGGGCATCCCCAAGCTTAGACGCTTGAGTCTCCTTGAATATTTACTTGGGGTGCCTTGGGCACCCCCAAGCTTGAGCTCTTTCCTCTCCTCATTCTTCTCATATCAATACCTCCTCGATCTTTGAACACTTCATCCACACAAAACTTAACAAAACCTTCGTGAGATCCGTTAGTATAATAAAGCAAATCACTACTTTAAGTACTGTTGCAAACCCATTCATATTTTATTTTTGCATTATACCTACTATATTCTAAATTCTCCATGGCTTATACCTTCCGATACAATCCATAGTTTCATCAAAACAAGCAAAACAATGCATCAAAAACTGAACAGTTTGTAGTAATCTGAACATTGACCATACTTCTGTAACTCCAAAATTATGAAAAATTAGGACAAAATAAACAATTTGCATAGAAGTACTGTGTAAAAATTTCAGAATTTTTGCACGTTCCAGTAAAAAATGTAAATTCACGCACTACAACAAAAGTTTTTGTTTTTGCACCGCACACACCAAACAAGCAATTTAAACATCCTAACAGTAAATCTTGGCACATTATTTTTATAATACAATGGATTTGTACAAGGGGATAATTATTTTTGTTGAAAAGTTTCTGTAATTCAAGATTCACAAAGTTTCCATGGGCATGAACAAAGTTCAAGGAGCTCCCCCACTTCAACGGTGCTCATCTTTCTTACTTTCACTTTCCTTTTTGAAAAGGTTTTAGGTTCCCCTCTATATTTTTTTGTTTTTAAACTTTATAAAATAACTCAACAGAAATAAATGACTCTCTAAAACTTCCGGGTTGTCTCCCAGGCAGCGCTTTCTTTAAAGCCATTAAGCTAGGCATAAAGTGCTCAAGTAATTGATCCACCCGGATCCCAAGGAATATCAAAGCCAATTTTAATTAACAACGATTTGTAATTTAGTAGTGAGCACAAAGCAACATATATAATGCAATGATGAAGTCTAACTCTCTTCCTATGCATTGGCATGTCATAAAAGAACAATTCATGCACATCAAGTAAAGGCCAATGCATAGCATAAGTAGTTTCTTGCAATTTTATCGTATTGGAAACATAGAGAGGTAGAGATGTAGTTCCTCTCTCATAATAATTGCAAGTAGGAGCAGCAAGCACATGCATATTATATTCATCAAAATTATCATGTGTAGTAGTAAAACGCAACCCATCAATATAATCCTTAATAAGCACAAACTTCTCCGATATAGTGTAGTTGGGAGAATTCAAAAAGATAATAGGACTATCATGTGTGGGAGCAACAATTTCATTCTTAACATAAGGAACTATAACAAGTTCATCTTCATAAGCATAATTCAAATTGGCATCATGGCCACAAGCATAGCAAGCATCAATTTCATCAAAAAGGGATATTTCAAACGAATCCAAGGGATCATAGCAATTATCATAGCATTCATCCTTCGGTAAGCACGAAGGGAAATTAAACAATGTATGAGTTGAAGAGTTACTCTCATTAGAAGGAGGGCACGGGTAGCTAATCCGCTCTTCTTCCCTTTGTTCTTCGCTCTCCTCGTCATCTTTTTCATCTAATGAGCTCACAGTGTCATCAATTTCTTCTTCCATAGATTCCTGCAAAATATTAGTCTCTTCTTGGACAGCGGAGACTTTCTCAATAAATTCATCAATATCGGCATTGTATTTATAATTCTCATAGCAATATTTAAGTATAACAAAATTTTCAGATCTGTAAACGGCATCATCACAATCTTCATACTTTTCAAACAAAGATTCAATTTCATAAGCACCCTTAAAAGCAACAAATTCTTCTATTCGTTCCACATCATAGTAATCATATATACCATTAGCATAAGAAGCCAAGGTTTTATTATCATTAAATTCACATGAAAAGGGAAGGTGTGGAGCCTTCATCCTAGAGCAACAAGTATAATCATATCTCAAGCATACCAATGCAAATAATAAATTTGATCCCATAAGAGTTTCCCTTTTTGAGACAAGCGATAATCCCTAAAGTATTCTCGTTGATCCAAAGTAACTCCCATTATCAAGTTGAATGGAGTTTTATCAGGATTATCAAAATAGTATTTAATGTTTTCCACATAACGAGCATCGAGGGTTTTAGGAGGTTCCCCATCTCCATGAGTAGCAAGTACAACTAATTTTTTTTGGTGTTTTGTGTTCCATATCCATAATTAAAGATATAAAACAACTTAGAACAGAAAATAAAAACTACTTAGTGATAAAGCAAACAAGCACACACGAGAATATCAACCCCACTCTATTGCTCCCCGGCAACGGCGCCAGAAAAAGGTCTTGATAACCCACAAGTATAGGGGATCAATTGTAGCTTTTTCGATAAATAAGAGTGTCGAACCCAACGAGGATCTAAAGGTAGAATCAATATTCCCTTCAAGTTCTATCGACCACCGATACAACTCTACGCGCACTTAACGTTCGCTTTACCTAGAACAAGTATGAAACTATTTTGTAGGTGATAGGATAAGTTCGCAAGAATAAAACTAGATGTACTTTGCGAGAATAAAACTACGAGTAATTTGTGAGATAATAAAAGTTAGTTGTTTAGTAGAAAGCTTTTTGTAACACAAGAAAGTTATTTGTCCCTAGGCAATCGATAACTAGACCGGTAATCATTATTGCAATTTTATATGAGGGAGAGGCATGAGCTAACATACTTTTCGTACTTGGATCATATGCACTTATGATTGGAACTCTAGAAAGCATCCGCAACTACCAAAGATCATTAAGGTAAAACCCAACCATAGCATTAACTATCAAGTCCTCTTTACTCCCATACACAACAACCCCCTTACTCGGGTGCAAGCTTCTGTCACTCTAGCCGCCCACCATAAGAGAATTATGAACGTATTGCAAACCCTACAGCGGGAATCCCCCATGTGTGCGCGGCATGGAAGGCACCATAGGACAGCACCAAAATAAAACGTACAACTCAAACCAATCACGATCATCAATCAACCCATAGGACAAAACGAATCTACTCAAACATCATAGGATGGCCACAAATCATTGGATAATAATATGTAGCATTAAGCACCATGTTTAAGTAGAGATTACAGCGGGGAGAAGAGGTGTTTCACCGCTGCATAGAGGGGGAGAGAGTTGGTGTTGACGGTAGCGAGGTTGTTGATGTAGATCGCCGTCACGATCCTTGCCCCGGCGGCACTCCGGCACCACCGGGAGAGAGGGGGAGAGAGCCCCCTCCTTCTTCTTCTTCCTTGGCCTCCCCCCTAGATGGGAGGAGAGTTCCCCCTCTGGTCCATGGATGCCATGGCGGCGGAGGGGCAGGAGCCCCTCCTAGATTGGATCTCTCTCTCTGTTCTCTTCTGTTTCTCGTTTCTATTTTCTGGCCTTTCACCGTTTCTTAAATTCCCGGAGATCCGTAACTCTGATTGCGCTGAAATTTTAACAAGATTTTTTCCGCATATTAGCTTCCTTGCGGCCGAAGAAGGGCACCAACCGACCTACGAGGGCCTCACGAGGCACCACGGCGCGCCGGACCCCCCCTGGCGCGCCCTGGTGCCTCGTGGGGCCCACGAGCACCGCCTTGCGTTGATTTCACCTCCAAAAAATCATATATATTCCAAAATAATTCTCCATAAAATTTTGTTGCATTTGAACTTCGTTTGATATGGATATTCCGCGAAACAAAAAACATGCAACAAACAGGAACTGGCACTGGGCACTGGATCAATATGTTAGTCCCAAAAATAATATAAAATGTTGCCAAAAATATGCGAAAGTGGTAGAATATTGGCATGAAACAATCAAAAATTATAGATACGATGGAGACGTATCACTATGCAACGGATGCACTAAGAGCTATAAGTGTACGAAAGCTCAACATGAAAACTAAGTGGGTGTGCATCCAACTTTGTTGCTCATGAAGACCTCGGGCATTTGAGGAAGCCCATCATCGGAATATACAAGCCAAGTTCTATAATGAAAAATTCTCACTAGTATATGAAAGTGACAAAATAGGAGACTCCCTATATGAACAACATGGTGCTACTCTGAAGCACAAATGTGGAAAAAGGATAGTAGCATTGCCCCTTCTCTCTTTTTCTCTCATTTTTTTCATGGCTCTTTTCGGCCTCTTTTTTTTTCTTTTCTTTTTCTTTTTTTTTTCTTTTTCTTTTTCGTCCGGAATCTCATCCTGACTTGTGGGGGAATCATGGTCTCCATCATCCTTTCCTCACTGGGACAATGCTCTAATAATGATGATAACTCAATATTACAACTCGATACTAGAACAAAAATATGACTCTATATGAATGCCTCTGGCAGTGTACCAGGATGTGCAATGATGCTAGCGTAACATGTATAAACATGATGAACGGTGGCTGAGCCACAAATACTATGTCAGCTATATGATCATGCAAAGCAATATGACAATGACGATGTGTGTCATAAAAACGAAACGGTGAAAGTTGCATGGCAATATATCTCGAAATGGCTATGGAAATGCCATGATAGGTAGGTATGGTGGCTGTTTTGAGGAAGATATAAAGAGGCTTATGTGTGATAGAGCGTATCATATCACGGGGTTTGGATGCACCGGCGAAGTTTGCACCAACTCTCGATGTGAGAAAGGGCAATGCTCGGTACCGAAGAGGCTAGCAAATTGCGGAAGGGTGAGAGTGCGTATAATCCATGGACTCACATTAGTCATAAAGAACTCACATACTTATTGCGAAAGTTTATTAGCCCTCGAAACAAAGTACTACTACGCATGCCCCTAGGGGGGAGGTTGGTAGGAGTTAACCAGCGCGCGCCCCCGACCGCCACACAAAGGAAGACAATCAATAATAAATCATGCTCCAAATTCTTAGCATAACGACAGATCATACGTGCATGCTTCGGGAATCACAAACCTTAACACCAATATTCTTACTAAACCACAATTATCAACTAATACCTCCCACATATTACCATCTTAATATCGCAAAACCATTGCAAGGAATCAAACTTATCATATTCAGTGATCTACATGAAAGTTTTTATTATATCCTTCTTGAATACCTATCATATCAGGACCAAATTCATAACCCGTGCATATTGCCATTGCTATTCATTAGACTCTCAAAAAGATATAAGTGAAGCATGAGAGTGCAACTATTTCTTTAAAATATAACCACCGCCGTGCTCTAAAAGATATAAGTGAAGTACTAGATCAACTGCCTAGCTCAAAAGATATAAGTGAAGCACATAGAGTATTCTAACAAATCACGAATAATGTGTGTCCCTCTCAAAAAGGTGTGTTCAGCAAAGATGATTGTTACAAACTAAAAAACAAACAAACTATATCACAAGACGCTCCAAGTAAAACACATATCATGTGATGAATAAAAATATAGCTCCAAGTGAGTTACCGATAGATTGTAGACGAAAGAGGGGATGCCTTCCGGGGCATCCCCAAGCTTAGACGCTTGAGTCTTCCTTGAATATTTCCTTGGGGTGCCTTGGGCATCCCCAAGCTTAGGCTCTTGCCGCTCCTTATTCCTTTCTCCATCGTAGTCTCACCCAAAACTTGAAAACTTCAGCACACAAAACTTAACAGAAACCTCGTGATATCCGTTAGTATAACAAACAAATCTTAAACTTTAGGTACTGTTGTAAATTGATTCATATTTAATATTGGCATAATTCTATTGTACTCCAACTTCTCCATGACTCATACCCCCCGATACGATCCATAGATTCATCAAAATAAGCAAACTATGCAACAAAAACAGAATCTGTCTAAAACAGAACAGTCTGTAAATATCTGAATTAACGTCATACTTTTGTAAGTCCAAAAATTCTGAAAAATGAGGACAATGTGGGAAATTCATATATCAATACTGTGTAAAACATTCAGAATTTTATCACGCTCCAGCAAAAAATCAAAATTTCAGCACTGGACGCAAAAGTTTCTGTTTTACAACAGCATCTATCGTACTATCTTCCAAATCATCCCAAAGGCATTACTTGGCACAAACACTAATTAAAACATAAAAATACAATCATAACAGAGGCTATAATTGTGTAAACACTCAAGAACAGAAAGTAAAAGCAAAAATTTATTTTATTCATTGGGTTGCCTCCCAACAAGCGCTATTGTTTATGCCCCTAGCTAGGCATAATGCATAATTTCAAGTGTTGTCATCCTTCATCCCCAAGTCCTTTTTGATTAAATCTTCCAAAAAAATTCTCATTAATTCTCTACTCTCATGCTCATCTTTTCTATTGGGTGAGCTTAGGTAATTGAAGGGGCCTTGATTAGTAATTTTAACATTCATAACTTCAAACTCAGGGTCATCGCCATAAACGTCCTCATATAAAACATGTATCTCATCATCAATAGGATCTCATGCCGTACCCTCAAACCATTCTTCACTAAATCCCTCATCAATTCCTTTAGTAACCCACTCAATTTTGTCACAAGCATGGTGGTACATAGTTTTAATTATTTCGGCGTATGGAACTCTTCTTCTAATATTTTTACCATAAGCAAAGTAATCTTTAGATTCCAACCTACGAATAGTATCTTTGTCATGAAGAATTTCCTCTATAGGGGGATGCTCAAAATTAATTTTGTAAAAGGAAAAAATATCCCTAGCTTCTCGGATTATATAATCAAATTCATGCATAAGGATTATAGTGGCAATTTTCTTAGCCGTAGGATCATGTATGTTGGGAAGTTCATAAAATATCTTTTGTAAAGCGGGGTGGATATGCAAAAAAAAATCTTTCTAATTTAACCACAAGCATGGAAATAGCATCCACATAACAATTTGTTTTATCAAGAATAAATCCACTGATTATTGGTATAACTCCCGCGCAATTAAAGAATTCCTGAATAATATTTTTCCCAATAATATTACCACTTCCCACATGATAAACTTTGGTCTTAAAATTAGTCGAGGGCTTAGTCTCCGGAGGGTCATGATTAAGATCAAAAGAGCGTGTTTTCTCCCCAAGAGATTCACTACCACTATCCTCGCTAGCACTTTCAACCACAACTTTCTCAAATTCAGACATGATAACAATTTCAAGCAAAGCCAGCAAACTAGCAAACAAGCGAATAAAATAATTTTGTGTTTTTGTAAAAATAAATAGGAGTGGGAGAGATGAAAACTAGAGGCAAATTCAAATAAAAGGCAAATAAAATAAATGCAAGTGGATGATATTTTGTGCGAAGGTACTTGGTAATTTTGATGATGTCTCCCCGGCAACGGCGCCCGAAATTCTTCCTGCTACTTGTAGACTGCGTTGGTATTTCCCCGAAGAGGAGAGGATGATGCAGTATAGTAGAGATAAGTATTTCCCTCAGTTAAGAACCAAGGTTATCAATCCAGTAGGAGAACCAAGCAAAATTCCGTTAAGCGCACCTGCACACACAAGAGCAAACACTTGCACCCAACGCAAATAAGAGGGTTGTCAATCCTCTTAGCGGTTATTTGCAAGGATTAAATCTTATAGAGATAAATATATAAACTAAAATAATTATTAAAATAAAAGTAAATAAATTGCAGCAAGGTATTTTTAGGTTTTTTATATATGATAAAGTAGACCCGGGGGCCATAGTTTTCACTAGAGGCTTCTCTCTCGAACACATAGCATACGGTGGGTAGACAAATTACTGTTGGGCAATTGATAGAAAAGCAAATAATTATGACGGATTCATGGCAATGATCATGTATATAGGTGTCACATCCGAGACAAGTAGACCGACTCCTGCCTGCATCTACTACTATTACTCCACCCATCGACCGCTATCCAGCATGCATCTAGGGTATTAAGTATGAAACAGAGTAACGCCTTAAGCAAGATGACATGATGTAGACAAAGTAAACTCAAGCAATATGATTAACCCCATCTTTTTATCCTTAATGGAAACGATACAAATATGTGTCATGTCCCTTTCTGTCACTGGGATTGAGCACCGCAAGATTGAACCCATCACAAAGCACCTCTCCCACTTCAAGACAAATCAATCTAGTAGGCCAAACCAAATCGATAGATCGGAGAGAAATACAAAGCTATAATAATCATGCATAAAAGAGTTCAGAGAAGACTCAAATATTTCTCATGAATAATCTGATCATAAACTCACAATTCATCGGATCCCAACAAACACACCGCAAAAGAAGATTACATCGGATAGAACTCCAAGAACATCGAGGAGAACATGGTATTGAAGATCAAAGAGAGAGAAGAAGACATCTAGCTACTAGCTATGGACCCGTAGGTCTGTGGTAAACCACTCACACATCATCGGAAGGGCATCAAGGTTGATGAAGAAGCCCTCCGTGATCGATTCCCCCTCCGGCAGAGTAACGGAAAAGGCCTCCAGATGGGATCACGGAAGAACAGAGGCTTGCGGCGGCGGAAAGGTTTTCTCTTCTGTCTCTCTGGTATATTGGGAATATTTGGGAATTTATAGCGCTGGAATTAGGTCAGGAGGGGCTACGAGAGGCCCACAAGCCTGGGGGGCGCGCCCTCCAAGCTTGTCGCCTCCTCATGCCTCTTCTAGTCTTCTCCCAAAGCTTCGTGGGTCTCTTCTGGTCCAGAAAAAAATAATCCAAAGTTTTTTTCTCGTTTGGACACTTTTTGATAATGATTTTCTGAAAAGGCAAAAACAAGCAGAAAACAGCAACTGGCACTGGGCACTGGGTTAATAGGTTAGTCCCAAAATATGATATATAATGTCATATAATTGCATATAAAACATCCAAGATTGATACTATAATAGCATGGAACAATCAAAAATTATAGATACGTTGGAGACGTATCAACTCCCAACAAACAAAAGAAGAAACGAGAAATCTTTTTGGGTTTTCTTTTACTACTACGAACTAACTAACAAGAAAGAAAAACCAAAAAGAAACGAGAAATATTTTTGGGTTTTCAAAGTTTTTCAAACACACAAGAAAGCGAAAATAAAACTAACATGGATATACAATGAAAAAGGATGAACACCGACAACGGGAATGAATGTGTGGTACATGAATGTAATGTCGGTGAGAAATATGTACTCCCCCAAGCTTAAGCTTTTGGCCTAACTTGGTCTATGGCCACTGCTAGCCTGGATAGAACTCATGGAGGTACTTTGGGTTATACTCCATTGCAGTCGCCAACGCCTGGAGGGCTGCCTCATTCCTTCGGGCAGTCTCCTCTGCCGTCTCGTACGCCTCAGCCTCCTCCTCCAGTATAAAATATTTCTGTTTTTCCTGAAAGTTGAAGAAGGCAGGAGCGGGCAAAGTAATATGGATAACACGACTCTTATTAAAGATTAGCCTGTATCGAAATGGTGAGGTGTTCCTTTCGAGGAACTGATGACACTCCATGGCCTCATAATCAAGGTAGCTAGGTGGCAATAGGGTATCATTTCCTTTTATGGGTATGCCAAGATAAGTAGCTAAACGAGTGGCATAGATTCCACCAAAAAGATCACCATCAAGAGCATTATGATGTAAACGACGTGCAATGATATATAGCCCCCATATTAAATTTTCTATCCCTCATTACCGCACTTTTAAGAATGCTCAAATTAGAAGCGCACAGGGTACTAAGGTCATGTTTACCATTTATGTATCTGCCTATGAAAAGAGCAAAATAATGAATAGCAGGAAAGTGAATACTCCCAATTCTAGCTTGCGTTATGCCTCTAGTTACACCTCGAGTAATATTCATGAGAAAATCATTGCAATCATATTTACAAGGTTCAAGGCAAGTTCCCCAAGAGGGAATTCTACAAGCATAACTAAACTCCTGAACGGTCATGCGAAAAGAATTTTCATATAAGTCAAACATAACATCATGAGAGGAACGGTGAGATACATACTTGAATTTCCGCACGAAGGAACCAGTGAGGTCATGGTAATGTGGGCACTTATCTGACAAGAGGTCTGTGAGCTCGACATTGTGTACATACATATCAAATTCTTCCTTGAAGCCGGCTCGTATCATGAAGGCATCAGATGGCCATTCGCATGTTCTCACGAGGGCATCCCGCGGTGGTTCGAGGTCCGGCTCACATATTGCAAGCCTTGGGGAGCTTTTGCTTGAAGAGCCCCCATGGAACATCTTCCTAAACATTTTCTTTTCTCTGAAAAATTTCTGAAATTTTTAGCCCCCAAAATAAAAGTGAACAAAACTCAACGAAATTGATAGCAACTACTCCCACAAGTGTCTAGAGGCTATATCATGCATCAAAACTACTTTGGACCATACAAATTCAACATGCAAGCTCATATACATGGTCACCACAGCAGCAAAAATTTGCAAAACATAAAGCACTAGAACAAAAACTTATTGGACCATCGGAGGAGTCACATACCAAGGACTAATTCCTCAAAACAGTTTTAGAAACGGAGCTCCGAGCAAGGAGATCAAAAATCACACGAAAATGAGCAAGAATACGGGCTTGAGAGCAAGGGTGATTTTTTCTGGAGGAAGAAGAAGGCTGTGGGCTAGTGGAATAAGTGAGGGGGCCCCTGTGGGACCCACAAGCTCAATAGGCGCGCCCAGGGGTGGGCGCGCCCTGTGAGCTTGTGGCTCACAGGTGTACCTCCTGGGGGTGTGTTCAGTGCCAAAAATTCTTAAATACTACAGAAAAAATCATACTAAATTGCCCCCAAGAAAAAATGGTGGTAAGGCCAAGTTTTAGAAGTCATCGTGGCTCGAGGGTTTGAGGCCAGGTGACACTGCCCCCAAGATCTATGATCTATCAAGGAAGTGGGGCTGCTCGGTTATGAAGGCATTTCAAAACAACTTTTGGATATCTCAGATTGGCTTCCGCCAAGGTATCTTGGTGGGGCACATTAGGGGATTTGTCGTGCTTTGGGAAAAGCTTGCGAGTGTGTTTCTGACCACAGGCAGTGAGGACACTATATCTTTGAAATCACTACCAATGGTTCCTACTCCACACTATCGGCCTACAAAGGCTCAGTTCGAAGGGCTCACCATGACCCCGCTGCTGAAAACCGTGAGGAAGATTTGGGCACCTCCAAATTGCAAATTCTTTGCTTGGTTTGTGATTCAAAATCGTATTTGGACCAAGAAACTCCATCGTAAGGGTTGACCTAATTGTGGGTTTGGCTCCCTCTACAAACAAGTCCAGGAGTCTGCGCCACACCTCTTTTTTCAATGCAGATACAGTCAGAGTTCAGAATGAGATCAAGACTTCACTTAGGTTGCATAACACTGTTCTTGCTCCAACCATGACGTCGGTCAGCGAGTGGTGGAATAGCATCGACCTCATTAGAAGTTGTGGCGCTCGTGCGATCGCGACCCGGATGATGCCAATCTCTTGGGCGGCGTGGAATGAGTGTAACGCGAGAGCATTCCGCAACAAGAGTGCTCCCACCATGGTCATCGTGCTAAACATCAAGAAGGAAGTTGGCTCGTGGGGCGCCAAACATTTGTGTAATTTGATGCCACAAGAGTGAGCACTTTTTCCCCCTTTTCCCGTAGCGGATTCTGTTTGAACTTCTCTCATAATCAATGCAATGGCAAGTCTTTTGCCTTGTTTCAAAAACAAAAAGTAATAATCGGAAAAGACTAAAACTGTTCCCAACTTAAACAACAACCGGTAAGTCTGCAAACAAATGATTACACACTTGAGCTCCAAAGCTCTTTTTTATCAACGAGCTCTGAAGATTAGGTATTAGGCATGGGATCTTAGAGCATCTACAACCGGATGCCACATATCCGTTCCAGCCCGGGCGGCGTGCCCGGCCACTGCCCGGACGCGAAATTGCCACCCAACCGAACGCCCGAAACGCAGCCCAAACGACTAGCTGACCGGCAATCCCCATATTCAACCCATATGTGGGGCGGATATGGGAATGCCTAGACTCACCCGCCACCTCGGATCCGGCCCACAATGACCCACTCGACCCCACATATATTCAATCTTATCCGCACTCCGGACGAAACTCTGGCCGCACTCCACTCCACTCCCCTCCGCCCCAAGCTCTTCTCCATCGAACTCCGACCATCTCCAGCATGGCAGGCATCAGATCTGACTCCAAGATGTCTGGATCCATCGACTGGGACCTTGTCCCTTGCGGTCCTGAGGAGGAGATGGTTGTCTGCACGGTTCTTCGCCGCACCCGGGAGGAGTGCGCCCGCCCGCAGACGGACTTGTTCCGGCGGGAATTCATTGCATCCGTGCAAATGGGGGTTGGATCCGCCGGGGCTCGCGGTGGGAGGCGATGTACCCCTGCCTCGCCAGACACGGTGTGGTCCGTCTGTCACCCGAACCCCGGGATGGCAGCGCAACCCCTTTGGTGGCGCACTGTCCCCGCGGGGTTGGGCTCCGAGCCGGAGGTAAACGCCGGCATGGTGTACGACAAGCACACCGTGGAGGTGAGGCGTGCCCGCCGTGCAAGGCACCAAGCGCGGGCGGCCGCGGAGGTGGAGTCGCACGCCGCCCGTCCCAATTGCCTCGCCACGTCCATCACCGACCACACGTCCATCGGCGACGGACAGGTCGCGGACTCCGACGAGGAAGAGTAGGGCATGGAAGACAGCGGCGCCTCGAGCCCCGTGAGCCGGTTCGTGTCTCATGTCCTACTCTACCTCGACGACCACCGCACCTTTACTTCGAGGGGCTCAGCCGGCCGCCGGACATGGACACGTACGGAACAACAAGGATGGTCGCCGGCGAAAATTCAGACTAGTTTTACGTTGCATGTAATTGTACGGATTTGATGATTTAAAAATGAAGTATCCAGTTGTGGAATCGAATTTTTGCAACCGGTCACTGTCTGCGGTTGCGTTGCGACTCGGATTTTGCGTGTTGTGGTTGTAGATGCTCTTATGCAGCACCTCACGCAGGTCTGGTCATGCGCGTGTATGTAATACAAAATGAGTGGATCATGGAACGGGCGCGGGATAAATACATTGCGTACCACATCGTCCACACGCCACTGACGGACGCAACCTGCGTGTAAACGAGAAGAAGACGACGGCCCAGGCATGGAGAAAAGGGCCGGCAATCTTCTGGAGCCACACAACCGGCCGCACTCCACTCCAACAAGCTAACTAGCTAGGTCAAGATACACACATCATCATGCATGGCTCCGAATTTTTTTCCAGCATGATACATGCATGCATATCCTCGTGACTCTGTTTCATACCCAACAGCTGACTTTTCAGTTAAAATTTTAATAATATTATGCTGGAAATTACTCCCTCCGTTTCAAAATACTTGTCATGATTTCAGTTCAATAATAAATTTAGAAAACGTCAGCGATAGTACTAAACTTTTACTGATAGGTGGATCGAAATACTAGCTGGGGAGCTGCTAAATTCTGTTGACATGAGATAAACATATTTGACTTTGCATAAAAATAGTAAAGAGACATATATTTTGGACCGGAGATTGTACATGGACATTGGACAAGCTTGCATAAAAAAGTACAAAACTATTTTTTGACATACACGAGTCCTCTATGAAAGCTAGACAGGGGTCGAGAGGACAAGCTAGGTTGTAGTAGTGGGCATCTTCTAACAGACCGGCCATAGCTTAGGCCCTTCCCAGTGCTTCATGGTGGACAGGTGCTAAGCATGCCACATAAGCAAAAAAATGACATGGCATAGCAATTAAGGAGGAAAGAGAGTACTTTGGTGACCCCAGGAAGAACCAATGCTATACACGTGAACCTAGGCAAACCACTTAAATGAAAGAAGATGACCAATGCATGAGAGAGTTTAGGTGCTAAATCATTAAATAGAGTGAGCTTAGCAACAAGTTAAGCACCTATGCATTGGGAAGTTGAGTTGCTAAGCTATTTAATGCTCTTAGCACCACATCTTAGCATCTTTGCATTGAAAGCAGCCTTACCAAATCGCCATAAAGGAAGCCTTGGAGCTATGTGCACATATGTGTGGCCCATGAATCTTCCAAAGGACCATGCATGCATGCTAGGTGACAAATGTACTTGGATCGCCATGACATCAGAGAGATGCGTGGTAGTTACACATGCCAACAAAAAGTTACAACTAATTACACTGACGTGCACTCACATGCACACCCTTGTGCTGAAAAATAAAACTAAATTACGAGTGCCAACAATTTTCTTAAAAAAACATCTAAGTATCCTTTTATGCTGTCAATTTTCATGGGAAATCATTGCCCCTTTTGCAACATATTTACAGCTTTACATGTTTTCTTTTCACTGGGGTTTTCGTGAAAAAAGACCCTTGCCACCATTTTTTCTTTGAAAAATTAAGTCTAAAAAGAATTCAAACAACATCCATATGAAAAGAAAAACAGGAAGTAAAAAATATTTTTTTGTGATGTGTGATATGGATGTGGCGTGTCTCTTATATATAGTACTAGGCCCAAAAGAGGAGGAAAGTGTGGGCAATCATGCGTGCAAAGGGGGATCATGAAAAGATGGATGGACGGCAGTTTCATCCTTCAAGCAAGGGCCAATCATTCAAGCTGTACTACCAGCTCTTCTGTAGACATATCTTGCAAGCAAGAATTGATAATCCATTGTCTTGATGGACATGACAACTCAGTTCATAATTCTTTTCTTTTCCACACCCACTTTTCGATCTGTCCCCGAAGGAATTAATAAGAATGATCATATCCACCTTTCGTTTAATTATCACTACTTGGTATTTGTTAATTCAGCACCATTATCGACAATAACAAAATGAACAAACACAATCACTGCTGATTGGCCTAAAAAAACACCTCTGATGAAAACAATCTGCAATTCAGCAGCATGATTGCAATATTACTATGCAAGAAGTTAGAGACAGTGGTATTAAAATACCATACATCGCATTTACATTTGGATAATACAACGACAAATCCATAAAGGAAATAATAGAGGTGCAACAAGGATCAATCAATGCGTGAGATCAAGAAGAATAATGCTGCTCAGATACAGTCATACAAACAATTTTTTTCCACCTTCCAGATTGATGGAATTTATATCCTGCTTCTTCTGCATCCAACTCTTTAATTGCTGAGAAAAGCATTATTTTGTGCCCCTAACAATCATTCAAGACATACAAGATTAAGCTAGCCATGCCATAGATATGGAACTAAACCCTCTTTATGATTAAGAAGATCAAGAAAGCTATAATCCTGGCGGCAGTTAGTTTTCATCAACTTCCTGCAAATGTTCTGGCAAGAAATTGACCTAGCTACCTACAGCAGTTAAGTATTAAAATACCGATGGATCATTAACATCTAAGTCTGAAAAATAAGCACATACATTAACCTGAGTACGCCAAAGCAGCCTAAACAGTACTACACCTAAATTCTAATCAGTCAAAGATAACTAATGCCAAAGGCTGCCTAAGCAGTCTATAACATATCTCACATATGCAAAAAAAAAAAAGGGGACAAAAATACCTAAATTCTGATGTAAATAAAACAACTAAATCACAAGCCACAAGATCGATTCAGATATTACTACCGGGACAGGTCAATTTAAACGTCACCTCATGAAAGAAAACTTTCGTTCTTGGCCGGTAAATCTTGGAGAGGAAAGAAAAAGGAATAATCGGCAGGATCTGAAGAAAACTACACCAGTAACACCCAAGAAACCCAGATCCGTTCTACTCTACCATGGAAGATCGAAAGAAAACAGAAACAAAGAACCAAGACAGAATCAACCTACACAGGAATTAATGACTAGCCAGGCATCGATCGGTCGGTCACGAGGCAGTGAGGCGAGTTGGATGGATCTCACCTTGAGGATAACCTGCAGGAAGGGTAGATGGTCCATGGATAGATTTCATGGGATTTTAGGGTTTTCGTGGTGCTCCGACCAGCAGATGAAACTCCAGCATGACCTGATTGATATGGATTCTGATCCACGAGTTAGGTCATCAGATCATGCTGGCAGCTTCACCAGCTTGTGGCGCACCTTGATCTACCCATCAAAGAGAAAGGGGAATAACTCTGGCACTTTGGCGAGAGAGAGAGAGAGAGAGGGAGGGAGAGAGAGAGGTGGGAATAATTGGGGGCGGAGGAGGTGGAAGAGAGCAGCAAGCGACTGAGGATATATAGGCCAAGCGGTGAGAGAAACTCAGAATTGCTCCCCCTCTCTGCTCTTTTTTTTTCTTCGCTTGAGTTTTTTTGTTCCATGATTTATTTTTTCTGGACGGTACTGTGATGGGAACTGGGCAGTACTAGTACTGTGAAAATCTCTTCTGCAACAAACCACTGGAGATGAACGAAAGGACACTGTCGTGGGAATGAGCCTGACAGTAGAAGGTAGAGGTACGTAAGGAGAGGGCAGAGTCCTAGCTACGGCGAGGGTGTACACACGGATGTATGAGTTCAGGCCCCTCTCGTGGAGGTAAAAGCCCTACGTCTCAGTGCTCGGGAGCTCTTGTCGAGTGAAATATAGGTGTCGTTACAGGGGATGCGAACCAACCCCTATGCCAGAGGGGAGGGGTGGCTTATATAGAGTGCGCTGTCCCTCATAAGTGTCCGGCGTTTAAGGGTCAGATCGTGGCTATAAAGACGTACGTTACTGGTAACGTACGTAATAAACGCTATTAATGAGACAGACAAACGCCTGCCCGTTGGCCTCCCTGGGGTGGCTTCTGGTCTTCTGCGGTCGACTGTCTTCCGGCTCTTCCGAGTGAATGGTACCGGTCGAGTGAAAAGGTAATCTCCAAGTGGATATTGTCGAGTGACTTGTATGCCTTGGTGATTTCAGTCGGAGATCTCCTTGCAGCCCTTAAGCTTTCTGGGGCAGTGTCCTTTGGTAGAGCAGGTAGGTCAGGTCTATGACCCTACCCTAGGTACACATCCCCATCATTAGCCCCCGAATGGATCGGGGTTCGAGTGTAAAAGGTGTCAATACAAGTTCTGACAAGACACAAAAATTCCGAGTGTATTCTGAGGCTTCTCAGAAATCTGCGTCGATTGGAACCTTTATCGTTCGCCCTGATCGATTCTGTCTCGAAGTATATCCGAGTGAAACTGAGCTCGAAATCAGGTCCGAGTGAAACTGAGCTCGAAATCAGGTTCGAGTGGTCTGCAGAGTCTTCTGGTGTGGCGGTTCGCTCCGTCGGGTCCGGATTTTATGGGATTCGAAAATTGGATAAACGCGTGCCGAGCGGAGATGACGCAACCGCAAAGGCAAGTGGGCACACGACGCCTCGATTACCGCGCCACCAAAATCGCCACGCGGTGCGCCTCCTCTGAATTCGGGATACTCAGAGATCTGGCGGGCCCGCAGGTCAGTGACCCACACGGGCGGATATAAGGGGCGACGACGCCGGTGCTGGTACAATATTCTTCCCCCAAATCTGCTCTTCTCCTCCTCCTCCTCTGCTCAGCTCCGCTCCAAGGGCCGCCGCCGCCATGACGAAGGGCAAGACGGAGAAGCCCGAGCGTGCCAAGAAGGGAGGAGCCAAGGCGAAGAAGCCGTCGGGCGCCCGGTCGACGGTGCCGCCGGGGTGGATCCAGGGGGATTTCCTCCAATCGACGGTCACGGCGGAGGATGTGCAAAATCTCGTCGATGACGGGTTGATAGTTGCGGAGTCCTGGAGATTGCCGAAGGGGGAGACCGAGCCAGAGCCACGCGACGGCGAGCGAGTTCTGCTTCTCACCCACGTCGAACGAGGTTTCTCCATGCCACCACACCCATTCATCCGTAGTTTCCTGAACTATTTCGGGGCGCAGCTCCACCATTTCCCTCCGAATGCAATTGCCTATCTTTCCTGTTTCATAACCCAGTGCGAATGCTTCTTGGGCTGTTCTCCGCATTGGGGTTTGTTTAAACACATATTCTCTGTTAGATCCCAATCCGTCAAGAAAGCCAATCCCAGTGATAGCAAAACCCACGTAATCCAACTGTGTGGTGGCTTAGGGATCCAAAAGAGAGGTAGGAGTGCATTCCCCTCTATGACCTTTCCTGACTCTGTCCGGGGTTGGCAGTCGACATGGTTCTATTGCAAGGATGTTGCATCACCAAATATGTCGACTGGACTTCCTCCTTTCACCTTGGATCGACCTACCACCCCCAAACCACTGTACGTGACAAAGGTAGAGAAAATCCAAGTAGGGATCCTAGTGAACGCTGTATCTGATCTGATCTGCGGCGGAGTGACTGGCTTGGATCTCCTTGAAACGTTTCTCAGTCGACGGATCCAGCCTCTCCAAGCCCGGGATCACACCATGTGGCATTACTCGGGCCCTGAAGATACCACTCGGACTCATCCTGAAGAAGTTTCCGACGAGACCGTTTCTCAGTGGCTCAGGAGCATCACCGGAGCCTGTGATAATCCCGAGGGAGCCAAGCGAATTCCGCCCTTTTCTGCTTTGAACCCACCAAAGAACCTGGTGAGTTATACCTCTGCCGATTGTTTTAATATTTGTCGAGTAACTGGATCTTCAGTCGACTGACTTTGAAGCTTGTATCTTGCAGGAATTTACAAACGACAGAGGGAGTTTATCCGCCAGATGGGAGCGTAGATGGCAGCGCAGACGGCGATTACGCCGACGACAGCGAGAGCAGCGATGACGACCTGGAGGAAGGCGAGGTGGAAGCTCAGGTCCCTCTGTGCACCGGTCGTCGCACCAAGCAGCAGGAAGACCCAGAGGTTGCCCCGAGCAAAACTGTGGCGTCGAGCACAAGGAACCCAAAGCGTGACCGTGCCGCAACACTGGGGTCGACTGAAAAAGCTGCGAAACAACTCAAGCCGGACGCGCCAAAACCTCGGAAGGCCCTGCCTCGCATCAAGATTGCTTTGCCTGTTGCCTCAACGTGAGTGTTTATTTTCCCGCAATTGTGATTGTGGCACTTCATGTCTCTGCTAACCGAGTGGAGTTTATCCGCCAGAGATGCTACCTCTGTGACGTCGCCCCAGCGAAATGATGGGGACCATATGGAAGTGGACACTCCTGATGCGGCCACCTCCCAACGAGGTATAACAAACCCACACTCTACTCTTCTTTTTGAAGAATAATCGTCGAGTGACTTGATTAAAATTGTCGATTGATAGCTGACGAAGTCATCGAACTGGAAGATGACGAGGAGCTGCAGCGAGGAACGCAGGATGAAGCTGTGCCTCTGGGGGCTCCACGCGTATGCACTCGGAGAACATCGTCAGGACAGACGCCCCGTGGGTCGACTGCTGCGACACCTCCAGCCCTTGTGGCCCCGCTGTCGAGTGCTCCGCCAGCCACTTCAATTCTGGTGGCTTCAGCACCTATTGGACAATCTGAAGCACCTCCTGCTGCCTCAGTTACAGCACCAACTCATTCCACGCCCGCATACCCTTTGTATCACGTCCCGGAGGACCAAACTGGAGCTGCCAAGGAAGCCATGATTCAGGCTGGGCAGATGATGCTGCGAACAAAGGAGGCGTATGAAGCCAGCAAGTTAGCCTATGATGCCAGCTCAGCGCTTCAAGCCAACGTCCGAGTAAGTGCTATTGTAAGTTCATTTCCAATTGAATTCATGTCCGTCTTGATTTTACACCCACTGGGTGTTTTCTTCGCAAGTAGATCAAGTAGTCTCTGGTCCAGTGGGGGCACGCTGAGAGCACCCACTGGGTGTAGTCCCCGAGATCGCTGTCGAATTACGAAGGCATCGATAGGGGTCTTAGAGTCGGTTTGAAAGTTGTTTTCCATTCGACAGGACATACCTTGTCGAGTAAAAGTAGGTCCAGTGGGGGCACGCTGAGTGCACCCACTGGGTGTAGTCCCCGAGACCGCCGTCGAGTGCGTGCATCGGCGGGGGTCTGATAGAAACAATGTTCGCTTGCTTGCTTTCTTCTTTTATACTCTGACAGGCCAGACCTGGTCGAGTGTTTTTGTATCCAGTGGGGGCACGCTGAGTGCACCCACTGGGTGTAGTCCCCGAGACTACTGTCGATCGTTGACGATGGGCAGTAGTCTTAAGAACCATTCTGCAGGTTTCATGGACATCATTTCCATCAACCATGATATGACGCTGTATAGGGTTGTGGGGTGGGGCGGCGGGCCGCCTTTCAGTCGACTGCACTTGTACTTTTCCACTCGGGAGTAGAGAAATATCCATGTCGACTGAACCCCTTCTTTGCTGATTTCAGAAAGCATGTGGGCTCGGGACCAAGTACGTCGAGCTGGAGAAGGAAAAGAATCGACTTCTGCTGGATCTGGAGCTGACGAACAACAACCTGGACCGTGCACAAACCGAATTGAAGACTTTGGGAGGTAATCCTTGTCAACCAATTGCATTATCACTTTCATCTTCCGTCCTTTGAACCGAGTGAATCCACTCGAACAGACGTACGTGATGAGAACCGTCGTCTCCGAGCGCGACTCAACAATGTTATTTCTTTAGATACCATGAAGAAGGCGCTCGAGGACAAGGACAAATCACTTGCTCATGCTCAGAAGGAAGCGAAGGAGAAAACTGAAGCTGCTGAGAAGAAACTTGCTGCAGCCAGTAAACTGGAAGAAGAGAATGCCAAACTCAAGCAGGAACGATCCGACTGGATCAAAAAACTTGAAGTGCACACCAAGGGAAAGAGTGCTCTGGAAAAACTCTTAGGAGACTTTGCGAAGAAAATGTTCAGCATGCTTGAAGGTGACTTTCTTCTGTCGAATGAATTTCTTTGATTTCCTCAGAACGGCATTGTGATCACCTTTTCCCTTTCTCTTCACGCAGAATTCGGTCAAGACTTTGAGAAGGAAACCGAAGAGATCGAGCTCAATCTGGACCCCACGAAGTCACTCGTCGGAGACGCCGTGGCCATGGATATGTTTCGACTCGAAGCTCGTCTTAAGAATGTCCAGGGATATGTTTCTCGGCTGAGGGCTGCATTCGAGAAAGTCGACAAGGAACTGTGGCCTGAAGACCCCCTCCAGACTGACCTCGAGTATATAATGACTCGCCTCAATGAAATTCCAAGTCGAGTGCAGGCGTGGAAGAAGTCCGCTGCCCGTTGTGGTGCCGATGTGGCACTTTCACTCGTCAGGGTTCATTGCAAGGAGGCCAAGGAGGACAAACTGAAGGCCCTCCGAGTGATCAACACAAAGAAACTTCAATTTGAAGATTTCATGGAGACTTTCATCGAAGCAGCTACTCGGATCGCCGACGGAATTGACCTGGATACCTTTGTCGAGCCTTCAAGCCCTACCGGAGCTTGAAGAAGTATGTTGCTTTGAGTTAAAACTTTATTTGCCTCGGTATGCCGAGTGATGGAGTAACCGATTAAAACTTCGTTCAGGCCTTAAGCCTGAGAACTTCCCTTTGCGCGAACAAGTTTTTGCTGCGCTAGAGATTCTAGTCTTACTCGCATTTTGCTTTCCGACATTTTGCTTGGCTGAATTTAGGACTTAGGCGAAGACTGGTTCGCAGCTAAGTTCCGAGTGTTAGGAATACCTTACACTCGGAAGGATTTTTTAACTTAGGTGAAAACTGGTTCACAGCTAAGCCTCCGAGCAAGAGGGTTGCTCTTCACTCGGAGAAGTTTTCTGAACTTTGGCGAAGACTGGTTCGCGGCTAAGTCTCCGAGTGTATTGAATGTTATACACTCGGAAGGGTTTTTAACTTAGGCGAAACGGGTTCGCAGCTAAGCCCCCGAGCAAGAGGGTTGCTCTTCACTCGGAGAAGTTTTCTGAACTTTGGCGAAGACTGGTTCGCGGCTAAGTCTCCGAGTGTATTGAATGTTATACACTCGGAAGGGTTTTTAACTTAGGCGAAACGGGTTCGCAGCTAAGCCCCCGAGCAAGAGGGTTGCTCTTCACTCGGAGAAGTTTTCTGAACTTAGGCGAAGACTGGTTCGCGGCTAGGTCTCCGAGTGTATTGAATGTTATACACTCGGAAGGGTTTTTAACTTAGGCGAAACAGGTTCGCAGCTAAGCCCCGAGTGTATTGAATGTTATACACTCGGAAGGGTTTTTAACTTAGGCGAAACGGGTTCGCAGCTAAGCCTCCGAGTGTATTGAATGTTAGACACTCGGAAGGGTTCTGAACTTAGGCGAAATGGGTTCGCAGCTAAGCCCCCGGGCAAGAGGGTTGCTCTTCACTCGGAGAAGTTTTCTGAACTTAGGCGAAGACTGGTTCGCGGCTAAGTCTCCGAGTGTATTGAATGTTATACACTCGGAAAGGTTTTTAACTTAGGCGAAACGGATTCACAGCTAAGTCCCCGAGCAAGAGGGTTGCTCTTCACTCGGAGAAGTTTTCTGAACTTAGGCGAAGACTGGTTCGCGGCTAAGTCTCCGAGTGTATTGAATGTTATACACTCGGAAGGGTTTTTAACTTAGGCGAAACAGGTTCGCAGCTAAGCCCCCGAGTGTATTGAATGTTATACACTCGGAAGGGTTTTTAACTTAGGCGAAACGGGTTCGCAGCTAAGCCCCCGAGCAAGAGGTTTGCTCTTCACTCGGGGAAGTTTTCTGAACTTAGGCGAAGACTGGTTCGCGGCTAAGTCTCCGAGTGTATTGAATGTTATACACTCGGAAGGGTTCTGAACTTAGGCGAAACGGGTTCGCAGCTAAGCCTCCGAGCAAGAGGGTTGCTCTTCACTCGGAGAAGTTTTCTGAACTTAGGCGAAGACTGGTTCGCGGCTAAGTCTCCGAGTGTATTGAATGTTATACACTCGGAAAGGTTTTTAACTTAGGCGAAACGGGTTCGCAGCTAAGCCCCCGAGCAAGAGGGTTGCTCTTCACTCGGAGAAGTTTTCTGAACTTAGGCGAAGACGGGTTCGCGGCTAAGTCCCCGAGTGTATTGAATGTTATACACTCGGAAGGGTTTTTAATTTAGGCGAAACGGGTTCGCAGCTAAGCCTCCGAGTGTATTGAATGTTATACACTCGGAAGGATTCTGAACTTAGGCGAAACGGGTTCGCAGCTAAGCCCCCGAGCAAGAGGGTTGCTCTTCACTCGGAGAAGTTTTCTGAACTTAGGCGAAGACTGGTTCGTGGCTAAGTCTCCGAGTGTATTGAATGTTATACACTCGGAAAGGTTTTTAACTTAGGCGAAACGGGTTCGCAGCTAAGCCCCCGAGCAAGAGGGTTGCTCTTCACTCGGAGAAGTTTTCTGAACTTAGGCGAAGACGGGTTCGCGGCTAAGCCCCCGAGTGTATTGAATGTTATACACTCGGAAGGGTTTTTAACTTAGGCGAAACGGGTTCGTAGCTAAGCCCCCGAGCAAGAGGGTTGCTCTTCACTCGGGGAAGTTTTCTGAACTTAGGCGAAGACTGGTTCGCGGCTAAGTCTCTGAGTGTATTGAATGTTATATACTCGGAAGGGTTCTGAACTTAGGCGAAACGGGTTCGCAGCTAAGCCCCCGAGTAAGAGGGTTGCTCTTCACTCGGAGAAGTTTTCTGAACTTAGGCGAAGACTGGTTCGCGGCTAAGTCTCCGAGTGTATTGAATGTTATACACTCGGAAAGGTTTTTAACTTAGGCGAAACGGGTTCGCAGCTAAGCCCCCGAGCAAGAGGGTTGCTTTTCACTCGGAGAAGTTTTCTGAACTTAGGCGAAGACGGGTTCGCGGCTAAGTCTCCGAGTGTATTGAATGTTATACACTCGGAAGGGTTTTTAATTTAGGCGAAACGGGTTCGCAGCTAAGCCCCCGAGCAAGAGGGTTGCTCTTCACTCGGAGAAGTCTTTGAATGCGAAATTGTGCGATGGGAATCGACAATGGACTGCGGAAGTCATAACTTAACAAACGACATCGTCTGGAGCACTCTTATTACATCAAAACAGCTCAGTCGTCAAGTATAAAAGCGTCGAAGCAAATCCGCGTTCCAGGCGCGTGGCTCATCAATATTCTTCTTCAAGTTGAAAAGATGGTACGCTCCGTTGTTCAGCACCTTGGTGACGACGAATGGGCCTTCCCACGCTGGGGCCAACTTGTGGGGTCGCTGTTGATCCACTCGGAGCACCAGATCACCTTCGTGGAATGAACGGCTCTTGACGTGTCTCGCATGGAAGCGGCGAAGGTCTTGTTGATATACAGTCGACCGGATCAGGGCCATCTCTCGTTCTTCCTCTAGGAGATCTACCCCATCTTGTCTTGCTTGCTCAGCTTCGTCTTCAGAGTAAAGATCCACTCGGGGAGAATTGTGAAGTACGTCACTTGGCAAAACGGCTTCACCTCCATACAAAAGGAAGAAAGGAATGCGTCCAGTTGACCGGTTTGGAGTCGTCCTCAAGCCCCACAGAACAGACGGCAATTCAGTGACCCAAGCTCCAGCAGCATGATCAAGATCTCGCATGAGTCGAGGCTTCAGTCCTTGGAGGATAAGGCCGTTCGCTCGCTCAGCTTGACCGTTAGACTGGGGGTGTGCAACGGACGCGTAGTCCACCCGAGTGCCTTGAGAGGAGCAAAAGTATCTGAACTCTTTCGAGTCAAAATTAGAGCCGTTGTCTGTAATGATACTGTGGGGGACTCCATACCGGAATGTTATCTCTTTCATGAATTTGATAGCAGTGCGGGCGTTCAGCTTCTTGATGGGTTTAGCTTCAATCCACTTAGTGAACTTGTCGACTGCAACCAGTAAGTGAGTGAATCCACTCTGGCCTGTTCTAAGGGGTCCAACCATATCCAAGCCCCATACAGCAAATGGCCAGACGAGTGGAATAGTCTTCAAGGCAGACGCAGGTTTGTGTGACAGGTTCGAATAGAACTGGCATCCTTCGCAGTGACCGACTATATCTTTAGCCATCTCATTGGCACGTGGCCAGAAGAAACCCGCTCGGTAAGCTTTGGCCACAATCGTCCTAGAGGACGCATGATGACCACAAGTTCCCGAGTGAATCTCCTCCAAAATCAGTCGACCTTCTTCAGGAGAAATACACCGCTGAGTCACGCCAGTCACACTTTCTCTGTAAAGTTGCCCATCCATAACAGTAAAAGCCTTGGATCTGCGGACTATCTGTCGAGCTTCATCTTCATCATCTGGGAGTTCTCTCCTAAGAATGTACGCAATATAGGGTACAGTCCAGTCGGGTGTGATCACTAAAATCTCCATGACCAGATCGATGACAGCTGGGACATCGACTTCAGTCGGATCAGAGACGCTTTTTGCCTGCGGGGGCTCTTCAGTGAAGGGATCTTCCTGCACCGAAGGAGAATGTAGGTGCTCGAGAAATACATTGCTGGGGACAGGCTTCCGAGTGGATCCAATCTTTGCCAGCTCATCAGCTGCTTGATTCTTCACTCGGGGAACATGATGGAGTTCCAAACCTTCGAATTTCTTCTCGAGTTTCCTTACTGCATTGCAGTATCCAGTCATAGCGGGGTTCCTGACATCCCACTCTTTCATCACTTGATTGACCACCAAATCGGAGTCGCCATATACCATCAGGCGCCGGACGCCGAGTGAAATGGCCATACGCAACCCATACAAGAGTGCTTCATATTCAGCTTCATTGTTGGAGGAATCAAAGTGAATCTGCAAGACGTAACTGAGTTTGTCGCCTTTTGGGGACACCAGTACTACGCCAGCACCAGACCCATTCAGCATCTTCGAGCCATCAAAGAACATGGTCCAGTGTGCCGAGTAAACTTGGATCGGCTGCTGCTGTTCAGTCCACTCGGCCAGGAAATCAGCGAGGGCTTGAGACTTGATTGCTTTCTTTGCTTCAAACTTGATATCAAAATAGAGGAGCTCAATAGCCCATTTGGCCACTCGACCGGACGCATCTCGATTGTGGAGAATTTCAGACAATGGAGCATCACTGACGACTGAAATTGAGTGATCTTGAAAATAATGTGCCACCTTCTTAGCTGACAGATATATACCGTACACGAGCTTCTGGTAATGTGGATATCTTTGCTTTGAAGGAGTCAACACTTCAGAGACGTAATAAACAGGACGCTGGACTTTGTAAGCTTTACCTTCCTCTTCCCTCTCGACAGTGAGAACTGTACTGACGACCTGATTAGTAGCCGCTATGTACAATAGCAATGGCTCCTTACTGTGCGGAGCAGCAAGCACCGGCTGGGTGGAAAGCAGAGCTTTGAGCTCGACAAACGCTGCTTCAGCTTCAGGAGTCCACTCGAATGTATCAGACTTCTTCATCAGTCGGTATAAAGGCAATGCCTTTTCACCGAGACAAGAAATGAATCGACTCAATGCTGCCAATCAACCTGTGAGCTTCTGGACATCGTGCACACGCTCAGGGCTTTTCATTCGGGTGATGGCACCAATCTTTTCAGGATTAACGTCGATTCCTTTTTCGGAAACGAGAAAACCGAGTAATTTGCCGCCAGGAACACCAAAAGTGCACTTAGTCGGATTTAGCTTGATGTCATATCTCCTCAGATTGGCGAATGTTTCAGATAAGTCAGACAACAGGTCAGAACCTTTGCGAGACTTGACGACAATGTCATCCATGTACGCTTTAACATTCCGAGGGATCTGATCGAGTAAACATTTTTGAATCATGCGCCTGAAAGTAGCGCCAGCGTTCTTCAAACCAAAAGGCATGGTGATATAACAGAAACACTCAAAAGGGGTGATGAAGGTTGTATTTATTTCATCCGGACCAAACAGACGGATCTGATGGTAACCAGAGTAAGCATCCAGAAAAGATAGACGCTCACACCCCGCAGTTGAGTCGACAATCTGATCAATGCGGGGGAGTGGGAAATGATCTTTCGGGCAGACCCGATTGATATGTTTGAAATCAATACGCATGCGGAGTGACTTGTCCTTCTTAGGGACCATAACGACGTTCGATAACCACTCGGAGTGGAAAATCTCACGTATGAACTTAGCCGCCAAGAGACGAGCCACCTCCTCGCCGATTGCTTTTCGCTTCTCCGTTGCCGACCGACGCAAATGCTCCTTCACAGGCTTGGCCTTCGGGTCAACTCTCAATCGGTGCTCAGCCAGTTCCCTGGGTACACCAGGCATGTCAGCAGGCTTCCATGCGAAGATGTCCCAGTTCTCACGGAGGAACTGGATGAGCTCGGCTTCCTATTTGCTGTCGAGTGTCGTCGAGATGTTGGTCGGGGCAGCAGTTGGATCTGCCGGGTGAATGTTCACTTTCTTCACTTCTCCTGCCGACTGAAAAGCTGACTCAGAAGCGGGCTTCTTAGCGCGCAACAGGTCGGAAGGATCAGCGTTTTTCTTGTATTCTTCCAATTCAACCATAGCCATCTGATGATCGGCGATCTTGGAGCCCTGCTGAAGGCACTCCTCAGCCCTCTGTCGATTGCCAGTGACTGTGATCACACCCTTGTGCCCGGGCATCTTCAGCTTGAGATACACGTAACATGGACGGAATATGAAACGGGCATAAGCAGGACGACCAAGGATGGCATGGTATGCGCTCTGGAAGTCCACCACTTCAAATGTCAATTTTTCCTTGCGAAAATGTTTAACGTCACCAAACACAACATCCAACGCTATTTGACCGAGTGAACGGGCCTTTTTCCCAGGGATGACGCCATGGAACTGCATGTTGCTTTCACTGAGTCGGGACATCGGAATGCCCATCCCCTTGAGGGTATCTGCATATAGGATGTTCAGACCGCTCCCACCGTCCATCAAAACCTTGCGGAGTCGAGTGCCCCCCACAACTGGGTCCACCACCAGCGCTTGCCGCCCGGGGGTAGCGATATGCGCAGGGTGATCTGACTGATCAAACGTGATAGTAGTCTGAGACCACTTGAGATATGTGGGGGTAGAGGGAACCGCCATGTTAACCTCCCTGTTGATAACTTTCAGTCGACTCTTGCTCTCAACATCAGCAAAAATCAACAGAGTGGCATTGACCTCAGGAAACTCTTCTTTATCTTCTTCATCTCCCTTTTCAGGGTCTTTTTCACTCGACTGGCTCTCTTTAAACTGTTCGATCAGCAAACGGCACTGTCGAGTGGTATGCTTTGGCAATATTAAATTGCCCTCTTCATCTTTCCTCGTGTGGATTGCACACGGTAAATCCATAACATCTGTACCCGATTGATTCTTTGACTTCTTGGGGGTGAACTTAGCTTTGGACTTTCCTTTATTTTTGGCCTGTGCCGCCAGAGCGGCCGCTTCTGCCTGAACAGGGGGATCAGCCTTGCGCTTCTGCTTCCGATTGGAATTTCCGCCTGCATCATTGTCGACTGCTTTTCCTTTACCGCTTCGGAGGCGGTCCTCTTCTTCACCATTGGCGTACCGAGTGGCAATCTCCATCATCTTGCTCAGAGAAATATCACCAGTGCGACCAAACTTCAGATAGAGCTCTCTGTATCTAACACCAGCCTTGAAGGCGCAAACAGCCTGATGTTCGGAAACATTCTCCACCGTGTGATGCAGGGTGGACCAGCGCTGAATGTAGTCTCGCAAGGTCTCATTGGGTTTCTGAACACAGTGCTGCAAATCAATCAAACCAGCCGGACGTTTGCAGGTGCCCTCAAAGGTTCTGATGAACACTCGGGCCAAATCCTCCCAGCAATAGATACTAGAGGGAGCCAAACGATTCAACCAAGCTCTGGCCGAACCATCTAACATCAGGGACAAATGCTTCATGGCTATGTTGTCGTTTCCTCCACCAATCTGGACGGCCACTCGGTAATCATCTAACCATGTCTCGGGCTTCGACTCGCCAGAAAACTTGCCAATTCCAGCCGCCAACCTGAAGTTGGGGGGAATCTCTGCAGAGCGAATGGCTCTGCTAAAACACTCGGGACCAGACACAACAGCTCCACTTCCACTCGGATAGTCTCCGTTATAACCATCTCTGTGGGCTCTGCCTCTATCGACCCGTCTTTGAGCGAGGACATCCCTTGCGTCAAATCCAGGATTCCGCTCATCACCGAACGGGCGCCTATCATCATTGTGCCGGGGCACATATGAACCACTCCGCGGAGGAGAAAGCACTCGACGGCGGTCATCGCGGTGATAACGGGGAGCAAACTGATCTCGCCCCTGATCTCTGAACCGACCTTCACGGAAGTCTCCGCCTCTGTGGCGCAGGGGTGACCCAGGGCTGTGGGCCGACTGAACTGTTTCCGCCCTGGGTGAATTGCTATGTAACCTGTTCTGCGACTGAGAAACAGCCGCATTCTGCTGCTGCGCTGCCTCGAGCAACGTTCTGATCTGTTGCAAACCTCTACCAGCTTCCGATCGTGACGGCTGTATAGAATCTGCAATCCTAGCAGCAGCTGCAACATTCAACACTGGAGTACGGAATACCTCGACGTTATTCCGAGACCCACTCGGAAACAACTGTCGCTGATGTCGTTTGGGACGCGGCGGACGCTGTCGAGCACGCTCGTCGAGTGCCTTCTGCATCTCTTTGAGTTGAAGGCGAGTCGCCTCCATGGTCTGGGCCTCAGCAGTCGTGCCGACGATGGGAGTATGGAGAACATCCTCATCCCGGCGCTGCCGTTCATTCGACGTTCCGCCAATCTCACGCTTGGCGTGGTTGAAGCCAGGCGGCGGACTCTGATGAGAGCCAGCCATAAGAACTTCAGCCGCAGGATCGCAACTCTCGCACTCGGAGGGAACGTCAGACCGATCTGACGCCGAGTCGAACACGCTGAGAAGTGACTCGGCGGGCTCGATGGCCGCAATCAGCGGGGACGAAGCCTGGCGGGCTGCCGCATGTCGCACCCAACGCTGTAGCCGTGAACGACCGGATCGCTTGCGGCGACGAACAGCATGGAGGGCCGACACGTACGGAGTCGACAGCTGAAGGAGAAGAACACCGCAGGAGCTTGCGCAGAAGTGCATCGCTCCGCGTATTGGGAGCGCCTCAACATCTAGAGGCGCTTCCTGGAGCCATGCCGAGCCGTCGGCGATGAAGGTGAGCGCTCCGAGACGGATCTCGCGGCCCAGGAACAAATCACCGCCGGAAGACATGACGAAGGAAAACAAATGCAACCTCGCCGGAAGTCGCTTAGACGCCGCCCCACGGTGGGCGCCAACTGTCGTGGGAATGAGCCTGACAGTAGAAGGTAGGGGTACGTAAGGAGAGGGCAGAGTCCTAGCTACGGCGAGGGTGTACACACGGATGTATGAGTTCAGGCCCCTCTCGTGGAGGTAAAAGCCTTACGTCTCAGTGCTCGGGAGCTCTTGTCGAGTGAAATATATGTGTCGTTACAGGAGATGCGAACCAACCCCTATGCCAGAGGGGAGGGGTGGCTTATATAGAGTGCGCTGCCCCTCATAAGTGTCCGGCGTTTAAGGGTCAGATCGTGGCTATAAAGACGTACGTTACTGGTAACGTACGTAATAAACGCTATTAATGAGACAGACAAACGCCTGCCCGTTGCCCTCCCTGGGGTGGCTTCTGGTCTTCTGCGGTCGACTGTCTTCCGGCTCTTCCGAGTGAATGGTACCGGTCGAGTGAAAAGGTAATCTCCGAGTGGATATTGTCGAGTGACTTGTATGCCTTGGTGATTTCAGTCGGAGATCTCCTTGCAGCCCTTAAGCTTTCTGGGGCAGTGTCCTTGGGTAGAGCAGGTAGGTCAGGCCTATGACCCTACCCTAGGTACACATCCCCATCAGACACCAAGGGTAGTATTCATAATTTCATATGCATGGCTGACCATAGTTTCATATGCATGGCCTCCTCTCCTCGGTTTCAATGGTGTTTCGCTTGCTCGCTGAGGACCTCGACGATCAAGCGGCGCTTCTTGTGTATTTTTAGATTGCTTGTTTCGTATGATGTCTTGTAAGCTGATCCTTCTCTACCTTGTTCTGTTGCATTTCCTATTTATTAGGGCGTCATTAATTTAACGCCGGATCTAGCCCTTCTTTCTAAAAATATATGCCTGGCTGATATATTTTCCTACTTAAATTCAGCTCAAATCGGAACAAATAATTCTAGCATAGATCCAAAAAGTTAATGTCCATATGCATACCAAAGATGCGTGCTTGTGTGGCGGTCACATGGATAATTAAGGTGTGTGTACATGTCATGTGCGTCCAAATATATTAGATCTAAAAGCTAGCTAGAGAAGAAATGTCCTCCCGCAAAAAAAAAAAAAAGAGAAGAAATGTCGTCGTTCTCTGGATCAATACATGTATGAAAAAACAATTGCGGTCCCAAATTTAAGGCATGCCACCAAAGGCATCCAAAGGCTTCTCACATCTTTCCATTCACCAGGATTTTATAATGTAACCCTTTTTTTTTGTTAATAACTGAGATTGTTTTATCTGTCATCGATTCTGTGTGTAGTGTAGCTACTAGCTAGGGTCCATTTCGTGCATGTCGACATCACATTAATTCGGTAGCAACTTTTATCTTGAACTAGATCACCCGTTGCGCCAATTGGTACAGAGACCAACTGCAGGCCTTAAATTAAGAGAACTATTTGAAAGATTTTTTTTCTCAACTGTCTACAAATGATTATACTCCTACTGTGTTCTTATTTTGCCTTGACAGTGATCATTACCCATAGCTTTTCTTGGCGATTTACTTTTGATAGATGACACGTGGTGCCACTGGCGCACAGACCAACTGATGCCAGGAACTTAAGCTAACGAAGGTCGTATATCTTCCGATGTGAAAGTTCATGAGAGGCCTTCCTCTTTGAAAGTACGTCCATCTTGCCCGAGAATGATACTTCTGGGAGGTGGCTTTGGAAGTTGATTGCCCTGTTGTGCTGCTACTCGGTCATTCCGAGCTGGGGTTGCCCGGGCCGACCCGTCCTTTTCCACGCGTCACGGCACCACGCTCTGTTCAAGCTCCCGGAGCGCTCTTTCAAGCATACTAGAAGATGCCCCGCGCGTTGCCGCGGGAACCGTGTTAAAACCAATGCATAAATAGGTGCTTAAAACCAAATAAAACTAATGAAAAAGAAATAAGAGTTTTACATATTTAAAATGATAAAACATAAAAGAAGTGTGTGACAAAATGATGTATAAAAGAGAAAAAAGAATCCCCAAAAAGAAGACATGATTGATGAAGTGGAGTTGTTTGAGTTGATAGATTAATGCAAAAATGTAAGTGGGTACATGCATGCGTTGGAAAAAAAGACATGCATGACTAATGAGCTGGCATGATTTACATTAATGCAAAAGAGTAACTTATGAGCACATGCATGACTTCTTGATGCCACACAATTTTGATTGGAAGGCTGTAAATAATTGAGGTGATGTGGAAGCACGCATGTGTAGAGAAATCTAGTAGTGGGGGCTAGCTATTTAGATATAGAAGATTCCAATCGTAGGGCCGTCTTCTAAAATTGCCACTTCACGATCAGTACTTAACTATCAATTTGTTAGAAATTAAAGTACACTTACATAATCGTTAAGTCCTTTTCCCCTTTTCCTCCTTTTAATCACTAGTAGTACTGCTTTTTATATCCACAGAAAATGTCGCAATTATACTCTAAAAATTAATCTTAATTCAAATGATAAAATAATTATGACATCTGGTTACAGATTTACTCCCTCTGTAAACTAATATAAGATCTTTTAGATCATTATAGTAGTGATCTAAAAGGTTTTATATTAGTTTACAGAGGGAGTATTAGGTTCACAATTTCGTTAGGAATATGATTTCTCTTTGTCAATTAGTGAAATAGCATCGAAAAAAAAGTCAAGATCAATTACCAATTAGCTAGGGTTCCTGCCTCTCGCCGGCGCCGCCGCAGGTCCGCCTCGTCTCCGGTGGCCCTAGGGCCATGGGGGCGCGGTGGATACTGGCAAGGGCCGGCGGGAGGGCTCCGATTTTAGTAGTTCCTTTCCGTTTTGTTAGGGTTTGTGTCCTGCTCAGGAAGACGAGACGGCGGCGGCTCCCTGAAGATGGAATAAAGGTCTCCCCGCCTAGCCCCCGTTCCGGCGGTGCGTCTAGCATCGTTGGTGGGCGTGTGGAGGTGTGTCTCCGGCGGATCTATCTTTGGTGGATTTGCTCGGATCTCGTCGTTGTTCTTCTACGTTCGTATGTCTTTGGGTTGGATCCTTCCGATCTACATTATTCTTCATCGGCGGCGGTTGTTGTTCTGGTGCGCTGGTCCTATGGGGCCTTAGCACGACGACTTCCCGACTGTCTACTACAATAAGTTGTGCCCAACTCCGACGATGGAGGGGCGATGATGGCGGCGCGCCTTCGGCTCGCTTCAATACTTGTAGTCGTCGCTAGGTGGTCTATGAATCTGGATGTAATTTTTATTATTTCTGGTGTTCGTTGTACTGCCATGATTAAAGATGAATAAATCGAAAGTTTTCTCGCAAAAAAAAAAAAACTAGCATCAAAAAATGAGGGCTGCTCAGACTGGCAATGGGATTGTGCAGTGGCCCAGTTCTGGAACCGAGAAAGCGACAAGATCGATGGATATATCACCACTTCCGTTGCAGAGCTTGGAAGTAAATGGCTAGCTTTCTCCATATGCATACATGTACTAGCTTGGTAGATCTAGACCTTTTCTTAATCTAGCTAGCTGCCCATTTGGAACTTGTTATGCAATCTCCTATACATATATACACGGCAAAGAGACCCTACATGTGTACATTACTATTGCTTTATCAGTAGCGAACCAACCTGTGGTTGGATGGTTAGAGGGACTGTGGTATCCCCAGCCCATCAGGGTTCAAATCCTGGTGCTCGCATTTATTCCTGAAATTATTTCAGGATTTCCGACGATGCGCATTCAGTGGGAGGAGACATTCCCGTCGACGACGAGGTGCCTACGGTGACTTCGTAAATTTCAAGATGATATGCCGGCTCAGTCTCTCGGAGGTGCTCATAGGGGTAGGGTGTGCGTGTGTGCGTTCATAGGGGTGAGTGTATGCGCGTGTATATGAGCGCTTGAGTCTGTACTGTGTTCAAAAAAAAATTGCTTTATCAGTATGTACATTGTAAAAGAAAAACGTATGCTTCTGCATAATTTTGGCACGAAAGTACGCGATTTTGGTTGAACAACCGTATAATGAATTTTACATAAAAGGAAATGGATATATGTTTGTTGATATATCTTGCAAAGAAATAGAATCGTATGCGTGTCTTGCTGATCTACAGTATGGATTAGGCGATTAGCTAGTGCAGGAACCGAGTACATACATGTCGCTATCATGAAATCATCATGTATAGCTAGCTAGATTTGATTGGCTAAATAAATATATTGGGGTAGTTAGTTGGTGGGCTTATGGCCAAGTGCTTTCGGTTAGACTAACTAACTAACTAAATAATCATATGAACTACTATTTTACTAAATAATCATATGAACTACTATTAAAGAAGTAGCTAACTAACTAACTAACTTGTTTGGAGGCATAGAATAGTAGTGCTAACAAACTAAAATCGGTGCAATCCACACATATCGTAACCTAATCAAACAGCAGGTCCACATCAGAGACAATAAACTATGTATGTGTACCAAATAAAGCGATGATCCCCAATGAATTAACTTAACAACTACTGTATGAAACAATCAAACAACCAGAAAAGTTGTGATAAAAAAGGCACAAAAATTGGTTTCCCTGGCTGCCCAACTATGAAAGTCTGGCCCTAGCTCACACAGCTCATATACTAGCACTACAAAGTTCATCAGAACATTCATGGTTAGAGCTGGGTTAGTTTAATACGAGGAGGGCTAGCAGATCAGCTAGCTGCTTACCCCTGGACAGTGATGATGCCCTCCGGCACCATACCGCAAAACACATATATGCCCATTGCTGGGAAGAAATGAGGCTGTCAGTCATGATCTAACAAGGATTCACACGCAGAAGCGAATCAAAGCTAGATCATGCTGGCAGCTTCACTCATTCACATGGGCATGGCCATCCAACCAAGAACATCATCCTCCCTCATCTCTATCTCTCTCTCTATCTGTTAAGGAAAATCACTCTGCTTGGCTAGAGTGTGCTTGAAGGGAAGAGGCTTCAACCAAACTAGGAAAAAGTGAGGAGGAGAGAAGAAGAAGAAGATGATGTGATGATCTTGAGCTCAACAAGGAGAAGAAAGCCAACAGAAGTTTGTACAAGAAACAAAAAGAGAACAAGACAGTTCGCTCTATGCAAAGTGCTGGACGGGCACATGTATTTATAGAGGAAGCGTGTAATGTACGTGGTGATGTGAGGATTGGATGATATGTGGTGGTCAGGATGTGGGGGTATGACGGTTTTTTCTTGAGGTTGTAGATGTAAAATGGTGTAGAGTCAAACAAAAAATTCAAAATAACATATAAAATGCTTACTTTTAAGAAATTGCGCCGACGTGTCTGCACAGGAGAGCGCAGACAGACAGATAGGTGGTAGCTAGGGTGCGGCATACTGCATGCAAAGGCCAGCCAGCGTGCATGCATTGTACAGCATCGATGCATGCATCGAGCCAGCAATCACCCTAGAACCGTATCGATCGATGCACGCTCTGTGCTACCTGTATTGGCACGCGTACACCTACCTAGCTATAGGCCTTGTCGATTTAAAAGTTTTTAATTATCAGAACGAGCCTAAGTTTGACCTCTATTGCTGAGAAACCTTTTAAACTTTTTCTTATAACATGTATAAACATTTTAAACAAGGGCACAAGCAGATATGCCATGTAAGAGCATCTCTAGCAGACCCCTTAAAGCCGCGACCCTTAAACTACTTATAAGGTGTCGGTGTACTAAAATATGGGTCCCCTCGTACCCTGACTTGTGCACAGATAGCTGTAGCCTTCCTGACGGCAAGGCCTTGCCGGAGGATTACTGTGCCTCAAGACTCAATGAACAAGACCGTGAAGAAGACCTCCAGGTAGGCCATCAAGAAGTACTATTCTAAGTACTGAAGATCAAGACTACCCTTGCCGGCAAGCTTCGTACCGGCAAGGTGAAGACCAAGGCTCTGATTGCCGGCAAGCGAAGGCCCGGCAAGCTCCGTGCCAGCAGGCTCTATTTGTCCCGTTACCGCTCCACCTCATCGTCGGCTAGATAAGCACGTATGATAGGTGTCGAGCGGGCAGGCAGTCAACGTAGCTGGCCAAGGCACGTGTCAGCATGCCCCGCAAGGATTAATTTTAATTACACCCGTCTCTGGGACGTGTCAAGATAACAGGAAGCCGGCTGGGCAGGTGGTATATATCTTTTTGTCACAGCCTCACCTCCCCGGCGTAGCTCCTAACGGTGCATTTAATGCGCTTGTCCTACCCCGTTAGGAGATAGACTTGGTGACGGTGCAGTCACTGTTCATACCTTGTAATTACCGTATTAGCCACTGTGGTAACCCCTTGACCTATAAAAGGAGGCCCACGGCTACAGTTCGAAGGGTCGACTCCTAGTTCAATTACACGTTGAAGCTGCACTTCCCGCGCACTTGGCCGGCAAGCTGCGCTCCTTGTAACCTTGAGCTCATACACAACCAAACCAGCTAAGCAGGAGTAGGGTTTTACGCTCACAGCGGCCCAAACCTGGATAAATCGTTGCTTGTTCATACATCTATTAACCCTGCTCTTCGTAGCGCATTGCTTCCATCGCCGAACCGCAAAGGGATCCTCTCGATCCCATAGATCGTCGTTTTCCCTCGACATCTTTGGCGCGCTAGGAAGGGGGTCTTGTATTACGAATCAGTGCTCGTAGTGTGAGTACCAGCCCCATCACCTTCGTCGATGGCGCCGAAGAAGAAGAGTGGAGCCACGACGGCTCCCACCACCTCCAAGCGGCCTTCCCAGGCGTCTGCAGGCGGCGCAGCCGACGCGGGCGCTATGGCCAGGACGGCCGGGGCAAGAGGCGCCGGCAGTGCGGGTGTCCAGCATCCCCACCGTTCCGGCGATCGCAGTCAGCACACCGGAGATGGCGCAGACGGCCAACTCCAAAGACGTTCTGATGAGCACAATCACCATAGCAATACGGTCCGGACCGGTGCAAGCCAGAACCCAGCCGTCGCGACGTCCAAGGATGGAGCGGCGACGTCTAACAACGTTGCGGTGGGGTGTGTGCCACGACCATCGCAAGATGGGCGCGCCACGCTTCCCCACGGTGCTGGTGGTCCTGGGCGGTGTCAAGGCGGCCCTGAGCATCGTCCTCATGATGTTCAGGCACCACCAGCACCACTCCAACCCGTTGGTGAGCATGCATTGCGGCAACAGGTACGCGACAAGCTTCCTGCTGGCCTTGCCAGGAGTCGAACGTCGTCCCGTTCCGTGTTCCCCGCCATGCCAACCACGGCGGCGGAAGCCATGGCGCGGGTTCAAATGCTTTTGAGCTTCCCGCCAGTTCCTGACAAGATGGAAGAATGGAGGGCCACCACCCAGAGTCTCATCAGTTTTGCCGATCCCGGCGAAACACAGGAGGTGGGACCCTCCAGACGACCAACCACAGTGCCGGCGGGACCAACTGGCTGCCGTGCCAGATACAGTGCACCAACGGTGCAGTCGCCTCCACGTCAACAACTACAGCGGCGGCAAGCTCGCCGATTGGATGACCAGGACGCTATGTCCATACCATCGTCGGATCCGTGGGGCCGCCAAGACCAGCGCCAAGTGCTCCACGAATGGCGCGTCGAGGATGCCCGTACAAAGATCGAGTGGCACCGGGAGGCACGCCGTCTATCAGACGACCGTGCTGAGCCGGCAGCAGACGTGCCTGTGCCAGGGTACCCTGGGTGTTTACCTTACGAGGTAGGCTGCCCAGCGTTTACTCGTGAGCTGCGACAGGTTTGCTGGCCGTCCACCCGTGCCTTCAAGCCAGAGCTGCCCGACAGATACGACGGCACGCTCAGTCCGTCAGAGTTCCTTGGCATCTACACCATTGCGGTGCAGGCTGCCGGGGGGCGGGACGATAAGATACTGGCCAACTACTTTCTGTTGGCGCTCAAGCCCAACGTCAGATCGTGGTTGATGAACTTGCCAGAGGGCTCCATTTCTTCTTGGTCGGATCTGTGCCATTGCTTCGTTGGTGCTTACCAGGGTGGCCACAAGCTCCCTGGTCAAGCTAGTGATCTGCACGTGATACCCCAGAGGGATGACGAACCCTCCGCAAGTATATACAAAGGTTTAGCCGTGTGCACCACAACATCCCCGACGTTCATCCCGCAGCTGTGTGTGCCGCACACACACGAACGTGCGCAACCGCAGAATGCTGTCTGAGATGAACATCGAGAAGGTCGGAACCATCAACGAGTTGTACGCCTTGGCGGACAAGTGTGCACGTGCTGAGGAAGGGAGGCGGCTCCCCGGGGAAGATGCTGGCGCCGAAGTTGACTCTGAAGACGACGACGCAGACGACGCATCAACCCCGCAAAAGAAGGGTCGGAAGCGCAACAGGAAGTGCAAAGGCAAGTCAGTGATGCAGTAGAAAGCCCCGGTGATGCCAACGCCGCCAAGAAGCCCAAGGCAGAGGGCCCCGGCAAGGAGGTTGCCGGATGCACTGACTGCCGGGAAGCTGTGGCAGGCGACAAGGGCGGCAAGACCGGTGGGCAGTATTAATTGCAAGATCCACCGTACCAAGGGCCACGATCTCCAGGAGTGCCGGCAAGTGGAGCAGCTTGCCGAGAAGCAGAAAGCTGAGTATGAGAAGCGCGACAAGGAGAAAGGCCAAGATGGTGCCGGTGGGTCCGGCAAGCAAAACCGTGGGGGCCGAGGAGGCCGCCACGGCAAGGCCAAGCAGCCAAAAGAGAAGGGCGCTCAGGGCCAGAAAGAAGATGAGGGTGATGAGGACGAAGATGGGTCCGAAAATGAGTTCCAGAACGCAATGGAGGCCATGTGTGTTGACGGAGGCGCATCTTTGCATTCCTCACACCGGCAACTAAAGCAATGGGTCCGCGAGGTGAATGCCGTGGAGCCCATGATGGGAGCGCAGAAGCCACTCAAGTGGTCACACACGCCCATCGTCTTTGACGCCGAGGATCACCCTGATCACACTACCGCGGTCGTGTGTTTGCCGTTGTTGGTTTCGCCAACAATCCGCAAGCTCAAGGTGACAAAGATGCTGGTTGACGGTGGGGCCGGCTTGAACTTGATCTCTCCTAACGTGATCAAGAGGCTGCAGATCCCCGACAAGGATCTCAAGGAAACAGGCACTTTCCAAGGGATCAGTCCGGGGAGTAACAAGCCGAAGGGCCAGATCACACTGCCGGTCGCATTTGGCAGTGACCAAAATTGCCGGACGGAGAAGATTGTCTTCGATGCCGTCAAGATGCCGCTGCCATACAATGGAATCCTGGGCCGTCCAGCGCTGGCCAAGTTCATGGCTGCGTCGCACTTTGCGTACAATGTCATCAAGATGCCAGGGCCGATGGGCGTCCTCACCATCAAGTCCAACCAGAAGGACGCAATCATCTGCGCCGACAAGCTCTACCGGGAGGCAGTGGCGGCATCTGCCGTCAAAGCACCTGCTCCTGCCGGCAAAGCTCCCGGGGGAGGAAAGAAGAAGAAGACCGACAAGACCTCTGATAAGGACTCCGGGAAGCGCACTTTAGAGTGTAGCACACCTGTTGAGGACATACCAAAGAGCTCTACCGGCAAGAGCAAGAAAGCCAAGGCTTCTGCGCAGGCGACCAAGCAAGTCTCTGCAAGGGAAGATGGGACGAGTGGCACTTTCTCCATAAGTGCCACTCTCAATGACGAATAGGAAAGCGCGCTCGTTGCCTTCCTACGGGCGAATGTCGATGTGTTTGCTTGGCAAGCATCTGACATCCCCGGTGTTCCTAGGGAGGTAATTGAGCACCACTTTGTTGTCTGCCCTCATGCGAGACCCATCAAGCAGAAGGTCAGAAAGCGAGCCTTGGAGCGGCAAGAGTTCATTGCCGAAGACATCAAGAAGCTGGAAGCGGCAGGCCTGGTCAGAGGAGTGCTACACCCCACGTGGTTAGCCAATCCAGTGGTAGTGCGCAAGGCGAATGGGAAGTGGAGGCTTTGTATAGACTTCACTGATATAAATAAAGCTTGTCCAAAAGACCCTTTTCCTTTGCCATGCATCGACCAGATTGTGGACTCCACTGCCGGCTGTGAGTTACTCTCTTTTCTTGACGCCTATTCTGATTATCATCAGATTTTTATGGCCAAGGAAGATGAGGAGAAAACCGCATTCATCACTCCATGTGGCACATACTGCTTTTTGTGTATGCCTTTCGGATTGAAGAGTGCCGGGGCAACATTTGCCAGAGCAGTTCAGATCGGTTTTGAGCCATAGCTGCACAGAAATGTGGAAGCCTACATGGATGATATTGTGGTCAAAACCAAAGACAAGTCAACACTGGTCCAAGATTTGGAAGAAACATTTGTAAACTTGCGCAAACTCAACTTGAAGCTCAACCCCGAGAAGTGTGTGTTCGGTGTTCCGTCCGGCAAGCTTCTTGGGTTCTTTGTATCTCAGAGAGGGATTGAAGCCAACCCCGACAAGATCAAGGCAATTGAGCATATTGAAGCACCAAGACGCGTCAAGGATGGCAGGCGTCTTGCCGGTTGCATTGCCGCCCTCAGCAGGTTCATCTCCAAATCGGCGGAGCGCGCCTTGCCGTTTTTCAAGATATTGAAAAAGGCAGGCCCAGGGAACTGGACTCCGGAAGCGGAGGCCGCGCTCCAAGATTTGAAGGAGTACCTGTCCTCTCCGCCAGTCTTAGTTGCACCTAGGCCGCAAGAGACGTTGCTGCTATACTTATCAGCAACGAATCAAGTGGTTAGTGCTGCACTTGTGGCTGAAAGAGAAGCAGATGAAGAGGAGGTAGCAGCCACAGAGTCACGACCCGACAAGCCAGAATCTTCTCCGGCAAGGTCAGGTGCCGACAAGCCAGAGATTGTGCAAGCAAGTGAGCCAGATCAACCAGTCGTGCAGAAGAAGAAGATGGTGCAGTGTCCAGTTTACTTTGTCAAGGTATTCTGGTGTGCAGAAGTTGCTCTTTGGCCTTCTCATGGCCTTAGGGAAGCCGCGCCACTACTTTCAAGCACACCAAGTCACCGTCGTCACTCGCTTTCCTTTGCAATGAATTTTGAGAAATCCAGAAGCAACCGGTAGGATTGTGGAGTGGGCATTGGAGCCGTCAAGCTTTGATTTGAAGGTTGAGAGTACCTCAACAATTCAGAGCAGGGTTTTGGCAGAATTCATTGCAGAACGGACCCCAACGCCAGACGACGAAATCCCAGAGACCTCTCTCCTCAGCAAGGAAACTGTTGACGATTGGATCATGTACTTTGACGGTGCTTTCACGCTGAAAGGCGCCGGTGCTGGCGTGCTGCTTATAGCACCCACCGGAGAGCACCTCAAGTACGTGCTTCAGATACACTTTCCCCGGGAGTAGGCTACCAACAACACTGCTGAGTACGAGGGATTGCTTGCCGGCCTACGCATTGCAATCGACCTTGGTATTCAAAAGTTAATTATCAGAGGCGACTCGTAGCTTGTGGTGAGGCAGGTCAACAAGGATTACCAGAGCCCTTTGATGTAGGCCTATGTTGATGAGGTGAGGAAGTTGGAAGAGCACTTTGACGGTCTGCAAGCAGAGCACTTTCCCCGTGCCCAGAATTGGATTGCCGACGACTTGTCAAAGCTTGCCGCCCAAAAGATGCCTGTGGAACCAGGGACTTTTGTGCTCCATCTGACTCAGCCATCCATTACACCATCGTGGTTGTCGAAGAAGAGAAAGCAAGATGTTGGTGGTTACTTTCCGGCAGATCTGCCGGCAGCCGCCAAGAAAGTAGATACCGCCGACAAGACACCCTTAGCCGGTGAGCCGCAGCTTCCGGCAAGCCAGATTCTTGCCGTCGAGGCAAGCGCTCCCGTAGAGGAAGAAGTACCTTTAGTCCTTGTCGTCGAGCCATAGGCTCCGGCATGGGCACAGCCAATTGTCCAATACCATCAGACATGAGATCTTCCCGATGAGAAAGAAGACGCGGAAAGAGTAGCCCGTCAATCAAGGATGTACAAATTTGTTGACAACATTTTGTACAAGAAAAGACCAAACGGGGTGAAATTGAAGTGCATCTGCCGGGAAGATGGACAGAGGTTGTTGGAAGAGATGCATGAAGGGATGTGTGGCTCTCATATTGGGTCGCGCGCGCTTGTCGGCAAGGCGTTCCGTCAAGGATTCTACTGACCGACAGCCCTTCAAGACACCTTGGCGGTGGTCATCAGATGCGAAGCATGCCAGTTCCACTCCAAGGACATCCACCAGCCAGCTCAAGCCCTCCAAACCATCCCTCTCTCCTGGCCTTTCTCGGTCTGGGGGCTTGACATCGTCGGCCCCTTCCCCCGTGCTACCGGGGGCTTTGAATTATTGTACGTTGTAATCGACAAGTTTACAAAGTGGCCTGAGGTGGAGCCAGTGAGGAAGGTGACGGCACAGTCAGCCATCAAGTTCCTCAAAGGATTGGTTGCTCGTTTTGGTGTACCCAACAGGATCATCACCGACAACGACACCCAATTCACGAGCCGCGCCTTCACAGCATATTGCCAAGAACTTGGAAACAAGATCTGCTACGCATCCGTTGCTCACCCAAGGAGCAATGGACAAGTAGAGAGGGTGTGACACCCTGGTTTTTGGCAACTTTTCTTTTCTTTTCTTTTTGGGATTTATTTGAATTTGGATGTTTTTTTTTTGAATCTTTTCAGTTGACTTTGGACTTATGAACTTCTCTCAGTGATCCCAAGCCCTCAACATCTTGCCACAATATTGTCACATACCTTCTGGATCAAATTCTAATTCTCAATCTTTTCCATATATTTATTTTTCTTCCTTTGGGAAAATTTGTCATCACTATGGGTTACAAAGCAACCTATAGTTCTGATGCTCAGAAAGATCCCAAATTAATACCACACCTCCTTGTCATCATCTACTCCCACAATCTTCAAAAACATTTCATGGTCCAGTATAAATATTTGTCCAGAAAACTCCATTTGTCTTCTGGACAGTACTGGCCATTTGTGAAGCAACTCATATTTTTCCAACTCAGAAAATTCTCAATTAATTCCCTGAGATACTAGAGAGTCTATCTTGCCACAATATCCAAAAATATCATCTTGTCCAGTACAAATTTTCATCAGAAGTATTCTGTCAAGATTCTTCTCATTTTGAACCTCTGTACAGGAAGTACCAGCTAGAGGTATCTTTTTGAGCTGAAATTTTTATGTCATCTTCTGTCCACCAAATGACCCTCCTACACCAAATTTCAGCCCCAGAAAATCCACCAGATGAGTGCACCAAGCTCATCTCTGTTTCTGGTTCAGTACAACAGTTGTACATGAACTATATTCAAATCTTGATGAAATCCTTTCAAATTTGGTCAGGTTGGAGTCCTTCCAACATAGATCATCCCAGACATCTCCATTGGCTCCATCTCCAGCTCACCTCTCCTCTAGATCTCTCTCAAGTTTTCTGTCAGAAACTGTAGCTGAAGCTACACTTCACACCAGAGTGAACCTAGCCAAACCAGAGGCACAGGGAGACTAAATGATCAAAGGAGAAGGCACTGGACATGGTGCGCTGGACTTAGTAGGCCTCGAGACATCACTTCCCATGGTGAGCACGGTACTGGCATGCCAGTATGCGTGCTCTGCACCTCGCCGGCGACGGCCGAGGTCATTCCAGTGGCTTCGCCCTGCCATTTGATGTCTTGAGGTGCCGACTACTCCGCTGCCGTCCACGTAACCCTCTCCCGATCCTTCCCCTCGCCGGAATCCTCCCCGACGGCCACCACGCACTCGGGCACTGTGGCGCCCGTGCGGCCACAGTGGCGCTGGCGCTCGTCTTCTTCCTCCGCTAGCTTCCACCGCGCCATAACTCCTCTCTGCCCTCTCCCGTCTCGTCGCCCGCAACCGGCCAGCCAGTGCGGCGTCCTGGCGCCAGCGACGTGTCCCGGACCTCGCCGTTTCCAGAGAGCTCGCCCGAGCTCGCCTCCTGCCTATAAAAGGCCACGCCCGGCCCTCCCGAGCTCCTCACCCCACTTCTCCACCTCCCAATCGCCCTCCCGAGCAGCGTGTTGGGGAACGTTGCATGGAAAACAAAAAAAATTCTACGCACACGAAGATCTATCCATGGAGATGCATAGCTACGAGAGGGGGAGTGTGTCTACGTACCCTCGTAGACCGTAAGCGGAAGCGTTAGAACAACGCGGTTGATGTCGTCGAACAACTTCACGATCCAACCGAACGTACGGCACCTCCGCGTTCAGCACACGTTCAGCTCGGTGACGTCCTGGACTTCTTGATCCAGCAAGACGGCGAGGTAGTGGATGAGTTGCGGCAGCACGACGGCGTGGTGACGGTGATGGTGATGCTATCTCCGCAGGGCTTCGCCCAAGCACTGCGAAAATATGACCGAGGGACGGAACTGTGGAGGGGGCGCCGCACACGGCTAAGACAATGTTGTGTTCTCCTTTGGGGCGCCCCCTCTCCTCTATTTATATATGTGTAGGGGCTTGGAGTAGAAGGAATAGTGCCACGTGAACAATAACCGTGAATAGTACACACGTGGACTTGGACTCCAAAGTCCAATCCTATTCCTACTAGGACTCTTCCTTTTTCCTTCCCTAGCTGCGTGGGCTTTTGAGGACTTGGTGCGCCTGGCCCAATAAGGCCAGGGCACCTCCTCTTAGCCCATGCCAACCCTTGGAACGTGGTGGACCCACTTGTGGACTTCCGGACCCCTCCGGAATCCTCCGGAACCTTCTGGAAGCTTCCCGGTACAATACCGAAAAAACTGCACCTTTTTCCGGAACCCAAAATATGACTTCCCATATATAAATCTTTACCTATCGACCATTACGAGACTCCTCGTGACGTCCGGGATCTCATCCGGGACTCCGAACAATATTCGGTTACCAATTCACATAACTCATATAACACTATATCGTCAACGAACGTTAAGCGTGCGGACCCTACGGGTTCGGGAATGATGTAGACATGATTGAGACGCCTCTCCGGTCAATAACCAATAGTGAAACCTGGATGCTCATATTGGTTCCTACATATTCCACGAAGATCTTATCGGTTGAACCGCAATGACAACATACGTAATTCCCCTTGTCTGTCGGTATGTTACTTGCCCGAGATTCGATCGTCGGTATCTCCATACCTAGTCCAATCTCGTTACCGGCAAGTCTCTTTACTCGTTGCGTAATACATCATCCCGTAACTAACTCCTTAGTCACTTTGTTTGCAAGCTTCTTATGATGTGCATTACCGAGAGGGCCCAGAGATACCTCTCCGAAACACGGAGTGACAAATCCCAGTCTCGATCCATGCCAACTCAACGGACACCTTCGGAGATACCTGTAGAGCATCTTTATGATCACCCAGTTACGTTGTGACATTTGATAGCACACAAGGTATTCCTCCGGTATCCGGGAGTTGCATGATCTCATGGTCTGAGGAACATGTATTTGACATTCAAGAAAGCAGTAGCAATAAACAGAACGATCATATGCTAAGCTAACGGATGGGTCTAATCCATCACATCATTCTCCTAATGATGTGATCCCATTATCAAATGACAACTCATGTCTATGGTTAGGAAACCTTAACCATCTTTGATCAACGAGCTAGTCTAGTAGAGGCTCACTAGGGACACGGTATTTGTTTATGTATTCACACATGTATTTAAGTTTCCGGTCAATACAATTCTAGCATGAATAATAAACCTTTATCATGAACAAGGAAATATAAAATAATAACAACTTTATTATTGCCTCTAGGGCATATTTCCATCAGTCTCCCACTTGCACTAGAGTCAACAATCTAGATTACATAGTAATGAATCTAACACCCATGGAGTCTTGGTGCTGATCATGTTTTGCTCGTGGAAGAGGCTTAGTCAACGGGTCTGCCACATTCAGATCTGTGTGTACTTTGCAAATTTCTATGTCTCCATCCTTGACATATTCACGAATGGAGTTGAAGCGTCTCTTGATGTGTTTGGTCTTCTTGTGAAACCTGGGCTCCTTGACTATGGCAATTGCTCCAGTGTTGTCACAAAAGATTGTCATTGGACCCGATGCACTAGGTATTACACCTAGATCGGATATGAACTCCTTCATCCAGACTCCTTCATGTGCTGCTTTCAAAGCAGCTATGTATTCCGCTTCACACGTAGATCCCGCCACGACGCTCTGTTTGGAACTGCACCAACTGACAGCTCCACCATTTAATATAAATACGTATCTGGTTTGTGACTTAGAGTCATCCGGATCAGTGTCGAAGCTTGCATCGACGTAACCCTTTACGACGAGCTCTTCGTCACCTCCATAAACGAGAAACATGTCCTTGGTCCTTTTCAGGTACTTCAGGATATTCTTGACCGTTGTCCAGTGATCCACTCCTGGATTACTCTGGTACATCCCTGCCAAACTTATGGCAAGGCACACATCAGGTCTGGTACACAGCATGGCATACATAATAGAACCTATGGCTGAGGCATAGGGAATGACTTTCATTTTCTCTATATCTTCTGCCGTGGTCGGGCATTGAGTCTGACTCAACTTCACACCTTGCAAGACAGGCAAGAACCCTTTCTTTGACTGATCCATTTTGAACTTCTTCAAAACTTTGTCAAGGTATGTGCTTTGTGAAAGTCCTATCAAGCGTCTTGATCTATCCCTATAGATCTTGATGCTCAATATATAAGCAGCTTCACCGAGGTCTTTCATTGAAAAATTCTTATTCAAGTATCCCTTTATGCCATCCAGAAATTCAATATCATTTCCAATCAACAATATGTCATCCACATATAATATTAGAAATGCTACAGAGCTCCCACTCACTTTCTTGTAAATACAGGCTTCACCGTAAGTCTGTACAAAACCATATGCTTTGATCACCTCATCAAAGCGTATATTCCAACTCCGAGATGCTTGCACCAGTCCATAAATGGATCGCTGGAGCTTGCACACTTTGTTAGCACCCTTAGGATCGACAAAACCTTCTGGTTGCATCATATACAACTCTTCTTTGAGAAAACCATTAAGGAATGCAGTTTTGACATTCATTTGCCAGATTTCATAATCATAAAATGTGGCAATTGCTAACATGATTCGGACAGACTTAAGCATCGCTACGGGTGAGAAAGTCTCATCATAGTCAACCCCTTGAACTTGTCGAAAACCTTTCGCGACAAGTCGAGCTTTGTAGACAGTGATATTACCATCAGCATCTGTCTTCCTCTTAAAAATCCATTTATTCTCAATGGCTTGCAGATCATCGGGCAAGTCCACCAAAGTCCACACTTTGTTCTCATACATGGATCCTATCTCAGATTTCATGGCCTCAAGCCATTTGTCGGAATCCGGGCTTATCATAGCTTCTTCATAGTTCGTAGGTTCGCTGTTGTCTAACAACATAACTTCCAGAACAGGATTACCGTACCACTCTGGTGCGGAACGTACTCTGGTCGACCTACGAAGTTCAGTAGGAACTTGATCTGAAGTTTCATGATCTTTATCATTATCTTCCTCTCTTATTGGTGTAGGCATCACGGGAACGGTTTTCTCTGATGAGCTACTTTCCAATTCGAGAGAAGGTACAATTACCTCATCAAGTTCTACTTTCCTCCCACTCACTTCTTTCGAGAGAAACTCCTTCTCTAGAAAGGACCCATTCTTGGCAACAAAGACCTTGCCTTCGGATCTGTGGTAGAAGGTGTACCCAATTGTTTCTTTAGGGTATCCTATGAAGACACACTTCTCCGCTTTGGGTTCGAGCTTATCAGGTTGAAGCTTTTTCACATAAGCATCGCATCCCCAAACTTTAAGAAACGACAGCTTAGGTTTCTTGCCAAACCATAGTTCATATGGTGTCGTCTCAACGGATTTAGACGGTGCCCTATTTAACGTGAATGCAGCTGTCTCTAATGCATAACCCCAAAACGATAGTGGCAAATCGGTAAGAGACATCATATAACGCACCATATCCAATAAAGTACGGTTACGACGTTCGGACACACCATTACGCTGTGGTGTTCCAGGTGGCGTGAGTTGTGAAACAATTCCACATTTTCTTAAATGAAGGCCAAACTCGTAACTCAAATATTCGCCTCCGCGATTAGATCGTAGAAACTTTATTTTCTTGTTACGATGATTCTCTACTTCACTCTGAAATTCTTTGAACTTTTCAAATGTTTCATACTTGTGTTTCATCAAGTAGATATACCCATATCTACTCAAATCATCTGTGAAGGTTAGAAAATAACGATACCCGCCGCGTGCTTCAACATTCATCGGACCGCATACATCGGTATGTATTATTTCCAACAAATCAGTAGCTCGCTCCATTGTTCCGGAGAACGGAGTTTTAGTCATCTTGCCCATGAGGCATGGTTCGCAAGTATCAAATGATTCATAATTAAGAGATTCCAAAAGTCCATCCGCATGGAGTTTCTTCATGCGCTTTACACCAATATGACCTAAACGGCAGTGCCACAAGTATGTTGCACTATCATTATCAACTTTGCATCTTTTGGCATCAATATTATGAATATGTGTATCACTACGATCGAGATTCAACAAGAATAGACCATTCACAAAAGGTGCGTGACCATAAAAGATGTTACTCATATAAATAGAATAACCATTATTCTCTGACTTAAATGAATAACCGTCTCGCAATAAACAAGATCCAGATATAATGTTCATGCTCAACGCTGGCACCAAATAACAATTATTGAGGTCTAAAACTAATCCCGAAGGTAGATGTAGAGGTAGCGTGCCGACGGCGATCACATCAACCTTGGAAACATTCCCGACGCGCATCGCCACCTCGTCCTTAGCCAATCTTCGCTTATTCCGTAGCTCCTGTTTCGAGTTACAAATATGAGCAACCGAACTAATATCAAATACCCAGTCGCTACTGCGAGCATTAGTGAGGAACACATCAATAACATGTATATCAAATATACCTTTGCTCACTTTGCCATCCTTCTTATCCGCCAAATACTTGGGGCAGTTCCGCTTCCAGTGACCAGTCCCTTTGCAGTAGAAGCACTCTGTTTTAGGCCTGGGTCCAGCTTTGAGTTTCTTCGCGGGAGCGGCAACTTGCTTGCCGTTCTTCTTGATGTTCCCCTTCTTTCCCTTGCCCTTTTTCTTGAAACTAGTGGTTTTGTTAACCATCAACACTTGACGCTCCTTCTTGATTTCTACCTCCGCTGATTTCAGCATCGCGAAGAGCTCGGGAATTGTCTTCTCCATCCCTTGCATATTATAGTTCATCACGAAGCCTTTATAGCTTGGTGGCAGTGACTGAAGAACTCTGACAATAACACTGTCAACCGGAAGATCAATTCCTAGCTGAGTCAAGTGGTTGTGGTACCCAGACATTCTGAGTATGTGTTCACTGACAGAACTAATCTCCTCCATCTTACAGCTAAAGAACTTGTTGGAGACTTCATATCTCTCAACCCGGGCATTAGCTTGAAATATCAATTTCAGCTCTTGGAACATCTCATATGCTCCGTGGCGTTCAAAACGCTTTTGCAGTCCCGGTTCTAAGCCGTAGAGCATGGCACACTGAACTATCGAGTAGTCATCAGATCGAGCCTGCCAGGCGTTCACAACGTCTGCAGCAGCTCCTGCAGCAGGTCCATCACCTAGCGGTGCATCAAGGACATAATTCTTCTGTGCAGCAATGAGGATAATCCTCAAGTTACGGACCCAGTCCGTGTAGTTGCTACCATCATCTTTCAACTTAGCTTTATCTAGGAACACATTAAAATTCAACGGAACAGTAGCACGGGCCATTTATCTACAACATAGATATGCAAAGAAACTATCAAGACTAAGTTCATGATAAATTAAGTTCAATTAATCAAATTACTAATGAACTCCCACTTAAATTAACATCCCTCAAGTTAACTAAGTGATACATGATCCAAATCAACTAGCCCATGTCCGATCATCACGTGAGATGGGATAGTCATCAATGGTGAACATTTCCATGTTGATCATATCTACTATATGACTCATGTTCGACCTTTCGGTCTCCTGTGTTCCGAGACCATGTCTGTACATGCTAGGCTCGTCAAGTTTAACCCAAGTATTCTGCTTGTGTAAAACTGGCTTACACCCGTTGTATGTGAACGTAGAATCTATCACACCCGATCATCACGAGGTGCTTCGAAACGACGAACTTTAGCAACGGTGCATACTCGGGGAGAACACTTTTATCTTGAAATTTAGTGAAGGGATCATCTTATAATGCTACCGTCGTTCTAAGAAAAATAAGATGCATAAAGGATAAACATCACATGCAATCAAAATATGTGACATGATATGGCCATCATCTTGTGCTTTTGATCTCCATCTCCAAAGCATCGTCATGATCTCCATCGTCACCGGCTCGACACCTTGATCTCCATCGTTGCGTCGTGGTCGTCTCGCCAACTATTGCTTCTACAACTATTGCTAACGCATAGCGATAAAGTAAAGCAATTACATGCCGCTTGCATTTCATACAATAAAGAGACAACCATAAGGCTCCTGCCGGTAGCCGATAAATTACAAAACATGATCATCTCATACAATAACATATATCACATCATGTCTTGACCATATCACATCACAGCATACCCTGCAAAAACAAGTTAGACGTCCTCTACTTTGTTGTTGCAAGATTTACGTGGCTGCTACGGGCTTCTAGCAAGAACCGTTCTTACCTACGGCACAAAACCACAACGGTGATTTATCAAGTTTGCTGTTTTAACCTTCAACAAGGACCGGCCGCAGTCAAATTCGATTCAACTAAAGTAGGAGAAACAGACACCCGCCAGCCACCTTTATGCAAAACAAGTTGCATGTCTGTCGGTGGAACTGGTCTCATGTACGTGGACATGTAAGGTTGGTCCGGGCCGCTTCATCTTACAATACCGCCGAATCAAAATAAGACGTTGGTGGTAAGCAGTATGACGATCACCGCCCACAACTCTTTGTGTTCTACTCGTGCATATCATCTACGCATAGACCTGGCTCATGATGCCACTGTTGGGGAACGTTGCATGGAAAACAAAAAAAATTCTACGCACACGCAAGATCTATCCATGGAGATGCATAGCTACGAGAGGGGGAGTGTGTCTACGTACCCTCGTAGACCGTAAGCGGAAGCTGTAGAACAGCGCGGTTGATGTCGTCGAACAACTTCACGATCCAACCGACCGAGCACCGAACGTACGGCACCTCCGCGTTCAGCACACGTTCAACTCGGTGATGTCCTCGACTTCTTGATCCAGCAAGATGGCGAGGTAGTGGATGAGTTCCGGCAGCACGACGGCGTGGTGACGGTGATGGTGATGCTATCTCCGCAGGGCTTCGTCCAAGCACTGCGAAAATATGACCGAGAGACGGAACTGTGGAGGGGGGCGCCGCACACGGCTAAGACAATGTTGCGTTCTCCTTTGGGGCGCCCCCTCTCCTCTATTTATATATGTGTAGGGGCTTGGAGTAGAAGGAATAGTGCCATGTGAACAGTAACCATGAATAGCACACACGTGGACTTGGACTCCAAAGTCCAATCCTATTCCTACCAGGACTCTTCCTTTTTCCTTCCCTAGCTGCGTGTGCTTTTGAGTACTTGGTGCGCCTGGCCCAATAAGGCCAGGGCGCCTCCCCTTAACCCATGCCAGCCCTTGGGACGTGGTGGACCCACTTGTGGACTTTCGGACCCCTCCAGAATCCTCCGGAACCTTCTGGAAGCTTCCCGGTACAATACTGAAAAAACCGCACCTTTTTCCGGAACCCAAAATATGACTTCCCATATATAAATCTTTACCTCTCGACCATTACGAGACTCCTCGTGACGTCCGGGATCTCATCCGGGACTCCGAACAATATTCGGTTACCAATTCACATAACTCATATAACACTATATCGTCAACGAACGTTAAGCGTGCGGACCCTACGGGTTCGGGAATGATGTATACATGACTGAGACGCCTCTCCGGTCAATAACCAATAGCGGAACCTGGATGCTCATATTGGTTCCTACATATTCCACGAAGATCTTATCGGTCGAACCGCAATGACAACATACGTAATTCCCTTTGTCCGTCGGTATGTTACTTGCCCGAGATTCGATCGTCGGTATCTCCATACGTAGTTCAATCTCGTTACCGGCAAGTCTCTTTACTCGTTCTGTAATACATCATCCCGTAACTAACTCCTTAGTCACTTTGCTCGCAAGCTTCTTATGATGTGCATTACCGAGAGGGCCCAGAGATACCTCTCCGAAACACGGAGTGACAAATCCCAGTCTCGATCCATGCCAACTCAACGGACACCTTCGGAGATACCTGTAGAGCATCTTTATGATCACCCAGTTACATTGTGACGTTTGATAGCACACAAGGTATTCCTCCGGTATCCGGGAGTTGCAGGATCTCATGTTCTGAGGAACATGTATTTGACATTCAAGAAAGCAGTAGCAATAAACAGAACGATCATATGCTAAGCTAACGGAAGGGTTTTGTCCATCACATCATTCTCCTAATGATGTGATCCCGTTATCAAATGACAACTCATGTATATGGTTCGGAAACCTTAACCATCTTTGATCAACGAGCTAGTCTAGTAGAGGCTCACTAGGGACACGGTATTTGTTTATGTATTCACACATGTATTTAAGTTTCCAGTCAATACAATTCTAGCATGAATAATAAACCTTTATCATGAACAAGGAAATATAAAATAATAACAACTTTATTATTGCCTCTAGGGCATATTTCCATCACAGCGAGCCACGGCCGAGAGGCCCTCTGGCCTCGAACCTTGCCGGAGATCCGCCGCCTCCCGAGCTCTGCCGCCTCGCCGTTCCACTCCTTCCCGGACTCCACAGACTGCACCATGGAGCTCAGCTCATCCTCCTGGTCACGCCCGACCTCTTGCCCGAGCGAATCGCTGCCGGAACCACCGTCTCCGACGACACCCGGCCAACTCTCGCGACTCTGCTGGTACGTGCGTGCTCGTCTTCGTGCGCTCTATCCATCCCCGTAGTCATCGGACCTCGCCGCCGTCTGTATCGCCGGCGACGATCGCCGGAGAGCCGCTCCTCTCTGTTCTATCTCTCTCTCCCATTTAAATCCAGCCGGGGGGCCCGTACGTCAGCAGCTCAGCCGCGGGCGCGCGAAGCGGTAAGTGGAGACGCCCCTCCACTTTACGCCTTCGACGTGGCCTCTGCTGGTTTTTTTTCTATTTTCTGTTTATTTCCAAAGTTGACCAGAAACTTTGACCCTTAATAACTTTTTATCTATAAGTCCAAATCAATTGATTCTTTTTGCATTGGGTTTGTCTTGAGCTCTTCTATTTTCTGGTAAATTTTGGTATTTTTCCCTTGTTCACAAAATTTCTGGTAAGCAGAACAGTAGAATGTGACATTTCTTTTGCACTTTGAAAATATTTTCAGAGGGAAATTCTTTTGACTTTGAAGCCCAGGAGTTTGTGGACAACCCAACAGAGCAAGGCAAGCCATGTCATCCATTTCATGAAGCATTGCAATAGTGTTGGTTATTTAATTGAATTATGTGCATTATTTTAATACGTGATAATTCATAGTAAATTATTTTGAAGCATAATTACTGTCATGCTAGTTAATTATGTTGAATATCTATGCTGGTTAAGTGCTTGATTATATTAAACTTAGTTGGTTTATCTAGATCCACCTACCCGGACTTACCCGTGCAGCCACATTTGCCGGTATGGGACGGCCTTGACTTGGTCTGGCTTTGTGCTCTTTTATCGGTACCACCAAAGAGGGAGAGTTATGCGTGCGTGCTGCCCTAATCAGGTAGACGACCATAATCCTGTGAGCCCAGTTGAGTTATTTTGCCGGCGTCCCCGTTTGGGATAGTTTGTTTGGCCACGACGGTGGCAGGTGTCACGGGGTGACACAGGGGCTACCCAGGACATGACCCTGGGAGGGTATGATTGTCGGTGGTACGATGGAGGAGTCACGGGTCAGGAAGGTTTCGTTGGAGCAATCCCGGTCCACCCGAATGGGAATACGAGGTCAGGAGCTCCATGGTGTGGGTAAAGTGCGCAACCTCTGCAGAGTGTAAAACCTATTCGATTAGCCGCGTCCACGGTATTGGACAGTCCGCTTAGGCCTCTCTAGGATGGTCAACCGTGATAATGATAATAATGATGGAAGAACTTGTCTTATGATCGGAAGTACCGATGGAATCATGAGTATCTCGAGGGTTGTGGGACAACCCGGAGGAGAGTAAGTTGGTACTCGGTAACAGTAAGCGCTTTAAGCATTTAATGTGATCCTTGCCAGGCTATTGTTTGCTGCATTGTTTTGGTTGCCATGAGCTTGCGAGTACATTCCAAGTACTCACCTGGCGTATCATGCCAGATGCAGGAGAAGCCGAGGACGGAGGTCCCGATGGTTCATGCTACGCTAACTAGGCCGTGTCCCAGCAGTGTCCCTGTGGATGGAGTTTCCCGCGCTATGTTCCGCTACGCTGTAGAATATCTCAGTACTATCGAGGCCCTGTTATGTCTCATAAATAATGTAGATATTGTTCTCAGCACCTGTAGTGCTTCTGGCCTTGCTATCTATGTAAACTATGAGCTTGTACCCATGATATATCAATAAAGTTCAGTTCTGTTCTGTTCCATGTTGTTGTGTGTTTCCAGAAGACATGATCTCTGGGTTGGAAACACTGGTAAACCGGTTCTCTGAGCCGGGGTGCCACAACGCTTGGTATCATAGCCGCGCTGACTGTAGGACACCCTAGCTAACCATGCGCTAGAACCGCGATTAGATTAGGGTCTTGGGATGTGTCTTGCTTGCTGCATTTGCTTGTTGCATTTGTTTGCTGCATGGCATGCATATAGTTTTATTGTGCTAACCGTTGGCCTTGTGAGTGTAGATGGCACCAGTTCCATACCACTACAATCATGAGCCGGCACCGTTCACTTTTCCAGTACTGCTTCGTAGTGTTTGGCTTCGGCTGTATCCAAACGGCGAAGACCCAGTGTACCAGGTGTATCGAGAGAGGCTTGCTGGTTCAGTGTACGAGTATCACGCGGAGGCCTTCTTGACTGCGAGCTCGGATATTGGTAGTTACTCCCGTTCTTCCAAGGGCGGAACTACTTCTACTACGGAGCTGGCGATCCAGTTTGTTGCGATGGAGGCTCTTACTGACTTGCGCTTCCACGAGGTCGAGATGCAGGCCTATCCAGGTTTCTTTCACTATCCCACCCTGTCGCCTGCGACAGGGCGAGTCCTTTTCGCACCTATTGATCCGGCGAGTGATCACGCTACTGGTGTTTTATCTCGTTATCTGAACGCCAGTTACCGTATGATCACTTCACTAGCTGAGGAGCTGACTCAAGCCCGAGAGGCACTTGCAGCTGTTGCAGCAGCACAGTCTCCTCCTCCACCTCCGTTTTCACCTGCATATACTCCACCCGTTCCACCTTCTGAGACTCCTTCTAGCTCGTTCGGACCGCCAGGCTTTTCGTCTGGTAACCGACGTGAGACCCCAGCAGAGTGGGCCTCACTCCTAGCTACTCCAGCTGCTCCGATGCTGCGGCGTCGTGCTTCCTCTCCTTCAGAGGCAGAGCCTTCCCGTCAGCGTCGCCGTGTTACCTTTGATCCAGAGACCGAGGTTCACATCATCAACTTAGATTCCGAGACAGGATCAGATGACGAGGAGTCTTTAGTTTACCAGTGTTCGTGCCACTGGCACCACTAGAGTGGAGGCTTGAGTATCGGTTTATGCATCATAGCATCCCTGCATATGTCAACTGCCGTATGAGCAGACCAGTCATGCTAATCCCCTGCTAGCTTGTCATGTATGATGTTGGGTTGCCCTGTATAATTATGCTACTTTTCTTGTCTTCTCTTTTATTTGGTTTCTTTTTTCTGGTGTCACATTACTGTGCTTTCCCTTATGGATGTTGCACATCGATTCGGTATTTTGCAATGGGAACAAATTTAGGATGAAGAGGTGTAGTGATCAAGGCGGAGATGGAACAATCCCAGACAAGCAGGACAGGCACCAGAGGATTTACCACCTCCGCCACCACAGTCCCCGACCACTGATCAGATTATGAGAATGTTTGAAGAGAAAAGGAATCAAGATCTTATGGAATTTCTGAAAAGTATGCAGACTTTGGTGGGTCAGAACAACAACAATGGGACACACTCTAAATTGTCTGATTTCCAGCAGACCAAGCCACCCAGTTTTGGTCAAGCTGCAGATCCCATGGAAGCTGATGACTGGCTCAGGACCATGGAAAAGAAGTTGGAAATAGCCCACTGTGATGAGTCCGACAAGGATCCTTTTGTCACTCACTACCTGGAGGGACCAGCAGCTATATGGTGGGACAATACAAAAATAATGTGGCCTTCTGAGGAAAGTATTTCTTGGGAAAAGTTCAAAGAGGCGTTTCGCAAGTATCATATTCCTACCGGCATTATGAAAGTAAAGCAGAGGGAATTCCTGGCCCTTACTCAAGGAAACATGTCAGTGGGTGAGTATCTGAACAAGTTTAATAATCTGGCACGGTACTCCACATGACGTGCCCACGGAAGAAAGGAAGATTGACCAATTCCTAGGAGGACTCAATCATACCCTCCGCTGTCAGCTTTGTATGCTTGACTTCCCTGACTTTCAGACTCTGGTGAACAAGGCCTTCATAGCTGAGCGTGAGCTTAAGTCAGGATATAATGATCGCAAGCGGAAGTTTGAACCTAAGAAGGACAACCGGGAGCAGTTTGTGCAGAAGCCGCGTATCTGGCAACCAGGTTCATCTGAATACAAGCCTGCCTGGAACAATGGCAATAACGGCAATAAGCCTGCCAGTCAAAACAAGACCTTTGGCAAACAGCCAGTGCTGGAAGACTGCCGCCGCAACAACACATGCTTTACTTGCGGCCAGAGCGGGCATTATTCCAGGCAGTGCCCCACAAGAAATGGGAAGCCGCCGTCTGATTTCAAGCCACAAGTCAACAATATTGGACGACGCCCCAACCCAAACTTCTATCGCGGTCAAGTCCATCATATCTCCGCTGAGGAAGCCCGCGAAGCACTAGATGTAGTCCTTGGTATGTTTTCTGTTAACGACATACCTGCAATAATGTTATTTGATTCTGGGGCTTCTCATTCGTTTATTTCGTGAAGTTTTGCCACCTTGCACAAATTTTCTCCTTCTCTTTTGGACAAAATCATGGTGGTACAATCCCCTGGCTCCATGCTGAGAACAAATGTGATATACAAGGATCTGGAAATTTCGATACATGGCGTTAAGTTTCCAGCTACACTTGTGGCCATTGAATCCCCTGGACTGGATATAATACTGGGGATGGATTGGTTGGTACCACATCAGGTGTGTATCAACTGTGCCACCAGGGCAGTGACACTAGTTAACCCGGCAGGCCAAACAGTGCAGTTCACTGCTAGCAGAGTGATGTCAAAGAAAGGAATGGCATTCAAAGCCACTGCTACAGACCTGAATCTGATTCCAGTAGTCAGTGAATTTTTGGACGTATTCCCGGAAGAAATACCAGGAATGCCACTTGATCGGGAACTAGAGTTCGCTATTGATGTTGTTCCCGGAACCGCTCCAATTTACAAGAAGTACTACCATATGTCTTCCCCAGAGCTAGTGGAACTGAAGAAGCAGTTGGATGAATTACTGCAAAAAGGGTACATTCGTCCAAGCACTTCACCCTGGGGATCACCCGTACTGTTTGTCAAGAAGAAGGATGGCAGCTTGCGAATGTGCGTGGACTACCGCCAGCTGAATGAGGTCACCATCAAAAATAAATACCCGCTCCCCCGCATTGATGATTTGTTCGACCAGTTGAATGGAGCCCGGGTATTTTCCAAGATTGACCTTCGAACGAGGTAGCATCAGTTAAAAATCAGAAAAGAGGATATTCCCAAGACAGCCTTCACTACAAGATATGGCCTGTATGAATTTACAGTCATGTCATTTGGGCTGACAAATGCTCCCGCCTATTTCATGAGCATGATGAATAAGGTCTTCATGGACTTCTTGGACAAATTTGTGGTAGTATTCATTGATGATATTCTCATCTATTCCAAGGATGAAGAAGAGCACAGGCAACACCTTCGTACTGTCCTAGAAAGACTAAGGACCCATCGATTATATGCCAAATTCAGTAAATGCGAATTTTGGCTAAAAGAGGTGGGATTTCTGGGACATGTTCTGTCAGAACAAGGTGTGGTTGTCGACCCCAGCAAAGTGACCGTTGTATTAAACTGGAAGACACCAGCCACAGTAACGGAAGTTCATAGCATTCTGGGATTGGTAGGCTACTACCGTCATTTCATTGAAGGCTTCTCAAAAATAGCCAAGTTGTGACACCCTGGTTTTTGGCAACTTTTTCTTTTCGAAATCCTTCTGGCTCTATTTGCAATTTGAATGGATTTTGAATCTTTCCAGTTGACTTTGGACTTATGAATTCCTCTCAGTGATCCAGATCCCTCACCATCTTGCCAAAACCTTGTCACTCACCATCTGGATCAATTTCCAATTATTCATCTTTCCCAAATATCCATTTTCTTCTTTGGGAAAAATCTGTCATCACTATGGGTTACAAAGCAACCTATAGTTCTGGTGATCAGAAAAATCCCAAATTAATCCCAGACCTTCTTGACATCATCTACTCCCACAATCTCGAAAAACATCTCATGGTCCAGTACAAAATTTTGTCCAGAAAACTCCATTTGCTCTCTGGACAGTACTGGTCATTTGTGAAGGAGCTCATATTTTCCCTACTCAATTAATTCCCAGAAAATTCCCTGAGATAATAGGGAACCTATCTTTCCACAATATCCAAAAATATCATCTTGTCCAGTACAAATTTTCATCACCAATATTCTGCCAAGTTTCTGTTCAGTTGGAACCTCTGTGAAGGAAGTACCAGCTAGAGGTTTCCAATTGAGCTGAAATTTTCATGGCATCTTCTCCTCACCAAATAACCCTGCCACACCAGATTTCAGCTTTAGGAGATCAACCAGATGAGTGCATCAAGCTCATCTCTGTTTCTGGTTCAGTACAGCACTTGTACATGAACTATATCCAAATCGTGATCAAATCTTCTCAAACTTGGTCAGATTGGAGTCCTTCCAACATAGATCACCCCAGACATCTCCTTTGGCTCCATCCCCAGCTCATGTCTCCTCTAGATCTCTCTCAAGTTTCCTGTCAGAAACTGTAGCTGAAGCTACACTTCACAGCAGAGTGAACCTAGCCAAACCAAGCATGCAGAGGCACTAGATGATAAAAGGAGAAGGCCCTAGACACGGTGAGCTGGACTTGGACGGCCTCGAGACATCACCTCCCGTGGTGAGCACGGTACTGGCATGCCAGTACGCGTGCTCTGCACCTCGCCGGCGACGGCCGAGGTCATTCCAGTGTCCTCTCCCTGACAATTGATGTCTTGAGGTGCCGACATCGTCGTTGCCGTCCACGTAACCCTCTCCCGATCCTTCCTCTCGCCGGAATCGAGCTCGCCGGCCGCCACGCGCGCGGGCACTGTGTCGCCCGTGCCGGCACTGTGGCGTGCGGCGCGTCGTCTTCCTCCCGCTACCCGCCACTGGCCGCCATAACTCCCCTGCCCTGTCCCGTCTCGTCGCCCGCAAGCAGCCAGCCAGCGCGGCGTCCTAGCGTCGGCGACGTGTCTCGGTTCCCGGCCGTTCCAGAGAGATCGCCGAGCTCCTCCCCCTCCTATAAATAGCCCTCCCCGGCCTCTCCCGAGCTCATCAACCCACTCCTCCTCCTCCCAATCGTCCTCCCCGAGCCCGAGCCACGGCCGAGAGGCCCTCTGGCCTCGAACCTCGCCGGAGAACCGCCACCACCCGAGCCCTACCTCTCCGCCGATTCACTCCTCCCCGAGCTCCACTGACTCCACCATTGAGCTCAGCTCATCCTCCTGGTCACGCCCAAGCTCTTGCCCGGTCGGATTGCTGCCGGAGTCGCCGTCTCCGACGACACCCGAGCGCCGCCGCCGCCGGAGAAGAAGGGGACAACGCCGTCCGGTCACCGTTCGCCAAGCCTCGGGTACGTGCGAGTTCACCTCGTTGAGCTCTATCCATTCCGCTACTCACCGGACCTCGCCGCCGTCTGTGTCGCCGGCGAGCGTCGCCGGAGCTCCGCTCCCTCTCTGTTCCCTCCTTCCCCCTTTTAAACCTGACGATGGGGCCCGCGCGTCAGCGACTTACCGAAGCGGTAAGTGGAGACGCCCGGGTGGTTTATGCCTTCGACGTGCCCCCCTGAGAAATTTTCTATTTTCTATTTAAATTCTAGATTTTCACCAGAACTTTGACCGTCCATAACTTTTAAACCATAAGTCCAAATCAATTGATTCTTTTTGCATCTGGTTTGTCTTGATCTCCTCTATTTGCTTGCCAAATTTGGTATTTTTCCCATGTTCACAGAATTTCTGGTGCTCAAAACAGTAGCATGTGACATTTCTAATTGCTTTTTAAAAATATTTTCAGAGGGAAATAACTTTGGATTTGAAGCCCAAGAGTTTGTGGACATCCCCACATAGCAAGGCAAGCCATGTCATCCATTGCATGAAGCATTTCAATAGTGTTGGTTATTTAATTGAATTTCATGCATTATTTTAATATGCGATAATTCTTAGTAAATTATTTAAATACATAGCTACTGCCATGATAATTTACTTGCAATCAAATATCCATACTGGTTAAATGCTTGGCTATATTAAACTTAGTCGGTTGATCAAGAGCCACCTACCCGGACTTTTCCGTGCAGCCACATTTGCCGGTATGGGATGGCCTTGACTTGGTCTGGCTTTGTGCTCTTTTATCGGTACCACCAAACTAGGGAGGGTTCTGCGTGCGTGCTACCCTGATCAGGTAGAGGACCATAATCCTGTGAGCCCAGTTGAGTTATTTTGACGGCGTCCCCGTTTGGGACAGTTTGTTTGGCCACGACGGTGGCAGGTGTCACGGGGTGACACAGGGGCCACCCAGGACATGACCCTGGGAGGGTATGATTGTCGGTGGTACGATAGAGGGGTCACCGGTCAGGCAGGTTTCGTTGGAGCACCACCGGTCCACCCGAATGGGATCACGAGGCCAGGTACTCCATGGTGTGGGTAAAGTGCGCAACCTCTGGAGAGTGTTAAAACCTATTCGAATAGCCGCGTCCACGGTATTGGACAGTCCGTTTAGGCCTCTCTAGGATGGTCAACCATAAAGATGATAATGCTGGAAGAACTTGTCCTATGTTCGGAAGTGCTCTGTGGCTTGTGAGCATTCCGAGGGTTGTGGGACAACCCAGATGAGAGTTAGTTGGTACTGGGTACCAGTAAGTGAACAACTTAATCTGTTAACCTGTTAATTGCCATGCTATTGTTTGTCGCATTGTTTTGGTTGCCATGAGCTTGCGAGTACATTCCAAGTACTCACCTGGCTTATCATGCCAGATGCGGGAGAAGCCGAGGACGGAGGTCCCGAAGGTTCGTGCTACGCTAACTAGGCCGTGTCCACAGCAGTGTCCCTGTGGATGGAGTTTCCCGCGTTATGTTTGGCTACGCCGTAAACTACCCAGTAGTATCGAGGCCCTGCTATGTTCCATAAATAATGTAGATATTGTTCTCAGCACCTGCAGTGCTTCTGGCCTCGCTATCGATGTAAATTATGAGCTTGTACTCGAGATATTTTAATAAAGTTCAGTTCTGTTCTGTTCCAAGTTGTTGTGTGTTTCCAGAGGACATGATCTCTGGGCTGGAAACACTGGTAAACCGGTTCTCTCAGCCGGGGTGCCACAACGCTTGGTATCAGAGCCGCGCTGACTGTAGGACACCCTAGTTAACCCTGCGCTAGAGCCGCGAGTAGTTTAGAGTCTTGGTATGTCTTGCTGCCTTTGATTGTTGCATCTGATTGCTTGCATTGCATGGCATGCATATAGTTTTATTGTGCTAACCGCTGGTTTGATGAGTGTAGATGGCACCAGTTCCGTACCACTACAATCACGAGCCGGCACCGTTCACTTTTCCAGTACTGCTTCGTAACGTCTGGCTTCGGCTGTATCCCAACGGCGAAGACCCAGTGTTCCAGGTGTTTCGAGAGAAGCTCGCTGGTTCAGTATTCGAGTATCGCGCAGAAGCCTTTCTCACTACGAGTTCAGATATCGGCAGCTACTCCCGTTCTTCCAAGGGCGGAACTGCTTCTACTCTGGAGTTGGCGATCCAGTTTGCTGCGATGGAGGCTCTCAGTGACTTGCGCTTTCACGAGATCGAGATGCAGACTCATCCAGGTTTCTTTCACTACCCTACCCTGTCGCCTACGACAGGGCGAGTACTTTTCGCACCCGTTGATCCGGCGAGTGATCGTGCCACTGGTGTTTTATCTCGCTATCTGCACGCCAGTTACTGTGTGATCACTTCTCTAGCCGAGGAGCTGACTTCTGCCCGTGAGGCACTTGCTGCTGTTGCGGCAGCACAGTCTCCTCCTCCCCCTCCGTTTTCACCAATATACACTCCACCCACTCCACCTTCCGACACTCCTTCTAGTTCGTTCGGACCGCCAGGCATTTCGTCTGGTAACCGACGTGAGACCCCGTCAGAGTGGGCCTCACTCCTAGCTACTCCAGCTGCTCCGATGCTGCGGCGTCGTGCTTCTTCTCCTTCTGAGGGAGAACCTTCCCGTCAGCGTCGTCGTGTTTCCTTTGATCCGGAGGCCGAGGTGCACATCATCAGCTCAGATTCTGAGTCAGAGTCAGACGACGAGGAGTCTTTAGTGTACCAGTGTTCGTGCCACCGGCGTCACTAGAGCGGAGGCTTGAGTTTCAGTGCATGCACCATAGCATCCCTGCATATGTCAACTGCCGTCTGAGCAGTCTAGTCATGATCATTCCCCTACTAGCTTGCCATGTATGATGTTGGGTTGCCTTGTATAATTATGTTGCTTTCTTTATACACTCTTTTTATTTGGCTTCTTTTCTGGTGTCATACTACCCTGCTTTTCCTCATCGATTCGGTATTTTGCAATGGGAACAAAATTTAGGATGAAGAGGTGTAGTACTCAAAGCGGCGATGGAACTCCCATTGGTCGATCCGCCAGACAGGCAGGATAGCCACCAGAAGATTTGCCACCTCCACCCCCACAGTCACCTACCACTGATCAGTTTATGAGGATGTTCGAAGAGAAAAGAAACCAAGATCTTATGGAATTTCTGAAAAGTATGCAGACTATGGTGGGTCAAAACAACCACAATGGGACACACTCTAAGCTGTCTGATTTCCAGCGGACCAAGCCACCCAGTTTTGGTCAGGCTGTGGATCCGATGGAAGCTGACGACTGGCTGAGGACTATGGAGAAGAAACTGGACATAGCCCGCTGTGATGAGGCAGATAAGGTTCCTTTCGTCACTCACTACCTGGAGGGACCAGCAGCCATATGGTGGGACAATGCTAAAATGTTATGGCCTTCTGGAGAGGATATTTCTTGGGAAAAAATCAAAGAGGTATTCCGCAAGTATCATCTTCCTACTGGCATAATGAAGGTGAAGCAGAGGGAATTTCTTGCTCTTACTCAAGGGAATATGTCAGTGGGTGAGTATCTGAACAAGTTCAATAATCTGGCACGGTACTCTACCCATGACGTGTCCACAGAAGAAAGGAAGATCGACCGATTCCTCGGAGGGCTGAATCATACCCTCCGTTGTCAGCTTTGTATGCTGGACTTCCCTGACTTCCAGACTCTGGTAAACAACGCCTTCATAGCTGAACGAGAGCATAAGTCAGGAAACAATGACCACAAGCGGAAGTTCGAGCCCAAGAAGGACAACCGTTAGCAGTTTGTGCAGAAGCCACGTATTTGGCAACCAAGTTCATCTGAATACAAGCCTGCATGGAACAATGGCAACAACAACAACAAGCCTCTCAGCCAAGACAAGACCTTCGGCAAACAGCCAGTGCTGGAGGACTGCCGCCGCAACAACACATGCTTCACTTGCGGCCAGAGCGGGTACTACTCCAAGCAATGCCCCGCAAGAAGTGGGAAGTCACCATCCGATTTCAAGCCGCAAGTCAATAGTGTTGGACGCCGCCCCAATCCGAACTTCAATCACGGCCAAGTCCATCATATCTCCGCTGAAGAAGCCCGCGAAGCGCCAGATGTGGTCCTTGGTATGTTTTCTGTTAACAACATACCCGCAATAATTTTATTTGACTCTGGGGCTTCTCATTCGTTTATTTCGCGGAGTTTTGCCACCTTGCACAAATTTTCTCCTTCTCTTTTGGACAAAATCATGGTGGTACAATCCCCTGGCTCCATGCTCAGAACAAACGTGATATACAAGAATCTGGAAATTTTGATACACGATGTGAAGTTTCCAGCTACTCTCGTTGCCATTGAATCCCCGGGACTGGATATAATACTGGGAATGGATTGGTTGGTACCACACCAGGTGTGTATCAACTATGCCACCAGGAAGGTGACACTGGTTAACCCGGCAGGCCAAACGGTGCAATTCACTGCCAGCAGAGTAATGTCAAAGAAAGGAATGGCATTCAAAGCCACAGCTACAGACATAAGTCTGATTCCGGTAGCCAGTGAATTTCCGGACGTATTTCCAGAAGAGATATCGGGAATGCCACCTGATCGGGAACTAGAATTTGCTATTGAGGTTGTTCCCGGAACTGCTCCAATCTACAAGAAGTACTACCGCATGCCGTCCCCAGAGTTGGTGGAATTGAAGAAACAGTTGGATGAATTATTGCAAAAAGGGTATATTCGTCCAAGCACTTCACCGTGGGGATCACCCGTGCTGTTTGTCAAAAAGAAGGATGGCAGCCTACGAATGTGCATAGACTATCGCCAGCTGAATGAGGTCACCATCAAAAATAAATATCCGCTCCCCCGTATTGATGACTTGTTTGACCAGTTGAACGGAGCCCGGGTATTCTCCAAGATTGACCTCCGAACGGGGTATCATCAGCTAAAAATCAGAAAGGAGGATATCCCCAAGACAGCCTTTACCACCAGATATGGTCTGTATGAATTTACAGTCATGTCATTCGGGCTGACAAATGCTCCAGCATATTTCATGAGCATGATGAATAAAGTCTTCATGGACTTTCTGGACAAATTTGTGGTAGTATTCATCGATGATATTCTCATCTACTCCAGAGATGAAGAGGAGCACACGCAACATCTCCGTACTGTCCTGGAAAGACTAAGGACCCATCGCTTGTATGCCAAATTCAGCAAGTGCGAATTTTGGCTAAGAGAGGTGGGATTTCTGGGACATATTTTGTCAGAACAAGGTGTGGTTGTCGACCCCAGCAAAGTGACTGCTGTATTAAACTGGAAGACCCCAGCCACGGTAACAGAAGTCCGTAGCTTTCTGGGATTCGCAGGCTACTACCGTCGCTTCATCGAAGGCTTCTCAAAAATAGCCAAGCCACTGACAGAATTGCTGAAGAAGAACCACAAATTTGCCTTGACAGAAGAATGTGACAGCAATTTCATGGAGCTAAAGACAAGGCTAACCACCGCCCCTGTCTTAGTTCTTCCAGACATTCACAAGAGCTTCGACATATATTGCGATGCTTCCAGGCGTGGAATCGGCTGCGTGCTAATGCAAGAAGGAAAGGTTGTAGCCTATGCATATAGACAGCTACGACCTCATGAAGAGAACTATCCCACTCATGATTTGGAACTGGCAGCCGTGATTCATGCATTGAAGATTTGGAGGCATTATCTCATTGGGCAGCAATGTGAAATATACACAGACCACAAGAGTCTTAAGTATATTTTCACTCAGCCTGATCTCAATCTCAGGCAGAGAAGATGGCTTGAATTGGTCAAGGATTATGACCTTGGGATAAATTATCATCCGGGAAAAGCCAATGTGGTCGCTGATGCCCTTAGCAGAAAGCAAGGTACCCTCAATGCACTCATGGAGGGAATGCATCCAAGGCTGCAGGAAGAGTTTGCCAAGCTGAATATGGTGTTATGCGGCCCAATCAGCCCGGATACAATGGAAATTACTCCGACACTTATGGAAGAAATTAAGGCAGCTCAGAAATCAGACCAAGAAATACAAGAAATCAGAGAGCGCATTCCGCTAGGAAAGGCCAAGTCCTTCCGAATTGATGGCCAGGACACAGTATGGTTTGAGAACCGAATATGTGTGCCCGATCAAGACAGCTTGAGACAGCAAATACTCAGAGAGGCACATGAATCTGCATACTCTATCCATCCGGGAGGAACATAAATGTACCAGGACTTGCGAGAAACCTTTTGGTGGCCAGGCATGAGAAGAGACATAGCATACTATGTCGCATGAGTCAAGGCTGAACATCAGAAACCCGCTGGGCTACTGCAACCTTTACCAGTTCCCCAGTGGAAATAGGATGACATATGCATGGACTTCATTGTCGGACTACCCAAGTCCACAAGAGGCCATGATGCTATCTGGGTCATCGTGGATATACTTACGAAAGTGGCTCACTTCCTTCCAGTAAAGACCACTTTCAACGCGAATCAGCTCGCACATCTCTATATGCCCCGGATAGTCAGCCTTCATGGAGTACCCAAGTGTATCACATCAGATAGAGGCTCCCTGTTTACCTCAGCATTTTGGCTGCGACTGCATCAAGCCCTAGGAACTGTGCTAAGGCATAGTACGACATATCACCCACAGACAGATGGGCAGACCGAACGCGTGAATCAGATAGTGGAAGATATGCTTCGGTCCTGTGCTCTCGCCCATGGACCCAAATGGGAGGATAGCCTACCTTATAGAGAATTCTCCTACCATAACAGTTATCAGTCAAGTCTCAAAATGTCGCCATTCGAGGCTTTGTACGGCCGGAAATGCCGCACTCCTTTAAATTGGTCTCAGACAGGAGACAGCCGTATCTTCGGCACGGATTTGATGCTCGAGGCTGAGAGACAAGTCAAGGATATCCAGGAGCGTCTTCGAGCAGCCAAGTCCCGTCAAAAGAGCTATTATGACCCAAAGCATCGGGAAGTAACTTTTGAACCAGGAGAATATGCCTATCTCCGAGTTACCCCCATGAAAGGAATAAAAAGGTTTCACACCCGAGGAAAGCTTGCACCGAGGTATATCGGACCCTTTCCAGTCATGGCTAGAAGAGGCAGAGTGGCATATCAGCTAGAGTTACCACCAGAGTTGTCAGACGTTCACGATGTCTTTCACATATCACAGCTGAGAAAGTGCATTGCACCTCCGATCAAGCAGGCAGATATGAGTGAGCTAGAATTAACCAAAGATCTGACATACGAGGAAAGACCTGTCAGAATATTGGATGAGATGGAAAGGACTACCAGGAGTAAGACAATTAAGTTTTACAAGGTACTATGGGATCATCATACTGAGGAAGAAGCTACCTGGGAAAGAGAGGATTTTCTGAGATCAACATATCCATACTTGATCCCTAAGCAACCGAATCTCGAGGACGAGATTCATTCTAAGGGGGGTAGGTTTGTGACACCCTGGTTTTTGGCAACTTTTTCTTTTCGAAATCCTTCTGGCTCTATTTGCAATTTGAATGGATTTTGAATCTTTCCAGTTGACTTTGGACTTATGAATTCCTCTCAGTGATCCAGAGCCCTCACCATCTTGCCAAAACCTTGTCACTCACCATCTGGATCAATTTCCAATTATTCATCTTTCCCAAATATCCATTTTCTTCTTTGGGAAAAATCTGTCATCACTATGGGTTACAAAGCAACCTATAGTTCTGGCGATCAGAAAAATCCCAAATTAATCCCAGACCTTCTTGACATCATCTACTCCCACAATCTCCAAAAACATCTCATGGTCCAGTACAAAATTTTGTCCAGAAAACTCCATTTTCTCTCTGGACAGTACTGGTCATTTGTGAAGGAGCTCATATTTTCCCTACTCAATTAATTTGTGAAGGAGCTCTCTGGACAGTACTGGTCATTTGTGAAGGAGCTCATAGTTTCTGTTCAGTTGGAACCTCTGTGAAGGAAGTACCAGCTAGAGGTTTCCAATTGTGCTGAAATTTTTATGGCATCTTCTCCTCACCAAATAACCTGCCACACCAGATTTCAGCTTCAGGAGATCAACCAGATGAGTGCATCAAGCTCATCTCTGTTTCTGGTTCAGTACATCACTTGTACATGAACTATATCCAAATCGTGATCAAATCTTCTCAAACTTGGTCAGATTGGAGTCCTTCCAACATAGATCACCCCAGACATCTCCTTTGGCTCCATCCCCAGCTCATGTCTCCTCTAGATCTCTCTCAAGTTTCCTGTCAGAAACTGTAGCTGAAGCTACACTTCACAGCAGAGTGAACCTAGCCAAACCAAGCATGCAGAGGCACTAGATGATAAAAGGAGAAGGCCCTAGACACGGTGAGCTGGACTTGGACGGCCTCGAGACATCACCTCCCGTGGTGAGCATGGTACTGGCATGCCAGTACGTGTGCTCTGCACCTCGCCGGCGACGGCCGAGGTCATTCCAGTGTCCTCTCCCTGACATTTGATGTCCTGAGGTGCCGACATCGTCGCTGCCGTCCACGTAACCGTCTCCCGATCCTTCCCCTCGCCGGAATCGAGCTCGCCGGCCACCACGCGCGCGGGCACTGTGCCGCCCGTGCCGGCACTGTGGCGTGCGGCGCGTCGTCTTCCTCCCGCTACCCGCCACTGGTCGCCATAACTCCCCTGCCCTCTCCCGTCTCGTCGCCCGCAAGCAGCCAGCCAGCGCGGCGTCCTGGCGCCGGCGACGTGTCTCGGTTCCCGGCCGTTCCAAAGAGATCGCCGAGCTCCTCCCCCTCCTATAAATAGCCCTCCCTGGCCTCTCCCGAGCTCATCAACCCACTCCTCCTCCTCCCATTCATCCTCCCCGAGCCCGAGCCACGGCCGAGAGGCCCTCTGGCCTTGAACCTCGCCGGAGAACCGCCGCCACCCGAGCCCTGCCTCTCCGCCGATTCACTCCTCCCCGAGCTCCACTGACTCCTCCATCGAGCTCAGCTCATCCTCCTGGTCACGCCCAAGCTCTTGCCCGGTCGGATTGCTGCCGGAGTCGCCGTCTCCGACGACACCCGAGCGACGCCGCCGCCGGAGAAGAAGGGGACGACACCGTCCAGTCACCGTTCGCCAAGCCTCGGGTACGTGCGAGTTCGTCTCGTTGAGCTCTATCCATTCCGCTACTCACCGGACCTCGCCGCCGTCTGTGTCGCCGGCGAGCGTCGCCGGAGCTCCGCTCCCTCTCTGTTCCCTCCTTCCCCCTTTTAAACCTGACGATGGGGCCCGCGCGTCAGTGACTTACCGAAGCGGTAAGTGGAGACGCCCGGGTGGTTTACGCCTTCGACGTGGCCCCCTGAGAGATTTTCTATTTTCTATTAAATTCCAGATTTTGACCAGAACTTTGACCGTCCATAACTTTTAAACCATAAGTCCAAATCAATTGATTCTTTTTGCATCTGGTTTGTCTTGAGCTCCTCTATTTGCTTGCCAAATTTGGTATTTTTCCCATGTTAACAGAATTTCTGGTGCTCAAAACAGTAGCATGTGACATTTCCAATTGCTTTTTAAAAATATTTTCAGAGGGAAATAACTTTGGATTTGAAGCCCAGGAGTTTGTGGACAACCCAACAGAGCAAGGCAAGCCATGTCATCCATTGCATGAAGCATTTCAATAGTGTTGGTTATTTAATTGAATTTCATGCATTATTTTAATATGGGATAATTCTTAGTAAATTATTTAAATACATAGCTACTGCCATGATAATTTACTTGCAATCAAATATCCATACTGGTTAAATGCTTGGCTATATTAAACTTAGTCGGTTGATCAAGAGCCACCTACCCAGACTTTTTCGTGCAGCCAAATTTGCCGGTATGGGACGGCCTTGACTTTGTCTGGCTTTGTGCTCTTTTATCGGTACCACCAAACTAGGGAGGGTTATGCGTGCGTGCTACCCTGATCAGGTAGACGACCATAATCCTGTGAGCCCAGTTGAGTTATTTTGCCGGCGTCCCCATTTGGGACAGTTTGTTTGGCCACGACGGTGGCAGGTGTCACGGGGTGACACAGGGGCCACCCAGGACATGACCCTGGGAGGGTATGATTGTCGGTGGTACGATAGAGGGGTCACGGGTCAGGCAGGTTTCGTTGGAGCACCACCGGTTCACCCGAATGGGATCACGAGGCCAGGTACTCCATGGTGTGGGTAAAGTGCGCAACCTCTGCAGAGTGTTAAATCCTATTCGAATAGCCGCGTCCACGGTATTGGACAGTTCGTTTAGGCCTCTCTAGGATGGTCAACCATAAAGATGATAATGCTGGAAGAACTTGTCCTATGTTCGGAAGTGCTCTGTGGCTTGTGAGCATTCCGAGGGTTGTGGGACAACCCAGATGAGAGTAAGTTGGTACTGGGTACCAGTAAGTGAACAACTTAATATGTTAACCTGTTAATTGCCATGCTATTGTTTGCCGCATTGTTTTGGTTGCCATGAGCTTGCGAGTACATTCCAAGTACTCACCTGGCGTATCATGCCAGATGCAGGAGAAGCCGAGGACGGAGGTCCCGAAGGTTCGTGCTACGCTAACTAGGCCGTGTCCACAGCAGTGTCCCTATGGATGGAGTTTCCCGCGTTATGTTCCGCTACGCCGTAGACTACCCAGTAGTATCGAGGCCCTGCTATGTTCCATAAATAATGTAGATATTTTTCTCAGCACCTGCAGTGCTTCTGGCCTCGCTATCGATGTAAATTATGAGCTTGTACTCGAGATATTTTAATAAAGTTCAGTTCTGTTCTGTTCCAAGTTGTTGTGTGTTTCCAGAGGACATGATCTCTGGGCTGGAAACACTGGTAAACCGGGTCTCTGAGCCGGGGTGCCACACAAGCCACTGACAGAGTTGCTGAAAAAGAACCACAAATTTGTCTGGACGGAAGAATGTGAAAGCAGTTTCATGGAGTTAAAGACGAGGCTAACTACGGCCCCTGTCTTAGTTCTTCCAGACATCCACAAGAGCTTTGATATATACTGCGATGCTTCCAGACATGGAATCGGCTGCGTTCTAACGCAAGAGGGAAAAGTTGTAGCATATGCATCCAGACAGCTACGACTCCATGAAGAGAATTATCCCACTCATGACTTGGAATTGGCAGCCGTAGTTCATGTATTGAAGATTTGGAGGCATTATCTCATTGGACAGCGATGTGAAATATACACAGACCATAAGAGTCTCAAGTATATTTTCACCCAGCCGGACCTTAATCTCAGGCAGAGAAGATGGCTTGAATTGGTCAAGGACTATGACATTGGAATGAATTACCATCCGGGAAAAGCCAATGTAGTCGCCGATGCTCTCAGCAGAAAACAAGGTACCATAAATCCACTAACTGAGGGTATCCATCCAAGGCTACAAGAAGAGTTTGCCAAGCTCAATATGGTGTTATGCGGCCCAATGAACCCGGATACGATGGAAATTACTCCGACACTTATGGAAGAAATTAAGGCAGCTCAGAAGTTAGATAAAGAAATACAAGAGATCAAAGACCAGATCCCGCAAGGAAAGGCCAAGTCCTTCCGTACTGATGACCAAGGCACCTTATGGTTTGAAAAAACCGAATATGCGTGCCTGATCAAGAAAACTTGAGACAGCAAATACTCAGAGAAGCACATGAATCTGCATACTCTATCCACCCGGGAGGAACAAAAATGTACCAGGACTTGCGAGAAACCTTTTGGTGGTCAGGAATGCGAAGGGATATTGCATATTATGTCGCCTGTTGTGACATCTGCAATCGAGTCAAGGCTGAGCACCAGAAACCTGTTGGGCTACTGCAACCTTTACCAGTACCCCAGTGGAAGTGGGATGACATATGCATGGACTTCATTGTTGGACTACCCAAGTCAACAAGAGGCCATGATGCTATCTGGGTTATCGTGGATATCCTTACGAAAGTGGCTCACTTTATTCCGGTAAAGACCACCTTCAATGCGAATCAGCTCGCACAGCTCTACATGTCCCGGATAGTCAGCCTTCATGGAGTACCCAAGTCTATCACATCGGATAGAGGCTCCTTGTTCACTTCAGCATTCTGGCTGCGATTGCATCAAGCCCTGGGAACTGTGCTACGGCATAGTACGGCATATCATCCACAGACAGATGGGCAGACCGAGCGTGTGAACCAGATATTGGAGGATATGCTTCGGTCCTGTGCTCTATCCTATGGAACCAAATGGGAGGATAGTCTGCCTTACGCAGAGTTCTCTTATAATAATAGCTATCAGTCAAGTCTCAAGATGTCACCATTCGAAGCTCTGTATGGACGAAAGTGTCGTACTCCCGTAAACTGGTCTCAGACAGGAGACAGCCGTATCTTTGGCACATATTTGATGCTCGAGGCTGAGAAACAAGTCAAGGATATCCAGGAACGTCTTCGAGCAGCCAAGTCCCATCAAAAGAGTTACTATGACCTGAAGCACCGAGAAGTAACTTTCGAGCCCGAAGAATATGCTTATCTCCGAGTCACACCCATGAAAGGAATAAAGAGGTTTCACACCCAAGGAAATCTTGCACCGAGATATATCGGTCCTTTTCCAGTAATGGCTAGAAGAGGCAGAGTGGCATATCAGCTAGAGTTACCACCGGAGCTGTCTGACGTACACGATGTCTTTCATATATCTCAGTTGAAAAAATGCATTGCACCCCCGATCAAACAGGCAGATATGAGTGAGCTAGAGTTAAGTAAAGATTTGACATACGAGGAAAGACCTGTCAGGATACTGGATGAGATGGAAAGGACTACCAGAAGTAAAGTGATCAGATTTTATAAGGTATTGTGGGAGCATCATACCGAGGAAGAGGCGACTTGGGAAAGAGAGGATTTTCTAAGATCGGCATATCCACACTTGTTCCCTGAGCAACCTAATCTCAAGGACGAGATTCATTCTAAGGGGGGTAGGTTTGTGACACCCTGGTTTTTGGCAACTTTTCTTTTCTTTTCTTTTTGGGATTTATTTGAATTTGGATGCTTTTTTTGAATCTTTTCAGTTGACTTTGGACTTATGAACTTCTCTCAGTGATCCCAAGCCCTCAACATCTTACCACAATCTTGTCACATGCCTTCTGGATCAAATTCTAATTCTCAATCTTTTCCATATGTTTATTTTTCTTCCTTTGGGAAAATCTATCATCACTATGGGTTACAAAGCAACCTATAGTTCGGATGCTCAGAAAAATCCCAAATTAATACCACACCTCCTTGTCATCATCTACTCCCACAATCTTCAAAAACATTTCATGGTCCATTATAAATATTTGTCCAGAAAACTCCATTTGTCTTCTGGACAGTACTGGCCATTTGTGAAGCAACTCATATTTTTCCAACTCAGAAAATTCTCAATTAATTCCCTGAGATACTAGAGAGTCTATCTTGCCACAATATCCAAAAATATTATATTGTCCAGTACAAATTTTCATCAGAAATATTCTGTCAAGATTCTAATCATTTTGAACCTCTGTACAGGAAGTACCAGCTAGAGGTATCTTTTTGAGCTGAAATTTTTATGTCATCTTCTGTCCACCAAATGACCCTCCTACACCAAATTTCAGCCCCAGAAAATCCACCAGATGAGTGCAACAAGCTCATCTCTGTTTCTGGTTCAGTAGAACAGTTGTACATGAACTATATTCAAATCTTGATAAAATCCTTTCAAATTTGGTCAGGTTGGAGTCCTTCCAACATAGATCATCCCAGACATCTCCATTGGCTCCATCTCCAGCTCACCTCTCCTCTAGATCTCTCTCAAGTTTTCTGTCAGAAACTGTAGCTGAAGCTACACTTCACACCAGAGTGAACCTAGCCAAACCAGAGGCACAGGGAGACTAAATGATCAAAGGAGAAGGCACTGGACATGGTGCACTGGACTTGGACGGCCTCGAGACATCACTTCCTGTGGTGAGCACGGTACTGGCATGCTAGTATGCGTGCTCTGCACCTCGCCGGCGACGGCCGAGGTCATTCCAGTGGCTTCGCCCTGCCATTTGATGTCTTGAGGTGCCGACTACTCCGTTGCCGTCCACGTAACCCTCTCCCGATCCTTCCCCTCTCCGGAATCCTCCCCGATGGCCGCCACGCACTCGGGCACTGTGGCGCCCGTGCGGCCACCGTGGCACTGGCGCTCGTCTTCTTCCTCCGCTAGCTTCCACCGCACCATAACTCCTCTCTGCCCTCTCCCGTCTTGTCGCCCGCAACCGGCCAGCCAACGCGGCGTCCTGGTGCCGGCGACGTGTCCCGGACCTCGCCGTTTCCAGAGAGCTCTCGCCCGAGCTCACCTCCTGCCTATAAAAGGCCACGCCCGGCCCTCCCGAGCTCCTCACCCCACTTCTCCACCTCTCAATCGCCCTCCCAAGCAGCGAGCCACGGCCGTGAGGCCCTCTGGCCTCGAACCTTGCCGGAGATCCGCCGCCTCCCGAGCTCTGCCGCCTCGCCGTTCCATTCCTTCCCGGACTCCACCGACTGCACCATCGAGCTCAGCTCATCCTCCTGGTCACGCCCGACCTCTTGCCCGAGCGAATCACTGCCGGAACCGCCGTCTCCGACGACACCCGAGCGCCACCGCCGCCGGAGAGGAAGGGGACGACGCCGTCCGGCCATCTCTCGCAACTCTGCTGGTACGTGCGTGCTCGTCTCCGTGCGCTCTATCCATCCCCGTAGTCATCGGACCTCGCCGCCATCTGTATCGCCGGCGATGATCACCGGAGAGCCGCTCCTCTGTGTTCTCTCTCTCTCTCTCTCCCATTTAAATCCAGCCGCGGGGCCCGCACGTCAGCGGCTCAGCCTCGCGCGCGCGAAGCGGTAAGTGGAGACGCCCCTCCACTTTACGCCTTCGACGTGGCCTCTGCTGTTTTTTTTCTTCTATTATTTGTTTATTTCCAGAGTTGACCAGAAACTTTGACCCTTAATAACTTTTTATCGATAAGTCCAAATCAATTGATTCTTTTTGCATTGGGTTTGTCTTGAGCTCTTCTATTTTCTAGTAAATTTTGGTATTTTTCCCTTATTCGCAGAATTTCTGGTAAGCAGAACAGTAGAATGTGACATTTTCTTTTGCACTTTGAAAATATTTTCAGAGGGAAATTCTTTTGACTTTGAAGCCCAGGAGTTTGTGGACAACCCAACAGAGCAAGGCAAGCCATATCATCCATTTCATGAAGCATTGCAATAGTGTTGGTTATTTAATTGAATTATGTGCATTATTTTAATATGTGATAATCCATAGTAAAGTATTTTGAAGCATAATTACTGCCATGCTAGTTAATTATGTTGAATATCTATGCTGGTTAAGTGCTTGATTATATTAAACTTAGTTGGTTGATCTAGATCCACCTACCCGGACTTACCCGTGCAGCCACATTTGTCGGTATGGGACGGCCTTGACTTGGTCTGGCTTTGTGCTCTTTTATCGGTACCACCAAAGAGGGAGGGTTATGCGTGCGTGCTGCCCTGATCAGGTAGACGACCATAATCCTGTGAGCCCAGTTGAGTTATTTTGCCGGCGTCCTCGTTTGGGATAGTTTGTTTGGCCACGACGGTGGCAGGTGTCACGGGGTGAGACAGGGGCCACCCAGGACATGACCCCGGGAGGGTATGATTGTCGGTGGTACGATGGAGAAGTCACGGGTCAGGCAGGTTTCGTTGGAGCAACCCCGGTCCACCCGAATGGGAATACGAGGTCAGGAGCTCCATGGTGTGGGTAAAGTGCGCAACCTCTGCAGAGTGTAAAACCTATTTGAATAGCCGCGTCCACGGTATTGGACAGTTCGCTTAGGCCTCTCTAGGATGGTCAACTGTGATAATGATAATAATGATGGAAGAACTTGTCATATGATCGGAAGTACCGATGGAATCATGAGTATCTCGAGGGTTGTGGGACAACCCGGAAGAGAGTAAGTTGGTACTCGGTAACAGTAAGCACTTTAAGCATTTAATGTGATCCTTGCCAGGCTATTGTTTGCTGCATTGTTTTGGTTGCCATGAGCTTGCGAGTACATTCCAAGTACTCACCTGGCGTATCATGCCAGATGCAGGAGAAGCCGAGGACGAAGGTCCCGATGGTTCGTGCTATGCTAACTAGGCCGTGTCCCAGCAGTGTCCCTGTGGATGGAGTTTCCCGCGCTATGTTCCGCTACGCTGTAGAATATCTCGGTAGTATCGAGGCCCTGTTATGTCTCATAAATAATGTTGATATTGTTCTCAGCACCTGTAGTGCTTCTGGCCTCGCTATCTATGTAAACTATGAGATTGTACCCATGATATATCAATAAAGTTCAGTTCTGTTCTGTTCCAAGTTGTTGTGTCTTTCCAGAAGACATGATCTCTGGGTTGGAAACACTGGTAAACCGGTTCTCTGAGCCGGGGTGCCACAAAGGGCAAATGTAGAAGTGTTGCGTGGTCTCAAGACCAGAAATTTCGATAGGCTTCACAAGTGTGGAAGGCGCTGGGTGGAAGAATTGCCGACGGTTCTTTGGTCAATCAGAATAACACCAAGTCGAGCCACTGGCCAGACACCCTTCTCCCTTGTTTATGGTGAAGAAGCAATGCTCCCCACGGAACTCGGATACGAGTCACCTCGAGTCTTGGCCTTCAATGAGGAGGATCAAGATGAGCTGCGGCAAGATGATGCCACACTCCTTGAGGAAGATCGTTTCCAGGCTGTTGTCCGTGCTGCATGGTACCAGCAAGCTTTGCGCCGCTACCATAGCCGCAAAGTGAACGCCAGGAACCTTGAGGAAGGCGACCTTGTTCTTTGTTGGATTCAGTCCACAAAGGGTCAAAACAAGTTGACGCCAAAGTGGGAAGGCCCTTACCAGGTGGTACGAGTCACTAGGCCTGGCGCAGTCCGCCTAGAGACCGAAGATGGCACTCCGGTGCTCAACTCATGGAATATTGAGCATCTTCACAAGTTTTACCCATAAGGCGCGGTTGCCGGGCTGCCCGGTAACCTCTTTTGTACAAGTTTGCTGGCAAGGCATGTAATCCTTTGTACAGAGTCGGGCATAGATCCCGTGCACAATGAATAAAAGTTAAGTGTTTCACAACTCTTTGTCAAAGTACATATTTATTTATATGTTGCAGGCAGCATTGTGCTACATTTTCCCCTTGCATAGGATGATTAACGAACCGTCAAGGTTCCAGCCTGCTCTTTTCTCTTCTTTCTTTTTCTCAAAGGGCAGAAGGGTTCCTCGCGTGCAAGCTTCCCGGGGGGAGTGACGTTATGGATACCAAATGACGTTCAAGATATCATTCTACGACAAAAAGTACATCAAAGGAAAAGCTAAGTTGAAAAACTTTGAAATAAATTATTTGTTGTAGTTGCAATTTCTCCTTGAACAATTTTGGCTTTTGTATGAGAAACCTGCACGCTAAGGAACCTTGTCGTGATCAGCTACGCCCTTACTTTATTTCGAGTCCGCTCAACAACTTAAGTGTCTGCGTTGTGATTGTCAAGTGTAACCTCGCCGGCAGCGGCATTTCCGGCAAGCTGCTAGGGACCCATTCCTCAAGCGCTCACGGCAAGAGTGCGCGCACCGGCAAGATTCCGGCAAGCGTAGGGTACAGCAATCATGCAAAGACAGAATAGGACAAGGGGAATAGCATGCATACATCCATCCAAAACACAAGTTATGTTACATCAAAAGCACAGTATAGTTCTAAGATAGATTTGTCTTTTACATAGACTACATTTGTGACAAGATGGTACGAGGAGAATCAGTGCCTGTGCTGGCCCTTTATCCGATGGGCGCGACAAGCTCTTCGGCGGCCTTGGTGTCGGCTCCCTTGGGCAGGCTGGCGAAGACCTTGGAGAGATCAACGCTTGGGTTCCGGTACACCACCTTGACAAGCACCTTGAAGAGGACGTCCCGGCAAAGCTTGCGGGATTCGATGGCAAGGTATGTGGCTCGAGCTTCGTGGTGCTTTTCCAGTGCCTCGATTAAGCTTTCGAAGAAGAGAGTGAGCCTGGCGCTGGCGGTGTCCCCTTCGGCGAAGGAGTAGTGGTATTCCGGCAGGCCCATGGCAGACAGCTGTGCAAAAAGGTTCTCCGCGTCAACCACAAGGCGATCGGTCCAAAGCTTGTAGGCGCCTTTGAGCTCATTGAAGGAGTTTGCGGCGCTCGCAAGCAGGGCCTGTTCGCTCTCGAGATCCTTCGTCAGAACTCTCTCACGCTTTTTGGCCTCATCAAGGGACTTCTCCAAGGCGGTCAGCTTCATCTTGTGATCTTCAATCATATCGTTGGCCATTGTGAGCTCTTGGTTCTTGGCGGACACTGAAGTTTGCAGCTCCGCCAAGGTGTGAGTTGCCTTCTCTGCATCTGCTTTGAGCGCCAAGATCTCCTTGCCGTTGGCGGCGATATCTACTTCAAGCTCTCGCACCTTGCCCTCCAGCTCGATCTTGGCGGCCTCTGCTACTTCGGTAGCATCGACGGCCTCCTGGATCTTGCTGGCATGCTCTGTAGCCTGAGCCTCGATGGCCTCTTTGTGTTTGCGCTCCAGCTCCTGGGTCTGCTGCAAAATAAGGGCCTAGATCTCATTATCCTTGCCGCGAAGTGTAGCGACAAGCTCTGCTTCACGAGCGGCAAGCTCTTCTTCATGAGCGTCAAGGCTAACCTTGCGCTCATTCAACCCTGCCTCGGTTGCCGCTATCCTCTGCGCAGCCTCCTCATGTGTCCTGTCGACTTCAGCCTTTTCCAGGACAAACTGCTCCTTGGCCTTGGCGAGCTGGGTGTGCCATTCTTGGAGGTCCTGGAGGGATTCCGCGTACCAGATCAGCGTTTCCTCCACACGCCTCTTGAACTCTTCCTCCGCCTTGTCGAGGAAGGCAGCCCTGGAGTCCAAGCTCTCAGTACGGCTGTGGTAGCATGCCTAGAGCTTCTGGAAGTTCACGCCCATGGTGAGGGCGTCCCGGACTAAGGGGTCCTCACGCCACCGGCCTGTCTCTCATGGGCCGTATTCGTGGGCCGCTCTTAACTCATCGAAGGAAGGCCGAACTACAAGCGACCCCGTACTCCAGAAGGAAACTTCCAAAGACTTGGCATCTCCTCCAAGAAGAGTTTAGCGTAGTCAGCGTGTTTATCCCCAGGTGGCAACTGACCATATGTAACCCTAGGTACCCCTGGTGTCTATATAAACCAGAGGGTTTAGTCCGTGGAGGCACGAACCATTATCGATATACCCACCTAGGGTTTAGTTCATCTGATCTCGAGGTAGATCAACTCTGTAATTGCCATACCAACACTTAAATACAACCAAGCAGGACGTAGGGTTTTACCTCTTCGAGAGGGCCCGAACCTGGGTAAACGCTGTCTCTACGTTCCCTGTTACCCATTGACTCCGAGATCCACAGTTCGGACCCCCTACCCGAAATCTGCCGGTTTTAGTACCGACATTGGTGCTTTCATTGAGAGTTCTGTTGTAGGATCATCAAGGATCAATGGCTCGCTTAGTCATCAGCGACGGCATCCGCAGCGGGGACGTCTTTGTCCCCGGCCAGCTTTTCGCGTTTGGCAGTGCCGTGCTGCACGCCAACCCGATTGGTCACCTTGACCAGATCGACAGTTTCGCCCCTGAGCAGGAAATCAGGTTTGGTAACCTAGAGTACGTCGCCGACTCTCGGGGCGATCTGATCTTTACTGGGTTCTCATCTTTACCTGAGGGGCCCAGTGATCCCGGGGCCTCAACTTCGGATCTTCTCCCCGACCCCATCTCCGGGTCGGCCTTTGGTTCGGATCTACCTTTGAGTTCGGATCCGATCTCAGCGTTCGAGAACCAGGGGTTAGCCTTGGCCGAACGCACCCCCGACGTAGGCATACCGGAGGTGAACCCCGAAAGATGTCAGAGGATGGATCCAGTAGACCTCTCGAGCGAGAAGATAGATCGGATCTAGATGATGAGCATCGCGGATGGCCCGTCTTCGGTCCATGATCAGATCGGACTTGAGGCCAACCACGGGGAATTTTACGTCCCACCCACCACCCACTTAGTAGCCACTGTCAAAGACTTAACCGACATGCTGGACTACGCCTCCGAGGAGGCTGACGACATGGACAAGGATATAGACATCATGTCCTACACTGTTCCCTCCCTTTCCACTCCCAACACTTGCAAGTGGACCGCCACCTCCACCTACGATGTTTATATGGTCGACACCCCCAGAAAGGATGGCGACCCCGGTGAAGAGCCGCCCAAACGCCGACGCCAGCGAAAGCAATCCAAGGGGCGGGGAAAGGGCAGGGAAAGCAACACAGACACTAACGGCACCGGAGATAATAATACTCCGGACAACATGGAGGAGCTCGGTGACAACACCACCCTCGAACAGCACCACGACGCTTCTGAAGGGCATGAGGACCAGGGTATCCCCGAGGACCCCGATGATTTCGAGGACAGCAACTACCTTCCTCCTTCCGAAGAGGAGGACAGCCTCAGACCCGAGGATTTCATCATCCCCGAGGACCCTCAGGATTAGGAAAAGTTCAAGCGGCAACTCATTGCTACCGCCCGAAGCCTAAAGAAGAAGCAGCAGCAACTAAAAGCTGAACATGATACCCTTAATGATAGGTGGACATTGGTCTTAGCAGCCAAAGAGGGCTTCGACAATCAGCGACAGGATCAAAACAAAAGCTACCCACGGCGGCGTTTGCTTCCGTCATTTGACCACGAGGCACTTGAGCCCATACCCCCCAGACGAAATTAGGCAAACCAGCCCGACCGCCCTCCTCGAGGACGGGACAGGGCGGCTAGAGAAGCCGACAACCCACCTATGCTCCCTCGCCGGGCGGGCAAGGAGCCAGTACAACCGGATGATCCATATGATCTGCGACACAACTTAAATGCCAGAACGGCACAGACAAGATCCATTTACGGATCCAGAGGACATACGCCTGCTGGACAGGATGGATACCAAGCCTGGCGCGACAGGAATGATAGAGCCCGGGAGCAGCATCGTGCTCGGATGGTAAGCGATCTCCGGCACGACGTGGCCCGGGTCAGGGGCGCCGCACACCCAATGTGTTTCACAGATGAGGTGATGCAGCATCAGTTCCCCGAGGGATTTAAGCCCGTAAACATAGAACAGTACGATGGGACAACTAACCCAGCTGTCTGGATCGAAGATTTCCTTCTCCACATTCATATGGCCCGAGAAGATGACCTCCACACCATTAAATATCTGCCATTAAAACTTAAAGGACCGGCAAGGCCCTGGTTGAACAGCCTACCCGAAAACTCCATTGGGAGCTGGGAGGAGCTCGAGGACGCATTCTGAGCCAACTTTCAAGGCACCTATGTTCGGCCGTCGGATGCCGACGACTTGAGCCACATTGTTCAACAGCCCGGGGAGTCAGCTCGGTAATTCTGGAATCGGTTCTTGACTAAGAAAAACCAGATTGTCGATTGTCCGGATGCTGAGGCAATCGCCGCATTCAAGCACAGTATTCGGGACGAATGGCTCGCTCGCCAGCTCGGCCAAGATAAGCCGAGAACAATGTCGGCCCTCACCTCTTTAATGACCCGCTTTTGCGCGGGTGAAGACAGTTGGTTAGCTCATAGAAGCAACCACCCCGACGACCCCGGCACCTCAGAGGTCCGGGACGGGAACGGGAAACCATAGCGCAACAAGAATAACAAGCGCCGGCATGCAAACAACGGCAGTGAAGCCGATGACGCGGCAGTAAACGCCGGGTTCAGCAGCTCAAAATCAGGACCACGGAAGAAGCCCTCTAAAGGGAACCGGGACAGCCCGACCGAATGGACAAAATCCTGGATAGGCCCTGCCAGATCCACGGTACCTCGGACAAGCCCGCCAACCACAACAACCGTAACTGTTGGGTAATCAAGCAGGCCGGCAAGCTTACAGCCGAGGAACTGGGCAACGGCCCCCGCAGCTAGGACGACGACGAACCTCGCGGGCTGAACAATGGAGGCCAAAAGCAGTTCCCTCCCGAGGTAAAAACCGTGAACATGATTTACATCACGCATATACCCAAGAAGGAGCGGAAGCGTGCACTTCGGGATGTCTACGCCTTAGAGCCGGTGGCCCCAAAATACAACCCATGGTCGGCTTGTCCGATCACCTTCGACCGGCGAGACCATCCAACCAGTATCCGTCACGGAGGAACAGCTGCTCTGGTGCTCGACCCCATCGTGGATGGATACCACCTCACTAGAGTCCTTATGGACGGAGGCAGCAGCCTCAATCTAATTTATTCAGATACAGTGAGGAAGATGGGAATCAATCTGTCAAGGATCAAACCCAGTAACACTACCTTTAAAGGTGTAATCCCAGGCATTGAGGCACGCTGCTCGGGAACCGTGACCTTGGAAGTGGTCTTCGGCTTGCCCGAAAACTTCCGCAGTGAAGATTTAACCTTCGACATCGTTCCTTTCCGCAGCGGTTACCACGCACTCCTCGGCCGAATAGCGTTCGGTCGCTTTAATGCCGTCCTGCACTATGCATATCTGAAGCTTAAGATGCCAGGACCCAGGGGTGTCATTACCGTTAACGGTAACACTGAGCGCTCGCTCCGAACTGAGGAACACACAGTGGCTCTGGCGGCCGAAGCTCAGGCCGCCGAAGAAGTGTCGAAGGCCCAGTCTACCATCAAGGCGCTGGACGCACGGAAACGCGCCTGAGCTACGGCCTCAGTCCCGGAGCACTCCCGTGCTTACCCTAAATAGGGATACGCGCCCCACAGCACGACCTCCCCAGCCGCGAAATATGTACCTTGGGTGCATAATTTCGCGCTTAAAATTCCATGGGCAGCTGTGGGGGCAAATGTTACAAGGGTCGAGCGCTCGGTTCGACCGAGCCAGGGCCAAAGATGTTCTCGGATTAACATCAACGACAGGCACCATCTAGGGCCTAATCAGCGTCAAGCTGGTACCTCGCGGCGACTTCTCAAAACCCTTTCTCAAGGGCTCGTCCGCCGAACACTATCCCTTCCGTCGTACATAAAAACGGCGACTTCAATCGCATGTTCCCTACCAAAGTTTCATAAAGAGCAAAGGAGCAGACGTGCAGCAGGGCGCAGTAGGGACGTCAAACCACTTATGGAGGCCCTGTGTAAACCTTTCCTCTGATAATTGTATCTATAAAAGTTGCTTCGGCAGTTCGGATTGTACGGTTGGACGTCATGAATTCAAAGGAAATAAAGACCATTCTTCTCCGGCCATACTTCAGTTAGTCGTGTTGTGTTTTCCTTTCCGCTTATAGGCCGAAGTAAACTATAATGATACATTCTTTCTTTTAGATGCGATCGGCTAATAGACCGGGGGCTCGACTATAAATCTTGCCCCAAGCATCATCCTGGCACTAATTTCATCACAGGTTCTCGGCGTCTCGGATATTGCATTATATGAATCAGTTCCGAATTATGTCTTTGGTCAATAGTTGGGTTGCCCGGCTCCTGTGTTTGCCCTCCTACGCTCCACATTGTTTGGCTAGGAGGGTAAACGGAGAACCACTGCGATTGTACTTCTAGCTCGCCTGGTTAAGTACCTCAGTGGAGAAAGCCGAAAACTGACTGTCATAATAAGCGAGAACTGGTCGGCGATCCGATGACAAGTGCTAAACTAAAAATCGATGGAGGTTATTCCGTGTCAAACGAAGGGTTCGCTGTCACAGGAACCAAGTGATAATGGCATCAACCTCGGTACTGGGGGCTAGTTACTAGCCCCCACAGTCAAGCTCCTATGGCTAAGTGAAAGCACTAAAGCCGCATAGTCTGATTGCCTTGTTTGCCTTACACACAACCTCCTCCGGGCACCGAGACGTCGGCTAAGGGTAAAGGTGTTAAGGAAAAACACCCCATGCAGTATCTGCAAGGGGGTTGAAGCCGACGACTGGTAACTTTCAGTTTAAAATGGCCGCATAGGAGTCAAAATAAACACACAAGGCATTATAAGCCGACCAGTTGCATTGTAAAGCACAAATGTTCCAACTTTTTTGGATACAAGAAACTAAATTCATTCATAAATTACATCTTTCAAGCACTGGGCCTCTATCGCCCGAGGACCATCCATCACAACGGGAAAGTACTGCTCGGGGCGCATGTGCTCCTTCCCAGGGGGAGGTGGTCCGGTGGCCACCTCGGTCGGCTTGATCTTCGGCCAATGTACCAAGGTCTTGCCGAAGGCCATCCGAGCTCCCTCAATGCATACGGAGCGCTTCCAGAAATCGATCCGGGGCGTGGCGTCGCACAACTTCTGCACCAAGCCAAAGTAGCTGCTTGGCAGCGGCTCTGAAGGCCACAATTTGATGCAGAGGTCCTTCATCACCGGCTCCGCCATCCGATGCAACTCCATCAGCTGCTTCAGCTGGTTGTTGAGGAGCGGAGGGTGTTCGGCTGCTTGAAACTGCGCCCAAAACAGCCTCTGCTCGGTATGACCCTCTTGGGACGCAAAGTACTTAGCCACGTCTGATGCACTCCTCGGGAGGTCCGCAAAAGCGCCTGGGGAACGCCACACTCGCATGAGCAAAGCGAACCTGTTACCACCAAAGACACTTTGCAGTAAGTACGGCTTACCATCCGCAATAAGTTTGACTTGGCGGAGTTCCTCCTGGTAGCCCCGCTCCTTTGTCCGCGCTTCCTTAGCCGCCAACCTCAGTAAGGTTAGCTCGGTGGCCTGATCCTTATTCTTTTGCTCAAGGACCTCACATTTTGTGATGGCGTCCTTGAGCTCTTGTTGCACCTCAGACACCCTGGCCTCATGCTTCTGGCTCACGATGTCCACCGCGGCCAGTTCGATGGCTGCCTTTTCGGCCGCAACCCTCTGCTCCGTAGCTTCCTGCCGAGCTTTCTTAAGCTCGGCCTTGAGGTTTTCAACCTCGGCGGTGGCAGCTGCAGCAATGTCAGTTGCATTTCGTTTGGATTAACTTCCTACCTTTAATAAATAACTGTTGTATTAACCAGTTTAGCTTGGACTTACCTTGCGTCTCGTCAAAACGCTTCTTCAGCAGATCAAGGTCGTCCTCGGAGCTCTTGAGCTTTTGGTTCAGCTCGGCCAGCTCCTCGGCGTTGGCAGCTGCCGCCAAGGACGACGCCTACGCATCAGACCAAGCACATTAGATTCCCGAGTTATTGATTTTTGATCCCCTGACCGGCTTTCTCAATCCGGCCAGAGTCTCGGGGGCTACAACTCATTTTGCGATCATCTATATCTTCAAGGTATTCGACCCCCGCATGAGTTTTTCAAACTCACACAGGGCTCGGGGGCTACTTTGTATGAGGTTGCATGATCATATAAAAGAAAATTTCGAAGGAAAAGTCATTACGTGGCCTACCTTGAAGCCTGTCAGAAGGCCGCTGAAGGCCTCCTTCAGTCCGTTGTCCACGTACCGAAGAGTTTGCAAAACTGTGCCCATCAGGGCACGGTGCTCTTCGGCGATAGAGGAGCTTGTTAAAGCTTCCTCCATCTCATCCGGCCACTGATACATCTCCAACGTATCTATAATTTATGAAGTATGCATGCCATATTTATAACAATTATATATGGTTTTGGTATGATTTGATTAGAACTAACCCGGACTGACGCTGTTTTCAGCAGAACTACCGTGGTGTTGTTTTTTGTGCAGAAATAAAAGTTCTCCAAATGCAGCGAAACTTGTTGACGATTTTTTTGGAACAAAAGAGAACCAGGAAGCTTCGTGGGAGGACCAGAAGAGCCACGAGGTGCCCACGAGGCACCAGGGCGCGCCAGCGGGGGTATGGCGCCGTGGTGCCTCGTGGGCCCATCTTAGCCCATCTTCGCGTGATTCCAATGCCAAAAAATCCTATAAATAGAGAAACCCCCAGAAATAACCCTAGAACTTCGACTCCGCCGCCGCAAGCCTCTATACCTTCAAAATACCATCTGGAGCCCTTTTCCGGCACCATGCCGGAGGGGGGAATCATCACCGGAGTCCATCTTCATCATCCCGGCGGTCTCCATGACGAGGAGGGAGTAGTTCACCCTCGAGGCTAGGGGTATGTACAAGTAGCTATGTGTTTGATCTCTCTCTCGTGTTCTTGATTTGGCACGATCTTGATGTACCGCGAGCTTTGTTAATATAGTTGGATCATATGGTGTTTCTCCCTCTCTATCTTGTTGTGATGAATTGAGTTTTTACCTTTGAGGTTTCACTATTATCGGATTGAATATTTTTATGGATTTGAGAACACTTGATGTATGTCTTGCATATGAATACCCGTGGTGACAATGGGGTATTATATTGATTCACTTGATATATGTTTTGGCACTCAACTCGCGGATTCCCGAGGTGACATTGGGGTAATCTATGCATAGGGGTTGATGCACGTTTTCGTCCTACTTTCTTAGGTAGAAATCTTAGGGCACTCTTTGAAGTTCTTTGTGTTGGATTGAATATTATGAATCTGAAGTTGTTTGATGCATATCGTATAATCAACTCACGGATACTTGTGGTGACATTGGAGTATCTAGGTGACACTAGAGTTGGTTGATGTGTATCAAATGGTGTTATTTTAGTACGAACTCTAGGGCTGTTTGTGACACTTATAGGAAGAGCTCAATAGATTGATCGGAAAGGATAACTTTGAGGTGGTTTCGTACCCTACAAACAATTTCATCTTATCTTCTCCACTTGATAAGAAATTTGGAGTGATTCTTTATCGCACGTTGAGGGATTGTTATATGATTCAACTATGTTAGCACTGTTGAGAGATTGCACTAGTGAAAGTATGAACCCTAGGCCTTGTTTCTAAGCATTGCAATACGTTTGTGCTCCGTTTTATCGCTTGCTACTTTGCTGTTTTTTTAATTTCAGATTACAAAAACCTATATCTACAATCCATACTACACTTGTATCACCATCTCTTCGCCGAACTAGTGCATCTATACAATTTACCATTGTATTGGGTGTGTTGGGGACACTAGAGATTTCTTGTATTTGGTTGCAGGGTTGTTTGAGAGAGACCATCTTCATCCTACGCCTCCCACGGATTGATAAACCTTAGGTCATCCACTTGAGGGAAAATTGCAACTGTCCTACAAAACTCTGCGCTTGGAGGCCCAACACGAGTCTACAAGAATAAGTTGTGTAGTAGACATCAAGCTCTTTTCTGGCGCCGTTGCCGGGGAGGTGAGTGCTTGAAGGTATATCTTTAGATCTTGCAATCGAATCTTTTAGTTTCTTGTTTTATCACTAGTTTGGTTTATAAAAGAAAACTACTAAAAAATGGAATTGAGGTTGCCTTATATTATTCATCTTTATAATGTCTTTCTTGAAAATAAGGATTCCGATAATTGTGCTCAATTGTTATAGGAAGAATTTAATAAAATGTTTAACGTGAGTCCTTTGAATGATGAGCATGATTGCAATGTTGTTAGTATGCTTTCTTTGATTATCCATGATGCTAATGATATGCAAAGCCACAAGCTTGGGGATGATATGTTTGATGAAGATGATATTTTTAGTCCCCGAAGTTTCGATGATCAAATTTATTATGATGAAAGCATGCCTCCTATTTATGATGATTATATTGATGAAAGTGGGTTTGGAAGAGTGTCAACTCTACGTACTAATTATCCCACTATTTTGGAGGGTGTTGAATCTTATGGCAATAATTATGAAAGTGGATTTGGAGAGGTCATAACTTTATTTAATGATGAATCCACTATTTTGGAAGAGGTTTCAATTGATTATGACAACAAAGTTGCTATATATGATGATTATTGTGATGAAATGTATGATATAATGAATAATGATAACTATGAAACTTGTCATCATGATTTTAATTTTCAATTGGATTATGCCAATCAAGTATCTCATGATAGTTATTTCATTGAGTTTGCTCCCACTATTATGAATGAGAAGAAAATTGCTTAGGTGGAGAGTAGTAAAAAATTTATGCTTGTGGATCATGAAAAGAATGCTTTATGTGATAAATATATTGTTGAATTCATTCATGATGCTACTAAAAATTATTATGAGAGAGGATCATATGCTTGTAGGTGTTGCAATAATATCAAGTTTCCTCTCTATGCGTTGAAAGTTTTGAAGTCATGCTTGTTTTGCCTTCCTATGCTAGTTGATTCTTGCTCCCATAAATTATTTTCTCACAAAATCCCTATGCATAGGAAGTGGGTTAGGCTTAAATTTTCTTGTCATATGATTCATGATGCTCTCTTTGTGTTTCAATTCTTTACTTTTATGCGAGCATCATTGAAATCATCATGCCTAGCTAAAAAGGCATTAAATAAAAGCGCTTGTTGGGAGACAACCCAATATTTATACCTACTTTTTTTTGTGTTCACATGATTAGGCTACTGTATTAGTCATGTTTTATATGTTTTCTTTCAATAATGTGCCAAGTAAAGCCTTTGGGATAGTGTGGATACTTGTTGATTCGATTCTGTGCAAAAACAGAAACTTTTGCGTCCAGTGCTGGAATTTCTATTCTGTACTGGAGCATGATAAAATTCTGGAATTTTTACAAAGCATTGGGTTACAAATTGTTTACGTTTTCCGAATTTTTCAGAATTTTTGGAGGTACATAAGTTTTCTTTTTAAATCGCTCACTACATGCTATTCTGTTTTTGACAGATTCTTTTTTCGGTGCATAGTTTGCTTGTTTTAGTGTTTCCATAGCTTATATTGAGTAATATAAATTGTGGAAATGATAGAATACAGTAGGAATTATGTGAGAAAAATTATGAAACTTGTCTTGACAGTACCTAAGTGGATGATTTATTTCTATCATACTAACCTATCTCACAAGAGCCGTTAAGTTTTATGTGATTGAAGTTTTCATGTTTTGGGTGAGATATCGATATGAAGAGAATAAGGAGTGGCAAGACCCTAAGCTTGGTGATTCCCAAGTCACCCCAAGGTAATACTCAAGGAAGACTCAAGCGTCTAAGCTTGGGGATGCCCCGGAAGGCATCCCCTCTTTCGTCTTCAACATTATCGGTAACCTTACTTGGACCTATATTTTTATTCGTCACATGATATGTGTTTTGCTTGGAGCATCATTTAATTTTGTTTAGATTTTCTTGATATTATCAATAATCATTTTTTGTATCTTTTAGTTCAATAAAATGCCAATTATAGCCTTTACCATGCTCAGTTTGCAAGGTTATGTGTTGCTGTTTGAAAACAGAAAGTTTTCTGTTATGTCCAGAATATTCCTGAATAGCCAGAACATGATAAAAATCTGAAATGTTTACACAGTAAGCATGCATGAGTTCTCTGTCACGTGGTAATTTTTCAGAATTTTTGGAGTTAGGGAAGTATGAATTCTTATTCACCCTTTACAGACTGTTCTATTTAGACAGATTTCGGTTATAGTTGCATTGTTTGCATATGTTGCTTGTTTAATGTTTCTATTTGTGGATAGGAGTATTAAATATGAGAGGCATTTAGTACGCAATGTTTAATTATAATTTTAGTGATTTGTTACAGTAGAGAATGTTAAGGTTTTGAGTTGATTTATACTAACTTATCTCACGAGTTCTTGTTGAGTTTTGTGTGGATGAAGTTTTTAAGATTTAGGAGAAACCATGGTATGAGAGGAATTAAGGAGACACAAGAGCTCAAGCTTGGGGATGACCAAGGCACCCCAAGATAACATTCCAAGAAGTCTCAAGCAACTAAGCTTGGGGATGCCCCGGTAGGCATCCCACCTTTCTGCATCAACAATTATCGGATAGTCTTGGTTGAGCCTAAGTTTTTGCTTCTTCACATGAGATGTGCTATTCTTGGAATGTCATTTTATTTTGTTTTATTTGCTGTTTGAATAAAATACTTAAGATCTGAAATTTTTAAATGAGAGAGAGTCCTCACATAGCTACCTATTTACTTAACTACTCATTTGGTTTTCACTTATATCTTTTTGGAGTAGTTTGTCATTTACTCTTGTTCTTCACTTATATCCTATGAGTAAATTGTTTAATGAATTGAATATCATAAAGTTGAAATTATATGTGCTTCATATGCTTGTATCATGTCTAGTAGTAGCTTCACATTTGGGTTAGAAAGTGAAATCTATTGAAGCTTGACAATCAAAATATTGGTCATACAAGCAATTCATGAATGATTAGTATAAAGAAGAGAACTTTCACATATAAATATATTATCTTGGACATCTTTTATGATTGTGAATACCCATTAATTATTTTCAAAATCGAGCAAATTAGTTGAAGTTGGACAAGGAAGACAACGTAATGAGTTATGTTTGGGTATATTTGCATAGAAGTTAGATTGTTATGGATCCTCCAACATGTGGTGCTTGCTTAGGATCTTTTGCTAGCCAAAAATTCGTACTAAGTAGAGATACTACTTGTGCATCCAAAAACCCTTAAACCCAGTTTGTTCCCATGAGTGTCCACCATATCTACCTATGGATTGAATAAGATCCTTCAAGTAAGTTGTCATCGGTGCAAAAAGCAATAAAAATTGTTCCTAAAATATGTATGATCTTTTATTGCAAGGGAAAATAAGCGTTGTATGAACTTGTGATGGTAAAGAAATAAAAGCGACGGACTGCATAATAAAGGTTGATATCACAAGGAGCAATATAACGTGACGTTCCTTTGCATTAAGAGCTTGCACATCCAAAAATAAAAAGCGCATGACAACCTATGCTTCCCTTTGCGAAGGGCCTATCTTTTACTTTATGTATTTACTTTCATGCAAGAGTCAATAGTATTACTTATCATTTCAACCTTAATTATTCTCTAGTTGGCAAGCATCATGTGGTGGGGAAACATCCAGGCACATATGGCCAGTCAAATATATTTGATCATGAATTATTATTGCTGACAATTATCTCTATGATAAATAAGTTGGGAGGCGAAACATTAAGCCCCTATCTTTCTCTGTGTTCGATGTATGCTATTTGTTCTAAAAATATGCTTTGAGTACCAGTAATCATAGAAGACTATATGATAATTGAGTATGTGGAGCTTTTACTTAGACTTTGTTGAAATTAAGTTGAATTACAATTGTTTGGTGACTAAGAACATAGGTTGTTAAGTTTCAAGAGAATGCATTGTTTGAACCATAACATGTGAATTGATTGCTATTTTATCATGATGAGTTTTATGAGAAAGAGTTGCTGTTATGATGCTAGGAAAAATGATTGAAATTATCATTGATCAAACTTATGCACTATGCTAGCATTCACACTTCATAAATTATTTCTTTTATCATTTACCTACTCGAGGACGAGCAGGAATTACGCTTGGGGATGCTGATACGTCTCCAACGTATCTATAATTTATGAAGTATTCATGCCATATTTATAACAATTCTATATGGTTTTGGTATGATTTGATTAGAACTAACCCGGACTGACGCTGTTTTCAACAGAACTACCGTGGTGTTGTTTTTTGTGCAGAAATAAAAGTTCTCCAAATGCAGCGAAACTTGTTGACGATTTTTTTGGAACAAAAGAGAACCAGGAAGCTTCGTGGGAGGACCAGAAGAGCCACGAGGTGCCCACGAGGCACCAGGGCGCGCCAGGGGGGGTATGGCGCCGTGGTGCCTCGTGGGCCCATCTTAGCCCATCTTCGCGTGACTCCAACGCCAAAAAATCCTATAAATAGATAAACCCCCAGAAATAACCCTAGAACTTCGACTCCGCCGTCGCAAGCCTCTATACCTTCAAAATACCATCTGGAGCCCTTTCCCGGCACCCTGCCGGGGGGGGGGATCATCACCGGAGGCCATCTTCATCATCCCGGCGGTCTCCATAACGAGGAGGGAGTAGTTCACCCTCGAGGCTAGGGGTATGTACAAGTAGCTATGTGTTTGATCTCTCTCTCGTGTTCTTGATTTGGCACGATCTTGATGTACCGGAAGCTTTGTTAATATAGTTGGATCATATGGTGTTTCTCCCTCTCTATCTTGTTGTGATGAATTGAGTTTTTACCTTTGAGGTTTCACTATTATCGGATTGAATATTTTTATGGATTTGAGAACACTTGATGTATGTCTTGCATATGAATACCCGTGGTGACAATGGGGTATTATATTGATTCACTTGATATATGTTTTGGCACTCAACTCGCGGATTCCCGAGGTGACATTGGGGTAATCTATGCATAGGGGTTGATGCATGTTTTCGTCCTACTTTCTCCGGTAGAAATCTTGGGGCACTCTTTGAAGTTCTTTGTGTTGGATTGAATATTATGAATCTGAAGTTGTTTGATGCATATCGTATAATCAACTCACGGATATTTGTGGTGACATTGGAGTATCTAGGTGACATTAGAGTTGGTTGATGTGTATCATATGGTGTTATTTTAGTACGAACTCTAGGGCTGTTTGTGACACTTATAGGAAGAGCTCAATAGATTGATCGGAAAGGATAACTTTGAGGTGGTTTCGTACCCTACAAACAATTTCATCTTATGTTCTCCGCTTGATAAGAACTTTGGAGTGATTCTTTATCGCACGTTGAGGGATTGTTATATGATTCAACTATGTTAGCACTGTTGAGAGATTGCACTAGTGAAAGTATGAACCCTAGTCCTTGTTTCTAAGCATTGCAATATCGTTTGTGCTCCATTTTATCACTTGCTACCTTGCTGTTCTTTTATTTTCAGATTACAAAAACCTATATCTACAATCCATTGTACTGGGTGTGTTGGGGACACTAGAAATTTCTTGTATTTGGTTGCAGGGTTGTTTGAGAGAGACCATCTTCATCCTACGCCTCCCACGGATTGATAAACCTTAGGTCATCCACTTGAGGCAAAATTGCAACTGTCCTACAAAACTCTGCGCTTGGAGGCCCAACACGAGTCTACAAGAATAAGTTGTGTAGTAGACATCAGCCACCTAGTCGAGGCTCGCCCTGGAGCGGGAGGGGGTGGCGGGGACGTTTCGGCCCCTCCCCCTGTGGAGACGGGGATGGTCGGCTCCTGGTGCCTTAACGGCTCCGGAACCGCCTTTGAGGAGAGCTCGGATGGCATGGGCTCCCCCCCCCCTCTTTGTTCGCCAGAAGGGTTCCTCCCTCCTGGTCTTCGGTGGCCGAGGTATGCACGTCGGCCATAATGACGTCGGCCCCTTCTTCTGTGTTCGACACAGGAGAGGCCCTCCTTGACAGAACCTCCCCGGCCTCCTCAACGACCGGGGAAGCGATGCGTGCGATTCGGTCCCGCTCTCCGCCAGCACGGCTGGCGGAGAGTCCCCTTCTGAGACCTGATCCGTAGGAAGGTCGCACGGTGGGCTGCAGTATTAAAGGCAAGCGCGCGATCAATAACGGGCTTAGTTCGGCCAAAAGTGGATAGGTGCATCTTAAGATACATACCTTTGGGCCCGCGGCTTCACCCTGCGGGTCTTCTGGGGAACCTCGTCGGAGGCCTCAGAGTGCTCGGCAGAAGCCGAGCTGTCGTCGGACAAGATCACCTTGGCCCTGCGTGGCCTTTTCGGGGCGAAAGGAGGCTGGTTCTCCTCAGCGCCTTCGGACGCAGCCCTCTTCCTTGTTCCGGAAGAGACGCCTTCCTCCCCACCCTCTTCCTGTCCCTTCTCCCCCTCAAGGGCAGAGGGGGCATGGGTGTCCCCGGATCTACTGTCCGGATGTCCTCGAGAGCGGAGACCTTCTCTGGTCTCCTTCTTCTTCTCTTTCTTCTTCTCCTTCTTCTCCGGCGCCTCATACGGCGCCTCGGCCAACATGGCCGTCAGCAAGGCTGTCCTGGGGCCCTCGGGCAGCGGGACCGGGCAGTTGATTCGCTCGGCCCTCTTCAGCCAGCTCTGTGGATGGGAGAAAAGAGAGTTGAGTACGTTATCAAAAAGGAACATCCGAACATAAGAGTAAAACTTATCATACCTCGCGAGGGGGGGTTTCGGCGTCGAGGACAATGTCTTCCTCCTCGGCCGGCCACCCCTTCTGCGACTTGAATAGCACTTTCCACAGCTGGGCATGGGTAGTGGGGAAGAAGCTGAGCACGGTGGCGGGGTCTTCGGGTTTGTAGGCTCACATGGGGGAGGCCCGGTCTTGAAAAGGGAGGATGCGGCGGCGGAGCATAATCTGAATCACATTGGGCAATTCCACCCTCTGCTCGATCATCCGGGATATTCGGCTCTGCAGCAGCTCCACCTCCTCGGCTGACCCCCAGTCTAGGCCCTTCTTGGTCCAAGAAACAAGCCTCGTGGAGGGTCCGGATCTGAAGGCTGGCATCTCCGCCCAATCCGCGTCTCGCGGCTCTGTGATGTAAAACCACTCTTTCTGCCAGATCTTGACAGTTTCAATAAAGGTGCCCTCTGGCCACTCAACCCGGGGGAGCTTGCTTACCATCGCCCCCCACAGTCTGCCTGCTGGCCATCGATAATCTTCGGCTTGACGTTGAACACTTTCAACCACAAGCCGAAGTGTGGCTGGATCCGAAGAAAAGCCTCGCAGATGATGATGAAGGCCGATATATGCAGGAAGGAGTTCGGGGCTAGATCGTGAAAATCTATCCCGTAGAAAAACATCAAACCCCTAACAAAGGGGTGAAGGGGAAAACCTAGCCCCCGAATGAAGTGGGGGATGAACACTACCCTCTCACCGGGCTTCGGCGTGGGGATGACCTGGCCCTCCTCTGGAGCACGGTGAGCGACGTTGGCGGGGAGGTAACCCGCATCCTTCAGCTCCTGGATAGCGCTCTCCGTGACGATGGAGGCCTCCCACTTGCCCTTGGACCCAGAGCCGGCCATGACTGGACTGAGGGAATGGCCGGGGGAGTTCTTAGGGGGAAATGGATCTGGGTGCTAGAGCTCAGAAGATTGGGAAAGCAACGACGCGGGGGGGGGGGGAGTGAGAGCGTGCAGGGAAAATAGTGACCGCCTCCCTTTTATGGACCACCGTAAGACCAAGAGTCCTTTTGCTGCGCCGCATGCCTTGCCATTTCCCCGTATAATCGTGCCATTATGCGCGCGTGGGATATCACAAATCATTGATCATATCCCCTAAAAACAGGGCACGATCTCCATATTGATGGGACGCGCCAATGCAGAAACCGCCTCGAACCACGAATCGAGTTTTCATAAGTGGCTCGCGGTCGTGGCTGGTCATGACCCTTCGGCAAAAGTTGTCAGATGAGGTCGCTGTTCACACTTGTGCGACTGGCCTTCGGGGCTAAGTTATTTATGCACTTCGGAAACCGAAGCATAATCCGGGAAACATATGGTCGGAAATGGCCAAGCAATCTTCGAGGACTTGATCTAGAGAGATTGTGGGCCCGACACAAATACCACAGAAGGGAATGAACTGGTCTGCAAAGCCGATAATGTTCGGCATATACCTCGGCTTCGAAGACTAGTTCAGGGGCTACTGAGGGTGTCCCGGACTAAGGGTTCCTCACGCCACCGGCCTGTCTCTCATGGGCCGTATTCGTGGGCCGCTCTTGACTCATCGAAGGAAGGCCAAACTACAAGCGACCCCATACTCCAGAAGGAAACTTCCGAAGACTTGGCGTCTCCTCCAAGAAGAGTTTAGCGTAGCCGGCGTGTTTATCCCCAGGTAGCAACCGAACATGGTATTGAAGATCAAAGAGAGAGAAGAAGCCATCTAGCTACTAGCTATGGACCCGTAGGTCTATGGTAAACTACTCACACATCATCGGAAGGGCAGCAAGGTTGATGAAGAAGCCCTCCGTGATCGATTCCCCCTCCGACAGAGTACCGGAAAAGGCCTCCAGATGGGATCGCAGAAGAACAGAGGCTTGCGGCGGCGGAAAGGTTTTCTCTTCTGGCTCTCTGTTGGTTTTGGAATATTTGGGAATTTATAGCATTGGAATTAGGTCAAGAGGTGCCACGAGGGGCCCACAAGCCTGGGGGCACGCCCTACCCCCCTGGGCGTGCCCTCCAGGCTTGCCGCCTCCTCGTGGCTCTTCTGGTCTTCTCCCAAAGCTTCCTGGGTCACTTCTGGTCTAGAAAAATTAATCCAAAGTTTTTTTCTCGTTCGGACACTTTTGGATAATGATTTTCTGAAATGGCAAAAACAAGCAAAAAACAGCAACTGGCACTGGGCACTGGGTTAATAGGTTAGTCCCAAAAAATGATATATAATGGCATATAATTGCATATAAAACATCCAAGATTGATACTATAATAGCATGGAACAATCAAAAATTATAGATACGTTGGAGACGTATCAAGCATCGCCAAGCTTAATTCCTGCTCGTCCTCGAGTAGGTAAATGATAAAAACAGAATTTTTGATGTGGAATGCTACCTATCATGTTTCATCATGTAATCTCTCTTATGGTATGAATAATAAGATCCGAATGATTCAAAGCAATAGTCTATAATTTGATATAAAGACATCAATACTCAGGCATACTAATAAACAATCTTGTCTTTCAAAATAAAAATGCTAAAGAACGTTATCCCTATAAAATCAAATAATCCTCTCATGCTCCATCTTCTTAACACAAAGTATTTATCATGAACTACCCCGATGACAAGCCGAGCAATTGGTTCATACTTTTTAACGCGCTTCAGCTTTTTCAACTCCCACGCAATACATGAGCGCAAGCCATGGATATAGCACTATGGGTGGAATAGAGTGTGGTGGTAGAGATAAATAAGAGAAGTCAAAAATAAGAAGATAGTCTCACATCGACGAGGCTAATCAACGGGCTATGGAGATGCCCATCAATTGATGTCAATGCGAGGAGTAGGGATTGCCATGCAACGGATGCACTAAGACAAATAAGTGTATGAAAGCTCAACATGAAAACTAAGTGGGGGTGCATCCAACTTGCTTGCTCATGAAGACCTCGGGCATTTGAGGAAGCCCATCATCGGAATATACAACCCAAGTTCTATAATGCAAAATTCCCACTAGTATATGAAAGTGACAAAATAGGAGACTCTCTATATGAAAAACATGGTGCTACTCTGGAGCACAAGTGTGAAAAAAGGATAGTAACATTGCCCCTTCTCTCTTTTTCTCTCATTTTTTTCGTGGGCTCTTTTTGGCCTTTTTTTTATTTTCGTCCGGAGTCTCATCCTGACTTGTGGGGGAATCATTGTCTCCATCATCCTTTCCTCACTGGGACAATGCTCTAATAATGATGATCATCACACTTTTTTTTACTTACAACTCAATATTACAACTCGAGACTAGAAGAAAAATATGACTCTATATGAATGCCTCTGGCAATGTACCAGGATGTGCAATGATGCTAGCGTAACATGTATAAAAATGATGAACGGTGGTTGAGCCACAAATTCTATATCAGCTATATGATCATGCAAAGCAATATGACAATGACGATGTGTCATAAAAACGGAACGGTGGAAGTTGCATGGCAATATATCTCGGAATGGCTATGGAAATGCCATGATAGGGAGGTATGGTGGCTGTTTTGAGGAAGATATAAAGAGGCTTATGTATGATAGAGCGTATCATATCACGGGGTTTGGATGCACCGGCGAAGTTCGCACCAACTCTCGATGTGAGAAAGGGCAATGCACGGTACCGAAGAGGCTAGCAAATTGCGGAAGGGTGAGAGTGCGTATAATCCATGGACTCACATTAGTCATAAAGAACTCACATAATTATTGTGAAAGTTTATTAGCCCTCAAAGCAAAGTACTACTACGCATGCCCCTGGCGGGATAGATTGCTAGGACAAGTCCATCGCTCGTCCCCGACTGCCACTCATAAGGTAGACAATCACCAATAAATCATGCTCCAAGTTCTTAGCATAACAACAGATCATACGTGCATGCTTCGGGAATCACAAACCTTAACACCAATATTCTTACTAAATCACAATCATCTACTAATACCTCCCACATATTACCATCTTAATATTGCCAAACTATGACAAGGAATCAAACTTATCATATTCAGTGATCTACATGAAAGTTTTTATTATAATCCCTCTTGAATACCTATCATATCAGCACCAAATTCATAACCCGTGCATATTACCATTGGAATTCATTAGAATCTCAAAAAGATATAAGTGAAGCATGAGAGTGCAACTATTTCTTTAAAATATAACCACCGTCGTGCTCTAAAAGATATAAGTGAAGCACTAGAGCAACTACCTAGCTCAAAAGATATAAGTGAAGCACATAGAGTATTCTAACAAATCACGAATAATGTGTGTCCCTCTCAAGAAGGTGTGTTCAGTAAAGATGGTTGTGACAAACTAAAAAGCAAACAAAATCAAACAAACTATATCACAAGACGCTCCAAGTAAAACACATATCATGTGATGAATAAAAATATAGCTCCAAGTGAGTTACCGATAGATTGTAGACGAAAGAGGGGATGCCTTCCGGAGAATCCCCAGGCTTAGACGCTTGAGTATTTCTTGAATATTACCTTGGGGTGCCTTGGGCATCCCCAAGCTTAGGCTCTTGCCGCTCCTTATTCCTTTATCCATCGTAGTCTCACCCAAAACTTGAAAAGTTCAGCACTCAAAACTCAACAGAAACCTCGTGAGATCCGTTAGTATAACAAAAAAATCTTAAACTTTAGGTACTGTTGTAAATTGATTCATATTTAATATTGGAATAATGCTACTGTACTCCAACTTCTCCATGACTCATACCCCCCGATACGATCCATAGATTCATCAAAATAAGCAAACTATGCAACAAAAATAGAATCTGTCTAAAAAAGAACAGTCTGTAAAGATCTGAATTAATGTCATACTTCTGTCACTCCAAAAATTCTGAAAACTTAGTACAACGTGGGAAATTCATATTTCAATATTGTGTAAAAAAATTCAGAAGGTTCTGACGCTCCAGCAAAAAACCAAAATTCCAGCACTGGACACAAAAGTTTCTGTTTTCAAACAGCATCAATTATACTATCTTCCAAATCATCCCAAAGGCATTACTTGGCACAAACACTAATTAAAACATAAAAATACAATCATAACAGAAGCTATAATTGTGTAAACACTCAAGAACAGAAGTATTGGGTTGTCTCCCAACAAGCTCTTTCTTTATAGCCATTAAGATAGGCTTTGAGATTTTAATGATGCTCACATCAAAGACAAGAATTGAAGCACAAAGAGAGCATAATATAGCATGTAAGAAACATATTTAAGTCTAACATACTTACTATGCATAGGAATTTTATAATCAAACAAATTATCAAGACAAGAAGTATCTAGCATATGCAAGGAAGAAGAACGAAGCATTAACAATTTGAACTTCAAGAGAGGTAATTGAGTAACATGAAATATTCTACAACCATATTTCCCTCTCTCATAATAGTTACATGTAGTATCATAGTCAAATTAAACAATATATCTATCATATAAACTATTCTCTGCACGATCTGCATGCATAAATTTTTTATAATCTTCCAAGATAGTGGGATTAACATCAACTAAAGTCATGACCTCTCCAAACCCACTCTTATCCAAAAATTCATAAGATTGATAATTCTCCAATGTAGTGGGATTATTATTACCTAAAGTTGATGCTCTTCCAAACCCAATTTTAATAGTATTGCAAACATTATTATCAATAACATATTCATCATGAGGCTTAAATAAATTTTCAAGATCATAAGAAGCATTATCACCCCAACCGTGATCATTGCAATAAGTAGTGGACATAACAAAATTATCATCCCCAAGCTTGTAGTTTTGCATATTGTTAGCACAATTCAGATTAATAGAATTTATAGTAACATCATTGCAATCATGCTTTTCAATCAAGGAGCTATCATGAATCACTTTATAAATTTCTTCTTCTAACACTTCATCACAATTTTCAGATTCATGATTTTCAAGCAAAACTTCATAGAGAAAATCAAGAGCACTCAAATCACTAGCAATTGGTTCATTATAATTGGATATTTTGAAAAGATTAGCAAGTGGATGAGGATCCATAGTGATCTTAAATTTTTGTTTTACTTTCTGTTCTTGTGTGTTGACATGGCAATAAAAAGCAACCAAGCAAATACAATATTTTTGTGTTTTTGTAAAAAAAAATAGAAGTGGCGGAGATGAAAACTAGAGGCAAATGCAAATAGAAAGGCAAATAAAATAAATGCAAGTGGATAATAGTTTGTGTGAAGGTACTTGGTAATTTTGATGATGTCTCCCCGGCAATGGCGCCAGAAATTCTTCCTGCTACTTGTAGTCTGCGTTGGTATTTCCCCGAAGAGGAGAGGATGACGCAGTACAATAGAGATAAGAATTTCCCTTAGTTAAGAATCAAGGTTATCAATCCAGTAGGAGAACCAAGCAAAATTCCGTTAAGTGCACCTGCACACACAAGAGCAAACACTTGCACCCAACGCAAATAAGAGGGTTGTCAATCCTCTTAGCGGTTATTTGCAAGGATGAAATCTTATAGAGATAAATAGATAAACTAAAATACTAATTAAAATAAAAGTAAATAAATTGCAGCAAGGTATTTTTAGGTATTTTTATATATGATAAAGTAGACGCGGGGGGGATAGTTTTCACTAGAGGCTTCTCTCTCGAACACACAACATACGATGGGTAAACAAATTACTGTTGGGAAATTGATAGAAAACTAAATAATTATGACGGATTCATGGCAATGATCATGCATATAGGCATCACGTCCGAGACAAGTAGACAGACTCCTGCCTGCATCTACTACTATTACTCCACCCATCGACCGCTATCCAGCATGCATCTAGGGTATTAAGTATGAAACAGAGTAACGCCTTAAGAAAGATGACATGATGTAGACAAAGTAAACTCAAGCAATATGATTAAACCCCATCTTTTTATCCTTAATGGCAACAATACAAATACGTGTCATGTCCCCTTCTGCCACTGGGATTGAGTACCGCAAGATTGAACCCATCACAAAGCACCTCTCCCATTGCAAGACAAATCAATCTAGTAGGCCAAACTAAATCGATAGATCGGAGAGAAATACAAAGCTATAATAATCATGCATAAAAGAGTTCAGAGAAGACTCAAATATTTCTCATGAATAATCTAATTATAAACTCACAATTCATCGGATCCCAACAAACACACCGCAAAAGAAGATTACATCGGATAGAACTCCAAGAACATCGAGGAGAACATGGTATTGAAGATCAAAGAGAGAGAAGAAGCCATCTAGCTACTAGCTATGGACCCGTAGGTCTGTGGTAAACTACTCACACATCATTGAAAGGGCAGCAAGGTTGATGAAGAAGCCCTCCGTGATCGATTCCCCCTCCGGCAGAGTACCGGAAAAGGCCTCCAGATGGGATCGCGGAAGAACAGAGGCTTGCGGCGGCGGAAAGGTTTTCTCTTCTGGCTCTCTATTGGTTTTGGAATATTTGGGAATTTATAGTGTTGGAATTAGGTCAAGAGGTGCCACGAGGGGCCCACAAGCCTAGGGGGCGCGCCCTACCCCCCTGGGCGCGCCCTCCAGGCTTGCCGCCTCCTCATGGCTCTTCTGGTCTTCTCCCGAAGCTTCCTGGGTCTCTTCTAGTCCAGAAAACTTAATCCAAAGTTTTTTTCTCGTTTGGACACTTTTGGATAATGATTTTTTTGAAAAGGCAAAAACAAGCAGAAAACAACAACTGGCACTGGGTTAATAGGTTAGTCCCAAAAAATGATATATAATGGCATATAATTGCATATAAAACATCCAAGATTGATACTATAATAACAAGGAACAATCAAAAATTATAGATATGTTGGAGACGTATCAAGCATCCCCAAGATTAATTCCTACTTGTCCTCGAGTAGGTAAATGATAAAAACAGAATTTTTGATGTGGAATGCTACCTATCATGTTTCATCATGTAATCTCTCTTACCGTATGAATAATAAGATCCGAATGATTCAAAGCAATAGTCTATAATTTGATATAAAGACATCAATACTCAGGCATACTAATAAATAATCTTGTCTTTCAAAATAAAAATGCTAAAGGACGTTATCCCTACAAAATCATATAATCCTGTCATGCTCCATCTTCTTAACACAAAGTATTTATCATGAACTACCCCGATGACAAGCCGAGCAATTGGTTCATACTTTTTAACGCGCTTCAGCTTTTTCAACTCCCACGCAATACATGAGCGCAAGCCATGGATATAGCACTATGGGTGGAATAGAGTGTGGTGGTAGATATAAATAAGAGAAGTCAAAAATAAGAAGATAGTCTCACATCGATGAGGCTAATCAACGGGCTATGGAGATGCCCATCAATTGATGTCAATGCGAGGAGTAGGGATTGCCATGCAACGGATGCACTAAGAGCTATAAGTGTATGAAAGCTCAACATGAAAACTAAGTGGGTGTGCATCCAACTTGCTTGCTCATGAAGACCTCGGGCATTTGAGGAAGCCCATCATCAGAATATACAACCCAAGTTCTATAATGAAAAATTCCAAGTAGTATATGAAAGTGACAAAATAGGAGACTCTCTATATGATAAACATGGTGCTACTCTGAAGCACAAGTGTGAAAAAGGGATAGTAACATTGCCCCTTCTCTCTTTTTCTCTCATTTTTTTGTGGGCTCTTTTTGGCCTTTTTTTTATTTTCGTCCGGAGTCTCATCCCGACTTGTGGGGGAATCATGGTCTTCATCATCCTTTCCTCACTGGGACAATGCTCTAATAATAATGATCATCACACTTTTATTTACTTACAACTCAATATTACAACTCGATACTAGAACAAAAATATGACTCCATATGAATGCCTCTGGCAGTGTACCAGGATGTGCAATGATGCTAGCGTAACATGTATAAAAATGATGAACAGCGGTTGAGCCACAAATACTATGTCAGCTATATGATCATGCAAAGCAATATGACAATGAAGATGTGTGTCATAAAAACGGAACGGTGGAAATTGCATGGCAATATATCTCGGAATGGCTATGGAAATGCCATGATAGGTAGGTATGGTGGCTGTTTTGAGGAAGATATAAAGAGGCTTATGTCTGATAGAGTGTATCATATCACGGGGTTTGGATGCACCGTCGAAGTTTTCACCAACTCTCGATGTGAGAAAGGGCAATGCACGGTACCGAAGAGGCTAGCAAATTGCGGAAGGGTGAGAGTGTGTATAATCCATGGACTCACTTTAGTCATAAAAAACTCAAATACTTATTGTGAAAGTTTATTAGCCCTCGAAGCAAAGTACTACTATGCATGCCCATAGAAGGATAGATTGGTAGAACAAGTCCATCGCTCGTCCCCGACCGCCACTCATAAGGTAGACAATCACCAATAAATCATGCTCCAACTTCTTAGCATAACGACAGATCATACGTGCATGCTTCGGGAATTACTAACCTTAACACCAATATTCTTACTAAACCACAATCATCTACTAATACCTCCCACATATTACCATATTAATATTGCAAAACTATTACAAGGAATCAAACTTATCATATTCAGTGATCTACATGAAAGTTTTTATTATATCCCTCTTGAATACCTATCATATCAGGACCAAATTCATAACCCGTGCATATTACCATTGTTATTCATTAGACTCTCAAAAAGATATAAGTGAAGCATGAGAGTGCAACTATTTCTTTAAAATATAACCACCGCCGTGCTCTGAAAGATATAAGTGAAGCACTAGAGCAACTGCCTAGCTCAAAAGATATAAGTGAAGCACATAGAGTATTCTAACAAATCATGAATAATGTCTGTCCCTATCAAAAAGGTGTGTTCAACAAAGATGATTGTTATAAACTAAAAAGCAAACAAACTATATCACAAGACGCTCCAAGTAAAACACATATCATGTGATTAACAAAAATATAGCTCCAAGTGAGTTACCGATAGATTGTAGACGAAAGAGGGGATGCCTTTCGGGGCATCCCCAAGCTTAGACGCTTGAGACTTCCTTGAATATTACCTTGGGGTGCCTTGGGCATCCCCAAGCTTAGGCTCTTGCCGCTCCTTATTCCTTTATCCATCGTAGTCTCACCCAAAACTTGAAAACTTCAGCACACAAAACTCAACAGAAACCTCGTGAGATCCGTTAGTATAACAAACAAATCTTAAACTTTATGTACTGTTGTAAATTGATTCATATTTAATATTGGCATAATGCTACTGTACTCCAACTTCTCCATGACTCATACCCCCCTATACGATCCATAGATTCATCAAAATAAGCAAACTATGCAACAAAAACAGAATCTGTCTAAAACAGAACAGTCTATAAAGATCTGAATTAACGTCATTCTTCTGTAAATCCAAAAATTCTGAAAACTTAGTACAACATGGGAAATTCATATATCAATATTGTGTAAAAAATTCAGAAGGTTTTGACGCTCCAGTAAAAAACCAAAATTCTAGAACTGGACACAAAAGTTTCTGTTTTCAAACAGCATCAATTATACTATCTTCCAAATCATCCCAAAGGCATTACTTGGCACAAACACTAATTAAAACATAAAAATTCAATCATAATAGAAGCTATAATTGTGTAAACACTCAAGAATAGAAGTATTGGGTTCTCTCCCAACAAGCTCTTTCTTTATAGCCATTAAGATAGGCTTTGAGATTTTAATGATGCTCACATCAAAGACAAGAATTGAAGCACAAAGAGAGCATCATATAGTATGTAAGAAACATATTTAAGTCTAACATACTTCCTATTCATAGGCATTTTATAAGCAAACAAATTATCAAGACAAGAAGTATCTAGCATATGCAAGGAAGAAGAACGAAGCATTAACAATTTGAACTTCAAGAGAGGTAGTTGAGTAACATGAAAAATTCTACAACCATATTTCCCTCTCTCATAATAGTTACATGTACGATCATAGTCAAATTCAAAAATATAGCTATCATATAAAATATTCTCTTCACGATCCGCATGCATAAAAGTTTTATAATCTTCCAAGATAGTGGGATTAACATCAACTAAAGTCATGACCTCTCCAAACCCACTCTTATCCAAAAATTCATAAGATTGATAATTCTCCAAAGTAGTGGGATCATTATTACCTAAAGTTAACGCTCTTCCAAACCCACTTTTAATAGTATTGCAAACCTTATTATCAATAACATATTCATCATGAGGCTTAAATAAAATTTCAAGATCATAAGAAGCATTATCACCCCAACCGTGATCATTGCAATAAGTAGTGGACATAACAAAATTATCATCCCAAGCTTGTAGTTTTGCATATTGTTAGCACAATTCACATTAATAGAATTTATTGTAACATTATTGCAATCATGCTTTTCAAAAAAGGAGCTATCATGAATCACTATATAAATTTCTTCTTCTAACACTTCATCACAATTTTTAGATTCATTATTTTCAAGCAAAACTTCAAAGAGAAAATCAAGAGCACTTAAATCACTAGCAATTGGTTCATTATAATTGGATCTTTTGAAAAGATTAGCAAGTGGATGAGCATCCATAGTGATCTTAAATTTTTGTTTTACTTTCTGTTCTTGTGTGTTGACATGGCAATAAAAGCAAGCAAGCAGATAAAATATTTTTGTGTTTTTGTAAAAAAAATTAGAAGTGGCGGCGATGAAAACTAGAGGCGAATGCAAATAAAAAGGCAAATAAAATAAATGCAAGTGGATGATAGTTTTTGCGAAGGTACTTGGTAATTTTGATGATGTCTCCCCGGCAATGGCACCAGAAATTCTTCCTGCTACTTGTAGTCTGCGTTGGTATTTCCCCGAAGAGGAGAGGATGATGCAGTATAGTAGAGATAAGTATTTCCCTCAGTTCAGAACCAAGGTTATCAATCCAGTAGGAGAACCAAGCAAAATTCCGTTAAGCGCGCCTGCACACACAAGAGCAAACACTTGCACCCAACGCAAATAAGAGGGTTGTCAATCCTCTTAGCGGTTATTTGCAAGGATTAAATCTTATAGAGATAAATAGATAAAATAAAATAATAATTAAAATAAAAGTAAATAAATTGCAGCAAGGTATTTTTAGTTTTTTTATATATGATAAAGTAGACCCGGGGGCCATAGTTTTCACTAGAGGCTTCTCTCTGGAACACACAGGATACGGTGGGTAAACAAATTACTGTTGGGCAATTGATAGAAAAGCAAATAATTATGATGGATTCATGGCAATGATCATGTATATAGGCATCACGTCCGAGACAAGTAGACCGACTCCTGCCTGCATCTACTACTATTAGTCCACCCATCGACCGCTATCCAGCATGCATCTAGGGTATTAAGTATGAAACAGAGTAACGCCTTAAGCAAGATGACATGATGTAGACAAAGTAAACTCATGCAATATGATTAAACCCCATCTTTTTATCATTAATGGCAACAATACAAATATGTGTCATGTCCCCTTCTGCCACTGGGATTGAGCACCGCAAGATTGAACCCATCACAAAGCACCTCTCCCATTGCAAGACAAATCAATCTAGTAGGCCAAACTAAATCGATAGATCGGAGAGAAATACAAAGCTATAATAATCATGCATAAAAGAGTTCAGAGAAGACTCAAATATTTCTCATGAATAATCTGATCATAAACTCACAATTCATCGGATCCCAACAAACACACCGCAAAAGAAGATTACATCGGATAGAACTCCAAGAAAATCGAGGAGAACATGGTATTGAAGATCAAAGAGAGAGAAGAAGCCATCTAGCTACTAGCTATGGACCTGTAGGTCTGTGGTAAACTACTCACACATCATCGGAAGGGCAGCAAGGTTGATGAAGAAGCCCTCCGTGATCGATTCTCCCTCCGGCAAAGTACCGGAAAAGGCCTTCAGATGGGATCACGGAAGAACAGAGGCTTGCGGCGGTGGAAAGGTTTTCTCTTCTGGCTCTCTATTGGTTTTGGAATATTTGGGCATTTATAGCGTTGGAATTAGGTCAAGAGGTGCCACGAGGGGCCCACAATCCTAGGGGGCGCGCCCTACCCCCCTGGGCGCGCCCTCCAGGCTTGCCGCCTCCTCGTGGCTCTTCTGGTCTTCTCCCGAAGCTTCCTGGGTCTCTTCTAGTCCAGAAAACTTAATCCATAGTTTTTTTTCTCGTTTGGACACTTTTTGATAATGATTTTCTGAAAAGGCAGAAACAAGCAGAAAACAGCAACTGGCACTAGGCACTGGGTTAATAGGTTAGTCCCAAAAAATGATATATAATGGCATAAAATTGAATATAAAACATCCAAGATTGATACTATAATAGCATGGAACAATAAAAAATTATAGATACGTTGGAGACGTATCAGACGGCGTGGAATCGGGTGAAGGCGGTTCGTCCGAGGAGCGCATGATAACCGCTACGAAAGGGTACGATGTCGAAGATTAACTCTTCACTACGGAAGTTATCCGGAGTGCCGAAGACCACGTACAAGGTGATGCTGCCCGAGCATTGCATTTTAACTCATGGTATAATTCCTTTAAAGGTGGTAGTACTGGGCTTGATTCTGGCTGGATCCATATGCATTTTCTTGATGGTGTCGGTATATATCAAGTTGACACTGCTACCCCCGTCCATGAGGACTCGTGTTAGGTGAAAGCTGTCCACTATGGGGTCAAGTAACATGGCCGCGGTGCCTCCATGACGGATGCTCGTCGGGTGGTCATTTTGGTCGAAGGTGATCAGAATTTCCGACCACGGGCTACAGGTTGGCGCTGCTGGCTCTACGGCGTAAACATCTTGGAGCGCGTGTTTCCTCTCCTTCCTTGTGACGTGGGTGGCATAGATCATGTTCACGTCCTTGACCTCGGAAGGGAACTTTTTCTGGCCTCCGTTGTTTGGCCTGGGCTGGCTACCATCCTTATTATGCGGCTGGTCGTGCCCTTGTTTTCAGCCGCTATCTTTCTGGCTTGCTTGATCACCCAGCAATTCCGGTTTGAATGTGTAGCGGGCTTGTCTAGGGTGATCAAGCAAGCCGGAAAGATAGCGGCTGAAAACAAGGGCACGACCAGCCGCATAATAAGGATGGTAGCCAACCCAGGCCAAACAATGGAGGTCATCACCTCGGGCCATGTGGATGTGCATGAGGAAGTCCTCTATCCATACCGCGGGGTCTGTAGTTCCGTCGTACTGTTCGATGTTTATGGATTTAAACCCCTCAGGAAACTGGTGCTACATCACCTCATCGGTGAAGCACATCAGGTGACGTGGAGAGCATCAGGCATCATCATCGTCTGATCATATGTATTGCGGTGTGTACTTTCATGCTTGTTTTACCAAGCCTGTCGTCCAACCTACTCCGCAGGTGGGCGCTCCCTTGATCCGTAAATGGATCAAGATGGGGCGGCCCGTGCCGATTTCTTTCGCAGGTCATATAAGTTCCGAGGTGGAGGTTGACCTTTGCCATGATGGCGAGGTACCTCAGGGGGATTGGGATATCCTCCAGCTGGTTTGTCCCGACCTCGAGGGGGGCGTTCTTGGGCCCAATCGTGTTGTGAAGGAGGGGTTCCAAGGACTGATACGTCCCAAACGTATCTACTTTCCAAACACTTTTGCTTTTGTTTTGGACGCTAATTTCATGATTTGGATGAAACTAACCCGGACTGACGCTGTTTTCAGCATAACTACCATGGTATTATTTTTGTGCAGAAATAAAAGTTCTCGGATTGGACTAAAAATTTACGGAGAATTTTTGTGGAATATATAAAAATTATTGGTGAAAAGATCTACTGGAGGGGGGCCACCACAGAGCCACGATCTCAAGTGGCGCGCCACATGAGCTCGTGGGTCCCACAGATCTCCATTTGCCCTAACTCCAACTCCATAAGTACTGTCTCACAGAGAGATAAATCAGAGAGAAGGAATCATCGCGTTTTACGATATGGAGCCGCCGCCACCTCCTGTTCTTCATCAGGAGGACTGATCTGTAGTCCGTTCGGGGCTCCGGAGAGGGGGATTCGCCACCGTCGTCATCACCAACCCTTCTTCATCAACAATTCCATGATGCTTACCACCGGGAGTGAGTAATTCCTTCATAGGCTTGCTGGACGGTGATGGAGTTGGATGAGATTTATCATGTAATCGAGTCAATTTGTTAGGGCTTGATCCCTAGTATCCACTATGTTCTGAGATTGATGTTGCTATGCTTAATGCTTGTCACTAGGACCCGAGTGCCATGATTTCAGATCTGAATTATGTTTTCATGAATATAAGTATGTTTTGGATCCTATCTTGCAAGTTGCATGCACCTATTACGTGTTATGATCCGCACACCCCAAGGTGACAATAATTGGCATTCACTCCGGTGATGATCGTAGTATGAGGAGTTCATGTATTCACTATGTGTTAATGCTTTGTTCTGGTTCTCTATTAAAAGGAGGCCTTAATATTCCTTAGTTCATGCAAGTTCTTATTATAAGCACGTATGACTATATACGGAATGCATGCTTACATTGAATTAATGAATTGGAGCTATTGTGAATCGCTCTAGGTTGTGACTATTACATGATGAATGTCATCCAACACAAATATCCAACGCTGATCCAATGCCTACGCTTTGCTCATATTGATCTTTTCTAAGTTACTATTGTTGCTACTGCTGTTACAATCGCTACAAAACTGCTACTGTTCTTGTTACTGTTACTATCAAAACTATCAAACTACTGTGCTACGAAATACTTTGCTGCAGATATTTAACTCTCCAGGTGTGGTTGAATTGACAATTCAACTGCTAAGGCTTATAAATATTCTTTGGCTCCCCTTGTGTCGAATCAATAAATTGGGTGAAATACTAATCGCGAAGACTGTCTCGGTCCCCTATACTTGTGGGTTATCAAGACCTTTTTCTGGCGCCATTGCCGGGGAGCATAGCTCTACTTATTAAGTTCACTTGGGAGTTGGATATTTGGTTTTCACTATGAAGAATCTGTAAGACGCTATGACCAAGATCGTACCCTCTAAGACGATGGGAGGTAAGGAACTGCCATCTAGCTCCACACTTGATTCACCATCTATTTTAAGTAGGCTCGCGACACCACCACCTATTATTCATTCTGATATGTCGCAAGTAATTGATGATACTACTTCTATTATAATGAAACTTGTGATGACGCTAGTACTCTGCTTGATAAAACTGTTCCACTAGGTGAATTTCTTGATGAACAAATTGTTAAATCTAAAGAACTTGAGAATATTGAAACTGATGAAAACTATGAATCACCTATTATACCTAGTTCTCCTAGATATGAAATGCCTAATGTGCCTGAGGGTTATGTTATGGATGGGGAGATTGCTAAGAAATTTCTTGCTTGTAATGATAGAGATGATCTTAAGAAATTACTGAGTAAGCTGAAAGAAAAGGCTATGATGGAGAGAATGAAATATGATCCTAAGTTTGCTACTTCTCCTATATTTGTTACTGATAAGGATTATGAATTCTCTGTTGATCCTGAATTAGTTACTTTGGTAGAATCCGATCCTTTTCATGGTTATGAATCTGAAACTGTTGTGGCACATCTTACTAAATTGAATGACATTGCCACCCTATTTGCTCACGAGGAAAAAATTCGCTATTACTATATTCTTAAGTTGTTTCCTTCCTCATTAAAGGGTGATGCTAAAGAATGGTTCAATACTCTTGCTCCTGGTTGTGTGCGTAATTCCCAGGATATGATATATTACTTCTCTTAAAAATATTTTCCTACTCATAAGAAACAAGTTGCCTTACAGGAAATATATAATTTTGTGCAATTTGAAGAAGATAATCTCCCTCAAGCTTGGGGGAGGCTTCTCCAATTACTTCATGCTTTGTCTGATCATCCTCTCAAGAAAAATGAAATACTTGATATCTTTTATAATGGGCTAACCGATGCTTCTAGGGACTACCTAGATAGTTGTGCTGGTTGTGTTTTCAGGGAACGAACTGTCGAACAGGCTCAAGAATTAATAAATAATATATTGAGGAATGCGGATGATTGGACACTTCTTGAACCACGACCTAAACCAACTCCGAAGAAAAGAGGTATTCTATTCCTCAGTCCAGAAGATATGCAAGAAGTAAAGAAATCTATGAAAGAAAGGGATATTAAATCTGAAGATGTTAAAATCTACCATCTATTGAAGAAATACATGGACTTGACATCCTGACACAGGTAGTAGAGGTAAATTCTCTTCGTAGATTTGATGAGGGTGACATTCCATATAATAAATCTCCTAGTCAATACTTGGATGAATTTAATAATTTTGTTGTGAAGCAAGAAAACTTTAATAGATATGTAAGCAACCAACTGAAACAAAATGCTAGTATGATTGAACGCTTTAGTGATTTGATGTTTAGAACTAATAATGATGTTAAAGGCTTATGTAAACATGCATGTATGGTTCATACTCAGCTAAAACAAGTCTCTAAGTCACAAAATGATTTGCTTAATGAGATGAATAATAAAATGAATGATCATGCTATTAGAGTAGTTACTAGAGGTGGTAAAATGACTCAGGATCCTCTATATCCCGAAGGCCATCCTAAAAGAACTGAGCAAGATTCTCAGAGAATTAATAATGAAGCACCTAGTTCATCTAAGAAGAAGAAAAAGAAAAAGGATAAAACTTTGCATGCTTCTAGTGAACCTCTCATAGAAAAACCTTCAGAGAATCCTAATAATGTTTCTATTTCTGATGTTGAGACACAGTCTGGTAATGAACAGTTGCCTAGTGATAATGACAATGATAATACTAATAATGATCATAATGATGCTCAACCAGACAATAGTAAAGAATCTGATAATGATGTAGAAATAGAACCTACAGTTGATCTTGATAACCCACCTCCTAAAAACAAATGATATGATAAAAAGGATTTCATTGCTAGGAAACATGGTAAGGAAAGAGAACCATGGGTTCAAAAACCTATGCCTTTCCCTAGTAAAGTTGTGAAATATAAAGATGAGGAGGCATTTAATCGCTTTGTTGAAATGCTTAGACCTGTGTTTTTGCGAACACCTTTGACTGATATTTTGAAAATGACTCCATATTCCAAATATATGAAAGATATTGTCACTAATAAAAGAAAGATACCAGAAGCTGAAATTTCCACCATGCTTGCAAATTATTCTTTTGATGGAAAAGTACCTCAGAAATTAGGAGACCCGGGAATACCTACTATATCTTGCTCCATTAAAAGAAATTATGTCAAAACTGCTTTATGTGATTTAGGAGCTGGTGTTAGTTTTATGCCTTTCTCTTTATATAGAAGACTTGATTTGAGCAAACTTACACCTACTGAAATATCCTTGCAAATGGCTGATAAATCAACTGCTATATCCATCGGAATTTGTGAGGATGTCCCCGTTGTAGTTGCTAATGTTACTATTTTAATAGACTTTGGTATTCTTGGTATGCCCGAGGATGAAAACATGTCGATTATCCTTGGTAGACCCTTTTTGAATACTGCAGGGGTTGTTATTGATTGCAATAAAAGCATGGTCACTTTTCATGTCAATGCTAATGAGCATACGATTTATTTTCCGAAGAAACAATACCAAGTGAATAGTATCAACTCTATTGAGAAAATTATGACAATCACTATTGGAGGTTTCAAATTTCCTCTTCCTACTCCCAAGAAGAAATACCAAACTCTTATTGATGGGGAGATGCATATCCTCGTTGAGGTAACCTAGTGTCATATTAAAGTTCTTCGGTTTCATGTTACTCAGAAATAGTTTGTTAATAAGACTTGATCAACCTTATTAATGGATTCTTTTTGAGAGGCATGTAGTCGATGAATTTAGTAAGCACAACCTACTATACTCATAACTTGTCCTCCCTTATTTAAAGTTTAATAAAGTAGAATGTCAGTGTAATAAAAAATGTCCCAAAAATAAAAGTCCTCAGAATGACCTAAAAATTTAGTATGATTTTTTCCAGAATATTTAAGAATTTTGGCACTGAAAACACCCCAGGGGGTGCACCTATGAGCCACGAGCTCACATGGCACGCCCACCCCCCTGGGCGCACCGCCCGAGCTCGTGGGTCCCATAAGGGCCCCCTTACTTAGTGCACCAACCAATTGCCTTCTCCTACCTCCAGAAAAAATAATCAAACTTGCTCCCTAGCCCGTGTTCTTGCTCATTTTCATGCGATTTTCGATCTCTTTGCTCGAACCTCCGTTTCCAAAACTGTTCGGAGGAATCGCTCCTTGGTATGTAACTCCTCAGATGGTCCAATTAGTTTTTGTTCTAGTGGACTATGTTTTGCATATTTTGTTGCTGTTGGTAACCATGTATATGAGCTTGCATGTTGAATTTGTATGGTTATAAGTAGTTTTGATGCATGATATAGCCTCTGGAAACTTGTGGGAGTAGTTGCTATCAATTTTGTTAAGTTTCATTCACTTTTATTTTGGGGACTAAAAATTTCAGAAATTTTACAGAGGAAAGAAAATGTTTAAAAGGATGTTGAGGGGTTCCTCGAGCCAGAGTTCCGAGGAAACTCCGGAGGAGAAGCCCAAGTACAACGTCCCTCGTACAGCCGAGGTGCTGCCGTGTGAATGGTCGTGCAATACTTTCTTGAGAGATGCGGGCATTCAAGAAGACTTCTATTATTTGACGAATAATGCCGGGCTCACTCCATTCCTGGAAGATAAGTGTGATCAGTACTCTCTCCTCACCAACACCTTTGTGCAAAATTTCTACTTTTATGCTAGGAGAGAGACGCCCACCGTAGCATTTCATCTCTATGATATCCCCTATGAAATGCCACTCGATAGATTCTGCCGCATATGCAAGATTCCTAATGAGGGCAGCCCTCTAGAGCCACATCCTAGGGACGTTGAGAGTTTCATTTTTGAGGTTACTATCGGGGATACGAGAGGAGTCACTGGGGCCAGAGTAGCTAGTTTACATTTTCCTGTTTTACGCTACTTTTCGTTATTCGCTGGGAGGTGTCTAACTGGTAGGTGGGAGAGTGGAACGCTTAGCTCGCCTGATCTTGCTATATTGCGTTGGGCACTTTATGGTGACAGGACTTCTAGTTTGGGAGCTATTATTGCGCAGTGGTTACACACCAACCGCTCTAAGGGTGTCATCTATGGTGGTATTTATGCTTCTCGTCTAGCTATACACTTTGAGCTTCCTATCAGACACGAGGATGAGATTTTACCCACAAAATATCATGATTATGATAGCATGGTTGAGCATAATTTATTGACGCCGGCGGGATTCGATTTCGATATAACTTGTTATCTAGTCAGGGTACCCGTGAGACTATTACTTTGCCTGCACCTGCTTTGTTCGATCTTTCCAGGGGCAGGTACACTATTATGCCCGAGGATATTTATGCCTATTGGGGTCTGACGCCGCCACCAGCACTAGCACCAGCATCGACCTACCAGTGGGAGCCTCAGCAACCACAGTGGGAGCCTCAGCAGCCCCTAATGGGACCCTCGGGAGCCTCAGTATTACCCTGGATCAGATGATTCCCAGCCGTGGCCATAGACCAAGTTAGGCCAAAAGCCTAAGCTTGGGGGAGTACGTATTCCCACTGAAATTTCATTCATGTAACACATATTCATTGTAGTTGTCGATGTTTATCCTTTTTCATTGTATATCCATGTTTCGCTTTATTTTGCTTTATTTTGTGTGTCTGAATTTTTTTGAAAATCCAAAAATATTTCTCGCTTCTTTTCGGTTTTCCTTTCGTCCTTAGTTAGTTCGTAGTAGTAAAAGAAAACCCAAAAAGATTTCTCGTTTCTTCTTTTGCTTGTTGGGAGTTCTCCCGTGAAAAACTAAATAGTTTTTCTCACTTTTCTTTTTTCTTTCTTTGTTTGCTTTCTTTAGAAAAACCAAAAACTCCAAAAATATTTCAGTGTGTTTCTCTGAATTTCTTTTCTTTTTTGTTAAGTCGTCTTATGGAGAAGACTGTGCTAGAATTGTTGAGTGGCTCTCATATGCTTTATTGTTGATCTAACAAAGATCCATTATTATCTTGTCTTCTCCATTGAATAAACTATTTGCAGATTTCAGCTTAGTCCACGGCACACTTGCACTATTATTATTTTCACATTATTCGGTCGTGCAAGTGAAAGGAAATAACGACGATGATTTGATGAAGTGACAGTGGCAAAGAAAAGCTGGTATGAACTCTTCTTGTTTTTTTTGTAAATATATTTAACTCTGTAGGCCTGAGTCAGCATATTATGGGTAAACATGTTTGTGATGACAAGTATAGATTATAGTTGCTCATGCCATGCTTAAGTAGCTAGGAGTGGATAATGATTTATCTTGAATGTCAACATGCATTAAAATGATTGTGATGTAGTATGTTAGGATGGTATCCTCCTCTGAAGAGTTCAAGTGGCTTGACTTGGCACATGTTCACACATGTAGTTGAATCAAAACCAATGCAGCCTTCATGATATTTATATTCAGGGTGTTTATATCCTACTCATGCTCATGGTCAATGTTAAATATTCGCAATGCATGATTATGACCGTTGTCGCTCTCTAGTTGGTCGCTTATCAATCTATTTGCTAGCCTTCGCCTGTACTAAGCGGGAATACTGCTTGTGCATCCAAATTCCTGAAAACCCAAAGTTGTTCCATATGAGTCCACCATATCTACCTATATGCGGTATTACCCTGCCGTTTCAAGTAAATTTGCATGTGCCATCTCTAATCCTTCAAATAAACATCTTTTTATTGTGCCCGTACTGCTCATGGAGCGACGGGGCGGTCGATATCTTCTATGCTAAGTGGGTTACTCTCACGACGAGAGTTTATTCACTCGTCTTGCACGAGTGAGGCTGGTACTAGGGATGCCCAGTCCTGTTAAACAAAAACAAAGAAAAATATAATAAACAAAACTCTCCCTGGGAAGTTGATTGTTTGGAGGGCACCCGAGGATTCGGCTAACCATGGGTTGTGTTTGTATGGTTGAGGGGGAGTAAAATTTTTACCTTTCTGCTTGGTAACCGCCGATAATGTGTTTAGCATGGAAGATATCGAAATCCTTTGTCGTAACGTTGACAGGAAAAGCACACCTCTCAAAATGTATTCATCTCTGTTTTAGCTTCGAGCTCTGGCACCTCTGCAAATCTCTGCTTCCCTCTGCGAAGGGCCTTTCTATTTACTTTCATGATTATTTACTTTCATGATTATTTACTTTGAGTCATCACCTTCTCATTCAAGCACAAACTCTAAGAGCGCTATTGTCATTCTTAGTTTAACATGCATTGAGTCTAGTTAATGTTGGAAATGAGCATGACTGGATCTCTTCTACCCTGAATTACAATGTTTAGTCGCTGCTTGAACTTGTGCTCTGCATTTATGTTTTGCGGTCTCAGAAGGGCTAGCGAGATACCATGTTATCATATTATATCATGACTATTTTGACAAATTGTTGGCATCCGAGATATGTTATTATTGCTCGCTAGTTGATTATGTTATTGTCATGAGTAAATGTGAGATCTAAGTGTTATCATTCATATGGTTAGTTCATGATCTTTGCTGAAAACTTGAATACTGGTCAAGCATATATACAGGAACAGAACAAAAGAGTTTGTAAAAGTTTTTCTTTGTCACTTTCAGTTTGTTAACTGAATTGCTTGAGGACAAGCAATGAGTTAAGCTTGGGGGAGTTGATACGTCCCAAACGTATCTACTTTTCCAAACACTTTTGCTCTTGTTTTGGACTCTAATTTGCATGATTTGGATGAAACTAACCCGGACTGATGTTGTTTTCAGCAGAACTACCATGGTGTTATTTTTGTGCAGAAATAAAAGTTCTCGGATTGGACTAAAAATTTATGGAGAATTTTTGTGGAATATATAAAAATTATTGGCAAAAAGATCTATTAGAGGGGGGCCACCACGGAGCCACGAGCTCAGGTGGCACCCCCCAGGGCGCGCCATGTGAACTCATGGGTCCCACAGACCTCTGTTTGCCCTAACTCCAAGTCCATAAGTACCATCTCACGTAGAAAAAAATTAGAGAGAAGGAATCATCCCATTTTACGATATGTAGCCACCGCCACCTCCTGTTCTTCATCGGGAAGGCTGATCTAGAGTGCGTTCGGGGCTCCGGGGAGGAGGATTCGTCGCCGTCATCATCACCAACCCTTCTTCATCAACAATTCCATGATGCTCACCGCCGGGAGTGAATAATCCCTTCGTAGGCTTGCAGGACGGTGATGGAGTTGGATGAGATTTATCATGTAATCGAGTCAATTTGTTATGGCTTGATCCCTAGTATCCACTATGTTCTGAGATTGATGTTGCTATGACTTTGCTATGCTTAATGCTTGTCACTAGGGCCCGAGTGCCATGATTTTAGATCTGAACCTATTATGTTTTCATGAATATAAGTATGTTTTGGATCCTATCTTGCAAGTTGCATGCACCTATTACGTGTTATGATCCACAGACCCCAAGGTGACAATAATTGGGATTCACTCCGGTGATGACCGTAGTATGAGGAGTTCATGTATTCACTATATGTTAATGCTTTGTTCCAGTTCTCTATTAAAAGGAGGCCTTAATGTCCCTTAGTTTCCTTATGGACCCCGCTGCCATGGGAGGGAAAGATGTCATGCAAGTTCTTATTATAAGCACGTATGACTATATACGGAATGCATGCCTACATTGAATTAATGAATTGGAGCTGGTTGTGACTGTTACATGATGAATGTCATCCAACACAAATATCCATCGCTGATCCAATGCCTACGCTTTGCTCATATTGATCTTTGCTAAGTTACTACTGTTGCTACTGCTATTACAATCGCTACAAAACAGCTACTGTTCCTGTTACTGTTACTATCAAAACTATCAAACTACTGCACTTCTAAATACTTTGCTGCAGATATTTAACTATGTAGGTGTGGTTGAATTGACAACTCAACTACTAAGGCTTATAAATATTCTTTGGCTCCCCTTGTGTAGAATCAATAAATTGGGTGAAATACTACCCACGAAGACTGTCTCGATCCCCTATACTTGTGGGTTATCAAGGACCTCCTCGTCGAACTCAGGAAGCAGACTCTTCTGTGGATAAAACTGCTTATTCCCGGCGAACTGCCCTTCGAGCTCTTGCTCTGCATTGAGGACCTCGGTCCACTTATCCGTCAACCTGTCCTACTCGGCTTGAAGTTTTTATGATTTTAGCTTCATGCTTCTGGCGGTACTGAGTAGCCGCCGGCGAAAGGCCTGCAACCGAGGATCGTCTAGCGTCTCCTCATGTATGTCGAACTCATCCAGTCCGAGGCTTAAATCTTGCTCGGACTCTGGGTAATAGTCGACATCTTCGGGGTCTTCATCATCCCTGTTGGGCGTGGTGTCGTTAATGGGACCATTGCCGGCATTATAGCCTGCGTTTTTGTCATCGGTGCCATCTGGAGTCTCGCCGTTATCGGTGGTGTCGCCGTTATCAGTGGCTTCATGGCTAGTGTCGCCGTTGCCTGCACCTTTATTACGGCATTTTCGGCGTCGACGTTTGGGTGGCTCCTCACCTTTCTCCTCTTTTTTGTCATCCTTGGGAGTGTATACCATGTAGACGTCATGGGTAGAAGTAACCGCCTAGTTTCGGTGTAGCCGGATGTTAGAGGGGATGATGTATATGACGTATCGTCGACGTCCTCTTCCATGTCAATGGCCTCTTCAGAGGCATAGTCTAGCACATTGGTTAAGTCCTCAATCGTGGTGACTAGGTGGCTGGTGGGTAGGGAGAAAAATTCCACACCTCCGGATCTAGGTCCGATCTGATCATGGGCCAAGGTTTGCCCGTCCGAGATCCTAAGATCTCGGATCTGGTCCATCATCTTGTTGAAGGCAAGAAGGTCAGTTTCGCCCGTCCTTTGACGGCGGGCGGTGCCAAGCTAGACTTTAGTCAAGGTGCTGTGAAATGTCACCTTGGATTTTTTTTATAATATAGACTTGACGCCTGTGCCGATGAGAGAATGCTCGGACCCAAGCTCGAGGCCGGGTATGGGAGATAGATCTCATCAGGGGCCTGCACCAGGATCAAGTCCGAAGTGAGGGGGATGGTATTCTCGGGCCGATCTGGCATCTGGCCTGAAGAGTTGAGCTCGATAGGTGAATCCGCGGCGTTTTCCGCACTGCCGAGCAGAATGGTGTGGTCCAGAGGTGAATCCTCTACCTGGCCGAGATGGCCAGCTAAATCTGCGCGTAACATGATGCTATCGAAGACGAGGAGCTCACCGGGGACAAATATGTCCACGCGACTGGTGTTGTCATCGATCCGAAGATCCGCCATAGAGCTCATGCGATCACCAGGCGGGACCTGCATGGGCCACCAATGTTGGTGCTAAAACTGGCAGATCTCAAGTAGGGGGTCCCAAGCTTGATGATCAGAGTTAGATGGTAACAAGGAGAGTAGGGGCACGATGTTTTACCTAGGTTCGGGCCCTCTTGATGAGATAAAACCCTACGTCCTGCTTCTTATATATTGATTGTGATGGGGTACAAAGTACAGAGTGACCTACCTCGAGATCATATGAGTTTGTCTAAGCTCTAAACCTTGCGAATGTATCGCTAAGCCTCTACAGACTAAACCCCACGGCTTATATAGGCACCGGGGGTATCTAGGGTTTACAAATGGACGGCTACAATCTTAGAGATAGGCATGCCGGTTAAAATACGCTTGAAGTGTACGCCAAGTCTTCAGGAGATTTTCGTCTTGACCGTGCCGAGGGCCAGGGCTAGTATGGCCATGTTATCGATCTTCAGTGGGTCCTCGGCCCGGCCCATCACTGGTGGGCCGATGATACCTCTTCAACGTATCTATAATTTATGAAGTATTCATGCCATGTTTATAACAATTTTATATCGTTTTGGTGAACTTTTATATGATATTTATGGAACTAACCTATTAACCTAGTGCCCAGTGCCAGTTGTTGTTTTCTGCATGTTTTTTGTTTTCCAGAAAATCCATACCAAACGAAGTCCGAATGCCACGAAATTTTACGGTGGTTTTTTATGGAAAATAAGAGACCCAGGAAGCTTCGGGAGGGAGCCGGAAGGTGTCCAGGGGAGCCACGAGCTCACCTGACACCCCCCTAGGGCGAGCCACCTGAGCTCGTGGGTCCCTCAGATACCCCCCCTGACGTGAAACCAACGCTAAGAATTCTTATAAATCGGGAAACCCCGAAAAATAAACCTAGAACTTCCACGCCGCCGCCGCAAGCCTCTGTTCTGAAGCGATCTCATCTGGAGGCCTTCTCTGGCACCCTACCGGAGGGGGAAACCATCACCGGAGGCCGTCTTCATCATCCCACGGCCACCATGACGAGGAGGGACTAGTTCACCCTTGGGGCTGAGGGTATGTACCAGTAGCTATGTGTTTGGTCTCTCTCTCTCTCTCTATCTCTCTCTCTCTCTCGTGTTCTTGATTTGGCACGATCTTGATGTACCATGAGCTTTGTTAATATAGTTGGATCATATGGTGTTCTTCCCTCTCTATCTTTGTTGTGATGAATTGAGTCTTGCCCTTTGAGGTTTCATTATTATCGGATTGAATATTTGGATTTGAGATCACTTGATGTATGTCTTGCATGTGGATATACCCGTGGTGACAATGGGTTATTTTATTGAGTCACTTGATATATGTTTTGTAATCAACTTGCGGATTCCCGAGGTGACAATGGGGTAATCTAGGCACATAGGTTGATACACGTTTTCATCCTACTTTCTCCGATAGAAACTTTGGGGTACTCTTTGAAGTTCTTTGTGTTGGATTGAATATTATGAATCTGAAATTGTTTGATGCATATCGAATAATTAGCACACGGATACTTGTGGTGACATTGGAGTATCTAGGTGACATTAGAGTTGATTGATGCGTATCATATGGTGTTATTCTAGTACGAACTCTAGGGCTGTTTGTGACACTTATAGGGATGGCTCAATAGATTGATCGGAAAGATAACTTTGAGGTGGTTCGCTACCTACAACAATTTAATCTTATGTTCTCTGCTATTGATAAGAACTTTGGAGTGATTCTTTGTCGCACGTTGGGGGATGGTTATATGATTCAATTATGTTAGCACTGTTGAGAGATTGCACTAGTGAAAGTATGAACCCTAGGCCTTGTTTCCAAGCATTGCAATTCCATTTGTGCTCACTTTTGTTACTAGCTACCTTGCTGTTTTTATTATTTCAGATTACAAAAACCTATATCTACTAGCCATACTACACTTGTATCACCATCTCTTCGCCGAACTAGTGCACCTATACAATTTACCATTGTATTGGGTGTGCTGGGGACACAAGAGATTGTCTGTATTTGATTGCAGGGTTGTTTGAGAGGGGCCATCTTCATCCTACACCTCCCACGGATTGATAAACCTTAGGTCATCCACTTGAGGGAAATTTGCTGTTGTCCTACAAAACTTTGCGCTTGGAGGCCCAACAGAGTCTACAAGAATAAGTTGTGTAGTAGACATCAAGCTCTTTTCTGGCGTCGTTGCCGGGGAGGTGAGTGCTTGAAGGTATATCTTTAGATCTTGCAATTGAATCTTTTAATTTCTTGTTTTATCACTAGTTTGGTTTATAAAATAAAACTACAAAAAAATGGAATTGAAGTTGCATCAAATGCTTTACCTTCATGATGTCTTTCTTGAAAATGATGGATCGGAAAATTATGCTAAGATTGTGGAAGAAGAATTTAATAAATGTTTAATGTGAGTCCTTTGAATGATGAGCATGATGGCAATGTTGTTAGTATGCTTGCTATGAATATCCATAATGCTAATGATGATTGCACTAGTCATGATAAAAAGGTTTCTTATAAGCATGTCAACTATTGTGGAGAGAATAGACCTTGTGAAGGCATGCCAATAAGGGATGATAGATTTTGTAAGAAGCATAAATATGAAAGAACCAAATGGTTGCTTAAGATGCTAGATGATTATGCTAAAAAATTATGTTCTCTTCTTCCCATTACTTGCGAAATTTGCAATGAAAGTGGTCATCTTAATTTTCAATGCATACAATATTATTATCGAATTGCATACAAATATTGTGATGATATGATCACCCTTGAACATTATAATGAACTTAGTCTGTTTTTGGGGTATGAAGAAGTGACACATAAAAATAATTGGTTTGAAGAATTAATTCTCACGAAAACTCTTGAACTTGATCTAAGGAAAATTTATATGTATTGTGTGGTGAATTGCAATGAGAATGCTTATCTTGCCAATTATATAAAGACGGGAATACCAATAGAATATAAAGAGAATACTAATGAAAGGGAAAAGATTTCCCAATTCCCTCCTATTGTTTCTCATGATGAATCATGTGACGAGGAGGAGCTTCATATCCAACCGATCTCTTCAATAAGAAGCTCGGAAGAATTAATTAAACCCACACACACAATGTGGTGAAGAAGAAGAAAAGAAGGAAAGGTAGAGGTAAAAAGGTATCTCTCCCAAGTAATGTTGCCCCCATTATGGTTGTGCCTCATGAGAATGAATCAAAAATAATTGTGGAAGAAGATACACTTGATGATGATTTTGTTGTGCCTATTACTTGTTATGATGATTATGATTGGGAAGATGGTGATACTTCTTATAATCTTGAAAATATTTTTGGCACCAACTTAGAAAATTATGATGATAATGATTGTTATACTATTAGTGCTATTCATGCTATTAATGATAAGAGTGATTATGCTAATGATATGCAAAACCACAAGCTTGGGGTGCTATGTTTGATGAGAATGACATGTTTGAGAATGTATTTGTTGCAAATAATGTTTATCCTAAGCTTGGGGATGCTATGCTTAATGAGCATGATCTTTTTAGTCCCCCCCCCCCACTTTCAATGATCAAATTTATTATGATAATAACATGCCTCATATTTATGATGATTGCAATAATTATGAAAGTGGGTTTGGCAGAGTGTCAACTTTAGGTAATAATTATCCCACTATTTTGGAGGGTGTTGAATCTTATCATAATGATGAAAGTGGATTTGGAGAGGTCATGACTTTATTTAATGTTGAATCCACAACTTTGGAAGAGGTTTCAAATGATTATGATGAGAACAAATTTGCTACTTAGGATGATTATTGTGATGATACTTATGTTATAAAAGGTAATGATAATCAAACTTGTCATAATTATGGATATTCCTCTACTGGACATTACTCTTTTAATGTGGAAACAATTTATAGTATTCAAGTTTCATATGATACTCCCACTATTATGAATGAGAAGAAATTTGCTTATGTGGAGAGTAATAAAATTTCTATGCTTGGCTATCATGAAAAGAATGTTTTGTGTGATATCTATATTGTTGAATTCATTCATGATGCTACTGAAAAATTTTATGAGAGAAGAATATATGCTCATGAGTGCCAACAATCATTAGAAGTCTATATGATAGTTGATATGTGAAATTTGCTAAAAAAAGCTCTTACATAGACTCTTCTAGAAAATAAGATGAATTGTCATGGTTTGATGACTGAGAACATAGTTTGTTGGGTTTCTAGAGAGTTTATTGTCTATAACTTAACATGTGAATGGGTTGCTACTTGATCATAAGGAGTTTTATGAGAAAGAGTTGTTGTTTATGATATATAATGATGATTGTAAATATGATGTTGTCATATCTGTATTATTTATTATTGACATCTCTCTCCATAAACTTGTGGTCATGTTTACTGAGCTCGGTATTCGCTCAGGGACAAGCAGAGTCTAAGCTTGGGGGAGCTGATACGTCCATTTTCATCATTATTTCCTACTATAATTTATCCTATTTCAATTATATATTTCATAATATGATGCAATTCTAATGCCTTTTCTCTCTTAAAATTGAAGATATACATAGAGAGGGGGATTACCGACAGCTGGAAATCTGACCTGAAAATGCAACAGAAGAGAAAGCAATTCTCCGGAGCTCAAAATGAAGCGTGGATTTTTTGAGAATTATTTTGGAATATATAATGAATCATGGAGTGAAGAAGTACCATAGGGGACCCACCAGGCCCCCACATGGCCTAGTGGCGCGCCCTACCCCTTGGGCGCACCACGTGGTCGTGTGAGGCCGTGGTGGCTCGTCTCCTAATGCCCTTTTGCTATGAATTCAGAAATTCCCTAGAAAAAATCATAGAAAATTCTTTGGACTTTCCGCCACCGTCTGCGAGGCGGAACTTGGGCAGAGCACTTTTGCTCTTTGGTGGAGCGATTCTGCCGGGGAAACTTCCCTCCGGGAGGGTAAAATTGAAGCCTTCATCATCACCAACACTCGGTTCTTCGCGGGGATCATCATCTTCATCAACATATTCACCAGCACCATCTCATCTCCAAACCCTAGTTCTTCTCTTGTGTTCAATCTTTGTATCAAACCTCAGATTGGTACCTGGGAGTGCTTGTAGTGTTGATTACATCTTGTAGTTGATGCTTATTGGTTTAGTTGGTGGAAGATTGTTATGGTCAGATTTTTAATCATATATTTATACCCACTGATCATGATCCATATGATCATGCGTGAGTAGTTCCATTAGTTCTTGAGGACATGAGAGAAGTCTTGTTATTAGTAATCATGTGAAGTTGATTCCCGTTCAATGTTTTGATATTATGTTGTGTTATTCTTCCTCTAGTGGTGTTATGTGTGTAGGGGAACGCAGCAGAAAACAAAAAAAATCCGACCTACGCACCAGCCCAGGACCACTATGGAGACTGCATACAAGGTTTGATCTTTTCGTTACCGACTCGTAGCGCAGTGGAAGTAGAGTCGATGACGATCGTTGGTGCAGATCCCCGCAACTAGGATTTACAACCTCCCAACCGCGAGGATGTTCTCCCTTGACTGCTCGTCGGATAGCCCTTCGGGAGGCGGTCGGACAGTCCCTCGGACGGTGTCACGGACAGCCCTTCGGGAGGACCCTCAAAACTCGGACGGTCACTCGGACAGCCCTTCGGGGGGTACTCTCGAACAGCCCCTCGGGCAAAAAGATCGAACCTACGACCTCTCTACGGGGTTGCACACATACGGTGTCATCTATCCGGCAGGGCTTCGCCGTCCAGAACTAGTTCCCACCGGAACCCAGACAGCCTTTCGGCTCTACAAAACTATTTTGCGGGGAGGGAGAGAAGAAGCCAGATCATGCATGGCACTTGTATGTGAGAAAGGAGTGAGTGTGGAGAGCACCTCTCTACCTCTATTTATAGGAAAACCAAGGGGTTGGGTTGGCATATAAAAAAGACTAAAGCACCCAGACTTTATGTCACACATAAAGGGCATAAAGGGAAGAAAAGAATGGCATGTGGAGCTCCATGGAGGAGCTCCACCTTGGCCGGCCACAAGCATGGGGGCCCCCCCGAAGGAGGTACCTTAGTCCGTAAGTCTTTCTAGAAGCCTTTTGGGAAAAGTCCCAAAAGGTGGCTTTCCAAAAAATTAACCATAAAGTGATTTTCACTATTCACGGAGACAATTTTCCGCGACCGTTAAATCCGAAAATATTTCTGTGGGTCTTAGAATAATTACAGTACCCACTAAAATAATTTTGTACGCATTCCAAAACAATTCTGGATTAGTGATTTTCATCTGCGAAAAGCAAACAAAGCGGTTTCGGTAGCTCCGGAACATTTCCGGGTTTTTTCTCCGAAAAATCCCAGAAGTTCCCAGACCAATTTTGGCACCCTCCAAGAATTTCCAGACGTGTGCCGAAACCAATTTGACTTAATGGTAGACCCTGAAACAACTTTTCAGTTTTACCGAAACCCTTCCGGTGTCCTCTCTTTCCGGAACTTTTCCGTTGTCTCCGAAACTTTTCCGGTGACTTTCTCTCAGACTCCCTGTCTAGTATTCAGCAGATAGATGACCCTTAAGCGTGTGACCCTATAGGTTCGGTTAAGTATAGACATGACCGGAACTCTTTCCGATCAATGATCAACATCGGAGCCGTGGACACCCATATTGATCCCTATACCCACACGAATAATTATTCGAGTGAACCTCCAGTTGCCGTGTGCTATTCCTGTTGCTTCGCGATATGTTACAAATACCCGAGGTGAGAATCATCGGCATCCCCGTGGATCAACACTTGTCCACAATACCAGTTACCTCGTTACCGGTTTTGTTCTCTTTTCTTGTACCCGTGTTTCGGCATCCCCGTGATCAAATCACATTGTGTCTGGCCAGACGATGATGGATACCGTAACACTGAGAGGGCCCAGAGATATCACTCCATCGTCGGAGGAGCAAATCCCAATCTTGAGCTATCAAGTTACTTGACATACTTTTCCATGAACCCGTAAGCCGCCGTAATAGCCACCCATTTACGGATGACGTTTAACAAACCCCAAAGTTCATGAAGCAAGCATGAAGAAACTCGATACTCTCATGGTCTAAGGAATTATGCAAACGTTAACTTTATCTGTGTTATTAACCATTAACTTGTGACGAATGTATCTCATAGCATAACATCAATTCGGGTCGATTCAACACAAATGTTCTTCTAACATTGTGCCCTCAAAGTTGCCGGCATAGTTATGCCCATGATCGGGAAAACAGAACCATCATGCAACACTTGAGCCAGTCTTAGAGGCCAGACTAGGAATACATTTCACCGTTTATTATTCCACACGTGCATATGAGTCTTCCTCCGAGCCTCGTGGTTATTGTAGACTCGAGAACCATAGCAGTTATAGCATGGAACATAAACATAATTATGAACATGGAGATAAACAATAACATTTATTATTGCCTCTAGGGCATATCTCCTACAATGTGAACATCGACTACATGACACTTCACCATCTTTGGGCCTAGGGGAAGGCATTGTGGAATTAGTTTGTAGATGATGGGTTGCAGGAGTGATAGAAACCTAAACCCTAGTTTGTAAATTATTCCGTAAGGGGCTGTTTTGGATCAATGTTATGGTTAGATTTATCTTAATTACTTCTCTTTGTAGTTGTGGATGCTTGCATGGAGAGTATAACCATAATTAGATATTTTTTCAATTTAGGACAATACCTTAGCTCCGGTCCACCCACTGAACACTTACCAAAGCAATGAACGGTAACTTAATGAATCATGGTGAAAGTGACTTGGCGAGATTCCCGTGTGTCCTCAAGAGTATTTTAGTCACTATAAGAAACACCTCCAGCTTGTTCTTAGCACAATTAAGGATTATGCCACTTGCTGCACTTTGGTACTATTGTTACTCGTTACCTTGTTACAAATTATCTTGCTATCAAACTATTTACCAAAACCATCTTACAGCACATGCAGTGAAACCTTGCTAAAAACCGCTTGTCAATTCCTTCTGCTCCATGTTGGTTCGACACTCTTACTTATCGAAAGGACTGTGATTGATCCCCTATACTTGTGGGTCATCAACATCCACTCAAACCTCCTGGAAAGAATCTTTGTTTTTCTTGTGATGCAATCAAACAAACCAAAATCCTGTAGGATTTAAATGGACATGGCATTGTAAGTTTACATACATTTTTTCTATTCTTGTGTTTATAAAATTTTGTGAACCAATGGAGGCCAAGATTCCATAAGTCATGACATCTTATTCCTCTGATTTTTTTCAAATCCAAAGATCGGTGGAGATCTGATCCTTAAAATCACTTTGAAAAGGCATTTGACATGATTGAACATGACACCATTTATGATATTCTAAGAGCTAAGGGCTTTGGGTAGAGATGGTTAATGTGGTTTAAGATGATTTACATCTCTGGTTACTCTTCTATCCTTCTCAATGGTGTGCCAAGAAAGCAATTTCGGGAGTAAGACAAGGAGACTTTGTTTCTCCTTTGATCTTTGTGCTAGTTGCACATTTACTACAATCTATTCTCAATGGGACAATGAATGCCAATATAATCCAAGCTCCTATTCCATCTCAAGCAAACCCTAGTTTTCCTGTAATCTAGTATACAGATAATACAATTCTTATCATGTTTGCCATTCATAGCCAAGTATTGCAAGTTAACCACCTACTGGAGCATTATGCAGCTCAAATTGGACTTAAGATTAATTATCAGAAATCTGTTTTGGCCCCTCTAAATGTTAATAAAGAAAATCTAGCTCAAGTTTTTTTCTACTCCTGGGTGCAAGCAATGGAGTCTACCCTTCACATATCTTGGTTTGCCCTTAAGTGCTAACAGACTTAAGATTGAGGATTTTACTCCCATTTGTCAGCAAATTGAGAGGAGACTAATTGGCTGTTCCACTATGCTATCATATGATGGCAGATTTTTACTTATCAAATCACTCTTTTCTGCCTTGTCAATTTTCTTCATGAGTACATTGGCTCTCCATGTGGCTATCATGCATTGAGCAGATCAATAAGTATCTTAGACACTTACTCTGGAGAAAATTTGGACAAGATCAAGCTAGACATTCTCTAATTGCTTGGACAAAGGTGTGTCTGCCAAAATCCCAGGGTGGTTTGCGCATCTTGGATATTTCACAACACAACAAGTCTCTCATGATGAAGAACCTGCATAAATTTTTCAATAGAGAGAATCTGCCTTGGGTTAACATGATTAGGGAAACTTACTACTCCACTCACCTTCCTGATACAAGAATGGAATGATCCAGCTGGTGGAAGAATCACCTCCAGCTCATCCCTCTGTTCAAAAAACACTCTACTTGTAAGTTGAGAAATGGGCAATCTACTCTTATCTGGAAAGACAATTGGTAGATGAACCCCTGACCATCAAATTTCCCGGGCTTCACTCTTTTGTCATAAATGATGGTCAAACAACTGCTAGTTGGATAACCTCTGAGGACCCCACTCAATTAATCCATACTCCTCTTTCTGAACAAGCTTTCTCCCAGTTCAATGAACTTTAGGTGTTGTTGGACTTATATAAAAACCCACAAAAAAGGATATCTGGATTGGACAGGGGCAAGGTGCTAGGTACTCTTCAATCAAGATGTACAAACAAATCTTTGCTAGAAAAGAGGAGCATGTGTTTATTCTAGTGGATTTGGAAAAATGCCAATGGCCTGAGGCATAAAATTTTCTTTTGACTTCTCTTACATGATAGAGTCAATACTAGGAATCTCTTGAGAAGAAAAAACTTTTACCTGTATTGCTATGAATGTGTTTTTTGCAATGAACAGGCAGAGGAAGTGATTAGGCACCTGTTTTGGGACTGCTGTTTTGCACAGGATTGTTGGAACAGTATCATTCCTAATAAAAATATAGGAATTTCCATTTTTGATGACATACTGCTAGCACATCAGCTACTTCCCTCAAAGATTGCCTTGGACATAATTATCCAAGGGTGTTAGAACATTTGGATGCAAAGAAATGAAAAGATCTTCAAGCAGGAGGTCCCAAGTGTTAGCTGCTAGAAATAAACTACAGTTGATTTACTGTTGCTAGAACCCATAATTAAAGCTAAACATTTGAACAGTTGAAGCAATGGATTGGCACGAATCTACGATGAGTGTGAGACAAAGAGCATTCATATTACTGTAAACTCATGTTTCCACAAACAGGCATTGGTTGAGATAGCCATAGCAGTAGTTTTTTTTTTTTTTTTTTTTTTGTAAATATTGCACCTTTTGGTGTTATTGTATTAATGAAAAATTAATGTAGAACTATTATTCTGTGGTTTGCGGCTCCAAAAATGCTCTTGGTTCTCTAGAATTATGGGAAAAAAGGGTAGAAATTTTTTATAGAGCAAATGTCACAACTATTCCATTTCGAAACAATGTCACGTACTATGGAAATCATGCTTATATAGAATTAAGAGACCAACCCTGATAGAATTATAAGCATGTCACGACTACTACATTTCGAAACAATGTCACGTACTATGGAAATCATGCTTATAGAATTAAGAGACCACCCTAATAAAATTACAAGCAGGGATTATGTGGTCAAAGCAAGTTGACCTAGTGCACGCCATAGTACTTCTACTACTACCTAGTACTAGTACTATAGAATTGCTACGATCGAGTAGTAACAAATTGATCCAGTTACTAGCTTAGGTAGGCACGTACACTAGCTGTGGCGATGTGCACATCGATGACAAGTCATCTATCAATGCCAGGATTGGTTTCGAGCAACCTGCTCATAACTGGCAAAGATTCTCTTCCTGGAAATAGAGTGCTCCTCCATCCAATTCCAAGTTCCCGATGGCCCAAGGGAAAACCCTAGATTAGCTAGCAACAAAGCCCTGCGGTGTGTGCAGGCATCGAGCCTAGCTCGCTTTCGCATCCGGTACGAAAACAAGCACGCATATTTGTGGCAATATAACCACCTTCACCAGGCATCCATCGATCCGCCACCTGCTCTGCTAGCACTCCTAGCAGCCTCTGTCTCTCTCTCTCTCTACCTTTCTCATGCTGCATGTGGTGGTCCTCTCTCTCCCTCTAACCTAGAGCTCGGCTTCTTCTCTTCCTTTTGGGGCGCATGCCATTACGGCGTGGTGACCACGTAGGTAAAGCTTGCAAGTCGATGGCAGTTAGAACTGGCGACTAGAAAGAAGCACCTAGGTCGATCTATCTGCTGGTCGCTGCGAGCATTTTTCTTCTAGTGTGGTCCCGGCCAAGGGCAGTATGCATACATTTATATTTGCTGGAAATGCATTTCTTTACACGCATGACAAACAAAAGCCGTTGCTGCTGCCAGGATAGGAGTAGCTTGCTGGTTAGCTAGTGTGTGTTGAATTGCTGATCAAACTCACCTCTAGGCTGGCTGCTATGCTACTACTCCAGCATGCTTGTAGCTTGTAGGTAGGAGTAGCTGTGTGGCGCATGCAGTGGATTAAAATATTGGAATCTCTCGATCAACAATGAAAAGCATCGATATGCAGCTTTATACAGGCATGCGCGCGTATGCATGCAGCATGCTCTGTATGTGCACGCTTGTGTACAGTCGAAATCTCGCGAGATACATATTGTACTCTCATGTGCATCTCGGTCGGTAGCAACATTTTGTAGTGATGGCACCAACCAGATCGATGAATGAAGTTTATATACCAAGGACCAGGCACGCATGCACTGTAGTGATGGTTTTGGTAGTAAAAAGATACTACCACTTACATAGTACGTACTAGTATACAGTTTGATGTCGATGGAAATTTGAGAAAAATAGTTGGTGCCCATCCCGGCATCGACTCACATTTAACAGGGGAGGTGCGTCCGCGGTTGAGGCATCACTGTTGGGTTTCCGCTGCCATCTGATCTGACGGCATCGATCAGTATATAGATAGTCCATGGATCGAGGATCCATGCAGGCACGCATGAGGTACCGCTCCGCCTCGGGCGGCTTCCTCGACCGCAGCGGGAGAGAGCTCCGCCGCCGCCGCCTGCTGATCTCCCGTCTCCGGCCACCTCCTACACAACAGACATTAGATCCAAAACCCTCTCCTCACCCTCTCCCCATCCATCCCGGAGTCCAGCGTTCTCGGGCGACTCGGAGGCGACCCTCCTCCCGCCGCCGGCGTAGCCACCTCCTCTTCCTCCCTTCCTCGCCGCCGCATGAGGCTGGCGCCGGGCAAGCCCGTGGCGCAGCCGGGGACTGCGGCGGCGGGGCCCTTGCTGCTCCGCCTTATGTGCTGGAGAGCGATTGGATCTGGGGCGGCGGCCCTTCCGGCGAGGCCCCTCCGTCCTGCGGCGATCGGCGGGGCTGGCATGGTGCCGGTGGTCTGGTCGGACGGCCGACGGATCTTCGGTGGACCAGGGCCTGGCGTGGCTGCTCTGGCGGCCGGCGGCGCCTGATCTGGCCGCTGTCCTTCGACCCTGATCGGTGTGCTTCTCTCCTGCGGCTTCCTGGCGGTGCCGGCATGGCTTGCCGGGACCCTGGCTGGTGGCCTCGGGGGAAGCTGGTGGAGGAGATCCAGATTGGGGGAAACCCCTTGATCGGCCCCGGCCGGCCGCACCGAGAACGACGCTCAAGGGCGCCGCTTTTCTTCTTGGAGACGTCGGTCTACGTCTGCTCCTCCACTTCCCCCCCTACCTGCCTTTCGGGTGAAAACCCTACCTCCGGTGGGCGGCGGCGGCGTCCTTGACGTCGTGACCTTCCTGAAGGCGTCGTCTTGAGGGTTGGGTGGTGGTGGGCACTGTGTGGGTCCTTGACGGTTGCTGGTGTTGGGCACTGCTTCGGGGGAAACCCTAGGATCTGGTCTTCCAGATCGGACGATGGCGGTATTGCGGTGTCGTTTCTCTCTTGGGAGCATCGTTTGTAGAGCAGCGCTGGATAACAGAGGCAGGAGGTGGAGCGGCTTCGTCTTGCACGGAGCTTTGGTGGAGCTGTCAAGTCATGCCTGGCCGACAGGTGCTACGCAGAGTCATGCCTGCTTGGCAGGTGCTACGCACGACAGTTCTTCCAGAGTCTTCGCGTCTGGACGGATGAGCGCAGGGCGGTGGCCCCGTTTGGCGCCGTGGTGGCGTCGACGGATGTTCGGACTGGCAAGGATGATGCGGATCTCTCTCCTGAATATGGGTCAGTGGTCCGATGATGATGGCGACTTCTAAAACGTGTGCATGTGGTGTGCGCTTTAGGTCTGCTGCACCGGCTGTTGGTCCCGATACGTTATGTGGATGGATTGGCGACGACACCGGTTTTAGATATGGGGAGTGAGAGCACTCCACATTATCGAGTTTGTAGGTGTGAGTGGTGGATTCGGATGGATTGATGTATGTTCTTGTCACACCTTTGTGGAATAATTAATAAAGATGGCTGCATGCATCGATTGATGCATAGGCGGGGGTTTAACCTCCTTTTCAAAAACAAAAAAAATGCAGGCACGCATGCAGCAGCGACAAGCAGCGCGCGCGGCATGCATTGCGCGATATGGAACCTGCAGTAATCAATACATGAGAAACCATTAACCGAGGCGAGCATGCGCGTATAGCCTGCGACTGCGATGCACTGCCCTTCACACGGATCGATCCACCGAGATCGAGGTCGGCTAGCTTCCTGCTGGTAGAGAGAGGCTGGACCGTTGCATGCGCATCAGCTAGCTAGCTACTCTACCCACCTAGCCCTAGGACTAGCTCTCCCTCTCTCTCCCTGGCTATGTTAATGGCGGTCCTGCTCTAGCTAGCTAGTACGTCTAGCTAGGAGTAGATGTTTAGGTAGGTACGTGGGTAGCCCCTGTCGATCCTGCTTGCAAGTGGCAGCTGAAAACGAGTAGGAGTATTCTGATCCAGCCCTAGGCAATGCTAGGCACTGCGCATCCACAGCACAGATGGATCGACGCAGCAATTGGCGAATTAAATTCTGCCTGGCAGGCAGCTCCATCGTCCGGCGTCGCTGTCTCTGCACCGCACGTCGCCCCGACGGGCTAAAGAGGGTGACCGGAGCCGCACGGCACACAACTCCACGCGCGTGCCGCCGGCACCACAAACTTGGTTTTGCATGCATTGGGTTGAGCTGGGGTTCTCAACTTGGAGATACAGGTTATATCGTACCAACGACAGTGCGTTCAATGGTAGACACTATCAGAATAAGTCACGTTCCCGACGGCCCATACTATGCTGACGGGGGCCGTCGGCGTAGATGGAGGTATGCCGACGGTGTAAGGCAAACCGTCGGCGTAGTTTGGCCGTCGGCATATCATCGTATATGCCGACGGGGGCCGTCGGCGTAACTAGGCCGTCGGCATGTGTCGTGATATGCCTATGGTGGCCGTCGGCATATATGTGGGTCCGGCCACCCGGTGGTTAACTGCCGTTTGACGTAGTCAAATATATGCCGACGGCCCTAACGGGGGCCGTCGGCATAGCTATGCCGACGGCTAAGCCGTCGGCATATATTTTGCCACGTCATCAATCCGCGACACCATGCCACGTCATCAATCCGTGGCATAGCTATGCCGACTGCCGTCGGCATATATATGTATTATTTTTTATATTATTTTTATTTTTTCTAAATTGAAATATGATTAATTTAAATGTGCCTTATCTAAACATAAACATACATAGATACACCACGCGTGTCTGTTGGGCCCAGTTTGCCGCCCGGTCAACAGTGCCAGGGTTAGACGGGACGGGGTACTTGGGGGGTAGCTATGCCGCCAGGTCTTGCGCTGGGACCTCTTACACGTCTGGAAGTGTGGTGGCAGGTGCAAGCACCCGGCACGCGGCTCCGTAGTGTGACCCCCCTCACGGACGTCGCTGCCGCCGTCGCACGGAGGGGGGAAACGGCCACGTCGGGCAGACACGGAGGGAATATTGCGGTGGGTTGTGCCCGGACCTTGATCCGAGGTGTACCTACGGGCTGGCCTATCACAGCCAGGTGAAAATGGCCGTCGGTCAAACCCCGTCCGGCAAAGTCAAAGGCCTAGACCGCCCGGTCAACAGTGCCAGGGTTAGACGGGACGGGGTACTTGGGGGGGTAGCTATGCCGCCAGGTCTTGCGCTGGGCCCTCTTACACGTCTGGAAGTGTGGTGGCAGGTGCAAGCACCCGGCACGCGGCTCCGTAGTGTGACCCCCCTCACGGACGTCGCTGCCGCCGTCGCACGGAGGGGGGAAACGGCCACGTCGGGCAGACACGGAGGGAATATTGCGGTGGGTTGTGCCCGGACCTTGATCCGAAGTGTACCTACGGGCTGGCCTATCACAGTCAGGTGAAAATGTCCGTCGGTCAAACCCCGTCCAGCGAAAGTCAAAGGCCTAGACCGCCCGGTCAACAGTGCCAGGGTTAGACGGGACGGGGTACTTGGGGGGTAGCTATGCCGCCAGGTCTTGCGCTGGGCCCTCTTACACGTCTGGAAGTGTGGTGGCAGGTGCAAGCACCCGGCACGCGGCTCCGTAGTGTGACCCCCCTCACAGTCGTCGCTGCCGCCGTCGCACGGAGGGGGGAAACGGCCACGTCGGGCAGACACGGAGGGAATATTGCGGTGGGTTGTGCCCGGACCTTGATCTGAAGTGTACCTACGGGCTGGCCTATCACAGCCAGGTGAAAATGTCCGTCGGGCAAACCCCGTCCGGCGAAAGTCAAAGGCCTAGACGGTCAACAGTGTCAGGGTTAGACGGGACGGGGTACTTGGGGGGGGGGTAGCTATGCCGCCATGTCTTGCGCTGGGCCCTCTTACACGTCTGGAAGTGTGGTGGCAGGTGCAAGCACCCGGCACGCGGCTCCGTAGTGTGACCCCCCTCACGGACGTCGCTGCCGCCATCGCACGGAGGGGGGAAACGGCCACGTCGGGCAGACACGGAGAGAATCTTGCGGTGGGTTGTGCCCGGACCTTGATCCGAAGTGTACCTACGGGCTGGCCTATCACAGCCACGTGAAAATGGCCGTCGGTCAAACCCCGTCCGGCGAAAGTCAAAGGCCTAGATCCGCCCGGTCAACAGTGCCAGGGTTAGACGGGACGGGGTACTTGGGGGGGGGGGTAGTTAGGCCGCCATGTCTTGAGCTGGGCCCTCTTACACGTCTGGAAGTGTGGTGGCAGGTGCAAGCACCCGGCACGCGGCTCCGTAGTGTGACCCCCCTCACGGACGTCGCTGCCGCCGTCGCACGGAGGGGGGAAACGGCCACGTCAGGCAGACACGGAGGGAATCTTGCGGTGGGTTGTGCCCGGACCTTGATCCGAAGTGTACCTACGGGCTGGCCTATCACAGCCAGGTGAAAATGTCCATCGGTCAAACCCCGTCCGACGAAAGTCAAAGGCCTAGATCCGCCGGTCAACAGTGCCAGGGTTAGACGAGGCAGGGTACTTGGGGGGGTAGCTTATGCCGCCATGTCTTGCGCTGGGCCCTCTTACACGTCTGGAGTGTGGTGGCAGGTGCACGCACCCGGCACGCGGCTCCGTAGTGTGACCCCCCTCACGGACGTCGCTGCCGCCGTCGCACGGAGGGGGGAAACGGCCACGTCGGGCAGACACGGAGGGAATCTTGCGGTGGGTTGTGCCCGGACCTTGATCCAAAGTGTACCTACGGGCTGTCCTATCATAGCTAGGTGAAAATGTCCGTCGGTCAAACCCCGTCCGGCGAAATTCAAAGGCCTAGATCCGCCCGGTCAACAGTGCCAGGGTTAGACGGGACGGGGTACTTGGGGGGGTAGCTATGCGATGGCCTCCTTTGTGAGCATGATAAGTTTCAAGGCCAACGGAGCAACAGGACCCGCACTTCCTGCATAAACCGGACACGTTCCCTCTTGATACCCAGAGACTAGCTCGGAGATGGTGTGGTTTACAAGCGGTTATATCATTGTTCTCACACAGACGGCAAACTCAAAAATAGTAATAATTGAATTAATAAAAAGCACCGGCATCCATCATTAGGAAGATGGACCGTCACTGTGAATCTTCAATGCCCGGAAGGGGTGAAGATTCACAGTAATGGTTCATCTCCTTAACAGGAGTGTAATGAAGACCGAAGCTTACTGCGTCTGGATTATCCGACTATTTAAACTGGTCATGTTGCTTGTCTCTGGGCGAGGTGGTACTAAAAGTTTTCTGAGAGACGGAGCTATTCCGACGGCAAAGCCGTCGGCATAGCTATGCCCCGGATGATGAAAAAAAGAAATAAAAGAAAATACCTATGCCGACGGCTAAGCCGTCGGCATAGGTGCCCCGGATCGATGACGTGGCCTGTGCTAATGAAATTGTGAGAAAAAAAAATACCTATGCCGACGGCTAAGCCGTCGGCATAGGTGCCCCGGATCGATGACGTGGCCCGTGCTAAAGAAATTGTGAGAAAAAAATAATAAAAAAAATACCTATGCCGACGGCTAAGCCGTCGGCATAGGGTGACCTTATCCACCCGCGGTTTCTCCCGACCGCTCATTCCTCTCGCTCGCTCCCATCCGCGCCGCCGTCTCCACCCGCGCCGCCGTCGTCTTAGCCCCGCACCGCCGCCGCCCCAGCAAGCCGCCGCCCCGCATTGGCCTCCTCGACCCCCGTCCGCGCCACCCCGACGCCCTCCGCCGACGCCCTCCGTCCTCCGCCGCCTCGGCCGCACCTCCTCGCCGTGCCGGCCCGTTCCCCGCCCTCCGCTGCCTCGTCCGCGCCACCCCGACCCCCTCCGTCGACGCCCTCCGCCCTCCGCCGCCTCGACCGCACCTCCTCGCCGTGCCGGCCCGTTCCCCTTCCTCCATCGGCCCATCCACCGCCCCTTCCTCCACCGGCCCCTCCTCCACCGCTCCCCCTCCTTCCTCACCGACGCCGACGCAGCAGGACACCCCTCTCCTTCGAGCCAACTAGCCACCGGTGGTCTCCTTCGAGACGCCCACGGTGAGCATCCCTCTTCCTCATCTCTCTGTTCCTATCATTTGTGTATGCTAATTTGGATAAATTGATAGATTGATGTTGGATACATGGATGGATGGATTGATGCCAAAATTTGCTAGATGGATGGACAGATTGATAAATGATTTTGTTAGATGGACATGGTGTTTGTTAATGGTGCTAGATACAATTTTTTATCTACTATCAAATGGTGACGTTGAATAGATGTTTGGCTGTCAATGCCACTGTCAAATGTTATTGTTGGATAGATGCTCCACTGCTTGCTCTGTTGGTGCTACTTGCTCTGCTGCTGCTGTTGCCTGCTCTGCTTGCTGCTTAGTTTGTAAAATATTGATGAATGGATGTTGGTCAAGTTAATGATAGATGGATGGATGGATGGATGGATGTTGATCAAGTTAGTGCTAGGTCATGTTGATTCATAAGATACATTATTATTTGCCATTTTGTAATTATGAGAAGATGTTTTTGGAGGTATTTTTCTCATGCGAATATGTAGTAAATAATTGATGAAGCTTATTTTGCAATTTGAGATGTTGTTAAAAGCTATATGATATGTGATGGTCTAAATTTTTAAATCGGTGCAATTTACAGATTTGTGGTGTTGCATCTTCGAGGAGTGTTTATCGACGTCGGAGCTGTTGGTCCCTGATCTTCCCTCCGCTGAACAACTACTTCCTCTACAGCCGAGGGTGAGCTACGAATCCCCCTTCACCTCCTCTTTTTTTTGTCACTAGAATTCATTATCACGTCAAGTCGCGTAACCTAGGCGTCTCCCGTCCGAAAGGGTTGCATCGATAAATATGCATTCAATTGCATATTTATCACCGCAACTCTTTCGAATTGTCCAGCGTTTTCCACGGACAGCCCGAGGATGTGTAGATTGGGTACGTTTTCCATGCTCTACCCCGTTCCGAGACAGGATTTCGGTGGCGCCTCCCTGTTGTTCTCCGGAGCACATTCTCTCGGCTATTTGCCGAGACGTGTATCTGGAGAACAGCGGGGAGATGCTAGAAAAGTTAAACGAAGACGCTGACGACGAGGAAGAGCCTCCACCTCCATCAGACAACGAAGATGATATGCGTGATAGTGATGATGAGACCGATCGAGGAATCGGTTACAACAGTGATGATTCGTATGGGTTCTAGCAGATGTACGTTTCATGTCTTTTTTTTCTATGGTTTGTTAATATGCCTTTTTATGCTTATTTATTAATGTGTTTTTATTCCTTATTATTATGCTTTTTTCTTCATTATTAATGTACTAATTGTTTATTCTCTTTTCAATGCAGGTTCGCTAAACATGGGCAAGGGGAAGGCCGACGGCACGGGTTTCCTATCGAAGCTCAGCAGGATGACTAGTCGGAGTGGTCGACCCCGTACTCTTCCCTCCCGACTACTTGAGGATGACTCCTCACAGGGAGGTCGAGGGAGAGGTGCCCCTAGAGGAGGACAGGGTCGGGGCCAGAAACAGCGCTCCCTCACCGACTTAGGGGTGTCCTCTTCGAGGCCCTCCTCTACCGAGGAGGAGGAGGTGGAGGAGGTTCAGGAGGAGGAGGAGGAGGTTGGGGAGGGGGACGAGGAGGAGGAGGATGGTGGTGGCGGGGAGGATGGTGGTGGCAGCGAGGGGGTTGCCCACAACAAGGGGTGGCTGCGTGGTAATGCAAAGCTCCCCCCCTTCCTGCTACCGAGGAGCAGAAGTGGCTCATTGAGCCCAAGGGGAAAGAGTAAGTGCCACTTAATCATAATTTAATTCTTTTGCTTGTACACATGCTAATATTTTCATTCTTTTGATTGTACACATGCTCATATTTTCATTCTTTCTATCTTTTGCAGCAACTGGATAATTCCTAAAGGGGTCCGTCTTCCAAACGGCGTCATCACCGTTTTGCTGAAGGAACACTGGCCGGGGTTGTTCCGTCCGGATCCAGTCAGGCAGCCTGAGCACCGGGTTTTGGCCACCGGCTGGGACCACTAGGAAGCGGCCCCCCACCCGGACCATACCACGTATGCTAAGGCCGTGATCACAAATTTTTGGGTAAGTTCTCTTCAGAAGCACGAGTCTTGAGTTTCGTTCGTAGTTTATCATCGAATGGTTTAACTCATGGCTTCTTTCATTCTGGTTTTCTGAATGATTGTAGAGATACTATCAAGTTCTTGAGGAGCACAAGTCCACTGCCGACGAGATTGTGCTGCGCCAAGCGAGGAAGAAGGCCCGTCAAATGCAGTACGAGGTGCGTTGGGTGGCCATCTCGCAATATCATCAGGACACTCTTGAGACGAAGATGACCAAGGAAGACGCGCGGAGGATGCATGTTACCTTGGAGAGGGAGGAGTACTTGGCCGTAAGTATAACAAACTTTTCATTCCGGCGTTTGTGCTAAATTTCATCGTTTCGTGTTGACATGCCATTATGCTTTCATTATGTAGGTGTGTCCTGGTTGGTGTTATGGAAAGGCCGATGGATGGGCGGCATTGGTGGATCTGTGGCTCGGTCAGGATGTAGAGTGGGCTGCTAAGAGCAAGAAAAACCGGGCTAACCGAGGGACCGACGGAACACATGGTCAGGGAAACCGGAACCACTTTAGCCACAAGAAAGTTCAGGTATATCTATTTACATGAAACATTCTTCTTCTTCTATTTACCGTCACTTTCTTATGTATCACTAACCTCTGTTTGGTGGTGCAGGAGGAGAAACTGAAGCGGCTGCTCTCTGACATAGAGGCGTGGCAGATCGCCCATACGCGGAGTAAGTCCAAGGAGGGCAAGGGCGACTACTACGGCAATAGCGGGGAGAACCTGAAGGCCTACGAGGAGGTGTATCCGAAGGTAAATCCTGGCACACCTGACCCCTTAAAGCAGGCTACGGACGAGAGGGCGGTGGTGGGCATAGGGTCGAAGCTTCATGGTCGGCAGGCGGTTCTAGATGCCGTGTGTACTCCTTCTATCTCCTTCACACGGCTCCGAGCTACCGACCCGAACCTGAGCCAGCGCACGAGCACGACCACGACCAGTGCGCAGTCACACTCCCTCCTAGCCGAGCGGCACTCTGTAAGTATTTTCCCTCTTATCTTCATTGCTCACTTTATTTTCCGCATTGAGATGTTTAATGAGTTCCATCATGTCATATGGTAGGCCTACATGGAGTACACACGCCAGGAGACCATGGCGTGGAGCGCGAGAGTTGCAGCCATCCAGGACCACAGCACTCGCACGATGACGGTTAGTTTAGCCCCTTTCATTTCATTTCCATATTTATACTTTCATTTCTTCTAACATTCGTGTTTGCTTTGTCAATTAACATGCAGCTCGTTTTTGAGAGCATGGCGGCAGGCACGGTTCCCGTAATGGAACCACCACCACCACCTGCTGGACCACAACCAGTGCTGCTTACCTTCGAGGAGTTTCTGGCACAGCACACGGGGACTACGGTGGTTAGTATATCCCCAAACTATTCAACCACCGCTTACCGTTTATTCAACACAATCATATATCCCCTGAACATGTCTTTTCAAACAACCAGGCAACCGGTGGATCTTCCGTTGGTGGTGGTGCCGGTCTTCGCATGACTCCCGAGTCACGGAGCCCGGTCACTCCCATCCACCGAGGAGGTGGCGGTGGCGGTAGCGCTGCCGCTAGCAGTGACGACCAGTGCTTTGGCGGACTTGGCGGTGACGACCTTGGCGGTGGTGGTGGACGTCGTGGCGCTTAAGCATGTGGGTCTTTAGATGACTTCTGGTCTTTTATGCTCCTCTAGATGACTTGCGATGATGCTTATGTTGTTTGCGATGATCCTTATGTTTGTGATGATATTTATGTTCTTGTGATGTTGGTTGTGAGGATGTGATGCTTATGTTTGTGATGATATCCATGCTCCTCTAGATGGCTGTGTATGTCTATTTCATCATATATATCTGCTGTCTATTTGAATTGAATTGATTTGAATTAAAACAGAGAAAATAAAAAAAAATCAGAAAGAAACTATGCCGACGGCCTTGCCGTCGCGATAGGGAAAGGCCGAGCTACCAGTGGCTGCCACGTGTCCCCTATGTCGACGGCAAGGCCGTCGGCATAGCTTTATATATACGCCGACGGTCTTGCCGTCGGCATAGGGGACACGTGGCAGCCACTGGTAGCTCCTGGCATGTAGTTATGCCGACGGCTATGCCGTCGGGATAGATGTGCATCTAAGCCGACGGCATAGCCGTCGCCACATTTGACACGTGGCGGCAACTGGGCTCTTCCTAGCGCGCAGATATGCCGACGGGGAGGCCGTCGGCATAGATTTGAATCTATGTCGACGGCCTCCCCGTCGGCATAGATGTGCCATGTGGCTCCTCCTAATTGGTTAGCAGTTGACGACGGCGCCGTCAGTCGCCGTCAGGTGTCAAAGTTTGCCGGCGGTGATTCTATGCCGACGGCTGTACGGAAGCCGTCGGCATAGGCATCTATGCCGACGGCTAGTCTACGACGACGGCCTACCCGGGGTACGCCGACGCAAATGTTGCCGACGGTGGCCGTCGGCATAGGCCTATCTCGACGGGAATCTGGCCTATGCCGACGGCTAATTCCGGTAGTGAGAAGATGGTCTTGTTGACTAAAAAGGGTCTGTGACAACTTCGTCAATCTTAAGATGATGTGTCGGCTCACTCTCTCGATGGTGCTCATACGATACAATATGCATGCATACATTCATAGGAATAAGTGTATATGCATATGTATAAGCGTTTGCGTCTATACTATGTTAAAAAAAACATCAATCGAATTTATTCGCTGGTGACATGCGGCCCATAGAAACACGTAACAGAGCTGGCCTGTTAAATCCCTCTGTGAGTTTGTGGAATAAACAGGTATATCCTATTTGACGGTTTATTTCTCGCCCAATGTGAGACGTGGCTCTAGCGCGGGGTTATACGGCTGGCCAAGTACTGAAACTGGGCGCAAGTTTTTTTATGTGGTTTTCGGGGTTTTTTTTTTACTATTTGCGGTGGTTATCTTCGTTTTCCTTTTCTTTTTTCTCTAGGTTTCTTTGTTTCCTTCTTTGATTTACACAAGTTTTATTTGGTTTCATCTTTTCTTTTTCTTTTTTCCATTTTTTCAACACACGTTTACATTTTCCGTACATATCATACATTTTTCGTATACATCAAGAACATTTTTATACACGTTTAACTTTTTTCAGCTACGTAATTAACTTTTTTCGAATATTTCTTTTGATGTCTATTTTGCATACACATTGTACATTTTGGGTACATATATAAAACATTCTTTATACACATTTAACATTTTTAAACACATGATTAATATTTTCTCAAATACATGTTTTTGAAAAATATCAAATACATGTAATACATTTTTTGAATACAGCTGAAACATTTTTTAGAGTGATAAAATATATATTTTTGAACTATGCAAAAATAATTACATTGTATAAATATTTTTTAAATATGACAAACTTATTTTTCAAACTTGTGAATTTTTTTAAAAACATAAAGAACATTTTTTCAATGGTAGAAATTATTGTTTTCCGAATTACTATTTTTACATTGTATAATATTTTCAAAAATGTCACGTACTTTTTTCGAAACACGTGAACAGTTTATAAATGTCACAATAAAGGATATCAACATTTTTAAAATTATACTAAAAAAACTTTACATTGTGTTAACATTTTTTAATTCGCGATGAACATTTAAAAAACTAAGTACATTAAGTTTTTTGGAATAGATGTGTTCATAATATTTTTGAAAAGACATGAACAAAACCTGGTTTTTTTTTGAGACACATGAACAAAACCTTGTGTACGTGTATCTGCGTGATAATGGGCCGGCCCATTGAGGGTACCTCCCTGTCGGGCAGGACTCAACACTCAACCGCTCAACGGAAAAAAATTCATGAAAAATCGAATTTTTTTTTGCGCAATAAAAAATGTTCACGGATTTTGGAACACAGTTCACAAACTACAATAAAGCTCACAAATTTTAAAAAAAGTTTATCAATTTTAAAAAAATCATCAAATATTAAAACAGTTCATCCATTTTCAAAGAATTTAATTAAATTTTAAAAAAAGATCAATAATTTAAAAATATTAAATTCTAAATTCTAAAAAAAAACTTCATCAATTCTGAAAATACGTTCACGAAATTTAAAAAAAGTTCACCGGTTTTAAGAAAAGTTGATGGATTTCAATAAAGTTCATCAATTTTGATAAAAAAAGATCACTCATTTTGAAATAAGAAAATAACATAGGAACTAGAAAAAAAGAAAATAAAAGAAAAGAAGAAAGAAGAAAAGAATAAAAAAAAGTGTAACTAATCACATCGAATTGGATGTGTGTTAGGCTACCGCTTTTAATACTAGACGTGGAGGTTGTGGGTTCAAATCTTATCTGCCCCACTTTTTTGGGGTGGATGGGCCGACCCAGAGCGGAGGGGGGTGTGCGCCAAGTTGTGGAATATATTGTATAGGAAATCTTGGGTGCTATATCTCGCATTCTGCCAGGGGGGCTTCTTTCATTTTTTACACCGCTCGCTGCCTGTGTGGGCCGGCCCAGTCGAGGGACTAGCCTATGCGATGCCCCGAAGTTCTGCCGCATAATGCGGCAGATAGGAAGTCCCAATTAGCCTTTAACCGCAACGAGGTGTAAGGATTTCTTGTTGAACGCTGGAGTAATCGGGTCAGCCCTTTAACACGCACCTAACAGAGTCTGCGTTGCTATCCACTACGTTAGCACGCTGTGCGTGGTAGACTCCAGGGTGCGCCCTACCTAGGAGAAAAAGAGCCGGTATTCCATAGGTTTTTTCCAGGTTTTTTTTTCTGTTTTTCTTCTGTTTTATTCGGTTTTCTTCGGGGTTTTTTTTTGTTTATTTTCTTTCTTCTTCTCCCTTTTTATTGTTTTTTCATACTTTTTCAATTTTTCTTCTGTTTTCATTTTTATTTTATTTTTCTTTGGTTTATTTTGTTTCTTTTTTGGTTTTCTTTGTTTCTTTTGGTTTTCATTTTTTATATGTCAACAACATATTTGTAATACATGTTTCACATTTTTTCAATACAAATTTAACATTTTTTATTATACGGTCAACATATTTTTATATACACATTGTTTATTAACATTTTTTAAATAGAAGATTAATATTTGTTTAATACATGGTCAACATTTTTTCTATACATTTTTTAAATGCTTGCTTAATAGTTTTCAAATAAAAGAGATTAACTTTTTTGAAAATATGGTCAACATTTTTTCTATATATTTTTCACATTTTCTTAAAAGCTAGATTAACAGTTTTCAGTAACAATATTATTATTATTTGAATACATGGTCAACGTTTTTTTCTATACACATTTAACATTTTTCCAAACATGTGATTAACATTTTTCAAATACTTGTTCAACATTTTTTCAAATGCTTGATTAACGTTTTGATATACATGTTCAAATTTTTTAAGCATTTTTTAATACATGGTCAACATTTTTTTATACACATTTAACACTTCCCAAATGCTTGATTAACATTTTTCAAGTGCTTGTTCAACATTTTCTTCAAATGCTTGATTAACATTTTTATATACATGAGCAAAAAAATTATCATTTTTTTAATACTTGATCAACCTTTTTTCTATACACGTTCAATATTTTTCGAATGCTTGATTAATATGTTGCAAATATTTGTTCAACATTTTTCAAATACTTGTTCAAAAAATTTCAAATATTTTTTGTAGAGTGTATTTTCTAATATGTATATTTAGAATCTTTTAGAGTATAGACAAAAGTACAAAAGTGAGGCAAAATCAAAAACAGAAAACGTAAAAAAAACAGAAAAAGGAGGTTGTGGCTTTCTACGGGCGTGGTCCGGCCCATCTCGCTCGCCCCTTCAACGAGTCGGAAGATAGACACGCTGAATGCGAGATATAGGGGCGCCCATAGGAAATGCCCCGTTCCTGTCCGTGCCAAACATTTGACAAAACGCACAGGGGAGCAAACAGGAAAAGCGGACTGAGGCGGACCATTAGGAGCTAGGAAGATTTGTTTCTAGGTCCGGTTTTGGGAACCTTTTTCTAGTTCACTTTTTATCGGTTTTGGGAAGGTTCTTTCCCGATTACATATTTTAAAATGTTAGAAACTTTTTAAAAATGTCTGTAATTTCAAAAATCAATTTTGTTGTTTTTCAAATGTTTTCATTCAGAATTTATTTGCGATTTCGAAAATTGATCAGTTTCTTAAGAAAAAAATTTAACTTCATTAATAATATTTTGGGATTTATCAAAAAATGTTCGCATTCACAAATTGATTGGGTTCTTTTTAAACTGAAAATTTCAAAATAAAATACTGGGTTTTAAGAAAATGTTTGAAATATAAAAAAATGCATTTTCAAAATGTTCAAGCTTTTCATAAAGCTATTGACGTATTCAAAAAACATTCGACTTTATACAAAATGTTTGTGTTTTCAAAAAATATTCAGAATTTAAAAAATGTGCAATGTTTTAAGAAAACCAGATAAAAACCAACTAAAAACAAAAAAGTCGCTAAAACAAATACTCACTACAGTGACAGAGTCGCTACAGGGGAAAACCACCTATAACGGGTAGTCGCCTTAAAAGGTAGTGATGCCCTACAATGGGCGAGTTGGTTGTCCCAAGCAAGCATCATGTGCATGTCTCGGTCAATTTGCTACACAACGTGTAGTACAGGAGCACCCCATGGAGACCTCCTCCTTGGCGCCTTCATCGCCAAAAAGAAAAGTTGGCGCTCACGCCCGCCTTAGTGGGCCACGGACTAAGTACCTTCCTTCTTCGCTTTGCGTTGACCGCTTGTGATCGTCAGTTACTACTTACTAGTACCTTGACATTTTCTTTGGTTTGCTCGCTGTATTTTCTCGGTTTTCTCTTCTGCTTCTGTTTTATTACCTGAAAAAACAGGTTGTCGGTTTTTAAAATTCAAAAAATGTTCATTGATTAAAGAGAAGTTTGCGAGTTCTAAAAAGCTCTCAAAATTTTCAAAAGATCATGGATTTGAAAATTTTCATGAATTTGAAAACATTCAGCGCTTTAGATAAAGTTCATGAATATTGAAAAAAAAGTCGCAAAATTGAAAGAAGTTCATTGATTTGAAAAACAGTACACGAATTTGACAAAAAGTTCACGAATTTGAAGGAAGTTCATCAATTTGAAGAAAAGTTCACGAATTTGACAAAAAAAGTTCACGAATTAGAAACAAGTTTTTGAAATTGAAAAATATTCATGTATTTGAAAAAAAATCATTTATTCAAAAAAAAGTTCAGGATTTAGAAAAAGTTCACAAATTTAGGGCATGTTCTGATCTCCTCTAGCTTTCCAAAACTTCATAAATCCAGCTTCTCACAGTAGCTTCTAACTCCAAGCAGCGATGGAAAATCTGTTCGGCTCTGTTTGCAGCTTCTCCCAGCGCTACAGCCCAGCTGGGAGGGTTGTGGCCTGTTCGGGCTAGTTGGGCCGACTAGAGGCAGCCCAAATCGGGCCACCAGCAGCAACAGCGAGGGAGCACGAGCGAGGGAACGAGGAGGGATATGTCCCAGCTAGCGTACCGGTTCGATGGCTTGACTTGGCGGTGGCAGTTCAGTTGTAATATTGGCTAACTCCAGCTTTCCATATCGGTGGAGCTGGGCCGAGGCTGCTTCATGATTTTGCACTGCCATCGGGCGTAGCTTCGAGAAGCCAGCTTCTCAGAGTCCAAACGTTCGGGACAATTTCATCTGTGGAGTTTGTGAAGCGTGGAGCTGGAGGATATCAGAACAGGCCCTTAAGGAAATATTCATGGATTTTAAAAAATGTTCACAAATTTGAAAAAGTTCATGATTTTTTTTTTAAAATCACGCATTTAAGAACATGAAAAAGAAAAGAAAAAAGAAGAAAACCAAAGAAAAAACAGCCAGCCAAGACAAAAAAAAGAAGAAAACCAGACAGAGAAGACGCACAACCAGAAGGAAAAAGAAGTAACTAGGCATAGCAAGTGAGTTTTCCTAGTTTGTTACAGCGGTTGGAACTAAACCAAGTGGTTGAGAGTCCGAACCTCACTTCACGCACCTATTTTTTGAAGTTAAAAAAATTAAATTAAATGGGCCAAGCCCAGGACCGAGGGGTGTGTGCGCCTGTTTGTGGAGTAAAAACCAACAACAAAACCATCCATGCTCTGTGAAGAATCAAATAGGTACTTGAAGACCCACTTTGAATGGGAGGAGGTTTTCTTTTTAACCCCGCCCCCCTTATTTTTATGTCTTCTTCATTTCAATCCCTACAGTCCATTGTAGGATGATCTTCCTAATGCCTTGAATTTGTTGAATATCAAGATCTTCGTCTGGCAGCTACTACTGGACCGACTCCATGAGGGACGGAGGTGATCAAGCGAAAACGTGTCTGGAGATGATCTTTGCCCCCATTTGTGTTGTCTCATAGATGGGACATCACATCTTATTCTCGTGTCCAGCGGCGTGGTTTCTGCGGTGCTTTGTCCGTGAAGCTTTGGGGCCCGACTGGGAGTCCCGGACTTGGTCGGGTTTCTACAACCCAGGGCCAACCGAACTAGGAGGAAAAGACGCCTCTTCTGGTTTGTGTCCGCGGTGTTGGCGTGGACCTTGTGGACACGCACAACAAGATGGTAATTGAGTGGGTTTTTCTTCGGCGGGCCTCAAACTCTATATGCAAATCCATGGCCTTCTTACTGCATTGGCAGCCTCTATCTAGACACAAGGATCGCAACTAGCTTGACAACATGATGGATGTGATGACTGCAGCCACGCGCCGCCTTCAGTCATCTCAGAGTTTCTGAGCTGCCGACCACTTGGTGGCCTTTTTTCCTTCTTTCTTTGTATTTTTCTTGGGCGTGTTTACGCTAATGCCCCAGCAAACATTCCTATTTTCTTTGCTGCACTTGTACTTGGTGTATGTACTAGTTGTTTTCTTTATCTATAAAGTGGGGCGAAACACGGTTTTGAGATTGTAGATAAATTCACGACTATTAGTCTATTACAATGTGTATTTAGTTTGGAAACACATTATTTTTGAAACCATGGTAATGTTAAACCTCGGCAGACCAATGCATGCACAATGAATACTCCGGTTTCTGAAATCTACGACATTTTGGTTTAAAAAAAAGAGATTAAGACCTCATTTTAGAAATATTATAATGTTGAAGATACTAAGGTTTATAAAATTGTGCATCTATTGATGTCAAATACATTAAAGTTTTTAAAAATACGATTCTTAAAAATATCCCCTTCCAGCTTCCTTCCCTTCCTCTCGTAAGCAGCGGCTACGGCAAATTCTTCTCCACCAAGCTCTACCAACGAGCCTGTGGATTCGTGCCCCTCCACCTCTACCATTCGATTCGGCGACCGGCGGTGGAGAGAGGAATCTGGCTCCGGCCAATAGTTTATGTTAGGATATTTTAGTCCTCCCACGTGCGGTGTTTGAATGGATGGTGGCACTTCTTCTTTTAGTTGGTCTTTCGAGCTTTGATCGGAGTTTTGCCGTAGATTTCTGCCTTCTCCTCAAAGGCAAGGTTAGGAATTTCTTGTCGTGCGTGCACTAGCGAGATCTAGTGCGAGGCTCTTACGATTGATTCAAGTGTTGGGGAACGCGACAGAAAACAAAAAATTTCGGTATAGCGAGCACGCCCAGGATCACTATGGAGATTGCATACAAGGTTTGATCTGATCCGTACCGACTCGTAGCGCAGCGGAAGAAGAGTCGGTGGAGATCGTTGGTGCAGATCCCCGCAGCTAGGATCTTACAACCTCCCAACCGCGAGGATGTACTCCCTCGTCGGACAGCCCTTCGGGAGGCGGTCGGACAGTCCCTCGGACGATGTCACGGACAGCCCTTCGGGAGGACCCTCGAAACTCGAACGGAAACTCGGACAGCCCTTCGGGAGGACACACGAACAGCCCCTCGGGCAAAAGATCGAAACTACGACCTCTCTACGGGGTTGCACACATACGGTGTCATCTATCCGGCAGGGCTTTGCCGTCCAGAACTAGTTCCTGCCGGAACCCAGACAGCCTTTCGGCTCTACGAAAAACTCTTTTCGTGGGAGGAAGAGGGAGAGCTAGCAAAGCATAGCATGTGTATGAGAGCAAAAGGATGATGAGATGGCAGCCCACTCACCTCCTATTTATAGGAAAACCAAGGGGTAGGGTGGTTTTACAATAAAACCCAAAATGCACATGAATGAAGTCCTTCCACAAGGGCATAAAAGTGAAACCAAGGAACAAGAGGGACTCCATGAAGGAGTCCACCATGTGGCCGGCCACACCCCCATGTGGGGCCCCAAAATTGGCTCCAATCCATCCATGTCATCCCCAAGATCTTTTGGAGCAAAGCCCCAAAAGGTGGCTTTCCATAAAGTAGTCCAAAAAGCACTTTCACTATTCACGACGACATTTTTCAGCGTCCAGTCGAACTGAAAATATTTATGTGGTCCTAGAACATTTCCAGTACCCACAAAAAATAATTTTCAACGCGATCCGGAACAATTCCGGTTTAGTGATTTTCATCTGCGAAAAGCATCTGAAGCGGTTTCGGCAGCTCCGGAACATTTCCAGTTTCATCCCGGAAAATTCTAGAAAGTTTCCAGAATGATTCTGGCACCCTCCAACAATTATCATGCATGTGCCGAAACCAATTTGACTTTTTGGTATCCCCTGAAACAACTTTTCAGTTTCACCGGAACTCATCCGGTGACCTCTCTCTGCGGAACTTTTCCGCTGTCCGAAACTTTTTCGGTGATTTTCTCTCAGACTCCCTGTCTAGTATTCAACAGATAGATGACCCTTAAGCGTGTGACCCTATAGGTTCGGTGAAGCATAGACATGACCCGGAACCCCTTCCGATCAATGATCAACATCGGAGCCGTGGACACCCATATTGACCCCTATACCCACACGAATGAATATTCGAGTGAACCTCCAGTTGCCGTGTGCTATTCCTGTTGCTTCACGATATGTTACAATTACCCGAGGTGAGACATGTTGGCATCCCCGTGGATCAACAACTTGTCCACTATGCCAGTTACCTCGTTGCCGGTATTGTTCTCTTTTCTCGTTCCCGTGTTCCGGCATCCCTGTGATCAAATCACAAAGTGTCTGGCCAGACGATGATGGATACCGTAACACCGAGAGGGCCCAGAGATATCTCTCCATCGTCGGAGGAGCAAATCCCAATCTTGAGCTATCAAGTTACTTGACATACTTTTCCATGAACCCGTAAGCCGCCGTAATAGCCACCCATTTACGGATGACGTTTAACAAACCCCAAAGTTCATGAAGCAAGCATGAAGAAACTCGATACTCTCATGGTCTAAGGAATTATGCAAACGTTAACCATCTCTGTGTTATTAACCATTAACTAGTGACGAATGTATCTCATAGCATAACATCAATTCGGATCGATTCAACACAAGTGTTCTACCAACATCGTGCCCTTAAAATTGCCGGCATAGCCATGCCCATGATCAGGAAAACAGGATCATCATGCAATACTTGAGCCAGTCTTAGAGGCAAGACTAGGAATACAATTTACCGTTTATTATACCACACGTGCACATGAGTTTCCCTCCAAGCCTCGTTTAATTTGCAGACTCGAGAATCATTGCAGTTATAGCATGGATCATAAACATTCATTACAAACTCGGAGATACAAAAGTAACTGAAATTACTGCCTCTAGGGCATATCTCCTACATCAAGGCTTTTCAATGGCGACGAGAGGGGCTTCAAGCATTGATCCTTAGGTGCACGAAGACTTCACGACTGCTTTCAACAAGGTTGGCCCGGCTCCAGCAGGGGAGCGGCTAAAGCGACTTCGATGACTTGCTCTAACGACGATAGTTGTAGTTAAGTGGTTCAAAGAGCTCGATGTAATTTTTATTATGTTTTTATACTTCCGATAAATTGTTATGATAGATGTATTTCCTTTAAAAAACTAAAAATTCTTAGGGCATCTCCAACGCCGACCCTCAAACCTCCCACAACAGTCCGGACCGCGCTGTCCGGACTGCGGAAGCCATCCAACGCCGACCTGTATCGGTCCACGGAGTGGTCCGGACGCGATTTCTCCCGCAAACCGGAGACAAACATGGGGAGGTTTGCGGGAGTCCGGACCGCTCCCAAGCCCGTTTCTGACCACCCTGGCCCACCAAAAACCCCTCCCACTCCCGCGCGTTTTCCGTCAGCGCCGCTCCAGAGCGTCAGCTCCCGCATTCATGCCCGGCCAGAGCGGACGCGACCGCTCACTGGCGCCGGCATTGAAGCGGCGCGCCGGCTGAGAGAGCGCCGCCCGCTCCGCTTCTTGATGCAGGCGACTGCCGCGCGTTCAAACGACATGACGGCCGCCCGTCCGTCCGTCTGCCACCCGCATTGATGGCACGCGGTTGCCGAGGCATCTCCTCCGGTGCCACCCGTCCGTCCCTCTGCCGCCCACCATTGCTATAAAAGCTGGTACCCCGGCCATAGCCGCTGTCATCCACCTCCGATCCCTCTCCGCACCACTCCCACCATGGATCCCTCCCCCGCGAAAGCTCTCTGGGACGGGCTGAAGTCGGACCAGAAGAAGGAGATGGCCGACATTGCTGGCGGCTGGCTGGCTGGCAGGCGGCCGGAGGACGACGACGTCCCAATGGAGGACGCTGCCGACGACGAGCCAGCGCCGCCCTCATCCTCCGCGCCACCCTCGCCGGTGCATTGCACCTTGACCATCGGCGAGGCCCGTGCCCATTACATGGACGTGGTGCGGGAGGAGCAGTTCCGGGAGGCGCAGGCCGACACCGCCTACAACCACCGCGCCCTCCAGGAGCACCTGCAGGCGGAAGAGCAGCTCGACGCCGGCAGGGCGGTGGCGCCGAACGCGGACCTGGCGGAGCAGGAGGCGTTGCTCCGGTCCTACCGCTCCGCCCGCGAGATCCGCCTCGCCCGCTGGCGGTACCAGCAGCGGGTGGCGGAGGTGGCAACCACGTCCAAGGAGTGCGACGAGGCGGGTGAGGCGCTGTTCGGCGAGACCGACGACGAGTAGGACAACGCCTAGGCCGCGCCCCGCCGCCACGACCACAAAGTCGGCACGTCCACGGGCGCCGGCGACAACGAGGAAGAGTAGTGCACGGGGGGTCGCCGCCGCTCGGGTCCCAGGAAGGCCACCGCTCCTCCCCTCCCGTCGATGCCAAGCTTGGTGGTCTCAACATCGACGGCCAATTAGTCGCTTGGCGGCGAAGTGGAGGCGGACATCTGCGCTTGCCGGGTCTCCGGAGGCGGAGCTGGAGAGCGACGAGGCAGAGCTGGAAAAGGCGAAGCTTTGGTTCTCTGGGTTCATGGCCGGACACGAGGAACGGGCGCCGGCGACCATTTAGATTAGGTATTATTATACCTCTAGAGCCGGACTAGCACCGCTTTGATGTAAATGTAATGAAATCCGTCATGTTTATATGAAATCGGGACGTGTTTATATGAAATCCGTCATGTTTATAGGAAATCCGGTCTTGTTTGCACGAATTTCATCCGGTTTGTTGAAAAGGAGTTTGAAATGTATGCGGCTACGGTTGGATGGTGTCCTCCCGCATCCGTGTCTGCGGACTGGCCCCCCCTGTCCGCGGACGGATGCGGGAGGAAATTTGCGGGTTGCCGTTGGAGATGCCCTTAGAGCATCTACAGCGGGACTCCCCAAATTGACCGAGCGGACGTAGGATCACTAACCGGACAGGAGAGAGGGAAAAAGTTGACCCAATCGGACCCCTCAAAGTCTCCCTAAACGCCCGGGTTATCCGGTACTCCTCATATTGTGTGGGTAATATGAAGAGTGCACGGGTGTGTCCGATCAGTGGTCCTACGTCGGTCACATAGGATTTGGTCATCACGGATCATCTTTTCATTTTGTTTATTCTTTTTCTCCTTTCTTTTTCTTCATCCCATCAATCACATGCATGCGACCGAACGTATAGCGGAAAAGTGAAGGACACGACTGCGTGCATGGATAAATAGAGATTCAAAATGAACACGCCTAGACACTGACCGCCCGCGTCCGCGAACATTTGAGGTGCCAAATTTGCCGAGCGCAACTGGAGCTGCCAAATACAGCCTATGTTCTTATTCGCAAAAAAAAAAAAAAAAATACAGCCTATGTTCCCACAGGAGATTCATTTCGAAGGAAAAATAATGGACAAGAAAGACGGCGCTAGTTACGATCGACGGATCTAGAAGCATGGCCCGTGTCACCGTTGGTCGTACGGAACAATGAAACACGCGGTCAACGGGAGAAGGAGTCCAGTCCAGGCCTTTATCGCCCGCACCGCAGTCCCCAAGTTCACCACTACCGACCGCGTTCCCGTAGCTGCCTGGACCCGTTCCACCTCTCGCACTAAACTGCGACGAGGTCTCCGTCGAGAATGTTGTTGTGACTTGTGAGTAATACGAACTGCGACACTGCTCAGTGGACAGTTTAGCTCCGCCTTAACCACAGTGGACGCGCGCCCCTGGCGCCACGTTACGTGTTCAGTTCCTTTCTGCCGGGTCAAGATTATGTCCTGGATGCATCTTGTTGATGACACGATGGCTGCCAGTCTCCTTCACACGTTAACTCTTCGTCCGATGGCTGCGTGTAGTGTAGTGAGACGTGGGGAAAACACAAATATTCCGCCTCAAGACTTGGACCCTGTCAAAATCTGATAAGCCCATGGAAACGTCGTAGGAGACGGAGTACGTGTACTTGAAGAAGAAAAAAAACAGAGTAGGAGTACGTGACTACAGTTAACAATGGAACTCAGCCTCACGTCCCAAGCGGTGGCCCGGGCTGAATGGGGCCTGCCGCCACCACCGTGGGGACCGTCCCCCTCCCCGAGCAACGTCCCCTCTCTCTCTCCGTCATCGTCCTCGATCCCTTCCTTCTCTTCGGCCAAGCGGCGACGCCGAAGTCATGGTTCTCCGCCCTAGCAGGTGAAGCCGGTGGAAGTTCTTCTCCAGGCGGATCGTGGGGCCGCCGCCCTCGCTCTCCGGGCACATCTGCATCCATGGCAACGGGCTCCTCCCGCATCCATAGTCATCTCCTCCAGCGACGAGGAGGACCAGCAGTCGCAGCAGCGGCCCCGTCTCCTCTCGGAGGCGGCTCCATCAGATGGAGATCAAGACGGAGCGCTCGCTCTGTCAGATGGGCCTGGCGCCACCATCGCCGGCGCGCGTGAAGGAGGAGCCATCGTCCCCGACGCGCGTCCGCGTGAAGCGGGAGCCGGCATCCCCACTACGGCAGGTGAAGGAGGAACCGGTGTCCCCGCCGTGCAACCACGGCCTCCACATCAGAGGCCGCGTGAAGAAGGAGCCGGCGTCCCCCAGCACCTCCGCCGTGTCAAGGATGAGCTGGCATCGCCCCCGCCCCACAGCTGGTACGCGCGGATTGACAGGCCCTCGTCGCCACCACGCCGCCGCCACCGCCCGATAAAGGGGAAGCTGCCGCCCGTGATCATGAAGGTGTGTGGCCGCCTCCTCCACTACCTCGGAGGAGATGGTTATGGCGGTGCCTCCGGCTCGAGCGTCGTTGTATCTTAGGCGGAGCGCGCGGCGAGGCAGCATGTGAGGTATAACCGGCGCAATGCCGGTCGCCGCTCCGCGTTCGCCAAGACGGACGTGGCACCGGAATGGGTCCGCAACGACCCTGACCTCGCCGCCGCGCGGGCGCTTGACCGCTCCGTTATGACCGCGGAGACGGCTGCCTGGCGCCGCCGCCGCCTTGACGGTGAGCTCGCCAAGATCGGCGAGGAGTGGTCGCTTAGCAACTGCTCCCCCAACGCCGGCAAGGGCAAGGCCGCCACCAGGGCTTCGCCGGCGCCGTCGGCAGTGGCCAAGGCGGCCCTCTGCACCGCGCAACAGGAGGCGGAGCTGCTCCTCCGCGAGCGACAAGCAGCCACCGGACAAGGCTGGCTGCCGGAGGAGGACGACGACGACGACGGCGGTGCGGCAGGACAGGGCGGCCACGCGTACGAGGTGGTCGTCCGGTATAGGATTTATTTATTTTATAGTTTTTAGTAAAACGGTCGAAAAATAATCCGTTTATGTAAATTATATCCAAATTTTAGTGAAATCCGCCGTCTTTGCATGAATTTCGTGAGGTTAGTTCATATAGTTGATGAAATGTATACAGACAGTGTTGGATGGGCGCGTCCTGCATCAGTGTCCACGGACTGACCCCGATCCGCGGACGGATGCCCGAGCATATTTGCGGGTCAGCGTTGGAGATGCACTAAATTGGCAATCCTACACATTTTCTGAGTATATGTGATGTGGGTCCCTAGTATGGCAAAAATCATCTTGCCTAAGGTCAGACTTGAATCAAACACCCTTATAAATTGGTCAATCGTCTAATCTTAGGTATGACAATCTAAGGCAACCTTAGTCGCAAACCAAACAACCTGATAGTGGCTTGTAGATTCTCGATTGCTCATTCTGTTTAATTCTGCCTCACAGTTGCGTAGCCAGGGATGGGACTAACTGTTGCGGGGGTTGTGGGAGAGATGTGGAATTTGCTCCGGTTTTGCAGCCTGTGTCTTTGGGCGCGCCGGATCCAGCCTTGCTTGGGCGCTGCCCATTTCGTTTCCTTGGTCACCCCTCTAAAGCGCTCGACCATCGTCGGATGAGATAATTGCACCTATAGTCCTGGAAGTTGGCGGCGAGGTCCAACATGGTCCTGGATGTTGAGAAGCGATCCAATACGGTCCCGGTACAAGGAAATACGTTGTCAATACGGTCCTGGATTTTGGACCGCCAGTCCTGGCTCTACACGTTGTATACATATCGCGTATTCTCCGGTTGGGCCGGCCCACGTACGGGATTTGCCTTTGGTTTCGTTCGCTGCTGCTTCCTTCGTTGTTCTTTGCGGTTTTTTTTTATTTTTCTTCTGAGGTTTTTTGCTTCCGGTTTTTTCAATGTTTTGTTCGGTTTTCAGTGGCTTTGTTCTGGTTTCTTTGTTTTGGTTCCTTTTTCCTTTTCTTTTTTTTCTTTTTTTTTATTTTCTTTTATGTTTTTTTATTTTTTCTTCTCTTTTCTATGTGTTATATAAAAAGTTCACCGCGTATTACAAAAATGCTCATCGTATATCAAGAAAATGTTTCACCGTATTTTATAAAAATGTTCAGCATGTATTAAAAAAATATTCATCGAGAAAAAGAAAATTGCACGTTGCAAGGTTTTGAACCCCGGTCGGACTTTGCGCGCGCTAGCCAACACACTCAATGCCTTTCTCTGTTTACTACGGAGATGTATGGCCTAGTATATAAATCTCATTGTCTTTTCCGCTGTAGCACACACAGACTTGTTTTTTTTTTGTTGCGAAAAACAGTAGGATTTGCTACTAATAAGATGCACATGGTTTCAAACCATATTTTCTTTTCTTTTACGTTTTTTCTGTTACTTTTTATTTTCTTCCTTTTCTGTTTATTTCAATTTTACAAATTAAAATAATGTTTAAAGTATTCAACATTTGTTAGCGCTTTCACAACTAGTTCAGAATTTGTTTTTTCAAAATAGTTTGAAGTTTCAAAAATTGGTCACAGTATACAAAAAATATTAGAAGTTTTCAAAAATGTTTCCATTTCCAAATTTTTGTTCACGCATTCAAAAAATATTTGCAATTTTTTGATTTTTTTTATTTTCAAATTGTTCTCGGTTATAAATTCATGTTCTGAATCTCAAATTTTGTTCAGCAATTCAAAAAATGTTCCTCTTTTCAAAAAAATGATCCGGAATTTAAAATAATGTTAGTGTTTCCGATGAATTTTTGTTCAACAAGTCTTTTTTCATGTAATTATCTTTTTTGTATCTCTCACATGCAAGCACGTATATTGATGAAATTTTGCACAGTTATATTACACTACTATACATGCATATACATAAAATTTTGGAATTTTTCAGGCAGTAAAAATCCATTTTTTTACTTAAAAGTAACAGGCGCAATGTGCCCGTGCTCCAAAGCCATTATTCGCAACATGTTGAGCTATTCTACAGGAAATGATTTATTTCAACTCAAAAAACAGATTTCTTATACGAGAGCTCCTAGCTGACGCTCGCTACCGTCAACCAGAGGAGCCTCCGCGCAGGGCGTTCATCTGCATGGGCCGGCCCATTTGGTGGCCTCAGTGCGAGCCGCCGCTATTAAAAATCCAAAAAAATGATGCGCGTTTGAGGAATCGAACTCACAACTGACATTAGAGAGTAATTGCTCTTTACCACTTGAACAGCACAATGTTAGTGTTTAAAAGGGGGCGCTGATGTTTAAAAAGAAACGCAGTGGTAGATTAAAAAATTAAAAAGTTTAGACCATTGAACAACTTTTCGATATACGATGAAAAGAAATTAAAATACACATTGAACATTTTTGTGATATACGCTAAACATTTTTGAAGTACACATTGAACATTTTTCTAATATACGCCGAACATTTTTTAAGTACGCAATGGACATTTTTTTTAAATACGTTGAACATATTCTTAAATACGTTGAACATATTCTTAATATATGGTGAACATTTTGTTATACGATGAGCATATTCTTAAATATGTTTAATACATGATGAACATTTTTATAAAATACGGTGAAACATCTTCTTGATAGACGATGAGCATTTTTGTAATACGTAGTGAACTTTTTATATAAGAGATAGAAAAGACAAGAAAAAATAAAAAAACATAAAAAAAGAAAAGGAAAAAGGAACCAAAACAAAGAAACCAGAACAAAGCCACTAAAAACCGAACAAAACATTGAAAAAACCGGAAGCAAAAAACCTCAGAAGAAAAAAAAACGCAAAGAACAACGAAGGAAGCAGCAGCGAACGAAACCAAAGGCGAATCCCGTACGTGGGCCGGCCCAACCGGAGAATACGCGATACGTATACAACGTGTAGAGCCAGGACTGGCGGTCCAAAATCCAGGACCGTATTGATAACGTATTTCTTTGTACCGGGACCGTATTGGATCACTTCTCAACATCCAGGACCATGTTGGACCTTGCCGCCAACTTTCAGGACTATACGTGCAATTATCTCCAAATTTTGTGAGGTTAGTTCATATAGTTGATGAAATGTATACAGACAGTGTTGTTGGAAATATGCCCTAGAGGCAATAATAAATTGGTTATTATTATATTTCCTTGTTCATGATAATCGTTTATTATCCATGCTATAATTGTATTGATTGGAAACTCAAATACATGTGTGGGTACATAGACAACACTGTGTCCCTAGTAAGCCTCTAGTTGACTAGCTCGTTGATCAAAGATGGTTAAGGTTTCATAGCCATTGACATGAGATGTCATTTGATAACGAGATCACATCATTAGGAGAATGATGTGATGGACAAGACCCAAACTATAAACGTAGCATATGATCGTGTCAGTTTATTGCTATTGTTTTCTGCATGTCAAGTATCTGTTCCTATGACCATGAGATCATGCAACTCCCTGACATCGGAGGAGTACCTTGTGTGTATCAAACGTCGCAACGTAACTGGGTGACTATAAAGGTGCTCTACAGGTATCTCCGAGGGTGTCTGTTGGGTTGGCATGGATCAAGACTGGGATTTGTTACTCCGTATGACGGAGAGGTATCTCAGGGCCCACTCGGTAATACAACATCACAATGAGCCTTGCAAGCAATGTGACTAAAGTGTTAGCCACAAGATCTTGTATTACGGAACGAGTAAAGAGACTTGCCGGTAACGAGATTGAACTAGGTATAGAGATACCGACGATCGAATCTCGGGCAAGTAACATACCGAAGAACAAAGGGAACAGCATACGGGATTAACTGAATCCTTGACATAGAGGTTCGACCGATAAAGATCTTCGTAGAATATGTAGGAGCCAATATGGGCATCCAGGTCCCGCTATTGGTTATTGATCGTAGAGGTGTCTCGGTCATGTCTACATAGTTCTCGAACCCGCGGGGTCTACACACTTAACGTTTGGTGACGATTAGTATAGTTGAGTTATTGTGTTGGTGACCGAAGGTTGTTCGGAGTCCCGGATAAGATCCAGGACATGATGAGGGTCTCCGGAAGAGTCCGGAGGTAAAGATTAATATATGTGATAATAGTGTTTTGATCTCCGGAAAGGTTCCGGAATTCACCGGAAGGGGTTCCGGGTGTTTACCGAAGTGTTCGGGTGCAGCAACACTTTATATGAGCCAAAGGGGTAAAGCCCATGAGGTATTGGAAAGTGCAAAAGGAAGTTTTGCTACTGCCTTAAGCGGTACTACCGCTGGTAAAGGCAGTACTACCGCGTAAGCGGTACTACCGCTTGTTGGAAGCGGTACTACCGCCCAAGCGGTACTACCGCTTGTGTGAAGCGGTACTACCGCTCAAGCGGTACTACCGCTCGTGAGCGGTACTACCGCTTGTGCGCGGTACTGCAGGGATCCGAGTTGGACTCTTTCCCTGCGGGCCAAACCGACCTTGTGCGGGCAAAACCGACCTGGAGGAGGCTTTTACTCCAAGTTTAGACCCCAAGGCTCAACATATAAATAGAGGGGCAGGGCTAGCACACGGGACACATTAAGATTTCCCAAGCCGTGTGTCGGCAACCCTATCCCTCTAGTTCTCCCGTCATAATCTCCGTAGTGCTTGGCGAAGCCCTGCAGAGATTGTTCCTCACCAACATCACCACGCCGTCGTGCTGCCGGAACTCATCTACTACTTCATCATCGCTCGCTGGATCGAGGAGGTGAAGGCGTCATCAAGCCGTACGTGTGTTGAACACGGAGGTGCCGTCTGTTCAGCACTAGTTCGTGATCGGATCGAGGGACGACTTGCGATTTGGATCGCGGAGACGTTCGACTACATCAACCGCGTTTCTTAACGCTTCCGCTTAGCGATCTACAGGGTATGTAGATTCACTCTCCCTCTCGTAGATGCTCATCACCATGGATAGATCTTGTGTGTGCGTAGGAAATTTTTTGTTTCCCATGCAACGTTCCCCAACAAGTGTTGGATGGGCGCGTCCTGCATCAGTGTCCGCGGACTGACCCCGATCCACGGACGGATGCCCGAGCATATTTGTGGGTCAGCGTTGGAGATGCACTAAATTGGCAATCCTACACATTTTCTGAGTATATGTGATGTGGGTCCCTAGTATGGCAAAAATCATCTTGCCTAAGGTCAGACTTGAATCAAACACCCTTATAAATTGGTCAATTGTCTAATCTTAGGTATGACAATCTAAGGCAATCTTAGTCGCAAACCAAACAACCTGATAGTGGCTTGTAGATTCTCGATTGCTCATTCTGTTTAATTCTGCCTCACAGTTGCGTAGCCAGGGATGGGACTTACTGTTGCTGGGGTTGTGGGAGAGATGTGGAATTTGCTCCGGTTTTGCAGCCTGTGTCTTTGGGCGCGCCGGATCCAGCCTTGCTTGGGCGCTGCCCATTTCGTTTCCTTGGTCACCCCTCTAAAGCGCTCGACCATCGTCGGATTGCAGTGGAAGACGACGGCAGTTAATTGTGCCATCCCCATGGTGTGCCTTCTTTTATGGACCTAGCTTCATTCCTTCATCTTTGATACCATTTAGGTTTTATCTAAATTTATTTTTGCAACCATGATAACATAAATGCTGAAAACGCTTTGTGATCCATAACATGATGCAGGTTAGCATACATACAACAATCTTCGTCAAGATCAAGGACCTAGCTACAACTGGGACTTAGGGCATCTTCAGCGGCAACCCGCAAAAATCCTCCTGCATCCGTCCGCGGACAGGGGAGGCCAGTCCGCGGACACGGATGCGGGAGGACGCCATCCAACGCTAGCCGCATACATTTCGACAACTCGAACCAACCGACCAAAATTCGATCAAACCGGACGAATTTTGATAAAAACACGACGGATTTCATTAAAACTAGGATAATTTGTACATAAAACCGGACGATATTTCGACCGGTGAACTAAAAACCTAAAAATAAAACCCTAAACTATCATATACTTCACGGTGACCTCGTAGCCAATGTCGGGCTGGCCGGCGGCTCCTCCTCCGTCATCGTGGTCCGACCTGGCGTCGGAGTCGTCGGAGTCGAGCTTGGGGCGGCGGAAGGTGGCGGCGTCGCGGCAGGGCTTCCCGGCGGCCGCCTGACTCTCGCGGATGATCCTCTCCGCCTCCTCCTGCGCCGTGCGCAGTGCAGCCGCGGCCACCGAGGACGTGGGCTGGGGGAGAAGGCGACGGTCATTGGAGGGGGCGGCGTCGGGGTTGGCGAGGGACCATTCCTCGCCGTACCTGGCCATTTCCCCGTCGAGGCGTTGGAGACGGCGCTTGGCCGTCTCCCACGTCGTCACAGAGCGGTCCAGAGCCCAGGTGTACGCCAGGTCCGGGTCCGCCGCGATGTGTGGCGGTGGGACGTCTGAGTCCGCGTACTTGGACCGGCGCGCGACGTTGCGCCTGTCCCGCCGGAGCTGCTCCCGGTCGGCGTACTCCTGCGCCGTCATGGCGCTCCGGGACGACGACGAGAAGCCACCGTTGCCGAGGTAGTGCAGAATGCGACCGCGCGCCTTCGGCATGGGTAGCGGCAAGCGGCGCTCCTCCTTGACGAAGCGCCGGGGTGTAACACCCCTGAGCAATGAGCCACAGTGATCTTCAAATTAGTGCTAAGCTAATTTGTTTTGCAAAGAATGATCATAGTAAAATCATATCTCATTTCAAATTCCTCCACTGAATTCAAATTCAAATGCAAGTGAAATTTGAAGTTGCTTAAAAATTGCTGCAAAAATGTTCATCAATTAGCAAATATTCCCTAACTAATATTTGTTAAGGAAATCAACATCACATCTAAGCTATGGTGGACAGTAGCAATTAAAACAGTGCATTTTTAGCATTTTAAAATGTCATTTTAATTGAGGAAAATTCAAATGAATTCAAATCATCCTCAAACTTTTTGTGGCAGTACACAAAATTCCCTAGTATTTGTTTCTACCAGCCCCACATTTTTGCAAAGTCATTTGTTGGCTAAAAGAAAATGCAAAAGTTGCTGGGAAAAAGAAACAGAAAAGGAAATTGGAAAAAGGCCAAAGCGCTACTGTGTAAATGGGCCTAAGTTCAAACAGTACTGGCCCAGCCCAACTCCCCCCTTTCTCCCTCCTCCCGCTCTCTCTCTGCGTGTGTCGACGCCGCGCGCGTCCAACGCGGGCGATGCGCACGCGTCGGCCATCCCCGCCGCCGTCGCCGCCGCGGGCTGGATAAGAGCATCCCCGAGCACCCCCTGGCGAACCCTAGCCCTCATCCTCTCCTCTCTCTTGCTCGCCCACTTCCCCTCTTCCCTCCCAGTACACTGCCGTCGCCGCGCCGCTCAGATCCCGCGGCCACCGGTGGTCCCGAACGCCACAACCGTGTCCAGGAGCTGCGCCGGCCACCGCAACGTCCTCCTCGACCAACTACGGGAGCCGGGGAGCTCTTCATTGAGCGGATCGAGCTCGTCATCAACCTCTCTGTCGCCGGTGATCCCCTCCCTCTCCGGCCAGCCCCTGCGCTCCTAAGCTGTCAACGGCTTTCCGTGGCTACTCGGTGAGCTTCCACCTCTCTCCCCTCTCTCTGGCTGCCCGCGTTCTCGCCCGTAGCTAGCTGGCGCTGCCGCGCGCCGTTACCGTGCTCTGCCCGCCGCCATGGCCGCGAGCTCGGTGCCCCCCGTGCCGCGTTGCTCGAACCAGCCATTCCAACGTGCTCCTAGTGAGCCGTAGCACCCGCCTAGCCACTTCGCGCGCCCGAAAACATCCCGGAGCCGTGATTCCGATCACACCCAAAAACCACCGCCGCCAAACCTCGACGCCGGCGACGTTCCGGTCATCTCCGGCTCCAGTCGAGGGCACCATCGCACGCGCGACATCGAGCCGCGTCGAACGCGCCTAACCACGGGTCCAGAAACCCACCGTAGCCGAATCCCGCACCTCGTCGGAGCTCTCCGCCGCGTTCGCGGCTTGCCGGAGCGATTCCGGCGCCGGCGCCGACGTGGCACCCACGTGGCAACACCCCGAGTCACTGGCAGCTGGGTCCCGCGGGCCCAGTTGACCAGTTGACCGGGTCAACTGTGCTGACTGTGCACGGTTGACCCTGACACATGGGCCCCCTCTGTTAACTAAACTAATTAAACTGTTTTATAATTAAAACTTAATTTGTTAGTTTAATTAGACACTGACATGTGGGGCCCAATCCTAATTAACCTCTGTTAATCGTTTCAGTCACTGACATGTGGGTCCCAGCCGTCGGGTTTGACCTGGACCGGCTGGGGTGACCACTGACGTCATCCTGATGTCATGCTGACGTCATCATTGCACTGTTCTGGATAATGTGATTTAATTAATTAAAATAATTCCAGGAATTTCAGAAAAAGGTTTAAAATCTTTGAAAAATCGTAGAAAATAATCCGTAACTCGGATGAAAAAGTTTTCTACATGAAAGTTGATCAGAAAAATCCAACGAATCCGAATATGCCACCCACTTACCTGTCACCTGCCTCTAGCATGATGAACATGGAACCTTCCCCTCCGGTTCATCTGTCTGACAGATGCCTGTAGCCGGGAAAATATCCCCAGATATTTTCCCGCTCCGTCTCTAATGTGTAGCACTGCGTTAGGTCACCCCTGCATTGCTTTTAGTCATGTCATGCTTTGTGATTGCTTTTGTTGCCGTGTATTTATCTGTTTCTTCCCCCTCTTCTTCTCCGGTAGATTCCGGCACTGACGTGGCCCCTTAGGACTACTACACCACCGACAACCCTTCTTTTTCGGCAAAGCTTCCAGGCAAGCAAACCCCCTTGAACATGCCTATATCACCTACTCTTTCTCCCTCATGCTTGCATTAGAATTGCTATAGGTTGTTTCGAAATACCTATTCTGATGCATAGCCTATTTTTGTAAACTATTATTGATACCTTACCTGCTATCCTAAATGCTTAGTGTAGGTTGGTTGGTAAACCATCTGTGGCCCCTCTTCTTTGTCCTAGTTGCCCCGCTTAGTTACCAGTGTCCCGATCGATGTGATCGTCAGGCTGAGACCAGCACATCACCACACACCCCCTTAAGTTGCTCGACTCTGCAGAGTTAATATCGAGTGTCGAGGGTGATACCTCTTATCTCACTCCTGATGTTGCCTCTGTAGTACAACTAGTCGGTTGTGGGATTACCGAGGGTGATTCTTCTTTCACCACCTCCGATGAAGCTTCTGTCGTGCAACCCCGCAAGTGTGAGTACCATCGAGGGTGATTCCTCCGGGTTCACCTTGACGGATACGTCGAGTGGGAATCCAACGAGGGTGATTCCTCGGATTCCTTCTTGATGTTATGGACACACGGATACTTTGACTTTACTACAGATACTTGTGAAAGTTGGGTTGACCCCGAGGGGTACCCGCGAGAGATGTGGAGCCGGGTTGACCATGAGGGTACCCGCGAGATAATTATGTGGCACGGTCGGGCATTCTTAGCCCTTGCCATAAGTCCACGAGACGGGGCGACGGGGTCACAGGATCGTGAGTCTCTGCTCGTTTCTGTGCGCTCCAAACGCACTAATGGGTTAGGATATGTAATCTGAGTAGGCCTCTGGCCTTTTTGCACTAACCACCACGCGGGAATAAGTATGGGCACTCGGCGTCGTATGTATCAGCCGAAGCTCTTCAGACGCCAGCAGTTGAGCGGCACGCGCCGGGTTGGACTGGGAAAGCCTGCGCTTGTATTAAGGGGGCTAGGTCTGCTCTCGGCCGTCCTCGCAATGCGCAGGAGTGCAAAGGGCGATGGGCCCAAGACCCCTGAGTGCTTAGGATGTAGACCGGCATCCTGGCCTCTCTGTTGAGCCTAGGTAGGGCTACGACGTGTCGATCAGCCGCGGCCGGGCATGGACCGAGCAAGTGTGTCCGGCCAGAGTTAATCGAGCGTGTTGGGTAAGTTGGTGCACCCCTGCAGGGAAGTATATCTATTCGAATAGCCGTGTCCACGGTAACAGGACGCTCGAAAAATATCCCGATCTGCTACAACTAGAAATGGATTGATTATGTTAGCTCCGGGATTGCTTTCTCGCAGGGAGTCGAGGAAGGATCTCTGGGCGTGGTTACTACTTGTTGCTACTACTATATTTATGTACTAATCTGCACTCTTCTAATGCTGCAAGATGCTGAAGATGCTAGTCTTCGATAGGCTAGGCCTTCCCCTCTATTCTGGCATTTCTGCAGTCTAGCCCACATATACAGCCCTTCTTTGATACCAATGCATTTTTAGAATAGATCTGATGTAAGTCTTGCGAGTACTTTGGATGAGTACTCACGGTTGCTTTGCTTCCCTTTTCCCCCTATACTCGATTGCTGCGACCAGATGTCGGAACCCAGGAGCCAGCTGCGCCAGCCGACGATTACTACTACTACCCCTCCAGTGGAGAGTACTACTATGTGGAGACCACCGACGACCAGGAGTAGATAGGAGGCACCCACGCAGGAGGCCTGCGCCTTTCGATCCAGTGTTTTGTTTTGCATCGCCTTCTTAAGGCTTATCTGTTTAACTTTTATGTCTGTACTCAGATATCTGATGCTTCCGCTGATGCTTGTATGACATCGAGCTTATGTATTCGAGCCCTCGAGGCCCCTGGCTTGTAATATAAAGCTTGTATGACTTTTATTTGTGTTTAGAGTTGTGTTGTGATATCTTCAAGTGAGTCCTTAGGCTTGATCGTGTGCATTTGCGTGTATGATTAGTGCACGATTAAGTCGGGGGCGTCACACGGGGCGGCAGCGAGCGGCGCACCTCCTTCACGACGCGTCGGGCGACGGCGAGAGCCACTCCTCCTTGACGCGGCGTTCGATTTGGACGCCGCGGTTGCGCGGCGGGGGAGAGCGTGGAGGGGATGCCAGCTCCGGCTTCACGGGGAGGAGCGCCCCCGATGGCGGAGCCGGGCCGTTAGTGTGGACGACGGAGCGACGGAGCATCAGCTCCATCTGCTCCTCGAACTCCACGTCGGTGCCGGCGTAGACCTGGCCGGAGTTGGTTCCTCGGGAACCTGCGTCCCGCCGGAGTTGGTTCCTCGGGAACCTGCGTCCCGCCGGAGTTGGTTCCTCGGGACCTGCGTCCGCATTGAAGCGGCGGCTCCCGAGAGGTCGCGTCGGTCAGCGCCGCCCTCCCCCCCTCCGATCACATTGCGGCATCAATGCCGACAGCTACGTGCTCCGGGCCGGCATGAATGCGACGCGGTAAGCGGCGCGTGCATCGGAAGGAAAGCGCGGGAGGGGCGGGGGAGAGGTTGTTGGTGGGACAGGGCGGTCAGAAGCGGGCTTGGAATCGGTCCGGACTCCCGCAAACCTCCCGCATTTTTGTCTCCGGTTTACGAGAGAAATCACGTCCGGACCGCGCCGCGGACCGATACAGGTCAGCGTTGGATGGCTCACGCGGTCCGGACAGTGCGGTCTGGATGGATGCGGGCGGTTTGCAGGTCAGCCTTGAAGATGTGCTTAGCCGGTGTGAAACATTCAATATCTTTAAGCTGTACGGGCTATGGCCTTGTGTGTACACAGTTGTTTATACAATTATTTACCTTTTTAATTTATTTTTTCGGGATATACAACTCTTAATTAGTACGATGCGCTAAAGTTTTTGACTCCGTTAAAACAAGGACAGGTTTACAGTGCGACGACATTGTGCGCGACGCTGGCTCCTTGCTTAGGGCATATCCAACGCCGACCCTCAATCCTCCCGCATCCATCTGGACCGCGTTGTCCGGACCGCGAAAGCCATCCAACACGGTTCTGTATCGGTCCGCAGAATGGTCCGGACGCGTTTTCTCGCGTAAACCGAAGACAAACATGGGAAGCTTTGCGGGAGTCCGAACCGCTACTTCGCCCGTTTCTGACCGCCCTGGCCCACCCAAACCCTCTCCTCCTGTAGGCGAACGCAGCAGAAAACAAAAAATTTCCGACCTACGCACCAGCCCAGGACCACTATGGAGACTGCATACAAGGTTTGATCTTTTCGTTACCGACTCGTAGCGCAGCGGAAGTAGAGTCGATGACGATCGGCGGTGCAGATCCCCGCAGCTAGGATTTTACAACCTCCCAACCGCGAGGATGTACTCCCTCGTCAGCTCACCGGACGGATCTCCGGGCAGCCCTTCGGGAGGCCTCGGGACAGTCCCTCGGATAGTCCCACCGGACGGATCCTCGGAGAGCCCTTTGGGAGGCCTCTGGACAGTCCCTCGGATAGTCCCACCGGACGGATCCTCGGACAGCCCTCCGGGAGGCCTCTGGACAGTCCTTTGGATAGTCCCACCGGACGGATCCTCGGACAGCCCTCCGGGAGGCCTCACGGATAGTCCTTCGGGCGGGTCACTCGGACAGCCCTTCGGGAGGACCCCCGAAACTCGGACAGTAACTCGGACAGCCCTTCGGGAGGACCCTCGAACAGCCCCTCGGGCAAAAAGATCGAACCTACGACCTCTCTACGGGGTTGCACACATACGGTGTCATCTATCCGGCAGGGCTTCGCCGTCCAGAACTAGTCCCCACCGGAACTCAGACAGCCTTTCGGCTCTACGAAACTATTTCGCGGGGAGGGAGAGAAGAAGGCCAGATCATGCATGGCTTGTGTATGTTGAGAAAGAGTGTGTCTTTAGGCAGCCCCCTCCACCCCTATTTATAGGCCAAGCCCAAGGGTGGCTTCTCCAAGAAGCCAAGGGGAAAAATACCAAAAAGCCCTCAAGGTGGCTTCTCCAAGAAGCCACCCAAAAAGCACTTTCACTATTCACAGAAACATTTTTCCGCGACCGTTAAATCCAAAAATATTCCTGTGGGTCTTAGAATAATTCCAGTACCCACTAAAATGATTTTGGACGCGTTCCGAAACAATTCCGGATTAGTCATTTTCATCTACGAAAAGCAACCAAAGCGGTTCCGGCAGCTCCGGAACATTTCCGGGTTTTTTCTCCGAAAAATCCCAGAAGTTCCCAGAACAATTCTGGCACCCTCCAAGAATTTCTAGGCCTGTGCCGAAACCAATTTGACTTAATGGTATACCCTGAAACAACTTTTCAGTTTTACCGAAACTATTCCGGTGCTCTCTCTCCGGAACTTTTCCGCTGTCTCCAAAACTTTTCCGGTGACTTTCTCTCAGACTCCGTGTCTAGTATTCAGCAGATAGATGACCCTTAAGTGTGTGACCCTATAGGTTCGGTGAAGCATAGACATGACCGGAACTCTTTCCGATCAATGATCAACATCGGAGCCGTGGACACCCATAGTGACCCCTATACCCACACGAATAAATATTCGAGTGAACCTGCAGTTGCCGTGTGCTATTCCTGTTGCTTCGCGATATGTTACAAAATCTGAGGTGAGATTTATCGGCATCCCCGTGGATCAACAACTTGTCCACTATGCCAGTTACCTCGTTGCCGGTTTTGTTCTCTTTTCTCGTTCCCGTGTTCCGGCATCCCTGTGATCAAATCACAATGTGTATGGCCAGACGATGGTGGATACCGTAACACCGAGAGGGCCCAGAGATATCTCTCCATCGTCGGAGGAGCAAATCCCAATCTTGAGCTATCAAGTTACTTGACATACTTTTCCATGAACCCGTAAGCCGCCGTAATAGCCACCCATTTACGGATGACGTTTAACAGACCCCAAAATTCATGAAGCAAGCATTAAGAAACTCGATACTCTCATGGTCTAAGGAATTATGCAAACGTTAACTTTCTCTGTCTTATTAACCATTAACTTGTGACGAATGTATCTCATAGCATAGCATCAATTCGGGTCGATTCAACACAAGTGTTCTCCTAACATTGTGCCCTCAAAGTTGCCGGCATAGACATGCCCATGATCAGGAAAACAGGACCATCACGCAACACTTGAGCTAGTCTTAGAGGCATGACTAGGAATACATTTTACCGTTTATTATTCCACACGTGCATATGAGTCTTCCTCTGAGCCTCGTGGTTATTGCAGACTCGAGAACCATAGCAGTTATAGCATGGAACATAAACATAATTATGAACATGGGGATAAATAATAACATTTATTATTGCCTCGAGGGCATATCTCCTACAGACTCTCACTTGCACTAGAGTCAATAATCTAGTCAATGCTAATGCACATTACACCTATGGCATACCGGTGTAAAAATTCTTCGCATGTGGTATAGCCTGATGTCCAACGGATCTGACAACTTCAGTTCCGTGTGTATCTTTGCATGTCCTCGTGTTTTCACGCTTTCCCAAAATTCATATTTTGTGTGGACTTGGCTTCGTATATATGTTAATCACTGGTCAAACCTTGATTCCTCACACTGAGCTATGGAGCAACTATCTTCAATAGTGTTCCATTAACCAAAGCCATCTTGGAATCATACTAAGTTCATGAACGAACTGTATGATTCAACATCTTCTATGTCGCTTTGAAAGCGGCAACATACTTAGCCTTAGTTATATAATTCGCCACAATAACCTGTTTGGAACGATTTCCAAACACCATGCCACCATGTCGTGTATTACACAAAACCCTTAACTTAAATCGAAAATCGCATGGAGTAATGATGAAGACTGTATCAATGTAATTACTTACAACGAGCACTTCATAATCTCTGCTTGCGAGAAAACATGTCATCAGTGCTACTTTAGTACTTAATGACATTTTCCACTGTTGTCCCATGATCAGTACTTTGATCACTTTGGTATCTTTACTCGCAACTCCTTGGGAGTACTGGACATATCTGGTTGTTTTACATAGCATGGAATACATGATTAATCCAAACACGAAAGTGTGTGGAATCTCCATCATGTATTTTGCTCATCAGTGTTTTGGGACACCGAGTCTTGCAAAAACCCTTTTCATGTGACTTTGGCAAGAATCACTCCTTGGCGTTTTAATGCTAAACTGTTTCAGCATCTTGTCAATATGTATTTTTGGCTTTGGCCTATTAGGCAATTCTATCTCGTAGATAAATATGCCTAATGTCAAGGCTATTTAGCCCAAGCACTTCATCGAAAACTATTTTCAATGAAGTCCTAATTCGTGTCAAGAAATTTATATTATTTCCAATCAACAATGTGTCAAGCACACAAGGTTTTAAGAAATATTATTATGCTCCCACTTACTTTCTTGAATCCACAAGCATCTTCGTTATCCATTGATGAAAACAAACTCTTTTGACTATTTCATCAAAAACGAAGATTCCAACTCCATTTTGCTCTCTTCTATCCATTGCTGGAACTCTGAAGTTTGCATACTTACTTAGCATCCTCTGGATTGACAAAATACCTTGGACTGTACCACATGCAAGTCCTAGGTTGCATTTCCATCACATGGAAATCCTTTTGGCATCCATGTATCATATCTCAAGATTGAAATATGTATTGATTGCTAGTTTAACCCGATCTGACTTTAAGCATCGCTATGGTGAGACAACCTCATCGTAGTCAACTCCTTGAACTTGTTATTGCAACAAGTCGAGCTTTATGGATAAAACATTTTATCCACATCAGTTTATAGTTCCATTAATGTTCGTTAGACTCTAAGTCTTCTGAAGGGTTTATCATGATATAATCTTGAATCATTTATGGAAACTATCTCGGATTATATTGGCATTTAGCCAATTTCGAAGTCAGGGCCCATCAACGCTTCCTTGTGTATCGTAGGTATACTGTTGTCTAACAACAATATCTCGCTTGCGCACCTGAGAGGTTTGCACGAGTTTTGCCTACGTGGTTCAGTTGCAAGTTTGACCGAAGTCCATACATCTCATGTAGAGGCTTCCGTATCAGTCGCAGTAGGAAACTCTGGAATTACTTCCAAGGTTTCTTTCCTTTGATCTGATGACGAGGATACTGTTATCTCGTCGAGTTGCACTGTTCTCCCACTCACCTTTTTGCAAGAACTATTCTCTTTAAAAGCATACCGTTCTTAGTGGCAAACATTTTTGCCCCGGTATAGTGGTGGAGGAATTTCCAATTACTTGGGATAACCTACAAAGTAGTACTTGTCTGATTTGGAATAGGTTTGTAAATATTTTACACAATCCCCATATTCCAAATGTTAAGAAAAGACAAAGCATGGTTGGGCGTACCATACCATGGCGTCATTTCAACAGACCTGATGGCGCTCTTTTCAGTGGAAAAGCCGCAGTCTCTAAAGCATTACCTTTAAAAGGGATAATGGCAAATTGATTTATGTCATCTTTGATCTTACCATGTCACAAATGGTTTGAATACATCTTCACGGACGTACCACTCACAGTGGAGTTCTGGGAGATGTAAGTTATGAAACCTTTTTCACAACTCATCAGACATTCGCTAAGCTTGTAACTCAAATATTCCTTTCCGCAATCAAATTGCAGAAACATAATTTTCTTGTTACAATAATTTCTACTTCATATTGAAAACCTTATGAATGATTTCAAAAGATCCAGACTTACATCTCATCAAGTAAATATCCATATATCCACTTGAGTCATTTCTGAAGATAGATAAATCCACTACCAGCAACAACATTTATTGGACTACACATCAAAATGTATGATCACCAATAAGTTTGTTGCTCATTCCTTATGGCCTATGAACGGTATTTCAGTCACTTCACTTTTCGGAGGAAAGTTGCAAGTGTCAGATGATTTATAATCAAACGACTTCAAAATCCATCATTATGGAATTTCTCCATGCGGGTTTCTCCAATGTGACCAAATGCAGTGCCACACATGTGTGGTATTCTTTTAGTCTTTCGACATTTAGCGTCAGTGTTATGGATGTATCATATTACCATCAATATTCATAACATACATCCCATCCATGATGGAAGTATGGCCCTTTTGTTATTCATAACACTGAACAAGAATTGTTCTTTTATGAACAACCCTTTTGCAACAAACATTATGCAATGGGCTAGAGTGTGTAAAACTCTAAAATGAATTATGAAAGTAAATACAGAGGTAATATATTATTATCAATATTCATAACATACATCCCATCCATGATGGAAGTATGGCCTTTATGTTATTCATAACACCGAACATCAAAAGTTCTCTTATGAACAACCTTCTTGCAAGATACTTTATGAAATGTGCTAGAGTGTATAAAAACTCTAAAATGAATTATGAAAATAAATACATAGGTAATGTACTGAGTATAGAAACTTTTACTATGTTCTCAGCGCATATCTTAACCTCACTCCGGCAAGTCTTTTTGGCCGTAGTAGTTCTTGCATCGAGTCGCAGCAGAATGCAATCGAGCGGGTATCTTTGTGATCAACTCACAATACCCAAGAATTAGTGATTAACATGTTTAATCATAATTCTCAAGAACTATTTCCTTGACCAGCCTTCTATACATCAATAGCTTGTATGACTTTCATACATGAGCTGGATATTCCAGTCTTCTCTCTTTTTGCCTTTATACTTCTAACAGTTTAATTTTCAGTATTTCTTCTACTCTCAGAAGAAGCATCCAACTTAAGAGTGGCATTAGCCCCGGACTTCCTAGGCGTGTAAGTCACACTAACACCCTTTGGACATTTCCTTTAAGTTGTTGTTTTATTCACCTTCATCATATGACAGGCGTTCTACTGGATTCCTCTGTTATTAGTTAAATGCATAGTAAACACTTTTACTAATAGTTTGCAAAACAAACATTGCTTTGGATATCCCATATCTTTTAGCCTTTGTTTGTGTCTGAAAATGATTTTCAGTTCCATGAATATCACATAGCTATCCCTAAACTTTTGAAGTTCGGGTCTCATGGAAGAAAACATATTGCACTTGACCGTAACGGAATTCTAGCTTTTGGATCGAAGGACGAGAGTCACATTATCCATAGCATTAGCGGGAGAATACCAAAAGCATGCGATAGGACAAAATCCTTCTCGACACTTTTGAGGACAATCCTCACATTACGTTACCAACCGTAAAGTTTAACCAGATATTTAACAACTATTCAATTTTAATCGGGAAGGTGGAAACGCGAGTCATTCTTCTATAACTATTATGCATATAACACTTAGACAGTGTCCATAATTAATTGCACTAAGAATTAAAAGAATTAATTCTAAAGTGCGCTCCCACTCAAATCAATATCTCTCATAATTGATTTTGAGTGATACAAGATCCAGACTTTAATTCATCGCCATAGAATCATCATCTCATGACGAGAATTTTAATCGGTAGGCCAACTTGCCGATCACATCTCTATGTGACACTTGTTCATCTTTCGATGCGTGTGTTCCGAGCTCAGGACGATCCTGCCATGAACGTCAAGACAACCAAGTGATCTTGCTGCGAGGTCTGACCTCACCCGCCTCACACTTCTCTAATCGTTCGTACCCATGCATCCATGGAGCACCCCGAAAAGATAGGTGTCGTGACGGTGCTACACTTGGGAGAACACTAAATACTTGATATTTTAAGTGAGAGATCACCCTAATAAAAGGCGACTACCGCGCAATCAAGAAGGGTGCATCAAAGGGATAAACATCTCAGGCAATTCATAATAGCATGATATGGTATAGCCCTTTCTGACGGAGAAGTCTTGTATTTCTTCGTCTTCGGCATTCCCGTCGGTGTTCACCTTCGCGAAGTTTGCCACCACCTTGTCGATGCACCAGATAATATTGCTATCTCTTTAGCTAATAAAATAAGTGCATTACAAAAGGTTGACACGCAGGTCATTAAAGTGACAATCATATGGCTCCAGCCATCATGCCGAATCATGACACGCAGGTCATGTTAAATTACATCATATAGTCATCTCATACATAATCAAATTAATATGAGCACTGCTATACCACATCATATGCACATGCAAACCATCCCGCAAAACCAAGTTAGACGCCTCTAATCGGTTTATGCAAAATTTCATTTTACGTGGCTTCTAAGGTTTCGAACAAACCGCGGCTACCAACGTCCATCATCAAGTATGATTATTCAAGTCGCTAGATTGACGTTGCGGGGTGTATGAAATACGAGATAATAAAATCTCGAGCCCCATACTGAACTTCGTCATACGCATGACCCCCGTGCAGATCTTATCTGCATTGCCCTTTCGTCTGCGAAATTTCATCTTTCTTTTTAACTATGGTGAAATTCAAAGAACTGTTAGCACTTCGTTGATCAATCAGGATCGTGGATTGCCAGAACTTTGAAACTCCACCATGCTGTTATCGAGATCAGAAATATGCAAATTCCAGGGAAGCAACAAGAACATCGGGTAACAGATTTCATCTGCTACCCGCACAAATAATTATCAGCAGTAGAACTCATCTACTACAAATTATATTGTGCAACACCCATACATCTCTATGTATTCTAGATCGTAACCTGCCTCTACGCATAGCACGGCTCATGATGCCACTGTAGGGGAACGCAGCAGAAAACAAAAATTTTCCGACCTACGCACCAGCCCAGGACCACTATGGAGACTGCATACAAGGTTTGATCTTTTCGTTACCGACTCGTAGCGCAGCGGAAGTAGAGTCGATGACGATCGGCGGTGTAGATCCCCGCAGCTAGGATTTTACAACATCCCAACCGCGAGGATGTACTCCCTCGTCAGCTCACCGGACGGATCTCCGGGCAGCCCTTCGGGAGGCCTCGGGATAGTCCCTCGGATAGTCCCACCGGACGGATCCTCGGAGAGCCCTTCGGGAGGCCTCTGGACAGTCCCTCGGATAGTCCCACCGGACGGATCCTCGGACAGCCCTCCGGGAGGCCTCTGGACAGTCCTTCAGATAGTCCCACCAGACGGATCCTCGGACAGCCCTCCGGGAGGCCTCACGGATAGTCCTTCGGGCGGGTCACTCGGACAGCCCTTCGGGAGGACCCCCGAAACTCGGACAGTAACTCGGACAACCCTTCGGGAGGACCCTCGAACAGCCCCTCGGGCAAAAAGATCGAACCTACGACCTCTCTACGGGGTTGCACACATACGGTGTCATCTATCCGGTAGGGCTTCGCCGTCCAGAACTAGTTCCCACCGGAACCCAAACAGCCCTTCGGCTCTACGAAACTATTTCGCGGGGAGGGAGAGAAGAAGGCCAGATCATGCATGGCTTGTGTATGTTGAGAAAGAGTGTGTCTTTAGGCAGCCCCCTCCACCCCTATTTATAGGCCAAGCCCAAGGGTGGCTTCTCCAAGAAGCCAAGGGGAAAAATACCAAAAGGCCCTCAAGGTGGCTTCTCCAAGAGGCCACCCAAAAAGCACTTTCACTATTCACAGAAACATTTTTCCGCGACCGTTAAATCCAAAAATATTTCTGCGGGTCTTAGAATAATTCCAGTACCCACTAAAATGATTTTGGACGTGTTCCGAAACAATTCCAGATTAGTGATTTTCATCTGCGAAAAGCAACCAAAGCGGTTCCGGCAGCTCCGGAACATTTCCGAGTTTTTTCTCCGAAAAATCCCAGAAGTTCCCAGAACAATTCTGGCACCCTCCAAGAATTTCCAGGCCTATGCCGAAACCAATTTGACTTAATGGTATACCCTGAAACAACTTTTTAATTTTACCGAAACTATTCCGGTGCTCTCTCTCCGGAACTTTTCCGCTGTCTCCAAAACTTTTCCGGTGACTTTCTCTCAGACTCCGTGTCTAGTATTCAGCAGATAGATGACCCTTAAGCGTGTGACCCTATAGGTTCGGTGAAGCATAGACATGACCAGAACTCTTTCCGATCAATGATCAACATCGGAGCCGTGGACATCCATATTGACCCCTATACCCACACGAATAAATATTCGAGTGAACCTGCAGTTGCCGTGTGCTATTCCTGTTGCTTCGCGATATGTTACAAAACCCGAGGTGAGATTTATCGGCATCCCCGTGGATCAACAACTTGTCCACTATGCCAGTTACCTCGTTGCCGGTTTTGTTCTCTTTTCTCGTTCCCGTGTTCCGGCATCCCTGTGATCAAATCACAATGTGCCTGGCCAGACGATGGTGGATACCATAACACCGAGAGGGCCCAGAGATATCTCTCCATCGTCGGAGGAGCAAATCCCAATCTTGAGCTATCAAGTTACTTGACATACTTTTCCATGAACCCGTAAGCCGCCATAATAGCCACCCATTTACGGATGACGTTTAACAAACCCCAAAATTCATGAAGCAAGCATGAAGAAACTCGATACTCTCATGGTCTAAGGAATTATGCAAACGTTAACTTTCTCTGTGTTATTAACCATTAACTTGTGACGAATGTATCTCATAGCATAACATCAATTCGGGTCGATTCAACACAAGTGTTCTCCTAACATTGTGCCCTCAAAGTTGCCGGCATAGACATGCCCATGATCAGGAAAACAGGACCATCATGCAACACTTGAGCTAGTCTTAGAGGCATGACTAGGAATACATTTTACCGTTTATTATTCCACACGTGCATATGAGTCATCCTCTGAGCCTCGTGGTTATTGCAGACTCGAGAACCATAGCAGTTATAGCATGGAACATAAACATAATTATGAACATGGGGATAAATAATAACATTTATTATTGCCTCTAGGGCATATCTCCTACACCTCCCTCCCCGCGTGCTTCCCGCCCGACGCCAACTGCCCGCATTCATGCTGCTGTAGAGCGCGCCGCTGCATATTGAAGACGGCTCAGGGAGGACGCGACCTCTCACTGCCTCCACCATTGAAGCGACGCGCCGGCCGAGGGCACCGCCCGCTGCTCGCCCGGCTGAACACGCCTCCATTAAAATCACGTGGAAGCCGAGAAATCTACTCCGGCCACATGTCCGTTCACGAGCGGGCCGTCATTAAACACTACGCCGACCAAGCTCCTCCCGTCCGCCCGCTATTTAAAGGAGGCCAAATGCCAGGCAAGAACCGCACCAATCCTCCGCTCATCATCTCCTCTTTCCACCATTTTCTCCACCCTTTCAATGGCATCCGACGAGTAGGAACAATAGTTCTCCGGCATAAAAGTCGGCTGGGTGGCCCGCCGAGCCCCGCCGGATCCGAGCAAGGCAGGCCCCTGCTCCACCTCCCTCGCCTAGCTCGGCGGAACAAGTTGCCGCCCCAAGCCGGCGCGTGCTTCACCAACTCGCCGCTCCAGGCCGGCACGCGGGGAAGCACGGCGGCACGGGCATCGTCACTGCCATGGACGATCGTCGTACCGCGCCTCCCGTGCCTGCGACAGCGCCATCCGCCGTCAGCGCGTGCCTAGCCGCGCCCTGCCGGTAGAGAAGGAAGCTGGCTGCGCGGAGATCAAGGAGTTGGCGGCCAGCGCGTCCGCGTCCGCCGCCAACATCGAGGGAAAGGAGAACACGGGAGGTCACCTCCGCTTGGGTCCCAGGAAGGCCACCGCCGGTGCGTCGCCGACTTGTACAGCCGGTGACTTGTTCAGTTCTTTATCTCAGACCATCGTGGGCCCCCGTCCCTTCCCCTCCGGCTGAAGCACCCTCTTTGCCACTCCGATGAGCGGCACAGCCGGACATAGGGAAGATACGGGGAAGAATATGACTCCGGGACTCCCGGTAGTCCGGTTAGCGGGCTGCTGGACATGGGGAAGACAAAGGGATCCGCCACGGCCGACCGTAGACTAGTGTAGTGTATCCGTGTTGTGGGAGTGGAGCTCCATGCGACCGTACGTGCACATAATTTTACCTTTTTAGTTAAAATATGTCCAAAATGTAACCGTTTTTATCCGGTTTGTATGAAATCCGGCCGTGTTTGCATGAATTTCATCCGGTTTGTTGAAATAGAGTTTGAAATGTATGCGGCTAGCTTGGATGTCTGCCTCTCGCATCCGTGTCCGCGGACTGGTCCCCCTGTGCCGCGGAAGGATGCGGGGGGAAATTTGTGGGTTGCCATTGGAGATGCCCTTAAGTCACATTCACTTTCCTCTCTCTCGCATGCATCATGATCGTACGCATGAGGCTGCCGACGCTGATCGAAAGACATGCAGCATGGTCGTGTTGCAACCTGCAAGCCCTCTCGCCGAAAGTTCGCTCAGAACTTTTACGGTAAAAAGCTAAACTAAAGATCAAAGGCATCATGGAGCTTGTTTCAGTGTCGTGGGGGCCGTTTGGTTGCCTGCATAGGCCAATCAGGCGCACGCGGGATGAAATTGGACTCTTTGGTTGTCTGCGTTCAGTGTTGGGCTTGCATCGCACGAAAATTAAAGCAGCTCCTAGCCAGGCCCGCTAGAAATTGCCGAATCGGTGGCCCCCTTGCACTAGAGTATGCCAGTGCGATGCTAGCTAGTATACAACATGTACCTGTTATCTTCTCCTACCTCTAATAAGCTCCTCTCTAATCTCTTTTCTTTCTCGTCTCTTCTAATCTACACAATTATGCTTCGATTAAAGATAAGCTCTACACGAAAAAGATGCACATCGATGTTATGGTTCCATTCAGGCGATCGGTTCGTAGTTTCGTCGACCATAAATGATTAATTTTGTGTTCATGTTTGAACCTATTTTGAACGAATTTTGTCAAATTCGTCATGCACGTTTGGCCGTTTGAAATTTCCTTTGGCCAGTAGCTTCATCTCGCAGTTTCACACGACTTTTGTGTTATATATTTTCTGTTTTGACGATCGTAGATGAGTAGATCTACATCTTCCTCATGAACTGTACATATGCATATGTGTGATATGTTTTAATGAGACTGCTTAATCTCCTTCATCCCTTCTAATCCTCCTCTCGGCCTCCTCTCTTGCGTCCTACTACACTGGCGCCACCGCTGGCGTTGTTCCTCTCGACCTCCTCTCCCACGTCTTGCTGCACTGTCATCACCGCCGGCGTGGTTCCTCTCGGCCTCCTTGCCCACATCATACTTCAGTGACACCATCGCCGGCGTTGTTCCTCTCGACCTCCTCGCGGTGTCCTACTACACTGGTGCCGTCCTCGGTGTCGTTCCTTTCGGCCTCCTCCCCCTCGTCCTACTACACTAACGCTGCCATGGTGCACGCATTGCATTTTTTTTCTCCTCTGTCATCTGCCTCAGCGCCCTTATATTCCTCCCTCTGCGCAGACTTTCTCTGTGGTGACGACACAAGCAACTAGTTCACAGCGCCGCCGTCGGACGCGGTGGACGGTGGCCGCGGCGCCGCATCCGACGGCGGTGCGGCAAACTAGTTGTTTGCGTCGTCGCCACCACCGTCCACCGCGTTTTCAGGCCGGCCGCCGGGTGAGTGGCAGAGAGTGCGTGAGCGGGTCGCTCAAGTTCGCCGCGCCGCCGATGGGATTGCTCGCCCGAGACTCCGTGCTCGTCGTGTCGGACGCGGCGCCGCAACAACCGTCTATCGTTGTCGCCGAGGCACTCTAGTGTAATACTGTGTGTTATGTGTAGCTGTTAACTCTTAATTATGTCAAGGGTACGCAACCAAACAACGTGCAGTAGTATGAGCACAACCAATGCGAGTAAGCAAACACAGTGCGTAGAAGCGTTGCTTGCAGGAAGAGGGGATGCAGACAACCAATCAATATGCAGATGATGATTCTTTGCATGCATATGCTCAATCAGGTTCAACTAGAAAAAGTATGCAAAGGGGCAAAAACCGATGTGTGCAACCAAATGCGCCCATGGTTTCCATTGTTCCCCCTCTTGGCTGGTACTCTTACCGATGATAAAATGCCTCAGGGTAGTGGTAAAAGTTTTCTTTGAGGAAGCGGGGTAGTGGTAAAAGTGGAAGCAATGGTTTGACCACTTGTGACCAGCGCTCGTGGGTTTGCGATTCATCGACACCGCGTGGCCGAAATCACTATTCTGACCTTGTCAGTGATCTTTGTCACAAACTGAACTCGACATGAAAGTATTTCACGATCTGACCATTTTAGCAACGCCATAGCCCGTGGCGTTTCTGCTCCACATAGAAACGCCGAGCTAGCTCGCGTTACTGCCCTGGCAGACGTGGCAGGCCAGAAACGCCGAGCCAGATTGCGTTTCTGGAAACGCCAAGGGCTCTGGCGTTTCTTCCCGTATGGAAACGCCAGGAGTTGTGGCTTTCTGACCGTAACACGCGCAGGGCCCACGGCCAGCCCGAGCTGGCGTTGCTTGCTGACGTGGCAGGCTGGAAACGCCAAAGGCCATGGCGTTGCTAACTCAGAAGAAAAACAGTGCGGCGGCTCTTATATACTCGATCGCTATCAGCGCGCGAGGTCAAAATGCAGGAAAAGGAGGTAGTGGCAGAGCATGCAGTGGCAGCTGGCAGTGGTGCAGAGTGCGGAGTACTAGTAATATTGTGTAGCTAAAGCTGGCTAGTTGTACTGTTTGCTACATGGCAACTAGGTAGAATTAAGTTGACAAGTACGGCAGAACACCGCAACAACTAGATTTTTACAATAATCGACAAGTTTTATGAGACAACATGTTGCATAAAAACGTCAAACAGGCACCTCTTGTGAATAGTGGCGGCATGTTCTTTTTACAGTAGCTAGCTAGTAAGTACAATACTACTACTTTAGGTGAACAGTTACTACTTAGATGAACAGTTACTACTAATACAAGAGTACTTTAAGTGAATCGTGTGTGCCTGACTTTTTACTGCGGCTAGTACTACTTGATTTTTCCCACCCATGCTTGGACGCATGGGCCAGCTACCGCTGCATGCTCTGCCACTAGCTAGTAGTACTACTCGATTTAGCGTGCTTGGACGCAAGAACTGCCAGCTGCCACTGCATGCTCTGCCACTACCTCCTTTTCCTGCTTTTCGACCGCGCGTGCTGATAGCGACCGAGTAGCCACACTGTTTTTCTTCCGAGTTAGCAACGCCATGGCCTTTGGCGTTTCCAGCCTGCCACGTCAGCAAGCAATGCCAGCTCGGCCTGACCGTGGGCCCGCGCTTGTTACGGTCAGAAACGCCACAGCTTCTGGCGTTTCCATACGGGAAGAAACGCCAAAGCCCTTGGCGTTTCCAGAAACGCAATTTGGCTCGGCGTTTCTGGCAACGCGAGCTAGCTTGGCGTTTCTATGTGGAGCAGAAACGCCACGGGTTATGACGTTGCTAAAAGAGTCAGATCGTGAAATACTTTCATGTCGATTTCATTTTGTGCTATGATTTTCTGACAAGGTCAGAACAGTGATTTCGGCCACACCGCGTAGGCGCGTACGTACTAATCTTCGCTGCTCCGTCTTGTCACTGCCGGTTCAAACACTTTACGTGTCGCGTAGCAAAAGTGTCGCCGTCCAGAGAAACACCCAGCACTACAATTCTATTCCCGTGTCTCCCCCAGACAGGCCTCACCTCAGAACAATATGCTCTGTGCCACTGTACCGATACAATATGCAAGTGAGCTTTGAGCTGGTCGTATAACCAGACATTCTGAAATCTCTGGGAATTATGGTGTGCATATGCACACGTACGTACACTTGCAAATTATACTTTATGAACCTATTATCAGGAACACTGGTTTGAGCCAGAAGTGCAGGACGACAGTGCAGAGGATACGAATCCGTGTTTGCGTGGGCGGAAGCGGACACCGCACCGACCGAGCCCTCTGTCGCCAGCAGCCCCGACCTCTCCAGCTGTTCACAGCTCGGCCCGGGCCGCCCATGGCGCTGGACGGACGCGTCCTCGAGATTAACAAAACCACGTCACGGGCGGTGTGCCCCGTGCCGCCACCAATTTACTACTCCATCATAGATCACGTATTCTATAGAAAATGTCCAAAGAAAAGAAAACATGTAGGAGTAGATAGTCCGCAAAGGAGGAGTATTCGATTCAAATTGCAAGCATTTTACCTTTGCGCTTTTAGAAGAATCCATCTTCTTTTTAAAACTGTTTAGATTTTGCACTTTGGGAACGCGTGCGTGCGGTGGGGTGCGCTGCTGATCTGCATCGACCGATCTCCTTTGACTTGGCTTGGCTTGGCTGGCCTAGGAGAGCAGACGGGACTGGAATTAATGCGTGCGCGTGTGTGACAGACAAGTCAACGGCAGCCACACAGCTTCTCCCTCCCGCGTTCAGATCTCCGACATGACCGTTCGTGCTTCTCCCATCCACCTCCTATATAAACCCCCACCTCACAATCCTCTGAACCCATCCAAGTTAATCTCGCCTTCAGCTTCATTCCTCCTTTTACCTACTACCCACCCACACATCGATCACTCCATCGTCATCGAAGAAGAGAGACAGCAGGATGGCCGGCGCCGGCGCAGCAGCGATCAGCTCGGAGCAGATGAGCGAGTTCCGGGAGGCCTTCGCCTTCTTCGACAAGGACGGCGACGGCTGCATCACGGCGGAGGAGCTGTCCACGGTCATCCGCTCCCTGGGCCAGAGCCCGACGCCCGAGGAGCTGCGCGACATGGTGCGCGACGTGGACGCCGACGGCAACGGCACCATCGAGTTCGCCGAGTTCCTGGCGCTCATGTCCCGCAAGGCCGACGCCGACGCAGACGCCGCCGACCCCGAGGAGGAGCTCCGGGAGGCCTTCAGGGTCTTCGACAAGGACCACGACGGCCACATCTCCAAGGCCGAGCTGCGCCACGTCATGATCAGCCTCGGCGAGAAGCTCACCGACGACGAGGTGGACGGGATGATCCAGGAGGCCGACCTCGACGGCGACGGCCTCGTCAACTTCGACGAGTTCGTCAGGATGATGATGCTCTCAGACGCCGACCAGCAGCAGCAGCATTGAGAGTTTGTCCGAGATAGATAGTCCGTCCGTCGTCCATTTCTTCAGTGGACGGACACCTCTTGTCTGCCGGCCCCGCCCGGGGATTAATTTAGCTAAGCTAGCCATGCATGCATGGATCTTGAATTCCTGATTGATTGGTTACAACTGTTATTGGAAAAGAGATTAAGTAACTACTCGTATAAGTGAAAAAAAAAACTAACTGAACGAGGTGATTCTGTTCCGTCGGCGCCAGCGGTGCAGAGAATGAAATAATTTTATCCAGTGATTATCCAACTCAAACCACTTACTTATCGAACTCTAACCTCCGTAATCTCCAACTGTGTTGTATTTGATGAACCTCGGGTTCACGTTTCGTTGGGAATGGCTAGATGATAAGTCGTCTGATTTTCAAATTTGGGTCAGTCGATCTCTTTCTTTAATCTCCACCGAACCTTCTGTTCATCTCCTTCCTTCGAACCGCCCAGCCACCGCCGGCCTAATCGCCTGCTGCCGCCGCCCACGGCCGGCAACGCAGCCTCGCTGCACCGCCCGCCCCCCAACCGTGGCCCACCGCCATGTTGCGCCCCCCCCCCCCCCCCCCCCCCCCCCCGCGCCATCCCTCTAGCCCCGACACCGATGGAGATTCTCTCCAGCGAAGTTGCACCACTGCCGTGCTGCCGGCCCCCCACCACCGCCTTGCTGGCGCCTCCACCCCCCATCCTAAGATAGATGATGGGGTAGCCCTCTGACGAGCTCCTTCCTTCCCTCCGGCAAACTTCAAAATCAACTGACCCAAAACCGAAAGTCAGTCGACTAACATCTAGCTATTGTGCGTTTTGTTTGTTGAAATCAACTGAAATCAAATCAACATGGACATTGCTAGTCAAGATGCTTCCTATTCTTGTGATAACAAGACGCTTCTATTTATAGAATCTAATTCCGATCCTTGAATTCTAGGGCCAATTCATGGGAGCCAAATGGGGTGTTAAGTATTCTCCTTGTTCAGTTGCATAGGAAGAAGATTGGGCAGTGATAGGCGTCGGCGCGCCGGCCCAAATTTGGGCCGGTCGGCGCACAGCCATCCGATCTATTTATACGCAGCCGTTGGATTTCGTTGAATTCGGCATCCTCTCGCCGTAGCGCTTCGTCCTCACGCCTCCCCTCGCGCGTTGACCAGCAGCTCGCGTCCATGGCGGACCGCGCTTGCCGCCGCCCGCGCTCGTCCTCGGTGGCCTGCGCTTGCCGGCCAACAACGCCACCCGCGCTCATCTCCTCCGGTGGTCGCCTCCCTCCTGTCGCAAGTCGCCTCGCCGCTGACTGGTTGGAGCAAAAATCACCTCCGCCATGGTTGCCGGCGAGGACCGCCGGTTCAAGCAAACGCAGTCGCCGGGCGGTCCCCATCATCGCCGGCTGTGTCTCCCTCGTTGCCTTCGGGGTGGTCGCAATATCTTCTGTTGTTCTGGTTGAATCGACGGTTGTAGCAGAAAAAATGCCGGATGTAGCTATCCGCGTTGCCGGTTCCAGCAAAACCCGACGATGCAGCTCCCCCGTCGTGCTGGTCCCATCGCCGGTTCCAGCAAAAAAATTGCCGGTTGAAGCAAAACTGACGCATGGTTCCAGCAAAAAATACATCTCTCCCTGCCGCCTTTTGTTGGTCGTAGCACCACGCGCTGCTGGTTGCAGCTCTTCGCGAAGCTGGTTGCAGCTCCCTGCAGTGTCGTTGTAGCTCTTGCCGTGGTAGCAACCTCGCCGTTGTAGCCTCGCCATGGTAACCATTGCTGGTTCCAACATTCCAAAAAACGCTGGTTCCAACACCCTCACTCGTCGTTGAAGCTTTTCTCGTTGCCGCTTGCATCTTTCGTCGACGCCCTAGCCGCAGCTTCGCCGTCGTTCCATAGCTTTCCCGTCGTTGTGGTTGAAGCTTTTTGCGACGCCGGTTGAAGCTTTTTGCGACGACGGTTGAAGCTTTTTGATGTGGCAGTGGCCGTCCCCAGCATCCGTCGTCACTGGTCGAAGCTTTTTGCGGCACCGGTTGTAGCTTCCTCGAACGTCGGTTGCAACATCGGAGGTGTCGCTTGGTCCTCACAGCTCCAGTGAGATGCTCCCCCGATGCGCAATGGTGACGCCGAAAAAAAAGCTCGCAGTCCTCTCCATTGCCGTCTGCCCCGAGCTCGTAAAGCCATGGCCGCCCTAATCCTGTGAGCTCGCACGCCGTGGCCCTCATAGCAGTTCGCGGCCACCTTGGATAGGACATGGCGGGGGGTGAGAGATCGATGTGGGGCGATGCGCTACAGCGTGATGGTTGGCTGTTTGGAGAAGAAAGAGGAACATGCGAGAGGTAGAGAAGAGAAAGGGATAAGGATCGAACGGTGGAGAGCAAAAAAGAACGATACGTGGGGCGCGGGACCTGTGACGTGTACGGGTGCGTGGCAAGAGTCCAGCGCAGCGTTCGGCCGGCGCGCCGGATGCAAACATTTACCAAGAATATTGAACCTTTAGGTCCTCATTTCCGGTGCTAAAAGCCTATTTATATAAATTTTTCAATAAAAAAGGGTTTCATGGAGCATGAGCTGCAAAATACCTCGCTCATTTACTACCAAAAACTTAGATTTTGTAGTTCTCTGCTATACTCTGCTTTGGTCATGTCTCACCACTCGCTACGATGCTCTAATGATGAGAGTAGTAGTGCGCGTTTACTTCAGTGGAGGTGTACTCCCTCCGTCCAGCTGCATTAGGCGGCAAATGAAAATCAAATATTTATAATTTTGAATTTCTTAACCAAAACTGCTAAAAGCTGGCGTATGGATTCTCTGAAGTCTCAGCTGTTTCTTTGTTCTGTGAAGTTTAAGTCACTTTTAAAACCTTTTTTTTAGTTTTTGTATTTGTTGTAATTGTATGTTTTCTTTATGCGGCTGCCTTTTTATTGCAATTGGACATACAAGTGACCGAAATTTTTAAAAATTCAGTCACATGATTATTATTTTTTGAACAAAGTACATACGCGTCTCATGAACAAATTAGGACATTCAAATGGTTGATGCTCCTGGGTGAAATGTTTTCACGGGCTACTTTCTTTTTTGGCATTATCTTCTTTGGTAAAGTACTAGCTTAGCACCTCGGATGTCAACGTGACACCGCACGCGTGCAGGCCTTGGTCACCGATCTCCGATCGCACAGCTCACAGATCGCTCGCTGGACATAACACGGCTGGGCGTGCGTATTTCTTTCTTTTACAGCCGCAGCGCATGACAGGCTCCATGCCGCCGACCAAATGCACACCGCCGACCACCGGCACGTTTGGGCGGCTAGCCGCAACGACGTCCGGCCTGACAATCCAGCAAAGAGGAGAAAGCCTATGACAGAATTAGTACAGAATTCCTGATGGAAGTTATGTACCAGAGGGGATTTAGCCATAAGTGGATGAAAAAATTGAATCTATTCCGTATAAAGGGTCTGTAGGTGTTAGAATTAATGATTGCAATAGTGATTTTTTTGAAACTTTTAAAGTGGTGAGGCAAGGTGATCCTGCCTCCCCTTTGCTTTTCAACCTGGTAGCTGATGTATTTAGCAGAATGCTGAATAAAGCTGCCAAAAACAAAATGCTGACTGGGTTGATGATGTAGGGCAAGACCCTAGGTGGCCCGATGTTCACGAATTGGAGGTGGATTTGGGAAATAACACCAAGAACACAAGGGGAAAACACAAGAACAACACTCTAATGGACAAGATCCACACCAAGTACTCTTCAAATCAAGGGAGCCATCATCTTCTCTTCTTGTAGGCAGTTATTTTCTTGCCGGGATGCACTTGAAGCTGAATTATGTGCATGCATGGAAGGCTTATCTTTCTCCATCCAGAGAAGTGAGTTACCAGTGCAGATCGAGATGGATTCTATAATTGCAGTGAAATTGATCCAGGTTTCAGAGGTTGACAGATCGGTATATTCGTCCATCATCAAGGAGATTAGATATCTTATGTCTCTACGTGAAAATTGTATTACTCATGTAAGTCGTAGCCAAAATAAAGTTAGTGATAGCTTAGCTAAATTTGCTCGTATTGAGGGTAGAACCATGACTTGGTTAGGTTCTGGCCCTCCTGAGGCTTTGGAACTGGCTGCGATTGATTGTAAGGACTTTGGTGATGAGTAATACAAAATTCTACCCGCAAAAAAAAAGTACTCCTCAAATCACAAGCAATACAAGAGGTGCATCAAGATCCAATAACAACAAGGGAAATAAAGATACAAAGGTAGTTCATCCAAATCTCTAGGAGAGATGGGTCTTGATGATCTAGATAGATCCTTCCCACAAGGGGGTCTTGATATCCCTAAGGATCTTCTCTAATGGAGGTCTTGAACTCCAATGGAGTGTGCCTCTCTCAAGAGGATTCCCACAATGGGAGATACATGAGCTAAGCTCCAATGTCTAGATCTAATCTTAGCTAACCTCCAAATGAGGTCGAGGAGGAGTATATATAGTCCTAGGCAATGAAGGGGTAAGTAGGGGTGTAATAGGGATTACATGGGCAAAGCCCAACAGCAACACGCAGGAGGCCCCGTGCGCACGGAGTAAGTGGAGCCCGTGCGCACGGGGTATCCAGAGACCTGACGCCTTAGCCCGTGCGCACGGGCTTGTACCATGGGCACGGGGTCCCGTGTGCACGGGGTCCAGGGCCCGTGCGCACTGGGTATCCAGAGGCCTCGCCGTCAGCCTTCTCGTGGACGCCCGTCGACGCATGTGGAACCTCGCCGTCTTCTTGACGGTTCCTTCTCCGCTTCCAAGCTTACCTCTTGGATGGTGTAGTTGTTCCCTTGCGCTTGCACTTGTCCTCGCTATGTGTGAAGCTCCGATAGAACCTATGCATGCACACGGAAGGATTGTCAAGTAGTATACCATCCTCGAAGGGGTCAAGTGCACACGTGTAAAGGAGATGATTCACCTTTATGTATGGGAAGTAGATGTGGCACGTGTCACTTGCCAAACGAACTCTTGATATGGTGATGTCCGTAGGATGCTCCGCATCATCCCCTCCCCCTTGGGAAAGATCCGTCCTCGGATCAAAAACCAAATCACCATGGGAAAGAGATGGCATCGTCGTGTACAAGTGGACGATCACCAAGCATTGAACATCTTTAAGCTCGAATTGGGCACGCTCCAATGTCGCACCGTCCGGTGATTCCTTCAAAAGGAGCAATGACAACAAACACTTGGAAAAACGAATGTGGTTAGCGTTAGTGCAAAACCAAACATTCAAGTGATGATTCACCGAACAAGTGTCGTCATCATGCATAGCATATTGTGTGACAAGGAAGTGTGGCATGTCAAGTAAGCATATGAATTGAGCATGATCAAGGTCATGAGGGAAACTAGCATGCAAATGGGAGGTAGAGATGCAAATATGTGTGACAAGATAACAAGCATCTACCTCAATGTCATAGCAAGCATGCACAAGGTGCTCAACAAAAGGTCTATGGTAGGCATAGGAATCATTCACAACACCAAGGAAAATGATATGTCCAAACACATGGGGCATCAAGTGCATGAAATGTGCAATAGGCAAGCCAAAGTGGAAGACAATCCAAGCAGAATGTGCACATGGTGTAGTGAAGATAGTGTGGCACTCAACACAATGGAAAGAGCAATTGTTCAACATGTGTGAGGAAATCAAGTCAATCATGTAGCAATCAATGGGACATGACATATGTGAAGAAATGACATTGTTGCAATCAAACACATGGGAATAGCATGGGGTAATTATGTTCGACGCAACACACAAGGCATATATATCATGAGACATGGCAATGTGGCAATGACAAGTCAAAACAAAATCTCTAGCATGTGTGCAATGTGTCATGGTGCAAGCAACACATGAAGTATGATCCACAATATTCATGCTCATGGATTTGGTATTCTCAAAAGAGAAGGATGTCACCTCAAAAGTATGTCCTTGTGCGTCCTTCACAATGCCGAAGTGGTAGAAAATGCGTTGTAGAAGCACGTCGATCGAAAGTGGCTCGCTCTCAAGAGCTAGAATGGTCAACTCACGTGAAGTAGAAGTTGACACGATGTCGAAGGATCCTACACATTCACACAACCAAGCAAATATCGTATGTGCACGGTAGATAAACACATCATCCATCATGATGGTTCTCTTCTCTTGCACATAACCATTATAAGCAAAAGTGCATGAATGATATGATGCAACAATGGATATATTCATGGCACTAGGCATATGGTGCAAAGAGGTAAAACAAGCATGCTTCACATGAAAGATGGCAAAAGCTCCAAATATATGGGAGAAAGCTATGGGGGTAATCTCATTAGCAAGACTAAAAGCATTGTTGCACTCAATACATGGCGATTCATCTAGCATGCGAAAGGCAACATATGGAGATATATGACAAGAAGCAATATCAATCATGTGCAAAGCAGGTGAATGGATGCCATCAATCGCATGAAACGAGCAAGTATGAATCATCGGTGATGCAACAAGGCAAGCAATCATAGTAATCATGTCGTGCAAACTAGTGGAGCGAAGATGCAACGCACTAGAGGAAATCATGGCAATCATGTCATGTGAGCAAATAGTAGGCATAACAAATGCGCATGACATATCGGAAGCATGAAAGCGAAACATGATCAAAGTATCATCATAGGCATGTGGTACATAGCAAACATGGCAATAACAAGTGATATCTCCACCAAGCATGCAAACACACATACAAGTACTAGGATCAAGTGTCATGTGAGATGCAAAGCATGTGTCACAAATGCATGGCAAATGCATAAGAGTGAGAATATCATGCAAAGTGAACATGGCAAGATGGGCATAGAATATGTAATGAACAATAACCCATAACCATGTGAGGGCCATGCAGAAGAAATGCGCGAAGTCATTGCGCGGTGGGAGCGGTGGGAATGACAATCCGCGGGATCCCAAATCATCATTGCTCTCTAGAGCTCGTTTCGTCAACTCTTGCGCTTGCGAGGTCGACGAGGAAGCATGTGTACCTACACAACATGGGGACAAACGAAACAAAGTGTGTGCGTGGTAAATGTACACATCATCCATCATGATGTGTATGTGCACGTGAGCGTTAGCACAAAACAAGCAATGCTCAAAGAAATTTGAGGCACGATAGAGAAATATGTCATCCATCATGAAAGAATAGTTGTTATGTATGACATGATGAGGATGCAAATTATAGCAAATGTGTGGCACATCAAAAGCATTTTCATTCATGGGATGCATATGGTGCACACAATCATGGAAATCATGCAATTCATAGGATGGATCTAAATCTCCCAACATGTATGAGGAAACTATGGGGGTCGCCTCATTAGCAATAGCGGACGCATAATATGGAGAAAATTGACAATATGGCAAACAATGCATGTTCAAAGCTAGGTGGTCATGGCATGGCATATGAGAGAAATGATGAAAAGGAAGCATATCAATATCATCACAAGAAAAACAAATGCCAATAACCATGGGCTTGCCATCTATGCCATATGTGCAAATTGGGTTCATTTTAATGGCACATGCATAGTCACTACGATGAGATTGCAAATATGACATATGGGAGATCTCATTCATAGCATATGACAAGTCAAGAGGGGTTGCAAACATGATGTGACCGATAGAATTAGCACAAGAAATCCTATGCAACATGGCATCACAACTAATAGACTCCACATGGCAATCATCAAACTCATCATAAATGGGTAAATCATCGCATGGGGAAATCATACTAGCATGAAGCGTGTCAATAGGAGGATCTACATCATGCAAGCAAGCAATGTCAAGAATGTCCACTAGTGGGACAAGAGCATCACCTTCACCTATGTTACCTTTCTCATTCCACTCATGTGGTGTAGGTGAGGTGGCAAGGACCAACTCGTGATCAACGTCATCGTGATGGAACCATGTGGGGGGTGTATCATAGTCCACCATGGCCATCGTCTTGTCCAAAGGAAGGACGAAGTCATCGAAGATCGGGGCGTCGTCGTATATGGGACCTAGCACCAAATGAGAAGACACAATAGAGGTAGAGGGTAAGTCGTTAGAAATCGAAATGGCCTCACATGCCATATCAACTTCCTCACTCTCTCTATGTGGTGGCTCACTCACTCCCTCAAAATAGGTGCACTCAATGTCACATATGGTGGAGTCACTCAAATCACTCAAGTGGTGGTGGTGGTGGCTCTCCTCACATGGGAATTGGGTCATCTCATCATATATGGGGCTAGTGGTGAAGTCACTCTCACTCTCAATATGGTGGCATAAGTCGCTCAACTCATCATCATACGCCTCCTTGGTCGAAGGGAAAATCCCATGCTCAACCGTCTCGTCGTCGCCGTGGATGAAGGCCGAAGATGGCACATCATCACTCGCCTCCATGACCGAAGGGAACATCCCATGCTCGATCATCTTGTCACCGTCGTCATGGATGAGGGCCGAAGATGGCACATCATCACTCTCGCCTCTAAAGATGAAAGCATCATCCTTGCTCGCCACCTTGTCGCTCGCCTCCAAATCTTGATCCTTGAGTTGCTCCGTAGTCGTGGTCGTCGCCGCGCCGTCTTCAAAAAGAGTCATGGTAGACTCGGCATCGTCAATGCCACAAAGAGGGATGGCGGTGAAGTCGAACTTTGGAGCGTCGTCTTGGAGCTCGTCGGGATTGGACATCTCGGTGGTACTATCCTCATGCTCGCCGTCTTGGGGCGTGGTCATCGCGAAGTGTGCTCGGGGTCGAGTAGACGTGGCCTTCATGTGTTCTTTGTCCGCTTGGAGAGCACCAATGTACATGTCGTCGAGGGACTCGTAGTTGTTGGTGAAGAGAGTCGTGGCGATGTCGTTGTTTAATCCCATCGTGAAGTGGAACTTCATCCAAATGGGGTCATCCACACCGGCTCGTCGCAAGGCTTTCTTCATCTCCTTGAAGTATTCGTCGAGGGACTTGGATCCTTCTATGGTATTCTCCAATTGGTGAAGAAGATGTTTCGTGTAGGCGGAAGGCACAAATTCTCGCCGCATCACTTTCTTCGTCGTGGGCCAACTCGTGTTGTAGCTCTTCGAAGGTGTGTGAAGCCACCATGTCGACGCGTAGTCGTGGAAGGTACTTGTGGCGCACTTCACTTGATCTTCGGAGGGGGACATGATGTAGCTTGAGGTAGTCGTCCATCTTGCGCTCCCACTCAAGATACTCCTCGGGGTCTTGAGTCCCATAGAACGGAGGCTCGTGGTCGGTGTCGAGGTCGTAGTAGCTCGTGGAAGTCGCGGACTTGAGCTCGTGGAGTAGACGAAGATGCCATACATCCGAAGGCGAAGATGTCGTGAAGTCACTTGGCGAAGATGCCAATGTAGTGGATGAAGCCGCAGCCTTGGGGTCGATGTCGCTGTACTGTAGGGCCCGTGCGCACGGGGGTGTAGGAGGCCGTGTGCACGGGGGTCGCAGGCCCGTGTGCACGGGGGTGCCAGAGCAGCCAACTCTCGTCCAGAAGGTTGCTCTTTTGTGTCTTGTCGGTGTCGATGCCGTTGTGTACTTGCCGGAGATGGTAGCTCGGGAGTCTTTGCACTTGAGCGTCTTCTCGAAGATGATGAAGACCGCTTGCCAGAGTTGATGAGGACCTTGAACTCCTCCATGTACTTGTCCATCTTGGCGTCGATGAAGTTCTTCATGGCATCGAACTCGTCGTCGTGGTTGTAGACCGAAGGAGATGTGCTGGCCCTATCCATAAAAGCACTCGAGAATGTGTGAGAACGAGATGGAATGAACATACCAAAGTTACCTCTTTCCGAAGTTGTAGATGGATCTCAAATACCACAATGTATGCAAGGAAAAGAGTGCATTTGGTGAAAAACCTTGTCCAATCCTCACAACCTACACAAATGGCTTATAGTGGAGCTCGGTGGGGTTAGTGGCACAAATTCATACAAATTGAAGTCCAAGATATGTAAATGTTGAAATCAAGCCAAAGGACTCAAAATGCAAAGCAAGTGATCACAAATATATAGAGGAGGGCAATAAAGAAACACACACGGTGGGATAATGAGGCTTGTGTTGGAAATATGCCCTAGAGGCAATAATAAATTGGTAATTATTATATTTCCTTGTTCATGATAATCGTTTATTATCCATGCTATAATTGTATTGATTGGAAACTCAAATACATGTGTGGGTACATAGACAACACTGTGTCCCTAGTAAGCCTCTAGTTGACTAGCTCGTTGATCAAAGATGGTTAAGGTTTCCTAGCCATTCACATGAGATGTCATTTGATAGCGGGATCACATCATTAGGAGAATGATGTGATGGACAAGACCCAAACTACGAACGTAGCATATGATCGTGTCAGTTTATTGCTATTGTTTTCTGCATGTCAAGTATCTGTTCCTATGACCATGAGATCATGCAACTCGCTGACATCAGAGGAGTACCTTGTGTGTATCAAACGTCGCAACGTAACTGGGCGACTATAAAGGTGCTCTACTGTTGGGGAACGCGACAGAAAACAAAAAATTTCCGACCTACGCACCAGCCCAGGACCACTATGGAGACTGCATACAAGGTTTGATCACTTTCGTTACCGACTCGTAGCGCAGCGGAAGTAGAGTCGATGACGATCGGCGGTGCAGATCCCCGCAGCTAGGATTTTACAACCTCCCAACCGCGAGGATGTATACCCTCATCTGCCCCGCGGACAGCCCTCCGGGAGGCGATCGCACAGTCCCCCGGACGGTGTCGCTGACAGCCCTTCGGGGGGACCTCCGAAACTCGGACTGTCACTCGGACAGCCCTTCGGGAGGACCTCCAAAACTCGGACGGTCACACGGACAGCCCTTCGGGAGGCACTCTCGAACTAAGACCGAAACTACGATCTCTCTACAGAGTTGCACACATACGGTGTCATCTATCCAGCAGGGCTTCGCCGTCCAGAACTAGTTCCTGCCGGAACCCAGACAACCTTTCGGCTCTACGAAACTATTTCGCTGGGAGGGAGAGAAGAATGCCAGATCATGCATGGCTTTGTGTATGAGAGCAAGAGTGTGTCTTATGGCAGCCACACACCTCCTATTTATAGGAAACCCAAGGGGTAGGGTGGTTTTACAAGAAAACCCAAAACCCACATGCAAAGGAGTCCTTCCCAAGGACCTAAAAGGTGAAACTAAGGAACAAGGGGGACTCCATGAAGGAGTCCACCATGTGGCCGGCCACACCCTCATGTGGGGCCCCAAAATTGGCCCCTATCCATCCATGTCATCCCCAAGATCTTTTGGAGCAAAGCCCCAAAAGGTGGCTTTCCAAAAATATCCCAAAAAGCACTTTCACTATTCACGACGACATTTTTCAGCGTCTGATCGAACTGAAAATATTCATGTGGGCTTAGAACAATTCTAGTACCCACCAAAATAATTTTCAACGCAAGCCGGAACAATTCCGGTTTAGTGATTTCATCTGCGAAAAGCATCTGAAGCGGTTTCGGCAGCTCCGGAACATTTCCGGTTTTCATCCCGGAAAATTCCAGAAAGTTTCCAGAATGATTCTGGCACCCTCCAAGAATTATCAGGCATGTGCCAAAACCAATTTGACTTTATGGTATCCTCTGAAACAACTTTTCAGTTTCACCGGAACTCATCCGGTGACCTCTCTGCGGAACTTTTCCGCTGTCCGAAACTTTTCCGGTGTCCGAAACTTTTTCGGTGTTTTTCTCTCAGACTCCCTGTCTAGTATTCAACAGATAGATGACCCTTAAGCGTGTGACCCTATAGGTTCGGTGAAGCATAGACATGACCCGGAACCCCTTCCGATCAATGATCAACATCGGAGCCGTGGACACCCATATTGACCCCTATACCCACACGAATGAATATTCGAGTGAACCTCCAGTTGCCGTGTGCTATTCCTGTTGCTTCACGATATGTTACAAATACCCGAGGTGAGACATGTTGGCATCCTCGTGGATCAACAACTTGTCCACTATGCCAGTTACCTCGTTGCCGGTATTGTTCTCTTTTCTCGTTCCCGTGTTCCGGCATCCCTGTGATCAAATCACAATGTGTCTGGCCAGACGATGATGGATACCGTAACACCGAGAGGGCCCAGAGATATCTCTCCATCGTCGGAGGAGCAAATCCCAATCTCGAGCTATCAAGTTACTTGACACACTTTTCCATGAACCCGTAAGCCGCCGTAATAGCCACCCATTTACGGATGACGTTTAACAAACCCCAAAGTTCATGAAGCAAGCATGAAGAAACTCGATACTCTCATGGTCTAAGGAATCATGCAAACGTTAACCATCTCTGTGTTATTAACCATTAACTTATGACGAATGTATCTCATAGCATAACATCAATTCGGGTCGATTCAACACAAGTGTTCTACCAACAATTGTGCCCTCAAAATTGCCGGCATAGCCATGCCCATGATCAGGAAAACAGGATCATCATGCAATACTTGAGCCAGTCCTAGAGGCTTGACTAGGAATACATTTTACCGTTTATTATCCCACACGTGCATATGAGTCTTCCTCCGAGCCTCGTGGTTATTGCAGACTCGAGAACCATAGCAGTTATAGCATGGAACATAAACCTAATTATGAACAGGGAGATAATCAATAACATTTATTATTGCCTCTAGGGCATATCTCCTACAGACTCCCACTTGCACTAGAGTCAATAATCTAGTCAACGCTAATGCACTTTACACCTATGGCATACTGGTGTAAAATATGCTTCGCATGTTGTATAGCCTGATGTCCAACGGATCTGACCACTTCAGCTCCGTGTGTAACTTTGCATATCCTCGCGTTTTCACGCTTTCACAAAATTCATATTTTGTGTGGACTTGGCTTTGCATATGTGTGAATCATTGGTCGAAACCTGATTCCTCAGACTGAGCTATGGAGCAACTATCTGCAATAGTGTCCCATAGACCAAAGTCATCTTGGAACCATACTAAGTTCATGAATGAACTATATGATTCAACAACTTCTTTGTCGCTTCTTAAGCATCAACATACTTAGCCTTTGTTATAGAATTCGCCACAGTATCTTGTTTGGAACAATTTCCAACTACCGTGCCACCATATTGTGTATCACACAAAACCCTCAATTTATATCGAAAATCGCATGGAGCATTGATGAAGACTGTATCGATGTAATCACTTACAACGAGCACTTCATAATCTCTACTTGCGAGAAAACATGTCATCAACACTACTCTTAGCACTTAATGACATCTTTCACTGTTGTCCTATGATCAGTACTTTGATCACTATGGTATCTATACTCGCAACAACTTTGGAGTATTGGACATATCTGTTTGTTTTTACATACCATGGAATACATGATTAATCCAAACACAAGAGTGTGTGGAATCTCCATCATGTATTTTACTCATCAGTGTTTTGGGACACCGAGTCTTGCAAAAACTCTTTCCATGTGACTTCGGCAAGAATCACTCCTTGGCGTTTTAAATGCTAAAAGGTTTTAGCATCTTGTCAATATGTATTCATTGCTTAGCCCCATTAGGTAAATCTATCTCCATAGATCATCATGCCTAATATTGAGGCTATTTAGCCTAAGCACTTCATTGAAAAACTATTTTCAAATGAAGTCCTAATTCGTGTCAAGAAATTTATTTCCAATTAACAATGTGTCAAGTACACAAGGTTTTTAGAAATATTATTATGCTCCCACTTACTTTCTTGAATCACAAGCATCTTCGATACCCATTTGATGAAGTCAAACCCCTTTGACCATTCCATAAAAAACGAAGATTCCAACTCCACTTTGCTCTCTTCTGTCCATCGCTGGAACTCTGAAGTTTGCATACTTACTAGCATCCTCTGGATCGACAAATTACTTTGGACTGTATCACATACAAGTCCTAGGTTTCATTTTCATCAGATGGAAATCCCTTTGTCATCCATGTTTCATATCTCATGATCGAAATATGTATTAATCGCTAGTTCAACCCGAACCGACTTTAAGCATCGCTACGGTGAAACAATCTCATCGTAGTCAACTCCTTGAACTTGTTATTGCAACAAGTCGAGCTTTATGGATAAAACATTTTTTTCCGTATCAGTTTTTAGTTCCATAAATATTCGTTAGACTCTAAGTCTTCCGAAAGGTGTATCAAGATTTTAATCTTGAATCACATATATGGAAACTATCTCAGATTGTATTGGCATTTAGCCAATTCCGGAGTCAGGGCCCATCAACGCTTCCTTGTGTATTGTAGGTATACTGTTGTCTAACAACAATATCTCGTTTGCGCACCTGATAGGTTTGCACGAGCTTTGCCTACGTGGTTCAGCTGCAAGTTCGACCGAAGTCCATACATTTTATTGTAGAGACTTCCGTATCAGTCGCAGTAGGAAACTCCGAAATCACTTCCAAGGTTTCTTTCCTTTGATCTGATGACGAAGATACTGTTTATCTCGTCGAGTTGCACTGTCCTCCCACTCACCTTTTTGAAAGAACTATTCTCTTTAAAAGCATACCGTTTTGCGGCAAAACCCTTTGCCTCGGTATAGTGGTGGGGGAATTCCCAATGACTTGGGATAACCTTACAAAGCAGCACTTGTCTGATTTGGAATAGGTTTGTAACCTTTTACACAAGCCCCATATTCCAAATGTTAAGAAAAGATATAACATGGTTGGGCGTACCATACCATGGCGTCATTTCAACAGACCTGATGGAGCTCTTTTCAGTGTAAAAGCCGCAGTCTCTAAAGCATCACTCTATAAAAGGGGTAATGGCAAATTTATTTATGTCATCTTTGATCTTACCATGTCATAAATGGTTCGATTACATCTTCACGGACTTTCCACTTGCAGCGGTGTTCCGGGAGGTGCAAGTTATGAAACCCCTTTCACAACTCATCAGACATTCGCTAAACTTGTAACTCAAATATTCCTTTCTGCAATCAAATTGCAGAAACATAATTTTCTTGTTACAATAACTTCTACTTCATTTTTGAAAACCTTCTGAATGAATTCAAAAGATCCAGACTTACGTCTCAACAAGTAAATATCCATATATCTACTTGAGTCATTTCTGAAGACAGATAAATCCACTACTTGCAACAACATTTATTGGACTACACACATCATAATGTATGATTACCAATATGTTCTTTGCTCGTTCCTTATGGCTTGTGAACGGTATTTCAGTCACTTTACCTTTCAGAGGAAAGTTGCAAGTGTCAGATGATTCAAAATCAAACGACTTCAAAATCCATCATAATGGAATTTTCCATGCGGGTTTCTCCAATGTGACCAAATGCAGTGCCACACTTGTGTGGTATTCTTTTAGTCTTGCAACATTTAGCGTCAGTGTTATGGATGTATCATATTTGCATCAATGTTCATAACATACATACCATCTTCGATGAAAGCATGGCCCTTCATTTTATTCATAATACTGAACAACAATTGTTGTTTCTATGAACAACTCTTTTGCAACAAACATTGTGCAATGGGCTAGAGTGTACGAAACTCTAAAATGAATTATGAAAGTAAACCCAGAGGTAATGTATTATTATCAATATTCATAACATACGTCTCATTCATAATGAAAGTATGGCCTTTATGTTATTCATAACACCGAACATTAAAAGTTCTCTTATGAATAACCTTCTTGCAAGATACCTTATGCAAAGGGCTAGAGTGTGAAACTCTAAAATGAATTATGAAAGTAAATACATAGGGAATACACCGATGGAAGGCATAGTAACATTTACTATGTTCCCTGCGTGTATCTAAACCTCATTCCTGGCTAGTCTCTCGGGCCATAGTAGTTCTTACATCGAGTTGCAACAGAATGCAATCGAGCGGGTATCTTTGTGATTAACTCACAATACCCAAGAATTAGTGATTAACATGTTTAACCATAATTCCCAAGAACTATATCTTTGACCAGCCTTCTATACATCAAAAAACCTGTATGACATTCATACATGAGCTGGATATTCCAGTCTTCTATCCTTTTGCCATTATACTTCTAACAGTTTAACTTTCAGTATTTCTCCTACTCTCAGAAGAAGCACCCAACTTAAGAGTGGTGTTAGCCCCGGATTTCCTAGGCGTGAAAGTTTCACTAACACCCTTCGGATACTTCCTTTCTCTTTAAGTTGTTGTTTTATTCACCATCATCATATGACAGGCGTTCTTCTGGATCCCTCTCTTATCAGTCAAATGCCCAGTAAACACTTTTACTAATAGTTTGCAAACAAACATGGCTTTAGATATCTCATATCTTTCAGCCTTTGTTTGTATCTGAAAATTAATTTTCAGTTCCATGAATATCACATAACTATCCCAAAACTTTTGAAGTTCGGGTCTCATGGAAGCAAACATATTTCACTCGACCGTAACGGAATTTTAGCTTTTGGATCGAAGGACGTGAGTCACATGATCCATAGCATTAGCGGGAGAATACCGAAAATATGCGATAGGACAAAGTCCTTCTCGGCACTCTAGAGGACAATCCTCACATTACGTTTACCAACCGTAAAGTTTTAACCAGATATTAAACAGCTATTCAATTTTAATAGGAAAGGTGGAAACGCGAGCCATTCTTCTACAACTATTATGCAAATCACACTTAGACAGTGTTCAAAATTAATTGCACTGAGAATTAAACAAGTTAATTCAACAGTGCGCTCCCACTCAAATCAATATCTCTCATAATTGATTGTGAGTGATACAAGACCCACGTATCAATTGTTCGCCATTGGTGTAACACCACTGATGACGAAAATCTCAACCGGTAGGCAAACTTGCCAATCACATCTTCCATGCGACTCTTGTTCATCTTTCGATGCGTGTGTTCCGAGCTCATGACGGTCATGCCTGAACGTCAAGACAACCAAGTGATCTCGCTGCGAGGTCTCAACTCACCCGCCTCACACATCCCTAATCGTTCGTACCCGTGTGACACGGCGCACCCCGAAAAGATAGGTGCCGTGACGGTGCTACACTTGGGAGAACACTAACTACTTGATATTTTTGTGAGAGATCACCCTAATAAAAGCGACTACCACGCAATCAAGAAGGGTGCATCATAAGGGATAAACATCTCAGGCAATTCATAATAGCATGATATGGTATAGCCCTTCCGACGGAGAAGTCTTGTATTTCTTCGTCTTCGGCATTCACGTCGGTATTCACCTTCGCGAAGATTGCCACCACCTTGTCGGTGCACCAGATAATATTGCTATCTCTATAGCTAATAAAATAAGTGCATTACATAAGGTTGACACGCAGGTCATTAAAGTGCAATCATATGGCTCCAGCCATCATGCCGAATCATGACACGCAGGTCATGTTAATCAATTTACATCATATAGTCATCTCATACATAATCAAATTATTATGAACACTGTTATACCACATCACATGCACATGCAAACCATCCTGCAAAACCAAGTTAGACGCCTCTAATCGGTTCATGCAAAATTTTATTTTACGTGGCTTCTAAGGTTTCGAAACAAACCGAAGCTACCAACGTCCATCATCAAGCATGATAATCCAAGTCGCTAGATTAACATTCCAGGGTGTATGAAACACGAGATAATAAAATCTCGAGCCCCATACTAAACTTCGTCATACGCGTGACCCCCGTGCAGATCACATCTGCATTGCCCTTTCGTCTGCAAAATTTCATCTTTCTTTTTAACTACGGTGGAATTCAATGAACTGTTAGCACTTCGTTGATCAATCAGGATCGCGGATTGCCAGAACATTGAAACTCCACCATATTGTTATCAAGATCAGAAATATGCAAATTCGAGGGAAGCAACAAGAACATCGGGTAACAGACTTCATCTGCTACCCGCACAAATAATTTTCAGCAATAGATCTCATCTACTACCTAATTATATTGTGCAACACCCATACATCTCTATGTATTCTAGATCGCAACCTGCATCTACGCATAGCACGGCTCTTGATGCCACTGTTGGGGAACGCGACAGAAAACAAAAATTTTCCGACCTACGCACCAGCCCAGGACCACTATGGAGACTGCATACAAGGTTTGATCACTTTCGTTACCGACTCGTAGCGCAGCGGAAGTAGAGACGATGACGATCGGCGGTGCAGATCCCCGCAGCTAGGATTTTACAACCTCCCAACCGCGAGGATGTATACCCTCATCTGCCCCGCGGACAGCCCTCCGGGAGGCGGTCGCACAGTCCCCCGGACGGTGTCGCGTACAGCCCTTCGGGGGGACCTCCGAAACTCAGACTGTCACTCCGACAGCCCTTCGGGAGGACCTCCAAAACTCGGACGGTCACACGGACAGCCCTTCGGGAGGCACTCTCGAACTAAGACCGAAACTACGATCTCTCTACAGAGTTGCACACATACGGTGTCATGTATCCAACAGGGCTTCGCCGTCCAGAACTAGTTCCTGCCGGAACCCAGACAGCCTTTCGGCTCTACGAAACTATTTCGCTGGGAGGGAGAGAAGAATGCCAGATCATGCATGGCTTTGTGTATGAGAGCAAGAGTGTGTCTTATGGCAGCCCACACACCTCCTATTTATAGGAAACCCAAGGGGTAGGGTGGTTTTACAAGAAAACCCAAAACCACATGGAAAGGAGTCCTTCCCAAGGACCTAAAAGGTGAAACCAAGGAACAAGGGGGACTCCATGAAGGAATCCACCATGTGGCCGGCCACACCCTCATGTGGGGCCCCAAAATTGGCCCCTATCCATCCATGTCATCCCCAAGATCTTTTGGAGCAAAGCCCCAAAAGGTGGCTTTCCAAAATATCCCAAAAAGCACTTTCACTATTCACGACGACATTTTTCAGCGTCTGATCGAACTGAAAATATTCATGTGGGCTTAGAACAATTCTAGTACCCACCAAAATAATTTTCAACGCAAGCCGGAACAATTCCGGTTTAGTGATTTCATCTGCGAAAAGCATCTGAAGCGGTTTCGGCAGCTCCGGAACATTTCCGGTTTTCATCCCGGAAAATTCCAGAAAGTTTCCAGAATGATTCTGGCACCCTCCAAGAATTATCAAGCATGTGCCAAAACCAATTTGACTTTATGGTATCCTCTGAAACAACTTTTCAGTTTCACCGGAACTCATCCGGTGACCTCTCTGCGGAACTTTTCCGGTGTCCGAAACTTTTTCGGTGTTTTTCTCTCAGAGTCCCTGTCTAGTATTCAACAGATAGATGACCCTTAAGCGTGTGACCCTATAGGTTCGGTGAAGCATAGACATGACCCGGAACCCCTTCCGATCAATGATCAACATCGGAGCCGTGGACACCCATATTGACCCCTATACCCACACGAATGAATATTCGAGTGAACCTCCAGTTGCCGTGTGCTATTCCTGTTGCTTCACGATATGTTACAAATACCCGAGGTGAGACATGTTGGCATCCTCGTGGATCAACAACTTGTCCACTATGCCAGTTACCTCGTTGCCGGTATTGATCCCTTTTCTCGTTCCCGTGTTCCGGCATCCCTGTGATCAAATCACAATGTGTCTGGCCAGACGATGATGGATACCGTAACACCGAGAGGGCCCAGAGATATCTCTCCATCGTCGGAGGAGCAAATCCCAATCTCGAGCTATCAAGTTACTTGACACACTTTTCCATGAACCCGTAAGCCGCCGTAATAGCCACCCATTTACGGATGACGTTTAACAAACCCCAAAGTTCATGAAGCAAGCATGAAGAAACTCGATACTCTCATGGTCTAAGGAATCATGCAAACGTTAACCATCTCTGTGTTATTAACCATTAACTTATGACGAATGTATCTCATAGCATAACATCAATTCGGGTCGATTCAACACAAGTGTTCTACCAACAATTGTGCCCTCAAAATTGCCGGCATAGCCATGCCCATGATCAGGAAAACAGGATCATCATGCAATACTTGAGCCAGTCCTAGAGGCTTGACTAGGAATACATTTTACCGTTTATTATCCCACACGTGCATATGAGTCTTCCTCCGAGCCTCGTGGTTATTGCAGACTCGAGAACCATAGCAGTTATAGCATGGAACATAAACCTAATTATGAACAGGGAGATAATCAATAACATTTATTATTGCCTCTAGGGCATATCTCCTACATCTACAGGTATCTCCGAGGGTGTCTGTTGGGTTGGCATGGATCAAGACTGGGATTTGTTACTCCGTGTGATGGAGAGGTATCTCAGGGCCCACTCGGTAATACAACATCACAATGAGCCTTGCAAGCAATGTGACTAAAGTGTTAGCCACGAGATCTTGTATTACGGAATGAGTAAAGAGACTTGCCGGTAACGAGATTGAACTAGGTATAGAGATACCGATGATCGAATCTCGGGCAAGTAACATACCGAAGAACAAAGGGAACAGCATACGGGATTAACTGAATCCTTGACATAGAGGTTCGACCGATAAAAGATCTTCGTAGAATATGTAGGAGCCAATATGGGCATCCAGGTCCCGCTATTGGTTATTGGCCGTAGATGTCTCTCGGTCATGTCTACATAGTTCTCGAACCCGCAGAGTCTACACACTTAACGTTTGGTGACGATTAGTATAGTTGAGTTATTTTGTTGGTGACCGAAGGTTGTTCGGAGTCCCGGATAAGATCCCGGACATGACGAGGATCTCCGGAAGAGTCTGGAGGTAAAGATTAATATATGTGATAATAGTGTTGTGATCTCCGGAAGGGTTCTGGAATTCACCGGAAGAGGTTCCGGATGTTTACCGAAGTGTTCGGGTGCAGCAACACTTTATATGAGCCAAAGGGGTAAAGCCCACGAGGTATTGCAAGGTGCAAAAGGAAGTTTTGCTGGCGTCTGGGGCGGTACTACCGCTTATCGTAAGCGGTACTACCGCTACGGGCGGTACTACCGCTTATCGTAAGCGGTACTACCGCTTGTACGCGATACTGCAGGGATCCGAGTTGGACTCTTTCCCTGCGGGCCAAACCGACCTTGTGCGGGCAAAACCGACCTGGAGGAGGCTTTTACTCCAAGTTTAGACCCCAAGGCTCAACATATAAATAGAGGGGCAGGGCTAGCACACGGGATACATCAAGATTTCCCAAGCCGTGTGTCGGCAACCCTAACCCTCTAGTTCTCCCGTCATAATCTCCGTAGTGCTTGGCGAAGCCCTGCAGAGATTGTTCCTCACCACTATCACCACGCCGTCGTGCTGCTGGAACTCTTCTACTACTTCACCATCGCTCGCTGGATCGAGGAGGTGAAGGCGTCATCAAGCCGTACGTGTGTTGAACGCGGAGGTGCCGTCCGTTCGGCACTAGTTCGTGATCGGATCGAGGGACGACTTGCGATTTGGATCGCGGAGACGTTCGACTACATCAACCGCGTTTCTTAACGCTTCCGCTTAGCGATCTACAAGGGTATGTAGATTCACTCTCCCTCTCGTAGATGCTCATCACCATGGATAGATCTTGTGTGTGCGTAGGAAAATTTTTGTTTCCCATGCAACGTTCCCCAACAGTGGCATCTGAGCTAGGTCTATGCGTAGATGAGATCTCGAGTAGAACACAAACGAGTTGTGGGCGTGGGTGTATACATATTGCTTGCCGTTACTAGTTGATACTTGATTCGGCAGTATTGTGAGATGAAGCGGCCCGGACCGACATTACGCGTACTCTTACGCGAGACAGGTTCCTTCAACTGACATGTAACTTCGTTGCATAAAGATGGCTAGCGGGTGTCTGTCTCTCTCACTTTAGTTGAATCAATTTCAATGAAGAGGGTTCTTTTAGAAGATCAAAAAGCAATCACTACACCACGTTGTGGTTTTGCGTAGGTAAGAACGGTTCTTGCAAACCCGTAGCAGCCACGTAAAATTTGCAACAACAATTAGAGGGCGTCTAACTTGTTTTTGCAGGGTATGTTGTGATGTGATATGGCCAATTACGTGATGAGATATATGTGATGTATGAGATGATCATGTATTGTATAGAATATCACGACTTGCATGTCGATGAGTACGGCAACTGGCAGGAGCCATAGAGTTGTCTTTAATTATTGTATGACCTGCGTGTCAATCATTAAGCGCTATGTAATGCTTTACTTTATCGCTAAACGTTAGCAATAGTCGTGGAAACAACAGTCGGCGCGACAACCTCATGGCGACACGTTGATGGAGATCAAGATGATGGAGATCATGGTGTCATGCCGGTGACGATGGAGATCATGTCGGTGCTTTGAAGATGGAGATCAAAAGCACAAGTTCATGGCCATATCATGTCACTTATGATTTGCATGTGATGTTAATCTTTTTATGCATCTTATTTTGCTTAGGACGACGGTAGCATTATAAGGTGATCCCTCACTTAAATTTCAAGATAAATTGTGTTCTCCCCGAGTGTGCACCGTTGCGAAAGTTCGTCGTTTCGAGACACGCCGTGATAGACTCTACGTTCACATACAACGGGTGTAAGCCATGTTGCACGTGCGGAACACTCGGGTTAAACTTGACGAGCCTAGCATGTACAGACATGGTCTCGGAACACAAGAGACCGAAAGGTCGAACATGAGTCATATAGTAGATATGATCAACATGAAGATGTTCACCATTGAAACCACCTCAACTCACGTGATGATCGGACTTGAGTTGGTGGATTTGGATCATGTTACACTCGAATGATCGGAGGGATGTCAATTTGAGTGGGAGTTTTTTAAAGTAATATGATTAACTAAACTCATTATCTAGAACAATAGTCTAAGTTGTCTTTGCTATATTTATGTTGTAGATCATGGCTCGCGCAGTAGCACCCCTGAATTTTAATGCGTTCCTAGAGAAAGCTAAGTTGAAAGATGATGGAAGTAACTTTGTGGACTGGGCCCGTAATCTAAGGATTATCCTTACGGCTTCCCAGAAGGCTTATGTCCTTGATGCACCGCTTGGTGATCCACCCGCTCCAGTTGAGTCTCTAGACGTTGTGAATGCCTGGCAGGCTCGTTCTGAAGATTACTCAATAGTTCAATGTGCAATATTGTATGGCTTAGAACCGGGACTTCAAAGACGTTTTGAACGTCATGGAGCATATGAGATGTTCCAGGAGTTGAAGTTTATCTTTCAGAAGAATGCCCGGATCGAGAGATATGAGATCTCCGATAAGTTCTATGCTTGCAAGATGGAGGAGAACGGGTCTATCAGTGATCACATACTCAGAATGTCTGGGTACTCCACCCGTCTGGCTGAATTGGGGATGCCCCTTCCGCCAGAGGCTATCACTGACAGAGTTCTTCAATCATTGCCACCTAGCTACAAGAGCTTCGTGTTGAACTATAACATGCACGGGATGAACAAGTCAGTCGCCGAGCTGTTTGCGATGCTGAAAGCCGCTGAGTCTGAAATTCAGAAGGAGCATCAAGTGTTGATGGTCAATAAAACCACTAGTTTCAAGAAAAATGGCAAGGGTAAGAAGGGTAACTCCAAGAAGAGTGGCAAAGCAGTTGCTCCTCTCGTGAAGAAACCCAAGGCTGGACCCAAACCAGAAACTGTGTGCTTTCATTGCAAGGGAACTGGACACTGGAAGCGGAACTGCCCCAAGTATTTGGCTGACAAGAAGGCGGCCAAACAAGGTATATATGATATACATGTTATTGATGTGTACCTTACCAACTCTCGTTGTAGTGCCTGGGTATTTGATACCGGTGCGGTTGCTCATATTTGCAACTCAAAATAGGAACTGCGGAATAGACGGAGGCTGGCAAAGGACGAAGTGATGATGCGCGTGGGAAATGGTTCCAAGGTTGATGTGATCGCCGTCGGCACGCTCGCTCTTCGATTACCATCGGGATTAGTGATGAACCTGAATAATTGTTATTTAGTGCCTGCGTTAAGCATGAACATTATATCTGGATCTTGTTTATTGCGAGACGGTTACTCATTTAAATCAGAGAATAATGGTTGTTCTATTTATATGAGTAATATCTTTTATGGTCATGCACCCAATGTGAGGGGTTTATTCTTATTGAATCTCGATAGTAATGATACACATGTTCATAACATTGATGCCACAAGATGTAGAATTGATAATGATAATACCACTTTCTTGTGGCACTGCCGTTTAGGTCATATTGGCGTAAAACGCATGAGGAAGCTCCATGCTGATGGACTTTTGGAGTCACTTGATTTTGAATCACTTGACACATGTGAGCCATGCCTCATGGGCAAGATGACTAAAACACCGTTCTCTGGAATAATGGAACGGGCAAGTGACTTATTGGAAATCATACATACTGATGTGTGCGGTCCGATGAGCATTGAGGCGCGCGGTGGTTATCATTACTTTCTCACCTTCACTGATGACTTAAGTAGATATGGGTATATTTACTTAATGAAACACAAGTCTGAAACATTTGAAAAGTTCAAACAATTTCAGAGTGAAGTTGAGAATCATCGTAACAAGAAGATTAAATTCCTACGATCTGATCGAGGAGGAGAATATCTGAGTTATGAGTTTGGCAGTCACTTAAGACAATGTGGAATTGTTTCACAACTAACACCGCCTGGAACACCACAGCGTAATGGTGTGTCCGAACGTCGTAATCGAACCTTATTGGATATGGTGCGATCTATGATGTCTCTTGCCGATTTTCCACTATCGTTTTGGGGTTATGCATTAGAGACAGCTGCATTCACTTTAAATAGGGCACCATCGAAATCCGTTGAGACGACGCCATATGAACTTTGGTTTGGCAAGAAGCCAAAGCTGTCGTTTCTTAAAGTTTGGGGATGTGATGCTTATGTCAAAAAGCTTCAGCCTGAAAAGCTGGAACCCAAAGCGGAGAAATGCGTCTTCATAGGATACCCAAAAGAGACAGTTGGGTATACCTTCTACCTCAGATCCGAAGGCAAAGTGTTTGTCGCTAAAAACGGAACATTTCTTGAGAAAGAGTTTCTCTCGAAAGAATTGAGTGGGAGGAAGATAGAACTTGATGAGGTTGTTGAACCTTTACTTCAACCTGAAAGTAGCGCAGCGCAGAAAGATGTTTTTGTAGAGCCTACATCAGCTGAAGAGGAAGTTAATGATGATGATCATGAAACTTTGGATCAAGTTGCTATCGAACCTCGTAGGTCGACAAGGACGCGTACTGCTCCTGAGTGGTATGGCAACCCTGTCTTAGAGGTCATGTTGTTAGACAACGATGAACCTACGAGCTATGGAGAAGCGATGATGGGCCCGGATTCCGAGAAGTGGTTAGAAGCCATGAAATCCGAGATGGGATCCATGTATGAAAACAAAGTATGGACTTTGGAAGTATTACCTGAAGGGCGTAAGGCCATTCAGAACAAATGGATCTTTAAGAGGAAGACGGACGCAGACGGTAATGTCACCGTCTATAAAGCTCGACTTGTGGCAAAGGGTTTTTCACAAGTTCAAGGAGTTGACTACGATGAGACCTTCTCACCCGTAGCGATGCTTAAGTCCGTCAGAATCATGTTAGCAATAGCTGCCTTTTTCGATTATGAAATTTGGCAGATGGATGTCAAAACAGCGTTCCTTAACGGTTTCCTTAAGGAAGAGTTGTATATGATGCAACCAGAAGGTTTTGTCGATCCAGAAAATGCTGACAAAGTTTGCGAACTCCAGCGATCCATTTATGGACTGGTGCAAGCATCTCGGAGTTGGAATCTTCGCTTTGATGAGGTGATCAAAACGTTCGAGTTTATACAAGTTTACGGAGAAGCTTGTATTTACAAGAAAGTGAGTGGGAGCTCTATAGCGTTTCTAATATTATATGTGGATGACATATTACTGATTGGAAACAATATAGAAATGTTGGAAAGCATAAAGGAATATTTGAACAAGAGTTTTTCAATGAAGGACCTAGGAGAAGCTGCTTTCATATTAGGCATCAAGATCTATAGAGATAGATCGAGACGCTTAATAGGACTTTCACAGAGCACATACCTTGACAAAGTTTTGAAGAAGTTCAAAATGGATCAGTCAAAGAAGGGGTTCTTGCCTGTTTTGCAAGGTGTAAAGTTGAGTAGGACTCAATGCCCAGTGACTACAGGAGATAGAGAAAAGATGAGTGTCATCCCCTATGCTTCAGCCATAGGCTCTATCATGTATGCAATGCTGTGCACAAGACCCGATGTCAGCCTTGCCGTAAGTATGGTCGGAAGGTTTCAAAGTGATCCAGGAATGGAACACTGGACGGCGGTCAAGAATATCCTGAAGTACCTGAAAAGGACTAAGGACATGTTTCTCGTTTATGGAGGTGATCAAGAGCTCGTCGTAAAGGGTTACGTCGATGCAAGCTTTGACACTGATCCGGATGACTCTAAGTCACAAACCGGATACGTATTTATTCTTAATGGGGGTGCGGTTAGCTGGTGCAGTTCCAAGCAAAGCGTGGTAGCTGATTCTACATGCGAAGCGGAGTACATCGCTGCCTCGGAGGCGGCGAAGGAAGGTGTCTGGATGAAGGAGTTCATGACAGATCTTGGAGTAGTGCCTAGTGCGCTTAACCCAATGACTCTGTTTTGTGATAATACTGGTGCCATTGCTCTAGCCAAGGAACCAAGATTTCACAAGAGGACCAGACACATAAAGCGACGTTTCAATTCCATCCGCGATTACATCAAGGAGGACGACATAAATATTTGCAAAGTACACACGGATCTGAATGTTGCAGATCCGATGACTAAACCTCTTCCAAGGGCTAAACATGAACAACACCAGAACTGCATGGGTGTTCGATTCATTACAATGTAAATCACATAGTGATGTGAACTAGATTATTGACTCTAGTGCAAGTGGGAGACTGTTGGAAATATGCCCTAGAGGCAATAATAAATTGGTTATTATTATATTTCATTGTTCATGATAATCGTTTATTATCCATGCTATAATTGTATTGATTGGAAACTCAAATACATGTGTGGGTACATAGACAACACTGTGTCCCTAGTAAGCCTCTAGTTGACTAGCTCGTTGATCAAAGATGGTTAAGGTTTCCTAGCCATTGACATGAGATGTCATTTGATAACGGGATCACATCATTAGGAGAATGATGTGATGGACAAGACTCAAACTACGAACATAGCATATGATCGTGTCAGTTTATTGCTATTGTTTTTTGCATGTCAAGTATCTGTTCCTATGACCATGAGATCATGCAACTCGCTGACATCGGAGGAGTACCTTGTGTGTATCAAACGTCGCAACGTAACTGGGCGGCTATAAAGGTGCTCTACAGGTATCTCCGAGGGTGTCTGTTGGGTTGGCATGGATCAAGACTGGGATTTGTTACTCCGTGTGACGGAGAGGTATCTCAGGGCCCACTCGGTAATACAACATCACAATGAGCCTTGCAAGCAATGTGACTAAAGTGTTAGCCACGAGATCTTGTATTACGGAACGAGTAAAGAGACTTGCCGATAACGAGATTGAACTAGGTATAGAGATACCGACGATCGAATCTCGGGCAAGTAACATACCGAAGAACAAAGGGAACAGCATACGGGATTAACTGAATCCTTGACATAGAGGTTCGACCGATAAAAGATCTTCGTAGAATATGTAGGAGCCAATATGGGCATCCAGGTCCCGCTATTGGTTATTGGCCGTAGAGGTGTCTCGGTCATGTCTACATAGTTCTCGAACCCGCAGGGTCTACACACTTAACGTTTGGTGACGATTAGTATAGTTGAGTTATTTTGTTGGTGACCGAAGGTTGTTCGGAGTCCCGGATAAGATCCCGGACATGACGAGGATCTCCGGAAGAGTCCGGAGGTAAAGATTAATATATGTGATAATAGTGTTGTGATCTCCGGAAGGGTTCCGGAATTCACCGGAAGAGGTTCTGGATGTTTACCGACGTGTTCGGGTGCAGCAACACTTTATATGAGCCAAAGGGGTAAAGCCCACGAGGTATTGCAAGGTGCAAAAGGAAGTTTTGCTGGCGTCTGGGGCGGTACTACCGCTTATCGTAAGCGGTACTACCGCTACGGGCGGTACTACCGCTACAGGCGGTACTACCGCTTATCGTAAGCGGTACTACCGCTTGTACGCGATACTGCAGGGATCCGAGTTGGACTCTTTCCCTGCGGGCCAAACCGACCTTGTGCGGGCAAAACCGACCTGGAGGAGGCTTTTACTCCAAGTTTAGACCCCAAGGCTCAACATATAAATAGAGGGGCAGGGCTAGCACACGGGATACATCAAGATTTCCCAAGCCGTGTGTCGGCAACCCTAACCCTCTAGTTCTCCCGTCATAATCTCCGTAGTGCTTGGCGAAGCCCTGCAGAGATTGTTCCTCACCACTACCACCACGCCGTCGTGCTGCTGGAACTCATCTACTACTTCACCATCGCTCGCTGGATCGAGGAGGTGAAGGCGTCATCAAGCCGTACGTGTGTTGAACGCGGAGGTGCCGTCCGTTCGGCACTAGTTCGTGATCGGATCGAGGGACGACTTGCGATTTGGATCGCGGAGACGTTCGACTACATCAACCGCGTTTCTTAACGCTTCCGCTTAGCGATCTACAAGGGTATGTAGATTCACTCTCCCTCTTGTAGATGCTCATCACCATGGATAGATCTTGTGTGTGCGTAGGAAATTTTTTGTTTCCCATGCAACGTTCCCCAACAGCTTGTGCAACTATAGTGATGAGCAATACAAAATTGCCTAACGAAGACTAAGCTCGTGTTGCACAAACACAAGGAGAGACGCTAGCTTGATTGCACGTTTGGGCACGATTCACCACTTGGCACCAACCTATATGTATGCAAGCAAAACGTTTCCTATTCCATGTATCCTCATGCACAAGTATCTCTTTTCATGCTCAACACTCTTTTGCTTATAAGCTTTTGATCTTTCTTTCTTTTTCTTGCTTAAAAGCTTTTTTTCTCTCTTCCTTTCCACTATGCTTAATTAGCCTCAACCACAAACATGAGATAAGTATCGGAAGATATGCACGGGAGCAAGATATATCAAATGATGCAACAATATGATATCGTATCACTAAGGTGCACAAGTTTTCGCGAAGCCCGGCAATACTCGGATAGCTAATCTCAATAGGTATGAAGGTATTCGCAAAGATGGTGGGGCTATCAAGATGTAATGGCAATAAAGGAAAAGTTTATGACGGAATGGATACCTTCGTCACACTTAACCTTTCACGAAGTCGGGGGTAACCGGCCTTGCTTCCGGTTGAAGATGGTCTCAAAGGATGGGTGGTCGCCGTCGATGCAGGAGGTCGTGGTGGATGTAGTCGATGGGTCGATACAAGTCGCCGGTGGTGATGAAGATGTAACCGTCCCTAAGTAGCCGAAACACCTTAGGAGACTCAAATCACAACTCAAACAACCACAAATGCAATGGGAACCAAAATGGGTTAGGTTGCGGAAGTTTTGTGTGGTGGTGCGGAAGTTATGGTGGATGGCCTATGCAAAAGATGCAAAAATGCACAAAATTTGATGGAGTCAAAAGGTGGTAAAACCAAGATGAGCAGCTCGGGCACGTCGCTAGCTTTTCAACGAGCCAAAGAACACCCAAATCGGAGTTCGGAAGTGGTAGATATGGCCGAAAAGGTGAAGCAGTGCTGGCTGTTCTGTAGGGGGCCGTGCGCACGGGGTCAAAGGGCCGTGGGCACGGGGTCCCGTGTGCACGGTACACGGGCCGTGGGCACGGAGTGTCCAGAGATGTATCGGGGGCCCATGGGCACGGGGTGGGGAGCCCGTGGGCACGGGGGTGGCAGAAAAAATGCGATTTCAAGGTCAAATTCGAAGGGGGAAAAGAAAATTTAGGCCAAGGGGACGCAATAGGGAGTGGATCTACTTGCTAAACACCAGATCCATGGATTGAAACCAACAAAAACGCACTAGGAACAACAATCACAAAAAATTTGGTATGGCTCTTTTTGTGGGGAATTTTCGAAATTGGACAAAAACAAGCAAAATTAGGCTAGAACATGGGAGTGTAGTGCTCCAAATTCGTGTCAACGTGGCTCATGATACCAAGATGATGTAGGGCAAGACCCTAGGTGGACCGATGTTCACGAATTGGAGGTGGATTTGAGTAAGAACACCAAGAACACAAGGGGAAAACACAAGAACAACACTCTAATGGACAAGATCCACACCAAGTACTCCTCAAATCACAAGTAATACAAGAGGTGCATCAAGATCCAAGAACAACAAGGGAAATAAAGATACAAAGATAGTTCATCCAAATCTCTAGGAGAGATGGGTCTTGATGATATAGATAGATCCTTCCCACAAGGGGGTCTTGATATCCCTAAGGATCTTCTCCAATGGAGATCTTGAACTCCAATGGAGTGTGCCTCTCTCAAGAGGATTCCCACAATGGGAGATACATGAGCTAAGCTCCAATGTCTAGATCTAATCTTAGCTAACCTCCAAATGAGGTGGAGGAGGAGTATATATAGTCCTAGGCAATGAAGGGGTAAGTAGGGGTGTAATAGGGATTACATGGGCAAAGCCCAACAGCAACACGCAGGAGGCCCCGTGCACACGGGGTAAGTGGAGCCCGTGCGCACGGGGTATCCAGAGACCTGACGCCTTAGCCCATGCGCACGGGCTTGTACCGTGGGCACGGGGTCCCGTGTGCACGGGGTCCAGGGCCCGTGCGCACGGGGTATCCAGAGGCCTCGCCGTCAGCCTTCTCGTGGACGCCCGTCGACGCATGTGGAACCTCGCCGTCTTCTTGACGGTTCCTTCTCCGCTTCCAAGCTTCCCTCTTGGATGGTGTAGTTGTTCCCTTGCGCTTGCACTTGTCCTCGCTATGTATGAAGCTCCGATAGAACCTATGCATGCACACGGAAGGATTGTCAAGTAGTATACCATCCTCGAAGGGGTCAAGTGAACACGTGTAAAGGAGATGATTCACCTTTATGTATGGGAAGTAGATGTGGCACGAGTCACTTGCCAAATGAACTCTTGACATGGTGATGTCCGTAGGATGCTCCGCATCAGTTGATGCCTAATATTTTCTCTCAAGGAATAACCAGTCTGCAATATGCAGATGATACTCTATTATTTTTGGAAAATAACCTTGAGTCTGCTAAGAATTTAAAATGGTTGCTCTCTTGTTTTGAACAAACGTCTGGCTTAAGAATCAATTTTCATAAATGTGATCTAGTTCCTATCAATGTCAAGGAGGAAGAGGCCCAGAATGTAGCACAAGCTCTATCTTGTGCCCTGGGAACTTTCCCCCTGAAATACCTTGGTTTTTCTCTTCATCACTCCAAGCTCAGGAGAGAGGACTTGCAACCTGTGGTTGATAAAGTCCTGAAAAGAGCTGCTGTCTGGAGAGGAAGGTTATTAGGTTATGAGAAGAAACTAGTATTGGTCCAATCTTGTTTGGCTAGTATTCCCACTTACCTGATGAGTATGATCAAATTCCCCAAGTGGGCTATTAATCTGATCAACTCACATATGGCACACTGTTTCTGGGATAATTATGAGGGGCACCACAAGTACCATCTAGCTAGTTGGGGGCTGCTGACCCAGAAAAAACAGTATGGAGGCTTGGGGATACCTAATATTGCTGAAATGAATCTAAGCCTACTAGCTTCTTGGGTATATAAATACTAAATGGGGGACCAGAAGATGTGGAAACAGATTATTGATTCTAAATATAGAACTAATAATCCCAACATTTTCTCTTGCCCTGATAATAACTCCTCTCCTTTCTGGAAAGGTGTTCTCTGGGCTGCTAAAGCAGCCAAGATGGGCTTCCAATGGAAAGTTGGAAATGGGAGGAAAATAAAATTTTGGGAAGACCATTGGTTTGGGTCTTGCAGCTTGGCAATTCACTTTTGGGAATTATATAGTATTGCTGATCTTTGGGATGGGGTTGATCTTAAGATCACCTTTAGGAGATGTGTGGACAGTAGAATATTACATCTCTGGTTTGATTTACTTAGTATTGCACAATCGATCAAATTGACTGATGAGGATGATGCTTTAATTTGGAAGTTAGAATCTAATGGTAAATATACTGTTAGATCTATGTATGCTATGATTAACTTTAGGGGCATTAGCCCTGTTCCCCCCAACATTCATATTTTCTTGTGGCTGTTGGCTCACAATAAATTGTTGGTTAGAGGGAATTTGATTAAAAGACAAGAGCTGAATGATCTTACTTGCCTATTTTGCTGTGAATATGAAACAACTAACCATCTCTTCTTTGAGTGTGATGTTGCTGCTGAAATTTGGAGAATTATTCATTCCATCGCTGGGTGTATGCCCCTACCCACTTTTGATAATGTGGCAAACATGTGGGGGAAGAACACATCATTGCAAGCTGAGAATTTGATTACCTTAGCCACTCTCTGGGCTAACTGGAGGTGCAGAAATGATATGTGTCTTAACAATGCCACTTGGATGGGAGTGCAGGTGATTCTGAAGAGGATAGCAGGCTTCTGCAATCTATGGAAGATCCTGTGCAAAGGAGTCGCAAGAGAGCGCGTGGAGAGGCTCATAACATCTATGTGGGAGGTTGCCAGAAGACCACCTATGCTGCTCTGGCCAGAGCCAGGCTGAGGAAGAGGGAACTATGGCTGCAATACTCCCTGAGAAAAGCGGGAGGATGGATGGGTGTAGACAGCATGGTGGTCCTGGAGGGGTGAAATGCGTCTAGTGGCATCTGTTCTTGCTGTTGGGCTTAAGTTCCCCTTGTTAGGTTCAAATACTGAAAATGTTTTCTAGGTTTATGTTAGCTGAATTATGCCGGGGTGGATGCTTCAATCCTCCCCCGCGGGCTGTAATAAAGTTGTACACTGTGGTTTCGTTTTCTGATGGAAATGGAACCGGGGCAGAGGCCCTTTTCTTCTAAAAAAAATCCAGCTAAGAGGAATGCAACCAGTAGCTAGTCACATTCACAATCTCACAGCTCAAGTTCAAAACCTCGTGACTTGACTTTGAGAAATAAATCGAATTGGTAACAATCAAATGCCGCTTAGTCATATACTATTTCAAACGATCTTGCCTACTACTACCTCCGTTCCTAAGTATACGACGTTTTGGAAGTTTAATCATATACTCCGTCTGTCCCATAATATAAAAACGTTTTTGACACTAAGGTAGTATTAAAAACGCTCTTATAGTGTGGGACGGAGGAAGTACTTAGAAACGGAGGTGGAAACATTCATTTGAAGTAAATATTAGTGGCTTCAAAATGATTAATTGGATATCGTTCAGCAACTAGACAGATACAGTTTGGAGCAAGATTTGAATAGACTGGCACACAAATGTCAACCAAAGAAATGAGTCACCAATCGCCAGATCATTTCGTGCCAGTAACAATAACAAGAAAACCTTTTCTTAAGGAGGATTACCCCGGTCTCTCCATCAAAATGATAGATGCAACCATCTTTATTGAATTATTCAACAGAGTCTGACAAAAAAAATACAAAGATCAATCCAAACCCACCTTTGAGGCGAACAAAGTCGCTACACCTACAAGTATAAAGGTGTGCCTGTCAGCCAATGGACACCATCTAATCTAGTGGTCTCAGAAAGCCGCCCGCCTGGCAAGCTGAGAGCACCAACCGTTCTAGACGTCCCACAACGCGCACCGCATGCGCACGCTCTAGGATCCGCCGCCGTCATCTTCCGTCGTCCCATCTTCAGGAGGGATCATTGCATAGACCTTACCAGGCCCATCTGCTTGTTGACGTCACCACGACGCCAGACAACGCCACCAGCCTGCGTGCGCCCATCAAACTGCGTCCAACGCCGAGACTCCACTGCTCCACGCCACCGAGACCCGCCGTCTTCAGTGCGGTAATGCAACACCGCTCCAACTGTTGGCCCCTCCAGTGAACCTTTACTCCAAAACAATGCCCTCAGGAGGGAAAACATCACCACAGTCTCCGTCATCATCCGATCCGGGAGACCCATATCTAGGGTTTCCCCCGGAACAAATGCCCCCTGAAGCAAGAGGGGCACGACATCTGCACCTGCCAATGAACCCAAATGGTGCCCACCATCACAAAGCTCTCACGACGACGCCTTCAGGAAGGACACGACGTCTTGAGCGTCGTCGCCGCCCACCGCAGTTAGGGTTCTCACCCGAGAAACAGTGAGGTGGGAAGAGGTAGGGTGGACCGAACGACGTCTCCAAGAAGAATATTGGCACCCGCGGGCATCGTCGTCATCGTGGCCGGCCGGAACCGACCAAGGAATTATCCCGATCTGGATCCCCACCTCCCGCTCCTCCCGCAAACCGGTGACCGACTATCTAGTCAGCACGGCCAAGTCCGATGAGATTGGAGCATACCTAGACGGGACAGTAGACAACGGACAAAACGGTACCGTCAACCGCCGGGGCATCGCTGCCACGGCCCGAACCCGCCGGCCACTCAAGCCGACCTCCGGCAGCCCGCCAGCCCCGCCACGCCACCGGACGGGGAAGCCTCACCAGGGGGTCGCCGCCCCGAATCCACGGACCGCGGCCGCTAGTAGCGCCGAGCAGCCGGAGAAGGGCCTCGCCGCCGCCTTCCCCGGAGCCATCCATACTTTGCCGGAGGGCGCCTCAGGCGGCGGTGGGGGAGGAGGTGCATGCATCTGCCGACAGTAACAAGAAAACCTATAATAAAAACAATGGAAAGGGGCAAACGAATCAGATTACTACTAGTAGTAGTGTAATATCCAGTACAACAATTTTTTGTGCTGCATTGATGCCTGTCTGTCGAAAAACTACAAAAGTAAAACTTGTGACGTCTAAATCATATCTAAAAACATTCTACTCTGGAGAAAATATGACCTTAGAGCATCTGCAACGCCGATCCGTAAATTTCCTCCTGCGGACATGGATGCAAGAGACGGCCATCCAACGCTGCCCGCATACATCCTATTTTTTTTAAAAGTCCGCACGTTCAAATAGCCGCATACATAGAGTACAAACGTTCAAATAGCGGCATACATAGAGTACAGACGTTCAAATAGACGCATTCGTTCCCACGACATCCTTCTTCAAGATGAAGTAGTCATTATAGGACCGGACACCATGATACAAACGATCGAAGACAATCTTGCGCATTCGAAAACGCCGGCGAAAATGGTCAGCGAAGAGTGCATCGGGGGCAAAGTAGTCGTCCATCAGTGTCAAATGGCCGCGCACCCTGTTGCGGCTGAGCACTCGATGACCCTTGATCGATCCCTTGGAATTAAGAACATGCTCCTCCACACGCTCCGCGTCTTCAAGGACCGCCTACATCATCGCCGTCTCATCCGTGTAGTCCTCCTTGTCGGACAAGCCGTCAGACAACTCAATATAGTGCTCGTATATGTACTCCAAATTGGAATTCATAGCTTGAAAGAAGAAGGGACAACTTTTTTAGCTTCGGCAATTCATCAAACAGTTGCCGGGCATGGCGAGAATAGCAGTAGCGGATGGTACCAGGCGGGGCGGTCGGCGGAGAGGGGTTGAACGACGACGGAGGAGAAACGGGGTGGAGCCCGGCTGGAACGCTGGAGGTGACGGAGACCTAGAGTTCCAGCAGAGGTGTGGCGTGGCGGGCGATATGGTGGAGCGGCGGCGAAGGCAAGAAAGAAAAAAAGGAAGGAGAGAAAATGGGGAGGATGAAGGCGTGGGGTTGGGGAAGGGTTTTGGGTGGGTCGGGGGTGTTGGAGTCCTACGTGGCTGCTGTCCGGATTCCCGCAAAGCCCCACGTTTGTCTCGGGTTTGCCGGAAAAAAAACATCTGAATCGTTCGGCGGACCGATACAGGTTGGATAGCAAACCGTGTCCGGACCACACGATCCGAACATATACGGACAATTTGAGGGTCGACGTTGGAGATGCCCTTAAGCTCTGTCACATGCCAGTCAGTCGAATGGAATGCTGTCCAATGTGTGTTCGATGAAATTCAACGTTCGAGCATCGACCCGAAGACCGATGCCATAGTGGTGTGTTTAAACAATACTACTTTCTTCGTAAAGAAATATAAAAGCGTTTCTTTACCGAGGGAGTATCAAAAAGTAGGGATACAACACGTGGAAGAGACATTTTTTTTATGATCAATCACATCATTTAGTTCACCAATATCAGTAACCAATCCATACATCTATACATGCACGGCCAGTTTAGTAAATGAAAACTCCGGCAGAATTCCGGCCGGCATCAAGTGAAGAAATGGAGCAGCTAGCTGAGACATACAGCTGGATTGACTCGTCGCTGCAGAACCTGAATTAATCACGGCGACCAGGCCGGCCGTCAGTTGTCTGTCGGAGAAATGGACGGACAGTGTATCTCAGTGCTGCTGGTTGTCGGAGAGCATCATCATCCTAACGAACTCGTCGAAGTTGACGAGGCCGTCGCCGTCGAGGTCGGCCTCCTGGATCATCTCCTCCACCTCGTCGTCGGTGAGCTTCTCGCCGAGGCTGATCATGACGTGGCGCAGCTCCGCCTTGGAGATGTGGCCGTCGTGGTCCTTGTCGAACACCCTGAAGGCCTCCCGGAGCTCCTCCTCGGGGTCGCTGGCGTCCGTGTCCGCGTCGGCCTTGCGGGACATGAGCGCCAGGAACTCGGCGAACTCAATGGTGCCGTTGCCGTCGGCGTCCACGTCGCGCACCATGTCCCGCAGCTCCTCGGGCGTCGGGGTCTGGCCCAGGGAGCGGATGACCGTGGACAGCTCCTCCGCCGTGATGCAGCCGTCGCCGTCGTTGTCGAAGAAGGCGAAGGCCTCCCGGAACTCGGTCATCTGCTTCGAGCTGATCGCTGCTGCACCGCCAGCCATTGTTGTTGGTGTTGTTGTTGCAGTAGCAGCAGCACAGAGATGACGATGGAGGGATCGATGTGGGTAGTTAGAGGAATGAAGGTGAGATCGATTTGGATGGGTTTAGAGGTCAGGGAGGTGGAGATTTATATAGGAGATGGAGTCATGGAGGGGAAACACGAACGGTCACGTCGGATATGGATCTGACCGCGGGAGGAGTACATGGCTGCCGTTGACTCGTCGCTCTCATTAATTCCCACCGTGCATTCTATCCTAGCCAAGTCAAAAAAAAACATTGCATCCATTGCACTGACCTGGCCATCGGCTACCCGGCCCGACCGGCCCGACCCGAAAAAGCCCGACCCGGTCTTGCTCGCGGGCCGGGCCTAGGCCTAGGTTTTGAGCCCGAAGGTCGGGTCGGGCCGGGCCCGGGCCTGACATATTTGCCATTTAACGAAGAGGCCCGGCCCGAGGCCCGAGGCCCGGCGGGCTTTTGCAGTGATGGGCCGGGCGTGGGCCTGATTTTTGCTTCGGGCTTGGTTAGGCCCGGCCCGAAGCGAAGCCCGGGCCGAGGGATGGCCAGGTATAATTGCACATCAGCACCGCACTGGCACCGTACGCGTTACAAAAGTGTAAAATCTAAACGAGAAAAGTAGTGTGTGCTAACAAAAGGGCAATGTCGCCTACTACGCATCATCCGGATGATGCCTGGTTGAAATAAGCCGCCTTGCCTGCCGTTGATTAGCGCCAATACAGTATGATTCAAGCCGCTGGATTTGCTGATGACTAGACCACGGCATGACTTCCATCCCAACTTGCACATGTCTCCTCGCAGCCTTCACCACCAACGCCACATCCCACACGCGCGTAACTCTAGCGAGAGCAGCAGCTAGCCAGCTTAGAGCATGTGGAAGCAGCCAAGTCGCCGGTCACATCACAGCAAAACGGCGAGCTTGCCATACATCGTCCACGGCAGCAGCGCCGACGAGCTCTCGGGTTGCAGCAACACCCCTACTGCGACCACCCTTTCAAGCACCATTGATGCTCCATTGCTGCACCGGCGTACACCGGCTAACCCGGCTATGCTCTATTGCAGCGCCGGTGATGCTCCAACGGCTCCGCAATGCTCAATTGCTGCACCGGCGATACACCGGCCAACCCTGCTAGCGGCTATGCTCCATTGCAGCGTCAGTGATGCTCCAACGGCTTGGCGATGCTCCATTGCAGCACCGGCGATGTTTGGGCGGCCAGACGATGCTCCGAGGATGTTTGGACGGCCCGACGATGCTCCATCGTAGCACCGGTGATGCTCCCTTGCAACGCCGTCGATGTTTCGGCGGTCCGACGAATGCTCCCTCACAGCACCGGCGATGTCCCGGCAGCCCGACGATGCTCCATCGCAGCGCCGACGATGCCCCATTGCAGCGCCGACGATGTTCCGGCGGTCCGATGAATGCGTCATCGCAGCACAGGTGATGCTTCATTGAAGCTCGATGACCCTCCTGTAGCACCGCACGGGGCTCGCACAACAACACCGCATCCCCTTTCAACCGACGGCTGCGCAACATCACCGGAGTTGCAGTGCCATCGTCCGCCCCGTCTCGGTCGCCGTCACCGCACGAGTCGTTGCAGAGCCGACAATGCTCCATCGCAGCACCGCCGCGCTGCATCCTGCCCTCGTCAATGGTGTCTCGTCGTTAGAGCATGCGCCGCCCTGTCACAGCATCCGACGCCATGGATGCTGCTTTGCAAACACGCTTTGCAGCTCCGGCGGTCTCCTGCGGCACCAAGCCCCCCCCCCCCCCCCGAAGCACTGGTGGATCTCCCCTCCCTTGCTGTACCGCGAGCCCCTGCGATCGGGTTGAATTAGCGTGCGGCAACCGGCGCCTCGTCTGCAGCCTCGTGGCCCTGCCCCGCAACACCAGCGATGCTTGCGACGGCACAACTCCAGTGCAGTGCAACTGACTTATGCTTCAATCTCCTCTTGCAGCATCCCGGCCGTCGCGACCCTGGCTGAATCGCGGCCGTCGCAGCACCCCCGTCGGGCCTCGTGGCATCTACATGCGCGGCGGTGGCCGAGGGGTTACAGCAGCTTGCAGCATAGGTGCTCGAGGGTGGGGGTGGGGGTGGGGCTGGGGTTGCGGTCTGCACTGCAGCATGATTTGAGTTGCCGTGGTGGCGCGGCAGCTACAGGAGATGGCTGCGTCATTGTTGGAGAGACGGTAGATAGAAGGGAGAGGATAAGATACGAGATTTCTGGAGGGGATGGAGAGGAGGAGATGCGCTCTGGAGGGAATGGAGAGGAGGAGACGCGCGTGTGGCCCGCGGCCATGTGTCGAGTGGAGGAGGCGACTTACGCTCCCGTGATTTCAATCGGCTGATTTAAAACGTTTTCCAAAGGCAAAAGGCCCGGTTTGAATTTTGAACCGTGAACTTTTATTACTTTTTTGTTTGGATGAAAAGGCAATCCTAGAAGAATTATATATGCAAATCTCGAGAATAATTTTATTTTTGAAAAGAGGGCATGATCTTTGCCTCATCCATTAATTAAGGGGGAAATAGAGGGTTTTGCTACATGCACGACGCCACGTGTCAGAATTAATACATTACTCTTCTGGCATTACTTGTGCCAAACGTTTAGCCCCCATGATGACCCAAAGTTTTGCCTCCTACTTGATGTCCTAAGTGAGGATTGTCGGAGGTGCGGACCTGTGGCAGAAGACACTTGCATTTCTTTCATTTCAAATGGTCCAACCTGCAAGCATGATTATAGACCCCATGTCACTTCTACTCGAATATTGGCACCAGACATGTTGATCCATCACTCTTTGGTTGATCGCTCCAAGTGCTAAGTGGGGGTGTCAAGGTGCACAAGTTGTAGTCAATCCTTTCCCAACCCCCAAACGCTCAACGTGGCAAATGAGAAGTTGATTCTTGCTCCTTTTTACATATGGGGCAAAGCCCATAATTTGGCCAACTGTGTTTTGCCAACCTATCAGCCAGCCACTAGCCGTGTGCTTCCAAGTGATGTCGTCATTGGTGCCCTCTTGGTGGTGGGCGTCACATAGCTCCAGCCAAGGTAGATGAACTCTCGGGTGTGGCCGAACGACACGACGTTGAGATGATTATCATACAAATCCTAACATTGCCCCTCAAGGCCTCCTTGACCTTCCAATTCTTCCTCCTCGAGCACTCATGTATGAGGGGTGCTATCTCCATGGGCTTTCTACCATTCAACCAAGTAGAGTTCCAAAAAGAGGGTGCGAGCGCCATCGCCAATGGAGATGATGGTCGAGGCATAGAAAAGGCCTCGATCCTCATCATCACAATGGTTTTTCGTGCCCACCCATAGCTTGGACGGTTCCTTCCACTCAAATCAAAGCCACCGTAATCTATGCGGCTGGGCAAAATTTTGGAGGCTGGGCACACCTAGGTCACAAGATCCCTGGGGCAACATGCCGTGTTCCAATTTACTTTACATTTTGCTTGCGCTCAAGCTTATTCGCACAATGGAGAACCCTCGGTGGAACAATGTGGGGGCTGATGTGGTAGATCGCTTGTGAGGTGAGCACAGACTTGACAAGAGCACACCGGCCAATTGTGGTGATGTTTTCCCCATCACAAGAGAAAAGTTTTGTTGTGATGTTATCTTCAGTGTGTTGGAAATTCACTTTTCTAAGTTGCCAAACCGAGAGGAGGAGGCCCAAATATTTGACTAAAAAGACTGCCCGTGAAGCTGGAAGGCTCGAAAGTATTGTGTCAAGATTTATGTTGGCAGAGTGAATGGGAACCACCAAGCTCTTCTCGAGAATATTTGACGCTAGTGTATGTGGCATACCATTTTGATTATTATTTTCCGTACTAGAATACATACATGATCTGAGGGCATCTTCAACGCTGACCCTCAAACCGGACACTGCATATGTCCGCGGACCGGAGGGACCAGTCGACGGACACACATACGGAAGCCGGCCATCCAAAACTAGCCGCAAATGTCCGGTTACATTTCGGGAGAAATTTAATGAAAGTGAAATAATTTGATGCAAATTGAAACAAACCAGACGATATTCATTGAAACTTGGATAACTTTTTAATAAAACCAATCGATATTTCGTCCAGTGAAGTAAAAAACTATTAAAAAAAACTAAACTACCCTTGACAGTGATCTCATAGGCCATGTCGGGCTGGTCGGCGGCACCTCCGTCATCATAGCCGTCGTCGTTGTCAGAGTCGTCATTGTCGGGCTTCGGGCGGCGGTAGGGTCCGGTATCGCGGCAGGGCTTCCCAGCAGCCACCGCCCTAGCGCTCACAGATGATCTTCTCCGCTTGCTCCTGCGTCGTGCGCAGTGCGGCCGCGGCCACCACTGACGTGGGTGGAGGAGAGGGCGGCGGGCGTTGGTGGCGTTGGACTCGCGGGGAGATCACTCCTGGCCGTACTTGACTATCTCCTCCTCGAGGCGGCGGAGACGGCGCTTACTCTTCTCCGTCGTGGTCTTCGACTGGTCAAAGGCCCAGGCCATAGCCAGCTCTGGGTCCGCGAGGAGGTGTGGCGGTGGGACGTCGGAGTCTGCGAACTCCGCCCGATGTGCGGTGTTGTGCATGTCCCGCCGGCGCCGCTCCCTGTCGACGTACTCCTCTGCCATAATGGCGCTCCAGGAGGAGGAGCTAGTGCCGCCGCCGCCGAGGTAGTGACGAATGCGACTGGGCGCCTTCGTGGCGATCGCATGGAGCAGGCCACCACCAGCGGGGCGTGCCGGCAGTGAGCACCGCTCCTCCTTCACGCGCTGGGGCGTCGGCGTCCGCATTGAAGCGGCCATGCCCGAGAGGTCGCGTCGGTCAGTGCCGCCCTCCCGTCCGGTCACATCACGCGGCATCAATGCCGGCCGACATGTGGCGACGTGGGAAGCGATGCGTCCCTCGGATAGAAAGCGTGGGAGAAGCGAGAGAGTGTTTTTGGGTGGGCCAGGGTTGTCGGACGCTTGCGGGCAGCAGTCCGGATGCTCGCAAACCCCTCCCCCCCGTTTGCTTCTGGTTTGCGAGAAAAATGACATCCACACCGTCGAGCGGACTGATACAAGACCGCGTTGGATGGCAAAACACGTCTGTACCGCGCATTCCAAACGTATGCGGGCAATTTAAGGATTTGTGTTGGAAATGCCCTAAGGGCACCCACAGTGTATGCCTTTTGTTGCCTCTAAGGCTCTAATCCCTCTCTCTCTCTCCTCTTAGAGACAACCTCTATGCATTGCATGAGCTGCCTCTAACAAAAAAATTGGCTAGCGTCGCCTTAGAGGCTGTCTCCAACATTTTAACAATCCATCCGGTCCCACCTGTCAGCCTTAGGAAGCCATAAAAAGTACAAGAGAAAGATGGCTTGTTCGAAAAATGTGATGCTAATTAATATATTTTTTAATTTCTGCTAGGGCCAACTAGTTAGGGCATCTCCAACGCCGACCCGCAAACCTCCCAGTAACGGTCCGGACCGCGCTGTCCGGACCGCGGAAGCCATCCAACGCGGTCATGTATCGGTCCGCGGAGTGGTCCGGACGCGATTTCACCCGCAAACCGGAGACAAACGTGGGGGGCTTTGCGGGAGTCCGGACCGCTACTTCACCCGATTCTGGCCGCCCTGTCCCACCAAAAACCCCTCACCCGCCCCTCCCGTGCTTTCTTTCCGATGCACGCGCCGCTTACCGCGCCGCATTCATGCCGACCCAGAGCACGTGGAGACCGGCATTGATGACGCGATGTGACCACAGGGAGGGAGGGCGGCGCTGACCGACGCGACCTCTCGGTAGCCGTCGCTTCAATGCGGACGCGGGTTCCCGAGGAACCAACTCCGGCAGCCGTGCCGCATTGAAGCGGCTGACCGGCCCTTCGCATGGCCTGGCCGCGGCTATATAAGCCGCGCTCCGGCGCCATCCACATCACATCCTCCTCCTCCTCCTTCTCCTCGTCCTCCCCTCTCCCCGCCCATCTTCCTTCCACATCTCCGGCGATGGGCAAGTCCTGGGCATCGGCGTCGGCAGGCGGTTCCGGGGCTGGAATTGGCGGATCATGGCGACGCCGCCCTCGAACTCCGGGGCCATCGTCCTCATCGGCGGGCGGCTCCTCGACGAATGCGGAGATCGTCATCTCCTCTGACGACGAGGAGGACCAGCATCCGCCGCCGCAGCAGTCCGCACCGGCGGTGCCGGACCAGGTTTACGCCGCCACCGGCGCTGAGTTCGAGGAGCAGATGGAGCTGATGCTCCATCGCTCCGTCGTCCACATCAACGGCCTGGCTCCGCCATCGGGGACGCTCCTCCCCGTGAAGCCGGAGCTGGCATCCCCTCCACGCTCTCCGTCGCCGCGCAGCCGCGGCGTCCAAATCGGGGGACGCCGCGTGAAGGAGGAGCGGCTCTCGCCGCCGCCCCGGCGCTTCGTCAGGGAGGAGCGCCGCTCGCCGCAGGAGCGATGGAGCGCGGTCGCATTCTCCACTACATCTGCTGCGGCGGGACCAGCGGCAGCTGTTCGTTGTCCCGGAGCGCCATGACGGCGGAGGAGTACGCCGACCGGGAGCAACGCCGACGGGACAGGCGCAACGATCGCCTGTCCAAGTTCGCGGACTCGGACGTCCCGCTGCCACACATCGTGGCGGACCCGGACCTGGCATACGCCTGGGCCGTGGACCGCTCCATCACGACGTCGGAGACGGCCACCGCCTCGACGGGGAGATGGCCAGGTACGGCGAGGAATGGTCCCTCGCCGACCCCGACGTCGCCAACGACGCCTCCTCCAATGACCGTCGCCCTCTCCCCCAGCCCACGTCCTCGGTGGCCGCGGCCGCACTGCGCACGACGCGGGAGGAAGCGGAGAGGATGATCCGCGAGCGTCAAGTGGCCGCCGGGAAGCCCTGCCGCGACGCCGCCACCTACCGCCCGCCCGAAGCCCGACTCCGACGACTCCGACGCTGGATCGGGCGACGATGGCGGAGGAGGTGCCGCCGGCCAGCCCGGCATGGCCTACGAGGTCACCGTCAAGCATATGATAGTTTAGGGTTTTATTTTAAGGCTTTTAGTTCACCGGACGAAATATCGTCCGGTTTTATGTACAAATTATCGTAGTTTCAATGAAATCTGGCGTGTTTATATCAAAATTCGTCCGGTTTGATCGAATTTCGTCCGGTTGGTTCGAGTTGTTGTCAAAATATATGCGGCTAGCATTGGATGGCGTCCTCCCGCATCCGTGTCCGCGGACTGATCCCTTGTTCGCGGACGGATGCGGGAGGAAGTTTGCGGGTTGCCGTTGGAGATGGCCTTAGAGTCTATATACATACATTGTGGTTTTTCATTTGGCAAGAGAGGCATGGTTGCCTCTATACACCGGTGATGCTCTAACGTGTTCACTATCGTGACCCCATTTAATCATTCTTGCACGGGGCACACCGTGCGTGATCTGGTATTGTTCATCTTTTTTCCTTTTAACGGAGCTGGTATTGTTTAATCTGGGAGGACGCGTATTGGCGGTCCGGTCCAGTGCAAGCTGTATGATGCACAGCTGGAGTTCAAGGTGGGATCTCCATGTAGTTCATCGACGTACGTACGTACGCATGCCCGATCAGATGATGCTCCGGATCGGCCGTAGAGCTGGCGCTCGACCTGTCGGCGTCGACTCAGGCTGTGGACGTGGACGCACACGATTTTGACCATGTCAACAACATAGTACAGTATCATGAATTGATGCATGGAAGCCGCAGGTACTTATTAATGGCCGGCACGGGCACGCCGCGATCAGATCAGGCGGTCCTTTTCTTCCTCGTCGACGGTGAGTTGATTGACGCCTGGCCTGGCAAAACCGCACCGTCACGCGCGTCATGCATGCCACAGTTGACTGCCGTGCTGACTACTGGCCAGGGCGCATGGAACTGGTCCAGGCCCGCGCGCAGAGCCGCTTGACGCCCAAGGCCGGACGGCAACGCGTGACGGCTTGGACTCCTTCCGTGGACCGCATTAATTTTACTCGACACTTGACCTCCCCCGGCAGGTCCCAAAGCACAGGCTAGGATTTTCAGATGCTTTTATTTTAGGGGTAAGGATTTTCAGATACTACTTTTAAACACATAATACTGCAGAATTCTTTTTTTTCTGGGAATATACTATAGAATCCTAACGAAAACAATAATTTATCCTTTTCATTGTAAAAAGAGCCTTACGAAATACTCACTTTGTTTTAAAACGTAATAAGGTGTATTAATTTTTAAATATAATTCAAAATAAGCTATGTTTGACCAAGTTTACGAAAAAAAAAACGATACGATGCCAAATTGGTATTATTCAACACATAGGAATTAGGGGTTTCTTTCTTCGGCTATAAAACCAACTGGTTTCTGCAAAGGGTTTACCCCTCTTTGTCAGACATAAAATAAGGAGCAGTTTTAACATGCTCCCACTTACCCCAGAGAGAGCTAAGAGGTAAGAATAGATCTAAATCGTTGATTTTATTAAATAGTGGGGCCAAATATTTAGCATGTGTATATTAGGAAGGTTGTAACCGTTCACCTCTTACCTCGGGCAGATAAGGAAACACTCCATCTGATTTTCCCAAATCTGGCAAGAGTGGATCGCGTATGAGGAAACCTAAGTAAAGTTTTTTTTACCCCTGTTTTTTCCACATATAAATAAAATTGTTGACGGATATTTGTGGAGTGGACACTAAGCCGACCGGGTAACTTTAAATCATGCGGTTTAATCGGTTTTTGCTAGGGTCACGGGACAATCCTTAGCTTAAAAAAACATCAAGTGTAGTTTTGGTTCTTCCCGGTCAGATATATGGTCCGGTCCGGTTTTTAATAAAATACTTAGTATTACAACATTTTCCTAATTGAACCGAATCATCGAACGGCAACTTAAGAGACTGTGTCGTGTATTTTTTTCAATGTAGCTAATGCTGAATAATCGATGAGATATAGTTGAATCATCAATTTTGAAAAAAGATAGCCAATGTTATTATTTATTTCAAAAAATATATAATAGCAGATTGTCTTAGTTTATGCACTATCTCGAAACCAAATGAAAATGCCATCCTTAGACCATCTCGAAGCAGTTTTACTAGTGGTGTCGCCTCCACCTAATCTGAAAATATAGATAAATCTTGAAATGTATTTGACTTCTGAAAACAATTTAAGTTGATATCACACCAAATAAAAAAAAGAGGGAAATTAATCCCTACGGTGACATGTCTTGCTTTTTTTAATGAAGTTCGTCCCTGTATTTATTTTTCTGAATACAAATTCGTCCTTGTACTTAACCATAGATATGTTCTTTTTTAACAATTAGTATATTATGGAAATAATAAAATCATTCCAATTTACTCTTGCATCACGTTATTCTGTGGCATCATAATATTTCCATGTAAACTGCGGCATTTAATGTCTATAATCACATAAATTAGGAATGCAATAATTTCATGTAGCCTAGAGATGAATTTTGAACGGACTATAGTGTAGCCTAGGTATTCTCTCGGCAATCACCGCTTCGATGTTTAAACTTGCAATGTTTGATTTGGAGTGGGAAGAAGAAAGAAAATACGAAGATGCATGGAAGGCTCAACGGAGTAGCAGCCACACACGACATTTGAAGATAGAATATAGATACAAGCTTTTTATTCATGTTTGGAAAAGTAAACACAAATGTAAATGTAATGGTGCCGATCAGAGGTTTAACAAACACTTGTGTTACTTCAGTTTTCCGGCTGCTCTGTCCTACAAGTGTATGAATACAACAGATGGTAAGGTATAGTATCTATTTTTGCAACATGATAGATACTGCAACAGAATTTTGAATTTTTGAAAAGGAAGAATTAACATTTTTAATTTCAAAAAATAAATTGCCAAGCCTTGATTCTTGGAAGCAAGGATTGAAACAGGCTTTACTGCACGTGAAACACAGGACTAAGGCAAAGCATGTTGATTGCTTGGATCAGTGGATAGACTCTCTGGATTGATTTGATATAGGTCTATTACAATTGTGTCTCATGTTGGAACAAACTGGAGTGGGATAGATGATGTATTCACTCTCTTTTTCTTTCATTCTTTTTGTAAACAACCCTATAATTAATGAAAATTACCGTAGACCAATTATTCTATGGTTAGGCGCTTCAAAAAGAAGAATTAACATTTTGAACCAAGAAGGCAAGAGTTAAATGTTTGGAGGGAAGAAGAGAAAATGATACCTGAAAGCCAGTCAGCCCCGGTACTACTTGAGCTAAAGGCTACCAACAGGAACAGGAACTTCAGCTATAGGCGGCCATGGATAAATGTTCTCGTACTCCAAAAATTGTTCCCGAATTTCAAAAAATATTGGATTAAAATGGATTTCAAAAAATATCTTGAATATCTAAAAACGTTCACGAGTTTGAAAAAGGGATTCCAAATGAATTCTCTAATTTCTAAAAATGTTCTTGAATTTAAAATATATTACTGACTTCCATAAATATCCACAAATTCAAAAAACTACACGGATTCAAGAAATGGAAAATGAAAAAATAAAATAAAAGGTAAATATAGGCAAAAAAGCAACATAGAGAAAAAAAGAAAAAAAATGTCTAGAGAAGGCTCTAGAACCTTCATAAAACGACGGGTACAACAATAGTAAGCCCATATGGGTTGTCCCAAATATGTGTTGGGGGTGTGTGTTTGCTCAGCAACTCCCACGTAGATAGCAAATAAGATTTCAACGAAATCACTAGTTAAGAGTTACCCCTTGCAAAGATCACTCTCCACCTTTTCCGGGATTGACAAGTGGCGCACTGCATGTTCGCCACCTGTCGCAACCTGGGTGTTTTCCTTTTCTTCGTAGATTCGTTAACTCAAAATGTTTTATCTCTTGAACTATGCGTCCAAATTCCGAACCGTTTCACCGTTGGATTTCTCGCGTCGAGATCATCGAAAATAGATCCCATATTAGAAAATTTCGATAAACCTTTTTCCAGAGAAAAAAAACAGAAATTGGGCTAAAACCGGAAAAAATATGAATAAGAAAAGTGAAAACAGGAAAAACAACGATCGAAAAAAGGAAGAAAAAAATAATCCCAGAAGCACAGTTGTAGTTTTTCACTCTTTTATTCCTTTTTTGAGAAGCTATGCTTCTTGCGGAAGCAAATATGTGCTTCCACACATGAAGCATTTTTTTCCCCGAGAAGTACAACTGTGTCATCCGCGGAAGCAAATCTATACTTCCACGAGAAGTAAATTTGTGCTTGTCATGGAAGCATGGATTTTTTTTTCCGATAAGCATGCGACAGGAATCTGTGCTTACACGTGAAGCAAATTTGTGCTTCTCATAGAAGTACATAATTTTTCATCCTTTTCAGGAAGTACAACTGTGCTTCTCGCGGAAGAAAATCTATACTTCCATGAGAAGCAAATATCTGTTTCTCGTGGAAGCACATATTTTCTTTCGTTTTCGAGAAGCACGGTTGGACGAGGCGAAAACCGAAAGCCAAACAAAAACTCTAAGAAATACCATCGAAATCCCGAAAGTGTGTAGAGAAAAATAATAAAACCAAAATCCAGAGAGGGCAGCCAGCACGTGACATGGGCAGCGACTGGATGCACTACTTGGCGCGCTCTCAGGCTAAAAAAGTGGCCCATGCGAGAGCCCCCGAAGAGGTAACCATTGGTTAGTTGCTCCCAGATTTTCCAAATTACCTATTCCACGCTTATAGCGCAACTTGTATTTGTTTTCATACATGGTGCACACCGTACGGTACTAAATGGGCCAGGCTGAACTTACTGGTTTTGGGAAGCTCCCGGAATCTTGCGGTCAGTTTCCTGCTCATTTTCTTTTTCTTTTTATTCTAGTTTTTCATTATTATTTTCTCTTCATTATTATTTTATCTTTGTCCATTTTAATGTTCATGAACATTTTTCAAGTTCATGTTTTTAAAATGTACAAACTTTTTAAAATTCACAAATATTTTCAAATTCATGAATTGTTTTTCAAATTCGCATTTGTTAAAGTCATGAACGTTTTTAAAATTCAAGAACATTATTGAAACTTGCGAACAATTTTCAAATTCGTGAATGTTTTCCAAGTTCATGAACTTTTCTCATATACACGAGTGTTTTTCCAAATTCGCAAACATTTTAAAATTCATGAATAATTTTCAAATTGATATATTTAAAAAAATCATGAACACCAGTCCAAGTCATGAACTTTTTAAAAATTCGTGCACTTTTTCAAATCTGCGAACAATTTATAAATTCACAATTTTTCGAAATTAATAAAAAATAGTCATTTTTACCTGGACAGCAGACCAGCCCGTAGCAAAAAACGAGGAAAAAAAGAACGTGAGTGAGCGGGCAAGCGAGTTAGGAATCGGATAGTACTGGGCTGGCCCATGCAAACAACTTGTAAGCATTGTCGCGCGAAGTAACGCCTTAAGCGCCGTAGAGGTGAAGCTCCTATCTGTCGCTCTTTGTGGTAGATTGCCGGCAAAACACGCAGGTGAACCCTCAGCTGGCCGGCCCATTGTCGCATGCAGCAAATCGAGCGAGCGACTGCAGCTAGCAGGAGAATGAATCAGGCACTATAACGTTCTCAAAAAAATAAAATAAAATCAAGCACTATAGCAAATCAGACAGAGTTTCCCTAAAAAGAAAAGCAAATCAGACGGAGTACAGTAGCGAGACAAACCGAGGTATTGTGGTGAATATTATCTCTTTTTTTGCGGAAAAAACTTCCGATCTATTCATTATCTGTCAAGGCAGTACAAACAAAACTAGAAGTAAAAATTACATTCAGATCCGTAGACCACCTAGCGACGACTACAAGCACTGGAGCGAGCCGAAGGCGCGCCACCGTCATTGCCCCTTCCTCACTGGAGCCGAGCAAACCTTATTGTAGTAGACAGTCGAAAAGTCGTCGTGCTAAGGCGAAATAGGACCAACGCACCAGAACAGCAACCGCCGCCGAAGAAGAGAAGCGTAGATCGGAAGGATCCAATCTGAAGACACACGAACACAGACGAACGAAGACCGGATCTAAGTGGATCCACCGAAGACAAACGCCAATCGAATACCATGAGATCCGCCGGAGACCCATCTCAACATGCCCTCCGATGGCACTAGACGCACCACCAGAACAGAGGCTAGGCGGGGAGAACCTTATTCCAACTTCAGGTAGCCACCGCCGTCTCGTCTTCCTGAGCAGAACACAAACCCTAAACAAACACCAAAAAACACCTAAAAATGGAGCAGAAGCCCTCCCGCCGGCAAGGGCCGAGATCCACCACGCCTCCATGGCCCTAAGACCACGGAAAAAAAGCCAATCCGCGGCGGCGGCGACGGCGGCGACGGGAGGCGCAAAATCCCCAATCGCCTCGCGCGAGTCGCACGAAGCAAAGGGGTTCGAGGCATACGTGAGGAGGAAGAGAGGAGTTGGACTTCAATTTGGAACACTCAGGTACCAACTAAAATTCGAGTATTCCTTTGGCGCCTTGCGACGCACTCGCTTCCCACTGAGGACGTCCGCCAACACTGCCACATGAGTAGCGTTGACAATTGCCAGGCGAACAATCCAAATGCAAAGAGGTGGTTATTTGATCTCCGGGACTCATTATCACATGCTCAATTTGTCAAATTGGCCGTGACTTTGTGGGCAATATGGACTGCCCGAAGGAAAGCTATTCATGAAAGTATGTTCCAGAGCCCCATGGCTACTCATTTGTTCACTGAGCGGTTCATCAATGAACTTGAGTCTATCAAAGTAAGCAGACAACCTCGACACCCAGGCCTGCTATCCGAAACACAATTGCACACCCCTCCTGGAAGCCTCCGGCCGAAGGGTTTTGCAAAATTCATGTGGATGGGGATCTGTCACATGATGGCAATGTTGGAGCTTTGGCTGCTATATGCAGAAACTGAGATGGTAGTTACTTGGGGTCCTCATCTCTTGTTCTCCGTGTTACCACCGACCCAACAACTTTGAAGATGCTTGCTTGCCGTGAAGCACTGGCCTTAGCGGAGGATCTCTCTCTGTCTAAGATCGTTATTGCATGTGATTGCAAGTCTGTGGTTAATAAAATTATGTCAGGTAGAGGAGGCAATTATGAGGCTATTGTAAAAGAATTTAGAATCAGAGCCAGTTCTTTCGTTAGTTGCCTAGTTACTTTTGAAGGTAGAGCATCAAATAGTGAAGCTCGTAGTCTTGCCAAACACTCTGCTATGCTTGATCAGGGTCATCACTTGTGTTATCCATCCTCATGACCCATTTTGTAATCCTTTGAACATTTTTATGCATCAATAAAGTGTTGGCAAATCTAAAAAAAATCAAATAGGGTTAGCGATGCAGAGGCGCTCTCAGAATTTTCCGTTGTATAGGATTTGCCATTGAGCACAGAGCGCTGGATGTCCATAGTGGATTTCCTTTTTTTCTTTTGGAGAAAAAATAGTCGATTTGCTTTTTTTTTTGAGTAACTAGGTCTGCTATCAGTTTGGGCTAAATGCGCTTGCTGTGACGCATATGGGAGATGTGCTGCCAATTTGGGTCAAATGGGCTTGCTATAATTTATGCCTCATTTATGTACTGCCCGTGGAAGAGAAACAAATCCTTCGCATAGGTGGAACCCATGCGTCACAAGACCGCCAACTCCTATTTGGCGCTTATGGTGCCGTTTACAGGCTAAACTGTATAACACGGACGCCCCTATATCTCGCCTTCAGCGAGTCTGGCTTCTGACTGGCTGAAGGGGCGAGTGGGATGGGCCGGCCCATGAGAGCGGGAGGCCACAACCTCTTTTTTCTATTTTTTATGTTTTATGTTTTTTTGTTTTTTGTTTTATTTTTTCTTTACTCTTTAAAATATTATATATATACTTTTCAAAAACATATTTGAAAAATTGTTGAACAACTCTTTGCAAAATGTTGAACAAGCATTCGGAAAATGTTGAATGTGTATAGAAAAATTATTGATCATGTATTAAAAAAGTGATAATTTTTTTTTATCATGTATAAATGTTAACCAAGCATTTAAAAAACATGTTGAAAAAGTATTTCAAGAATGTTAGTCAAGCATTTGGGAAATGTTAAATGTTTATAGAAAAAATGTTGACCATGTAATAAAAAAATGATTAAAAAAGTTGATCATGTATATAAAAATGTTAATCATGCATTTGAAAAAAATGTGGAGCAGGTGTTTGAAAAATGTTAATCAAGCACTTAAAGATAGTTAAATGTGTATAAAAAAATGTTGACCATGTATTAAAAAAATGTAATCCTTTTATTTGAAACAGTTAATCAAGCATTTAAAAAGAATATTAAAAATGTATAGAAAAAATGTTGACCATTTATTAAATAATTGTTATTCTTGTGTTTGAAAAATGTTAATCAAGCATTTGAAAAATGTTAAAAAAGTCTATAGAAAAAATGTTGACCACATATCAAGTCTTTGTATTGGAAAATGGTTAAACGTATATTACAAAAATGTTGTTGACATACAAAAAAAATGTAGAATGAAAAAAACAAATAAAATAAAAAATGAAAACTGAAAAAGAAACATAATCTACCCAAGAAAAAGGGAAATAAAAAATAAAACCGAAGAAACAAATAAGAATAGAAAAACGGAGAAGAAAAAAGAAAATAAACATGGACAAAACGGAGGAGAAACAGTGGGAACCTCGATTCGTTTGGAGTTAAGTAGACTCGCCTTACTATTTTGTCACGCACGTTTTTTTTTTTTTTTGACGGGTAACTAGGGACTTTATTAAGAAGTAATAATTAACGGAATACAAATAATGTCCGGCAGTGTCCCTAGCCAGATATGGTGCCCTACTGCAAGCGAAGATGCCGCTTTCGCCAGCGCATGTGCCTCAAAATTGTTCTCTCTATGCTCGAACTTGAAATTAACATATTGGAACTCCTTCCTTCGGTCTGATATTTCATGCAACACCGGTGCAAAATGGGTTGCTGCTCCTGTGTCAATCTTGCTCACTACTTCCAAACAATCAGAAGCTATCACCATGCGCGAAAGATTAAGGTCCTTAGCCAGCGACAGAGCCTCATTGCATGCCTGTGCTTCTAGTCCCGCTGCCTCGACCAGCCCCTCAAAAGCCACCGCAGAAGCACCCAAGAAACGGCCTTCTTTGTTCCTGCAGATTGCAGCTGCAGCTCCAACATTGCCTTGCCGTGAAATCCCTCCATCAACATTGATCTTTACTTCGTCTCCCTCAGGTGGCACCCAAACCGGAGCTCGTGGCCGGGCGCTAGCCACATTGGTAACGGTCGATTTCTTGCTGTCGAGCGCAATCTCCAGGTCTTGTAGATACCTCGTAATAAAGCAGACTGTGGAGAGAGGACTCTGAAACTCATTATCGTGAATAGCCCGTCTCCGTGCCCACCAAATCGCCCACATGGTGACCAACACTTTCGCAAGATCTGCTTCTTTCAGGGTGTCAAATACCCAGAAGAGCCACAAACGTGCATCATTTGATCTGTTGGAAAGAATATGCTCCAACACCTCTTCATCTCCTAATGTCCAGACGCACCGTGCCATACGACAGTCGAAAAGAGAGTGACGCCACGTGTCAGACTCAGCGTTGCATAAGCTGCAAACCGCCGATGTGGTCATCTTCCGGTGCAGTCGAGTGGCTCCCGTTGGTAATGAAGTGTGGGCAAGCCGCCACACAAAAACACGAACTATGGACGGGATCCTCACCTTCCATAATCTGGTCCAGTTTCTCTTGCTCGCAGCTTGGTCAGAATTGGCTGGTCTATGCTCAAGCCAGTCCTCCCTCTGAGCCTTGATACTACTGATCATCCTATAGGCGGATCTGACAGAGAAAACTCCTCTCTTATCATAATGCCAAGCATAAAAGTCCTGGTACAGACGAGAACTCAAAGGAATATTAAGGATGGCATCAACATCTGGAGATATAAAGTGCTCGGATAGCACTTGCTTATTCCACGACCTGGTAACTCCATCAATCAACTCAGACACCTGGTGCGGTGGGTTAGAAGACAGTGCACAAATCGGCCTGAGTTTAAAGTCACGTGGTATCCAGTTCTCATGCCAGATACTAGTATCCACTCCTGTACCCACCCTCTTGATAATTCCCAATGATAGTATCTCCTTGCCTTCCATGATTGACCGCCACACCTGAGAAGGATGGTTCCCCAATGTTGCGTCAAGAATATAACAGTGTGGGTAGTAACGTGCCTTCAGCACTCGCGCACTGAGAGAATCAGGGTCCTGTAACAATCTCCAAGCTTGCCGAGCTAGCAAAGCGAGGTTAAAGAGCTCAATATCCCTGAAGCCCATCCCTCCCATAAATTTGGGCTTACACATGGTGTTCCAGGACACCCATGCAGTCTTTCTTTCTCCTTGTTTGCTGCCCCACCAAAACTTCCTGAGTAGCCCATTTATGTGCTCGCAAAGGCCTCTTGGTAGTTTAAAACAGGCCATCGAATATGTTGGTATGGATTGGGCAACTGATTTGATAAGAACTTCTTTCCCACCTGCAGATAAGCACTTCTCCATCCATCCTTGGACATGTTTCCAAATTCTGTCCTTTAGGTAACGAAAGCAGCCCTCCTTCGAGCTTCCAACATCAGTGGGCAGGCCAAGGTATTTTTCTGACAGCGATTCGTTATGTACATCAAGCACGTTCTTTACCTCAATCCTTAATGACTCCGGTACTCCCTTGCTGAAATATATGGACGATTTATCTGTATTTATACGCTGGCCGGATGCATCGCAATATTTCTTCAAGAGCTCACGCACTTTGGTAGCACTTACACTGCTAGCTTCAAAGAAAAGCAAGCTGTCATCAGCAATATTTCTTCAAGAGCTCACGCACGTAAGACAAAGCCTAATGGCTAACCTCGCTCTCTAAACCCAGGTTCGAATCCCGCCGTGCACCCTTTTTGTCCTCTTTTTACAATTACTGTGTGTTAATGGGCCGGCCCAAATACTGTACACCCTTCTGAGAGAAATCCTTCCAATTCGCTGAAGGCGTGATATAGCGCTCCTGCGCGAATGGGCCGCCATGAGTACTGTGCACCCTTCAGCGAGAAATCATTCCGACTCGCTGAAGGCGAGATATAGCGCTCGCGGTATAACACGCTCACGTGCCCCAAAAGTAACTACTTGAGATGGTTCGGCCCATTAGAAACAGGAGCTTTTGGTTTTAGGAACCTTTTGTAAACTTTCGGTCTTTTTTATTGGTTTTCTGGGCCGTTTTTTTTTCTGTTTTCTTTCTCTTCCTCTTTCTTTCTTTTTCAAATTCGTGAACTTTTTAAAACACGTAAACTTTTTTGAATTCATGATCTTTTCCCAAATTCATGAACGTTTGTCTTAAATTCATTAACTTTTTAAAACTCACGAACACATTTTAACTTTGTGATTTTTTTTTCAAATTCATGTTCATTTTACAAATTCGTGATTTTTCTAAATTCATGATTTTCTTCAAATTAATAAAGTTTTTTTCCAAATTCATGAAATCTGCGAACATTTTTCAATTGTGTGAACTTTTTTTAAAAATTAAACGGGCAAACGGGTCAATGTAAAATGGTATGGGGTCAGCCATCAATGGTCAGCGGCCAGTGTGGTCAAGCCAGGCGAGCGGGTGGGGCGAGGTCGAGCGTTATGGGCCGGAGGTCCGCTAAGCTGGTACGCGAGCGCCAATTAGGACCTCTCTAGTTTTTTGTGTGTGTGTGTGGAGAAAAAGGACCTCTCTAGTGGACGCTCGTGTTGGCGTGCGATATGGGACGTGACGCCTGAATGAGTTTAAATGGGCCTGCCCACATTAGCATTTCTAAGTGGCGTGGGTTTTTATTTTTACTATTTTTTTTCTTTTTCTGGTTTTCTTGTTGTTTTTCCACACAAACAACCCGAGCATTGAACTTTTTAAAGGGATCTAAATAATAAAACCTATTTTAAGAAAAATAAAACTAAATAAATGGTCAATGTGTATTTTAAAAAAGTTCAACATATATTGAAAAAAGTTAGTTGTATATTAAAATAAATGCGGTGTGCATTTGAATAAAAATGTTCATTATATATTAAAAATAAATGCGAACTGATTCTCAGAAGCTTGGGCTGGCACGCTTTAGCATTCCTCTATAGGTAGGGCTATCCTATCTATACATTCTTAAAAAATAAAAACCTATTGTAGTAAGCGATATGTAACTTTTGCGTCACTAAGCCCTCCTAAAATAATTAGAAATTCTGTCGTGGTGCAGGGGTTCCACGACAACCCGAGATGTTCCTAATGTCAGCTCACATCATATTTAGCCGGTTTAAGTTTAATTCAATATCTCAGGGGTTGATTCAAGAGGTTTGCTACACCTAATAGTAAATCTACGAAATTAAAGTTACATGATGAGATGACAAGATTTGATTGGGAAGAAAAAGGGGATGGGTTTGTGGGGGGGGGGGGGGGGGGGGGGGGGGGGGGGGGGACCCTGAATCCGGGAAGGGATTAGTGGGGAACTTTTGTAACCCATTCATACGGGTAGGATTTTTTTCGTTGATAAAAGGCCGTCATTGAACTTCAATTAGAGTTGCATTATCTGTAGATTTTTTTAGCCTCAGTTACATGGATATAGGTCATAGACCAGTACAGGGCACAACACACAACACCACATGCACGCACGAACATCACTACACACCCATTATGCGCCTACCAAGATCTACAACCTATACACGACACGTCTTGAGAAACTTCCGAAGCCATCTGACTCCGTAAACGACGGGTATGTCATCATCCGTGTGAATCGTAAACATGTGAAGTATCTGCAGAGGAGAATTCCCCAGGTGAGACACCCACGTCGATCCCTGGGATCAATCTTGGGCGCCCAGGGTGGCCACTGCCAACCCCAACCGTCGAGCCACAGCTCGTCCTCATCTGTAGGGTTTTTGGTTGATTCAGCTAGTTTTGACCGTATCCGTATGTACTCTAGCTATCAGTTGCTTTCGTTGTAACGGGTTTTGTAGGCAGCTCCGTGGCAGACATGCCACGCAGCCGGCACGACAGCTCGGTGATCACAGGAAGATGGCAACTCTCAGTCATCCGAGAACTTCAGAAAGAATGCAAATAAGAAATAGAAGGATCTGTCTTCCGAGGCAAGTAATCGTCGATTCAGAACTTCAGATGTAAGTAACACACCGAGTAGGCGAGTAGCCGAGATCAAATCCAACAGTTCGGCCGGCCATCTAGAAGCGGAGAACTCGCCATCAGCCGCGCGAATGCTGCCGGTGGTGTGGAGTCTTGGAGACGCCGAGAAATATACCACGTCGGCATCAGTTGCTAGTCGGCACAACAAACACGTACAAATAGTCGTCACCTGAGCGCTCGATCGACCGCGCCCAGCCAGAGCAGCAGCTACTAGCTAGTGAGCATGGCGTCCAACACCGCACCCGACGACAACGAGGTGGCGCACGACTACGGCCTCGTCCGTGTCTACAAGAGCGGCCGCGTCGAGCGCCCCCTGGTGGCTCCGCCCGCGGCGGCCGGCCTCGACTCCGCTACCGGCGTCGAGTCCAAGGACGTCCAGCTCGGCGACTACTCCGCCCGCCTATACCTGCCCCCGGCCGCGGCCACGGCCGCAGACAAGTTCCCTGTCATCGTCTACGTCCACGGGGGCGGCTTCGTGGCCGAGTCCGTCGCGTCCCCCAACGGCCACCGCTTCCTCAACAGCCTCACCGCCGCCTGCCCTGCTCTCGCCGTCTCCGTCGAGTACCGCCTCGCCCCGGAGCACCCGCTCCCTGCGGCCTACGAGGATTGCGTCGCCGCCCTCGGGTGGGTGCTCTCGGCCGCCGACCCGTGGGTCGCCGAGCACGGCGACCTGGGCCGCGTCTTCGTGGCCGGGGACAGCGCCGGGGCCAACGCCTGCCACCACCTCGTCATTCAGCCGGACGCCGTGCGCCTCAAGGGCGCGGTGCTGATCCACCCCTGGTTCTGGGGCTCCGAGGCCGTCGGCGAGGAGACGCGCAACCCCGTGTGGCGCGCCATGGGCGGGAGGCTGTGGGAGTTGGCGTGCCCCGGCTCGAGTGGCATCGACGACACGCGGATGAACCCGATGGCGCCCGGCGCACCGGGGCTGGGAACACTTGCGTGCGAGAGGGTCATGGTGTGCGTCGCGGAGGGCGACTTCCTCAGGTGGCGCGGCCGCGCGTACGCGGAGGCCGTGGCCGCGGCGAGGGGCGGCGAGGGGCAGGGGGTCGAGCTGCTGGAGACGGAGGGGGAGGGGCACGTCTTCCACCTCTTCAAGCCCGACTGCGACAAAGCCAAGGAGATGTTCGACAGGATCGTCGCCTTCGTGATCGCGCCGTGATGCTCGTCTGGACGTGCCCGCTTATTACCAGGCCGGCAGCTTTGTGTGTCGCGCGGGCGCCACCTACTGAAATAAATGGATTGCGATGATGATGAAATAAATTTGGTGGGATAATTTTGTGGAGTGTCTTACCATACCTCGCGTGCTCTCGCCTATATGGGCTTTGGTTCACGGAAATCCTTTTTTTTTTTTTGCATGAATACTTTCTCATTTTGGTCCGGCTAGATCTCACTCGACTCAGACTTAACCAAGTCTCAGTTAAATGACATAACACATAATAAAAGAAAAAGAAAAAAAATCGCGCGGGTTTTCACGTAAGATCTTACGAATATAGTATCACTGAGACTTGGTTAAACGTCAGTCGACTAAAATTTAGCAGTCTCTCTCATTTCCTACTCCCTCCGTTCCTAAATATAAATCTTTTTAGAGATGTGTTTATTGTCACACCCAAATGGTACCTGCAAATTTTTAGGGGGAAAGCTTAAGCAATTTGATCTGTGCAAAAAAAAAATCAAACATCAAATGTTATACTTAATTTTGTTTTTTCAACCGATGAAGCACTGCTATTGTGTTTCGCATCAAAACTGTCAAGCACGCTTGTTACACTACCATGAATATCTAAAAAAACAGAATTTTTTAAAATTTATTTACTATTTGTTTCGGATTTACTGTTCATCTAGGAGCATATGCTCCCCAGAGCCCAAACGGCGCCCACGTTGGTTCATATCTACATCGTTGCCTTCTCGCCTACATATGCTTTGGTTCGGCACGCGCTCGCTCATCGTTAAGAGAAGTAGCATCCTTGGCGTACAATATTTTATGGACGACGCTAGGCACTGGTCGACCGGGCCAGCTACAGATCGGTCGTCTTTGAGCCCCCCGACACGTTTCCCCATCAAATCAACGTCGTTCATCCCTATCCCTAGTGTTGTCACGTGCAAGGTTTTTAATATTAGAAGCAAAAAAAATCGGACGTCACCAGATATGCGAAATTTCGGAAATTTCACATATTCCGGAAATTATTTTGTATTTTGAGTTTTCAAATTCAATAAATTTGAATGAATTTTAACCTAATTTAAACTTTAATTTGAATTGGGCTCAAAATTTCACAACTATAAGTATTTCGGACCCCACCTGTCGGGGTTATTGATACGGGGTAGGCCCAAGTATACAGATGGCCCTCCTTAAGCCCATGGGCTCACGAGGACTCGGCCCAGAAAACCATGGGTCATGGGCCGCCATCATCACCCATCAAGGATAAGGAGGGCAGCTCAGGACTTGCGCTAAGACCCTACAGTCGGATGTTGAGCTAGCCGACAGCCGAGAGCCAACAATCGGCTAGGGAGGCGAAGGGAGCAGTCGGCTAGACCATCAGTTGGCGGCTACCTAGGATACCTCTCGCCCACAACTCCTTAATGGTGGCAATTACCCAACGGCGGTATAATCTAGTTAAATACGTCAGTTACCAATAGTAAATGCCAAGGAGCGGCTGGACACACCTGTGGCCATGAACATCATTAATACTAGCCCATAATGTACCCCTCCTATCACACTCTATATAAGCCGGGAGGGGAGCTCCGGGCTAAGGGTTGAACATCCACACATTGTACCTTACGCCAAGAGCTAAGAGCACCACATGTGTAGGGTATTACCTCCACCGCAGAGGGTCCGAACCTGTATAAATCCTTGAGCGTACTCCCAATTGCACCGTTCGATAGATACAATTGCCTCTATATTCCTACCCCCTGGTATTGTCAGGATTACATCTACGACAGTTGGCGCGCACCTTGGGGCAAGCGTCTAACGACGATATGGTGCAATTGGCTTCATCCTCGGTTCCGGCTGGCAGTATCCATTTCGGAGAGCTCGAGTTCCCCATTTTGTATAATTAGCACCATCCAAATGGTGTAGCTAACAAGTCAAAGTTATCTCAACGGTAGTAATGCAATGGATGTCTTTGCCTTGATGCTTCTAGATAGTCTTGCTCGAATACAAGTTCCTGATTCAAGTAAAAGGACATTATAGAAATCAAAATTTTCAAAATATGATAAAACTTATTATTTAGGTACCGAGAAAAGATTTACCAAGATTTAATTATTGGTGCTTGAAGACTATATCCACAAATGAGTATGCCCATAGATGAATATACGTGAATACCAAACTATCAGCAATAACTGCCTGAGCCACTTTAGCCCCTATTGAGGGTGTCCCGGACTAGGGGGTACTCGGGCTGCCGGCCTATTTCTCATGGGCCGGACTGGTGGGCCGCTCTCTACACGTCGATGGAAGGCTGGATTGGGGACGACCCCGTATGAAAGAAGGAAATCTCTGAAGTCTTGGCGTCTCCTCCAAGGAATAGATGGCGTAAACGGCATGTTTATCCCTGATGATAACCGACCATATGTAACCCTAGGGCCCCCTTGGTGTCTATATAAACCAGGAGGTTTAGTCCGTAGGGAGAAGACTCATAATCTAGGGTTTAGCCCATCTGATCTCGAGGTAGATCAACTCTGTAACCTTCATACAATCACATCAATACAATCAAGCAGGACGTAGGGTTTTACCTCCTCGAGAGGGCCCGAACCTGGGTAAATCGCTGTCTCTACGCTCTCTGTTACCATCGACTCCTTGACCCATAGTTCGGACCCCCTACCCGAGATCTGCTGGTTTTGGTACCGACAGTGGTGCTTTCATTGAGAGTCCCGTCGTGGGTCGCCAAGGATCAATGGCTCGCCGTCCCCGGACAGTTCTTCAGCAATGGAATCTGCAGCGGGGATATCATCGTCCTCGGACATCTCTTCTCTTCAGCGACGGAGTTCGTAGCAGGGACATCTTCGTCCCCGGCCAGCTCTTCGCGTTCGGCAGCATCGTGTTATACGCCGATCCGACCGGTCACCTTGACCAGGTCGGCAACTTCGCCCCCGAGCAGGAAATCAGGTTCGGCGGCCTTCAGTCCGTCGCCGACGCTCGAGGCGATTTGATCTTTATTGGGTTCTCGGCCTCACCCGAGGAACCCACCAACCCCGAGGCCTTGACTTCGGATCCCTTCCCCGCCCCAGTCCTCGGGGCGGGCCTCGGATCGGACCTGACCTTGAGTTTGGCTCCAACCCCGGTGCCGGAGAACCAGGGGTCACCCTTGGCCGAGCACACTCCCGTTAATGACGCGCCGGAGCTCAACTCCAGGGACCGTCCGAACATAGATCCGGTGGATCCCTCGATTTTAAGCGAGATGCTGGACCGGATCCAGATGATAAATATCGCGGACGGCCCGTCCTCGGACTAGGAGCAGGTCGGACAGGATGCCGGCCGCGGGGAATTTTGCGTCCCACCTACCACCCACTTGGTAGCCACTGTCGAAGATTTAACCGACATGCTGGACTACGCCTCCGAGGAGGCTGACTACATGGACGAGGACATGGACGTCCCGCCCTCCACGGACACCTTCCTTGCCACTACAAATACCGGAAAGTGGACCGCCACCTCCACTTATGACGTCTACATGGTTGACACCCCCGTGAAGGACGGTGACACAACCAACAAAGGCGGCGACGACACCACCGAAGACCCGCCCAGACGCCGACGACGGCGAGCCAGAGGGCGGGGGAAGGGCAAGGAAAATCACACAGACACAAACGACACCGGAGCTAACGAGACTCCGGATAATTTGGGGGAGCTCGGCGACAACACGCCCGAGCAACGATCTGACTCCCCTGAAGGGCATGAGGACCAGGGTGACCCCGAGGACCTCGATGATTCCGAGGACAGTAATTACCTCCCCCCATCCGAAGAGGAAGATAGCCTCGGACCCGAGGACTTTATCATCCCAGAGGATCCCCTGGCACAAGAAACATTCAAACGGCAACTCATTGCCACTGCCCGAAGCTTAAAGATGAAACAACAACAGCTCAGGGCCGAGCAGGATACACTCAACGATAGATGGACGATGGTCCTAGCCGCCGAAGAAGACCTCGACGATCAACGTCAGGGCCAATATAGGAGTTATCCGCGGCGGCGCCTCCTTCCAGACTTCGAGGATGAGGCCTTCGAGCCCGTACCTCCCAGATGAACTTACGCAGACCAGCCCGACCGCCCCCCTCGAGGACGAGATAGGCCGGCTGTGGAGGCCGAGCTCCCACCCGCGCCCCCTCGAGGACGAGATAGAACGGCTGGAGAAGCTGAATACCCACCCGCGCCCCCTCGAGGACGAAATAGAGCGGCCGGAGAAGCCAAACTCCCACCCGTGCCCCCTCGAGGACGGGATAGGACGGCCAGGGAAGCCGAATACCCACTCGTGCCTTCTCGCCGAGCAGGCAAAGACCCGGTTCAACCGGATGACCAATACGATCTGCGCCACGACCTGAACACACGAGCGATTCAGTCGAGGTCCATCTATGGACCCACAGGATACGCACCCGCTGGACGGGACGGATACCAGGCCTGGCGCGATAGAAACGACAGGGCTCGGGATCAGCACCATGCCCGGATGACAACTGATCTTCGGCGCGACGCGGCCCGGGCCAGGGGCGCCGCACACCCAATGTGTTTTACTGACGAGGTGATGCAGCATCAGTTCCCCGAGGGGTTTAAACCCGTTAATATAGAATCCTACGATGGGACAACTGACCCAGCTATGTGGATTGCGGATTTTCTTCTCCACATTCATATGGCTCGAGGAGATGATCCCCATGCTATCAAGTACTTACCACTGAAACTTAAGGGACCGGCCAGGCATTGGCTGAACAGCCTACCCGAAAACTCCATCGGGAGCTGGGAAGAACTCGAAGATGCATTCTGAGCTAACTTTCAGGGCACCTACGTTCGACCACCGGACGCCGATGATCTGAGCCATGTTATCCAACAGCCCGGAGAGTCAGCCCGGCAATTTTGGAACTGGTTCTTGACCAAGAAGAACCAGATCGTCGACTGTCCGGACGCTGAAGCAATTGCGGCATTCAAACACAGTATCCGGGACGAGTGGCTCGCTCGCCAGCTCGGCCAAGACAAGGCAAGAACAATGTCGGCCCTTATTTCTCTCATGACCCGCTTTTGCGCGGGTGAGGATAGCTGGTTAGCTCGTCGAAGCAACCACCCCGAAGACCCCGGTACTTCAGAGACCCGGGACGGGAATGGCAAACCCCGGCGCAATAGGAACAACAAGTGCCGACACTCAAACAACGGCGGTGAAGCCGATGACGCAGCGGTGAACGCCGGATTCAGCGGCTCGAAATCGGGACAGCGGAGAAAACCCTCTAAAGGGAACCAAGATGGCCCGTCTGCGCTGGACAGAATATTGGATAGGCCCTGACAGATTCACGACACCCCCGACAAGCCAGCTAACCACACCAACCGTCACTGTTGGGTCATCAAGCAGGCCGGCAAGGCCACAGCCGAAGAACAGGGCAAGGGCCCCCGCAGTGAGGACGACGACGAACCTCGCGGGCCGAACAATGGAGGCCAAAAACAGTTCCCTCCGGAGGTCAAAACCGTGAACATGATCTACGTCACGCATATACCAAAGAAGGAGCGGAAACGCGCGCTTCGGGACGTCTACGCCTTAGAGCCGGTAGCCCCGAAATTCAACCCTTGGTCGGCTTGCCCGATCACTTTCGACCGTCGAGATCATCTGACCAGTATATGTAATGGAGGAACGGCGGCTCTGGTACTCGACCCCATCGTGGACGGATTTCACCTCACTAGGGTCCTGATGGACGGAGGTAGCAGTCTTAACCTGCTTTACGCAGATACAGTGAGGAAGATGGGGATCGACCCGTCAAGGATCAAATCCAGCAACACCACCTTTAAAGGTGTAATACCTGGCGTCGAGGCACGCTGCTCGGGATCCGTGACTTTGGAAGTAGTCTTCGGCTCGCCCGACAACTTCCGCGCCGAGGACTTGATCTTCGATATCGTTCCTTTCCGCAGTGGTTATCACGCACTCCTCAGACGAACCGCCTTCGCTCGCTTTAACGCCGTCCCGCACTATGCGTACCTGAAGCTCAAGATGCCAGGACCAAGGGGCGTTATTACCATCAACGGTAATACCGAGCGCTCGCTCCGAACAGAGGAGCACACTGCGGCTCTCGCCGCCGAAGTCCAAGCTGCCGAGGAGGCGTCGCAATCCCAGTCCACCGTCAAGACACTGGACACACGCAAGCGCTCCCGAGCTGCAGCCTCGGTCCCGACGCGCTCCCATGCTCCACCCAAATAGGGATACGTGCCCCACAGCACGGCCCACCTAGTCACGAAATACGTACCTCGAGTGCACAATTTCGCGCTCAAAATTCCATGGGCAGTTGTGGGGACACATCAAACAAAAGGTCCAGATCTCGGTTCGACCGACCAATGGCCACCAAATGTCTTCAAATCGACATCAACAATGGGCACCATCTAGGGCCCGATCAGCGTCCAGCTGATATACCACGGCGACTTCTCAAAACCCTTTTTCCAGGGCTCGCCCGCCGAAGATTACTACTTCCGCCGAATACACGGCGGACAGCTTCGCTTCCACGCAAGCTTCTTGACGAGCAAAGGCGCAGACGTGCAGCAGGGCGTAGTAGGGACGTCAAACCACTCATGGAAGTCCTGTGTAAACCTTTACTCTCAATATATACATTCCTTTTAAAGTATCTATTCAAGTTACTTCGGCAATACGGATTGTACGGTTGGACGTCACACATTCAAAGGAAGTACATACCACTTTATTATGGTATACTCGTGCAGTCATTCACGTTGCATATTCCTTTCCGCCTTTTTCTGCCGAAGTACACTATCACGATACATTTATTTTAAACCGGCTAATAGACCGGGGGCTCGACCATAGATCTTGCCTTAAAACTTTATACCGGCACTTCTCTTTTCATGTGCTCGGTGTCACGGATATTGCATTATATGAATCAGTTCCGAATTGCGTCTTCGGTCAATAGTTGTGTTGCCCGGCTCCTGTGTTTACCCTCTTATGTTCCGCACTGTTCGGCTAAGAGGGTAAAGGGAGAACCACTGCGATTGTACTTCTAGCTCGCCTGGTTAAGTACCTCAGTGGAGAAAGCCGAAAACTGACTGTCCCAATAAGCGAGAACTGGTCGGCGATCCGATGACTGGCGTTAGCCTAAAATCGTTGGAGGTTAGTCCGTGTCATACGAAGGGTTCTCTGTCACAAAAACCATGTGATGATGGTATCAACCGCGGCTCGTCCGAATATCACAAACACCGGGGGCTCGTCACCGGCCCCCACCGTCAAGCTCCTTTGGCTAAGTAAAAGCACTAAAACCACATAGTCTGATTGCCTGGTTTTCCGTACATACAACCGCCCCCGGGCACCGAGACGTCGGCTAAGGGTTCACGTATTACGAGAAAACACCCCATGCAGTATCTGCCCGGGGGCTGAAGCCGACGACTGGTAACTTTCAGTTTCAAATCGGCCGCACAGGAGTCAAAATTAATCCGGCACTATATCCATAGCCGATCACTTGCACTACAATAATGCAAAAGTTTCAACTCCTTGGTTACAAGGAAACTACATCTACTCATACATTACATCTTTTGGGCATTGGGCATCTACTGCCCGAGCACCGTCCATCACGGCTGGAAAGTACTGCTCGGGACGCCTATGCTCTTTCCCTGGCGGCGGATGTCCGGTGGCTATCTCAGCGGGTTTTAGCTTCGGCCAATGTACCATTGTCTTGCCGAAGGCCATCCGAGCACCCTCGATACATGTGGAGCGCTTCCAGGCATTGACCTGAGCAGGAGCGCCGAACAGCCTCTGCACCAGACCGAAGTAGCTGCTCGGCAGCGGCTCCGACGGCCATAGTTTGACGCAGAGGTCCTTCATCACCGGCTCCGCCATCCGATGCAGCTCCATTAGCTGTTTCATCTGGTTGTTGAGGAGGGGAGGGTGTTCGGGCGCTTGAAATTGCGCCCAGAAAAGCCTCTGCTCGGCCCAACCCTCCTGGCCGGCGAAGAACCTCGCCGCATCCGCCGCACTCTTCGGGAGGTCCGCAAAGGCGCCTGCGGAACGCCATACCCGCGTGAGCAACGCGAACCTGTTACCTCCAAAGACACATTGTAACAAGTACGGCTTACCGTCCGCGATCAGCCTGACTTGGCGGAGCTCTTCTTGGTAACTGCGCGCCTCTGTCCGCGCTTCCTTAGCCGCCGCTGCTAACGAGGTCAGCTCAGCGGCCTGCTCCTTATTCTTTTGCTCGAGGGCCTCACATCTTGTGACGGCATCCCCGAGCTCCTGCTGCACTTCCAGCACCCTGGCCTCGTGCTTTTCACTTGTGGTTCTCAGCGCCGCCAGCTCGGCAGCTGCCTGTTCGGCTGCCGACTTTTGCGTCGTCGCGTCCGCCTGAGCTGTCCTCAGTGCGGCCTTGAGGCTTTCGACCTCCGCGACGGCAGCTGCAGTTCAATCGGTTATCTCTGTTAGGATGCATCGAACACTGCTTCAAATCTACGGCTGTATTCACTATCACAACTCGGCCTTACCTTGCGCCTCGTCGAACCTCTTGTTCACCAGGCTCAGATCGTCCTCGGAGCTCTTTAGCTTCCGATTCAGCTCGGCCAACTCTTCGGCGTTGGCAGCTGTGGCCGAGGATGATGCCTGCGCATTATTCTACAACCGTTAATATCCGAGATGTCGATTTTTGATCCTCCGACCGGCTTTGCTCAGCCGGTCAGAGTCTCGGGGGCTACTATGTATGAGGCTATATATTTGCACAAATGAATTTTCCTAAGGAAAAAGCATTACTTCGCTCACCTTGAAGCCGGTCAGAAGGCCACTAAAAGCCGCCTTCAGTCCGTTATCCACGGACCGAATACTCTGTAGCACCACGCCCATAAGTGCACGGTGCTCTTCGACAATGGAGGAGCTGGTTACAGCGTCCTCCATCTCGTCCGGCCACCTAGTCGATGCCTGCTCTTGGGCAGGCGGGGGTGGCGGTGGTACTCCGGCTCCTTCCTTCTCCAAGTCCGGAGCACCGGACTCGGGACGCCTTGACGTCTCTGGAGTGGTCCTCGGAGAGAGCTCGGTTCGTCCGAGCTCCTCCCTCTCGTTCATCAGAGGGGCCCTCCCCTCCTGGTCTTCGGCGACCGAGGCATTCACCTCGGCCATGATAGTATCGCCTCCTTCCCCTGTGTGTGGCATGGGAGGAGTCCTCCTCGACAGGACCTCCTCGGTTTCCTTCATGATTGGGGAGGGCGAGGCTTGGGATCCGGTGCCACTCTCCGCTAGCGCCGTCGGTGGAGAATCCCCCTCCGAAACTCGGTCGGCGGGGAGATCGCGCAGCGGACTGCAAAGTTGCACATGGAAACTTGATCAGTATCAGCCCAGTTCGGCTAAAGACGCTCAGGTAGTTGCTAAAGCGCATACCTTTGGGCCTGCGGTTTGGCCCTGGAAATTTTCCAAGGAACCTCTTCTGAGGCCTCAGAGTCCTCGGCAGAAGCCGAGCTATTGCCGGACAAGGCTACCTTGGCCTTGCACGGTCTTCTGGGAGCGGGTCGAGGAGGCTCCTCCTCGGCATCCTCGGACGCCACCCTCTTCCCTGTTCGGGAGGAATTGTCCTCCTCCCCGTCCTCTCCTTGCTCCTTCTCCTCCTCTTGCGCGGAGGGAGCATTGGTGTCCCCGGATCTAGCACCCGGGGGTCTTCGGGAGCGGAGGCTCTCTCTGGCCTCCCCCTGTTGCTTCTTCTTCTCCTTCCTTTCCGGCACCTCGTACGGCTCCATGGCCAACATGGCCGTCAGGAGGGGCGTCCTGGGTCCTTCTGGCAGCGGCGCCGGACTGTCGATCCGCTGGGCCTTCTTCAGCCATTGTTGTGGATGAGAAGTCAAGAAGCTGAGTACCTTATTAAAGGGAAATAGTTCGGATACAAGAACAAATTTAGTCATACCTCCCATGGGGGGTTTGCGGCGTCAAGTCCGATGTCCTCTCCCTCGGCCGGCCAGTCCTTCTGCGGCTTGAACAACGCTCTCCATAGCTGGGCGTGGGTGGTGCGGAAGAAGTTGCGCACGGTGACCGGGTCTTCGGGCTTGTAGGCCCACATGGGGGAGCCCCTATCCTGGCATGGGAGTATTCGACGGCCGAGCATGATCTGGACCACGTTGGGCAGCTCGACGCCTTTCCCTATCATCTTGGCAATTCGTTGTTGTAGCTGCTCCACCTCCTTGTTTACCCCCCAGTCGAGGCCTTTCTTGGTCCATGAGACCAACCTCGTAGGGGGTCCGGATCGGAAGGCCGAAATCGCCCCCTAGCCCGCGCTCCTCGGCTCGGTGATGTAGAACCATTCCCTCTGCCAAACCTTGACGGTCTCGATGAAGGTGCCCTCTGGCCATTCCACTCGGGGGAGTTTGCTGACCATAGCACCCCCGCAGTCCGCTTGTTGGCCGTCGACGATCTTCTGCTTGATGTTGAAGACCTTCAGCCACAGGCCGAAGTGTGGCCGGATCCGGAGAAAGGCTTCACAGATGATGATGAAGGCCGAGATATGTAGAAAGGAATTCGGCGCGAGATCGTGGAAGTCAAGCCCGTAAAAGAACATAAGACCCCTGACTAAGGGGTGAAGGGGAAATCCTAAACCTCGGAGGAAGTGGGGGACGAACACCACCCTTTCGCCCGGTCGCAGCGTGGGGCCGGCCTGGCCGGCCTCTGGAGCACGGTGGGCTACGTCGGCAGGGAGATATCCCGCGCCCTTCAACTCCATGATGGCACTTTCGGTGATGACGGACGCTTCCCATTTGCCCTTGGATCCGGAACCCGCCATTGCTGGATTAGGCGGGTGGATGGAAAGGTTCTTGGGAGGGAGAGCAGATCTGAGTGTTGAAGCTCAAGAGATGGGGAAGGCAATGGCGAAAGAGGGGAATGAGAGCGTGCGACCGAAACAAGGACTGTGCCCCTTTTATGGGCTGTAAAACCCACGGTCCCTTTACTGCGCCGCAGTCCTCGCCGCTTCCCCGTATAACCGTGCCATTATGCGAGCGTGGGGTGAGGCGGATTATTGATTATATCCCTTGAAAACAGGACACGATCTCCATATCGATGGAACGTGCCAATGAGAACCACCTCGAATCGCGAATCGAGTTTGTCATAAACCAACTTGCGGTCGTGGCAAGGTGTGACCCTTCAGTAAAAGTTGTCAGATGAGAACACTGTTCACACCGAAGTGGCTAGCCTTCGGGGCTAAGTTATTATTATACTTCGTTACCAAGATACAGTTCGGCGCATACACGACCGGATAATGCTTGAAAATACAACTCGGAATAATACAGGCCTGTTACCGGTGTCACGGAGGAAAGTGAACTGGTCCACAAAGCCGATGGTGTTCGGCATCTACCTCGGCTTCGAAGACTAGTTCGGGGGCTACTGAGGGTGTCCCGGACTAGGGGGTACTCGGGCTGCCGGCCTATCTCTCATGGGCCGGACTGGTGGGCCGCTCTCTACACGTCGATGGAAGGCTGGATTGGGGACGACCCCGTATGAAAGAAGGAAATCTCTGAAGTCTTGGCGTCTCCTCCAAGGAATAGATGGCGTAACTGGCATGTTTATCCCTGATGATAACCGACCATATGTAACCCTAGGGCCCCCCTGGTGTCTATATAAACCAGGAGGTTTAGTCCGTAGGGAGAAGACTCATAATCTAGGGTTTAGCCCATCTGATCTCGAGGTAGATCAACTCTGTAACCTTCATACAATCACATCAATACAATCAAGCAGGACGTAGGGTTTTACCTCCTCGAGAGGGCCCGAACCTGGGTAAATCGCTGTCTCTACGCTCTCTGTTACCATCGACTCCTTGACCCATAGTTCGGACCCCCTACCCGAGATCTGCTGGTTTTGGTACCAACACCTATGCTTATATAGCCTAGGTCTTGTTGTTCTACATCGGCTTTGTGTAGCTCATGAGTCAGGAATTTATCACCAAGGGCTTGTGGATTTAGTACAGACACCCAGTGCGTACAGATGGTCCATGCCTGGCAACATGTTCCACAACGCGTCTGGTTCGTAGCGAGCAAGATCGTCGTCTAGACTGCTGCCCCGCACTCATACCTATAGTGCCTTATCCGGCGGAAGTGGAATGCCATCAGGTCTTGGTGCTTCTTCATAAATTCATCAGGGTGGATGTCCACTGCGAAGATGTGGCCGTAGTGCCAAATCTGGTTGAGCATAAATAGTTTCACAGCCTGCCTTAGTAAATGTGTTTGTGCATTGCAACGGAAGAAACAAATTCTCGCATGCTCCTAGAGGCCCATCCATGTTACCAACTCCCTTCTTTGCCTCCATTGTCAATTGTGATCGCATTGTCCATCTGTTCACGACGAACGTGATCAATCCCAAGCCAATGAGCTTGGTCATAATACTCTAGCACGCCACTTGAGGAGCTCCTTCCTACTTCGATTTGTAATTCTTGTGAACTTGTACAGATGGTGGGTGCCACTCCTGTCTCACCTACACTTTGTGCACGCACCATCCTCACAGCCTGTGCTTTGCTACCCGGGTCTTGTCCAGACCATGGATCGTATAGGTCAAGAAGCTTTACTCATGCCCACCAGCGTCACCTCACTCACGACCTCGCTGGGTTGTTCGTGCCATTGTAGTTTGCACAAGCAACCATCATCACACGCAACTTCTGATCACCTAGCTGAATAATCTCTTCCCCTGAAGATATGTACTAAGTCCCTAAGAAGAAGCAAACCAAAGGCATAGACAGAAACATTTTCTTCCCTGTTAACTAAAGCTCGACAGAAAATGCTACCTCGACCAATCAATTGCTGCCCAGTGCCTCCGAAGAACTGCTGCTCCCTCATGCCCTCAACTTCTGTCTACCTGTTGATTTCTTCAATGGCTCGGGAGCATGCATTCTTCTACGGATTGGCAACTTTTGATATTAAAAAATGTTATCATGCCTCATCATATGGGACAATCACATAGGAGCAAAAAAATGGATCCTGAGACTAAGCAGGCACAAGTGATCTTTGGGAAACTAAATGGGTTCCACAAGCTCATAAGAGGCATAACCATACGAAATCAATAAGAAGCGGTCTCTCAGGTGTATGGTCAAATAAAGGGCATTCAAGTATCCATATGATCTCATGTCAAAAAAAAGTATGCATGATCTTGTGATTAAGCAAATCCAGTCAATTGCTGGACCCATGAATAACGGATTATCACTGAAGAATTAAGGAGCCAGCAAAGTAAGTTGCCAAATATTTCCAAACATCTATAGCAAAATTGTCTAAGTTCTGACGCATTATCCATTGAATTACCTCACAATTCCAACAACTGCATCCAATAACAGCAGCAACCACCCAAAATCTCTCCTGAATACATCCTCGTGCAGAAATAATTGCTGGTGTGTAGCTCAGATCAGCATGAAACTACATGAGGATTCAATTCCAACCAGAGCAATCTAATTAAGGGTAGCAAATTAACTGGGAAGGGAGACGGAGTGCAGCTTACGTGTGAGGAAGTGGGAGATGGCGAAGATGCAGAGAGCCCAGGCCACGATGCGCACCTTGGCCTCCTCGATCAGAAAGTCCATGCTCCCCATCGCCTCTGCTCCATGGCTTGGCCAGTTACCAAGTGGTGGAGGAACAGTACATGCCCTTGGTGGCGAGCCCGTCTTGGCTATGCAAGTTGAGGTCTTCCTGCAGGCCCCCATCAAACTCGCTATCTGAGTCATAATCGGAGTACAAGCCCATTGAAGCGGCGACTGTGGGGTTGGCGGAGGTGGACGCTAGCAGCTTGTAGAGGAGTGGGGAAGCTCGTCAATGGCCAGCACCACGGCCATGAGGCGGATGGGCGGCGGTGATTTTTCTTGAGAGACCCGGTTGAGAGACGGGGAATACAGGATGGGCAGGGCGAGAGGGTTGGGAGGACGGAGACATGGGACGTCACGTGTGTTTGTTCCTGTCTTCGTGGGTACCGAGTACCGACTGTTTGAGCGGGATAGGTGGGCAAAAACGACAAAATTGACCTGATGACGAAAAGAATTCACAAACTGAACTGTGTTTGAAAAAATTTCACCCAGCTGACCCTTTTGTGCAGCGCCCGACAGTCAGGCGCTGCACTCCACTATGCAACGCCTAACCCTAAGGCACTACACGCCTTGCCAGCGTGGCACCCTTGGCCCAGGCCCTGCCCCACACCCAGCCTGTGCAGCGCCTAGCCCACAGGCGCTACACATCTCATGTGCAGCGCCTGACAGCTAGGCGCCACACTTGTAATGTGCAGCGCCTAGCCGTTAGGCGCTGCACATTCTATTACATGTAGGCTGGTCTCCCCTCCCCCCCCTCCCACACACACACCCCAACCCCAACACCTCTCTCCCCCTCTCTCCCCCTCTCAAATCTTCCAAATCTGAAGATTTTCTCCGTGGATTTCCAACCCAATCCCTCCCTCAAGGTAATCTCCTCCGATCCCCTCGTTTTCATCCAAAAATGCTCACATTTGCTCATTTGTTGCTAGTTTGGGGAAACCCTAGTTTTTTATGGATGTTGAAATTTGTATGGAGATATGAGATGTTTGTTTGCCAATTTGCTAGGGTTAGGCTTCTTAGTATGTTAGGGTTAGGGTTATGGGTGTTGTTATGTTGGGGTTAGGGTTAGGGTTGTTAGTATGTTAGGGTTATGCTTATGGTTATTGTTTAGTGGGGGTTAGGGTTATTGTTTCATATACATGTTAGGGCTTTTTATTTTGTGTTAATCTTCGGATGAGTACTTATGGAATCTATGTTACGTTGTGTTGTTTTAATTATTCTAGGGATGGGAAGAACATGTGTTTATGTTCATCATGTGGACAAAGACGCCTTTTTGAAAGGCAATATTGAACCGGACCCGGATGAGCTTGACATGGTGTTTGAGAGTAGTCCTAGCTATGTCGAGGTCTTGGAACAAGTGAGGAAAGATTTGAATTGGATGGACCCAAGTGATATCGTTGAGTTGGAGGGAAGGCATAATGTGTGTTTTGGAATGCACATCCTTTGGAAGACCATGCGTGTGAACTCCGATCAACGTTGGGTTGCATACAAGGAGACGGTGGCCGAATCACTAGACAAGGATCTTGAGTTATTTGCTACGAAGAAGGTTGAGTCTAGTTTGCATTTGGACTTGAACCGGAACGCCTCCCCGTTGGTTGCTAGTAGTCCCCCACCCATGAAGCAAGATGAAATGAGTGAACCTCCTTTGCCTCAACAAGTAAGGCCAATATTGAGCCCGATTTCAAACAACCAAAATGAAGCTTTGTAAGAGGAGAATGATGAGTATGAGGATGATGAGAATGAAGTTGATCTCCATGACAACAATGTGGGTGGTCTCGACAAATATCATTCCATCCCTTATTCCCATGGCTATGCATCGGAGTCGGATGACGAAAGTCCCGATGAAGTACTTGATGAGCAGGGGTTCACGGTGAAGGAGGCCGAAGCTTTCGAGAAGGTATTCGGGCGGGATCATCGGACACCATTGTTCAAGGATGTTAGTCTCGCAGATGAAGCCGTGGTGGACGGTGGCAAAGGTGTATGTCTTGGAGTTAGGCCATCTTCTCACCGGGATTTGGAAGACGACAAGAACGGGATTTCTCCCGGGTCGAAATTTGAAACCTTGTTGGAATTGAAGATGTGGCTCGACAACTACTCGGTCACGCATTATCGTCCACACAAGGTGGTTCACTCGGACGTCAATGTGCGTTACACGGTTGCATGTGAGGCCAACCGATGTCCATGGATTGTGCGTGCAAGACCATGGAAAGGAGGGCCCACTTGGCACATAGTTAGTTGTGTACCAAGTCACATGTGCCGAGGCAAGAAGGTGGATGGCAAGATTGTGTCCCAAGACCATAGACAACTCACGTCCGAGTTCATCGCTTACAGGCTTTCCAACACAATATCCACACTTCCAATCATGAGCATTCAGAGCGTCATGGACCTTGTGAAAGCCATCTTTCATTACAAGGTGAAATACGACAAGGCATGGAAGGCGAAGCAAGCCGCATTCAAGATGTTGTATGGTAATTGGGATGAAGCATATAACCGAATCCCTAGTTTGTTGTTAGCTATGGCCGCCACTAACCCGGGCATGGTTCATGTGGTCGAGCCTCATGGGCAAAAAACAACGATTCACGACGGAAGGACCGTGCGAGTATTTGGCCGTGCATTTTGGGCGTTCGAGCAATGCGTGAGGGCTTTCGAACACTGTCGGCCGGTCATCGCCGTTGATGGCATGTTCTTGACCGGACAATACAAGGGCACCTTGTTGGTTGCAATATCAAGTGATGCCAATAACCAGGTGTTGCCTTTGGCTTTTGCTTTGGTTGAGGTGGAGAACAATGATAACTGGGAGTGGTTCTTGCGTCTTTTGAGAACCCAGGTATTACCGGCTCAAAGGGAAATTTGTGTCATATCGGATCGCCATCAAGGAATTCTTAACGCGGTGGACATTGACATTCCCGGGCATGCTCCGTTGCACCATCGATGGTGCATGAGGCACTTTTGTTCAAACTTCTATAGGGCATGTGGCCTTAAGGAGTTGGTCGGTGATCTTCAAGATTGTTGTCTCACTTTCTCCGACAAGCGGTTCGCCAACTTGTACAACAAATTGCTGACACACAAAAAACTTGATCCCGGGGGTCTTGAGTTTCTCAATAGGAACATTCAAGAAAGGAATAGGTGGGCACATGCTTTGGATGAAGATGGCCCGAGGTATGGTCAAATGACAAGCAACATGGCCGAATGCTTCAATAGGGTGCTCAAGGGTGTACGTGCATTACCCGTGACGGCAATAGTTCAATACACATTCGACAAGATGAATGCGTACTTTCTAAAGCACTCAATGGAAACGGATAAGCAGATTGCGGGTGAGAACAAGAAGAAGTAGAAGTACAAGTTCCCACCAAAGGTTGATGAATGGTTGGAATTTCAATCACGGAAGGCGGACTCCCAAGAAGCTATATTATATAATGACGACGATTGGTTGTTCAAAGTGAAAGAGCCAGGAGGAACCACAAACGATGGCCGCCAACACGGAGGACGGGCTTCCAAGGTCTCCGTAACACGGTGTGATTGCTCTTGCCAGAGGCCATTGTTGCTTCATCTCCCATGCTCGCACTTGTATACCGCAGCTCGCGTTAGGAATGTGGACGTCAATCACCCGCTCACCGTGAGGGAGTCCGAGTTCTCAATCATGACGGTTAAGAATACATGGGCTCCCCGATTTCACCCATACTTCGACCAATCACAATGGCCGGAGTACCATGGAGTTCAACTATGGCCCGATCCGGAATTGAAGGTCGTTAAACAGGGAAGACGTAAGACAAAGCGTTTTAGAGGTGACATGGACGGATGGGGCGATGGTGGCGGTCGAGAATCGGGCAACGGCCAATTCCAAGAGCCTCGTGAGAGATCCCGTTGTGGTGACTGCAAAGGTGGGGGACACAACACAAGAACTTGTACCAAACCAAGAAAGAGATCAAAGAAAAATGATGCAAGCACAAGCCAACAAGGAGATACACAAGTTCCTAGCCAAGCAAATAGTACTCAACAAGGGCCAAGCCAAGCAAGTGGTAGCCAACCAAGTGGTAGCCAACAAGTGGCAAACCAACCAAGTAGTAGCCAACAAGGGGCAAGACAAGGAGGAACTAGGCAACAAAGAGGGAGGCAACTAGGACTTACAAGAGGATGAGGTGGTGGTAGAGGCCGTGGTGGTGGTAGAGGCCTTGGTGGTGCTCTTGGCCGTATCGGTGCTCTAGGCCATGGCGGTGGTCTTGGTCGTGGTGATGCTTTAGGCCGTGGTGGTGGTCTTGGCCTTGGTGGTGGTGTTGGCCGTGGCGATGCTCTAGGCCGTGGTGGTGGTCTTGGCCAAGGTCTTCACAGAGGAATGTTTGGATACCTAGATGGACCATTTCCGTATGTGGCTCACTAACTATAATGTTTCAATTTACATATTACTTCATATGTTGTTCTTGTCCTTATTCACTAGCATGTTGCAATTTACATGTTTTTCTATATGGTCTTCTTTTCATTACTAACCACTATGTTTCTGTCATCGTAGGTATGGCGGCTTCTCAACCCAACAAACCAACGATGAAGGGGGTGGAGGAGAAGGATGGGGAAGGTGAGATGGCGGGATGGTGGGAGAAGGCTGCGAGGAAGCTGAGAGAGGAGGATGCAGCCACACTACAGAAGAAGAAGCAACATGAGTTCGAAGAGAAGATGAAGGAAAAAGAGAGAGGGATATTTGAGGAGATCACGAGGAAGGACAAGTTGAGGATTGCATGTGAGAAGGCAGCTGCGCAACGGCAAAAGGATTTTGAAGAAAAATGCAAGAAACTTTGGGCTTTTGAGAAGGAAAAGAAAGAGAGGGAGCATAAGGTATTCATAGAGGAGGTGGTTCATGAGTCTCATCTCATAAGGAAAAGGGAGGAGGAAGAAGAAGAGGAGAGGAAGAAGAAGAAGGGAAAGGGACCTTGCTCGACACAATAGAGCAATGTGACCTTGTTGTCTACTACGCTATGATCTTCGATTTGGTTGTCGACCAAAGTTTGTAGTATTATGTGCTATCACTCTTCTATGTGTACTTCCATGTCCGCCAACCTCCTCTATGTGTTCTAGTATGTCCTATGGACTCCTCCATGTGCTATGACTCTTGTAAGTCTACTACGATGTGCTATGACTCCTCTATGTCTACTAATATGTGGTATGGACTACTCTCTGTGTATTTGTGCTATGTGTTGTGGACTAATCTATGTGTATTTGTGCTATGTGCTTCTTGATATAGGATTTGAACCTCAAAATGTATTTTTTTTCAGTTTTCTAAAAAAGCCAACAATGCAGCGCCTGAGGTCTAAGCGCTGCACTACACAGTGTGACGCCTGTACCTAAGGCGTTGCACTGTGCAGTGCAGCGCCTGATCCAAAGGCGTTGCACACACACTTAGACAAATATTTGGAGGAAAACCTACTGGAACCTTGCTGTTGCTGATATCCAGGTGTGCAACGCCTAGGTGTCAGGCGCTGCACTACACAGTGTGACGCCTAACACCTAGGCGTTGCACATCTGGATATCAGCAACAGAAAGGTTCCAGTAGGTTTTCCTCCATAATTTTGTCTAAGTGTGGGTGCAACGCCTTTTGCTCAGGCGCTGCACCACACAGTGTGACGCCTGACAGCCAGGCGTTGCACTGTGTGGTGCAGCGCCTGATCCAAAGGCGTTGCACACACACTTAGACAAAATTATGGAGGAAAACCTACTGGAACCTTTCTGTTGCTGATATCCAGATGTGCAACGCCTAGGTGTCAGGCGCTGCACTAAACAGTGTGACGCCTGACGACTAGGTGTTGCACATCTGGATACCAGCAACATAAAGGTTCCAGTAGGTTTTCCTCCTAATTTTTGTCTAAGTGTGGGTGCAATGCCTTTTGCTCAGGCGCTGCACTACACTGTGTGATGCCTGACTCCTAGGCGTTGCACTGTGTAGTGCAGCGCCTGAGTCAAAGGCGTCACTCTTCTGGTCACTGCAGAAATAGCAGATTTGCTGTTCATTTCTTTTTCATCCAATATTTGTATTGATAATATATAACATGGATCTAACATAAAGCAATTACTAAGAGTTCATCAACATCCTCTCAACATCTTACATTGACAATTTCATACATTGACAATTTCAACATCACTTCAAGTTCAACATCACTTCAAACACAAGTAGCACATTACTAAGAGTTCATCAACATCCTCTCAACATCTTACATAACCTGACAAGTTCATCAACCAAATAAAACGACGACAAGTTCAGTTTCTTAAGCAAAGAACGACGGCGACTAGTTCGTTCAGCGCGTTGTATTGCCGGCTCTTCCCCTCTTGCTGGTTATCTTCTTCCTCCTGGGACGAGCAACCGGTTCCGGTGCCTCCTCCTCCTCATCGTTCACATCATCATCCTCCAAGCTCGCCATCCGCGAGCTCCCAGCGAGCGCCCTCTTGCCTCTAGTGTTGTAGTCTTCGGGCGTGTAGCGTTTGAATCCCTTCCTAGGCTTCAACATGTATTGTGAACGAACTTGATAGTCCTGCAATGTCGTGTCATCGTCAACCTATCATACAAGCAAATGATATGGTCAATAACGTGCGTCATAACGAAATGACCAATGCTCTATGAATATGTGCTATTGTCATACCTCTTGGGTGACCACACCCTCATCCTCCAAATGAGTTGTCAAGGTAGTCTCATCGTCCAGATGAGCCCCATGGTCAGATGGTGTAGCGGACCTAGACAGCTCTGGTTCTGAATATTCGGGGTCACGGCAACCGATAAGGTTGGCCAACCGCCTTAACCTTTGGCCCTGACGCTGTAACATGGATAGGTGAATGAGATATCGAACTTTGCTACATATGTAACATGAACAACTTAATGAGATATGTACCTTCATGAATGATCAAAGTGCACCTTCCTCATTGCACTAGTAGAAAACAGGCCTTTCGTCCAGAGCATTAGTCCCGGTCGGGTTTTGGACCGGGACTAATGTGACCACTAGTCCCGGTTCCAACGGCTAGGCTTTAGTCCCGGTTCATTTGTGACCTTTAGTCCCGGTTGGTGTTACCAATCGGGACTAAAGGGGTGGTGGCAGGCTGGCCCCTTTAGTCCCGATTGGTAACACCAACCAGGACTAGAGATGGACCTTTAGTCCCGGTTGGTATCACCAACCAGGACTAAAGATATCACTATATATAGTGCTTCATCCAGCCCGAGCCCAAGCTCTCCTTTCTCTGTTTTCTCCTTTCTCTCCTCTGTTCTCTTCCCCTTGCTCGAGCTCATCCTCCATTTTTGCCAAGATTTGAGGCACCCCATCTATCCAAGTGTTCACAAAGGTTAGCAACTTTGTCCTTTCATCTCTCATTGCTAGATTAGCTCGTGCAATGCTCTATAAGTATAGTGATTTGTGGGTTTTAGTTTGGGAGTAATTATGTGGGAGTTTATTTGATTTATATGCAATTTGAGCTCAAATTAACTTCTTAGTTTGCATATGTGTAGGTGTGGTTTACTTAGTGCCTTCCCGTCCCCGTCCTAACCACCGTCGATCGCCCGCACCGTCCCGTCGCCGGCACCACCTTGGTGAGCCTCTTGTTCTTATCCTTTTTATAAAAAAAATCTTATTTGTATGATTTAGATAGTTACTTGTATAATTTTCTTACTTGTATGATTGTTTGTTATACATAGTGCCATGGTTTTGATATCCGTCCCCGTCGGCCCTCGTCTGGTTTATGATTCGGATGTGGTATATTCTCTTTTATAACTATTTGTTGCATTTCGTGTTTATGACAATTATGCCCATCAAGTTGACATAGATATTTTTATCTAGGAGGTATGTGAACCGGAAATTGCAACTGACCCTCTTGTCGAGAAGTTAAATTTAGTTGAAAAAGAAAACGAGTATTTGAAAGAAAAATTGAAAAGAATTGAAGAAGAGAAGATGAAATTGGAGTTGTATGTTGCCGATGTCGTCGATGATCACAAGATCAAGATGGATGCAATGCGCTTGAAGATTAGAAAGATTAGAAAATATGCCGTTAATAAAGAGGCTTGGTATCATTATGCTGTTGGATCAATTATTACCTTAGTTGCGATTTTGATCGCATTTGTTGTTGCATTTAAATGCTTTAGCTAGATAGTTTTATGTTGTTTTATGAGAATAAGTGTGTATGAACTTGTATTAATTTGGTCTTTTCGGTGTTGTGTAATGAAGATGAGTCGGCAATGGATGTACGATGACCGACGCTCTCCCCAGTTCATTAATGGCGTGCATAGTTTTCTGCGTGCGGCTGAGGCAAACAAACGGAATGGTTTTATGTGTTGTCCATGTGGTGTCTATAAGAATGATAGGAATTACTCTAGCTCAAAAGTCATTCACGTCCACCTATTTACATCCGGTTTCATGTCCGGCTATAACTGTTGGACCAAGCATGGAGAAATAGGGGTTCTAATGGAAGAGAATGAAGAAGAAGAGGATGATGACAACTATCCTGGGTTCCCTGAATACGATGGTACTACAATGGGGGAAGAGAATGAAGAAGAAGAAGTTGAAGAAGAGGCATCAGATGAGCCCGCTGATGATCTTGGTCGGGCCATTGCTGATGCAAAGAGAAACTGCGAAAGTGAAAAGGAGAAGTTGAAGTTGCAGCGCATGTTAGAGGATCACAAAAAAATGTTGTACCCAAATTGCGAAGATGACAAGAAAAAGCTGGGTACCACACTGGAATTGCTGCAATGGAAGGCAGAGAATGGTGTATCTGACAAGGGATTTGAAAAGTTGCTGAAACTGATAAAGAAGACGCTTCCAAAGGACAACGAATTGCCCGACAGTACGTACAAAGCAAAGAAGGCTGTCTGCCCTCTAGGATTAGAGGTGCAGAAGATACATGCATGCCCTAATGACTGCATCCTCTACCGCGGTGAGGAGTACGAGAATTTGAATGCATGCCCGGTATGCGGTGCATTGCGCTATAAGATCAGCCGCGATGACCCTGGTGATGATGTTGAGGGCGAGCGCCCCAGGAAGAGGATTCCTACCAAGGTGATGTGGTATGCTCCTATAATACCACGGTTGAAACGTTTGTTCCAAAACAAAGAGCATGCCAAGTTGTTGCGATGGCACAAAGAAGACCGTAAGAAAGACGGGAAGTTGAGAGTACCCGCTGATGGGTCGCAGTGGAGAAAAATCGAGAGAAAGTGGCCGGAGTTTGCAGGTGACGCAAGGAACTTATGGTTTGGTATAAGTGCAGATGGCATTAATCCTTTTGGGGAGCAGAGCAGCAATCATAGCACCTGGCTTGTGACTCTATGTATCTATAACGTTCCTCCTTGGTTGTGCATGAAGCGAAAGTTCATTATGATGCCAGTGCTCATCCAAGGCCCTAAGCAACCCGGCAACGACATTGATGTGTACCTAAGGCCATTAGTTGAAGAACTTTTACAGCTGTGGGACATAAAAGGTGTACGTGTGTGGGATGAGCACAAACAGCAGGAATTTGACCTACGAGCGTTGCTGTTTGTAACCATCAATGATTGGCCTGCTCTTAGTAACCTTTCAGGACAGACAAACAAGGGATACCATGCATGTACGCACTGTTTAGATGAGACCGAAAGTATATATTTGGATAAATGTAAGAAGAATGTGTACCTAGGACATCGTCGATTTCTTCTGATCAAGCATCTCTTAAGAAAGAAAGGCAAGCATTTCAAAGGTGAGGCAGATCACCGGAAGAAGCCTGACCACCGTACTGGTGATCATATACTTGATATGGTCAAGGATTTAAAAGTAATCTTTGGAAAGGGTCCTGACGGACAATCTGTTCCAAATGACGCTGACGGACACGCACCCATGTGGAAGAAGAAATCTATATTTTGGGACCTACCCTATTGGAAAGTCCTAGAGGTCCGCTCTGCAATCGACATGATGCACGTGACGAAGAATCTTTGCGTGAACCTGCTAGGCTTCTTGGGCGTGTATGGGAAGACAAAAGATACACCGGAGGCATGGGAGGACCAGCAACGTATGCACGAAAAAGACGACATGCATCCAAAGCAGTATCAAGGTCCTGCCAGCTACGCTCTTACCAAAGAAGAGAAGGAAATCTTCTTTGAATGCCTGCTCAGTATGAAGGTCCCGTCTGGCTTCTCGTCGAATATAAAGGGAATAATAAATATGGCAGAGAAAAAAATTCCAAAACCTAAAGTATCATGACTGCCACGTGATTATGACGCAATTACTTCCGGTTGCATTGAGGGGGCTTCTACCAGAAAATGTTCGACTAGCCATTGTGAAGCTATGTGCATTCCTCAATGCAATTTCCCAGAAGGTAATCGATCCAGAAATCCTACCAAGGTTACAGAATGATTTGGTACAATGTCTTGTCATTTTTGAGTTGGTGTTCCCACCATCCTTCTTCAATATCATGACACATGTCCTAGTTCACCTAGTCGAAGAGATTGCCATTCTGGGTCCTGTATTTCTACACAATATGTTCCCCTTTGAGAGGTTCATGGGAGTCTTAAAGAAATATGTTCATAACCGTGCTAGGCCAAAAGGAAGCATCTCCAAGGGCCATGAAACAGAGGAGGTTATTAAGTTTTGTGTTGACTTTATTCCTGACCTTAAGCCGATTGGTGTTCCTGAATCGCGACATGAGGGGAGACTGAGTGGAAAAGGCACGCTAGGAAAGGATTCAGTAATATGTAGGGACGGGCATTCATGGGCCCAATCACACTACACAGTTCTACAAAATTCCACCTTGGTGGCTTCGTATATCGAGGAACACATGGATATTGTACGCTCCAAGAACCCAGAGCAGTCTGACCCCTGGATTAAACGTACACACATGGCGACTTTCGGCAGTTGGTTGCAAATACATCTCATGAATGACGACAGTGTTGGAGATGAGCTATACTTGTTGGCCAAGTCACCATCTTTGACTATATTGACTTTCAAAGGGTACGAGATTAATGGGAATACATTTTACACGATCGCCCAAGATAAAAAGAGCACCAACCAAAACAGTGGTGTCTGCTTTGATGCAACAAACACCAATAGGGAAAATGACACATATTATGGTTACATACAGGAGATATGGGAACTTGACTATGGACGTGAGTTTAAGGTCCCTTTGTTTCGGTGCAAATGGGTTAATCTGACAGGAGGCGGGGTAAAGGTAGACCCGCAGTACGGAATGACAACAGTGGATCTCAACAATCTTGGGTACACAGACGAACCATTCGTCCTAGCCAATGATGTGGCGCAGGTTTTCTATATGAAGGACATGTCTACCAAACTGAGAAAAAGGAAAGATAAGGAAACGAATACATCATACGGTGAGCCAAAGCGCCACATAGTTCTTTCAGGGAAAAGAAACATCGTGGGAGTGGAGGACAAGACAGACATGTCAGAATATTATGAAAAGTTTCATGAAATTCCTCCCTTCACAGTGAAGACTGACCCAAGCATCCTGTTAAATGATGAAGATTGTCCATAGTTACGGCGCAAAGGGACACACGCGAAGAAAAAGTTTTATACCCCAAGATCCCACTCTGGGATGTGACCGGCTTCACCGTCATCACTTTCTTCTCTAGTGAGTAGCTGAGATAGGCCTGAGAGAGAAGTTAAGCGCTGGAGGTGTTGTCATGTAAGTCAAGTCGAGGGGGCTCTCTCCCGCCGCTTGGGCGACAGCTGGAAACCCAAGTGAGCTCCGTGGCACTTGCATGCACCGTGTTGTCATCCTTCGCGTGTGCCGCTCTGCTCGTGCTCCGCCGGAGATGGTCGAGTTTGTACACGAAGTGCATCCAGTTTTTGCCGTAACCCTCTCAACTTTTTAGCACATGCTATTGATGGAAATATGCCTTAGAGGCAATAATAAAGTTGTTATTATTTTATATTTCCTTGTTCATGATAAAGGTTTATTATTCATGCTAGAATTGTATTGACCGGAAACTTAAATACATGTGTGAATACATAAACAAATACCGTGTCCCTAGTGAGCCTCTACTAGACTAGCTCGTTGATCAAAGATGGTTAAGGTTTCCTAACCATAGACATGAGTTGTCATTTGATAACGGGATCACATCATTAGGAGAATGATGTGATGGACAAGACCCATCCGTTAGCTTAGCATAGTATTATTCGGAGAGGTATCTCTGGGCCCTCTCGGTAATGCACATCATAAGAAGCTTGCAAGCAAAGTGACTAAGGAGTTAGTTACGGGATGATGTATTACGGAACGAGTAAAGAGACTTGCCGGTAACGAGATTGAACTAGGTATGGAGATACCGACGATCGAATCTCGGGCAAGTAACATACCGACGGACAAAGGGAATTATGTATGTTGTCATTGCGGTTCGACCGATAAGATCTTCGTGGAATATGTAGGAACCAATATGAGCATCCAGGTTCCGCTATTGGTTATTGACCGGAGAGGCGTCTCAGTCATGTCTACATCATTCCCGAACCCGTAGGGTCCGCACGCTTAACGTTCGTTGACGATATAGTGTTATATGAGTTATGTGAATTGGTAACCGAATATTGTTCGGAGTCCCGGATGAGATCCCGGACGTCACGAGGAGTTTCGGAATGGTCGAGAGGTAAAGATTTATATATGGGAAGTCATATTTTGGGTTCCGGAAAATGGTGCAGTTTTTTCGGTATTGTACCGGGAAGCTTCCAGAAGGTTCCGGAGGATTCCGGAGGAGTCCGGAAGTCCACAAGTGGGTCCACCACGTCCCAAGGGCTAGCATGGGCTAAGGGGAGGTGCCCTGGCCTTATTGGGCCAGGCGCACCAAGTCCTCAAAAGCCCACGCAGCTAGGGAAGAAAAAAAAGGGAGAGTCCTAGTAGGAATAGGATTGGACTTTGGAGTCCAAGTCCACGTGTGTACTATTCACGGTTACTGTTCACGTGGCACTATTCCTTCTACTCCAAGCCCCTACACATATATAAATAGAGGAGAGGGGGCGCCCCAAAGGACACAACATTGTCTTAGCCGTGTGCGGCGCCCCCCTCCACAGTTCCGTCCCTCGGTCATATTTTCGCAGTGCTTGGGCGTAGCCCTGCGGAGATAGCATCACCATCACCGTCACCACGCCGTCGTGCTGCCGGAACTCATCCACTACCTCGCCGTCTTGCTGGATCAAGAAGTCGAGGACGTCACCGAGCTGAACGTGTGCTGAACGCGGAGGTGTCGTACGTTTGGTGCTCGGTCGGTTGGATCGTGAAGTTGTTCGACGACATCAACCGCATTGATTCTAACGCTTCCGCTTACGGTCTAGGAGGGTACATAGACACACTCCCCCTCTCGTAGCTATGCATCTCCATGGATAGATCTTGCGTGTGCGTATAATTTTTTTTGTTTTCCATGCAACGTTCCCCAACAGTGGCACCATGAGCCAGGTCTATGCGTAGATGATATGCACGAGTAGAACACAAAGAGTTGTGGGCGGTGATCGTCATACTGCTTACCACCAACGTCTTATTCTGATTCGGCGGTATTGTAAGATGAAGCGGCCCGGACCAACCTTACATGTCCACGTACATGAGACCGGTTCCACCGACAGATATGCAACTTGTTTTGCATAAAGGTGGTTGGCGGGTGTCTGTTTCTCCTACTTTAGTTGAATCGAATTTGACTGCGGCCGGTCCTTGTTGAAGGTTAAAACAGCAAACTTGATAAATCACCGTTGTGGTTTTGTGCCGTAGGTAAGAACGGTTCTTGCTAGAAGCCCGTAGCAGCCACGTAAAACTTGCAACAACAAAGTAGAGGACGTCTAACTTGTTTTTGCAGGGTATGATGTGATGTGATATGGTCAAGACATGATGTGATATACGTTATTGTATGAGATGATCATGTTTTGTAATTTATCGGCAACCGGCAGGAGCCTTATGGTTGTCTCTTTATTGTATGAATTGCAAGCGCCATGTAATTGCTTTACTTTATCGCTATGCGTTAGCAATAGTTGTAGAAGCAATAGTTGGCGAGACGACCACGACGCAACGATGGAGATCAAGGTGTCGAGCCGGTGACGATGGAGATCATGACGATGCTTTGGAGATGGAGATCAAAAGCACAAGATGATGGCCATATCATGTCACATATTTTGATTGCATGTGATGTTTATCCTTTATGCATCTTATTTTGCTTAGAACGGCGGTAGCATTATAAGATGATCCCTTCACTAAATTTCAAGATAAAAGTGTTCTCCCCGAGTATGCACCGTTGCTAAAGTTTGTCGTTTCGAAGCACCTCGTGATGACCGGGTGTAATAGATTCTACGTTCACATACAACGGGTGTAAGCCAGTTTTACACAAGCAGAATACTTGGGTTAAACTTGACGAGCCTAGCATGTACAGACATGGTCTCGGAACACTGGAGACCGAAAGGTCGAACATGAGTCATATAGTAGATATGATCAACATGGAGATGTTCACCATTGATGACTATCCCATCTCACGTGATGACCGGACATGGGCTAGTTGATTTGGATCATGTAACACTTAGTTAACTTGAGGGATGTTAATTTAAGTGGGAGTTCATTAGTAATTTGATTAATTGAACTTAATTTATCATGAACTTAGTCTTGATAGTTTCTTTGCATATCTATGTTGTAGATAAATGGCCCGTGCTACTGTTCCGTTGAATTTTAATGCGTTCCTAGAGAAAGCTAAGTTGAAAGATGATGGTAGCAACTACACGGACTGGGTCCGTAACTTGAGGATTATCCTCATTGCTGCACAGAAGAATTATGTCCTTGATGCACCGCTAGGTGATGGACCTGCTGCAGGAGCTGATGTAGACGTTGTGAACGCCTGGCAGGCTCGATCTGATGACTACTCGATAGTTCAGTGTGCCATGCTCTACGGCTTAGAACCGGACTGCAAAAGCGTTTTGAACGCCACAGAGCATATGAGATGTTCCAAGAGCTGAAATTGATATTTCAAGCTAATGCCCGGGTTGAGAGATATGAAGTCTCCAACAAGTTCTTTAGTTGTAAGATGGAGGAGAACAGTTCTGTCAGTGAACACATACTCAGAATGTCTGGATACCACAACCACTTGACTTAGCTGGGAATTGATCTTCCGGTTGAGAGTGTTATTGACAGAGTTCTTCAGTCACTGCCACCAAGCTATAAAGGCTTCGTGATGAACTATAATATGCAAGGGATGGAGAAGACAATTCCCGAGCTCTTCGCGATGCTGAAATCAGCAGAGGTAGAAATCAAGAAGGAGCATCAAGTGTTGATGGTTAACAAAACCACTAGTTTCAAGAAAAAGGGCAAGGGAAAGAAGGGGAACTTCAAGAAGAACGGCAAGCAAGTTGCCGCTCCCACGAAGAAACCCAAAGCTGGACCCAGGCCTGAAACAGAGTGCTTCTACTGCAAAGGGACTGGTCACTGGAAGCGGAACTGCCCCAAGTATTTGGCGGATAAGAAGGATGGCAAAGTGAGCAAAGGTATATTTGATATACATGTTATTGATGTGTTCCTCACTAAATGCTCGCAGTAGCGCCTGGGTATTTGATACTGGTTCGGTTGCTCCTATTTGTAACTCGAAACAGGAGCTACGGAATAAGCGAAGATTGGCTAAGGACGAGGTGACGATGCGCGTCGGGAATGGTTCCAAGGTTGATGTGATCGCCGTTGGCACGCTACCTCTACATCTACCTTCGGGATTAGTTTTAGACCTCAATAATTGTTATTTGGTGCCAGCGTTGAGCATGAACATTATATCTGGATCTTATTTATTGCGAGACGGTTATTCATTTAAGTCAGAGAATAATGGTTGTTCTATTTATATGAGTAACATCTTTTATGGTCACGCACCTTTTGTGAATGGTCTATTCTTGTTGAATCTCGATCGTAGTGATACACATATTCATAATATTGATGCCAAAAGATGCAAAGTTGATAATGATAGTGCAAAATACTTGTGGCACTGCCGTTTAGGTCATATTGGTGTAAAGCGCATGAAGAAACTCCATGCGGATGGACTTTTGGAATCTCTTGATTATGAATCATTTGATACTTGCGAACCATGCCTCATGGGCAATATGACTAAAACTCCGTTCTCCGGAACAATGGAGCGAGCTACTGATTTGTTGGAAATAATACATACCGATGTATGCGGTCCGATGAATGTTGAAGCACGCGGAGGGTATCATTATTTTCTAACCTTCATAGATGATTTGAGTAGATATGGGTATATCTACTTGATGAAACACAAGTTTGAAACATTTGAAAAGTTCAAAGAATTTCAGAGTGAAGTAGAGAATCATCGTAACAAGAAAATAAAGTTTCTACGATCTAATCGCGGAGGCGAATATTTGAGTTACGAGTTTGGCCTTCATTTAAGAAAATGTGGAATTGTTTCACAACTCACGCCACCTGGAACACCACAGCGTAATGGTGTGTCCGAACGTCGTAATCGTACTTTATTGGATATGGTGCGTTCTATGATGTCTCTTACCGATTTGCCACTATCGTTTTGGGGTTATGCATTAGAGACAGCTGCATTCACGTTAAATAGGGCACCGTCTAAATCCGTTGAGACGACACCATATGAACTATGGTTTGGCAAGAAACCTAAGCTGTCGTTTCTTAAAGTTTGGGGATGCGATGCTTATATGAAAAAGCTTCAACCTGATAAGCTCGAACCCAAAGCGGAGAAGTGCGTCTTCATAAGATACCCTAAAGAAACAATTGGGTACACCTTCTACCACAGATCTGAAGGCAAGGTCTTTGTTGCCAAGAATGGGTCCTTTCTAGAGAAGGAGTTTCTCTCGAAAGAAGTGAGTGGGAGGAAAGTAGAACTTGATGAGGTAATTGTACCTTCTCTCGAATTGGAAAGTAGCTCATCAGAGAAAACCGTTCCCGTGATGCCTACACCAATAAGAGAGGAAGATAATGATAAAGATCATGAAACTTCAGATCAAAGTTACTACTGAACTTCGTAGGTCGACCAGAGTACGTTCCGCACCAGAGTGGTACGGTAATCCTGTTCTGGAAGTTATGTTGTTAGACAATAGCGAACCTACGAACTATGAAGAAGCTATGATAAGCCCGAATTCCGACAATCTGAGATAGGATCCATGTATGAGAACAAAGTGTGGACTTTGGTGGACTTGCCCGATGATCGGCAAGCCATTGAGAATAAATGGATTTTTAAGAGGAAGACAGATGCTGATGGTAATATCACTGTCTACAAAGCTCGACTTGTCGCGAAAGGTTTTCGACAAGTTCAAGGGGTTGACTACGATGAGACTTTCTCACCCGTAGCGATGCTTAAGTCTGTCCGAATCATGTTAGCAATTGCCGCATTTTATGATTATGAAATCTGGCAAATGGATGTCAAAACTGCATTCCTTAATGGTTTTCTCAAAGAAGAGTTGTATATTATGCAACCAGAAGGTTTTGTCGATCCTAAGGGTGCTAACAAAGTGTGCAAGCTCCAGCGATCCATCTATGGACTGGTGCAAGCATCTCGGAGTTGGAATATACGCTTTGATGAGGTGATCAAAGCATATGGTTTTGTACAGAGTTACGGTGAAGCTTGTATTTACAAGAAAGTGAGTGGGAGCTCTGTAGCATTTCTAATATTATATGTGGATGACATATTGTTGATTGGAAATGATATATAATTTCTGGATGGCATAAAGGGATACTTGAATAAGAATTTTTCAATGAAAGACCTCGGTGAAGCTGCTTATATATTGGGCATCAAGATCTATAGGGATAGATCAAGACGCTTGATAGGACTTTCACAAAGCACATACCTTGACAAAGTTTTGAAGAAGTTCAAAATGGATCAGTCAAAGAAAGGGTTCTTGCCTGTCTTGCAAGGTGTGAAGTTGAGTCAGACTCAATGCCCGACCACGGCAGAAGATATAGAGAAAATGAAAGTCATTCCCTATGCCTCAGCCATAGGTTCTATTATGTATGCCATGCTGTGTACCAGACCTGATGTGTGCCTTGCCATAAGTTTGGCAGGGAGGTACCAGAGTAATCCAGGAGTGGATCACTGGACAGCGGTCAAGAATATCCTGAAGTACCTGAAAAGGACCAAGGACATGTTTCTCGTTTATGGAGGTGACGAAGAGCTCGTCGTAAAGGGTTACGTCGATGCAAGCTTCGACACTGATCCGGATGACTCTAGGTCACAAACCGGATACGTATTTATATTAAATGGTGGAGCTGTCAGTTGGTGCAGTTCCAAGCAGAGCGTCGTGGCGGGATCTACGTGTGAAGCGGAATACATAGCTGCTTCGGAAGCAGCACATGAAGGAGTCTGGATGAAGGAGTTCATATCCGATCTAGGTATAATACCTAGTGCATCGGGTCCAATGACAATCTTTTGTGACAACACTGGAGCAATTGCCATAGCCAAGGAGCCCAGGTTTCACAAGAAGACCAAACACATCAAGAGATGCTTCAACTCCATACGTGAATATGTCAAGGATGGAGACATAGAAATTTGCAAAGTACACACGGATCTGAATGTGGCAGACCCGTTGACTAAGCCTCTTCCACGAGCAAAACATGATCAGCACCAAGACTCCATGGGTGTTAGATTCATTACTATGTAATCTAGATTATTGACTCTAGTGCAAGTGGGAGACTGATGGAAATATGCCTTAGAGGCAATAATAAAGTTGTTATTATTTTATATTTCCTTGTTCATGATAAAGGTTTATTATTCATGCTAGAATTGTATTGACCGGAAACTTAAATACATGTGTGAATACATAAACAAATACCGTGTCCCTAGTGAGCCTCTACTAGACTAGCTCGTTGATCAAAGATGGTTAAGGTTCCTAACCATAGACATGAGTTGTCATTTGATAACGGGATCACATCATTAGGAGAATGATGTGATGGACAAGATCCATCCGTTAGCTTAGCATATGATCGTTCTGTTTATTGCTACTGCTTTCTTGAATGTCAAATACATGTTCCTCAGACCATGAGATCATGCAACTCCCGGATACCGGAGGAATACCTTGTGTGCTATCAAACGTCACAACATAACTGGGTGATCATAAAGATGCTCTACAGGTATCTCTGAAGGTGTCCGCTGAGTTGGCATGGATCGAGACTGGGATTTGTCACTCCGTGTTTCGGAGAGGTATCTCTGGGCCCTCTCGGTAATGCACATCATAAGAAGCTTGCAAGCAATGTGACTAAGGAGTTAGTTACGGGATGATGTATTACGGAACGAGTAAAGAGACTTGCCGGTAACGAGATTGAACTAGGTATGGAGATACCGACGATCGAATCTCGGGCAAGTAACATACCAACGGACAAAGGGAATTATGTATGTTGTCATCGCGGTTCGACCGATAAGATCTTCGTGGAATATGTAGGAACCAATATGAGCATCCAGGTTCCGCTATTGGTTATTGACTGGAGAGGCGTCTCAGTCATGTCTACATCATTCCCGAACCCGTAGGGTCCGCACGCTTAACGTTCGTTGACGATATAGTGTTATATGAGTTATGTGAATTGGTAACCGAATATTGTTCGGAGTCCCGGATGAGATCCCGGACGTCACGAGGAGTTTCGGAATGGTCGAGAGGTAAAGATTTATATATGGGAAGTCATATTTTGGGTTCCGGAAAAAGGTGCAGTTTTTTCGGTATTGTACCGGGAAGCTTCCAGAAGGTTCCGGAGGATTCCGGAGGAGTCCGGAAGTCCACAAGTGGGTCCACCACGTCCCAAGGGCTAGCTTGGGCTAAGGGGAGGCGCCCTGGCCTTATTGGGCCAGGCGCACCAAGTCCTCAAAAGCCCACGCAGCTAGGGAAGAAAAAAAAGGGAGAGTCCTAGTAGGAATAGGATTGGACTTTGGAGTCCAAGTCCACGTGTGTACTATTCACGGTTACTGTTCACGTGGCACTATTCCTTCTACTCCAAGCCCCTACACATATATAAATAGAGGAGAGGGGGCGCCCCAAAGGACACAACATTGTCTTAGCCGTGTGCGGCGCCCCCCTCCACAGTTCCGTCCCTCGGTCATATTTTCGCAGTGCTTGGGCGAAGCCCTGCGGAGATAGCATCACCATCACCGTCACCACGCCGTCGTGCTGCCGGAACTCATCCACTACCTCACCGTCTTGCTGGATCAAGAAGTCGAGGACGTCACCGAGCTGAACGTGTGCTGAACGCGGAGGTGCCGTACGTTCGATGCTCGGTCGGTTGGATCGTGAAGTTGTTCGATGACATCAACCGCGTTGATTCTAACGCTTCCGCTTACGGTCTACGAGGGTACATAGACACACTCCCCCTCTCGTAGGTATGCCTCTCCATGGATAGATCTTGCGTGTGCGTAGAATTTTTTTTGTTTTCCATGCAACGTTCCCCAACAGCTATGTGGGTGAAATGATGATACCATGCCAAGTTTCAACCTTTTCAGAGTTCATTTGTAGTGCTTTTCAACTTCAGGGTCATTTAGCTCAAAAAAATCATTAAATGCATGAAAAATAGCAAATGAAGTTAGAAAGGGTTGAAATTTGAGGATAAGGCTTTGAATGGTGTATATTGAATGCACAAAAAGTCTGGAGTTGAAATAAGTTTTAAAAAATGAAATGCCTTTGTAACAGATGAGTTTTCGTCCGGAACCTTGATACTTCGAAGGAGATGGTCCAGTTTGTACACGAAGTGCATCCGGTTTTTGCCGTAACCCTCTCAACTTTTTAGCACATGCTATGTGGGTGAAATGATGACACCATGCCAAGTTTCAACCTTTTCAGAGTTCATTTGTAGTGCTTTTCAATTTCAGGGTCATTTAGCTCAAAAAAATCATTAAATGCATGAAAAATAGCAAATGAAGTAAGTAAGGGTTGAAATTTGAGGATGTGGCTTTGAATGGTGCATATTGAATGCACAAAAAGTCTGGAGTTGAAATAAGTTTAAAAAAATGAAATGCCTTTGTAACAGATGAGTTTTCGTCCGAAACCTTGATACTTCGAAAGAGATGGTTGAGTTTGTACACGAAGTGCATCTGGTTTTGGCCGTAACCCTCTCAGCTTTTTAGCACATGCCATGTGGGTGAAATGATGATACCATGCCAAGTTTCAACCTTTTCAGAGTTCATTTGTAGTGCTTTTCAATTTCAGGGTCATTTAGCTTAAAAAAATCATTAAATGCATGAGAAATAACAAATGAAGTAAGTAAGGGTTGAAAATTAAAACTCCTCATGCTGACTAACAGAAACATAATATAATTTGGCAAAAGAATAACAAGAAAACATATAAACTAAAATATTTAAAACAAATGAAGGTATAAAACTAAAAGAGCTAAATAGAATCTGTTTTTGATTAAAACACCTATTTAAAATAACCTAAAAAATACCAAATTGAACATACTGATAAAACACACTAATATTAAACAGCAGGAAAAAGAATCACTCAAAAATCTATTTTTAAACTAAAGTTATTCACAAACGAGTGATTCACACAAATTTCAAAAAATTCAAATTTAAACTATTCAAATTTGAAAACTACTGGCACTAACAGAAAGTTTATAATTTTTGTGACCTAAAGCAAAAAGATTCACTCAAAAACTCTAAATATTTGGCTGTAAGTAGAAACAGAAAAAAATAAAGCAAAAAACAGAAAAAATGAAAAAAAAACCTTTAGTCCCGGTTGGCACAACCAGCCGGGACTAAAGGTCCTCCTCCCGCGCTTAATTTGGGCCCGAAAACAGACCTTTAGTCCCGGTCCGTGGCTGTAACCGGGACTAAAGGCCAACCTTTTAGTCCCGGTTGCATCCACGAACTGGGACTAAAGGTCCTTTAGTCCCGGGGCGTGGATTCAACCGGGACTAAAGGTCGATCCTATATAACTAACACTTAGCGTTTTCCACCGCCCAGGAGACAGATCAAACACCACACGCCGCCAGGCCGCTCGTCTTCAACCTCCGATGCCGGAGATCGCCGACGCCGTCCCGCTCGCTCCGGCCCCTCCCCGAGCCTGCAGCCCGCTGCATCTTCCTCGACCACGGGAGCGAGCGAAGAGCCCCACAGCGCCCGCACCATCGTCTTCCTCCTCGCTGGTCGCCGCCACTACCTCGACCTTGCCCTCGAGCACCGACGCGTCCACGACCTCCCTGAGCCCTCCCCGAGCTCACGACGACCTCGCTGTGAGCCCCCCTTGTCTTCCCCCGCTCTCCCCTGGCCCGCGCACGGCCTCTAACTACCCCCCCCCCCCGCACACCCCGAGCTCGGCCGCCACCATGCATGGACGACCAATGATCGATGAGATTGAAAATGTCCTTGTATTTTTCAAGTCATGTTAATGTTAATTATTAGTGTGAGCAGATGGTTAATTTTGATAACGACATTGTGGATGAGACATGAGATTTTGGGAGTATGTAATTTTTGTGTGTAGATGAATGTTAATTAGATGGATTTATTATGTATTTTTGTGTGTAGATGAATGTTAGATGGATATGTAGATGGATAGATGTTATATTGATGTATGTTAGAATGATGGATGAATAGAAATGTTAGATAGATGGATGTTAAATGGATGAATAGAAATGTTGTTCAAGTGTGGGTTCTCTATAAAAATGTTGTTCAAATTTGCTCATCTACTATAGTTGTAAAAGTTTATTAAATATGAGTAGCATAATAAAATGATAATTATTTCATAGGAATTTGTTTTCATAAGAATTTGTTCTCGACGTCGACGATGCCCGACCCGCATCCTCGTCGTCGACTCGGCGGCGACAACCTGCTTGAGAGGCGCCATGTCCGGGACTGGGCTCCGCCGGGCTGGCACTGGGAGGTGCTACCTTCCGGGGCGCGCAGCTTGGTGAGGAATCGAGCTCCCGTCGTCGACCCGGAGCTTCTTTGGTGGCGGTCACGTGGGCCACTATCGGTGCGGAGGCAGCCGGCCCCCGAGGAGGTGGTACGTCGCCGTGTCAGGGAGGAGGACGAGCACGTCCGTCGCTACATGGTTGCGTTCGACGTCAGGTTCTCCAATACCTGGCAGGTTCTTCAGGGATCTCACCCGAGCTATGATCCTGTGATGGTTCCTTCTCTTTGGGTGTCCACCGCCCGCGCCTCAAGAACCGCGAGTCAACTGGATTATTCGATAATATTCGAGCTGTATTAGTGATGTTATATGATAATATTCGAGATGTATTAGTGATAATATTTGATAATATTCGATGATGCATTAACTGGATTATTCAAGATGTATTAGTTTTTGTTTATTGAATGCATTCTAATTTGAATACTAAATTGTTTTATCTTTCTTCTGGATTAGTTAAGCTATGGACTATAGCGGCAAAGACGACCATGATCAAGAGGATATCATGTTCGACATGATACGCTCCCAAAACCCAGAGATTGAACTAGATGACGGCTCACAATATCTGAACGAGTCCGGTGAGGGAATTGAGGAAGAACCAATAGACGAAGGGCACACAAACAATGATTGCGAAGGAAATGTTCTTCAATTAACAAAGTCCGGCGAGGTATATATATATATATATATATAAGGCCTCTGGTGATCATTACATGTATTAATTGATTTGTATATATATATATATATATATATATTAACGAATGTTTCTTCTTTTAGCCCTCCGGATCGAGCAAATCTTCTACAAGGGTAGTACGAGGCCCGGCCAAAAAGTTGCCCGATGGCATAAAGTACAACATCGATGAAATCAAAGAAGATGGTGAACCGATTGCTCCTAAAAAGAATGCGGACAAATTTATACGTCAATGCGGAGTTATTGTTAGGGACCAAATCCCGATCACCGTTCAAGAATGGAATAAGCCAAAGGAAGATCGAGGAGTTAGTTTTGTCGACGAAAGAGCAAAAAATCTGCTTTGGGATACGCTCATGGCACATTTCACCCTATCAGAGGGTTTCACAGATCTCCAACGGGAGAAAATCAAGAAGTGTGCTCTTAAGAAGATGGCCAAACAATTCCAGACTTGGAAGAAAAGATTATGGGCCAACTACGTCAACGCAGAAAAGAAGACTCCAGAATTCACTGGACCACTAGAGAAGGTAAAAGATCACTGGGACTTATTTGTGGAGTTCAAGGAATCGGAAGCAGCTAAGGAACGGTCGAGGAAAAACAAGATAAATGCTGAGAAAAAAAAGTTTCACCATGTTCTGGGGCCAGGTGGCTACAAGACTGGGTTGCCTAAGTGGGATGAATCTGAGGAAAAGATGATTGCTGCAGGGGTCACTCCAAAAACAGCTGGTTGGCCCGACAGGTGCAGGACTTGGTTTTATGCGCATGGGGGAAAGTTGGACCCAAAGACAGGGGAGATTATTGAACAGGCAAGTCTTAAAGAGGCCTCAGACGCTTTACTTGAAGCAATAGAAGAGGCTCGAACGGGGGCGTTCCAGCCCGAGAGAGAGAACGACGAGCTTACACGCGCCCTCAAGAATCCTGAACACCTGGGACGAACACGAGACAAAGGTGTTGTTCCGTGGGTTGAGGGGTTTGCGGAGTGGAACGACACTTACAGAAGCCGTGCGAGAAAGAAGAAGCAGGATGCAGACCAGAAGAAGCAGGATGCAGACCGGCTTCAAAAGGTAGAATCAAAGAACGCAGAGTTGGAACGCGCTTTTATGCGGCAGCAGGAGCAGATCGACACAATTAGCCAGCAAAGGGCGTCTCAGCGGCAGGAGCAACCAGATCCAGCATTGGATAGTACCATCCCATCTATGCCGAAAAGCAGCGTGGGTTCCACGGGGGTCCCGGCCGATGATGCACTGCTGGCTCGCTACCCCGTGGATGATATCCAAGAGACGACAACTTGTGAGCTACACATGAAAATGAAGAACATATCCATGAAGGTGGCGGACGGCTTTGCTTTATCGAATGCACCTGAAGCAACCATCCACGGCAATCCGATTCCACCTGGCTATGCTCGTGTCGGGGTGGATGAAGTTCTGTCGGGATATGACTCACTAGAGCTTGACTTTCCTGGAGGTCAAGGGGAGCAGACACCGGGAGAAGTCATACGTGGTCTCATTGTATGGAGAAAGGAATGCATCGTGTTTCCAAACTCGGTGCCAAGGCCACGATGGATCCGAAGGAACTAGCATGGAAATATGTCCCCGGGAACTCTCTGGTCAGGCCTGACGAGGAGGAGCTTCTATCAACGCAAATGCGCAGATTGCATGACTGGTACCTGAGACAAATCTCTCGTCAGTTGCTATTATCTGTAAGTGATTTCTTTCTGTAATTTAATTCTCTACCTCAGCTCGTTCATTGCCTGTAATTATCCTCACTATATTCTTTTGTGTGGTATTATGCAGAATGAAGATTTTTGAATTGAAAAGAGATGGAGTCTATGGCATTGGGTTCATTGACCCAAATACCGTTAATGAAAATGTGTTAAATAATCACCCACAAGACACAGAGAATAGCTTGCTAATGTTTTTGAAGGAACTAAATACCAGACCAGAAATACTTTTTCCTTACAACTTCAGGTGAGTGTTACTGTCTTGTACTACAAATTCTATTTTTGCTTACTCGATGTTAAGTGTAGTTGATGAGTTATGCATGCCCGCTTATACAAACGTGTGCGCAGATTCCAGTGGATCCTGCTAATCATTAGAGTTTACGAGGGAACTGTTGAAGTACCGGACTCACTAGGTAAAGACCCTCAAGAATACATCAGCCTGAAGTTGATGCTCGACAGGTAATTTCAATCATTATCGCACTATGTCGGCCTCTTTAGTTCATTTCCTGATATCAAGTAATTAATAACTCCTTTATTCATTTTCTTTGTCGGGCAGGGTTTGAAAAAAGTTCATCAAAGAGGTTGTCGGTGAATGGAAACCACAGCTGAAATGGCGACGGTCCAAGGTAATTAAGTAGTACTAGCTACGTCCGCGCATCTCTTTAATTCTAGTTTCAATACCGTTATCATGCTTGATTATTATCTGATTGAATTCTATTCTCGTAAAGTGTATGAGGCTAGAAAAAGGGACTAATTTATGTGCATACTACGTTTGCGAGAACATTCGCTTTATGACCAAAAGGAGCAGAGATGCAAGACATCTTTGGGTACGTAAACACTATTCACATTTTTAAATCATGATCTAATATATATACACACAACTAATATATTCATATTGATCTCCTTCTTTAAAGATGGTGGATATGCGGGATAGGCTCCTACCAAAGGACCGCACACGAGCACTTCAAGAGGAAATGGCGGGATTTTTGCTTGAGCAGGTCATATCTCCCGACGAAGAATACCATTTCACCTAATGCCTGCATGTAATGATCTGCAAATTGTAGGAGAAATTGTATATACCAAATTGTATATATATATATGTGTGTGTATGCATGGTCGTACGAGAAATTCTATGATATATGATTGGTTCTACGAGAAATTATATTATATATGCATAACGTGTACAGTATGTAGTAGCGTAAAATATGTTTGAAATGAAAAAGAATTAAATGGAAAACACAAAATGAAAAGAAAAAATAAACAATAAACCCTAAACCCCTAAACCTTTAGTCCCGGTTGGTGTCACCAACTGGGACTAAAGGTCCCCAGCCCCCGGCGCGTGCTGCCAGCCACATGGCAGGGATTTAGTCCCGGGTCGTGGCCAACCGGGACTAAAGGGTGGGGGCCTTTAGTCCCGGTTGGTGAACCGGGACTAAAGGCCCTTCCCAACAGGGACTAAAGGCCGTTTCTCCACTAGTGTTGCCTTGTCCAACCAGGGTTGTGTCCAGAATATCCTGGGTTTCATCAGCTGCTTTCTTGATCTGCTTGCGCTGTTCACGGGAATGAAAAAAACATGTTAGGCAAGTAAAGTTATGTAATAGGGCCAACGGGAACGCGAAGAGGGGAACACATTACCACAAAGTTGATCACTAGAGCATGAGGGACTCAGGTGCCTTCCCTAACATATTTGTTGTATTCGGTCTGGGCTAGCTCATCAAAGACGGTGGGTTCTTCCAAAATCTCGTCACCATACGCCGGCTTCAATATCTCCACACGAGTATTTGCAAGAAACCATTTAAGGTAGTTGTTGAAGGCGAGCGGGCAGTGCTCACGAAGCTGCGATCCTGTAGTCGACTGAGCTCGCTCCACACTTAGCTCGAACATGGTGACATACTTCTTATGATGTTTGTCCCAGTCCTTGATCTTTCGCTGTTTTTTTCCTATCCAACCTGCATGTTAACAAACCAAATTTTAGGACCATCAAAAAGGACTTGAAGATGGTAAGTGCACAAGGGTCATTCTCTCTTACCTGTGAAGCATTTTGTCCGTGTCCTCCCATTCCGGCGGGTGACCCTGGAACAGACCAAACTGGCGGAACACACGATGTGGCATGTGAAGCTCAACCGCCTAGTTGCATATGAGCGGGCACCGCATAAGCCAAAGATGCCTATCCCGCAAGCACATCGGATTCAGGATGAATTCTCGTGCATCACCTAGTCTATCCTTGGCGCCATATGGCTCCCATTCCACCTGGAACATAGCACAACAACGCAACATTGATATCGAGTTTTCATAAAAGCACGAGAATGAGTGATGTAATGTCAATGTTTACCTGCTCAGCCGTAATCGTGTCCAACTCGTTGGTGTACTGTCTATACATGAGAGTGACATCGCTCGTCATCTCGGATACCACATCCCACTTGTAAGCCCAAGTGGGGAGCCGTAGTTCGTCCTCTTTGTCGTCCCATTCATTGAACTTGACGTCCTTCGGGCGTCCAACCGGTAGGCGCTCCCAGCTCCATACCGAGAGTACGAGCATACAACCACCAATACATCCGTCCTTCGAGATCCTACAGCAAGCATCGTCCAACTACACATAAAGGAAAACATCGTTCACTCAAGAGCAAGATTGCATTCATAATGTAGAAATGAAGTGAAAAACAAATAACTGACTACCTGTCGGTACAAGTACGCCAGTGCCGCCGAACCCCAACTCCATTGGTTGTCGAAGACGGTCAACGCCTTAAGCCACATCCATGTAGCGTTCTTGCCAGTGGCGTCGGCAAACAAAGTCCTGGAGATAACATACCACATGTATACACGAGCATATATCTGGATCACATCAGCATTAGCACCTTGAGGGCAATGCGCAAAGTTTGCTACAATCCATGTGAAAGGAGCTCCGGCTGCGACTCTCTCCTTCTTCTTCTCTCCCTCTTGTACCTAAGCCTCTGGAGGAGCCATACCAATAAGGGCCTCCATCTACTGGCGCCACCCATCAGAATCGGTGCTCATACAGAGAGGCTTCCCCTCGATAGGAAGACCGGTGATCATCACGACATCCTGGAGCGTCACGGTCATCTCGCCGGTGCGAATATGGAAACTGTGCGTCTCCGTCCTCCATCGATCAACAAGCGTGGTGATTGCTGCAGCATTCAGGTTCGGCGTCGACCGGCTGACCAGCTGAATGAACGGGAGGAGTCCTGTCTGCCTGATGTACGGTGTGTACCGCACATCGTAAGGCATGACAGCACCAGAGACCCCGTGAGACCGAATCTTCAGAGGTTGAAGGAACTGCAAACATGCAGATCAGATGATTACATATAGGCATGCCTATTTGAACTAGACACATATTTCAAAATACCAACTACTATGATTATTACCTGTTTCTTCTCCGACATCATGTAGGCCCGGTGTTGAACGTCATAGTAATCTTCGAGAAGCCAAACCATCCTACAATTTTGAAACAATAAACATACATGACAAAACTAAAACACTTCCTATTCATTATTTCACATGCGAGCATTTTTCATGTATACATACTAAAACACTAGGTACTAAAAGAAATTTAAACACTAGAGTTCAAATGTGACTTCCTATGTGATTTCTTTTCCATATATACTCAACAACGGTTAAATACTAATGTAATACTCAACAACCAAATATGACTTCCTATGTGACTTCTTTTCCATATATACGTACAAATTTGTATGGAACAAAGATTGACAATACAAATCAACAACATTAGGGTTCCAAAAAGATTGCATATCATCTCGAAATCTTAAATCACACAACACTATTTCAATACAAATCCTAAATCCTAATCCAACCAAATCAAGGGTTTCACCCTAACTTGCAAACAAATCTTAAAACAAAGTGAACGATTTTATGGATACAAAGAAGGGGATCGGAGGAATTTACCTTGTATGAGGAATGAGGAAATAAATCCACGGCCAAAACCTTCAGATCGGAAGAATTTTGGAGAGGGGATAGAGAGGGGGAGAGGAGATGGCCGCCGCCGCGCTGCTGTGTTCGGTTACTGGAACGAAGTAATGGGGGGTTGGCGGGCCGCGGCGGTTTAAGTCATTGTGCAGCGCCTAAGGGCTAGGCGCTGCACATGGTAGTGTAGCGCCTAGCACCAAGGCGCTGCACAGTGTAGTGCAGCGCCTGACTGTCGAGACCCAACAGTGCCACGCTGGCCAGGCGTGCATCGCCTGAGTGTTAGGCGTTGCACAGTGTAGTGCAGCGCCTGACTGTCAGGCGCTGCACTACACAGTGTGACGCCTGACTCCTAGGCGTTGCACATCTGGATATCAGCAACAGAAAGGTTCCAGTACGTTTTCGGCCAAAAAATTGTCTAAGTGTTGCTGCAACACCTTTCGCTCAGGCGCTGCACTACACAGTGTGACGCCTGACGCCTAGGCGTTGCACTGTGTAGTGCAGCGCCTGAGTCAAAAGGTGTCACTCTTCTGTTCACTGCAGAAATAACAGATTTGCTGTTCATTTCTTTTTCATCCAATTTTTGTATTCATAATATATAACATGGATCTAACATAAAGCAATTTGGTCATACATTGACAATTTCAACATCACTTCAAGTTCAACATCACTTCAAACAGAAGTAGCACATTACTAAGAGTTCATCAACATCACTTCAAACAGAAGTAGCACATTACTAACAGTTCATCAACAAAGACAAGAAGTTCACAAAGAAACCGGCGACTAGTTCTAAATGTTAGCAGATAGGTGGTTGCCTCCTTCCACAAACTCCATGCCCTCATCTGCAGATACTGTCCACTCCCTCAATCCGTTGCCGGCGGTGGTGAGCGGTATGGCAAGGGATCCACCGGCTCTGGGGGCGGCGGGGTGCGGGTAGGCATCCGACCTATGATGCAATTCCATCTCTCTGCACGACTCCGATCTGTTGACTTCGCTTCCTGCTTTGCCCAATCGGCGAACGCTACTGGCAGCTCTGATGGATGCGGCATCCTGCGCTTCTCCTCCCTGTTGCCTTCGAACCAAATTCTCCAGGCAAGATTCAGCAATTCTCGATCTGCACGATCCTTGCACACCCGAGCATGTCTCCTGGCGACGGAATTCAGATCTGACCCCTCTTCCACCTCCTCCTCTGCTTCCTTCCACTCCCTCACGCACAGCGTCCATGAGAGAGCATTGTCTCTGATCCGCATCGCCTGCTCCCTCCAGCGCTGCGCCCTGGTCTCCGCTTGGGCCTCCGCCGAGATCGAATCGAGCGGCTGCAGGAGATCTGGAAACGCCTGGTAAACTAGAGGCAGCGGGATTCGGTACCCCCTCCCCTCCCCCAATGGCACCCCGGTAGATCTGGAGGCGTGGGCCATGGGGAGGGGTATGCGGGAAGGAGATGGTCGGAGAAGCGGCGGCGGAGGAGCTGGTGGCGGCGGCGGTGGCGGTGGCGGCTGCATAAGACATAGAATCAAATCATACCAATAATCATCACAAAACACATATGCATCCAAAACAAATATAAGGTTCCATAATGGTTTCATCTCACTCATCTCAAAAACATCTCAACATGTAGGGTTCGGGAACGAAAGCATCCTTGTCAATACAAATCTAGGATTTCATCTCACTCATCTAAAAAAACATCAACACAAACATCTCAATATGTATAGGGTTCATCTCAACAATCTTAGGTTTTCACTATGGAAGCATATATTGTCAATACAAATCAACTAAACTAGGGTTACAAAATGATTACAAATCATCTACAAATCCTAGATCCCACAAATCTATTTCAAAATTTACATGCAAATTTCTAATCCAACCAAATAAGGGTTCCACAAATCTGAAAAAAAGGTAACATTTTCTCGATATAAAGAAGGGGATCGGAGGAGAATACCTTCTATGATGGATTGGTGAAGAAATGCACGCAACAAATCGTCAGATCTGAAGATTTTGGGAGAGAGGATTGAGAGGGGGAGAGGAGGAAGCCGCCACCGCGCTCTGTTCTGTGACTGGAAGGAATGGGGTGGGGTGGGGGGAGGGCCAGCGCGCGGCCGTTTCAAAGTCACAGTGCAGCGCCTAAGAGATAGGCGGTGCACATTACATGTGTAGCGCCTAGCCCCAAGGCGCTGCACTGCTCGGTGCGGGGCCCAGCTATGCCACGCTGGCCAGGCGTGCAGCGCCTGAGGGTCAGGCGCTGCACAGTGGAGTGCAGCGCCTGACTGTCGGGCGCTGCACAAAAGGGTCAGCTGGGTGAAATTTTTTCAAACACAGTTCAGTTTGTGAATTCTTTTCGTCCTCAGGTCAATTTTGTCGTTTTTGCCGAATAGGTGGAAGGATGGATTGTTTTTGGGGAATTTGAGGATTTGCCCCACCTTTGCTTGCACTTCTAGGATTTGCCCTCCTTTTCCTTGTAATTGATTATTTGCCACAAGTTTGCTAAAACTTTGATGATTTGCCTTTTCTACCCGGTTTGAGATTACACTACAAATTGGATGACCCAAATGCCCTTCTTCCTATCTGTTCGTCCCGCAGCTCCCTTGCTGCCGTGTTGTGCTGCTGCTACTCCTCTTCCCACGCTCCGATGCCAACCCACTGCTGCTCCTCCCCACATGCTACAGTGCGGGCTACGAGCTGATGCTGCTCCTCCTCTCCCCACGTCCTCCTCCCTCCTCTACAACAACACGTGCTCGAGGCGCAGCTCCGGCGTTCGTCCATGGGCGAGATCCTCGGGCGAAGTGCAACACCTGTAGACCAGTCGAGCTCTCGGAGGAAGGTGCCGCACTTCCTGCACCGGTCACCCATGACGGCGCGGACCGTGCTGTCCGCCACGAGCGCCAATAGACGTGCGTGCATCTCCACGGGCGCGTGGCCACCGCGGCCACGCCGATCATCTCTAGCGAGCTCCCCACCAAAGGAGCAAGGGTCATGCCGGATGTGGCGCGCGGAGGGTGTCGTCCACGGTCCGTGCCCGGGGACGATGATGGCTGTCCATGGCGAGCTTGGCGAGGGGAGCGAGCTGGACATCGGCGTCCTTCTCTGTGCATGTAGCAGTAGCGCAGCAACAGCCGGGCGCCCAGATGCTAGAGCACGCACGCACAGAACACACACAGAGCACACACTCACGCCCGGGTGCTAGAGCACACACGCACACAACGCATGCAGAGCACTGACGCACACATGCACGCCAAGGCACACGCACGCCTAGCACACGTCGCGCACGCCCAGGTGCTAGATCACGCACGCACACAACACACACAGAGCACTCATGCACACATGCACGCCCAGGCACACATCCGCTGACCGTCCGCCTCGAGGCGTCGCCATACGTCCGGCTTCTGCTCCTCTCCCCATGCAGGTGCTCCATAAGCAGACCGGTGGCTGTAGGTCGAGCCCGGCCGCCGCGTGCTACCTCGCCATCGCCTCATCCGTGCTCGCCTCCAGCGCCGTGCTTGGAGAGGCCCAGATTTTCCGCGTCGGGCGAGCAACAAGGCCGGCGGGGGCAGAGCCACGGCCACCTCCGCCGGAGCAACAGCGGCGGCGGGAGCTCCATCTCCGCCTCAGGTCTTCCCGCCCAGAGATGTGCTCGGTTGGGGTGGACTAAGCAGGGCAGGGGCAGTTTGGACATTTTACAGTGGGCCCATCTTGCCAGGGGCAAATCATCAAGTTTCTGTCAAAGATGTGGCAAAAGATCAATGCCAATGTAAACAAGGGCAAATCCTAGAAGTGCAAGCAAAGGTGGGGCAAATTCTCAAATTCCCCGTTGTTTTACCGCGTGTGTAGGAAGGGCGGGAGGCTAGTTGAACCATCACGACAACGACAGATTCCCTTTAATAATAAAGATTTGTAAGGACAATTTGGTCTGAGGTTGCCGCTCAGCTCCCGTAAAAACAGGATAATGCGGCGTCCAGGTTAGAGGGTCTCCGATATGGCGCACATAATAAACACCGCCAGATTAGAGGGTCTCCGTTATGGCATACACAAGAAACAACACCACCGTCGTCGTCGACAGTCCCACGCATCACCAGAGAGGAAACAAATCACCGTTGCTCTCACATGTACCCTTCCAGCCCTCTTCGGTAGTTTGCCTCGTCCATGCCTCCCACCTTCGCCGGCAGTCCAGGATGTGTGTGTGCCCTCGGACTATCGGCGAAGTCCAATAGCAGGAACTAATAGTTATCTTCTTTGAATAAAGGAACTAATAGCTAAAACTCCCATTCACTATTATAAGATGTTTTAGCTTTTTTCTGATTCAGATGTATATAGACATATTTTAGTTTACTTATTTCCATTTGTATGTAGTTGATACTAAAATATCCAAAACATCTTATATTTATGAACGGAATAGCATATATACATGTCGCCAAGTAAACATTTTTTTGCAGGTAACCCAGTAGAAACAAATTTTTTTGCGAGTAACCCAGTAAACATTGCTAGTTGGCTCCCCCGTCAAGTCCGTTGGCTGTCGGCACTGAACACCTAACCGCAACAGAGAGATGAGTAACTAGGGTGGACAGATTTCATTTCCTGAAATATGCATCGATCGTGGTATTTCTTTTCTTCTTCTTTTTATCCGGTGCGGCATGCTTTTTTTTTCACCTAATGAATTTACCCTTTGGTAGAAAAATACTACTCGCTCCAATCCATAATTAGTGTCACAGTAAAACCGTAGTTCAAAACTACAACACTTTTTATGGATAGGAGGGATTACTATTCAGTTGGTATCGCTACTCTATCTATTCAGCTGGTATCACTACTCTATTCAGCTGGCATCGATCAATTTGGAACGTCCGATCTGCTGATTGGACGGCCTATATTTGGTTATCCCTGCTGTAAAAAGCATAATCCTCAAACTGCGTTTGTTTGTGTAAAGAAAGCAAAAGCAAGTAGTATATAAAAAAGAATTAAAGTGGCTAAGCCATGCCTCCTGGGGTGAATTCTTAGTTCTAGCGGTAACTCCTTTATAGGCTGACACGTGTATTTGGTTTTTATCTGGTCCATGCCGATTTTTCACCGGTTCCATCCGGCTCTGTAGTTTCTGGCCCACCGCTTTGACCTATGACGTTCGTCTCTCTCCCTCTCGATTCTTTCCACGTATCATGGGCTTCTACCCATCTAGAAAACCCCCGGCCGATTTCTCCTCGAGCCACCTCCTCTCCAAATCCAATAATACTACACACACGGGGTTTTACAGGCTGATTACAGAATTTACCAAACAATATCTCTCTGCACCCCCTATTTCGAGGGGGGTGGGCCCCGCCCCACCTCCTAATTCCAATAGTAAACGTCCACGTTGCCAAGTCCGTTGAATCCGTGAACATCCCATCCGTGAGTCTAGCATTGCTCCTCCAAATCCCTCTCCCATCTCTCTCTCTCTCTCTCTCTCTCCGGCCATGGTACGGCGGCATCGGGGCGGCGCATCAGCGGTGGTGGCGTAGAAGCTAGGGGGACGCGGTGCTGGCCGGGAGACCAGCACTCGCAGGGGCGATGGACATCGGCAGCCGGCTCCGCAGGAGGTCAGGCGGAGGCACCCTCCCGGGACGATGTGGACGAGCTCATGTGGCTTCCTTGGCTCCACCTGCTGTACGCGTTCACCACCGGCGCTGGCGCGGGCCACGTTGTGAGGCCTCCCTGCCGTTCCCGTCCATGGCTTCAGAGTTGTCCAGGATGGGCATGGCGAGCAGCGGCATGCTTAATCGGTTCGCTGGAGCGTGATGAGAGAGGTGATGCGCACGCGGCTCCTGGCCCTCTGCCCCCAATTATCCCTCTCTCTCATTTCTGATTCAAGTCTCCCATTTTGATGCCTGACGCTGATGTGCAATCTGATTAAAATCCCCCTATTATTACTCAGTCTGATTCAGTTTTCCATATTATTACTCAGGCACCACTTTTTAGTCTCATCTAGGCCTCAAATTAGTGTATCCCACACAAGTTGGATTTGTAGGCCGTGAGACAGAAAACAAACATACTCTGCTGTTATGCCACAGCAAGACTGAAACATTTTCAGTCCAGCGGTATCACATATCTACAGAGATAAAATATGAACTACCATATAGAACAACTAACCATATTCAACCTGCAAAGAAAAATTGTAAAGTTATTTTCACAGCAAATACTATCTTTAAGAAAAGAAATACATGTATTTGATCGAGAAAAAAGAGCTATATGTTGCCAGTGATAACTCCATGTCCGTTAATTCTGAACTTCTAACAGAGTGGGCACTATAGGGTCTTCTTATTCATAAGAGAAGAAACTGACATATAGGTCACACATCTAATTTTTCGTGGTTTTGATTTTTCTGTTGTGATGAAGAATACAGTTAAAGATATGAGCTGCATTGAATGCTCAATTTTTCTTTGAATTACTGTATTCTACACAAGTTTGTACATTGACTGTTTACAAATCATGAGCTACTGCACTTTACCTACCATTAAATCTTCGCAGCAAATAAAAAGAGTGTCAGCCTAATTTCTCTGGTATACTTTACTAACTTGGTGGCGAACTCAAAGTTGCTTTGCTGTCATGTTTGTGTTCATCTTCAGGAACTAGATGACATCAGTAGAAGAGTCTCTGCTGAAAGATATGACAAAAGAGTCCTGTCACTACAACCTTATTTTGGTCCTAATGCACACAAAACAATGCTTACTGAATGGTTTGTAATCAATCAAGAATATGAGGATGCTAGGTGTTTAAGATGTTTGAATTTCCCTTCGGAGTGGACCTGGGATAGTTCTGACAGAGTATGGACTAGAAGGCGGAGGAAACAAAAATTAGACGATCGAATTGGCTGTATCTACCATGTAGGTCTGGCGAGCTTTTTTCCCTTCGGATGTGAGGTGATATAATGGCGTCCTTCGGATGTTACTCATTTTCATTTACCGCATCTCTTTATGACAATTCTGTTGCACTATGATATTACAAGTGGCCCTGCTCTATTTGACAAGTATTGGCCTGTTCATAAAAAATGGTTTGTTTGATTAATTTCTTTGGATGGTCTCTTTACACGACTTTCAGATTGAGCCCGTTTGTACCTGTCAATCTTATAGACATATATGTGGCTGGCTACACCTATCCATCTACTACCACAGTTACTGTCTTACTATCTGTATTAGCCAAATTGTTCCAGGTCCTTCTAACTGTTTCATAGATATCTTCTATGAACCAGAGCACACTGTTCTGCGCTGCAAGCAAGTGCCACTGATGCTACAATAGATCAAAGGTACTGGTTTTTCAGATCTTTGGCTACATATATTGGCTAACCATGGATCCAGTTTATTTGTTTACTTTATTTCGTTCTGAGCTTACAAACTGACGGCCACGGATCTTCTTTCCTTTTGCATTTTCTTGCATCTTTCTTTATACCTCTTCTTCTTTTTCCAAGCCATCAGCTGCAAATAGTTGACTGATACGGATGCTGAACATCTTTCGTTTTCTTTATTTTCCACGCAGTTCTGAAATTGTGAGCAGTCATATACAGTCTTTGGATCAGATAACAAAGGCAGCACACATAATTACAAGGTAATAGAAAGCTCTTGGCTTTGTCTTTCTCTGTTCCTTTCTTCTTGTGACAATATCATCCATGTCATGATCCTAACTTGACCAAACTATACTGTACTAATGATCATATAGGCCTAAAAGCGCTATAGATATACTTCGACAAATTTTCTCATACATATTCTATGAGTGCTTTCAGCACATTTTGCAGTCCTGTCAAATATTTCTGTTGTTGACCAGAGATACCAATTTATATTGTTTTGAATAAATTTTCTTTATGCATCCATACTGTTTTCATACATATTATGCAGTCCACCTTAGGTACATTCTAGCCCTTTTCTTCTTTTGTGTATATAATTTGAAAACTGTCGGCAATCATGTAAACTATTTGGACCAAGTAGCAGCAATGACTAAAACAAGAGTGAGACAGCAAAAAAAAAAAAGATCCCTTTCTCACGTTATTGTCTATGCTATACTTTCCATCTCTGCTGATTATCTACACACTTATCACATATTGTGCAGTTTGCCTTAGTTACACGCTGGTCCTTCTCTTCTTTTGCTTATACGATTTGAGAACTGTCAGCAATCATATAGACTCTTTAAATTAAATACTAAATCAATAGTGAGGCAGCAATAAAAAAAATCCCTTCTCATGTATATTGGCCATCATTTACACATTCTACTTTAATTGCGAATAAATGTTCTCCTAAATACTTTTTTTGTTCTCTACATCGATATGATTCCATACGACTGTGTCCTTTTTCTTAAAAAATCATTTTCTTTACACTGCCAGTCATTCATACTTATTTGCTATGAAATTCCCCAGGACCATAGTGGAACCCAATAATGGCTTCCACAAGAATGTATTCATGGGCCATGCTCATCAGCATACAAGACTGTGCAATGTGGCATTATCCATTTATCATGGAGCTGCTTTCTCTAATCTTCAGGCAAGCACCTGAAGCAATTATTGCTGTCATAAACGAGAGATTCGACACATAGGTAGATCCACTCATACACAAAATGTATGACTGAAGAAAAAGTGATTCTCTCTATTCCCGACCATTTTATTTTTCTTAGTTTTATTTGCTTCTGTTCTTAAGTTCCTAAAACTGTAATGCAAGTCCTTGAGTTTTCATGTACATGAATTGATCATGTTTCTTGCTCTATTTGTACACCACCTCTCTATTTGTACACCACCTCGACATACAAGGACCAAAGAGTACAAAGACTTCTACGCAACCAGCTCGACCTCAAAACCACTGCCACCTCTTTTTTGCTTGGAATAAAAAACAATATAGATGTACGCATGGGCTTCTGCATGGGCGTGGCGTGCCGCTGCGCCTTCTGCCTGCTAGTTGCTATTGCAGGTGCTGAAGCCATTGGAACTTAATTTCGTACAAGTCACATTCTCTGACGATTGCCATTGAGTAGAGAAATGTATGAAGGTTAAAGCTTAGTTTCGAAGCTGAGCTTAACATTTTTTCAACACATAAGCTATTTGCAAGTTGCCTGAATTTTGAATTTGGGTCAGTCAATTTTCTGGCCGTTGGTTTTTGCTCTGATATTCGCGCTGCAATTTTTTTTGGTCAGTACTGTTTGTTGTGCTGGGCTTGTTTTTTTGACTGACCCCATATTTGGGTCAGTTGATTTGCTACTGGGCCGAAGCCCATTACTGTGTGATCCAGGCCTCCTCTCCCCCTTCGTTTGTTTTATGTTTTTTCTGGTTTTATGTGTGTTGCTTTTTTTTCTTTGTTAGTTGTTTTTTTATTTTTATTTTATGGCTGTTTTTGGGATGTTGGATGAGTGTAAACGTATACACACAAATACTTGACAATATGTGTGAAAAGTACACTATTACTCCCTCTATAAACTAATATAAGATCTTTTAGATTGTGATCTAAAAGATCTTATATTAGTTTTCAGAGGGAGTATATGACTATTGTTTGCATAGTACAAAAAGTGCAATTTTAGAGTGGAGTTGTGTTTAAGTTTTTTTAAACATTTTTGTTATCTTTCTTCTTTAAATGGTAACACTCTACTGATTCATTGTTTCTTATTTTAAATTTTTTTAGTTATTATTTATTTTCTTTCTTCTTCAAGGGTAAAATCAACGCCACTAATTCATTCCTACTTAGGACTTGTTTTTGCTAAAGTTTCACTGTTATATGTTTATTCTTGCATATTTCAGGAAAACGTATTTTTGTGAATATTGTGTGCAAATTTTGTCATTGGTTGTTTTAATTTTTTAACTTTCTTTCTTTTTAAATAAAGGGTAATACCGATGCCACTAATTTATTCTTCCATAGAAAACATCTTTATTTTGATTTTGTTTAAGTTTTTATTTTATTTCTTTCTTCTTTAAGGGTAATACCAATGCCACTAATTCATTCCTTTTTTGGATTTTTTGGGTGAAATTTCACTATTATATGCTTATTCTTGCATATTATTAGAAAGTGCATTTTTATGACAATTGTGTGCAATTTATTTATTCTTTTTCTTTCTTCTTAAAGGGGTATGTCAATTGCACTATCATTCTTTCTTTGAATCCTTCATTATTATGATATTGTTTTATTTTTTTATTTTTTTTCTTAAAGGTAATATCAAAGCCACTAATTCATTCCTTTATTGGAAACTTTATTTTTTTAATGAAAATTACACTGTCATATGCTTGTTCTTGCATATTACAAAAAACCGCACTTTCTATGTAAATTATGTGCAAATTTTGACATTATTTGGTTTATGAAAATTTATCTTTTTTTTCTTTATGGGTAATATCAAAGCCACTAATTCAATACTTCTTAGGAAACATCCTTTTGCAAAAATAATCTAATATTATATGTTTATTCTTACATATTATAAAAATGATGTAATCTCTGTGTAAATTGTGTGTAAAGTTTTCCATTATTTATTTTAGTTTTGTTTTTCTTAAAGGGAAATATCAATGCGCTAATTCATTCTTTATAGAAGTATTTTTATTTTGTTTTAGTGGCACTAGTTCATTGGACTGGAAATACAAAGGGATGGATAAACGAGCTGGCTCACATGAAGTAGTTTGGTTCTTTAAATCTACTGAAATGTGGTCTGGCTATGCTTTAATCTACTCTGAGCGAGCTAACATGCATTCCCTGCGCACAACATGCAACATGGGAATGCGCGCAATTTGCAACATGCACGCACTCCGGTAGCTCGCGGAGCCAAACGCCTGGGCCGCGGATGTTGACCGAAAAAAGTGACTGACCGAGATTGTAAATTCAGGCACCTGACTCCTAGCTACGCCTTTTTTCTTTTTGGAAAAAGTCTGAAAAAAACCTTAACTTCGTAGTCGAGGTTTGAAATGAACCCTGAACTCCAAATACTTGAAATCAACACCCTGTCTTATCAAATTTCGGTTTATCCCGACCCTTCTTGGCTGAGAAGTCGTTTGTCTCGACCGGGATTGCACACGTGGCAGAGAGAGGAGGGAATCACAGCCAGCCAGTCTAATCGTGGTGATGATTTGTACAAACATTGCTGGTCTTTTACGAACAAGCACACAATGCCACTTCTTTGCTTGCTGGTCTGTACGTGGTGATGATTTGTTCTACATTTCTACAGAAGGCATGAACCCTTTATTAGCATGTGAACTTGAGAGGCTAAGAGCTGCTGAACTACTCTCTTATTAATTGTATTACCATGTTGAGTCGTTGGCGGATTCGAATTTGTTCGGTCATTTTGGTCCGCTTCCGATCAGAGTCCGTACCGTGTTCGAATCTGCATAATCCGGTATTCGAATCCACATAATCCGATGTTTGAATCCGTATCCGACCCGCTTCCGAATCCGAAAATAAATATGGATTCGGATATGGTATGGGCATTATCCGTCTGAATCCGAACCGGTTTCGCTCTTAGACATGTGGGACCTACCCTATCGGCTGTTAGAAACCCAACTACGCTCTTAGACATGTGGGACCTACCCTATCGGCTGTTAGAAACCCAACTACGCACCGCGTTAGATGATTGGCTCTGGTTGGTTCTTGGTCGAAAAGGTTGTGGTTTTTAGCTACGTTACATGATACGGGGATACAGATACGGAAATACAGGAAAACGACATTTTCCAAAAATGAACTCACAGGGATACGACAAGAATATGTATAGAGGGTGAATAAAATAGTTCAACAGTGCATTACAAACTAATTTAATAATAAGTTGGAATATAAATAGTAAAAAATGCACTAGATGGTGACAGAAAGTTGATCAGACACAAGTAATCCACCGAAACAGGAGATATAGCAGTCTAGCAGAAGATGAACTATACACAAGATTGAGAATTTTTACACCACTACAGATTGACGATGAAATATGGTGAAACATGCACGTTCCTTTACACAGCTACGTACTTGGCTTAGCTACCTAGCAACAATGAAGCTTGCGTGCAGAAATAGCTAGCACGCTTTCCTACTGCAAAACTGTTCGGTTTTATCCTAATCTCTATCACGTGTGCAATTTCGGTGGAGACAAACGCCTTTCCAGTCAAAAAGGGCCAGGATTAGATAAGACAGCGTGTACAATCCCGGTGGAGACAAACGCCTGCTCAGCCAAAAAGGGCCAGGATTAGATAAGACAGGGTGCTGATTTAAGGGATTTGGCTACGAAATCAAGGTTTTTTTCAGACTTTTTCTTTTCTTTCTTAAGATGCTCTTCCTTATCCCCTCTTTTCACACGAGTGGGATTGTAAATTCAGGCACCTGACTCCTAGCTACGCCATTTTTCTTTAAAATGCTCTCTCTTATCCTTTCTTTTCACATGAGAGATGAGAGTATATAATAGGCCATTTTTCTTTAAAATGCTCTCTCTTATCCTTTCTTTTCACATGAGAGATGAGAGTATATAATAGACATGAGCCGTTGATCTCATTAATGAGTATTAGTGGTCTGATTAACTACTATAATCTTACTACCTTATATGTAAAAAAAGGTAGGAGGGAGCATGTTAAAATTTGACTTTATAAAAACCTTTGACAAAGGAAAAATTGACATTTTTGTGTGCATTGATTTGATTTATGAGAAGGCAAACCTAACACCATGCGCGCACCAACAGCTGCATGCTCGTGACTCGAGAGAGAATACAACAGTACATGTCGGTGCTCCGTATGGGAAAAGGTAGACCGTACTCCACTGCAACATGTATATATGTACACACTGACACCGTATGCAAAAGCTACGCAGCAAGCACCCACAGACGGACTACGCGAGCTAGGCGGTGCTACCATCGGGCGAGACAGGGGGCAGCGGCACGTCCGGTGGCGGGGTCGTGTCCGGCACTCCGCCGGGTAGCCCACCGTCATCCTCCTCCGACGGCGGTGTGCCGGTTATCTTCTCCTTGGGCGTCGGCGTGGGAGGTCCCACGGGGTCCGCCTCCCCGAGCCTCGGCGGTGTCTGCCGCGGCGCATCCTCGGGCAAAGGCGCCGCCCCGGGCGGCGGGTTGGCGACTATCGATGCCTGCCGCCTCGCTGAGGAAGCGACGAGCGCGCGCGGTGTCGCACTTGTGGCCGGAGCAGCGGGGCGCTGCCGGAGGAGGAGGGTCTGGCGGCTGCGAGTGGCGCCTCTGGCGGCTCTGAGGTAGCCGGAGGAAGCCATCTATCGATTGTTGTTGGTTAGCTGAGGTGCTTGCCTGCCTGAGCTTGCTTTGTGCCGCTTGCTTTGCTTTGCTGTTTCGCACGCATGCAGACGAGTGTGGTTGGTGATTTAATAGGGCAGCTTGTACCAATAGGATGCGACACGTGTGGCATACGTGGCAGAAGGCTGCCGCCTGCGTGGCCGGCCTTACTGTAGGACACCGCAAGCATCTGATGTTAGCTATTTGTGCCTTTGGCGGCGTGGCTGTGTTGCGTGGAGTCTGTTGGAACAAGGAACGTCTCCAATGCGGACCCTTTGGACCACGTGGTTCGAACGTGTTTTGCCATCCAATATAGTTCAATATCGGTTTGACGATCGAGTCAGACTCATTTTTCCCACAAACCCGAGACAAATTGGGGATTGCGGGCAACCGGACTGCTGCCACGCTCGTTTCTGACTCCCCTGCCCCATCCAAAAAAACCTCCCGCCTCTCCTGCACTTTCCATCCAACGCCCATGCCGCTTGCTGCGTCACATTCATGCAGGTCCAGAGCATGCAGCGGTCGGCATTTATGTCGAATGACGTGACCGGACGTGAGGGAGGCGCTGACGGATGCGACCTCTCGGGCATCGCCGTTTCAATGCGGACGCCGCGTCTCGAGAAACCAACTCCGGCCGCTGCGCCGCATTGAAGGGTGCTGACCAGCCCTTCGCATGGCCTAGCCGTGGCTATTTAAGCCGTGTGTTGGCGATGCACACATCCGCATTGCTTTTAATCCAACTCCGAGCCCGTCCTCCTCCTCGAGTCCTTCCACCTCACCGCTTTCAATCCAACTCCGGCGATGCCAAAGTTCTGGTTCTCCGCGTCGGCAGGTGGAGGCGGCGGCAGCTCTTCGTCAGGCGGATCATTGCGTCGCCACCGTCGCTCCCCAGGACCCTCGACATCCACGGCGGGCAGCTCCTCCAGCAAGGAGGAGATCGTCATATCCTCCAGCGACGAGGACGATCAGGCGCTGCCGCCGTCACAGCAGCCACGCCTCCTCTTGGAGGCCGCAATGACGGACGAAGAATTCGTCCATCAGATGGAGATCGTGACGGAGCGATCGCTCCGTCATATGGCCCGGCGCCACCCTCGCCACCGCATGCGGTCAAGGAGGAGCCGCCGTCCCCGCCGTGCTACCGCGGGAAGACGGAGCCTGCGTCCCCTCTCCGACGGGTGAAGGAGGAGCCCGCGTCCCCACCCCCCGCACAACCACGGTGACGTCCAGATCGGGCGCCACGTCAAGGAGGAGCCGTAGTCCCCGCTGTGCAACCACGACAGCGGCGGCCAGATCGGGCGCTGCGTGAAGGAGGAGCCGGCCTCGTCGCTGGAGGCCAGCCGCTACGCCCATATTGACGGGCATGCGTCACCACCCGTCGCAAACCGCCGCGGACAGTTCGTCAAGGAGGAGCTGCCGGCCGCGATCATCAAGGCACGAGGCCGCATCCTCCACTACCTCGAAGGCGGCGGCGGCGGTCCCTCGGGCTCGAGTGTTGGGGAACGTTGCATGGGAAACAAAAAATTTCCTACGCACACACAAGATCTATCCATGGTGATGAGCATCTACGAGAGGGAGAGTGAATCTACATACCCTTGTAGATCGCTAAGCGGAAGCGTTAAGAAACGCGGTTGATGTAGTCGAACGTCTCCGCGATCCAAATCGCAAGTCGTCCCTCGATCCGATCACGAACTAGTGCCGAACGGACGGCACCTCCGCGTTCAACACACGTACGGCATGACGCCTTCACCTCCTCGATCCAGCGAGCGATGATGAAGTAGTAGATGAGTTCCGGCAGCACGACGGCGTGGTGATGTTGGTGAGGAACAATCTCTGCAGGGCTTCGCCAAGCACTACGGAGATTATGACGGGAGAACTAGAGGGTTAGGGTTGCCGACACACGGCTTGGGAAATCTTAATGTGTCTCGTGTGCTAGCCCTGCCCCTCTATTTATATGTTGAGCCTTGGGGTCTAAACTTGGAGTAAAAGCCTCCTCCAGGTCGGTTTTGCCCGCACAAGGTCGGTTTGGCCCGCAGGGAAAGAGTCCAACTCGGATCCCTGCAGTACCGCGCACAAGCGGTAGTACCGCTCACGAGCGGTAGTACCGCTTGAGCGGTAGTACCGCTTCACACAAGCGGTAGTACCGCTTGGGCGGTAGTACCGCTTCCAACAAGCGGTAGTACCGCTTACGCGGTAGTACTGCCTTTACCAGCGGTAGTACCGCTTAAGGCAGTAGCAAAACTTCCTTTTGCACTTTCCAATACCTCATGGGCTTTACCCCTTTGGCTCATATAAAGTGTTGCTGCACCCGAACACTTCGGTAAACACCCGGAACCCCTTCCGATGAATTCCGGAACCTTTCCGGAGATCAAAACACTATTATCACATATATTAATCTTTACCTCCGGACTCTTCCGGAGACCCTCGTCATGTCGTGGATCTTATCCGTGACTCCGAACAACCTTCGGTCACCAACACAATAACTCAACTATACTAATCGTCACCAAACGTTAAGTGTGTAGACCCTGCGGGTTCGAGAACTATGTAGACATGACCAAGACACCTCTACGATCAATAACCAATAGCGGGACCTGGATGCCCATATTGGCTCCTACATATTCTACGAAGATCTTTATCGGTCGAACCTCTATGTCAAGGATTCAGTTAATCCCGTATGTTGTTCCCTTTGTTCTTCGGTATGTTACTTGCCCGAGATTCGATCGTCGGTATCTCTATACCTAGTTCAATCTCGTTACCGGCAAGTATCTTTACTCGTTCCGTAATACAAGATCTCGTGGCTAACACTTTAGTCACATTGCTTGCAAGGCTCATTGTGATGTTGTATTACCGAGTGGGCCCTGAGATACCTCTCTGTCATACGGAGTAACAAATCCCAGTCTTGATCCATGCCAACCCAACAGACACCCTCGGAGATACCTGTAGAGCACCTTTATAGTCACCCAGTTACGTTGCGACGTTTGATACACACAAGGTACTCCTCCGATGTCAGGGAGTTGCATGATCTCATGGTCATAGGAACAGATACTTGACATGCAGAAAACAATAGCAATAAATTGACACGATCATATGCTATGTTCGTAGTTTGGGTCTTGTCCATCACATCATTCTCCTAATGATGTGATCCCGTTATCAAATGACATCTCATGTCAATGGCTAGGAAACCTTAACCATCTTTGATCAACGAGCTAGTCAACTAGAGGCTTACTAGGGACACAGTGTTGTCTATGTACCCACACATGTATTTGAGTTTCAATCAATACAATTATAGCATGGATAATAAACGATTATCATGAACAAGGAAATATAATAATAACCAATTTATTATTGCCTCTAGGGCATATTTCCAACAGTCTCCCACTTGCACTAGAGTCAATAATCTAGTTCACATCACTATGTGATTTTCATTGTAATGAATCGAACACCCATGCAGTTCTGGTGTTGTTCATGTTTAGCCCTTGGAAGAGGTTTAGTCATCGGATCTGCAACATTCAGATCCGTGTGTACTTTGCAAATATTTATGTCGTTCTCCTTGATGTAATCGCGGATGGAATTGAAACGTCGCTTTATGTGTCTGGTCCTCTTGTGAAATCTTGGTTCCTTGGCTAGAGCAATGGCACCAGTATTATCACAAAACAGAGTCATTGGGTTAAGCGCACTAGGCACTACTCCAAGATCTGTCATGAACTCCTTCATCCAGACACCTTCCTTCGCCGCCTCCGAGGCAGCGATGTACTCCGCTTCGCATGTAGAATCAGCTACCACGCTTTGCTTGGAACTGCACCAGCTAACCGCACCCCCATTAAGAATAAATACGTATCCGGTTTGCGACTTAGAGTCATCCGGATCAGTGTCAAAGCTTGCATCGACGTAACCTTTTACGACGAGCTCTTGATCACCTCCATAAACGAGAAACATGTCCTTAGTCCTTTTCAGGTACTTCAGGATATTCTTGACCGCCGTCCAGTGTTCCATTCCTGGATCACTTTGAAACCTTCCGACCATACTTATGGCAAGGCTGACATCGGGTCTTGTGCACAGCATTGCATACAAGATAGAGCCTATGGCTGAAGCATAGGGGATGACACTCATCTTTTCTCTATCTTCTGCAGTCACTGGGCATTGAGTCTTTACTCAACTTCACACCTTGCAATACAGGCAAGAACCCCTTCTTGGACTGATCCATTTTGAACTTCTTCAAAACTTTGTCAAGGTATGTGCTTTGTGAAAGTCCTATTAAGCGTCTCGATCTATCTCTATAGATCTTGATGCCTAATATGAAAGCAGCTTCTCCTAGGTCCTTCATTGAAAAACTCTTGTTCAAATATTCCTTCACGCTTTCCAACATTTCTATATTGTTTCCAATCAGTAATATGGCATCCACATATAATATTAGAAACGCTATAGAGCTCCCACTCACTTTCTTGTAAATACAAGCTTCTCCGTAAACTTGTATAAACTCGAACGCTTTGATCACCTCATCAAAGCGAAGATTCCAACTCCGAGATGCTTGCACCAGTCCATAAATGGATCGCTGGAGTTTGCAACTTTGTCAGCATTCTCTGGATCGACAAAACCTTCTGGTTGCATCATATACAACTCTTCCTTAAGGAAACCGTTAAGGAACGCTGTTTTGACATCCATCTGCCAAATTTCATAATCGAAAAAGGCAGCTATTGCTAACATGATTCTGACGGACTTAAGCATCACTACGGGTGAGAAGGTCTCATCGTAGTCAACTCCTTGAACTTATGAAAAACCCTTTGCCACAAGTCGAGCTTTATAGACGGTGACATTACCGTCCGCGTCCGTCTTCCTCTTAAAGATCCATTTGTTCTAAATGGCCTTACGCCCTTCAGGTAATACTTCCAAAGTCCATACTTTGTTTTCATACATGGATCCCATCTCGGATTTCATGGCCTCTAACCACTTCTCGGAATCCGGGCCCATCATCGCTTCTCCATAGCTCGTAGGTTCATCGTTGTCCAACAACATGACCTCTAAGACAGGGTTGCCGTACCACTCAGGAGCAGTACGCGTCCTTGTCGACCTACGAGGCTCGATAGCAACTTGATCCAAAGCTTCATGATCATCATCATTAACTTCCTCTTCAGCTGATGTAGGCTCTACAGAAACATCTTTCTGTGCTGCGCTACTTTTAGGTTGAAGTAAAGGTTCAACAACCTCATCAAGTTCTATCTTCCTCCCACTCAATTCTTTCGAGAGAAACTCTTTCTCAAGAAATGTTCCGTTTTTAGTGACAAACACTTTGCCTTCGGATCTGAGGTAGAAGGTATACCCAACTGTCTCTTTTGGGTATCCTATGAAGACGCATTTTTCCGCTTTGGGTTCCAGCTTTTCAGGCTGAAGCTTTTTGACATAAGCATCACATCCCCAAACTTTAAGAAACGACAGCTTTGGCTTCTTGCCAAACCAAAGTTCATATGGCGTCGTCTCAACGGATTTCGATGGTGCCCTATTTAAAGTGAATGCAGTTGTCTCTAATGCATAACCCCAAAACGATAGTGGCAAATCGGCAAGAGACATCATAGATCGCACCATATCCAATAAGGTTCGATTACGACATTCGGACACACCATTACGCTGTGGTGTTCCAGGCGGTGTCAATTGTGAAACAATTCCACACTGTCTTAAGTGACTGCCAAACTCATAACTCAGATATTCTCCTCCTCGATCAGATCGTAGGAATTTAATCTTCTTGTTACGATGATTCTCAACTTCACTCTGAAATTGTTTGAACTTTTCAAATGTTTCAGACTTGTGTTTCATTAAGTAAATATACCCATATCTACTTAAGTCATCAGTGAAGGTGAGAAAGTAACGATAACCACCGCGCGCCTCAATACTCATCGGACCGCACACATCAGTATGTATGATTTCCAATAAGTCACTTGCCCGTTCCATTGTTCCAGAGAACGGCGTTTTAGTCATCTTGCCCATGAGGCATGGCTCACATGTGTCAAGTGATTCAAAATCAAGTGACTCCAAAAGTCCATCAGCATGGAGCTTCCTCATGCGTTTTACGCCAATATGACCTAAACGGCAGTGCCACAAGAAAGTGGTATTATCATTATCAATTCTACATCTTTTGGCATTAATGTTATGAACATGTGTATCATTACTATCGAGATTCAATAAGAATAAACCCCTCACATTGGGTGCATGACCATAAAAGATATTACTCATATAAATAGAACAACCATTATTCTCTGATTTAAATGAGTAACCGTCTCACAATAAACAAGATCCAGATATAATGTTCATGCTTAACGCAGGCACTAAATAACAATTATTCAGGTTCATCACTAATCCCGATGGTAATCGAAGAGCGAGCGTGCCGACGGCGATCACATCAACCTTGGAACCATTTCCCACGCGCATCGTCACTTCGTCCTTTGCCAGCCTCCGTCTATTCCGCAGTTCCTGTTTTGAGTTGCAAATATGAGCAACCGCACCGGTATCAAATACCCAGGCACTACAACGAGAGTTGGTAAGGTACACATCAATAACATGTATATCATATATACCTTGTTTGTTGTTGGCCGCCTTCTTGTCAGCCAAATACTTGGGGCAGTTCCGCTTCCAGTGTCCAGTTCCCTTGCAATGAAAGCACTCAATTTCTGGTTTGGGTCCAGCCTTGGGTTTCTTCATGAGAGGAGCAACTGCTTTGCCACTCTTCTTGGAGTTACCCTTCTTACCCTTGACATTTTTCTTGAAACTAGTGGTTTTATTGACCATCAACACTTGATGCTCCTTCTGAATTTTAGACTCAGCGGCTTTCAGCATCGCAAACAGCTCGGCGACTGACTTGTTCATCCCGTGCATGTTATAGTTCAACACGAAGCTCTTGTAGCTAGGTGGCAATGATTGAAGAACTCTGTCAGTGATAGCCTCTGGTGGAAGGGGCATCCCCAATTCTGCCAGACGGGTGGAGTACCCAGACATTCTGAGTACGTGATCACTGATAGACCCGTTCTCCTCCATCTTGCAAGCATAGAACTTATCGGAGATCTCATATCTCTTGATCCGGGCATTCTTCTGAAAGATAAACTTCAACTCCTGAAACATCTCATATGCTCCATGACGTTCAAAACGTCTTTGAAGTCCCGGTTCTAAGCCATACAATATTGCACATTGAACTATTGAGTAATCTTCAGAACGAGCCTGCCAGGCGTTCACAACGTCTAGAGACTCAACTGGAGCGGGTGGATCACCAAGCGGTGCATCAAGGACATAAGCCTTCTGGGAAGCCGTAAGGATAATCCTTAGATTACGGGCCCAGTCCACAAAGTTACTTCCATCATCTTTCAACTTAGCTTTCTCTAGGAACGCATTAAAATTCAGGGGTGCTACTACGCGAGCCATGATCTACAACATAAATATAGCAAAGACAACTTAGACTATTGTTCTAGATAATGAGTTTAGTTAATCATATTACTTAAAAACTCCCACTCAAATTGACATCCCTCCGGTCATTCGAGTGTAACATGATCCAAATCTACCAACTCAAGTCCGATCATCACGTGAGTTGAGGTGGTTTCAATGGTGAACATCTTCATGTTGATCATATCTACTATATGACTCATGTTCGACCTTTCGGTCTCTTGTGTTCCGAGGCCATGTCTGTACATGCTAGGCTCGTCAAGTTTAACCCGAGTGTTCCGCATGTGCAACATGGCTTACACCCGTTGTATGTGAACGTAGAGTCTATCACACCCGATCATCACGGCGTGTCTCGAAACGACGAACTTTCGCAACGGTGCACACTCGGGGAGAACACAATTTTATCTTGAAATTTAAGTGAGGGATCACCTTATAATGCTACCGTCGTCCTAAGCAAAATAAGATGCATAAAAGGATTAACATCACATGCAAATCATAAGTGACATGATATGGCCATGAACTTGTGCTTTTGATCTCCATCTTCAAAGCACCGGCATGATCTCCATCGTCACCGGCATGACACCATGATCTCCATCATCTTGATCTCCATCAACGTGTCGCCATGAGATTGTCGCGCCGACTGTTGCTTCCACGACTATAGCTAACTCATAGCGATAAAGTAAAGCAAAAACGGCGAAAATAATTAAAGACAACTCTATGGCTCCTTCCAGTTGACGTACTCATCGACATGCAAGTCGTGATATTCTATATAACACATGATCATCTCATACATCACATATATCTCATCATGTAATTGGCCATATCACATCATAACATACCCTGCAAAAACAAGTTAGACGTCCTCTAATTGTTGTTGCATATTTTACGTGGCTGCTACGGGTTTGCAAGAACCGTTCTTACCTACGCAAAACCACAACGTGGTGTAGTGATTGATTTTTGATCTTCTAAAAGAACCCTCTTCATTGAAATCGATTCAACTAAAGTGAGAGAGACAGACACCCGCTAGCCATCTTTATGCAACGAAATTACATGTCAGTTGAAGGAACCTGTCTCGCGTAAGTGTACGCGTAATGTCGGTCCGGGCCGCTTCATCTCACAATACCGCCGAATCAAGTATCAACTAGTAACGGCAAGCAATATGTATACACCCACGCCCACAACTCGTTTGTGTTCTACTCGAGATCTCATCTACGCATAGACCTAGCTCTGATACCACTGTTGGGGAACGTTGCATGAGAAACATAAATTTTCCTACGCACACACAAGATCTATCCATGGTGATGAGCATCTACGAGAGGGAGAGTGAATCTACATACCCTTGTAGATCGCTAAGCGGAAGCGTTAAGAAACGCGGTTGATGTAGTCGAACGTCTCCGCGATCCAAATCGCAAGTCGTCCCTCGATCCGATCACGAACTAGTGCCGAACGGACGGCACCTCCGCGTTCAACACACGTACGGCTTGATGACGCCTTCACCTCCTCGATCCAGCGAGCGATGATGAAGTAGTAGATGAGTTCCGGCAGCACGACGGCGTGGTGATGTTGGTGAGGAACAATCTCTGCAGGGCTTCGCCAAGCACTACGGAGATTATGACGGGAGAACTAGAGGGTTAGGGTTGCCGACACACGGCTTGGGAAATCTTAATGTGTCCCGTGTGCTAGCCCTGCCCCTCTATTTATATGTTGAGCCTTGGGGTCTAAACTTGGAGTAAAAGCCTCCTCCAGGTCGGTTTTGCCCGCACAAGGTCGGTTTGGCCCGCAGGGAAAGAGTCCAACTCGGATCCCTGCAGTACCGCGCACAAGCGGTAGTACCGCTCACGAGCGGTAGTACCGCTTCACACAAGCGGTAGTACCGCTTGGGCGGTAGTACCGCTTCCAACAAGCGGTAGTACCGCTTACGCGGTAGTACTGCCTTTACCAGCGGTAGTACCGCTTAAGGCAGTAGCAAAACTTCCTTTTGCACTTTCCAATACCTCATGGGCTTTACCCCTTTGGCTCATATAAAGTGTTGCTGCACCCGAACACTTCGGTAAACACCCGGAACCCCTTCCGGTGAATTCCGGAACCTTTCCGGAGATCAAAACACTATTATCACATATATTAATCTTTACCTCTGGACTCTTTCGGAGACCCTCGTCATGTCGTGGATCTTATCCGTGACTCCGAACAACCTTCGGTCACCAACACAATAACTCAACTATACTAATCGTCACCAAACGTTAAGTGTGTAGACCCTGCGGGTTCGAGAACTATGTAGACATGACCAAGACACCTCTACGATCAATAACCAATAGCGGGACCTGGATGCCCATATTGGCTCCTACATATTCTACGAAGATCTTTATCGGTCGAACCTCTATGTCAAGGATTCAGTTAATCCCGTATGTTGTTCCCTTTGTTCTTCGGTATGTTACTTGCTCGAGATTCGATCGTCGGTATCTCTATACCTAGTTCAATCTCGTTACCGGCAAGTATCTTTACTCGTTCCGTAATACAAGATCTCGTGGCTAACACTTTAGTCACATTGCTTGCAAGGCTCATTGTGTTGTTGTATTACCGAGTGGGCCCTGAGATACCTCTCTGTCATACGGAGTAACAAATCCCAGTCTTGATCCATGCCAACCCAACAGACACCCTCGGAGATACCTGTAGAGCACCTTTATAGTCACCCAGTTACGTTGCGACGTTTGATACACACAAGGTACTCCTCCGATGTCAGGGAGTTGCATGATCTCATGGTCATAGGAACAGATACTTGACATGCAGAAGACAATAGCAATAAACTGACACGATCATATGCTACGTTTATAGTTTGGGTCTTGTCCATCACATCATTCTCCTAATGATGTGATCCCGTTATCAAATGACATCTCATGTCAATGGCTAGGAAACCTTAACCATCTTTGATCAACGAGCTAGTCAACTAGAGGCTTACTAGGGACACAGTGTTGTCTATGTACCCACACATGTATTTGAGTTTCCAATCAATACAATTATAGCATGGATAATAAACGATTATCATGAACAAGGAAATATAATAATAACCAATTTATTATTGCCTCTATGGCATATTTCCAACATCGAGGGCCGTCATGTCCGAGGAGGAGCGGGTGGCACTACTAGAAAAACCCTATAGGCAGCCACTTAATAGTGGCAGGGGCTACGTCGACACATGCCTCGCGGACATGTACTTCCTGCGGTTTGATTACATCTTCGAGATGCATCACATGAGGCTGCTCGATTTTACGTTCGTCCGCCTTTATGCGCTCCATCTTAACTACACCATCAGGAAAGAGCAAATCTCGAAAATCGTGGTAGCGGACCCCTACTACATGTTTGAGGGCTTCTTGAGTGCCGGCACAGTGGAACTTGACGCTTCCACGAAGTACATTGAAGACTTCATGGTGGCGAATAAGGACAAGGAAATGATTCTCCTGCCTTATCATCCCTTGTAAGTCATTCACTAGCCACTATAACACATCCTTTCATACATTTTAATAATTCATTTGCACGTATGGAGGCTAATTTGAGGTATATTTATTTTGCGCAGCGAGGGGCGTGACGTCGTTATCGTTCTATACTCGCAAGTCTCCCACGCTCTCTATTTGGACTCGTCTAAAAACATGGTGAAGAAAGACTACACGCGTAAAAAGTGTTCTGGATCGTGCTCTCGTAGGCAGCAACCAACAACAAGTAGGATGGATGGATTCGGTCATCCATCACATGCTGGAGTTCAGAAGGGATCAACAAAGACTTCGCATGCCATCTACAGCCGATGCCCATATCCGCCAACGGGCCGCAACCTTAGCAGACGAACCAGATGAAAAACTCAGAGTTGACTTCTATTGCATCCAGCAGAACATTGCGACGATCATCATCAAAGATGTCGTCGAAGAGAATGGGATGTTCTACGGCGGACCACAAACGTGGGCTGACGTCCAAACTCGCATAGACCTACAACGTCAGGACATGACGCCTTTCACGAAGCTAGGTGACATCCTCCCGAATATCCCGAAGGAGACATGGAAGATGAAGTGATTGACGATGACGATGTCCGTTTAATTAGCACTTTGTGTAGGATGAAACTTTAAATTTATGTACGAGGAAACTTCGTGGTGTAAATGGTCCTCCTGAACTTGCGTAGCACTCTAGTTAATTATGTTTACTATATGATGCTTCTATTTGCTAACTCTTTCTCTTGGTGTTGCTTAAGTATATTATGTTGCATATTAACGATAAATTCGCCTGATTATGACGCATCTATGTCAGGGATATAGATACATGACGAAGAAGTGGTATGCCGTGTACAGAGGGAGGGTTCCAGGAGTGTACGACGAGTGGCCAGAGTGTCATTCCTGGGCAGCAGCCACAAAGGGTTTCAAAGTAGAAGCGAAGCGGAAGCTAGTTACGTGAGGTTCACGCTAGCAGAAGAGAGGAATCAGAACCGGCTCAAGAACTACTTCATAATCCCTTTCTTGCTCATCATGATCACTCTTCTCTTGTATGTGATTATATCATAGTTTAGATCGATGATGAAACATGTGTAAGTGACCATGTAGTTGCATGTATTCGAGACATGTAATAACTTGTATCACTATTTCGAGATGATGATGAGACATTTGTATTGGATCATTACGATAATGATGACGATGAGACATTTGTGATGATGATGATGACACATTTGCTGTCTCATATAGTTTCAATGTTGTATGTGTATATTGGTACTATATAAAAACCTGTAAAAATATTGCGTTAATACGCAGAATAAAAATAATAAAAAATAATAATAGTGACGTGGGTAAGAGTCTGGTAGTAGCGCGGGGCACACACTACCATTAGACGGAATTAACAGTAGCGTTGGGTGCCAGGCAGGTGCTACAGCTAATTAGTAGTAGCGCGGGGTGCGCCCCGCGCTACTACTAAGACAAGTAGTAGAAGCGCGGGGTTGTACCCCGCGCTACTACTATATAGTTAGCTGTAGCGCTCTAGTAGTCGCGCGGGCACCCGCGCTACTGTTACGCGTTTACTCCGCGCCACTACTACGCTTATCCCTAGTAGTGTGGCAAGGCAATAGGCGCGCTACGAGCGGCGCAACGCCGCTCCGCGTTCGTCAAGTCAGACGTGGCGCCGGAATGGGTCCACAACAACCCGGACCTCGCCGCCGCTTGGGCCCTTGACCGCTCCGTCACCACCGTGGAGACGGCCGCCGCCGCCTTCGGTGAGCTCGCCAAGATCGACGAGGAGTGGTCGCTTAGGGATTCCTCCGCCAACGCCGTTAGGGGCAAGGTCGCCACCAGGGCTCCGCGTGCGCCGTCGGCATTGGCCGCGGCAGCCCTCTGCACCACGTAGGAAGAAGTGGAGCGGCTCCTCCGCGAGCTCCAGGCTGCAGCCGGACAAGGCTGTTGTGGGCTACCGGGGCCCTACCACCACTCCAACAACGACGACGACGACACAGACGGCGACAACGGTGCGGCCGGGCAGGGCGGCCACACTTACGAAGTGATCGTTCGGTACAAGTTAGAGGTTTTTAGTTTTCAGTTCAAACGGCTGAAATATCGGTCATTTGTGTAAATTATCTGCGAACTAGAATGAAATCTGACATGTTTGCATGACTTTTGTCCTGTTATTTTTAATCTTATTTGAAATGTATGTAGATAGCATTTGATGGACGGCTCCCGTATTCGTGTCCGAGGACTGGTCTCCTCCAGTCTACGAACGGATGCGGTGTCTGTTTTGCGGGTCAGCGTTGCAGATGCGAAAGAAAGTTCTACAATGCAGAGTTCAGGACCCTAGTCTGGTCCGGACAGAAGCCACACAACGCTGCTGTCTACTAACATGCTTGACTATAAACTCTCTTCCTTCCTGAAGCAGAGTTTTGATTTCTGGCATCATCATTGCGTCAAGGCAGTCGGACTGCACGGTAATCGGCAGGGGTGACCATTGGATATCAAGGCTGAGACCTTTCATACATGCAGCCAACTCAGACTCAAGAGGTGATGCGCAATGTCGCAGCTCACGGCATGAAGAAAAAATGGGTGCACCTATATCATCCCTGCCCCTGCATTGTTCTCTCTCTCTCTGTGTAGGATCCCATTGTTAGAGTCTGGCATGAAATGGGGCCTTCTTAGGCGTCTCGATTTTCAGCCGTCCGATTAGCTGTCCAAAAGACTTCTGGCCGTCCGATCATTAGATGAAACGATCCTGGCCATTGGATGAGAGTTGATATGACTAGCAATGAATAGTGCCCGCCGATTTTCACACGCCCTGCCTTCCTGTCTCTCCATGACACACGGGACCCAGGCGGGGTGGGCCGCCACTGTCATTGCCTTTGGGTGTGAGTGTGCCCCGTGAAGCCGTGGATATGCGCGTGCGGCGTACCACCGCACTGCAAATTTGGGTGGCCGCCGAGGGTAGTTCCTAGATTTCACTCCAGGGCACTTGTGTGGCTTCGCGTGGCTGGCTGGGCTGCGTGTAAGGAGAAGATGTCGCTCGATTGGGCGAAACCCTAGCCGCCATCCCTGTCGCGCCCCTCTCCTTCCTCTCCTACTGCCGAGGTCGCCGCCGCCGCTCCTCACCCCGTCCCCCTCGCGCCTCCACCCACGCCTCCTTCCCTGGACACGGCGAGCCTGAGCGGCGGCGCGAGAAGCAAGGCTAGCAACTAGGCGCTGCCGGACAAGGGGCGCTGCCGGACAAGATGCATAGCCGAAGCCAGTGTGTTACCACGGTTTCAATTGTTACGTGTGGAGCTAGGATATTAAGTTGATCTCGAGTTTCAGTTGTTGCATGTTTAGTTAGGATATTTAGTTGACTCGTGCTGAATCGGGTTCGGCCCAATTACAAGACAAGAGCAGACGAGAGGTGTTTCTAAAACAGGAAAGGACGATGGAGGGAAGGAGAGTAGGACGGTGTCGCCCGCAGACGCGGCTACCGTCCATTCTGCGACTATTTCCCCCTCGCTCTTCCTCTATCTGTCCATCTCTCTTTCTCTTCCTCTCGCTCATTGATTTTCTGTCTAATTGACCATGAACAGCGAATTCTGAAATGCACAAGCAAATAGATAGAGACTGTTGTGCAAATACGATTCGCTATATGCTGCTGCGCTTGGTATAGGAGAAAATCGGGTTGCCAATATTAATTTCCTGCTAATTGATACACACATCATTACAGAAGCTATACGAATTGTATGGATAGATTAAGATCCAGTGAACATGTACAAATTTGGTTCTGCTGTACCCTCCAGTTTTGGTTGTTAATGTGATTGCTTGGTATTTAAACTATTACTGATCTTGCTAGGTCCATGCTAATAACAATCCTCTTGCAATTAAATTTGACTTTTACCAGGGCTCAAGTGATAGGCACATTATGAAAGGGGCGAGAGTCGACAACTCAATCTACATCAGTTACGACGAAGGTACATTTTTTCGATAAAGACGACAAATGTACATATGTATACATTGAGTAGCAAACTCCGTTACCTCTGAATTATATTCATGATACTGTATTTGACACGCTGGTTGGTTTGGCTATTCAGGTAGACGCCCAAGGGTTAAGACTGTGCAGTGAACCATGCCTTTGTGAAAGGAGGACCAAGACAAGAGGTAGCACACTGACATGGCGTAGGAGTATGTGGCGTATCTTTGATTATAACAACTTATAGTAATCATTGGACTTTATTATCAATAATCATCAGAAAATAGTAATGTATATATCATGTCTGATTTTCACCCTCCCTCCGTTTGGATTGGCTATTGGCAATATAGTCTGTAGATCAATGAAGTAAACAACCTGAACATATAAACTGCTGCTTATTGTCTATGTATCGATGCAATGCTTCTGATATAAACGTAATATATTAGATTGATAAACACAACTACATTATGCTATTTTTATATATTTGCAATGTTTCAATGACTGTATTACCGGGTTGGATATGATTATACCCGGCAGCACCGCTGCCGGGTGCGGCAAGCCGCACTTCCTACCTAGTCCATCAGTATTCAAGGTAGCCCAGCCAGAGTGAGGAGGCTTCCAACACATCGGCATTGCTCTGGTTTGGCTGACATCTTGCCCTTCACCTAACCAGCATCAGGGTGGTTCGTGATGAAGAACAACGAACCCGTTCTGCACATGCCAGCATCGCCAAATTGTCATGAGGTTATTTAGACGTTCCTCCTTCAAGAGATTGGCGATGGCATGGAGGCGCCAATCTGGGCCGGTGTGCACCAGCTGCTGCACCATGGCTTGCCACAGTGTCACCGTGCGCGGACATCTGCGAAGGACATGAAATGTGTTCTTCAACTCGGTCGCACGGACATGGCATCCTCTATAACACTATACAACCTATTTTTATGAGCCTGCATTTAATTGAGGATAGCAATTTCGATTGGGCATTCAATTTTGACCAAGTCACCACCTTGGCCTGGGGGGCACATACTATTTTGTGGGGCCGTGGTGTAAGTGGGCCGGTGGTGTGGCCCGTGCGTGTTAGTTGTGGGTTTGATGGTCGTTTCCTCTGGTCAATGACGTCGTGGGCATGGTGGTTGCGGGTTTCTTTGTTGGCCGCGTGTCGATTGGGGCGTCTCGTGATGGGCGACGGCTGTGGGGCGAGCGTTCCGCCTGTTATGCGCTTCCGTCCTCGCTGCTGCTGCAGGTGGTCGGGCCCGGGTGGTGATGCTCCTGGTTGCCCGTCTGCATGGGCGCCGCCGCTGTGGGGGGTCGATTCGGCGGCCTCTTTGTGGGTCGTGATACGTCCATTTTGCATCATGTTTTCCTACTATTATTTATTATGTTTTTGATCATTATTCCACTTTATGATACAATTCTTATGCCTTTTCTCTCTTATTTTGCAAGTTTCACATGAAGAGGGAGATTGCCGGCAGCTGGAATTCTGGACCGGAAAGGGGTGAATCAGAGATAGCTATTTTGCACAACTCCAAATGACCTGAAAATTTACGGAGAATTATTTTGGAATATATAAAAAATACTGGCGAAATAATTACCAGAAGGGGGCCCACCAGGAAGCCACAAGCCTGAGGGGCGCGCCCCCCGAGCTTGTGGGGCCCCTGACAGGCCTCCGGCCCCCTTCTTCTGCTATATGAAGCCATTTGCCCTAGAAAAAATAAAGAGCATACTTTCGCGACGAAGCACCGCCGTCTCGAGGCGGAACCTGGGCAGGAGCACTTTTGCTCTCCGGCGGAGCGATTCCGCCGGGGAAACTTCCCTCCAGGAGGGGGAAATCGAAGCCATCGACATCACCAACGATCCTCTCATCGTGGGAGGACCAATCTTCATCAACATCTTCACCAGTACCATCTCATCTAAAACCCTAGTTCATCTCTTGTATTCAATCTTTGTCACAAAACCTCATATTGGTACCTGTGGGTTGCTAGTAGTGTTGATTACATCTCGTAGTTGATGCTAGTTGGTTTATTTGGTGGAAGATTATATGTTCAGATCCTTAATGATATTGAATACCCCTCTGATTTTGAACATGAATATGATTTGTGAGTAGTTACTTTTGTTCTTGAGGACATGGGAGAAGTCTTGTCATAAGTAATCATGTGAATTTGGTATTCGTTCGATATTTTGATGATATGTATGTTGTTGCTTCCTTTAGTGGTGTCGTGTGAACGTCGACTACATGACACTTCACCATCTTTGGGCCTAAGGGAAGGCATTGTGGAGTAGTAATTAGATGATGGGTTGCTAGAGTGACAGAAGCTTAAACCCTAGTTTATACGCTATTCCGTAAGGGGCTGATTTGGATCCATATGTTTCATGCTATGGTTAGATTTATCTTAATTCTTCCTTCGTAGTTGCGGATGCTTGCAAGAGGGGGTAATCATAAGTGGGAGGCTTGTTCAAGTAAGAACAGCACCCAAGCACCGGTCCACCCACATATCAAATTATCAAAGTAGCGAACGCAAATCAAACAAACATGATGAAAGTGACTAGATGAAATTCCCATGTGTCCTCGAGAACGCTTTGCTTATTATACGAGTTCGTTCCGGCTTGTCCTTTGCTATAAAAAGGATTGGGCCACCTTGCTGCACCTTTGTTACCGTTACTACTTGTTACTTTTTATGAATTACCTTGCTATCAAACTATCTGTCACCTACAATTTCAGTGCTTGCAGAGAATACCTTGCTGAAAACCGCTTGTCATTTCCTTCTGCTCCTCGTTGGGTTCGACACTCTTACTTATCGAAAGGACTACGATTGATCCCCTATACTTGTGGGTCATCATGACTCTTTTCTGGCGCCGTTGCCAGGGAGTGAAGCACCTTTGGTGAGTGGAATTTGGTAAGGAAACATTTATATTACGTGCTGAAATTTGCTACCACTTGTCACTATGGAAAGTAATCCTTTGAGGGGTTTGTTCGGGGTATCTTCACCTCAACCGGAAGCATTAGGAGTTGCCCATCAACCTACAGAACCTACTGAAAATATTTACTATGAAATTCCTTCGGGTATGATAGAGAAACTGCTAGCTAATTGTTATGCAGGAGATGGAACGGTGCATCCTAATATGCACTTGATATATTTAGATGAAATTTGTGGATTGTTTAAGCTTGCAGGTCTATCCGGAGATGAAGTTAAGAGGAAGGTATTCCCTTTATCTGTCGAGGGAAAGGCATTGACATGGTATAGGCTATGTGATGACACTGAAACATGGGATTGGAACCGGTTGAAGCTGGAATTTCACCAGAAATTTTATCCTATGCATTTGGTTCATCGTGATCGGAATTATATATATAATTTTTGGCCTCGTGAAGAAGAAAGTATCGCTCAAGCTTAGGGGAGGCTTAAGTATATGTTGCATACATGCCCCAATCATGAGCTCTCAAGAGAAATAATTATTCAAAACTTTTATGCTCGGCTTTCTCATGATGATCGATCCATGCTCGATACTTCTTCTCGTGGGTCCTTTATGAAGAGGACTATTGAATTCAAATGGGATCTTCTGGAAAGAATTAAACGCAACTCTGAAGATTGGGAAATCGACAAAGGTAAAGAGTCAGGTATAAATCTTGAGTTTGATTGTGTTAAATCTTTTATGGAAACTGATGCTTTTCATAAGTTTAGTACTAAATATGGACTTGACTCTAAGACAGTAGCTACATTTTGTGAATCTTTTGCTGCTCATGTTGATCTCCCTAAGGAGAAATGGTTTAAATATCATCCACCTATTGAATTAAAGGAAGAACCTATTAGTGTTAAAGAAGAAACAATTGTTTACAATATTGATCCAGTTGTGCCTACCGCTTATATTGAGAAACCACCTTTCCCTGTTAGGATTAAGGAACATGCTAAAGCTTCAACCGTGGTTAATAAAAGTAATATAAGAACACCTAGACCTTCTGAGCAAATTAAAGTTGAACCTAAAATTGCAATGGTTAAAGATCTTTTGGTTGATAATATTGATGGGCATGTTATTTACTTTTGCGAAGAGGCTGCTAGAATTGCTAAACCTGTTAGGAATGAACAAGATATGCTAGATAAGAATAAGCCCGTGGTTGGTATGCCTGTTGTTTCTGTTAAAATTGGAGATCATTGCTATCATGGCTTATGTGATATGGGTGCTAGTGTGAGTGCTATTCCGTTTTCTTTATATCAAGAAGTAATGAATGATATTGCACCTGTTGAGATTGAAGATATTGATGTCACTATTAAGCTTCAAATAGAGATGCTATTACTCCACTTGAGATTGTTAGAGATGTTGAAGTCTTGTGTGGTAAGATCAAATACCCTACTGATTTCTTAGTACTTGGTTCACAACAAGATAATTTGTGTCCCATTATATTTGGTAGACCCTTCTTGAATACCATTAATGCTGAAATTGATTGTGTTAAAGAGAAGGTTAGAGTTAAGTTTGGGGATGTGTCTCATGAATTTAATTTCTCTAAGTTTCGTAGACAACCTCATGATAAAGAATTATCCAATAAAGATGAAATTATAGGTCTTGCTTCTATTGTTGTGCCTCCTACTGATCCTTTAAACAAGCACCTATTCTTAAACATAATTTGCCTGTTGAAACCTTGGGAGATCCTCTACCACCCAAGAGTGATCCTGTGTTTGAATTAAAGAAACTACCTGATACCCTTAAATATACTTATCTTGATGAGAAAAAGATATATCCTGTTATTATTAGTGCTAACCTTTTAGAGCATGAAGAAAAGAGATTACTTAAAACTCTGAGGAAGCACCGTGCTGCTATTGGATATACTCTTGATGATCTTAAGGGCATTAGTCCCACTCTATGTCAACACAAGATTAATATGGAGACAGATGCAAAGCCTGTCATTGATCATCAACGTCGCTTGAATCCTAAAATGAAAGATGTGGTAAGAACTGAAATATTAAAGCTTCTGGAGGCAGGCATAATTTATCCCATAGCTAATTGTAGATGGGTAAGGCATGTTCATTGTGTTCCTAAGAAAGGAGGTATCACCGTTGTTCCTAATGATAAAAATGAACTCATTCCACAAAGAATTGTAACTGGTTATAGGATGGTAATTGATTATTGGAAATTAAATAAAGCTACTAGGAAAGATCATTACCCCTTGCCTTTTATTGATCAAATATTAGAAAGACTATCTAAGCATACACACTTTTGTTTCCTAGATGGATATTCTGGTTTTTCTCAAATACCTGTATCACAAGAAGATCAAGAGAAAACCACATTTACTTGTCCTTTTGGAACTTATGCTTATCGTCGTATGCCTTTCGGTTTATGTAATGCACCTGCTACCTTTCAAAGATGTATGACTACTATATTCTCTAACTTTTGTGAAAAGATTGTTGAGGTTTTCATGGATGATTTCTCCATATATGAAACTTCTTTTGATGATTGCTTGAGCAACCTTGATCGAGTTTTGCAGAGATGTGAAGAAACTAATCTTGTCTTGAATTGGGAGAAGTGCCACTTTATGGTGAATGAAGGTATAGTCCTTGGGCATAAAATTTCTGAAAGAGGTATTGAAGTTGATAAAGCTAAAGTTGATGCAGTTGAGAAAATGTCATGTCCTAAAGATATCAAATGTATACGAAGTTTCCTTGGTCATGCTGGTTTCTATAGAAGGTTTACAAAAGACTTCTCTAAAATTTCTAGGCCTCTTACTAATCTTTTGCAAAAATATGTTCCGTTTGTCTTTGATGATGATTGCATAGAAGCCTTTGAAACACTTAAGAAAGCCTGAATTTCTGCACCTATCGTTTAACCACCTGATTGGAACCTACCCTTTGAAATTATGTGTGATGCTAGTGATTATGCTGTTGGTGCCGTTCTAGGTCAAAGAGTTGATAAGAAATTGAATGTTATTCATTATGCTAGTAAAACTCTAGACAGTGCTCAAAGAAATTATGCTACTACTGAGAAAGAATTTTTAGCAGTTGTGTTTGCATGTGATAAATTCAGATCTTACATTGTTGATTCCAAAGTTACTATTCACACTAATCATGCTGCTATTAAATATCTTATGGAAAAGAAAGATGCTAAACCTAGACTTATTAGATGGGTTCTGTTGCTACAAGAATTTGATTTTCATATTATTGACAGAAAGGGAGCTGAGAATCCCGTAGCTGATAATTTGTCTAGAATGGAAAATGTTCTTGATGACGCACTTCCTATTAATGATGATTTTCCTGATAAACAATTAGGTGTGATAAATGCTTCTCGTAACACTCCTTGGTATGCAGACTATGCTAATTACATTGTTTCTAAATATATACCACCTTGTTTCACATACCAACAAAAGAAAAAGTTCTTCTTTGATTTAAGACATTACTTTTGGGATGACCCACATTTATATAAAGAAGGAGTAGATGGTGTTATTAGACGTTGTGTACCTGAGCATGAACAGGAACAAATCCTACGGAAGTGTCACTCCGAAGCATATGGAGGACACCGTGCGGGAGATAGAACTGCACACAAGGTATTACAATCTGGTTTTTATTGGCCTACCCTTTTTAAAGATGCACGTAAGTTTGTCCTCTCTTGTGATGAATGTCAAAGAATTGGTAATGTTGGTAGACGTCAGGAAATGCCTATGAATTATTCACTTGTTATCAAACCATTTGATGTTTGGGGTTTTGATTATATGGGACATGTTCCTTCCTCTAATGGGTACACTCATATTCTAGTTGTTGTTGATTACGTTACTAAGTGGGTAGAAGCTATTCCAACTAGTAGTGCTGATCATAACACTTCTATTAAAATGCTTAAAGAAGTTATATTTCCGAGGTTTGGAGTCCCTAGATATTTAATGACTGATGGTGGTTCACATTTTATTCATGGTGCTTTCCGTAAATTGCTTGCTAAATATGATGTTAATCATAGAATTGCATCTCCTTATCATCCTCAGTCTAGTGGTCAAGTTGAATTAATTAATATAGAAATAAAATTAATTTTGCAAAAGACCGTTAATAGATCTAGAAAGAATTGGTCTAAGAAACTTGATGATGCACTATGGGCCTACAGAACCGCTTATAAAAATCCTATGGGTATGTCTCCATATAAAATGGTTTATGAAAAAGCATGTCATTTACCTCTTGAATTGGAACATAAAGCATATTGGGCAATTAAAGAACTTAACTATGATTTTAAACTTGCCGGTGAAAAGAGGCTATTCGATATTAGCTCCCTAGATGAATGGAGAACCCAAGCTTATGAAAATGCCAAGTTATTTAAAGAAAATGTTAAAAGATGGCATGATAAGAGAATTAAAAAATGGGAATTCAAAGTGGGTGATCATGTTCTATTATACAATTCTCGTTTAAGATTCTTTGCAGGAAAACTTCTCTTTAATGCGAAGGACCATACATCATCGAAGAGGTTTATCGCTCCGGAGCTATCAAAATAAACAACTCCGAAGGTAATAATCCGAGAGTGGTTAATGGGCAAAGAATTAAACATTATATCTCAAGTACGCCCAATAATGTTGAAACTAATATTATTCAAACAATGACACCGGAAGAGCACATAGAAGAAACCTTCCGGAACGCTCCAGAATCCTGAAAAGGAGTAGGTATGTGGTACGGTAAGTAAACCGACTCCAAAAATTCCATAGAAGTACTTTCTATTCGTTTTGGAATATATAAAAATTAGGAAAATAATAAACAGTCCAAAAAGTGCATGAGGAGGCGACAAGCCTGGGGGCGCGCCCTACCCCCAGGGCGCCCCTACCAGGCTTGTGGCCCCCTCGTGGACTTTTTCGACTCCTTTTTTCTTCCTTATTACTTGTCCTGCACGAGAAAAATTCATTATATATACTTTCGAATGTTTTGACCACCGTATCGCAAGTTTCTCCTCTGTTCTTGTTTCGGGCTATTTTTCTGACAAATCTAGATCGCTATGGCGCGTCCAAGCTCGCCCAAGGACAAGTTCTATGAGAAGGTCATCAACCCGTACCTTCCGGAGGTGATGAAACACCCTCAAGTCATTGAGATGCGTGAGGGGGTGCTTCACATCCGCAACGTTCAAGGGCCAAAGAAGACCGGGAGCGAGAAGGCCAGGCTGGAAGCGGTGGAACGGGAGATTTTTAAGTGTCAAGGGATGGTGGAGCGCGGACTCAGTGCTAACCACTCCATGATCACGGAATTCATCCATGAGCACAAGGTGGAAAGCAAGGATATGGGGGACGTCATCTTCAAGCTCAATGACCGGATTGATTATCTTTAGGCCCAGATTCATGATTTACAGAACCAAAATTTTGAGTATGAAGCCAAGTTCAAAGGTATGAGTTTAGCTGCAAATTTCAGGACTCTGGAAACACGTTCATCCTTTTATGATGGAGAGCCTATGCCTTGGAAGATGGAGGACAAGCCTACCTCATCATCACCACCATCACCGAAGAAGGAGACTTGAGTACACGGGTATGGGCCCCACCCTTGGCTTGTGCCAAGCTTGGGGGAGGTGGCCCGGTATCGTATCACCATCACTTTTATCATCATTATCTATCCTAGTTCGATCCTTAGTTATTTCGTGATTTTGAGAAATAAAGTTTAGTATGATTTAGTTTCGAGTGCTTGCTTTGTGATCTATCTATCTATGTAATCGTGTGTGAAAGTTATATCCCCACCTAATAATAAAGCACGGATTGCTTCTGCCCGCATACCCGTCGCGGTCGTTTTGCAAAAAAGTCCATATGGTTTAGGGTATTCAACCCGCAGTCCATATAATAAGTCAACCGAACCGGTATGGGCTGGATAAAAGAAAAAAAATAACCCGGTCACCCGATCCCATCTCGACCTCCAGGCTCCAGCGCGCCGCCACCTCCTGCCGACCGCCCCCGTCCCCCCCGCCTCCCCCCGGCGCCGCGCGCCGCCACCGACGTCGTGGCCGTTGGCGGCTCCCCCCTCCCGCCCCTGCTCCCGCGGCGGGACGCACAAGACGCGGCCATCCCCGTCGCCGCCCGAGTTGTGCGGGATCCAGCAGGATGCCCTCGAGAAGGAGCAGGTCGCCAGTTTCCCTCCGCCTCCTCGTCGGCGCCATGGCCTGCAAGCCATCCCCGCTCAGCCGATGTATCCTCTGCGCACACCCTTGGTTTGCTCCGGGCCCTCCTCACGCCGACGGCCTCGGCGCCTGATTCGGCCATCCCCGCGTCGTGTCTTCCCTCCGGTCCCTCCTCGCGACGGCGGCCTCGGACCGGACGAGGCCGTCCCCGCCGCGGCCATGGTTCCACTGGGATTAGCTCTGGGTAGGGAAGTTCACCGGCCTCCCCCCTCCTCGCCGTAGCTATCAATGCCCACAAGCCCAACTTCAAGAACATGGTGAGCATCTGCATCTCTTCCCCTTATCATGATTGGCTTGATTTTGTGTTCTCATCTGATGTCTATGATTATTGGTGCTTGCTGTCGCTCCCAGGTGGTGTTTTCATGTGTTGTTCGTCTGTTTCTTTGGGCTTGCTGGTGGATCCGAGTTGCTTCGCATCTTCAATCCTTGGGTCAACGACGGGACCTACAGACTACTATAACAACACTTCTGCAATTCAAGGTCCTGTCCTCCTGTTTTTCTTCAGTATTTTTGCTTTTCTCACACACGAACCTACATAGCCCACTGAATGAGTACACACCTTCATCTGAATTTTTGTTCCAGTGCTAATTCTGAATTTTTGTGTCTTTTGTTAATATGTAGATTAATTTTGCTTGATTGAATACATAGACTTCAATTTTAATTCTTTCTCTATTCTCGATTTTTGACACATGTAAATTTTATTTTTCTTGATTCAATACATAGCTAGGGATGTTGAGCACCGCACCTGCCACAATGGTAGGCATTCTTTTGGCAAGGTGAGCTCATGCATGTTAGTAGGAAGCCTTGATCATGTGTGTCCGTGATGGGATTGTTCTCTGTTCTTCAGGATTTGTGCTGTCCCCAGTATTTCGTTCTTACAGAAAAGGTCACATTAAGCATACACAACTGTCGAAATCAGCCCTCCAGTGTCTTCTGTTCCAGCCGTAACTGACCGACCGATTGAGCCAGAAAGGATCCCACCGCAGTGCTTTCTGTCTCCATCGCTCCCTTGGTGTGTCCTTCACCAGTTTCTCATCTCCTCCACTTAGCTTTCAATTATGGTTTCTAATAAACACAAGTGCACATAGGAATCCAAGTAAATAGCAACGGCTATTATTAACAGGTTACATATTTTTCCCCTTCGTCTCCCTCCCACCTTTATTTATCTGAAACAGTTCTCCACAACAATTAAATGCCTCTTCTGAAACTGCTCTACATGTCAATTGTTTCTGCTCCACGTTCATTCATCTCTTTAAATTGACCCACGAGAAGGAGGAGCCACCAAGGCTGGGGACGCCTGTACATCACCCCTGGTCACCAATTCGTAGTCCGTATATATGGCGATCATCATCTTATGCACCCACCTGCTCAAGTCTAATTTTCTTTTTCTCTGGACTAATTAGGACCTGCTTCTGTTTGCTCTAGTTTGATATAATGGTTGTGGCATGCAGCAGCCAAGCCAACAACAGAGCCAGGCTTAGGCCTCATGCTGACTTGACAAATATGGTCAAAATGCTGGAGATGAGGAATCTGACGAAGCTGAAGAAACAGGGGTACTCTTAGCTTTAGTTCCTTATCATTTTTTTTATGTTCGTTGCTATGTATCTGTATAAACTTGCTTCGGCCATTGTTGTCAATTGGCAGGTGCAAGAGTTGCATATTTCTAGCCATCCAGAATAAGCGGACGAGATGATGTGCATTCATTTCGTGGCACAAAATCAATTTCCTTTTCCAACTAATAGTACATACATTAAGAAAATTACTTCCGTTGGCAGCTCTTCACTGCATGTTTTGAAATGTTTCATGCGCTTGTCCCATTGAGTCACTTACAAGGTTGCTACAGCATGCTAGGTAAGGTATTCTATTTTTTGTAACAAAATTTCTCTTGATCATCTCATGGAAAATGAATCTTCTTCAGACATGACATGTTTTTAATAGCAGTGCCCAAATATTATTTTATAGATACTCTTCTGAGTTTTGTTATGTGCAGGCTTATGCCAGAGTCAGCTCTTACAGCCCCAAAGGTAAATAAACTCACTAGAGCAAAGTATTTTGAAAGTGGAAGGCATATAAAGGTAGTTCATCTACATAAGTTGTTTTTCACTTGGCTCCGTGCAGCATAATTGAGGATATACTACTGCTACCCTGCTTCTATTTCTGTATTTATCTGATGTTCTTTGTATAGATATGTAGTACCCTTTTAACATAATCTGCTCCAAAACTCAGAAAAAATTATCCCAGCTTTCCATCAGACCTAATTACTGCATCAAGGGGTCTGATAGTATCCTATGTGTGAACAAAGTTTATATTCTCGCGCTCTCATTTTGTCATAAGATGTGGATTTTTCTCTCCTGTTGCAACGCTAGGTCATCTGCTCCATGTGATTTTTGAAGTCTATGGTACAGGGCTCATAGCTTGTGAATGTCGTTGAAAGATATAATTTAGTTTTTTTTATTGTTTTATGCAAATTCATGTTAACCTTATGCCAATAGCTGATGCTTTCTGACTATTTGCACCGGTGCCGTTCTATCCACAGCTGAATCTGAAGGATACATGAAGTGAGAGTAATGTTAACCCACATTGATGCATAAAGCTAATTGATCAAAACATAAAGAGGTATGTAAGCCTTTACAGCATCCATGCATGTCCATGCCGAATCCAGCCTCGTCAATTGGTTTCCGCACGCGTACATAAAACTTCCCAGTATCCACATGCATGTCTCCTATGAATCCGACGTCATTAATTGGTCTCCTAGCTAGATTTAGATTTGTTCTAAGACAAAGGCTGCTAAGTTGTTGGTGAGAGACGTAGTACTATTCATTTTTAAATTAGATGCATTTTCTAGAGACGTAGTACTGTTGAAATTTTAATTAGATGCTTTTTTCCTCTTGTAAATTCCAATTTAGTTTATCCAGTATTGTAACTTTGTGTCAAATCACTTGATATTCCTTTTAGGTAGTTAACAGTTTGTCACATATACATTGTAATTCTTTTTCCTTTCCAGAAACCACCGCAAGGATGATGTTATTTTACATGTTGTATATGAACTATGCAATAGAAATTGACACATATATTTAGATGACCATGTATTTATTTGGTTCATCGAAGCAATGTAACACTCTTTGGTCAATTACAATTTAACTAGGAATTTAGTTCTACAATATTTTTAAATAAGTTTTCTGTTAGAATCTTGGATGAGTTATACAATGACAAAGGCATTTAAAACTTCTTTCCCACCGAATTGCTGGAGACGGCACAATTTGGACTGATTTATGGAACATGTAATTGTTTGAAGCGACAAATTACTAAATAGTTTTGTGCTCATAATGACATATATTCTCATGTAGGATGGATGGGAACTAAGAAAACAATTATTAGTGCACATGCTTAAGTACAACAAAAGTGAAGCTAGACTTAACATTTTTTTGAATTTGTACTACTTAGAAATGTTTAGGTGTATTAGGAAGTAGATTACCTAAATTATAGCTTCATTTTAAGTACAAATTCATTTACTACTACTATCAGACTATCTTCTCTGTATAAGTGAAGTTTCACAGCCTCGACTTTTTGGTTATTTTTCCCTTTGTTGATGAAGGCACCCAGTTATACCGATAGGCATATTATATGGGCACTGTTGACTATTAACCTTTTAATTTTTACTTGCGAACACATTCTGTGTATGAATCAGTTTTCTATTGTCTTGCTCTTATTATGTTCAAAACATCTTTCTTTGATATTTGGTCATTGTCGATCTTCACCCATTTTGATCATCGCAATAATATGTATCCCGTTGCAACGCACGGGCAATTTTCCTAGAAATAAAGAATAGTTTGAGTTGAGTGTTTTGCCTTTGTTATCCAATCTTAGAAATAAAATAAAGAGAATAAAAAGTAAGATCATATGCTAATCCCATGGGGAGTGATGACTTCACATAAAAGAAGTATAATTGATAAAACTTGTTGGAAGTTAACAAACATAGTATTGGTCATTGTTGCAATTCATGAAAAAGTAATAAAGGAAGAGAGATCTCACATATAAATATACTATCTTGGACATCTTTTATGATTGTGAGCCCCCATTAAATATTCTATGTTGGACAAGGAAGACAACATAATGAGTTATGTTTGCTTATATTCACATCGAAGTTATATTGTTTTGGATCCTCTAACATGTGGTGCTTGCTCCCTATCTTTTGAGAGCCAAAATTCGGTACTAAGTCGAGATACTACTTGCGCATCCAAAAATCCTTAAACCCAGTTTCATGTCATGAGAGTCCACCATATCTACCTATGGATTGAATAAGATCCTTCAAGTAAGTTGTCATCGATGCAAAGCAATAAAAATTGATCCTAAATATGTATGATCTTTTATTGTAAGGGAAAATAAGCTTTGTACGATCTTGTGATGGTGAAGAAATAAAAGCGACAGACTGCATAATAAAGGTTGTTATCACAAGGGGTAATATAAAGTGACGTTCCTTTACATTAAGAGTTTGCACATCCAAAAACAAAAAGCGCATGACAACCTCTGCCGCCCTCTGCGAAGGGTCTATCTTTTACTTTATGTATTTACTTTTATGCAAGAGTCAATAGTATTCTCCTCTATTCCATTTTTATTTTATCTCTTGGCAAGCATCATGTGGGTGATCATGAATTATTATTGATGACATTACCTTTGAGGTAAATACGTTGGGAGGTGAAATTATAAGCCCCTATCTTTCTATGTGTCTGACTGAAACTTTTGCTTCATAAGTATGTCGTGAGTGTCAGCAATCATAGAAGACTAAATGATAGTTGAGTATGTGAACTTGCTAAACAAAGCTCTTACATAGAACCTTTCTGATAATATGATGAATTGCAATTGCTTCAGTGACTGAGACCATAGTTTGTTAGTTTTCAATATGGTTTATGGTTCATACTTTAACTTGTGGATGGAGTGTTACTTTTTCATGAGAAGTTTTATGATGATATATTGCAGTTATGATAATTATCATGATGTTTTCATGTCCGTATTTTGTTTTATCGACACCGCTCTCTCTAAACATGTGGTCATGATTATCGATTTCGGTTTTTCGCTTGAGGACAAGCGAGGTCTAAGCTTGGGGGAGTTGATACGTCCATTTTGCATCATGTTTTCCTACTGTTATTTATTATGTTTTTGATCATTATTCCACTTTATGATACAATTCTTATGCATTTTCTCTTATTTTGCAAGTTTCACATGAAGAGGGAGATTGCCGGCAGCTGGAATTCTGGACCGGAAAGGGGTGAATCAGAGATAGCTATTCTGCACAACTCCAAATGACCTGAAAATTTACGGAGAATTATTTTGGAATATATAAAAAATACTGGCAAAAGAATTACCAGGAGGGGGGCCCACCAGGAAGCCACAAGCCTAGGGGCACGCCCTACCCCCTTGGGCGCTCCCCTCGAGCTTGTGAGGCCCCTGGCAGGCCTCCGGCCCCCTCCTTCTGTTATATGAAGCCATTTTCCCTAGAAAAAATAAAGAGAAGACTTTCGGGACGAAGCGCTGCCGTCTCGAGGCGGAACTTGGGCAGGAGCACTTTTGTTCTCCGGTGGAGCGATTCCGCCGGGGAAACTTCCCTTCGGAAGGGGGAAATCGAAGCCATCGACATCACCAACGATCCTCTCATCGTCGGAGGACCAATCTTCATCAACATCTTCACCAGCACCATCTCATCTCAAACCCTAGTTCATCTCTTGTATTCAATCTTTGTCTCAAAACCTCAGATTGGTACATGTGGGTTGCTAGTAGTGTTGATTACATCTCGTAGTTGATGCTAGTTGGTTTATTTGGTGGAAGACTATATGTTCAGATCCTTAATGATATTGAATACCCCTCTGATCTTGAACATGAATATGATTTGTGAGTAGTTACTTTTGTTCTTGAGGACATGAGAGAAGTCTTGTCATAAGTAATCATGTGAATTTGGTATTCGTTCGATATTTTGATGATATGTATGTTGTTGCTTCCTTTAGTGGTGTCGTGTGAACGTCGACTACATGACACTTCACCATCTTTGGGTCTAAGGGAAGGCATTATGGAGTAGTAATTAGATGATGGGTTGCTAGAGTGACAGAAGCTTAAACCCTAGTTTATGCGCTATTCTGTAAGGGGCTGATTTGGATCCATATGCTTCATGCTATGGTTAGATTTATCTTAATTCTTCCTTCGTAGTTGCGGATGTTTGCGAGAGAGGGTAATCATAAGTGGGAGGCTTGTTCAAGTAAGAACAACACCCAAGCACCGGTCCACCCACATATCAAATTATCAAAGTAGCGAACGTGAATCAAACAAACATGATGAAAGTGACTAGATGAAATTCCCATGTGTCCTCGAGAACGCTTTGCTTATTATACGAGTTCGTTCCGGCTTGTCCTTTGCTATAAAAAGGATTGGGCCACCTTGCTGCACCTTTCACTAAAAAAAACACTTTCGTGATGATACGTCTTTGTCACAGTAGGTCAAGTTTTCTGTCATGCATGTACATATGTGACAATTTTATGACAGAATCAAGATAGTCATACCTGTGCTGTTGTAGAAGTGTTCCATGACAATACTGAAATTATCATCATGGAAGTTTCCACTTCCATGACGATAAATGTCGCGTCATGGAAGTGTTTTCGTCAAGGGTGACCGACACATGGCATCCACCGTAACGGGTCACCGTTAAGCTATCAGGTTCCGGTTTGGATCCGATAACCCGTTAGCTGCTCTGACCAATGGCGATTTTCCATGTGTAAATTTCTCATTCGCCAGCGGATCCACGTGTCAGCTCGGCATTGCTACAGATGTCATTCGTCCAATGGACAAGACGCGCCTATCATACGTCGACACGTGGCACGGCCCAACAGTGGCCCATTTGACCTAAATGGGCCGGCCCAGCCAAAGGCCCACAAGATTTTGTCAGACACTAGTGGACCGGCCCGTTAACAGCCTGCCACGGTTTGGGCCAAATTACGGCCCATATCGGATCGTGTTTTGGGCCAAATTACGACCCATAACAAATCTGGCCCGTTAACAGGCCACTGTGCTTTTGGGCCCATTATAGGCCCGGTTTAACTTTCAGCCATTTAACGGCCCGTGATGCAACTGGGCCGATTTCTAGTCCGAAGTGACTTTCGGCCTCTTAACGGCCCGTACTCTTTGTGGATAAATTTCAGCCCAACCTGACTAACGGCCTGTTAAAGGCCCGTGACATGGTTGGGCCAAATTATGGCCTACTTTGCATCCGGCCTGCTTACAACCCATAATTTTGACCTGTTAACGGCTCGTATGCAATTGGGCCAATCATGGGTCTACGGATGTTTCGAACTTCTTCCGGCCCATGAATTGTTCGGCTGAATTCAAGCCCAATCTCCTTTTCAGCCTGTTAAAAGCCCAGCGAAATTTCTGGCTGCGGCCCACGTTTTACTCGGCCTGTTAAAGGCCGAAAACTACTTTATGTTTAGGCCTAATAATGGCCCGAGATGATTATAGGCCGACTTTCCGGCCCATATATAACTAGTTACGGGCCGGCCCATTTGGGTAGCATAATTTCTTTTTATATACGGCTGACAGACCGATAACGTATTGGGCCGTTGAGCTCCGTTGAAGCTACCGACCTAAATTACAGCATACCGACTAAGAATAAACCTAGACTATACAATAATGAAATTACAGAATATTACATCCATTGGGCATCAAAGTTCGCCACCATTGATAATAAAGGGCAACCAGACCGCATATTACGTACACTGGGCATCAATGGTCGCCAACGGTGCAAAAAAAAATGCGCCGACAAAATAATAGACAAAACCAACTTCACTTCAACACAGTTCAAGAAACGTTAGTCCTACCCCGGTGTTGCAGCGCAAGTAGGTGAACAAGCTGATGAGACCTCAGTTGTCTGAATGTTAAATCCTCTAGCTCTAGCCGCATAGCTATAAAGCACGCACGGGTGTCCTCTTTGATCTTTGTTAGAGATTGTACTTCAAGGCGGACCTGAGCTGCACCAAGTCTTTCAGCCTGAAGTTGAGACTGAAGGAGTCGAACTGATTCAAGCAGCAACTTAACCAAGGTTGTGTCACAGCTGCCGGTGAGTCTCTTGAACTCACTGTCTTCATCAAGACATAACCTTGGGGTCATCTCGCTCTCTTCAAGATGGTTTACCTTCTTCGCTGCAATATAAGTGATAGGTACCAGCAATGGGTTTGGCTCACTATCTTGCCTAAAGTTCTGCCTGGCGTCAGAGATATTAATCTGAAAGAGAAAGAAGGAGACAGAGAACAAGTTTCACAAATAAATAAGCAACGATGGTCAGTGTGTGACAATTCCATCCCATTTTATATTGGCAAATTCAGAGATACAATTTAAAATAGCATTAACATAATACGGCATTGTCCGTATCATCGGCTAAATCAGTTAAGACAAAGCAACAAATGAGATGATGTAGGCATGGGCAGCTTCACCACACCACCGGATTAGAGATCTAGAACACAGGCATACATGCAGGGCTAAAGAAAATCAATGCATCTGTTCTGATTAATGTGAATGGTATGAATAAGGAACATGTTTTTACAACTACAATTTGAAACTGGCAGTTGTTGCAAACATGCAATCTGATGCAAACACCAAAGTAAAAATCAGTGGAGGAAATGATGCCTATCCAAATCTATACTAGAACAAAGTTTGAAGGCTTGAGAAGGATGGACTTACATTACATGTTAACATGGGCTCGACAAAGCCCTTCTCCATGTCAATGGAATGATAATTCAAGAAATTCCCCAAAGAAACTTCTTCATAAGCGTTGCCTTTATTCTACATTTTTTAAAGAGTAAATATAGATCTAATAATATTGGAAGAAATAGAGGATAATGAAGCTCAGATGCAGAGTGATGATACATAATCAAATAGCTATCAATTAAGTACAGCGTTACAAGGCAAAAGGTACTGACAAGAGGAATGCAGACCTCAACTTGTGCAGTGGCATTGGTTTTATTCAACATTTTGGTAAGAGTAAATGTAGATCTGATAATTTGGAGAAAATGGAGGGCAAGGCAGATAAGATGCAAAGTAATGCCAAACAATCAACTATCTCTCAATGTAAGTACAGTAATACTACCTCCGTCCGGAATTACTTGTCGCTGAAATGAATGTATCTAGCACTATTTTAGTTCTAAATACATCCAATTGAGCAACAAGTAATTCGATACAGAGGGCGTACATGACAACTGGTAATTACAAGAGCAATCCAGAACTTCATAACCATTGGGATTATTCTACATTTATGTAAGAGTAAATATAGATCTTATAATTTCGAGCAAACGGTGGATAAGGAAGCTAACATGCACAGTGATGCTACATAATCAAACAGCAATGAGTGTAAGTATGGTGATAAAGGGCAAGAGGTACTGACAAGAGCAATGCAGTGCGCAGTATTTTTGTGAGATCCTATGATCCCTTGAGAATGGATCACTGCCTTTTGCAAATACTTCGTTTGTACTCCTTCAGGATCTGCAATCACCCTCTTCCTTTTGGACATCTATTACGAAAGAACAACATTTGAGTGGAAAAACCTAATATGATGACACATGGTATAGGTACAGAAAATGGACAGGCATGGCATATTCTCATATATGATGTGTAAACTAAGCAGATGGTGGTGTAACAAAGTAGAAGTTATGCAAGATACATGCGACCAATACAACCTTGCCAAGTTAGAGCAAGCACCTTGATGGGTGAATAAGATAGGCCATCTGACTCTGACTCATCTGGAGAGCTAAATAGACTTGGGTCTCTATCTAGGTCAGAATCGTCTTTAGGATCATATTCTGCAATGGAATCTATAGATGGGGAGCGTGTGTGTTCCATTGCATCCAGACAGGATCTCAATCCCTTGATGCCAAGTTTGTTAGCCAGTGGATTGTTCGGCAATATTCCTCTGGTGCGCCCATTGTCATATTCATTATGATCATGTTCAATACCTGACATGCATGAAAACATAAAAATAAGTGAGATTATCTTTGTAATGCATATGGGATTCTAATCCAATAGTGCCTCCCTGTAAACCCCTATGTGCTATCTCTGTGCAATTCTTCTGAGAGATGCCATGTGTGTTGTAATTTGGTGTGTGCATTAATATAGTGTGGCCTGCTACTCAAAATATAGGCTCCCTATTGAGAGCTCCAGAAGTAATGATACTTCGCAGATGACAGCTTCAAAATATACTAAGGAAGAACAACTCGACCTGACCTGTCGACCGCAAATGTCTCTGCTCCTCTTCCCAAAGAAGGAAGATACTGTACTTATTAAAGAACAAGAGAAGATGATCATGTTAAAGAAGAGCAGAAGAGCAAGCAGATTGTAGATATTACAAGTCTTTCTATACAATGTCTGTTGCCCACCCATGATGAACCAGAGCGCACAAAGAAATACTATTCCTTTCTGTTTCTCTATATGTGGCTCACATGCATTTCGAAACTAAAGTAGGAACATTTAGCTGACCAATTAAACCAGTCTCTGTCTTACTAATATCAGCATCATATCAGATTCGAATTTGTACAACTAAGCTTGTTTAGCTTGATGGGTGGAGCAGTGCTCTTACGACACGAATCACGTAGGCTGATCGTAGTGATCATAAAAGGGGCAAACCCTAAGCATGATGAGTATAGTGTTGACCGTGGCATGGCAGATCTGAAGCTGCAAACCGCACAAAGGCTACTTAGCAACCGATGTTTGCTTTCAACTAACAAATAAGATTTGGTATGGACAAGATAGTACAGTAAACAAGTAACAAAGAAATGCAATTCCCTGCTGTCTCTCTATATGTTGCCACATGGATTTGGAAACTCAAGTGGGAGCATTAGCTGACCAATTAAATGTGTGTCTGTTAACTAATATCGGTATCATATCACATTCATATTTGAACAACTAAGCTTTGGAATTATGAGGGTGTGTTGTTTAGCTTCAAGGGTGGAATGCTGCTAGTACGACACAAAGCACCTCCACAGATCATAGTAGTGTAGATAAAAGGGAAAACCGTAAGCATCACGAGTAAATCGGGAAAGTGGAACTAGCTGGAACATATGGGCTTGTATTGCCGTTACGGCTGAAAATGCTTCGGATCCCCTACACGGGCATGTAACACCCCCGATGTCATGCTACAGTAAACCCATGCTAATGTTGCCATGTCATCTTGATTTGCTAAGCTTAATTGCCCCTTGATAAAATCAAAGTCAAATTCAAATTCAAATGCGAGTCAAATTATTAAATTTTTAAATAGTAAAATAAAAATGTAGGTTGTGTTGCAAATATTCACTAACTATTTGTCATGCATAAACCAACATAATTTGAATATTTAAAATGCCCTTAACCTATTTTAAACTGGACCAACCGCATTAAGTAAGCCCATTTAAATTCAAAACTAAAGTTGAACTATTCCAATTGGCCCCAAACTTTTTGTGCAACCTAGTAATGTTGTGCTTGATTTATGTGCAAAGTTCACATTTTATAAAATTCATTTAGTGTGAAAAAGAAATGCAAAACAGAGAAGAATAAAAGCAACAGAAAAAGATAAAAGAAAAGGGGCTAAGTGCCACTGTGCACTTAGGCCAACCAAGGCCACAGTGCATCCCAGCCCACTAAGGCTGGCCTTTCTTCCACCCTGCACCGCGCTGGAGGCAGCACGCTCGCCATGGCCGCCCACGTGCCGATGCGGCACGCGTCGAACATCCAGCGAGTCCTCGCGTTGGATAAGACCCTCCCCGACGACCCAGACAAACCCTAACCCTCGCTATCCCCTCACTCTCTCTCTCTCTCTCTCTTGAAATTCTGCTCGTGCCCGAGCTACAGCCGCCATGGCCATCGTCGTCTTCGCGGCCACTGACCTCCTCGGCGCTTGAGGATCCGTCCAGGAGGACCGCCACCCTTGACTACGTCTTGTACGCGCAACAAATTGAGCAGGGCCGCACCATACGCTCAGCATCGAGCCGACTTCCCGCCACGGCCGTCGCATCTCGTCGTCGTTTGCCGCTGCTCCGGTCCGCCCCCGGCCTCCCTGGCCTCGCCACCGAATTCGCTGTGAGCTCCTCCTTCGATTCCCCCTCTTTCTCCCTTGAACCGTGCCTCCTATGCGCCGTTGCCACCGCGACCGAAGCCCCGCCGTGGCCGCACAGGAGCTCCGCTCCCTCGCGCTGCGCACGCCCGCGCCCTGCCTTGGTTGGCCGCGCCCTGGCCGCACCCCTGCGCCGCCCGCGCATGCCCTGCGCGCCCGTGGCCCTGCCTGCTGTTTGCCGCCTACTGCCGCCCCTGCCCACGCTCGCGCACCTGCTGCGGCTAGCTGCTGCATGCACCGCCGCTGCTGCTGCCTACAGCCGCCGCTGCTGCCGCGCTGCCTGCTGATGCTCTTGCGCCGCTGCTTGCTACTGATGCTTGCTGAGCCGCCGTGCACTCCAGTGCGTGTGTGCCTAGCCATGCAACGCAGGCTTGCTACTGCCCAACCTGGTCGGCCTATTTAGGATTAGAGCCAGATTAGTTTTAGGGATTAATTAGTGGCTAGATTAGCCTATGTACAGATGACAAGTGGGTCCCATCTAATTAGGTTAGATAAATCTTTCTGGAAATTATGAAAACACTGACATGTGGGACCCCCTGCACTGTTCACTTTGACTAGTCAATGTTGACTGGGTCAACTCTGCACACTGCCCCACTTGTCATCCATACTGGGTAGAAATTCCTGTGTGCACTTAGCATTTGTTCAGTTAAATTCGAAATTAGTATTAATTCCAGAAAAATTTCAGAATATTGTTTAAACTTTGAAAAATCATATAAAATAAACCGTAAATCGGATGAAAATAATTTATATATGAAAAACGATCAGAAAAATATGACGAATCCGAATATGCCCTCCACATACCTGTCACATGTCTCTAACATACCGAACGTTGAACATTTGCTACCGAAACCGCTAAATGAATAGTGTTCGGAGCTGGGGAAATATTCCCGCTCCGACCAAAATACCTAGCACTGCATTAGAACACCCCTAGCACTGCATATTGCCATGTCATGCATTTGTGTTGCATTGTTTGCCGTGTATTTATTGTTTCTTCCCCCTCCTTCTCTCCCGATAGACCCCGAGACTGCCGACGACACTGCTGAGTACGACTACGTCATCGACGACCAGACCCCTTCAGCAGAGCTTCCAGGCAAGCAAAACCCCCTTGATCATCCAGATATCGCCTACTCTTTCTCTCTATTGCTTGCATTAGAATTGCTTCCGTTGTTGCTCCGATAGCTCCTATTCTGATGCATAGCATGATTTCATCGCCTGCTATTGGTACCTTACCTGCTATCCTATGATGCTTAGTTAGGTATACTATGTTTCATCAGCTGGCCCTTCACCCTTGTCCGTTTGCCAGGCTTGTTATCGGGCCGTGATCACTCTGGGTGATGATCACGGAAATGTTACATTACTGCAATACTTTTGAACTGTTAAAGTCGGACCGGCTCCAAGAGTGCCCGCGAGATAACAAAACAAGACGGGTTGAACCCAAGGGTACCCGCGAGTGATATTGAGGCGGAACGACAGGGCAGGCGGAGACCACCTAGGAGAGAGGTGGGCCTGGTCCCTGGTCGGGTCCGTGTGTTACCAAGTCGGAGCGACAGGAATCCTGTTCGTCTCTGCGAGCTACTAAAACACTCCTAACGGATCTGGGTATTTGATGTGAGTTGGCCGCTGGCCTATACGCACTACCACCACGCGGGATAATGGTTTAATGGGGCCCTCTACGTCGTACGTTTCTCCCGAAAGTTCTTCAGATGTCACAGTTCAGAGATGCGGGCTGATTGTTGGGGTGGGCTGGTTACGTCACTTGTGTATACAGTGTCGCACCTGGGCCCCGGCCAGTCACGCAACGTGCAGGAGTGCAGAGGGCGATGGGCCCAAGACCCCTTCACATTTAGGATTTAGACCGGCGTGCTGACCTCTCTGCTGAGTCTAGGTTGGTCTACGGTGTGTCAATTACCCGAGGCCGGGTATTACCCAGCAAGTGTGTCCGGCCAGATGTAATCGAGCGTGTTGGGTAACAGTAGTGCACCCCTACAGGGAAGTAATCTATTCGAATAGCCGTGTCCACGGTAACAGGACGCTCGGAGTTGTATCCTGATCTACTACAACTATGAATGGATACTGTTACAATGTTAAACGGTTACTACTGCTCTCGGGATCACTTTCTCGCAGGGTAGTCGAGGAAGGATCTCAGGGCATTGCTAATATTTACTTACTGTTATATACTGCTGTGTTCTATTCTCTTCTGATGCTGCAAGATTGCTTCAAGATGCTAGTCTTCGATAGGCTAGGCCTTTCCCCCTCTGTTCTGGCATTTCTGCAGTTTAGTCTAAAGATATAGCCCCATTCCTTTGATACCGATGCATACTTAGTATAGCTCTGATGTAAGTCTTGCGAGTACTTTGGATGAGTACTCACGGTTGCTTTGCTACTTCTTTTCCCCTACCCGGTTGCTGCGATCAGACGACGGAGCCCAGGAGCAGGAGATCCCTGGAGGCACCTACTACTACGTTGAGCCCGCCGACCAGGAGTAGTTCGGAGGCCCTAGGCAGGAGGCCTTCGCCTTTTCGATTAGTGTCGCTGTTATGCTAGCCTTCTTAAGGCAAATTTGACTAACTATGTCTATACCCAGATAATATTTGTTTGTATGACCTATGTATTCGGGTCCTCGTGACCCCCTGGGTTGTAATATGAAGATTTATGTTTAAATTTGTGTCTAGAGTTGTGTTGTGATATCTTCCCGTGAGTCTCTGATCTCGATCGTGCACGTTTGCGTGTATGATTAGTGCACGGTCGAGCAGGGGCGTCACAAGCTGGTATCAGAGCCGACTGCCTGTAAGAAGCCCCCTTCCGATTCCTTGGTCGAAGTTGAGTCTAGTCTTTGAAAAACTATTTTACTAACATTGTTGTGTGGCTTACGGGCCCACATCTCAATTGGATGGGATTAGGATCTTTTATTCCGCACCTTTACTCTGGGACTCTGATCTCTCTTCTATTCGGGTTAAAGATTTTGCTAACTCTGACGCTAGGTTCTCGTAACCATTTTCTCCCGGAGGGCCACTTGATACAGATGTTCCCGTTACACTTGAAGTACCAGATGGTTAGGAAGACACTCTCTGATGAATCCCCAAGGCCCTTGTGCCCACCGCTCTTACAATTCTTTACCATCGATAAATCCCTATGGATAACTGCACATAATTGCCGTTCATACGTTCATCCCCAGTTGCTCAAGTGTTTCACAAAATACTTCGTATTGCTAATCGATCTTCCGATAATCCACTGCAACCTATTACTCTTGAAACTCTTGACTGCCTGCACTATGGCAAATTCCATATGTCCAGTAATCTTTGTTGACATCCTTTGTCATTATCATCTTGAGTCCCCTGATTCAATACATTTGCGAATGCTCGCAATCATCAATCCATTTCTAGAATTCATCCTTATGGCTCAGATATCATTTTGAACATGAGCTGGTTCTCGGCAAATCAAACCTTGATTGATTGTCCGTTTAATTCTATTCAACTTACTCATCTTTCGATCAGAGCGTCTGCTTCTGATCCCCCCCCCCCCCGATTTGGAAAACATAATTCCTTTGTAATTAAGCTTCGAATTATTCAGTTATTTCTATAATCCGATGCTTTTACATTCTTTCTTCTTCTGGTTGAGTACCGAGGCTCACCTCAGCTTCGTTGTGGACCGGCAGACCCTTTGCTGGATTATTATCCGACAGTGTCCTTCATAGTCAAAAATCTTGTGAGTTCTCCTCTGATACAAGCTGCCTTTGCGAATTGTATCCTCTGCTTTTGTCGTCGGTACTCTGCTTCGAGATGGCATCCGTTGCTTCTATAAGTGTATTGTATAGATTCGTAAAATGTCCCGATGGGTTGAATATATGCTTTTGTTATCTGTGTGAGCCCAGTAATCATCACGGCTCATACTCTTCTGGTGTTACGCCAGATAAAATTTCGACACTACAACTTCATCGAAAGCGAGAAGTAAATGAAAGGTTATGCGTTGAAGAAGTGGGAGTCGACCCTATAACTCTGTGTTCATGCCCATGGAAACGATGTAGACCGTCACGGAAGCTTCTTGCAACATATTTATTCATTTGTATAACTCTTTCGGTATCATTAAATTTGATCCACTGCTGTTATGGTTCCGACCATGCTGTCCTTATTCGATATATCTGAAAGGAATCCATTCCCGTGCCTCGTCTATTTTTCGACAAGGTTAAAATATCTGCTGCCCGCAGCTCAACGATCCAGACCGGTTTCTATTCTGTTCCACCCTTGAATATTACCCTCTGGTATCTTGAGGATATCGTGCCATCGCACTACCTCTTATGAATTCTTGTTGGAATAATACTTCTCCCGTTTTAGTCACTCCGCAGGTTTGCATTGTCCGTCACTTGAGAACTCTGACAAGTGTCTCGAATCCACACTGTAGTTCATTATTCCTAGTAATTTGTTGCTGGGAAGTTTAATATTCAATTTTGTCATTGCTAGCCTGCCGGCTACATCCTTATCATGCTACCTTAGACCGTGCTACCTCGTCCTTCTTGGGCGCATGAATTCTTCAGACCGTGAGCAAAGCTTACGTCGAGTTTTCAACATCATGTTGTTTGTCTTGAAAAGCAACGCCGATTCTGAGTTTGCATCTTATCTGTGGATCCAATAACTTTCCGCTTCACCATTCCTTTGTTTGATGCCGTCGCTGTTCAATTACATCTTCATGTAACTTTTTGATAAAATGTGTTGTGATCTTCGTCAACAATCTGACTCCTTCCAAAATGAGAATTGAATTCATGACAAGAATTACCATCTTTGCCCCTCGATAATTTGTGTTGTCATCGGCAACATCCTTGTTTTTCCTTTCAACACAGACTTGGTCATGATTTGGTTATACCTTGAGTTCCTTGTTATTCTTGAAATTATTCCTTGTGTAATTCTTATGTTCTCCAAACCCAGCCTTTACTTAAAACACCATATCATTGCTATTCCGAAGCATGACTATGGTACTCCGAATATCAACAAGAACATTGGAAGCGCAATGCTAAATATTTCTTGATCAATTATCCAAACACCGTTGTATGGATAACATCATGATTTTTCCTCACCCCTTTACCTAAATAGTTATCTACCTGCTACCCTGTCATGGATATCATGCTCTGCTTGTCCTTGCCTAGGATATGCACCTAACACTCATGAGTGATCACATTTTCCTTTCCATTGGTCTGTTTAATCTAATAAACATGTTTTCCTTTCCATTGGTTTGTTTAACCTTTCTTGTAATCTAGCTTTTATCTAAGCAGTAATAATTCCCTGCTTATGTAAACACCCCGGTGTACAACCCTGTCAAGCAAGACCCTGTCACTATTGTTGATGACATTTCGGTAACCGCCGGTGGATGAGAACTTTGCCTATTGGTCCACCTCGTTTCAACGAGCAAGAAAAACGGTTCTCTTCATCCTCCGCCCTTGGTATCGACGTTGTTGCCGACATAGCTGACAAGCTATCCTCTGACATGCCTTGTTGTCGTGACCGTGCAAGATGTCACCGTCCTCCCTACTCTTAGTCCACACTAACCACAGTTCCACAGGAACGAAACCTGACTCTCCTGTACATCCCTGTTTCCAAAGTTATTCCTCGCGCCTGGCTTCGTACGTAATTCACGAGCCACCTTCCGAGAGATGATCTATTCTGGTGTCAGACGCAATAATTATTCCCATTGCTCTGAACCCCATTCACACTCTAGGTTGGACATCGAATGCTTGCCTACTCGCTTGAAACTTCTTATAACTTATAAATGTATCTTGCTCTCGATATGTTTCATTTATTCAATTCGAGAGATGCCTTTGGCCACATTCTCTGAGTTATGTACCAGATAATCAACCTTGTAAAGGTCCATTCTTCCGAAGTTACCCCTTATACTTTTCGTAAGTACGATGAAGATTCCAAAGAAAGGATGACAGCTCCATCACGATGCACTAATGCAGAGAAGTGAAGACTTGAATGCATTGGACCGACCTCTTCGGGAAGAGCAACCAAGACCGAGCAGACTCGTTAGAATTTCGTAACCAAATCTTCGCCCTTACTTTACCTCTTAAATCTCGGGACGAGATTTCTTTTAGTGGAGGAGATTTGTAACACCCCCGATGTCATGCTATAGTAAACCCATGCTAATGTTGCCATGTCATCTTGATTTGCTAAGCTTAATTGCCCCTTGATAAAATCAAAGTCAAATTCAAATTCAAATGCAAGTCAAATTATTAAATTTTTAAATAGTAAAATAAAAATGTAGGTTGTGTTGCAAATATTCACTAACTATTTGTCATGCATAAACCAACATAATTTGAATATTTAAAATGCCCTTAACCTATTTTAAACTGGACCAACCGCATTAAGTAAGCCCATTTAAATTCAAAACTAAAGTTGAACTATTCCAATTGGCCCCAAACTTTTTGTGCAACCTAGTAATGTTGTGCTTGATTTATGTGCAAAGTATCACATTTTACAAAATTCATTTAGTGTGAAAAAGAAATGCAAAACAGAGAAGAATAAAAGCAACAGAAAAAGATAAAAGAAAAGGGGCTAAGTGCCACTGTGCACTTAGGCCTACCAAGGCCACAGTGCAGCCCAGCCCACTAAGGCTGGCCTTTCTTCCACCCTGCACCGCGCTGGAGGCAGCACGCTCGCCATGGCCGCCCACGTGCCGATGCGGCACGCGTCGAACATCCAGCGAGTCCTCGCGTTGGATAAGACCCTCCCCGACGACCCAGACGAACCCTAACCCTCGCTATCCCCTCACTCTCTCTCTCTCTCTCTTGAAATTCTGCTCGTGCCCGAGCTACAGCCGCCATGGCCATCGTCGTCTTCGCGGCCACTGACGTCCCCGGCGCTAGAGGATCCGTCCAGGAGGACCGCCACCCTCGACTACGTCTTGTACGCGCAACAAATTGAGCAGGGCCGCACCGTACGCTCGGCATCGAGCCGACTTCCCGCCACGGACGCCGCATCTCGTCGTCGTTTGCCGCTACTCCGGTCCGCCCCCGGCCTCCCCGGCCTCGCCACCGAGTTCGCTGTGAGCTCCTCCTTCGATTCCCCCTCTTTCCCCCTTGAACCGTGCCTCCTATGCGCCGTTGCCGCCGCGACCGAAGCCCCGCCGTGGCCGCACAGGAGCTCCGCTCCCTCGCGCTACGCACGCCCGCGCCCTGCCTCGGTTGGCCGCGCCCTGGCCGCACCCCTGCGCCGCCCGCGCATGCCCTGCGCGCGCTCGCGCGCCTGCGCGCCCGTGGCCCTGCCTGCTGCCGCCCCTGCCCACGCTCGCGCACCTGCTGCGGCTAGCTGCTGCATGCGCCGCCGCTGCTGCTACTAGCTACGGCTGCCTACAGCTGCTGCTGCTGCCGCGCTGCCTGCTGATGCTCTTGCGCCGCCGCTTGCTACTGATGCTTGTTGAGCCGCCGTGCACTCCAGTGCGTGCGTGCCTAGCCATGCAACGCCGGCTTGCTACTGCCCAACCTGGTCGGCCTATTTAGGATTAGAGCTAGATTAGTTTTAGGGATTAATTAGTGGCTAGATTAGCCTATGTACAGATGACAAGTGGGTCCCATCTAATTAGGTTAGATAAATCTTGATGGAAATTATTAAAACACCGACATGTGGGATCCCCTACACTGTTCACTTTGACTAGTCAATGTTGACTGGGTCAACTCTCCACACTGCCCCACTTGTCATCCATATTGGGTAGAAATTCCTGTGTGCACTTAGCATTTGTTCAGTTAAATTCGAAATTAGTATTAATTCTAGAAAAATTTCAGAATATTGTTTAAACTTTGAAAAATCATATAAAATAAACCGTAAATCGGATGAAAATAATTTATATATGAAAAACGATCAGAAAAATATGACGAATCCGAATATGCCCTCCACATACCTGTCACATGTCTCTAACATACCGAACGTTGAACATTTGCTACCGAAACCGCTAAATGAATAGTGTTTGGAGCTGGGAAAATATTCCCGGATATTTTCCCGCTCCGACCAAAATACCTAGCACAGCATTAGAACACCCCTAGCACTGCATATTGCCATGTCATGCATTTGTGTTGCATTGTTTGCCGTGTATTTATTGTTTCTTCCCCCTCATTCTCTCCCGATAGACCCCGAGACTGCCGACGACACTTCTGAGTACGACTACATCGTCGACGACCAGACCCCTTCAGCAGAGCTTCCAGGCAAGCAAAACCCCCTTGATCATCCAGATATCGCCTACTCTTTCTCTCTATTGCTTGCATTAGAATTGCTTCCGTTGTTGCTCCGATAGCTCCTATTCTGATGCATAGCCTGATTTCATCGCCTGCTATTGGTACCTTACCTGCTATCCTATGATGCTTAGTTAGGTATACTATGTTTCATCAGCTGGCCCTTCACCCTTGTCCATTTGCCAGGCTTGTTATCGGGCCGTGATCACTCTGGGTGATGATCACGGAAATGTTACATTACTGCAATACTTTTAAACTGTTAAAGTCGGGCCGGCTCCAAGAGTGCCCGCGAGATAACGAAACAAGACGGGTTGAACCCAAGGGTACCCGCGAGTGATATTGAGGCGAAATGACAGGGCAGGTGGAGACCACCTAGGAGAGAGGTGGGCCTGGTCCCTGGTCGGGTCCGTGTGTTACCAAGTCGGAGCGACAGGAATCCTGTTCGTCTCTGCGAGCTACTAAAACACGCCTAACGGATCTGGGTATTTGATCTGAGTTGGCCGCTGGCCTATTGGCACTACCACCACGCGGGATAATGGTTTAATGGGGCCCTCTACGTCGTACGTTTCTCCCGAAAGTTCTTCAGATGTCACAGTTCAGAGATGCGGGTTGATTGTTGGGGTGGGATGGTTATGTCACTTGTGTATACAGTGTCGCGCCTGGGCCCCGGCCAGTCACGCAACGTGCAGGTGTGCAGAGGGCGATGGGCCCAAGACTCCTTCGCATTTAGGATTTAGACCGGCGTGCTGACCTCTCTGCTGAATCTAGGTTGGTCTACGGCGTGTCAATTACCCGAGGCCGGGTATTACCCAGCAAGTGTGTCCGGCCAGATGTAATCGAGCGTGTTGGGTAACAGTAGTGCACCCCTGCAGGGAAGTAATCTATTCGAATAGCCGTGTCCACGGTAACAGGACGCTCGGAGTTGTATCCTGATCTACTACAACTATGAATGGATACTGTTACAATGTTAAACGGTTACTACTGCTCTCGGGATCACTTTCTCGCAGGGTAGTCGAGGAAGGATCTCAGGGCATTGCTAATATATACTTACTGTTATATACTAATGTGTTCTATTCTCTTCTGATGCTGCAAGATTGCTTCAAGATGCTAGTCTTCGATAGGCTAGGCCTTTCCCCCTCTGTTCTGGCATTTCTGTAGTTTAGTCCAAAGATATAGCCCCATTCCTTTGATACCGATGCATACTTAGTATAGCTCTGATGTAAGTCTTGCGAGTACTTTGGATGAGCACTCACGGTTGCTTTGCTACTTCTTTTCCCGGTTGCTGCGATCAGACGACGGAGCCCAGGAGCAGGAGATCCCCGGAGGCACCTACTACTACGTTGAGCCCGCCGACCAGGAGTAGTTCGGAGGCCCTAGGCAGGAGGCCTTCGCCTTTTCGATCAGTGTCACTGTTATGCTAGCCTTCTTAAGGCAAATGTGACTAACTATGTCTGTACCTAGATAATATTTGTTTGTATGACCTATGTATTCGGGTCCTCGTGACACCCTGGGTTGTAATATGAAGACTTATGTTTAAATTTGTGTCTAGAGTTGTGTTGTGATATCTTCCCGTGAGTCTCTGATCTCGATCGTGCACGTTTGCGTGTATGATTAGTGCACGGTCGAGCAGGGGAGTCACAGGGCAGCTCTATTCAACCGAAGGCGCAATACTGTTACTATCAGTCTAGACTCTCAAAGGCGACACAACTCCCAGCTTTTCCTGGATATTATGGCAGACCAACTAGAATAGATGAAAGCATCCATCAGAAGCGACCCAATATAACTGTCGACTGCAAATGTCCCTGCTCCAGTTCGTGACAAGGAACATACTGTACTACTATACTTATTAAGAAGAACAGTAGAGGAACATGTTAAAGAAGAGGAAGCAGATTTTGGATAATACAATGTGTGTTGCCCACCCATGATGACCCAGAGCGCACAGAGAAATACTCTTCCTTCGTGTCTCTCTATATGTGGCTCACAAGCGTTTCGAAAATAAAGTAGGAACATTTAGCTGACCAATTAAACCTGTCTCTGTCTTACTAATATCAGCATCATATCATATTCGAATTTGTACAACTAAGTTTGTTTAGCTTGATGGGTGGAGCAGTGCTCTTACGACACGAATCACGTAGGCTGATTGTAGTGATCATAAAAGGGGGAAACCCTAAGCATGAAGAGTATAGTGTTGACCGTTGCATGGCAGATCTGAAGCTGCAAACCGCACAAAGGCTACTTAGCAACCGATGTTTGCTTTCAACTAACAACTAAGATTTGGTATGGACAAGATAGTACAGTAAACAAGTGACAAAGAAATGCAATTCCCTGATGTCTCTCTATATGTTGCCACATGCATTTGGAAACTCAAGTGGGAGCATTATCTGACCAATTAAATGTGTGTCTATTAACTAATATCAGTATCATATCACATTCGTATTTGAACAACTAAGCTTTGGAATTATGAGTGGTGTGTTGTTTAGCTTGAAGGGTGGAGTGCTGCTAGTACGACACAAAGCACGTACGCAGATCATAGTAGTGTAGATAAAAGGGGAAAACCCTAAGCATCACGAGTGAAATCGGGAAAGTGGAACTAGCTGGAACATATGGGATTGTATTGCCGGTACGGCTGGAAACGCTTTGGATTCCCTACAGGGGCAGCTCTATTCAACTGAAGGCGCAATACTGTTACTATCAGTCTAGACTCTCAAAGGCGACACAGCTCCCAGCATTTCCTGGATATTATGGTAGACTAACTAGAATAGTTGAAAGCATCCATCAGAAGTGACCCAATATACATGTCGACTGCAAATGTCCCTGCTCCAGTTCCCGACAAGGAACATACTGTACTACTATACTTATTAAGAAGAACAGAAGAGGAACATGTTAAAGAAGAGCAAGCAGATTTTGGATAATACAATGTGTGTTGCCCACCCATGATGAACCAGAGCGCATAAGGATATGCAATTCCCTGTTGTCGCTCCATATGTGGCGCACATGCTTTTCGAAACTAATGTAGGAACATTAGCTGACCAATTAAACGTTCTCTGTTTTAGTAATATCAGCATCATATCATATTCGTATTTGAACAACTAAGCTTTGGAATTATGAGTGGCATGTTGTTTCGCTTGATGGGTTGAGGAACAGTGCTAGCACGACACGAAGCACCTAGGATGATGGTAGTGAATATAAAAGGGGAAAACCATAAGCATTGCGAGTATAGTGTTGACCGTGCCATGGCGGATCTGAAGGTGCTAACCGGACAAAGGCTACTTCGCAACCAATGTTTGCTTTCAAATAACAAATAAAGATTAGGTATGGACAAGAAAGTACAGTAAACAAGTGACGATCTATTTTCCGGGTGAGATCAATAACTTAAGCAGATATGAAAGAGTACCACCTCTCTTGCGACGCCGTGTAGGCCTCTGCTGATACGTTGAGGGTGCTGCGGGTGCTATGGCTGTCGGCGGCGCGGAAGCAGATCTGAGACGGCAGACGGCGGCATCAGGGGATAAGTCTTGTTGCCGTGGACGAGACGGTCGTAGAAGCGGCCATGGCAAGGTGGACGACAGCGCGGATGAAGCAAGAGGACGCGATGCAAGGATTCTGATCCAGCGCGGTGGATGAGAGACGTCGATCTCTTGTAATGGACGATGGCGTCGGGGTAGCTGCTCTGGCATGGTGGAGGAGGACGCCGGTGAATGGGGTGGCGGACGGAGGAGGCTGGGGTGGAGAGGGTGTTTTGGCGCCCACGGAGTACGAATGGGGAAATGGAGAGAGAGAGGAGGGGGAACCATGTCTTTGGGACGCGCTTGTCTGAAATGTGGGGAAGTTACCAACTTAGCCCCCGTTTAAAATTTCGGACGTCTCGTCGGTTGGGGATAGGACGGTAATCTCGCATCTCCCCAATATTTGCCGATAGCGATTTCGGGCGAGGAGAGGGTGTTTTGGCGCCCACGGTTGGCGCCCACGGTGTATGAACGGGGCTGACAGGTAGGGCGGTTGTGTCACGTATGAGTGGAGTTACAAACCTGCCCCTACTTAAAATATTAGCCTAGATCGATTTCGGCTGAGGAGAGTTTGTTTTGCCGCCCACCGTGTATGAATGGGGAAATGGAGGGGGAGAGAGAGGTCTTTGGGACGAGCTTCAATCAAATGTGTTTTGCTGCCCACGTTTGGCGCCTACCGTGTCTGAATGGGGTGAGAGGCGGTCGTGTCACGTCTGAGTGAAGTTACAAACCTACCCCTATTTAGAGCAGTGAATCGGGCAGATAGGTTGTGCGTGTCAGGGGTAGACATTAATTTCCATCTCCCAAACACTGGTTTCGGGTAGCCGACGTGGGAGTGGGTGTTTTGCCGCTTCTTTTGAATTTTGGGAGAATAAGCATTCAAGTTTACCCTGGCAACTAAATTCGAACCCATTTTGTATTCGATTACGAATCTTTATAAATCATTCTATGTTTTTTTAGATATCTTCAAAAGCACAACAAAGATGTATTCCACCTTTATATATGAATATGATTTACAAATGCCATGATACTCGAATTCAGAAGGTTGAATCCACTTTGAGTCAAACAGTTATTTCATCCAACACAATCTGCTCACACGAAAAACAGTTCACCTTATGTCCACTCCTACAAGTACTGAGGATTGCCTCGCCTAAGAAAATCAGATCATTACAAGCCATGGACAACAAATAAGGGGTCTTAAAACATAATCCATTCACAAACATGACACAACATGCAAGTATACTAATTTAATGACAATTTCAACTGGTATCTAAAGAAGAACTAGGATTAGCCAGGGCTTCAGATAGCAGAAGCAGAAGGACCTTCTCCATCTCCAAATGCAACTGTCTTACTTGCTCCACATCTTTGTTTGCTTGCATAATGCGTGCATCTAATTGCATAATTTCCAGCCTCATGATCAGGGTTACCTCATTCATGGTAGCCATACCCTCTCTTTCTGCCTCTAGTAGAGCCTCAAGAACTATAATATTTGTGCTCTCCAACGGGGTTGCCTCTGAACTGCTACCATCTGGTAACATGGATGGCGCACTGCTTCCACAAATAGATCCTGGGGGTGTACATTGTGTCCTAGTTTGAACTGCATCCTAAAAGGTTTCCGCTGGACATAAGTAACAGATAGTTATCGCATGATCCAGGCAGTCAGCTTACATGGTAAACTACATACGAATTATTGCCGAGCATGGCAAGCTATATTTAAATGGTTCGAAGTTGCATCAGCCGAAAACAAATTAAAATGGTTAGCTGAAAGGCAGTGTACCACAGCTATATTTAGTTGCCCAAGCATATAAACAGTTGAAATATTCTGAGAAAGCACTTAAATAGTGTGGCCTCATATAAACTAGCAAGACAGTCTTTTGATGGAGTTCATAGGAAAACTTAAGGAGTCAAATGAAGTATGCATGCATTTCTTTACGATAGTACGGCAAGCACTTCTGACACATTGGCCAACTCAGGTATAGCCTAACAAGTACTCCCTCTGTAAACTAACATAAGAGTGTTTAGATTACTAAAGTAGTGATCTAAACGCTCTTATATTTGTTTACGGAGGGAGTAAACTCACAAGCCAAGAAAGCAGCCCACACGGATGACATTTCACAGTAACTAAAACACACTGGCTTACCATATGTTGCTGTGAAGGCTCGTTGTTGTTGCCATGTTCTTTGAAGATGTCGTCAGCATCCCGTGCATGCAAATCTAGTCGTTGTAGTTTATTCTTCCCCCTCTATTTTGGTAAAACTAATTTTAATCACATGCACTATTCAAATTGAACATCAATGATTCATCTAAACTAATGAAAGAATGGTGTGTGCTTACACGACAATATGTGTGCTTTACTCTATTTTTGTGCTTGTTCAAGGTGCCAGCCCCAAAAGAAAAAGCATTTTGCTTGATGCGGTTGGCTGCTCCATAATGAATAAAAGCAACAAATTAGTCATGCAACTTGGGAAGATCACTAACGCACAAAAAAGTTATGAACAGAGTCTCGGAGCAGTGTGGTAATAGCTAGCATTGAAAAATGTAGGTTAAGACGAACCAAAAGCAGCGGAACTACAAGCTAGTTTGCTGATGTGTAATTTAGCATAGAGAACATAGAAGCAGTCCAGTACAATAATTGTAACCAAGAGGTGACATCAGAACAACACCATTATCATAAATATAGCATGCAAGAAGTAAAATAGGAGGCAGTAATATCTAGGAAGTACAGTAATACTTAGGACAAAGAAAAAGCATTGTAACTACAGGTGCACTGATTTGTAATTTAGCACATATAACCTGTTCACTACCACACGTTTGAATCTACAGGTGCAAGCAGAATAACGCCTCTCATAAAAAATTGAATGATGCCCTGAAGAAATTCGAAGGTGCGGTGCTTATGCTAAGAAGGTGAACGTAGGCGCCGGCCGTTGGAGAATAGTACCTGATTCTCAGCGGCGTATGGGCATCGTTGTCATACGTGAAAGCTAAGTGTCGTCGATGGTGCTCGTGTTGCGGTTGAGTTGTGCCGGCTGTCACCATTGGTGAAGCGGCTCCGGTGCTTAGGTGCGGCACCTGTCGACATCCAAGAAAGCTGATCTGTGGTAAGTGAACTGTTGTACAATAAAGACGAGAAAAACCAAAGGAGTACTAATTGAAATAACCTGATGAGGCGGCGGCGGCAGTAAAGCTGGGCCGGTGGAGTTGAATATGGCGTCCGTGGAGCGGGTCCAGTGCAGTGGATGAAGGCGTCGGCGATGCACATCCGGGGCAGTGTACAGTGCTTTCGGTCAGGCGGATCTATTGCGGCGGACGAGGGCTTCTATGAAGGGCCAGCGATGTGGCAGACGAGGGCGTCGGTGAAGGGTCTACACTGTGGTGGACGAGGGCGCTAGTGAAGCAGATCCGGTGCGCTGGACCATGATGGCGGTCAAGGAGATCTGGTGCAGTGGACAAGCCAGTCGCTGAAGCGGCTCCGGTGCAGTGGTGAGTTGGCAGTTGGGGGTTCCAAGGTGTGGAAGGTAGATCCGGCGGGGTGTGAGGTGCACCGCCGCGGCGGAGGACTAGATTCGGTGGCTTGGGAGAGGGGGGAGGCGGGGAGGGGAATGGTTCTAGGTTAGAATGTTGGGGGCAAAGAGGGGAAAACAATGGAGTTACCAAAGCAGCCCTTTTTCGTTGATGTGGCAGGGGTAAAAAAGGAATATCGTAGGGCTAAACTTTCAGGCGCGAGAAATTTCGATTTGAGTGGGAAGTTTGAAAGCTTTTGGCGGCTGAAATTATGTCTTCTCGTCTTGTACAACCGACTATGATATCATGGCCGAGTATTTATTTGTTGTGCACGCGAGAAAAAAAAAGGTGCAAGTTTCGAAAATCAATGTCTCCAACTTGAAACTTAGATTGTCCATTCAATTCAAATATGGATCATTGAGCTATTGCAAGCAAATACCATCATATGCTCCAATTCAAATGAAATTTTGAATGTGTTTCTCCTAAATATGATGACACAAACAAATATGTATGTGTATGAATAAAGTGGATGATTACAAGGTTTGAACACGACCGTATGTCTATATCTCTAGGTTTGATATATGAATTTGAAATCACGCAATCGGGTTAAAAATTGTACCCCCATTTAAATGAATTAAAAAAAATCTAATAATGCACTCGAATTCAGAATTTCCAATCTTAGGTCAGTAATTCTAGTACTTCAAAATATACCTCGCATGTTCAAAAGTATCGCTATCTCATAGTCCAAAAATATGAAGAAAAAAATGATCATGAGTGCACACACTCTTGACCATGTAATTTAATTACGTCTATATCTCTCACACATACACCCCTCACTCTTTATCTGAAGCACACCACCCCGGCCCCTCTCCCCCCCCCCGACACACAAGCCTTTCTCTCCCCCGGACACAAACACGTGCACACATTATCCCCTCTCTCTCTCTTCTAGGTCTGAACCCCAATATATGTCTCTATCTCTTTGTCTCTCGGACATGCACACATCTGTTCCCCCACTCTCTAGGTCTCCCGGCATCTATCTTTCCCAAGCACACACCCTATAGCCGTGTATCTTTCCCATATACACAAAACACACTGCTCCCAACATCTTTCTCCCTACATATATCTGGCTCTCGCACGCTCTCCACCATCTCTCACTCTCACATTGACACACATCTCACTCACTTCCCCCACTACACACAAACACCCTCCCTCTCCTTGTGCACCTCTCGCCTCTTTCCAGCTCTTCACATGCAGACCCAACCCTTCTTCCCACTATATGTCGCGACTCTCTCCATAAATCTCTAGCGTATCATCGATCTCAAACTCGCGCGATGTTCTCTCCATCATCTATTTTGATCTCTCATGAAGTCTCTCTGACGCACGCAATGACTCGCTTTACTTGTGTCTCCCTACATAGGACACTTTCGAACACCATCGACCTCCTCTGCCTATCAATAGGCCACTTTTCGCACACAATCGACCTCCATCTATCTCTCTCTCCTACTCTCTCTATCCATCTCTCTCTCTCTCTCCCTCCCTCCCCCGCACTCTCTCTCTCGCACCCCTCTCTCACACACACTCGATGTCTCTTCCAAATATATAGCACGCACCCCCGCCCGCACCCACGTTGTCCCGCTACTAGACATGCCTCTCTCTCTCTTGGACACACATGCCATATCATCCCCCTCCCCCTGCTAGGTTTACATCATCAGTGGTCTCTCTTCTCCACACACACACACAATCTCCCTTTCCCACACACGCGCGCACAAAACAGACACACACACACACACACCACGCCATCTATCTGGATCCCTCTTTTAAGACACACACCCTTGTATATTCTCTCCAGCTCTAGGTATATATATATATATCCCTATCTCTCTCTCTCTAACTCACATGCACACCAAAAATCCCCGTCTCTCTAATTCACACCTCTCTCTCCCTATGTCTGCATGCGTATCTCACACACTCACTCTGTGAATATGTCTATCCGCCTCCACGTTACACAACACAAAGTCCCATATAGGTCTCTCTCTATCTTCCACACACACAAAAACACGCAATGAATCTCTTATCTCTGCCTTAGTCTCTCCATATCACACACATGCACGATCTCTCGCTCGCACACACACACACAACCAAAGTTTTCTTGTGAGATACTTACGATATATTCATCAGTCATGGCAGTACAAAGAACACGAGGCGTGAAAAAAATACATCTACACGTTCGTAGACCACCTAACGATGACTACGAGCACTAGAGCCAGCCGAAGGCGTGCCGCGGTCATCCTCCTCCTTACCGGAGACAGGAAAACCTTGTGTGACAGTCGGGAAGTCATCGTGCTAAGGCCCCATATGCTCAGCCGTTGAATAGAACGTAGATCCAAGTTTATGGAAACAAGTATCAATAATACGTTTGTATTTCCATAGTTTCGAGTTTTCCATCAAGATATTAGTCACCCATGGTCGATATTTAGTTTGAATTATGTACACATACATACTATGTAACTAGCCGTGCTTATAAACTTCCAAAGCTTAGCTTTCACTCCTACTTACAATATGTAGACTATTTAACAAAAGACTACCACTTTCAACCAGCCCTAGCAAGAAACTATTGTACAAAAAATAGCAAAAACATACTAAAAATTTCTCAATCCGTGCAAAAAAAAACTACTACCAAATTCCTAAAAAAACTAGTACCAAGTGCCTATTAGGCTCGTTTAAACCCGTTTATGACAGGGTTGGCCCACACGTTCGTGCTGATGACGCACCTTAAGTCAACACCGTTTGTTTGACCGTAGAGTTGACTGTTACGACAGGTGGGACCCACATGTGAGCATCTATCCTCTTCTTCAAACAGTTCGTATGCGTGTTCGTCGCCGGCGCCGGTGATGGGCGAGCTGGCCGCCGCTCCGGCGGACGGGCCGGCCGCCGCGCTGGCCTCCACACGGGCTGGCTGGCTGGCCCGAGAGCAGCTCATGCATGAGCAAGACGCCGTGCTGGCCTCCGCACGGGCTGGCTGGCTGGCCAAACCGCGGCTCACGCTCGAGCAAGCCGCCGCGCTGGCCTCTGCCCAAGCCGGATGGCTGGCCCGAGCGCGGCACGCGCGAACAAGCCACCGCGCTGGCCTCCACCCGAGCTGGATGGCTGGCCTTAGCGCGGCACGCGCGAGTAAGCCGCCGCACCGCCGTGCCAAGCTAGCTAGCAAAGATTGCACACAAGCAGCTGGATGCATCCAACAGGTTGTGTGCTAGCTTGGCTAGCTAGCGGCCGCGAGCGCCGCGTCGAGCTGGCTTCCGGCTGACGCAAGATGAGCTCCGCGCTGCCGGCGCTTTTGACCTCGCTTTCAACCGGCGACGGTGGCTGCCTCCTATGGCCGAGGATGACAAGGTGGACGGGCCGGAGGTAGGAGGTGACTCAGGGATTTTTTTTAGACTGACATGTAGGTCCCACAAGTCATAATGCCTAAGTTGCCGGTCAAACAGTTGGCGTTGACTAAAGGTGCCACATGGGTTTAAAAGAGCCTAATCGGCACTTGGTAGTTTTTCGCGACGGATTAAGACATTTTTGGTATGTTTTTGCTAATTTATGTAGAGTGGTGGTTTCTTGGTATGGCTGGTTCGAAAGTGGTAGTTTTTTGTTAAATACTCCAATATGTATAAGGAACAATCTACTAATGACAAATAGGAATTCTACGTTGCGTTGTACCAGTGGTCACGGATAGCCCAGCCACGTGCACGGGGTTTCCCTCCCGTATATTTTGCACGCGCCATCATGTCGTGGCTCGCGTAGAGTAGCAGCCGCCCTCGCCTGCTGCTTCCTTAGCTACCATCTTTAATGTCGCCTCCCAATTAAGCCAAAGGAGCCGGAAAAGCCTGGCACTGCATTGGGAACTGTGCAATATGGCCCTGGACCTGGACCTAATGTAAAAGTACTCTGTAGCTTGTGGTGTTGCACGCATGGACATCGCTCCTTATAGTACAAAATTAGCTTGAAAAACATTTTCATAATATGGGATGTAGGGAGTAGAATAGTTGATTTGTTAGACTTTTCTGGAGCCATGTGATTGTTTCTTTCTTTTGCAAAAATCATGGAAAAGTTGTATTCATAAATTGAACATTGCACGTGTTGTGCACGTACGCGTGTACTAGTGGAAAAGAAAAAGCCTATTCTCGCGGTATGAAAGAACTCAAATGTTTTGCCCCCACAATAGTGTGTGCGTGAGAGGAGCGGCTGAGCAGGCCAGCTACGCGCATGAATAAAGCAGCAAGCAGGTCTGCAGTACGCATGTGTACTTTCCCTGCATTGATAGTTACAACGATGGTTCTAGAGAACAGTACCACTACTACTTCCGGGCTGGTTTACTAGTCCCCATCGTATTTTGAGTTAAAGTTTGATCACATATTTGACTAGCAAAATGTTAATGCATGTCGCCAAAAATTATATTGTTGGATTCGAATTTTAATGTACTACCCTCCACTTTCTACTGTAGCTCCTTGGCCTTGAGATTCAAAAGTTGAAAACTGGTACACTAAGAGCATCTACAATAGTCTGTATGATAGATTCGTTGTCATATACAAGTTCTCCAATGAATCATACTCTGATGGGTACCACACACATTAAATTAATAAACAAAACCTGATGACCAATGCCCGAGAGAAGGAAATTGGGGAGCCAGCTGCGGCGGCTCTCACCAGGTTAGTCAGGGCCCACAGAAATGAATGTAATTATCTCGGAGCTTGTGCCCGGAAAGTTGAGTACTAGTACTACTCCTATATTAAATATAAAATAATACGTAACTGCACCATCGTAGTACCGCTAATGCGTGCCCGCATAACTTCCTTCACGAAGGGACGAGGCCCTGCGGTTACGCTCTTATCTCCTCCTCGCCAGTTCCCCTCCCGAAGAGACCAGGGCAGTTTGTTGCTGCTGCCATGGATTCGCTAGGCGGTTCTCCTCCTCGCCGGGGCTGGGAGACCTTGGACGACGATTCTCTGGGAGAAATCGCACGCCGCACCGACTTCCTCACCGCCGCAAGACTCGGTGCTTCCTGCACCAACTATTTTAAGACGGTGCGTAAACAGGCTTGGGAGAAGGCCATGCCTGTTGGTCTTCCATGCGTCCTCGAGGAGAAGGTTATTCAATGGGACTCTAGTCCACCGCAACGTGGCCGCAGTTGCATCTTGACGCCGCTTGAGTTTCCTACGTTGAGAGGCAGTCAGATTTTGTCCGATGAGAAGGTCAGTCATTGTGTTTGATCATGTAATGTATATTCTAAAAATACTTAGTTATTCCATCCCGTAATTTCTCCGCTGCCCACAGTCCCACAGGTTTGGGTTGGTGCCAACGGAGATTGGTTTGCATACCTACGGCTGGATACCACCATTATTTTGCACAACATCCACAGCAGTGCGTCCGTTCCCGTAGACCCCTTGTCCAACATTGGGATCGGCCTTCCGGACTGGAACGACTTGAATAGGTATGATGAAGCCACCATGAGATTGAAGAAGATAACAATTGCGGACCTGCCGACCAAGCACCGCAGCTACGACGATTACTATCTCATCGCACTGTTCGACATAAGGATTGCCATCAATAAGAATGGCCCTGACGGCAGAGGCTGGCACATGTTGGCCGCGGCAGATTTGTACCCGCACAAGTTCAAAGACGCCGTGTGCAATGTAGGCCACATCTTCACTGTGACAAGCCAGGGGACTTGTTTCATCTGGGTGCCATCCTACGGTACGGGAGATAACAAACGGAATGCACTAACCATCATTTGCATCCCTAACGGTACTCCATTATTTTGCAGGGACCACGCATCCCCCGATCAAAATCAGATCGCCGATCCTGGATGTGTTGGATTATGTGCATCCGCCATTCGGTCTAACCTGGAACCTTGTAGTTGACTTTGGTAAATTGGGACCAACTATCTTAGCAGTGGTTACCCATGGTACCATTGATGTGCAACAAGGTGCCACCACCTACCACGATCGGACCCTCACCATGTACCCAGGTATTTCATTCTCTCATTGCCTTCTCTTTCATTGTACTAGTAGTAGTAGTAGTACTACTACTACTACTACTACTTCGGATCCATAGTACTAGTGGGTCGCAGGGATTGGCGGGAGTAGTACTTTTTACCTAGGAGTACGCGTATAGCTGGCTCTTGAATCCACTCCCACCATTTTTGTTTTTCCATGTCTTATCTCCTCCGTGTAGCCAAAAATGGCTATATATAATCAGTCGGTTAGTGAACTTCCTCTATAGTATAGTAGTACTACTCACTGCACAATATTACTGCACGCCATATTTGAGCACAACATTATCCTGCATGGACCTTGATCATGTACGTCACCATGTGTCCAGATCTGAGATGCCACGTGTACCAGATGGACGGCTCTGAGTTCGACCCCCGTGATGCTATGTGGGAGCCGAGGGACACTCTTGGAGAGTACTCGCTTTTCATTGGGACAGCTACCCCATTGTCAAACAGATGCCACCTTCCGTGCACGACACCGAAGGCCTGCCGTTCATGAAGCATGGTTGTGTCTTTAGTGTGCACTGCCGGTTGAACATGTTGGGACACGCAATCCCTGATTTATGCCGCTTCAGCTTGGATGAGTCTCCATCATGTGGAACCGGACTAGAAAGCTGCGACAATGATTCCCGTTGCCCACCGCTATGGATCGTGCCATCTATGAAGAACACCTGGGACTGGAACCTGGAGGACGACATGGAGCCCATCTATAACGTGTAAGTGGAGTATGGTAAATTGTGAATGGTAGCGCTATAAATATATGTAGAGTAGCCGTGCACAAATTTATCACATGAAGTGGAGATGAACTTGTGTGGCATGTTGGCATTTGTCCTTTAGAATTTACTAGTAGATGTGTTATGTGTACATGCAACTTGTGTGGCTTTTCCACGGGCACCAACATGCCTTGTGAGGAAAAAAGGTGGCACAGCTTTGGCTATAGGTGACGTGGCAGCATCATACAGTAGCGGTTGTTCGCTATAGTTGTACGACTGCTCATACTCCTATAAACCTGGCGCTTGGCTCTTCACCTCTTCGGGAGGTCCAAGTTCAACAATGATGGTACTACACTACTATATGCTTCTGGCAATCTGACACCGAATGAACTGCCGCACGTCCACTGCGTGAGCAAGGGCGAGGGAGAGCGCGCTGTAGTCAAAAGCTTCTCCTTGTCCTGCGAGCCATGGCGCGCGTGGGCAAGGGAGAGGGCGTAGGCATAGTAAACAAGCTTCTCCTCGTCCTGCGAGCCACCGTGTGCGCGGGCGAGGGAGAGGGCATAGTAACCAAGATTCTCCTCGTTCTGCGAGTTGACGGGACACAATAGTGCTAGTAGTCCATACTGCCTCCTTTCCGGTTAATATGGCTTAATTTGAAACGAGATAAATACAGTGGCGGTCACTGTATTTGTAACAATACGGTCACTAGACTTCATAATACGCTCATTACGGTCACTATATACGTTTTGCGATGATTATACGGTCACTAGCTCACCGTATAGCACCATATTGCACTCCGCTGACCGGTCAAATAGTGTACGTGGCACTTTCTTGACTGGTTAAATTGGCACGTGGTTTCGGGGTCCCACCTGTCAGTTGGCAGAGCAAAGAAATAAGTTAAACAAAACTTTACACAGGCGTGACCGGAGTCCAACCCTTCCGCGCGAACCACCCTGGCTATGTATGTGTGTGCATACACGTGTAGGTTGAGGACTTGAGCGTGAGCGTGTGTGTTGCGTCGTGTGCTGTGTGCCGCTTGCATGGCTGCGTGAGTGTTGCATGCGTGCATGTGTACGTGTGAGTGTTGCATGAATGCATGAGGGTTGTAGTCCCTCCCATTCACATGTTCATATTTCAAGCTTCATTAAAACGTTGCATGCAAGAATTACTCCAATGCATGTAAAAGTCCTGGTCATTTGTTGTTCATGCATGCACGCCTGCATTGCAATTAATACATTCGTAAACACAATTTTCTTAAGGAAAACGAGCCCATTAATTGAGTACTTTTGCAAAGTACTACAGTAGTACTAGTACAAAAAATTCTTCTGGCACTCATCATCTACTATTACCTTGGTTGATGAATCTTTTTTATTGAGCTGTATATAAACCGGAATGAGGGAGTAGGTACTACTACATAATTGGCGCCGGGAGCCTTGGCCAATGGTTCTTAATGTTGGATAGGATGAGAGTAGAGGCATAGATAGGAAGTCTTGGCGATCCATTATTCCCCATCGGTCTATTCAACTACTTGTCTTCACAGTGAAGTGACAATACACGCTGCAGCAGATGGGACACTTGATTAATAAGCTGAGCCAGCGTGCTGGTGTTACTAAATCAACCTTACCCTGTAGTGCCATCATGTCTGCCAGTGGAGCACGCTTCCGCAATTACGCGTATGCACCTCTCTCTTCCGTTGACTGACATATGGGCCCGCTTGACGTAGACCCACATGTCATCCGCTTAACTATTTACACTCGTGTATACTAGTAGTACTAGTTGAATTGAGATTTAATGCACCTTCTTCCCCGTCTCTCCCTCTTCTTCCTCCTCTCTTCCCCATGGACGTCCCTTCCCCATCTTTGTCCGCACACCGTTTTCCAGTGCTCACTGCTCGCCCGCCCGCGCCATCTTCCTCGGTCGCTCACGCGCACCATCTCCCCCCGCTCACTGCTCGCCCACACACGCCATCTTCCTCTCTCGATCGTCCGCATCTACTTCCCCGCTCGCCCGCACGCACTGAAAACCCCAATCACTCAGCGCCCTAAAAAACCCAATGGCAGAACCGACTGACACTCAGAGCCACGATTGGAATTCGTCCTTAGGTTTCCGAAATAGTGTAATGGAAAAAGAAGTGCTTCGAATCATTGCTATTTGACTCCCCGATGTTCTCTTGGAGCAGATCTGTAATCGTATGGACCTGCTCAGCACCGTGCGTCTAGCCGCATGCTCAGTGTCTATGCACCGTCTGCTCATCAGCAGCCGGCCGGCCCTTTTCAAGACATCCTGCTTGCTAATGCCTGATCCTCGCAATTGGCCCAGACACCGACGTGACGATCCTACGGAGGTTGCCATCGTGCCCCTCGACATGCTACCACTCCCCGCCCACCTGCCCTTCATGCGCCGCCACTACTGGGCGGCCATGAAGGCCAACTGGATCGTCATCATCCACCAATCGGGTAGTCCGTGGCGTCTCATGGATATCTACAGCCAGCGAGAGATCACCCTTCCATCGTTGGATACTGCCGACATCCAGCCTCGCGGCCCGCCGGACACTCCTGCCTACTGCGCACGAGAGGCATCGGGCACTTGGTTGGACCTCCGTTTGCTGAAGGTTGTAATCTGCGAAGTACCCACACCATCAGAAGACTACATAGATTACAAGCTCATTGCCTTGTTCGACGGGGGATTAGCCTATCTGGAATCCGGTCGCCATACATGGTTATAGCTCATCATCAATCCTGTTTACCCTCCATTTCTGTCTGATGCTATAGTGCACGATGGCATCGTTTACACGGCGGACGGACAGATTGACTGCATATACTGGTGGAATCCATTGTCGTGTAATTGTTCTATCTCATCTCATCTTTACCATATGAATACGACTGCCTGTTCATTGTTAGAAATTTAGAATAGATAGTATGACTATAACTACATCATTGCTATATGTTCCTCTCATTTCCTAGATTTTTATGACCACACATGTTATTGTTAGAGTTGATATGAGAACAATTGGCATCTAATGATTGTTAGAATAGATATTATGAGTATAACCACATCATTGCTATATGTTCCTCTCATTTCCTAGATTTTTATGACCACACATGCATGTTATTGTTAGAGTTGATATGAGAACAATTGGCATCTAATGATTGTTAGAATAGATATTATGAGTATAACCACATGATTGCTATATGTTACTCTCATTTCCAAGATTTTTATAACCACGCATGTTATTGTTAGAGTTGATACGGGAACAGTTGGCATCTAACTGTTATGGTAGAATATGAGTAGGCCCTGGCATAGCTGTTTTCCTCTCATTTTTACATCATCTTTGAACCATGACATATTGCTAGAATATGAAAGCCATTGTCATTTTTTTAAAAATAGGGTATGATTATGACCACGGCATTGTAATTCTCTGGCTATGATCTGTGTCACTGTTATAATAATCTTAATTCCACACATACTCTGAACATGATTGTATATTTTTGTCCTTTTGGTCTCCAATTTGATTTGTTGCAGCAGACGCAAATGCGTTGGCCTTTATAATTCCAGCACCTGGAAATATAAATGTCAATGGGTGGTGGTTTATCGCTCGTTCAGCTGATGGTGGGCATTTGATGCTCATTCGCACATACCAAAGTGACCAAACCATTTCATCAAACCACATGCAGTACAATGCGTGGGGCGTTCGCGACTGTGATGGCTATGGCTGCTTCGTCTTTGAGAAAGATCCGAGCTCCGTTGGGCCAGGCGTATTCAATTGGAGGCTGGTTTACAGCCTTGGCAACCACTCCCTGTTCCTCGGGCTTAATTATCCAATCATCCAACCAATCATCGAACATATCACCGGCGATGATTATCATGCTATGCAAGTTCCATTCGCCAGGGGGAACTGTGTTTACACATTGTACCATGGATTTCATGAAGCACCATATCTAGAGATTCGTCGACACGGCTTGTTGCCAGATGAACTTCAATGTGTGAAAGGCATCAAGCTTCCAAGCGATGAATGGCTTTTGCAAACCCGACATGCAGCGATGTGGTTTATGCCAACAGCTAATATGCACAACTTGATTCGTAGTGATATCTAGACTGAGCCATGTATCCTGCTAGTTGTCGCATGATCTTGTTCTGTTGGTTATTTTGTACTGTAGTTAGTTTGAAGGTTAAATACCTTTCTGGGATCAAGTGCATCCAACATCACCTGCGTAGCATGTATTTTGATAATGATGATGGAGATGTCGTGCAGAAGCCATATATAGCAATTAAGCTTCAAGTGTGTACTTGTTCATGAAAGTGTTGTCCAATGGAAATTATATTTTGTATTACTCATGTAGCCTACAAGTCTGTCGCACAGCCTTGTAACTTTGTAGGCACCTGTTTGTAAGCTCCTTCTAAACACTCTTGCATAATGCCCTTAAAACTAAGGCTTTGGCAACGCCCCTCTGATATTATTTAAAGCAATATGGACGCAACATGGAGATTGGATGAATGTACACCATTTCTAAAATTTGTAATACTAGTAGTCCTCTATATCGTATATTGCGCTACTTGTACTAGGTAAGTAGTACTTGTACGACTAGTAGTACTAGTACACGTCGGTCAAATTATTCATCATGTCCTCACATTGAATTGATGTGACAACATGCTACGCGTGAGGTGACACCAGAGTCCCGGCCGCGTGTTCGGTTCACCAAAGTGAGCCTCACCCCTCTGGTAGTCCAGCTGCACTCTCCCGTTCTCTCCCATTCTCTCCCGGTCTCCCCGCCTCCCAGCCGCCGCCTTGTTCCGATCCAGTTGGTACGATGGGCGATGAGCAAGTGGAGCTGCTATACTTCATTGCAAGTAGTCAAAAGGAAGATGCTCAGAAATTTGATCTCAACAAGGAAGCTCTTCAAGCTAGCCGCATGAAGGGTGGAACCAGCGAGGACGCTCATGTGAGTATTCGTCCCGTCGCCCTGTATGTTGATTTCGATCTTTATGGGGTTTTTCAAGTCTTTAGAGTATGCATGTAACAATGAAGCCAAGACCCCAGTTTGTTCGGGCGTCATGGATTTTAGATTTGGAGTAGCACTTATCTGTCAAAATCTTTCATCATTTACTTAAATAGTTGATTGATCATACATTGAGTACCATTTAACTGGAATTAACTGCTGCAAGTCCAAGAAGGATTGGCCGATGCTGCTGGCTGGCGTCAAGTTCGATCCCATGGATCATGAGCTGATCGAGCACCTTGAGGCTAAAGTGAGTGCTGACAGCGTGAGATCTCACCCTCTCATCGATTTGTTCATACCGACCATCGACAGCGAGCATGGCATATGCTCCACCCATCCTGAGAAACTTCCAGGTGAGACACCGATCGACTGTCTACTTGCACAAAATATATTCCTTTCTTTTTACAAATTTCTGATGTATGCTGCCCGGCCTGGGATTGTATTTCGCCAATATTGCAAGTATCACACTGAGTGGCCTAAGCAAGCATTTCTTCCAGCGCAACTCCAGAGCGTTCAAAAGGGGTACGCGGACGCGTCGCAAGATACAATCGGAGTGCGGCATGCATGCGATGTGGCACAAGACCGGCAATACCATGTCGGTGATGGTCAACGGCCAGCAGAAGGCCAGCAAAAAGGTTCTGGTGCTGCACACCAACAAGAACTTCGACCAGCAGAGGACCAACTGGGTGATGCACCAGTACCACCTCGGGGACCTCGAGCAAGAGAAGCAGCGGGAGCTGGTCATCTGCAAGATCTTCTACCAGACGAAAACGAGGACCGGGACTAAAAGGATTATATGTTAGTTTGGTAGTACTAGTTCTACCTGGTCGTCTACAAGTTGGTGTTGGTGTTAAGGATCTTTCGGTCTGAACTTGGCATTTCCTTCCAACCATCATGTCGAGGGTTGACGTGGATATAACGCTGAAGTAATTGTTGCGAAACGAATTTTCAGGCACCTGATATAAGTAGCAAAAGCACCTACCATTCGAATTCCTAGTTCTCCAAAATTTTACTAACATCTTCCAGTACGCAGGGGATCCATCAGGTTTCACAGGCTGACAGTTGGATGCAGCATGTCGGGACTGGGCTGTGGCACGCCAAGCCCAGCTGCAAATTGTTAAACAGAGGAGCGATGGATTTGGGCCTTTAAGAACAGTTAAGTGTCGGGACCTCGATCACGGGAAGCGCCTCCCATGCCATCCCTCTAACCCACATACCACATATAGTATCACTAAAAAAACCCCGCATATGACATGTTCTCTTGTTCGAGTTCTCAGTTAACCAAAAAATTTAACAGGTGTGAGAAACGGGAGCCGCCACTTCCAGCGATCATTTTTGGACTAAAAAAAGGCCTAGTCGGCTATCGTTTAGTTGAAATATGTAAAGTGTTCCATAAGAAAAAGAAATATGTAAAATGTAATGAATTTGGTCCGGTTTCAATGAAAATCATCCGATTTGCATGAAATTCGTCCGTGGAACCAGAAGAGGGCTGTCCATACAGAGGCTAACAGTACGGACCCAGCAGGTCCATGGCCGTACGCAAGCAAGTGCACACACTTATTATCACGATGGAAAAAATATGCTGACGTCTAAGACCCATGAAATTTTCAACGTAGTCAATAAACGGGAGAATTCTACAAGGAGAGACTGAAAACTGGGATCCAGCAGGTAGTATATATATTTTTTGAGGTCGAGCAAATATTTACTGGGTTGTAGACTGCCCAGGTTATGTTTTGTTTATTAACAGGCGCAGCCCATGACGACATGTGGCCACAAGGATCTAGCAGGTATCAACTGGCCTCTGGGCCGCCCAGCCTTGGTTTTATTTTTTCTTAGAACATCAGCAGCCCAGCTGTTTTTTACTGAAGAAAACGCACAACCCAGTTCTATTTTTGTCTCGATTCTCAAAAAAAAGTTCTATTTTTGTCATCTCTACTTTATATATATATATATATATATAGTTTTATTAGTTTATATATTATATTCGCAAAAAAAGTTTATATATTAAGTTGTGGGCCTACTAAGTTCATGCGTACGCAAGGCTATGTCAACTTAGTCAACAAATCGACTCTACCAGCGTGAGACCGTTAGATGTCAATCCAACTGTCGGCGTGCTTCTTCAATCTCTGATCTTCCTGCTCCAGCCGCCCAAACCAGCGCCGGCGTCGCCTACTCCCGCCTTCCGTGGCTGGCTGTTCTGCCGCGCAGGCCTCACCGCCCCACCCTACTCCCATCGCTTGCCAGGCCATCCCTGTACTGACCCACACCTCCTGTTATTCTCCGGCGACAGCAGCCTCACACCTCAGCCGAGCCAGTAAACCCTCGTATTCCCCTCCGCGTGAGCATCCACTGCCAAGTCTTCCCCGGCTCTGGGTCGTTCCCTCCCTAGGCCTCGCCGTGGTCCACCGCCTTGGTGCTCTCGGCACGGCGTCGTAAACGTGGTCAACGAACGACAGCCATTGGAAGAGGACTGTACGTGGACATGCTAACAGCTGGGACCCATGAGATCCATGGTTGCACGCAAGGAAGTGCCACCTTATTACGCGGAAGAAAAATGATTCCACTCCCTGACAGCTTGGACCCACCAGCTACATCTTCGCACGCAAGGAAGCTCCTCCTTATTACATGAAAAAAATGCTTCCTCCCATTGGTTTGCTGACATCTGGGACCTACGACATTGTCAACGTACTACGAGAGAATTGCACATGGAGCGGCTGACATGTGGGACCCAGTTGCTCGAGCAGTTTTGTTGTTGTTGTTGAGACGGAGTAGGTTATCAACTGGGCTGTGCGGTGTGTGTGGCCCGTCTAGCCCAGGCTTTTATTTTTTGTTTACAATATGACGAGCCCAGCCGTTTTTTTTCCTGGTGAAAATGACTAGCCCACCTTTTTTTTTGTCGAATAGCCTACATAGGCCGATTTCTTTTTCTCCGTCTTGCTGGGCTGCAAATCTTTCAAGACGACGAGGGATACATTCGGCCTGCCCAGACAAAAAGGGCTGTAAATCATATAAGTAATATGAAATGGGTTGTATATATATAAAAACAAAGAAAATGGGCAATTAATTTCAAATTGCGAATTTTCTTTTATTTTTTGATATTTCAAATTTCATTGGATTTTAACATAATTTAAATATATTTTAAATTTAGTTATTATCGGGCTCGAAATTTCGGGATTAAAAATAGTTCGACAATTCCAATGAAATATCATTGAAATTTTTAATCCTGTCCTTGGAGAAAATGGTCAGGTATACTAAAAATATAATATGGGCTGCAATAAATTACGTAATAATTAGCAATTGGTCTGTAAATTTAGGAAAAATAGCAAATGGGCTATATGTTGTCCGCCATAGATGTTATGCTGACTTGTGGGCCTACTAAGTTGACGCGTACGCAGGGCTTTGTCAACTTATAGTCAACAAACGATTCTAGCAGCAGTGACCGTTGGATGCTAATCCAACGGTCGTGCTGCTTCTTCAATCTCTAATCTTCTTGCTCCAACCGCCCAAACCAGCGCCGGCGGGACCGCCTGCACCCGCCTCCCGTGGCCGGCTGTGCTGCCGCGTAGGCCTCATCGCCCCACCCTACTCCCATAGCTGGCTAGGCCATCCATCTACTCACCCACACCTCCTGTTATTCTCCGGCGACGGCAGCCTCACACTGCAGCCGAACCAGTAAATCCTCGTACCCTCCTCCGTGTGGGCAATCACTGCCGCGTCTTCCCCGGCTCCGGGTCATTCCCTTCCTAGGCCTCGTCGTCGTCCACCGCCTTGATGCTCTCGGCCCGACGTCGTCAACGTGGTCAATGAACGACATCCATCGGAAGAGGACTGTACGTGGAGAGGCTGAGAGCTGGGACCCAAGAGGTCCATGGTCGCACGCAAGGAAGTGCCTCCTTATTACGCGCCAGAAAAATGATTCCTCCCCTTGCTTACTGGTACCCACCTTATTTGGAGGCTAACTTGTGGGCCTACTTAGTTGACCCGTACGCAGGACTTTGTCAACTTAGTCAACAAATGATTCTAGCAGCAGTGACCGTTGGATTTTCATCCAACGGCTGTGCTGCTTCTTCAGTCTCTGATCTTCTTGCTCCAGCCGCCCAAACCAGCGCCGGCGGGACCGCCTGCTCCTGCCTTCCGTGGCCGGCTGTGCTGCCGCGCAGGCCTCACCGCCCCACCCTACTCCCACCGCTGGCCAGGCCTTCCCTCTACTCACCCACATCCCTTGTTATTCTTCGGCGACGGCAGCCTCACAACGCAGCCGAACCAGTCAACCCTCGTACTTGATACGTCTCCATCGTATCTACTTTTCCAAACACTTTTGCTCTTGTTTTGGACTCTAATTTGCATGATTTGAATGAAACTAACCCGGACTGACGTTGTTTTCAGTAGAACTACCATGGTGTTGTTTTTGTGTAGAAATCAAAGTTCTCGGATTTGGATGAAACTTTTTGGAGAATTTTTATGGAATATATAAAAATAATTGGCGCAAGAATCAACAGAAGAGGGGCCACCTGTTGCCCACAAGGCAACAGGGCACGACCCCCCTAGGGCGCGCCCTGATGCCTTGTGGGGCCCACAGACGGCCGTCTAACCTAATTCCAACGCTATAAATTCTCTTTCCCTGAGAAAAAAAATAGGAGAAGAAGTTTCATCACGTTTTACGATATGGAGCCGCTGCCACCTCCTGTTCTTCATCGGGAGGGCTGATCTGGAGTCCGATCGGGGCTCCGGAGAGGGGATTCGACGCCGTCGTCATCATTAACCATCCTCCATCACCAATTTCATGATACTCACCATCGGGCGTGAGTAATTCCTTCATAGGCTTGCTGGACGGTGATGGGTTGGATGAGATTTATCATGTAATCGAGTCAATTTGATAGGGCTTTAATCCCTAGTATCCACTATGTTCTGAGATTGATGTTGCTATGACTTTGCTATGCTTAATGCTTGTCACTAGGGCCCGAGTGCCATGATTTTAGATCTGAACCCTTTATGTTTTCATGAATATATTTGTGTTCTTGATCCTATCTTGCAAGTTATATGCACCTATTACATGTCATGATCCGCATACCCCAAGGTGACAATAATTGGGATTCTTTCCGGTGATTGCCGTAGTTTGAGGAGTTCATGTATTCACTAAGTGCTAATGCTTTGTTCCGGTTCTCTATTAAAAGGAGGCCTTAATATCCTTTAGTTTCCTTAAGGACCCCGCTGCCACGGGAGGGTAGGACAAAAGATGTCATGCAAGTTCTTATTATAAGCACGTATGACTATATACGGAATACATGCCTACATTACATTGATGAATTGGAGCTATTGTGTATCGCCCTAGGTTGTGACTGTTATATGATGAATATCATCCAACATGATTATCATCACCGATCCAATGCCTACGACTTTCTCACATTGGTTTCTGCTAAGTTACTTTGTTGCTACTGCTTTACACTTGGTACAAAACTCCTCCTGTTACTGTTGCTATTACTATTGTTACTATTCCTACTGCTATCAAAACTATCATATTATTGTGCTACTAAATACTCTACTACAGATATTTTATCTCCAGGTGTGGTTCAATTGACAACTCAACTGCTAATACTTGCAAATATTCTTTGGCTCCCCTTCTGTCGAATCAATAAATCTGTTTGAAATACTACCCGTGAAAACTGTTGTGATCCCCTATACTTGTGGGTTATCAAGACCTTTTTCTGGTGCCATTGCGGGGGAGCATAGCTCTATTTGTTGAGTCACTTGGGATTTATATCTATTGATCACAATGAAGAATCTGAAAGACGCTAAGACCAAGATCGTTCCCTCTAAGACGAGGGGAGGTAAGGAACTGACATCTAGCTCCGCACTTGATTCACCTTCTGTTTTGAGTAGGCTTGTGACACCACCACCTGCTATTCATTCTGATATGTCGCAAGTTATTGATGATACTACCTCTGCTATGAATGATACTTATGATGATGCTAGTACTATGCTTGATAATACTGTGCCACTTGGTGAATTTCTTGATGAACAAATTGCTAAAGCTAAGGGAATTGAAAATGTTGAAAATCTTGAGAATTATGATTCACCTATTATGCCTAGTCCTCCTACTTGAGTTGAATCACCTGATGAACATGTCTTTGATAGGGAGACCGCTAGGGCTATTCTTGCTTGTAATGATAGAGATGAGGTTATAAAGTTGCTTGCTGAAATGAAAGAAAAATCTATGAGGGAGAGAATGAAATATGATCCTAAGTTTGCTACCTCTCCCATATTTGTTACCGATAAGGATTATGAATTCTCTGTCAATCCTGAGTTAATTACTTTGGTTGAATTTGATCCTTTTCATGGTTATGAAACTGAAATTGTTGTGGCACATCTTACTAAGTTGAATGATATTGCTACCCTATTTGCTCATGAGGAAAAAATTCGCTATTACTATATTCTTAAGTTGTTTCCTTTCTCATTAAAGGGTGATGCTAAGAAATGGTTTAATACTCTTGCTCCTGGTTGTGTGCGTAGTCCCCAGGATATGATATATTACTTCTCTGAAAAATATTTGGACAGGCTGAAGTATTATTGAATAATATATTGAGAAATGTCGATGATTGGACACTTCCTGAACCACCACTTAAGCCAACTCCAAAGAAGAGAGGTATTCTATTCCTCAGTCCAGAAGATATGCAAGAAGCTAAGAAATCTATGAAAGAAAAGGGTATTAAAGCTGAAGATGTTAGGAATCTACCACCTATTGAAGAAATACATGGGCTAGACATCCCGACACAGGTAGTGGAGGTAAATTATCTCACTAGATTTGATGAAGGTGATATTCCGTATAATAAATCTGCTAGTCAATGCCTGTATGAGTTTGATAATTATATCATTAAACAGGAACACTTTAATAGGTATGTTAGCAATCAACTAAAACGGAATTCCATCATGATTGAACGCTTGAGTGATTTGATGTTCAGAACTACTAATAATGTTAAATGCTTGAGTAAAGATGCTTCTATGGTTCAGACTCAGTTAGAACAAATTGCTAAGTCACAAAGTGATTTGCTTGATGAGATGAATAATAAAAAGAATGATCATGCTGTTAGAGTTGTTACTAGAGGAGGTAGAATGACTCAGGATCCTCTATATCCTGAAGGTCATCCTAAAAGAATTGAACAAGATTCTCAAAGAAATAATTTTGATGCACCTAGTCCATCTAAGAAGAGGAAGAAAAAGAAAAATGATAAAACTTTGCATGCTCCTAGTGAACCTGAGGTAGAAAAACCTTCTGAGAATCAAAATGATGTTTCTATTTCTGATGCTGAGACACAATCTGGTAATGAACATACACCTAGTGAGAATGATAATGATAATGATGATGTTCATGTTGATGCTCAACCAGATAATGATGTAGAAATAGAACCTGCTGTTGATCTTGATAACCCACCTCCTAAGAATAAAAGGTATGGTAAAAGAGACTTTGTTGCTAGAAAACATGGAAAGGAAAGAGAACCATGGGTTCAAAAACCTATGCCTTTTCCTACTAAACCATCTAAAAATAAGGATGATGAAGATTTTGAGCGCTTTGTTGAAATGCTTAGACCTGTGTTTTTGCGCACTCGCTTGATTGATATGTTAAAAATGTCTCCCTATGCTAAATATATGAAAGATATTTTCACTAATAAAAGAAAGATACCTGAAGCTGAAATTTCCACCATGCTTGCAAATTATTCTTTTAAGGGTGGAGTACCTAAAAAGTTAGGAGATCCGGGAATACCTACTATACCATGCTCCATTAAAAGAAGTTATGTCAAAACTGCTTTATGTGATTTGGGAGCCGGTGTTAGTGTTATGCCTTTTTCTTTATATAGAAGACTTGATTTGAATAAGCTCACACCTACTGAAATATCTTTGCAAATGGCTGATAAATCTACTACTATACCTATTGGAATTTGCGAGGATGTTCCCGTTGTAGTTGCAAATGTTACTATCTTAACGGACTTTGTTATACTTGATATGCCCGAGGACGACAACATGTCGATTATCCTTGGAAGACCTTTTTTGAATACTGCAGGGGCTGTTATTGATTGCCACAAAAGCAAGGTTACTTTTCATGTCAATGGTAATGAGCATACGGTTTATTTCCCGAAGAAACAAACTTCAGTGAATGGTATCAATTGTATTGAAAAGGTTTCAACAATCACTATTAGGGGATTCAAATTTCCTCTTCCTACTGTCAAAAAGAAATATGAAATTCTTATTGTTGGGGAGATGCATATCCCCGTTGAGGTAACTTAGTGTTATACGAAAATTCTTCGGTTTCATGCCACTCAGAAATAGTTTGTTAATAAGACTTGATCAACCTTATTAATGGATTCTTTTTGAAGGGCATGTGGTCGATGAATTTAGTAAGCACAACTTTCTGTAATCTTAGTTTGCTCTCCGCTAATTATAGTTTAATAAAATAAAATGCCATGCTTATCCTATTTTCTGAATTATCTGTGCAATAAAAAATGGCCCAAAAATAAAAGTGCTTAGAATGCAATAAAATTTTAACATGATTTTTTCTGGAATATATAAGAATTTTTGGCACTGAGAACAAACCAGGGGGGTGCACCTGTTGCCCACAAGGCAACAGGGAGCGGCCACCCCCCAGGGCGCGCCAAGATGCCTTGTGGGTCCCACAGGGACCCACTCACTTATCTATTCAACCCACTTCATCTCCTACCTCCAGAAAAAAATTCATAGTAACTCTCTCTCTCTCTCTCTCTCTCTCTCTCGTGTTCTTGCTCCCAAACCTGAGATTTTCGATCTCTTTGCTCGGAGCTCCGTTTCCGAAACGGTTTTGAGGGATTGCTCCTTGGTATGTGACTCTCCCATTGATCCAATTAGTTTTTGCTTTAGTGGATTATATTTTGCATAAATTGCTGCTATTGGTGCTACTGAAAATGAGCTTGCATGTTAAATTCTTGGAGTTCTAAGTAGTTTGAATGCTTGATATAGCCTCTAGGCACTTGTATGAGTAGTGGCTATCAATCTTGTGAAGTTTTGTTAACATCTTTTTGTGGTCCAAATTTTTTCAGAAATTTGTTTGTAGGAAGATGAACATTTTCAGGAGGAGTTCTTCAAGGAGGAGGTCCTCCGAGGCATCATCGAGTGAAAGCCCAGCACGCCAATCATATGTTGAACCAAGGGCAAGTTTGGTGCGGGGTGCCGAAGCAAAATCATGTCGATGGCCGTGTGACGAGTTCATGCTAAGTGCAGGCATCAAGGAATAATTTGACCAATATATTCACAACACCGAGCTCTCCGCCTTCGTCGCAGATAAGCCACCACAACACTACAACCTTACTCATTCATTCACTCAAAACTTTGAATATCATCCGCTCACTTCTAGAGTTTTATTTCATCTCTATGATAGATGTTATAGTATACCTCTAGAAGAATTCTGTGATGCCTGCAAAATTCCATTTTGGGGTTCACTTAGTGAACCTCGACAATCTGATTATGAACTATTTCTCAATAGTCTGTGCAATGGTGAGGATAGGGGGGTTACACAAGCTAGGATAAAGAGCATTCACTTTCCCGCTATTCGCTACTTTGCACTTTTTAATGGCAAATGCATTGTTGGTAAACAAGACTATAGTGCACTTTGTGCCCCTGATTTGAGCCTTATTCACGCTGCTTTAACGTGTAGCAGACATTATAATCTTGGAGCCATTGTTGCACGTAGGTTGCACCGCAACTCAGGCAACGGTGATTTATATGGAGGAATTTATGCCTCCCGAGTAGCTGCAAGGCTAGGGGTGTCGCCCAGGCCTAATGATCCTCTTTTACCTGATAAATATATGAATTTTGAGGCAATGCAGAACCATGAGTTCATTAAGCGCAACACCCGCAGTTATGACTATAACTTGATATTTGATAAATATCGTTATGTGTTTGTTGTTTTGCCTGCTCCTGCTCTCTTTGATTTTCAGAACAAACAGAGATATTTTCTTCATGAGAACGAGGCGCACGAGTACAACGCGGCAGTTGAGGCTGCCCGTCTGGCTGAGTAGGTGGCTCAGAACGCCTCCGCGAGCTACCACTTCGATTATTATCCTGGACAGCCATGGCAGATTACCAAGCTAGGCCAAAAGCCTAAGCTTGGGGGAGTACGTATCTCTCACCGACATTACATTCATGTTCACACATTCATTTCAGTTGTCGGTGTTCACACCTTTTTCATTGTATATCCATGTTCGTTTTATTTTCACTTTCTTCTTGTGTGTTTGAAAAACTTCGAAAACCCAAAAATATTTCTTGCTTCTTTTCGGTTTTTCTTTCCCGTTTGTTAGTTCGTAGTATTAAAAGAAAACCCAAAAATATTTCTCGTTTCTTCTTTTGCTTGTTGGGAGTTCTCCCGTGTAAATAGTTTTTCTCGCTTTTCGTTTTTCTTCTTTAATTTGCTTTCTTCAGAAAAACTAAAAACTCCAAAAATATTTCAGTGTGTTTCTCTGAATTTCTTTTCTTTTCGTTGAGTTGTCATAGGGAGAAGACCACGATGAAAATGATGAGTGGTTCTCATATGCTTTATTGTTGATCTAACGAAGATCCAATATTACCTTGTCTTCTCCCTTGAATAAAATGTTTGCAGATTCCAGCTTAGTCCATGGCACACCTGCACTATTATTATTTTCACATCATTCGGTCGTGCAAGTGAAAGGCAATAATGACGATGATTTGATGAAGTGACTGTGGCAAGGAAAAGCTGGTATGAACTCTTCTTGTTTTTGTTTTTGTAAATATGTTTAACTCAGTACCCCTGATTCAGCATATTATGAGTAAACATGTTTGTGATGACAATTAGAGATTATAGTTGCTCATGCCATGCTTAAGTAACTAGGAGTGGATAATGATTTATCTTGGATGTCAACATGCATTAAAATGGTTATGATGTAGTATGTTAATATGGTATCCTCCTCTGAATGTTTCAAGTGGCTTGACTTGGCACATGTTCATGCATGTAGTTGATTCAAAACCAACATAGCCTCCACGATATTTATGTTCAGGGTGATTATATCCAACTCATGCTAGTATTCAATGTTAATTATTCTCAATGCATGATCATGACCGTTTTCGCTCTCTAGTTGGTCGCTTCTCAACCTATTTGCTAGCCTTCACTTGTACTAAGCGGGAATTCTGCTTGTGCATCCACAATCCTTAAACCAAAGTTGTTCCAGATGAGTCCACCATATCTACCTATATGCGGTACTACTCTGCTGCTCCAAGTAAATTTGCATGTGCCACCTCTAAATTATTCAAACGAACATCTGTTTTGTGTGCCCGTACCGCTCATGAAGCGACAGGGGGCGGTCAGTATCTTCCATGCTAAGCGGGTTATTCTCAGATGAGTGTTTATTCACTTGTCATTGCACGAGAGAGGCTAGTATTTGGGATGCCCGGTCCGATGCTCGAAATCGAAAAAATAATAATGCAAACAAACTCCCCCGGAAAGTTGTTGGTATGGAGGGCACCTGAGGATTCGGCTAGCCATGGCTTGTGTTGTGTGGCGCCCGCCTGAATACCACTGTAGCCAGACGGTCACCGCACACACCAGCCCAGGAAATCACTCTAGCGTGCGCATTTACAACAAGTATCACGAACATAGGCACAACTGTAATAAGAATATATTCATTAGCCATTGTGGCGGGAATAAATACATCATGGTTACAAAGCTGGGGCAGCGGAAAAACACTAACTAAGGCAGCACAGACTTGGAGAGGCTCCAATCCACAGGGACCTGACTGGGTTACTCTTCTGGCTCGCGAACGTTCCCGCTCCTCGATAGATCCTTCGCTGAACCTGGCCACGTTGAAGGCCGATGAGTACTTTTGAATGTACTCGCAAGCAAACCAAATAACATATACACCAAGCAAAGCAATCCATGGCATTCAAGCATGCATTTGTTATTAGAGCAACATTATCTATTAAGGCATAGCATATTTATTTAGCAATATTGATTATCAGGTCATAACAGGATTATCCAGCAATATAAATACTAAAATGAAGACAATAAGGTAAAGCATAACAGTAAATGCAATTGATCAAGTTCATTCACATGATCCCTCCAGATCCAAGATCTTACGGTCATTCGACCATCTCCTTCCTAGCCATCCCATGGCTAACATCTTAACTTCCTGACATCATCCGATGTCCAGGCATCTGTGCTGTAAATCTGACAAAGCTTACCTCATCTAGTTTGTTCTTAGCAATCATTTGGTTAACTCCTCCAGACTCGACACAGACCAAATAGTGTGACCTAGTACGAACTGTGTCCCATGACCGAGGACGCGGCTATTCGAATAGATTTACACTCTGCAGAGGTTGCGCACTTTACCCACACTATGGAGCTCCCGGCCTCATACTTCAGTACCTGTTCCCATTCGGGTGGACCGGTGCTGCTCCAACAAAACTTGTCTTTTGCCCGGCACTCTTACGGTCCCACCGACAATCATCCCCCTTCCGGGTCATGCCCTGGGTCGCCCCTGTGTCACTCCTGACACCTGCCACCATCGTGGCCAAACTAAACTGTCCCAAATGGGGACCCGCGCGCAAATAACCTGGGCTCACAAGGTTATCGCTGCCTACCGGGCCTGGGTAGCACGCACGCATAACCTCCCCTCTTTGGTGGTACTGATAAGAGGCAAGACAACAGACCAAGTTAGGGCCTTCCCATAAAGGCAAATGTGGCTGCACTGATGAGCTCGGTTCGGTGGCACTATGACTCGATCCAGCCGACGGAGGAGGTTGTCATTATTAGGTCACATTCTTGATCATTGCAATAACAGTAATAATGCATACTGTAACAACTATGAAAACATAACAAACTATTTCCATACAATATCACAATGAGTCATTAGTGAAACAATGTTTAGATGGCAAGTTTATCACTTTACAAGTTTTAGTTGTAGGTTACGACCATCCGAACCCTTGCATAAAACTGGCAAATAAACCAGTAGCCACCAGAACGGTCTTTACAACTCAGATCTGGGACGTTACTGGAATAACTCAACCTCGGCTCAAGACGGTTGAAAAGCAGCTCAGAGCATGAGAGGGTGTTGATAAAAATGAAAGTAGCAGTTCCCTAAGACGGCTGAAGAACAGCTCGGAGCATAGGGTCACCGCTACAGAAAGAAACTCAACAGCTGCCCGAGACGGCCTAAAAGCAGCTTAGAACACGGAACAGTTGTTGAAGATAGAAATATAAAGTCGGCTTCCACCCCGGACGGCCGGAAGCAGCACAGAACACATGCGTGGTGCCGTCACTAGAGAAAAGTAAGCAAGGGTTCATCAGGATCAGATACCGTCTGCCATTATGCACTCAAACATAAACATATTCATTAATTAAACACACAAGAATAACATAGAGCAATGCTTTAGGGCATATATCAGATGGTCGGCTTGCCTGAGGTGAAGGAATACTCCGGGAAGAAGTGCGATCATCTCGCGGAAAGATTCGCTGGAAAAGTTTCTCTCTCGGAGGGGCTAAATATAGGGCAGGGGTAATATGGTCATTTTCAGAATGTGTAAACATTATGAAAGTGACCTCATCAGGGCGGTCTTGATGAACAAAGAACATGAGCGTTGGATTCACCTGAATCGGAGTTACGAGCAAAAAGTTAGGGAGGTTTGACTTCCAGGGACTGATCTACAAAAGAAATAATTGTGTCTGGGTCCCTGACAGCACTGCGGCTGGCGCCTTCTCTGCGAATGCGTTTTCCAGTAGAGAAAATGTATTCTGACCCGAGTACGCTTCCTCTGATTGAAAACGCATCACAGTCGAGTACGCTTTTCTCAACCGAAAACGTAATCAGCTGGGGGCGCCTCCACTTAGACAACGGGACGCGGCTTGTGTGGCTGTCGTGCGGGGCCCGCACTCCCTCTCTCTCCTCCCTTGCTTCTCTTCTTCGTCCTCGCGCCGAGGGACAGAGGAGGCACGACTGTGGTGGAATCCGGCGATGGAGGGCTCGGGGACCTCGGGCGGTGGTGGGGCTGCGCTCCTGGCCTTACCCCGCGCCGGTGGGTGGTGGAAGTGGAGGCGGGGATGGCCGGTAGCGTGCGGGCGTGGGTGGAGCCTGACGGCGGCGGTGGTACGCTTGGGGCCAGAGCTATGACCTGCCCCAGGGGAGAATGGAGGCGGGGAGGGCTTGTGGGTGGTGGTGGTGCTCGCCTGGGGTGGCTAGGTGGAGCAGAGGGGCCGGGGATGGGCGGATTCTGGTGAGGCCGAGCGGTAGCCATGGGCGGAGCTGACCAGAGTTCGAGCACCGGGAGGTGAGAGATCCGGCTGGAAGTGATCCAGGGAGGGAGAGGGGCTGCCGTGGATGTATTGGATGCTCGGGGAGGGCTCGACCACGGCTATTTATAGCCGACCGGCGAGGAGGATAAGCACGGCCGCCGTGGCGTGCTTATCGCCACACTGGAGCTCTGGCGAGGTGGCAAGCGCCGGACGGTGCCGACCTGACGAGCGCCAGAAGGAGGGGACATTTCGGGGAGGAAGAAGACAGGGAGAGAGGCGACAGAGAGGATCACGGGGCGACAGTGCCGCGGCGTCGGCTGCCGTGGCGCGAGGAGGAGGAAAGAGGAGGGGGAGAAGGGTCCAGAGCGAGCGTGGGGCTTCTGCGATGCTGCTAGACATGCTCCGGTGGCGCGAGCTCGACGGTTGGACGGTGGCCGAGGGCCCCGAGATCTAGAGCACGTCGAGGGGCAGGTCATCTGCGTGGTCACCACAAGCGTAGCACGCTCTGGCCCGCATATGCTTGTCTCACCTTGTCCAACAGGTCCTTCACTGCTCAAATAGATGAACTAAGTGGCTAGAACCAGCTAGGTGGCTCTGAGGTGAGAAGCTTAGCAAGAAACTGTTTCTGAACAGAAACTTGAGTGGATGTTTCTGGGGAAATGGCTGAAAGGATGGAGTTGGATTCTTGTCATGGTGCAATGTGGTAGCAAGGAGTAGGTGCTAGAAAAATTTGGAGTCATTTGGACCTTGTTTGCACATACTTCCTTTATAATGCAGAATTTGGTCCAGAGGCTAGGTTTTGAAGCCGGGGTTAAATGGCTCAATGAAATGAGCTGAATTTTGGTGTAGTGAGGTGATTTGGGTGTGAGAATGCACTGTTAAAATTTCATACCATTTGGATGCTCCTACATGGTACTTCCTTCACAGTGCTTTTCTCTGGACAGAAATCAGATGGAATTTTTGGGAGAAATTGGCTAGATAAAATGATATGAATTTTTGCATGCTCACATCATATAGGGAATGTGAGGTCCTGGATTTATTTCAAGAACTATGGAGCAATCAAAAATATAGTTGCTTCACAATCTCAAAATAGGTCCAGAAACTAGAATTGGATGATGCTCTCAAACTTTGAACTGTGGAATTTGGGTTCTTGATGGCAATGGTGAAGATATGGATAGGAGAAGCTCCACAAATTATTTGGTATTTTTCCTGGCTACCAAAATGGTAGTTCCTTTGGGAAGTGCCCAAAATGCAATATTGGCTTTAAATAGAAAAATGCAATTTCCCTTATTTAATTATGGCCAATATTTTTATGGGAGCTCAATAGGATCACAAAGAATATCTCCACAATTTTTGACGAACTTTGGAGATGGATAGATATTTTTATGGGTTTAATTCCTTTAAACAGCAGAAAAAGGAATTAATTTTAAATGAAAAATATTGCAAATGACTTGGCAATATTTTTGCATATCCAGGGTTTATGGATATAGGATGATCACTGGGAAAAGTTTGGGAGGCAACAGATCAAAGGAAATTGGGGTTCCTTTGTAACGGAAGGAATTAGGGTTTCCCTTCCGGTAACTCAGAAGGTAGGATTTTGGTGACAAAACCCTGAGAATATATCTTGGGTGGCAAGGTTGGTCTAGAGAGAATCTCTGGTTGAATAGAAAAGGCAAGGCTAAATGACCATCTTCATATACCCAAGAGCGAGAGAAAATCCGATAACACCAAAAAAAAAGAGGGGAGTCCAATCCCGCGGAGGAAAAAAAACAAGGAGTGAAAACCAGGGTGTCACATGTTGGTATGGTGGAGGGGGAGTAAACTTTACCTTTCCGCTTGGGAACCGCCTATAATGTGTTTAGCATGGAAGATATTGAAAACTCTCGGTCGTAATGTTGACAGGAAAAGTGCACCTCCCAAAATTGTTTTTCATCTTTGATTTAAGCTTTGAGCTCTGGCACCGCTGCAAATCCCTGCTTCCCTCTGCGAAGGGCCTATCTATCTACTTTTATGTTATTTACTTTATGTTATTTTACTTTTATTGTTGAGTCTCACCTTCTTGCACTACGCGCCAATCCTGAGAACACTATTGTCATCCTTATGCATTGAGTATAGTTAATGTTGTGTGCATCATGACTGGATCTCTTCTACCCTGAATTACAATGTTTAGCCGCTGCTTGAACTTTGGAGGTGCCCTGCATTTATGTTTTGCAGTCTCAAAGGGCTAGCGAGATACCATGTCATCATATTATATCATGATTGTTTTGACAAATTGTTGGCATTTGAAATATGTTATTATTGCTCTCTAGTTGATTATGCCATTGATATGAGTAAATGTAGTTTTTAAGTGTTATTATGAGCATGGTTAGTTCATGATCTTTGCTGAAAACCTAGGTACTATTTAAGCTTATATACGGATACAAGAACAAAAGAGTTCGTAAAAGTTTTTCTTTATCACTTTTAGTTTGTCAACTGAATTGCTTGAGGACAAGCAATGAGTTAAGTTTGGGGGAGTTGATATGTCTCTGTCGTATCTACTTTTCCAAACACTTTTGCTCTTGTTTTGGACTCTAATTTGCATGATTTGAATGAAACTAACCCGGATTGACGTTGTTTTCAGCAGAACTACCATGGTGTTGTTTTTGTGCAGAAATCAAAGTTCTCGGATTTGGATGAAACTTTTTGGAGAATTTTTATGGAATATATAAAAATTATTGGTGCAAGAATCAACAGAAGAGGGGCCACCTGTTGCCCACAAGGCAACAGGGAGCGACCCCCCAGGGTGCGCCCTAATGCCTTGTGGGGCCCACAGGCGGCCGTCTGACCTAATTCCAACGCTATAAATTCTCTTTCCCCGAGAAAAAAATAGGAGAAGAAGTTTCATCGCGTTTTACGATACGGAGCCGCCGCCACCTCCTGTTCTTCATCGGGAGGGCTGATCTGGAGTCCGATCGGGGCTCCGGAGAGGGGGATTCTACGCCGTCGTCATCATCAACCATCCTCCATCACCAATTTCATGATGCTCACCACCGGGCGTGAGTAATTCCTTCGTAGGCTTGCTGGACGGTGATGGGTTGGATGAGATTTATCATGTAATCGAGTCAATTTGTTAGGTCTTTGATCCCTAGTATCCACTATGTTCTGAGATTGATATTGCTATGACTTTGCTATGCTTAATGCTTGTCACTAGGGCCCGAGTGCCATGATTTCAGATCTAAACCCTTTATGTTTTCATGAATATATTTGTGTTCTTGATCCTATCTTGCAAGTTATATGGACCTATTACATGTCATGATCCGCATACCCCAAGGTGACAATAATTGGGATTCTTTCCGGTGATTGCCGTAGTTTGAGGAGTTCATGTATTCACTAAGTGCTAATGCTTTGTTCCGGTTCTCTATTATAAGGAGGCCTTAATATCCTTTAGTTTCCTTAAGGACCCCGCTGCCACGGGAGGGTAGGACAAAAGATGTCATGCAAGTTCTTATTATAAGCACGTATGACTATATACGGAATACATGCCTACATTACATTGATGAATTGGAGCTATTGTGTATCGCCCTAGGTTGTGACTGTTATATGATGAATATCATCCAACATAATTATCATCACCGATCCAATGCCTACGACTTTCTCGTATTGGTTTCTGCTAAGTTACTTTGTTGCTACTGCTTTACACTTGCTACAAAACTGCTACTGTTACTGTTGCTATTACTATTGTTACTGTTCCTACTGCTATCAAAACTATCATATTACTGTGCTACTAAATACTCTGCTGTAGATATTTTATCTCCGGGTGTGGTTGAATTGACAACTCAACTGCTAATACTTGCAAATATTCTTTGGGTCCCCTTGTGTCGAATCAATAAATCTGGGTGAAATACTACCCGCAAAAACTGTTCTGATCCCCTATACTTGTGGGTTATCAGTACTCCTCTCCGCGTGGGCATCCACTGCCGCGTCTTCCCCGGCTCCGCGTCTTTCCCTTCCTAGGCCTCGCCGTCATCCACCGCATTTGTGCTCTCGGCGCGGCGTAGTCAACGTGGTCAATGAACGACAGCCATCGACAGAGGACTGTACACGATGAGGCTGACAGCTGGACCCACCAGCTACATCTTTGCATGTAAGGAAGTGTCTCCTTATTACGCGCAAAAAAATGATTCCTCCTCTGACAGCTGGGACCCACCTGCTATATCTTCGCACGCAAGGAAGTGCCTCCTTATCCTCCCTGACAGCAGGGACCCACCCGGTCGAAGCGTACGTAGCGTTGTCTCTCTGGTTGCGAATGTGTACGTACATACTGATCGATCGGTCTCTCTGCAAGGATGAACCGTGGCCGAGTAAGTAGCTGCACGTGCCATAGTTGAGCCCCCGACGTAGCAGTTCAGAGAGTCCCGTCTAAATCGTGTACACGTACGTACAGCCACACGGCAAAGAATACAGCCATGTACGTACATACGGGCGGGGTCTGGAACGCATACTAGCGCATATGTACGGCCAGGGCTCGTGTACATGGAGAGAGGCAACGGACGGCAGCAACGGCCTCCTGTTCATCAGCAGCCAACCGGCTGGGTCGGAACGAAGGAAACAGCGTCGTGTTCATAGGGAGCCAAGCGACTGGGTCAGAACGTGTCCTGTTCATCGAGAGCCAACCGGCTTGGTCGGAACAGCCAAAACGGGGCATGTTCATCGACTCGGGGTCTGGCGTACCGCAAAATGAAGTAAACGGCCTTCTGTTCGACCGCCTACGGTCGAAAGGGGGTCATGTTCATCGGTTGGGGGTCTGGCGTACCGCAAAACGGAGGAAACGGACTTCTGTTCGAGCGCCTACGGTCGAAACGGGGTCCTGCTGATCGGGAGGGCTCTGGCGTACCGCAAAACGGAGGAAACGGACTTCTCCCCAACTGCCTACGGTTGAAACGGAGTCCTGTTCATCAGGAGGGGTGTGGCGTACCGCAAAACGGGACTCCACGGGCTACTGTTCATCCACCGTCGACTTCCTCCAGCCTCCACCGGCTACTGTTCATCCAGCCTTCATGGGGTCCTATTCATCCAGCCTCCACTGGCTACTATTCATCCAGCTTCCACGGGGTTCTGTTCATCCACCCCCAACCGGCTAGGGTATGGCGTACCGCGGCACGGCCTCCTCGGGGTCCTGTTCATCCAGCGCCAACCGCCTACACGGCCGGGGTCCGGTTCATCCAACCCCCACTGGCTGGGGTGGGGCGTACGAGCGGGCGGCAGCAACGGGAACTATTCATCCATAGCCAACCAACCGGCTCGATCGATGCGTCTCGACTCGTGTCTACGTGTATTGCGCGCGGCAGCAACGGGCACTGTTCATCGAGAGGCAACCCAATCGGCTAGCTACGTCTCGCACGGGGGCTCGATCGGCTTCAATAAGCAGCGAGAAGGATCGATCGGGTTCAGTTAGCAGCGAAGGAATCGCTCGGGTTCAGTTAGCAGCAAAGGGATCGATCGGCTTTAGATAGCAGTGAAGGGATCGATCGGGTTCAGTACGTAGTGCGAGGGGATCGATCGCTCGTGTTCAGTACGTAGTGCGAGGGCGATCGGTCGCTCGGGTTCAGTAAGCGAACGTATGCCTCGCTCGGGTTCAGTAAGCAAACGTACACCTCGCTCGGGTTCAGTTAGCGAGCGCCTCGCACACACGCGTGCGTACGAGAGAGAAACACGCAAAACCACACTTCATCGCTCGGCCCGACCACCCACCGTAACTGGGAACTCCCCGAAAATTTCCTCGCCCTCACTTCTACCACGATTTTTTACGTCATGGACGGCCCAAAGAATGTCATGCGGGTGCGTCTCCGGCCCGCCCAGGACGAAAAGCCCATTTTCTGTCATAATTTTTTGTCATAGAAGTAGGAGCCCACCACATCTATGATGATACGTGTTTTTGTCACAATTATTGTCATAGAAGTGTCACAACCATGACAGATTTTTTTTTCCGTTCGGGCCATAATGTCACGGATGTGTCTTTTTTTTGTAGTGTTTGTTACTGTTACTACTTGTTACTTGTTACGAATTACCTTGCTATCAAACTATCTGTCACCTACAATTTCAGTGCTTGCAGAGAATACCTTGCTGAAAACAACTTGTCATTTCCTTCTGCTCCTCGTTGGGTTCGACACTCTTACTTATCGAAAGGACTACGATTGATCCCCTATACTTGTGGGTCATCAGATCGCATCGGAGTTGCGATGTCATCGGAGGAGAGCTAGAGCCTCTGTCCCAGTTCCACTGTCGCATGTGGTCGTTGCGGCGGACTCCAAGATCTGCTCGCTGCACAACTCCATCCGCCTCCTCGGCGTTGTCGTCGCTGACTCGCGATCTACGCGCCCGCCGCCTCTTGTGAGGGTGACACCCAGGGGTTTCCCAACTCCTACTTCGCCACGTGCGTGCAGCTCTACCTCGACGCCGTCGCATACAAGATGGGGCACGACCACCGCATCATCGCATGTGATTTAGGTATGGTCTGCCGCCGCTCCATCCGTGTCGAGGATGGGAGGGAAACGTGTTGGTGGTGACGTTGGTCGTGTGTGGCGCGTAGTGCGGTGCGTGTCTGTGGCGGCATCAATCATGTCTAGGAATTTCTTCATTTCAGCTGATGCCTGCAGCGGTGTTGTCCGCCGACCCTGGGCACATCCAATCATCCATGCAGAATCACACCCCAAAACAAAAGATCATGACCAAGGGATGATATTTTAGCATTAATTAATAGTAGAGGATCAAGATCTTGAGAGTTTGATTATAAGAGAAGAATTCAAGATATGACTCTGAATCGAGATGATGAGGGACTCGTGAGTTTAGCTATGGTTGACCAAGACTTAGAGCATGCAATCGAGTGAAGAATTCTTTGCATATCTCAAGAGATTGTGATAGAGCATGAGAAGATACAAGGTTGACCAAGTTGAAGAGCAGAGTCTCAATACATTGTTGTAATTGTGATCATTCATGGCATAATCAATACATAGATATGACGTCTGTGACAAGTAGGCCGTTAATCCAACTCCATTTACTACTCTTACTCCACCACAAGACCGCTATCCAACATGCATCTCAAAGTATTAAGTTCATGACAAACAGAGTAACGCTTTAAGCAAGATGACATAATGTAGAAAAAATAAGATCAATCAATACGACCAAACCCTATCATTTTATCCTTAATAGCAACAATACAATACATGCATTTGCCCTTATTGTCACTGGGCAAGCTCACCGCAAGATTGAACCTACCACAAAGCACCTCTCCCGCTGAAGATAAATTAATCAAACTTGGCCAAAGTAGATGGATAGATCGGAGAGAAATACAAAGCTATAAAATTATGCAGCAAAGAAACTTCAAGATACTCATAATAATTCAATGAATAATCTGATCATAAACCCACAATTCATCGAATCCGAACAAACATACCGCAAAAGATTAGATCGGATGGATCTTAGAGAAGATCATTGTATTGAAGATCAAGAGAGAGATATATATATATATATAGAGAGAGAGAGAGAGAAAGAGAGAGAGTCATCTATCTACTACTAATCTACTATGGACCCGTAGTTCCTAAAGGAACTACTCACACATCATCATGGAGGCAGCAAGATTGATGATGATGGTCTCTCCAATGATTGCTCCGTCCGGCAAAGTGCCAGAAAATGGCTCTAGATGGGATCCCTTCAGAACAAAGGCTTGCGGCAATGATAAAATTCTTTCGGGTCTCACTTCGAGGGTTTCTGAATATATGGGAATTTATAGGCCAGAAATTAGAGCAACCGAAGCCACAAGGAGCCCACAAGCCAGGGTGGCGCGCCCTACTACCCAGGGCGCGCCCCGTGCCTTGTCGGGCCCTCGTGGGTATTCGTATCCTCCCTTGAAGCTTCTAGGGTCTCTTATGTTGCAGGAAATATCGTCAAAAAGTTTCGGCATGTTTGGACTTCTGTACGATTTTCTGGAAAACCAAAAACATGCAAAAAAAAAGGAACTGGCACTGGGCACGAAATTAATAGGTTAGTCCAAAAAATAATATAAAATGGCATACAAAGTATAGAAAAGTGATAACATAATAGCATTTAACAATAAAAAATTATAGATACGTTGGAGACGTATCAATCAACGAGTAAGTGAACATCAAGATACATCTTCATCTCCGCGTGCCTCGGTTATCTCTATACCTAAGTTTATTTCCTTGTGACCGCCATCGAGAATTATATCTTGTGCTCATCTTGCTTAGCTTAAGTTGTTGGTGCACTTAATTGAACCTATCATATTTATGTTTTTTCTTAAAAAATAAACGTCAGTTTAATTCCACATTCTTTCAAGCCAAATCCATAAAGATTTTAAAACGCATATTCAACACCCCAGCCCTCCTCTAAGCGACATCTCAATCTTTCAATGTGCCAATCTCTTCTTATAGTGTAGATGTTGCCCAACACTCAACCAATAATAGAAGGGATAATTAATTTTATGCGCCTAGTTGGGCCACACTTGGCAGTTTTACCCCTAGTTTCCAAAAATACTCGTTACTGCCCAAACCACTTTGCTCGTCTTATGCTTTTTCCCTTCCATCTCGATTTCGTCCGGTCAAAAGCATTTGACCGCTAAAGAAATAATTCTCTGAACCATTTTTCCCCTCCTTGCAACTCCATTCAAAAAATTAAAAAATAAAGAGAAAAGAACGTGACACATACAAGTGGGTCCCAACCACATAGAAAAGAAAAAAACAAATAGAAAAAAACTCTCCCCTCCTAAGCACCTCCCTTTCCCATCCCGACGTCGCCGCCCTGGCCACACGCCACCCGCGCCGCCCAGGCCACCTTCCTCGCGGCACTACCTGTTGGAAATATGCCCTAGAGGCAATAATATTGTATTATTATATTCCCATTTTCATAATTAAGAATTTATATTCCATGCTATAACTCCTATGATCCTGGAATATGTGATTCGGTGGAAAACTCATATGCACATGTGGAATGATAAACGATAAATAAGGTTCCTAGTCTTGCATCTAAGACTGGCTCAAGTGTTGTCGGTGATCATGTTTTACGGATCTTAGGATATCGTTAAGTGTAACAATAGTCCTAAAACAACATTGAGAGTATGATGTTAGAAGAACGATCATATTGAATCGACACAAGCTTGTTTGTTATACTTTGAGATAATATCGTCTTAAATCAATTGTTATAACACTAAGTGTTAACATGTGTTTTAGTTCCTTAGACCATGAGAGTATCATAGTCACTTCTTACCGTATGGTGAACTTTGGTATTGCTCAAACATCATCTGTAACACGGTGATCATAACAACAACTTACAGGTTCATCGAAAAGTTTGACAAGAGACTAGATAGCACAAGAGTGGAATTTGCTCCTCCAACGATCGAGAGATATTCTTAGTGCCCTCTTGGTGTGACGGCATCCATCATCGTCTGGCCAGACACACGTGACTATGTCACGGGGATGCCGGAACATGTCAACGAGAAAGAAGAACAAAATTGGTAACGAGGACAACGCGAGGAGATGCAAACATACACACGAAACTGAAGTTGTCAGATCCGTTGGACATCAGGCTATACCACAAGCGAAGCATATTTTACACCAGTATGCCATAGGTGTAAAGTGCATTAGCATTGACTAGATTATTGACTCTAGTGCAAGTGGGAGTCTGTAGGAGATATGCCCTAGAGGCAATAATAAATGTTATTATTTATCCCCATGTTCCTAATTATGTTTATATTCCGTGCTATAACTGCTATGGTTCTCGAGTCTGCAATAACCACGAGGCTCGGAGGAAGACTCATGTGCACGTGTGGAATAATAAACGATAAAATGTATTCCTAGTTTGGCCTCTAAGACTAGCTCAAGTGTTGCGTGATGATCCTGTTTTCCTGATCATGGGCATGACTATGCCAGCAAACTTTGAGGGCACAATGTTAGGAGAACACTTGTGTTGAATCGACCCGATTTGATGTTATGCTATGAGATAAATTCATCACAAGTTAATGGTTAATAACATAGAGAAAGTTAACGTTTGCATAATTCCTTAGACCATGAGAGTATCAAGTTCCTTCATGCTTGATTCATGAACTTTGGGGTTTGTTAAACGTCATCCGTAACTGGGTGGCTATTACGGTGGCTTACGGGTTCATGGGAAAGTATGACAAGGGATTTGATAGCTCAAGATTGGGAAAGTATGACAAGGGACATATGAAAGAGACCTTGGAAGTGATTCCAGAGTTTCCTACCGCGACTGATACGGAAGCCTCTACATGAGATGTATGGACTTCGGTCGAACTTGCAGCTGAACTACGTGGGCAAAACTCGTGCAAACCTCTCAGGTGCGCAAACGAGATATTGTTGTTAGACAACAGTATACCTATGATACACAAGGAAGCGTTGATGGGCCCTGACTCCAAAATTGGCTAAATGCCAATATAATCCGAGATAGTATCCATATAAATGATTCAAGATTAGATCTTGATAAACCCTTCGGAAGACTTAAAGTCTGACGAATATTAATGGAACTATAAACTGATACGGATAAAAAATGTTTTATCCATAAAGCTCGACTTGTTGCTTATAACAAATTCAAGGAATTGACTACGGCGAGATTGTCTCTCTGTAGCGATGCTTAAAGTCGGTTCGGGTTAAACTAGCAATTAATACATATTTCAATCATGAGATATGATACATGGATGCCAAAAGGATTTGCATGTGATGGAAATGCTACCTAGGACTTGCATGTGATACAATCCAAGGTATTTTGTCAATCCAGAGGATGCTAGTGAGTATGCAAACTTCAGAGTTCCAGCAATGGACAGAAGAGAGCAAAATGGAGTTGGAATCTTCGTTTTTGATGAAATAGTCAAAAGAGTTTGATTTCATCAATGGATAACGAAGATGCTTGTGGTTACAAGAAAGTAAGTGGGAGCATAATAATATTTCTGAAAACCTTGTGTGCTTGACACATTGTTGATTGGAAATAATATAAATTTCTTGACACGAATTAGGACTTCACTGAAAATAGTTTTTCGATGAAGTGCTTGGGCTAAGTAGCCTTGATATTAGGCATAATTATCTATGAAGATAGAATAGCCTAATAGGCTAAGCCAAAAATACATATTGACAAGATGCTAAAACAGTTTAGCATAAGAACGCCAAGGAGTGATTCTTGCCGAAGTCACATGGAAAGAGTTTTGCAAGACTCGGTGTCCTAAAACACTGATGAGCAAAATACATGATGGAGATTCCACACACTCTTGTGTTTGGATTAATCATGTATTCCATGGTATGTAAAACAACCAGATATGTCCGATACTCCCAAGCTGTTGCGAGTATAGATACCAAAGTGATCAAAGTACTGATCATGGGACAACAGTGAAAAATGTCGTTGAGTACTAAAGTAGCACTGATGACATGTTTTCTCGCAAGCAGAGATTATGAAGTGCTCGTTGTAAGTAGTTACATCGATACAGTATTCATCAATGCTCCAAGCGATTTTTGATTTAAGTTAAGGGTTTTGTGTAAAACACGATATGGTGGCACGGTAAGTTGGAAATTGTTCCAAACAGGTTACTGTGGCGAATTCTATAACAAATGGCTAAGTATGTTGACGCTTTGGAAGCGACAAGGAAGATGTTGAATCATATAGTTCATTCATGAACTTAGTATGGTTCCAAGATGGCTTTGGTCAATGGGACACTATTGTAGATAGTTGCTCCATAGCTCAGTCTGAGGAATCAAGGTTCGACCAGTGATTCAAATATATACAAAGCCAAGTCCACACAAAATATGAATTTTGTCAAAGCGTGAAAACGCGAGGAGATGCAAACATACACACGGAACTGAAGTTGTCAGATCCGTTGGACATCAGGCTATACCACAAGCGAAGCATATTTTACACCAGTATGCCATAGGTGTAAAGTGCATTAGCATTGACTATATTATTGACTCTAGTGCAAGTGGGAGTCTGTCGGAGATATGCCCTAGAGGCAATAATAAATGTTATTATTTATCCCCATGTTCCTAATTATGTTTATATTCCATGCTATAACTGCTATGGTTCTCGAGTCTGCAATAACCACGAGGCTCGGAGGAAGACTCATGTGCATGTGTGGAATAATAAACGATAAAATGTATTCCTAGTCTGGCCTCTAAGACTAGCTCAAGTGTTGCATGATGATCCTGTTTTCCTGATCATGGGCATGACTATGCCAACAAACTTTGAGGGCACAATGTTAGGAGAACACTTGTGTTGAATCGACCCGATTTGATGTTATGCTATGAGATACATTCGTCACAAGTTAATGATTAATAACACAGAGAAAGTTAATGTTTGCGTAATTCCTTAGACCATGAGAGTATCAAGTTCCTTCATGCTTGATTCATGAACTTTGGGGTTTGTTAAACGTCATCCGTAACTGGGTGGCTATTACGGCGGCTTACGGGTTCGTGGGAAAGTATGACAAGGGACTTGATAACTCAAGATTGGGATTTGCTCCTCCGACGATGGAGAGATATTCTTTGGGCCCTCTCGGTGTTACGGTATCCATCATCGTCTGGTCAGACACAATGTGATTTGATCACAGGGATGCCGGAACGCGGAAACGAGAAGAGAGTACAAAACCGGTAACGAGGTAACTGGCATAGTGGAAAAAGTTGTTGATCCACGGGGATGCCGATAAATCTCACCTCGGGTGTTTGTAACATATCGCGAAGCAACAGGAACAGCACACGGCAAACTGGAGGTTCACTCGAATATTTATTCATGTGGGTATAGGGGTCAATATGGGTGTCCACGGTTCCGCTATTGATCATTGATTGGAAAGTGTTCCGGTCATGTCTATACTTCACCGAACCTATAGGGTCACACGCTTAAGGGTCATCTATCTGCTGAATACTAGACAGGGAGTCTGAGAGAAAGTCAACGGAAGAGTTCCGGAGAGAACACCGGAATAGTTTCGGTAAAACCGAAAAGTTGTTTCGGAGTATACCATTAAGTCAAAATGGTTTCGGCACATGCCTAAAACTTTTTGGAGGGTGCCAGAATTGTTCTGGGAACTTCTGAAATTTTTCTGGAGAAAAAAACCGTAAATGTTCCGGAGCTGCCAGAACCGCTTTGGTTGCTTTTCGCTGATGAAAATCACTAATCCGGAATTGTTTCGGAACACGTCCAAAATTATTTTAGTGGGTACTGGAAATGTTCTAAGACCTACAGAAATATTTTCGGATTAATTGGTCGCGGAAAAATGGTTCATGAATAGTGGAAACACTATTCTAAATAGTGAAAACACTATATGTAAATAGTGGAAACACTATTGTAAATAGTGGAAAGTGGAAACACTATTAAGGGATGATGTAGGCATGGTGGTGCAGGCATGGTGATGCAGGCAACACTATTTGGAAGCCTCCCCATCTTGCCCTTTATGTGGGACATAAAGCATGGGCATTTTGGTATTTTCAAGTGCCACCCTACCCCTTGGGATTTCCTATAAAAGGAGGTGGAGAGGAGCTCTCCACACTCACACTCTCTCACATACAAATGCCATGCATGATCTGGCCTTCTCTCTCCCTCCCCACGAAATAGTTTCATAGAGCCGAAAGGCTGTCTGGGTTCTGGTGGGAACTAGTTCTGGACGGCGAAGCCCTGTCGGATAGCTGACACCGTATGTGTGCAACCCCGTAGAGAGGTCGTAGGTTCGATGTTTTTGCCCGAGGGGCTGTTCGAGGGTGCCTCCCAAAGGGCTGTCCGAGTGATCGTCCGAGTTTCTGTGAGTGCCTCCCAAAGGGCTGTCCGTGACATCGTCCGAGGGACTGTTCGACCGCCTCCCGAAGGGCTGTCTGAGGGGCAGTCGAGGGAGTACATCCTCGCGGTTGGGAGGTTGTAAATCCTAGCTGCGGGGATCTGCACTGACGATCTACATTGACTCTACTTCCGCTGCGCCACGAGTCGGTAACGATCAGATCAAACCTTGTATGCATCTCCATAGTGATCCTGGGCATGTTCGTAGTGCGGAAATTTTTTGTTTTCTATCGCGTTCCCCAACATGTGGCGCCCCCTCCTCCTCCTCCAACCTATATATACTAGAGACTTTTGGCACTTTTGAACACACAAGTTTTGGAGCCTCCTCTAGTTCTCTCGTTCTAATTCTAGTTGGTCCTTGTTGATCAATTAGAGCTTGAGCTAGATCCTCTAATTCTCATAATTAGAAGCCCAGTGTGGTTCTAATCTCCTGCCTCTAATTCTCTAGCGATGATTAGCTCTGGACGGCTTGCAACTCGTAGAGAAGCCGTGCTTTCGGTCTTCCGTTCGAGGGACTGTTCGTGGGCGGTTCGCGGGATCGTTCATCTACGGTTTGAGGGACTCCAAGTACGATCTACACTGACTCGTCTTCTTCCGCTGCAACTTGGAGTTGGTAACGATCAAATCCAAACTGTTAATGCATCTTTATATTGTTTCTGGGTGATCGTAGGGCGATTTTTTTTTGTTTTCTACTACGTTTCCCAACAGTGGCATCATGAGCGATTCTATGAGTAGATGCAGGTTTTGATCTAGATCACATGTGGATGTGAGGGTTTGATGTTCTTGATATGCTTCCCTCGAGTGTTGCTTCGGTTTAGTTCATTGACGGCATGATGTAGCTTTGTACAAAGTTCTGACAATCGATTGGCTCTGGCTGTTGATGATTTGCTAACAGTTCTTTGGGCTTCATCATAGTCAAGAATAGTGAACCATCGCAAACATGAGAGGGCATTGAAGATGAATGATCTTCTAGGTGGTCATGCGTATTGACTAAGTTTAGTGTGGGGCTAGAGATTTTTAATTAAGTCTCTTCCCTCACACACCCCGAAAGTTAATCAAGCAACAAGAATTATTGCCTTGATGGTGGACGTAGGTACCTAGTGTTATCCGAAAACCCTAGAAGCCACGTAATTAAAATTTGCCAAACCGATTAGGAGACATCTAACTTGGTTTTGTAGGATTGCATGTGATGTGCTATAGCCTTCATCATGATAATGAGTTTATGTATGAGATGGTATATGTTGTAACGTTAAGTGGCCTGCGCGTCACGGCATGATGGCTGGAGCCACGGGATTTCCACTTTAATGTAATATATATAGAGATAGCCTACAGGTTATAGGTGATGGTGGCAGGTGTATAGGAGGACCCCGACGTGGAGAAGGTGTACCAGGCGCAGGAGGAAGGGCTGAAAATTTGTTGTACCAATGCAGCGTTTTCTGAAATTGGTGCCACGGCAACGTTTTTGAAACGGTCGCCACGGCAACGTTTTCTGAAATTGCCGCCACGGTAGCGTTTTTGAAATGGCTGCCACGGCAACGATTTTTCTACCGCCACGGCAATGTTTCAACTGAAGATTCAAGAAGACCGTGAAGACTTTCCGACGCCCAGGGCTATACCATATCATGCTATTATGAATTGCCTGAGATGTTTATCCCTTTTTTGTTTGCACCCTTTGATTGCGCAGTAGTCAATTATTAGGGTGACCTCTCACATTAAATATCAAGTTAAAAGGTGCTCTTCCCAGTGGTGCTACCATCTATGACACGTAGCATTTCAGAGTACGTCATGTCCACATGAGTACAAACAGATTGTGAGGTGTAAGACGGGTGGATGTTCAGACCATGTATGCAGATAACACTCGGTTGTCTTGAAGTTCTGGCAGAATCGTTCTGACTTCGGAGCACGAAGCATCGAAATATGAACAAGAGTCGTATGGAGATATGATCGGCAAAAGTTTGCCTACCGGTCAAACTTCTCGTCATCAGTGATGTCCACATCAATGGCAGACAATAAGATCAGGATCTTGAATCACTCACTTTCAATTATGAGAGACATTGATTTGAGTGGGAGTGCACTTTATATTAAAATTTGTTTAAACACTAGTGCAAATTAATTATGAACAATGTCTAAGTGAATTTTTTCTTTATCATTGTAGATCAATGGCTCACAATATGTTCAACTTAGCCCCTATGTTAGAGAAATAAAAGTTGGCCGCAAATGGTGGAAACTATTCCTACTTGTGAGATGCGTTGGTAATTCCCTGAAGAGGAAGGGAGATGCAGTACAGTAGAGATAAGTATTTCCCTCAGTTATGAAACCAAGGTTATCAATCCAGTAGGAGAATCACGCAACACCTCGTTAGCAGTACCTGCACACAAAACAACAAATCCTTGCACCCAACGCAAACAAGGGGTTGTCAATCCCTCGGCGGTTAATTGCAAGATTAAATTGTATGTGATAGATAGATAGATTAAACTAAAAATATAAAATAAAATAAATAAAGTAAAAGTGCAGCAAGTAATTTTTAGGGTTTTTAATATATGATAGAAGTAGACCCGGGGGCCATAGTTTTCACTAGAGGCTTCTCTCATAAAAATGGCATACGGTGGGTAAACAAATTACTGTTGGGCAATTGATAGAAAAGCAAATAATCATGACGATATCCAAGGCAATGATCATGTATATAGGCATCACGTCCGAGACAAGTAGACCGACTCCTGCCTGCATCTACTACTATTACTCCACACATCGACCGCTATCCAGCATGCATCTAGTGTATTAAGTCCATAAAGAACGGAGTAACGCCTTAAGCAAGATGACATGATGTAGACAAAGTAAACTCACGCATGAATAAACCCCATCTTTTTACCCTTAATAGCAATGATACATACGTGTCATGTCCCATTCTGTCACTGGGCTTGAGCACCGCAAGATCGAACCCATTACAAAGCACCTCCCCCATTCCAAGATAAATCAATCTAGTTGGCCAAACCAAATCAATAGATCGGAGAGAAATACGAAGCTATAATAATCATGCATAAAAGAGTTCAGAGAAGACTCAAATAATATTCATGGATAATCTGATCATAAACTCACAATTCATCGGATCCCAACAAACACACCGCAAAACGTGATTACATCGGATAGAACTCCAAGAACATCGAGGAGAACATTGTATTGAAGATCAAAAAGAGAGAAGAAGCCATCTAGCTACTAACTATGGACCCGAAGGTCTGTGGTAAACTACTCATGCATCATCGGAAGGGCAGCAAGGTTGATGTAGAGCCCCTCCGTGATCGATTCCCCCTCCGGCGGAGTACCAGAAAAGGCCTCCAAATGGGATCTCTCGAGAACAGAAGCTTGCGGCGGCGGAAAAAGTATTTCGTGGACTCCTCTGTTGGTTTCCTGATTTTAGAGAATTTATAGAGGTGGAATTAGGTCAAACGGAGCTGTGTAGGCCCCACAAGCCACCAGGGTGTGCCCCCCCTGGGGCGCGCCGTGGTGCCTCGTGGGCCATTGCTTCATCTTCTGGCCCTCTCCCGAAGCTTCCAGTACTTGTTATGTCCAGAAAAAAATCTCCAAAAAATTTCGTGGCATTTGGATTTCGTTTGGTACTGATATTCTGGAAAACCAAAAACAGGCAAAAAACAGCAACTGGCACTGGGCACTAAGTTAATAGGTTAGTCCCAAAAAATGATATATAATTACTATAAATGTATATAAAAACATCCAAGATTGATAATATAATAGCATGGAAAAATCAAAAATTATAGATACGTTGGAGACGTATCAGCATCCCCAAGCTTAATTCCTGCTCGTCCTCGAGTAGGTAAATGATAAAAACAGAATTTTTGATGTGGAATGCTACCTATCATATTCATCATATATTCCTTTCTTTTGTAGCATGGACATTTGGACTTGAATGATTCAAAGTAATAGTCTATAATTTGACATGAAGATATAAATACTCAAGCATACTAACAAGCAACCACGTCTTTCAAAATATCAACGCTAAAGAAAGTTATCCCTAGCCCATTATGCTCAATCATTGATCCATTCATGAAACACACTCAATATTAGCTACACACAATGCACAAGTATGGCAATAGTGCTCTCTAGTTGGTGCTTCATAAGATAAGATGGAGACTCAAAATAAAAATAAAAAATTGCATAAAAGTAAATAGATAGGCCCTTCGCAGAGGGAAGCAGAGATTTGCAAATGTGCCAGAGCTCAAAGCTCAAATTAGAGAAATAAAATTATTTTGAGAGGCATGCTTTTCCTGTCAATGAAAACGACCGAGAATTCCCAATATCTTCCATGCTAGACACATCATAGGCGGTTCCCAAACAGAAAGTAAAGTTTATTTCCTTTCCACCATTCGTTCACAATCCATGGCTAGCCATATCCACGGGTGCCCTCCATACCAACACTTTTCAAGGAATTTTGTTGTTATTAATTTTTGATTTCATTGTGGGACTGGGCATCCCTATTACCAACCACTCTCTCGTGCAATGACAAGTGAATAAACACTCATCGTGAGAATAACACACCTAGCATGGAAAATATTGGCCACCCCCTGCCGCTTCATGAGCGGTACGGGCACACAAAATGGAAAAATTATTTTGAAAATTAGAGTTGGCACACGCAAATTTACTTAGAACGGCATGGAAATACCGCATATAGGTAGATATGGTGGACTCATTTGGCACAACTTGGGTTTAAGGAGTTTGGATGCACAAGCAGTATTCCCGCTTAGTACAAATGAAGGCTAGCAAATAGATTGAGAAGCAACCAACCAAAAAGTGAAAACGGTCATAAACATGCATTGAACATAACTAACACCGAATAATGCACCATAAGTAGGATATAATTTCGTTGCATAACTATTGACTTAATATGTATGCATAGGGAATCACAAACCTTAACACTAATATTCTTACTAAATCACAATTACTCACTAACATGACTCACATATTATCATCTCCATATCGCAAAACTATTGCAAGGAATCACACTTATCATATCCAATGATCTATATGAAAGTTTTTATTATATCCCTCTTGAATATTCATCACTTTGGGACCAAATTCATATCTTGTGCAAATTACCATTACTATTGTCAACTCTCAAAAAGATATAAGTGAAGCATGAGAGTGCATACATTTCTTCAAAATTTTAATCTTATCAACTCTCAAAATAATATAAGTGAAGCATGAGAGTTTAAATATTTCTTCAAAATATAGCCACTGCCGTTCTCAAAAAGATTTAAGTGAAGCACTAGAGCAACTGCCTAGCTCAAAAGATTTAAGTGAAGCACATAGAGTATTCTACCAAATTATGATGAACGTGTGGCTCTCTCAAATTGGTGTGTCCAGCAAAGTTGATTGTGACAAACTAAAAAGCAAACAAAGCAAAGACTCATATAATACACGATGCTCCAAGCAAAACACATATCATGTGACGAATAAAAATATAGCTCCAAGTAAAATTACCGATGGTTGGTAGAAGAAAGAGGGGATGCCTTCCGGGGCATCCCCAAGCTTAGACGCTTGAGTCTTCCTTGAATATTACCTTGGGGTGCCTTGGGCATCCCCAAGCTTAGGCTCTTGCCACTCCTTATTCCTTCATCCATCGTGATCTCACCCAAAACTTGAAAACTTCAATCACACAAAACTCAACAAAACCTTCGTGAGATCCGTTAGTATAACAAAATAAATCACTACTTTAAGTACTGTTGCAAACCCATTCATATTTTATTTTTGCATTAAACCTACTTTATTCTAACTTCTCCATGGCTTATACCCCCCGATACAATCCATAGTTTCATCAAAACAAGCAAGCAATGCATCAAAAACAGAATCTGTCAAAAACAGAATAGTCTGCAGAGATCTATTTAAAATCTATACTTCTGTAACTCCAAAAATTCTGAAAAATTAGAAAAACGTGGGAAATTCATATACCAATACTTTGTAAAAATTTCAGATTTTTCTGACGCTCCAGTACAGAACTAAAATTCCAGCACTGGATGCAAAACTTTCTGTTTTCCAAACAGCATCAATTATACTATCTTCCAAATCATCCCAAAGGCTTTACTTGGCACAAACACTAAGGCTATGTTTGGTAGTAAAGTCTTGTAAAAACCAAAGTATCCAAAACTACAGTAATTTATCCAGTGGGTATCAAATACCATGGTTTTGACATAACGAAGTATTTTAGAGTATTCACAATACTGAGAACCTGTTTGGAGCAGCGACAAAAAAGAGAACTAGCCATAATTAAAACATAAAAACTCAATCATAACAGTAGCATAAATGTGAAAACACACAATAACAGAAACAAAAAGTAAAAATTTATTTTATTCATTGGGTTTCCCCCCAACAAGCGCTATTGTTTTATGCCCCTAGCTAGGCATAATGCATAGTTTCAAGTATTGTCATCTTTCAAGATAACCCTTGCAACTCCTATTTCACTCTCTTTGCCATTATCAATAATGTGCACTAGATGATCAAGCTTAGTTCAAAGGGTTTTTATTTCTTTCAAAACACAAAGAGAGATCTTTTGATCTAAAGCATCAACCCTCCTAGTTTGTGACACCACATTGCTATTTATTTTAGAGGCAAGATTAAATATTCCTCGAAAGTTAGAATCCATACTAGCCTTTGTTTCCTTTATTTGCTCAGTTTGACGAAAGCATTCTAGAGTAGTTGGTTCGATAGTTTCAACTTTTGGTTGTCCAAATATACTTTTCATCTTTTCATAGGTTTCAAAGGCATCACTCCCAAGAAAATCGTTTTCAAATATAGAATCCAAAACACGTCTATGAGCAAGGGGTAGACCAACATAAAAACCTCTAAGGAACAATTTAAGGTGAAACTGATGCCTAGCACTTACTTGTATTTTTAATAATCTATCCCATGCTTCTTTTAAAGATTCGTCACTCAAATATTTAAAGTTTAAAATTCCTAGACCGTTTCCCAAGTACGGAGGGAAAGGCATAACGGGAGTAGAATTAGCCATAATGATAAGACGAGCAAACAAGAAAAGGCAAACGGAAAATATTTTTGTATTTTTGTAAAAAACTTTTTAGAAGTGGGGGAGATGAAAACGAGAGGCAAAGGCAAATAAAGTAAATGCAAGGAGATGTAAGTTTTATGCGTAGGTACTTGATAGATGTTGATGATGTCTCCCCGGCAACAGCACCAGAAATTCTTCCTGCTACTTGTGAGCTGCGTTGGTAATTCCCTGAAGAGGAAGGGAGATACAGTATAGTAGAGATAAGTATTTCACTCAGTTATGAAACCAAGGTTATCAATCCAGTAGGAGAATCACGCAACACCTCGTTAGCAGTACCTGCAAACAAAACAACAAATCCTTGCACCCAACGCAAACAAGGGGTTGTCAATCCCTCGGCGGTTAATTGCAAGATTAAATTGTATGTGATAGATAGATAGATTAAACTAAAAATATAAAATAAAATAAATAAAGTAAAAGTGCAACAAGGTATTTTTAGGGTTTTTAATATATGATAGAAGTAGACCCGGGGGCCATAGTTTTCACTAGAGGCTTCTCTCATAAAAATAGCATACGGTGGGTAAACAAATTACTGTTGGGCAATTGATAGAAAAGCAAATAATCATGATGATATCCAAGGCAATGATCATGTATATAGGCATCACGTTCCGAGACAAGTAGACCGACTCCTGCCTGCATCTACTACTATTACTCCACACATCGACCGCTATCCGGCATGCATCTAGTGTATTAAGTCCATAAAGAACGGAGTAACGCCTTAAGCAAGATGACATGATGTAGACAAAGTAAACTCATGCATGAATAAACCCCATCTTTTTACCCTTAATAGCAATGATACATACGTGTCATGTCCCTTTCTGTCACTGGGATTGAGCACCGCAAGATCGAACCCATTACAAAGCACCTCTCCCATTGCAAGATAAATCAATCTAGTTGGCCAAACCAAATCAATAGATCAGAGAGAAATATGAAGCTATAATAATCATGCATAAAAGAGTTCAGAGAAGACTCAAATAATATTCATGGTTAATCTGATCATAAACTCACAATTCATCGGATCCCAACAAACACACCGCAAAAAGTGATTACATCGGATAGAACTCCAAGAACATCGAGGAGAACATTGTATTGAAGATCAAAAAGAGAGAAGAAGCCATCTAGCTACTAACTATGGACCCGAAGGTCTGTGGTAAACTACTCACGCATCATCGGATGGGCAGCAAGGTTGATGTAGAGCCCCTCCGTGATCGATTCCCCCTCCGACGGAGTACCGGAAAAGGCCTCCAGATGGGATCTCTCGAGAACAGAAGTTTGCGGCGGCGGAAAAAGTATTTTGTGGACTCCTCTGTTGGTTTCCTGATTTTAGAGAATTTATAGAGGTGGAATTAGGTCAAACGGAGCTGTGTGGGCCCCACAAGCCACCAGGGCGCGCCCCCCCTGGGGCACGTCGTGGTGCCTCGTGGGCCACTGCTTCATCTTCTGGCCCACTCCCGAAGCTTCCAGTACTTGTTATGTCCAGAAAAAAATCTCCAAAAAGTTTCGTGGCATTTGGACTTCGTTTGGTACTGATATTCTAGAAAACCAAAAACAGGCAAAAAACAGCAACTGGCATTGGGCACTAAGTTAATAGGTTAGTCCCAAAAAATGATATATAACTGCTGTAAATGTATATAAAAACATCCAAGATTGATAATATAATAGCATGGAACAATCAAAAATTATAGATACGTTGGAGACGTATCAACTATGCAGATTGGATCCGGAACCTGAGATTTGTTCTCAAGAGTGCTAAGAAGGAGTATGTGCTTGATCAGCCCCTAGGTGATCCTCCTGCAAAGGATGCACCACAAGAAGTTGTAGATGCTTTCATTGCTCATAGTGATGACTATGAGTCAGTCTCGTGCCTCATGTTGACTTGCATGGATCCTGAACTACAGAAATGCTTTGAACGCTCTACTACTCAATTTATAATTGGGTCACTGAAAGTTCTGTACAAGAAGAAGGCAAGGACCAAATGCTTTGAAATAACCAAGGCCTTGATTGAATGCAAGATGGCAGAAGGTTCCTCAATGAGTGAGCATATAGTGAAGCTTGCTGGCCATGTTGATAGACTGGCTTCTCTGGAATTCCTCCAACACTTGGTACAGATATTGTGCTTGCTTCACCCCCCCCCCCCATCTTACGATGGTTTTATGATGAATTACAACATGAATGGGATGGAGAAAAGTGCAAACGAGTTGTTCGCTATGCTCAAAACTGTGGAAGCTGAAATGCAGAAGAACAAACAAGTGTTGATGGTCAATAAGACCGCTGATGTCTACTACGCAACTTTATTCTTGTAGACTCTGTTGGGCCTCCAAGCGTAGAGTTTTGTAGGACAGTAGAAAATTTTGAAAGTGCAACTAATCCCCGGGTGGTTTTGGTAATCAATAACAACATATACATCATTGATCTAATTCTTATTGCTAGTAAATTTCAGAAAAGATCAATGATTGGCATGGCAAGGACTAATGGATGTGGACCCCTCAAAATGTCAAGAACAAGTTTGGCATCCACAAGACTCTTCATTTTCATTTTAGTGATCCAAGATCACATTGAGTCCCTTAGGAAAGCCAATACTATTAAAAGGGGATGAGGTGTTAATGATGAGGTTGTTGCTCAATGTGCTTAGTGGTATTGCTCCAGAACCCTCAGTCATTCTCCCATAAACACATCTGTCCAAACCCTAATTCATCATTTCGGTCCCACCGATATCACCTACTCCGGACCCACCGAGATGATCATTCCATTGCCATAGCCAAAACCCTAACAAATCGGATCCACAGAAATGGTTCTCGGTCTCACCGAGATGGCCTTGCCAACTCTCTGTTATCGGTTGTAATTACTTCGGTCTAACCGAGTTCTTTCAATCGGTCTCACCGAGATGGTCTGCCAACTCTCTGTTGCCTTATTGCTTTACTTCGGTCTCACCGAGATAATGCAATTGGTACCACCGAGATGAGGTTTTGCCTTACCATTGCACTTCGGTTGCTCTGAGTTGTTCCCGTTCGGTCCCACCGAAAAGCCCAACATTCATATCTTTTACACAGATCGGTCTCACCGAGATTTATGATCAGTGCCACCGAGATGGGCCAAAAGTGTGTAATGGTTGGATTTTGGGTGAAGGCTATATATACCCCTCCACCCACCTCTTACCAAGTAAGAGAGCCATCAGAACGTGCCTACACTTCCACCATATGCTAATCCCATGGGGAGTGATGTATTCACAAAAAAGGAGTATAATTGATGAAATTTGTTGGAGGTTAACAAACGTAGCATTGGTCATTGATGCAATTCATGAAAAAGTAATAAAGAAAGTGAGGTCTCACATATAAATATACTATCTTGGACATCTTTTGTGATTGTGAGCCCCCATCAAATATTCTATGCTTGATGAAATAGTTAACGTTGGACAAGGAAGGCAACGTAATGGGTTATGTTTTCTTATATTCACATAGAAGTTATATTGTTATGGATCCTCTAACATGTGGTGCTTGCTCATAATCTTTTGCTAGCCGAAAATTCGCACTAGGTAGAGAAACTACTTGTGCATCCAAAAACCCTTGAACCCAGTCTCTTGCCATGAGAGTCCACCATATCTACCTATGGATTGAGTAAGATCCTTCAAGTAAGTTGTCATCGGTGCATAAAGCAATAAAAATTGCTCCTAAATATGTATGATCTTTTATTGTAAGGGAAAATAAGCTTTGTATGAACTTGTGATGGTACAGAAATAAAAGCGACGGACTGCATAATAAAGTTTTCTATCACAAGGGGCAATATAAAGTGACGTTTCTTTACATTAAGAGTTTGCACATTCTAAAATAAAAAGCACATGACAACCTCTGCTTCCCTCTACGAAGGGCCTATCTTTTACTTTTCTGTATTTACTTTTATGCAAGAGTCAATAATGTTCACCCCTATTCCATTCTTATTTATTCTCTACTTGGAAAGCATCATGTGGTGGGGAAATATCCAGACATATGTATCCAGTTGGATGTAGGTGATCATGAGTTATTATTGTTAACATTATCCCCGAGATAAATCAGTTGGGCGGTGAAAACTATAAACCCCCATCTTCCTATGTGTTTGACTGAAACTTTTGCTCCATGAATATACCGTGAGTGTTAGCAATCATGGAAGACTAAATGATAGTTGAGTATGTGAACATGCTAAACAAAGCTCTTACATAGACTCTTTCTGAAAATATGATAGATTGCAATTGTTTCAATGACTGAGATCATAGTTTGTTAGTGTTGAATGAAGTTTGTGGTTCATACTTTAACTTGTGAAGGAATTGTTACTTGATTATGAGAAGTTGTATGATGATATATTGTTGCGATGATAATGATCATGATCTTTCATGCATGTATTTTGTTTTATCGACACCTCTCTCTCTCTAAACATGTGGTCATGATTATCGATTTCGGTTTTCGCTTGAGGACAAGCGAGGTCTAAGCTTGGGGGAGTTGATACGTCCATTTTGCAACATGTTTTCCTACTATTATTTATTATGTTTTGGGTCATTATTTCACTTTATGATGCAATCCTAATGTCTTTTCTCTCTTATTTTGCAAGTTTCACATGAAGAGGGAGATTACCGGCAGCTGGAATTCTGGACCCGAAAAGGCTACAGAAGAGATAGATATTCTATGCAACTCCAAATGACCTAAAAATTTATGGAGAATTATTTTGGAATATATAAAAAATATTGGCGGAAGAAATACCAGGAGGGGACCCACCAGGGAGCGACAAGCTCAGGGGGCACGCCCTACCCCCTGGGTGCGCCCTGTGAGCTTGTGGGCCCCCTGGCAGGTCTCCGGGGCCCATCTTCTCCTATAAGATGTTATTTGCCCTAGAAAAAAATCAAGAGAAGACTTTCGGGATGAAGCGCCGCCGTCTCGAGGCGGAACCTGGGCAAGTGCACTTTTGCTCTCCGGCGGAGCGATTCCGCCGGGGATACTTCCCTCCGGGGAGGGGAAATCAAAGCCATCGACATCACCAACAATCCTCTCATCGTGGGAGGACCAATCTTCATCAACATCTTAACCAGCACCATCTCATCTCAAACCCTAGTTCATCTCTTGTATTCGATATTTGCCTCAAAACCTTAGATTGGTACCTGTGGGTTGCTAGTACTGTTGATTACATCTTGTAGTTGATGCTAGTTGGTTTATTTGGTGGAAGATTATATGTTCAGATCCTTAAGCATATTCAATACACCTCTGATCTTGAACATGAATATGATTTGTGAGTAGTTACTTTTGTTGTTGAGGACATGGGAGAAATCTTGTTATAAGTAATCATGTGAAGTTGGTATTCGTTCGATATTTTGATGATGTGTATGTTGTTATTCTTCTAGTGGTGTCATGTGAACGTCGACTACATGACACTTCACCATATTTGGGCCTGGGAGAATGCATTGGGGAGTAATAAGTAGATGATGGGTTGCGAGAGTGACAGAAGCTTAAACCCTAGTTTATGCGTTATTCCGTAAGGGGCTGATTTGGATCTATATGTTTCATGCTATGGTTAGATTTATCTTAATTCTTCTTTCGTAGTTGCGGATGCCGGGGGTAATCATAAGAGGGTTGCTTGTTCAAGTAAGAACAACACCCTAGCACCGGTCCACCCACATATCAAATTATCAAAGTAGCAAACGCGAATCAACTAAACATGATGAACATGACTAGATGACAATTCCCATGTGTCCTCGAGAATGCTTTGCTTATTATAAGACAACGTTCCGGCTTGTCCTTTGATACAAAAAGGATTGGGTCACTTTGCTGCACCTTGGTTAATATTGTTACTTGTTACTTGTTACGAATTACCTTGCTACAAAACTATCTGTTACCGCTACTTTTAGTACTTGTAGAGAATACCTTGCTGGAAACCGCTTATCATTTCCTTCTGCTCCTCGTTGGGTTCGAAAATCTTACTTATCGAAAGGACTATGATTGATCCCCTATACTTGTGGGTCATCACTAGGCGGGCCAGCCAAAATAAGACTACATTTTTTCTGATTCCACGACCCAATTAGCTCTCATGCTCCACCACTACCACTCAACTCTCTTTCTCAGGTGGTACACATGACTTGAGGAGACGTTAAGACCACTGAACTCAAATAGAGCCTTGCCAATAGCATTTAAAGTGCACCTATCTAAAGCCTTGTTAACATCGACTTCCCTAACGATGAGCTCACACGTCCTATTTAGGATGAAGGTGGGCAGGAAAGGTGCTTATTGCATGTTAGTTCTATTCACACACCATACCTTCTTCACTGCTAGAGTCTGGCAGCACTACAAGAATCTCAGGTGCCTCCAATAGCACTACATTCTCAGGCACCACTGAGAAATCCCTCGGAACTATGGACTAGTCCACACTCATGTCCTACAACATATTACCAACTAAATAATGCATCACGATAAAAATGTTAAGCATGCATCAATATGAACTAATTAGTAATCTTAATTGCATTGATCTACCATACTAACATCACATCCTTATAGATCTACCACATCCTCATAAATCTAGCACACACACACCGCAAGAACATCCTCAAAATACATATGTGCAATTGACGGTGTCCTGGACTAGGGGGTGCTAACCTAGTCGGCCCATAGTCCTAGGCTGGGCCTGAGGGCCCTCACTCTCCTTCAGATGGACTCCGGAAGCTACACGCTTGGACGTGATCAAGACGGCGCCTACCGAAGACTTGGCGTATACTCCAAGACATCTCCTGCCGCCTCCATACGCATCCCTGGATACCGACCATGTAACCCTAGATGCCCTACCTGGTGTGTATATAAGCCAGGGGGTTTAGCCCGTAGAGGGGACCGAATCACAATTCCCATTCACCTAGCCTTAGGGTTAGATCTCTCTTTACGATCTCGAGGTAGATCAAGCTTGTAATCGATACTTCATCATCAATATAATCAGAGCAGGACGTAGGGTATTACCTCTTCGAGAGGGCCCGAACCTGGGTAAATACTGTCTCCTTCGTTCCTGTAACCACCGATCCGAGATCCACAGCTCGGGACCCCTACCCCGAGATCTGCCGGTTTTACCACCGACACTGGTGCTTTCATTGAGAGTTCCGCTATGAGATCAACAAAAAGATCGATGGCTTATCTGCAGATCAACTGCGGCACCGGCCATGAGGACACCTTCGTCCCTGGCCAACTCTTCGTATTCGGTAGCATGGTCTTTTGCGCCGACTCGGCGGGCCATCTGGCTCCCGTCGAGAATTACGCTCCGGATCACGCCATGACTTTCAGAAGCCTGGAGTACACCATGGATCTCCACGGCGAGCTCGTCCTGTCAGGGTAGGCGCCAGGCTAGATCGAGGGCCTATCCGACATCGGAAGCTCGACCCCGGAACCGATCTCCTTTGGGGACGTCGGATCAAGTCCGCTGGCCCCACAAGGCCCCACGAAGGAATCAATCACCCCCGCCTCAGGCGACCCTGTCCCGGCATCAAGCCCCGGCGGGGGTCCGTACCCAGCTTCGGATGCTATGTCGGAGTTAGAACCGACTCGAACACCGGATCCGGAATCAACTCCGGCCTCCCACGAGGCTGAGGACGCGTCAAGCGGCCCACCGGCAGTACTTCGAGTCAGCCCGGCGTATGGCCAGGCCATGAGCCCCGAGGAATTATCTCACCTAAATGAGATGCTTGACCGTATCCAGAACTTATCAATCTTGAACGGTCAGACCTCGGTCTATGACAAGATCGGACTTAAAGCCGGCGATCGGGAGATATATGTCCCACCCATTACCCACCTAGTCGCCACGATCGATGATTTAACCAACGTGTTGGACTACGATGAGGCTACCGACATGGATGAAGATGTCGACGGCCCTACAGAAACCACTATGCCGCTGGTCAACACTGGCAAGTGGACGGCAACATCTACCTACGACGTATATATGGTGGATACTCCTAAGAACCCACCAAGACATCGGTGAAGGCGCGGGAGAGGTGCCAATGGGCAATGGGGACCCCAGCGGGCACGACACCACCGCCACCAACATCAACACGGCGGCAGACGATGCCGATAACCCGGGAGAGGATTTTCAAGCCTCCCCAGGGCGCGCACACAGCCCCGCAAGAATCCCCGAGGACGAGGACCCCGATGACCTCTTTGAAGGGGCCGACGACAATTACTTACCTCAATCCGAGGAAGACGAGAGCCTGGGCACCGAGGACTTTATAGTCCCCGAGGACCCTTTTGAGCAAGAGCGGTTCTGACGATGCCTTGTGGCCACCGCCTGAAGCATGAAACGGAAGAAGCAGCAACTGCAAGCGAATCAGGACGCACTGAATGACAAGTGGGTCGAAATACTCTCGGCCGAGCAAGACCTCGAAGAACGGCGCCGTAGCATGCCCAAATCTTACCCGCGCAGGCGTTTACTGCCCGAGTTCGATGAAGAACTAACCGACGACGTACTCTTAACATGCGGACGGGTTGATGAACCTGACCGACCCCCTAGAGGACGCGACTGGCCAACGTGGGGAAATTTCCAGGCCCAAACAACAACGCGCCATCACGACAAGGATCCCGTTGATCACTTTGAGCCTTACGACACACGATGGCAGATAGAGGCGATCCAGAGGGCGTCCACCAGCTGGGCTCGATGGCTACGATGCCTGGATAGACAGGAACGGCCGAGCCTGGGACCAAACATACGCTCGGATGTCCCCCAAGGCCCGATGCGAAACTGCTCGGTTCCGAGGTCCCACCCACCTGATCTATTTTACAAACAGGGTAATGGAACATCAGTTCCCTGACGGGTTCAAGCCTATCAACATCGAGTCATACGATGGTACTACTGACCCAGCGCTATGGATCGAAGATTTCCTTCTCCACATCCACATGGCTAATGGGGACGATCTCCATGCTATCAAATACTTGCTGCTCAAATTAAAGGGGCCGGCAAGGCATTGGCTGAACAACCTGCCTCCTCATTCCATCGGGAGCTGGGAAGCACTCGAGGATGCCTCCAGGGCAAACTTTTAGGGCACTTATGTCCGACCTCCAGATGCCGACGACCTCAGCCATGTAATTCAGCAACCCGGCGAGTCGGCAAGAAAATTCTGGAACAGGTTCTTAACTAAAAAGAACCAAATCGTAGACTGCCCCGATGCCAAGGCGATCGCCGCCTTCCGGCACAGCATTCGAGACGAATTGTTTGCGCGCCAGCTCGGGCAAGATAAGCCAAGGACCATGGCGGCCCTCACCTCACTTATGACCCGCTTTTGCGCGGGAGAGGATAGTTGGCTGGCCCGTAGTACTCACAATAGCGAGGCAGGCACCTCAGAAGTCCGCGACACCAATGGCAAGCCCAGGCGTAACAAGAATAAGCACATGCATAAAAATGGCGGGAGCGATACCGAGGATGTCGCGGTAAACACAGGGTTCAACGGACCTAGATCTGGGCAAAAAAGAAGCCCTTTAAAGGGAACAAAGACGGACCCAGCCAGCTAGATAAAATCCTCGGCAGGTCGTGCCAGATCCATGGCACCTCGGACAAACCAGCAACCCACACCAATCGGAACTGCTGGGTCTTCAAGGAAGCCGGAAAGTTGGCGACGGAGGGACAAAATAAAGCCCAACCTCGCAGCGAAGATGAGGATGAACCTCGGTGACACAACAATGGAGGCCAGAAGCAGTTTTCTCATGAAGTGAAAGACGTAAACATGATCTACGTCACCCACATCCCTAAAAAGGAGAGGAAACGAGCACTTCGGGACATCTACGCCCTAGAGCCTGTTGCCCCAAAGTTTAATCCATGGACGGCTTACCCGATCACATTTGACAAACATGATCATCCGACCAGCATACGACATGGCGGATCGGCTGCTTTGGTTCTGGATCCGATCGTTGACGGATTCCATCTTACGCGTGTCCTCATGGGCGGAGGCAGCAACCTCAATTTAATCTACGCGGATATGATCAGAAAGATGGGCATAGACTCATCTCGGATCAAACCCAGCAGCACCACCTTTAAAGGTGTCATACCAGGTGTTGAAGCTCGCTGTACGGGAACAGTGACTCTGGAGGTAGTCTTCGGATCACCCGAGAACTTCCGAAGTGAAGAATTAATCTTTGACATCGTTCCCTCCGGAGCGGATACCACGCGCTGCTGGGGCGCACCGCATTTGCTCGCTTTAATGCACTCCCACATTACACATACTTAAAGATGAAGATGACAGGATCTAACGGTGTCATTACAGTCAATGGTAACACCGAACGCTCCCTCCGAACGGAGGAGCAGACCGCGGCTTTCGTAGCCGAAGTACAGGCAACCGAGGAGGAAGCTCGTGCAGCTAAACAAATGCCAGCTCATCAAAGCGTACACGGGCTGCACAGGCCGACCTCGGTCAGGCATCCGTTCACCCTAAATAGGGATACAGGCTCCTCGTTCGCCTCCCCTTGGAAGGGAATTACGTCCCTAGGGTGCATAACTTTGCACTAAAAATTCCATGGGCGGCCGAGGAGCCGAAGTAAACAATGCGTCGTGATCGGCTCAACCGAATTGTGACACACCTCAGACTTGCGCACCCGAAAGGCTCTGTAAAAGGCCCAAACGGCAGCGGCGTGTCCATATGGCTTAAACCATCCAAGGGGCAGTTGCACACCTTTTTAAAGGACTCGACCGACGAAAGCATCGAGCAAGCGAACGGTCGAGCTCACATACAACCCATACCCACTTCGCTATAATGAAGACGAGCTGGTCAACAACACAAAGATGCTGACGTGCGACAGGAAGGGACTCGGGCTGCTAAACCCGACAACATGCCCGCCCTATTTTTACTCATTTTCCTTTTTTTCAATTGTATCTTTTGTGAACCTCTTTTGTCAAAGCTCGGCACGTACGGCTTGACCATGATAAATAAAGAAAGTGCACCCTTCGAGGTCATTGCGCATTTCCTTATATCTACTGCCTTTGAGCCAAAAGCATACTTTTACGATACAATTGTTATTTACATTTCAAAGGGCTTTGCTTTTAATCCCATGCCCCCAATACAAGTTCGAAGTATCTATTCAGCGTCTCGGATGTTGCGTTATATGAATCAGTTTCGAACCTTGATTTTGGTCAATGGTTGGGTTGCCCGGCTCCTGTGCTTACCCCTTACGTTTCCGATCCATTCGGCTAAGGGTGTAAAGGGAGAACCACTGCGATTGCATTGCTAGCTAGCATGGCAAAGCGCCTCAGTGGAGAAAGCCAAAAACCGACTGTCTTGGTAAGCGTAAACTGGTCGGCCATCCAAAGACAACGTTAAGCAATGTATCGTTCGAGATCACCCGTGTTAAACGAAGGGCTTTTTTCAGCCGAAGTAGTTAGTGGCATAAACCCCGGCTACGCAGCCGATCACTTCACATACCGGGGGCTTGTCATCAGCCCTCACAGTCAAGCTCCTACGACTAAGTGAAAGTTATAAAACTACTATAGTCTGATTGCCTCGTTGCCATGTGCATGGACCGCCTTCGGGAACCGAGACGCCGGCTAAGGGTCATGATTGCCTAGGAAACACCCTCTGTATGCTATACAAAGGGGTTGAAGTCGACGACTGGTCACTTTCAGTTCAAACACGGTCACATAGGAGTTAAAAAATAAAACACAGAATAATATGTCGGAACATAAAGCCGCATTCATAAACAAAAGGAAGTTTTTTTACATCCCCCTACACTTTGGCATTTCGAAGAACCATCTAAAAATACATAATGTCCTTAGGACACTCGGCCTCGGTGATCCGGGCTCCTTCCACCACCTGGGACAGGTACTGCTCCACGGTTCGGGTCTTCCCTTCAGGGGGGCGGCCACGACCGCCGCTTCAACGCGCGGGTAGTGCGTCCTCACATGGGCATACACTCGCTGAGCACCCTCCAGACACGCGGAACGCTTCCAGCGCGCCACCTGGGGGACGGCCTCCCGCAGCTGGGCAAAGAACCCGAAGAAGCTGGTCGGCAACGCCTCCGCGGGCCAAAGGTTGATGCAAAGGTCTTGGAGCACCGGCTTCACCATGCGGAAGAGCTCCATTAACTGATTCATCTGATGATTCGGCAGCTCCAGATGCGAGGGCGTCTAGAATTGCTGCCAGAATGCTCTCTCCGTGGCATGGCCCTCCCGCGCACTGTAATAGCGGCCGGCGTCTGCCGCACTCCTCGGAAGATCCGCGAAGGCCTCCGCGGATTGCCATAGCTGGGTAAGCTCGACGAACCCCTCGCGGCCGAAAACACACTGAAGTAAAAATGGCTTACCAGCAGCAATCTGCTTCACTTGCTGAAGCACTTCGCGATCGGCCCGGGCCTGGGTCTGGACCTCGGCGTGTGTCAGGCGCAGCTTCTCGAGCTCCGCGGTTGCCACCTTCTCCTTGTTCTGAAGGGCGTCACGCTCCTGATACACACCCTTCAGGGTCCCCTCGACCTCCAGGACCCGTGCCTGGTCCTTGTCCCTGGCCACCTTCTCGGCGGCCAGATCCTCCTCGGCCTTGGCGGCCGCAGCCTTCTGCCGCTCGGCTTCTTGCCGAGCTCTCGCCAGTTCGGCCTTAAGCCCCTCAAGCTCGGCCGTAACAGCTGTCATGTAAAGCAGCTCGGCGTCAGCATTAAAAATTCAAAGAACATTTTCAAAGTAAATTCAATACCCTCACAACTTCTTAAAAAGTTTACCTTGAGATAGCTCGATCTGCTTTCGCATCAGATCGAGGTCCTCCTCGGACCTCTTGAGCTTCCGGCTCATCTCCGCTATCTCCTCGGAGGCGGAGTTGGGAGCCGAGGTTGACACCTGCAAGCATACATGCACGTCTTAACCCTGTTTTCGACTTTGGTCCTCTAGCCAGCCCCTTTTTGAAGGCTGGCCAGAGTCTTGGGGGCTACTAGATTAGCGCCTAATATCTTTCACGCTTCGACCCCAAAGCCAGTTTCTCAAAACTAGCTTTGGGCTCGGGGGCTACTAGCTGGCTATACTCTTACAAGTGCTATGCTACGTGATGTCTACTACACAACTTATTCTTGTAGACTCGTGTTGGGCCTCCAAGCGCAGAGTTTTGTAGGACAGTAGCAATTTTCCCTCAAGTGGATGACCTAAGGTTTATCAATCCGTGGGAGGCGTAGGTTGAAGATGGTCTCTCTCAAACAACCCTGCAACCAAATAACAAAGAGTCTCTTGTGTCCCCAACACACCCAATACAATGGTGAATTGTATAGGTGCACTAGTTCGGCGAAGAGATGGTGATACAAGTGTAGTATGGATAGTAGATATAGGTTTTTGTAGTGCGAACAATAAAAAACAGCAAGGTAGCAAGTAACAAAAGTGAGCATAAACGGTATTGCAATGCTTAGAAACAAGGCCTAGGGTTCATACTTTCGCTAGTGCAATCTCTCAACAATGTTAACATAATTGGATCATATAACCATCCCTCAACGTGCGATAAAGAATCACTCCCAAGTTCCTATTAGCGGAGAACATAAGATAGAAATTGTTTGTAGGGTACAAAACCACCTCAAAGTTATCCTTTCCGATCAATCTATTGAGCTAGTCCTATAAGTGTCACAAACAGCCCTAGAGTTCGTACTAAAATAACACCATATGATACACATCAACCAACTCTAATGTCACCTAGATACTCCAATGTCACCACAAGTATCCGTGAGTTGATTATACGATATGCATCAAACAACTTCATAATCATAATATTCAATCCACACAAAGAACTCCAAGGACCACCCCAAAGTTTCTATCGGAGAAAAGATAATGAAAACATGCATCAACCACTATGCATAGATTACCCCAATGTCACCTCAAGAATCCGCGAGTTGAGTGCCAAAACATACATCAAGTGAATCAATATAATACCCCATTGTCACCACGGGTATTCATATGCAAGACATACATCAAGTGTTCTCAAATCTGAAATATTCAATCCGACAATAACGAAACCTTAAAGGGAAAAGATTCGATTCATCACAACAAGGATAGAGAGGGAAAAAACACCATATGATCCAACTATATTAACAAAGCTCGCGATACATCAAGATCGTGCCGTATTAAGAACACGAGAGAGAGAGATCAAACACATAGCTACTAGTACATACCCCTAGCCTCGAGGGTGAACTACTCCCTCCTCGTCACGGAGACCACCGGGATGATGAAGATGGCCTCCGGTGATGATTCCCCCCTCCGGCAGGGTGCCGGAAAAGGGCTGTAGATTAGATCGTGGAGTTACAGAGGCTTGCGGCGGCGTAAAAACTCATCTAGGTTAACTTTCGGGGGTTTCTGAATATATATGATTTTTCAGCGTTGGAATCACGCAAAGAGGTGCCACAGGGGGCCCACGAGGCACCAGGGCGCGCCTGGGGGGCAGGCGCGCCCAGGTGGCTCGTGGGGCCCCTGTGGCTCTTCTGCTTCTCCTCCGAAGCTTCCTGGGTCTGTTTCCTTCCAGAAAAAATTGTCAAAAAGTTTCGCTGCATTTGGACTTCATTTGATATGGATTTTCTGAAAAACCAAAAACAAGCAGAAAATAGCAACTGGCACTGGGCACTAGGTCAATATGTTAGTCCATGAAAATCATATAAAACCCATATAAAAGTGCACCAAAATCATACAAAACTATAATAAACATGGCATGAATACTTCATAAATTATAGATACATTGGAGACGTATGAGCATCCCCAAGCTTGGTTCCTGCTCGTCCTCGAGTAGGTAAATGATAAAAGAAATAATTTATGAAGTGTGAATGCTAGCATAGTGCATAAGTTTGATCAATAATAATTTCAATCACTTTTTCTAGCATCAATATATATCATAATCGGTAGCTCATCTCATAAAACTTCTCATGATCAATTAGCAAGCTATTCACATGTTTAAAGTATAGGCCATAAACTTTCTTGAAAACTAACAAACTATGTTCTCAGTCATCAAACAATTGCAATTCATCTTATTTTCAGGAAGGGTCTATGTAAGAGCTTTGATCTAGCAAATTCTACATACTTAACTATCATTTAGTCTTCCATGATTGCTGACACTCAAAGGATAATTTTTGAACAAACCGTTTCAGTCAAACACATAGGAAGATAGGGGCTTAATGTTTTGCCTCCCAACTTATTTATCTCATGGATAATGTCAACAATAATAACTCATGATCACCTATATTCAACTGCATATATGTGCCTGGATCTTTCCCTACCACATAATGCTTGCCAACTAAAGAGTAAATAGAGCGGAATAGGGATGAACATTAATGACTCTTGCATAAAAGTAAATACAGAAAAGTAAATACAGAAAAGTAAATACAGAAAAGTAAAAGATGGGCCCTTCACAGAGGGAAGCAGAGGTTGTCATACGCTTTTTGTTGTTGGATGCACAAGCCCTTAATGCAAAAGAACGTCACGTTATATTGCCCCTTGTGATATCAACCTTTATTATGTAGTCCGTCGCTTTTATTTCTTTACCATCACAAGTTCGTACAACGCTTATTTTCCCTTGCAATAAAAGATCATACATATTTTAGGAGCAATTTTTATTGCTTTTTGCACCGATGACAACTTACTTGAAGGATCTTATTCAATCCATAGGTAGATATAGTGGACTCTCATGGCAAGAAACTGGGTTTAAGGGTTTTTGGATGCACAAGTAGTATCTCTACTTAGTACGAATTTTTGGCTAGCAAAAGATCCTAAGCAAGCACCACATGTTAGAGGATCCATGACAATATAACTTCTATGTGAATATAAACAAACATAACTCATTACGTTGTCTTCCTTGTCCAACGTCAACTACTTGATCAAGCTTGAAAATAATTAATGGGGGCTCACAATCATAGAAGATGTCCAAGATAGTATATTTATATGTGAAATTTCTCTTCCTTCAAAATTCTTTCTTGAATTGTTCAAGTGACCAATGCTATGTTTGTTAACTTTCAATAAATTTTACCACTTATACTTCTTGTATGTGAAGTCACTACTCCCCATGGGACAAGCATATGAATCATATAAATTTCAACTTTATGATATTCAATTCATTTCAACAATTTACTCATAGGATATAAGTGAAGAACAAGAGTAAATGACAAACTACTCCAAAAAGATATAAGTGAAGACCAAATGAGTAGTTAAGTAAATAGGTAGCTATGTGAGGACTCTCTCTCATTTAAAAATTTCAGATCTTATTATTTTATTCAAACAGCAAGAAAAACAAAATAAAATGACATTCCAAGAATAGCACATATCATGTGAAGAAGCAAAAAACTTAGGCTCAACCAAGACTAACCGATTGTTGAAGAAGAAAGGTGGGATGCCTACCGGGGCATCCCCAAGCTTAGATGCTTGAGACTTCTTGAAATAATAACTTGGGATGCCTTGGGCATCCCCAAGCTTGAGCTCTTGTGTCTCCTTAATTCCTCTCATATCACGGTTTCCTTAAATCTTAAGAACTTCATCCACATAAAACTCAACAAGAACTCGTGAGATAAGTTAGTATAAATCAACTCAAAACCTTAACATTCTCTACTGTAACAAATCACTAAAATTATAATTAAACATTGCATACTAAAATGCCTCTGAATATTTAATACTCCTATCCTCAAATAGAAACATTAAACAAGCAAACATATGCAAACAATGCAACTATAACAGCAATCTGCCAAAATAGGACAGTCTGTAAAGGGTGAATAAGAATTCATACTTCCCTAACTACAAAAATTATGAAAAATTACCATGTGACAGAGAACTCATGTATGCTTACTTTTTAAAAAAATTAGATTTTTATCATGTTCTGACTATTCAGGAATATTCTGGACATAATAGAAAACTTTCTGTTTTTAAACAGCAACACATAAACTTGCAAACTAGGCATGGTAAAGGCTATAATTGGCATTTTATTGAACTAAAAGATACAAAACATGATTATTTATAACACCAAGAAAATATAAATAGAATAAAATGACTCTCCAAGCAAAACTCATATTATGTGACGAATAAAAATATAGCTCCAAGTAAGGTTACCGATAATGTTGAAGACGAAAGAGAGGATGCCTTCCGGGGCATCCCCAAGCTTAGACGCTTGAGTATTCCTTGAGTATTACCTTGGGGTGCCTTGGGCATACCCAAGCTTAAGGTCTTGCCGCTCCTTATTCGCCTCATATCGATATCTCACCCAAAACTTAAAAACTTCAATCACACAAAACTTAACGGAACTTGTGAGATAGGTTAGTATGATGAAAATAAATCATCCACTTAGGTACTGTCAAGACAAGATTCATAATTGTTCTCACATAATTCCTACTGTATTCTAACATTTCCACAATTTATATTACTCAGTATAAGCTATGGAAACACTAAAACAAGCAAACTATGCATCGAAAACAGAATCTGTCAAAAACAGAACAGCGTGTAGTAAGAGATTTAAAAACCATACTTATGTAACTCCAAAAATTCTTAAAAGTTAGGAAAACGTAAAAAATTTGTAACCCAATACTGTGTAAAAATTTCAGAATTTTTTCATGCTCCAGTACAGAATAGAAATTCCAGCACTAGACGCAAAAGTTTCTGTTTTTGCACAGAATCAAATCAACAAGCATCCACACTATCCCAAAGGCTTTACTTGGCACATTATTGAAATAAAACATATGAAACATGATTAATACAGTATCTTAATCATGTGAATACACAAATACAGTAGGTATGAATGTTGGGTTGTCTCCCAACAAGCGCTTTTCTGTAATGCCTTTTAGCTAGGCATGATGATTTCAATGATGCTCGCATAAAAGTAAAGAATTAAAACACAAAGAGAGCATCATGAAGCATATTACAAGCACATTTAAGTCTAACCCACTTCCTATGCATATGGATTTTGTGAGCAAACAATTTATGGGAGCAAGAATCAACTAGCATAGGGAGGCAAAACAAGCATGACTTCAAAACTTTCAACACATAGAGAGGAAACTTGATATTATTGAGAAATGTAGAAGCATATGTTCCTCTCTCATAATAATTTTTAGTAGCATCATGAATGAATTTGACAATATAACTATCACATAAAGCATTCTTTTCATGACCTACAAGCATAGAAATTTTATTACTCTCCACATAAGCAAATTTGTTCTCATTCATAATAGTGGGAGCAAACTCAACAAAATAACTACCATGAGACACTTGATTGGCATAATCCAATTGAAAATTAAAATCATGATGACAAGTTTCAAAGTTATCCTTATTCTTTATAGTATACATGTCATCACAATAATCATCATAGATAGCAACTTTGTTGTCATAATCAATTGAAACCTCTTCCAAAATAGTGGAATCATCATTAAATAAAGTCATGGCCTCTCCAAATCCACTTTCATAAATATAATCATCATAAATAGGGGGCATGCAATCATCATAATAAATTTTCTCATCAAAACTTGGGGAAGTAAAAATATCATCTTCATAAAACATAGCATCCCCAAGCTTGTAGTTTTGCATATCATTAGCATCACGGATATTCAAAAAATTCATACTAGAAACATTGCAATCATGCTCATCATTCAAATATTTTATGCCAAACATTTTATTCAATTCTTCTTCTATCAATTGAGCACAATTTTCCGATCCATCATTTTCAAGAAAGACATGATAAAGACGAATAATATGAGGCAACCTCAATTCCATTTTTTTAGTTTTCTTTTATAAACCAAACTAGTGATAAAACAAGAAACTAAAAGATTCGATTGCAAGATCTAAAGATATACCTTCAAGCACTCACCTCCCCGGCAACGGCGCCAGAAAAGAGCTTGATGTCTACTACACAACTTATTCTTGTAGACTCGTGTTGGGCCTCCAAGCGCAGCGTTTTGTAGGACAGTAGCAAATTTCCCGCTAGTGGATGACCTAAGGTTTATCAATCTATGGGAGGCGTAGGTTGAAGATGGTCTCTCTCAAACAACCCTGCAACCAAATAACAAAGAGTCTCTTGTGTCCCCAACACACCCAATACAATGGTAAATTGTATAGGTGCACTAGTTCGGCGAAGAGATGGTGATACAAGTGTAGTATGGATAGTAGATATAGGTTTTTGTAGTGCGAACAATAAAAAACAGCAAGGTAGCAAGTAACAAAAGTGAGCATAAACGGTATTGCAATGCTTAGAAACAAGGCCTAGGGTTCATACTTTCGCTAGTGCAATCTCTCAACAATGCTAACATAATTGGATCATATAACCATCCCTCAACGTGCGATAAAGAATCACTCCCAAGTTCCTATTAGCGGAGAACATAAGATAGAAATTGTTTGTAGGGTACAAAACCACCTCAAAGTTATCCTTTCCGATCAATCTATTGAGCTAGTCCTATAAGTGTCACAAACAGCCCTAGAGTTCGTACTAAAATAACACCATATGATACACATCAACCAACTCTAATGTCACCTAGATACTCCAATGTCACCACAAGTATCCGTGAGTTGATTATACGATATGCATCAAACAACTTCATAATCATAATATTCAATCCACACAAAGAACTCCAAGGACCACCCCAAAGTTTCTATCGGAGAAAAGATAATGAAAACATGCATCAACCCCTATGCATAGATTACCCCAATGTCACCTCAGGAATCCACGAGTTGAGTGCCAAAACATACATCAAGTGAATCAATATAATACCCCATTGTCACCACGGGTATTCATATGCAAGACATACATCAAGTGTTCTCAAATCTGAAATATTCAATCCGACAATAACGAAACCTTAAAGGGAAAATATTCGATTCATCACAACAAGGATAGAGAGAGAAGAAACACCATATGATCCAACTATATTAACAAAGCTCGCGATACATCAAGATCGTACCGTATCAAGAACACGAGAGAGAGAGAGAGATCAAACACATAGCTACTAGTACATACCCCTAGCCTAGAGGGTGAACTACTCCCTCCTCGTCATGGAGACCACCGGGATGATGAAGATGGCCTCCGGTGATGATTCCCCCCTCCGGCAGGGTGCCGGAAAAGGGCTGTAGATTAGATCGTGGAGGTACAGAGGCTTGTGGCGGCGTAAAAACTCATCTAGGTTAACTTTCGGGGGTTTCTGAATATATATGATTTTTCAGCGTTGGAATCACGCAAAGAGGTGCCACAGGGGGCCCACGAGGCACCAGGGCGCACCTGGGGGGGGGGGGGGGCAGGCGTGCCCAGGTGGCTCATCGGGCCCCTGTGGCTCTTCTGCTGCTCCTCCGAAGCTTCCTGGGTCTGTTTCCTTCCAGAAAAAATCGTCAAAAAGTTTCGCTACATTTGGACTTCATTTGATATGGATTTTCTGAAAAACCAAAAACAAGCAGAAAACAGCAACTGGCACTGGGCACTAGGTCAATATGTTAGTCCATGAAAATCATATAAAACCCATATAAAAGTGCACCAAAATCATACAAAACTATAATAAACATGGCATGAATACTTCATAAATTATAGATACGTTGGAGACGTATCACTACGATATATGCAAAAAGTCCTCGGATAGAAGCCCGCTTTCACAAGCAATTCTAAGCATGGAGGTTATTCGTAATGCAAATGTAAAGAAGCATACCTCGAAGCTCTTGACGAGGCCCTTGAAGACCTCATGCATTCCGGCCTCTGCGGACCGGAAGCTATGCAGCGCCGTGCCGATCAGGGCTCGGTGCTCTTCTGCGAGGGAGAATCCCGTTAAGCCTACCTCCATCTCCTCGGCCCATCCCGCGGCAGCCCGCCCTGGAGCGGGAGGCGGGGGCGGTGCAACCTCTGAACCCACCACCGAGGTGCTTGGCACGAGGGTGTCCGACTGTGGCATTGGCGCCAGAGATCGTCCGGACTGGGTCGACGTCTGGCCCAGCCCTTCCTTGCAGACCTCGAGGACTGCCTTCCCTTGGCCCTATGCGGCCGAGGTGTCAACCTCGGCCGTGGTGACCGTTATCTCGGCCCCTGTTGTGTTGACTGAGGGGGCCGGACCGGATGCCACTTCCCCCAACCCCTCGAGAGCTGGGGGAGTCTTGACGCACTCGGGCGTCCCGCTACCCGACGAAGGCAGCCTGTCCGAAGTGTCGCCGCTGAGGCGTGCCTTGGGCGGGCTGGTGAAATACCTTCATAAGTTTCATTTGATGAACGGGTTTTTAAAGCGCGAATTCGGTCATAATGAACGTACCTTCGGGGCGCCGGCTTCTCCCACGTCAGCTCGAGGAGGAAGTCTTCGTCCGACTCGTCGGAGAAGCTGGCCTTCTCCGGCAGGACGGGATCGGCGAAGGCCTTACGCGGCCTCTTCGGGCCTCCCGGCCTCGCCTCCTCCTCGGCGCCCTCGGACGCCGCCCTCTTCCCCTTGAGGGAAGGGTTTCCTTCCCCCGTGTCCTCCTCCACTTCATCTTCATGGGTGGAGGAGGCGTGGGTCTCCTCGGACCGGGTGACCAAAGTCTCCCGAGCTCGGAGGCCCGCTCGGCCCCTCGGAGGCTTCGACCCCTTGGGGACCACCATGTGCGGCTCCTCTGTCAAGAGGGCCGTGAGGTGGGGAGTTCTCTCCCCCTCGGGCAGTGGCGTCGGGCACAGCATTCGTTGCGCCTTGGGGATCCACTTTCTGCGAAAATGCAATCAATTGATCAGCCGAGGTTCAAAGAAGCACGATGAATAGAGCTGTGAATTGAAAGTTACCTCGGTGGCGTCGTGGGCGGCTTCGAAGCCGAGGTCCCTCCCGGTCGGGAACCCGTCCTTGGACGGCTTGAACAACAGTGTCCACATCCCGGCCGGTGTGGAGCGGAAGAAGTGGTGGATGGGCGTCACATCCTCGGGCTTGTACGCTCACATCGGGGTGGCCCGGGATTGGAGTGGCAGGATCCGGCGGTGGAGCATGACGTTCACCACGTCCGCCAGCTTGAGATCCCTCTTGTCGGTCTAGAACTCGATCTTCTGGACCAGCGCCTTCACCTCCGCCGGGTTCCCCCAGTCCATGCCCTTCCTCTTCCAGGACACAAGCTTCTTTGGAGGACCGGCCGAGAACGCCGGGACCTCGGCCTGACCAGCGGCGAGTGGTTCGGTGATATAAAACCACTCACGCTGCCACTCTTTAATGGTCTCTATGAAGGTGCCTTGGAACCAGCCCACCTTCTGGTTCTTGCTAATCATCGCGCCTCCACACTCCGCGAGCTCAGAGCCGCTAGATCTCGGCTTGATGCCGAATATCTTCAGCCACAATCCAAAGTGCGACTCGATGCGGAGGAAGGCCTCACAGACGGTGATGAAGGAGGCGAGGTGGAGAATGGAGTTCGGGGCTAGATGATGGAAATCTAGCTCGTAAAAGAACATGACCCCGCGCACGAAAGGGTGCAGCGGGAACCCCAGACCTCTGATGAAGTGGGGGATGAAGACGACCCTCTCCCCAGGGTTGGGAGTGGGTACTCGCTGGTTTGGCTCCAGCGTGCGAGTTTTGACCTCAGCAGGGATATACCCCGCGCTGCGCAGCTCCAGGATGGTGCCCTCCATGACGGAGGAGCAGCCCCAGTGCCCCATAAGGGTATTCTCCGCCATTGCGGGGAATGAAGGTGGAGAAGCACCGAGGGTGCGAGGCGAATTCGGGGTTGAATCTGGGCGCTGGAGCTCGAGAGGCAGCAGGCTGGAATGAAGGGGAGCGTGCCTTTTCCGTCGCTATCCCCTTACTCTTATATAGGCTGATAAGAGGCCAAGAGTTCCTCCGGCCGCGCCGTTGAAATCCCCATTCCCTGCGAAAAGATGCCGTTATGCGTATAGGGAGAAACAAAATCTTAATGATATCCCTTAGAAAACGGGCACGATCTCCGTCTCGATGGGACGTGCCAATAAGAGGATTGCCTCGGGCCGCGATTCGAGTGAGCAGTAACGGCCCGCCCTGTCATGGGTGGTGCCGTTTCGATAAAGTTGTCACACCTACGCGGCAGGCCTTCAAGGCTAAGTAACCCCGCATCTTCGGACGTGGAGCGGGTTCGGTCGGATCCTGTTTAGGGGACGTCACTCCTTCGAGGAGTGTTTCATGGTGGCTTCGGATGAAGAAACATATCAACAGGAAAGGGAGAACTCGTCTGTCGAGCCAAGGACTTCGGATCCGGAGTTATTGAAAACACAGAGGTCATCCTCGGCATAGAAGACCAGTTCGGGGGCTACTGACGGTGTCCTGGACTAGGGGGTGCTAACCTAGTCGGCCCATAGTCCTCGGCTGGGCCTGAGGGCCCTCACTCTCCTTCAGATGGACTCCGGTAGCTACACGCTTGGACGTGATCAAGACGGCGCCTACCAAAGACTTGGCGTATACTCCAAGACATATCCTGCCGCCTCCATACGCGTCCCTGGATACCGACCATGTAACCCTAGATGCCCTACCTAGAGTGTATATAAGCCAGGGGGTTTAGCCCGTAGAGGGGACCGAATCACAATTCCCATTCACCTAGCCTTAGGGTTAGATCTCTCTTTACGATCTCGAGGTAGATCAAGCTTGTACTCGATACTTCATCATCAATATAATCAGAGCAGGACGTAGGGTATTACCTCTTCGAGAGGGCCCGAACCTGGGTAAATACTGTCTCCTTCGTTCCTGTAACCACCGATCCGAGATCCACAGCTCGGGACCCCCTACCCCGAGATCTGGAGGTTTAACCACCGACAACAATGAACAACTAGCACAAGATTTAGCACATCCTCATAGATCTAATCCACAAGTTCAAGGGTTTGAGATTACTTATAGAAGCCATCAGAGGATTGTTAGAAGAATGCAACAAACAACACGAAGAAGAGGAGTAAGAAGGGTTGCCACTAGAGACCACCGCCGATTAGAGAAAATGTCGCCACTTACCTACTTGTCGGTGAAGAACCTCCCACCAAGGGAGAGCTCGAGGGGGTGGGGTGGAGAATGAGAGCTGAGAGTGAGAAGGGTGCATATGGCTCGAGTTTGGGTGGCAGGGGACCTAGTTTTTTCCTATCTCTCATCACTTGGAGCTCCCGCAACAATCTCCATGGTTGCACGAGCTTTCCTTCTAAGCGTTCATGAGAATAAACCGGCATCGATTCAAGTTTTTCCACGGCTCTCGCTGAGAAGTGCTTTAGGTTCCGTGCGGGCCAGGCTCAACCTCGCTTACATGCAGCTAATCACTCGTTTTTTTGCACCCCAATGTCTAGTTGGGTTGTACGCGGAGAAGCAAACACGCCTTAGCCCTTGTCGTGAAGAGGTGCATGCATCTCAGACCTCAACCTCGTCTGTGCGTACAAAATTCATAAAACTTGTGCGTAGAAGCAATATTTCCAAAGCCGAAAGGGCTTCCTGCTAGGAGACCTCCTAAACGGCGCTCTCAGCACCGGTTTGTGCTACTCGTGCCCGAAGGAGGCGCCTAGAGGGCCGGCCCAGGAAAACCTACACTCGATCGCTCGATCATGAAAATATACATAAATCTCAAGAGTTCAAAAAAATGATAAAAGAACGAAAATTTGAAAAAGTTCATAAAATGAAAAAAGTTCACAAATTTGAGAAAAGTCCGTGAATTTGAATTTTTTTTATGAATTTGAAAAGTTCATGAAATTGAAAAAGGTTCGTAAAATTTGAAAATGTTCAGCAATTTTGAAAAAAGTTCATTAAAATTGGAAAAATAGTTCACGAGCTCAGACACACGAATTTGAAGCAATTTGAAAAAGTTCATGAAATTTGAAAAGTTCACTTAGATTGGAAAAAAAGGTTGCAAATTTGAATAAAAGTTCACGAGCTAAGACACACGAATTTGAAAAAAAATCATGAAATTTGAAAATTGTTCATGAATTCAAAATGTTGACGAAATTGAAAAAGGTTGATGAAATTTGAAAAAAGTTCACTAAGATTGAAAAAAAAGTTCACGAGCTAAGACACACGAATTTGGAAAAAAATTCAAGACATTTGAAAAATGTTCACTAAGATTCGGAAAAAGTTTGTGAATTTGAAGAAAGTTCATGAGTTAAGAGAGATGAATTTGAAAAAAGTTCATGCATTTGAAAAAAGTGCATGGATTTAGAAAAGTTCATGAATTAGAAAAAAAATTCACAAATTTGAAAAAAGTTCACGGATTTGAAAAGTTCATGAATTTAAAAAAGCATGTAAAAAGAATGCAAAGAAAAAATTGAAAAAGAAAAGGAAAAACAAAAAAAAATAAGTAAGAGAAATCGGCCAAACAAACACATAAAACTAGCAGGAAAAATACCGTCTAGAAACTACTAGAAGCTTCCCAAAACCAAAAAACAACAACCCGGGAGCCAGCTTCCCCGCTCGAGCTTCCCGTTCGCCCGTAATGCTATGTATGGGCCGGCCCACATATAGGGTCAATTTGGTTGGAGACCTGAATTCCTGCCTGGAAAAAACTAGCGCCTGGAACTAGCCTGGAATTCTTACGAGTTTTGCTGGCCAGGCAAGTATGTGTTTGGTTTGGTGACCTGTAGCCAACTGTGAATAGCATGGGAAGTTGTGCGTGATACGGCCCAGCAACAAAGGAAATTCATCCTTTCCCTCTCCTAATCATGAAATTAATGTCCAGGCAGACAACCAGACGCTCGTGCTTGGTCGCCTGGGACAAGATGCCTGACCTGGATGTTCCTAATTATGGGATTAGTCACAGGCTGCAGCGGTGGACGCTCAGGCGCTAGATTTTTGTCGCCTGCGCCAGGAAGCCTGGCCTGGACCAAGGAGCTTATGTGGTTGTCAAACAAACAAAGTCTAGGCAGCTTCCAGGAAGGCACTAGGCCAGGCGCGTGGCCACCAGGAGGAGAACCAAACATGCCCATAATCTGTCATGTGGAGGAGAACCAAACATGCCCATAATCTGTCAAGTGGGAATGTTCCTGGTGTGAACAGTAAAATTAAAAAAATAGAAAAAAATCTGAATTTTTTTTGTGGCATACTTTAAGAAATGTCTGTTGTGCATGCAAAATTTCATCACGAAATCACATTGGTGAAAGGCGTGGTAAAAAACAAAATCGATACTCTGAAAATGTTACCTTCAAACGCATTTTGGAGTTCTGATTTTGTTTTTTTGCCACGAATTCCACCAATGTGATTTTCGTGATGAAATTTTGCATGCACAACAAACATTTCTTAAAGTATGCTATAAAAAAATTTAGATTTTTTTTATTTTTTGATTTTACTATTCACACCAGAAGCATTTGAGCTCAGGGTAGAAAGGTACTTTCGGCGTCACAGGCGCCGAATAGGAAATGCTTCCCGCCAGCACCCCCGGATTCCCGCCCGCCGTTCTCAACCTAAGCCCAGTCCCAGATGCGCCGCCTCCTCGCCTCCATCTAAAACACCAATTCCCCATCTGACCGCCAAAACATTCGGCCATGCCACCCACCACCCCTTTCCTCCGCCGCGCACGCGCGCGTGTTCGTTCCCGTCCGCTAGTCGCCTCCGACTCCGCGCGACGCACACGCCCGCGAAAGTCGCCGCCGGAGGACCCCGCGACGGCGCTCCCGGACGACATGCTCCTTGAGGTCTTCAAGCGGCTGCCGCCCCCCACGGATACCATCCGCTGCGCCGCGGTGTGCCGGCGCTGGCGCCGCATAATCTCCTCCGGCGCACGCGCGGGCTGCCTCCCGACCCCGCCCCGCCAGTTCGGCTTCTTCCGCAACTACCACCCGTCCCCGCTGCCCCCGTTCGTCGCCACCGAGTCCGGCGTCGGCGTCGGCCTCGACGTCGGCGGCCTCCTCCCCCGTGTGGTGTCGAAGCGCGGCGTCGACATCGTCGACGGCCGCGGCGGCCTGCTCGTCCTGCGCGAGCGCAGCAAAAAGTTCTGGGAGCTCAATCTCGTCCTCTGCAGCCCGCTGGAGAGGTCATACCGGCGGTTGCCGCCGGTGAATATCAGTGGCTACCACATGGCCTGCGCCGCTTTCGTTCCTCTCCAGGGCGTCGGTTTCCGCGTCGCTGTCGTGCTCTTCAGCGGCGCTGTGGACTTGTGGCGCCGCTACGCTGTTCTGGTCTACGACTCCGCTAGCGCTTCCCCAGCCTGGAAGCTGACCACTGGCTCCCGGCAACGTGGGGAACAGCACTACAATGCCCACGAAGGCCCGTCCGTTGTTGTCGGCGACGTCGTGTACAGCCTTCAAGACGAGCACATCATGGTCGTGGACACTACCAAGATGACAATGTCTGTGTTGCCGGAGCCGGTGGCCCGTCCCGACTGGCTGATTGAGAGCAACCACTGGATCGACAAGACGGAGGACGCCCGTCTGTGCTTCTTCGTGTTCGACGACTACGAGCCGCTTCTTGTGGAGAGGTGGGCTCTTGGAGCGGATAGCAAGTGGACTCGGCAGCAGGCGTTGTGGCTGCCCCGGGACCTCCACGGCGTGAAGCTCACGACTGGATTTAGGGAAATCTCCTCCTCCTTCAAGCGTGTGAGATTTGCTGGGTTCTGCGAGGGCAGCAGGATGCTGTTCTTCGTCATGCATGATTGGGTGGTTTCTTTCGACATGGAGACGCTGGAGATGGAAAGGCTGTGGTGCTGCGATACCGACGAGCCGCGGCGGTTTGGAGGGCTTAGCAAGGTTTATCCGTACGAGATGGTGGCGTGGCCTCCGGTGCTCAAAGATTTCGCCCATTGAGTCTTCACTGTCCGATCAAATGCAAGTAAGGGGTGTGTTTCTGTGGTGGCAGTGAGAAGAAAATCACAATATATAGTCCTGTTAGGTTCATGTTCTAGAGTTACACAATCCTATCAGAAAATACTGTTAGGTTCAGGTTCATGTAATGGTCTTATAGTACTGCATTTTCGCAAGTAATCTTTAATCTAGATTAATTCCACGAGGAAGAATATTTTGTTAAATTTGTAACTAGTGCTGTTTCCAATCGTTAGTTTCTCAATCTGACACCACCTTGATATAAGCAGTTGTACTGTTCATTTGATTGTTAATAACAAGGAAAAATATCTCCGGAAATAGGTAAGGAATATGCGGTCAATCGACCATGCTTGACCAATGTGGTCTTGTTAATCCGTTATCTGACTCCCAGGCTTTGATTAAAACATAGATAGGGAAAATACATAGATGGACACAGGTACCATGAACCCCAATCTCAAACAGGCCAAAAAAAATGTATTCGTAAGTTTTAGAAAATTTTGAAATAAACCACACATGTACATACTGCCTTGATATTTGAATTCCACCTATGGCCGCATACAAATGTGTGATGTAAAGTTGCGAGTTGCAGTAATATATCTGACACCAACCATGGAAAGAACGAAAGATAATTAACCATTTGTGCTATGCATACATGTTCGGTCTGGAACATAATTCTATCTCCACTAATTGAAGAGAGTACAATATGGATGCTCTGAAGAGTACCGTATGTAGACTTCTTACTTATAGAACGTGCACACAGTTGCTTATCTGACATTTTGACATGTACACTCACGACTTTTTTTTTCAGATTTTCCGCACATTTGACTCGAATAACAAATTTAGATGTTGACCGTCTTCTTAACAACTGAATGTGAGATAGCATATCAACAAGTTTCTTGTCATACAGACAAATACATGTACATGTCTTTTCATCAAGTCTCAGCAAAGCTCAAACAAGTCATGTCTGTTTCAACAAATGTCAGTCCTTTCATAATTTTTTTATATAGTAATTGAAGATCTATCAAAGAAATGGTAGCGCTGTGGTTTGTTAGCCCAAGGTAATGGTAGGTCTGTATAATTGCCGAGTTGGCCATATAAGTCTTATAAGTAAGGAAAAAATAGTGGTAGTTCTGTAAAATTTATTCATATAAATTTATACTCCTGAGATGACACCGTCCATCTCCCTTTCCTGTAGACCTCTCCTTTTTTCATTTTATTAGTTGGATTTAATATCAAATTGTCTACAATAATTCTGTTTAGTTCTCATAGTTCATCTATTATATTTTTGCTTTCAAGGACTGCAGCATGATTTTCTGAATCATCTACGACAGCACAGACAGGTAAAAATGCCTTATCCTTGTTTTTATAGTTTTGGGTGAAAGTTCTCTTTTACCTTGATTCATTTCATAGTTGGCTTAACTTTTCAATTGTACTCTGCTTCGTAGGTTCTGATCATACCGATTTAATGGCTAGGATTTGAGATGGCTTACTACGGTTTGATTACCGATTCATATTTTATTCTTTTGTATTATGCAGCTTCCTCTGTGTACTGTTGGGATAAATTCCATGAACTACGTATCTTGTTTTAATGACTAGGATTTGAGGTTGCTTGAATCCATCACGGTACAATGTTCTGACCAAACTCCTGTTCTGACCATCAACTAGAGTGGTCAATGCACAATAGATAGCTTTTGGCCATCACCATCAGGACACAAAAATACTACCTCTGCTTCATTTGTTTTACATCCTATGCGCTGTAGATCAAGGTTTCTTCTTTTCCTTTCTAGCTACCTCTGCTGCATTTGTTTTATATCCTATGTGCTGTCATGATCCTTGCTTCACTGACTGTTGATTTTCCAGATTTGGCCAGGTGCTGTGTTCTTTTTTTTTTGGCCTTGTGCCACTTATATCTTGTGCTTGCGTGTGGACAGGATGTGCCCGCTGTTTTCCATTGTTATACCTGTTTTGCAGCCCCCATCGACAACACACTGAGCTTTGTTCTCGAACCTTATTTTTAGTTTTAGCAGACGAGAAACCCATGTCGGCTGGCCGACAACTAACAGGTAACTCCTCTTCTGATTTGGTGATAGTAGATGTGAATCAGCTGTATGATTGTAGCTTATAAAAACAAATATGTCCAAATTAAAAAATTGTGCTTCTCGGACAACCACTCGAGGGTCCTACATAAAAGCACTTGCTTTGGAAAAGTGACAACCCCCAAAAAACTTAAATGCTGGCTATACTTTCTGTCCTATACGTATTTATCATGATAGATGCAACACTTTGTAGTAGATGCTCTTCAAATCCTTCTCTAATTAGTTTATGGACCTTATGGTAGTACTTTGGACAAAAGTTTTTTCAAGAACAAGCAACGAGCGTTGCCTATCATTTGTATTAAGGAGAGTATGAGTTACAGATTACAGATTACACCGAGATTATCCAGAAGAAACTGAGATGGTCCCGCCACCCGTCCGCCCAAGCACCCACACACTACTCCTCATGCTCGCCTGCCCTAAGCTTCTTAGCATGCCGCCAAAGTCCAATTCATCTAAAGCTAGATTGACAACACGATCCACCGGTGTTACCTTAGACTCAAAAACCTGTGCATTCCTTTCGAGCCATAGCTTTCTGAAACCAACAGTGATGATTGTCGGGAGCCCTAGACCGACCGCACCAAGAAGCATGAACCAGAACTGTCAGGCGAAGGAGCATTGAATCATCAAATGGTTTATGTTCTCGTGAGCCTGATCGCAGAGCAAGCAGCAAGGAGGCCGCTGCATGTTCCGCCTTTGAAGACGGTACTCGGTCCAGCAACGATCCCGCATTACTAACCATGTGAAGTATCTCTCCTTGGGAGGCGCATCATTCTTCCACAAGTGCTTCGCATAATCTGCCAGATCAGTGCCGTAGAAGTAAGCCTTGTAAGCAGTTTAGCAGAGTACACGCCATTCGCCTCTAGACGCCAGGAGTAATTGTCGTCGTCATTAGTCAACGGAGGCGAATCCCTCATAGCAAGCCACAACTCCATGAATTCCATAATAGCATCGATGGAAAGAGTCCGTCGGATGTCCTGGATCCACTTGTTTCCGGAAAGAGCATCTGCAACAGTTCTAATCTTCCCTCCCCTATCTTTGATGAATGGCAGCAGATGTGGTGCCATCTCGGCGGGACAGCCTCCGTCGATCCACCTGTCCTGCCAGAATAAGGCTCTGTCACCCTTGCCCACCGAGCACTTCGTAGCCGCAAGGAACAACTGTCTAGCTTCTTCCGGAATCGATATTGGCAGCCCATACCATGATGGCGGCTATGATTTTTTTTTATTCTGAGTTTATTCTACCATGGATTCCCTCTGTGGTTTGTGCATGTTTCAGAACTGAATATACAAGTAGGAGAAACTTCAGAGCTAATATTGTGCTGAAGGATTACTCTGACTACCATTCTATGCTATCGGGACAACACAGGTCAATGGACATTCAGGAAATATGTGACCAACTTTCCCAAGGTCCTGCATCGTTTACTAATAATCGGCCAAAACAACCTGCTCAGGTTAATTCACAATCTATAACCTCCAAAACCTGCAGTTCTATTTTTGAAAATGCTTAAGCGCCCATTGCTCTAAGCGACAACCTGTCGCTTCGCTTACGCTTCACGCTTTCTTGAACATTGATTTCTGTCAAACAAGCTTTTTGTTCCTTCAATTTTTATGCTAATTACTGATTGTGTGGGAGCTGAATTGTGCTCTGGTGGAAGTTTTAGAGTGTACCATTTTTGTAAGCATGATCTATATTCATTCTTATTGGGAATATACCATGTAGGTTTTTGTAAGCATAATCCTGTAGGACTTACACCCATGTAGGTTGGCTATTCTAGACATTGGCATCAGTTGTATAGCAGGAATAGTTTGCATCCTATATATGGTCTTAGTGCGTTTAAAAATAGCACGTGTTAAATAATGTGTCAGCACAACGGTTTCTAACCAATGAAAGTTACTCCCGTTGGTATGAGGCAATGTCTAATATTTTCTTAGAATAATGATTTTATTAATTACTCCCTCCGTTCCAAAATACTTGTCATGGTTACTTTCATAATGTGCCCACTTTCAAAGATGTAAAATCCAGGAGTCTCTGTAATGCGCTAGAGAAATGTGCGGCGGTGACGCGGCAGGGACGACGACGGCGGCATGCTGCGCGGCCCAGTCCGGGAACAAGAAATCTGAGCTCGAAAGTGCTTCGATTCTTGGTGGCCGGCTGGTCTAATCAAGAGGAGCCTCCCTGCCACCGTTGTAGTCGCCGGCGTCCTCCAGGCTGAAGGATACGCGCGGGCCGAGCCACTGCATCGGGGCCGATGCATGCGAGGTGTTTGTCATAGTGCCAAAGAGGGAAAAGAGATAGAAGAAGAAGACAAGTCCAAGTGCCTACGTGGGAGTTCTTTTTTTCAACTCATCCTGACGGACGGGCCTGGTCAATTAGTGACGTCAGCAAAGCAATTAGCATTTATTATTAGTGTTTTTTGCCATTGTTAGTTTTTCGGTCGGTGCATCATGCCTTGTTTTGTAAAGTAGTTGTTTTCCGTCCATGATGACACGATTGTGGTGGTTCTATGCATTTTACTCTCTTGCCACACTACTTGCAAGTTGCAATGTATTAGTATCTCAAAGTTGGTTTCTTCAATTACTTCACCATCTCTTCATACTTGATCCATCGATTTGACACCCAGTTCTACAAACAAGCAACGCGTCTGAAATCATGCATTTTGGTTTTGATTTCCAATCAAATCAACAAGCTATAGAAAATTACTGGATCGTAATGTTATATTCGAAGCCAAAACCATCAAACTATGTTAGTTAGAAGCCTAGAAGAAACTTTAGAGGTGTTTAGTTAATGTGAAAAAAATACAGTTTCCTCCCTGTCTTCCCAATAGGATGCAGAGATCGGCCAAAAGTGTATGCCTCCTCCTCAAGGCACCATACTATCAAAGCAGCAGCTACCAGGAAGCATCGTCACCTTTTCAACAACTGGCTGCGCAAATGAGTTATCAAAGGTAGAATTGACAATCAACTCTCTGTATTATGTTATTGCAAGTGTCAAACTGCTTCGTCCGCAAGGCACGACGCAGCTATAAGTCGCCTACAAACATCATGCTCATAATCATCTGTAGTTTGCCCATATATCGGCAAGTCCACCCCCCATGGTACGAGTACGACCAAGATGAAGCAGACCGTCGTCCTGTACCCGGGCGCCGGCGTCGGCCACTTCGGCTCCATGACGGAGCTCGCCCACGTCTTCCTCAACCACGGCTACGACGTCAGCATGGTGCTCATCGAGCTGCCCGTCAAGTCCTCCGACTCGGGCGCCACCGCCATCGAGCGCATTGCCGCCGCCAACCCTTTCATCTCCTTCCATGTCCTCCCGCTCCTCCCTGTCCCGGACATCGCCGCCTCCGGCAAGCACCCTTTCATCCACCTGCTCCAGCTGCTGCGCGACTACAACGAGCTGCTCGAAGCCTTCCTCCGCTCCATCCCCCGGGAACGCTTGCACTCCCTCGTCCTCGACATGTTCTGCGTCGCCGCCATCGACGTCTGCATGAAGCTCGGCGTCCCAGTCTACACGTTCTTCGCCTCGGGCGCCTCGTTCCTCTCCGTCATGACCCAGTTCCCCGCGCTCATCGCCGGCAGGCAGACGGGCCTCAAGGACCTCGGCGACGCGCCCCTCGAATTCCTCGGCGTTCCGCCCATGCCGGCGTCTCATCTCATCAGGGAGCTTCTCGAGCACCCAGAGGAGGAGATGTGTAAGGCCATGACCAACATGTGGAAGCGCAACACGGAGACCATGGGTGTTCTGGTGAACACGAACGAGTCGTTGGAGTGCCGGGCGGTGCAGTCGCTCAGGGACCCGCGTTGCGTCCCAAGCCGGACCCTGCCCCCGATCTACTGCGTCGGGCCGTTGGTCGGCAACGGCGCCAAGGACGACGACGGCAAAGCAGCGGAGAGGAACGAGTGCCTCGCGTGGCTAGACGCGCAGCCGGATCGCAGCGTCGTGTTCCTCTGCTTCGGGAGCAAGGGCACGCTCTCCGTGGACCAGCTCAAGGAGATCGCGGTCGGCTTGGAGAGGTCCGGGCAACGGTTTCTATGGGTCGTGCGCACGCCGGTCGGGAGCGACGACCCGGCGAACCTCGACGCGCTCCTACCGGTGGGTTTTCGAGAGCAGACCAAGGACAGGGGGCTCGTGCTCAGGTCATGGGCGCCGCAGGTGGACGTGCTCTGCCACCCGGCGACCGGCGCGTTCGTGACGCACTGCGGGTGGAACTCGGTGCTGGAGGCCATCGCGGCGGGAGTGCCGATGCTCTGCTGGCCGCTGGAGGCGGAGCAGAAGATGAACAAGGTGTGCATGATGGCGGAGGATATGGGAGTGGCGGTGGAGCTGGCGGGGTACGAGGAGGGTTTCGTCACGGCGGACGAGCTGGAGGCCAAGGTGAGGCTGGTGATCGAGGCCGAGGATGGCGCGCAGCTCAGGGCGCGAGTGGCGGCTCGCAGGGAAGAGGCGGTGGCGGCGCTGGGGGAAGGAGGCTCGCGGGCGGCGTTCGTCCAGTTTCTCTTGGACGTGGAGAATATCGGGGAGCAGTGCGGCGAGTGACAAATTCCCAACCACTCTTGTACTACTTTTGTTATTTTTGTTGACAACTTGATATTCTTGTTAACAATGTGTGCCACCGGGGCCACAGAAGAGAAGGTGCTATAGCAATGAGTAACCAATAACGCAACTCGAACATAATTAAAATGGCAGTTTAGCTACTTGTAAGTCCCCTGAAAATTATATTTGGTTCGGTCAATTTTCGCTAGAAGAAACAGCCGCCGGCTCGCCGGAAAAGCCCTCGGGGTCTGTCTTAGGATGGCAGGCAACCCCGGTATTTATCTTAGAGTGGCAGACGACCCCATTATCTATCCTAGGGGTGTGGGGAGTGGTGCAAATTCGCCCAAAAAAATGGTCATCACTGGGGTTAGAAGGATGGCCGTGGGCGGCAGCAGCACACGGCGGGAGGGGGGGGGGGGGGGGGGGGGGGGGAGGTTGAGGGGAGGGTGGGGCGGCGAGGCCAGTGGTATGTTGGGCGGTTGGGGAAGAAGAACGTGGGTGCTGAAGGTTGAAGAAGCAATCTAAACCGCTTGTTTTGCATCAAACGGTTGAAACGAATCCACTGACCCAAATTGAATTTCAGTGGACTTACGTCTAGCCAATCCCTTAAGAGGGCAACTTGTACTCCACGGTAGAAAGAAGTCGATGCGGGGACATTTTCATGACAAAGTGGAAAATCTACCAGTTCCTGTACCTATCGGTAGACCTCCTACCGTTCCTCTCTACACCAAGATAGTGCAATGATTTGCTGTATAAAAGAAGGAAACATTTTTTTGTGGCTATACATAGCCATACGCTGCGTCATCTTTTAGTCGGATGGTACAATAGGCTTGCATGCGCTGCCCATTCTCTCTCTTCTCTCTCCTGAACAAATTCACCTTTTTATTTCACCTTTGCTAACTTAAATCATTCATATCTCTTACAACAATATTTTGATTTCAAATTTTTTTATATATATGAACTCATATCGCAAAGACCTACAAAACAAGACTGATTTTGGATACATTTTAAACGAGTTTAAAATTCATAAAACATATTTCACTCATTTCTAAAAAACACATTTCACTCATTTCTTAAAAAATAATTTAATTCATTTATTTCACTCATTTCAAAAAACATATTTTTGTCATTTCAAAGAACTGCTTTCAATCATTTCAAAGATCTGCTTTCACTCATTTGAAAACATTGATTTCACTCACTTAAAACAATATATTTCATCTGTTTCCAAAAACAAATTCCACTCATTTCACTCAATTAAAACAAATGTTTTCAACCATTTAAAAAAATAACGATTCCACTAGTTTAAAACAACATATTTCACTTGTTTCAAAAAATAGATTCCACTCATTTCACTCAATTCAAACAATTAATTTCAATCATTTTCAAAAAGAACGATTTCACTCGTTTAAAAACAACATATTTCACTTGTTTGAAAAAAACACATTTCACTAATTTCACACAATTCAAGAAAAACTTTTCATTCAGTTCAAAAATGGATTTTAATCATTTTCAAAAAGAACAAGTTTGCTCGTTTAAAACAACATATATCACTCATTTCAAACAATAGATTTTAGTAAATTCTAAATCATTGATTTCAGTTAACTTAAAACACTGATTCCACTCAACTAAACAGAAATCACTTTTTCAAAGAAGTGATTTCATTAATTTCACACAATTCAAGAAAAGGTTTTCACTCATTTCAAAAAATTGATTTCAGCCAATTCAAAAAATTGATTTCACTCATTTCAATGCACCGGTTTCACACATTTGAAAAGACATATTTCACTCGTTTTAGATAACATAATTCACTCATTTCAAGATTTCTCTCATTTCCAAAGACTTATTTCACTTGTTTTAGATATCATATTTCACTCACTTAAAAACCACACTTAAAAAACCAATTTCACTAAAGTAAACTTTCACTCCATTGTAAAAAACAGGTTTCGCTCATTTCAAAAGAATAGTTTTTTTAAAATCAAAAAACAAATTTCACTAAATCAAAAACGGTTCTAAGCACTTCCCCACGCTGAAATAGATTGAGCGAAATAAGTGAATTGAAATGTTTAAATATAAAGATGTTTGAAATGTATCCAATATTGATCTTGTTCTAAAGGTCATGGTGCTAGAAGTTCAAATATATATATAAAAAATCAAAAACTAAATTATAGTTTAAAAGATATGGATGATTTAACTTTGCCAAGGTAGAATAAAAGAGTGGATTTATTGTGTGGGAGGAGAGAGAGTGGATATGACATTTCCTGCCATGCATGCATGTAGAGGAGAGATAGAGAGAGAAAGATGTGTCGAGGGACCCGCGTGCGTCAATTGATTGGATGTGTACAAACGTCACCAAAAGAAATACATGCATATACTTTGAGGTAGAGGATGAATCTAGATGCAACTAGACGATCACAAATGTATCGGTACGTACCGGAACCTGTAAAAATGACTTCGCGATCTTCCTGAGCACGACCACTTACAAATCAAAAGGGGTATATCACCTTGCCATTGAAGTTGGCGAATTACGACCAAAATGCCACTCAAAGAAAACGCTTCGAGCCATCTATCTACCGCATGATGGCACGAGCGCAACAACCGCTCCTCTCTCTCAACACTCTCATGTCAATAGGGTTTTTTCCTTTGCTGCCGCCGCCCATCCCTCCAGCGCTGCCACTACTATCGATGATGTTGCTCGAAGCTTTGACTTAATCAACGATTTCATGCCACGGGACCACTGTGTCGCTGGACGTGAAGTGGAAGAGATAACTACAACTTTTGGAGAGCTGCCGCCAAGGGATACACGTTGTTTATGGAGAGCGTCCACCAAAGAATAGGCGGTCAAGAGAAGAATGGCAGTATGCTAGAGGTAGAAGACGACTTCAGTTCAGTTTTGTTCGATCCTATCTCTGCTGCCTCTCTCGTGCCTTTATCTTTACTTGCTCCAAGTGAGTCGACCAGCTGGGCTAAACCCATATACAACTGCTAGCAGTTAAAGCCAAGTCCATTAGGTACAATGGCTGTTATACTACCGGCCTGACAAAACATTGCTTGTGTTGCAATCTCAACCGATGAAGCACCATTTTCTGCATTATACCTCAGGAAGGAAGAAGCTCTATCACATGCACCCCTTGCACTAACCGTAGTAAGATCCATCAATACAGAAAGAACTGTCGAGGGGCCACCAAGATCCCAAGTCCTGCACTCAGGTTTGCGTACCAAAATGTGAATGGACAGAAATTCTAACATTGTGTATACCTCGAGCAATAGCTTGATCTTTGTGAACAGAACATGCAATGAGCTTCAGAAGTGGATCACCCAAAGCGATTGGACCATACACTTGAATTGCATGGCGTGTTTATTCCAACTTCCATGTTGCTGATTTGGATGTGTTAATAGTAGCAAGAACAACAAATAGAAAATTTAGCACAACTATGCATGGATCCCAAAGTCTGATAGCACTACATGTTACCTGATCAGATCTTCTCAACTATGAAGTCCAACCATCGGTATCACGTGTCTCCAATGCACTAAGCTCTTTTACTTCGGTAACAATAATGTACACACCTGGATCACATTGCATGTACAAGAAATGGCTAGCCAAACAAGTACCTACACATGTAATGGCATACATGGGAGAACAATCGTGTAATTGTCTGCCATGGCATTTGCAAGAATATTTTGCATGATTCCTGGATCCTAGTGAACATAGAGTTCATTTGCAAGAGCTCTGCAATTGCTATCCTCCCAAACAATTAAATCAACCAGCTTATTCACTACCCAACATGCATACCGTAGATGTCTAAGATTAGCATGCGTACCTATAATCGAGATCCGATTACACTCAGCGATATTGTAAGACTATTAATTATTCATCTTTGTGTAAACCCATTTACATGTCTCTTGTTTTGTGATTCAATTGTGATGTTTGAGTAATCCCCTCAGGCAAAGGGGTGAGTGGTAACCTCGCAACCCTGTGTAAGCGCATCTATGAAATCGATGGTATGATTTTCCTTTATATTTATATTTGTACAAAAATTTGTCTCTTGTCTCCTCCTCGATCCTAGGACTCAATGGTACCCGATGCACCGAAGATCAGTACAAGGAGATGCAACACGCAGAGAAGAGTGGAAGGCTATACTAAACACCGGTGTCAGTAAGGCTAGTATGTTAGTCGAAACTAGTTACTTGTGGGACAATGATGCAATCTGTAAAAGATAATGCATTGATTTGGTAATTTCTTAATAACCTAGGTAGCCCTGCGATATGGACTAGAGCCAAAGTTTGACAATTCAATCATCGATTTGACGACAGTTGGTCGTGATGTCACAAGGACGCATCGCCTACATATATAGTTACAAAGCAATTATCATTTATTCATCATACATAGCTACAAGTCTGGCATATTTCCTCCTATTGTTTACCGTTGTAATCTCCGTTTGTGTTTGTGCACTAGCTAATACTTCAGTGCATTGGTTAGGAAAACAAGACATTATGTGATAACAAAGACTTGCTAGAAGTCTCTTTTTGCGGCGGACTTGCGAGAAATCACCTCTACCTGCACCATCGGCTCCTAGTTTGATAAACCTAGGTCTCTCGGGAACAAGACTACTACTGCAATTCGAACCAGATCATAGGTAATCAGTCACCACAGGAGTGAACATATGAATGAACGAGACAAGCTCATCTCTCGGCTTGGTCAATCAAGACCAGGGGTAATTTTGAGATTTCACATGGGCCCTACTTGTATGAGGGCAAATCATCCAAGTACAAAGTAAGGCACGGCCGAAAATCAATTACAAAGCATTGAGGCACAAATCCTCCAACTCCAAAGTAAGTAGTGTCAAGTAATCAAATTTCCTATTACAAAAACATTGGTATGTGCAAAGAGAGCGCCTCCTCGTCGCTTAAGGCGCCCAAAAGCGTGGCTGGCTCTCGCAAGCTTCCTTTATGGGCCGCGGCCCATTAATCCCTCTAACAGATCGCTCCCACAATACACTCACTTGGTCGCCAACAGTACTGGTTCATGAAAAGATATCCAATTTTTATATATTCAATTTTTTTTGTGAATTTGAAAAAAGATCATGAATTTGAAAAATGTACACAAATTTGAGAAAGTTCACACATTTGAAAAAAATCATGAATCTGAATTTTTTTGGGAATTTGAAAAAAGTTCACTGATTTGGAAAAGTTCACAAATTGAGAAAAATCACAAATTTGAAAAAACATGAATTTTGAAAATAAAGTTCATGAATTTGAGAAATAAATAAATAAACAACACAAAAAGGAAAGGAGAAAAACAAAAACAAAAAACCCGAAGCAAAACCAAGTAAAAACACAGCAATAAATACAGAAAAAACTGACCGGAAGCTTCTGGAAGATTCCCAAAACCGGACTATGTAGAGAAAAAAAGGAGCTTATATGGGCCAGCCCGTAGGGAACGTGCGTACGCGCTGCGTGTTGTTAACCGGAGAGCTATTTCTCGCCTAATACGAGTCCTATGCCCCAATCCTTCAGCGCCAAATAGTGTGTATTTGGTACGGGGCACACCCCCCTGCTCGCTAGCCTAAATGGGTTGCCGACACATTTCTTTACTCCACTTTTTTTTTCGTTTTATCTTTTTCCCCTTTTCTCCTTTTTTAGTTTTTTCTTTTTTCATTTTCATGAACTTTTTACAGATTTGTGAACTTTTATCAAATTTGTGGAACATTTTTCTTTCAAAATTTTATTTAGTTTTCAACTTTGCATGAACTTTTTTCAAATACATGAACCTCTTCAAATCCGTGAACTTTTTGTAGTAGTGAAATTTTTTTGTTTTTCAAGAACTTTTAATTAAGTTCATGAACTTTTTTCAATTTTGTGAACTTTTTCTGCTTTTTTTTAAATTCATGAACTTTTTCCTATTTCTTGAATTTTTTTTTGTATTTCGTGAACTTTTCTCAAATTCATGATCTTTTTTGTATTTCGTGAACTTATGTATAAAATTCTTGAACTCTTTTCAAATTCCTGATTTTTTTCAAAATTTGAAAAGCAAACAATCAATAGGTCAATCGGTTTGTTGTCAGGGTCAACCTTTCAACGAACAAATCGAGCAAGCGAACCTGCCTGCGATCGAAGCCGGCGTTTTGCATTTTAATGGCCTGACCCAATTGACCATGTATGTGGGCGCCAACAAGCGGAACCGGTGCTTAAGGCACCGTGTAGGTGCTCTTAGTCCAATGGTAGTCTCTCCTCAAGGGTTTTTCGTATTGAGGTTGTTACTGGGTCGACCCGTTTTTTCTTTGTGTGGCTAGCAAGCGAGCTATAAGTTGTTTTTTTTGTTGGTTGCTATCGATTGGCTGGGCTTCTCCAGCTTTTCATTTGTTTTTTTGTTTCTTTCTTTTCTTTGTTTTTTCTTTTCTTTATTTTCTCTGTGTTATCTTTACATTTTTCATCGGTTTCTATCATTTTCCTCTCTCTCTCTCTCTCTCTCTCTCTCTCTCTCTCTCTCTCTCTCTCTCTCCTCTGGTGCTAGGGTTTCTCCTTTGCCGTAGCACGTCCCTCCAACGCCACCCCTGCCATTGACGCTTCTTGCTCGAAGCTCTGACTCATTCAATGATGTCATGCCACAGGGCCACATCGTCGTTGGACGTGAACTGGAAGAGATAACTACATCTTTTGGTTGAAAAACCTACGTCTCTCGGGAAGAAGACCATTATTGCAATCTGAACTAGATTGAAGGCAATCAGTCGCCACGGGAGTGAACTAACGAACGAGACAAGCTCGTCTCTTGGCTTGGTCAATCGAGACCAGGAGAAACTTTGAGATTTCACATGGGCCCCACCCGTAAGACGACAGATCATCTAAATTCAAATATTAGTAGCGGTTAATCAAATTTCCCATTAGAGAACATTGGTATGTGCAAAGAGAGCGCCTAGTCAGCGCTGAAGGCACCCAAAAGCGTGGCTGGAGCTTACGCGTTACCTTGGCAGGCCTCAGCTCTTTAATCCCTTGAGGATTGCTCGCTTGGTTGCCAACAGGTACTCGTTCATGCAAAAACAATCCGTTTTTTTAAATATTCAAAAGATCATATATTCAAAAAACCGAAAAAATTCATGCATTTGAAAAATGGTCATGAATTTAACAATTCGTGCATTTGAAAATACTTTGTACTTCAAAAAATATCACAAATTTGGAAAAGATTGCGAATTTGAGAAAAAGTTCATGATTTGAAAAAAAGCCACGGATTTGAAAAACATTATGTCTTTGAAAGAATAAAGTTTGCAAATTTGAAAATAAATAAATAAACAACACGAGAAATATAAAAACAAAACAAAAACTGAGTAAAAATAGAGCAATAAACACACACAAAATCAGCTGGATTAATAGGGCCAAAAGTTTCTGGAAGGTAACCAAAACCGGACTCGGTAGAGAACAATCTAGGAGCTTACATGGCTCCAAACCGACCTTTTAACCGCCAGAGCTATTTCTCCCCTAATATGAGTCCTATGGTAGTCTCGCCTCAAGGTTTTTATTGATCGCATCATTACTGGTTGGCCATTTCTTCTATTTGTGGTATGATGGTGTTTTTTTTTCTTCTTTGTTGCCTACTGGTTGGACTTGTCCGATTTTTCAGTGTGTTTTCTTTTTCTGTGTTTTCAATTATAGTTTCCTGTTGTTTCATTTTTTTCCCTTTCTTTTCCATGTTTTTCATCAGTTTTCATTTTTTCTCAATACATGTCTATTTTTCTTTACATTTCTCATATACATATGAAATGTTTTATTAAACACATGATTAATTTATTTCAAATGCATGTTTTGAACATTTTTTAATACATGTTAAACATTTTGCAACTACACGTTAACATTTATTTGAATGGTACGAAACATTGTTTTTAAACTACACAAACATTTTTTCTACATTTGTATAAACATTTTTTTACAAATATATGTCTACTTTTTTAAATACAAGTTATACATTTTTCGTCTACTCATGGAACATCTTTTTGATATATCATTTTTCAAATACATGACGTACATTTGTTCATAATACATGTTTTGAATATATTTTTTACATGTTAAACATTTTTCAGATACAGGTTTGAACATTTTTTAATGACACACAACAATTTTTTAATACTATGCATACATTTTAGCACATTGTATAAACATTTTAAAAAAAAGTGACAATTGTTTTTTCAAAACAAGTGAACATTTTGCTCTCAATGTCACGAGCATTTTTTTAAATGGGATGAACGTTTTATTTTGAACGGTATGACATTTTTCTAAAGTCATGAACATATTTTTTGAAACGTGTGAACATTTCCTTTGAATGGTACAAACATATTTTAAAGTTACGTAAACAATTTTTATACATTTTATAAATATTTATAAAAATTTCATAAACATAACTTTGCAACGCATGACCATTTTGTTAAATTGCACGAACATTTTTTGAATGGTACAATATATTTTTTCTAAAATTACACAGACATTTCTTTTAAATTGTATGAACATTTTTAATGTGCGGCGAATATTTTAAATTTTGAGTACGTAACTTTTTAAAATATATATAATTCCACAATATATATATATATATATATATAAAGAGAAAAGGAAAAAAAACGAATTAACATATACGAAGCAACACGTACGTAACGGGCGAGGGGCAACATGGGCCCGACTTCATAACTTGTGCTGCAGTCGAGCGTACGGTGCGCCTTGCTTAAAGTAACGTATAGACTCTCGAAACAGTTAATATTGTTTCTGGCGCTATTAGTGTTAAATAGTGTTCGGCCGAAACAGCTGGGCATTTCCTATTTGGCGAATTAACCATCAAATTGCCGTCGTTCTGCATAGAGAAGAGAAGAGGGAGATCCAGAGATGTAAATGGGCTAGAAGGTTCAGAACGGTTTTGGAAATTATCTAGAGGTTCCTAACTGGGTTTTCATTCTTTTTCTTTGTAGGTTTATTTCGTGTTTTTATTTTTCCTTTCATTTTTTATTTCTTAAAAAAATCTGGAATTTTTCGGATTTTATAAAAATGTTTGTGTTTAAAAATATTTGAATTTTAAAAAATGTGCACATATTTCAAAATTGTTCAAAAATATGTTTGTAAATTTGGAAAAAAAGTTCATGTTTCAAAGATTTTGAAAAAAATTTACATGTTTAAAAAAATCTTCACTTTTAAAATTTATTCGCATTATTTTTTAAAAAATGTTTGCATTTTCAAAAATATTTGCAAAATTTTTAAGAAATCTTTGCACTTTTTTTCTAATTTTTCCAAAAACCGAATGATTTTTTTAAAACTGATCTTTACACTAACCTGTTCGACCCTACGGTAGCTGAGACTCTACATGCGTCAATGGGCAGGCCCAGTCGGGCTCTCCCCTGTGTGGCAGACCGACAATTTGACGCTTAATGCGTCGATGCACGCAGAATGGCCCAAATATGGTGGAACATGGGCTAATCAAGGTCTACACTTTTATAGTAAGTACACCTGCTCCCAGCTCAGAAAATAAAGTTGCCTTTTCTCAACAACAAAAGTTGCCTTAAAAAAAGGTACACCTGCTCCTATGCTAAAAAAAAAGTATACCACCTGCTGAAAATCGTCGCACTGAGCGATCTATGTTGTGGGAACTGGGTGGTTGGTGGGATTGGCGACCCAGCAGCCACTCCAGAGGCAATAGCCTGTGCTGAGGGTCTTGCTCATGCTCAAGTCCTCCATGACCGGGCTAGCTTTTTCATATATATAGGGTTTATGGAGCATCTACAGCCGGGCACCCCAAGCACTCCAAACATTCGGGCGGGCCGCCCGGCCACTGACCGATCACAAAAATCCGACCCAGACGGGCGCCTCAAACGGGCCTCAAACGCCCGGGCTGACCGGCACCCCTCATATCCAGCCCAAATATGGGGCGGATACGGGGGCGCCCGGGCACGCCCGTGCGCGTCCGCCGCGTCGGACTGACAGAGGCGTCCCACGCGGAATCTCCCGGAAACCCGGCAGTCCGAAACTCGTCTCCTCCGTCGGACCGATGTCGCCGCGTGGCGCCGCTCCGGCGGGCCGCGTAGTGGCTAGCCCGGCTATTTAAGTCGATCGCCGGCACCGAAACCCTACCATCCACATTTTCCTCCGCCTGTCCGACGCCGCCGCCACTTTCCACTCCCCGTCTACCTAGTAGCCATGCCCCCATGCCGCGGGGTGAGGAGCTACCCATTTCTAACGCCGGAGCGCCGGCTGGAGCTCCTTGAGCAGATCCGGGAAGGCGCGAAGCCCGGATCGCCGCGGGGCTACCTCCGGATGTAGTGGATCCGGAGGAGGAGTTGGAGGAGGAGGAGGAGGAGGACGACGAGGAGGAGGAGGTTGAGGAGGAGGAGGAGGATGTGGGGGACGTTGGCGACTCGGATCTCCAGGCGGAGCGGCAGGCCATCCTCGATTCCCTTCGCTCGGAGTCGGGTGCGGAGGCAAGACGCCGTCGCAGGCAGGAGATGGAGGCGCAGCAGGCCGCGGAGGAGGCGGAGATGCTCGCCTACATGGATGAGGTCGAACAGGAGGAGAATGAGTCGGAGCCCTCCGACGCGCCGGTCCACCCGGCGCCCGGCATCGACGTCGTGGACGTCTCCAACGACGAAGATTAGATAGGGTAGTACGTAGTATGTAGTACGTAGGATTTCTTTTGCATGCTTTGTATGGATCTAGGGGTTGAAATATAAAAGACTTGTATGCAGTGTGGCTAATTTAAGGCGTGACCGGTCACTGTCCGCGGACGCGCCCGGTCATGTCCGCGGGTGTTTAAGGGATCGGATTTGTCAAGTCCGGCTGTAAATGCTCTGAGGTATAGTTATGAGTTGTTCTGCCTTATGGCTGCCGTTCTAACACGGAACCTCATATAGACGCCATTTCTGGCTCTAGTAGAGCCGTGTGTGTCTGCTTGCCAATGTTTGAATCCCTGGACGTGTATCCAGTGGCGTAGCTACTAGCCAGTATTATCTCTGTCTTAAATTATTTGTCTTAGATTTTTCTAGATACGAATGTGTCTAACACTAAAACGTGTCTAAAAACATTTGTATATATACAAATTTAAAAAGTACTCCCTCCGTCTCATAATATAAGAGCGTTTTTTACACTACACTAATAAAAAACGCTCTTATATTATGGGACGGTGGAAGTAATTCAGGATGAAGGAAGTATGATTTACGTCGGCAATACGTACTACAGTAACATCGGGGAAGAAGCAGCATAAATCATACTAGTAGTACATTTCGTACTACGGCGATGCTACCAAACCGCGTACTGCCAAAATATATGGCCAAGAAAACCTCGACCGCGCACCGATCGAGATCTGAACCTAGATTTCCCTATCTGCCGCCGATTGATCAGGACAGATTATTTAGCCCCGCTTGATGACGTACATAATAGTGAATCAATCAGGTGATGTTGATGTGATATTGGATCAGTGTCGTCCGTCGGCTTGAGCATCACACTCCATGAGAGTATTTTATCCTACTCGTCTGATCTACCTTAGGACTATAGACGGCAGTGCTACGACGTTGCAGACTTGCAGTCAACTCTACTCCAACTTGCTGATGGCTGCCTACTCGTAACCAAGCATTTTATCATCGTGATGCGGTCATGTGTAAATCTTCGGAGATTGTGTTTTTTTACATGTGGACACCACTTGTGTCAATCTAGCTAGCTGATTGACCAGGAGGCGGATCAAGACAAAACATTAATGAAAACTGTTAGTAGCACATTGTATTTTATGCGTGTAGTCACCACTTTTGTCTCAATCTACCTCTAGATTGGTGGAGAGGATGAAGAAGAAGCACCCCGGAGAAAAAGGTAATAAACAATTTCCTCAGTCCGTCCGGCGCCCGCTGTTCATCTTCACAAGTCTAAACTATACAAGTGATTAAATTTACATCTCGACCATCAGGCGTGGCTCATTTCCATCCCCATGTCCCAGTGATAGTACATGTGGCATGCTGACTCATACGATGCGGGTCTAGAATGAAAATGACTCGCTGTCCTCATATTGACATGAACATAGGAGCTCAGCCTTTGCATTAAGAAGAAAGAAATAATACAAACATTATATGCATTTAGAGAGAAAAACAGAGAGAAGGCATACAAGAACATTATCCGAGACGCGAACTGAGCATATCTCAGACAATTAAATTCATTATGGTGGAAAATTAGCCCACTAAGCCTCAAATCATCCAACTGCCGTCGCCGCTCGCGTTTCGCTGGATTTATTCTAGTCTTTCCAACCAATGTTCATTCGGTGGAAAGAATGCTCCCTTCGACTACGAGGCGACTATGGTAAATTCATTAATCTCAAGATTTGTTGGCTTAGAGCATCTACAGCCGGGCGCCTCAAACCCCCCTCAAACGTGTGACGCCCCCGACTTAATCGTGCACTAATCATACACGCAAATGTGCACGATCAAGCACAGAGACTCACGGGAAGATATCACAACACAACTCTAAACTCAAATAAACATAAATCATCATATTACAAGCCAGGGGTCACGAGGACCCGAATACATATGTCATACACACAAATGATATCCGAGTACAGACATAGTTAGTCAAGTTTTGCCTTAAGAAGGCTAGCACAAACAACGACTCTAGATCGAAAGGGGAAGGCCTCCTGCCTAGGGCCTTCGATCCTACTCCTGGTCGGCTGGCTCAATCCAGTAGTACGTGCCATCGGGACCCTCCTGGTAGTAAGCTCCGGTGGTGGCATCTGGCTCCTGGGCTCCGTCGTCTGATGTATCATCAAATGGGTATGGGGAAAAGAATAGCAGAGCAACCGTGAGTACTCATCCAAAGTACTCGCAAGACTGACATCAGAACTAAACTAATTATGCAATGGTATCAAGTGAAAAGGCTGTATCTGTGAACTATATAGCAGAAATGCCAGAATAGAAAGAAAGGCCTAGCCTATCGAAGACTAGCATCTTCAAACAATCTTGCAGCATCAGAAGAGAGTAGATAATCGTAGCATACATGTGGATATACAACAGCAATGCCCTGAGATCCTTTCTCGACACCCTGCGAGAAAGCGATCCCGAGAGCAGTATTAACAGTTTAATATGAATCATCATCAATTTGTAGTTGTCATGGTACCGGATACAACTCCGAGCGTCCTGTTACCGTGGACACGGCTATTCGAATAGATCACTTCCCTGCAGGGGTGCACTACTGTTACCCAGCACGCTCGATTACATCTGGCCGGACACACTTGCTGGGTAATGCCCGGCCTCGGGTAATCGACACGACGTAGTCCTACCTAGGCTCAGCAGAGAGGTCAACACGCCGGTCTAAATCCTAAGTGCGAAGGGGTCTTGGGCCCATCGCCCTTTGCACTCCTGCACGTTGCGAGACTGGCCGGGGAGCAGGCGCGACACTGAATACGCCAGTGACGTAACCAGCCCAACCCCAACAATCAGCCCGCATCTCTGAACTGCGACGTCTGAAGAGCTTTCGGCTGAAACGTACGACGTAAAGGGCCCCATTAAACCATTATCCCACGTGGTGGTAGTGCGTATAGGCCATTGGCCAACTCAGATCAAATACCCAGTTCCGTTAGGCGTATTTAATAACTTGCAGAGACGATCAGACTACCTGTCGCTCCGACTTGATATCATTCGCGGGTACTCTTGGTGCTTACCCGTCTTTAACATTGTTCTCTCGCGGGCACCCTTGGGGCCAACCCGACTTTACATTTTCCCGTGGGTACCCCTCGGGGTCGACCCACCTGCGACAAAGGGCAAGGTAACCGTGTGTCCAAGTATCGAGGAGGAATCCGAGGAATCACCCTCGATTGATTCCCACTCGAGGAGTTGCACGACAGGAGCTTAACGGAGGTGATGAAAGAGGAATCACCCTCGGTAACCCACATCCGTATAGCTATTCCACAGAGGCATCATCGGAAGTGAGCTAAGAGGTATCACCCTCAGCACTCGATGCCAGCTCTGCAGTGTCGAGCAATTTAGGGGGTGTGCGGTGATGTGCTGTTCTCAGCCCGTTCGATCAGATCGATCGGGACACAGATACTAAAGCGGAGCAACTACAGCAAAGGAGAGAGGCCACAGATGTTTAACATCCAACCTATACTAAGCAGTTTGGATAACAGGGCAGGTATCAAATAACAGTAACAAGGACAGGCCATGCATCAGAATAGGATCAAGTAAAGCAGCGGCAATTTCTAATGCAAGCAGGAGGGAGAAAGAATAGGTGATATCGGTATGCATCAAGGGGGTTGCTTGCCTGGAAGCTCTGCTGAGAGTGGCTGATCGTCAGTCGGCTTCTCGTCGGGAGTGTAGTCGAACTCGGCTGCGTCGGCGTCGGTCTCGGCGTCTATCGGGGAGAAGGAGGGGGAAGAAACAATAAATTCACGGCAAAAATGCAATCATTATGCATGACATACCTAAATGATAAGCAGAGATGTTTTACTGCCCAACTAAATGATTTAGTTAATTTAGGAATTTATTTGGATTTATTTTATTAAAGTTGAGCACTATTCATATACCGGATACGGGCAAAATGTCCCATGTTCGGTATGTTAGAGGGGTGTGGCAGGTATGTGGGTGGCATATTCGGATTCTTCATATTTTTCTGATCATTTTACATATATAAATTATTTTCATCCGAGTTACGGTTTATTTTATATGATTTTTCAAAGTTTTAAACATTTTTTGGAATTAATTTAATTATTTAAATTAGAATTATCCGAAACAATAGGGGATGACGTCAGCATGACGTAGTGCTGACGTCAGCGGTCAACAGAGGCTGACCGGAGTCAAACCTGACCAGTGGGTCCCACTGGTCAGTGACTCATTTAACTAACAGGGTTTAATTTAATCTAATTAACTAGTGGGCCCGCACTGTCAGTGACTAATTAACGTTTTAATTAACTAATTTAAATAATTAATAGATTGTCTATTTAATTAAATCGTTTAACGCGCGGGACCCACATGTCAGCGACAGTGGCCCACGCTGACTTGGTCAACGGGGCCCGCGGGGCCCGCTGTCAGCCACTCAGAGGCGGGGCCCAGCCGGCCACGTCGGACGCCAGCTGGATGCCGGCCACCGGAGAGCTCCGGCGAGCTCGCGCGACGGCAACGAACTCCGGCGAGCCCGGAATCTCTCTGTAGGGCACCGTTTGAGGCGTGGCTTGGCTCTCTGGAACGAGCGGACGAAGCCGCATCCGGTGGTGGGGGTGGTCGGAGCTGGGGAGGCTGGAGCTGACGGCGGCAAGCACGTCGACGGCGGCCGTTTCGGGCGGCGCACGGGATCGCGGCTACGGCGCGAGTTCGGACGATCTAGACAGCGAGGCGAGGTCTACGTGCGCGCGCGAGCAAGATGGGCACAAGCCCGTGACCATTTGGTCGCCGGAGCCTCGTCGGCGATGAGGACAGGCGGCGGCGCGTTCGGGCATCTCTAATGCGGCAAGCTACGGCGACTAAAACATGCGTGGGAGAGAGGGGAGAGATGCGCAGGCTTACAGAGAGCCTGCAGATGTGCTTAAGCGAGCTCGGGGAAGGGCGACGGCGGCGAATCGGCGCCGGAGACGAAGAAGGCCGTGCATGGAAGTCGAGCTCGGGGAGGTTGCTGTGGGGGCGCCGAGCTCCAATGAGAGGCTTCAAGCGACGTAGTCGAGGATGGCGAGGACGTCGGGCCTGGCGGAGCGGTGATCGGGGCACGGTGGCCGCGGGATCGAGCGTCGGCGGCGGTGAGCTCTCGGGCGAGGGGGAAAATGAGAGCGAGGGAGGGGACGAGAGGGGATCTGGTGGGCTAGGGTTACTCGGGAGAGGGAGAGCGGCTCGGGGCAGGCTTTAGCGACGTCGGGGACGGCGTGGATGGCCGACACCGCGACGGCCATCACCGTGTCAGTGCGGGTGCGCGACAGCGGCGCGATGAGGACGACGAGCGGCTTAACGGGCTGGGCCGGCTACTGTTCCACTAGAGCCCATAGGCTCAGTAGTCGTTAGGCGTTTTTCTTTTTCTATTTTCTGTTTTCTGTATTACTTTCTATTTTGCAAAATGTGCGGCACTAAAAGGACTTTTGTAAAATGGGTGGCTTAGGCCAAATATTACAGTGCAATATGCTCTAACACCAGAAATTGGTTTGGCTAAAATATAATTTCATTTGTAATTCTATTTGATAAAATGGTATTAAAATGTTGCTGTTAACTACTGTTTTTGGTTAACAGAGTCACTTAGGCATTTCTAGTGATGTTGTTTTCCTGAACACATTTATTTATGGATTATTTGCTATTAAATGAACATTTTAGTTTTCAATTTGAACAACTTTTATATTTCACTTTAAATTTGAATTTCAATTTGAATTGGAATTTGAAATGAGATATGATGCTAATGATGATTAAGCACTGTTAAGCAGGGTGACATGGCATTATCAAGGGGTGATCACTGTAGCAATTACATGGGGATGTTACAAAACGCCCGGGCGGGCCGCCCGGTCACTGACCGGTCACCATTTTTCGACCCAGCCGGGCGCCTCAAACGGGCCTCAAACGCCCGGTCTGACCGGCACCCCTCATATCCAGCCCAAATATGGGGGCGCCCGGGCGCGCCCGGGCACGCCCGCCACATCGGACCCGACAAGCCGACCCCACCTCAAATTGCACCAAATCCACCAAACCCTTCCTCCTCCTCCCGCCGCCCTCCATCCTTTCCCGCGCCCGAGCCATCGCCGTCGTCCACCCTTGCTCTCCATCCTCACCACCGGTCCCGATCCACCGCCGGAGATGTCGTCGAGCCCGTCCCCGACCGCCGCCACGGAGACGCAGTCCGCCTCGTCCGTCGACGTCCCTTCTTCGGCTCCGTCTTGCATGGCGGAGAACGTCGCCCGGAAGTTGCAGCGACGTCGGCAGTGAGAGAGGGAGGCGGCGGCGGCGGCGCAGGGAGGTTCGGACATGGTCGAGGAGGTGTCTCCCCCGCCGCGCCCGCCCCCCCCCCCCCCGCACCCCATCCATCCATGCGCCGACGCGGATATGGCCGCCCGACCCCGTTGGGACAGAGGACGAGGATCCAACGGCCGGCTGGGCCATTCCGGACAGCTTTCCGGCGACGCAGAAGCCGCCTGTTGATGCATGTGACTCGTCGCAGCTCGTTCGGGCGCGGATGAGCACTGTGACCGGCGGCGCCCGGGGTGCCCTCGACATGCTCGACGGAATGACCGAACAAGAGTCGGTACGTTTTCTTTGCTCCCGTCCGATCAAATTTTAGCGTACACAAACACTACTTCATTCCGCATGCTTGCAAACCATGTAGGAGGCGTTCTTGTCGAACATGATCAATGACAATGAAGATCCGACCGAGCTAGAGTATGAATTGGAGGACACCACCGCATTTGAAGTTGGGACAACATCCGATCCCAATCCGAGCAAGAAGAAGAAGAAGGCCAAGACGGCGAAGGCAAGAGGTCCGGCATTCTCAAGATTTGAGGACATCTTGTTGGTAAAAGCTTGGTTGGCCACAACAATGGATCCAATTTGCGGCACCGAGCAAAAGGGGAACACGTATTGGGAGAAGATTTGGAAGGAGTATCACGAACAAAAGGAGTATGTGGAGCCACATCCTATCGTGACCACCCGCAATGTGGCATCGCTACAACATCGATGGGGGATCATTCAAGGGGAAGTGAACAAGTACGTGGGCTACTACTCACAAGTGACCAAACACCCTCAAAGTGGGATGGGAGTGGCAACTCACGTAAGCTCAATTGCTTCATCTTCTAGTCATTTGCATATGCTTCTTGTGTTTGCATTCTCGTGCTCATACATATGTTGTTTGCTAGACGGCGGTGGCGGCCACTTTGTATCACGAGGTGGAGAAGAAGCCGTTTGCTTTTTGCCATTGTTGAATCCTATTTAATGGCAAGCCGAAGTGGAACCAAGTTGTGGCCGATCTCAAGTGCAGGCGGAGGAGGCAGCCCGGATGCAGGCGGAGCAGTACGAGCAGGACGCATATGAGCAGGCGCCCGGGCAGTGATCCGAAGCCATCCGTCATGCTCGGACGTTGATTTTATTTTGGCTTGTCCGGTTTGTTGAACTATGATTTGCTTTGCTTCGTTTTGAACTGTTGAATTCAGACAATTTATTTCGTATGATCGACGTGCATGGATTGCATGGATTTGATGATCCGTATTTGAGGTATGTGAATATGCAGCGCAACATATGAGGGGCCGGCGGGCGCTGTCCGCGGGCGTGCCCGGACGCGCCCGCGGGGGTATAGGGGGCCGGATTTGCCAAGTCCGACTGTAGATGCTCTTAGTCTCTTGATCATGCTGATAGGGGTTAGACACGTGTGTGCGCGCGTTCATAATGGTAAGTATACGTGCGTGTATATGAGCGTCTCTGTTTATGATGTGTTTCTAAAAAATCGTATGCGAGACTCTTGTAAGGAGGCAAAGATCATCTCTCGGCAACTGACTAGCCACAACCGTCGCAGCTGCCTTCAAAGAGCGACAAGTTGGCTTCTGAGCTCCGTGGGTCTTTGGTATTTTTTTAGAAAACCTATAGTAAAAGGTATATAAATATTTATTATAATTTCACATTTTTTTCATCTGTATGTATAGCTGTTTTCTATGTATCTATAAATTTCTATCAAATAATACAATGATCTGTAGGCTACACAATGAAAACAAATTATTTGGCTCAAAAGAGTAAAAAATAACAAAATTTATCCACATATTATTTCCACACCATAGCTGAAAAGATATGTATTGATAAAAATGCATATGCATCAAAATTGCTTTTGGAGGCCGAGCTCCATGGATGCCGTTTTTTAAAAATTCAAAATTCATATTTTAACGTTTCAAAAAATTCTGAAAAAAATACAGATATACATGGAGGCATAATGTACATGTGTGTAAATTTTCACGATGAAATACGTTGAAATCAGGGTTGTGCAAAAAAAAAAACGTGGTTTTTCAGCACATGATTTCATCCCCAAAGTCCATGAATTTATATTTTTTCTATAGGTCGCACTTTCATCGTGAATTTCTACACACAAATACATTTTATCCTGATATACAAGCAAAAAAGATCATAATTTTTTTAAACCGGAAAGTTCGAATTTCCCAAAAAATTGGCCTTCATGGAGCCCGATCATCAAAACGCCCTACTCCATATGCATGTACTATATACATCTATATGTAAATGCATGTGCAATTTTTTCGTAGATGTTTTTGTGGTCCTGAAGTAATGTTTTAGATTTTTTTTACTTAAAAAAGCTTCATGTAGGTCGAGATTCATTTCGACTTACCGTTAAAGAATATCCAAATATGCCATGCCGGCCGTCGGAATCAGCATCTTTCTATCTTGTTGGGGGCTCTGTCGAAGGTTTTTGGCCACGCCATCTCAGACTCATGGTTCGATGCGGGAGAACCAATTAAACCGGTCGATTCTACCTACTCCATACGACAACGAAATCCTCAGCCAAAACGAAAGCGACAATAGCTTTGTTTGCCCACCGTTAGAGTAGCCATAGTGGAGAGTAACTTGTACTAGTAACATACACAAGACCCTAGGCTATATTACTAACTCTATAGTGAGGAATAACATAAGTGTGGTGTCATGCTGTAGACTCATCTTGTCTTGGTATGTGTGATGTTACCCATAGTATGAGTAACTAGCTATGTTACTCAATTCATCTCTCTTCTTATTAAATCATTACCACATAAACAAATTTGCTGAGTTGGACTCTATGTTAGGACGTGGAGTATGTGATCCCGAGCTCCAGTGATCCCGGATGAACAGTAAAATCCGGAAAATTAGTAAAAAAATTCAAAAAAATCTGAAATTTTTTGTCAAGAAACTTTGATGTTTTTTCTACATGCGTGCAATTTTTCATGACGAAATTACATTTGTGGACATGTGGGCAAAAAAAACAAAATTGATGTTCCAGAAAAGTGTTTTTGGAAGCACTTTGGAACATCAATTTTGTTTTTTTTACCCACACCTCCACAAATGTAATTTCGTCATGAAATTTTGCATGCATGTAGAAAAAATATCAAAGTTTCTTGCCAAAATATTTCAATTTTTTTTGAATTTATTTACTATTTTTTTTGGATTTTACTGTTCATCAGGGATCACTCGAGCTCCGGATCACATGAGTACTTTCGTCTATGTTACTGCTGAAGTTACTTCCACTATGGCTAATCTTAGGGTCACTCGCACTGGTACTACAGACTACAGACAGCAGTGAGTACTACAACAACCCTAATCAATAACTGAAACTGTGGCCTGAGAGCTGCGTCCCGTGCTCGGGGATCCGTCCATTCTCCAGCCAGTGGCGTTGCTCCATGCCATGCCCCATGGAGATCCAAATCCCACGTGTTGCCTTCACGGGCACTGACGGAGAGTGCTCGTTCTGCGGTTTTCGCGTGCTGAAAAAAATGCTTTTGGCCTCCAAACTACGCAAAATTTGTTGCATTTTTAACAGCAAAACAATCATCCACGTTCCAGATCTAGCGCCGGGGCCACCTGCACCAGTATCAAAACTTGTCAGGTCAGGACAGGAACACATTACCTACAAACATCATCAAGCTCTGAGATCGTGCTTTTCCTACTGGGGACGTGAGAGCTGCGCCCCACGCTCAGAGGTCCGTCCATTCTCAGCCACTGTGGAGTCGCTCAGTGGAGATCCAAATCTGGCGCGGTGCCTTCAACGGGCCCACCTGCTTGTCTCTCCGGTCCCGCACGTTCCTGGAGTATGTGGACGGCCGCGGGAGGGGCCATGCCAGGTGGGCGCACCATCCGTACGTCACGCGCTTGGTCTGAAAAAGAATTGGACGGAGCAAATTTAGAAGGGTCAAGGGTGTATGTTTCCATTTCCGTGTCCAGCTAAAAATTACAGGTGTATTGGACTCCATTTGGACGTACTCCCTCCATCCATATATACAGGGCCTAATGCGTTTTTCGAGATTGCTTTTAATTATTGATAAGATTAATTATATATGAGACGTATAATGTAAAAATTATATCATTGGAAGCTCCTTTCATGTATGAATTTAACAGCATGCATTGTGTAAATTGCATGTCATATAATATTGCTCTAAAATGTGGTCAAAGTTAGCCTGAAAAAACGCATTAGACCCTATATATATGGATAGAGGGAGTACTAATTCATATTTAAGGGTTCTACATCAGTGTCTTCGGCAGGGAAAAAAACCCTATGCGTGGAGCTCTGGTGGCACACTTGGAAGGAGCGGAGCGCCTGAATCTTCAGCAACGACACCTCTTTGGTGAACCAGGTTCTACAGCGCATCAGAGAAGAGCTTGGCACCTGGACGACAGCCAGCAAAACCAAGATTGTGTGGATGATTCACAGACCTAGAGGGCCCGATTAACGGCTGAGGGCATAGGGTGCTCAGAGGTGTTGCATTTTATGTAGCAGGAAGTTGTAAGCAAGAACTCTGTACGTACCAAATTCTCCTTTATTTAATTGAATGATGAAAGGATGCGCTGACAGCCTTTCGACAAGGAAAAAAAAATTCAACTTCTTAGGTGCGAAACAGCTTCATGCACGATACTTGTGCCCGACCTGTGTACGACGTGCAAATCCAGAGGCTACTGCTGTTCTCAGTCATATGCATGTCCGGCTGGATTCCATCTTCATCTATCTATCGTGCAAAATTTGTCGTGTGTATAGCACAACTCTCTTAGGTGAGGTGAACAAATCGGAAGATCACAACTATGGTGGTAAAGATATGCCCACTGAGAACACTGACATAACTTAATTAAGCTTTGACCATTATAAACGTATGCGCCATGTATTGAGGGACGGAGGACCAGTGGCTCCAGATTTGCCAATAGGGTTTCTACCAAAATTAAGTAACCTGATTAAATTATTAATCTAGATATACCAAAGACCAACAAACATTGCTACATGTGGTGTTATCAGATGGGTTGGTCATCGAGAAATTCCATTGGCTAGGGCTCAACACTTCCGCTTGGCCCTTGTTCGAATCGGTGGAGGAGTGGTGGGCAAGTACTTGTGCCGGCGATACGCCAAACCGACAAGCCAAGGCTTCCTTAACCATGCTCGTCTCTTGGACAATTTGGAACGAGCGCAATGCGAGAGTTTTCAAGCACAAGAGCGCTCCCCCGCCTATCCTACTCGCCTCTATAGTCGCTGAGGCCAACCTTTGGGTTCTCGCCGGTGCAAAAAAGCTAGGGTATTTTATTTCGCGTGAGTGATCCGCATGCCGTGTTTTAGGGTGTCTTGTAACAAACAAACTCTATTTCCTCTTATTTAATGAATGAGGCAAAGCTTTTGCCTCCGGTTCAAAAAAAAAAGATGGGTAAAAATCATCATCTCATTCGTGTTGCCATCTTGTTTGTAGACTTATGTCAGAGGACTCAAGTCATCAAAGAACACGGGGACAACAATTATGAGTCCCATCAGTGACATATCTATTATACTCCTCGTTTGTGATGACACCTGTTCATACATGGTTGTATAAATATTGTGTGGTGCGAAATAATAAAATTCATTGATTTTAGCTCATGTTGCTACATGGTTCCGACAACTAATACATGATTAAAGAGTAATAGCACTAAAGAGTAACTGCACATTCACAACAAAAGAAATAAATAGAGAACACACAATTCCATATATTTTCTAGTACAAATTAATTAATCCATGCAAATTGATATAAATTGAAGATGGTTCGAATATCACATGAGCGCCATTTTTTTGTTTCTTGGCTTTTATGCAACCAACATATGACCATGGTTTGCGACGAGCTTTTACACTAATTGTTTCCAAGGAACTCTCCGATCCAACATGGTGTGTATGGAAAAGAAAATGAATCCGTTGTGTCCTTATCATTGCTTGACTCTTTGAAATAACCATAATGCTTTGGATATATGTTGCCTAAAAGTTCAAGCTTTGAGCTTTTCAGATGATAGGCAAGTCCTGTCTGGGCTGATTCTCTCAAGAATACAATCTCTTTGTATGGGTGAAACCCGAGTATATCAATCTCATAATGTGAATGAGCATAACTTTTTTCATTCGAGCATGAATCTCCATTACCAGGAAGATCATCATTGTCGGAGTTCCACTCAAATTTCTCTTGACCACTTGATTTCTTGTCGTCCTCATCTACTAGAAACATATTGTAATTTATATCTTCTAAGATCCAAGGTCCATGAAATCGTTGAAGAAAACAATGATGTGCTAGCATGGGTTTGAGGTCTTTGTCGTGCTTCAAGATCCACTTCATCTGACCATCGGATTCGTTGAAGACCCAAACACGAAGCCAACACTTATCATGATTGCAACCTCTATCAAGTGAAGCAAAGTACACCCCCTTTTCTGATTTTACTAGATATGGATGGCTTCCATTCTCTCTAATACGAGGTGGTGGTTTAATAATACGGTACATATTATCTGATAAAGATACTCTGCAAAATCAAGCATTGTCCGGAAAATATTTTAGAAACCGAAGAACGGGATAATCATTTTGTTGGGATAGGATAAAAGTCAAAATAAAATAATTAAATGAAGCAAATACGCACCTCATAACAAAATCACCTCTGCACTGTACATAGAATGCTCTTCGCCAATATACAAATTGAGGTTCCTCCCAACCTTTTCCAATCTCACCGAAGGTCCCAACAGCATCCCCTTCTCTGATGAAACACCTTTCCTCCCAAAAACTTGTTCTTGATGAGAATACATGCATCTTGTACAAAGATGGTGGCCATTCAGACACCTCCAATAATGGATCGATATCCACTCCAAGGTAGTTGTCAATCAAACATGGGGCCAAAAATACTTGGTAATAAGGTGATATCATAGGATCAAAGACTAAATATTTACTGGCCCATTCATTGGGATGTGGGGGCAAATAATCCCATTGTCTCGTGGCAGGGTTAACCACACTATCTTGAAGCAAGAGTAGCCCGTTGCAATGACCCAATATCATTAAATCAAACCAATCACCGGGCTCGTTCGAAACAAAACCGGTATAGGGGTCGATGGAGGGCAGGAAGTCAATCTTTCCACTAACCGAGTGACCGCCAATCGAGGATGAGGGGCGGCGGAAGAATTCCGGGTAGTTGTGGTTATCAAATCTAATGAAGATGCCCGCAAGCGAGAGAGGGAGGAGGTCCGTTTCGTAGGAGGTGACGAGTGTCGATGGCGTCTTGCCAGGCCCTGCAAACACAACGGGAGATGGCGATCCAGTGAGGTGGGAGTCGACGGAGCACCTCGGCGAGTATGTCATTGGGTTGTGGGCATGCGGGCTGAAGGTCGTCGTCCTGATCCCATTGTTCCTCCTTACTCTTGCAACAAGCTGTTATCGTGTCTCCCTCGGCTGGTGCTACCACATCAGGGGTCTTCGGCGGCAGATCCGCATCGCCAGCCATGGCCTCAATTTGTTCAACCCCTTCCTAGATTTGAATTGATTTGGGATGGATGTGACATAACAGCTTGTGAGATGAAATTGTAGAAGTAATTTTCCAGGAACAGAAAGTGAAATTGAAACAAAAGTAATACATAAATGTAAGTAATTGTTTAATCAATATGCATTATTCCAGAAGTGAGTTATGTGGATTACTACGGGACCTAGGGTTTTTGTCTAGTGTTCAATTATATATAAAAAAGCAACAACCCAATACACCGCACCTTCAACAAATTGCAAAGCAAGAGACCGGACTCACCAAAACCAAAGTTTAATTCCTCCTAGACCTGGTCGAGACGAATCTAGAAACAAATTAAACTCGTCGGAGTGGAGGAGATGGCGTCAAAGAGGGGCATCCAGCAAAATGGACCATCTAAGAGGTGGGTGCGGGCGGTAGCGGTGGCGAACAACGGCACCGGCGGCGACAACCTCGAGAGATCTGGATTCGGGCGATGGCCTATAGAGAGATTGCAAAAGATAAGGGCCGGAGAGAGGCGTTTGGTTGAAGAGAAGAGAGAGATGGAGAGGAAGTGCTTGGTTCACATTTATGGCTATTCATTTTTTGCGGGACCGAGATGGTGATTTAACTTAAAAGGAATACAACTGTGTACTCTTGGGGTTGGCATGTGCATGCACGAATCTTGGTGCAAAAATGGGGTCGATTCTTATGCGGTACGTACCCTCGCTCTTAGAAACGACTTTGGCCTTAGTGAGATGCTATGGAAATGATATAGTTGTTGTCTCTTTCTAGTGCGTCATTCCATATTTGTATTCGCAAAGAAATCAACATATGTGTACAAACAGGACATCGATAGCTATATGAAATTAAGCAAAAAGAACCCCCAGGATGAAAAAACTTACAAAATTAACAATTTAGTTTTGGACGTTGTCGACCTAGTCCCCACACCTCACCCACGAAATATTAGGCGGCTGAGAAAATAGCCATGGACTATCTATTAGGACGTCACCATGGTCATATTTTTAAAAACTAGTCGAGTTATTGGATCGGGTAGGCTCTCTTTTTAGTGGTTCACCGGTTTGGCATACAGTTCACTTGGATTGGTTGCAATTCATTCATGTATAAAGGCTGTAACTTTACTGTTAAACATCAATGAAATCCACCATTACTAAATAGTTGCAACCCACTGTCTATGTCACATCCCAGATTTATCCCAAATTTGGAATGTTTAAAAATTTCACGGGGAATTAAAATTTTCCAAGAATTGCTTGACATTGATTGCTAGATAGCTAGAATTGCGTGAAAGAGTGATTGAGTGGCTATGTTTGTTTTCTTCGGAAGGTTGAAAGCCAAATGCGACTAGTTAAAACCTAGTAAGCATGTGGTTGAAACATAAAACAACTAAAGACATAAACTAAATGAAACTCTAAAAGGGTTTAAAAAGAAAATAATTGCACAAGGGAAATAAATAAATAAAATATTCAAAAAGAATTGAAGATGGGTCAAGGGAAATAACAAGTTAAAAAAACAAAACTATTCTGGAAAATAAAATATGTGCAAGGAAATATTTACATAAGGTTGGAAATAAAGTTACAGAAATAATTTTTCAAAATGCTTAAATAAAGCCATCATCTTATTAGAAATATTCTATTTTGAATTTATAAAATATTTGCTGTTGGAAGAAAAATAAATATTCATAATAGTTGGATTTTACAAAACAAAATAGAAAAAAGAAATAAAAAAGGAAAATAAAAAGCCAGGCCAACCCTGGACCAGCTAGTGCTACTTGTGGGCTGCGTTCGGATTTTCCCCGAAGAGGAGAGGAGATGCAGTACAGTAGAGATAAGTATTTCCCTCAGTGAGAACCAAGGTTATCGAACTAGTAGGAGAATCACGCAAAGCCTCGTGAACAACACCAGCACACACAAAAGCAAATACTTGCACCCAACGCGGGCAAGAGGGTCGTCACTCCCCTTGAACTCGTTACTTGCAAGGATTAAATCTTGTAGTGGTAGATAGATAAATTGCAAAACAAAATAAAAGTAAATAAATTGCAGCAAGTATATTTTAGTTTTCTTTTTATATTTAAAGTAGGCCCGGGGGCCATAGTTTTTACTAGAGGCTTCTCTCTCGAACACATAGCATACGGTGGGTAGACAAATTACTGTTGGGCAATTGATAGAAAAGCGCATCGTTATGACGATATTCAACACAATGATCATGTATATAGGCATCATGTCCGAGACAAGTAAACCGACTCCTGCCTGCATCTACTACTATTACTCCATGATAACCCACAAGTATAGAGGATCAATCATAGTCCTTTCGATAAGTAAGAGTGTCGAACCCAACGAGGAGCAGAAGGAAATGACAAGCGGTTTTCAGCAAGGTATTCTCTGCAAGTACTGAAAGTAGCGGTAACAGATAGTTTTGATAGCAAGATAATTCGTAACAAGTAACAAGTAGTAACGATAACAAAAGTGCAACAAGGTGGCCCAATCCCTTTTGTAGCAAAGGACAAGCCGGAACGAACTCGTATAATAAGCAAAGCGTTCTCGAGGACACATGGGAATTTCATCTAGTCACTTTCATCATGTTTGTTTGATTCGCGTTCGCTACTTTGATAATTTGATATGTGGGTGGACCGTTGCTTGGGTGCTGTTCTTACTTGAACAAGCCTCCCACTTATGATTACCCCCTCCTGCAAGCATCCGCAACTACGAAAGAAGAATTAAGATAACTCTAACCATGGCATGAAACATATGGATCCAAATCAGCCCCTTACGAAATAGCGCATAAACTAGGGTTTAAGCTTCTGTCACTCTAGCAACCCATCATCTAATTACTACTCCACAATGCCTTCCCTTAGGCCCAAAGATGGTGAAGTGTCATGTAGTCGACGTTCACACGACACCACTAAAGGAAGCAACAACATACATATCATCAAAATATTGAACGAATACCAAATTCACATGATTACTTATGACAAGACTTCTCCCATGTCCTCAAGAACAAAAGTAACTACTCACAAACATATTCATGTTCAAGATCAGAGGGGTATTGAATAGCATTAAGGATCTGAACATATAATCTTCCACCAAATAAACCAACTAGCATCAACTACAAGATGTAATCAACACTACTAGCAACCCATAGGTACCAATCTGAGGTTTTGAGACAACAATTGAATACAAGAGATGAACTAGGGTTTGAGATGAGATGGTGCTGGTGAAGATGTTGATGAAGATTCGTCCTCCCACGATGAGAGGATCGTTGGTGAGGTCGATGGCTTCGATTTCCCACTCCCGGAGGGAAGTATCCCCGGCGGAATCGCTCCGCCGGAGAGCAAAATAGCTCCTGCCCATGTCCCGCCTCGAGATGGAGACGCTTCGTCCCGAAAGTATTCTCTTGATTTTTTTCTAGGGCAAATGGCTTCATATAGCAGAAGGAGGGGGCCAGAGGCCAGTTGTGGGCCCCACAAGGCATCAGGGCGCGCCCTGTTGCCTTGTGGGCAACTGGTGGGTCCCCTCTGGTATTTCTTTTCTCCAGTATTTTTTTTATATTCAATAAAAAATCTCCGTGAAATTTCAGGTCAATTGGAGCTATGTAGAATAGGTATCTCTGATGTGGCTATTTCAGGTCCAGAATTCCAGCTGCCGGCATTCTCCCTCTTCATGTAAATCTTGCAAATTAAGAGAGAAAAGGCATAAGAATTGTACTATAAAGTGAAATAATGATCAAAACCATAATGAATAACAGTAGGAAATCATGATGCAAATTGGACATATCAACTCCCCCAAGCTTAGACCTCGCTTGCCCTCAAGCGAAAAGTCGAAATCGATAATCATGACCACATGTTTAGAGAGGGAGACGTCGATAAAAATAAAATACGGACATGGAGCATCATCATCTTTATTATAACAGCAATATATCATCATAAAACTTCTCATGAAAAAGTGACAATTCATCCACAAGTTAAAGTATGAACCATAAACCAAATTGAAAACTAACAAACTATGATCTCAGTCACTGAAGCAATTGTAATTCATCATATTATCAGAAAGAGTCTATGTAAGAGCTTTGATTAGCAAGTTCACATACTCAACTATCATTTAGTCTTCTATGATTGCTGACACTCACGTCATACTTATGGGGCAAAAGTTTCAGTCGAACACATAGAAAGATAGGGGCTTATAATTTCGCCTCCCAACGTATTTACCTCAAGGGTAATGTCAACAATAATAACTCATGATCACCTACATCCAACTGGATATATATGCATGGATCAATCCCCACCACATGATGTTTGCCAAAAGAAAAAATAAAACGGAATAGAGAAGAATACTATTGACTCTTGCATGAAAGTAAATATATAAAGTAAAAGATAGGCCCTTCGCAGAGGGAAGCAGAGGTTGTCATGTGCTTTTTGTTTTTGGATGTGCAAGCTCTTAATGTAAAGGAACATCACTTTATATTACCCCTTGTGATAGCGACCTTTATTATGCAGTCTGTCGCTTTTATTGCTCCACCATCACAAGATCGTACAAAGCTTATTTTCCCTTACAATAAAAGTTCATACATATTTAGGAGCAATTTTTATTGCTTTTGCACCGATGACAACTTACTTGAAGGATCTTATTCAATCCATAGGTAGATATGGTGGACTCTCATGGCATAAAACTGGGTTTAAGGTTTTGGATGCACAAGTAGTATCTCTACTTAGTGCGGATTTTTGGCTAGCAAAGATAGGGGGCAAACACCACATGTTAGAGGATCCAAAACAATATAACTTCTATGTGAATATAAGCAAACATAACTCATTACGTTGTCTTCCTTGTCCAACGTCAACTAATTGACATAGAATATTTGATGGGGGGTCACAATCATAAAAGATGTCCAAGATAGTGTATTTACATGTGAGACCTCTCTTCCTTTATTACTTTTTCATGAATTGCTACAATGACCAATGCTATGTTTATCAACTTCCAACAAGTTTTATCAATTATACTTCTTTTATGTGAAGTCATCACTCCCCATGGGATTAGCATATGATCTTATTTTTATTCTTTCTTTATTTCTAAGATCGGATCATCAAAAGTAAAACACTCTACTCAAACTACTCTTTATTATATAACTTTCACACACGATTACATAGATAGATAGGTCACAAAGCAAGCACTCAAAACTAAATCATACTAAAACTTTATTCCTCTAAATCACGAAATAACTAAGGATCGAACTAAGATAGATAATGATGATGGAAAAGTGATGGTGATACGATACCGCATCGCCTCCCCCAAGCTTGGCACAAGCCAAGGGGAGTGCCCATACCCATATACTCAAGTCTCCTTCTTTGGTGATGGTGTGGCCATGTCCTTCATCTTCAGGATACGAATTTCTTCTTTTAATTTGTCATTCTCTCTTTCGAGATCCCAAATTTTGCGACGTAGTTTATCCGAATCTTCCTGCACATGATGAAAAGGGGTGAATTGAACTTTAGGAACCTTCACCGTGTCAGGTAAGCTGACCCTCTTGAATTCAATGTGCATATCTCTCTCCTGGTTGAGGCAGTGGGGGATCCTCATCCTCTTCGCTAGAATGACCTTGCTTTTCCCTCAAATCAGCATCTTCCTCTTCATCAGTTGTCCAACCATAGGGATCAGTGTCCCCATAGACTCTAGGGTTTGCGACAATATGAGAAACACAGCTTTCCCCATCTAAATCCTGAGATGACATGGCGCTCGACCTCAAGAGTCTGCTAGAAAACAACACGAAACAAGAACAGAGGAGAAACTTGCGATACGGTGGTCAAAACATACGGGAGTATATATAAAGAATTTTTATCTTGCAAAACAAGCATACGGGAAGAAAACGGAGTCGGGAAGGCACACATGGGGCCCACAAGGCATCACGACGCGCCCCGGGGGGGTCGCGCCCTGTTGCCTTGTGGGCGACACGTGGGTCCCCTCGGATGTTTCTTATTTTTGTAATTTTTTCTGATAATCCAAAACTGACAGAAATAATTTTGATGGAATTTTTGGAGTCGGTTTACTTACCGTATCACATACCTACCCCTTTTCAGGGTTCTGGAGTGTTCCGGAAGGACTCTTCTATGTGCTCTTCCGGTGTAATTGTTTCAATAATATTGGTTTCAACATTAATGGGAGTACCTGAAATATAATGCTTAATTCTTTGCCCATTCACCACTCTCGGATTATTGCCTTCAGAGTTATTTATTTTGATGGCTCCGGAGCGATAAACTTCTTCGATGACATATGGCCCCTCCCATTTAGAGAGAAGTTTTCCTGCAAAAAATCTTAAGCGAGAATTGTATAATAGAACATGAAATTCCTGTTTTTGAATTCTTTTGTCATGCCATCTTTTAACTTTTTATTTAAACAACTTAGCATTATCATAGGCTTGGGTTCTCCATTCATCTAAAGAGCTAATATCAAATAACCTCTTCTCACCGGCAAGTTTAAAATCATAATTAAGTTCTTTAATTGCCCAATAAGCTTTATATTCTAATTCAAGAGGTAAATGACATGCTTTTCCATAAACCATTTTATACGGAGACATACCCATAGGATTTTTATATGCAGTTCTATAAGCCCATAATGCATCATCAAGTTTCTTAGACCAATCCTTTCTGGATCTATTAACGGTCTTTTGCAAAATCAATTTTATTTCTCTATTAGTTAATTCAACTTGACCACTAGACTGGGGATGATAAGGAGATGCAATTCTATGGTTAACATCATATTTATCAAGCAACTTATGGAAAGCACCATGAATAAAATGTGAACCACCATCAGTCATTAAATATCTAGGGACTCCAAACCTCGGGAAAATAACTTCTTTAAGCATTTTAATAGAAGTGTTATGATCAGCACTACTAGTTGGAATAGCTTCTACCTACTTAGTAACGTAATCAACAGCAACTAAAATATGAGTATACCCATTGGATTTAGGAAAAGGTCCCATATAATCAAAACCCCAAACATCAAATGGTTCAATAACAAGTGAATAATTCATAGGCATTTCCTGACGTCTACCAACATTACCAATTCTTTGACATTCATCACAAGAAAGGACAAACTTACGTGCATCCTTGAAAAGAGTAGGCCAATAAAAACCAGATTGTAATACCTTGTGTGCAGTTCGGTCTCCCGCATGGTGTCCTCCATATGCCTCGGAGTGACACTTACGTAGGATTTGTTCATGTTCATGCTCAGGTACATGATGTCTACTACACAAGTTATTCTTGTAGACTCGTGTTGGGCCTCCAAGCGCAGAGTTTTGTAGGACAGTAGCAATTTTCCCTCAAGTGGATGACCTAAGGTTTATCAATCCGTGGGAGGCGTAGGTTGAAGATGGTATCTCTCAAACAACCCTGCAACCAAATACAAGAAATCTCTTGTGTCCCCAACACACCCAATACAATGGTAAATTGTATAGGTGCACTAGTTCGGCGAAGAGATGGTGATAAAAGTGTAGTATGGATAGTAGATATAGGTTTTTGTAATCTGAAAATATAAAAACAGCAAGGTAGCAAGTAACAAAAGTGAGCACAAACGGTATTGCAATGCTTAAAAACAAGGCCTAGGGTTCATACTTTCACTAGTGCAATCTCTCAACAGTGCTAACATAATTGGATCATATAACAATCCCTCAACGTGCGATAAAGAATCACTCCAAAGTTCCTATTAGCAGAGAATATAAGATAGAAATTGTTGTAGGGTACGAAACCACCTCAAAGTTATCCTTTCCTATCGATCTATTGAGCCATTCCTATAAGTGTCACAAATATCTCTAGAGTTCGTACTAAAATAACACCATATGATACGCATCAACCAACTCTAATGTCACCTAGATACTCCAATGTCACCACAAGTATCCGTGAGTTGATTATTCGATATGCATCAAACAACTTCATAATCATAATATTCAATCCACACAAAGAACTTCAAAGAGTACCCCAAAGTTTCTTATCGGAGAAAAGATAATGAAAACGTGCAACCAACCCCTATGCCTAGATCAACCCAAGGTCACGGGAATCCGCGAGTTGATCACCAAAACATACATCAAGTAAACCAATAGAATACCCCATTGTCACCACGGGTATCCACATGCAAGACATACATCAAGTGTTGTCAAATCTGAAATATTCAATACGACAATAATGAAACCTCAAAGGGAAAGATTCAATTCATCACAAGGAGGTAGAAAGGGAAGAAACACCATATGATCCAACTATATTAACAAAGCTTGCGATACATCAAGATCGTGCCAAATCAAGAACATGAGAGAGAGAGAGGTCAAACACATAGCTACTAGTACATACCCTTAGCCCCGAGGGTGAACTACTCCCTCCTCGTCATGGAGACCGCCGGGATGATGAAGATGGCCTCCGGTGATGATTCCCCCCTCCGGCAGGGTGCCGAAAAAGGGCTGTAGATGAGATCGTGGAGGTACAGAGGCTTGTGGCGGTGTAAAAACTCATCTAGGTTAACTTTCGGGGGTTTCTGAATATATATGATTTTTTGGCGTTGGAATCACGCGAAGAAGGGCCACAGGGGGCCCACGAGGCACCAGGGCGCGCCAGGGGGGTGGTGCGCCCTGGTGGCTCGTGGGGCCCCTGTGGGTCTTCTGGCCACCTCCCGAAGCTTCTAGTGTCTCTTATGTTCCAGAAAAAATCGTCAAAAAGTTTCGCTGCATTTGGACTTCATTTGATATGGATTTTCTGGAAAACCAAAAACAAGTAGAAAACAACAACTGGCACTGGGCACTAGGTCAATATGTTAGTCCATGAAAATCATATAAAAGCCATATAAAAGTGCACCAAAATCATACAAAACTATAATAAACATGGCATGAATACTTCATAAATTATAGATACGTTGGAGACGTATCAGCATCCCCAAGCTTAATTCCTGCTCGTCCTCGAGTAGGTAAATCATAAAAGAAATAATTTATGAAGTGTGAATGCTAGCATAGTGCATAAGTTTGATCAATAATGATTTCAATCACTTTCTCTAGCATCAATATATATCATAATCAGTAGCTCATCTCATAAAATTTCTCATGATCAAGTAGCAAGCTATTCACATGTTTAAAGTATAGGCCATAAACTTTCTTGAAAACTAACAAACTATGTTCTCAGTCATCAAACAATTGCAATTCATCCTATTTTCAGGAAGGGTCTATGCAAGAGCTTTGATCTAGAAAATTCCACATACTCAAGCATCTTTTAGTCTTCCATGATTGCTGACACTCAAAGCATATTTTTAGAACAAACCATTTTAGTCAAACACATAGGAAGATAGGGGCTTAATGTTTCGCCTCCCAACTTATTTATCTCAGGGATAATGTCAACAATAATAACTCATGATCACCTATATTCAACTGGATATATGTGCCTGGATCTTTCCCTACCACATAATGCTTGCCAACTAAAGAATAAATAAAGCGGAATAGGGATGAACATTAATGACTCTTACATAAAAGTAAATTCAGAAAAGTAAATACAGAAAAGTAAAAGATAGGCCCTTCGCAGAGGGAAGCAGAGGTTGTCATGCGCTTTTTGTTGTTGGATGCACAAACCCTTAATGCAAAGGAACGTCACGTTATATTGCCCCTTGTGATAGCAACCTTTATTATGCAGTCCATCGCTTTTATTTCTTTACCATCACAAGTTCGTACAACGCTTATTTTCCCTTGCAATAAAATATCATACATATTTTAGGAGCAATTTTTATTGCTTTTGCACCGATGACAACTTACTTGAAGGATCTTATTCAATCCATAGGTAGATATAGTGGACTCTTATGGCAAGAAACTGGGTTTAAGGGTTTTTGGATGCACAAGTAGTATCTCTACTTAGTACAAATTTTTGGCTAGCAAAAGATCCTAAGCAAGCACCACATGTTAGAGGATCCATGAAAATATAACTTTTATGTGAATATAAACAAACATAACTCATTATGTTGTCTTCCTTGTCCAACGTCAACTACTTGATCAAGCTTGAAAATAATTAATGGGTGCTAACAATCATAGAAGATGTCCAAGATAGTATATTTATATGTGAAATCTCTCTTCCTTCAATATTCTTTCATGAATTGTTCAAGTGACCAATGCTATGTTTGTTAACTTTCAATAAATTTTACCACTTATACTTCTTGTATGTGAAGTCACTACTCCCCATGGGACAAGCATATGAAGCATATAAATTTCAACTTTATGATATTCAATTCATTTCAACAATTTACTCATAGGATATAATTGAAGCACAAGAGTAAATGACAAACTACTCCAAAAAGATATAAGTGAAGACCAAATGAGTAGTTAAGTAAATAGGTAGCTATGTGAGGACTCTCTCTCATTTAAAAATTTCATATCTTAAGTATTTTATTCAAACAGCAAACAAAACAAAATAAAATGACATTCCAAGAATAGCACAACTCATGTGAAGAAGCAAAAACTTAGGCTCATCCAAAACTGATCGATAGTTGTCGAAGAAGAAAGGTGGGATGCTTACCGGGGCATCCCCAAGCTTACATGCTTGAGACTTCTTGAAATATTAACTTGGGATGCCTTGGGCATCCCCAAGCTTGAGCTCTTTTGTCTCCTTAATTCCTCTCATATCACTGTTTCTCTAAATCTTAAAAACTTCATCCACACAAAACTCAACAAGAACTCGTGAGATAAGTTAGTATAAATCAACTAAAAACCTTGACATTATCTACTGTAGAAAATCACAAAAATTATAATTAAACATTGCATACTAAATGCCTCTTTATATTTAGTACTCCTATTCACAAATAGAAACATTAAACATGCAAACAATGCAACAATAACAGCAATCTGCCAAAACAGAACAGTCTGTAAAAGGGGAATAAGAATCCATACTTCCCTAACTCCAAAAATTCTGAAAAATTACCACGTGACAGAGAACTCATGCATTCTTATTTTGTAAAAATTTCAGATTTTTATCATGTTCTGACTATTCAGGAATATTCTGGACATAACAGAAAACTTTCTGTTTTCAAACAGCAACACATGAACTTGCAAACTGAGCATGGTAAAGGCTATAATTGGCATTTTATTGAACTAAAAGATACAAAACATGATTATTGATAACATCAAGCAAATATAAACAGAACAAAATGATTCTCCAAGTAAAACTCATATTATGTGACGAATAAAAATATAGCTCCGAGTGAGGTTACCGATAGTGTTGAAGACGAAAGAGGGGATGCCTTCCGGGGCATCCCCAAGCTTAGTTGCTTGTGTGTTCCTTGAATATTACCTTGGGGTGCCTTGTGCATCCCCAAGATTAGGGTCTTGCCGCTCCTTATTCTCCTCATATCGATATCTCACCCAAAACTTGAAAACTTCAATCACACAAAACTTAACCGAACTTGTGAGATAGGTTAGTATGATAAAAATAAATCATCAACTTAGGTACTGTCAAGACAAGATTCATAATTGTTCTCACATAATTCCTACTGTATTCTATCATTTCCATAATTTATATTACTCAATATAAGCTATGGAAACACTGAAACAAGCAAACTATGCATCGAAAACAGAATCTATCAAAAACAGAACAGCGTGTAGTAAGTGATTTAAAAACCATACTTCTGTACCTCAAAAAATTCTGAAAATTTAGGAAAACGATTTTTTTTTTGTAACCCAATACTGTGTAAAAATTTCAGAATTTTCTCACGCTCCAGTACAGAATAGAAATTTCAGCACTGGACGCAAAAGTTTCTGTTTTTGCACAGAATCAAATCAACAAGCATTCACACTATCCCAAAGGCTTTACTTGGCACAATATTGAAAGAAAACATATAAAACATGATTACCACAGTAGCTTAATCATGTGAACACACAAAAACAGAAGGTATAAGTATTGGGTTGTCTCCCAACAAGCGCTTTTCTTTAATGCCTTTTTAGCTAGGCATGATGATTTCAATGATGCTCACATAAGAGTAAAGAATTGAAACACAAAGAGAGCATCATGAAGCATATGACTAGCACATTTAAGCCTAACCCACTTCCTATGCATAGGGATTTTGTGAGCAAACAATTTATGGGAGCAAGAATCAACTAGCATAGGAAGGCAAAACAAGCATGACTTCAAAACCTTCAACATATAGAGAGGAAACTTGATATTATTGCAACACCTACAAGCATATGATCCTCTCTCACAATAATTTTCAGTAGCATCATGAATGAATTCAACAATATAACTATCACATAAAGCACTCTTTTCATGACCTACAAGCATAGAAATTTTATTACTCTCCACATAAGCTAATTTGTTCCCATCAATAATAGTGGGAGCAAACTCAACAAAATAACTATCATGAGATACTTGATTGGCATAATCAATTTGAGCATTAAAATCATGATGACAAGTTTCATGGTTATTATTATTCTTTATAGCATACATGTCATCACAATAATCATCATAGATAGCAACTTTGTTGTCATAATCAATTGAAACTTCTTCCAAAATAGTGGAATCATCATTAAATAAAGTCATGGCCTCTCCAAATCCACTTTAATCAATATAATCATCATAAATAGGAGGCATGCAATCATCATAATAAATTTTCTCATCAAAACTTGGGGGAGTAAAAATATCATCTTCATAAAACATAGCATCCCCAAGCTTGTAGTTTTGCATATTAGCATCATGGACATTCAAAGAATTCATACTAGCAACATTGCAATCATGCTCATCATTCAAATATTTTATGCCAAACATTTTATTGAATTCTTCTTCTATCAATTGAGCACAATTTTCCGATCCATCATTTTCAAGAAAGACATGATAAAGACGAATAATATGAGGCAACCTCAATTCCATTTTTTTTGTAGTTTTATTTTTATAAAACCAAACTAGTGATAAAACAAGAAACTAAAAGATTCAATTGCAAGATCTAGAGATATACCTTCAAGCACTCACTTCCCTGGCAACGGCGCCAGAAAAGAGCTTGATGTCTACTACACAACTTATTCTTGTAGACTCGTGTTGGGCCTTCAAGCGCAGAGTTTTGTAGGACAGTAGCAATTCTCCATCAAGTGGTTGACCTAAGGTTTATCAATCCATGGGAGGCGTAGGTTGAAGATGGTATTTCTCAAATAACCCTGCAACCAAATACAAGAAATCTCTTGTGTCCCCAACACACCCAATACAATGGTAAATTGTATAGGTGCACTAGTTCGGCGAAGAGATGGTGATAAAAGTGTAGTATGGATAGTAGATATAGGTTTTTGTAATCTGAAAATATAAAAACAGCAAGGTAGCAAGTAACAAAAGTGAGCACAAACGGTATTGCAATGCTTAAAAACAAGGCCTAGGGTTCATACTTTCACTAGTGCAATCTCTCAACAGTGCTAACATAATTGGATCATATAACAATCCCTCAACGTGCGATAAAGACTCACTCCAAAGTTCCTATTAGCGTAGAACATAATATAGAAATTGTTGTAGGGTACGAAACCACCTCAAAGTTATCCTTTCCGATCGATTTATTGAGCCATTCCTATAAGTGTCACAAATAGCTCTAGAGTTCATACTAAAATAACACCATATGATACGCATCAACCAACTCTAATGTCACCTAGATACTCCAATGTCACCACAAGTATCCGTGAGTTGATTATTCGATATGCATCAAACAACTTTATAATCATAATATTCAATCCACACAAAGAACTTCAAAGAGTACCCCAAAGTTTCTTATCGGAGAAAAGATAATAAAAACGTGCAACCAACCCCTATGCCTAGATCACCCCAAGGTCACGGGAATCCGCGAGTTGATCACCAAAACATACATCAAGTAAACCAATAGAATACCCCATTGTCACCACGGGTATCCACATGCAAGACATACATCAAGTGTTCTCAAATCTGAAATATTCAATCCGACAATAACGAAACCTCAAAGGGAAAGATTCAATTCATCACAAGGAGGTAGAGAGGGAAGAAACACCATATGATCCAACTATATTAACAAAGCTCGCGATACATCAAGATCGTGCCAAATCAAGAACACGAGAGAGAGAGATCAAACACATAGCTACTAGTACATACCCTCAGCCCCGAGGATGAACTACTCCCTCCTCGTCATGGAGACCGCCGGGATGATGAATATGGCCTCCGGTGATGATTCCCCCCTCCAGCAGGGTGCCGGAAAAGGGCTGTAGATGAGATCATGGAGGTACAGAGGCTTGCGGCAGCGTAAAAACTCATCTAGGTTAACTTTCGGGGGTTTCTGAATATATATGATTTTTGGCATTGGAATCTAGCGAAGAAGGGCCACAGGGGGCCCACGAGGCACCAGGGCGCGTCGGGGGGGGGGGGTGGCGCCCCCTGGTGGCTCGTGGGGCCCCTGTGGGTCTTCTGGCCACCTCCCGAAGCTTCTAGTGTCTTATGTTCCAGAAAAAATCGTCAAAAAGTTTCGCTGCATTTGGACTTCACTTGATATGGATTTTCTGGAAAACCAAAAACAAGCAGAAAACAACAACTGGCACTGGGCACTAGGTCAATATGTTAGTCCATGAAAATCATATAAAAGCCATATAAAAGTGCACCAAAATCATACAAAACTATAATAAACATGGCATGAATACTTCATAAATTATAGATACGTTGGAGACGTATCAATACACAACGTCTAATAATACCATCTACTCCTTCTTTATATAGATGTGGGTCATCCCAAAAGTAATGTCTTAAATCAAAGAAAAACTTTTTCTTTTGTTGATATGTAAAGCTAGGTGGTATGTATTTAGCAACAATGTAATTAGCATAGTCTGGATACCAAGGAGTATTACGAGAAGCATTTATCACAGCTAATTGTTCATCAGGGAAATCATCATTAATAGGAAGTGGGTCATCAAGAACATTTTCCATTCTAGACAAATTATCTGCTATGGGATTCTCCGCTCCCTTTCTATCAATAATATGCAAGTCAAATTCTTGTAGCAAAAGAACCCACCTAATAAGTCTCGGCTTAGCATCTTTCTTTTCCATAAGGTATTTAATAGCAGCATGATCAGTGTGAATAGTAACTTTGGTATCAACAATATAAGATCTAAATTTATCACATGCAAACACAACTGCTAAAAATTCTTTCTCAGTAGTAGCATAATTTCTTTGAGCACTGTCGAGAGTTTTACTAGCATAATGGATAACATTTAATTTCTTATCAACTATTTGTCCTAGGACAGCACCAATAGCATAATCACTAGCATCACACATAATTTCAAAGGGTAGGTTCCAATCAGGTGGTTGAACAATAGGTGCAGAAATTAAAGCTTTCTTAAGTATTTCAAAGGCTTCTACACAATCATCATCAAAAACAAATGGAACATCTTTTTGCAAGATATTGGTAAGAAGTCTAGAAATTTTAGAGAAGTCTTTTATAAACCTTCTATAGAAACCAGCATGACCAAGGAAACTTCTTATACCTTTGATATCTTTAGGACATGGCATTTTCTCAATAGCATCAACTTTAGCTTTATGAACTTCAATACCTCTTTCAGAAATTTTATGCCCAAGGACTATACCTTCATTAACCATAAAGTGGCACTTCTCCCAATTCAAGACAAGATTAGTTTCTTCACATCTCTGCAAAACTCGATCAAGGTTGCTTAAGCAATCATCAAAGGAAGTTTCGTAAATGGAGAAATCATCCATGAAAACCTCAACAATCTTTTCACAAAAGTCAAAGAATATAGCAGTCATACATCTTTGAAAGGTAGCAGGTGCATTACATAAACCAAAAGGCATACGACGATAAGCATAAGTTCCAAAAGGACAAGTAAAGGTGGTTTTCTCTTGATCTTCAGGTGATACAGGTATTTGAGAGAAACCAGAATAACCATCTAGGAAACAAAAGTGTGTATGCTTAGACAATCTTTCTAACATTTGATCAATAAAAGGCAAGGGGTAATGATCTTTTCTAGTAGCTTTATTTAATTTCCTAAAATCAATTACCATTCTATAACCAGTTACAATTCTTTGTGGGATAAGTTCATTTTTATCGTTAGGAACAACGGTAATACCTCCTTTCTTAGGAACACAATGAACAGGACTTACCCATCTACTATCAGCTATGGGATAAATTATACCTGCTTCCAGAAGCTTTAATATTTCAGTTCTTACCACATCTTTCATTCTAGGATTCAACCTTCTTTGATGATCAACTATGGGTTTAGCATCTGGCTCCATATGAATTTTATGCTGACATAAAGTGGGACTAATGCCCTTAAGATCATCAAGAGTATATCGAATAGCAGCACGGTGCTTCCTCAGTGTTTTAAGTAACCTCTTTTCTTCATGCTCTGAAAGGTTAGCACTAATAATAACAGGATATATCTTCTTTTCATCAAGATAAGCATATTTAAGAGTATCAGGTAATTGCTTCAATTCAAACACAGGATCACCCTTGGGTGGAGGTGGATCACCCAAGGTTTCAACAGGCAAATTATGTTTCAGGATAGGTGCTTGTTTAAAGAATAATTCATCTATTTCATTTCTTTCATTAATATTCATGTCATTCTCATGCTCAAGCAAATATTGTTCTAATGGATCAGTAGGAGGCACAACAATAGAGGCAAGACCAATAGTTTCATCTTTACTAGGCAATTCTTTATCATGAGGTTGTCTACGAAACTTAGAGAAATTAAACTCATGAGACATCTCACCAAAATTAACACTAAAAATTTCTTTAGTGCAATCAATCTTAGCATTAACAATATTCAAGAAGGGTCTACCAAATATAATGGGACAAAAATCATCTTGTGGTGATCCAAGAACAAGAAAATCAGTAGGGTATTTGATCTTACCACACAAGACTTCAACATCTCTAACAATCCCAAGTGGTGAAATAGTGTCTCTATTTGCAAGCTTAATAGTAACATCAATTTCTTCAATCTCAACAGGTGCAATATCATTCACGACTTCTTGATAGAGAGTAAACGGAATAGCACTCACACTAGCACCAATATCACATAAACCATGATAGCAATGATCTCCGATTTTAACAGAAATAACAGGCATGCCAACTACAGGTTTGTTTTTATCTTTAGGGTCTGGCTTAGCAATTCTAGTTGCTTCATCACTGAAATATATGACATGCCCATCAATATTATCAACCAAAAGATCTTTAACCATTGCAACACTAGGTTCAACTTTAATTTGTTCAGAAGGTCTAGGTGCCCTAATATTACTCTTATTAACCATAGTTGAAGCTTTAGCATGTTCCTTAATCCTAACGGGGAAAGGAGGTTTCTCAATATAAGTAGTAGGCACAACTGGATCAACATGGTAAATAATTATTTCTTCTTTAACACCAACAGGTTCTTCTTTCAATTCAATAGGTGGATGATATTTAAACCATTTCTCCTTAGGGAGATCAACATGAGCAGCAAAAGATTCACAAAAGGTAGCTACTATCTCAGAGTCAAGTCCATATTTAGTACTAAACTTACGAAAAGCATCAGTTTCCATAAAAGATTTAACACAATCAAACTCAAGACTTGTACCTGACTCATTACCTTTGTCGATTTCCCAATCTTGATAATTGCGTTTAATTCTTTCAAGAAGATCCCATCTGGATTCAATAGTTTTCTTCATAAAGGAACCAACAGAAGAAGTATCGAGCATGGATTGATCGTTATGTGAAAGCCGAGCATAAAAGTTTTGAAGAATTATTTCTCTTGAGAGCTCATGATTGGGGCATGTGTGCAGCATATACTTAAGCCTCCCCCAAGCTTGAGCGATACTTTCTCCTTCACGAGGCCAAAAATTATATATATAATTCCGATCACGATGAACCAAATGCGTAGGATAAAATTTCTGGTGGAATTCCAGCTTCAACCGGTTCCAGTCCCATGTTTCAGTATCATCACATAGCCTATACCATGTCAATGCCTTTCCCTCCAAAGATAAAGGGAATACTTTCTTCTTAACTCCATCTCCGGATAAACCTGCAAGCTTAAACAATCCACAAATTTCATCCACATATATCAAGTGCATATCAGGATGTACCGTTCCATCTCCTGCATAAGGATTAACTAGCAGTTTCTCTATCATACCCGAAGGAATTTCAAAATAAATATTTTCAGTAGGTTCAATAGGTTGAGGGGTAACTCTTATTGCTTCCGGTCGAGGTGAAGATACACCAAACAAGCCCCTCAAAGGATTACTTTCCATTGTGACAAGTGACAATAAATTTCAGCACGTAATATAAATGTTTCCTTACCAAATTCCACTCACCAAAGGCGCTTCACTCCCCGGCAACGGCGCCAGAAAAGAGTCTTGATGACCCACAAGTATAGGGGATCAATCGTAGTCCTTTCGATAAGTAAGAGTGTTGAACCCAACCAGGAGCAGAAGGAAATGACAAGCGGTTTTCAGCAAGGTATTCTCTGCAAGTACTGAAAGTAGCGGTAACAGATAGTTTTGATAGCAAGATAATTCGTAACAAGTAACAAGTAGTAACGATAAAAAAAGTGCAGCAAGGTGGCCCAATCCCTTTTGTAGCAAAGGACAAGCCGAAACGAACTCGTATAATAAGCAAAGCGTTCTCGAGGACACATGGGAATTTCATCTAGTCACTTTCATCATGTTTATTTGATTCGCGTTCGCTACTTTGATAATTTGATATGTGGGTGGACCGGTGCTTGGGTGCTGTTCTTACTTGAACAAGCCTCCCACTTATGATTACCCCCTCTTGCAAGCATCCGCAACTACGAAAGAAGAATTAAGATAACTCTAACCATGGCATGAAACATATGGATCCAAATCAGCCCCTTACGGAATAGCGCATAAACTAGGGTTTAAGCTTCTGTCACTCTAGCAACCCATCATCTAATTACTACTCCACAATGCCTTCCTTTAGGCCCAAAGATTGTGAAGTGTCATGTAGTCGATGTTCAAACGACACCACTTAAGGAAGCAACAACATACATATCATCAAAATATTGAACGAATACCAAATTCAGATGATTACTTATGACAAGACTTCTCCCATGTCCTCAAGAACAAAAGTAACTACTCACAAATCATATTCATGTTCAAGATCAGAGGGGTATTCAATAGCATTAAGGATCTGAACATATAATCTTCCACCAAATAAACCAACTAGCATCAACTACAAGATGTAATCAACACTACTTGCAACCCATAGGTACCAATCTGAGGTTTTGAGACAAAGATTGAATACAAGAGATGAACTAGGGTTTGAGATGAGATGGTGCTGGTGAAGATGTTGATGAAGATTCGTCCTCCCACGATGAGAGGATCATTGGTGATGTCGATGGCTTTGATTTCCCCCTCCCGGAGGGAAGTATCCCCGGCGGAATCGCTCCGCCGGAGAGCAAAATAGCTCCTGCCCATGTCCTGCCTCGAGATGGCGGAGCTTCGTCCCGAAAGTAATCTCTTGATTTTTTCTAGGGAAAATGGCTTCATATAGTAGAAGGAGGGGGCCAGAGGCCAGCTGTGGGCCCCACAAGGCATCAGGGCGCGCCCTGTTGCCTTGTGGGCAACTGGTGGGTCCCCTCTGGTATTTCTTTTCTCCAGTATTTTTTATATATTCAATAAAAAATCTCAGTGAAATTTCAGGTCAATTGGAGCTCTGTAGAATAGGTATCTCTGATGTGGCTATTTCAGGTCCAGAATTCCAGCTGCCGGCATTCTCCCTCTTCATGTAAATCTTGCAAATTAAGAGAGAAAAGGCATAAGAATTGTACTATAAAGTGAAATAATGATCAAAAACATAATGAATAACAGTAGGAAATCATGATGCAAATTGGACGTATCACTCCACCCATCGACCGCTATCCAGCATGCATCTAGGGTATTAAGTTAATAAAAACATATTAACGCCTTAAGCAAGATGACATGATGTAGACAAAGTAAACTCAACTAATATGAATAAACCCCATCGTTTTACCCTTAATGGAAACAATACAAATACGTGTCTTGTCCCTTTCTGTCACTGGGATATAGAGCACCGCAAGATTGAACCCATTACAAAGCACCTCTCCCGCTGAAGATAAATCAATCTAGTTGGCCAAACCAAACGGATAGATCGGAGAGAAATACAAAGCTATAACAATCACGCATAATAAAGTTCAGAAAAGACCCAATTACTTCTCATGAATATTCGGATCATAAACCCACAATTCATCAGATCCCAACAAACACACCGCAAAAGAAGATTACATCGAATAGAACTCCAAGAAGATCGAGGAGAACAATGTATTGAAGATCAAAGAGAGAGAAGAAGCCATCTAGCTACTAGCTATGGACCCGTAGGTCTGTGGTGAACTACTCACACATCATTGGTAGGGTAGCAAAGTTGATGTAGAAGCCCTCCGTGATCGATTCCCCCTCCGGTAGAGTACCGGAAAAGGCCTCCAGATGGGATCACAAAAGAACAGAAGCTTGCAGCGGCGGAAAAGTTATTTTGGGTGGCTCTCTATTGGTTTCCCAATATTTCAGAATTTATAGAAGTGGAATTAGGTCAGACGGAGCCACGTGGGGCCCACAAGGTAACAGGGCGCCTGTTGCCTTGTCGTCTCCTCGTTTTCCTTCCGGTCTCCTCCCGACGCTTCTAGGGTCTCTTATGTCCAGAAAAAAATCGTTAAAAAGTTTCGAAGTGTTTGGACTCCGTTTGGTACTGATTTTCTGGAAAACCAAAAACAAGCAGAAAACAACAACTGGCACTAGGCACTGGGTTAATAGGTTAGTTCCCAAAAATGATATAAAATAGCATATAATTGCATATAAAACATCCAAGATTGATACTATATATAATAGAATGGAACATTAAAAAATTATAGATACGTTGGAGACGTATCAGCATCCCAAAGCTTAATGCCTGCTCGTCCTCGAGTAGGTAAATGATAAAAACAGAATTTTTGATGTGGAATGCTACCTAACATGTTTATCATGTAATCTCTTTACGGTATAAATATTTGAGAAACGATGAATTAACAACATCAACATAATAATATCCGTGAATATAAGAAGCATAATCATTAAACTTTCAAAATATATGATCCTTAACGAATATTATTCCCCACTCATTTCATCAAGTTAGCATGGCATGACTCCGCCTTCACTGCATAAATATAAATCATGAGCACCCCAGTGTTAAACCAGGCAATTGGGTCGTACTTCTAACGCGCTTCAGCATTTTTAACTTCACGCAATACATGAGCGTGAACCGTGGACATAGCACTATAGGTGGAATATAATGCGGTGATAGGGATTAATAGGAGAAGTCAAAAAGGAAGAAAGTCTTGCATCAACTAGGCTGATTAACGAACTATGGAGATGTCCATCAATCAATCAATGCGAGGAGTAGTGATTGCCATGCAACGGATGCACTAAGAGCTATAAGTATATGAAAGCTCAACTGAAACTAAGTGGGTGTGCATCCAACTTGCTTGCTCATGAACACCTCGGGCATTTGAGGAAGCCCGTCATCGGAATATACAAGCCAAGTTCTATAACGCAAAATTCCCACTAGTATATGAAAGTGACAAAATAGAAGACTCTCTATATGAAGAACATGGTGCTACTCTGAAGCACAAGTGTGGAAAAGGATAGTAACATTGCCCCTTCCCTCTTTTCACTCATTTTTTTGTTGGGCTCTTTTTGGCCTTTTTTTTGCCCGGAGTCTCATCCCGACTTGTGGAGTAATCATAGTCTCCATCATCCTTTCCTCACTGGGACAATGCTCTAATAATGATGATCATCACACTTTTATTTACTTACAACTCGATATTACAACTCGATAGAAACTATATAGAATGACCCTATATGAATGCCTCTGGCAGTGTACCGGGATGTGCAATGATCTAGCGTAACATGTATAAAAATGATGAACGGTGGTTGAGCCACAAATACTATGTAAGCTATATGATCATGCAAAGCAATATGACAATGAACACAAGTCATATGGCGGAACGGTGGAAGTTGCATGGCAATATATCTCGGAATGGGTATGGAAATGCCATATTAGGTAGGTATGGTGGCTGTTTTGAGGAAGATATAAGGAGGCTTATGTGTGATAGAGCGTATCATATCACGGGGTTTGGATGCACCAGCGAAGTTTGCACCAACTCTCGAGGTGAGATCGGGCAATGCACGGTACCGAAGAGGCTAGCAAATTGCGGAAGGGTGAGAGTGCGTATAATCCATGGACTCACATTACTCATAAAGAAATCACATACTTATTGCAAAGCCTATTAGCCCTTGAAGCAAAGTACTACTAGCATGCCCCTAGGGAGGAGGTTGGTAGGAGTTAACCATCGCACACCCTCAATTATAACAGCACTCAAGGATTTCATTTCAGAAATAAGAATGCTCGGACCTCCCCACCATGCCATGACCAACACTTAGATGAGAAGTTAATAACAAACTTTAATACCGATATTTCTACTAAGCAATGATCATGAACCAACATCCTTTCATATTACGACATCAACATCATTAAACCATACGTTTCATATTTAGTGATCTACATGAAAGTTTTTATTATATCCTTCTTGAATACCTATCCTTTATGGACTAGTCTTATAACCCGTGCAAATTGCCATTACTATTTATTAGACTCTCAAAAATATTTAAGTGAAGCATGAGAGTGCAACTATTTTTTAAAATATAACCACCACCGTGCTCTAAAAGATATAAGTGGAGCACTAGAGCAACTGCCTAGCTCAAAAGATATAAGTGAAGCACATAGAGTATTCTAACAAATAACGAATAAATGCGTGTCCCTCTCAAAAGGTGCGTCCAGCAAAAGATGATTGTGGCAAACTTAAAAAACTAAGAAAAGAAAAGAAAACTATGGCACAAGACGCTCCAAGTAAAACTCATATCATGTGATGAATAAAAATATAGCTCCAAGTTACCGATAGATTGTAGATGAAAGAGGGGATGCCATCCGGGGCATCCCCAAGTTTAGACGCTTGGGTCATCCTTGAATATTACCTTGGGGTGCCTCGGGCATCCCCAAGCTTAGGGTCTTGCCGCTCCTTATTCCTTCATCCATCGTGATCTCACCCAAAACTTGAAAACTTCAGCACACAAAACTCAACAGAAACTTTGTGAGATCCGTTAGTAAATAAATCAATCATCCACTTTAGGTACTGTTATAAACTCATTCATAATTTTTCTTGCATAATACCTACTGTATTCTAACTCTTCCATGACCTATACCCCGATATAATCCATAGTTTCGTTGAAACAAGCATACTATGCAATAAAAACAGAACAGTATGTAATGACAGAATATTATCTATACTTCTGTAACTGCAAAAATTCTGAAACATTAGGACAATGTCAAAAGTTTGTATCCCAATACTGTGTAAAAATTTCAGATTTTTCTGAAATTCTAGTACAGAACTAAAAATCAAATACTGGGCGCAAAACTTTTTGTTTTCAAACAGCATCAATTATACTATCATCCAAATCATCCCAAAGGCATTATTAGGCACAAACACTAATTAAAACATAAAAACACAATCATAACAGTAGCTAAAATTGTGTAAACACACAAAACAGAAAATAAAAGAAAAAATTTAAGATAACTTTTGGGTTGCCTCCCAACATGCTCTTTCTTTATAGCCATTAAGATAGGCTTGAGATTTCAATGATGCTCATATGAAAGATAATAATTGAAACACAAAGACATCATTATAAAACATGTGACAAACACATTTAAGTCTAACATACTTCCTATGCATAGGCATTTTATAGGAAAACAAATTATCAAGACAAGCAATATCTAGCATATGCAAATAGGAAGAATGAAGCATTAATAATTTCAGCACAAAGAGAGGTAATTTATTGACATGAAAGTTTCTACAACCATATTTTCCTCTCTCATAATAATTACATGTAGGATGATAACCAAATTCAACAATATAACTATCGTATAAAATACTATCTTCATGATCCACATGCATAAAAGTTTAATAATCTTCCAAGATAATGGGATTAACATCAACTAAAGTCATGACCTCTCCAAACCCACTTTTATCAAATATTTCATAAGATTGAGCACTCTCCAAATATCTGGTATTCTTTTTACCTGAAGTTGACACTCTTCCAAACCCACTTTCAGTATTATTGCAAACATCATTATCAATGACATATTCATCATGAGGCTTAAATAAATGTTCAAGATCATAAGAAGCATTATCACCCCAATCATGATCATTACAATAAGTAGTGGACATGACAAAATTATCATCCCCAAGCTTGTAGCTTTGCATATCACTAGCATAATTGACATTAATAGAATTTATAATAACATCATTGCAATCATGCTTTTCATTCAAGGAGCTATCATGAATCACTTTATAAATTTCTTCTTTTAACACTTCATCACAATTTTTAGATTCATGATATTCAAGCAAAACTTCATAAAGATAATCAAGTGCACTCAACTCACTAGCAATTGGTTCATCATTATTGGATTGTTTGAAAAGATTAGCAAGTGGATGAGGATCCATATGTCTATATTTTTATTTTCATTGAGTCACATTATTGCAAGCAAGCAAATGAGCCAACAGAAATATTTTTGTGTTTTTGTATTTCTTATGAGAAGTGGGGTAGATAAAAACGAGAGGCAAAGGCAAATAAAAAGGCAAATAAAAAGTAGAGCAAGTAGATGATAGTTTGAGTGAAGGTACTTGATAGGTTTTGATGATGTCTCCCTGGCAACGACGCCAGCTAGCCAGCCAAGCTGGACACATGCGCGCACGCACCGTGCCCTTCTCTCTCACTGACGTGTGGGACCCACCCACGTCGTCCCTAACCTCCCGCAACCGCCCGCACCCACGTTCTGGCGGACGACCGAGCATGCACGCGCCCACGTCCGGGCACCCACGCGCTCCCCGTGCACGCCAGCCCCTGTGAGTGTGTCGTATAAGACCCCCTCGCCGCGCGCTGCAAAAGCCCCAATGTCACACTGCCAACCGCCGTCAGGCTGCCCCGCAACGGACCCCCGTCGTCCGCCACTAACCTAGCCATCAACGACTTAATTCCGACGAGGCCAGAGACCCTCCCAACCAGTCGCTGCCACCACAAGCACCAACGCATGCCGGCGAAGCCCATGGACATCTCTTCTTCGTCCAAAGCCTCCTGGAGCGTCCACTTCATCGACGGGCGAGCCCGACCGCCGTCGCGAGCTCAACTCCGGCAACCACCGTAAGCTCTTAACCCCCTCACCTTGTCCCCCATATTCGTGATGATCGCACACACCTCCTGACCTCCTTGTTTTGTCCATAAGCACACCAAATCGATGCCTGCTTCATTACCCAAGAGCTTCGCCATGATGTCCAACTCCGGCAACCTCCCCGTCGTCATCTCTGTCGTCCCCGAGGGCAACCGAGGCCACCATCAGCTCCACCGCATCGAGCCACGTCCGTTCGTGGTCTCCATCGTCGACAGCGTCCATCGGAGCATCGGATCCGATGACTCCCGAGCCACGCGCCATCATCCTCACATTTTCCAGCAGGATTCCGGTGACATAGGTCTGGTGAGCCCCCTAGTTCTAATCTCCACCGCCCATTCCAGATCTGATGCACCACATTAGTCCTCTTAACCGAATCGATATGAGCCAATCAGAGCACGCCACATCACCAACATTATCCACAACCTTATCCCGAAGAAAATCAGTAAATTTAATTAAAATGGCAGTTTAACAAAAAAAACCCTAGATATTAGAAACATCATAACTTTCATTCTGTTAATCCAAATTGAGTGATTCTTTTGCAAAATGATCCTTATGAAATGTACTTTCACTTAGATTTGAATAGTGTAAAAGTTAATTTCAAACAGAATGAATTTGAATTTAAATTGGGTTTAACTTTCAATTTATAAATCCAAATTAATTGGTTCTTTTTGCAAAATAAAACTTGTGAATTGTAGTTTCAACTTAGCTCACTGTAGTTCAATTGTAAATAATTTAAAATTTGACTTTAAATATAGTTTAACAATAGATATAATTCAAATAGTATTTAAACTTGATTTAATTGTGAGTGAAAAATAAAAGGTTTAATTGAAATAATCACTTTACAATTGGTTCAGAAATTAAATATGAACTTAGTAAATATTTTGGATTATTATTTGACTTTACAAAATTAAATTAATTTGAATTAATTCAAACTTAGTTTGGTTATAACTTTTAAACCATAGGTTCAATTTAAACAGAACCTTTTGCGTCATAATTTAGTAATTTAGAATAAACCTACTAATAATTTTTGGAGTTAATGATTGAATTTAGGGAATTAAACTTAATTTGAAAACTATTTGCACTTAGTAAATGACTTTGGATTTAAAGTTGACTTAGGTTCAAACTTGAATAAGGTTTAAATGATAACCTTAGTAAGGGATTTTGGCTTGAATTTAATTTAAACTTGAATTTAAATAAATAAACTTTAGTAATTATATTGGATTTGTATTTGAGTTTAGGGGAAATAATAAAAGTAATCTGAATTTAGTTTGAACCTAAAGGAAACTTGAAGGACATTTAATTAAACCAAACTAAATGAACTGGTTTACTCATGAATTTATGAATCAACCCTAAATCAATTATGAGTTATTTTGGACTTGAAACCTGGACAGCTTGTGTGTATTCAAACTCATGAAAGGTCAACAAGTTTGGATTGACATTCAAACTTATACATGAACTTGGTTTGTCATTCGTTCATAGACCATGACTCCAGTTGTAAGACTCCTTTTGATGAGTCTGGCAACCACTACTTGGCATCACATACTCCTTATGTGGTGAACCCTTATAATTTGAAAGTTGCATGTGAACCCTTATGTCACATGTATTCCAATTAACAGCCACCATGTTGTTTACCAAACTCTTATGAGTTGACACATGACACATGATCTCATAGCAAAATGACACTGACACCATGCACAACACTTGTTGTATGTTTGATTGCAATGTATGGTTGTTTATGATTGCTCTTTACTTACATTAGATTGCACGAAGAGTGAAGAGTAATGTGATCAAGATTGTGAGATTGAAGAAATCGTCAATACCAGGCAAGTGGGACCTTTGATCATAACCTATATTTTCATGCATTGTAGTTTTCCAAATAGGAAATCCCTGTAGGATTTTACTTTATGCTTGATAGAACCCAGTAGAAGAAATTTAGGCCCATTTTACCCTGACCTTGTAACCAACGTGTAGTTGCTTAGCTGCTATTGCGTGGATTGGGATCAACATTCGAAAAGGTTACTTTATGGATGACTACTTAATAAAACAACTTAATTAATGAATCGATCTGGGTGGACTGACATTGGTTGGGTCATCGGAGTGCAGATTTTGGTTGGGAATGCCACCCAGGTATCAAAGGGATTGTACGAGTTCAAAGTTGAGTAGCTTCCATGTGTAACCGTGAGTCAATATGGGCTCTGTCTTGACCAAGTAAGTTGTGGGAACCCCCTCCGACATGACCGGCAGCTGTAGATATTGCATGTAGGACCGAACTGAATCTGCCAGTGGGCGTGGGCCTACTACTTCCCAAAAGTCTCATCTTGATCTACCTAGCTACTTCACAAGTGAAGTTTAGTAGCAGGAGGGTGTGATCGGGAATCATGGGTAAAGTACACAAACCTCTGCAGAGTGTATAAAACTGATCATGATTAGTCATGTCCTCAGTTACGGACAACTTTTGAGCAACTCATCTGAGAATTGTCAGCTTGATCTCATCACCTCTTCTTAATAAAAATTTGATGGGTTGAACCAATTGAATATTGACGAACCCAGGTGCATGGTGTGAGATCAGGGGAATTACCTTGGGGATCGGTCTAGGGCAGTTGTGTGAGACAGTTTTGTCCAGGGTTGCTGTGTGAGACAGTGGCCCATTATATATATGCTTATGGATGGCTGTGTGAGACAGTTTGTCCAGGACTAATGTGTGAGATGGTATGTCCAACTATTAGAGTAGACCACTTACAAAAGTAGGAAAAAACTATTATGCGCAAAAAGGGAAATCAGCCTTCCACCAAAATGCATGTTTATTTCTGTAAAGCTAATCCTGGTGAAGCTTGCCAATACATTCAATGTATTGACCCTTGTGGTTGCAACGTATCATGTTGCAGGATTACCATCTTGAAAGAAAGGTACGAAGTAGGGTTACGACGCTATACTCAACTCTTGTTATTGGTGGATGGACGCCACAAGACTAGAATATTATTTTCGCTGCATGATTGTATTGTAAGCTAGCCTATGACCTAAGCAGGTGTGTAATGTAAAGCACCGGATCTATGATGTAATACTATATATGACATGTGATGCATTCTTGGTATTTCGTCCTTGATACGTCTCCAACGTATCTATAATTTTTGATTGTTCCATGCTATTATAGTATCAATCTTGGATGTTTTATATGCAATTATATGCTATTTTATATCATTTTTGGGAACTAACCTATTAACCCAGTGCCTAGTGCCTGTTGTTGTTTTCTGCTTTTTTTTTGGTTTTCCAGAAAATCAGTACCAAACGGAGTCCAAACGCTATGAAACTTTTTGACGATTTCTTTCTGGACATAAGAGACCCTAGAAGCTTCAGGAGGAGACCCGAAGGCAAACAAGGAGATGGCAAGGCAACAGGGCGCGCCCTGGGGGGGTAGGCACGCCCTGTTACCTTGTGGGCCCCATGTGGCTCCGTTTGACCTAATTCCACTTCTATAAATTCTTGAATGTTGGGAAACCAACAGAGAGCCACCCAAAATAACCTTTCCGCCGTCGCAAGCTTCTGTTCTTTCACGATCCCATCTAGAGGCCTTTTCCGGTACTCTGCCAGAGGAGGAATCGATCACGGAGGGCTTCTACATCAACCTTGCCGCCCTACCGATAATGCGTGAGTAGTTCACCACAAACCTACGGGTCCATAGCTAGTATCTAGATGGCTTCTTCTCTCTCTTTGATCTTCAATACAATGTTCTCCTCGATCTTCTTGGAGTTCTATTCGATATAATCTTCTTTTGCGGTGTGTTTGTTGGGATCCGATGAATTGTGGGTTTATGATCTGAATATTCATGAGAAGTAATTGAGTCTTTTCTGAACTTTATTATGCATGATTGTTATAGCTTTGTATTTCTCTCCGATCTATCTGTTTGGTTTGGCCAACTAGATTGATTTATCTTCAACGGGAGAGGTGCTTTGTAATGGGCTCAATCTTGCGGTGCTCTATATCCCAGTGATAGAAAGGGACAAGACATGTATTTGTATTGTTCCCATTAAGAGTAAAACGATGGCGTTTATTCATATTAGTTGAGTTTACTTTGTCTACATCATGTCATCTTGCTTAAGGCGTTACTCTGTTTTTATTAACTTAATACCCTAGATGCATGCTGGATAGCGGACGATGGGTGGAGTAATAGTAGTAGATGCAGGCAGGAGTCGGTCTACTTGTATCGGACATGATGCCTATATACATGATCATTGCGTTGAATATTGTCATAACTATGCGCTTTTCTATCAATTGCCCAACAGTAATTTGTCTACCCACCGCATGCTATGTGTTCGAGAGAGAAGCCTCTAGTAAAAACTATGGCCCCCGGGTCTACTTTAAATATAAAAAGAAAACTAAAATATAATTGCTGCAATTTAGTTACTTTTATTTTGTTTTGCAATTTATCTATCTACCACTACAAGATTTAATCCTTGCAAGTAACGAGTTCAAGGGGAGTGACTACCCTCTTGCCCGCGTTGGGTGCAAGTATTTCTTTTGTGTGTGCAGGTGCTATTCACGAGGCTTTGCATGATTCTCCTACTGGTTCGATAACCTTGGTTCTCACCGAGGGAAATACTTATCTCTACTGTACTGCATCTCCTCTCCTCTTCGGAGAAAATCCCAACACAGCTCACAAGTAGCAGGAAGAATTTCTGGCGCCGTTGCCGGGGAGACATCATCAGAACCTATCAAGGACCTTCACACAAACTATCATTTACTTTTTCCACTTTTTATTTGCCTTTTTATTTGCCTTCGCCTCTCGTTTTCATCTCCCCCACTTCTCATAAAAAAAATAAAAAACACAAAAATATTTCTGTTTGCTTGCTTTGTCGCTATGTCTCAGGAAAACACCAAATGTGACTTTTCAAATACTAATAATATTGATTTTATTAGTACTCCTATTGCTCCTCCCGCCACTAGTGCGGAGTCATATGATATTAATGCTGCTTTGCTAAATCTTGTTATGAAAGAACAATTTTCTGGAACTCCTAATGTGGATGCTGCTACCCATATTAATACTTTCGTTAAATTATGTGATATGCAAAAGAAAAAAGATGATGATAATGATATTATTAAGTTGAAATTATTTCCATTCTCACTAAGAGATCGTGCTAAAACTTGGTTTTCATCCTTGCCTCGCAATAGTATTGATTCATTGGGTAAGTGTAAGGATGCCTTTATTGCCAAGTATTTTCCTCCTGCTAAGATTATTTCTCTAAGAAATCAAATAATGAATTTTAAGCAACTTGAGCAAGAACATGTTGCACAAGCTTGGGAGAGAATGAAATTAATGATAAGAAATTGTCCCACTCATGGTTTAAGCTTATGGATGATTATACAAAATTTCTATGTGGGACTAATTTTTGTTTCTAGAAATCTTCTAGATTCTGCTTCAGGTTGTACTTTTATGGAAATTACATTGGGAGAAGCTACAAAACTCCTTGATAATATTATGACAAATTATTCTCAATGGCATATCGAAAGAACTCCAACTGGTAAGAAGGTCAACTATGTCGAAGAAGTCTCTACTTTGGGTGATAAAAATGGATGCTATTATGAAAATGCTTGCTAGTAAAAATGCTCATGTTGATCCTAATGATGTTCCATTGTCCACTTTGATTGAGCAAAATAATGATGCTATTGATGTGAATTTTGTCTCTAGAAACAATTTCAACAATAATGCTTATAGAGGAAATTTTAATCCTAGACAGTTTCCCAAAAATTCCTCTAATAATTATGGTAATTCATATAATAATAATAGGATACCTACTGATCTTGAGAACAATATTAAAGGATTTATTAGCTCTCAAAAGATTTTTAATGCTATGGTAGAAGAAAAATTGAATAAAGTTGATAAATGTCTAGGAACATGGATATGATTGCTCATGATGTGGAAACTCTTAAAATTAAAATTTTGCCACCCAAGCATGATATTAATGTGTCTATTAAATCTATCTATGTCTCCATTAATTAAAGTAAAGAGAGAACCGCTAGGTTGAGAGCTAAGCGAGAATTTCTTAGAAAAAGCTATTCCACCCGGTTTTTATCGCAATCATGATGAATATATTAAAATGATTGGTGTCTCACCTATTGAATCTTTATTTAGTAACATAAAACTTGATGAAAAGGGACTGGAGACGAGTCAACTTTAGCTAAAAGGCGTCCCAATTGTTCGGAGGGTGATGATCTTAATGATAAAAATGATAAAAGTGGGTTTGGAGAGGTCAAGACTTTAAATAGTGATGTGCCCACTACTTTCGATTACAAGGACTTTAATTATGATAGTTGCTCTTTAATTGAATGTATTTCTTTGTTGCAATCCATGATAAATTCACCCAATGCTTATGAACAAAATAAAGCTTTTACTAAACATATTGTAGAAGCTATGAGAAAATCTCCTGAAGAAAAGCTAGAGTTGGAGGTTTCAATACGTAGAAAATTGCATGATGAATGGGAACTTACTATTAAAGTAAAGATTAAAGATTATGAATGTAATGCTTTATGTGATTTAGGTGCTAGCGTTTCCACTATACCCAAATCTTTATGTGATGTGCTAGGCCTCACCGATATGGATGAATGTTCCCTTAACTTGCACTTAGCGGATTCAACAATTAAGAAACCTTTGGGTAGAATAAATGATGTGCTTATTCTTGCTAATAGAAATTATGTACCCGTTGATTTCATTGTGCTTGATATTGATTGCAATCCTTCTTGTCCTATAATACTTGGTAGGCCTTTCCTATGAACCTGTGAGAACCCAGAAATAATTTCCAGACCCTCCTGTGTATAACTTGTCAATCCAGGATCAACTTGACAACACAGCGAAATGGTATCATTGCAGAACATTTAAAACAAGTATAAGTTTAATAACTCTTGCCACATGGCATACATAGTGAAATGTCTCATGACATTTATTACATTCAGAAACACAGCGGAAAAATAAAATACGTAGTGACTCCAACTCAGCCACAGGCAGTCGATGTAGTCCACGTGACCTCACTCCTCAGGATTGTCATAATAATCGCAGTCGGCACCCTCGTATTCATAGATCTCTATTGTTCAACAAAAGTATTGCCATGAGTACATTACGTACTCAACATGCCTCCCTCGGGGAAGGACCTAATAGCTACATGTGGCTTCAAAGGAAGGCTGTATGGCTCGTTTGCGTAAAAGCTAATTTTGTTTGACAAATAAAGCAGTTGGATAAAAGCAGTTTTAGATGAAAACATGTTTTATCTCCAGAATAACTTTCAACAATGTGAGGATCCTCGATCAACTCACGCTCTTCATAGGTTCCAAGAATAGGGGCAAAGAGGGAATAAGCAAGACATGTCCTGTATGTCAAGAAAAATTCATGTGTCGTCCATGACCGTGGACACGGCTATTCGAATAGTTTTACACTCTGCAGAGGTTGTACACTTTACCCACACGACACAATCCCGACTTGTTGCCACCAGTGGCCGCTGGCGTAGTACACCGTTTGGTATACCGGCAGGGAGATTGTGACGAGGTCTTTCATTAGACCACACTTACTGTGCCAAGCCCACTAGGTTTCAACACGGAAGTAACCGCAGCTCACAGTCCGGGCCCCCCTTTTGTGCCGAGGATACTCTTCGCAAGGCAGCTATCCATCTGCGGTACGGCGATGACGACAATAAGGGTGAACTAACTAATCAACCAAGCCAGTGCCCATATAGCATGTGGCTGTACTGTTATCACAATCTTCAAATTCAAGACTTATTAGGCCTCATGCGGCACGGACGACTGATTCCCCCCTTCAACTTGTGAAGGGCAGCCAATCGCTCCTTCAATCCTTGATTCAGCTGTCGCCCGCGCCAGTATTTAGATGGTAAGTTTCACCCAGAGTAGAAGAGGATAGAGAAGGTCAACAAGGCCAACCGGCCTAGCTCAGCGATAAGTTTCAACTGTCAATGACTCAGAGGTCATTCAACAAGGCACCTATAGGGTGATAAGCATGGCTAAGCATTTCTACTCTACCAGAATACTACATACTTCTACTCAGGTGTCAAGTAATTAGGCGACAAGCGGATCAAGGTAATGTGTCAATTGACATGCTAGCTACGAGATTAAAAGCATGCATATAGCAACCATAAAACTCAATGCAAATTTTGTAAACCATAGGATAAGTATGATCAAAGAAGGAGGCATGCCTTCGTTGTCGAGTTCCCCGTTTCCTTCTTCCTCGTAGTGCTCCTCTCCCGTACCGTCACCTCCTACTCGTAGTAACGGCGAAGCAATAATAAATACACAAGCAATAAAATTGAAATAACATCCAAAAGAAATAAACAATATAGAAAGGATTGGTAAAAAGATCTGGATGGATATGGAGATTTCAAAGGAGGTAGCACGATTGAGGATGAGTAGAGGGGATTCAACGGATTGGTTGGGTTTAGGTCTATCATGACTAAACAAAACTTGGCCATCATGACTGGCGTTCTAAATCGTAATATGCTAACTAAACTTTAATAGTGCCCATTATATTTACTTCGGCTAACTAAAAAGAGAAAAACAATAATAATGAATGACATGACATGAACACAAAATAATAAACTATCCTATGCATTTGAACGACATGGCTCATCATGGCATGAGAAATAAAATATTTAACCACAAATAAATATTTAGATAAACATCTAAGTATTTATAATGGTTAAAACATCAACTATTGCATTTGACAACAAGCATCGTAAATGCCAACCAAGCTATCCCACTTCATAATTAAACTAGATAAACTACATGACATCGAACGACAACATGATCCTAAAATAGTACCAAAACATTATAGGCACAAATCATTTAGCATCTAAATAAAATAATCTAATACACATATAATAAAAGGTTCAACAATACACTTGGCATGACATGAATAATTTATGTAACTAAATACTAGAGTACCGACATTCACATAAAATATGAAATAATAACCATGTAACCTAAACCTCAACAAAAATAATTTAAACAACAAATATGTAAATCCTATAGGAATTATACTAAGCTTGGATTAAACCTAAAATTTCTACACATGGCAATTCGCTTATCAAAATATGTACGTATGCACATGATGCGTCTATGAATAGTACACAATATTCAAACCAAGTTATCATGCATCGTCATTTCATAGATGCAAAACTAATTCTATTGAATTCTAAAATAATCCTAGGATCATAACAACAATTAGAACATACCCTAAGCATGCTATGGACATGACAAAATAAAACGTAAACAATTTTGTATGATTTACTTGCACAAAACAACATATGCACTTGCTATAAAAAAACTAACACAAATCAAAACCTACTCAAGTGAAAATAAGATCATCCACTCGTTCCTATATCATCAAAATCGGTCTATAGGTTTAGGCTTGGTTTTGGGTCATCGAGTAGTCATCGAAGATTAAAAAAAAATGTTGATGTTGTGGAAGATGAACTCCGGCGCGCGTCGTTGTCGACGATCTCCGGTGATGAAGAGGTGGGGCGTGATGCTCCTGGTGACGAGAGAACATCGTGACGCGGATGGACTCGACGGACGGTCCACGGGTGGCGTCGGCGTCGGCCCCGAATGGTGGCAGCGGCATGGCACCGTTGTGCGCGCGGCCAACAACAACAGATGGACGGGAAGAGATGTCTAGGAGGTAGGCCTTGGTGAGGGTATTCTGTTGCTGGACGGAATTGGATCGGGGTGCTCACCTGAGGCGACGGTAGAAGAGAAACAGCAAAGATGGGGTTGTGTTGCGGGGAGGATTGCGAGTGATACGAAAGGAATTGGAGGATCAGATGAGAGGGCTTTTATAGAGGAGCTCCTGGCGCATCTAGTGACGCGAACGGATGTGGAAACGGTGGTCTGTAGAGGGAGATCGAGGGACGAATGCCACTGACAGTCATTGAGTTCGTCAGTTTCTTGCGGGAGATTAAGTCCACCATGAGTGGAGCAATAAGTCTGAATGGACTAGTCGTTGGAAGGGCTCTAACTTTTGTGTTAATGGAAAATGGAAACGGCAAAGGAATTGATGGGATATGAAGAGAGAAGGGTGGAGGCCATGGACGTTTTCTTCTCTGTACAGGTACGTGCACGGGCGTGCGGAAGGAGAGGGCGCTTCGCTGGCTGTCTCCCTGGGCCGCGTCGCTGCTGCTCTCGCTGGGATGGCCTTGGGCCTAGTTGCTTGGTGGCTGGACAGATTAGAAGAATGAATGAAAAAAAATAGAGAAGGGATGGTTCTGTACATACGTGAAGGTGAGTGACCAGTTTTGGTGCATACGTGGAATAGGCCAAGCATGGCTAGGCTAGGATACACGTATTGGTTCAAGGATCAATGAAAAGAGAAAAATGAAAAGAGAGAGAAGGAAAAGAAAATCAATATAATATAATATTGATTTCCTTTATTAGGATTGCTACAATAGGAACAAAAATAAAAGACAACTCAAAAGTCTTCAAAAAAAATCCAAGAAATCCATGTAAGAAAATAAACAAGAAGAACTTAATAAAATACTACGAACGAATAAAACGACTCAGGTAATTACGGAAATTAATTTCTCCTGACATATGCCAAATTAATTCAAAACAACTTGGTATTAATTTGAGCAAACTCCAAAACAAAATACAATAATATAAAATTACGTTGCAACATCCCTTAGCTTAAAAGAAAATTTGAACTCTCGAAAAAATCAGGATGTTACAACTCTACCCCCCTTACAAGGAATCTCGACCCCGAGATTCAGAGCTAAGAGAAAAGATTTGGAAACTCCTCCCTAAGGTCATCTTCTCGCTCCCAAGTTTGTTAGAATACTCTATGTGTTTCACTTATATCTTTTGAGCTAGGCAGTTGCTCGAGTGCTTCACTTATATATTTTAGAGCACGGCGGTGGTTATATTTTAAAGAAATAGTTGCACTCTCATGCTTCACTTAAATCTTTTTGAAAGTCTAATAAATAATAATGGCAATTTGCACGTGTTATAAGACTAGTCCATAAAGGATAGGTATTCAAGAGGGATATAATAAAAACTTTCATGTAGATCACCAAATATGAAACGTATGGTTTAATGATATTGATGTCTAAATATGAAAGGATATTGGTTCATGATCATTGGTTAGTAGAAATATTGGTATTAAAGTTTGTTATTAACTTCTCATCTAAGTGTTGGTCATGGCATGGTGGGGAGGTCCGAGAATTCTTAGGTCTGAAATGAAATCCTTGAGTGCTGTTATAATCGGGGGTGCGCGATGGTTAACTCCTACCAACCTCCTCCCTAGGGGCATGAGAGTATTAGTTTGCTTCGAGGGCTAATTGGCTTTGCAATAAGCGTGTGAGTTCTTTATGACTAATGTGAGTCCATGGATTATACACACTCTCACCCCTTCCGCAATTTGCTAGCCTCTTCGGTACCGTGCATTGCCCGATCTCACCTCGAGAGTTGGTGCAAACTTCGCCGGTGCATCCAAACCCCATGATATGATATGCTCTATCACACACAAGCCTCCTTATATCTTCCTCAAAACAGCCACCATACCTACCTATTATGGCATTTCCATAGCCATTCCGAGATATATTGCCATGCAGCTTCCACCGTTCCATCATATGACTTGTGTTCATTGTCATATTGTTTTGCATGATCATATAGCTGACATAGTATTTGTGGCTCAGCCACTTCTCATCATTTTCATACATGTTACGCTAGTTCATTGCACATCCTGGTACACTGCCAGAGGCATTCATATAGAGTCATTCTATATAGTTCTCATCGAGTTGTAATATCGAGCTGTAAGTAAATAAAAGTGAGATGATCATCATTATTAGAGCACTGTCCCAGTGAGGAAAGGATGATGGGGACTATGATTCCCCCACAAGTCGGGATGAGACTCCAGACGAAAAAAGAGAGGCCAAAAAGAGCCCAACAAAAAAAATGAGAGAAGGGGCAATGCTACTATCCATTTCCACACTTGTGCTTCAGAGTAGCACCATGTTCTTCATATAGTAGAGAGTCTCCTATTTTGTCACTTTCCTATACTAGTGGGAAAATTTCGTTATAGAACTTGGCTTGTATATTCCATTGACGGGCTTCCTCAAATGCCCGAGGTCTTCATGAGCAAGCAAGTTGGATGCACACCCACTTAGTTTCAGTTGAGCTTTCATATACTTATAGCTCTTAGTGCATCCGTTGCATGGCAATCCCTACTCCTCGCATTGATATCGATTGATAGACATATCCATAGTCCGTTGATCAGCCTAGTTGATGCGAGACTTTCTTCCTTTTTGACTTCTCCTATTAATCCCTATCACCGCATTCTATTCCACCTATAGTGCTATGTCCATGGCCCACGCTCATGTATTACGTGAAGTTGAAAATGCTGAAACGCGTTAGAAGGATGATCCAATTGCCTAGTTTAACACCGGGGTGCTCATGATTTATATTTATGAAGTGAAGGTGGAGTTATGCCATGCTAACATGATGAAATGAGTGCGGAATAACATTCGTTAAGGGTCGTATATTTTGAAAGTTTAATGATTATGCTTCTTATATTCACGGATATTATTATGTCGATGTTGTTAATTCATCGTTTCTCAATATTTATACCGTAAAGAGATTACATGATAAACATGTTAGGTAGCATTCCACATCAAAAATTCTGTTTTTATCATTTACCTACTCGAGGACGAGCAGCAATTAAGCTTGGGAAAGCTGATACGTCTCCAACATATCTATAATTTTTGATTGTTCCATGCTATTAGAGTATCAATCTTGGATGTTTTATATGCAATTATTTGCTATTTTATATCATTTTTTGGAACTAACTTATTAACCCAGTGCCTAGTGCCAGTTGCTGTTTTCTGCTTGCTTTTGGTTTTCCAGAAAATTAGTACCAAACGGAGTCCAAATGCTACGAAACTTTTTGACGATTTTTTTCTGGACATAAGAGACCCTATAAGCTTCGGGAGGAGACCGAAAGGTAAACAAGGAGACGGCAAGGCAACAGGGCGTGCCCTGGGGGGTAGGCGCGCCCTGTTACCTTGTGTGCCCCACGTGGCTCCGTCTGACCTAATTCCGCTTCTATAAATTCTCAAATATTGGGAAACCAACAGAGAGCTGATACGTCTCCAGCGTATCTATAATTTTTGATTGCTTCATGCTATTATATTATCAATCCTGGATGCTTTATATGCAATTATATGCTATTTTATATCATTTTTGGGACTAACCTATTAACTCAGTACCCAGTGCCAGTTGCTGTTTTTCTGCTTGTTTTTGGCTTTTTCAGAAAATCAATATCAAACAAAGTCCAAACGGAAAAAAATCATTAGATTAATTTTTTCTGGACCAGAAGGGACCCTAGAAGCTTTAGGAGGAGACCCGATGGCATACGAAGGAGTCACAAGCTCACATGGCGCGCCCTAGGGGGTAGGGGCGCCCCTGAGCTTGTGGGCCCCTCGTAACTCCGTTTGACCTAATTCCACTTCTATAAATTCTCAAATATTCCCAAACCAACAGAGAGCCACACGAAGAAACTTTTCCACCGTCGCAAGTCTATGTTCTTCCGTGATCCCATCTGGAGGCCTTTTCCGGCGATCTGCCGGAGGGGTAATCGATCACGGAGGGCTTCTACATCAACCTTGCTGCCCTTCCAATGATGTGTGAGTAGTTCACCACAGACCTACGGGTCCATAGCTAGTAGCTAGATGGCTTCTTCTCTCTCTTTGATCTTCAATACCATGCTCTCCTCGATCTTCTTGGTGTTCTATCCGATGTAATCTTCTTTTGCGGTGTGTTTGTTGGGATCCAATGAATTGTGGGTTTATGATTAGATTATTCATTGAAAGTAACTGAGTCTTCTCTGAACTCTTTTATGCATGATTGTTATAGCTTTATTTCTCTCCGATCTATCCGTTTGGTTTGGCCAACTAGATTGATTTATCTTCAGTGGGGGAGGTGTTTTGTAATGGGTTCAATCTTGTGGTGCTCTATATCCCAGTGAAAGTAGGGGACAAGACACATATTTGTATTGTTGCCATTAAGGGTAAAACGACGAGGTTTATTCATATTGATTGGGTTTACTTTGTCTACATCATGTCATCTTGCTTAAGGCGTTACTCTGTTGTTATTAACTTAATACTCTAGATGCATGTTGGATAGCGGTCAATGGGGTGGAGTAATAGTAGTAGATGCAGAATCGTTTCGGTCTACTTGTCTTGGACGTGATGCCTATATACATGATCATTGCCATGAATAACGTCATAACTATGCGCTTTTCTATCAATTGCCCAACAGTAATTTGTTTACCCACCGTATGCAATGTGTTTGAGAGAGAAGCCTCTAGTGAAAACTATGACCCCCGGGTCTACTTTAAATATAAAAAGAAAACCTAAAAACCCTTTGCTGCAATTTATTTACTTTTCTTTTCTTTTGCAGTTTATCCATCTACCTATACAAGATTTAATCCTTGCAATTAACGAGTTCAAGGGGATTGACAACCCTCTTGCCCGCGTTGGGTGCAAGTATTTGCTTTTGTGTGTGCAGGTGCTGTTCATGAGGCTTTGCGTGATTCTCCTATTGGTTCGATAACCTTGGTTCTCACTTAGGGAAATACTTATCTCTACTGTACTGCATCTCCTCTCCTCTTCAGGGAAAATCCCAGCGCAGCTCACAAGTAGCAGGAAGAATTTTTGGCACCGTTGCCGGGGAGACATCATCAAAACCAATCAAGTACCTTCACACAAACTATCATCTACTTGCTCTACTTTTTATTTACCTTTTTATTTGCATTTGTCTCTCGTTTTCATCTCCCCACTTCTCATAAAAAATACAAAAACACAAAAATATTTTACTTTGCTAGTTTGCTTGTTTGCTTGCTGGAAGTTGCTTTCATGTCTAAGTTCGAGAAAGTTGTTGTTGAAAGTGCTAGTGAAGATAGTACTTGCGATTATCTTGAGGAGAAACTCAATTTATGTACCCATGATCCTCCGGAGAACAAAACTCCCACAAATTTTAAAACTAAAATCTATCATGTGGTTAGTGGTAATATCATCGGGAAAGATATCATTCAAGAGTTCTTTAATTGTACGGGAGTCATACCAATAATTAAAGGATCTATCCTTGATAAAACAAATTGCTATGTGGATGCTATCGCTATGCTTGTGGTTAAGTTAGAACTAATTTTTTTTGCATATTCATCCCGCATTACAAAAGATATTCTATGAACTTCCCAATATCCATAATCCTAGGGCTTAGAAAATTGCCACTATTATCCTCATTGTGATGCCCCCGACTCGATCGTGCACTAATCATACACGCAAATGCGCACGATCAAGCCCGGGGACTCACGGGAGGATATCACAACACAACTCTAGACACAAAATAAAATATTAAAGCTTTATATTACAAGCCAGGGGCCTCGAGGGCTCGAATACATAAGCTCGAGTTACACAAGAGTCAGCGAAAGCGTTAGTATCTGAGTACAGGCATAATTAGACAAGGTTGCCTTAAGAAGGCTGAGCAAAACAATGACATCTAGATCGAAAAGGCACAGGCCTCCTGCCTGGGAGCCTCCTATCTACTCCTGGTCGTCGGTCTCCACGTAGTAGTAGTAGGCTCCGTCGGGGTAGTATTAGTCGTCGACGGGGGCAGCTGGCTCCGGGACTCCGCCATCTGATCGCAGCAATCGGGTATGGGGAAAAGAGGTAGCAAAGCAACCGTGAGTACTCATCCAAAGTACTCGCAAGACTTACATCAGATCTCTGCTAAGTATGCATCGGTATCAAAGGAAGGGGCTGTATCTGTGGACTATACTGCAGAAATGCCAGAATAGAGGGGAAGGCCTAGCCTATCGAAGACTAGCATCTTGCATCGTCTTGCAGCATTAGAAGAGTGTAGATTAGCATATAAAAGTATTAGTAACAAGTATAATAGTAGCCATGCCCAGAGATCATTCCTCGACTCCCTGCGAGAAAGCGATCCCGGAGCTAACATACTAATTAAAATATCACAAGTATTCAGTTCTAGTTGTAGTAGATCAGGATACTACACTGAGCGTCATGTTACCGTGGAAACGACTATTCGAATAGATAACTTCCCTGCAGGGGTGCACTACTGTTACCCAACACGCTCGATTAACTCTGGTCGGACACAATTTTTTCGGTCATGCCCGACCTCGGCTGATCGACACGACGTAGTCCTACCTAGGCTCCGCAGAGAGGTCCCCGCTGGTCTACATCCTAAGCGCTCAGGGGTCTTGGGCCCATCGCCCATTGCACTCCGGGTCGTTGCGAGCAGGGCGATCCAGGCACGACCTCTGTCATGGATGGCGCCGACCCGGCCGTGCCGTAATGCTGAACTGGACGTCTGACAGAGCTTTCGGAAGAATCGTATGATGCAGAGGGACCCATTAAACCATTATCCCGCGTGGTGGTAGTGCGTATAGGCCAGTGGCCAACTCAGATCAAATACCCAAATCCGTTAAGCGTGTTATTAGTAACTCGCGGACACGAACAGGGCTCAAGGCTCACCTCCGACACCCTGCCGCACCAAATTGGTAACCCGCGGTTCAACGACCAGGGACCAGGCCCACCTCTCTCCTAGGTAGTCTCCACCTGCCCTGTCGTTCCGCCACAATAATCTCTCGTGGGTGCCCTCATGGCCAACCCGACTTCCTAAAGGATTGAGGTGAAGGTCAAAGTACCCGTGTGTCCATAACATCGTGGGGAATCCGAGGAATCACCCTCGATGGATTCCCACTCGATGTAACCGTCAAGGTGAACTTGGAGGAATCACCCTCGATAAGTTCACACTTGAGGGGCTGCACGACAGAGGCATCATCGGAGGTGGTGAAAGAGGAATCACCCTCGATAACCCACAACCGACTAGCTACGCTACAGAGATATCATCAGGAGTGAGGTAGGAGGTATCACCCTCAGCACTCGATAGTAGCTCTGCAGAGTCGTACAACTTAAGGGGGTGTGCGGTGCTGTGTCGGTCTGTCCACATCGATCACGTTGATCGAAACATCCAGAAACAAAGCATGGCAATACGGACAAGGGTGTGGGGCCACTGATGGATCACTAACCAACCTATACTAAGCATATAGGATAGCAGGTAAGGTATCAACAACAAGTTACAAAATCAGGCTATGCATCAGAATAGGAGCAATCAAATATAGTAGCAAAATCTAATGCAAGCATGGGAGAGAAAGAATGGGCGATATAGGAATGATCAAGGGGGTTTTGCTTGCCTGGAAGCTCTGCTGAAAAGGAAGAAGGGTCGTCGGTGACGTAGTCGTACTCGGGAGCAGCGTCGGTCTCGGAGTCTACTGGACAGAAGAGGGGGAAGAAACAATAAATACAAAGCAAACAAAAGCAACACAAAGCATGACACGGCAGTATGCTGAGCTAGGGGTGACCTAACGTAGTGCTACACGTTACAGACGGAGCGGGAAAATATCTAGGGATATTTTCCCGGCTCTGGGCAGTTATCGGACAGGCGATCCGGAGGGGAAGGTTCTATGTTTGTAGTGTTAGAGGCATGTGACAGTTACATGGAGGGCACCAACGGATTCGTCTCATTTTTTTGATCATTTTTCATATATAAAACATTTTCATCGGAGTTACGGTCTATTTTATATGAATTTTTGAAGTTTAAACAATATTCTGAAAATACTGGAATTATTTTAATTCGAAAATAAATACTAAAAAGCTTTTATTACACAGGGCAGAGCCATCCACAGTCAATGACATGTGGGGCCAGTCAATGCTGAGTCAGCAGTCAACAGTACAGTCAACAGGTCAACAGGGTCAACGTTGACCTGGTCAAACTGGCTGGTGGGACCCAGCTATCAGCGACTCATTTTTATAAAACCTTTATTTAACAGCGAGGGCCCGCATGTCATAGACTGTTGTTAAAACAAAATAGTTAATTTAACTAGTCAGCAGGGTAGGGCCCAGTGTCAGTGGGTATTAGGGGGGGTTAGTGCCTCATCTAATTAGTTAACGGCCGGGCCCACACGTCAGTGAGCCCCAACAGCTGTTCAAACGCGCGCGCGCGGTGGGGCACGGCGGCGACCACAGAGCGTGGAGGCGCTGGCCAGAACAGCGCTCCGGTGACCTAAACGAGCGGCGGCAGGCTCCTCCCGAACCGCACGAGCATGCCGCATCTCTCTACAGCACGGGCACGAACTATCATGGCCGGAAACGGTGGCAACGATGACGGCCCGTGGCGGCAGTGGCACGGCCTCACCGGCGATGGGGCTACGGAATGCAGAGAAGAGAGAGAGGAGGGGTCACGGAGGACCAGGAGCTCACTGCGGAGCTCGCGAAGGGCTCGTGAAGGCCGGGGGTGCAGCGAGGGTGGCGGATCGAGAGGCGGTGATCGGCGGATGCTGTCGGGGAAGAAGGCCGATGGCGACGACTCGAGGGCGCTCCTGCTCGCGCGAGTTGATGTAGATGAAGAGGACGAAGACGCTCATCGCCTGGACATCCTCTGGTGGCGCGGGGTGGCCGGTGGTTACGGCGGTGAGGCGGCGCCGCGACGGCAGGGTTCGGCTGGGCTCGGGATCAAGCATGGAAGCGAGGGGGAAGAGGGAGAGAGGGGATTAGGGTTTCGGGGGAGAGAGAGCAGCTGGGGCTTGCTCTTATCCCCCCCTGCGGCGCAGCAGTGCGCGGTGCCGAGCGCCCTGCGGCCATGGTGCCTCGGCCTTTTCCTGTGGCGGGAGGAGGACGAAAGGCTGGGGCAGGTGGGCTGGGCCGCACTGTTGCCGCGGCTGGGCCAAGTGCACAATGCCCGTTTTTTCCTTTTTCTTTTCTGTAAACCAAACAGCTACGGCTTTGCAATTAAATGAGTGAGCAAACGATTTTTGTTAAATGTGGAACTTTGCACATAAATCAAGCACACTATTGTGGTGTTGCACAAAAAGTTTGGGGCCAATTGGAGACCATTTGAATTATGCTGGCATTTAAAAGGGAGGAAAAAGTGTTGCTGGACCACTGTTTTAAAATCCAGGGGCATTTTGGGAATCCAAATGAGGTTGGTTTCATCATGACAATTTCTTAGTGAATATTTGCCATATTGTGAACTATTTTGCTGGCTCATTTGAAGATGCAAATATTTGACATGCAATTCAAATTGGATTTGAATTAGATTTGGACAAGTGGCATTTTGCATAGTGATCATGATGACATGGCAACCATTAGGGGGAAGATCACTGTAGCATGACACTGGGGGTGTTACACTCATGCATGAATTTGACTATATAACTCAAGAAGCGAGGGACATCTTTTGTTTTTATAAACTAAATTTTGAGCACCCTCCAATAGAAGAAATCCTCCATGATAAGGATACTATTCGTAGGTTGGAGTCTAAGGATTATTTTGCTTATGGAGAGAATATTAGAAGAAGAGTCCCTTATGCTGAAATAATTAAAACCTTGTACCACGATACTTGTGATAAATTTGAATGGATTACTAAGGGGATTGATGAGGGATTTAGTGATGAATGGTTTGAAAGTACCGCTAGAGATACTATTGATGATGAGATACATGTTTTATATGAGGACCTCTATGGTGATGATTCGGAGTTTGAAGTTATGAATGTTAAAATCACCGAACAAAGTCCCTTCAACTATTTAAGCTCCCTCACTAGGAAAGAAGAACATAAGAGTAGGGAGTTAATGAGGAAAGTTTTGGAATATTTGATTAAAAAGGATTTGGAAACTAAGGATGATAAAACTTGAAACAATGCATTATGCCTAGCTAGGGGCATAAAACAATAGCGCTTGTTGGGAGGCAACCCAATATGTATCTTAAAATTTTGCTTTTCTTTTTTGTTTTGTGTGTTATAAAAATTATAGCTACTGTTATGATTGTGTTTTTATCTTTTAATTAGTGTTTGTGCCAAGTAATGCCTTTTGGATGATAGTATAATTGACGCTGTTTGAAAATAGAAAATTTTGCGCCCAGTATTTGATTTTTAGTTCTGTACTGGAATGTCAGAAAAATCTGAAATTTTTACACAGTATTGCGATACAATTTTTTTACGTTTTCCTACTTTTCAGAATTTTTGGAGTTACAGAACTATAGATAATATTCTGTCATTATGTACTGTTCTGTTTTAGACAGATTCTGTTTTTATTGCATAGTGTACTTGTTTTAATGAAACTATGGATTATATCGGGGGGTATAAGTCATGGAAGAGTTAGAATATAGTAGTTATTATGCAAGAACAATTATGAATGAGTTTATAACAGTACATAAAGTGGATGATTGATTAATTGTACTAACGGATCTCATGAAGTTTCTGTTGAGTTTTGTGTGCTGAAGTTTTCAAGTTTTGGTTGAGATTACGATGGGACGAAGGAATAAGGAGCGGCAAGACCCTAAGATTGGGGATGCCCAAGGCACCCCAAGGTAATATTCAAGGAATACCCAAGCATCTAAGCTTGGGGATGCCCCGGATGGCATCCCCTCTTTCGTCTACAATCTATCGGTAACTCACTTGGAGCTATATTTTTATTCATCACATGATATGAGTTTTACTTGGAGCATCTTGTGCCATAGTTTTCTTTTCTTTATTTGCTTTTTAGTTTGCCACAATCATCTTTTGTTGGACACACCTTTTGAGAGGGACACACAATTATCATGATTTGTTAGAATACTCTATGTGCTTCACTTATATCTTTTGAGCTAGGCAGTTGCTCTAGTGCTTCACTTATATCTTTAGAGCACGGCAGTGGTTATATTTTAAAGAAATAGTTGCACTCTGATGATTCACGTAAATCTTTTTGAGAGTCTTATAAATAGTAATGGCAATTTACACGTGTTATAAGAATGGTCCTGATATGATAGGTATTCAAGGGGGTATAATAAAAACTTTCATGTAGATCACTAAATACGAAATGAATGGTTTAATTTTATTATGTAGTAATATGAAAGGATATAGGTTCATAATCATTTGGTTAGTAGAAATATTGGTATTAAAGTTTGTTATTTACTTATCATCTAACTATTGGTCATGGCATGGCGGGGAGGTTCGAGCATTTATATGTCTGAAATGAAATCCTTGAGTGCTCTGACAATCGGGTGTGCGCGATGGTTAACTCCTACCAACCTCCTCCCTAGGGGCATGCGTGTAGTACTTTGCTTCGAGGGCTAATAGGCTTTCGCAATAAGTATGTGAGTTCTTTATGACTAATGTGAGTCCATGTATTATACGAGTTCCTATCTTTCCGCAATTTGCTAGCTTCTTCGGTACCGTGCATTGCCCTTTCTCACCTCGAGAGTCGGTGCATCCAAACCCCGTGATAGGATATGCTCTTTCACACATAAGCCTCCTTTTACCTTCCTCAAAATAGCCACCATACCTACCTATTATAGCATTTCCATAGCCATTCCGAGATATATTGCCATGCAACTTCCACCGTTCCGTTTATATGACACATATCTTCATTGTCATGTTGCTTTGCATGATCATATAGCTCACATAGTATTTGTGACTCAGCCACCGTTCATCATTTCTTATACATGTTACGCTAGATCATTGCACATCCTGGTACACTGCCAGAGGCATTCATATAGAGTCATATTGTTCTAGTATCGAGTTGTAAGTAAATAAAAGTGTGATGATCATCATTATTACAGCATTGTCCCAGTGAGGAAAGGATGATGGACACCGTGATTCCCCCACAAGTTGGGATGAGACTCCGGACGAAAAATTAAAAAAAAGAGAAAAAAGAGGCCAAAAAGGGCCCACAAAAAAAGGGGGGATGAGAGAAAAAGAGAGAAGGGGCAATGTTACTATCCTTTTCCACACTTGTGCTTCGAAGTAGCACCATGTTTTTCATATAGAGAGTCTCCTGAGTTGTCACTTTCATATGCTAGTGGGAATTTAACGTTATAGAACTTGGCTTGTATATTCCGATGATGGGCTTCCTCAAATGCCCGAGGTCTTCATGTGCAAGCAAGTTGCATGCACACCCACTTAGTTTCAGTTGAGCTTTCATACACTTATAGCTCTTAGTGCATCCGTTGCATGGCAATCCCTACTTCTCGCATTGATATCGATTGATGGGCATCTCCATAGCCCGTTGATCCGTCGAGTTGATGCGAGACTTTCTTCTTCCTTTTACCCTTATTGATCCCTATCACCGCATTCTATTCCACCTAGTGCAATGTCCATGGCTCACGCTCATGTATTGCGTGGGAGTTGAAAATGCTGAAGCACGTTAGAAGTACGATCCAATTGCCTGGTTTAACACCGGGGTGCTCATGATTTATATTTATACGGTGAAGGAGGAGTCATGCCATGCTAATATGATAAAATTAGTAGGGATAACACTCGTTAAGGATCATATATTTTGAAAGTTTAATGATTATGCTTCTTATGTTCATGGATATTATTATGTTGATATTATTACTTCATTGTTTTCTCAATATTTATACCGTAAAGAGATTACATTATAAACATGTTAGGTAGCATTCAACATCAAAAATTCTATTTTTACCATTTACCAACTCGAGGACGAGCAGGAATTAAGCTTGGGGATGCTGATACGTCTCCAACGTATTTATAATTTTTGATTGTTTCATGCTATTATATTATCAATCTTGGATGATTTATATGCAATTATATGCTATTTTATATCATTTTTGGGACTAACCTATTAACTCAGTGCCCAGTGCCAGTTGCTGTTTTCCTGCTTGTTTTTGGCTTTTTCAGGAAATCAATATCAAACGAAGTCCAAACGGAAAAAAAAATAGATTATTTTTTTCTGGACCAGAAGGGACCCTAGAAGCTTCGGGAGGAGACCAGAAGGCATACGAGGGAGTCACAAGCTCACAGGGCGCGCCCCAGGGGGTTAGGCGCGCCCCCTGAGCTTGTGGGCCCCTCGTAACTCCGTTTGACCTAATTCCACTTCTATAAATTCCCAAGTAATCCCAAACCAACAGAGAGCCACACGAAGAATCTTTTCCGCCGCAGTAAGTCTCTGTTCTTCCGCAATCCCATCTGGAGGCCTTTTCCGGCGATCTGTCGCAGGGGGAATCGATCACGGAGGGCTTCTACATCAACCTTGCTGCCCTTCCGATGATGTGTGAGTAGTTCACCACAGACCTACGTGTCCATAGCTAGTAGCTAGATGGATTCTTCTCACTCTTTGATCTTCAATACCATGTTCTCCTCGATCTTCTTGGAGTTCTATCCGATGTAATCTTCTTTTGCGGTGTGTTTGTTGGGATCTGATGAATCGTGGGTTTATGATCAGATTATTCATTGAAAGTAATTGAGTCTTCTCTGAACTCTTTTATGCATGATTGTCATAGCTTTGTATTTCTCTCCGATCTATCCGTTTGGTTTGGCTAACTAGATTGATTTATCTTCAGTGGGAGAGGTGCTTTGTAGTCGGTTCAATCTTGCGGTGCTCTATATACCAGTGATAGTAGGGGACAAGACACGTATTTGTATTTTTGCCATTAAGGGTAAAACGACGGGGTTTATTCATATTGATTGGGTTTACTTTGTCTACATCATGTGATCTTGCTTAAGTCGTTACTCCATTTTTATTAACTTAATACTCTAGATGCATGCTGGATAGCGGTCGATGGGTGGAGTAATAGTAGTAGATGCAGAATCATTTCGGTCTACTTGTCTCGGACGTGATGCCTATATACATGATCATTGCCATGAATAACGTCATAACTATGCGCTTTTCTATCAATTGCCCAACAATAATTTGTTTACCAACCGTATGCTATGTGTTCGACAGAGAAGCCTCTAATGAAAACTATGGCCCCCGGGTCTACTTTAAATATAAAAAGAAAACCTAAAAACCTTTTGCTGCAATTTATTTACTTTTAATTTCTTTTGCAATTTATCCATCTACCTATATAAGATTTAATCCTTGCAATTAACGAGTTCAAGGGGACTGACAATCCTCTTGCCCGCATTGGGTGCAAGTATTTGCTTTTGTGTGTGCAGGTGCTGTTCACGAGGCTTTGCGTGATTCTCCTATTGTTTCGATAACCTTGGTTCTCACTGAGGGAAATACTCATCTCTATTGTACTGCATCTCCTCTCCTCTTCGGGGAAAATCCCAACGCAATCACAAGTAGCAAGAGCCACCCAAAATAACTTTTCCGCCACCACAAGCTTTTGTTCTTCCGCGATCCCATCTGGAGGCCTTTTCCGGTACTCTGTCGGAGGGGGAATCGATCACGGAGGGCTTCTACATCAACGTTGCTGCCCTACCGATGATGTGTGAGTAGTTCACCATAGACCTACGGGTCCATAGCTAGTAGCTAGATGGCTTCTTCTCTCTCTTTGATCTTAAATACAATGTTCTCCTCGATCTTCTTGGAGTTCTATTCGATGTAATCTTCTTTTGTGGGGTGTCTGTTGGGATCTGATGAATTGTGGGTTTATGATCTAAATATTCATGAAAGTAATTGAGTTTTTTCTAAACTTTATTATGCGTGATTGTTATAGCTTTGTATTTCTCTCCGATCTATCCGTTTGGTTTGGCCAACTAGATTGATTTATCTTCAACGGGAGAGGTGTGCTACTTGTGAGCTGCGTTGGGATTTCCTCGAAGAGGAGAGGGTGATGTAGTATAGTAGAGACAAGTATTTCCCTTAGTTAAGAACCAAGGTTATCAATCCAGTAGGAGAACCATACAGAACCTTGTTACCAGCACCTACACACACAAAAGTAAATACTTGCACCCAACACGAACAAGAGGGTTGTCAATCCCCTTGGCGGTTACTTGCAAGGATTAATTCTGATAGTGATAGATAGATAAATAAATTGCAAAACAAAATAAAGGAAATAAAATTGCAGCAAGCTATTTTTGGATTTTATATATGATGGATAAATGACCCCGGGGGCCATAGTTTTCACTAGAGGCTTCTCTCTCAAACACATAGCATACGGTGGGTAAACAAATTACTGTTGGGCAATTGATAGAAAAGTGCATAGTTATGACGGATTCATGGCAATGATCATGTATATAGGCCTCACTTTCGAGACAAGTAGACCAACTCCTGCCTGCATCTACTACTATTACTCCACCCATCGACCGCTATCCAGCATGCATCTAGGGTATTAAGTTAATGAAAACAGAGTAACACCTTAAGCAAGATGACATGATGTAGACAAAGTAAACTCAAGCAATATGAATAAAACCCATTGTTTTATCCTTAATGGCAACAATACAAATATGTGTCTTGTCCCCTACTTTGTCACCGGGATAGAGCACCGCAAGATTGATCCCATTACAAAAGCACCTCTCCCATTGCAAGATAAATCAATCTAGTTGGCCAAACCAAATGGATAGATCAGAGAGAAATACAAAGCTATTACAATCATGCATAAATAAGTTTAGAAATGACTCAAATATTTCTCATGAATAATCTGATCATAAACCTTCAATTCATCGGATCCCAACAAACACACCGCAAAAGAAGATTACATCGAATAGAACTCCAAGGAGATCGAGGAGAACATTGTATTGAAGATAAAAGAGAGAGAATAAGCCATCTAGCTACTAGCTATGGACCTATAGGCCTGTGGTAAACTACCCACACATCATCGAAAGGGCAGCAAGGTTGATGTAGAAGCCCTCCTTGATCGATTCACCCTTCGGCAGATCGCCGGAAAAGGCCTCCAGATGGGATCGCGGAAGAACAGAATCTTGCGGCGGGGGAAAAGTTATTTCGTGGGGCTCTCTGTTGGTTTCCCAATATTTGAGAATTTATAGAGGTGGAATTAGGTCAAAAGGATCCACGAGGGGCCCACAAGGCATTAGGGTGCGCCCCCTGGGGCCGCGCCCTGTTGCCTTGTGGCCTCCTCGTGAGGCGTTTTGGCCTCCTCCCGAAGCTTCCAGGGTCTCTTTTGTCTAGAAAAAAATTGTCAAAAAGTTTCGTAGCATTTGGACTTTGTTTGGCACTACTGCAGGCGACCGCTGATGTGACACATGAATCAGAGACCCCACGAGCAAACTGTGTGCGATGCATGAATCGCAAACGGTGTCGTAAAAAAACCGTCCCAAATAAGACGAACTGTTTGCGATGCCGGAGACATCAAAAACGATTCAAATTAGAGATGCGTGTGCGATACGTGGCAAACAGTTGATCCATACGAACTATTTGCGATAAGCCAGAACAACAAACACGGTCAGCCAGTTCGTGGTGTGTGCGATACACGGCATATAGTTCACTCGGATGCACTGTTTGTGATTACCCAACACAACAGAAATGGGCAACCAGTTCGAGGTGTGTGTGATACACGGCATACAGTTCACTCGGATGAACTATTTGTGATTACGCAACACAACAGAAACGGTCAGGCAGATCAAGGTGTGTGCGATATACGTCATGCGGTTCACTCGGATGAACTGTTTGTGATTACCCAACACAACAGAAATGATTCAACATAACAAGATGTGTGTGATACGCAGCAAACAAGTCAGTAATCCGAAATGTGTGGGAAGACGGATAACAACACGGACGATTCCTGCTAATTCCTGCAAATAACCCGTGTGTGTTGTGGGCAAACGCTTGCTGGTAAACAATTGTCAGCGATTGATGAAATCATCACCGACGGGTTCCGTAGTTTTATCCGTGTGCGATGTGATTTGCTCAGTCTACACAACATCAACGCTCTCTGTGTATAGAACAATATTATTTTGTGTGAATAGTGTGCTCTGTTGGGCACACGAGATATATGGATCACACCCATGGGCAAGCAATGTGCACGCACGCGTCGTGCTAGCTCGCGCTTCCTTCTATGCTAAGTTTCCATTAATTGATGGCATTTTATGAACACGCCACCGTTTCCCGCCATTTCCCCATCGGTTTCCTGCCGCCACCCAGCGATTGCGCATAAGCCTAGGTGGCGCGCGACACACCAAGGCACAAGCGCAACCAATAGCCCCTCTAGCTACCTTTTGCAAGCATGCCAACCCACCGAAGCGCCGCCTCTGCCATCAACCTCCTCGACGAGGTAAACGAGGAGGCGCCACGGCCCGTCAAGGCCAAGGGTGTCCCCGGCAACGCGATGGACGACGCCGTGCTGCGCGTCATCGCCAGGGTTGAGCAGACCCTTGGCGGACGGTGCTTCAGCGCCGCGGATCAAGAAAGGCAACTCAGCGCCGAGAGGCTGCAGCTCGACGTACAACGTGATCGGTGGTGCCCCGCAGCGCAAGATAGGCGCGTCCGCGCCGATAGGCTATGGCTCGCCGCACAGCGAGACCGATGGACCGCCGCAGTGCGAGAGGCGCGGCGCACCGCACAACATGAGCGATTCCATCGGCGCTTGCCTGCTGTCAACAGGGCATTGCAGCTGGCTACACAGCCCGTTAGTAGCCCCATTCCTTGCCAGGAGTGGGCAGAGGCCGTCTGCGCCGTACTAGCACCAGAGGCCGGCCGCACCGTGCTTGCACCGGATGCCGGCCACGCCGTTCGCATGGGTCGCGCCGTTCGCCTTGTCCGCGGTCCTCTCGATGCCAACTTGCTGGTCGCTAGGCTCGAGCGCCTCCTTGGCCCAGGTGTCCACATAGGCGCAGTAGAGGAACATGGCCGTCGCATCCTCGAGCTGGTGATCTCCGATGAAATAGCCAACTTGGAGCTCGAGATCGCGCTCCAGATGTACCGCGAGCGTGTCAACTGCTTGGACGAACGCCTGCACGAGTTCAGGCAGAGGCAAGAGCTACCGTAGGCAGGGGTGGTGGTCATGGACGCGTTTTATTTTGTTGAGTCGTTTCGACGTTGATCTCTACGTATTCCCAACAATCATAATATTGCTCTGTTTATTGCTCTGTTTCAATGTGTTTACTCTGTTTTCCGTTCTTACATATTGTTTTGTTTCAATGTGTATGTTTTCCATTTTGTACATGTGGATGGTAAACAGCTAGATAGAAATTAGTATGAAAACGAACAATATGTGATGATAGTTAACTGGGATCCCATACTTAACTACTAAGTACAATGCATAAAATTGAAAACAAACAATACTAAAACTAGTAATCCCTCCTTATGCGGCTAGTATTCCGGCAACCCCTCGCTAGTAGCTCCCTGGTGCGCGGCGGCTTCCCAGCACAGAGGGAGTTCTCCGCTTCCTCCGCCTCGCAGCGCTTGACGTGCCGATCTGCCTCTTGCTGGCGGATGCACGCGAACGATCTTGCCATTTCGTTGGGTGCCCACCGGAGATTCTCGTCGGTAGCACGCTGGAGCTTATCAGCCCACCTCCATGCAGCGATGAGGCGCCTAGCGCCTTTGGCCTTCCTGGCGAAGTACCGGCCGTCTTCGTACACCTCGTCCGCACGTCGACGCGCCCGCCGCCAAAGATCCAGCTTCTCCTTTTCCCAGGCGGCCTCACGGGCTTCACAGGCCGCCTGGTCCCTGGCGCGCTCCTCCGCCAACTCCTTCTTGAATGCCACTTGCCTGGCTTTCTCAGCCGGCGGCAGCGCTTTCCACAGACGAAGATTGTACTGGCCCCAAAACCACTCCAAAGTTGGGGGTTCCGACGCAACCTCGTCTGGTGGCGCGTAGGGGTCCTCCTCGTCGCTTCTCTGCGCCTAGATGTCCTCGCTGGGCGGTGCCTCCTCCTTGACGGGTGGGCAGATCGTCGGCACCATGGCAGAGTTTTGTGAGAGAGAGGGGGGCGAGCGAGTAGAGAATGTAGATGAGAATGCAGGCGGGACGACATGGGCGGGGTAGTATTTATTGGCGGCCAGAATCTAGATCGATGAGAGCAGTAGAAGAGCCGGTGGCCAGAATTTACAAGTACTATAGCTTGAATTACACACGATTCACGAATCAAAATCTGTGTATGAAATAAATCGCTGACGGTTCCCAAGACTGAACCACGTCTGATTTATAACCCGCGCCACTCACCTTCCAAACCTCGCGGCGCGAAACAGAGTGCCAATCATGGGGGGCCCAGTTGTCTTGCTAGATATTTACATATTATTTCCAAATGTTTTGCATGAATGCTTATTTCGTGTTACCATGATATTGTTAGAAAATGTATTACATAAATGATTTTTCCAACCCATGATGATATTCTGTTGCATGTACATGTAGTTCAAATTTGAATTACGACCATTAAATGGTTAGAAACTCACTTAATGTTTTAAAAATGTCAAAAAAACCCTGAAAGTTTCCAAATTTTAACATGAAAGTTGTATTTGTGGATGTTAACGGTAGAAAAAAAATGCCAAGCCATAAGAGGAAGCCAATGTCGGTTCGTGGTACTTGTGATCTGCGTTGAGATTTCCCCGAAGAGGAGGGGATGATGCAGTACAGTAGAGATAAGTATTTCCCTCAGTTATGAAACCAAGGTTATCAATCCAGTAGGAGAATCATGCAACAACTCGTTAGCAGTACCTGCACACAAAACAACAAATCCTCGCACCCAATGCGAACAAGGGGTTGTCAATCCCTTGGCGGTCAATTGCAAGATTAACTTGTATGGTGATAAATAGATAGATTGAACAAAAATACAAAATAAAATAAATAAAGTAAAATTGCAGCAAGGTATTTTTAGGATTTTTAATATAAGATAAAAGTAGACCCGGGGGGCCATAGTTTTCACTAGAGGCTTCTCTCTTGAAAATAGCATATGGTGGGTAAACAAATTACTATTGGGCAATTGATAGAAAAGCAAATAATCATGACGATATCCAAGGCAATGATCATGTATATAGGCATCACGCCCGAGACAAGTAGACCGAAATGATTCTGCATCTACTACTATTACTCCACCCATCGACCGCTATCCAGCATGCATCTAGAGTATTAAGTTCATAAAGAACGGAGTAACGCCTTAAGCAAGATGACATGATGTAGACAATGTAAACTCACGCATGAATAAACCCCATATTTTTACCCTTAATAGCAATGATACATACATGTCATGTCCCATTCTGTCACTGGGATTGAGCACCGCAAGATCGAACCCATTACAAAGCACCTCTCCCATTGCAAGATAAATCAATCTAGTTGGCCAAACCAAATCAATAGATCGGAGAGAAATACGAAGCTATAACAATCATGCATAAAAGAGTTCAGAGAAAACTCAAATAATATTCATGGATAATCTGATCATAAACTCACAATTCATCGGATCCCAACAAACACACCGCAAAAAGTGATTGCCTCGGATAGAACTCCAAGAACATCGAGGTGAACATTGTATTGAAGATCAAAAAGAGAGAAGAAGCCATCTAGCTACTAACTATGGACCCGAAGGTCTGTGGTAAACTACTCATGCATCATCAGAAGGGCAGCAAGGTTGATGTAGAGCCCCTTCGTGATCGAATCCCCCTCCGGCGGAGTGCCGGAAAAGGCCTCCAGATGGGATCTCTCGAGAACAGGAACTTGCGGCGGCGGAAAAAGTATTTTGTGGACTCCTCTATTGGTTTCCCGATTTAAGAGAATTTATAGAGGTGGAATTAGGTCAAACGGAGCAGAGGTGGGCCCACGAGGCACCAGGGCGCCACCCCCCCCGGGGCGCACCGTGGTGGCTCGTGGCCACCTCCTCTGTATTCTGGCCCTCTCCCGAAGCTTCTAGTGTCTCTTATGTCCAGAAAAAAATCTCCAAAAAGTTTCGTGGCATTTGGACTTCGTTTGGTACTGATATTCTGGAAAACCAAAAACAGGCAAAAAAAACAGCAACTGGCACTGGGCACTAAGTTAATAGGTTAGTCCCAAAAAATGATATATAATTGCTTGTAAATGTATAATAAACATCCAAGATTGATATTATAATAGCATGGAACAATCAAAAATTATAGATACGTTGGAGACGTATCAAGCATCCCCAAGCTTAATTCCTGCTCGTCCTCGAGTAGGTAAATGATAAAAACAGAATTTTTGATGTGGAATGCTACCTATCATATTCATCATACTCTTTTCTTTTGTAGCATGGACATTTGGACTTGAATGATTCAAAGCAATAGTCTATAGTTTGACATGAAGACATAAATACTCAAGTATACTAACAAGCAACCATGTCTTTCAAAATATCAACGCTAAAGAAAGTTATCCCTAGCCCATTATGCTCAATCATTGATCCATTCATGGAACACACTCAATATTAGCTACACACAATGCACAAGTATGACAATAGTGCTCTCTAGTTTGTGCTTTGTAAGAGAAGATGGAGACTCAAAATAAAAATAAAAATTGCATAAAAGTAAATAGATAGGCCCTTCGCAGAGGGAAGCAGAGATTTGCAAATGTGCCAGAGCTCAAGGCTAAAATTAGAGAGATAAAATTGTTTTGAGAGGCATGCTTTTCCTGTCAACGAAAACGACCGAGAATTCCCAATATCTTCCATGCTAGACACATTATAGGCGGTTCCCAAACAGAAAATAAAGTTTATTTCCTTTCCACCATTCTTTCACAATCCATGGCTAGCTGTATCCACGGGTGCCCTCCATACCAACACTTTCCAAGGAATTTATTATTATCATCATATTAAAAAAAATCATTTCGGGACTGGGCATCCTTATTACCTGCCACTCTCTCGTGCAATGACAAGTGAATAAACACTCATCGTGAGAATAACACACCAAGCATGGAAAATATTGGCCACCCCCTGCCGCTTCATGAGCGGTACGGGCACACAAAACGGAAAATTATTTTGAAAAATTAGAGTTGGCACATGCAAATTTACTTGGAACGGCATGGAAATACCGCATATAGGTAGGTATGGTGGACTCATTTGGCATAACTTGGGTTTAAGGAGTTGGATGCACAAGCAGTATTCCCGCTTAGTACAAATGAAGGCTAGCAAATAGATTGAGAAGCGACCAACCAAAAAGCGAAAACGGTCATAAACATGCATTGAACATAACTAACACCGAATAATGCACCATAAGTAGGATATAATTTTGTTGCATAACTATTGACTTTATGTGCATGCATAGGGAATCACAAACCTTAACACTAATATTCTTACTAAATCACAATTACTCACTAACATGCCTCACATATTATCATCTCCATATCGCAAAACTATTGCAAGGAATCAAACTTATCATATCCAATGATGTTTCATGAAAGTTTTTATTATATCCTTCTTGAATATTCATCACTTTGGGACCAAATTCATATCTTGTGCAAATTACCATCACTATTATCAACTCTCAAAAAGATATAAGTGAAGCATGAGAGTGCAAATATTTCTTCAAAATTTAATCTTATCAACTCTCAAAATAATATAAGTGAAGCACGAGAGCTTAAATATTTCTTCAAAATATAGCCACCGCCGTGCTCAAAAAGGTTTAAGTGAAGCACTAGAGCAACTGCCTAGGTCAAAAGATTTAAGTGAAGCACATAGAGTATTCTAACAAATCATGATAAACATGTGGCTCTCTCAAATAAGTGTGTCTAGCAAAGATGATTGTGACAAACTAAAAAGCAAACAAAGCAAAGACTCATATAATACACGATGCTCCAAGTAAAACTCATATCATGTGATGAATAAAAATATAGCTCCAAGTAAAATTATCGATAGTTGGTAGAAGAAAGAGGGGATGCCTTTCGGGGCATCCCCAAGCTTAGACGCTTGAGTCTTCATTGAATATTACCTTGGGGTGCCTTGGGCATCCCCAATCTTGCCACTCCTTATTCCTTCATCTATCGTGATCTCACCCAAAACTTGAAAACTTCAATCACACAAAACTCAACAAAACCTTCGTGAGATCCGTTAGTATAACAAATAAATCTTTAACTTTAAGTACTGTAGTAAATTGATTCATATTTAATATTGGCATAATGATACTGTACTCCAACTTCTCCATGACTCATACCCCCCGATACGATCCATAGATTCATCAAAATAAGCAAACTATGCAACAAAAACAGAATCTGTCTAAAACAGAACAGTCTGTAAAGATATATTTAAAAGCTATAATTATGTAACTCGAAAAATACTGAAAAATTAGGAAAACGTGGGAAATTCATATACCAATACTGTGTAAAAATTTCAGATTTTTCTGACGCTCCAGTACAGAAATAAAATTCCAGCACTGGACGCGAAACTTTCTGTTTTCCAAACAGCATCAATTATACTATCTTCCAAATCATCCCAACGGCATTACTTGGCACAAACACTAATTAAAACATAAAAACACAATCATAACAGTAGGATAATTGTGTAAATACACAAGAAAAGAAATAAAAAGCAAAAATTTATTTTATTCATTGGGTTGCCTCCCAACAAGCGCTATTGTTTTATGCCCCTAGCTAGGCATAATGCATAGTTTCAAGTATTGTCATCCTTGGTTTCCAATTCCTCAATCACACATCCATTTTTCCTAGTGGATTTAACGTAGGTGTTTCTCATCGTCATACTTCTAGGCACAAAATCAAGAATTTTACTTTTATGAATAGGTTCCTTAATCGCATTAACGAAATTGGGATGCTCGCTAATCATTTTAAGATCCTCATTTCCCTTACTAGAAGTAGCACCATTGGTTTTTGGAACATACATAAACTTGCAATTTTTATTGGGAGGAGTTCTATCAATATTCTTAACGGAGGAAAAAGCCGAGCCCAAATTATTAATAATTTCTTCTATCTTATCGATTCTAGCGGGGCTTTGTTCCATTCTTTCATTAACTACCGGTTCCTTTTCCTTTAAGGTTTTCAATGCGATTCCTACCTTAGAACCAAATTGAGTGATATGATTATGAATTTTTTTATATAAATTCTCAAGATGTTCAATAGTAGGTATTTTATTTTCAATAGCTTCTAACCTTTGCATAACATGTTCCAAGGTCAAAGTTGTTTCATTAACAGTGATAGGTGGTGATCCCACTAAATTTCCCATAGCATTGAAAGCATCCATAGAGGGACACATCAAGAAATTCCCTCCGGTAATAGTATCAAGTACAAATATATACCAAGTAGTAATGCCCACATAAAAATTGCGAAGAAGGATGGTGGTGGATTGCTTACTAGTTGATCTATTATGAGCATCACAAATCCTATACCAAGCATCTTTTAAATTCTCTCCTCCCCTTTGTTTAAAATTGAGTACTTCATTTTCAGGGGTAATAGTAACGAGCGAAGAACTAGCCATAATGGTAAAGCAAGCAAGCAATCAAGCAAATAAGAAAAAGGCAAACGAAAAATATTTTTGTATTTTTGTAAAAACTTTTTAGAAGTGGGGGAGATGAAAACGAGAGGCAAAGACAAATAAAGTAAATGCAAGGAGATGAAAGTTTTATGCGTAGGTACTTGATAGATGTTGATGATGTCTCCCCGGCAACGGCGCCAGAAATTCTTCCTGCTACTTGTGATCTGCGTTGGGATTTCCCCGAAGAGGAGGGGATGATGCAGTACAATAGAGATAAGTATTTCCCTCAGTTATGAAACCAAGGTTATCAATCTAGTAGGAGAATCACGCAACAACTCGTTAGCAGTACCTGCACACAAAACAACAAATCCTCGCACCCAACGCGAACAAGGGGTTGTCAATCCCTTGGCGGTCAATTACAAGATTAAATTGTATGGTGATAGATAGATAGATAGATCGAACAAAAATACAAAATAAAATAAATAAAGTAAAATTGTAGCAAGGTATTTTTAGGATTTTTAATATAAGATAAAAGTAGACCCGGGGGGGGCATAGTTTTCACAAGAGGCTTCTCTCTTGAAAATAACATATGGTGGGTAAACAAATTACTATTGGGCAATTGATAGAAAAGCAAATAATCATGACGATATCCAAGGCAATGATCATATATATAGGCCTCACGTCCGAGACAAGTAGACCGAAACGATTCTACATCTACTACTATTACTCCACCCATCGACAGCTATCCAGCATGCATCTAGAGTATTAAGTTCATAAAGAACGGAGTAACGCCTTAAGCAAAATGACATGATGTAGACAAAGTAAACTCATGCATGAATAAACCCAATCTTTTTACCCTTAATAGCAACGATACATACGTGTCATGTCCCTTTCTGTCACTGGGATTGAGCACCGCAAGATCGAACCCATTAAAAAGCACCTCTCCCATTGCAAGATAAATCAATCTAGTTGGCCAAACCAAATCAATAGATCGGAGAGAAATACGAAGCTATAACAATCATGCATAAAAGAGTTCAGAGAAAACTCAAATAATATTCATGGATAATTTGATCATAAACTCACAATTCATCGGATCCCAACAAACACACCGCAAAAAGTGATTACATCGGATAGAACTCCAAGAACATCAAGGAGAACATTGTATTGAAGATCAAAAAGAGAGAAGAGGCCATCTAGCTACTAACTATGGACCCGAAGGTCTGTGGTAAACTACTCACGCATCATCGGAAGGGCAGCAAGGTTGATGTAGAGCCCCTCCGTGATCGAATCCCCCTCTGGCGGAGTGCCGGAAAAGGCCTCCAGATGGGATCTCTCGAGAACAGGAACTTGCGGCGGCGAAAAAAGTATTTCGTGGACTCCTATGTTAGTTTCCCGATTTAAGAGAATTTATAGAGGTGGAATTAGGTCAAACGGAGCAGAGGTGGGCCCACGAGGCACCAGGGCGCGCCACGCCCCGGGGCGCGCCCTGGTGGCTCGTGGCCACCTCCTTTGTCTTCTGGCCCTCTCCCGATGCTTCTAGTGTCTCTTATGTCCAGAAAAAAATCTCCAAAAAGTTTCGTGGCATTTGGACTTCGTTTGGTACCGATATTCTGGAAAACCAAAAACAGGCAAAAAAACAGCAACTGGCACTGGGCACTAAGTTAATAGGTTAGTCCCAAAAAATGATATATAATTGCTTGTAAATGTATAATAAACATCCAAGATTGATATTATAGCAGCATGGAACAATAAAAAATTATAGATACGTTGGAGACGTATCAGTTCGTCATCAAACATGCATATTCTTCCCTCTCGGAACCACGAGACTTCTCGTGAGATGCTCCGATTTGTGAGAGGTGTGTGCCAAAACTTTCGTCAAAGTGGCCAATTCTTTGACAACAGCATCTTGGTGCCATTTCATGACATCAAGCAAGGTTTCATGTATTTTTGATCATTTTTGAATTTTTTGGAATTTAAATGCCATGGTTCTCACTGTTTGTGTCCAAGCCTTGACACCAATATGTTTGAAAATTCCTTCCAATTTACTGCACAGTGCATTAACTCGCACACAAGGACATAAATATGATTTTCCAACACATGATGGATTGCCGTTGCATGTACATGCAGTTCAAATTTGAATTACGGCCATTATATGGCTAGAAACTCACTTAATGTCTTAAAAAGGTCAAATCAACACCAAAAATTTCAAAAATTTAACATGACCGTTGCATTAGTGCATGTTAATGGTAGGAAAAAATTCAGGGTCATACGAGGTAGCGAGCTTCGGTTCGTCATCAAACATGCATTGTTCCCTCTCGGAACCACGTGTCTTCTCGTGAGATGCTCCGATTTGTGAGAGGTCTGTGCCAAAACTTTCGTCAAATTGGCCAATTCTTTTACCACCTCATCTCGGTACCATTTCATGACATCAAACAAGGTTTCATGTATTTTTGATCATTTTTGAATTTTTTGGAATTTAAAAGCCATGGTTTTCACTGTTTGTGTCCAAGCCGTGACACCAATATGTTTGAAAATTCCTACCAATTTACTGCACAGGGCATTAACTCGCACACAAGGACATAAATTTGATTTTCCAACACATGATGGTTTGCCGTTGCATGTACATGCAGTTCAAATTTGAATTACGGCCATTATATGGCTAGAAACTCACTTAATGTCTTAAAAAGGTCAAATCAACACCGAAAATTTCAAAAATTTAACATGACCGTTGCATTAGTGCATGTTAACGGTAGAAAAAAATTTAGGGTCATACGAGGAAGCGAGCTCCGGTTCATCATCAAACATGCATTGTTCCCTCTCGGAACCACGTGTCTTCTCGAGAGATGCTCCGATTTGTGAGAGGTCTGTGCCAAAACTTTCGTCAAATTAGCCAATTCTTTTACAACTGCATCTCGATACCATTTCATGACATCAAGCAAGGTTTGATGTATTTTTGATCATTTTTGAATTTTTTGGAATTTAAAAGCCATGGTTCTCACTGTTTGTGTGCAAGCCGTGACACCAATATGTTTGAAAATTCCTTCCAATTTACTGCACACGGCATTAACTCGCACACAAGGACACAAATATGATTTTCCAACCCATGATGGTTTGCCGTTGCATGTACATGCAGTTCAAATTTGAATTACGGCCATTATATGGCTAGGAACTCACTTAATGTCTTAAAAAGGTCAGATGAACCCTGAAAAATTCCAAATTTTAACATGACAGTTGTATCAGTGCATGTTAACGGTACAAAAAAATTCAAACAATTTCCATCACCATCTGTTGCCAGTGTACTCCAAATTAGTCTGCCGCAGGTAATTAAAAATGCACTACATCGCACACAGTTGGTTATAAGAACTGTTTGCGATGAAAATTCGTGGGTCTTTTTATGTCTTCTTCCATAAGCTTCGCCGGATTCGTCTGCTCAAGCGCTGTTCACCCCCGAATCCTCGAGAGCCCGATACCCATTCCCCATCCCCTTCTTGCAAAGAATGATGCTGTGGAGATGCTTCGTGAGGGCCCGTACGGTCGCCGAGTCCTCCCCGAGCGGCTCCGCCTCCGCCGAGAGCGCGGCCGCCTACGCCGAGAGCGCGTCCGCATCCGCATTGAGCGCAGCCGCATCCGCCGAGAGGGCGTCTGCGGTAGCCGACAGGGTAGCTGCAGCAGCCGAGATGGCTGCAGCTACTGCTGCGACGGCGGCTGCAAACGCCGAGAGCGCTTGAGCAGCCGTCCGTGCCGCAGAGGTCGCCCTAGCCCGGGTCGAGGCCATCCACGCCCAGGTTGAGGACGCCCACGCCAACATATTCCAGGCCTCGTCAGAATCCAGCATGCACCCCACGTCCGAAAAGGCGGTGGAGATGCTTGTCGACGATGCGGCGGCGGAGGCCATGAAGCCCCTGCTTCCTCATGAGATCGCCGAGCGGGAGCTGCAGATGCAGGAGGCGGCGGAGATCGAGGAGCGCCGGGAGGAGGAGTTGCGCGTGGCTAAGGAGGAGGTAGAGAGCCGCCTGTCCGTCAAGGAATCGGCGGTGGAGTACCAACGCGAGCTCTGGCGCCACCACTACTACGAGTACTACAACCTTGAGGGCGGCGCCGAGGACGAGGACGAGGACGACGACGCGGTCGACTTTAGCCTGGGGGACGCGGAGTCCACCAGCGGCGGCATGTCACCAGGACAAGTCATCGACATCTCATCTTACACCGGCGAGGCATAGGGCAGCGGCGCGTCGGCGGCTTTGTTTAAATTATGGGTACTTAGCCTTTGTTTATAACACTGTTCTTTTGTTAGAGCAATGTTTAGGTCAACTAGCTATGTTTAATTACTAAAATTGCACGATTCAGTAAGTGTGGTCCGTGTGCTGTAGGCTCTTTTGTGTACCCCCCCCCAAATTAGCAAGTGATGTTAAATATGCAATGACGTGGATGAGCACTGTACCCAGGGAAATTTCCACCAAAATTCGAGTGCTCAAACTCATCGCATGCGCATAAAGCAGAAGAAACGTTTGCGATGCACACATATGTTCAAAGTGAAAGGTGTCCGATGACACTGCGCGCCAAGTTTCCCCCCCCCCCCACCTTTCGAATTTTTTTGCCTACCGCCGAAATATCTAACTCTTCCCCCCTTCCCACCCCCTTTTCTCCCCGACCACGAGCCACATTTCCCCTGTTTACTCCTTCCTGCCTTCCCAAGCTGTAGCCGCTTCCTCGCTTGCTTTCCTCGCTCTCGCCGTCTCGCATCCGACCGCCGCGGACGCCATGGTCTTCTTTGACCTCTCCAGCAGTTCCTCCTCCTTGGACGAGTATGTCACCAGCCGGGTATGCCTCTCTCCTCTCTCTCGCCCCCCTATGCTTAGGGTTCTGATTTGTAATAAAGGATTTTAACCCGGAGACCGATTTGAGCCATTTGTTCCTCTTGTAGCTCCCTAGGACCATCACTTGCAAGGAATGGAGTGGGGTAGTTGAAGATCTGCCTACTCGTTGTCACCATCAATCTCCATGCGTGAAGTTAGTGGCTTTTGAATCTGTGGACAGTGGGAGTAAGTTTCTGGCATGTGCAGAGAAGGTTAGCCCCACTTTCGTTGTTACAAATAATTTGTTAGATGTGATTCAGACATTGTCACTGTGCTATGTTAATATGGATGTGATTAAGACACTGTCAAAGTTTCTACCTAGTATCTAAAAATGTTGCCATCTCATCAGCGATGCCCTGAGAAAATTATTTGGCACCGCTTCAGCAGTTTGTGCACCCAACTTTGCTCCACACATCCGATCAGCCAAGCAATAAAATACTAATACTTTATGGCAGGAAGGAACTGGGCATCGGAGCAACTAGGTGCTCCGGTTCCCTGAATTTTTCCTCTGGCAACGACTCAGCAGTGCAGGATACCGGTGCCAAATGTAGCAACAGTTGATTTGACACCGGCTTTGACCTACACAGTGGAGGGCCTTTATTGGTATTAGTTCTATGTTATTAAATTTGTGCATGTACATACCTGTTAGTATTAATTTGATGGCATTGAAACACTGTCGTTGTGTTGTTGCAGTTATATTTAGCTTCCTTATAAAATGGTCAATTTGTTATTATAGTACCTGACTAAGAACTTAATTATAGCTTGTGATGTTCCTGAATTTGGTTGTTGTCTCAGTAACAATTAATTCATTTGCACATTGAACTTTTTGAGAAGATATGTCATAATAAACGTGTTTCTGCAGTTTTTCAAAATATGTATGTGGTGATTTTCTATGTTGCTAGAAACCCATTTTCCCTACAATTGTAACTGATTTAGTTTTAAATATTATAGGATGAACGGAAGTGTTCTTACCTGGAGCGGGTTGATCAAGAGTGGCCACCATCTTTGAAGATGTGCCTAGCAAAGCTCCGGAGCATGTTTGAGGAAGATAATAGAGATAGGCTTGGAGAAAATGTTGTCAACGCTAAAGAATATTTCAAGGTACTGGAAAAAAAGAGGAAGATGGAGAATGAGCTCAGATTTTTTAAATTAGACTTTGCTAAGATGGTGTTTGCGAAGGAGGAGGCACTTTCCCAGTTGGTCAGTGCAAAACAGGTTCTTACTGAACTGAAAGCAGAGGTGGAGAAGACTATTTTGGCTGATCATGCATCAGTCGATTAGGGAAATGAATATATTGTTCTAATATTGTGCTTATGAAGGTGAACTAGCTATATGATGTACTGTGCTGTTTTCACGTACCTATCGTACTGTGATGTTATAATATATTTATGTGCCTGATATGAAATTGGCAAATAGCTGTTTGATATGAAATGTGATTTTGCTTAATACTAGAATTATTAATAGTAAACTAATAAACCTTCTAAAAGGGTCATGGAACTTTACAAACGGTTCTAGCAGCAAAAGCGTGTGTGATATACTTGAATAACGCAAACGGTTTACAGAGGCAGAGCGTGTGTGATCGTTACACCTATCACAGACGAGGCTATACAGAAAACTGTGTGTCATGTAGATACGAACGAAAACATTTGTCTGGGATTCACTGTGTGGGATGTGCATACGAACGGAAACGGTTGGTTGGGATTCACTGTGTGGGATGTACATACGAACGGAAACGTTTGTCTGGGATTCACTATGTGGGATGTATATACGAACGGAAACGTTTGTCTGGAATTCACTGTGTGGGATGTACATACGAACGGAAATGATTGGGCCTGTATAATTGTATGCGATGGCTCACCCGATCGCACACGAGCTCATTTTGCCCAGCGTGTGTGACCGGAGGACCTATCCCCGACGGTTCCTGGGTCGTGTGGGAAGGACCCCCTATCGCACACACAGGCAAGGCGACGGTTTAAAACTGCGTCGCGGAAAGGGGTTAAAAACCGTTTGTATAGCAGCTCGCTGTACCAATGTGGTACTGATTTCCTGAAAAACCAAAAACAAGCAGAAAACAACAAATGGCACTGGGCACTAGGTTAATAGGTTTGTCCCAAAAAATGATATAAAATAGCATATTATTGCATATAAAACATCCAAGATTGATACTATAATAGCATGGAACAATCAAAAATTATAGATACGTTGGAGACATATCAAGGTGCTTTGTAATGGGTTCAATCTTGCGGTGCTCTATATCCCAGTGACAAAGGGACAAGACATGTATTTGTATAGTTGTCATTAAGGGTAAAATGATGGGGTTTATTCATATTAGTTGAGTTTACTTTGTCTACATCATGTCATCTTGCTTAAGGCGTTACTCTGTTTTTATTAACTTAATACCCTAGATGCATGTTGGATAGCGGTCGATGGGTGGAGTAATAGTAGTAGATGCAGGCAGGAGTCGGTCTACTTGTCTCTGACGTGATGCCTATATACATGATCATTGCCTTGAATATCGTCATAACTATGCGCTTTTCTATCAATTGCCCAACAGTAATTTGTCTACCCACCGTATGCTATGTGTTCGAGAGAGAAGCCTCTAGTAAAAACTATGGCCCCCAGGTCTACTTTCAATAGAAAAAAGAAAATTAAAATATACTTGCTGCTATTTATTTACTTTTATTTTGTTTTGCAATTTATCTATCCACCACTACAAGATTTAATCCTTGCAAGTAACGAGTTCAAGGGGAGTGACGACCCTCTTGCCCGCGTTGGGTGCAAGTATTTGCTTTTGTGTGTGCAGGTGTTGTTCACGAGGCTTTGCGTGATTCTCCTACTGGTTCGATGACCTGGGTTCTCACCGAGGGAAATACTTATCTCTACTGTACTGCATCTCTTCTCCTCTTCGGGGAAATTCCCAACGCAGCTCACAAGTAGCAGTCCTCGACTGTGTGTGTCAACTATTGATCCAGGGACTGACAGAAAGCGCAGAGATTCGGGGGGCCCTCTCGGGACCGGGTCGTGACAGGTGGTATCAGAGCACATGTTCTCTATCGGACGTGAGCCTAGGAAACGGAATGCACATAGGAACAAAACTTATTTTCTAGACCAACAAAAATTCTTTTATCGTCTCACTAGTGTAGAAAAGCCTAGCTATGGCGTGCCAAAAACAGCCTTGCTGGCGTGGACACACGACGGCACCAATATGGCGCCATTGTTAGAAAATAGTGCTGGAGTTGGCCCTACGCCAGCAGTATTTTGGAGGTTAATGGCGTGCCACGTGGACAATGCCAGCAGTAATTTTCATCAGTAGTGGCATTCCATGTTTTCTCGACGCCAGTAATTTGATTTTCAGATTTGAAATAAAAGTTGTACAGTATCGATCCCAACCAAAATGACAGCACAATCCAGTTTAAGAACAGTAATTAAATCAACCTTAAAAAGTACTAAATGGACCCAATAACAACATTTAAGTTCAAGAGTGTAGTTATTGATATAGTTCAACAAAGTAGGCAAAGTAACGCCTGAATGTACAGGTTCAAATAAATGGAGGTGGTAATAACATGAGATATTCCATGCATGCCAACTAGCTAACTACACTTTTCGGTGGGTGGACTCAGGGTCATAGTCTGGAGTAAGTGAACCATCGTCATCGCTGCCAGCAGGCCTGTAGTAGACCATGATCTCGTCACGATCATAGTCAAGGTAGAACGTGGCTCTCTGCCTAGCTTCCATCTCGTAAGCAGTTGCAAGGGCTGTCCAACCAGGGCAACCGAAATAGGTGCGGTTTGGCTCATTGGTGACAAGACAATTGAAGTTTTGGGTCGTCAGCATCTTCATGAGGGTGCACTGGAATGTGATGCTGGCATCAAGTGGAACTCGAAACTTCTCTAAGAAGTCACGCCTTGCCCCGCAAGGGATGACCTGAGCAAAACTGACAGAAAGAACTAGCTAGTTAGACAATTTTGGGCACAACCGTATCCATCGTATGAAACTCAATCAGAACATGTTCTACTATGAAACATACCGTCCTAGTGAGGAAGTCATTCAGAAGATCAATGAAGAACTTCTTATCCCTTTGGCATCTCACTGAACCACAGGTCTCACATGGGGCATTGCTACTTGTAGCTTGCGTTGGTATTTCCCCGAAGAGGAAGGGATGATGCAGCACAGTAGAGATAAGTATTTCCCTGAGTTATGAAACCAAGGTTATCGAACTAGTAGGAGAATCACACAACACCTCGTTAGCAGCACCTGCACACAAACAACAAATCCTTGCACCCAACGCAAACGAGAGGTTGTCAATCTCTCGGCGGTAAATTGCAAGATTAAATTGTATGTGATAGATAGATAGATTGAAACAAAAATACAAAATATAAATAAAAGAAAATGGCAGCAATATTTTTAGGGATTTAGTAATATGATTTTGATAGACCCGGGGGCCATAGGTTTCACTAGAGGCTTCTCTCAAGAAAATAGCATACGGTGGGTAGACAAATTACTGTTGGGCAATTGATAGAAAAGCAAATAATCATGACAATATCCAAGGCAATGATCATGTATATAGGCATCACGTCCAATACAAGTAGACCGACTCCTGCCTGCATCTACTACTATTACTCCACACATCGACCGCTATCCAGCATGCATCTAGTGTATTAAGTCCATAAGAACGGAGTAACGCCTTAAGAACGATGACATGATGTAGACAAGATAAACTCACGTATGAATAAACCCCATCTTTTTTACCCTTAGTAGCAATGATACATACGTGTCATGTCCCTTTCTGTCACTGGGATTGAGCACCGCAAGATCGAACCCACTACAAAGCACCTCTTCCCATGGCAAGATAAATCAATCTAGTTGGCCAAATCAAATCAATAGATCGGAGAAGAAATACGAGGCTATAATAATCATGCATAAAAGAGATCAGAAAAGACTCAAATAATTTCATGGATAATCTGATCATAAACTCACAATTCATCGGATCCCAACAAACACACCGCAAAAAGTGATTACATCGGATAGAACTCCAAGAACATCGAGGAGAACATTGTATTGAAGATCAAAAAGAGAGAAGAAGCCATCTAGCTACTTCCTATGGACCCGAAGGTCTGTGGTAAACTACTCACGCATCATCGGAAGGGCGGCAAGGTTGATGTAGAACCCCTCCGTGATCGATTCCCCCTCCGGCAGATCACCGGAGAAGGACCCCAGATGGGATCTCTCTGGAACAGAAACTTGCGGCGGCGTAAAAAGTATTTCGTGGACTCTCCTTGAGGGTTTCTGATTTTTTCTGAATTTATAGTGCTGGAATTAGGTTAAACGGAGCAGGATGGGCCCCACGAGGTACCAGGGCGCGCCACCCCCCTGGGGCGCGCCCTGGTGCCTTGTGGCCCACTCCTTCATCTTCTGGCCCTCTCCCGAAGCTTCTAGTGTTTATCTTGTCCAATAAAAAATCTCCAAAAAGTTTCGTGGCATTTGGACTTCGTTTGGTATTGATTTTCTGTAAAACAAAAACAGGGCAGAAAACAGCAACTGGCACTGGGCACTAGGTTAATAGGTTAGTCTCCAAAAATGATATATAATTGCTGTAAATGATTATAAAAACATCCAAGATTGATATTACAATAGCATGGAACAATCAAAAATTATAGATACGTTGGAGACGTATCAGCCATCCATCACTGCTTTCATTAAGTTGACAAAAATAAGCAAACATAACAGATTCATAGATATAATGCAACATATAAGAAGTTAAACTAGCGCTACCCGGCCATCTAGATATTAACACACACTTCTAATTAAGCAGTTCTACAAACCATGCGTACTTCAAACATAAAACATGCATAAAGTTAAACAGTTCATACGAAATATGTAGCGCTACCCATCTAGCAAGCTAGTGGCCAGAGGGACTAGCCTCGTGGTCCCTAGTGGACCTATGACACCCCTGCTGACCCTCCTCCTCACGCTCCAAGGCATCCCAGTATATGGGATCCTCCTCCGCGCTCTTCCTGGCTGCATACTGAAGTAGTATCATCTTGTTGGTCTCCATGAGTTCCTCATCTCTCGCAAGCTCGCTCACCAATGGGTCGAATAACTGCATCTCCGCCTGTTTGTTCTCCTTCTCCTCAGCCCTAGTGCATATCCGAATGCCCGGCGGCGCGAGGAACTTCGCGTACTCACGACACTCAGGGAAGTTCAGAATCGCCCCTTCCTGAAAGAACTCTACCGCCATGGCATCATAGGCGCGCGCCGCTAACTCCGGGGTGTCCCAGTGGCCAAGCTCGTGGACGACATTGTCCTTCCTAATGGTGGCATAGTACTTATTCCCCTTCGGTCGCACACCTCGAAACTTCGGAGCCATCTGTTACGGTGCATATATAACTAACAAGTTAGTCAAAATTGGGCATATTGACGAGTACCTACAAAACCTACAATCTACAATGTAATTAAACGTACACTACATAGAACTACAATAAAAACTACACTAAAATCATATTCTACAACGACTACAAGTACACTACGTAGAAGTACAATAAAACTAGACTAAAATCTTATTCTAAAATTCTACACTACACTAAAATCATATACTAAAATTCTACACTACACTAAAATCTTATACTAAAAATTGTACACTACTCTTACACAAAAACTTCTACACTACAACTAAAGCTACACTAAAATCTTACACTACAACTACACTACACTAAATTAAAATCTTACACTATAACTACACTACACTAAAAACTTACACTACAACTACAGTACACTAAAATCTTACACTACACTAAAATCTTACACTACAACTCACCGGCGGCGGCGGAGACGGCGAGGGGGCATTGCGGGATGGAGGCGACGGGGGCGATGGCGGCGGCGAGGGGGAGATGACGGCGGAGAAGACGAAGACGGCGACGGCGGCGGAGAAGACGAAGACGGCGACGGCGGCGGAGAAGACATCGAGGGGGCTGGGGGCACTGTCGGCTATGGCGGCGGCGGTGCGGGGCGTGGATTTGGAGTGGGTGGGGAATGGGGATGCAGTGGGTGGGTGGGTGGTTAATTAATTAGTCAAACGGGGCTGGCGTTGTAATTGTTGGCGTTGGCCTACGTGGCCAACGCCATTGCTATTGTCTTCAATTTTATTAATTTTTTTATTTTTATTGGTTTTTCCACATTGTTTTTATATTCATATAGATATTTAGTTTATTATTTTATTGTGTTTTTATTCAATTATTTATTATTCTGTTATTTTTATATATATTTTTTATTTTGTGTAAATATATAACATAATAAAAAATAGTTGAAGACCAATAATTAGAACAACATCGATCTCATTAATCTGGCCTAGATACATAATAGTTGAAGGATGAAAACAATAACAAATATATATAAATTCTACTAAACTAGACTAAGAACATCATCAATGTAATGACTCCCACGAGAAAAAATGCTGCCACCGATCCAGCTGGGACAACGAGGCCAAGTATAACACCAGCTTAAAGCGCATATCGAAGCATCTTGAATTTTTGGATTTGGCCGCTGCTACTTGTAGACTGCGTTGGTATTTCCCCGAAGAGGAGAGGATGATGCAGTATAGTAGAGATAAGTATTTCCCTCAGTTAAGAACCAAGGTTATCAATCCAGTAGGAGAACCACGCAAAATCCCGTTAGCATCACCTGCACACACAAAAGCAAACACTTGCACCCAACGCAAATAAGAGGGTTGTCAATCCTCTTAGCGGTTATTTGCAAGGATTAATTCTGATAGTGATAGATAGATAAACTAAAATACTAAATAAAATAAAAGTAAATAAATTGCAGCAAGGTATTTTTGGTTTTTAATATATGATAAAAGTAGACCCGGGGGCCATATTTTCACTAGAGGCTTCTCTCTTGAGCGCAGAACATACGGTGGGTAAACAAATTACTGTTGGGCAATTGATAGAAAAGCAAATAATTATGACGGATTCATGGCAATGATCATGTATATAGGCATCACGTCCAAGACAAGTAGACCGACTCCTGCCTGCATCTACTACAATTACTCCACCCATCGACCGCTATCCAGCATGCATCCAGGTATTAAGTATGAAACAGAGTAACGCCTTAAGCAAGATGACATGATGTAGACAAAGTAAACTCAAGCAATATGATTAAACCCCATATTTTTATCCTTAATGGCAACAATACAAATACGTGTCATGTCCCTTTCTGTCACTGGGATTGAGCACCGCAAGATTGAACCCATCACAAAGCACCTCTCCCATTGCAAGATAAACCAATCTAGTTGGCCAAACCAAATCGATAGATCGGAGATAAATACAAAGCTATAATAATCATGCATAAAAGAGTTCAGAGAAGACTCAAATATTTCTCATGAATAATCTGATCATAAACTCACAATTCATCGGATCCCAACAAACACACCGCAAAAGAAGATTACATCGGATAGAATTCCAAGAACATCGAGGAGAACATGGTATTGAAGATCAAAGAGAGAGAAGAAGCCATCTAGCTACTAGATATGGACCCGTAGGTCTGTGGTAAACTACTCACACATCATCGAAAGGGCAGCAAGGTTGATGTAGAAGCCCTCCGTGATCGATTCCCCCTCCGGCAGAGTACCGGAAAAGGCCTCCAGATGGATCGCAGAAGAACAGAGGCTTGTGGCAGAGTAAAAGTTATTCGGGGTGGCTCTGTGTTGGTTTCCGAATATTTGAGAATTTATAGAAGTGGAATTAGGTCAAACGGAGCCACGAGGGCCCTACAAGGCATCAGGGCGCGCGCCCCCTAGGGCCGCGCCCTGTTGCCTTGTGGAGGCTTCGTGAACCTTCTGGCGTCCTCTCCAAGTCTCCAGGGTCTCTTTTGTCCAGAAAAAAATCTCCAAAAAGTTTCGTGGCATTTGGACTTCGTTTGGTACTGATTTCCTGAAAAACCAAAAACAAGCAGAAAACGGCAACTGACACTGGGCACTAGGTTAATAGGTTAGTCCCAAAAAATGATATATAATTGCATATAATTGCATAAGAAAACATCCAAGATTGATACTATAATAGCATGGAACAATTAAAAATTATAGATATGTTGGAGACGTATCAGCCGCGCATCACATCATTCTTGAGCTGCATCTCATCTATCAAAAATAGAGTACTCGAGCAACTCGCTTACGTACTTCTGCACGAGGTCAACCCATATCCATGTGTAGCAATATTTTGTCCCATGTGTCTGTGGATCACGATATATATACATAAACATAGCTAGTCATGTGAGCGATAGTAGATCGACGATATAGAGTTGAATTGTGCAAATTAGCAGAAATAGACCGAGAGGTATTTTCTGTCATATTATACCTTTCCACGGTTAGCACAGATGTAGAACTCTCACTCCGGATTCCATTCTGTGTGCGACATATGCTTATCAACAGGGCGTCGACAGCCGCAAAGCAGCACAGGTGTCCTCCCTCGATTTATGGCAACTTCGGCGAAGGCGTAGCTGCCGGATCGAACGGACGTCGCGCTGCAGCGGGATGATTTGCCGGGCCGGCTGCATTGGCCGTGGCGAGCTCATGTCGTAGCCAACGGGGCCAGAGGAGAGCTCGGCCAAGGCGGCGTTGTCCCAAACTTTCGACACGCCCCGCCGACGTGGGCTCGCACGTGGGGCTCATGCCGATTCGACAAGCTCCGGTGGGTCCATTGTCACCAAGAGCAGCTAGCTAAGAGGGAGTAGAATGTTGTGGAGAATGGAAGTGGATGTAAACAAGGCTGCCAACACATCTATATATAGGCAAAACTTAGTGCTGGCGTTCCACAGAAGGGCACGACATCACTAGAAACATTATCTATGGCGTATGTACGTAGACGACGCCAGCAGTATCTTCCAAGTGGTCAGCGCAGCAGGGCCCACATAGTATTGACGTCAGGCAAATTAGCCACGCCAGCACTACCCATATATAGCTGGCGTACCAATTTGTTCGACGCCAGCACTATTTGAAAAAAATAGTGCTCGCGTTGACGGAAAATGGCGTGCCACCAACGTAAGTTGTGGCTAGCCGTTTTTCCACTAGTGTCTTATCTCATTCAATTCTCAACCTCTTCTTTTTCAAAAACATAGAATATCAGCCCCATGGAGATAATTAGAAGTGACCACTAATGGCTATGACTTGGGATTAAGAGTGAGTTCCCAGGAGCACAGACGATGTCATGTTAAGAATGGGACTCAAAGGATAAATGTTCATAAGGATTCATAGTCATGGATGGAGACCAAGAGATTGTAGGATGCAACTGCATGTGAGTACAAGGATGAAGCCCTGAGGATTGAGGAGAAATGCTCAGAAGCAGAATGCCCAATGCCTAAAGGAAAATAGAAGAGTAATTGGAAGCACTCGTGGCAGGTTGAAGAAGAAGAAGAAGAAGAAGAAGAAGAAGAAGCGCAAGAGTGACACTGAGGAAGGAAGCAAAATGAGCAAAGATTTACCATATGGATCATGAAGTTAGCCCAGCTGAAGCTGTTGTGAAGCTTAGACTTGACCACCACCACTATGTTAATCTGAAGTAGAACATTTCGTGCGTACCACTACTATGTAAATCTGACATGGTGAAGTACTAGTAGTTGGATGAGATCATATAGAATGCGGTATGACCTTACTTAGGAGATGTTTGTGTGAATTGATTGTCATGTTTCTTAAAATCTGCTTGCATTGAATTGTGTGAAGTGTGAACTATGTAGTAAGCAATTAGGGACCTACCCAGAAAATATCGCAAGTCGGAAGAACACCACTAAAGGAGTTAAGATGATAACAATGGAAACGTAGGAGTTTTCGAAGGAAGTGAGAACATAGGACCAGACCATACGAACAGACCTTAGGTGTGAACGTTATCTATGTGTATACTAACAGTCGTACAAGGCTATAACTATTAACAGCCATACAAGGCTATAAATAATACCAGTGGGATTAGCATAAGGGTATCTCTCTCTCTCTCTCTCTCTCTCTATCTATCTATCTATCTATCTCTCTTGCCTATTCTCTCATCCCTAACCCAGACCACCCAAAACCCTGAGTCGACAACATGGATTTTGAGAGACTCATTCTGTCTGGAATCCGTTGGATGCACGAATAATGAGAAAGGGAGATTTGCCACACTCATGCTGGAAGGACCTGCCGAAGGAATGGTGGGATAAGTATAAATCCACTCACCCCATTAGGGAATTGACGTGGAGAACCTTCCGGTCAGATTTTCGTGCAACACATGTCCTGTTGAACAGAGACAACCCAAGGTTAGAGAAGGAACAACCTGGTAGAAGCAAGGAGTATTTTTAGGAGAACCCAAAGGATTGCCCCTTAGGGAAGGAAGGAAACCTAGGGAAGGATCACCTCACAAAAGAAATTACATGTCCCTTTTGCAATGGACTGGTCATTTTCCGCCTAGTTGTGAAACCTTTAAAAGGGTAACACTCACAACACAACCTCGAAAGGAGATAGTAGAAAAGACCTTAAAGCAATTTAAGAAACCCGAGGATGGAAGGGATAACTCTGATGTTACTAGGGAAAATCCAGAGCATCAAGTGGACACATACCCCAAGAGGGAAGAGACACTACGTGTCCAAAAGGAAGTAGTCAAGGAAACCTTACCAGAGGAGAATGATGATAAGAAGAATGAACCAGCCTTGGCACACGGGAATTCTGATTACCTAACCAAGGAAAGTATGAAGGGAGGAGACCTAACCTTAGCTGAGAAGAATGAGGAACAAACTCAGAAGGAAAAGGCCAACCAATGTAGGAAGGAGTTGGAATTAACCTCGGAGGAGGAAGGACCACCAGGTAACACTACCAAAAAAAACACTTCCGTGATAATACGTGTTTGTCATAGTAGGTCACGTTTTCTGTCATGCATGTACATCCATGATGATTTTATGACAGAATCAAGATAGTCATACATGTGCTGTCGTAGAAGTGTTCCATGACAATACTCCATTTATCATCACGGAAGTGTCCATTTCCTTGATGATAAATGGCGCGTCATGGAAGTGTTTTCGTCAAGGGTAACCGACACATGGCATCCACCGTAACGGGTCACCGTTAAGCTATCGGGTGCCAGTTTTGGATCCGATACCCGTTAACAGCACCGACCAATGACGATTTTCCACGTGTCAATTTGTCATTCGCCAATGGAACAATGCGTCAGCTCTACGTTGCGCCAGATGTCATCCGTCCACAGGACGAGACATGCCAATGAAACATCGACATGTGGCACAGCCCAACAGTGGCACGTTTACTTAAAAAGGCCAGCCCAGTCAAAGTTTGCGGGCTGGCCCATTAACAGCCTGCTTGCACACGGCCCATTTACAGGCACGGTCCATATGGCCCATAAGAATAGTGTCAATTCGGCCTGTCACCAGCCCGTTGTGGATTTGTCAACATTGCGGCCCATGGTCACTTCTGGCCCGTTAACAGTCTGCTATGTATTTGGGCCCAATTACAGCCCAATGTGTTTCCGGCCTGTTGAAGATCCTGGTAGATTTGGGCTCATTTGTTGCCCGATGATACTTTTGGCCCATAAACGGACCGTGCTGGAATTGGGCCGTTTTCGGCCAAGTCTGACTTTCGGCCTGTTAGCGGCCCACTGTAGAGTTGGGCCATTTCCAGTCTGATGTGTCTTTCGGCCCGTTAACGACCGGCGCTACCCATGAGCCATGTGTGGCTTGATGTGACATTGGGCCTATTAACGACCCATATTCTCAATGACACAAATCCAGCCCACCCGCACTTTCGGCCTGTTAAAGGCCCGTGTACTAAGTCAGCGCATTTATGGCCCGTGTTGGCTTTAGGCCTGTTAACGGCCCGCCATGTAAATGGGCCAACCATGGCCTGAGATACATTTCGGCCTGCTAATGGCCAGTGGGCTCTTTGGCACATTTTAGGCCCAATCATCTTTTGTCCTGCTAGAAGCCCTGGGTATCTGCTGGCCTAATGAAGGCTCAATCTGTGTTTCAGACTGTTAATGGCCCGTGGCATTTATGGGCCAAATAAGGCCAGCAAAATATTTAGACATGTTAACGGCCCATTATTACTATGGGCCCATATTATGTTTAGGCCTGTTAATGGCCCACTATGGTCACGTGCCTACCAATGGGACGATCCAAAATATGAAGAGCTTACGCTGATTTCGGCCCAGTTATTTTCAGTGGGCTACAGGCCGATTATGCCACATAATCATTTTTACCTGCATTCGAGTTGTGGGCCGGCCGAATATTGGCCCGCTGGGCTCCTACAATGCTTTCGGCCTAAAGGAGACCAATGATGCCAAATACATTAACTAAGAATAAACCTACACTATACAAAAATGGCTTGCTAATTTCTACGGCCTTTGGCAACACATTAAATGTTGTATCGCAACAAAATAAATTACAGCCATACAACAAAAGTCCGGTTGGCATAAAAGTTTACAGTTTGTGAAAAATATGCACCATGAGAAGTTCAGAAGCAGAGATCATTTGACCTGAGTGGTAATGTTTCAGGCTGTAGAATCTGATGGAGCAGCATGACCTACGCCTTCTTTCCACCATTGCTCTTGAACAATGAAGCAAATGTCCGTTAGTCTGGTTTCAAAACCATTCATATCTTGACGACATTTGTCAACCACTATTCTTGTTTCAGAAACGACATCCATTAGGGATTGGACTTGTGTCTGGAGCACAGATATATCATTCTGTAGCCGAAAGATCTTGCTCAGGAGGCGGTTTCGACGAGGTTACCTTAACAACCAACCCAGAATTACACAGGAAGGTGCTTTTGGCACTGTTAGTGGAGAGATACTAACGCATTGCAGCAAGAGGTGACATTGTGCGTGTGGTTGCCTCGTCACCTTCAGGAGGTTGTGGCTGTTCAATCATTTGTTCCATAGCTTGCTGAAAGTTTGAACTTGTAGATTAGTAGTATCAGAAAAGAAGTTATTAATGAGACAAAAACAAATAGAATTGTTTTCACGTTTATACATAACTTATTTTGGTGAACCCCTGTAATACATTAGCATGTATTTTAGTGCTAAGTACATAATAAAATCAGGTTCGAAACATATGTCCATGTAGCATGCCTAATGTATTGTCTATTTCCTCAAATTTATTGACATCTAAGGATAAAGAGACACGGTTTAAAATACGATGAACATAGTATGACATCATTCATATCACGGTCAAAAGGATATCAAACAAACAGTTTGTATCATTGTGTGGGCACGTGAACAACACAACTAGATTACAGATCAAGACCAAAAGAATATCATTCCTCTCTTTTGAATCGTGTAAGGTGCAATGATACGTTATGACAACTATGTATAAAAGTGAACATAGAAACTGACATTGACTGCAAACCAAGCAGTTAAATGCACACGTCAAAGTATCAAGCAGTTCAAAGGCATGAGGAGTAAGGACTTGCAACAGCCGCTTTGACTGGTGTAGTCATGCCCTTCATCTTGTTGGTGTGACAATCCTTGAAGATTTCCACTGCATTCGGTTCAGGTTCTTTTTGGTCTGCACGGGCTTTCCTCTATATTTGGAACAAGTCAATATAGATACGATAATATGGCACAACAAAAAGAAGAAAATATCAGATATTTACAAGAGCCTCGTGGTGTGCAGTATAGCTACGAGATCCTGTTGTCTGTTGGAATTTTACTTTAGAACGGTTGATCTTGTTCTTCAAACAGTTTGCCTAGAAGAAGACAAATTTGTAAGACACATGCGCAAATACAAAAATATGTGATCTGATCACATACATATACCATACCTGATACTTCGGATCAGACCAGTATTTAACAAGGGTTGTCTAGTCTTCGTCCTTAATATATTCCACTAGAGATGTTTGGGCGATTTCATTGTTAGCCTTGCCTTCAAAGTGAGTTTTTCTAAGGTGATACCGATACTGTCGCAGAGCAGACTTAAAAACATGAGTGCATGCTTGTTTGGTTGCATCATCTTTCAAATCCAACTTGAACCTCATGTGTTGAAAAAAGAATGGGAGTCTCATTAGGAGCAAGCTAGAAAGTATGAGACAGAGCAAGACAATGTTACAAATTGCGATGAATAACAATACTTACGGATAAATGGTCAAGGAAGGTGTTAAGCTGGCTTTTGTCTTTGTCATTCCTATGCTAGATCCACGTTGGGAGGATACGTGCATGACACCTAACGGCAATGGCTGCCTCTGATACTAACTTGGCTGACTCTGTAGCATCACGTGGCCTTTTTAAACCTGCCACAAAATGGATCTCCATTCTTCCTACTTTAGATTTTGTTAACCTGTCAAGCATTATCCCTGATATTTGTTTCCTCTTGCGCCGAGGTGCTAGTTCAACAACGAATATGGAAAGTGTTAGTGCACATTAAACTGTGAGAGTACATAAAAAGGAGCATGCAAAGTCATCTCTTAAGGAAGTCATCGCAGGAGACTGTGTCACAACCCATCAATCACTGATGGTGCACTACTGTTCGTCATGATGCCTTCTCCAGTGTCTTATTTGTAATGATTGATAATATGTCATTTGGATGCTCATTTTAATATGTGGATCACTGCTGTGAGAAATGTCAAGTCCCATTGTTATTATAATAAAAGTTGTGATGGCAATGTTAAATTTCAGATTTTCTCTAATTCAAATTCAAATTGGCCTACAAAATCAACCGTGCACAATTTGACGCTATAATAAAACCTCTGACGGTACTGGTGACGGAAATTGAAACCGTCACCACAGTCGTGTCCCCACTTGTAAGCAGCGACGTCAGCAACGTCCGGACCCACATGTAAGCAGCCACGTCAGCATCTTCTGGGCCCATATCACCATATGTCAGCAGCATTGACCGGTTAAACCGGACGCCCGACTTATTACTGACGGGACTGTCGGCGATAAAACCAAGGCCGACCCACATGGAAGGAGCCACGTCAGCATCTGCTGGCCCCGCTTGTCAGAATCTTTGACCGGTCAAACACGCGGACCGATCACCAGTGACGGATTATCGTCGGCAAAAAGATCTTACGCGAAAGATTGGCCTATCATATGTGACATTCTGGGCCGTCACCGAAAACGGTCATCAGTGACAATTTTTGGTTCGTCACCTAAGATACGATCTTGAGTGAAGGAGGAAGTGGTACCGTCAAGATTTTATTTTTTATGACGGCGCTTCAGTGACGGTGGGGGTGACGGCCGGAAAACGTCGCCAGTACATTTCCCGTAACGAAAAATGGTTATACGTGACACAAGTGAAGCGTCGCAAAATAGAGCAAATTTTGTAGTGAGATGTAAATCCCATGGGTGAATTTGCTTAGGAGCTCTTATTATCACCAGGTTGTTCCTTAGGCTACCGTCCTCTGTGGCTCTTTCAGATGGAAGGATGTTTTTACATTGGCTGGCAAATTCAAAGCAATTACTAGTGCTCAGGCTGGTGCTGGAGATTCTATCCTTTTTTGTGTGACTCCTATTCTTTTGGGGGATCTTGTGAACCTCTAAGTTCCAGGTTTCCTAGGCTCTGCTCTTTTGCTATAAATGATAAGATCTATGTTTCTGAGGTAATGCAAGCTGATTCTCTACAAGAACTTTTTCACTTGCCTTTATCTTAGGAAGCTAGGCTTGAGTTTGACTCCATTGCTACAAGTTTGGACTCTTTTCAATGGTCTCCTGATTTGAGTGATGTTTGGAAGTGGCATGTCTCACCCTCTGAGGTGTATTCTGCTAAGAGCTATTATAAACTTGTACACCATCCAATTCAAAACTTCCCCATTTTTAAATGGATCGAAGATGCTGTTTCACCATGAATATAAAGATATTCGGCTGGCTTCTTATTGTTGACCGTCTTAACTCTAGGGATGCGGCAAAGGATACATTGGAATAGTCTCATGATGATAATCACTGTGTTCTCTATCGATTCTATGTTTTGGAGACAAGGGGCCATCCAAAGTTGGCTTTTGGCAAGCCCTTCTTCATCGAGGTGGTCTTTGTTGCCGCGTGGAATATTTGGATCATTAGGAATGACTTAACTTTTAGGGGTGAAAGGGCTTCCTTTGCTTCATGGCGCTGTAAATTTGTGCATGAGATAAACTCTGCTTGCTCATAGGATTAAGAGCATGCACAGAGACAGTTTATTAATGTGGATAGCTAACTTGCCATAGGTAGGTGTATCGTTTTTTTTTTCTTTCCTTTGCTCTTTCGGCTTGTATTACTCTTTTTGGAACCTCCTGTTCCCTTTTTGTAATTTTTAATAAAAGATTATAGGGCCATTGCCTCACACTACATATTCAAAGAAAACTATTAATAATGGCGTGAAAGGACCTTATATATACAAAAGAAAAGATAATATACCAACCCACGTTGTTGAAGTTAGCACTAACCATGGCTAACGAAAGCCCTAAACCCTAGTTAACAACTAAAGAATTGCACAGCCAGCCAACTCAGCCATATAAAAAGCCAACACCACCACCTAATGCTACGTACACGGTGGCATCTCTAACCTTGAGAGCTGAGGTGTTTTTGGATTTCTAGCTAGCTGCACGTAGGTACGAACGTCGTCAGTGGTCGTACGCAGTCGCCAGCCATGAACGGCAAGAGCAAGAAGAGCAAGGGCATGCCACTGCTGGGCAAGTACGAGCTCGGGCGACTGCTCGGCCGCGGCACGTTCGCCAAGGTCTACCTCGCGCACCCGGTCACTGGCGGTGAGCCAGTGGCAGTGAAGGTGATCGACAAGGCGGAGGTGTTGGGCATGGAGGGCATGGCGCCTCGCGTGCTCCAGGAGGTGGTGGCCATGCGCCGGCTTCGCCACCCGGGCGTGCTCCGCCTCCACGAGGTGCTCGCCACCCGCTCCAGGATCTACCTCGTCATGGAGCTAGCCCCCCGTGGCGACCTCCAGTCCATGCTCGCCGCTCTGCCAAACCGCCGCTTTTCGGAGAAGGCCGCGCGGCGCGTGTTCGTCCAGCTCACGGCAGCGCTCGCTCACTGCCACGCGCGCGGTGTGACGCACCGCGACGTCAAGCCGCAAAACGTCCTCCTCGACAGCGCCGGCAACCTTAAGGTGTCCGACTTCGGCCTATCGGCGCTCCCAGACACACTTCGGGACGACGGCCGCCTCCACACCGCCTGCGGCACGCCGGCCTATGCCGCGCCGGAGGTGCTCCGCCACACATCATACGACGGCGCCAAGGCCGACGCGTGGTCCTGCGGCGTCATGCTCTTCGTCCTCCTCGCCGGACGCCTGCCCTTCGACGACGTGAACATCCCCGATATGTGCCGAAAGGCGCACCGCCGTGAGTACCAGGTCCCGCCGTGGGTGTCCCCGCCAGCGCGCCGCCTGGTGCACCGCCTGCTCGACCCGAACCCGGCGACCCGCATCTCCGTGGAGGCTCTGGCGGCGACGCACCCATGGTTCGTCAAGCGCTCCCTCAGCATCGACTCGCAGCTCAACGGCCTCCTCGACGGCCAGCCAGAGCGCGCGCTGGCGTTCCGGGCGCCGGCAGTGAACGCATTCGACATCATATCCATGTCGCAAGGGCTCGACCTGTCCGGGCTGTTCGGCGGGAGCAAGAGCAGGGAGAAGCGGTTCATGACGACAGCGTCGCCAGAGCAGACGCTGGAGCAGCTCAGTCGGGCGAGCGGGAAGCTCGGGTACGTCGTGGTGGGGAAGAAAGGAGTGGAGGGCCACCGCCGTCCTCCAGGGAGGCCGGCAATATCAGTGGGAATTTCGGAGCTGGTGCCGCCACTAATGCTCGTCGAGATGCGGCTGGAGATGGACGACAGCGACGGCGAGGTTCAAGTGTTTGGTTGGGATCAGTTGAGGGTGGAGCTAGGGGATGTAGTAAGGGCTTGGCATAGCTGTGAAGATTTGCAACAAGTTCAGTAAACTTTCTTATTCAGAAGAAGTTATTTTGCAGCTTAGCTAGTTAATGGAGGTGTAAAAAGGTACTCTAAAATGTCAATATATGTGAATCTAGCTTGTTTTTCTTTTACTTGTTTTCTGTTTTGGATATTACACTGTGCACTATATAAAAGTTCCATTTGTATACAAGAAAAGACAGGGTAAGCTTTTTGGGCAACAATCTGAATGTGTTATGTATGTTCAGCTCTGTAAGCAGCACACTGTAGATCAATGAGAAATTAGCCCATAATAACTGGCAAGTAATCAGAATTTAGCCCATAATTATGTGCTCTTGTCTCTTGATATACTACTACTATGACTTTTGCATATCAGTTAATTGGAAGGCAACTGATCAAGTTTCAAAAATGAAGGCATGCTTTTCACCAAAATTCTGGTAAATAGTAACACTAAGAGCATGATTGGTTTGATGCCAAAAATTGGCATGCCAACATTTGGCAAATGCCAAATATTGGCTACAGCTTGGTTGGTTACCATGTTTACTTGGCAACCTCCCAAGAAGTTGCCAATTTTTGGCAATTTTTGATATTGTCAATTGTTGGCTTGCCAAGTATTGGCAATGCCAACATACATCAAACCAATTATCCTCTAAAAAAAATACTAGTATTATACAGTTTATACTTCATGTATATGCAATACCTCATTTTTGTTTATTAAAAGACACAGTATTAATAAAATACTTGTAAAAATAAGTTTCTAGTGTAATTAACAAGACCGCAGTCAAAATCAGGCATTTCTAATTACTCTGATTATACGGCCTCTTAATCATTTGACAACATTGACAGCACTCGCGGGATGGTTTTTTCACAACACCAAGAGACATCTATTTATGGTATCTGAATTGTTATGTTATCATGCATAGAATTTGACAAATGAGTGAATGTACAATGATACACGCACCTTTTGCTTTGATTAGTGCTATCAAGATAGAAAAACTGTAGTAACAGACAGACACAGAAGCAGTGACATGTTTGGCTCACCTGTGGCTGGCCTGCTAGCACAGAAATGATAGCTCATGTTTCAGCCTCAGATCCATCGAACTAGGGCTCTTGTCTGCTCTGTTATGTTCATAGCGTAGCAAACTACTTGCCATTTTTTAGCCCAACAACTCAACCTCTATGTCTCTATCCTATTAATTTCCAAGAAAAAAATTCTTGAATTTGAATGAGATAAGTGCGCGGAGAAAAAAATATATGCTGAGAAGTAGAGTGTCCCTATCAATGGCTCTGGGAGCTTCATTTCTGGTGAATTAACTTTCTGAAGGATATGTTATCCTGAATAAAGTGAGAGGGAGGCCTGCGTCCATGGCAACCGTTGGTTGTTTCTCAGGACTATGAACAGTTGCCAGGTCTCTCGGCATCGTCGATTCGTCATGATATGTTCGGAAAGAATGCGACCATAGATAGATATAGGTACGGAGTAGATGTCAGTAGCATCAACTCTCAATCAAGTGAAGGTATAAGATAGCTAAAAACAACCTGCCGCATCAACTGATAAAGAGGCCTTGTTGGAAGATATTTGTGCACACTCTGTAAAGCAACAGGTGATCGATTGATTCCCTGGTTTCCAGCAAGCTATCAGTGGGAGAGAGCAGCAGTGCAGTTTTCTCTTCTAAGAGCATAGACAGCACAGGCAATCAATCTCAGAGTTTTCTTTTTTTTGACATATTGGAAAGATTATCCTCCCGGTCTCTGCATTGTGTGATGTAACAATGTCAGAGCTAATTCGCCAGCGAAGAAAAGATAACCATATTTGGTGTCACTAGTCATGTCAGAGTGCAGATCACCTGATCACCTGCTCCCCTGAATGAAGTTCAACCCACTGAACTCTGCTTCACACTGAAATTTCTTCGTTGTTCCGCGGCTAGCTTGCCTATTACATCTCTAGGAAGCACTCTGCTCTCCTTCGCTTTTGTATCAGACACTAAGTTGCTTTGCTATGCTCAATGGGGGTGGGGAACCACTTTACATCTAGAAAATGGTGTTGCATCCTGCAAATTGCCAAAGCTGTTACTCTCAGGAGATGCAATTTGCCAGTTCTTTGTGTAAAACTAATGTAACCTGACCTGGACATCAGGGAATGGAACAACCAGTACTGACAAGCGAGGTAGCTCAAAAATTTAGCTCACCTCGTCATTGGTTCAAGAATCAAGATACACACACAAGAGGACTACTTTTTATGTGAACTGAGTTGGCTATCCATTGTAATTAACCTCGTGCCTGTAAAGCGGTGAAAAGGAAATCAGTATTTGACTGCACCGTCTGGTCACAATACAAGAAGAGAACTGTAAGCAAAGTAAACAATGTGCGAGAAATATGCAAGACAAGAAGTGCTGGTCTGAATCAGCACAATCTTTTTGGGCAAGATATATAGCACACTGGAATCAGGTGACCGTGAGATACAATCGAAGCTTTAAACAGACCAAGTGCATACCCTTAATCTGCAGATAAGTTATGTGTTTTGACCTTTTGGGTGTAAATCCTCTCAGCGTGTCCACCAGCGATGAGTGTTCAACCCTCTATTGATTTTTTAAACAGATGACACTTAGATATGGACACGGTCTTCACCATGAAACTCTGACAATTCATTTTTTGTATGAATGTGTATGTTAGTACAAAACATGAAAGCAAATATAGTGTTAGCATTTTGATCCAATCAGGGGCCTTTTTCAGTAAGATGTGTGATGCAAAGGACTATGGATAAGCATGTAAATATACATATCAAGTCCCTGGACATAGCAACAAGTAGTTCTGCCCAAGATCAAGGCAACATGTTTTATCCAAAACACGGTGCGCTTTGCTACCATTATCTCTTCAATTAACTAGTCTATCCACTGGGTCATCCTCCTAACTTTCCATTGGAAGTACAGAAGAATAAGTTATCCCCCCTATGCTCCAAAAAGTGCAAAGACAACTTGTCAAAATCAAAGAAGAACAGTCCCACACATCATGGTTCCCATGGGAAATTTAGCGAAACAAGCTTTATGTCAATGTTAAAAAGAGATATTCTTTCAGGGCATCTCCAAAGTGGATCACCAAACGGACCTCATAATGTCCACGGACGCATCCGGACGTGTCCGCGGACAGCCCGGCCATCCAACTGTCCCTCAAATCCGGACTATGGGCTATGACTGACAGTGGGCCAGGCGGACTGAGAGGAGAAAGAGATGAGTGGAAAACATGGGCTGTGCGGAGACGTGGTCCAACTGACAGTGGGCCGGTCGGCCGTCCGGACTCCCCCAGAGCCCTCCCCCAATTTGAGGACAGCTTGTGGGATTTCACACGTCCGGACCGGTCCAGATCGATATGGTGAGCTGCATTGGATGGCTAAAAGTGTCCGGACCTTTTGGTAATCCACGTTAGAGATGCCCTTATGCCATCTTCTGTATATCCTGCCTAGATCAGTATACCATGCTATATTCTGGATGAATTTTCTTTGTCCACTGGCCTAAAGGATAACTATGCTAAAACTGCTATGGTGCCCGTTATTAATGTTACTCAAGAGAGCTCAAATGCTAGCTGATAAGGATAGCTTTGGCTGCAAACTTGACCCCGTGCCATTCACTTATCTATGGGCCTCACAAAACCAAGAATTGAGGATTTCATCTGCATAGTAGAAAGAATTGATAGAAGGCTATAGTATCTGGGATTTCCTCCATGATGTCATACATGGGCAGATTTACAGTGGTTAAATCTGTTCTATTTTCAATGCCCATTTTTGCTATGTGCAACCTTAAAATCCCAAATCAGAATACAAAAACAGCATAGACATGGTAGGGGATAGAGAAAAGAGCAAGAGAACAAAGCAGCTACACTTTAGCCGATTTGTTGTGACGAACCGAGGATAGCATTCTCATCAGTGGATCGGCGTGCACGACGACTCCAAAGCTTCATATTGTCAGCTATATTATTGATCGAGACCACGAATTATTGTCGAAGACCCTGGCATTCCTAGCATGCCAGAGGAAACCGCACAGGCTGCAAAGATAATGTGCCATGCAGAACCAAATTTGTCACTCAGCACCGAGGACTCCACAGAGGTAGCAAGGCAGTCAGGGCGAGCTGGTAGTTCAGGTATTTCCAGGCTTTCCCAGACCATGCAAGCATGTCGATCAGCAGTGAAGCAGAATGTGACAGATGGATTCAACAGCTGCGAAGATGTCACAGCCATAGTGAGGAGCTAGAGCTGTCCAGTGCTGTTATCCTTGGTATTCAGCCTTCCATGGAATGCTAACCACAGAAAAATGCGATATTTAGAGGGGATTATACTTTTCCAGACAAACCTTGTGTACGGCCAGTCTATACGCTTGAATGTCAGAAGGCTGTAGAAAAATGATGCGGTGACGCTTTTCCTGTGAATCGATGATATCCTGACATCCAGTGCATCCGTTTGTGGTGATACATTGGCAACGCAGTGTAGCAGAGTATCGAGCTCACGCGAGGCAGAGGTAGTGAGGTTGGGATGCAACTTAACTGCCCAGACTCCTCCTTGAAACTGCGATGCAACATTGCAGTGTTTATCCTTGGCAAAACTGAAAAGGATAGAGAAAGTGTGCCTTAGTCATAAACAAACACAATGTCCCATGGGTGAATCTTCTCTGGCAAGCATATTATGATGATACCCCAGTGTGCTGACAGATACTGAGACACCATCAAAACTTTACATCGTGTGAGATTTGAGACATCATCAGACTCTGGTATGATTTCTGTTCAGACACTAAAATGCAGTTTCAATTCGCTCAGCTACACTCATTTGCCATCAACCAAAACATTTCTATGGAGCAGCAGTCAATATATGATACGCTCCACTTACCACTGTCTAGAATTGCATCTGAGCAATTCAACCATTTCAGCAACCACCTTCAGAATACCCCTTCACCTGATGTGAGTGATGCCTGGAAACTTTCCTCTGGCAATGGTAATCGCTCATGCAATAAAAGCTATAAATCCATGAAAAAGGATGATCCAGCACCTACTCAGTCCAGCTGGATATGGAATTCTTGTCGTCAGCTGAAACATAAATTCTTTTTCTGCTTCTTCTGCTGGATAGATTAAACACTAGACTTGCTACTGTGGAAAATTTTCCATGTTGAAAGCCCAGTCCTTGCCCTCTGAAGATAAATTTCCGGTGAAGTCTTGGCATGGAATGGAACCTGGATATGGACTTTCTTGACATGCTCTGGAGCAGAGAAATCAGAATATATGCTTTAGTGAGATTCTAATGCATGGTACTTGGGCCATCTGGAATCACCGGAATCACATCATTTTTAAGAATGATGAAACCAATAGACAACAGTGTATATCCAGGTTCAGAGATTACTTTATTCTGTAATTCTCTATGCATAGGGCCAAACCTAGTTTGAAAGAAGGGATGCAACAATGGTTAGACAGCTTATGATTTTATTATTTGTAACCCCTCCACTGTAAATACCATCTCCCAATTATAAAAAATATGAAATGGCACAGTAGAGGTTTTCCCTACTGTTTTTCGTTCAAAAAAAGATCAATATACCATCTGTTTAAGATAGTTGTACGAGAGAACAAATTTGTCGACGCAGGTTATGGCCATTAGCCACTTGTACCCATTTTCAGAGAAATAATTCAGGAAAGAAGATGTAAAAGAAAAGTATCTTCTCTATGTGCCATGGTGTTTCTCAATTTTTAAGGCCCATTGGCTAACTGAGAGTAAAATTACACAAGACTTGGAGCATATTGGCAATGGAGATACAATGCAGTATGCCATAATGCAAAACAACTTTCAGTTTCCACATTAAACCAGCATGAACAAAACAATTCAGAAAGATCACCGAAATGGAAAATACAATTCTGACATGTGCAATAGAGTTACTGGCTTGTGCATGGTATTCACAAGAGCTGAGAAGTGCGAAGAAGCAGGATCAGAAGACTGAAGTGCAGGTTATTTACCATCAAAATAGTATACACAAAGTTCAGCATCCAGATATACACGGACGCCGCAGCCTCCATATTTTACGACAAAACTTAGCCCACTGGAGCATTATGCAATCCAGTTACTGGGCATTGGCAGGGATTTCATGGTCCGAGAAAGTCGATGTGTCCTCAGAGTGCACTGAATCTCTATGGATCCTCTTCTGCAGCCTCTCCAGGCTCGCGACGCGTCGCAAAGAGGCTGGCCTTGAGGCTGTCTCTTCCCCACTGCGCAAAGGGGATGCTATGTCTGAGAGGTCATGTTTGGTCAGGTCGTCTTTAAGTAAACCCTGGAGGAAATGGCTCATGCTTTCCTCAGTGGGAGCAGCATCAGCAGAAGCTGCAACAGATACACATGAAGCGAAGGGCACTTTGTTTCCGGGCATGTCTGCTGTAGTGGAGAACAACAAGCTTGCTCCAGTTACTCTCCTGACAGCTTCTTCAGCGATATTCACCTGAACACAAGTACTTTGTTAACATAGAAAATAAAATAAAAATATACCACTAGTTACATTTAGTTTATACGTAGATCATGTTTCAGACAATATAAAGAAAGGGGTGTCTCACTACCACCTCATCTAGATTATGTTTTGTAGAATAGAAGTATTAACTACTGGCAAAGTTTTGGAATGAAAAAAGGAAACAGTTTATACACATAGGAATAACACTAGAAGTTCTGCATATACATGTTTGTGAATACAGTATTGAAATTCTATGCCTAGTGTTTGCAGAGAAAAGAGAATAACGGTTGTAAAATGAATATTTTAGAAACACCTTTACCAAGACATAAATACAGAGTTTTGCATGTACTCACACACAAGCATTAACAAATGTATGTATGATTGTGCCTGTTTGGACTCCTCATGTGCGGTATGAGACAGAACACCCTCCCATGAGGACCAAAACCACAGGTTTAATGAGACACACTCTCTGAGCATTGCAACATGGTATGAGCGCTTATTTATATTTGTTTCATTTTTACAACACCCACACCTGTAAGAAAACATTGTTATTTGACACTAAAATGAAAAGAATAGAACAGTGAAACATAGAACTAAACTATTCCTTTTCACTAATGGAAGAGGATAGTACCTGCCGCCTCCTCATGAGAATCACAAACTCAGATCCAAAATGACAATGTAGGCTTTAAGTACAATTAGCAATAGGTGGTTACAGATGATGTTAAACAAGATTTGTCAAATCCTAGATCAGTTTCTTTCTCATGCTTGGGTTCTCCAAAGAAAAGAAAGAAAAAAATACTCAAGTATCAATCCTACAGATGTGCAGAGCCTAATAAAGTACTCCCTCCGTAAAGAAATATAAGAGTGTTTAGATCACTAAAGTAGCGATCTAAACACTCTTATATTTCTTTACAGAGGGAGTAACTAGCAATGATACGTATGATGCACAATATATGTCATGGCTATAATCAAGAGATTCACAAGCACAACCCTTCAAACAGTCACAGCAGATTGCAGAATGCAGTTAATAGTTCTCAAGAATAAAAGGATATACCTTTCTCCTCATAGTCTCAATATCAACAGTAAGATTTCTGTTGCCAAGGGAAGCCTCCTTGTATTTCTGAGTCATGTCAGTCAGGCGCTTTAGCAAAGATGCATTATCAGCTCTTAACTGGGTAACCTAGATGATAATGCAGTAATTAGCATGGCCGTCTTAACTTCAGTTGAGTTTCAAACATCGTTAGTCACAATTTCAAACCTGTGATTCAATATCATTTTGGTGGGCTTGCTTCCTTTTCCTTGACCTCCTGGCAGATTCTCGATTTGACAGCATCCTGATGATAGAATTAAAACAGAGAAAATTCAGCATGGCAAACATTGTACTAGTTTTGCAACATGGCACAATGGTAAGGAATTTACTTGAAAATAACCAAGTACGAAACTACAGCCTCCTGCTATTTGGGACTTTGGTGGGATTGGTTTAAATATAGAAAACAAGGCCATTTCTAGTTTTTATAGAGAAATATGTTGGGTGTGTAAAAAATAATTTGGTACCAATATGAAAGAAGACACGAGCATATATGTTTGGAGGGATTGAATCCTCTATGGTACCCTCTGCCTTTTCACCTGTCCTGAACCATTCAACTGGCAGGGCAAGGATTGAGATTGAGATATATATCCTTGCAAGATAAATTAATTTCTTGCCCCGTTACTATCAAGTATTTGTTTCCAAGTAGATAACTGAATATTGCTAAAAGGTGAAAGCAGATGATTTCTGGATGACAATTTCTGGTGACAGCAGAACATAATGCCGCATGCTAAAGTAAGAAACTTATAATTATCATTAAAGTTGATGCTTTGTACTGCATGTTGAAGATAATGGTGATGTGATGAGAAAAGTCTGCAGTACCTCTTCACGCGCTTGGCACTGGCAGGGTCTGTAATTTCCTCGAGATCCCCATCATCATCATCTGACTGCTCCTTTGATGTACAACTATTAGCTGGCTTGCCTTGAACAACAGTACCATCACCTATGGATAGAAGTAAAGAAACAAAAAGACTTAATGACGATAGCACACAAGAGTTAGAAGTTCTAATGTTACAAAAAATGCCTAGTTCTGCATCACGCTTGTAGGTGCTCTTCTAAAACAGATACTATGATGTGAAAATATGTCTAGACTCTAGACATGGTAAGAATGCAAATTGGTGTCAACAGGAATGCTTCTCTGATGCAATTGCCAGTATTCAGCATCGATGAAGCAGGATCAAAATATCCATTTATCATCTTTTACGTATTTGACCTCAACAATATTATATGTATTTTAGCTCTTTACTCCAGACATGTCAACATAGCACCATATTGCCAAAGCCGGACTGAATATTTCTCCCCATTTTGCTGGATTCTCTGGACAACAGTTAACCTATTCTACAGAAACTGCTGGCAACATTTGTCTCTTCTGTTAATTCAGGAGTGCTAGAAGCCAGAGATCACCAGATAAAAAAGACACCTAATGTTCAGAGGTGGATTTGACATATAACATTCACTCTAGCAGAACTGCAGAATACTGTCAACCCTAAACTGTACTTTGTCAATTACTGCCTTTTTTATTACTTCCTGTTGCGAAGTTACTTGATGGACTTAAATGAATGCGAATATCGAAGTTTGTTCATACGTACCATCAAAAAAAGCTTGAGAAACCAATTGCGAAGTGTCCGAAGCTTGTGAATTGAGGCAGCTCAAAGAAGATTCTTGAGGTTTAGCTTCCTGGAATAAAATACAGGTAAAATTTGCCCATGGACATCACATTTGGCATTTGGCAGAGCACACTGCAAAATCTAATTTGATTGATGAGCACGGCAAAATCACACATTATCACGCAAGCGTTTGCCAATTATAGTAAACTTTAAGTTTCAATTGAATCAATGGGTAAATGGGGATAAGAGAAATACTGATGTGGGATATGAAATGGTAGAAAACTAGGGACGCTGATTCAGTCATTCATCTACACGCGGCTACTAACGGGCACAAAGTGTGAATTGAACGGTGTAGGAGGGTTAAAACAAAGAATTATGTCGTTACATGCTTGCGTGTCACTCTCAGGAAAAATATCAGAACATAATTTTTCATATCAGATATGAAAAAGATTGGAGAACCCAATTGTTTCAGACTCTCCAACAACATCAAATCATTTTATTATTTAGTCATCTGTGGTCGACCATATTCCATCAGAATATACTCATTATCTGTCTATGTGGTTGAAACAAGTGAGCTACCCTCCTAGAAACATGTTACATGTCACATGTCAATATGTCACACTAAACCATCTGTGATCCTATCCTATGCACCAAGATTCCCCTGAGAATCCAAGAAACCAGTATTCTTCCCCCCTCGCCTTCCTTCAGGAATAAAAGGCACATCATTACCATTTTTGTTTCCTGAGGGTTCCTGGTCAGAAAATAATACTCAGCTGGTACCATTTTCATGTAAATTATAGTAACGAATCTAGCGCATTAGTATAGTAGCAATTCGGCCACTAAGACAATTGTACTTAGAAAATTGAAACTGGTCAGGTTGTTCATCAGAACTCAGAAGACTGAAGCAGATCCGTGCGGTGTTTTCTTCTAAATAAAAAAATTGCTGGACAACTCCTCTAAGAGGGATCTGCGGTGGAATTAGTAGAGCTTTATGAAACGCTCCAGATCGACCTAAAACTCAGTCAGACCAGAAAGGAATTGACCGTACCATGGTCTTGGCCACGGCGGCGCAGTACAGTTGCAGCTTCCTCTTCAGCACCGCGGCGTACTCCCCGGGATCCCCGCCGCCGCCGCCGACGCGGACACAGTTCAGCTCCACCACCTCGTCGCCGCTGCACTCCATTCTCTAAATAGCTGCTCTGTTTTCCAAGCAATACTACTCACAAGGGCAAAGAATTACTACACCGGAACAGCGGGAACTGGAAGCAAGTGAATCGCAAAAGTGAAGCTTGGGAGCAAGAACGATGGTGGAGATGGAGGCGGCGAGGGGGGAGGGGGGTTTATAGCGGCGGTGGAGGGGACGGGGAGTCGCTGTCTCGGCGGCGCTGTCCATGTGTTTCACTTCTCCGCGCAAAAAAAGATCCCAGGAGCCTACTTGCAATCCGGCGTGCTCCTGTCCACCAAATTTAGATCTTTCGTGTGGGGACCACAGTAGTTTGTTTTCCATGAAAAATTACCGACACCGTTTCCAAATTCTACATTACTTCCTCCTCCGGATTTATTGATCCCCTCGAGTTTTGACCCTAAATTGACCGAAATTTGAATAACTAATTGTGAGTTTTATGCCATAGAAAATATATCATTTGATTTGTATTTGAAAGAAATTTCTAATGATGCACTTTTTGTGACATTTACTTAACTTGCAATTTATCAATCAAATTTTAGGTAAGAATCGAGGAGGTCTTGTAAACCGGAACAGCTGAAGTATGTTCTAGAAAAGTGTAGTTAGGGCCTCTCCAGCGCCGACCCGCAAATTTCCTCCCGCATCTGCCCGCGGACACGGATGCGGGAGGCGACCATCCAACGTTGCCCGCATACATTTCAACAACTTTTTGAACTAACCGGACGAAATTCGTGCAAACACGGCAGATTTCATATAAACCGGACGACATTCATGAAAACACGGCGGATTTTTATTACATTTCGAACAATTAGAACAAAAAAAAAAACCTATCCTACCTATCCTACTGCAGCGTCCAAGCCCTTGTTGTTCCCTTCCTGGGACCACGTCCTCCATCCGTCGTCTCCATGAGCACCGGCGATAAGACCAATGAAGTGAAGGTGCGGTCTTCGACGAGGAAGAGTAGAACACGGGAGACGGACCAGCCCACATGGGACACAAGGCCCTGCCGCCTCCAATGTCCTGCTCATCCTCAGAGGAGTCTGCGACCTGTCCGTCGCCGGTGGACGTGAAGTCCACGATGGAAATGGAGGCGCCGGTGCTCTCGTCGTCCCACCGGGCCGCCCGATAGTTCGTCGGCGGTGCGTAGGAGGCGCAGCTGGCGTTGTTCTCGTTCGCGATCGCCTGCAGCTGCGCCTCCGCGGCGGCCGCTTCCTGGCGAGCGGCGGCTTGAGCGCGGGCGGCCTCCTAGATCGCACGCTGCTCCGCGACGAAGTTGGGGTTCGCCGCGGCCATGGCCGCCACGGCCTCCTCGCTCACGCGCTCGCCGTCGATTTGGCCCTCCGCCAGCCGGTGCTGCTCTAGGAGGAACGGGTTGTACCGTTGTTCCTCCTGCGCCTGCTGGAACTGACATAGGCGTCGGTGCAGGCTGCTCCTCTACCATGTCGGCGTTGAAGTGCACCTGCTCCATGGTGAAGCCGGCATGCACGGGCGTGGGCTCCGGTGCGGTGTCGTCGAAGCCCGTCTCCATCGTGGGGTCATCCTCGTTGTCGGAGACCTCGGGCGAGCTGGCCAACATGCCGGCCTCGATCCTCCTGGCACGACGGTTCTGCAAGGCGGCCACCTCGTGCTTCATCTCTGTGGAAAGGCTCTCCCACAGAGCGTTGCCGCCTGCAGTCATGGCGGATGTGGTGCAAGGGAGGAGGATGTGGAGCGGCTTGTGTTGTGGCGTGGAGTTAGCCGGGTGTGGCCACCTTTAAATAGCGGATTCCGGTGAGGCCAGGCGTCCGGATGCGTCAATGCGCGGCGCCAGAGTGGGTTTCTCGGCCGGCGAGCTTGCTTAATGGCGGCATACGGACGGACGGGGCATTGAACGGGCATGGTAGATATCCGTCCCGTCCCGTCCAGTAATGCATCTCCGGCATTGAACAAGCGCAGACACCGGGGACGCGTCGCGAGCGGCGCCCACGGCCGGCGCGCCACTTCAATGGCGGAGCTAGTGTGATGTAGGGTGGAAGCCTAATTGACGATCTTTCACGAATTGGAGGGGGATTCTACAAATAACACGAAGAACACGGGGAAGAACACGGGGAAATCAGAAGAGAAACACTCAAGAACAAGTCCAATCACACATTCACTAGACTAACAAACACACAAGATCACAAGGTACATGAACAACAAAGGGAAATCGGTACAAGATAGAGTTCATCCCAAATCCAAGAGGAGATGAGGTCTTGATGATCTAGATAGATCCTTCTCCACATGTGGAGGTCTTGTATCCACAAGGGATCTTCTCCATATGGAGGTCTTGCACTCCAATGGAGTCTTCTCTCTCTCAAGAGGAATCCCACAAGGGGGGGTACATGAGCTAAGCTCCAATGTGTAGTTCTAATCTTAGCTAACCCTAGAATGAGGAGGGGAAGAGGTATTTATAGTCTAGCCACGAAGTGGGAGGGGGGAAAGAGAGATACAAGGGCCTCAAGCCCTGTCCACGCGCGCAGGTGGCGCCGGATGTCCGGCTGGGGGGGCGGATGTCCGGCCATTCACAGGACGTCGGATGTCCGGGGCTCGGGCCGGATGTCCGGCCTAGCGATGGCCAAACTTCTGCACGCTTCGGTTGCCGTGCTGCCAGATTTCCGGGGGGGGGGGAAGCCGGATGTCCGGGACTATGGTGAGGCGCCGGATGTCCGGGGCTCGCGCCGGATGTCCGGCCGCTGATGCTCTTTGGCCGCCAGTTGAGGCTGCCTTTCTCTGTGGCGCAGGAGCCGGATGTCCGGCCCTTGGCCCGGATGTCCGGCCGCTGTAGCTTCAGCAGCTCCGTCTTCTTCCGTCGTCGCTTCCATGCTTCCCTCGCGGATGGTGTAGTTGTTCCTTGGCTCTTGCACTCCTCCTCATCATCCGTGAAGCTCCGACAATACCTATGCATGCACACGGGAGAAGTGTCAAGTAGTATACCATCCTCGAAGCGGTCAAGTGAACACGTGTAAAGGAGATGATTCACCTTTATGTATGTGAAGTAGATGTCACACGTGTCACTTGCCGAACAGACTCTTGACATGGTGATGTCCGTAGGATGCTCCGCATCATCCCCTCCCCCTTGGGAAAGATCCGTCCTCGGATCAAAAACCAAATTACCATGGGAAAGAGATGTCGTCGCCGTGTAGAAGTGGACGATCACCAAGCACTCTTCATCTTGAAGCTCGAAATGGGCACTCTCCAATGTCGCACCATCTTGTGATTCCTTCAAAAGGAACAAGGACAACAAACACTTGGAAAAACAAATGTGGTTAGCATTAGTGCAAAACCAAGCATTCAAGAGGTGATTCACCCAACAAGTGTCATCATCATGCATATCATATGGTGTGACAAAGGATAGTGGCATGTCATGTAGGCATATCAATTGAGCACAATCAAAGGCATCATGCGCAAAGGCAAGTAGCAATAGCAATCTATAGGACCAAGCATACAAATGTGAGATAGAGATGCAAATATGTGTGACAAGTGAATAAGCATCTTCCTCGAGGTCATAGCAAGCATGCATCAAGCGCTCAACAAATGGTCGATGGTAGGCATATGAATCATTCACAACACCAAATAGAATGAGATGTCTAAACATATGGGGCAATCCGAAGTGCAAGACAATCGAAGCATAATGTGCACATGGTGTAGTGAAGATAGTGTGGCACTCAACACAATAGAAAGAGCAATTGTTCATCATGTGTGAGGCAATCAAGTCAAGCGTGTAGCAATCAATGGGACATGGCATATGTGAAGAAATGACATTGTTGCAATCAAACACATGGGAATAGCATGGGATAATCATGCTCGATGCAACACACAAGGCATATATATCATGATGCATGGTAATGTGGCAATGACAAGTCAAAACAAGATCTCTAGCATGTGTGCAATGTGTCATGGTGCAAGCAACACATGAAGTATGATTCACAATATTCATGCTCATGGATTTGGGGATCTCGAAAGAGAAGGATATCACCTTATGAGCGTGTCCTTGTGCGTCCTTCACAATACCGAAGTGGTAGCAAATGCGTTGTAGAAGCACGTCGGTCGAAAGTGGCTCGCTCTCAAGAGCTCGAATTATCAACTCACGTGAAGTTGAAGTTGACACGGGGTCGAAGTATCCTACACATGCACACAACAAAGCAAAGAACGTATGTGCATGGTAGATAAACACATCATCCATCATGATGGTTCTCTTCTCTTGCACATAACCATTAGTAGCAAAAGTGCATGAATAATATGATGCAACCATCTTAATGTTCATGGCACTATGCATATGGTGCAAAGAGGTAAGACAAGCATGCTTCACATGAATTATGTCACAAACTCCAATAATATGGGAGAAAGCTATGGGGGCAATCTCATTAGCAAGACTAAAATCATTGTTGCACTCAATACATGGCAAATTATCTAGCATGAGAGAGGCAACATATGGAGATATATGACAACATTCAATATCAATCATGTGCAAAGCATGGCAATAGGTGCTATCAACCGCATGAAACGAGCAAGTATGAATCATCGGTGATGCAACAAGGCAAGCAATCATAGTAATCATGTCGTGCAAACTAGTAGTGCGAAGATGCAACATACTAGAGGAAATCGTGTCAATCATGTCAAGTGAGAAAATAGTAGATATAGGCAATGCATATGACATATCGCAAGCACGAAAAGAAAGCATGATCAAGTATCATCATAGGCATTGGGCACAAATGGAACATGGAGATAACAAGTAATATCTCCACCAAGCATGCAAATACACATACAAGTGCTAGAATGGTGTATCATGTGTAATGCAATGCATGGGTCACCAAAGCATGTCATCCAAATGGAAATGATCATATCATGCAAAATGAACATGGCAAGATGGGCATAGAATATGTAATGGAAAATAACCCATAACCATGTGAGGGCCATGTAGTAGAAATGCGCGAAGGCTCGTCGCGAAGAGGGCAGGTGGAGGGTAATAACTTCAATGTGGCGCATGTCTTCATTACTCTCTAGAGCTCGTTTCGTCAACTCGTGCGCTTGCGAGGTTGACGAATATGTGTGATGACCTACACAAGAAAGACACAAACGAAAGAAAGTGTGTGCGTGGTAAATGTACACATCATCCATCATGATGTGTATGTGCACGTTAGAGTTAGCACAAAACAAGCATCGCTCAAAGAAATTTGAAGCATGGTATATGAACATGTCATCCATCATGAAAGAATAGTTGTTATGTATAACACGATGGGGACACAAATTGAGCATGCAAGTATATGGCACAACAATAGCATTATTCATGGGAAGCATATTGTGCACATAATCATGGAAATCATGCAATGTATAGGATGGGTCAAAATCTCCTAATATGGATGAGGAAACTATGGGGGTCTCCTCATGATCAATAGAGGAAGCATCATATGGAGAAAATTGACAACATGGCAAATAATGCATATCCGACGCTAGGTGGTCATGGCATGGCATATGATGGAAATGATGCAAAGGAAGCATATCAATATCATCACAAGAAAAGCAAATGCCAATAACTATGGGCTTGTCATTTATGCCATATGTGCAAATTGGATTTATTTTAATGGCATAAGCATAGTTACTACGATGAGATTGCAAATATGACATATGGTTGATCTCATGCATAGCATATGACAAGTCAAGCGGATTGTCAAATATGATGTGACCGAGAGAATTATCACAAGAAATCCTATGCAACATGGCATCACAACTAATAGACTCCACATGGCAATCATCAAACTCATCATAAATGGGTAAATCATCACATGGGGAAATCATATTAGCAAGAAGCGTGTCAATAGGAGGATCAACATCATGCAAGCAATCAGTGTCCACTAGTGGGACAAGAGCATCACCTTCACCTATGTTACCTTTGTCATTTCACTCATGCGGTGTAGGTGAGGTGGCAAAGACCAAATTGTGGTCAATGTCATCATCGTGATGGAACCATGTGGGGGGTGCATCACATTCCACCATGGCCATCGTCTTGTCCATAGGGAGGACGAAGTCGTCGAGGGTCGGCGCATCATCATAAGTGGGACCTTGCACCAAATGAGAAGACACAATAGAGATAGAGGTTAAGTCGTTAGAGTTCAAAATGTCCTCACAAGACCTATCAACTATCTCACTCTCTATATGTGGTGGCTCACTCACTCCCTCAAAATAGGTGCACTCAATTACTCACATATGGTGGAGTCACTCATCTCACTCAAGTGGTGGGGGTTATGGCTCTCCTCACATGGGAATTGAGGCAACTCATCATATATGGGGCTAGTGGTGAACTCGTTCTCACTCTCAATATGGTGGCTCATTGTTGGGGAACGTTGCATGGGAAACAAAAATTTTCCTACGCACACGCAAGATCTATCCATGGTGATGAGCATCTACGAGAGGGAGAGTGAATCTACATACCCTTGTAGATCGCTAAGCGGAAGCGTTAATAAACGCGGTTGATGTAGTCGAACGTCTTCGCGATCCAAATCGCCGAGCGTCCCGCGATCCAATCACGATCCTTCCGATCTAGTGCCGAACGGACGGCACCTCCGCGTTCAACACACGTACGGCTTGATGACGCCTTCACCTCCTCGATCCAGCGAGCGATGGTGAAGTAGTGGTTGAGTTCCAGCAGCACGACGGCGTGGTGATGGTGGTGAGGAACAATCTCTGCAGGGCTTCGCCAAGCACTACGGAGATTATGACGGAGGAACTAGAGGGCTAGGGTTGCCGCACACGGCTTGGGGAAATCTTGATGTGTCCCGTGTGCTAGCCCTGCCCCTCTATTTATATGTTGAGCCTTGGGGTCTAAACTTGGAGTAAAAGCCTCCTCCGGGTCGGTTTTGCCCGCACAAGGTCGGTTTGGCCCGCAGGGAAAGAGTCCAACTCGGATCCCTGCCGAACCGTGCACAGCCGCGCACAAGCGGTAGTACCGCTTCACACAAGCGGTAGTACCGCTCCGGCGGTAGTACCGCTTCACCAAGCGGTAGTACCGCTTACGCGGCAGCAAAACTACTTTTGCACTTTCCAATACCTTGTGGGCTTTATCCCTTTGGCTCATATAAAGTGTTGCTGCACCCGAACACTTCGGTAAACATCCGGAACCCCTTCCGGTGAACTTCGGAACTCTTCCGGAGATCAAAACACTATTATCACATATATCAATCTTTACCTCCGGACTATTCCGGAGATCCTCGTCATGTCCGGGATCTTATCCGGGACTCCGAACAACTTTCGGTCACCAACATAATAACTCAATTATACTAATCGTCACCAAACGTTAAGTGTGTAGACCCTGCGGGTTCGAGAACTATGTAGACATGACCGAGACACCTCTACGGCCAATAACCAATAGCGGGACCTGGATGCCCATATTGGCTCCTACATATTCTACGAAGATCTTTTATCGGTCGAACCTCTATGTCAAGGATTCAGTTAATCCCGTATGCTGTTCCCTTTGTTCTTCGGTATGTTACTTGCCCGAGATTCGATCGTCGGTATCACTATACCTAGTTCAATCTCGTTACCGGCAAGTCTCTTTACTCGTTCCGTAATACAAGATCCTGTGGCTAACTCTTTAGTCACTTTGCTTGCAAGGCTCAATGTGATGTTGTATTACCGAGTGGGCCCTGAGATACCTCTCCGTCATACGGAGTAACAAATCCCAGTCTTGATCCATGCCAACCCAACAGACACCCTCGGAGATACCTGTAGAGCACCTTTATAGTCACCCAGTTACGTTGCGACGTTTGATACACACAAGGTATTCCTCCGGTGTTAGTGAGTTGCATGATCTCATGGTCAAAGGAACAGATACTTGACATGCAGAAAACAATAGCAATAAACTGACACGATCAAATGCTACGTTTACAGTTTGGGTCTTGTCCATCACATCATTCTCCTAATGATGCGATCCCGTTATCAAATGACATCTCATGTCAATGGCTAGGAAACCTTAACCATCTTTGATCAACGAGCTAGTCAACTAGAGGCTTACTAGGGACACAGTGTTGTCTATGTACCCACACATGTATTTGAGTTTCCAATCAATACAATTATAGCATGGATAATAAACGATTATCATGAACAAGGAAATATAATAATAACCAATTTATTATTGCCTCTAGGGCATATTTCCAACAGTCTCCCACTTGCACTAGAGTCAATAATCTAGTTCACATCACTATGTGATTTACATTGTAATGAATCGAACACCCATGCAGTTCTGGTGTTGTTCATGTTTAGCCCTTGGAAGAGGTTTAGTCATCGGATCTGCAACATTTAGATCCGTGTGTACTTTGCAAATATTTATGTCGTCCTCCTTGATGTAATCGCGGATGGAATTGAAACGTCGCTTTATGTGTCTGGTCCTCTTGTGAAATCTTGGTTCCTTGGCTAGAGCAATGGCACCAGTATTATCACAAAACAGAGTCATTGGGTTAAGTGCACTAGGCACTACTCCAAGATCTGTCATGAACTCCTTCATCCAGACACCTTCCTTCGCCGCCTCCGAGGCAGCGATGTACTCCGCTTCGCATGTAGAATCTGCTACCACGCTTTGCTTGGAACTGCACCAGCTAACCGCACCCCCATTAAGAATAAATACGTATCCGGTTTGCGACTTAGAGTCATCCGGATCAGTGTCAAAGCTTGCATCGACGTAACCCTTTACGACGAGCTCTTGATCACCTCCATAAACGAGAAACATGTCCTTAGTCCTTTTCAGGTACTTCAGGATATTCTTGACCGCCGTCCAGTGTTCCATTCCTGGATCACCTTGAAACCTTCCGACCATACTTATGGCAAGGCTGACATCGGGTCTTGTGCACAGCATTGCATACATGATAGAGCCTATGGCTGAAGCATAGGGGATGACACTCATCTTTTCTCTATCTTCTGCAGTCACTGGGCATTGAGTCTTACTCAACTTCACACCTTGCAAAACAGGCAAGAACCCCTTCTTGGACTGATCCATTTTGAACTTCTTCAAAATCTTATCAAGGTATGTGCTTTGTGAAAGTCCTATTAAGTGTCTTGATCTATCTCTATAGATCTTGATGCCTAATATGAAAGCAGCTTCTCCTAGGTCCTTCATTGAAAAACTCTTGTTCAAATATTCCTTTACGCTTTCCAGCATTTCTATATTGTTTCCAATCAGCAATATGTCATCCACATATAAGATTAGAAACGCTATAGAGCTCCCACTCACTTTCTTGTAAATACAAGCTTCTCCGTAAACTTGTATAAACTCGAACGCTTTGATCACCTCATCAAAACGAAGATTCCAACTCCGAGATGCTTGCACCAGTCCATAAATGGATCGCTGGAGTTTGCAAACTTTGTCAGCATTCTCTGGATCGACAAAACCTTCTGGTTGCATCATATACAACTCTTCCTTAAGGTAACCGTTAAGGAACGCTGTTTTGACATCCATCTGCCAAATTTCATAATCGAAAAAGGCAGCTATTGCTAACATGATTCTGACGGACTTAAGCATCGCTACGGGTGAGAAGGTCTCATCGTAGTCAACTCCTTGAACTTGTGAAAAACCCTTTGCCACAAGTCGAGCTTTATAGACGGTGACATTACCGTCCGCGTCCGTCTTCCTCTTAAAGATCCATTTGTTCTGAATGGCCTTACGCCCTTCAGGTAATACTTCCAAAGTCCATACTTTGTTTTCATACATGGATCCCATCTCGGATTTCATGGCCTCTAACCACTTCTCGGAATCCGGGCTCATCATCGCTTCTCCATAGCTCGTAGGTTCATCGTTGTCTAACAACATGACCTCTAAGACAGGGTTGCCGTACCACTCAGGAGCAGTACGCGTCCTTGTCGACCTACGAGGTTCGATAGCAACTTGATCCAAAGCTTCATGATCATCATCATTAACTTCCTCTTCAGCTAATGTAGGCTCCACAGAAACAACTTTCTGCGCTGCGCTACTCTCAGGTTGAAGTAAAGGTTCAACAACCTCATCAAGTTCTATCTTCCTCCCACTCAATTCTTTCGAGAGAAACTCTTTCTCAAGAAATGTTCCGTTTTTAGCGACAAACACTTTGCCTTCGGATCTGAGGTAGAAGGTATACCCAACTGTCTCTTTTGGGTATCCTATGAAGACGCATTTCTCCGCTTTGGGTTCCAGCTTTTCAGGCTGAAGCTTTTTGACATAAGCATCACATCCCCAAACTTTAAGAAACGACAGCTTTGGCTTCTTGCCAAACCAAAGTTCATATGGCGTCGTCTCAACGGATTTCGATGGTGCCCTATTTAAAGTGAATGCAGCTGTCTCTAATGCATAACCCCAAAACGATAGTGGCAAATCGGCAAGAGACATCATAGATCGCACCATATCCAATAAGGTTCGATTACGACGTTCGGACACACCATTACGCTGTGGTGTTCCAGGCGGTGTCAATTGTGAAACAATTCCACACTGTCTTAAGTGACTGCCAAACTCATAACTCAGATATTCTCCTCCTCGATCAGATCGTAGGCATTTAATCTTCTTGTTACGATGATTCTCAACTTCACTCTGAAATTGTTTGAACTTTTCAAATGTTTCAGACTTGTGTTTCATTAAGTAAATATACCCATATCTACTTAAGTCATCAGTGAAGGTGAGAAAGTAACGATAACCACCGCGCGCCTCAATGCTCATCGGACCGCACACATCAGTATGTATGATTTCCAATAAGTCACTTGCCCGTTCCATTGTTCCAGAGAACGGCGTTTTAGTCATCTTGCCCATGAGGCATGGCTCACATGTGTCAAGTGATTCAAAATCAAGTGACTCCAAAAGTCCATCAGCATGGAGCTTCTTCATGCGTTTTACGCCAATATGACCTAAACGGCAGTGCCACAAGAAAGTGGTATTATCATTATCAATTCTACATCTTTTGGCATCAATGTTATGAACATGTGTATCATTACTATCGAGATTCAATAAGAATAAACCCCTCACATTGGGTGCATGACCATAAAAGATATTACTCATATAAATAGAACAACCATTATTCTCTGATTTAAATGAGTAACCGTCTCGCAATAAACAAGATCCAGATATAATGTTCATGCTTAACGCAGGCACCAAATAACACTTATTTAGGTTCATCACTAATCCCGACGGTAATCGAAGAGCGAGCGTGCCGACGGCGATCACATCAACCTTGGAACCATTTCCCACGCGCATCGTCACTTCGTCCTTTGCCAGCCTCCGTCTATTCCGCAGTTCCTGTTTTGAGTTGCAAATATGAGCAACCGCACCGGTATCAAATACCCAGGCACTACAACGAGAGTTGGTAAGGTACACATCAATAACATGTATATCATATATACCTTGTTTGTTGTTGGCCGCCTTCTTGTCAGCCAAATACTTGGGGCAATTCCGCTTCCAGTGTCCAGTTCCCTTGCAATGAAAACACACAGTTTCTGGTTTGGGTCCAGCCTTGGGTTTCTTCACGAGAGGAGCAACTGCTTTGCCACTCTTCTTGGAGTTACCCTTCTTACCCTTGCCATTTTTCTTGAAACTAGTGGTTTTATTGACCATCAACACTTGATGCTCCTTCTGAATTTCAGACTCAGCGGCTTTCAGCATCGCAAACAGCTCGGCGACTGACTTGTTCATCCCGTGCATGTTATAGTTCAACACAAAGCTCTTGTAGCTAGGTGGCAATGATTGAAGAACTCTGTCAGTGATAGCCTCTGGCGGAAGGGGCATCCCTAACTCAGCCAGACGGGTGGAGTACCCAGACATTCTGAGCACGTGATCACTGATAGACCCGTTCTCCTCCATCTTGCAAGCATAGAACTTATCGGAGATCTCATATCTCTCGATCCGGGCATTCTTCTGAAAGATAAACTTCAACTCCTGGAACATCTCATATGCTCCATGACGTTCAAAACGTCTTTGAAGTCCCGGTTCTAAGCCATACAACATTGCACATTGAACTATTGAGTAATCATCAGAACGAGCCTGCCAGGCGTTCACAACGTCTAGAGACTCAACTGGAGCGGGTGGATCACCAAGCGGTGCATCAAGGACATAAGCCTTCTGGGAAGCCGTAAGGATAATCCTTAGATTACGGGCCCAGTCCACAAAGTTACTTCCATCATCTTTCAACTTAGCTTTCTCTAGGAACGCATTAAAATTCAGGGGTGCTACTGCGCGAGCCATGATCTACAACATAAATATAGCAAAGACAACTTAGACTATTGTTCTTAGATAATGAGTTTAGTTAATCATATTTAAAAAAACTCCCACTCAAATTGACATCCCTCCGATCATTCGAGTGTAACATGATCCAAATCCACCAACTCAAGTCCGATCATCACGTGAGTTGAGGTGGTTTCAATGGTGAACATCTTCATGTTGATCATATCTACTATATGACTCATGTTCGACCTTTCGGTCTCTTGTGTTCCGAGGCCATGTCTGTACATGCTAGGCTCGTCAAGTTTAACCCGAGTGTTCCGCACGTGTAACATGGCTTACACCCGTTGTATGCGAACGTAGAGTCTATCACACCCGATCATCACGGCGTGTCTCGAAACGACGAACTTTCGCAACGGTGCACACTTGGGGAGAACACAATTTATCTTGAAATTTAAGTGAGGGATCACCTTATAATGCTACCGTCGTCCTAAGCAAAATAAGATGCATAAAAGGATTAACATCACATGCAAATCATAAGTGACATGATATGGCCATGAACTTGTGCTTTTGATCTCCATCTCCAAAGCACCGGCATGATCTCCATCGTCACCGGCATGACACCATGATCTCCATCATCTTGATCTCCATCAACGTGTCGCCATAAGGTTGTCGCGCCGACTGTTGCTTCCACGACTATTGCTAACGTTTAGCGATAAAGTAAAGCATTACATAGCGCTTAATGATTGACACGCAGGTCATACAATAATTAAAGACAACTCTATGGCTCCTGCCAGTTGCCGTATTCATCGACATGCAAGTCGTGATATTCTATACAAAACATGATCATCTCATACATCACATATATCTCATCATGTAATTGGCCATATCACATCACAACATACCCTGCAAAAACAAGTTAGACGACCTCTAATTGTTGTTGCAAATTTTACGTGGCTGCTACGGGTTTGCAAGAACCGTTCTTACCTACGCAAAACCACAACGTGGTGTAGTGATTGCTTTTTGATCTTCTAAAAGAACCCTCTTCATTGAACCGATTCAACTAAAGTGAGAGAGACAGACACCCGCCAGTCACCTTTATGCAACAAGTGCACGCAGCGGTGAAACCAGTCTCGCGTAAGCGTACGCGTAATGTCGGTCCGGGCCGCTTCATCTCACAATACCGCGGAATCAAGTATCAACTAGTAACGGCAAGCAATATGTATACATTCACGCCCACAACTCGTTTGTGTTCTACTCGAGATCTCATCTACGCATAGACCTAGCTCAGATGCCACTGTTGGGGAACGTTGCATGGGAAACAAAAATTTTCCTACGCACACGCAAGATCTATCCATGGTGATGAGCATCTACGAGAGGGAGAGTGAATCTACATACCCTTGTAGATCGCTAAGCGGAAGCGTTAATAAACGCGGTTGATGTAGTCGAACGTCTTCGCGATCCAAATCGCCGAGCGTCCCGCGATCCAATCACGATCCTTCCGATCTAGTGCCGAACGGACGGCACCTCCGCGTTCAACACACGTACGGCTTGATGACGCCTTCACCTCCTCGATCCAGCGAGCGATGGTGAAGTAGTGGTTGAGTTCCAGCAGCACGACGGCGTGGTGATGGTGGTGAGGAACAATCTCTGCAGGGCTTCGCCAAGCACTACGGAGATTATGACGGAGGAACTAGAGGGCTAGGGTTGCCGCACACGGCTTGGGGAAATCTTGATGTGTCCCGTGTGCTAGCCCTGCCCCTCTATTTATATGTTGAGCCTTGGGGTCTAAACTTGGAGTAAAAGCCTCCTCCGGGTCGGTTTTGCCCGCACAAGGTCGGTTTGGCCCGCAGGGAAAGAGTCCAACTCGGATCCCTGCCGAACCGTGCACAGCCGCGCACAAGCGGTAGTACCGCTTCACACAAGCGGTAGTACCGCTTGGGCGGTAGTACCGCTTCACACAAGCGGTAGTACCGCTCCGGCGGTAGTACCGCTTCACCAAGCGGTAGTACCGCTTACGCGGCAGCAAAACTACTTTTGCACTTTCCAATACCTTGTGGGCTTTATCCCTTTGGCTCATATAAAGTGTTGCTGCACCCGAACACTTCGGTAAACATCCGGAACCCCTTCCGGTGAACTTCGGAACTCTTCCGGAGATCAAAACACTATTATCACATATATCAATCTTTACCTCCGGACTATTCCGGAGATCCTCGTCATGTCCGGGATCTTATCCGGGACTCCGAACAACTTTCGGTCACCAACATAATAACTCAATTATACTAATCGTCACCAAACGTTAAGTGTGTAGACCCTGCGGGTTCGAGAACTATGTAGACATGACCGAGACACCTCTACGGCCAATAACCAATAGCGGGACCTGGATGCCCATATTGGCTCCTACATATTCTACGAAGATCTTTTATCGGTCGAACCTCTATGTCAAGGATTCAGTTAATCCCGTATGCTGTTCCCTTTGTTCTTCGGTATGTTACTTGCCCGAGATTCGATCGTCGGTATCACTATACCTAGTTCAATCTCGTTACCGGCAAGTCTCTTTACTCGTTCCGTAATACAAGATCCTGTGGCTAACTCTTTAGTCACTTTGCTTGCAAGGCTCAATGTGATGTTGTATTACCGAGTGGGCCCTGAGATACCTCTCCGTCATACGGAGTAACAAATCCCAGTCTTGATCCATGCCAACCCAACAGACACCCTCGGAGATACCTGTAGAGCACCTTTATAGTCACCCAGTTACGTTGCGACGTTTGATACACACAAGGTATTCCTCCGGTGTTAGTGAGTTGCATGATCTCATGGTCAAAGGAACAGATACTTGACATGCAGAAAACAATAGCAATAAACTGACACGATCAAATGCTACGTTTACAGTTTGGGTCTTGTCCATCACATCATTCTCCTAATGATGCGATCCCGTTATCAAATGACATCTCATGTCAATGGCTAGGAAACCTTAACCATCTTTGATCAACGAGCTAGTCAACTAGAGGCTTACTAGGGACACAGTGTTGTCTATGTACCCACACATGTATTTGAGTTTCCAATCAATACAATTATAGCATGGATAATAAACGATTATCATGAACAAGGAAATATAATAATAACCAATTTATTATTGCCTCTAGGGCATATTTCCAACACTCATGTCACTCAAGTCATCTCGAAACGCCGCCGTGGTTGAAGGGAAAATCCCATTCACAACCGTCTCGTCACCGTCGCCGTGGATGAAGGCCGAAGATGGCACATCATCACTCGCCTCCATGACCGAAGGGAAAATCCCATGCTCGATCATCTCACTCTCGCCTCCAAAGATGGAAGCATCATCCTTGCTCGCCACCTTGTCACTCGCCTCCAAAGCATGTTCCTTGAGAGGCTCCGTAGTCGTAGTCGTTGCCGCGCCGTCTTCAAAAAGAGTCGTGGTAGACTCGGCATCGTCAATGCCACAAAGAGGGATGGCGGTGAAGTCGAACTTGGGAGCATCGTCTTGGAGCTCGTCGGGCTTGGACATCTTGGTGGTACTATCCTCATGCTCGCCGTCTTGGAGCTTGGTCTTCGCGAAGTGTGCTTGGGGTGGAGAAGCCTTGGCCTTCATGTGTTCTTGTTCCGCCTTGAGAGCACCAAAGTAGATGTCGTCAAGGGACTCGTAGTTGTCAAGGAAGATAGTCTTGGAGATGTCGTTGTTCAATCCCATCATGAAGTAGAACTTCATCCAAATGGGGTCATCCACACCGGCTCGTCGCAAGGCTTTCTTCATCTCCTTGAAGTACTCGTCAAGGGACTTGGATCCTTGTATGGTGTTCTCCAATTGGCGTTGAAGATGTTCCGTGTAGGTGAAAGGCACAAATTCTCGCCGCATCACTTTCTTCGTCTTGGGCCAACTCATGTTGAAGCTCTTCAAAGGTGTGTGAAGCCACCATGTCGACGTGTAGTCGTGGAAGTTACTCGTGGCACACTTCACTTGATCTTCAGAGGGGACTTGATGTAGCTTGAGGTAGTCGTCCATCTTGCGTTCCCACTCGAGATACTCCTCGGGGTCGTGACTCCCATAGAAAGGAATCTCATGGTCCATGTCAAAGTTGTAGTAGCTCGTGGAAGTCGCGGACTTGAGCTTGGGGAGCTTCTCTTGAGCGCAATCTTGAGGTGCTTGTCGGCGAAGATGCCGCATGTCCAAAGGCGAAGATGCCTTTGTAGGGGAACGCGACAGAAAACAAAAAAATTCGGTACAGCGAGCACGCCCAGGACCACTATGGAGACTGCATACAAGGTTTGATCTGATCCGTATCGACTCGAAATGCAGCGGAAGAAGAGTCGGTGTAGATCGTCGGTGCAGATCCCCGTAGCTAGGATTTACAACCTCCCAACCGCGAGGATGTACTCCCTCATCGGACAGCCCTTCGGGAGGCGGTCGGACAGTCCCCCGGACGATGTCGCGGACAGCCCTTCGGGAGGACACCCGAAACTCAAACGGTAACTCGGACAGCCCTTCGGGAGGACACTCGAACAGCCCCTCGGGCAAAAGATCAAAACTACAATCTCTCTACGGGGTTGCACACATACGGTGTCAGCTATCCGGCAGGGCTTCGCCGTCCAGAACTAGTTCCTGCCGGAACCCAGACAGCCTTTCGGCTCTACGAAACTATTTCGCTGGGAGGGAGAGAGAGAGAGCCAGACGAGCATGGCATGTGTATGAGAGCTTGGATGAGCTTTGGAGAGCACCCCTCCACCTCTATTTATAGGATAGCCAAGGGGTAAAATTGGCATTCAAAAATACCAAAAGTACCCCCACTTTATGTCTTACATAAAAGAATAAAAGGGAAAAGGGGTGCCATGTGGAGCTCCATGGAGGAGCACCACCTTGGCCGGCCACCCTAGGCCCCCCCCCCACATGGGGGTGCCTTGCTCCCCAATCCCTTCTAGAAGCCTTTTGGGAAATATCCCAAAAGGTGACTTTCCAAAAAAATATCCATAAATTGATTTTTACTATTCACGAAACCAATTTTCCGCGACCGTTAAATCCAAAAATATTTCTGTGGGTCTTAGAATAATTCCAGTACCCACACAAATGATTTTGGACGCGTTCCGAAACAATTTCGGATTAGTAAATTTCATCTGTAAAAAGCAACCAAATCGGTTCCGGCAGCTCCGGAACATTTTCGGTTTTTATCCCGGAAAATTCCCAGAAGTTTCCAGAACACTTCTCGCATCCTCCAAGAATTTCTAGACGTGCGCCGAAACCAATTTGACTTAATGGTATCCCCTGAAACAACTTTTCAGTTTTACCGGAACTATTCCGGTGTTCTCTCCGGAACGTTTCCGTTTCGTCCGAAACTTTTTCGGTGATTTTCTCTCAGACTCCCCGTCTAGTATTCAGTAGATAGATGACCCTTAAGCGTGTGACCCTATAGGTTCGGTGAAGTATAGACATGACCCGGAACACTTTCCGATCAATGATCAACATCGGAGCCATGGACACCCATATTGACCCCTATACCCACACGAATGAATATTCGAGTGAACCTTCAGTTGCCGTGTGCTATTCCTGTTGCTTCGCGATATATTACAAACACCCGAGGTGAGATTTATTGCATCCCCGTGGATCAACAACTTGTCCACCATGCATGTTACCTCGTTACCGGTTTTGTTCTCTTTTCTCGTTTCCGTGTTCCGGCATCCCAGTAATCAAATCACAATGTGTCTGGCCAGACGATGATGGATACCGTAACACCGAGAGGGCCCGAGAATATCTCTCCATCGTCGGAGGAGCAAATCCCAATCTTGAGCTATCTCGTTTCTTGTCATACTTTTCCGTGAACCCGTAAGCCGCCGTAATAGCCACCCAGTTACGGATGACGTTTAACAAACCCCAAAGTTCACGAAGCAAGTACGAAGGAACTCGATACTCTCATGGTCTAAGGAATTATGCAAACATTAACTATCTCTGTGTTATTTACCATTAACTTGTGACGAATGTATCTCATAGCATAACATCAATTCGGGTCGATTCAACACAAGTGTTCTACTAACATTGTGCCCTCAAAATTGCCGGCATAGACATGCCCATGATCAGGAAAACAGGATCATCATGCAATACTTGAGCCAATCTTAGAGGCAAGACTAGGAATACATTTTACCGTTTATTATACCACACGTGCACATGAGTTTCCCTCCGAGCCTCGTGGTTATTGTAGACTCGAGAATCATTGCAGTTATAGCATGGAACATAAACATTCATTACAAACTCGGAGATACAAAATAATTGTTATTACTGCCTCTAGGGCATATCTCCTACAGACTCCCACTTGCACTAGAGTCATAATCCAGTTACATGGCTTCCCTAACACCAATGGCAATCCGGTGCTGCTCATGCTTTGCTCGTGGTAGAGGTTTTGTCATCGGGTCTGACACGTTCAGATCCGTGTGAACTTTGCGTACTTTCACTAAACCCTCTTCGACATGATGTCGAATGAGTTTATATTTGCGTTCAATATGTCTTGTCTTATGGTGCGAACATGGCTCCTTTGCCTGAGCCACGGCGCCACTATTATCACAATAGATCTCCACCGGGTCCAGAGCACTTGGAACCACACCAAGGTCTTCAAGAAATTGCTTGATCCATACCGCCTCCTTGGAGGCTTCTGAAGCTGCAACATATTCCGCCTCCGTCGTAGAATCCGCCACAGTCTTTTGTTTGGAACTTTTCCAATCAACTGCGCCACCGTTCAATATGAAAACATAGCCTGATTGAGATTTGAAGTCATCTGGGTCAGTCATGAAGCCTGCATCAGTGTAACCACTTACAATGAGCTCTTCATCACCTCCGTACACAAGGAGTAAATCCTTGGTCCTTCTGAGGTACTTAAGAATACCCTTGACTGTGGCCCAGTGTTCCAATCCTGGATCACTTTGGTACCGGCTGCTAACACTTAGCGCATAGGAAACGTCCGGTCTTGTACATAGCATGGCATACATAATAGAACCAACTGCCGAGGCATATGGAACATCATTCATCTGTACTCGCTCATCGAGAGTCCGAGGACACTGATTCTTGCAAAGCACTGTGCCAGGTGACATGGGGAGTAGGCCTTTCTTGGAGTTCTCCATGTTGAACCTCTTCAACACCTTGTCAATGTACGTGCTTTGGCTAAGCGCTATCAGGCGTTTTGATCTATCTCTATAGATTCTGATGCCCAATACATATGACGCTTCGCCTAAGTCTTTCATTGAAAAACTTTTCTTCAATGAGCCTTTTATTTCGTTAAGAAAATTCACGTCATTTCCAATCAACAATATGTCATCCACATACAAGATTAGAAATGCTTTTGCGCTCCCACTAAACTTCTTGTAAACACAAGATTCTTCGTCATTCCTGATGAAGCCAAACTATTTGACCACTTCATCAAAACGAATGTTCCAGCTCCTTGACGCTTGCTTCAGACCATAAATGGCTTTCTGAAGTTTGCATACCTTTCCAGCATCCTCATGAACGACAAAACCTTCTGGCTGTATCATGTATACATCCCCTTTGAGGTTTCCATTTAGGAAAGCCGTTTTGACGTCCATCTGCCATATTTCATAATCGAAATAAGCAGCAATTGCTAGTAATATCCAAACAGACCTAAGCATAGCTACGGACGAGAAAGTCTCGTCGTAGTCCACTCATGGAACTTGCGTGAACCCTTTCGCGACAAGTCTAGCTTTGTGGATAGTAATGTTACCATCCGCGTCCGTCTTTCTTTTGAAAATCCATTTACATCCAATGGGCTTTACGCCTTCTGGAAGTTCTTCCAAGTTCCAAACTTGGTTTTCGTACATGGATTCCATTTCGGATTTCATGGCTTTGTGCCATTCCTTTGAGCTGGGCCCCGCCATCGCTTCCTTGTAGTGCGCAGGTTCATCGTCTTCAAGAATGAAGATTTCGTTATGAAACCACTCAGGTGGCTGGATAGCCCTACCTGATCTGCGCGGTTCAGTTACAACATTGTCTGAAGTTTCCGCATCACATGCGACAACTTCCGGCTCGGTTGTAGGGATAATTAGCGGAATTTCTTCCAGTTCCTTAGCCATATCAACGGTTGCCGAAGATTCACTAATCTCATCAAGTTGTACTGTCCTCCCACTCACTTCTTTAGCGAGAAACTCTTTCTCGAGAAAGACTCCGTTTTTAGCGACAAACACTTTGCACTCGGAGGGTTGGTAGAAAGAATACCCAACTGTTTCATTTGGATAACCTACAAAGTAACATTTGTCTGATCTGGGATCGAGTTTGCTTGGTTGTAAACGTTTTTACATAAGTTTCACAACCCCAGATTTTGAGATGTGACAAATTGGGTTTCTTCCCATGCCATAACTCGTATAGTGTCGTCTCAACAGACTTAGACGGTGCTCTGTTTAATGTATAAGCTGCAGTGAGTAGTGCGTGACCCCAAAAAGATATCGGTAGATCTGTAAGAGACATCATCGACCTTACCATGTCTAACAGGGTTCGGTTATGTCTTTCCGACACTCCGTTTCTCTGTGGAGTTCCGGGAGGCGTAAGCTGTGAAATGATTCCAGGGTCACTCAGATGTTGGCCAAACTCATGACTAAGGTATTCGCCCCCGCGATCAGACCGCAGAAACTTAATCCTTTTGTTACGATGATTTTCTACCTCATTCTGAAATTCTTTGAACTTTTCAAAGGTTTCCGACTTATGCTTCATCAAGTAGATATATCCATACCTACTCAAATCATCCGTAAAAGTCATGAAGTAGAAATACCCACCCCGTGCGATTGTGCTCATTGGACCACATACATCACTATGCAACAATTCACTCGCCCGTTCAGGATGACCCGTGAACGGTGTCTTGGTCATTTTTCCCATCAAGCAAGCTTCACATGTGTCAAATGATTCAAAATCAAAGGACGGTAAAACTCCATTTTTATGGAGTCTTTGCATGCGTTTCTTTCCGATGTGGCCAAGGCGACAGTGCCACATGAAAGTGGTGGTGGTATCAGCCTTCTTAAGGCGTTTAGCATTCACGTTAAAGACATCATTTCCACATTCAAGATTTAGTATGAAAAGGCCCCCAACAATGGGTGCAAATCCATAAAACATATCCTTACAATAAAGTGAACAACCATTGTTCTCAGACTTGTACGAATACCCATCGTGTACTAAACATGATCCGGAGATAATGTTTCTACACAATAGTGGAACAAAATAACAGTTATTTAGTTCTAAGATAAATCCTGAAGGGAGACGTAGAGGCATAATGCCGACGGCTTGAGCGGCGATCCCAGCGCCGTTCCCGACGCGCATCACGACTTCATTCTTTGCTAGCTTGCGCACCTTCTGAAGTCCCTGTATCGAGTTGCAAATATGAGCAACCGATCCGGTATCAAATACCCAAGACTTAGAATTTTCGCTAGCAAGCAAAACGTCAATGACATTAACTTGTATAACAATCATACCTTTTCCGGTTTTCCCAGACTTCTTATCTTCCAGATACTTCTTGCAGTTTCTCTTCCAGTGTCCTGTGCCCTTGCAGTAGAAGCACTCAGTTTCATTCTTGGCTCCGCCCTTAGAGTTGCTTTGGGAGCCGGTCTTACCGGCGCCCTTGCCCTTCTTTGGCTTGCCTTTCTTTTTGAAACTAGTGGTTTTATTCACAAGCAACACTTGCTTGCGATTTTTCCGCAGTCCTCCTTCCGCAGTTTTCAGCATGGCGAGCACCTCTTCCGGTGTCTTCTCCATCCCACTCATGTTGTAGTTCATGACAAAACCGTCGTAAGACGGGGGGAGTGAAGAAAGCATCATGTCCATCATATGGCCAGGTGGAATTGGAAATTCTAGGGTTTTAAGCCTTTCAGCATAGCCAATCATTTTGACTACGTGTTCGCCAACTGAACTGCCCTCAGCCATTTTGCAATCCATCACGGCCTTCATGATATCAAATCGTTCAGACCGTGCGGTTTCCTTGTACAGAGCATCCAATTCCCGGATCATATCACGGGGTTTATGGAATTCAAAACGTTTTTGAAGCCCTGCACTCATGCAAGCTAGCATGAGGCACTGCACTAAGTTGTGATCATCATCCTTAGTGGCCCAGACATTTTGTTCATCTTCCGGGGCATCGGCCGCTGGTTTAGCTGGAAGAGCATTTTCAAGCACATACATTTTCTTAGTGCTCCTGAGGACAATCCTTAGGTTACGGACCCAGTCCGGATAGTTGTTTCCAGTCGCAGCTAACTTCTCTTTCTCTAACATCGGGCCTAAGTTGAACGCGGTGTTGCGAGCCATTTGATCTACAACGGAAAACACAAGTTTCACTTAGACTTTGTTTATAATGATTTTGGCACTAGTGAATAAACAATTTTATTCTAAAGTCCGCTCCCACTCAAATCAATATCTCTCAAAATTGATTATGAGTGATTCAAAATCCACATTTAATTCAACGCCATTGATGTGGACATCACTGATGACGAGAATTTCAATCGGTAGGCAAACTTGCCGATCACATCTCTATGTGACTTTTGTTCATCTTTCGATGGGCGTGTTCCGAGCTCAGGACTATCCTGCCTGAACGTCAAAGACAACCAAGTGATCTTGCTGCGAGGTCTGACCTCACCCGCCTCATTCCTCTCAATTCGTTCGTACCCATGTGGACATGGCGCACCCCGAAAAGATACAAATTTCAGACGGTGCTACACTTGGGTGAACACTAACTACTTTGATATTTTTAAGTGAGAGATCACCCTAATAAAAAGCGACTACCGCGCAATCAAGAAGGGTGCATCATAAGGTATAAACATCTCAGGCAATTCATAATAGCATGATATGGTATAGCCCTTTCTGACGGAGAAGTCAAGTATTTCTTCGTCTTCGGCATTTGCGTCGGTGTTCACCTTCGCGAAGATTGCCACCACCTTGTCGATGCACCAGATAATATTGCTATCTCTATAGCTAATAAAATAAGTGCATTACTTAAGGTTGACACGCAGTTCATTAAAGTGACAATCATATGGCTCCAGCCATCATGCCGAATCATGACACGCAGGTCATGTTAATAAATTTACATCATATAGTCATCTCATACATAATCGAATTAATATGAGCACTGCTATACCACATCACATGCACATCCTGCAAAACCAAGTTAGACGCCTCTAATCGGTTTATGCAAAATTTTATTTTTCATGGCTTCTAAGGTTTTGACTTAAACTGCAGCTACCAACGTTTTATCATCAAGTATGATTATTCAAGTCGCTAGATTAACATCTCGGGGTGTATGAAACACGAGATAATAAAATCTCGAGCCCCATACTAAACTTCGTCATACGCATGACCCCCGTGCAGATCATATCTGCATTGCCCTTTCATCTGCGAATTTCATCTTTCTTTTGACTATGGCGGAACCAAAGAACTGATAGCACTTCGTTGATCAATCAGGATCGCGGATTGCCAGAACTTAGTGAAATTCCACCATGCTGTCTCAAGATCAGAAATACGCAAATTCTAGGGAAGCAACAAGAACATCGGGTAACAGATTTCATCTGCTACCCACATAAATAATTTTCAGCAATAGATCTCATCTACTCCAAAATTATATTATGCAATACCCATACATCTCCATGTATTCTAGATCGTAACCTGCATCTATGCATAGCACGGCTCATGATGCCACTGTAGGGGAACGCGACAGAAAACAAAAAAATTCGGTATAGCGAGCACGCCCACGACCACTATGGAGACTGCATACAAGGTTTGATCTGATCCGTACCGACTCGAAACGCAGCGGAAGAAGAGTCGGTGTAGATCGTCAGTGCAAATCCCCACAGCTAGGATTTACAACCTCCCAACCGCGAGGATGTACTCCCTCGTCGGACAGCCCTTCGATAGGCGGTCGGACAGTCCGCTGGACGATGTCGCGGACAGCCCTTCGGGAGGACACCCGAAACTCTAACGGTAACTCGGACAGCCCTTCGGGAGGACACTCGAACAGCTCCTCGGGCAAAAGATCGAAACTACAATATCTCTACGGGGTTGCACACATACGGTGTCAGCTATCCGGCAGGGCTTCGCCGTCCAGAACTAGTTCCTGCCGGAACCCAGACAGCCTTTCGGCTCTACGAAACTATTTCGCTGGGAGGGAGAGAGAGAGAGCCAGACGAGCATGGCATGTGTATGAGAGCTTGGATGAGCTTTGGAGAGCACCCCTCCACCTCCATTTATAGGATAGCCAAGGGGTAAAATTGGCATTCAAAAATACCAAAAGTACCCCCACTTTATGTCTTACATAAAAGAATAAAAGGGAAAAGGGGTGCCATGTGGAGCTCCATGGAGGAGCACCACCTTGGCCGGCCACCTCTAGCCCCCCCCCCCCCGACATGGGGGTGCCTTGCTCCCCAATCCCTTCTAGAAGCCTTTTGGGAAATATCCCAAAAGGTGACTTTCCAAAAAAATATCCATAAATTGATTTTTACTATTCACGAAACCAATTTTCCGCGACCGTTAAATCCAAAAATATTCCTGTGGGTCTTAGAATAATTCCACTACCCACACAAATGATTTTGGACGCGTTCCAAAACAATTTCGGATTAGTAAATTTCATCTGTAAAAAGCAACCAAATCGGTTCCGGCAGCTCCGAAACATTTTCGGTTTTTATCCCGGAAATTCCCAGAAGTTTCCAGAACACTTCTCGCATCCTCCAAGAATTTCCAGACGTGCGCCGAAACCAATTTGACTTAATGGTATCCCCTGAAACAACTTTTCAGTTTTACCGGAACTATTCCGGTGTTCTCTCCGGAACGTTTCCGTTTCGTCCGAAACTTTTTCGGTGATTTTCTCTCAGACTCCCCGTCTAGTATTCAGTAGATAGATGACCCTTAAGCGTGTGACCCTATAGGTTCGGTGAAGTATAGACATGACCCGGAACACTTTCCGATCAATGATCAACATCGGAGCCGTGGACACCCATATTGACCCCTATACCCACACGAATGAATATTCGAGTGAACCTCCAGTTGCCGTGTGCTATTCCTGTTGCTTCGCGATATATTACAAACACCCGAGGTGAGATTTATTGCATCCCCGTGGATCAACAACTTGTCCACCATGCATGTTACCTCGTTACCGGTTTTGTTCTCTTTTCTCGTTTCCGTGTTCTGGCATCCCAGTAATCAAATCACAATGTGTCTGGCCAGACGATGATGGATACCGTAACACCGAGAGGGCCCGAGAATATCTCTCCATCGTCGGAGGAGCAAATCCCAATCTTGAGCTATCTCGTTTCTTGTCATACTTTTCCGTGAACCCGTAAGCCGCCGTAATAGCCACCCAGTTACGGATGACGTTTAACAAACCCCAAAGTTCACGAAGCAAGTACGAAGGAACTCGATACTCTCATGGTCTAAGGAATTATGCAAACATTAACTATCTCTGTGTTATTTACCATTAACTTGTGACGAATGTATCTCATAGCATAACATCAATTCGGGTCGATTCAACACAAGTGTTCTACTAACATTGTGCCCTCAAAATTGCCGGCATAGACATGCCCATGATCAGGAAAACAGGATCATCATGCGATACTTGAGCCAGTCTTAGAGGCAAGACTAGGAATACATTTTACCGTTTATTATACCACACGTGCACATGAGTTTCCCTCCGAGCCTCGTGGTTATTGTAGACTCGAGAATCATTGCAGTTATAGCATGGAACATAAACATTCATTACAAACTCGGAGATACAAAATAACTGTTATTACTGCCTCTAGGGCATATCTCCTACAGACTCCCACTTGCACTAGAGTCATAATCCAGTTACATGGCTTCCCTAACACCAATGGCAATCCGGTGCTGCTCATGCTTTGCTCGTGGTAGAGGTTTTGTCATCGGGTCTGACACGTTCAGATCCGTGTGAACTTTGCATACTTTCAATAAACCCTCTTCGACATGATGTCGAATGAGTTTATATTTGCGTTCAATATGTCTTGTCTTATGGTGCGAACTTGGCTCCCTTGCCTGAGCCACGACGCCACTATTATCACAATAGTTCTCCACCGGGTCCAGAGCACTTGGAACCACACCAAGGTCTTCAAGAAATTGCTTGATCCATACCGCCTCCTTGGAGGCTTCTGAAGCCGCAACATATTCCGCCTCCATCGTAGAATCCGCCACAGTCTTTTGTTTGGAACTTTTCCAATCAACTGCGCCACCGTTCAATATGAAAACATAGCCTGATTGAGATTTGAAGTCATCTGGGTCAGTCATGAAGCCTGCATCAGTGTAACCACTTACAATGAGCTCTTCATCACCTCCGTACACAAGGAGTAAATCCTTGGTCCTTCTGAGGTACTTAAGAATACCCTTGACTGTGGCCCAGTGTTCCAATCCTGGATCACTTTGGTACCGGCTGCTAACACTTAGCGCATAGGAAACGTCCGGTCTTGTACATAGCATGGCATACATAATAGAACCAACTGCCGAGGCATATGGAACATCATTCATCTGTACTCGCTCATCGAGAGTCCGAGGACACTGATTCTTGCAAAGCACTATGCCAGGTGACATGGGGAGTAGGCCTTTCTTGGAGTTCTCCATGTTGAACCTCTTCAACACCTTGTCAATGTACGTGCTTTGGCTAAGCGCTATCAGGCGTTTTGATCTATCTCTATAGATTCTGATGCCCAATACATATGCCGCTTCGCCTAAGTCTTTCATTGAAAAACTTTTCTTCAATGAGTCTTTTATTTCGTTAAGAAAATTCACGTCATTTCCAATCAACAATATGTCATCCACATACAAGATTAGAAATGCTTTTGCGCTCCCACTAAACTTCTTGTAAACACAAGATTCTTCGTCATTCCCGATGAAGCCAAACTGTTTGACAACTTCATCAAAACGAATGTTCCAGCTCCTTGACGCTTGCTTCAGACCATAAATGGCTTTCTGAAGTTTGCATACCTTTCCAGCATCCTCATGAACGACAAAACCTTCTGGCTGTATCATGTATACATCCTCTTTGAGGTTTCCATTTAGGAAAGCCGTTTTGACGTCCATCTGCCATATTTCATAATCGAAATAAGCAGCAATTGCTAGTAATATCCGAACAGACCTAAGCATAGCTACGGACGAGAAAGTCTCGTCGTAGTCCACTCATGGAACTTGCGTGAACCCTTTCGCAACAAGTCTAGCTTTGTGGATAGTAATGTTACCATCCGCGTCCGTCTTTCTTTTGAAAATCCATTTACATCCAATGGGCTTTACGCCTTCTGGAAGTTCTTCCAAGTTCCAAACTTGGTTTTCGTACATGGATTCCATTTCGGATTTCATGGCTTTGTGCCATTCCTTTGAGCTGGGCCCCGCCATCGCTTCCTTGTAGTGCGCAGGTTCATCGTCTTCAAGAATGAAGATTTCGTTATGAAACCACTCAGGTGGCTGGATAGCCCTACCTGATCTGCGCGGTTCAGTTACAACATTGTCTGAAGTTTCCGCATCACATGCGACAACTTCCGGCTCGGTTGTAGGGATAATTAGCGGAATTTCTTCCAGTTCCTTAGCCATATCAACGGTTGCCGAAGATTCACTAATCTCATCAAGTTGTACTGTCCTCCCACTCACTTCTTTAGCGAGAAACTCTTTCTCGAGAAAGACTCCATTTTTAGCGACAAACACTTTGCACTCGGAGGGTTGGTAGAAAGAATACCCAACTGTTTCATTTGGATAACCTACAAAGTAACATTTGTCTGATCTGGGATCGAGTTTGCTTGGTTGTAAACGTTTTTACATAAGTTTCACAACCCCAGATTTTGAGATGTGACAAATTGGGTTTCTTCCCATGCCATAACTCGTATGGTGTCGTCTCAACAGACTTAGACGGTGCTCTGTTTAATGTATAAGCTGCAGTGAGTAGTGCGTGACCCCAAAAAGATATCGGTAGATCTGTAAGAGACATCATCGACCTTACCATGTCTAACAGGGTTCGGTTATGTCTTTCCGACACTCCGTTTCTCTGTGGAGTTCCGGGAGGCGTAAGCTGTGAAATGATTCCACGGTCACTCAGATGTTGGCCAAACTCATGACTAAGGTATTCGCCCCCGCGATCAGACCGCAGAAACTTAATCCTTTTGTTACGATGATTTTCTACCTCATTCTGAAATTCTTTGAACTTTTCAAAGGTTTCCGACTTATGCTTCATCAAGTAGATATATCCATACCTACTCAAATCATCCGTAAAAGTCATGAAGTAGAAATACCCACCCCGTGCGATTGTGCTCATTGGACCACATACATCACTATGCAACAATTCACTCGCCCGTTCAGGATGACCCGTGAACGGCGTCTTGGTCATTTTCCCCATCAAGCAAGCTTCACATGTGTCAAATGATTCAAAATCAAAGGACGGTAAAACTCCATTTTTATGGAGTCTTTGCATGCGTTTCTTTCCGATGTGGCCAAGGCGACAGTGCCACATGAAAGTGGTGGTGGTATCAGCCTTCTTAAGGCGTTTAGCATTCACGTTAAAGACATCATTTCCACATTCAAGATTTAGTATGAAAAGGCCCCCAACAATGGGTGCAAATCCATAAAACATATCCTTACAATAAAGTGAACAACCATTGTTCTCAGACTTGTACGAATACCCATCGTGTACTAAACATGATCCGGAGATAATGTTTCTACACAATAGTGGAACAAAATAACAGTTATTTAGTTCTAAGATAAATCCTGAAGGGAGACGTAGAGGCATAATGCCGACGGCTTGAGCGGCGATCCCAGCGCCATTCCCGACGCGCATCATGACTTCATTCTTTGCTAGCTTGCGCACCTTCTGAAGTCCCTGTATTGAGTTGCAAATATGAGCAACCGATCCGGTATCAAATACCCAAGACTTAGAATTTTCGCTAGCAAGCAAAACGTCAATGACATTAACTTGTATAACAATCATACCTTTTCCGGTTTTCCCAGACTTCTTATCTTCCAGATACTTCTTGCAGTTTCTCTTCCAGTGTCCTGTGCCCTTGCAGTAGAAGCACTCAGTTTCATTCTTGGCTCCGCCCTTAGAGTTGCTTTGGGAGCCGGTCTTACCGGCGCCCTTGCCCTTCTTTGGCTTGCCTTTCTTTTTAAAACTGGCGGTTTTATTCACAAGCAACACTTGCTTGCGATTTTTCCGCAGTCCTCCTTCCGCAGTTTTCAGCATGGCGAGCACCTCTTCCGGTGTCTTCTCCATCCCACTCGTGTTGTAGTTCATGACAAAACCGTCGTAAGACGGGGGGAGTAAAGAAAGCATCATGTCCATCATATGGCCAGGAGGAATTGGAAATTCCAGGGTTTTAAGCCTTTCAGCATATCCAATCATTTTGACTACGTGTTCGCCAACTGAACTGCCCTCAGCCATTTTGACTATGTGATTTTTCTATCCATCACAAGACTCGAGCAAAGGTGAGTAGATGAGTGTAACACCCCCAGATCTCAACCCTGTCATTAAGCTAATTAATTAGCCTTGTCATCATGATCATCCTAACTAAATTGCATTTAGAGAATAATCCAACTTCAAATTCAAATTTAAAATAAAGTCAAAATTAAAAGTTATCCAAATAGTAGAACAAAAGTGTTCATAATATTGCAAATATTCCCAAAGCAATTATAAAAATAAAATCAACATTATTTAAGTTCCCAAATTGACCATAACATCCAAAAAACAGTACCTAAACAGCCCTATTTAAACCATTTTCATTTAAACAAAAATCAAATGAATTCAAATAATCCCAAACCTTTTTGTGGCAGTGCAGAAAAATGCAATGCTAATTATGAGTAAAGCTCCACATTTTACAAAACTCATTTGATGCAAAAAAGAAAATGCAAAACAGTAGAGAAAATAAGAAATAGAAAAGATAAAAGAAAAAGGAGAAAACTTACTGTGCACTTGGCCCAACCGCGGCAACAGTGAGGCCTGGCCCAAGTCGGCCAGCCTTTCGTCCTCCTGCCGCCATAGGAGAAGGCCGAGGCGCCATGGCCAGGGCGCCCGATCCCCTCGCCACTGCAGCACCCATGGGGGTGGAAAAGACCACCCCCTGCCGCTCTCTCCCTCTCCCCGAAACCCTAGCCCCCCCTCAGATCGCCTCTCCTCACCTCGCCCCCTTCTCCTCCCCTCTCGGCCGAACGCAGCCGTCGTCGCCGCTGCCCGTCCACGCGGCCAGCGGCCACCGTTCGCCACGCCATCATGTCCAGGAGGCGCGCCGGCCTCGACTACCTCTCCTGCACCACCGCATCGAGCTCGGGGAGCACCACGGCCGCCGCCCGCGTCGTCCTTCTCCGCTACGGCCATCGATCGTCGTCGTCGATCTCGGCGCCTCCTCTGCATCCCGGGCCTCCCCGAGCAGCTCCCCGTCAACGCTGTGAGCTTGCGCACGTTTCCCCTCTCTCCATGTGCTCTCTCTCTCCCTCTAGCTCGCTTTGCCGCCGTAGCCGAGCTCGTCGCCGTCGTTCATGTCGTCGCCATGCTCACTGCCACTGCCGCTCGCGTCCGAGCACCGTGTCGTGCTCGTGGCAGCCCCAGGAACCCGCCCATGCCCTCAGCACCGCTTCCCGTGCCCTCTGTCGATGAAACGGAGCTCGCCCGAGACCGCCGCCGCCTCCGCTCGTCGCCGGTGCCGTTTCTGGCCAACCCCGCTGCTGCCACCACCGCCATTCGATGCGCGACGCCGCGGGCGTTCGAACGCGCCTAGCCCCGCATCAAACCGAGGCCTATGGCCGTTTTCCGGCCAGTCCGGCGAGGCCCCGCCGTGTTTTGGCTTGCCGGAGCAACTCCGGCGGCCGGCACTGACGTGGCGCCCACGTGGCTCCCCCTGAGCCACTGACGTGTGGGTCAACTGGGTCAACTACTGACTGGGCTCGCACAGTCACTGACATGCGGGCCCCGCTTAATTTAAACATTTTATAAATTATAAATTGTTAATTAAATTGTTAATTAAAATTAATTACTAAACAGTCACTGACAGATGGGGCCTGCTGGCTAATTAATCTGTTTTAGTTAAAATTAATCCCTAATTAGTTACTGTGTCACTGACCAGTGGGACCCACTGGTTAGGTTTGACCCTGGTCAGCTGGGTTTGACCGCTGACGCAATGCTAACGTCACCTGTTACTGTTTCGGATAATTCGAATTTAATAATTAAAACAATTCCAGAAAATGATTAAAACTTTGAAAAATCATATAAAATAAACCGTAACTCGGATGAAAATAATTTATATATGAAAAACGATCAGAAAAATATGACGAATCCGAATATGCCACCCACATACCTGCCACACCTCTATAACATGATGAACATGGAACTTTCCCCTCTGAATCATTTGTCCGATAAATGCCCGGAGCTGGTAAAACACCTCCAGATGTTTTCCCGCTCCGACTAACTCGCGTAGTACTGCATTAGGGCACCCCTCGAATAACGTGCTGCCATGCCATGCATCTGTGTTGCATTTGTTGCTTGTATTTATTGTTTCTTCCCTCCCCCCTCTTCTCGCCGGTAGACCCCGAGACCGACGCTGCTGCCGAGTACGACTGCGCCCCTGACGACCAGCCCCTTTCAGCAGAGCTTCCAGGCAAGCAAAACCCCCTTGATCATTCCTATATCGCCTATTCCTTCTCCCTCATGCTTGCATTAGATTTTGCTACTGTAATTGCTTGCTCCTATTCTGATGCATAGCCTGCTTTTGTAGCCTGCTGTTGTTACTTTGCATGTCATCCTAAACTGCTTAGAATAGGTTGGTTAGTGATCCATCAGTGCCCCCCCACCTTGTCCATGTTGCCCTGCTTGGCTACCAGAAGACCCGATCAATGTGATCGATGTACAGAGACCGAGCACAGCATCGCACACCCCCTTTGTTGTACGACTCTGCAGAGCCACTATCGAGTGACGAGGGTGATACCTCGTACTTCACTTCTGATGATGGCTCTGTAGCATAGCTAATCGGTTGTGGCCATCGAGGGTGATTCCTCTTTCACCACCTCCGATGACGACTCTATCGTACAACCTCTCAAGTGGGAATCCATCGAGGGTGATTCCTCGGATTTCCCTTGATGTTTCAGACACACGGATACCTTGAATCTACCTCAGGCCCCTGGTTAAAGTCGGGTCGACCCCGAGGGGTACCCGCGAGAGGTGTGAAGTCGGGTTAACCGTGAGGGTACCCGCGAGATAATTACGAGGCGCGGCCGGGCAGGCAGAGACCGCCCTAGAGAGGGATGGGCCTGGCCCTTGTTGCACTTCCTTTAGACGGGGCGACAGGAGTACTGATCGTCACCGCAAGCTCCTAATAACTCGCTAATGGATTTGGGTATTTGATCTGAGTTGGCCGCTGGCCTATACGCACTACCACCATGTGGGATAATGGTTTAATGGGGCCCTCTACGCCGTAAGTATCAGCCGAAAGTTCTGTCAGATGTCCAGTTCAGCATTGTGGCACGGTCGGATCGTGCCGTTGGCGCTGGTATCCACCATCCTCACAAGGACCCGGAGTGCACAGGGCGATGGCCCAAGACCCCTGAGCACTTAGGATGTAGACCGGCGGGGACCTCTCTGCTGAGCCTAGGTAGGACTATGTCGTGTCGATCAGCCGAGGCCGGGCATGACCCGAAAAAGTGTGTCCGGCCAGAGTTAATCGAGCGTGTTGGGTAACAGTAGTGCACCCCTGCAGGGAAGTTATCTATTCGAATAGCCGTGTCCACGGTAACAGGACGCTCAGTGTTGTATCCCGATCTACTACAACTTGAACTGAAAACATGTTAATCAATTGTAAGCTCCGGGATCGCTTTCTCGCAGGGAGTCGAGGAAGGATTCCTAGGCTTTGCTTCTACATGCTTGTTACTTTATGTTATGACCACTAATCTGCACTCTCCTAATGCTGCAAGACGCTGAAGATGCTAGTCTTTGATAGGCTAGGCCTTCCCCCCTATTCTGGCATTTCTGCAATTTAGTCCAAAGATATAGCCCCATTCCTTTGATATCGATGCATACTTAGCATAGTTCTGATGTCAGTCTTGCGAGTACTTTGGATGAGTACTCACGGTTGCTTTGCTACTCTTTTCCCCCATACCCGATTGCTGCGACCAGATGATGGATCCCAGGACTCAGCTGCTACCGCCGACGACTGCTACTACATTTCCGGTGGAGCCTACTACTACGTGGAGACCGCCGACGACCAGGAGTAGTTTAGGAGGCTCCCAGGCAGGAGGCCTTGCCTCTTTCGATCAGAGCCGTTGTTTGTTTTCGCCTTCTTAAGGCACCCTTTTTTTAACTTTGTGTTTGTACTCAGATACTGTTATTGCTTCCGCTGACTCTTGTGTATTCGAGCTTATGTATTCGAGCCCTCGAGACCCCTGGCTTGTAATATAAAGATTGTATTATTTTATTTTGTGTTTAGAGTTGTGTTGTGATATCTTCCCGTGAGTCCCTGGGCTTGATCGTGTGCATTTGCGTGTATGCTTAGTGCACGGTCGGGCCAGGGGCGTCACAATGAGATAAACAATACCAAGATACATTTTCCCAAAGTTGAGGATGTATCCCGCATCACTCAATGTGAATTGAGAGAATAGTGAAATTGGTACCGGACTTGTTCACTCACACACCTACAAAGTAAAGCTTATCGAGTGGCTTGGTTAGGACAAGTGGCACAAAATTCAAGCAAATGTTAGTCCAAGATATTGACAATGTTGAGGAAGATTCACAAAATTGCAATGTAAAGCAAATAGATCAATAGCTATAGTGGCACAAGAAACACACACACAAATAGATAGATGGGATCCGCGCAACCAAGGAATGAGCACAAAATGTGTTACCACGGAAAAAGCTCGTGTTGCATGGATACTAGAGAGACAATAGCTCGATTGCTCAAATGGGCTAGATACGCTTGTGCACCAACCTAAGCGAGTAAACGTGCCGTCTTCAATCCCAAGTATGCTATGTATGTATGCTCCAAGAGTATATACTATGCAAAATGGCTCAATGCTATTTCTATTGCTTACAAGCTCTTTTGTATCTCCTCTTTTGCTTAAAAGCTTTTTCCTCTTTTTTTGATGCTTTGCTACAATGCTTGATGCTCGAGCCAATATATGAGACAAGTATGTAAGATATGCACGGGAGAGACTTATGGCACAATGATGATAGCAAGATGATTGCACGCTAAATGTAGCTATGCGGCATAAGCGTATCACTAAGGTGCACAATGAGCGTGGCCCGGCAATTCTCAACTCGCTAGTCTCGATAGGAAAGTGACGCAATAGGCTCAAGGTGATCAATGCAATGGCAAGGAAATGTACAATGATGTCGTCAAAGTTACCGTCCTTGCTTACGGTCGTGGTGTCAAAGGGTGAAGAGGTCGTTGTCAAGTCCGTGGCGATGATAAGTGGTGGTGATGTCCATGTTGAACCATTCCTAATTAGCCGAAACACCTTAGGAAATGGAAACCGCAACTCAAAATCTCAAAAAAAAACTCGGTCAAAATGGGTTAAGGTGGTGGAAGACTATGGTGGACAAGGTTATGCGGAAGTTATGGTGGTGGTTGATGAAGAATCAACCATCCCTAAGTAGCCGAAACACCTTAGGAGACTCGAATCACAACTCAAGCAACCACAAATGCAATGGGGATCAAAATGGGTTAGATTGCGGAAAGCTATGGTGGTATTGCAGATTATATCGTGGAGGGCCTAGGCAAAGATGCCAAAATGCACAAAATTTAATGGAGTCAAATGGTGTTGGTACCTAACTAGATTTGTGGGGGATGTCAATAGCTACCCAACGAGCTAAAGAACGTCAAAATCGGACCCCGGATGTGAAAGTTATGGTCAAAACGGTGAAACACGGAAGGCTGAAACTCCAGGGGCCGGATGTTCGGGGGGGGAGCCCGGATTTCTGGGGCTGTATGTCCAGAAACGAGGCTGTTTTTCTGCTCCAGGTGCCGGATGTCCGGCCGGGGACCCGGATGTCTGGCCCGACGATTCCAGATCGGGATTTGGACTTCGCAACTCGATTTGGGGCGGAAATTGATGATTTTGGGGTCAAAATTGATTGGGGGGGGGGGGGATTTTTGGATGGATTTCGTGGTGGGGAAGCTAGATCCACTTGCAAAACAACAAAATTATGGATCAAACACAACAAAATCTCACAAAAACCAACAAAATGCAAAAAATTTGGTGAGACTATTTTTGGTGGGGATTTTCGAAATTGGGCAAGAACAAACAAAATTAGGCTAGAAAGTGGGGGGTAGGACTCCAAATTTGTGATCAACGTGGCTCATGATACCAAGATGATGTAGGGTGGAACCCTAATTGATGATCTTTCATGAATTGGAGGGGGATTCTACGAAGAACACGGGGAAATCAGAAGAGAAACACTCAAGAATAAGTCCAATCACACATCCACTAGACTAACAAACACAAAAGATCACAAGGTACATGAACAACAAAGGAAAATCGGTACAAGATAAAGTTCATCCCAAATCCAAGAGGAGATGAGGTCTTGATGATCTAGATAGATCCTTCTCCACATGTGGAGGTCTTGTATCCACTAGGGATCTTCTCCATATGGAGGTCTTGCACTCCAATGGAGTCTTCTCTATCTCAAGAGGAATCCCACAAGGGGAGATACATGAGCTAAGCTCCAATGTGTAGTTCTAATTTTAGCTAACCCTAGAATGAGGAGGGGAAGAGGTATTTATAGTCTAGCCATGAAGTGGGAGGGGGGAAAGAGAGATACAAGGGCCTCGGGCCCTGTCCACGCGCGCAGGCGGCGCCGGATGTCCGGGGCTCGGGCCGGATGTCCGGCCTAGCGATGGCCAAACTTCTGCACGCTTTTGTTGCTGTGCTGCCAAATTTCCGGGGGGGGGGGGAAGCCGGATGTCCGGGGCTGTGGTGAGGCACCGGATGTCCGGCCGCTAATGCTCTTTGGCCGCCAGTTGAGGTTGACCTTCTCTGTGGCGCAGGCGCCGGATGTCCGGCCCTTGGCCCGGATGTCCGACTGCTGTAGCTTCAGCAGCTCCGTCTTCTTCCGTCGTCGCTTCCATGCTTCCCTCACGGATGGTGTAGTTGTTCCTTTGCGCTTGCACTCATCCTCGTCATCCGTGAAGCTCCGACAATACCTATGCATGCACACGGGAGAAGTGTCAAGTAGTATACCATCCTCGAAGGGGCCAAGTGAACACGTGTAAAGGAGATGATTCACCTTTATGTATGTGAAGTAGATGTCACACGTGTCACTTGCCGAATGGACTCTTGACATGGTGATGTCCGTAGGATGCTCCGCATCACAGTGACAGGTCGCGTCCGCTCTGGGCCTTCTTCAATGTGGAGCGGCCGCTCTACAGCGGCATGAATGCGGGCAGCTGGCGCCGGGCGAGAACGCGTGCGAGCGAGGGAGGAAGGTTTTGAGTGGGCCTGGGTGGTCAGAAGTGGACGTAGGTGCAGTCCGGACGCCCGCAAAGGCCCCCCTAGTTTGTCTCCAACGCTGACCCTCAAACCGCCCGCAATCATCCGGACCGCGCGGTCCGGACATGTTGTGCCATCCAACGCGGTCCTGCATCGGTCTGTAGGGCGGTCCGGACGCACTTTCTCCCGCAAACCGGAGACAAACCAGGGGGGCTTTGCGGGCGCCCGGACCGCTGCCACGTCCGCTTCTGACTGCCCTGGCCCACCATTAACCCCCTATAATGCCCCGGACACACCCGCCGGTGGTCGTTACTCCTGGCAGGATCTAGAATGGCCTCACAGATCAATACTAGTCTTTCCTGCGCACTTTGTCCTCACTCATGCGCACCCGGGAGCAACTTCCCGGTCGGTCACCCATCCTGAAATTACTCCAAACTGAGCACGCTTAACTTTGGAGTTCTGTCCGAATGGGCTCCCGGAAAAGAAGGAATTCCTTATTGATATGAGTAGTCTATCATCCCTAAGAAGCCAGGCTATCACATACACCCCCACTCAGAGGAACCGACGTCCTCGTCAGGCCACAGGAACATTCCCTCTTGGCACATACGTCTGTGCATCCAGTCCGGTACATGTGCCATGCCGTGTGCCACGACGGGTCACAAACGTCATGCACAACATGACCGCGCACCTGTCCGCAAACATCCGTGTAACCGCAAGGGTCGGCTCTGATACCAACTTATAACGCCCCGGACACACCCGCCGGTGGTCGTTACTCCTAGCGGGATCTAGACTGGCCTCACAGATCAATACTAGTCTTTCCTGCACACTTTGTCCTCACTCATGCGCACCCGAGAGCAACTTCCCGGTCGGTCACCCATCCTGAAATTACTCCAAGCTGAGCACGCTTAACTTTGGAGTTCTGTCCGAATGGGCTCCCAAAAAAGAAGGAATTCCTTATTGATATGAGTAGTCTATCATCCCTAAGAAGCCTGGTGTGACGCCCCTGCTCGACCGTGCACTAATCATACACGCAAATGCACACGATCGAGAACAGAAACTCACGGGAAGATATCAAAACACAACCCTAAACACAAATAAAAGACATACAAGCTTCATATTACAAGCCAGGGGCCTCGAGGGCTCGAATACATAAGCTCGAGTCATACAAGCATCAGCGGAAGTAACAGTATCTGAGTACAGACACAAAGTTAAACAAGTTTGCCTTAAGAAGGCTAGCATAACAACGACACTGATCGAAAAGGCGCAGGCCTCCTGCCTGGGAGCCTCCGAACTACTCCTGGTCGCTGGCTCAACCCAGTAGTACGTGCCTCCGGGACTCTCCTGGTAGTAGCCTCCTGTGGTGGCGTCTGGCTCCTGGACTCCATCAACTGATCTCATCAAATGGGTATAGGGAAAAAGATAGCAAAGCAACCGTGAGTACTCATCCAAAGTACTCGCAAGACTGACATCAGAACTATGCTAAATATGCATCGGTATCAAAGGAATGGGGCTATATCTTTGGACTGAACTGCAGAATGCCAGAATAGAGAGGAAGAAGCCTAGCCTATCGAAGACTAGCATCTTGAAGCAGTTCTTGCAGCATTAGAAGAGTGTAGATTAGCATATTATAAATTATCAAGCATGTTGAAGCAAAGCCCAGAGATCCTTCCTCGACTCCCTGCGAGAAAGCAATCCCGGAGCTTACAATTAATTAACATGTATCCAATTTAAGTAGTAATAGATCGGGATACAACACTGAGCGTCCTGTTACCGTGGACACGGCTATTCGAATAGATAACTTCCCTGCAGGGGTGCACTACTGTTACCCAGCACGCTCGATTACATCTGGTCGGATACACTTGTTGGGTAATACCCGGCCTCGGGTAATTGACACGACGCAGTCGTACCTAGGCTCAGTAGAGAGGTCAGCACGCCGGTCTAAATCCTAAGTGCGAAGGGGTCTTGGGCCATCGCCCTTTGCACTCCTGCACGTTGCGAGGGTGGTCGGGGCCCAGGCGCGACACTGAATACACCAGTGACGTAACCAGCCCACCCCAACCAGCCCGCATCTCTGAGTTGTGACGTCTGAAGAGCTTTCGGCTGATACATACGACGTAGAGGGTCCCATAACCATTATCCCACGTGGTGGTAGTGCGTATAGGGCCAACGACCCACTCAGATCAAATACCCAAATCCGTTAGGCGTATTTAGTAACTCGCAGAGACGATCAGACTACCTGTCGCTCCGACTTCGTAACACACAGATCACGGTCAGGGTGGTCTCCGCCTGCCCTATCGTTCCGCCATAGTATCACTCGCGGGTGCCCTCCTGGCAAACCCGACTTCATATTTCTCCGCGGGTACCCCTTGACGAGGGCATGTACTAGGGATAGGGTAATAGGCCTGACCTATAGACCCTACCCTAGGACACCACACATCTTACACTGGGCCCCAGGGCCAGATCAACAACCAAGAGTTCCGCAGACTGGAATTCACTCGGAGTTCTACAAACCACTCGGAAGGCGAGAGTTCACCCGACCAGCTCGTTTCACTCGGAACATCCAAAAGTCACTCGACCAGGGAAGACCAGGAGACCCCAGGAGCGCAACGGTCGGGACGCACGTTCGCCTGTATTAATTGTCATCAATACGCCCGTTACCTGGCGCACTTATACCCCTCTTAACCCCCTGTAATGGCTGACGTTCATGGGAGGGCTGGCGAGACTATATAAGCCACCCCCCAGCTCCATTCCAAGGGTTCACAACCTGTTGTAATCATACACTCAAGCAATACAGCTCCAGAGCACCGAGACGTAGGGCTATTACCTCCACCGCTGAGGGGCCTGAACTCGTAAATCCGAGTGTAACACCTGCGCCGTAGCTAGGCTCTGCCCTCTCATTCCTACCCCACACCCTACTGTCAGACTTGCACCCACGACAGTTGGCGCCCACCGTGGGGCAGGCATCTAGCGACTTCCGGCGTAGTTGCATTTTTCCGATCATCACCATGGTTTCCGGCGACGGACTGACTCTGGGCGGCGAGATCCGTTTCGGCGTCCTTAGCTACATCGCCGACGATTCGGCGTGGCTCCCGGAAGCCCCGCTGGATGTCGAGGTGTTGCCCGTCCGTGGCGCGGCGCACTTCCGCGTGAGTTCCTTCGGCGTCCTTCTTCGACAACCGTCGAATCCTTATCAGTCGACGTCTTCTCTCTCCACCAGCCGTCGTCGCAAGCGCTCCGGGCGCTCTCGGCTTCAGCGGTGGGTCAAGCACGCGGTGGCCCTTTAGGCTGCGGCCCCGCAAGTCGCGGCAATCGAGCCCGACGAACCTGTCTTTGATATGTTTGCCTCCGTGCACGAGCACTCGGAAAGTTTATCCGAGTGCGAAAGCAGCGACCCCGCTGCAGAGGTGCTGATGGCTGATTCCCCACTCAGCCCGCCTGGGTACAGCCGCGGCGGCACGGAGAACGGCGACCCGTCGTGCGCCAATCTCGGTAGTGGCAGGGACCAGCACGACGACGAGTATAACGAGTACATCCCCCAACCTCTCACTCGGCAGCAGAGAGAGGAACTGCAGCGCAGGACCGAGCAGGCCCTCCGGACGCCCATCGTTGGGACGACCCCCGAGGCTCAGGCTTTGGAGGCCGTGCACCAGGCCAACTTGGCTGAGAGCAATCATCTGGAAGCGCTCCAGAAGTCACTTGACGATCGCGCCTGCAGACAGCACCAGCCCAGTTCCAGTTGGCGGCAGCGGCAGTTGTTCTCGAATGGCCAGCAGTAGAATTTCCAGGTATTCCGCACTCCCGTCCAGAATCTGGCGGCGGCCACTCGGATAGAAGATTCCATTGAGCTGTCCCGATCCGAGGCGGGGGAGGGTCTTCGGCAGATCCGGGCCCTGCTCAAGGCGGCAGAGGAGCAAAATTCGGCGGTTTCCCAGTCGCGCAACAGGATACACAGCAGATCCATTCGGGCTAACACCGTTCAGTCGGCCCACAGCCCAGTGTCTCCCAGGAGAAACAGGCACTCGCCTCTGCGGCAAAACGACCAAGACCGCCATCGAGACCAGCACTCGGGGCAGGGTCGCAGTCGGAGTACGCCTCCGCGGCGTCAGGATGATCATCGCCGCATGCAGTCGCCCCCTCCGCCGGATGGCTCGTACGCGCCCCGGCCGTACGACGCCAGGCGTCCTTACGGAAACGATCGGAGGGCCAGCCCTCCCCGTCATGGTGACGGTTATCGCCAGAGAGAGCCAGTCGACTACCGTGACCCGCAGTTCAACGCGAGATCCGTTCTTGCTCAGAACCTGGTCAACAGAGGCAGAGCTCAGAGAGAAAACTTGGACAGAGATCTTTCGAGTGGAAGTGGAGCATTCGTCTCCGGGCCCGAGTGTTTTAGCAGAGCCATCCGGGCCGCTGACATCCCGCCCAACTTTAGATTGGCAGCTGGAGTAAGCAAGTTCACCGGCGAGTCCAAGCTAGAGACTTGGTTAGAGGACTACCGAATGGCTGTGTAGATCGGTGGAGGGAATGACTATGTGGCTATGAAGCATTTGCCATTGATGCTGGAGGGGTCCGCCCGTGCCTGGCTCAACCAGCTCACTCCGGCCAGCATATACTGCTGGGAAGATTTGGCCCGAGTGTTCACCAAAACATTCGAGGGCACGTGCAAACGCCCGACTGGATTGTCTGAGTTGCAGCACTGCGTTCAGAAGCCGAATGAAACCTTGAGGGAGTACATCCAGCGGTGGACAACCTTGCATCATGTGGTGGAGAACGTCACAGAGCATCAAGCCGTCTGCGCCTTCAAGGCAGGAGTCAGATATCGGGAGCTCATCCTGAAATTTGGTCGGTCAGGATCTTTGACCATGAGCCGAATGATGGAGATAGCCACTCGGTACGCCAACGGAGAAGAGGAAGACCGTCTCCGTAACGGCAAAGGGAAAACCAGCGACCCCAACCTCGGAAACAGTAATCCCAGTCGGAAGCCGGAGCGCAAGGCTGAAGGTTCGGCTCAGGCCGAGGCTGCCGCTCTGGCCGGTCAAGCCAAGAACAAAGGGAAGGCCAAGGATAAATGGATCCCGAAGAAAAAGAAAGATCAGTCGGGCCAAGATGTCCTCGATTTACCGTGTCACATTCATACCAGAAAGGATGAAGATGGCAATCTGATATTGCCCAAGCATACCACTCGACAGTGCAGACTGTTGATCCAGCAGTTCTGAGAGGGCCCGTCGAGTGAGAAGAGCCCAGATGATGCTGACGGTGAAGACAAAGATGAACCTTTTCCAGCGTCAACGCAACCCTGATGATCTTTGCAGATGTAGAGAGCAGGAGCCGATTGAAAGTTATCAATCGAGAAGTGAACATGGCAGCGCCGGCGACGACAAAGTTCCTGAACTGGTCGAAGACTCCGATCACCTTTGATCAGTCGGACCACCCAGCCTACATAGCCACCCCTGGGCGGCAGGCACTGGTGGTCGATCCAGTCGTGGGAGGCGTCCGATTGCGTAAGGTCCTCATGGACGGAGGAAGCGGACTGAACATACTGTACGCTGACACTCTGCAAGCAATGGGCATTCCGATGTCCCGACTTAGCGAGAGCAGGATGCAGTTCCACGGAGTGATCCCCGGCAAGAAAGCAAAGTCACTCGAGCAAATCGCTCTGGATGTGGCCTTTGGAGACGACAAGAACTTTCGGAAGGAAAGGTTGACCTTCGAAGTAGTCGACTTCCGCAACGCATATCACGCCATCCTCGGTCGGCCAGCGTATGCACGTTTCATGGCCCGTCCATGTTATGTGTATCTCAAGCTGAAGATGCCGGGCCCCAAAGGTGTAATCACAGTGACTGGCAGTTGACAGCGCGCGGATGAGTGTTTGCAGCAAGGGTCCAAGATAGCCGATGAGCAGATGGTCATGGTGGAACTGGAGGAATATAAGAAGAACGCCGATCCGAGTGATGTGCTGCGCTCCAAGAAGCCAGCTGCGGAGTCTGCATTTCAGTCGGCCGGCGACACGAAGCCTGTGCACATCCACCCGGAAGATCCCAATGCTGTTCCCACCAACATATCAACAACACTCGACAGCAAATAGGAAGAAGCGCTCATCCAGTTCCTCCGTGAGAACTGGGACATCTTCGCATGGAAACCATCCGACATGCCAGGTGTACCCAGGGAGCTGGCTGAGCACCGTTTGCGAGTCGACCCAAAGGCGAAACCCGTGAAGGAGCATCTCCGTCGCTCTGCCACACAGAAGAGGAAGGCCATTGGCGAAGAAGTTGCTCGGCTCCTGGCAGCCGAGTTCATCTTTGAGGTGTACCACTCCGAGTGGTTGCCAACGTCGTCATGGTCCCTAAGAAGGATAAGTCTCTCCGAATGTGCATTGATTTCAAGCACATCAATCGGGTCTACCCCAATGATCATTTCCCGCTCCCCCACATAGATCAAATCATAGATTCCACCACGGGATGTGAGCGACTGTCTTTTTTGGATGCGTACTCCGGGTACCACCAGATCCGACTGTATGGGCCAGATGAAATAAAAACAACTTTTATCACCCCATTCAGGTGTTTCTGCTATATCACCATGCCATTCGGCCTCAAGAATGCCGGTGCCACTTTCATGCGCATGATCCAGAAGTGTTTGCAAAAACAGATCAGTCGGAATATTGAAGCATACATGGATGATATCGTGGTCAAGTCCAGAAAAGGTTCCGACCTGCTGGCTGACTTAGCTGAAACTTTCGCAAACCTGCGGAAGTACGACATCAAGCTGAATCCAGTAAAGTGCACTTTCGGAGTTCCTGGGGGCAAACTACTCGGTTTCCTCGTTTCCGAACAAGGGATCGATGCCAATCCTGAGAAGATCGGGGCGATTGTACGAATGAAACGTCCAGAGCGTCTTCATGATGTACAGAAGCTCACGGGTTGCCTTGCAGCTCTGAGCCGATTCATCTCCCGTCTCGGTGAGAAGGCACTGCCCCTGTACCGATTGATGAAGAAATCTGATTCGTTCGAGTGGATTGCTGAAGCACAAGCAGCGTTTGTCGAGCTCAAAGCCCTGCTTTCCACCCAGCCGGTGCTTTCTGCTCCGAATGAAAAGGAGCCATTGCTCTTGTACATCGCGACCACTGGTCAAGTTGTCAGCCCTGTCCTCACAGTCGAGCGAGAAGAACAGGGCAAGGCTTACAAAGTTTAGCGCCCAGTCTATTATATTTCTGAAGTTCTGACTCCGTCCAAGCAGAGGTATCCTCATTACCAGAAGCTCGTCTACGGCATTTACCTGACTGCGAAGACAGTAGCCCATTACTTCCAAGAGCACACTGTGTCAGTCGTCAGTGACGCCCCACTGTCTGAGATCATGAACAATCGAGATGCGACTGGTCGAGTGGCGAAGTGGGCTATCGAGCTCCTGCCCCTGGACATCAAGTTTGAGGCGAAAAAGTCGATCAAGTCCCAAGCATTGGCCGATTTCCTAGCCGAGTGGACTGAACAGCAGCAGCCGACTCAGAGTCACCCGGAACACTGGACCATGTTCTTTGACGGTTCCAAGATGCTGAATGGTTCAGGAGCTGGAGTGGTGTTGATATCTCCGAAGGGCGATCGTCTCAGATATGTTCTGCAGATTCACTTTGATTCCTCCAAAAACAAAGCCGAGTACGAGGCGCTCCTTTACGGTCTGCATATGGCCATCTCACTCAGCGTCCGGTGCCTGATGGTCTACGGTGACTCGGATCTAGTTGTGAACCAAGTGATGAAGGAGTGGGATATCAGAAGCCCCGCTATGACAGGATACTACAATGCAGTGAGAAAATTGGAAAAGAAATTTGAAGGTCTGGAACTGCACCACGTTCCCCGAGCTAAGAATCAGGAGGCAGACGATCTGGCAAAGATCGGGTTCACTCGGAAATCCATACCCAGCAATGTGTGCCTCGAGCATTTGCGTTCTTCAACAGTAAAAGAAGATCCCTTCACGGAAGAGCCCCCGCAAGCGGTTAGTCCGTCTGATCCGACTGAAGTCGAGGTTCCGGCAGTCATCGATTTGGTCATGGAGGTCCTAGCAATCACACCCGAGTGGACGGTGCCTTACATTGCATACCTGCTCAGGCAGGAACTTCCAGAAGACGAAGCTGAAGCCCGCCAGATTGTTCGCAGGTCCAAAGCCTTTGAAGTAGTCAGTGATCAGTTATACAGAAAGAGCGTCACCGGTGTGACTCAGCGCTGCATTTCCCCGGAGGAAGGTCGATTGATCCTGGAGGAGATTCACTCGGGAACTTGTGGACACCACGCATCATCTCAGACGATTGTGGCTAAAGCTTACCGAGCCGGTTTCTTCTGGCCCCGTGCCAATGAAGCTGCGCAGGAGATAGTCCAACACTGTGTCGGGTGTCGGTTCTATGCAAACTTATCCCACAAGCCTGCGTCCGCTCTGAAGACAATTCCACTCGTCTGGCCGTTTGCAGTCTGGGGACTCGACATGGTGGGACCCCTCCGGACAGGGGCGAGTGGATTCACCCACTTGCTGGTTGAAGTCGACAAGTTCACTAAGTCGATCGAAGCCAAACCCATCAAGAAGCTAGATTCTCGTACAGCGATCAAGTTCATGAAGGAGATAGTCTTCAGATACGGCGTGCCTCACAGCATCATCACTGACAATGGTTCAAACTTCGACTCGGAAGAGTTCAGGGCTTTCTGTGCTGCGCAAGGCACCCGAGTCGACTATGCATCTGTGGCGCACCCGCAGTCGAATGGGCGGGCTGAGAGAGCAAACGGAGTGATTCTGCAGGGGTTAAAGCCACGACTCATGCGTGATTTGGAGCACGTGGCTGGAGCTTGGGTCACCGAATTGCCATCTGTTCTTTGGGGCTTGAGGACGACCCCCAATCAGTCTACCAATCGTACTCCCTTCTTCATGGTGTACGGAGCTGAAGCCGTCCTGCCGAGTGACTTGCTCCATAATTCACCCCGAGTGGAACTGTATTCTGAAGCCGAAGCAGAGCAAGCACGACAAGACGGGGTAGATCTCTTGGAGGAAGAAAGGGAGATGGCCCTTATCCGATCGGCCATTTATCAGAAGATCTGAGGCGTTTTTACAGCAGGCACGTCCGAAGTCGGGCCTTTCAGGAAGGAGATCTCGTGCTCCGAGTGGATCAGCAGCGACCTCACAAGCTTGCTCCCGCATGGGAAGGCCCTTTTATCATGTCAAAGGTTCTACACAATGGAGCATACCGCCTTTACAACCTTCAGAAGCAAGCAGACGAGCCCCGTGCTTGGAATGCAGATTTGCTACGACGATTCTATACTTGATTGCAAGATGTAATAAAAGTACTTGAGTGATATTTGATGAATAAAAGCATGACTTTTCCAGTTCCACATTTGGTTCACTCGTACGCATTCTCAGGCCTACAACCCCCAATGGGTGTTACACCCAGTGGGTGTATGCTTTTTCAACTTAGTTGCAAACCAGCTTTTGCCTAAGTCAGGAATTACTCCGAGTGAAGAGCAACCCTCTCACTCGGAGGCTTGGCTGCGGACCAGCTTCCGCCCAAGTTAAAAACTACTCCGAGTGAAGAGCAACCTTCTCACTCGGAGGCTTGGCTGCGGACCAGCTTCCGCCCAAGTTAAAAACTACTCCGAGTGACGAGCAACCCTCTCACTCGGAGGCTTGGCTGCGAACCAGCTTTCGCCCAAGTCAAAAAACTACTCCGAGTGAAGAGCAACCCTCTCACTCGGGGGCTTGGCTGCGAACCAGCTTTCGCCCAAGTTAAACGCTACTCCGAGTGAAGAGCAACCCTCTCACTCGGGGGCTTGGCTGCGAACCAGCTTTCGCCCAAGTCAAAAAACTACTCCGAGTGAAGAGCAACCCTCTCACTCGGGGGCTTGGCTGCGAACCAGCTTTCGCCCAAGTTAAACGCTACTCCGAGTGAAGAGCAACCCTCTCACTCGGGGGCTTGGCTGCGAACCAGCTTTCGCCCAAGTCAAAAAACTACTCCGAGTGAAGAGCAACCCTCTCACTCGGGGGCTTGGCTGCGAACCAGCTTTCGCCCAAGTTAAACGCTACTTCGAGTGAAGAGCAACCCTCTCACTCGGGGGCTTGGCTGCGGACCAGCTTCCGCCCAAGTTAAACGCTACTCCGAGTGAAGAGCAACCCTCTCACTCGGGGGCTTGGCTGCGGACCAGCTTCCTCCCAAGTTAAAAGCTACTCCGAGTGAAGAGCAACCCTCTCACTCGGTGGCTTGGCTGCGGACCAGCTTCCGCCCAAGTTAAAAACTACTCCGAGTGACGAGCAACCCTCTCACTCGGAGGCTTGGCTGCGAACCAGCTTTCGCCCAAGTCTAAAAACTACTCCGAGTGAAGAGCAATCCTCTCACTCGGGGGGCTTGGCTGCGGACCAGCTTCCGCCCAAGTTAAATATTACTCCGAGTGAAGAGCAACCCTCTGACTTGGGGGCTTGGTTGCGGACCAGCTTCCGCCCAAGTTAAAAACTGTTCCGAGTGAAGAGCAACCCTCTCACTCGGGGACTTGGCTGCGAACCAGCTTCTGCCCAAGTTAAAAATCTACTCCGAATGAAGAGCATCCCTCTCACTCGGAGGCTTAGCTGCAAACCAGCTTTTGCCTAAGTCAAAACCCAGTTCAAAGATATGAAAGACTCGAAGGAAAGCATTCGATTAACTCCAGAAGTTCAAAAGCGAATACGAGTACTCGGGCCCAAGGCCCGAAAGAGTTTAACGATTACAATTCCACTCGGCATACCGAGGTCAATGGATAAGACTTAAAGTTTTTCACGACCCTGTAGGGCTGGCTGGTTCAATGAAAGCATCCAAGTCGATGCCGTCCGCAATCCGAGTGGCCGCTTCGATGAATGTCTCCATGAAGTCCTCAAATTGGAGTTTCTTCATGTTGGCAACTTGGAGAGCCTTCAGTTTCTCCTCCTTGGCCTCCTTGCAGTGCACTCGGACCAGGGAGAGCGCCACGTCGGCCCCGCAGTGAGCAGCTGACTTCTTCCACGCCTGCACTCGGCTAGGAATGTCGTTGAGGCGAGTCATCACGGCTTCCAGGTTGGTGTCGAGGGTATCTTCTGGCCATAGCTCCTTGTCGATTCTGCCGAGTGCACCCCGCAGACGAATGATGTAACCTTGGACGTCTTCGATGCGAGATTCCACACGCAGGATTCCTAGTGCGGCCTTGTCACCGACAAGCGACTGGGAAGGATTCAGATCCCTCTCTATCCGATCAGTTTCCAGCTCAAAGTTTCGGCAGTACTCTGCAGATGAGAATAGAGGAGAGTTGAAGGTCAGCATGCATGAAGTTCACTCGGATAAAAGTTCACTCAGAGGCTGTAAGTTACCTGCAAGCTTATTGTACATCTCCTCCGTGAACTCCTCTTTGTATCTCTCCAAAGCGTTCCTCTTCTTGATAAGCTGGGCGACCTTCTCGTTTAGGGTCTTCTTCTCTTGTTCATAGACCTCCGCCTGGGCCTTGAACTTGCCATCCCACTCGGTCTGCTACTTCTTGAGCTCGAGCACCTCCTTCTTCAGCGATGTGTTCTCCGCTTCAAGCTTCCCGAGTGAGGCTAGCTTCTCTTCGGCAGCCTTGGTCTTTTCCATCGCCACTTTTTGAGCCCCCGCCAGCTCGTTGTCTTTACTCTCGAGTGCCTGCTTCATAGTTTCTAAAGAAACAGAGGTTCTGAGCCGCACTTGGAGTTGATGGTTTTCACTATGCACATCTGTCGAGTGAAGTCACTCGGTTCAAGGAACGGTGAGAGATGGAAGCAAAATGCTCGGTAATTGGAGCTTACCTCCCATGGTCCTGAGTTCTGCCTGAGCACGCGCCGTGTTCCTCTTCTCCACCTCCAAATCAACTCGGAGCTGAGCCGTCTCCTTCTCCAATGCCACATACTGAGCCCCAAGCTCGCAAGTTCTCTGAAATACAAGAGAGAACAGTTAATGTCAAGAAGCATCCTGAAATACCATTCGACAAAGGAGGAACAAGCTTGACCAGTATCAGATCCTAAGTTCTAAGACTTTCGCCGACTGCCCGCAGTCGACGGTAGTCTTGGGGACTACACCCAGTGGGTGCACTCAGCATGCCCCCACTGGAATGGTATCCACTCGGAACGGTCCGCCCGATCTGAGTGATGGCCAAACACAAAGCGACAAGACAAAAAAGTTCTGAGTGCCCAGAGATCGACACTCCTGGAAGGAACAAGCTTGACAAGTATCAGATCCTAAATTCTAAGACTTCCGCCGAATGCCCGCAGTCGACGGTAGTCTCGGGGACTACACCCAGTGGGTGCACTCAGCGTGCCCCCACTGGAGCGGTATCCACTCGGAACGGTCCGCCCGATCCGAGTGATGGCCGAAAGCAAAAAAAAAACAGCAACAACAGAACAAAGTCTAAGTTCTAAGACTCCCGCCGACTGCCCGCAGTCGACGGTAGTCTCGGGGACTACACCCAGTGGGTGCACTCAGTGTGCCCCCACTAGAGCGGTATCCACTCGGAACGGTCCGTCCGATCCGAGTGATGGCCGAAAGCAAAAACACCCAGTGGGTGTATCGGTTATTTTCCGGCTGAAATTCCTACCGAAGAAAAATGACTTGGAGATCGACTTACAAGAGCACTTACTCGAACGTTCTCCTGAAGGGCAGGACTGGCATCGTATGCCAGCTTGCTAGCTGTGCACACCTCCTTGAGCCTTTGGGTCATCAGTTCCGCCTGGATCATTGCCTCCTTGCTGGCCCCAGTCTGGTCCTCCGGCACCTTGTATAAACTGAAGATGTTGACAGGAGGAGTCGGAACCGTAGGCAGGGCAATCGACAGAGCCGCGACAGAACCAGCCCCGGCCTGAGAAGAACCCTGCCCCGGAGGCACGGTCATGACAGGTGCGGGAGGAACTTGAGGCGCTCCGCTCGGCGGCGTCCTCTGCATGGTGGCCTGGGGAGCAGTCGGAGCTGTAGTTCCCTTCTCGGCGTCCTTCCGCGATAGCTCTTCATCATCATCTCCGACGTGGATGACCTCTGCAACCACTACGTTCACTCGGCGCAATCAGTCGCAATGCATGATTCAACCGAACGAAGACATTTCAGTCGAATGACAAGTTGCAGTAAAAATGAAGTTATTGTTACCTCTTTGAGAAGTGGCCGCGTCTGCCGTCTCAGCTTCGGTGCGGTCCTCATCAATCTGCATGGGAGACGTCGTCGAGGTTGTAGCACTGGTTCATAAGATGCACTCGGTTAGAAGAATCATGAAAGTTAGCAAAGACAGAAAAGAAAAGTTGAGAAGAATACTCACGTTGAGGCGACAGGCACAGCGACCTTGATCCGGGGCAGAGCCTTCCAAGGCTTGGGAGAAGTGACCTTGGGTTGCTTGGCAGCCTTCTCAGTCAGCGCAGGCGATGACGTCCGAGTGCGCTTTGGGGCCTTGGCACTCGGAGCCGCCTCCTTCTCCGGGTCAGCACTCGGATCTTGAGCTCGCTTGGACCCGTGTTCGAAGCACAACTCCGGAGACAGAGAAGACTCGACGTCATCGCTCCCCTCCGAGTCCTCGCTTTCCTCCTCGCTATCCTCCGCGTAGCTGCCCCCGATGCTGCCATGTTCGCTCTCTGCACCTCCGACAGGTTGTTCTCCATTCGGCACAGGCGATAACATCTTCTGGAATTCCTGCAAGACACAAAGATCAGAGACAGTCGGTTCAGTCAGATTACTCAGTTCACTCGAAAAGTTTGCGCATAAGTGATTCACTCGGAAATGCGTGTCATACCTCCAATGGCAGGTTGTTGGCGTCGTAGGGCGGGATCCGTCTCGACCCTCGCGGGTTGTCACGTGCGCCAGTGATGCACTTGATCCACTGTTCCACGTTTTTCTCCTCGACGTCTTCCGGATGCACTCGGGTCGGATCACTGGGTCCCGTGTAGAGCCACATGGGGTGAGCCCGCTCCTGTAGCGGCTGGATCCTCCGATTGAGAAATACCTCCAGAAGGTCTGGGCCAGTCAATCCACCCTGAATCAGACTAACCACGGAAGTCATCAAGATCCCTACATCGGTCTTCTCCTTTTTATCAACTGTCAACGAAGGAGGAGACTGAATCCTCTCGGTCGTATAAGGAGGAAGACCAGTCGACGAGCCCGAGCATGGCAGGTCGTTGCAGTAAAACCAGGTCGACTGCCAGCCCCTCACCGAGTCAGGAAAAGACATGGATGGGAATGCACTCTTACCCCTCATCTGAATACCTAGGCCACCGCACATCTGGATCACATGCGCCCTCTCTCCATTCGGGTCAACCTTCTTAACCGATTGAGACCGGCACGTGAAGATATGTTTGAACAAACCCCGGTGCGGCGGACAACCCAGAAAGTTTTCGCACAAAGAAACGAATGCAGCAAGATACATGATGGCATTTGGAGGCAGGTGATGGAGTTGAGCACCGAAGAAGTTCAAGAATCCGCGGAAAAAGGGTGGGGTGGCATGGAGAAACCTCGCTCGACGTGCGTGGTGAGGAGCACTCGCTCCCCGGGGCGCGGCACGGGCTCGGTCTCCCCCTCTTCCGGCAGCCTCCACGTCCCGTCGCGGATCAGCCCGTCCACGACGAGCCCGCCGATGTCGTCGGCCGTGGTGGTTGGCGGAATCCAGTCGCCCTGGATCCACCCGGGCGGAAGCACAGCTCGCGAGCCCGATGCCTTCCTCCCCTTCGCCGCCTTCTTCGCCTTCTCGAGCTTCGCCGTCTTGTCCTTCACCATCGTCGCCGAGCTCTCCAACACCGAGGAAGATTCGCGCGGAGTGGGTCGCGAGAGAAGAGATCGGGCGGACTGAGGAAGTTGGGGAAAAGGGGATCTGTCTCCATCTCCCTCTCCGCCACGGCCGCCCCTTATATCGCCGCCCGCGCCGCTCCCCAATCCACGCCGCTGAATCGTGGGCCCGCAAATCTCCTCAAATCGCGCCGTCGAAGATCCAGCAGTACGTGGCGAAAAGCGGGGCAAAAATCGAGGCATCACGCCCCACTTTCCCCACTCACCGCGCCACAACCGTTCGCGCGCGCTCGTCGCCAATTTCAAATCCCGCAAGATCCGGATTCCAGCGATCCGATGACTCGCCTTTGAAGACATTCCGTAAACGCGTGGGTCCACTCCGCCACTCGGATGAAGACTACTCGTTTCACTCGGATGAGAACTACTCACTCGGCAGGAAGCTACTCATTCGGATGGAGACTGCTTATTCCACTCGGACGTCATATGGTCCAGAATCCGTCAAGGTGCCGCACGAAGACAAGGACGCCTGACGACCAGCAAGAGTTCTTGAGCGCCTCCGTAGCGCTCAGCTCACCTGGGAATCCGCCTTGACTCGACCCGCCTAACCTCGACCGATTCGGGGGATAATGACGAGGGCATGTACTAGGGTAATAGGCCTGACCTATAGACCCTTTCCTAGGACACCACACGTCTTACACTGGGCCCTAGGGCCAGATCAACAACCAAGAGTTCCGCGGACTGGAATTCACTCGGAGTTCTACAAACCACTCGGAAGGCGAGAGTTCACCCGACCAGCTCGTTTCACTCGGAACATCCGAAAGTCACTCTATCAGGGAAGACCAGGAGACCCTAGGAGCGCAACGGTCGGGACGCACGTTCGCCTGTATTAATTTTCATCAATACGCCCGTTACCTGGCGCACTTATACCCCTCTTAACCCCCTGTAATGGCTGGCGTTCATGGGAGGGCTGGCAAGATTATATAAGCCACCCCCCAGCTCCATTCCAAGGGTTCGCAACCTGTTGTAATCATACACTCAAGCAATACAGCTCCAGAGCACCGAGGCGTAGGGATATTACCTCCACCGCTGAGGGGCCTGAACTCGTAAATCCGAGTGTAACACCTGCGCCGTAGCTAGGCTCTGCCCTCTCATTCCTACCCCCACACACTATTGTCAGACTTGCACCCACGACACCCCTCGGGGTCGACCCGCCTGTAACAAAGGTCAAAGTAACCGTGTGTCCAAAGTATCAAGAAGGAATTCGGGGAATCACCCTCGATGGGTTCCCACTCGAGGAGTTGCACGACGGAAGCTTTATCGGAAGTGATGAAAGAGGAATCACCCTCGGTAGCTCACAATAGGATAGCTATTCAACAGAAGCATCATCGGAAGTGAGATAAGAGGTATCACCCTCGGCACTCGATGCCAGCTCTGCAGAGACGAGCAACTTAGGGGGTGTGCGGTGATGTGCTATTCTCAACCCGTTCGATCACATCGAGCGGGGCACAGGTACTAAGGCGGGGCAACTACAGCAAGGAAGATGGGCCACAGATGGTTTACCATCCAACCTATACGAAGCAGTTTGGATAACAGGCAGGTATCAATAACAGTTACAAGAACAGGCCATGCTTCAGAATAGGATAAAACAATAGCAGCAGCAAATTCTAGTGCAAGCAGGAGGAAGAGAGAAGAGGTGATATAGGCATGCGTCAAGGGAGGTTTGCTTGCCTAGTTGCTCTGCTGAAAAGGAGGCAGGGTCGTCGGGGACGTAGTCGATCACAGGGGCAGCGTCGGTCTCGGGGTCTATCGGAGAGAAGAGGGGGGAAGAAACAATAAATACAAGCAACAAATGCAATCACAAATGCATGGCATGGCAGCACGCTATTCGAGGGGTGCCCTAATGCAGTACTACGCAAGTTAGTCGGAGCGCGAAACATCTGGAGATGTTTTACCAGCTCCGGGCATTTATCGAACATATGAATTGGAGGGGAAAGTTCCAAGTTCATCTAGATAGGAGTGATGGCCAAGCATTTTGACCACATATTCGGATTCTTCATATTTTTTTGATCATTTTTCATATATAAATTATTTTCATCCGAGTTACGGTTTATTTTATATGATTTTTCAAAGTTTTAATCATTTTCTGGAATTATTTATATTATTTATTTCTGAATTATCCAGAATAGTGAAGGGTGACGTCAGCATGGCGTAGAGGTGACGTCAGCGGTCAACAGACCGGCTGACCAGTCAAATCTGACCAGTGGGACCCACTGGTCAGTGACTGATTCAACTAACAGTGGATTAATTTAACTAATTAACCTAATTAGCTAACGGGACCCACCTGTCAGTGACAGATTAGGTTAACTAATTAACTAACAGATTAATTAACGTTTTAATTAGTATTTTTATTTATTTAAAATCATTAAACGAGGTGGGACCCGCGTGTCAGTGACATAGGTGCAGCCACGTCAGTGGTTGACCCGGTCAACCAGGCCCGCGGATCCACCAGTCAGTGTCTCTGGGGGTGGGCCAGGCCGTCCACGTCGGCGACGACCGGCAACGTCGCCGGAGTTGCTCCGGCGACCAATTCCAAGGCGGCGCGGCCTCGGGTGTCCTCGGAAATCGGCCACAGGCCACCATTTCGAGCGGGACTAGGCGCGTTCGATCGGGGAGAGGATGCCGCGTCGATCTACGGCGGTCTCGCGGGCTAACTCGGCCGGAGTTGAGCGCTACGACGACCGCGGCGGCGCCGGAGTTTGGCCATCTTCGGCATCGGCGATGTGGGGCGCAAGGCGGCGCGCGCGTGGGTGCGTTGGCTTCTCGGGGTGGAGCTGAGCACGTTTACGTGCTCGAACGGGCACGACAACGGGTGGAACGACGGCGACGAGCTACACGGCGGAGACGGCTACGGGCGGCAATGGCGGCTACAGACGACTAACGGTAGCGCAGAGAGAGGGGAAAGGAGGGGAGGCTCACCGGGAGGGCACACGGGGGCCCGGCGGAAGCTTAGGAGCAGCAGGGCGGCAACATTTGCCGGAGAAACGACGGCGACCGAAGAACGGGGAGGAGCTCTATCCCCTCGCTGTGGCGGTACAGCGCTCGATCCAGTGGGCGGAGAGGGAGCAGACGAGGCAGGCGGAGCGAACGAGCTCGGCCTCAGGCGACGGGGACGACGGTAGCCACGACAGCGAGCTCGGGCATGGCGACGGCGACGGGCGTCTGCGCGGGGAGGAAGAGAGCGGCGCAGTGGAGAGGGAAAAGATCTCGGGGAGGAGGCTAGGGTTGACGCGGCAACGTCCTTATCCTCCCCGCCTTCCTCCTGTAGCGACGCGGGGAGCAGGCGCGGCTTGGACGCCTCACCGGCGACGGGGTCGGACGCGCGCGGGCGACCGAGGAGGAACAGTAGGAAGGAGGAGGAGGAGATGGGCTGGGCCTGGCGGTTTGACTAGAGCCCAGCAGCGCGACCCTTTCTATTTTCTTTCCTTTCTTTTCTGTTTTTCTATTTTTGTTTCTGCTTTGCAATTAGTTTAGGCACAAATTAAGTTTAGTAAAATATGGGACTTGGCCAATTAAACAATATGTAATATATAGCACTACCAGAAAATGGTTTGGGGAGTAAATGTTTTCATTTGAATTTTCATTAAATAAAATGGTGTTGAAAGTTGCTGTTTGGTACTGTTTTGATGATGATAGGGTCACTTAGTGAATTTTAGTGATGTTGTTTTTCTTAATATATTTAGTTATGGAATATTTGCTATTTAATGAACATTTTTGTTTCCAAATTAGAACAACTTTTATTTTCACATTAGATTTGAATTTCAATTTAAATTTGGAATTTGAAATGAGATATGATTCTAATGTGATCAAGCATTGTAATTAATGATGACTTGGCATGATTAGTAGAGGACCACTCTGCTTGATACATGGGGATGTTACAATTCTCCTCCTCTAAAAGAAATTCTCGTCCCGAGAATTAAGAGGTAGAAAGGAGAAGGCCGGGGTATTCATACCAAGGAAGCTTGGCATGGACCCGCGGAGGAATTTCCCATTAATGAATTGCGCAATGGTTCACATCTAATGTCATGCGTGAATGCAAAGGATATTAGCGTAAAATGAATGCGAAGCTCCTGAATCAATTAAAACATGAGATGGTATTGAGCGAACAAGGATAGTACCGTTCACGGTAGCAAGCTGATCTTGAGCTTCATTCAGATCAACATGGTAAGCTTGACCACGACCATAAGAAGGCCTGGCATTATTGTTGCGAGGCTGACCGTTACCTCGGCCAGCAGAGGGAAGTGCAAGCTGATTCTGATTCTGAGGGCATTCCCTAGAGCGGTGACCTGGACGGCCACACTTGAAGCAGAGCCCATCATTGGGACGGGGAGCAGGAGCTCGAAGCAGTGGAGCATGAGGCCTTGTCTGCCCCGGCGGTGGGGGAGGTGCAGTTGGATGGTACATGCTATTTGGAATCCTGATACGGCGCTTATGGGATGACGAGCCCGAAGATGAGCCAACGTCATGGTGGCGCTTAATGGCATTCTTGTGTTCTATCTGAGCGGTCTCAACCTGGATAGCCTTGTTCACCAGAGTGGCAAAGTCGGGGAAGTCATGAACAGCAAGTGCAAGCTTGAGGTCTGGGTGAAGTCCGTCACGGAACTTCTCCTGTCTACGAGCATCAGTGGCAATGTCTTCTTCAGCATAGCGGGATAATTCAAGGAATTCCCGCTGATAAGCTTCGACAGTTTTATTGCCCTGAGTGAGGTTGCGAAACTCTGTCTTCTTCCGGTCCATGATTCCCTGAGGAATGTAACGAGCACGGAAGGCAGTCTGAAACTCGACCCAGGTGACGACTGTCCCCTCAGGTAGTGAACGCCTGTGGGTGGACCACCATTGAGCAGCGGGGCCCTTCAGGAAGTAGGACGCGAAGGTGACAAGGTTTTCAGGGGCGACACTGGCAGATTCCATCTCGTAGGCGATGTCGCAAAGCCAATCATCAGCATCCAGTGGCTATTCAGAGTTGCAGTAAATAGTTGGGTTGAGACGTACAAACTCCTGCAGAGTTATTGGGGCAGGTGGCTGGTTCTGAGCATTCTGGTTCTGCTGCGGGAACTGAGCCATGATCCCAACCAAGAACTGGCGGTTCAGCTCAAATTGCTGCATCATAGCTGCCATATAGTCTAGTGGGGGTGGATCGTTGGCACCACGGCCACGACCACGACCTGCGGGTCTAACCATCCTGCTAAAACTTTAACAGGGGGTAGTTTAGTAAACACAACTGCAAGTGCTTAGAGACAAGCATGATGTAACACGACAATAAACAAGTGGTTCAATAGATTCATAACAGTAGTCACTTAAGACATACAGATCCATACACAAAGTCAGTTACCTGCGGACAACATAAGTTCGCAGAATTAAACAGCTAGACATACTAGGCGGCGCGCAGGCACGCGGTGGAGGGATACAACAACGTGACATAGCGATATGCTACATCAGCGTCGGAGAAAACCACTAACCAATGTAAGAGTTAAACAGACCAATGGAAAAGAAAAAGGTGGTTATCAGATTAACCAGTTCAAAGGAAAATGATTAGTTGCAGATAATCCAGCTCTCCGGGTGAATGTGATTACGAGAACCTAATGTGAGAGTTAGCAAAATCATTTAACCCGAAAGGAAGAGATTTTAGAGTCCCAGAGTAAGGAAGAGGAATAAAAGATCCTAATACCACCCATTGGCGACGTGGGCCCGTAAGCCACACAGCCATGTTAGAAAAATAGTTTTTCTCATACTAGACTCAACTTCGACCAAGGAATTGGAAGGGGGCTTCCTACAGGCAGTCGGCTCTGATACCAACTTGTGACACCCCTGCTCGACTGTGCACTAATCATACACGCAAATGCACACGATCGAGAACAAAGACTCACGAGAAGATATCACAACACAACCCTAAACACAAATAAAAGACATACAAGCTTCATATTACAAGCCAGGGGCCTCGAGGGCTCGAATACATAAGCTCGAGTCATACAAGCATCAGCGGAAGTAACAGTATCTGAGTACAGACACAAAGTTAAACAAGTTTGCCTTAAGAAGGCTAGCATAACAACGACACTGATCGAAAAGGCGCATGCCTCCTACCTGGGAGCCTCCGAACTACTCCTGGTCGGCTGGCTCAACCCAGTAGTACGTGCCTCCGGGACTCTCCTGGTAGTAGCCTCCTGTGGTGGCATCTGGCTCCTGGACTCCATCGACTGGTCTCATCAAATGGGTATGGGGAAAAAGATAGCAAAGCAACCGTGAGTACTCATCCAAAGTACTCACAAGACTGACATCAGAACTATGCTAAATATGCATCGGTATCAAAGGAATGGGGCTATATCTTTGGACTGAACTGTAGAATGCCAGAATAGAGAGGAAGAAGCCTAGCCTATCGAAGACTAGCATCTTGGAGCAATTCTTGCAGCATTAGAAGAGTGTAGATTAGCATATTATAAATTATCAAGCATGTTGAAGCAAAGCCCAGAGATCCTTCCTCGACTCCCTGCGAGAAAGCTATCCCGGAGCTTACAATTAATTAACATGTATCCAATTTAAGTAGTAACAGATCGGGATACAACACTGAGCGTCGTGTTACCGTGGACACGGCTATTCGAATAGATAACTTCCCTGCAGGGTGCACTACTGTTACCCAGCACGCTCGATTACATCTGGCTGGATACACTTGTTGGGTAATACCCAGCCTCGGGTAATCGACACGACGCAGTCCTACCTAGGCTCAGCAGAGAGGTCAGCACGCCGGTCTAAATCCTAAGTGCGAAGGGGTCTTGGGCCATCGCCCTTTGCACTCCTGCACGTTGCGAGGGTGGTCGGGGCCTAGGCGCGACACTGAATACACCAGTGACGTAACCAGCCCACCCCAACCAGCCCGCATCTCTGAGCTGTGACGTCTGAAGAGCTTTCGGCTGATACATACGACGTAGAGGGTCCCATAACCATTATCCCACGTGGTGGTAGTGCGTATAGGGCCAACGACCCACTCAGATCAAATACCCAAATCCGTTAGGCGTATTTAGTAACTCGCAGAGACGATCAGACTACCTGTCGCTCCGACTTCGTAACACACGGATCACGATCAGGGTGGTCTCCGCCTGCCCTGTCGTTCCGCCATAGTATCACTCGCGGGTGCCATCCTGGCAAACCCGACTTCATATTTCCCCGCGGGTACCCCTCGGGGTCGACCCACCTGTAACAAAGGTCAAAGTAACCGTGTGTCCAAAGTATCAAGAAGGAATCCGGGGAATCACCCTCGATGGGTTCCCACTCGAGGAGTTGCACGACGGAAGCTTTATCGGAAGTGATGAAATAGGAATCACCCTCGGTAACTCACAACCGGATAGCTATTCAATAGAAGCATCATCGAAAGTGAGATAAGAGGTATCACCCTCGGCACTCGATGCCAGCTCTGCAGAGACGAGCAACTTAGGGGGTGTGCGGTGATGTGCTGTTCTCAACCCGTTCGATCACATCGAGCGGGGCACAGGTACTAAGGCGGGGCAACTACAGCAAGGAAGAGGGGCCACAGATGGTTTACCATCCAACCTATACTAAGCAGTTTGGATAACAGGCAGGTATCAACAACAGTTACAAGAACAGGCTATGCATTAGAATAGGATAAAACAATAGCAGCAGCAAATTCTAATGCAAGCAGGAGGAAGAGAGAATAGGTGATATAGGCAAGCGTCAAGGGAGGTTTGCTTGCCTGGTTGCTCTGCTGAAAAGGAGGCAGGGTCATCAGGGACGTAGTCGATCACAGGGGCAACGTCGGTCTCGGGGTCTATCGGAGAGAAGAGGGGGGAGAAACAATAAATACAAGCAACAAATGCAATCACAGATGCATGGCATGGTAGCACGCTATTCGAGGAGTTCCCTAATGCAGTACTACGCAAGTTAGTCGGAGCGGGAAACATCTGGAGATGTTTTACCAGCTCCGGGCATTTATCGGAGAGATGAATTGGAGGGGAAAGTTCCATGTTCATCTAGATAGGAGTGATGGTCAAGCATTTTGACCACATATTCAGATTCTTCATATTTTTCTGATCATTTTTCATATATAAATTATTTTCATCCGAGTTACGGTTTATTTTATATGATTTTTCAAAGTTTTAATCATTTTCTGGAATTATTTAAATTATTTATTTCCGAATTATCCAGAATAGTGAAGGGTGACATCAGCATGGCGTAGAGGTGACGTCAGCGGTCAACAGACCGGCAGACCAGTCAAATCTGACCAGTGGGACCCACTGGTCAGTGACTGATTCAACTAACAGTGGATTAATTTAACTAATTAACCTAATTAGCTAACGGGACCCACCTGTCAGTGATAGATTAGGTTAACTAATTAACTAACAGATTAATGAACGTTTTAATTAGTATTTTTATTTATTTAAAATCATTAAACGAGGTGGGACCCGCGTGTCAATGACACAGGTGCAGCCACGTCAGCGGTTGACCCGGTCAACCGCGCCCGCGGACCCACCAGTCAGCGTCTCTGGGGGTGGGCCCGGCCGTCCACGTCGGCGACGACCGGGGACCAATTCCACGGCGGCGCGGCCTCAGGTGTCGTCGGAAATCGGCCACAGGCCACCATTTCGAGCGGGACTAAGCGCGTTCGATCGGGGAGAGGATGCCGCGTCGATCTACGGCGGTCTTGCGGGCTAACTCGGCCGGAGTTGAGCGCTACGTCGACTGCGGCGGCGCCGGAGTTCGGCCATCTTTGGCATCGGCGATGTGGGGCGCGAGGCGGCGCGCGCGTGGGTGCGTTGGCTTCGCGGGGAGGAGCTGAGCACGTTTACGTGCTCGAACGGGCACGACAACGGGTGGAACGACGGCGACGAGTTACACGGCGGAGACGGCTACGGGCGGCAATGGCGGCGGCGGCTACAGACGACTAACGGTAGCGCAGAGAGAGGGGAAAGGAGGGGAGGCTCACCGGGAGGGCACACGGGGGCCCGGCGGAATCTTAGGAGCAGCAGGGCGGCAACATTTGCCGGAGAAACGACGGCGACCGAAGAACGGGGAGGAGCTCGATCCCCTCGCTGTGGCGGTGCAGCGCTCGATCCAGTGGGCGGAGATGGAGCAGACGAGGCAGGCGGAGTGAACGAGCTCGGCCTCAGACGACGGGGACGACGGCAACGAGCTCGGGCATGGCGACGGCGACGGGCGTCTGCGCGGGGAGGAAGAAAGCAGCGCAGGGGAGAAGGAAAAGATCTCGGGGAGGCGGCTAGGGTTGACGTGGCAACGTCCTTATCGTCCCCGCTTTCCTCCTGTAGCGACGCGGGGAGCAGGCGCGGCTGCGACGGCTCGCCGGCGACGGGGTCGGACGCGCGGGCGACCGAGGAGGAACAGTAGGAAGGAGGAGGAGGAGATGGGCTGGGCCTGGCGGTTTGACTAGAGCCCAGTAGCGCGGCCCTTTCTATTTTCTTTCCTTTCTTTTCTGTTTTTCTATTTTTGTTTCTGCTTTGCAATTAGTTTTGGCACAAATTAAGTTTAGTAAAATATGGGACCTGGCCAATTAAACAATATGCAATATATAGCACTACCATAAAATGGTTTGGGGAGTAAATGTTTTCATTTGAATTTTAATTAAATAAAATGGTGTTGAAAGTTGCTGTTTGGTACTGTTTTGATGATGATAGGGTCACTTAGTGAATTTTAGTGATGTTGTTTTTCTTAATATATTTAGTTATGGAATATTTGCTATTTAATGAACATTTTTGTTTCCAAATTGGAACAACTTTTATTTTCACATTAGATTTGAATTTCAATTTAAATTTGGAATTTGAAATGAGATATGATTCTAATGTGATCAAGCATTGTAATTAATGATGACTTGGCATGATTAGTAGAGGATCACTGTGCTTGATACATGGGGATGTTACACCAGGCTATCACACCCCCACCCGCGCCCGCGTGCGTTCCCGCCCGGCGCCAGCTGCCCGCATTCATGCCACCGTAGAGCGGCTGATCCGCATTGGCGCTGGCGCAGAACGGACGCGGCCTCTCACTGCTGGCATTGAAGCGGCGCGCCGGCCGAGAGAGCGCCGCCCACTGCATGCCTGGAGGAACACGCCTCCTCGCCGCATTCAAATAGCTACAGACTGCCCTCCTTCCTCCATTAAACCCGCGTGTGTGTGTGCCGAGAAACCTACTCCGGCCACACGTCTGTTCGCGAGCCGCACGTCATTAAACACAACACCGGTTGGCTCCGGTCGTCCGCCCGCTATTTAAACGATGCTAGATGCCGGGCAAAAATCGCACCACACTCCGCTTCCATCTCCTCCTTGCACCATTTTCTCCACAATCACCATGGCATCCGGCGAGCAGGAAGAGGAGTTCTTCGGCATAAAACCCGGTTGGGTGGGCCATCGAGCCCGCTGGATATGAGCCAGGCAACTGTCCGCTCCACCTCCCTCGACACTCCAGGCAGCTGCAGGCCAGCTCGTGAAGGCAGAAACTTCATGTCGGCGTGTGATTCAACAACTCGCCGCTCCAAACCAGCTCACTGAGGAGTGGTGAGTTGCTCCAGGCCGGCACGTAGGGGAGCATGGCGGCACATGCATCGTGGCTGCTGTGGACGACGTCGTGTCGTACAGCTCCATCCATGCATGTGACCGCGCCATCCGCCGTCAACGTTCGCGTAACCGCACCCTGCCGATGGAGCAAGAAGCCGGCTTTGCGGAGATCGATGAGACGATGGCCAGCTCGTCCGCGCCCGCCGCCATCATCGAGGAGAAGTAGAACATGGGAGGCCGCCGCCGCTTGGGTCCCATGAAGGCCACCGCTTAGATGATGCCGGCGTACACAACCGGTGTCTTGCCCGGTCGCAGGCCACCGTGATACGTCTCCAACGTATCTATAATTTATGAAGTATTCATGCCATGTTTATTATAGTTTTGTATGATTTTGGTGCACTTTTATATGGATTTTATATGATTTTCATGGACTAACATATTGACATAGTGCCCAGTGCCAGTTGCTGTTTTTGGTTTTCCAGAAAATCCATATCAAATGAAGTCCAAATGCAGCGAAACTTTTTGACGATTTTTTCTGGAAGGAAACAGACCCAGGAAGCTTCGGGGGAGCAGCAGAAGACCCACAGGTGCCCCACAAGCCACCAGGGCCCGCCACCCCCCCCCCCAGGCACGCCCTGGTGCCTCGTGGGTCCCCTGTGGCACCTCTTTGCGTGATTCCAACGTTGAAAAATCCTACATATTTAGAAACCCCTGAAAGTTAACCTAGATGAGTTTTTACGCCGCCGCAAGCCTCTGTACCACAGAGATCTCATCTACAGACCTTTTCTGGCACCTTGCCGGAGGGGGGAATCATCACCGGAGGCCATCTTCATCATCCCGGCGGTCTCCATGACGAGGAGGGAGTAGTTCACCCTCGAGGCTAGGGGTATGTACTAGTAGCTATGTGTTTGATCTCTCTCTCTCGTGTTCTTGATTTGGCACGATATTGATGTACCGCGAGCTTTGTTAATATAGTTAGATCATATGGTGTTTCTCCCTCTCTATCTTGTTGTGATGAATTGAGTTTTTACCTTTGAGGTTTCACCATTATCGGATTGAATATTTTTATGGATTTGAGAACACTTGATGTATGTCTTGCATATGAATACCCGTGGTGACAATGGGGTATTATATTGATTCACTTGATGTCTGTTTTGGCACTCAACTCGCAGATTCCCGAGGTGACATTGGGGTAATCTATGCATAGGGGTTGATGCACGTTTTCGTCCTACTTTCTCCGGTAAAAATCTTGGGGCACTCTTTGAAGTTCTTTGTGTTGGATTGAATATTATGAATCTGAAGTTGTTTGATGCGTATCGTATAATTGACTCACGGATACTTGTGGTGACATTGGAGTATCTAGGTGACATTAGAGTTGGTTGATGCGTATCATATGGTGTTATTTTAGTACGAACTCTAGGGCTGTTCGTGACACTTATAGGGATGGCTCAATAGATTGATCGGAAAAGATAACTTTGAGGTGGTTTCGTACCCTACAACAATTTCTATCTTATGTTCTCTGTGAATAGGAACTTTGGACTGATTCTTTATCGCACGTTGAGGGATTGTTATATGATCCAATTATGTTAGCATTGTTGAGAGATTGCACTAGCGAAAATATGAACCCTATGCCTTGTTTTCAAGCATTGCAATACCGTTTGTGCTCACTTTTAATACTTGCTACCTTGCTGTTTTTATATTTTCAGATTACAAAAACCTATATCTACTATCCATACTACACTTGTATCACCATCTCTTCGCCGAACTAGTGCACCTATACAATTTACCATTGTATTGGATGTGTTGGGGACACAAGAGATTTCTTGAATTTGGTTGTAGGATTATTTGAGAGAGACCATCTTCATCCTACGCCTCCCACGGATTGATAAACCTTAGGTCATCCACTTGAGGGAAAATTGCTACTGTCCTACAAAACTCTGCGCTTGGAGGCCCAACACGAGTCTACAAGAATAAGTTGTGTAGTAGACATCAAGCTCTTTTCTGGCGCCGTTGCCGAGGAGGTGAGTGCTTGAAGGTATATCTTTAGATCTTGCAATTGAATCTTTTAGTTTCTTGTTTTATCACTAGTTTGGTTTATAAAAGAAAACTACAAAAAAAATGGAATTGAGGTTGCCTCATATTATTCGTCTTTATAATGTTTTTCTTGAAAATGATGGAGCGGAAAATTATGCTCAATTGATAGAAGAAGAATTCAATAAAATGTTTGGCATAAAATCCATGAATGATGAGCATGATTGCAATGTTGCTAGTATGAATTCTTTGAATATCCATGATGCTAGTGATATGAAAAGCCATAAGCTTGGGGATTCTATGTTTGATGAAGATGATATTTTTAGTCCCCCAAGTTTTGATGAGCAAATTTATTATGATTATTGCTTGCCTCCTATTTATGATGATTATATTGATGAAAGTGGATTTGGAGAGGTCATGACTTTATTTAAAGATGATTCCACTATTTTGGAAGAAGTTTCAATTGATTATGACAATAAAGTTGCTATCTATGATGATTATGGTGATTACATGTATGCTATAAAGAATAATTATAACCATGAAACTTGTCATCATGATTTTAATTTTCAATTGGATTATGCCAATCAAGTATCTCATGATAGTTATTTTGTTGAATTTGCTCCCACTATTATTGATGAGAACAAATTTGCTTATGTGGAGAGTAATAAAATTTCTATGCTTGTAGGTTATGAAAAGAATGCTTTATGTGATAGTTATATTGTTGAATTCATTCATTATGCTACTGAAAATTATTATGAGAGAGGATCATATGCTTGTAGGTGTTGCAATAATATCAAGTTTCCTCTCTATGTGTTGAAAGTTTTGAAGTTATGCTTGTTTTGCCTTCCTATGCTAGTTGATTCTTGCTCCCATAAATTGTTTTCTCACAAAATCCCTATGCATAGGAAGTGGGTTAGGCTTAAATGTGCTTGTCATATGATTCATGATGCTCTCTTTGTGTTTCAATTCTTTACTTTTATGCGAGCATCATTGAAATCATCATGCCTAGCTAAAAAGGCATTAAAGAAAAGCGCTTGTTGGGAGACAACCCAATATTTCTACCTACTGTTTTTGTGTGTTCACATGATTAAGATACTGTAGTAATCATGTTATATATGTTTTGTTTCAATAATGTGCCAAGTAAAGCCTTTGGGATAGTGTGGATGATTGTTGATTCGATTCTGTGCAAAAACAGAAACTTTTGCGTCCAGTGCTGGAATTTCTATTCTGTACTGGAGCGTGAGAAAATTCTGAAAGTTTTACAGAGCATTGGGTTACAAATTGTTTACGTTTTCATAATTTTTCAGAATTTTTGTAGGTACAGAAGTATGGTTTTTAAATCACTCACTACATGTTGTTATGTTTTTGACAGATTCTGTTTTCGGTGCATAGTTTGCTTGTTATAGTGTTTCCATAGCTTATATTATGAGATATAAATTGTGTAAATGATAGACTACAGTAGGAATTATGTGAGAACAATTATTAATCTTGTCTTTACAGTACCCAAGTGGATGATTTATTTTTATCATACTAACCTATCTCACCAAGTTCCGTTAAGTTTTGTGTGATTGAAGTTTTCAAGTTTTGGGTGAGATATCGATATGAGGAGAATAAGGAGTGGCAAGACCCTAAGCTTGAGGATGTCCAAGGCACCCCAAGGTAATATTCAATGAAGACTCAAGTGTCTAAGCTTGGGGATGCCCCGGAAGGCATCCCCTCTTTCGTCTTCAACATTATCGGTAACCTCACTTGGAGCTATATTTTTATTCGTCACATAATATGAGTTTTGCTTGGAGCGTCATTTTCTTTTGTTGGGTTTGCTTGCTGTTATCAATAACCATGTTTTGTATCTTTTAGTTCAATAAAATGCCAAGTATAGCCTTTACCATGCTCAGTTTGCAAGTTCATGTGTTGCTGTTTGAAAACAGAAAGTTTTCTGTTATGTCCAGAATATTCCTGAATAGTCAGAACATCATAAAAATCTGAAATTTTTACAAAGTAAGAATGCATGAGTTCTCTGTCACGTGGTAATTTTTCAGAATTTTTGGAGTTAGCTAAGTATGGATTCTTATTCCCCTTTTACAGACTGTTCTGTTTTGGAAGATTTCGGTTGTAGTTGCATTGTTTGCATATGTTGCATGTTTAATGTTTCTATTTTTGGATAGGAGTATTAAATATGAAGAGGCATTTAGTATGCAATGTTTAATTATAATTTTTGTGATTTGCTACAGTAGAGAATGTTGAGGTTTTGAGTTGATTTATACTAACTTATCTCACGAGTTCTTGTTGAGTTTTGTGCGGATGAAGTTTTTAAGATTTAGGAGAAGCCATGATATGAGAGGAATTAAGGAGACACAAGAGCTCAAGCTTTGGGATGCCCAAGGCACCCCAAGATAACATTCCAAGAAGTCTCAAGCAACTAAGCTTGGGGATGCCCCGTTAGGCATCCCACCTTTCTTCATCAACACCTATCGGTTAGCCTAAGTTTTTACTTGTTCACATGATATGTGCTATTCTTGGAGTGTCCTTTTATTTTTGTTCTGTTTGAATAAAATTATCAAGATCTGAAATCTTGAATGAGAGAGAGTCCTCACATAACTACTTAATTGTTTGACTACTCATTGATCTTCACTTATATCTTTTGAAGTAGTTTGCCATTTACTCTTGTTCTTCACTTATATCCTATGAGTAAATTATTGAATAAATTGAATATCATGAAGTTGAGATAATATGAGCTTCATGTGCTTGTATCATGCCTAGTAGTAGCTTCACATTTGGTTTAGAAAGTGAAATCTATTGAAGCTTGACAATCACAATATTGGTCATACAAGCAATTCATGAATGATTAGTATAAGGAAGAGAACTTTCACATATAAATATATTATCTTGGACATCTTTTATGATTGTGAATACCCATTAATTATTTTCAAACTTGAGCAAATTAGTTGAAGTTGGACAAGGAAGACAACGTAATGAGTTATGTTTGGGTATATTTGCATAGAAGTTATATTGTTATGGATCCTCCAACATGTGGTGCTTGCTTAGGATCTTTTGCTAGCCAAAAATTCGTACTAAGTAGAGATACTACTTGTGCATCCAAAAACCCTTAAACCCAGTTTCTTCCCATGAGTGTCCACCATATCTACCTATGGATTGAATAAGATCCTTCAAGTAAGTTGTCATCGGTACAAAAAAGCAATAAAAATTGCTCCTAAAATATGTATGATCCTTTATTGCAAGGGAAAATAAGCGTTGTACGAACATGTGATGGTAAAGAAATAAAAGCGACGGACTGCATAATAAAGGTTGCTATCACAAGGGGCAATATAACGTGACGTTCCTTTGCATTAAGGGCTTGTGCATCCAAAAATAAAAAGCGCATGACAACCTCTGCTTCCCTCTGCGAATGGCCTATCTTTTACTTTTACGTATTTACTTTTATGTATTTACCTTTATGCAAGAGTCAATAAGTATTCATTCTCATTTCAACCTTAATTATTCTCTAGTTGGCAAGCATCATGTGGTGGGGAAAGATCCAGGCACATATGGCCAGTCAAATATATTTGATCATGAATTATTATTGTTGACAATTATCTCTATGATAAATAAGTTGGGAGGCGAAACACTAAGCCCCTATCTTTCTCCGTGTTCGATGGATGCCATTTGTTCTAAAAATATGCTTTGGGTACTAGCAATCATAGAAGACTATATGATAATTGAGTATGTGGAGCTCTTACTTAGACTTTGTTGAAATTAAGTTGAATTGCAATTGTTTGGTGACTAAGAACATAGGTTGTTAAGTTTCAAGAGATTGCATTGTTAGAACCATAACATGTGAATTGATTGTTACTTTATCATGATGAGTTTTATGAGAAAGAGTTGCTGTTATGATGCTAGGAAAAGTGATTGAAATTATCATTGATCAAACTTATGCACTATGCTAGCATTCACACTTCATAAATTATTTATTTTATCATTTACCTACTCGGGGACAAGCAGGAATTAAGCTTGGGGATGTTGATACGTCTCCAACGTATCTATAATTTATAAAGCATTCATGCCATGTTTATTATAGTTTTGTATGATTTTGGTGCACTTTTATATAGATTTTATATGATTTTCATGGACTAACATATTGACCTAGTGCCCAGTGCCAGTTGCTGTTTTCTGCTTGTTTTTGGTTTTCCAAAAAATCCATATCAAATGAAGTCCAAATGCAGCGAAACTTTTTGACGATTTTTTCTGGAAGGAAACAGACCCAGGAAGCTTCGGGGGAGCAGCATAAGACCCACAGGGGCCCCACAAGCCACCAGGGCCTGCCACCCCCCAGGGACGCCCTGGTGCCTCGTGGGCCCCCTGTGACACCTCTTTGCGTGATTCCAACGCTGAAAAATCCTATATATTTAGAAACCCCGAAAGTTAACCTAGATGAGTTTTTACGCCGCCGCAAGCCTCTGTACCAAAGAGATCTCATCTACAGCCCTTTTCCGGCACCCTGCCGGAGGGGGGAATCATCACCGGGGGCCATCTTCATCATCTCGGCGGTCTCCATGACGAGGAGGGAGTAGTTCACCCTCGAGGCTAGGGGTATGTACTAGTAGCTATGTGTTTGATCTCTCTCTCCCGTGTTCTTGATTTGGCACGATCTTGATGTACCGCGAGCTTTGTTAATATAGTTGGATCATATGGTGTTTCTCCCTCTCTATCTTGTTGTGATGAATTGAGTTTTTACCTTTGAGGTTTCACTATTATCGGATTGAATATTTTTATGGAGTTGAGAACACTTGATGTATGTCTTGCATATGAATACCCGTGGTGACAATGGGGTATTATATTGATTCACTTGATGTATGTTTTGGCACTCAACTCGCGGATTCCCGAGGTGACATTGGGGTAATCTATGCATAGGGGTTGATCCACGTTTTCGTCCTACTTTCTCCGGTAAAAATCATGGGGCACTCTTTGAAGTTCTTTGTGTTGGATTGAACATTATGAATCTGAAGTTGTTTGATGCGTATCGTATAATTGACTCACGGATACTTGTGGTGACATTGGAGTATCTAGGTGACATTAGAATTGGTTGATGCGTATCATATGGTGTTATTTTAGTACGAACTCTAGGGTTGTTCGTGACACTTATAGGGATGGCTCAATAGATTGATCGGAAAAGATAACTTTGAGGTGGTTTCGTACCCTACAACAATTTCTATCTTATGTTCTCCGCGAATAGGAACTTTGGAGTGATTCTTTATCGCACGTTGAGGGATTGTTATATGATCCAATTATGTTAGCATTGTTGAGAGATTTCACTAGCGAAAGTATGAACCCTATGCCTTGTTTTCAAGCATTGCAATACCGTTTGTGCTCACTTTTGTTACTTGCTACCTTGCTGTTTTTATATTTTCAGATTACAAAAGCCTATATCTACTATCCATACTACACTTGTATCACCATCTCTTCGCCGAACTAGTGCACCTATACAATTTACCATTGTATTGGGTGTGTTGGGGACACAAGAGATTTCTTGTATTTGGTTGTAGGATTGTTTGAGAGAGACCATTTTCATCCTACGCCTCCCACAGATTGATAAACCTTAGGTCATCCACTTGAGGGAAAATTGCTACTGTCCTATAAAACTCTGCGCTTGGAGGCCCAACACGAGTCTACAAGAATAAGTTGTGTAGTAGACATGACATCGTCGTCCCCCGCGCCAAAAACCAAACTTGATCCATGCTTCACGGAAGCGGAGGGCACCCTTCCCCTTTGGCTAAAGCATATCCCGGTGGTGCCACTCCTATGAGCGGCGCTGCCGAACGTGGGGAAGTGAGCCACCCTTTGCGCTGAAGCATATACCTCCGGGGCTCATGGCAGTCCGATGAGCGGACTGCCGAACATGGGGAAGAAAATGGAGATCCACCGTAGTCGGCAGTAGACTATTCAAGGGTGTCCGTGTCGTGGGAATGGATATCCGTCGGCGCCGGCCGTAGACTAGTTTTACCTTAGTCGATATAGTTTTTAGTTAAAAAATGTCTAAAATGTAATGAATTTCGTCCGGTTTATATGAAATCTGTCGTTTTTGCATGAATTTTGTCCGTTTAGTTCAAACAGTGGTTGAAATGTATGCGGGCATCGTTGGATGGCCGACTCCCGCATCCGTGTCCGCAGACTAGTCCCCCTGTCCGTGGACGGATGCGGGAGCGAATTTGCGGGTGGGCGTTGGAGATCCCCTTAGACTTCTCTATCTTTTAACAACCATTGGTAAAGCTGTTAGAATATGTTCGATAACTAGATGTTTTTTATGAAAAATGATTCTAGGATTTATTTTCCATACTTATTACTTAAATGTTTATACAAATTTAGCAGTAAAACTTGCTCATTGGTAAATGTGCCAAATTCAAAATGTAAACTATTTTTAAAGAGTCGGAGTAACTTGCCGGTACGGAGAAAATTACATACACCACCTAGACGCCTAGTGAGTGCAGAGCCAAATGAATCTCATAAGAGCATCTACATCCGGGCGCCCGAAACCCGCCTCAAACACCCGGGCGGACGGCCTGGTCACTGACCAGTCACGAAAATGCGACCCAAACGGGCTCCTCAAACGGGCCTCAAACACCCGGGCTGACCGGCACCCCTCATATCCAGCCCAAATATGGGGCGGATAAGGGGGCGCCCGGGCGCGTCCGCCACGTCAGACTAACGATGGGGCCCCACGCGGAGACGCCCGGAAACCCGACGGTCCGACGGACGTCTCCAACGGTGGGGGGTGTGAACGTCGCGTGGCGCCGCTCCGGCTCACCGCCCGAGGGCAAATTCGGCTATTTCAGCCGGCCATCATCCCCCAACCCTAGCCCATCCACCTCCTCCCTCTCCGCGCCGCCAGCCCGAGCCCATCCACTTCCTCTCTCCCGCTCTGCCGCTCTTCCCACGTTCTCCGACTTCGCCATGGTCCGACAAAAGATAACCACGTACGATATGCTCATGCCGGAGCGCTGGTACCAGATCGAGCAGGAGATCTGGGCGAGGCGCGCCACCCGCGCCGCCCGCATCGCTGTCGGGCTGCCTTCGGACTCGCCGGAGCCGGAGGAGGAGGAGGAGCATGCGGAGGAGGAGGAGGGAGAGGAGCAGCAGCCGGCTCCGATGGAGGTGGCGGATCCAAAGGAGGATGAGGCGGAGCAATCAGAGCAGGAGCTGGCACCGGCTCTGGGCTTCAACATGGAGGACGCCGAGGTGGAGCTCGCGGTTTCCCAAGCGGCCGAGATGGTGAAGCAGCTGGCCATCCTGGAGTCCATCCAGGATGAGGCCTATGTGGAGGCCAACCGGTAGCAACGGGCGGCGACCGACGCGCTCTTCGGCGAGGTCGAAGCGGAGATGGATGCGGAGGCCGACGCGAAGGAGCCGGAGCTGCGGCTGCCGCCCATGTACCCGGAGCCTGGCACGAAGATAGTGGACATCTTCGACGAGGACTAGGGTAGTTGATCTACGTAGTACGTGGATTTTATCTTTAGCATGCATTTGTGTGGATTTAAAATTTCTAGTATGAGGTATCCGGATGCAGATCAGCAAATTTGAGGACTGACCGGTCACTGTTCGCGGACGCGCCCGGGCGCATCCGTGGGCGTTTGAGGGCCCGGATTTGCCTAGTCTGGCTGTAGATGCTCTAAAGTTTCCGGATTTGCCTAGTCTGGCTGTAGATGCTCTAAAGTTTCTACCAAGGCTCCCCCTGGCATGGCACTAGAAGCATACACCCACTTCAGGGCACACATGAAATAAAATATGTGACCAATATTTGTGCATAAAGATTGGCAACAGATTTGAGTTTGTAAAGTGTGGAACTGCACATATAGCTTCACACCCACCAAAGTTGATTTTCATATCAAATGTCCCAAAATAGTGTGTTTATTGTTCAATATCTATTTATACATCTGTTTTCTTTCAGACAACACCAAGTACAACATACAAGTGTGTTCGTGTTGACGAGAGATAAAAGTTCCAACATCTAGTGCTTAAGTTCAAAGCAAAGGTCTCTTTTTGCAACATTGTACGCATCTTATCAACATTTCAGACTAAAAGTCAAGTAGACCAAGCGTCATTGTCAATTTCATTCATCTCCCCATGTTGCAGAAGATCTCATGACCTCGGTTGCAACATGTGATCAGAATCTCTCCATTTGTGGGTGCTCTTGTCCATGGAATGTGGATTTTTTGTGGTGGGCTTGCACCATATCTTTCTCATGGCTACCAAGCATGCAAGTCAGCAAGACATGTAAAATTGATTGGAATGAATTTGGGGCCGATTTTTGTGGATGAAGAGACGTCGGATTCGCAACTAGGAAGCCCCGCTACACCCGATGACTGTCGCGACATAAACATGGGTGGCGGCGAAGACTTAATCCATGACACGTGCATTCTTGACGTGCTAATGGACTTGGGCACGCTTGTTTTGGTATTATATACTTTATGCTACTGATATTCGAGAATGAAGGGATGTGTGCCTTCAATTCTCGACAAAAAAGTGGTGTGGTTTCGGGGGCAACATCTTGTACGAACTAATGGACTTAGGCGCACTCGTGCCCTCTACCCCTAATTCACCGTTTAAGAAGTTACAGAAATTGAGAGAAGACATAACGTGCATCTATCAATGCTACCGATAATATAATTTGGCAACCTTTCTATTTTATTTTCTGTTGTGTATAGAGCATGTTCCATTCGCAATAGTCTGATCAATGCAAGTGAATGTCATCAAAACTTTGTTGAACTTTTGATAAATTTTCTATGTGCGAACTAGGGAAGTTGAGTGAATCTCGACCACCTTGGTTTAGGGCAGGTCATCTATGTGTTTTTTTTTACCTAGGGCATGTATTGCATAAAAATCAATGAGAGACATATGTCATTATCAATACTAACGAAAAAAAGGGTGTAATCTTAGGGGCAACGTCTTATATGCACCAAGGAGTTGGGGTGTGCGCTCTTGCACTAATTAATGTCCAAAAAGCTGTTGTCAATATTTTTTCAAAAAAGCTTATAAAGATCCGAAAAAGGACACCACCCATACCCAACTACTTGCTAAGTGTTCTATAAAAAAATACTACGCTACTTCTTTGGAGGGAATCTAGACAAATTACTTGGTAAGTAATATTGTAAGAAAATCTTGATCTTTTTATGCTCTATCCGAATGGTGCAGTATGGGGCCAGGACATATATATTTTATGACTACTCCACGACAACCGAAGCCTAAAAATCAAGGCGAGACAAATGTCATTGTCAAATTATTTCGCCTCCCCAAGTTGCAAAAAATATCACACGACAAGTTGCAGCTCTTGCTGGCCAAGTGGGCAGAATCTATGCACGTTCATGGTTGTGGACCTTTCTCCCCGGGGACCCACGTGCCACAGCGTATCTTTAACTTGGCTGGGAGGCTAGCCAGCTCAGCGGGCAGTGCGATCCACCGAACTTTTTTTTTTTTTTGAAACTGCACGATCCACCGAACTTGGTCTGCGGCTGATATTTTTCTGGGTTTTTCGATATTTTTCTGGGTTGAGTACACGTCAGACACTCCCGAGTGCGCTGCTCATTTCTATCCACACGATGACACGAACCCGATATTATTTTATTGTATCAGCATCACGCTAGACGTCGGAATTTGATTTGATGCTGATAGCTGGGCACCACGAAGCTTCAAGGCCATTCGGTGCGCAAACTAGGCAAACAGAAAGATGGAACGAGTTTCCTAAAAAGAAAGACCGAAATATTTTGATTTATTGTTTTTGCTGCTTTTGTTGCATTGCAGCTGGGAAGCTTAGGGCATTTCTAACTCTTTCCCTATTTTTTAACTCTTTAAAACTCTCCTAAAATAATGAGGAGTTAAAAAAATGTGGAGCTAATCCTTTCTTTATTCTTTAATAACTCCTCAAAATAAAAGCCGTAAACAAATAAGTCATTTCAAACTCAAATTGAAACTCAATTAGACTACGTAGTGCTTAATTACACATATCCGATCATAATAAAACATCATACTACTGAAATTAAACTAGCTACAACTTAATTGGAGATGAAAATGAGCTAAGTAGAGCTAAGAACGAGGTAAGCCTCATCGTCGAAGGAGCGGTTGTAGATGACCGATGGGGTGCCGGAGCCAGATGCCTCCTCGTCTTGGTGCCCCTCAAACATCTTCGCCACCGACGGCGGCATTAATGTCACCGAGGTACGTCATGCATGACGCTCGGCGCTGTGGTATTCTGCCACCGCCTGCTCATTGGCGAGGAGGGCGGTGACGGTCGTGACATCGGCGCGTTGCGCCTCAGCAGTGTGGTGCTTCTCCTCCCATAGTTGGAGGGGCACCACGACGCCGCCGTCGTGCACGGCGGCACCGGTGTCGGACTGCTCCCCCCTCTCCCTCCTTGATGGCTCGAGTTTTTTTTCACGTTTATAAAGGGATTTTGCTGGGGTTTTCAAAATGTTTTCGTTAATTCTCATACTTTTCTAACGCTAATCCATCGAGAAATAGGAAAACTTGTTTTCCTATTGATATGCAGGAATATATAATTTTGGAAGAAAATCAATCAAGATCCCAACAAATGAAGTTATTTGGAGCAACTTTCCTTTTGGGAGAAATTCCATCAGAGGCACCAGTGCAGAAGACGGTGCATGGTATGAGTGCACCCGCTCGTACCAGCAGTCGTACCATACGGTGTCGTCACCCCCATATCTACACAAGCAACTTTTGTGAAGGGAAAACAGAGGAATAGAGAGAGGAGCCACCACCACCACATCCAGAATAGAGAAAGAAAAGATTCGGAGAAGAAGGACTGTCGGAGATCCATCTCTTCCGCTCCATCCCCATTTCATTCATCGCAATTATCACCATAGAGAGGAATTCCAAGTTGTAAGATTAGGGTTTGTAACTCTATTCATACTCATCTCGAAATCGAGACTTGTTTAATCATTCATCTTATTACGGATCTGTTTGATATTATATCAACATCACGCTAGAGCTCGCAATTTTATTTGATGCTGATGGCTACGCACCATGCGATGGCATCACGAAGCTTCAAGGCGACTCGATGCGCAAACTAGGCAAACAGAAAGATGGAACGAGTTTCCTAAAAAGGGAGACCAAAATATTTTCATATGTTGTTATTGCCGCTTTTGCTGCGTTGCAGCTCGGAAGCTTAAGTGTCGATGTAAAAACTGGCAGACCTCGGGGTAGGGGGTCCCGAGCTGTGGATCTCGGACAGATGGTAACATGAACAAAGAGACGATGTTTACCCAGGTTCGGGCCCTCTTGATGGAGGTAAAACCCTACGTCCTGCTCTTGTTTATATCAATGGAGATGTATCAAATACAGAGTTGATCTACCTCGAGATCGTAAGATATGTTCTAGTTCTAAGGCTAGGTGGATGAGATTGTGTTGAAGTCCCCTCTAAGGGCTAAACCCTTTGGCTTATATACACGCCAGGTAGGGCATCTAAGGTTACAAGGTCGGTAACTTGGCCTGGAGGCAGTAGGAGGAGTCTTGGAGTATACGTCAAGTCTTCGGCAGATGTAGTCCTGATCTTGTCCCTAGCTTACGGCTTCCGGAGTCCACCTTAAGGAGAATGAGGGTCCACTAGCCCAGCTCGAAGAATATGGGCTGACTAGGTTAATACCCCCTAGTCTAGGACACCGTCAGTAGCCCCCGAACTGGTCTTCTACGCAGAGGACGATTTCTCCAACGAAAGTAACTTCGGATCCGAAGTCCTTGGCTCGACAGACGAGTTCCCTTTCGCAATTCAAGATCTCTTAACCGTCCTTCCAAGGAGCGGTGTCTTGCAAACGAGGTTCAGCCGAGTTCCCTCCCCATCCGGGGTCGCGAGTTTACTTAACCTTGAAGGCCAGCCACCTAGGCGTGAATAGTACCTCATAGCCTGACGACTTTATCGAAGCGGCGCTACCCACGACGGGTCAGGCAGTTACTGCCTACCTCAAATCGTGGTTCGAGGCCGCCCTTTTACTGGTGCGTCCCATCGAGGTGGGGATCGTGCCTGTATTCTCATGGATATCATCAAGATTTTGTTTCTCCCCATGCGTATAACGGCATCTTTTGCGGGGAGGAGTGGCGTTTTTACCGGCGCGGCGAGGGGACTCTTGGCCTTTCAGGAGCCTATAAGAGTAAAAAGCTAATAGAGCCAGTAATCACGTTCCCATTTCCCCCGCCTTCTGCCTCCTCGAGCTCGAGCGCCCAGATCCAATCTCGCCTTCTCCCACCTCCGTGCATCCGTGCTCCCCCATTCAGCCATGGCCGACACCCTCAAAGGGCACTGGGGTGGTTCCACCATGACAAAGAGCACTATCCTGGAGCTGCGTAACGCGGGGTACATCCCCGCCAACGTCGCCGCCCATGCTCCAGACGCCGACCAGCAGGTGCCCGCTCCCAACCCAGGGGAGCAGGTAGTCTTCATCCCTCACCTCATCAGAGGCTTAGGGTTCCCGCTGCACCCGTTCGTGCGCGGGGTAATGTTCTACTACGGGCTCGACTTTCACCTCATGGCCCCGAAGTCCATCCTGCACCTCGCCTCCTTCATCACGGTCTGCGAGGCCTTCCTTTGCATCGAACCGCACTTCAGCCTGTGGCTGATCTTCGGCGTCAAGCCGAAGTCCAGCGGCTTCGACCTGGCAGAGTGCGGAGGGGGCATGGTCAGCAAGAACCAGAGTGCCGCCTGGTTCAAAGGCACCTTCATCAAGACGGTCAAGGAGTGGCAGCGTGAGTGGTTCTATATCACTGAGCCGCTTGCCGCTGGCCAAACCGAAGTTCCGACCTTTTCGGCCGGGCCCCCAAGGAAGCTCAAGTCCTAGAGGGAGAAGGGTGTCGTCTGGGGGGAATCCAGAGGAGGTGGAAGCCCTGATCCAGAAGATCAAGTGGTGGTCCACCAAGAGGGAACTCCAATTAGCCGAAGTGGTCAACGTCATGCTCCATCGCCGCATCCTCCCGCTCCAACTCCGGGCCACCCCGATGTGGGAGCATAAATCTGGGGATGCGGGGCCCGTGCTCAACTTCTTCTGCTCCTCCTTGGCCGGCATGTGGGCGCGGCTCTTCAAGCTGCCCAAGGACAAGATCCCTAAGGAGGGGGAGGACCTCGGCTTCGAGGTCGGCTATGACGCCCCGCCAGTGAGTGTTGGATATACACGTTCGTATTCTTCTCCTGTTAAGTGAGACAGATTTTGACGAATCGCCTCATTTCGTATTTGCAGAACTGGACAGCCAAGATGCAGCAGATGTTGTGCCCAGCACCGCTGCCAGAGGAGGAGGGATCCCCCTGCTTACGACGCTCCTAGCTGAGGAGCCGCACGTGGTGGTCCCCAAAGGGTCCAAGCCCCAGAAGGGCAGGGCGGGTCTTCGGAAGCGGGAGACCTCGGTCACCCGTTCCGAGGAGACCCACGCCTCCTCCACCCACGAGAGTGATGGGGGGAGGACGAGGAAGAAGAGAACCCTCCCCCAAAGGGGAAGAGGGCGGCGTTGGAGGACGCCGAGGCTGGGATGCGGCCCGAGGGCCCAAAGAGGTCGAAGAAGACCCCGGCCGGGGCCGCCATCAAGGCCGCAATGTCAGAGAAGGCCATATTCTCCGACGAGTCGGGAGATGATCCCCTAACAATGGGGAGGAAGAAATCGGCACCTCGAAGGTTCGTCATCGTCTTTTGTGTTTGATTTTACATCAAGTCCTTTCAGCAGGACTAAGTCCGCATGAGTATTTTTCCACAGCCCGCCAAGGGCACGCCTTAGCGACTCCTCCAGCGGGTTGTCGCCCACCAGCGGGACGCCGGACCACGCTCTCCCGGCTCAAGAAGGGCTGGGGGAGGCAACATCGACTCCGCCCCCTCAGGTTGACACGGCGGGGGCCGAAGAGTTGATCGTCATGGCCGAGGTTGATGCCTCGGCCCCACAAGGCCAAGGGAGCGGGGTCCCCGAGGTCGTCCAGGAAGGGCTGGGCCAATCGGTGGCCCAGCCGAAGTCTACTCCGGCTCCACCGCCGCAGCTGGAGACCCTCGTACCTAGCACCCATGTGCTGGGGTCTGAGGTCTTACCACCCCACCTCCTGCTCCAGGGCGGGTTAGCGCGGGGTGGACTGAAGAAATGGAGGCGGCCTTGATGGGCTCCTCCCTCAAGGAAGAGCACCGCGCGTTGATTGGCGCGGCGCTGCAGGGATTCCGGTCCACAGAGGCCGGAATGCGTGAGGCCTTCAAGGGCCTCATCACGAGCTTCGAGGTAATCTTTCTGTCTTTTATGCGAAAAAGGGCCTTCTCTGCTTAGATTTACTTTATTGATCCTTGTAACTGTCCGAAGACATCCGTTACCTGGTGTTTAGACGGCCTAGCCAGTTGAAAGAACATGTGCTGCCCCCATGTTTGGTTTTGGTAATTGATGACAATCTCTATGGACTAATGGTTGCCTTGAGTTATATTTGAAGGGTTTGTCCATAGGCATTGCTTGAAGACCATTTGTTGGTTTCAAGGTTATTAGAAGAAGAATATGTGTTGACCAAGGTTATTCATGGAGTTATCCAAAGATTGGTCATGTTGATCAACACACAAAGCGTAGAAGATGTACCGAGTGGGATCAAGTGATCTCACGGTATGGTAAGCATTGTCCATTACGCTTTGTGTACTAACCCATGTTCTATGCGAGAGTTTTATGTGGGGTTAGGTATGTTTCCATGGGCTTGTGTCAAGAGGAAGATCTCATTCAACCCATGGAGGATGACATCAAGTGGTGATCGTCATCAACATTGCGGTGTGCAAGTTCAAGTGGAGCATCACGAAGAGATCACATGCTTGAAGCTTGCCGTCCATTGTGGTGACAATGGACTTGTGAAGATGTGCCAAAGAGTGGCTCACCCATAGTGGAGTATGGGGGAGCAATCAACTAGTCTTCATCGAGCCGGCGCAATCAAGAAAGGTGGTCCAACTTGAGGAGGTCAAGATCGTCATCATCTAGCTCAAGTGGACTATGCGCAAGGCAAAGGTTTGCCCTTGATAGGTTTTCTATTTTACCGGTCTCATGGTGGTAGTTGGGAGACCGGGTTTTAGGATCGATAGCCGTACTATCAAGGGGGGCTCTCAAGTGAGTAGCTTTATCGTATCATTCGTTGAGAGCTCAAACCATTGCATCCTTGCATCATCTTTCTTGGTTCGTGTTTGGTGTTTCTCTTTGTGAGTCTTTGAGCTTTTGGTCATCTTCATGACAAGCTCGAGTTCATCGAAAACGGAGTTCATATATGCATCTTCTATGATGTTTTCGATGTTGGAGTTTATGCCGGTTCTTCATTCATAGAGGTTTCTCATCTCTATATGTTAGGCATATCTCCCCTGCCACTTCTTATTATAACCAGTCGCTGTTTGGATAGTACTCGTTGTCTTCTATCCAACAAGCTTGAGTTTGCTCAATTCGGAGCTCATTTGCAGAAGTTATGGCAGTTCTGGTTTTATTTGTATCCTCTGTTTTCTGTGGATTTTCAGTAGCTTGCAAGCGGTAGTACCGCTGGTGCCCACGGTAGTACCGCTTATGCGGTAGTACCGCTGGTACTTCCGTGGCACTACCGCTTGGGGTTTCCCCGAGCGTGCAACTCTCTGTTGCCAGTTTGCCATTCACGGTAGTAGAGCGGTAGTAGCACGGTAGTACCGCTCTGGCGGTACTACCGCCCTTACTACCGCCGCCACTACCGCTTGCGGGGTTTCCTTCTGTGCACGTCTCTGTTGCCGTTTTCTGTTAAACGGTAGTAGTGCGGCAGTAGTGCGGTAGTACCGCTCTGCTGGGCGGTAGTACCGCTTGGTGCGGTACTTCCGCCCTCCACTACCGCTGCTACTACCGCTTGTGTTTCGCAGAGTGTGCAAGCTTCTGTTGCTCTTTTCTCCTTAGCGGTAGTACCGCTTGGTTGGCACGGTAGTACCGCTAAGTGCGGCACTACCGCTCCAGTTCCGTGTTCTCACCTGCTGTGTTTTGAATTACTACCGCTTAAGCGGTAGTACCGCTCGAAGGAGCGGTAGTACCGCTTGTACGCGTCCAGCACGGGTAACGGTTGGATTTGGGGTGGCCCTATAAAAGGGGTCTTCTTCCCCAACGGTTTTCTTATCTCTTCTAAGCTCTCTCTCCTCCATTGTTGACTTTCTAGAGCTTTGCTTTCTCTCAATCCCTCCATGGATTCTTGCTAGTTTTTGGGGGAAAAGAGAGAGGAGATCTAGATCCACATTTCCACCAATCACTTTCTCCTCTAAGTGAGGGGAACCCCTTGGATCTAGTTCTTGGAGTTCTTCGTGTTCTTCTTCGTTCTTCCTCTCATTTTTCCTCCATAGCTTTTGTTGCTTTGGTGGGATTTGGGAGAGGAGGACTTGGGCACTCCGTGTGCCCTTGCCATTGCATTAGTTGCATCGGTTTGAGTTCTCCGCGGGATTCGTGGAAGTTAGTAGTTGAGAAGCTTATTACTCTTGGGTGTTTGGGCACCCTAGAGCTTGTTCCTCTTGGGTGCCTTGGCGCCCTCGACGGCTTGGTGGCTTGGTGGTGCCTCGGAGCTCAATCATTGTGGTGTAAAGCTCCGGGCAAGCGTCGGGGTCTCCAATTGGGTTGTGGAGATCGCCCCGAGCAATTTGACGGGTACCGGTGACCGCCCCCAAGGGTTGCCAAAGTGTACGGGTTCGGTGACCGCCCTCAAGGGTTGCCATTTGTACGGGTTCGGTGACCGCCCTCAAGGGTCCCTTAGTGGAATCACGGCACCTTGCATTGTGCGAGGGCGTGAGGAGAATACGGTGGCCCTAGTGGCATTGTTGGGGAGCATTGTGCCTCCACACCGCTCCAAACGGAGATTAGCATCTGCAAGGGTGTGAACTTCGGGATACATCGTCGTCTCCGCATGCCTCGGTTATCTCTTACCCGAGCCCTTTACTTATGCACTTTACTTTGTGATAGCCATATTGTATCTTGTTATATATCTTGCTATCACTTAGTTGTTTATCTTGCTTAGCATAAGTTGTTGGTGCACATAGGTGAGCCTAGTCGATTTAGGTTTTGTGCTTGACAAATTAAACGCTAGTTTTATTCCGCATTTGTTCAAGCCTAAACCGTAATTATTTTAAAGCGCCTATTCACCCCCCCCCTCTAGGCGACATCCACGATCTTTCACCAGTGAGTAGCCCCTGAGCCCAAGGCCAGTTTGAAAAACTGGTGTTGGGGTCGAAGTATAGGAGCAGATGAAAGAGTAGCCCCCAGGACTGATAAGACAGAATGTATGTCCGAAGTGTCAATGAATTGATCACGGGGCTCATCAGAAAGTGTCTATGCAGGTTTCAACCTCGGCTCCGGGCTCCATCTCCGAGGAGATTGCGGAGATGAGCTGGAAGCTCGAGCGGTCCGAGAAGGACCTCGTCCTGATGAACAAGCAGGTCAAGCAGTCTCAAGGTAAGCGACCAATGCTTTTCATCTTTGGATGTGAGTTCAAGCAAATGTATTTTGCGAAATAGAAGCTGACGCCAAACTATTTGAATTACAGAGGCTGTCGCCAAGCTTGAGAGGCTCAAGGCCGAGCTCTTGAAGGCTCGGCAGGAGGTCGAGCAGCATAAAGCTGCTGCGGCCAAGGCAGAGAAGGACCTAGCCGCCGAAAAGGTGGCTAGGGGGAAAGACCAGGCGCGGGTCGTGGAGGTCGAGGAGACCCTGAAGGGCGTGTTCGGAACACGTGATGCCCTTCAGGCCGAGGAGAAGAAGGCGAAGGAAGAGCTCAAGAAGCTCGGTCTTGCGCACTCCGAGCTCCAGACCAAGGCCCGAGCTGACCGCGAGGTGCTCCAACAAGTGGAGCAGATAGCCGCGGGTAAGCCATATTTACTTCAATGTGCGTTTGGCAGCAAAGGATTCGTCGAGATCACCCGGCTATGGCGATCCGCAGAGGTCTTTGCCGATCTCCTGAAGAGTGCGGCGGACGCCGGCCTTTATTTTGGCCAACTGGAGGGCCATGAGGCAGAGAAGGCGTTCTGGAGGCAGTTCCAGGAGTCGTCGCAGCCGCAGTTGCTCAATCATCGGATGAAGCAGCTAGCGGAACTTCTCCGGATGGCGAGGCCGGCGCTCCAAGATCTCTGCATCAATTTGTGGCCAATGGAGGTGTTGCCAGCCAGCTTCTTCGGGCTCCTGGCGCGACTGCAAGAGGCCGTTCCGCAAGTCAACCGCTGGAAGCGATCCATGTGTCTGGAAGGGGCACGACGGGCGTATGCCTGCGTGAAGGCGCACTTTCGGAAGGTTGAGGCGGAGGTTGTTGCTGCTGGCCCCCCTAAAGGGAAGGCGCACACCGTGGAGCAGTTCTTTGCCGAGGTAGAGGAGGGCGCCCGTGTTACCGAGGCCGTGTGTCCTAAGGACAAGTTGTATTTTTAGGCAGCACTTCGAAATGCTGAAGTGCATGGGATGTATAAAAATTATCAGTTATTTAATGAGTGCGGCTTAAGTTCCTCTCATATGTTTCTGCTTTGTTTTTAATAGTCCTCCTGTTTGACCGTGTTAAACTAAAAGTGGCCAGTCGTCGGCTTCAACCCCCTTGTACAATATACAAAGGGTGCCCCTTTTAGGCGATCATGACCCTTACTCGACGTCTCAGTTCCCGGAGGAGGTCTGTGCACATAGGGACTAGGCAATCGGACTGCGGTGGCTTTATAACTTTCACTTAGTCATAGAAGTTTGACGGTGGGGACTGATGACGAGCCCCCGGTGAGTGAAGTGGTCGGCTTAGTCAGCCAAGGTCTATGCCCGTGCCCACCTCGGCTAATTCGAGGAAGAAGCCCTTCATTTAACATGGGTGATCTCTAACAACACGTCGGTTGACGCGGTCTTCAGACGGCCGACCAGTTTTCGCTTACCTAGATAGTTAGTTTTCGGCTTTCTCCACTGAGGCGCTCTGCCAGTTAAACTGGCTGCACTATCGCAGTGGTTCTCCCATTACACCCTTAGCCGAATTTATCGGGAACGTAAGGGGTACACATACGAGCCGGGCAACCCAACTATTGACCAAAATCTAGGTTCGAAACTGATGCATATAATGCAACATCCGAGACGCCGAGTACTTCGGACTTTGTGTTTCAGGGTGTAAAATCGAGGCCCTTTAGCAATTGTATCTTAGAGATGTTCTCATAGTTCGTGGGCAGTGCTTGTAAGAAAATACGTTTAAAGACCTTTATGGGCACGATTTCTTTATTTCATGTAGCCAAGCTTTGCATGCCGAACTTTTGATGAGAGGAACTAAACAAGATACAATGCGAGTAAAGATAATGAAGGAGAAACTAAAAGAAAAACAGGGCGGATCTTGTCATCGGGTCTATGAGCCCGGGCCGCTTCCTGCCGCACGTCTGCGTCTCCATGCTGTTGACCAGCTCGTCCTCGTTGATAGCGGGGGTTGATATTGGTAGCATGCAACTTCGGCCAAGTATGCGCTTGATGCATTCATTGGTTGAGCCCTTTGAAGAGGTCTGCAGCTGTTAGTTGTGTGGTTAAAGCCACATGGGCATGCTAGTGTTGGCTAGATCTTTGACAGAACCCTGCCGACGTGTAAGCCCGAGGTTTCGTCGCTGCTCGATCTAGCCGACCCGACGTTTCCGTTGTTTTGGCTCCTCGGCGACCCAGGGAATTTTTAGTGCGAAGTTGTGCACCCTGGGGACGTAGTACCCCTCCCGAGGGAAGCGCGCGAGGAGCCCGTACCCCTATTTAGGGTGGGGAGGTGCATGTCTGAGGTCAATTGGCGTGGCCCGCGTACGTGATACGTCTCCAACGTATCTATAATTTTTTATTGTTCCATGCTATTATAGTATCAATCTTGGATGTTTTTATATGCAATTATATATCATTGTTTGGGACTAACCTATTAACCTAGTGCCCAGTGCCAGTTGCTCTTTTCTGCTTGTTTTTGGCTTTTCAGAGAAACAGTACCAAATGAAGTCCAAATGCCACGAAACTTTTTAGAGATTTTTTTCTGGACAAAAGAAACCTTGGAAGCTTCGGGAGGAGGCCAGAAGCCTCACGGAGGATCCACAAGGCACTAGGGCGCGCCCCAGGGGGGGGCGCGCCGTGCTACCTTGTGGGGCCCACGTGACTCCGTTTGACCTAATTCCACTTCTATAAATTCACAAATATTGGGAAACCCCCAAAGTGCCAGAAGAAATAACCTTTCCACCGCCGCAAGCGTCTGTTCTTCCGCGATCCCATCTGGAGGCCTTTTCCGGTACACTGCCCGAGGGGGAATCGATCACGGAGGGCTTCTACATCAACCTTGCTGCCCTTCCGATGATGTGTGAGTAGTTTACCACAGACCTACGGGTCCATAGCTAGTAGCTAGATGGCTTCTTCTCTCTCTTTGATCTTCAATACAATGTTCTCCTTTTGTAATCTTCTTGGAGTTCTATCCGATGTAATCTTCTTTTGCGGTGTATTTGCTGGGATCCGATGAATTGTGAGTTTATGATCAGATTATTCATGAGAAATATTTGAGTCTTCTCTGAACTCTTTTATGCATGATTGTTATAGCTTTGTATTTCTCTCCGATCTATCGGTTTAGTTTGGCCTACTAGATTGATTTATCTTGCAATGGGAGAGGTGCTTTGTGATGGGTTCAATCTTGCGGTGCTCAATCCCAGTGACAGAAAGGGACATGACACGTATTTGTATTGTTGCCATTAAGGATCAAAAGATGGGGTTTATTCATATTGCTTGAATTTGCTTCTCTACATCATGTCATCTTGCTTAAGGCGTTACTCTGTTTCATACTTAATACCCTAGATGCATGCTGGATAGCGGTCGATGGGTGGAGTAATAGTAGTAGATGCAGGCAGGAGTCGGTCTACTTGTCTCGGACGTGATGCCTATATACATTATCATTGCCATGAATCCGTCATAATTATTTGCTATTCTGTCAATTGCCCAACAGTAATTTGTTTACCCACCGTATGTTTCTGCGCTTGAGAGAGAAGCCTCTAGTGAAAACTATGGCCCCCGGGTCTATCTTTATCATATTAAAAATCAAAAAAATACCTTGGTGCAATTTATTTACTTTTATTTTAATTAGTATTTTAGTTTAGCTATTTATCTCTATAAGATTTAATCCTTGCAAGTAACCGCTAAGAGGATTGACAACCCTCTTATTTGCGTTGGGTGCAAGTGTTTGCTCTTGTGTGTGCAGGTGCGCTTAACGGAATTTTGCTTGGTTCTCCTACTGGATTGATAAGCTTGGTTCTTAACTGAGGGAAATACTTATCTCTACTATACTGCATCATACTCTCCTCTTCGGGGAAATACCAACGCAGACTACAAGTAGCAGTACGCTTCGAAGAGCTGAGGGTGCGCTTACCGCCACGGGATGCCTCCTCGGATGCCTGCACCTTGGCTGCGAAAATCGTGGTCTGCTCCTCCGTCTGGAGAGAGCGTTCGGTGTTACCATTGACTGTAATAACACCGTTTGGTCCCGACATTTTGAGCTTGAGATAAGCGTAATGCGGGACCGCATTGAAGCGGGGGAATGCGGTGCGCCCTAGGAGCGCATGGTATCCGCTGCGAAAAGGTACGATGTCAAAGATTAACTCCTCGCTCCTGAAGTTCTCGGGTGATCCGGATACTACCTCCAGGGACACGGTTCCGGTGCAGCGAGCCTCGACCCCTGGTATTACACCTTTAAAGGTGGTGCTGCTAGGCTTAATCCGAGATGAGTCAATCCCCATCTTCCTTACCGTGTCCTCGTAGATCAAGTTGAGGCTGCTCCCTCTGTCCATAAGGACGCGCGTCAGATGAAAACCGTCGACGATCGGGTCCAGGACGAGTGCGGCCGATCCGCCAGGCCTGATGCTTGTCGGATGGTCGTGTTTGTCGAATGTGATTGGGTAAGCCGACCATGGATTGTACTTCGGGGCCACAGGCTCTAACGCGTAAATGTCTCGAAGTACGTACTTCCTCTCCCTTTTAGGGATGTGGGAAACATAAATCATGTTTACCTCTGTTACCTCATTAGGAAACTTCTTTTGGCCTCCGTTGTTTGGCCGCCGAGGTTCATCCTCGTCTTCGCTGCGATTTTGGGTTTTACTTTGACCCTCTGTCGCTACCTTGCCAGCTTGCTTAAAGACCCAGCAATTCCTGTTGGTGTGGGTTGCTGGTTTGTCCGGAGTGCCATGATTTTGGCACGGTCGATCCAGGATCTTGTCGAGCTGGCTCGGTCCATCCTTGTTCCCTTTAAAGGGCTTTCTTTTCTGTCCGGATCGAGGTCCGGTGAAGCCTGCATTGACTACTGCATCTTCTGTGTCGCTTCCACCGTTTCTATGCCTGCGCTTATTTTTGTTGCGCTTAGGCTTTCCGTTGGCGTCGCGAGTCTCCGAGGTCCCCGCCTCACCATCGTGAGTGCTGCGGGCCAGCCAACTGTCCTCTCCGGCGCAAAAGCGGGTCATGAGTGAGGTTAGGGCTGCTATGGTCCTCGGCTTGTCCTGGCCGAGCTGGCGGGCGAGCCACTCATCTCGGATGTTGTTTTTGAATGCAGCGATGGCCTCGGCGTCTGAGCAGTCTATGATCTGGTTCTTTTTAGTAAGAAACCGGTTCCAAAATTTCTGAGTTGATTCACCGGGCTGCTGAGTGACACGGCTGAGGTCATCAGCGTCCGGAGGTCGGACGTAGGTTCCTTGGAAATTTACCCTGAAGGCGTCTTCAAGAGCCTCCCAGCTTCCAATGGAGTGGGGCGGCAGGCTATTCAGCCAATGCCTCGCCGGCCCCTTTAGCTTGAGCGGCAAGTACTTGATGGCGTGGAGGTCATCTCCATTGGCCATGTGTATATGGAGAAGAAAATCTTCAATCCATACCACTGGGTCCGTGGTGCCATCGTAAGATTCTATGTTGATGGGTTTTAACCCATCGGGGAACTAGTGTTCCATTACCCTATCTGTAAAACAGATCGGGTGGGCTGGTCCTCGGAACCGAGCGGTACCATGTCAGATGTCGGGAGGGAGCCGAGTATAAGTTTGATCTCGGGCGCGGCCGTTCCTGTCCAACCAGGCGTCGTAGCCGTCAGGCCCGGCCGGAGCGCGTCCTCTTGATCCATAAATGGACCGGGGTTGCGCCCAGTTTGCCTCTATCCGACGTCGAACGTCTTGAGGATCCAGATAATCCACAGGGTCCGTGCCATGACGGCGTGGGGCTGGTTGGGTGTGGAAATCCTCCCACGCAGGCCTGTCTCGTCCTCGAGGGGGCGATCAGGTGCCTCAGCGGTTAATTCATCATCAAATTCAGGCAGTAAACGCCTGCGTGGATAAGATTTAGGCGTACTGCGGTGCCGTTCTTCGACGTCTAGCTTGGCCGAAAGTATTTCGACCCACTTGTCGTTTAGTGCATCCTCGTTAGCCTGTAGCTGCTGCTGCTGCTTGCGTTTCATGCTTCGGGCAGTAGCAACTAGGCGCCGCCGAAAGCGTTCTTGCTCAGCAGGGTCTTCGAGGACTATGAAGTCCTCGGTGCCGAGGCTCACGTCCTCCTCGGATTTCGGCATATAATTGTCATCAGCCCCTTCAAAGAGGTCGTCGGGATCCGAGTCTCTGGTGGTGCCTTCGGGGTCGACGTGGCGTTCTGGGGAGGCTTGAGGGTCCTTCCCTGGGTCTTCCGTGTCGTTGGACGCCTTATCGGCGGTAGGGTTGTTCCCGCTGGGCTCCCCGTTAGCACCCCTTCCGCGTCTTTGCCTACGCCTTGGAGGGGAGTTGGGAGTGTTGACCATGTACACATCGTACGTGGATGTTGTTTTCCACCTGCCGGTGTTAGTAGGCGTCAAGGTGTTATCCATAGGGCTGCCGACATCTTCATCCATGTCGGTTGCCTCGTCGTAGTCTAGTATATCGGTTAAATCTTCGATAGTGGCGACTAGGTGGGTGGTGGTGGGATGTAAATTTCCCGATCGTCGGCTTTAAGTCCGATCTTATCATAAACCGAGGTCTTGCCGTCCGAGATTGACAAACTCTGGATCCGGTCGAGCATCTCATTGAGGTGAGATAGCTCCTCAGGGTTCATGGTCTGGCCATAAGCCGGGTCGACTCGTAGTGTCATGCCTGATGCGTTTTCGGCCATACAAGGAGGCGAGGTGGATTCGAGATCCGCCGTCGGGATCGGTTCTAAGCCCGATTTGGTGTCCAAGGCTGAGCTCTGATCTATGTCGGAGTCAGGCACTGCGACAGGGTTATCCGAGGAGGGGGAGGGGAGTTCCTCCGTAGCCCCCGGCGATGTTGGGGGGCATGATTCGTGGTCTTCAAAGGAAATCCGTTCCGAGGTCGAGCCTCCGGTGTTTGCCAGACCCAGAATCCGGCCGGGGGTCCAGCCTGATAAGACAAGCTCGCCGCGGGAGTCCGCGGTGTGCTCCAGACCTCCAAAGATTACGATCTGGTCGGGAGCGTAGTTCTCGACGGTGGCCAGACGGCCCGTCGAGTCGGCACAGAAGATCATGCTGCCAAACACAAAAAACTGGCCGGGGACGTAGGCGTCCCCACAGCCATTGTCGCAGTTGATCTACAGATGAGCCATCGGTCCTTTGCGATCACACAACGGAACTCTCAATGAAAGCACCAGTGTCGGTGTAAAAACCGGCAAACCTCGGGGTAGGGGGTCCCGAGCTGTGGATCTCGGATAGATGGTAACAGGAACAAAGAGACGATGTTTACCCAGGTTCGGGCCCTCTTGATGGAAGTAAAACCCTACGTCCTGCTCTTGTTTATATCAATGGAGATGTATCAAATACAGAGTTGATTTACCTCGAGATCGTAAGATATGTTCTAGTTCTAAGGCTAGGTGGATGAGATTGTGTTGAAGTCCCCTCTAAGGGCTAAACCCTTTGGCTTATATACATGCCAGGTAGGGCATCTAAGGTTACAAGGTCGGTAACTTGGCCTGGAGGCAGTAGGAGGAGTCTTGGAGTATACGTCAAGTATTCGGCAGATGTAGTCCTGATGTTGTCCCTAGCGTACGGCTTCCGGAGTCCACCTTAAGGAGAATGAGGGCCCACTAGCCCAGCCCGAAGAATATGGGCCGACTAGGTTAATACCCCCTAGTCTAGGACACCGTCATTGAGGCATTTCTAACTCTTTCCCTGTTTTTCAATTCTTTAAAACTCTCCTACAAAATCACTAAGAAAAAAAACTCTCCTATACAAATGAAGAATTAAAACAATGTGGAGCTAATCCTTTCTTTATTCTTTAATAACTCCTCGAGATAAAAATTGTACATGAATAAGTCATTTCAAACTCAAATTGAAACTCGATTAGCCTACGGTAATGCTTAATTACACATAACCAATCATAATAAAAACATCATACTGCTAAAATTAAACTAGCTAGAACTTGACCAGACATGAAAACGAGCTAATTAGAGCTAAGAACGAGGTAAGCCTCATTGTCGAAGGAGAGGTTGTAGATGACCGGCGGGGTGCCAGAGCCAGATGCCTCACTGTCGTCGGTGTCCCTCGACATCTTCGCCACCGGATCATTGGCAGTGGCGGCATTAGTGTCATCGAGGCCGGCGAAGACCGAGGTATGACATACACGACGCTCAGTGGCATGGTGCCCTGCCACCGCCTGCGGTTTGGCGAGGACGACAGTGACAGTCACGACATCTGTACACTGTTCCTCGATGGCGCGATGCTCCTTCTCCCATGGTCGGAGGGGCACCATGACACAGTCGTCGTGCACAGTGGCGCCAGGTCGAGCTGCCCCCTCTCTCTCCTCATATTCCTCCGATGACGAGGAGGAGCTCGAATCGGCGCTCGTGACCTCACGCGCAATGACGATGGCAGCGACCTTTGCTGCGATATTCGCACAACTCGCGACGAGGAGCATCGCCGGCACCGCCGGTCATGTGCACACGATGGCCTCAGCTCGAGGGAAAGCTCGGGTAGCGACGGCAGCGCTGGATGGAGGTGGTCCTGGGTGGCACCGGGCCCAGGCGGCGGCAATCGGCATGGTGGCGCACGGCCGCGTTGGTGATTTGGGGTGGGGTGGGGGATAGCAGAGCGCTCGGGTTAGGTTTGGGGGGGGGTCGTCGCCGAGGATTTATACCGATACGGGGGTCAATAGGGCGTCACGCCGGCGGTGCGCCAATATTTCAAGTGAGAGGAGGAGAAAGAATGTTTATGGAGAATTATGGGTGCTCAAATTTGAGCAGAAAAGATAACTTTTGAGGAGTAACTACTCAAAATTTTGAAGAGTTGTAAAGAATCTTTTGAGGAGTTAAAGGACTTCGCGGGAAGGGCTAGAGATATCCTAACGTCAATGACACTAGTCTCATATGAAATGCCATGTTATTTTTGTGGATAATTATTGCAATACCAACATTTTGTTATTTTTTTAATACTTTTGACATTGTAATGATATTGTTTCACACTTTTTAATGAGCATCGTGCTCGTTCATATCCCCACTATGACATCTTATCATATTAGCATCAAACTAGACCTTGGAATTTTATTGATGCCGATGGTTGGGCACCATACCACGGCATCACGAAGCCACTAACTGTGCAAACTGAAAGATGGATCAAGCTTCCTAAAAAAAGATTGAGAAAAGAATATTTTGATCTACCGTGTTTGTTGCACTGAACCTTTATGCCTTTTAAGAAAAAAATATATCAAAGCCACTAGTTTTTATTTGAAAAAAGTTCATTTTACTACCCTGAACAAAGTTGGTGGTTCACATTACCCCCCGATTTATTTTTCTGCTCTCTTCACCCCTAGACAAACCCATACCGGACAAAAAAAAACCCTGGGTGGTTTGTCTCGACTTGCAGCTGACGTGGCACTGGTCAATGGTGGTTTTGACCTGCGAGTGGGGCCACGAGGATTAACTTAACTGAAATAGGAAATTAGCCCTGTGGTTAATTAGGCAGTGGGACCCGCTTGGCAGTGACTCAGGGGGTGGATTAACTAAGTGCTAATGATAGGTTTAGCCGGTGGCTAATCGAAGCACGGCGGACATCGCCGGCTGACCGATTCCGGCAGAGGCTGGATGCGCGCGTGGGCTCTGCGTGACCAGCGCGACGAGGCGCGTCGGCTGGTTGCAGCAGCGGGTGCCGGGGTGGCCGGTGCTGGCGGCGGCGGCGAGCTGGGCGGCGGCGGCGCTCAGGTGCATGCGGGCTGCTGCGAAGGAGCATGCAGACGAGCAAGATGAGTAGCAGGGTGGCAACTACAGGGCAGCAGGAGCTTGCTGGACAACACAGGGCGGCTGGGAGAGTTTGGCAGCGATAAGCTCTTTGGCAATGGCGGACAGCAGCTTCGGTCATGGCGGCTACCTTATTGGAGGACGAAATCGACGGAGGGGGAAGAGGGTAAATGCACAGGAGCTCACAGTGAACTCGTAGGGCATCTTTTCTGGCTCAGGGAGGCTCTGAAGTGCCCGAATCGACAGCGGCGACCTTCGGAAGCGGACGAGGAAGACGACAGCGGTTAGCGCGATGCAGTGTGTCTGAGCTCGAGTTCTTCTACGGATATGTTCAAGGCATCTAGGCGGAGCTCCTGGACATGTTGGTGTGGCAAGGGGTGGCCGGTGGCCGCGAGGACAGAGGGCGGCGGCGACGTTTTCTCTCGGAGACGCTCGGGAAAGAGAGCTAGAGAAGGGGAGAGGGAGCTGTGAAAGAGGGAAGAGGTAGAGGAGGCCGTGCACGTCTCTATGGTGCGAAGATAGGCTCGGGGATGCGCGGGACAACGCGAAGCAGGAAGTGGCCGTCGACGCACGAACGCGCACCACGCAGCATCCTCCTGGCGAGGGATTGAAGACGACCCCGCCCCTCGCTGGGTGGGGTTGGACCGAAACTTACAACAGGTAAGGCCTAGGTACAATACTTCTTTTCTATTTATTAGATTAAAAAAGCCTGACGAGTGGGACCCACCCGCAGGTCAAATACTAGCTTTGACCGTCTTCACGTCAGCATCCGGTCTAGGCAAACCAGCCAGGGACGGTTTTTGACCGTTTTGGGATTGTTTAGGGGGATAAGGGAACCGAAAAAAGTCAGGGAGTAATGTGAACCACCAACTTTGTTCATGGTAGTAAAATGGACTTTTTTCTTTTTATTTCAAATGTGCCATTACTTTCAAGTAACTATGGAAATGTCATCCCTCCATTAATTTTGTATGTGAGTGCCGCTGCCGCCGCATTATAGCTAGCATTGTCCATTTCATAGCTAGTATTACCTCCGTCCTAAATTAGTTGTCTTAAATTTGTCTAGATACGAATGTATCTAATACTAAAACGTGTCTAAATACATCTGTATCTAAACAAATCTGAGTCAACTAATTCGGGGCAGAGGGAGTACATTCCACCGTAGGTGTTGTACACTGTTTAAAAATAAAGGTGGTGTACCCTTGGTTATCGTTCGACCGTGTACTTTGTTCGGTTGTTGCTTTATATATAAAGCGGGGCGAAAGCCTGTTTCGAGAGTGACTAGTGAGGCTGCTGCCCATGCTTTCGGCTTTCTACTAATCTAATTGTTTTATCCTCCACTTGATCAAATGGCGCCAACTATAACACACTAACTTCCAATTATAATAAACTTTAAGTATTATTTAAATCAATGAGTAAATAGGGACAAGAGAAATATTTGATGTGAAATATGAAATGGTAGAAAACTAGTGTCGATTGATTCAGTCACTCATCTACACTCAGCCACCCAAGGGCGCAAATTGTAAATTGGATGGTTATATGAAGAACTAAAAAAAAGAATTATGTCCTAACATGCTCGCATGTCACTTCCGCAAAAAAATATTAGAACATACTTTTCCATATTAGCAAAGATTTTTTTTTGGAAAACCCAATTGTTCCAGACTCTTCAACAACGGCGATAGGAGCACCAATCCATGTTTACGATAGCGTGTATGCTTTGGTGTGTGTGACTTTACTTTTTTCTCGGCATGAATTATTGGTGTTCATTATGTTTTGTATCCTTTTGATGCTACATTTTAAATTAATAAAGCATGCCTTTTATCAGAAAAATGTATTCATCTATGGTCAATGATATTTCTCTGCAGCACCGCCACGTACTTCCCGGGATCGCCGTCGTCGACACAATTCAGCTCCATCACCTCATCGTTGTCGCGTACTACTCAGAAGGGCAAAGGCATGCATGACAGAAGAAAGAATTGAGGTGTTGGGAGCAAAGCTAATTGGCAGGGATGAGGTGGAGTCATTGTCTCGGTGATGCCCGTGTGTTTCACTTCTCCACGCTGAAAAAGATCCATGCACCAGCAACCTAGCTACTTCGAAGCCAAGTGGCCAGAAATGGAATGCACTCCAGCTTGTGCTCCTGTCCACACAATTTAGATCTTTTTATGTGCGGCCACACTGTTTTCCATGGGAAATTATGAAGCGACTCACCAAGAGTTGAGATAATACCATTGCTCGACGTCCATTTTAGGCACATGCAAGTTGTTGGTTGTCTCATTTGGACGCAATCCCAAACGTCAGATTAATAAGTGTGTATCAAAATTGAAATGTTTAACCGGATTATTGTTGTTAGAAAAAATGTTTTGTGTAGCAGTTCGTTGTCGGTTACGTATAGCACGACAACAACCGTTAAAACTATACTCCCTCCATCCCCAAATATATAGAAGAAAATATCAACAACTATAATACTGAATAAATGCATCATGAAAATCTATCTATGCTTTGGTTTTTTATATTGATTTGGTTTTTTTATCATCATATTTTTTGTATATATGCTTGGTCGAATTTAGAAAGCTTGACTTTTGACTCTATTTATACGCCACCTATTTGTTGATGGATGGAGTAGCTACAAAAGACGCTTGTGAAATAACTTTGCGTTCTAACTTTAGGAAAAAGTTCATATGCGCTACAATATAGTTGATTGATTTTTTCCAGCAAAGGAAAATCTTTACACGATTAAGATGAAAAGTAAATATAAAAGACCAAGAGGTGGTTTTTATTTTGCCAATAGATTGAAAAACAATGATAGCCTATGAAAATACATCCACAATCCTCAGAAAAGCTAGATCATTCTTCTTGGCCTGTTGGAGCTCAATTGACAAGCACCAGTTGCATTCTAAAAGTTGTCCCAAAGTTATGCACACGCAAAGAATTGGTGATAGTGAGGGCAAAAAATTTGACGCTGTCAATTTCTTTCACCTATCTAGATATCACACATGTTGCAAGAAGTCATAAAGCCTACTTGATAGCCACGTTGCCAAAATCTTCCCATTTTCTAGGTTGTATTAGATTTTTTCAATGTGGGACCGAGACTGTATCTTTGCTTTGGCTGCAAGTTCAGCCAGTCAACAGGCTGGAGGAAGTAACCGTCTCAAGAGAAGAAGAAAAATGATCTACTATGAAATTCATCTGCAACTCATGCAAAGAATCGGCATTCAGACACTTTTGAAAGTCTCGAGTTTTTCGTCATTGTACACACATAAGCAAGTACTACGTTCGAAATACATTATGTTCTAGAAAACCATAGTTAAGCACCCATCGATTAAACTATTTGGATATGTTTGATAACTAGATCTTTAATGAAAAATAATTTCAAAAGTGTACGGTTTTTCATTTGTATTTACTTAAATGTTCACACACACACACACACACACACACACTTGAGGATGCACATGAGATAAATATGGAATCAGAATCACAGAGTTCTAGGTGCATCTGTTGTGCATCAGTATTGACAACATGATTTGAATGAGTGCGTGAACCCATACATATAGCTTGACATGCACCCAAGTTGATTTTAGGATCAAATGTATCCCAAAAGTGTGTGTTTGTTGTTCAATGTTAATTTATGCATCTATTGTGTTTCTAAAAATGTTGAGTTCAACATACTACTGATTTATGCATCTTATGACCAAAAGTGAGTTCATGTTGGTGGCAGATAAAATTTCCAGGCTAGTGCTTAGGTTCAAAGCAAAAGTCTAGGAAAGCTTAATAAAAAGGCCCATAACTTTGTATTCACCTTATCAACAATTCATAAAGTCCAGACCAAGTGTCCTTGTCGATTTCATTCATTTCTCCATGTTGCAAAAGATCTAATGAGCTTGGTTGCAAGCTATGTGATCAGAATCACTCCATTTCAAGGTGCTCTTGTCCACGAAATGTGGATTTTTTGTGTGTGGTGGGCTCGCACCATATCTTTCTCATGGCTACCAAGCTTGCCAGGTCAGCAAACATGTAAAATCATTGTATTGAGTTTGGGGACAGATTGCATTCGCCACCAAGAAGCCTTGTTGCACCCATTCGACTACCATGACACAGGCATGGGCACCCGAGCTAACCAAATCCATGTCACATACAGTATTGACCAAGGTGATAAGGCGAGCCGTGTGCCTGTGTCCTTGATATTATTCCGGTACCGGCTTTGCTATCTAGTCAAAGACGCTTTGAGGAAAATGAAGATAGAAAGGTTATGTGAGAGTGACATGCGGACCTTAATATTGTTTCGGTATTATTTGTGACTTTACATCGATGATTAAAATGTATACATGTGTGTCTTCAATGCCCGAAAAAAAAATAGTTGTGGTTTTGAGGCTGTGCAATAAGGGTTTTAGTCTCACTCGATGCACTATACCCGTAATGAACCGTTTAAAAAATTGTAAAAACCAAAAACTGGATAACATTCACACAAAGAATTTGTCTGGTTTTCTATTTTATTTCCGGATGCATAGATTGAATTTTGGGCTGAAATACCACTACACATAAATACATGCCAAGTGAATGTCGTAAAGAAAATCTAGAGCTTTGAATGCCTTCTCCAACTACGAACTATGGAAATCAAGTGAACCCAAGGCAACCCCCGGTTTAGGTAAGGTCATATATGTTTTTTTATACTGTATGCAGTAACCGATCCTATAAAATCAAGCAGAGACAATCAGACAAATGTCATTTTCAGATTCATTCGCCGCCACCAAGTTGCAAAAAGATCACAAACCAACTTGTAGCCATTGTAAGCCAAGTGGGCAGAATCTATGCATGTTCCAGGGATGTTGTAGACGGACCTTCTCCCCCCAGGACCCACAGGCTACAGCGTATCTTTAACTTGGCTGGGAGGCTAGCCAGCTCAGGCTCAGCGGTCTCTGCGATCCACCAAACTTTATTTGTGGCTGATATTTCTCTGAGTTGGGAGCACGTCGGACGCTGCCTAATGTCGTGCTCGTTCCTATCCACGCAAACCAGATATTATTTTATATTATCAGCATCACACAGACACACACACCGCAAGGGAGCATTCGTTGGTGCCACTCGTGTGCACATGATTCATGTCTAGCGCATCAATATCCTCACGGTGGCACTAGTGCTTAGAATTTTGCTGATGCTGATGACAGTGTGTGTTATGTTGGGACTTGGGCCGGGTCGGGCCAGCACGGAACGACCCGTCATGCCTCGGGCCGCGTTGGGTTTGGGCCAGTCTGCCTAGTCAGCCTGCCGTGCCACGTCAAATCGGTGAAGCACAGCAACGCCGCAAAGGCTATATCTCGCTTATAGCGAGTCCGATGGAAGACTCGCCTGAAGGGTCTACAGTAATGGACTGGCTCATTAGCGCATATTCAAAACAAATAGAGAAAAAAGGGGCGTGTGGGATTCAATCCCGGGATAGTTAGGTTGCAGCGTAGAGCTGCTAGCCAGTCGACCATCTTCCAGTTCGTGTTATGATGGTAGGCCGCGATCTAGTTGAAGAAAAACAGTCTATCTTCCACTGGTTTTTCAGGGTTTTTTTGTTTTTGTTTTTTCATCGATTTCTCTTCATTTATTTCTTCTTTTACTAGTTTTTTTCTTGGTTTCACATTCTTTTTCGCTAGCTTTTTTTTTTCTTCCTTTTTTCTTCATTTTCTTTGTTTTTTTTGTTTCTTTTCTTGTTTTCATTGGTTTTCTTTTGTTTTCTCTCAGGTTTTCATTGTTTTTCTATACATACTTTTGGTATATATCTAATACATTTTTTCTAATACACGTTTCATAATTTTCAAATACAAGATTAACATTTATTGAATACATGGTCAATAATTTTTCCATGCATTTTTTTTCAAATGCTTGATTAACATTTTCTCAATACCAGATTAACATTTTTTCTATAAACATTTAACATTTTTCAAAATCCTTGATTAACATTTTTCAAATACAAGTTTAATATTTTTTAAATACATGGTCAACATTTATTCTATACACATTTTACATTTTTTCCAAATCCTTGATTTACATTTTCAAATACAAGTTAAACAATTTTTCAATACATGTTGAACATTTTTTATATACATATTTAACAAATTTTTTCTAATGCTTGATTAACATTTTTCAAATACTACATTAACATTTTTTGAATACATGGTCAACATTTTTTCTATACACATTTAGCATCTTTTTGAAATGCTTGATTAGCATCTTTAAATACATGAGAAACATTTTTCAAATGCTTGGTTAACATTTTTAAACACATTATATATTTTTTGTATACATGAGAAACATTTTCTCTGTGTACATTTAACACCTTTCAAATGCTTGGTTAACATTTTAAATAAATGTTAATGTAAAGGTTTTTTGTAATATATTTATATAGAATATTTGAAAGTATAAAAGAAAGTAAAAAAAATGAAAGAAAAAAAAACAAGGCAGTGGCCTCCCGCGCACTGGATTAACTTTTTTCAAATACTTGTTTCATACGCTTGATTAACTTTTTTCAAATACTTGTTTAACATGTTTTTTTCAAATGCTTTATTAAAATATTTTAAATACATGATAAACTTTTTCACACATATTGTATATTTTTTGTATACATGATCAACATTTTTTCTATATACATTTAACGTTTTTTGAATGCATATTAAAATTTTGCAAAAAATGGAAAGTATATTTTTGTAATATATATTTCTAGAATTTTTGAAAGTGTAAACAAAAGTAAAAAAAGAAAATCAAAAAAAGAAAACAAAAGGTCAAACAAACAGAAAAAAAGGGGCAGTGGCCTCGCGCTGGTTGGATCGGCCCATTCTTTTTCTCGAATACGCACGAGCATGCGTATCATATGTTATAGAAAGAAAAAGGGGGGTGGAGAGCCCCTCCACATGGGTTTGTTACAAGACACACCCAATTCTACACTTATACATCATAGCGGGCTTACTACTCTCGATCAACCCACCGTGCCAACAGTTGAAAGAAACCCTCAAAGTCGCCCTTTAGCAAACCCGCTTGCTTCCAAGACCTACCCTCCTCTAAGATCCTCCTACCAACTCCGTGGAGTGATGGTGACGCTCCGTCGAACATTATCGTCTTCCTGTGCTTCCATAGTTCCCAAAAGACGAGGGCGAAGATGGCCCTAAAGTCCTTGCGCCGGTCGTCTCCGGGGTCCTTAGTTGTACACCATTCATTGAGGCTGCTATCCAGCGTTGGAGTCCAGCTCTGCATACCTAGCGCCTGACACACCTCGTGCCAAACCATCCGTGAGAAGACGCAACTCAGCAGGAGGTGACTGATCGTTTCGTCTCCCTTTTGGCAGAAAGGGCATGAATCCTGATGTGGAAGTCCTTGTCGTGCCAGTCGGTCAGAAGTCCAACATCTGTTCCGCAGTGCCAACCATTCAAAAAACCTGCAACGCAATGGCGCTCTGGATCTCCACGTGAACTCAGCGGTCGGGATGATCTCCCTTCCCATAAACTTGGCCGCATAAGCTGATCTGATCGAGAACTCGCCCTTGTTCTCCCATGCCCATCGCAGTGAATCTGGCATCTCCGGGTCCAACTGTATGACCGCAACACGATGCCACAGGTCAAAGTATTCCCCTAGGGTATCTGCATCTAGATTCTGGCCAATGTCTTGCGGCCACGTGCCCTCCTGGATTGTCCTCGCAACCGTCATGTCATTGCGTTTTCTCCGCGGTATCCGCGCATACACCCGCGGCGCGATGTCCTCTATGTGCCCACCATCAAGCCAGCAGTCTTCCCAGAACAAGGTGTCGGTGCCTTGTCCAACTGCGGCTCTGGCCACCGCACGGTATATCTGCATCAATTCCTTAGGTACTTGGATGTTGAATTCCCTCCACGGTCTTGTGGTATCCGATCTACTCAGCCATGGCCATCTATCCTGCATCGATACATTCAGCCATCTCAGGTCTGGTATGCCCAAGCCACCTGCCCATTTGGGGGAGCACACGATGTTCCACGCCACAGCGCAACTTCCCCCATTCGCCTCTGATTTTGCACACCACAGGAAGCCTCTCAATATCTTGTTCATTGCCTGGATCGTTTTCGGCGGTAGGTCTAGTGCCATCATCGTGTGTATGGGCATCGAACAAAGCATAGACTGAATGAGTAGAAGTCTGCCACTCTTCGGCATGGCCGACCCATGCCAAGTCGGTAATCTGTTTGCCATTTGGTCGACGAGACCCTGGAGCTGAGCTGCTGTTTGGTTCCTTATGGTGAGAGGTAACCTGAGATATTTGCATGGGAATTGGCCAACCGAGAAGCCCAGGGTGTCATGCACCATTTGGATGTGGTTCTGGTTGCACCGTATGGGTATGGCCGTGCTCTTGGCGTGATTCACTCGCAACCCTGATGCTTCTCTGATGTGACGCCCCCGACTCAATCGTGCACTAATCATACACGCAAATGCGCATGATCAAGATCAGAGACTCACGGGAAGATATCACAACACAACTCTAGACACAAATTAAAGTCATACAATTTTATATTACAAGCCAGGCCACGAAGGCTCGAATACATAAGTCAGCGGAAGCAACAATATCTGAGTACAAACATAATTAGACAAGTTTGCCTTAAGAAGGCTGAGCAAAACAATGACAACTAGATCGAAAAGGCACAGGCCTACTGCCTGGGAGCCTCCGAACTACTCCTGGTTGTCGGTTCCCACTTAGTAGTAGGCTCCGTTGGGGTAGTAGTAGTCATCGGCGGGATCAGCTGTCTCCGGGACTCTGTGATATGGGGTGTCCCGATCTTCTCAGTAAGCGGCGGTGGTGATGATGATGGTGTAGGATAACTTGTATGTCGCCGATGAACTCTCCCTCTCTTGATCCCTGATGCCAATGCAAAAGGTCTCAACCCTTTGGATATTCACAACGTCACACACTTGCGCACGCAGCCGTCGACCACGAACGGTTAGAATTGCAATATACTAATTCCCAATGGAACAGCAGATCACACTTGACTTGCAGTATATAATCACCAGATCGATACGAATTGGTGATGAGGATTCAAGATGAATGCTTACAAGCAATCTCATGAACTAGGGTTTATCTTAAACGTGGTCTAACTCTAACTAACCCTAAGGAAGAGTATTTATATCCTAAGATAGATCGAAGGGGTACATGGGCTGTCATCCCGAAACTCTGCGCGCAGGCAGCACGGTAGTACCGCTGATGTCATGCGGTACTACCGCTCCAAGCGGTACTACCGCTTCAGTACCGCTCTACTACCGGTTAGCGCCAAAAGATGCCAGTAGTTTTCACGGTAGTAGGGGCGGTAGTACCGTCTCAAGCGGTACTACCGCTGGTGTAGGGCGGTACTACCGCCCTGGAAACTCCAAGATCCTTTTCCCAGCCCAGCTGCATTGCCTCCTTGTTCTCCTCCTTGCTCCCTCGTGCCATGCCTTCCTCTCCAATGTACCTAATGACACATACACACAAGGATTTAGGCAGTATAAAGCTCTCATTAAAAGAAATAGCATTATCAACTAAGAGAGAATTCACCTGTTGTTCTAGTAACTTAGCACGAGCTCTTGTAGTTGGTCCAATCCTGATTTCATCATTGGACGTCTTCTTTGCAGCAACAGGTTGTTCATCTTCAAGGGATGGAACCATAGTAGGGATGTCCTCATCACTCTGTCATCTGATCGCAGCAATCGGGTAGAGGGGAAAAAGGTAGCAAAGCAACCGTGAGTACTCATCCAAAGTACTCGCAAGACTTACATCAGATCGATGCTAAGTATGCATCGGTATCAAAGGGAAGGGGCTGTATCTGTGGACTAAACTGCAGAAATGCCAGAATAGAGGAAAGGCCTAGCCTATCGAAGACTAGCATCTTGCAACATCAGAAGAGAGTAGAGTAACATATGATATAGTAACAAGTATATATTAGCAACGCCCAGAGATCCTTCCTTGACTCCCTACGAGAAAGCGATCCCGGAGCCATAATATCAGTTTAGTATCACAAGTATCCAATTCTATTTGTAGTAGATCGGGATACAATTTCGAGCGTCCTGTTACCGTGGACACGGCTATTCGAATAGATAACTTCCTTGCAGGGGTGCACCAACTTACCCAACACGCTCGATTAACTCCGGCCGGACACACTTTTTGGGTCATGTCCGGCCTTGGCTGATTGACACGCCGTAGTCCTACCTAGGCTCAACAGAGAGGCCAGCACGCCGGTCTACATCCTAAGTGCGAAGGGGTCATGGGCCAATCGTCCTTTGCACTCCTGCGCGTTGCGAACGCGGCCGGGATCAGACCCACCTCCTTATACAAGTGCAGGCGGTTACTGTCCACCCGGGCGCACGTCACTCAATTGCCGACGTTTGTGAGCTTTCGGAAAAATCGTATGACGCCGAGTGCCCATACTTATCCCGCGTGGTGGTCAGTGCGAAAAGGCCAGAGGCCTACTCAGATCACATATCCAAACCCATTAGTGTGTTGGGAGCTCACGGAAACGATCAGTGATCCTGTCGCTCCATCTCGCGGACTTACGACAAGGGCCAGGCCCATCCCTCTCTAGGGCGGTCTGCCTGCCCGGTCGTGCCGCGTCATTAAATCTCGCGGGTACCCTCATGATCAACCCGACTTCAATAACTCTTGCGGGTACCCCTTGGGTCGACCCAACTTCAACAAGGGACTGAGGTAATAGCCAAGGTAACAGTGTGTCCATACACCAAGGGAATCTGAGGAATCACCCTCGATAGATTCTTGCTAGATGTAAAATGTCAAGGCGAACTTGGAGGAATCACCCTCGATGGGTTCACGCTTGAGGTGCTGCACGACAGAGTCATCATCGGGAGTGGTGAGCGAGGAATCACCCTCGGTAAACCACATCCGATGTGCTACACTACAGAGATATCATCAGAAGTGAGATACGAGGCATCACCCTCGGCACTCGATAGTAGCTCTGCAGAGTCTTACAACTAAGGGGGTGCTGGTGGTGTGTTCGGTCTCTGCACCTCGATCACATTGATCAAGTCATCCGGAAGCAAAGCATGGCAACACGGACAAGGGTGCGGGGCCACTGATGGATCACTAACCAGCCTATACTAAGCATATAGGACAACAAGTAAAGTATCAACACCAGGTTACAACATCAGGCTATGCAGCAGAATAGGAGCTATCGAACAACGGTAGCAAAATCTAATGCAAGCACGAGAGAGAAAGAATGGGCGATATATGAATGATCAAGGGGGTTTTGCTTGCCTGGAAGCTCTGCTGAAAGGGGTTGGTCGTCTGCGGCGTAGTCGTAACCAGCGGCGTCAGCGTTGGTCTCGGGGTCTACCGGAGAGAAGAGGGGGAAGAAACAATAAATATAAAGCACACAGATGCATCACAAAGCATGACATGGCAATATGCTGTGCTAGGGATGACCTAATGCAGTGCTAAGCGTTACAGACGGAGCGGGAAAATATCTGGGAATATTTTCCCGGCTCCAGGCATTTATCAGTCAGACGATACGGAGGGGAAGGTTCCATGTTTGCAGTGTTGGAGGCATGTGACAGGTATGTGGATGGCATATTCGGATTCGTCTTATTTTTCTGATCATTTTTCATATATAAATTATTTTTATCCGAGTTATGGCTTATTTTATATGAATTTACAAAGTTTAAACTATATTCTGAAAATCCTGGAATTAAATTTAATTCGAATTTTAAACAGTGCAGGAACCTTTTACACCCACTGTGGGCTAGCCACAGTGGATGACAGGTGGGGCCAGGGGCCCAGTCAACACCCAGTCAGCAGTCAACTGGGTTGACTGTTGACCTGACCCAGCTGACAGGTGGGACCCAGGTGTCATACACAGGATTTAATCTAATATAATTAGTTAAACTAATTAACTAGGTGGGACCCCACTGTCAGTGACTTAACTAATTCCCGGATTAAGTTTAATTAGTAAAACAGTGATTAAGTGAGTGGGGCCTACATGTCACTGACTGGAGCTGCACAGTCAGCATGTTGACCCGGTCAACGGAGTCAACGAGGCCCACGAGACCCACTGGCAGTGACCCAGGGGTGCGCCCCAGGCGATGCTAGGTCAGCGACGCCGGCGTCTTGCCGCCGGCGACCCAAAAACACGGCGGAGGCCTTGGGCCTCGTCAGGATTTGGTTGTGGAGGGCCATTTGGAGCGAGGTTGGGCGCGTTCGAACGAGCGGTCAACGCAGCGTCGAACGGCGGTGGTGGCAGGGGCGGAGATGGTACGTAGAGACGGCGGCGACCATCGAGGCAGACGCCGGAGTTCGGGACTCGACGGATCCGAGCATAGAGGGCACGGGGAGGCACGTCGTGCACGCGTTGGGCTCCTGGAAGCACCAGGAGCACGATGTCGTGCCCAGACGGGAGCCGTGATGGTTGTGGCCGCGACGGCGAGGCGAGGCAACGACGGCGAGCTCGGGCACGATGCAGCTACGGCTACGGGCAACGGGAGGCAGCGCTAAGGGAGGGGAAAGGAGCGGCAGCTCACCGGGTGGCACACGGTGGCCGTTGGGGGATTAGGAGCTACAGACGGCGCCAGAGTCGAAGAAAAACGCTGGCGGGTCCAGAGGAAGAAGACGACGGCGAGCTGGCGATGCAGGGGCTCTGGGCTTGGTCTCGTGGGCGAGGGAGACGTAGAGGTCGACGACGGAGCTCCTGGACACGGCGGAAGGGCGCGGGGATGACGGTGGCCACGGCTACGTCGGAGCCATGGCGACGGTGGCGCTTGGGTGAGGTGGAGACGAGAGGGAGAGGAGCGAGCGAGGGGGATAAGGACTGGTGCGAGTCCCCGGGGGCCGCGGTGGCGTTCTTATCCATCCCGCGGTGCCTGTAGCGAGGCGGACGGCGAGCTGGCTCGGCGGAGACGGCGCCCGGCTCGGTCGTGTTCGACAGGTGAAGGAGGGAGACGACGACTGCGCGGGCTGGGCCGGCTAGGCCAGGCACTGTGCACTAAGGCCCAGTGCACAGTGTCCTTTCTCTTTTCTTTTTCTGATTCTTTTCTGTTTTCTTTATCCTTTTCTGTTTTGCATTTCTTTTTAGTATCAGATGAGTTTTGTAAAATATGGAACTTGGCCATATATTTACATTGCAATATGCGGCACTGTCACAAAAAGTTTGGGAGGTATTTGAAGTTGTTTGAATTTTTCATAAATGGAAAAGCATTTAAATATGCTGATTTGGCACTGTTTTCATTGCTATAGCCCATTTAAGCAAATAAGTGATGTTGTTTTCCTTAACAAATAATTGTTATGAAATATTTGCTAAATGATGGACTATTTGGCAACCATGTTTGTGAAACTTTAAATTTCACTTGCAATTTGAATTGATTTCAGTGGTGGAATTTGAAATGAGATATGAATCCATAGTGATCAAGCATAGCAAAGCAAAGTGACTTAGCATAATCATGAAGGATCACTGTAGCATAATACATGGGGGTGTTACATCTGAAAGCATCTAATATAGCCATGCTAGCCCTGAGATCTAGGGGGTTTGGTTTGGTGAACAACATAACATCGTCGGCGAAGATGGAGACCCTTTGCTGCATGCCCACCCTCGCAAGAGGAGAGAGCAGTGATACGTCCATTTTGCATCATATTTTACTACTGTTATTTATAGTGTTTTTAATCAATATAACACTTTGTGGAGCAATTCTAATGCCTTTTCTCTCTTAATATGCAAGATTTACACAAGGAGGGAGATTGCCGGCAGCTGGAATTCTGGACCTGAAAAAGCTATGTCAGAGATACCTATTCTGCACATCTCCAAATGAGCTGAAATTTCACGGAGATTTATTTTGGAATAAATAAAAAATATTGGAAGCAAGAAGTACCAGAGGGGGCCACCCAGGTGCCCACGAGGCACCAGGGCGCGCCACCCCCCCCCCCAGGCGCGCCCTGGTGGCTCGTGGGGCCCCTGGCCAGCCTCCGGTGCCCATTTTCTGGTATATAAGCCCATTTGCCCTAGAAAAAATAAGGAGAAGACTTTTGGGACGGTGCGCTGCCGTCTCAAGGCGGAACTTGGGCAGGAGCACTTTTGCTCTCCGGCGGAGTGATTCTACCGGGGATACTTCCCTCCGGGAGGGGGAAATCAGAGCCATCATCATCACCAACTATCCTCTCATCGTGGGAGGACCAATCTTCATCAACATCTTCAACAGCACCATCTCATCTCAAACCCTAGTTCATCTCTTGTATTCAATCTTTGTCTCAAAACCTCAGATTGGTACATGTGGGTTGCTAGTAGTGTTGATTACATCTTGTAGTTGATGCTAGTTGGTTTATTTGGTGGAAGATTATATGTTCAGATCTAATATGCTATTCAATACCCCTCTGATCTTGGACATGAAGATGATTTGTGAGTAGTTACTTTTGTTCTTGAGGACATGGGATAAGTCTTGTCATAAGTAATCATGTGAATTTGGTATTCGTTCGATATTTTGATGATATGTATGTTGTTGATTCTCTTAGTGGTGTCATGTGAACGTCGACTACATGACACTTCACCATCTTTGGGCCTAAGAGAATGTATTGTGGAGTAGTAATTAGATGATGGGTTGCTAGAGTGACAGAAGCTTAAACCCTAGTTTATGCGATGTTCCGTAAGGGGCTGATTTGGATCCATATGTTTAATGCTATGGTTAGAGTTATCTTAATTCTTCTTTCATAGTTGCAGATACTTGCGAGAGGGGGTAATCATAAGTGGGAGGCTTGTTCAAGTAAGAACAACACCCAAGCACCGGTCCACCCACATATCAAATTATCAAAGTAGCGAACGCGAATCAAACCAACATGATGAAAGTAACTAGAAGAAATTCCCATGTGTCCTCGAGAACGCTTTGCTTATTATAAAAGATCGTTCCGGCTTGTCCTTTGCTACAAAAAGGATTGGGACACCTTGCTGCACTCTTTGTTACCATTGCTACTTGTCACTTGTTACAAATTATCTTGCTATCAAACTACTCGTTACCGATAATTTCAGTGCTTGCAGAAAACACCTTGCTGAAAACCGCTTGTCATTTCCTTCTGCTCCTCGTTGGGTTCGACACTCTTACGTATCGAAAGGACTACGATTGATCCCCTACACTTGTGGGTCATCAATACTCTTTTCTGGCGCCATTGCCTGGGAGTGAAGCGCCTTTGGTGAGTGGAATTTGGTAAGGAAACATTTATATTACGTGCTGAAATTTACTGTCACTTGTCACTACGGAAAGTAATCCTTTGAGGGGTTTGTTCGGGGTATCTTCACCTCAACCAGAAGCACAAATATTTGCTCCTCAACCTACTGCACCTACTGAAAATATTTATTATGAGATTCCTTCAGGTATGATAGAGAAACTGCTAGATAATCCATATGCAGGAGATGGAACGGTACATCCTGATATGCACTTGATCTATGTGGATGAAATTTGTGCATTGTTTAAGCTTGCAGGTTTATCCGGAGATGGAGTTAAGAAGAAAGTATTCCCTTTATCTTTGGAGGGAAAGGCATTGACATGGTATAGGCTAAGTGATGATACTGATACATGGGACTGGAACCGATTGAAACTGGAATTTCATCAGAAATTTTATCCTATGCATTTGGTTCATCGTGATCGGAATTATATATATAATTTTTGGCCTCGTGAAGGAGAAAGCATCGCTCAAGCTTGGGGGAGGCTTAAGTACATGATGTACACATGCCCCAACCATGAGCTCTCAAGAGAAATTATCTTACAGAATTTTTATGCTCGGCTTTCTCATGATGATCAAACCATGCTCGATTCTTCTTCGACTGGCTCCTTTATGAAGAAAACTATTGAATTCAGATGGGATCTTCTGGAAAGAATTAAACGCAACTCTAAAGATTGGGAACTCGACAAAGGTAATGAGTCAGGTATAATACTTGAGTTCGATTGTGTTAAATCTTTTATGGCCACCGATGCTTTTCATAAGTTTAGCACTAAATATGGACTTGACTCTGAGATAGTAGCCTCCTTTTGTGAATCATTTGCTACTCATGTCGATCTCCCTAAGGAGAAATGGTTTAAATATCATCCCCCTGTTAAAGAAAAGATTGAGGAACCCGTTAGTGTTAAAGAAGAAACAATTGTTTACCATGTTGATCCAGTTGTGCCTACTGCTTATATTGAGAAACCACCTTTTTCTGTTAGGATTAAGGACCATGCTAAAGTTTCAACTGTGGTTAACAAAAGTAATATTAGAGCACCTAGATCCTCTAAACAAATTAAAGTTGAACCTAATGTTGCTATGGTTAAATATCTCTTGGTCGATAATATAGATGGGCATGTTATTTACCTCTGTGATGAAGCAGCTAGAATTGCGAAACCAGATCCTAAAGATAAAAATAGACCTGTAGTAGGCATGCCTGTTGTCTCTGTTAAAATAGGAGATCATTGTTATCATGGCTTATGTGATTTGGGTGCTAGTGTTAGTGCTATTCCGTTTACCTTATATCAAGAAATTATGAATGATATTGCACCTATTAAAATAGAGGACATTGATGTTACTATTAAGCTTGTAAACAGAGATACCATTACACCGCTTGGGATCGTTAGAGATGTTGAAGTCTTGTGTGGAAAAATAAAATACCCTACTGATTTTCTAGTCCTCGGTTCTCCACAAGATGATTTTTGTCCCATTATATTTGGTAGACCTTTCTTGAACACTGTTAATGCCAAGATTGATTGCGCTAAAGAAACTGTTAGTGTTGATTTTGGTGGTATGTCTCATGAGTTTAATTTCTCCAAGTTTCGTAGACAACCTCATGATAAAGAATTCCCTAGTAAAGATGAAATTATTGGTCTTGCTTCTATTGCCGTACCTCCTACTGATCCGTTAGAACAATATTTGCTAGACCATGAAAACGATATGCATATGAATGAAAGAAATGAAATAGATAAGATGTTCTTTGATCAACCACTTATCCTTAAACACAATTTGCCTGTTGAAACTCTTGGAGGCCCTCCTCCACCTAAGGGTGACCCTGTATTTGAATTGAAGCAATTGCCTGATACATTGAAATATGCTTATCTTAATGAAAAGAAGATATATCCTGTTATTATTAGTGCTAACCTTTCAGCACATGAAGAAAAGAGATTACTAAAAACTCCGAGGAAGCACCGAGCTGCTATTGGATATACTCTTGATGATCTTAAGGGCATTAGTCCCACTCTATGTCAGCACAAAATTAATATGGAGCCTGATGCTACACCAGTTGTCGACCACCAAGGACGATTAAATCCTAAGATGAAAGAGGTGGTAAGAACCGAAATATTAAAGATTCTGGAAGCAGGTATAATCTATCCCACAGCTGATAGTAGATGGGTAAGTCCAGTTCATTGTGTCCCTAAGAAAGGAGGCATTACCGTTGTTCCTAATGATAAAAATGAACTCATTCCGCAAAGAATTGTAACTGGTTATAGGATGGTAATTGATTTTAGAAAATTAAACAAAGCTACTAGAAAAGATCATTACCCCTTACCTTTTATTGATCAAATGTTAGAAAGATTGTCTAAGCACACACACTTTTGTTTCCTAGATGGTTATTCTGGTTTCTCTCAAATACCTGTATCACAATCCGATCAAGAGAAAACCACCTTTACTTGTCCTTTTGGAACTTATGCTTATAGACGTATGCCTTTTGGTTTATGCAATGCACCTGCTACCTTTCAAAGATGTATGACTGCTATATTCTCTGACTTTTGTGAAAAGATTGTTGAGGTTTTCATGGATGATTTTTCCGTTTACGGAACTTCTTTTGATGATTGCTTAAGCAACCTTGATCGAGTTTTGCAGAGATGTGAAGAAACAAATCTTGTCTTGAATTGGGAGAAGTGCCACTTTTTGGTGAATGAAATTTCTGAAAGAGGTATTGAAGTTGATAAAGCTAAGGTTGATGCTATTGAGAAAATGCCATGTCCTAAAGATATTAAAGGTATAAGAAGTTTCCTTGGTCATGCTGGTTTCTATAGGATATTTATTAAAGACTTCTCTAAAAAATTTAGGCCTCTTACTAATCTTTTGCAAAAAGACGTTCCGTTTGTTTTTGATGATGATTGTGTAGAAGCCTTTGAAACACTTAAGAAAGCCTTAACCACTGCACCTATTGTTCAACCACCTGATTGGAACTTGCCTTTTGAAATTATGTGTGATGCTAGTGATTATGCTGTTGGTGTTGTTCTAGGACAGAGGGTTGATAAGAAATTAAATGTTATTCATTATGCTAGTAAAACCCTAGACATTGCTCAAAGAAATTATGCTACTACTGAAAAAGAATTTCTAGCAGTTGTGTTTGCATGTGATAAATTCAGATCTTACATAGTTGATTCTAAAGTAACTGTTCACACCGATCATGCTGCTATTAAATATCTTATGGAAAAGAAAGATGCTAAACCTAGACTCATTAGGTGGGTTCTATTGCTATAAGAATTTGACTTGCATATTATTGATAGAAAGGGAGCTGAGAATCCCGTAGCAGATAATTTGTCTAGAATGGAAAATGTTCTTGATGACCCACTACCAATTAATGATAATTTTCCTAATGAACAATTAGCTGTCATAAATGCTTCTCGTAATACTCCTTGGTATGCGGACTATGCTAATTATATTGTTGCTAAATTTATACCACCTAGTTTCACATACCAACAAAAGAAAAAGTTCTTCTATGATTTAAGACATTACTTTTGGGATGACCCACATCTTTATAAATAAGGAGTAGATGGTATTATTAGACGTTGTATACCTGAGCATGAACAGGAATAAATCCTACGGAAGTGTCATTCCGAGGCTTACGGAGGACACCATGCGGGAGACAGAACTGCACGTAAGGTATTACAGTCTGGTTTTTATTGGCCTACTCTTTTCAAGGATGCTCGTAAGTTTGTCTTATCTTGTGATGAATGTCAAAGAATTGGTAATGTTGGTAGATGTCAGGAAATGCCTATGAATTATTCACTTGCTATTGAACCATTTGATGTTTGGGGATTTGATTATATGGGACCTTTTCCTAGATCCAATGGGTATACTCATATTTTAGTTGCTGTTGATTACGTTACTAAGTGGGTAGAAGCTATTCTAACTAGTAGTGCCGATCATAACACTTCTATTAAAATGCTTAAAGAAGTTATTTTCCCGAGGTTTGGAGTCCCTAGATATTTAATGACTGATGGTGGTTCACATTTTATTCATGGTGCATTCCGTAAACTGCTTGCTAAATATGATGTCAACCATAGAATTGCATCTCCCTATCACCCTCAATCTAGTGGTCAAGTAGAATTGAGCAATAGAGAAATAAAATTAATTTTGCAAAAAACCGTCAATAGATCTAGAAAGAATTGGTCTAACAAACTTGACGATGCACTATGGGCTTATAGAAATCCTATGGGTATGTCTCCTTATAAAATGGTTTATGGAAAAGCATGTCATTTACCTCTTGAATTAGAACATAAAGCATATTGGGCAATTAAAGAACTCAATTATGATTTTAAACTTGCCGGTGAAAAGAGGTTATTTGATATTAGCTCATTAGATGAATGGAGAACCCAAGCTTATGAAAATGCCAAATTGTTTAAAGAAAAAGTTAAAAGATGGCATGATAGAAGAATTCAAAAACGGGAATTCAAGGTGGGTGAGCAAGTTCTATTGTACAATTCTCGTTTGAGATTCTTTGCAGGAAATCTTCTCTCTAAATGGGAAGGACCGTATATCATCGAAGAAGTTTATCGCTCCGGAGCCATCAAAATAAACAACTCTGAAGGCACTAATCCGAGAGTGGTGAATGGGCAAAGGATTAAGCACTATATTTCAGGTACTCCCATTAATGTTGAAACTAATATTATTGAAACAATTACACCGGAGGAATACATAAGATAGACCTTCCAGAACACTCCAGAACCCTGAAAAGGAAGAGGTACGTGATACGGTAAGTAAATTGACTCCAAAAATTCCATAAAAATACTTTCTGTCAGTTTTGGAATATTAGAAAAAATACAAAAATAAGAAACAGCCGAGGGGACCCACGAGGTGCACACGAGGCACCAGGGCGCGCCACCCCCCCAGGCGCGCCCTGGTGGCTCGTGGGCCCCTCGTGAGCCTTCCCGACTCCGTTTTCTTCTGGATTACTTGTTTTGCAAGATAAAAATTCTTTATATATACTCCCGGACGTTTTGACCACCGTATCACAGAAATCTCCTCTGTTCTTGTTTCGTGCTGTTTTTCTGACAGATCTAGATCGCTATGGCTCCACCAAGCTCTTCCAAGGACAAGTTCTACGAGAAGGTCATCAACCCCTACCTACCAGAGGTGATGAAACACCCTCAAGCCATTGAGATGCGTGAGGGGGTGCTTCACATCCGGGATGTTCAAGGACCCAAGAAGACCGGGAGCGTGGAGTCCAGGCTTGAAGCGGTGGAGCAGGAGATCTTCAAGTGCCAAGGGATGGTAGAACGTGGACTCAGCGCCAACCACTCCATGATCACAGAATTCACTCGTGATCACAAGGTGAATGGACAGTCGATGGGGGACATCATCTTCAAGCTCAATGAACGAATCGACTATCTCCAAGGCCAAATCTATGATCTTCAAAACCAAAATTATGAGTATGAGGCAAGATTCAAAGGTATGAGTTTAGCTGCAATTTCAGGACTCCGGAGACTCGTTCATCTTTTTATGATGGGGAACCTATGCCATGGAAGCCGGAGGACAAGCCCACCACTTCATCACCACCACCATCACCGAAGAAGGAAACTTGAGTACATGGGTATGGGCACTCCCCTTGGTTTGTGCCAAGCTTGGGGGAGGTGCCCCGGTATCGTATCACCATCACTTTTATTATCTTTACCTATTTTTAGTTCGATCCTTAGTGACTTCGTGATTTAGTTGAATAAAAGTTTAGTATGATCTATTTTCGAGTGCTAGTTTCGTGATCTATCTATCTATGTAATTGAGTTGAAAGTTATATAATAAAGAGTAGTTTGAGTTTTTGCTTCTTTACTTTTATGTTTTAATCCTAGCAATGAAAATAATGAAAAAGATCATATTCTAATCTTATGGAAAGTAATGATATTACATAAAGAAAAGTATAAGTGGTAAAATTTATTGAAAGTTAACAAACATAGCATTGGTCAATGATGCAATTCATGAAAAAATTAATAGGGAAGAGAAGATTCACATGCAAATATACTATCTTGGACATCTTTTATGATTGTGAGCCCCCATTAAGTATTTTATGTCAAATTGTTGACGTTGGACAAGGAAGACAACGTAATGAATTATGTTTACTTATATTCACATAGAAGTTATATTGTCATAGATCCTCCAACATGTGGTGCTTGCTCAATATCTTTGCTAGCCAAAAATCCGCACCAAGTAGAGATACTACTTGTGCATCAAAAACCCTTAAACCCAGTTTCATGTCATGAGAGTCCACTATATCTACCTATGGATTGAATAAGATCCTTCAAGTAAGTTGTCATCGGTGCAAAAAGCAATAAAAATTGCCTCTAAATGTGTATGAACTTTTATTGTAAGGGAAAATAAGCTTTGTACGAACTTGTGATGGTAAAGAAATAAAAGCGACGGATTGCATAATAAAGGTTGCTATCACAAGGGGCAATATAAAGTGACATTCCTTTGCATTAAGAGCTTGTGCATCCAACAACAAAAAGCGCATGACAACCTCTGCTTCCCTCTGCGAAGGGCCTATCCTTTACTTTTATGTATTTACTTTTTATGCAAGAGTCAATAGTGTTCCCCTCTATTCCTTTTTATTTTTCTCTTTTGCAAGCATCATGAGGTGGGGAAAGATCTAGGCATATATATCCAGTTGGATATGAGTGATCATGAGTTATTATTGTTGACATCACCTTTGAGGTGAATAAGTTGGGAGGCGAAATTATAAGCCCCTATCTTTCTATGTGTCTGGCTGAAACTTTTTGCTCCATATATATGTTGTGAGTGTTAGCAATCATAGAAGACTATATGATGGTTGAGTATGTGGACTTGCTAAAAAGCTCCTACATGAGACCCTTCCTGAAAATATGATGAATTGCAATTGCATTGTTGACTGAGAACATAGTTTGTTAGTTTTCAAGAAAGTTTATGCCTTATACTCCATTGTTGTGATGAATTGTTACTTGCTCATGAGAAGTTTTATGATAATAAATATTGTTGTTATAATAATGATCATGATGCTACTATGTCCGTATTTTGTTTTTATCGACACCTCTCTCTCTAAACATGTGGACATGATTATCGATATCGGCTTTCGCTTGAGGACAAGCGAGGTCTAAGCTTGGGGGAGTTGATACGTCCATTTTGCATCATATTTTACTACTGTTATTTATAGTGTTTTAATCAATATAACACTTTCTGGATCAATTCTAATGCCTTTTCTCTCTTAATATGCAAGATTTACACAAGGAGGGAGACTGCTGGCAGCTGGAATTCTAGACCTGAAAAAGCTATGTCAGAGATACCTATTCTGCACATCTCCAAATGAGCTGAAATTTCACGGAGATTTAATTTGGAATAAATAAAAAATACTGGAAGCAAGAAGTACCAGAGGGGGCCACCTAGGTGCCCACGAGGCACCAGGGCGTGCCACCCCCCCACGCGCGCCCTAATGGCTCGTGGGGCCCCTGGCCAGCCTCCGGTGCCCATTTTCTGGTATATAAGCCCATTTGCCCTTAAAAAAATAAGGAGAATACTTTTGGGATGGTGCGCCGCCGTCTCGAGGCGGAACTTGGGCAGGAGCACTTTTGCTCTCCGGTGGAGCGATTCTGCCGGGGATACTTCCCTCCGGGAGGGGGAAATCGGAGCCATCATCATCACCAACGATCCTCTCATAGTGGGAGGACCAATCTTCATCAACATCTTCAACAGAACCATCTCATCTCAAACCCTAGTTCATCTCTTGTATTCAATCTTTGTCTCAAAACCTCAGATTGGTACATGTGGGTTGCTTGTAGTGTTGATTACATCTTGTAGTTGATGCTAGTTGGTTTATTTGGTGAAAGATTATATGTTCAGATCTAATATGCTATTCAATACCCCTCTGATCTTGGACATGAAGATGATTTGTGAGTAGTTACTTTTGTTCTTGAGGACATGGGAGAAGTCTTGTCATAAGTAATCATGTGAATTTGGTATTCGTTCGATATTTTGATGATATGTATGTTGTTGATTCTCTTAGTGGTGTCATGTGAACATCGACTATATGACACTTCACCATCTTTGGGCCTAAGGGAATGCATTGTGGAGTAGTAATTAGATGATGGGTTGCTAGAGTGACAGAAGCTTAAACCCTAGTTTATGCGCTATTCCGTAAGGGGTTGATTTGGATCCATATGTTTAATGCTATGGTTAGAGTTATCTTAATTCTTTTTTCATAGTTGCGGATGCTTGCGAGAGGGGGTAATCATAAGTGGGAGGCTTGTTCAAGTAAGAACAGCACCCAAGCACCGGTCCACCCACATATCAAATTATCAAAGTAGCGAACGCGAATCAAACCAACATGATGAAAGTGACTAGATGAAATTCCCATGTGTCCTCGAGAACGCTTTGCTTATTATAAAAGATCGTTCCGGCTTGTCCTTTGCTACAAAAAGGATTGGGCCACCTTGCTGCACTCTTTGTTACCATTGCTTTGTCACTTGTTACAAATTATCTTGCTATCAAACTACTCGTTACCGATAATTTCAGTGCTTGCAGAAAACACCTTGCGGAAAACCGCTTGTCATTTCCTTCTGCTCCTCGTTGGGTTCGACACTCTTACTTATCGAAAGGACTATGATTGATCCCCTACACTTGTGGGTCATCAAGCAGGTCCGTAGATGATGCCAAGGTGAACAACCATTGTAGCGGCTCCATAGTGAGGATGAAGAGCATGGGCGAGAGTGGGGTGCCCTGTCTGAGTCCACTGCATCTGAAAATGGCCTCGCCAGGCACTCCATTCACCAGAACTTTCGTCGTAGATGTACTCAGTAGCCCGGCGACCCAAGAGGTCCACCTTTCCCTGAAGTCCAATTGCCACATCACTTCCAGAAGGAATGGCCATTGTACCGTGTCGAAGGCCTTTGTTATGTCGAGTTTCAACATGACCGTGGGGTCTTTGAGAGTGTGGAGCCTTCTTGCCGTGTATTGCACTAGCATGAAATTGTCATGTAAGGATCTCCCTTTGATGAACGCACTTTGGTGTACCCCTACTAGCTTGGGCAGCTCGTCAAGAAGTCTTGATGCGAGGGCTTTGTTGAAGATCTTTATTGCCCCATGTACTAGACTCACTGGTCTAAAGTCCCGGATATCCATCGCCCCATCCACCTTAGGAAGCAGGGAGATGAGGGCTTTGTTGATTGCTGGTAGGCTGCGCATGTCCCCGTGGTAGAAAAGGTCTAGAGCTCGCATGAAATCGTGCTTGATGATGCCCCAGCATGAAGCATAAAACCGTCTGGTAAAGCCATCTGGCCCCGGAGCTTTGTCCAACGGCATGGCCTTTATTATCTTTTCCACTTCTCCCTCCATGAATGGCAGCTCGAGATGAGATAGGTCTAGGGATGGCAGGTTGAGGATGCTTAAATCAATTCCATGCTCCCTCATCGGTGTCGTGCCCAAAAGTCTACCATAGTACTGATCCACCATGCGGGCGGTATTTTCATGCCCAGTGTATGTCTCTCTGTCCTTGGTGAGCGCCGTGATGATGTTCCGCCTTTGCCGATGTCAGGCATGGCGGTGGAAAAACTCGGTGTTGGCATCTCCTTCCCGAAGGAACAGAAGTCGAGACCTTTGTCGTGCGATCATTCGCTGTAAAGAGCACAAACCTAGAAGCTTGTGCTTAAGCAGCCTCCTCAAGTCCGTTTCTGCACGTGTAAGTCTCCTATGGTCTGCGGCCGCCTCCAGCCTGTATATTATTTCCATAGCGATCCCGATTTGGAGGCTGATATTTCCAATCCACTTGTCACTCCAGCCTTGCAGGTATTTCGCTGTTGCCCTCAACTTGTTATCCAGCACTATAGGGGTTCCCCACCGATGGAACCGAGTGCCACACTGCAGTCACGGTCTCCAGAAAACCGGCTGCCTTCGGCCAGAAGGCCTTGAATCTGAACCTACGTCCCACTTTCCAGTCCGCGTTTAGGTCGAGGAGCAAAGGGCAATGGTCCGAGATGGCCGAGCCCATGGCACCCAAGAAACTAGAGGGGTGCATGTCGTCCCAATCATTTGCAGTAAGCACATGATCAATCTTCTCCAAGGTGGCTTGCTCGCGCTCATTTGACCACGTGTAGCGTCTGCCGTTGAGATACATCTCTTTGAGCTCTAGGCGATTTAATGTTGTGCGGAAGCGTGCCAGCATCCTCCTATTCACCGCCGTGTTGTTCTTGTCCTCGGGGTTGAGAAGGAGGTTAAAATCCCCTACGACAACCCATGGTCCAGCGTGTAGGTCTCTGATTTCGCAAAGTTCTTCCATGAATGCAATTTTGTCCACGTCAAGTTGTGGCCCGTAGACGCCCGTGATCCACCATTGGGATCCACCCATTGTTTTGACTAGTGCCGTTATTGTGTTATCCGTACGATGGGGGTTGGAAACGGTTACCACCGTGGCATCCCAAGCTAGGATGATTCCACCTCTAGTCCCAATTGCCGGGAGGTAAAAGAAGTTTTCGAATCTATTACTCATGCAATGACGAACGAGTTCCATTATTACATTCTCCAACTTGGACTCTTGAAAACACACTAGACTAGGATTAGCTGCCGCCACCACTTGGGAGATAGTGGTTCTCCTCGCGGGCATGTTAAGCCCCCTAACATTCCACACTAGCACCTTGAGAGGTTGTGCTTCCATCGTGAAGACCCACTGGATCCACGGAAGAAGAGGCCTACGCCTCATCCTCTCCACCGACAACGCTGACCGGCAACTCCTGCAACGGAAGGATGGATGGCTCCCATCCGAACAGGGCTAGTATCGCCGTGATGTGCGTGTCTGTCAACGGTCGGGAGAACAGCTCCACGTATGCTTGGAGCGCCTCGTCGCTGATGAACGCCCCTTCATTTGCCAAGCATAGCTTGCGCATGATGGCCTGCTGTTGCTTGGAATTGGCCGAGCCCCTGCCCAGCCCTCGGGCAATTCGCATGCTCCGTTTTTGGTGTCACATCCAGGTTCCTTTTCTTCCTTGGCCTTCGTGGTTTGGTGGTAGGTGGCTGTCGCCCGGTTGGCGTGGAGAGAATTTGGGATACCTCCCTTCTGATCTGGGTGCAGAAGTCCTGTAGGCGCTGAGCCTCCTGCGGGCTCACACCCCTAGCAGCAATGGGGGAGGCCACATCCGCAGTCTGCTCTGCCCGGGAGGGGGCCGAAGGCGTATCCGCAGCGGGTGACAGGCTCACCATAATCGTATCATCACCTGGCCCGGCCATCTGGCCTTGGTTGTTGGCGCGCCCCACGGGGTCATCGAAGACCAGATCAACCGAGTAGTCGCTCGCCGGGTCGTGGACGTGGTCCGGTATCCATGCATGGGCAGGGGGTAGTTCGCGAATTGTTGGGTGCCAGCTGCCGTGATGCAGTGGGTGGCAAAATTTCGTGTTTTGACCCTTTTAGGAAAGATTTTCAGGATCTGACCCTCGTTCGATTTTGTTTTGAAATCTGACCCTTTTTCTTACCGTCAGGGGTCCTGGCGGTAGGGTTACACATCCTACCGCTAGGGACCCTGGCGGTAAGTCACTAATCCACGTCAGCAGCCCCAGACGGCCACCGTCCCCCTCCGTTCCACCCTACCGCCACTGTCCCTGGCGGTAGGATGTGTAACCCTACCGCCGTGGACCCTGGCGGTAGGGTGCGAGCAGTTATACGGCCGACGCCCCCGCCCCAGCCCCATCTCCCCCATCCCCTCTCCTCCCAGCCGCCAAGAACAGAGTTCTTGCTCTCTCTCGCCCCTCTCTACTCCTCCCCTTGGATCTTTTTTGTTTCTTCACCGTTTTTGCGGATCGAGATGGCTCCGAAGAAAGAAAAGTAAGCTCCTCCGATCCCTCCAATTACTTTTAGTCAAATAGCTTCCGATTCGACGCATTATTTGCTTCAAATCACCCCTATTTTTGAACTAAGATTGAATTTTTTTACCTAGGATTGTTTTAGGTTGATTTTAGATGTTCTCTAATCACTAGTGCTGTTGAATATGAACACTACTCACTAGTTCGAATGGTAGTGTGAAGATGAACCCTAGTTCATAATTTTTTTTGTTTAAAAAAATGATGATATGATGCATGTTGGAGGAATTTGTTTTGATATATGATGCATGTTGATATGATATGATGCAAGATGTATAGTGGATGTTGTTGGAGAAAAAATGGTGAACCCTCAAGATGAACCCTAGTTCATAATTTTTTTTTGTTAAAAAAAATGATGATATGATGCATGTTGGAGGAATTTGTATTGATATATGATGCATGTGGATGTTATATATGAATGTTGTATGAATAAATATATGAATGTTGTATGAATGAATCAACCATGTTTCATTTTTTTTATTTATGCTTATGCTTATAATGCTTATGTTTATGAAATTTTATTTAGGCGGGCAGTTTGGGATCTACCAGCATACACCACCGGGCATGCCGAACGATACCGGCGGCCATGAACTCCACTTATGTTTATGATGCATGTGGCTGTGCAGTTTGGGATCTGCCAGCATACACCACCGGGCATGCCGAACGATACCGGCGGCCACGAACTCCACTTGTGAGTGCATTGTTCTCCGTTACCATGATTTCGTTGCGTTTGACATTCTTATGATGTTTTGTGTTGTTTATGCCTTGTAGGAAGAGCCGGCAGAAAAATCAGTCGATCACAGACTGGGGAGAGGAGCATAAAACTTTTGTGACGGAGTGGAACCGGCGCAGGTGGCATAAAGATGGGAAGAGGCGAGTGACTGACTGGGATGATTACGCCCAACACATGAGGTGGTACGATGATGGTCAGAAGCACCGTCTTCGTCTCAGGCCTCGGTGGACGACAGAAGATATCGCGGAGCTGGAGATGGATGCCCCCGAGGAAGAGGCCTACCAGGCCAGCATCAGAGACATGAGTGGATTTAGGGAGTTTGCACCCCTGATTAACAGAGTGGTAAGTTGTGTTCTTCTGTCTTGAACCGGCGGTTGTATGTAATTTATTTTATTCGTCATTGTGACTCACTTATGCCTTTACAGTCCGGCGAGCTGAACAGATGCATCTTTGATGCCTCGGATGCACTAGGTGGTGCCCCCGGGACCGGAGATTCTGAGAACATCATGAGGGAGACGATGAAGGTAACATTTCAGCCGCCTAGAAATACCCTATGTTCTTGTTCATTTGCAATCATAAATCTGATCCGTATTATGTCCTTGTTTCATTGTGAGTGCAGAAGTTCGTGAAGCGTTGTCGCAAGCTGGTAGGCCTGCTTGGGTGCGCTGGCTCGGTTGAAGCTCATGATCCTGCAAGCACATAGGGTAACATCGCTTCATCGAGCCATGCTGCCTCGTCGGCTAGGTTGGTTGAGGAGGAGGAGGAGGAGGAGGAGGCCCATGAAGAAGAAGAGGAGGAGGAGAGCAATGGGGAGGAGGAGTACGATGAAGAATATGGACCTCCACCAAGTCAACCATCTCAGCTTCCGAAGAGGAATAAGCCAAAGAAGGATTGGAAGAGTCCATCCCCATTCTAGAAACCGATTCCTCGAGGAGGGCGCAAGAAGAAGCCTGAAGAGACTCGTTCCAAGAACAACGAGGACCGTACCTCCAAGAGGGGAAGAAGCACGTAATTGTGGTCTTGGTTTGTTAGCCTACTTGTTTTAGTTGGCTTTGTGAAACTACTTGTGTTAGTTGGGGTTGTCAAACTATGTGGAACCGTTTGCTATTTGCTATTTGTGAAACTATGTGGAACCGTTTGCTACAATTTGCTATGTGTGACATGTCTATTAGTTGAACTTTTATTAATATCTCGAGTGTGATACATGTTATATTGTGTGAGATCTGCATATTATATTGTATTCTTTGTTGTGATAAAATTTTAGAAAAGAAACAAGCATTAAAACTTGCAAAAAATGCAATATGGGCACCTTACCGCCAAGCCCCCTGGCGGTAGGGTCTCATAACCTACCGCCAGGTTTTTGCGTTTTTCGGTTACAGCAAGTTTGCAGGCAAAACCACAGAACCCTACCGCCAAGCACCCTGGCGGTAGGGTCTCATAACCTACCTCCAGGGTTTTGTGTTTTTTGGTTACAGCACGTTCGCAGGCAAAAAACCCAGGACCCTACCGCCGCGACCTCTGGCGGTAGGGTCCCATAACCTACCGCCGAGGCCTTTGGCGGTAGGGTGTTGTGCTTGCCGTTAGTTGACGGCTGTGGCCGTCTTTGCTACCGCCAGAGTCCCTGGCGGTAGGATGTCTGACCCTACCGCCTATCCCCTGGCGGTAGCAAAAGGGTCAGATCTAAAAAAAAAATCAACTAGGGTCAGATCCTGAAAATCTTTGTTAAAGGGTCAAAAGATGAAATTTTGCGGCAGTGGGTTGCATGTCAGGGTGTGCAAAACCGAACCGAAACCGAAAACCAAACCGAAAATTAAAAAAACCAAACCGAAAATTCAGTTTTTTCAGTTTTCGGTTTAGGTTTCAGTTCTGAAAAATGGAAACCGTTTGCCTTTTGGTTTTTTCGGTTAGAAACCGAAAAACCGTTTGGTTAACCAAATTAACCGAAACTTAAAGAAACGTGTAATAATTCTCTCACGGGCCATGGAACGGAGCCTTTGAAAAAAAACGTTTGTGCTCAGTAGAAGAACCCTGGCCCTTGCGCCCGCTTTTATAGCCATTCTGTGCACACAATATTTGTCAATTGGCGAGGTGGTACTAAAGTATGTAGCTTCTGCCTTGCAGAACGAGACTACACGATTGATAAATGGGCCACAATCGTACTACTAAACCTGAAACCAGCACATGGGCCTCCAACAAGTACCACGAGTCTAGGATACATGGGTTTTAAAATTCACAATCTATACACCAAACACCACCGGCCGGTTTGTCTAAAAAAATGCAGCAGGCTGGTGGCTTGGTTGTTTGTACCGGTAGGTTGTTTATATAATTTAATAAGCATGGAGTCCTTCCTCTCCTGGCTTCATCTGATTTTTTAATTAAGTTTTGGAGGCAGCACTAGTATTCCATCATTTTTTCATTGAGATAAAATTATGTGTTACTTAAAAATTCGCGTCAATTTTGGTTATTTTGGTTATTACCGAAACCGAACCGAGCCTAAATGGTTATTACCGAAACCGAACCGTATTATGTATAAAACCGTATAAACCGAAGTATAAATACCGTATGAAACCGAAAACCGTATAAACCGAACCGAATCAAATCGAAAAAACCAAATGCACACCCTGAGTTGCATGGGGGCTGTCCCATCTCCCCTCGACAGTTCCACTGAGGCCACCAGGAAAGCTGCCCGCGTCTCCGAACTCGCCAGGGAATCCCGAGGCTGATCCTGCGCTGGGCTGTTGCTCTCTCCCACTAGTGGCCGAGGCGGTCCTCGGACCGAGGGCGGCGATCCCCATCCGCCCACAAGATTTGTCTCCAAGCGGTCAGAAAGCCGAACCGGGGCGCGGTCTTCCAAGGGATGAGTACCGGGACCCAGCCCCACTCCACTTTCCTGGTCATCCACCAGTCGGTCCAGACTAAGACCGTCCACGTGCTGCTCCACCATCGGCTCGTCCACGCTATCCCCAACGGCTGGAACCTCCTTTTGCAGGCGCGGGCCCCCTGCGACGACGGCTTGACAGCCAGGGACAGCGCATGCTGCCGCCTGCCTCGCCGGCGGCGCCGACGCCGACGATGATGCCATGGGAGAGCCCGGCGAGCTGGACTCCTGCCTCGCAGAACGCCGGCCACAAGGACGGCCACGGGGATGCCCACCGCGTCCATCTCCGCCGCCCGCCCGATCTGCGCCTGAGGACGGCGAAGGGGAGCGCGGAGGCCTTGGAGAGAACGGCGGCTCGTCTGGATCGGCCACCTCATCGAGAACCGGCGGCGCCAGCAATGAGATGAAGATGTTATACCACATCGCCTTCACACGGGCCGGCACAGTACCGCCGGCGCGCCGCCCAATTCCACGTCGCCCCTGCAGGGGCTCCTCCACGAAGAGACGACGGCGGGCCGGGATTCGCTCCGGATCATCGGTGCGGAGCCAGACCACGAACCCTGACATGTCATGGTGCCTCACCGTCCGCTCAGCCACCCCGACCACGAGCCCAAGGCCCCTGAGAATGGTCACCGCCGTGCGCTTGGTCCATGCGTGTGCGGGGACGCCGACGAGCCTGAGCGGTACCAAGAAGGGGAGCGCCGTGCCTGTCGCCTGCGCTTGACGCAGACATGGCCGGAGGGAGAGCGAGAAGGGGAAGCCCGGCGGCGAGGCACGACCTTGCCCAACCATCCTGTCCCACACACGCTGATCCCTGCAGAGCACCAGAAAATCCTCCGGGTGGAAAGGCCTGATGGACATGTCCTCTGGCCCGAGATCGAAATCCACATGGAGAGCATCCACCGCGGCGGCAAGATCCGTCGTTGGCCTGTTGCCGATGACAGTGACAAGGACTGCCAGCGCCAGGTCGGCCTCCATCTGCCATAGGTCTTCGCCAGCTTCGAGGAAGCAACACTCCACTGGAGCTTCCACCGCGCGAGGAGCCACCATCGGGCACGCCGCCGCCGCCGCCAGCGGCACCGCAAAAGGCACAGAGAAGCCCGGGCCCGCAACGCTTGCTTCCGAGGAGGCCTGCGCTACCTCACTCCAAGTCATGTCCAGCCAGAGCGCCCCTGGCGGAGGAGGGCCTGGCGGCGGAGGGGGGAGGACTAAGGGCGGCGCCGGAGCGTGGGGCTGCTGGGGGGGAAGGGGAAGGGGCGGCGGTGTCGGGGAAGCCCATACGCGGGGGGGGGGGCGTGGCCGGCCGGGGAGGATTTGCCAGCGGGGAGGGGCTGCGGGGGCGCGTGCACCCCCGAGCGATGTGGCCGTCGCCGCCGCAGCGCACACAACGCGTCTCGTTCATGCACATGGCGGAGATGTGGCCAACATTCCCGCAGATGTAGCAGCACCCGAAAAGCGTCGCCGGCAGGCGTGAGTTGGGAGGGGGCGCGCCGTGGGAAGGGTCTGGCGCTTCGCCGGACGCGACGAAGGGGAATGGCGGGGCGGGTCGCGGGCGCGGCGACCCCTCTTGGTCTGCCAAGCCGAGCCGCCACGGGCCGGCGGGATGCTGGGGCCTACCGCGCCGCCCTGGACAATCGGGCCGAAGGCCGTCCCAAGGACCTCGGGGACGACGACGATGGAGCGGAGAGGTGGCCTGGGAGGCGGCGGCGGGGAGCCTGAAGAGGAGGAGGACGCCGAGAGCGAGACCCTAGAGGCCATGGCTAGCGAGCCGGGAGTGGACGCCGGCACCGGAGTGGTGCACGGCGGGGAGGTGGCCGCCGGTGCCGGGCGGCAGTCGGCGCGAGGGAGCGGAGGGAGGCAGTCGGCCGGAGCGAGAGAGGCTGGAGCGAGTCGGCCGGATCGGCCCATTCGCGAGCGCCTTCAGCGAGAGCTGACTCTGTCTCGCTTGAAGAGAACCCCACCCGATTCCGCCGGCGAGAATCTGTCGGGGAATCGCTGATCCAGAATGGCCGCCAACTTCTGGGCGTCGTCGCACAGGTAAGCCGCCGGCACCCGCCCGACCACAAAGTCATTTTTACCGGAACGGTACCTACCGGCGAAGCACGATCCAATGGGGTTCCGCCACATGGTGAGTGTACCCGAATACAGCAGCACGTATTTGATTCTTTCCTGAATTTAAGTGTTGGTATTTCTGTCTTGTGGGTTCCATCATTGACAGATAAAGGTAGCATGCATGGTCCTATCCTTCTATTTTCTCTGACTCGGGTACAGGTTCTGACACATTCACTCTCTCCTCTCTCACCAATAAAGACATCATTTTATTCATCCCAATGACAATTTTAATCATACATATCTTTTAGATTATAGTTTTGTTTCTGAAATAATTTATATATTTGAACTCCTCGCGCCAAGACCTTTATAACAAGATCAATCTTGGATATATTTCAAACAAGTTTAATTTTTAACGTTTCAATTAACATATTTCACTCAATATATTTTGTGTGGAACTGCTTATTTCAGTGTTCAAAACTGATATTTGTGATGAGTGATATACGTTTGAATTTTGTCAGAAATACGCAGTGAAATTAGTTTTAAAATCTATATTTTGTAATGAGTGAAATCGGTTTTTGAAACGAGTGAAATATAGGAGTATTTCAATTGAGTGAGCATACTGTATTTACTCAAATGAAAATGAGTGTAATGTGTTTTCTGAAACTAGTGAAATCAATATATTTTGTAATGATTGAAATCAGTTTTTTGAAACAAGTGAAATATACTATTTCAATTGAGTGAGTGTAATGTGTTTTCTGGAATGAGTGAAATAAGTTATTTAAAGAAAGTGAAATATAACCAATATTTTGTATGAAACTGCTTTTTTCAGTGTTTGAAATTGATATTTTTGATGAGTGAAATACATTTCAAGATATTTCGTAAATTCCCAGTGAAATTAGTTTTGCAAACGAGTGTAATGTGTTTTCTGAAACGAGTGAAATCTATTTTTGAAATGAGTGAAATTGTTTTTTTAACTGATAGTTTTTCTAAAATGAGTGAAATCAGTTTCCTCAAGTAAATGAAATATTTTTCGAATTGAGTGAAACCAATATTTGAAATGAGTGAATTTTTTTTCATACACATGACACATATTTCGGTGTGAAATACGTTAAATATAGTGAAATGTGATTTCTAAAATGAGTGAAATCTATCTTTTGTAATTGGGCGTAATGTGTTTTTTGAATCTAGTGAAATGTGAAACTGATTGAAAGGTTTTCTGAAACTAGTGAAATGTGAAACTGACTGAAATGCGGTTTCTGGAATGGGTGAAACGGTTAAATTCAAACTAGACAAAGTGTATCCAAGATTGGTCTTGTTTTGAAGGTCTTGTCACCCCGAATTCAAAAATATAAAAAGTTTCAAAACTAGATATTTAGTTCAAAAGTTATCAACCTTTTAAAATGTCACATGAAAAACAAAGTGCATGTATTTGATGTCTGCATGCAACCGTGGTGCACCTGTTTGCCTTCATCCTGACACCTGACAAAAGGTATTGCTGTGGACCCCGTCCAGTGTTGTATATCTGTTTGTAGAAGATTTGTATTGCTAAAAGACAGAAATAAAAGTTTGGTGGGGTTTTCAACCACATCAATCTCAAAGCAACGTTTAACGATGGATTCCTAACCGGTAGGTACCGGAACCGGTAAATTTACTTATTCGCCAACCCGACCTCGATCAGATTTAGTATCGCCGTTTCGTGAACTCTGAGCTACTAATCGGTGCGAGTTTGCACGATGATGTCGTGCGAGTAACAAGCAGCAGCTTGACCCGGAGGAGGTGGACGTGGTGCCGGCGGCGGACCGGGAGCGGGGCATTACACCGGTGGAGTTCCGCCTTGTCAAGATCCACATGTCCTTCCGTGAGCTCCTCATGCGCCTTCCCCGTCATTTTTTTATCTGCTCTCTCTAGTACCGGCTGCGCAGATTAGCTCAGATGCGCCCTTACGCCAACTCCAACGCACGACCCCAAATCGTCCGGCCGCGTCCGTTTAGGGTAAACGGACAGAAAACCCGGCCCAACGCGCGGGAGCAAACGGACATTGTCCTTTTTCTGTCCGCTTTCGCCCCATCCCCGGCCCAAATTTGGGCCGTGTTTGCACCGAAGCGGACAGCGCGCGGACGCGCGGGACGCGTGCCCTTGTCCTCCCCTGGCCCGCCCGTCAGGGACACATATGCCCCATTTTCCCTCCTCCCCCAAAAACCCTCCCGCGCTCCCCCTCCCCTTCCTCCACCATGGCCCCGAAGAAACCCGGCGACCCGGCCGCCGCCGCGCGGCCTACGGTGAAGAAGAAGGGCCAGAAGAAGCTGCGGTCGGAGCTCACGCCGGAGGAGTTGGCGCACCTCGATCGTGAATCGGCCAAGCGGAGGGCACGGCAGGTCGTAGTGGCGGAGAAGAAGGCTGCAGTCGACTACGCCACCGAGGTCACGACCATGGAGAAGGCCATTCAGGACAAGGCCGACGTCGACAAGAACGAGGAGATCGTCGCTGATGGGGATATGTACCTAGGGTAGGGTCATAGGCCTGACCTACATGCCCTACCTAAAGACACTACCCCAGAAAGCTTAAGAGCTACAAGGAAGTCTCCGACTGAAATCACCAAGACATACAAGTCACTCGACAACATACACTCGGAGGTACCTTTCACTCGACGCTTACCTTTCACTCGGAAGGACCAGAAGACAGTCGACCACAGAAGCCCAGAAGTCACTCCAGGGAGGCTAACGGACAGGCATTCATCAAGACCATTAATAGCATTTATGTTGTATGTTACCAGTAACGTACGTCTTTATAACCACGATCTGACCCTTAAACGCCGGTCACTGATGAGGGGCAGCGCACTCTATATAAGCCACCCCTCCCCTCTGGCATAAGGGTTGGCGCGCACCCCCTGTGGCGATACTCCAATTACACTCGACAAAGAGCTCCCGAGCACCTGAGACGTAGGGCTATTACCTCCACGAGAGGGGCCTGAACTCATACATCTGTGTGTACACCCTCGCCGTAGCTAGGACTCTGCCCTCTCCTTACGTACCCCTACCTTCTACTGTCAGACTCGTTCCCACGACAGTTGGCGCCCACCGTGGGGCAGGCGTCTAAGCGACTTCCGGCGAGGTTGCATTTGTTTTTCTTCGTCATGTCATCCGGCGGTGATTTGTTCCTAGGCCGCGAGATCCGTCTCGGAGCGCTCACCTTCATCGCCGACGATCCGGCCTGGCTCCGGGAGGCGCCTCTGGACGTTGAGGCGCTCCCGAGTCGCGGGGCGACGCACTTTTGCGCAAGCTCCTGCGGTGTTCTTCTCCTTCAGCCGTCGACTCCGTATGTGTCGGTCCTCCATGCTGTTCATCGCCGCAAGCGATCCGGTCGTTCGCGGCTACAGCGTTGGGTGCGACATGCGGCGGCTCGTCAAGCTTCGTCCCCGCAGATTGCGGCCATCGAGCCCGTCGAGTCGCTTTTCGGCGTGTTCGACTCGGCGTCAGATCGGTCTGGCGTTCCCTCCGAGTGCGAGAGCTGCGATCCTGCGGCTGAAGTTTTTATGGCTGGCTCTCATCAGAGTCCGCCGCCTGGTTTCAGCCCCGCCAGACGCGAGATTGGTGGAACGTCGAATGAACAGCAGCACCGGGATGAGGATGTTCTCCGTACTCCCATCGTCGGCACGACTGCTGAGGCCCAGGCCATGGAGGCGACTCGCCTTCGACTCAAAGAGATGCAGAAGGCACTCGACGAGCGTGTTCGACAGCGTCCGCCGCGTCCCAATCGACATCAGCGACAGTTGTTTCCGAGTGGATCGCGGAATAACGTCGAGGTATTCCGTACTCCAGTGTTGAATGTTGCAGCTGCTGCTAGGATTGCAGATTCTATACAACCATCACGGTCAGAAGCTGGTAGAGGTTTGCAACAGATCAAAACGCTGCTCGAAGCAGCGCAGCAGCAGAATGCGACTGTTTCTCAGTCGCAGAACAGATTACATAGCAATTCACCCAGGGCGGAAACAGTTCAATCGGCTCACAGTCCTGGGTCGCCCCTGCGCCACAGAGGCGGAGACTTTCGGGAAGATCGGTACAGAGATCAGGGGCGAGATCAGTTTGCTCCCCGTTATCACCGCGATGACCGCCGTCGAGTGCTTTCTCCTCCGCGGAGTGGTTCCTATGTGCCCCGGCACAATGATGATAGGCGCTCGTTCGGTGATGAGCGGAATCCTAGATTTGACGCAAGGGATGTCCTCGCTCAAAGACGGGTCGACAGAGGCAGAGCCCACAGAGATGGTTATAACAGAGACTATCCGAGTGGAAGTGGAGCTGTTGTGTCTGGTCCCGAGTGTTTTAGCAGAGCCATTCGCTCTGCAGAGATTCCCCCCAACTTCAGGTTGGCGGCTGGAATTGGCAAGTTTTCTGGCGAGACGAAGCCCGAGACATGGTTAGATGATTACCGAGTGGCCGTGCAGATTGGTGGAGGAAACGACAACATAGCCATGAAGCATTTGTCCCTGATGTTAGATGGTTCGGCCAGAGCTTGGTTGAATCGTTTGGCTCCCTCTAGCATCTATTGCTGGGAGGACTTGGCCCGAGTGTTTATCAGAACCTTTGAGGGCACCTGTAAATGTCCGACTGGTTTGATTGATTTGCAGCACTGTGTTCAGAAACCCAATGAGACCTTGCGAGACTACATTCAGCGCTGGTCCACCCTGCATCACACGGTGGAGAATGTTTCCGAACACCAGGCTGTTTGTGCTTTCAAGGCTGGTGTTAGATACAGAGAGCTCTATCTGAAATTTGGTCGCACTGGTGATATTTCTCTGAGCAAGATGATGGAGATTGCTACTCGGTACGCCAATGGGGAAGAAGAGGACCGCCTCCGAAGCGGTAAAGGAAAAGCAGTCGACAATGATGCAGGCGGAAATTCCAATCGGAAGCAGAAGCGCAAGGCTGATCCCCCCGCTCCGGCAGAAGCGGCCGCTCTGGCGGCTCAGGCAAAAAATAAAGGAAAGTCCAAAGCTAAGTTCACCCCCAAGAAGTCAAAGAATCAGTCGGGTACAGATGTTATGGATTTACCGTGTGCAATCCACACGAGGAAAGATGAAGAGGGCAATTTAATATTGCCAAAGCATACCACCCGACAGTGCCGTTTGCTGATCGAACAGTTCAAAGAGAGCCAGTCGAGTGAAAAAGACCCTGAAAAGGGAGATGAAGAAGATAAAGAAGAGTTTCCTGAGATCAATGCCACTCTGTTGATTTTTGCTGATGTTGAGAGCAAGAGTCGACTGAAAGTTATCAACAGGGAGGTTAACATGGCGGTTCCCTCTACCCCTACATATCTCAAGTGGTCTCAGACTGCTATCATGTTTGATCAGTCAGATCACCCTGTGCATATTGCTACCCCCGGGCGGCAAGCACTGGTGGTGGACCCAGTTGTGGGGGGCACTCGACTCCGCAAGGTTTTGATGGACGGTGGAAGCGGTCTGAACATCCTATATGCAGATACCCTCAAGGGGATGGGCATTCCGATGTCCCGACTCAGTGAAAGCAACATGCAGTTCCATGGCGTCATCCCTGGGAAAAAGGCCCGTTCACTCGGTCAAATAGCGTTGGATGTTGTGTTTGGTGACAATAAGCATTTTCGCAAGGAAAGATTGACATTTGAAGTGGTGGACTTCCAGAGTGCATACCACGCCATCCTTGGTCGTCCGGCTTATGCCCGTTTCATGGCCCGTCCATGTTACGTGTATCTCAAGCTGAAGATGCCCGGACCCAAGGGTGTGATCACAGTCATTGGCAATCGACAGAGGGCTGAGGAGTGCCTTCAGCAGGGCTCCAAGATCGCCGATCATCAGATGGCCATGGTCGAATTGGAAGAATACAAGGAAAACGCTGATCCTTCCGACCTGTTGCGCGCTAAGAAGCCCGCTTCTGAGTCAGCTTTTCAGTCGGCAGGAGAAGTGAAGAAAGTGAACATTCACCCGACAGATCCAACTGCTGCCCCGACCAACATCTCGACGACACTCGACAGCAAATAGGAAACCGAGCTCATCCAGTTCCTCCGTGAGAACTGGGACATCTTCGCATGGAAGCCTGCTGACATGCCGGGTGTACCCAGGGAACTGGCTGAGCACCGACTGAGAGTCGATCCGAAGGCCAGGCCTGTGAAAGAGCACTTGCGTCGGTCGGCAGCAGAGAAGCGGAAGGCAATCGGTGAGGAGGTGGCTCGTCTCTTGGCGGCTAAGTTCATACGTGAGATTTACCACTCCGAGTGGTTATCGAACGTCGTTATGGTCCCTAAGAAGGACAAATCATTCCGCATGTGTATTGATTTCAAACATATCAATCGGGTCTGCCCGAAAGATCATTTTCCACTCCCCCGCATTGATCAGATTGTAGACTCAACTGCGGGGTGTGAGCGTCTATCTTTCCTGGATGCTTACTCTGGCTACCATCAGATCCGTCTGTTTGGTCCGGATGAAATAAAGACAGCCTTCGTCACCCCTTTCGGGTGTTTCTGTTATATCGCCATGCCTTTTGGTTTGAAGAACGCCGGCGCTACTTTCATGCACATGATTCAGAAATGTTTACTCGATCAGATTCCTCGGAATGTTGAAGCCTACATGGATGACATTGTCGTCAAGTCTCGCAAAGGTTCCGACCTTTTGTCTGACTTGGCTGAAACATTCGCCAATCTGAGGAGATATGATATCAAGCTAAATCCGACTAAGTGCACTTTCGGTGTTCCTGGTGGCAAATTACTCGGTTTTCTCGTTTCTGAAAAGGGAATCGACGTTAATCCTGAAAAGATCGGTGCCATCACCCGAATGAAAAGCCCTGAGCGTGTGCACGATGTCCAGAAGCTCACAGGTTGCTTGGCAGCATTGAGTCGATTCATTTCTCGTCTCGGTGAAAAGGCATTGCCTTTATACCGACTGATGAAGAAGTCTGATACATTCGAGTGGACTTCTGAAGCTGAAGCAGCGTTTGTCGAGCTCAAAGCTCTGCTTTCCACCCAGCCGGTGCTTGCTGCTCCGCGTAGTAAGGAGCCATTGCTATTGTACATAGCGGCTACTAATCAGGTCATCAGTACAGTTCTCACTGTCGAGAGGGAAGAGGAAGGTAAAGCTTACAAAGTCCAGCGTCCTGTTTATTACGTCTCTGAAGTGTTGACTCCTTCAAAGCAAAGATATCCACATTACCAGAAGCTTGTGTACGGTATATATCTGTCAGCTAAGAAGGTGGCACATTATTTTCAAGATCACTCAATTTCAGTCGTCAGTGATGCTCCATTGTCTGAAATTCTCCACAATCGAGATGCGTCTGGTCGAGTGGCCAAATGGGCTATTGAGCTCCTCTATTTTGACATCAAGTTTGAAGCAAAGAAAGCAATCAAGTCTCAAGCCCTCGCTGATTTCTTGGCCGAGTGGACTGAACAGCAGCAACCGATCCAAGTTTACTCGTCACACTGGACCATGTTCTTTGATGGCTCGAAGATGCTGAATGGGTCTGGTGCTGGCGTAGTACTGGTGTCCCCAAAAGGTGACAAACTCAGATATGTCTTGCAGGTTCACTTTGATTCCTCCAACAATGAAGCTGAATATGAAGCACTTTTGTATGGGTTGCGTATGGCCATTTCACTCGGTGTTCGGCGCCTGATGGTATATGGCGACTCTGATTTGGTGGTCAATCAAGTGATGAAAGAGTGGGATGTCAGGAACCCCGCTATGACAGGATACTGCAATGCAGTAAGGAAACTTGAGAAGAAATTCGAAGGCTTAGAACTCCATCATGTTCCCCGAGTGAAGAATCAAGCAGCTGATGAGCTGGCAAAGATTGGATCCACTCGGAAACCTGTCCCCAGCAATGTATTTCTCGAGCACCTTCATTCTCCTTCGGTACAGGAAGATCCTTTCACTGAAGAGCCCTCGCAAGCAAAGAGCGCCTCAGATCCGACTGAAGTCGACGTCCCAGCAGTTGTTGATTTGGTTATGGAGGTTTTAGTGATCATCCCCGAATGGACTGTTCCTTATATTGCGTATATTCTGAGGCAAGAACTCCCAGATGATGAAGATGAAGCTCGACAGATAGTCCGCAGATCCAAGGCATTTACTGTTATGGATGGACAACTCTACAGAGAAAGTGTGACTGGCGTGATTCAGCGGTGTATTTCTCCTGAAGAAGGTCGACTGATTTTGGAGGAGATTCACTCGGGAACTTGTGGTCACCATGCGTCCTCTAGGACAATTGTTGCCAAAGCCTACCGAGCGGGTTTCTTTTGGCCACGCGCCAATGAGATGGCCAAAGATATAGTCGATCACTGCGAAGGATGCCAGTTTTATTCGAACCTGTCACACAAACCTGCGTCTGCCTTGAAGACTATTCCACTCGTCTGGCCGTTTGCTGTATGGGGCTTGGATATGGTTGGACCCCTTAGAACAGGCCAGAGTGGATTCACTCACTTACTGGTTGCAGTCGACAAGTTCACTAAGTGGATTGAAGCTAAACCCATCAAGAAGCTGAACGCCCGCACTGCTATCAAATTCATGAAAGAAATAACCTTCCGGTATGGAGTCCCCCACAGTATCATTACAGACAATGGCTCTAACTTTGACTCGGAAGAGTTCAGACACTTTTGCTCCTCTCAAGGCACTCGGGTGGACTACGCATCCGTTGCGCACCCCCAGTCTAACGGTCAAGCTGAGCGAGCGAATGGCCTTATCCTCCAAGGACTGAAGCCTCGGCTCATGCGATATCTTGATTATGCTGCTGGAGCTTGGGTCACTGAATTGCCGTCTGTTCTGTGGGGCTTGAGGACGACTCCTAACCGGTCGACTGGACGCACTCCTTTCTTCCTTGTGTATGGAGCTAAAGCCGTTTTGCCAAGTGACGTCCTTCACAATTCTCCCCGAGTGGATCTTTACTCTGAAGACGAAGCTGAGCAAGCAAGACAGGATGGGGTGGATCTCCTAGAGGAAGAACGAGAGATGGCCCTGATCCGGTCGACTGTATATCAACAAGACCTTCGCCGCTTCCATGCGAGACACGTCAAGAGCCGTTCGTTCCACGAAGGAGATCTGGTGCTCCGAGTGGATCAGCAGCGACCCCACAAGTTGGCCCCAGCGTGGGAAGGCCCATTCGTCGTCACCAAGGTGCTGAACAACGGGGCGTACCATCTTTTCAACTTGAAGAAGAATATTGATGAGCCACGCGCCTGGAACGCGGATTTGCTTCGACGCTTTTATACTTGACGACTGAGTTGTTTTGATGTAATAAGAGTGCTCTAGACGATGTCGTTTGTTAAGTTATGACTTCCGCAGTCTATTGTCGATTCCGATCGCACAATTTCACATTCAAAGACTTCTCCGAGTGAAGAGCAACCCTCTCTCTCGGGGGCTTAGCTGCGAATCCGTTTCGCCTAAGTAAAAAACCCTTCCGAGTGTATAACATTCAATACACTCGGAGACTTAGCCACGAACCAGTCTTCGCCTAAGTTCAAAAACTTCTCCGAGTGAAGAACAACCCTCTCTCTCGGGGGCTTAGTTGCGAATCCGTTTCGCCTAAGTAAAAAACCCTTCCGAGTGTATAGCATTCAATACACTCGGAGACTTAGCCGCGAACCAGTCTTCGCCTAAGTTCAAAAACTTCTCCGAGTGAAGAGCAACCCTCTCTCTCGGGGGCTTAGTTGCGAATCCGTTTCGCCTAAGTAAAAACCCCTCCCGAGTGTATAGCATTCAATACACTCGGAGACTTAGCCGCGAACCAGTCTTCGCCTAAGTTCAAAAACTTCTCCGAGTGAAGAACAACCCTCTCTCTCGGGGGCTTAGCTGCGAATCCGTTTCGCCTAAGTAAAAAACCCTTCCGAGTGTATAGCATTCAATACACTCGGAGACTTAGCCGCGAACCAGTCTTCGCCTAAGTTCAAAAACTTCTCCGAGTGAAGAGCAACCCTCTCTCTCGGAGGCTTAGCTGCGAATCCGTTTCGCCTAAGTAAAAAACCCTTCCGAGTGTATAGCATTCAATACACTCGGAGACTTAGCCGCGAACCAGTCTTCGCCTAAGTTCAAAAACTTCTCCGAGTGAAGAGCAACCCTCTTGCTCGGAGGCTTAGCTGCGAATCCGTTTCGCCTAAGTTAAAAACCCTTCCGAGCGTATAACGTTCAATACACTCGGAGACTTAGCCGCGAACCAGTCTTCGCCTAAGTTCAAAAACTTCTCCGAGTGAAGAGCAACCCTCTCTCTCGGGGGCTTAGCTGCGAATCCGTTTCGCCTAAGTGAAAAACCCTTCCGAGCGTATAACATTCAATACACTCGGAGACTTAGCCGCGAACCAGTCTTCGCCTAAGTTCAGAAAACTTCTCCGAGTGAAGAGCAATCCTCTTACTCGGGAGCTTAGCTGTGAACCAGTTTTCACCTAAGTTAAAAAATCCTGCCGAGTGTAAGGTATTCCTAACACTCGGAGCTTAGCTGCGAACCAGTCTTCGCCTAAGTCCTAAATTCAACCAAGCAAAATGTCGGAAAGCAAAATGTCAGAAAGCAAAATGCGAGTAAGACTAGAATCTCTAGCGCAGCAAAAACTTGTTCGCGCAAAGGGAAGTGCTCAGGCTTAAGGCCTGAAAGAAGTTTTAATCGATTACACCATCACTCGGCATACCGAGGCAAATAAAGTTTTAACTGAAAGCAACATACTTCTTCAAGCTCCGGTCGGGCTTGAAGGCTCGACAAAAGTATCCAGGCCAATTCCGTCGGCGATCCGAGTGGCTGCTTCGATGAAAGTCTCCATGAAATCTTCAAACTGCAGTTTCTTTGTGTTGATCACTCGGAGAGCCTTCAGTTTGTCCTCCCTGGCCTCCTTGCAATGAACCCTGACGAGTGAAAGTGCCACATCAGCACCACAACGAGCAGCGGATTTCTTCCACGCCTGCACTCGACTGGGAATTTCATTGAGGCAAGTCATCATAGACTCGAGGTCAGTCTGGAGAGAATCTTCAGGCCACAACTCCTTGTCGACCTTCTCGAATGCATTCTTCAGCCGAGTGACATATCCTTGGACACTCTTAAGACGAGCTTCGAGTCGAAACATATCCATGGCCACGGCGTCTCCGACGAGTGACTCCGTGGGGTCCAGATTGGGCTCGATTTCTTCGGTTTCCTTCTCAAAGTCTTGACAGAATTCTACGTGAAGAGAAAGAGAAAAGGTGATCACAATGCCGTTCTGAGGAAATCAAAGAAATTCATTCGACAGAAGAAACTCACCTTCAAGCATGTTGAACATTTTCTTCGCAAAGTCTCCTAAGTGTTTTTCCAGAGCACTCTTTCCCTTGGTCTGCACTTCAAGTTTCTTGATCCAGTCGGATCGTTCCTGCATGAGTTTGGCGTTCTCTTCTTCCAGTTTACTAGCTGCAGCAAGTTTCTTCTCAGCGGCTTCAGTTTTCTCCTTCGCTTCCTTCTGAGCATCAGCAAGTGATTTGTCCTTGTCCTCGAGCGCCTTCTTCATTGTATCTAAAGAAATAACATTGTTGAGTCGCGCTCGGAGACGACGGTTCTCATCACGTACGTCTGTTCGAGTGGATTCACTCGGTTCAAAGGATGGAAGATGAAAGTGATAATGCAATTGATCGACAAAGATTACCTCCAAAAGTCTTCAGTTCGGTCTGTGCACGGTCCAGGTTGTTGTTCATCAGCTCCAGATCCAGCAGAAGTCGATTCTTTTCCTTCTCCAGCTCGACGTACTTGGTCCCGAGACCACAGGCTTTCTGGAATCAGCAAAGAAGGGGCTCAGTCGACATGGATATTTCTCTACTTCCGAGTGGAAAAGTACAAGTGCAGTCGACTGAAAGGCGGCCCGCCGCTCCACCCCACAACCATATACAGCGTCATATCATGGTTGATGGAAATGATGTCCATGAAACCTGCAGAATGGTTCTTAAGACTACTGCCCATCGTCAACGATCGACAGTAGTCTCGGGGACTACACCCAGTGGGTGCACTCAGCGTGCCCCCACTGGATACAAAAACACTCGACCATGTCTGGCCTGTCAGAGTATAAAAGAAGCAAGCAAGCGAACATTGTTTCTATCAGACCCCCACCGATGCACGCACTCGACAGCGGTCTCGGGGACTACACCCAGTGGGTGCACTCAGCGTGCCCCCACTGGACCAGAGACTACCTGATCTACTTGCGAAGAAAACACCCAGTGGGTGTAAAATCAAGATGGACAGGAATTCAATCGGAAATGAACTTACAATAGCACTTACTCGGACGTTGGCTTGAAGCGCTGAGCTGGCATCATAGGCTAACTTGCTGGCTTCATACGCCTCCTTTGTTCGCAGCATCATCTGCCCAGCCTGAATCATAGCTTCCTTGGCAGCTCCAGTTTGGTCCTCCGGGACGTGATACAAAGGGTACGCGGGCGTCGAATGAGTTGGTGCTGTAACTGAGGCAACAGGTGGTGCTTCAAGTTGTCCAATAGGTGCTGAAGCCACCAGAATTGAAGTGGCTGGCGGAGCACTCGACAGCGGGGCCACAAGGGCTGGAGGTGTTGCAGCAGTCGACCCATGGGGCGTCTGTCCTGACGATGTTCTCCGAGTGTGTACGTGTGGAGCTTCCAGAGGCACAGCTTCATCTTGCGTTCCTCGCTGCAGCTCCTCATCATCTTCCAGTTCGATGACTTCGTCAGCTATCAATCGGCAATTTTAATCAAGTCATCCGACGATTATTCTTCAAAAAACAGAGTAGAGTGTTGGTTTGTTATACCTCGTTGGGAGGTGGCCACATCAGGAGTGTCCACTTCCATGTGGTCCCCATCATTTCGCTAGGGCGACGTCACAGAGGTAGCAGCTCTGGCGGATAAACTCCACTCGGTCAGCAGAGACATGAAGTGCCACAATCACAATTGCGGGAAATAAACACTTACGTTGAGGCAACAGGCACAGCAATCTTGATGCGAGGCAGGGCCTTCCGAGGTTTTGGCGCGTCCGGCTTGAGTTGTTTCGCAGCTTTTTCAGTCGACCTCGGTGTTGCGGTGCGGTCGCGTTTTGGGTTCCTTGTGCTTGACGCCACAGTTTTGCTCGGGGCAACCTCTGGGTCTTCCTGATGCTTGGTGCGACGCCCAGGGCGCAGAGGGACCTGAGCTTCCACCTCGCCTTCCTCCAGGTCGTCATCGCTGCTCTCGCTGTCGTTGGCATAATCACCGTCTGCGCTGTCATCTACGCTCCCTTCTTCTTCGTCAGACTGTTCTCCGTTTGGCACGGGCGAGTACATGTTTGTAAATTCCTGCAAGATACAAGCTTCAAAGTCAGTCGACTGAAGATCCAGTTACTCGACAGATATTAAAATAATCGACGGAGGTATAACTCACAAGATTCTTTGGTGGGTTCAAAGCAGAAAAGGGCGGAATTCGCTTCGCTCCCTCGGGATTGTCACAGGCTCCGTTGATGCTCCTGAGCCACTGGGAGACGGTCTCGTCGGAAACTTCTTCAGGATGAGTCCGAGTGGTATCCTCAGGGCCCGAGTAATGCCACATGGTGTGATCCCGGGCCTGGAGAGGCTGGATCCGGCGACTAAAAAACGTTTCAAGGAGATCCAAGCCAGTCACTCCACCGCGGATGAGATCAGATACAGCGTTCACTAGGATCCCTACCTGGATTTTCTCTACCTTTGTCACATACAGTGGTTTGGGAGTGGTAGGTCGATCCAAGGTGAAAGGAGGAAGTCCAGTCGACATATTTGGTGATGCAACATCCTTGCAATAGAACCATGTCGACTGCCAACCCCGGACAGAATCAGGAAAGGTCATAGAGGGAAATGCACTCCTACCTCTCTTTTGGATCCCTAAGCCACCACACAGTTGGATTACATTGGTTTTGCTATCACTGGGATTGGCTTTCTTGACGGATTGAGATCTAACAGAGAATATGTGTTTAAACAAACCCCAATGCGGAGGACAGCCCAAGAAGCATTCGCACAGGGTTATGAAACTGGAAAGATAGGCAATCGCATTCGGAGGAAAATGGTGGAGCTGCGCCCCGAAATAGTTCAGGAAACTGCGGATGAACGGGTGGGGTGGCATAGAGAAACCTCGTTCGATGTGAGTGAGAAGCAGAACTCGCTCGCCGTCGCGTGGCTCTGGTTCAGTCTCCCCCTTCGGCAATCTCCAGGACTCCGCATCTATCAACCCGTCAACGACGAGATTTTGCACATCCTCCGCCGTGACCGTCGATTGGAGGAAATCCCCCTGGATCCACCCCGACGGCACCGTCGACCGGGCGCCCGACGGCTTCTTTGCCTTGGCTCCTCCCTTCTTGGCGCGCTCGAGCTTCTCCGTCTTGCCCTTCGTCATGGCGGCGGCGGTCGTCGGAGCGGAGCTGAGTAGAGGAAGAGGAGGAGAAGAGCAGATTTGGGGGAAGAATACTGTGCCAAGCACCGGCGTCGTCGCCCCTTATATCCGCCCGTGTGGGTCACTGACCCGCGGGCCCGCCGGATCTCTGAGTATCCCGAATCCGGAGGAGGCGCGGTACGTGGCGATTTTGGCGGCGCGGTAATCGAGGCGTCGGGTCCTCGCTTGCCTTTTCGGTTGCGTCATCCCCGCTCGGCGCGCGTTTATCCAATTTTCGAATCCCGTAAAATCCGGACCCGACGGAGCGAACCGTCACATCAGAAGACTCTGCAGACAACTCGAACCTGATTTCGAGCTCAGTTTCACTCGGACCTGATTTCGAGCTCAGTTTCACTCGGATAAACTTCAAGACAGAATCGATCAGGGCGAACGATAAAGGTTCCAATCGACGCAGATTCATAAGAAGCCTCAAAATGCACTCAGAATTTTTGTGTCTTGTCAGAACCTGCATTGACACTTTTTACACTCGAACCCCGGTCCATTCGGGGGCTAATGATGGGGATATGTACCTAGGGTAGGGTCATAGGCCTGACCTACATGCCCTACCTAAAGTCACTACCCCAGAAAGCTTAAGAGCTACAAGGAAGTCTCCGACTGAAATCACCAAGACATACAAGTCACTCGACAACATACACTCGGAGGTACCTTTCAATCGACGCTTACCTTTCACTCGGAAGGACCAGAAGACAGTCGACCACAGAAGCCCAGAAGTCACTCCAGGGAGGCTAACGGGCATGCATTCATCAAGACCATTAATAGCATTTATGTTGTACGTTACCAGTAACGTACGTCTTTATAACCACGATCTGACCCTTAAACGCCGGTCACTGATGAGGGGCAGCGCACTCTATATAAGCCACCCCTCCCCTCTGGCATAAGGGTTGGCGCGCACCCCCTGTGGCGATACTCCAATTACACTCGACAAAGAGCTCCCGAGCACCTGAGACGTAGGGCTATTACCTCCACGAGAGGGGCCTGAACTCATACATCTGTGTGTACACCCTCGCCGTAGCTAGGACTCTGCCCTCTCCTTACGTACCCCTACCTTCTACTGTCAGACTCGTTCCCACGATAGTCGCCAAGGCCGCGCAGGCAGCTATGGCGAACGCCCTCATGATGCTAGGGTTGTGCCGATCGCCGCCGGCCATTCTCACCGTTGCCGCAATGGCCGCGGCGAGCACCGGCTCGTCGGCCATTCGCCCTCCGCATTGCCAGTCGCCGGCCTCCTTCGTAACCCCGGAGACGCCCGGGTTCTCCACATCATGGCTGCACGGCCAGACCCGGTTCTCGACGTCTTTTTGGAGGCTGGCTAGTGTGGCGGCCGCTGGCTGTGTTGCCGGCGTGAAAAACTTGATTCATTTTGGAGGTTGGCTAGTGTGCCGGTGTAGGATCGAAAGTATGTCTAGAGGGGGGTGATTAGACTACTTGACCAAATAAAACCTAACCTTTTCCCAATTTTAGTTGTGGGCAGATTTTAGCAATAGTACATGTCAAGCATCACCCTACACATGCAATTCTAAGAGTATAGCAGCGGAATGTAAGCAATTGCATATGTATGTAAAGGAGGGATTGGAGATTTCAAACGCAATGAAGACACGGTGGTTTTTGGCGTGGTTCCGATAGGTGGTGCTATCGTACGTCCACGTTGATGGAGACTTCAACCCACGAAGGGTAACGGCTGCGCGAGTCCACGGAGGGCTCCACCCACGAAGGGTCCACGAAGAAGCAACCTTGTCTATTCCACCATGGCTTACGTCCACGAAGGACTAGCCTCACTCGGGGTAGATCTTCACGAAGTAGGCGATCTCCTTGCCCTTACAAACTCTTGGTTCAACTCCACATCTGGTTGGAGGCTCCCAAGTGACACCTAACCAATCTAGGAGACACCACTCTCCAAAAGGTAATAGACGGTGTGTTGTTGATGAACTCCTTGCTCTTGTGCTTCAAATGATAGTCTTCCCAGCACTCAAACACTCCTGACAGATTTGGCTATGGTGGAAGAAGAATTTGAGTGGAAAGCAACTTGGGAAAGGCTAGAGATCAAAGTTCAAATGGTAGGAATGGAATATCTTGATCTCAACACATGAGTAGGTGGTTCTCTCTCAGAAAATGAATGGTGGAAGTGTAGGCACGTTCTGATGGCTCTCCTTACTGAGAAGTAATAAGGCAACAGAGAGTTGGCAAGCCATCTCGGTGAGACCGATTTGCAAACTCGGTGAGACCGAAGTAAATGCAAACGATTACAGAGAGTTGGCAAGGCCATCTCGGTGGGACCGAGATCCATTTCGGTGGATCCAATTTGTTAGGGTTTGGCAGTGGCTAAGTCTTGGATGAACTCGGTGGGACCGGATTGGAAATTTCGGTGGGGCCGAGTTGGACTTTAGGTTTAGGACATATTTGGGTAGAGAGAGTGGTTGGGGGTTTAGGAATACTGTCACTAAGCACTTGAGCAAAAAGACCAATAAGCAACACCTCATCCCCTTTTAATAGTATTGGCTTTCCTATGGACTCAATGTGATCTTGGATCACTAAACCAAAATTGTAGAGTCTTGATCTTTTGCCAATCCTTGTCCTTAGCATTTTGAGGGGTCCACTTCTCTTGTCCATGCCATGCCAATCATTGAACATCCTGAAATCTTAATCTTGAATGGTCATTAGTTCAATGAGATATATGTTGTTATGAATTACCAAAACCACCAAGGGAGCAAATGTGCTTTCAATCTCCCCCTTTTTGGTAATTGATGACAACATATAGATCAAAGCTTCGACAAATGATTTAAATGAATGAAATACATCGTCGCTTTGAGAAGTATGTGATAAGCGAGAGCTCCCCCTAAATTTGTGCATTATTAAAAATTTGCGTTTGAATGCAAATGCACAATCGATTAGGCTCATGGGTTACTCTCCCATGTCACATACATCTTGGTGGAGCGCGCAAAATGATATGATTGGAAAGGTAAGCACGCATCACCAACATAAGGAATGATACATAAATGAATGATCATACAGATAATGACAGAGATAAACATGGATCATCACAATGAGCATAGTATGATCAATCAACATAGTATCTCACAAGCATAAATGACAGAATACTGTAGCAAGCGCACATAAAACAGAGTAGCATCAAACAAACATGTAGCACAAGAAACTCTCGAAGCAAATCAAAAGCAAGAAACTCTCTCTCTCGAAGCCTATGATCTATACAGATTCTCCCCCTTTGGCAACAAGTACCAAAAAGTTCAAATGAGTATAGCACTAATCGACTCTCTAGGCACGGTCCTCCGAAGCTCCTGAAGGCGACCTCCTGCTGGCAGCTCCGGTGTGCGTAGATGGCGTTGAGATGAGAGCGTCCGCGAATGCTTCTGACGATGTCTGTTGAGCTGGTGGAGTTGAGACCTGTGGTGGCACTGTGGCTGTAGCGGCTGGTGCATATACTATGGTCCGTGGATCCACAACTGGAATCGCAGCTGACCTGGCAGCCCTAGGCACTTGCTGAAACTGCTCTGTGGTCGGTCTCTCATCTTCACTGTCATCTGATCTAGCTTGCTTGACAGCATCTACATCTCCTTGCAGCTGTTCCACTGTGGTTTGAATCTCAGTCACTTTGACATCCAAATCATGAAATTTGGTCTCAATGATCCGCTCAAAACTAGCCTGGGTCTGGGTGAGGTTGGCCAAACTTCGCTCAATCCTCAGAGTGGCTTCAAGCAGATATTGCATTTGATCCTTTGGTGTCTTGAGATTCGCAATTGGAGCATTGGGAGCTGCTGCTTCCTGAGCTGCTTTAGCTTCTTGGGCTTTGCGGATTTCCTCTTGAGCTTGTGCAGAAGTGGGATGCGAAGAATCCATCACTATGACGTTGTCCTCAAACTCTGGACGGAGTGGCAAATGCTCTCGATCAAGAAGATACGTGCTGGTTCCAACCTTGGAATTGATCAACAACTGAATATGTGGAGCATAACCACACGATCTCTTCTGATCTGCTGCTGTCCTCTTGATAGTCTCTACTACCAGGCTCATCACCTTGAATTTCTGAGGAGTATCAAATAAATGCAGCAAGTTGATGGAGTGGCTACGAATCATCTTATCATCGCCTGACTTGGGTAACAAGGTGTACCGCAAGATTGTGTTTGAGGTGGCCAGACCTGGTAGCAAATGCTTCACTGATCCAAGCTTATGTGTTTCAAGGTCCTTCTGAGGAATTGCAGTGTACATGTTGGCCATTGAGTTGTGATCCATCTTGAGCTTGGCATATATGTCAATATCATCCTCCGCTTCCTTGGGTGCACCAAGAAGATTTGCCCACTCAGAGATGGTAGACTGGTATCTTATACCCTCAGTCATCCACACTATTCTGCCATCTGGATAGAAATGAGCAGTAGAGTAGAATTGCATGATCATCTCATCATTCCACTTGGTCAACTTCTTTCCAACAAACTCGTCAATACCTGCAATTCTGAAGCTTTCATGGACGTGGGGGAAATAATCCTCGTTCTAATCGATGTATTCCCAATCCACCCACTTCATGTCACTGACTATGGGCTTCTTGTCAAGCAATACTGTCTCATAAAAGTCCTGTTGTTCACGGGTGTGAAAACGATAATCACAAGCAGTCCTTCTTCTGATAGCATAAGGATCTGACAATCTCCATTGACGCAGTCCTTTGTCCTTTCTCAACATCATGTTCTCAGCTACTGGGTGTGAGTTGTCATGGTCTGGTATCTTTGGCTTCAACTTTCTGAGCACTAGAGGATCTTCATCAACATTTGATTCAGGCACTGGGGCCTTGTTCTTCTCTGCAGCAGATATGTTCCTGGTTGATCTCTTGGGTGCTGGTGCCTTAGGTTTTGACTTGGGAGGTGCAGCAGTCTTGATTGCATCAGACATGAGCTTCTGTGCTTTTGCAGGGGGTGCAGCAGCTGGCTCATCCTCCTCCTCTTCTTCCTCTTCAATCATCATGGAGGGTCTGCCAATCACACGGGCAGTAGTTTTTCTTATCCTCTTCTTCTTAGCACCTGCAGCTGCCTCACTAGGCTCTTCAAGAGTGAATTGTATGGACTGTTTTGGCACTTTCCTTACAACTGTTCTCTCTTTGACAGATGTAGGCTTGGAGCTGTACTCTTTAGCTAGCACTACTCTCTTCTTCTTGGTTGTTGTCTCACTGGCAACAAAATCCTCATCCTCACTGTCTGAGGTTTTCTTCTTCCGTGTTCTGGTTGCAGCTTTAGGAAGATCTAGAGAGCTTCTCTCTCCCTCATAGAAACTTTCATTATGGCTTGATCCTTCACTTTGTTCTTCATGCTGCTCTGACATGTTTTGACTATCACTGACATCAGACATCTTGCTGAGCTGACCCTGTGAATAGATGGGTATGGGTAGAGTAGATGAGTCATCACAAAAAGCAGATAGTTTTTCATAAAAATGAGTTCAAACTTTAGTTCTAGGTTTTCACAGAATGCAGTTCGGATGGACCGAGTTGGTAATCTCGGTGACACCGAAGCACACTACAGAGACATGGCTCGCTATTCGGTCAGACCGAGATGGGTTTCGGTGGCTCCGAGATGCTAGGGTTTCACTGAGACGTTACTTTCGGTCTTACCGATTCGCACAACTCGGTGGCACCGAGATGTACTAGTGTTATGGCCAGGGCCAAATCGGTGGGACCGAAAATTCCTATTCGGTCGGTCCGAGATGCGTTCGGCGGAAACCTAACCCTAAATTTTTTGCTCGAATCTCGTTCAAACGAACTAATCTGGTGGAAAGAGGATTGCATTCGTGGCAAGATTACAGGCAATCCAATCGTGCATTGAATCGGAAAAGGGAAGCACGAAAGGGATCGAAACTCACCCTAACTCGGTGGAGTTTCTCTACGGCGGCAACGGCGGTGGAGATTACCATTGACGGCGACGGAATCCTGCGGCGAGGGCGCGCTGGAGACGACGGCGACGATCCGAAGACCAAAGGGGCGGCAGCAATGGGGCGCGGGCACGTGACGTTTGAAGAAATTTTCAACCGCACGGTTCGCTGGGAATATATACCCATTCGCTGTCGGTGGCACCGAGTGGAACAAATCGGTAGCACCGAGACGTGCAATTGCTTGCAGTTACAGCAACTCGGTCCAACCGAGTTGGTCTAATCGGTAGCACCGAGATGAAAGCCTAGATCAGTCTAAATGCTTTCGGTTCGACCGAGTTTGAGTAGGTTGGTCTGACCGAAATCAATTAGAAGGTTTTGGAGGTTCAGCCCTTTCAGATCGGTGGCTCCGAGTGCTCCTCACCCGGAGGGTCCGAAAATGACTTGTTCAATTTTTGTGATGCAGCAAGAATAGAATTTGAGACAAGAAAGCATAGATAGCTAGAGAAGGTTCTTAGGCATTCTTGTACATCCACTTGGCCAAAAAAACCAAGACAATCAAAACAACAAATGGATGTCCTCGAATGATGAAAACATGCAAATCAACATGCTCACACAATAAGATAGCAAATGAAATATGTGTCAATCATGCACAACCAATTCTAGCATCTATCAAGCAATGGCGATGACTAGGTCATCTATATATGAGTATATTGACTTAGGAGCCAAATGAGAACATTTGATCATAGGTCATACTCATCGTTTAAGCACAAGTGGGGTTACCACTTTTACATAAAGCATTAATGTGTTCACACCATTAGAGTTGCTTTAGCTCAATTTTTAGAGCAAAGCTCCCCCTAGATGCGATATCCCCCCTAAGAGGGTTGAACTAACCTTGGGTTTGTCGATGATGACTTCATGTAGATGTTGAAGATGTGGATGCTCAATGTTGATGTAGACCATCAAAAGTTGGGAGCAATCCTTTGGAGTTTTGTGCTTTCAATACCTACATGGGTTAGTCCCACACAAGGAACATACAAGGATATCCATAGACATAGAGTGAAATACACATATGATGATGTCCATGAATGCATTGATTACCTTGTCCCTTGCCTTACCAACAAGAGGGTTTGTGACTCCATGATCTAGTGCAAAATGTGGAAGTTGGTTGCACAAGTCCTTGGCATAAAGAATATGAGTGAAGTTTGTTGGCGGAGTCACCCTCAAGAACTCTCTAGTTCTTCTTCTTTTGGATCCACATCAACTTGATGGGAATCCTTGGAGTTGTAGTAGCACTTGATGAAGTCTTGGGAACCCACTTGACCATGGCTTGAGGAGCTTCTTCAAATGAATCAATCTCTTCTTGAAGCTTGTCCTTGCCTTTTAGCTTGTGGTCTTGTGGTGGAAGGTCTTCTTGAGCTTGTGTTTCCTTGAAGGAAGTAGGATCATACTTTTCTTGTTGAGGAACAAACTTCGTCTTGGGGTATTGACCTTCTTCCCACTCAACTCCATCGGCATTGAACTTTCGTTCAAAACCAACACCTTGGTTCTTCCGGTGCCTTCCTTGCTTGCGTACAATTTCCTCAAATTGTTTACTCCCGGCAAGACTCTTGTAGACACCTTTTTCTATAATTCCTTTCAATAGCATATTTTCTTGCTCAAGTGTAACTTGGCTAAGAGAATCATTAGTGGAATCAATAGAACTACTAGAAGCAACAATATTGGATATAGCATTGTTATTGTTACTACTAGAGGTAGAACCATTTTTACCCTTGTTGCTAGTTTGCTTAGGTTTAACTTGTGGCATAAAGGTAGACAAGAGTAAACGTTTGGCAAGATATGAAGAACTCTTCTTTCGAAGATTGTCATTGATAGCTTTAAGAAACTCATGCTCTTGCTCTAAATTTAGCTTCTCGAAGCATAGCTTCTCATGAGTTCTTAGAAGTTCTCTATGATCCTCTTGAGTTGTTTCATGAGCTAACTTAAGAGCATTTAGTTCTTTAGTTAGACGCTCAATCTCCTTCATAGCATTGTCACTCGTTTCCTCTTGACTATCATGATTACTAGCATTTTCATTATAGCTCACATCACTAGCCCTATTAACAAGTAAATCATCATCACCAAGCAAATCATCTTCATCACTATTAAAATCAAGATACTCGGGGTGTGATACCTTAAGGCCTTTTGCCATGAAGCATCTTCCAATTCCTTCATTTGGTGAGTCAAATAGATCGTAGGAGTTGGATGACACAAGTGCAAGTCCGGCAACACCTTCATCTTGACTATAGTCGGAGTTGGAGTGATAACTTCTCTCGGATTGGTTGTCGGAGTCGGAGCCGGAAACCCATTCACCAACATGAGCTTGATGTCTTCTTCTTGTGTAGCTCCTTGATGACTTGTCCTTCCTCTCCGAATCCTTACTTTTTCGAGAGTGTCTTCGTTCATAATAATCATCTCTACTCCTTCTCTCCTTACGAGGTGATTCATCTCTTCTATGTCTTCCTCTTGGTGATTCGTCTCTTTTCTTGTAGGGAGCCGTACACTCATTTGAGTAGTGTCCGGGCTTTCCACAACAACAACAACAACAACAACAAAGCCTTTAGTCCCAAACAAGTTGGGGTAGGCTAGAGGTGAAACCCATAAGATCTCGCGACCAACTCATGGTTCTGGCACATGGATAGCAAGCTTCCACGCACCCCTGTCCATGGCTAGTTCTTTGGTGATGCTCCAATCCTTCAGGTCTCTCTTTACGGACTCTTCCCATGTCAAGTTCGGTCTACCCCGGCCTCTTTTGACATTATCAGCACGCTTTAGCCGTCCGCTATGTACTGGGGCTTCTGGAGGCCTGCGCTGAATATGTCCAAACCATCTCAGACGATGTTGGACAAGCTTCTCTTCAATTGGCGCTACCCCAACTCTATCTCGTATATCATTATTCCGGATTCGGTCCTTCCTTGTGTGGTCACACATCCATCTCAACATGCGCATCTCCGCCACACCTAACTGTTGCACATGTCGCCTTTTAGTCGGCCAACACTCAGCGCCATACAACATTGCGGGTCGAACCGCCGTCCTATAGAACTTGCCTTTTAGCTTTTGTGGCACCCTCTTGTCACAGAGAATGATAGAAGCTTGGCGCCACTTCATCCATCCGGTTTTAATTCGATGGTTCACATCTTCATCGATATCCCCATCCTTCTGCAACATTGACCCCAAATATCGAAAGGTGTCCTTCTGCGGCACCACCTTCCCATCAAGGCTAACATCCTCCTCCTCCTCGTGCCTAGTAGTACCGAAAGCGCACCTCATGTACTCGGTTTTAGTCCTACTAAGTCTAAAACCTTTCGATTCCAAAGTTTGCCTCCATAACTCCAACTTCCTGTTGACCCCCGTCCGACTCTTATCGACTAGCACCACATCGTCCGCAAAGAGCATACACCATGGGATATCTCCTTGTATATCCCTTGTGACCTCATCCATCACCAAGGCAAAAAGATAAGGGCTCAAAGCTGACCCTTGATGCAGTCCTATCTTAATCGGGAAGTCATCAGTGTCGCCATCACTTGTTCGAACACTTGTCACAACATTATCGTACATGTCCTTGATGAGGGTAATGTACTTTGCTGGGACTTTGTGTTTCTCCAAGGCCCACCACATAACATTCCGCGGTATCTTATCATAGGCCTTCTCCAAGTCAATGAACACCATATGCAGGTCCTTATTTTGCTCCCTATATCTCTCCATAAGTTGTCGTACCAAGAAAATGGCTTCCATGGTCGACCTCCCAGGCATGAAACCAAAACTGATTTTTGGTCACGCTTGTCATTCTTCTTAAGCGGTGCTCAATGACTCTCTCCCATAGCTTCATTGTATGGCTCATCAGTTTAATTCCACGGTAATTAGTACAACTCTGAACATCCCCCTTGTTCTTGAAGATTGGTACTAATATACTCCGTCTCCATTCTTCTGGCATCTTGTTTGCCCGAAAAATGAGGTTGAAAAGTTTGGTTAGCCATACTATCGCTATGTCCCCGAGGCCTCTCCACACCTCAATGGGGATACAATCAGGGCCCATCGCCTTGCCTCCTTTCATCCTCTTCAAAGCCTCCTTGACCTCCAACTCCTGGATTCGCCGCACAAAAAGCCTGCTAGTATCAGCAAAGGAGTCGTCCAGATCAATGGTAGAGCTCTCACTCTCCCCATTGAACAGCTTGTCAAAGTACTCCCGCCATCTATGCTTAATCTCCTCGTTCTTCACCAGGAGTTGATCTGCTCCGTCCTTGATGCACTTGATTTGGTCAACATCCCTCGTCTTCCTCTCTCGGATCTTGGCCATCTTATAAATGTCCCTTTCGCCTTCCTTCGTGTCTAACCGTTGGTAGAGGTCCTCATACGCCCGGCCCCTTACTTCACTCACAGCTCGCTTTGCGGCCTTCTTTGCCATCTTGTACTTCTCTATGTTGTCTGCACTCCTATCCAGATATAGGCGTCTGAAACACTCTTTCTTCTCCTTAATTGCCTTCTGGACATCATCGTTCCACCACCAGGTATCTTTAGCTTCTCTTCTACTTCCCCTGGACACTCCAAACTCCTCTGAGGCCACCTTACGAATGCAAGTCGCCATCTTCATCCACATGTTGTCTACATCACCTCCTTCCTCCCAAGGGCCCTCCTTAATGACCCTCTCCTTGAACGCCTGAGCTACCTCCCCCTTGAGCTTCCACCACTTCGTTCTAGCGACTTTGGCACGCTTGTCCCGCTGGACACGAATCCGAAAGCGGAGGTCAGCAACCACAAGCTTATGCTGAGGGACAACACTCTCTCCAGGTATCACCTTACAGTCTAGGCATGCACGCCTGTCTTCTCTTCTCGAGAGGATGAAATCAATCTGGCTAGAGTGTTGTCCACTACTGTAAGTCACTAGATGTGATCAATTGTAACAATTACGGTCACGACTTGATGATCTTTTCTCATAGTGTCTTGAGCTAGAGCTTCTTTCTTTCCCTTTATTCTTGTAGAACTTGTTGAACCTTTTCACCATTAGGCTAATCTCTTCATTGGATACTAGCTGGTCACTTGAAGTTGTTGGAGCATCGGTTGAGGCTTTGTAAGCACCACTTGACTTGTTGTGCAGCTCCTCTTTGTCCTTGAGCGACATTTCATGAGCGACAATCCTTCCAATGACTTCCGTGGGCTTGAGATCTTTGTAATTTGGCATCATTTGGATCAATGTGTAGACGGTATCATATTTTCCATCCAAAGCTCTAAGTATCTTTTTGATGATGAATTTGTCGGTCATCTCTTCACTTCCTAAGCCGGCAATCTCATTTGTGATGAGAGCAAGCCTAGAGTACATCTCAGCGACTCCTTCACCATCCTTCATCTTGAACTTGTCAAGTTGGCTTTGAAGCACATCCAACTTAGATTCCTTGACGGACTCGGTACCCTCATGCATATCAACCAAAGTATCCCAAATTTCCTTTGCATTCTCGAGGCGGCTGATTTTGTTGAATTCCTCGGGACATAGACCGTTGAATAGAATGTCACAAATTCTTCCGGGGTTGCTTCACGATCCGGTTCCTTGCCATCCTCAAAGAAGTCACCTTGCAAGCCAACACGAACAACAGCCCAAACGGCAGGGTTATGACCAAGAATATGCATTTTCATCTTATGTTTCCAACTAGCAAAGTTTGTACCATCAAAATATGGACCTCTACGGTGATAGTTACCCTCACTAGACGCCATACTCTCCTAGGTTGTGAAACCAAGGCTATGATCACCAAAGCTATGGAAATCAAGGCTTACGGAGACCAAAGCTCTGATACCACTTGTAGGATTGAAAGTATGTCTAGAGGGGGGGGTGATTAGACTACTTGACCAAATAAAACCTAACCTTTTCCCAATTTTAGTTGTGGGCAGATTTTAGCAATAATACATGTCAAGCATCACCCTACACATGCAATTCTAAGAGTATAGCAGCGGAATGTAAGCAATTGCATATGTATGTAAAGGAGGGATTGGAGATTTCAAACGCAATGAAGACACGGTGGTTTTTGGCGTGGTTCCGATAGGTGGTGCTATCGTACGTCCACGTTGATGGAGACTTCAACCCACGAAGGGTAACGGCTGCGCGAGTCCACGAAGGGCTCCACCCACGAAGGGTCCACGAAGAAGCAACCTTGTCTATTCCACCATGGCTTACGTCCACGAAGGACTAGCCTCACTCGGGGTAGATCTTCACGAAGTAGGCGATCTCCTTGCCCTTACAAACTCTTGGTTCAACTCCACATCTGGTTGGAGGCTCCCAAGTGACACCTAACCAATCTAGGAGACACCACTCTCCAAAAAGTAATAGACGGTGTGTTGTTGATGAACTCCTTGCTCTTGTGCTTCAAATGATAGCTTCCCAGCACTCAAACACTCCTGACAGATTTGGCTATGGTGGAAGAAGAATTTGAGTGGAAAGCAACTTGGGAAAGGCTAGAGATCAAAGTTCAAATGGTAGGAATGGAATATCTTGATCTCAACACATGAGTAGGTGGTTCTCTCTCAGAAAATGAATGGTGAAAGTCTAGGCACGTTCTGATGGCTCTCCTTACTGAGAAGGATGGGGTGGAGGGGTATATATAGCCTCCACACAAAATCCAACCGTTACACACTTTTGACCCAACTCGGTGGCACCGAAACGATCATCTCGGTAGCACCGAACTGTGTAAAAGGTATGAACTTTAGGAATCTCGGTGGGACCGATACGAACAACTCGGATGGACCGAAGTGCAATGGCTTAGGGCAATCCTCATCTCGGTGGCACCGATTGCATCAACTCGGTAGGACCGAAGTGAAGCAATAAGGTAACAGAGAGTTGGCAAGCCATCTCGGTGAGACCGATTTGCAAACTCGGTGAGACCGAAGTAAATGCAAACGATTACAGAGAGTTGGCAAGGCCATCTCGGTGGGACCGAGATCCATTTCGATGGATCCGATTTGTTAGGGTTTGGCAGTGGCTAAGTCTTGGATGAACTCGGTGGGGCCGGATTGGAAATTTCGGTGGGGCCGAGTTGGACTTTAGGTTTAGGACATATTTGGGTAGAGAGAGTGGTTGAGGGTTTAGGAATACTGTCACTAAGCACTTGAGCAAAAAGACCATTAAGCAACACCTCATCCCCTTTTAATAGTATTGGCTTTCCTATGGACTCAATGTGATCTTGGATCACTAAACCAAAATTGTAGAGTCTTGATCTTTTGCCAATCCTTGTCCTTAGCATTTTGAGGGGTCCACTTCTCTAGTCCATGCCATGCCAATCATTGAATATCCTGAAATCTTAATCTTGAATGGTCATTAGTTCAATGAGATATATGTTGTTATGAATTACCAAAACCACCAAGGGAGCAAATGTGCTTTCAGCCGGCCGCTGGCTGTGTTGCCGGCGTGAACTACTTGTGGGGGTTGACCATTTTTTGTAGGCTGACATTTGTTTGCCGGCTGCTGGCTCTGTAGCCGGCATGAACTAGGGCCGCTGGCATGGCCACTGGCTTGGATCGTACGTCCGTGTTTCAAATTTGAGAATTTCCCATGCAGCTCGGACAAGATGCGGCCGAGATGCGTTGGACGCACGGCCAGCGCGCCAGCGCATCCACAAAAGAGGCCGGACGCCGCCCCATTGCCCTACCCAAACGGACGAAATCCGGACAAAACGGATGTCCGTTTGGGGTTGTGCGTTGGAGTTGGCCTTACAGATCATAGAATCGATGATAAGCTAGGCCTGAGATGATATATGTTAATAAAGATGTCGCAACTGGCACACATTGGTTCGGTCTTAAGTTCGGAAACTCCAGGATTTTGGGTGTGGCAACAATCTGACTTGTACGATCTGTAATTATACCCATGGGCATATTGTGCCATACACCTTCAGAAATGTACTATAATTCTTACTAGTGGTTGGGGCGCCATCCTGTGGCCCCGCTTGAGAGGAAGTTGTGTGCACGTTTTCATTTAAAAAAATAGAGGGAGTCCTCGCCTTCATCTAGAAAAACACTAAAAAAATCCTCACATCCATCTAGGAAAAGAAGTAAAAAAGAAAAGAAAAAATCATCAACGCAACCTACCAGCGAGCGCTACTTTGCGTAGCCCTCCATTTAGAAAAATGTGTGGGGTCATCACCTCCATCTAAAAAGGAAAAAAAATATTTTAAAAAATTCCTCACTTCCATCTAAAAATAATATCCAAAAAGCTTTTTCACCACGGCCAACCAGCTTGCGCCACGTGGCATAGCTGGTTGGCCGCCCTTCACGTGTAGCTTAATGGGTTGGATGATATAAATGAGACACCTATTACCATGCAAAAAAAAAAAACCCTTCAAAAATGTGGTTAAAGGAGGAAGCTCCTCCCTTGAGTGTACGTTGTTTAGGTAGAAATGAGGCACTCTGCGGAGGCTCTGCCTCAAACACAGGCGGGTGAGCTCACGGGCGTGTGCTCTAACCAACTGGCCACTGCTCGTGCCATGCACCTTTGTAGCGTATAATTCACTCTTAACACAAACGCTGAACAATTATCTACCATTTCTGCTAAAACAAGTTGAAAATAGGTTACCATCTTTGTTCTTTCTACTAAATGGAGATACAAGTTTATACCGTTTCTGCTAGAGAAGTTTTTGGTGACACAAGCTGTGCATTGCTTATTTTCATTAACCGACACAGTCCTTGTTACATGAGTAGCAATCTAGCATACATGGAAAAAAGAAGTAGCAATCTAGTGTCGGTGTCGATACTAAATTCGACTTCATGCATTCTATTGATTGCACTCCAATTGTGGCACTCATAATATCTGTGACTGGGTAAGTACAGCCGTGATGATGACCGGCCCCGGGAGCAAATGTTTGGTGGTATTTCTTTCCCTCATAAAATTCTTCCTAGTAACATTTTTGCGGAGTTTGCTTGAACTTCAACACTAATATAGTGATACCAAAGCTAACTGCTTTCAAGAGAAAAGTAAAAAATACCAGTACTATTCCAATCTCCTTTATCTGTATTCTTTATTAATCATAAGGTTGTTGCAGTTTTTATTGCAAGACTAACTTGTAACTAATACGTACTCCCTCCATTTCACAATGTAGTGCGCCCGCGCTTCGATACGAATTCGCTATTTTGATACGAATTCAGTGGTAGAATTTAGTGGTAGAATTTTTGCTCCCGCCGCAGTCGGTCTCGTTGGTTAAATTTATGATCAAATTTAAATCCCGGAAAGCGCGGGCGCACTACATTGTGAAATGGAGGAAGTACTATTTAGTTAATGTCTGCTACCGGATGGCTTACTTTTCCACCTTATGGTATGAAGTTCGTCTTCCACCACACCTATCTGGCATTAACTCATGATTGCTATTTCAGTCATAGCTACTGCAATCACATACTTCAGGCGTGTCTATACAAGGTATGATTCTCTATTTAGTAAGGACGCGTTGGATAGAAGACGCGTCGGATAGAAGAGTGCCACTCTGTCTGGATATGACTATTTTTTTACTAGTTAGAGAAATGAAAACACAGTATTATATTTTAGATTGTAAGTTGTGCCACTAAGAAAGTAGGAAGGATATCCTTATGATGTAAGATGGTCAACGTACAGGCAAGTAAGAATCATGTACTGTGATTGTACATTTGTGTTTACGAGAACTTGTGTGCTTCACCCAGAACTCTATAATTCACTTTGTTTCATTCATAACTTGGGGGACTGTAGATGTCAGGTTCTCATCAAGTTGCTTCAAGCAGAATTACTACTATGGTGCTTTAATCGGAAACCTTTCAAATTCGATTACAAATATTATACTTCAAGCACCAAACTCATGTTTCTATACTTTCCGTGAACACAAATTGGACATGAAGGTTCATATTTTAATGGCTATTTCTACACAACTCTTTGACATTTAAGAAGTTTTTTTTGATGGAACGTAAGTATTCAGAACTGTGTCTGAATCTATTTACAGAAAGAGCATGACGGAGTATGATCCTCGTTTAGTAGCACCAGCTTGTTTGTATTTGGCATCAAAGGTGGAGGAAAGCACAGTGCAAGCAAGGCTTCTCGTATTTTACATTAAGATGATGTGTGTGGTAAGTCTCTGGATCATTCATATAGACCCATGTTTACCTGGAAGGCTGGAAGAGTTGCACAACCTGAAATAAACAGGTATTTTCTTCCCCCTAAATGTAGGTTCTGATGACAAGTACAGATTTGAAATCAAAGATATTCTTGAAAAGGAAATGAAGCTCCTGGAAGCACTCAACTAGTATTTGGTTGTTTTCCACCTATACCGTCCTCTTTTACAGTATGACTTTGCTTCCCCTATCATTTGAATAGAAATGGCATTTTCCACTGAAATAACATTTTATATCTTCTGGTGCTCTGAGCTTTTGAAATTAACTCCCCTTCGATAGATTCTACAATGGCATTGAGAGTGTTGACGCTCAAAAGTGGCAAAGTCATAAAAAGTAGCTTAAACTATGTCAATATTAATTCAAACTTATGATGGGAAGTCACCTTCGGATGGCTCTCTTCGGGAAGATCAAAATGGATACGAAGATGGTCCAAGACGGAGCTCGGATGCAAAAGTTATGACGATTTCAGAGATGCTTGTGTTGACATCAGATTAAAGAATGGCTAAAAACTCAATTAATATGGCTTCGGATGGAAAAAGTTTCAACATGAAAGTTGTGCGTCTCGTCAAAACGGTTGATTTTGATATAAAAATCATCTCAATCCGAGGTCGTATGCAAAAGTTAGAGCCACCGGAGTGTGACCCTGTCACGAGCCAAAAAGTGGCGCGCCCCATCAGACACTCGTATGGCTGATGTCTGATGGGTAGCGCCAGTAATTATCTGTTTTGCGTGAGCTATTCGGCCTTCAAGATGGCCTCGAGTCAAAAAACGTTCAACATGAAAGTTGTTCGTCTCGTCGAGATCAGATACAGCGTTCACTAGGATCCCTACCTGGATTTTCTCTACCTTTGTCACATACAGTGGTTTGAGAGTGGTAGGTCGATCCAAGGTGAAAGGAGGAAGTCCAGTCGACATATTTGGTGATGCAACATCCTTGCAATAGAACCATGTCGACTGCCAACCCCGGACAGAATCAGGAAAGGTCATAGAGGGAAATGCACTCCTACCTCTCTTTTGGATCCCTAAGCCACCACACAGTTGGATTACATTGGTTTTGCTATCACTGGGATTGGCTTTCTTGACGGATTGAGATCTAACAGAGAATATGTGTTTAAACAAACCCCAATGCGGAGGACAGCCCAAGAAGCATTCGCACAGGGTTATGAAACTGGAAAGATAGGCAATCGCATTCGGAGGAAAATGGTGGAGCTGCGCCCCGAAATAGTTCAGGAAACTGCGGATGAACGGGTGGGGTGGCATGGAGAAACCTCGTTCGATGTGAGTGAGAAGCAGAACTCGCTCGCCGTCGCGTGGCTCTGGTTCAGTCTCCCCCTTCGGCAATCTCCAGGACTCCGCATCTATCAACCCGTCAACGACGAGATTTTGCACATCCTCCGCCGTGACCGTCGATTGGAGGAAATCCCCCTGGATCCACCCCGACGGCACCGTCGACCGGGCGCCCGACGGCTTCTTTGCCTTGGCTCCTCCCTTCTTGGCGCGCTCGAGCTTCTCCGTCTTGCCCTTCGTCATGGCGGCGGCGGTCGTCGGAGCGGAGCTGAGTAGAGGAAGAGGAGGAGAAGAGCAGATTTGGGGGAAGAATACTGTGCCAAGCACCGGCGTCGTCGCCCCTTATATCCGCCCGTGTGGGTCACTGACCCGCGGGCCCGCCGGATCTCTGAGTATCCCGAATCCGGAGGAGGCGCGGTACGTGGCGATTTTGGCGGCGCGGTAATCGAGGCGTCGGGTCCTCGCTTGCCTTTTCGGTTGCGTCATCCCCGCTCGGCGCGCGTTTATCCAATTTTCGAATCCCGTAAAATCCGGACCCGACGGAGCGAACCGTCACATCAGAAGACTCTGCAGACAACTCGAACCTGATTTCGAGCTCAGTTTCACTCGGACCTGATTTCGAGCTCAGTTTCACTCGGATAAACTTCAAGACAGAATCGATCAGGGCGAACGATAAAGGTTCCAATCGACGCAGATTCATAAGAAGCCTCAAAATGCACTCAGAATTTTTGTGTCTTGTCAGAACCTGCATTGACACTTTTTACACTCGAACCCCGGTCCATTCGGGGGCTAATGATGGGGATATGTACCTAGGGTAGGGTCATAGGCCTGACCTACATGCCCTACCTAAAGACACTACCCCAGAAAGCTTAAGAGCTACAAGGAAGTCTCCGACTGAAATCACCAAGACATACAAGTCACTCGACAACATACACTCGGAGGTACCTTTCAATCGACGCTTACCTTTCACTCGGAAGGACCAGAAGACAGTCGACCACAGAAGCCCAGAAGTCACTCCAGGGAGGCTAACGGGCAGGCATTCATCAAGACCATTAATAGCATTTATGTTGTACGTTACCAGTAACGTACGTCTTTATAACCACGATCTGACCCTTAAACGCCGGTCACTGATGAGGGGCAGCGCACTCTATATAAGCCACCCCTCCCCTCTGGCATAAGGGTTGGCGCGCACCCCCTGTGGCGATACTCCAATTACACTCGACAAAGAGCTCCCGAGCACCTGAGACGTAGGGCTATTACCTCCACGAGAGGGGCCTGAACTCATACATCTGTGTGTACACCCTCGCCGTAGCTAGGACTCTGCCCTCTCCTTACGTACCCCTACCTTCTACTGTCAGACTCGTTCCCACGACAGTCGCCAAGGCCGCGCAGGCAGCTACGGCGAACGCCCTCATGATGCTAGGGTTGTGCCGATCGCCGCCGGCCATTCTCACCGCTGCCGCAATGGCCGCGGCGAGCACCGGCTCGTCGGCCATTCGCCCTCCGCATTGCCAGTCGCCGGCCTCCTTCGTAACCCCGGAGACGCCCGGGTTCTCCACATCATGGCTGCACGGCCAGACCCGGTTCTCGACGTCTTTTTGGAGGCTGGCTAGTGTGGCGGCCGCTGGCTGTGTTGCCGGCGTGAAAAACTTGATTCATTTTGGAGGTTGGCTAGTGTGCCGGTGTAGGATCGAAAGTATGTCTAGAGGGGGGTGCTTAGACTACTTGACCAAATAAAACCTAACCTTTTCCCAATTTTAGTTGTGGGCAGATTTTAGCAATAGTACATGTCAAGCATCACCCTACACATGCAATTCTAAGAGTATAGCAGCGGAATGTAAGCAATTGCATATGTATGTAAAGGAGGGATTGGAGATTTCAAACGCAATGAAGACACGGTGGTTTTTGGCGTGGTTCCGATAGGTGGTGCTATCGTACGTCCACGTTGATGGAGACTTCAACCCACGAAGGGTAACGGCTGCGCGAGTCCACGGAGGGCTCCACCCACGAAGGGTCCACGAAGAAGCAACCTTGTCTATTCCACCATGGCTTACGTCCACGAAGGACTAGCCTCACTCGGGGTAGATCTTCACGAAGTAGGCGATCTCCTTGCCCTTACAAACTCTTGGTTCAACTCCACATCTGGTTGGAGGCTCCCAAGTGACACCTAACCAATCTAGGAGACACCACTCTCCAAAAGGTAATAGACGGTGTGTTGTTGATGAACTCCTTGCTCTTGTGCTTCAAATGATAGTCTTCCCAGCACTCAAACACTCCTGACAGATTTGGCTATGGTGGAAGAAGAATTTGAGTGGAAAGCAACTTGGGAAAGGCTAGAGATCAAAGTTCAAATGGTAGGAATGGAATATCTTGATCTCAACACATGAGTAGGTGGTTCTCTCTCAGAAAATGAATGGTGGAAGTGTAGGCACGTTCTGATGGCTCTCCTTACTGAGAAGTAATAAGGCAACAGAGAGTTGGCAAGCCATCTCGGTGAGACCGATTTGCAAACTCGGTGAGACCGAAGTAAATGCAAACGATTACAGAGAGTTGGCAAGGCCATCTCGGTGGGACCGAGATCCATTTCGGTGGATCCGATTTGTTAGGGTTTGGCAGTGGCTAAGTCTTGGATGAACTCGGTGGGACCGGATTGGAAATTTCGGTGGGGCCGAGTTGGACTTTAGGTTTAGGACATATTTGGGTAGAGAGAGTGGTTGGGGGTTTAGGAATACTGTCACTAAGCACTTGAGCAAAAAGACCAATAAGCAACACCTCATCCCCTTTTAATAGTATTGGCTTTCCTATGGACTCAATGTGATCTTGGATCACTAAACCAAAATTGTAGAGTCTTGATCTTTTGCCAATCCTTGTCCTTAGCATTTTGAGGGGTCCACTTCTCTTGTCCATGCCATGCCAATCATTGAACATCCTGAAATCTTAATCTTGAATGGTCATTAGTTCAATGAGATATATGTTGTTATGAATTACCAAAACCACCAAGGGAGCAAATGTGCTTTCAATCTCCCCCTTTTTGGTAATTGATGACAACATATAGATCAAAGCTTCGACAAATGATTTAAATGAATGAAATACATCGTCGCTTTGAGAAGTATGTGATAAGCGAGAGCTCCCCCTAAATTTGTGCATTATTAAAAATTTGCGTTTGAATGCAAATGCACAATCGATTAGGCTCATGGGTTACTCTCCCATGTCACATACATCTTGGTGGAGCGCGCAAAATGATATGATTGGAAAGGTAAGCACGCATCACCAACATAAGGAATGATACATAAATGAATGATCATACAGATAATGACAGAGATAAACATGGATCATCACAATGAGCATAGTATGATCAATCAACATAGTATCTCACAAGCATAAATGACAGAATACTGTAGCAAGCGCACATAAAACAGAGTAGCATCAAACAAACATGTAGCACAAGAAACTCTCGAAGCAAATCAAAAGCAAGAAACTCTCTCTCTCGAAGCCTATGATCTATACAGATTCTCCCCCTTTGGCAACAAGTACCAAAAAGTTCAAATGAGTATAGCACTAATCGACTCTCTAGGCACGGTCCTCCGAAGCTCCTGAAGGCGACCTCCTGCTGGCAGCTCCGGTGTGCGTAGATGGCGTTGAGATGAGAGCGTCCGCGAATGCTTCTGACGATGTCTGTTGAGCTGGTGGAGTTGAGACCTGTGGTGGCACTGTGGCTGTAGCGGCTGGTGCATATACTATGGTCCGTGGATCCACAACTGGAATCGCAGCTGACCTGGCAGCCCTAGGCACTTGCTGAAACTGCTCTGTGGTCGGTCTCTCATCTTCACTGTCATCTGATCTAGCTTGCTTGACAGCATCTACATCTCCTTGCAGCTGTTCCACTGTGGTTTGAATCTCAGTCACTTTGACATCCAAATCATGAAATTTGGTCTCAATGATCCGCTCAAAACTAGCCTGGGTCTGGGTGAGGTTGGCCAAACTTCGCTCAATCCTCAGAGTAGCTTCAAGCAGATATTGCATTTGATCCTTTGGTGTCTTGAGATTCGCAATTGGAGCATTGGGAGCTGCTGCTTCCTGAGCTGCTTTAGCTTCTTGGGCTTTGCGGATTTCCTCTTGAGCTTGTGCAGAAGTGGGATGCGAAGAATCCTTCACTATGACGTTGTCCTCAAACTCTGGACGGAGTGGCAAATGCTCTCGATCAAGAAGATACGTGCTGGTTCCAACCTTGGAATTGATCAACAACTGAATATGTGGAGCATAACCACACGATCTCTTCTGATCTGCTGCTGTCCTCTTGATAGTCTCTACTACCAGGCTCATCACCTTGAATTTCTGAGGAGTATCAAATAAATGCAGCAAGTTGATGGAGTGGCTACGAATCATCTTATCATCGCCTGACTTGGGTAACAAGGTGTACCGCAAGATTGTGTTTGAGGTGGCCAGACCTGGTAGCAAATGCTTCACTGATCCAAGCTTATGTGTTTCAAGGTCCTTCTGAGGAATTGCAGTGTACATGTTGGCCATTGAGTTGTGATCCATCTTGAGCTTGGCATATATGTCAATATCATCCTCCGCTTCCTTGGGTGCACCAAGAAGATTTGCCCACTCAGAGATGGTAGACTGGTATCTTATACCCTCAGTCATCCACACTATTCTGCCATCTGGATAGAAATGAGCAGTAGAGTAGAATTGCATGATCATCTCATCATTCCACTTGGTCAACTTCTTTCCAACAAACTCGTCAATACCTGCAATTCTGAAGCTTTCATGGACGTGGGGGAAATAATCCTCGTTCTAATCGATGTATTCCCAATCCACCCACTTCATGTCACTGACTATGGGCTTCTTGTCAAGCAATACTGTCTCATAAAAGTCCTGTTGTTCACGGGTGTGAAAACGATAATCACAAGCAGTCCTTCTTCTGATAGCATAAGGATCTGACAATCTCCATTGACGCAGTCCTTTGTCCTTTCTCAACATCATGTTCTCAGCTACTGGGTGTGAGTTGTCATGGTCTGGTATCTTTGGCTTCAACTTTCTGAGCACTAGAGGATCTTCATCAACATTTGATTCAGGCACTGGGGCCTTGTTCTTCTCTGCAGCAGATATGTTCCTGGTTGATCTCTTGGGTGCTGGTGCCTTAGGTTTTGACTTGGGAGGTGCAGCAGTCTTGATTGCATCAGACATGAGCTTCTGTGCTTTTGCAGGGGGTGCAGCAGCTGGCTCATCCTCCTCCTCTTCTTCCTCTTCAATCATCATGGAGGGTCTACCAATCACACGGGCAGTAGTTTTTCTTATCCTCTTCTTCTTAGCACCTGCAGCTGCCTCACTAGGCTCTTCAAGAGTGAATTGTATGGACTGTTTTGGCACTTTCCTTACAACTGTTCTCTCTTTGACAGATGTAGGCTTGGAGCTGTACTCTTTAGCTAGCACTACTCTCTTCTTCTTGGTTGTTGTCTCACTGGCAACAAAATCCTCATCCTCACTGTCTGAGGTTTTCTTCTTCCGTGTTCTGGTTGCAGCTTTAGGAAGATCTAGAGAGCTTCTCTCTCCCTCATAGAAACTTTCATTATGGCTTGATCCTTCACTTTGTTCTTCATGCTGCTCTGACATGTTTTGACTATCACTGACATCAGACATCTTGCTGAGCTGACCCTGTGAATAGATGGGTATGGGTAGAGTAGATGAGTCATCACAAAAAGCAGATAGTTTTTCATAAAAATGAGTTCAAACTTTAGTTCTAGGTTTTCACAGAATGCAGTTCGGATGGACCGAGTTGGTAATCTCGGTGACACCGAAGCACACTACAGAGACATGGCTCGCCATTTCGGTCAGACCGAGATGGGTTTCGGTGGCTCCGAGATGCTAGGGTTTCACTGAGACGTTACTTTCGGTCTTACCGATTCGCACAACTCGGTGGCACCGAGATGTACTAGTGTTATGGCCAGGGCCAAATCGGTGGGACCGAAAATTCCTATTCGGTCGGTCCGAGATGCGTTCGGCGGAAACCTAACCCTAAATTTTTTGCTCGAATCTCGTTCAAACGAACTAATCTGGTGGAAAGAGGATTGCATTCGTGGCAAGATTACAGGCAATCCAATCGTGCATTGAATCGGAAAAGGGAAGCACGAAAGGGATCGAAACTCACCCTAACTCGGTGGAGTTTCTCTACGGCGGCAACGGCGGTGGAGATTACCGTTGACGGCGACGGAATCCTGCGGCGAGGGCGCGCTGGAGACAACGGCGACGATCCGAAGACCAAAGGGGCGGCAGCAATGGGGCGCGGGCACGTGACGTTTGAAGAAATTTTCAACCGCACGGTTCGCTGGGAATATATACCCATTCGCTGTCGGTGGCACCGAGTGGAACAAATCGGTAGCACCGAGACATGCAACTGCTTGCAGTTACAGCAACTCGGTCCAACCGAGTTGGTCTAATCGGTAGCACCGAGATGAAAGCCTAGATCAGTCTAAATGCTTTCGGTTCGACCGAGTTTGAGTAGGTTGGTCTGACCGAAATCAATTAGAAGGTTTTGGAGGTTCAGCCCTTTCAGATCGGTGGCTCCGAGTGCTCCTCACCCGGAGGGTCCGAAAATGACTTGTTCAATTTTTGTGATGCAGCAAGAATAGAATTTGAGACAAGAAAGCATAGATAGCTAGAGAAGGTTCTTAGGCATTCTTGTACATCCACTTGGCCAGAAAAACCAAGACAATCAAAACAACAAATGGATGTCCTCGAATGATGAAAACATGCAAATCAACATGCTCACACAATAAGATAGCAAATGAAATATGTGTCAATCATGCACAACCAATTCTAGCATCTATCAAGCAATGGCGATGACTAGGTCATCTATATATGAGTATATTGACTTAGGAGCCAAATGAGAACATTTGATCATAGGTCATACTCATCGTTTAAGCACAAGTGGGGTTACCACTTTTACATAAAGCATTAATGTGTTCACACCATTAGAGTTGCTTTAGCTCAATTTTTAGAGCAAAGCTCCCCCTAGATGCGATATCCCCCCTAAGAGGGTTGAACTAACCTTGGGTTTGTCGATGATGACTTCATGTAGATGTTGAAGATGTGGATGCTCAATGTTGATGTAGACCATCAAAAGTTGGGAGCAATCCTTTGGAGTTTTGTGCTTTCAATACCTACATGGGTTAGTCCCACACAAGGAACATACAAGGATATCCATAGACATAGAGTGAAATACACATATGATGATGTCCATGAATGCATTGATTACCTTGTCCCTTGCCTTACCAACAAGAGGGTTTGTGACTCCATGATCTAGTGCAAAATGTGGAAGTTGGTTGCACAAGTCCTTGGCATAAAGAATATGAGTGAAGTTTGTTGGCGGAGTCACCCTCAAGAACTCTCTAGTTCTTCTTCTTTTGGATCCACATCAACTTGATGGGAATCCTTGGAGTTGTAGTAGCACTTGATGAAGTCTTGGGAACCCACTTGACCATGGCTTGAGGAGCTTCTTCAAATGAATCAATCTCTTCTTGAAGCTTGTCCTTGCCTTTTAGCTTGTGGTCTTGTGGTGGAAGGTCTTCTTGAGCTTGTGTTTCCTTGAAGGAAGTAGGATCATACTTTTCTTGTTGAGGAACAAACTTCGTCTTGGGGTATTGACCTTCTTCCCACTCAACTCCATCGGCATTGAACTTTCGTTCAAAACCAACACCTTGGTTCTTCCGGTGCCTTCCTTGCTTGCGTACAATTTCCTCAAATTGTTTACTCCCGGCAAGACTCTTGTAGACACCTTTTTCTATAATTCCTTTCAATAGCATATTTTCTTGCTCAAGTGTAACTTGGCTAAGAGAATCATTAGTGGAATCAATAGAACTACTAGAAGCAACAATATTGGATATAGCATTGTTATTGTTACTACTAGAGGTAGAACCATTTTTACCCTTGTTGCTAGTTTGCTTAGGTTTAACTTGTGGCATAAAGGTAGACAAGAGTAAACGTTTGGCAAGATATGAAGAACTCTTCTTTCGAAGATTGTCATTGATAGCTTTAAGAAACTCATGCTCTTGCTCTAAATTTAGCTTCTCGAAGCATAGCTTCTCATGAGTTCTTAGAAGTTCTCTATGATCCTCTTGAGTTGTTTCATGAGCTAACTTAAGAGCATTTAGTTCTTTAGTTAGACGCTCAATCTCCTTCATAGCATTGTCACTCGTTTCCTCTTGACTATCATGATTACTAGCATTTTCATTATAGCTCACATCACTAGCCCTATTAACAAGTAAATCATCATCACCAAGCAAATCATCTTCATCACTATTAAAATCAAGATACTCGGGGTGTGATACCTTAAGGCCTTTTGCCATGAAGCATCTTCCAATTCCTTCATTTGGTGAGTCAAATAGATCGTAGGAGTTGGATGACACAAGTGCAAGTCCGGCAACACCTTCATCTTGACTATAGTCGGAGTTGGAGTGATAACTTCTCTCGGATTGGTTGTCGGAGTCGGAGCCGGAAACCCATTCACCAACATGAGCTTGATGTCTTCTTCTTGTGTAGCTCCTTGATGACTTGTCCTTCCTCTCCGAATCCTTACTTTTTCGAGAGTGTCTTCGTTCATAATAATCATCTCTACTCCTTCTCTCCTTACGAGGTGATTCATCTCTTCTATGTCTTCCTCTTGGTGATTCGTCTCTTTTCTTGTAGGGAGCCGTACACTCATTTGAGTAGTGTCCGGGCTTTCCACAACAACAACAACAACAACAACAAAGCCTTTAGTCCCAAACAAGTTGGGGTAGGCTAGAGGTGAAACCCATAAGATCTCGCGACCAACTCATGGTTCTGGCACATGGATAGCAAGCTTCCACGCACCCCTGTCCATGGCTAGTTCTTTGGTGATGCTCCAATCCTTCAGGTCTCTCTTTACGGACTCTTCCCATGTCAAGTTCGGTCTACCCCGGCCTCTTTTGACATTATCAGCACGCTTTAGCCGTCCGCTATGTACTGGGGCTTCTGGAGGCCTGCGCTGAATATGTCCAAACCATCTCAGACGATGTTGGACAAGCTTCTCTTCAATTGGCGCTACCCCAACTCTATCTCGTATATCATTATTCCGGATTCGGTCCTTCCTTGTGTGGTCACACATCCATCTCAACATGCGCATCTCCGCCACACCTAACTGTTGCACATGTCGCCTTTTAGTCGGCCAACACTCAGCGCCATACAACATTGCGGGTCGAACCGCCGTCCTATAGAACTTGCCTTTTAGCTTTTGTGGCACCCTCTTGTCACAGAGAATGCTAGAAGCTTGGCGCCACTTCATCCATCCGGCTTTAATTCGATGGTTCACATCTTCATCGATATCCCCATCCTTCTGCAACATTGACCCCAAATATCGAAAGGTGTCCTTCTGCGGCACCACCTACCCATCAAGGCTAACATCCTCCTCCTCCTCGTGCCTAGTAGTACCGAAAGCGCACCTCATGTACTCGGTTTTAGTCCTACTAAGTCTAAAACCTTTCGATTCCAAAGTTTGCCTCCATAACTCCAACTTCCTGTTGACCCCCGTCCGACTCTTATCGACTAGCACCACATCGTCCGCAAAGAGCATACACCATGGGATATCTCCTTGTATATCCCTTGTGACCTCATCCATCACCAAGGCAAAAAGATAAGGGCTCAAAGCTGACCCTTGATGCAGTCCTATCTTAATCGGGAAGTCATCAGTGTCGCCATCACTTGTTCGAACACTTGTCACAACATTATCGTACATGTCCTTGATGAGGGTAATGTACTTTGCTGGGACTTTGTGTTTCTCCAAGGCCCACCACATAACATTCCGCGGTATCTTATCATAGGCCTTCTCCAAGTCAATGAACACCATATGCAGGTCCTTATTTTGCTCCCTATATCTCTCCATAAGTTGTCGTACCAAGAAAATGGCTTCCATGGTCGACCTCCCAGGCATGAAACCAAACTGATTTTTGGTCACGCTTGTCATTCTTCTTAAGCGGTGCTCAATGACTCTCTCCCATAGCTTCATTGTATGGCTCATCAGTTTAATTCCACGGTAATTAGTACAACTCTGAACATCCCCCTTGTTCTTGAAGATTGGTACTAATATACTCCGTCTCCATTCTTCTGGCATCTTGTTTGCCCGAAAAATGAGGTTGAAAAGTTTGGTTAGCCATACTATCGCTATGTCCCCGAGGCCTCTCCACACCTCAATGGGGATACAATCAGGGCCCATCGCCTTGCCTCCTTTCATCCTCTTCAAAGCCTCCTTGACCTCCAACTCCTGGATTCGCCGCACAAAAAGCCTGCTAGTATCAGCAAAGGAGTCGTCCAGATCAATGGTAGAGCTCTCACTCTCCCCATTGAACAGCTTGTCAAAGTACTCCCGCCATCTATGCTTAATCTCCTCGTTCTTCACCAGGAGTTGATCTGCTCCGTCCTTGATGCACTTGATTTGGTCAACATCCCTCGTCTTCCTCTCTCGGATCTTGGCCATCTTATAAATGTCCCTTTCGCCTTCCTTCGTGTCTAACCGTTGGTAGAGGTCCTCATACGCCCGGCCCCTTACTTCACTCACAGCTCGCTTTGCGGCCTTCTTTGCCATCTTGTACTTCTCTATGTTGTCTGCACTCCTATCCAGATATAGGCGTCTGAAACACTCTTTCTTCTCCTTAATTGCCTTCTGGACATCATCGTTCCACCACCAGGTATCTTTAGCTTCTCTTCTACTTCCCCTGGACACTCCAAACTCCTCTGAGGCCACCTTACGAATGCAAGTCGCCATCTTCATCCACATGTTGTCTACATCACCTCCTTCCTCCCAAGGGCCCTCCTTAATGACCCTCTCCTTGAACGCCTGAGCTACCTCCCCCTTGAGCTTCCACCACTTCGTTCTAGCGACTTTGGCACGCTTGTCCCGCTGGACACGAATCCGAAAGCGGAGGTCAGCAACCACAAGCTTATGCTGAGGGACAACACTCTCTCCAGGTATCACCTTACAGTCTAGGCATGCACGCCTGTCTTCTCTTCTCGAGAGGATGAAATCAATCTGGCTAGAGTGTTGTCCACTACTGTAAGTCACTAGATGTGATCAATTGTAACAATTACGGTCACGACTTGATGATCTTTTCTCATAGTGTCTTGAGCTAGAGCTTCTTTCTTTCCCTTTATTCTTGTAGAACTTGTTGAACCTTTTCACCATTAGGCTAATCTCTTCATTGGATACTAGCTGGTCACTTGAAGTTGTTGGAGCATCGGTTGAGGCTTTGTAAGCACCACTTGACTTGTTGTGCAGCTCCTCTTTGTCCTTGAGCGACATTTCATGAGCGACAATCCTTCCAATGACTTCCGTGGGCTTGAGATCTTTGTAATTTGGCATCATTTGGATCAATGTGTAGACGGTATCATATTTTCCATCCAAAGCTCTAAGTATCTTTTTGATGATGAATTTGTCGGTCATCTCTTCACTTCCTAAGCCGGCAATCTCATTTGTGATGAGAGCAAGCCTAGAGTACATCTCAGCGACTCCTTCACCATCCTTCATCTTGAACTTGTCAAGTTGGCTTTGAAGCACATCCAACTTAGATTCCTTGACGGACTCGGTACCCTCATGCATATCAACCAAAGTATCCCAAATTTCCTTTGCATTCTCGAGGCGGCTGATTTTGTTGAATTCCTCGGGACATAGACCGTTGAATAGAATGTCACAAATTCTTCCGGGGTTGCTTCACGATCCGGTTCCTTGCCATCCTCAAAGAAGTCACCTTGCAAGCCAACACGAACAACAGCCCAAACGGCAGGGTTATGACCAAGAATATGCATTTTCATCTTATGTTTCCAACTAGCAAAGTTTGTACCATCAAAATATGGACCTCTACGGTGATAGTTACCCTCACTAGACGCCATACTCTCCTAGGTTGTGAAACCAAGGCTATGATCACCAAAGCTATGGAAATCAAGGCTTACGGAGACCAAAGCTCTGATACCACTTGTAGGATTGAAAGTATGTCTAGAGGGGGGGGGGGTGATTAGACTACTTGACCAAATAAAACCTAACCTTTTCCCAATTTTAGTTGTGGGCAGATTTTAGCAATAATACATGTCAAGCATCACCCTACACATGCAATTCTAAGAGTATAGCAGCGGAATGTAAGCAATTGCATATGTATGTAAAGGAGGGATTGGAGATTTCAAACGCAATGAAGACACGGTGGTTTTTGGCGTGGTTCCGATAGGTGGTGCTATCGTACGTCCACGTTGATGGAGACTTCAACCCACGAAGGGTAACGGCTGCGCGAGTCCACGAAGGGCTCCACCCACGAAGGGTCCACGAAGAAGCAACCTTGTCTATTCCACCATGGCTTACGTCCACGAAGGACTAGCCTCACTCGGGGTAGATCTTCACGAAGTAGGCGATCTCCTTGCCCTTACAAACTCTTGGTTCAACTCCACATCTGGTTGGAGGCTCCCAAGTGACACCTAACCAATCTAGGAGACACCACTCTCCAAAAAGTAATAGACGGTGTGTTGTTGATGAACTCCTTGCTCTTGTGCTTCAAATGATAGTCTTCCCAGCACTCAAACACTCCTGACAGATTTGGCTATGGTGGAAGAAGAATTTGAGTGGAAAGCAACTTGGGAAAGGCTAGAGATCAAAGTTCAAATGGTAGGAATGGAATATCTTGATCTCAACACATGAGTAGGTGGTTCTCTCTCAGAAAATGAATGGTGAAAGTCTAGGCACGTTCTGATGGCTCTCCTTACTGAGAAGGATGGGGTGGAGGGGTATATATAGCCTCCACACAAAATCCAACCGTTACACACTTTTGACCCAACTCGGTGGCACCGAAACGATCATCTCGGTAGCACCGAACTGTGTAAAAGGTATGAACTTTAGAAATCTCGGTGGGACCGATACGAACAACTCGGATGGACCGAAGTGCAATGGCTTAGGGCAATCCTCATCTCGGTGGCACCGATTGCATCAACTCGGTAGGACCGAAGTGAAGCAATAAGGTAACAGAGAGTTGGCAAGCCATCTCGGTGAGACCGATTTGCAAACTCGGTGAGACCGAAGTAAATGCAAACGATTACAGAGAGTTGGCAAGGCCATCTCGGTGGGACCGAGATCCATTTCGATGGATCCGATTTGTTAGGGTTTGGCAGTGGCTAAGTCTTGGATGAACTCGGTGGGGCCGGATTGGAAATTTCGGTGGGGCCGAGTTGGACTTTAGGTTTAGGACATATTTGGGTAGAGAGAGTGGTTGAGGGTTTAGGAATACTGTCACTAAGCACTTGAGCAAAAAGACCATTAAGCAACACCTCATCCCCTTTTAATAGTATTGGCTTTCCTATGGACTCAATGTGATCTTGGATCACTAAACCAAAATTGTAGAGTCTTGATCTTTTGCCAATCCTTGTCCTTAGCATTTTGAGGGGTCCACTTCTCTAGTCCATGCCATGCCAATCATTGAATATCCTGAAATCTTAATCTTGAATGGTCATTAGTTCAATGAGATATATGTTGTTATGAATTACCAAAACCACCAAGGGAGCAAATGTGCTTTCAGCCGGCCGCTGGCTGTGTTGCCGGCGTGAACTACTTGTGGGGGTTGACCATTTTTTGTAGGCTGACATTTGTTTGCCGGCTGCTGGCTCTGTAGCCGGCATGAACTAGGGCCGCTGGCATGGCCACTGGCTTGGATCGTACGTCCGTGTTTCAAATTTGAGAATTTCCCATGCAGCCCGGACAAGATGCGGCCGAGATGCGTTGGACGCACGGCCAGCGCGCCAGCGCATCCACAAAAGAGGCCGGACGCCGCCCCATTGCCCTACCCAAACGGACGAAATCCGGACAAAACGGATGTCCGTTTGGGGTTGTGCGTTGGAGTTGGCCTTACAGATCATAGAATCGATGATAAGCTAGGCCTGAGATGATATATGTTAATAAAGATGTCGCAACTGGCACACATTGGTTCGGTCTTAAGTTCGGAAACTCCAGGATTTTGGGTGTGGCAACAATCTGACTTGTACGATCTGTAATTATACCCATGGGCATATTGTGCCATACACCTTCAGAAATGTACTATAATTCTTACTAGTGGTTGGGGCGCCATCCTGTGGCCCCGCTTGAGAGGAAGTTGTGTGCACGTTTTCATTTAAAAAAATAGAGGGAGTCCTCGCCTTCATCTAGAAAAACACTAAAAAAATCCTCACATCCATCTAGGAAAAGAAGTAAAAAAGAAAAGAAAAAATCATCAACGCAACCTACCAGCGAGCGCTACTTTGCGTAGCCCTCCATTTAGAAAAATGTGTGGGGTCATCACCTCCATCTAAAAAGGAAAAAAAATATTTTAAAAAATTCCTCACTTCCATCTAAAAATAATATCCAAAAAGCTTTTTCACCACGGCCAACCAGCTTGCGCCACGTGGCATAGCTGGTTGGCCGCCCTTCACGTGTAGCTTAATGGGTTGGATGATATAAATGAGACACCTATTACCATGCAAAAAAAAAAAACCCTTCAAAAATGTGGTTAAAGGAGGAAGCTCCTCCCTTGAGTGTACGTTGTTTAGGTAGAAATGAGGCACTCTGCGGAGGCTCTGCCTCAAACACAGGCGGGTGAGCTCACGGGCGTGTGCTCTAACCAACTGGCCACTGCTCGTGCCATGCACCTTTGTAGCGTATAATTCACTCTTAACACAAACGCTGAACAATTATCTACCATTTCTGCTAAAACAAGTTGAAAATAGGTTACCATCTTTGTTCTTTCTACTAAATGGAGATACAAGTTTATACCGTTTCTGCTAGAGAAGTTTTTGGTGACACAAGCTGTGCATTGCTTATTTTCATTAACCGACACAGTCCTTGTTACATGAGTAGCAATCTAGCATACATGGAAAAAAGAAGTAGCAATCTAGTGTCGGTGTCGATACTAAATTCGACTTCATGCATTCTATTGATTGCACTCCAATTGTGGCACTCATAATATCTGTGACTGGGTAAGTACAGCCGTGATGATGACCGGCCCCGGGAGCAAATGTTTGGTGGTATTTCTTTCCCTCATAAAATTCTTCCTAGTAACATTTTTGCGGAGTTTGCTTGAACTTCAACACTAATATAGTGATACCAAAGCTAACTGCTTTCAAGAGAAAAGTAAAAAATACCAGTACTATTCCAATCTCCTTTATCTGTATTCTTTATTAATCATAAGGTTGTTGCAGTTTTTATTGCAAGACTAACTTGTAACTAATACGTACTCCCTCCATTTCACAATGTAGTGCGCCCGCGCTTCGATACGAATTCGCTATTTTGATACGAATTCAGTGGTAGAATTTAGTGGTAGAATTTTTGCTCCCGCCGCAGTCGGTCTCGTTGGTTAAATTTATGATCAAATTTAAATCCCGGAAAGCGCGGGCGCACTACATTGTGAAATGGAGGAAGTACTATTTAGTTAATGTCTGCTACCGGATGGCTTACTTTTCCACCTTATGGTATGAAGTTCGTCTTCCACCACACCTATCTGGCATTAACTCATGATTGCTATTTCAGTCATAGCTACTGCAATCACATACTTCAGGCGTGTCTATACAAGGTATGATTCTCTATTTAGTAAGGACGCGTTGGATAGAAGACGCGTCGGATAGAAGAGTGCCACTCTGTCTGGATATGACTATTTTTTTACTAGTTAGAGAAATGAAAACACAGTATTATATTTTAGATTGTAAGTTGTGCCACTAAGAAAGTAGGAAGGATATCCTTATGATGTAAGATGGTCAACGTACAGGCAAGTAAGAATCATGTACTGTGATTGTACATTTGTGTTTACGAGAACTTGTGTGCTTCACCCAGAACTCTATAATTCACTTTGTTTCATTCATAACTTGGGGGACTGTAGATGTCAGGTTCTCATCAAGTTGCTTCAAGCAGAATTACTACTATGGTGCTTTAATCGGAAACCTTTCAAATTCGATTACAAATATTATACTTCAAGCACCAAACTCATGTTTCTATACTTTCCGTGAACACAAATTGGACATGAAGGTTCATATTTTAATGGCTATTTCTACACAACTCTTTGACATTTAAGAAGTTTTTTTTGATGGAACGTAAGTATTCAGAACTGTGTCTGAATCTATTTACAGAAAGAGCATGACGGAGTATGATCCTCGTTTAGTAGCACCAGCTTGTTTGTATTTGGCATCAAAGGTGGAGGAAAGCACAGTGCAAGCAAGGCTTCTCGTATTTTACATTAAGATGATGTGTGTGGTAAGTCTCTGGATCATTCATATAGACCCATGTTTACCTGGAAGGCTGGAAGAGTTGCACAACCTGAAATAAACATGTATTTTCTTCCCCCTAAATGTAGGTTCTGATGACAGGTACAGATTTGAAATCAAAGATATTCTTGAAAAGGAAATGAAGCTCCTGGAAGCACTCAACTAGTATTTGGTTGTTTTCCACCTATACCGTCCTCTTTTACAGTATGACTTTGCTTCCCCTATCATTTGAATAGAAATGGCATTTTCCACTGAAATAACATTTTATATCTTCTGGTGCTCTGAGCTTTTGAAATTAACTCCCCTTCGATAGATTCTACAATGGCATTGAGAGTGTTGACGCTCAAAAGTGGCAAAGTCATAAAAAGTAGCTTAAACTATGTCAATATTAATTCAAACTTATGATGGAAAGTCACCTTCGGATGGCTCTCTTCGAGAAGATCAAAATGGATACGAAGATGGTCCAAGACGGAGCTCGGATGCAAAAGTTATGACGATTTCAGAGATGCTTGTGTTGACATCAGATTAAAGAATGGCTAAAAACTCAATTAATATGGCTTCGGATGGAAAAAGTTTCAACATGAAAGTTGTGCGTCTCGTCGAAACGGTTGATTTTGATATAAAAATCATCTCAATCCGAGGTCGTATGCAAAAGTTAGAGCCACCGGAGTGTGACCCTGTCACGAGCCAAAAAGTGGCGCGCCCCATCAGACACTCGTATGGCTGATGTCTGATGGGTAGCGCCAGTAATTATCTGTTTTGCGTGAGCTATTCGGCCTTCAAGATGGCCTCGAGTCAAAAAACGTTCAACATGAAAGTTGTTCGTCTCGTCGAAACAGTTAAATTTGCTTTTGGCGCATCTTCATCCGAGGTCGTTTGTGGCCTGTGAGACCCAAAAACCGAACTGATGTTTCAGACTTACCTAAATCCGAGTTCGGTTAATTTTGAAAAGATTTGGACGGGATTTGGAGTACTTTTCTTGTACGGAAAATCCAGCCGCCTCATAAATAGATGAGAGGTGACGGCCGATTGAACAACAACACACAATCGAACAAATCATCTACCACTTTTACCTTTACTTTTATCTCTCTCCCTTGTTCTTCTTCTTCTCGTTCTTCGTTCGTTCTTCTTGTTGCAGGGCGGCGAACCTCGAGGCCCTAGGGGCGATCAGGTCGACCCAGGGCAGCCCATAGCCGTCGCGCACCCTGACGGGGTCCCTCCCGGGCGAGCGGGGTTTCGGGTCTGCAAAAGCGCCCGCCGGATTGCTTGCGTACCGCGCTTCCGGACGGGTCTCCTTCGACGTGAGTTGCGGTGCATCACCCCCCGCGTCGAGGGTACACGGTGGCGTTTTCGTGTGCGAACACACTTTTTGGCAACTCCCCTGGGGACTAAAGGTCAATCATCATCATCATCCATCATGTCCAAGCCATCTGAGGTAGACGCCGGTAACATCATTAAGCCCAGTCTTGATGAGCTATCGGCCGATCATCGCCAAATCTATGAGGAGTACAAGAAGGCACGTGAAGAGAAGGAGCTGCAGGAATTCCTTGGAAACTTCAAGAAGGATCGCCAAGGCAATATCACTCCGATTGGAGAAATCAAGCTCCCTCCTCTTCGCGACGAGCAGATTAAACCCTCTGTAAGTACTACCTTTTCTCCTGAGCAGTGGGCTGAGATTGAGAGTCGTATTGCTGATGGTAATAATCTAGTTTATCAAACTTTCTTAGAGAATACCAATGCTCAGAAAAATATGCCTCAATCATCTAGTGGTAATGTTGGCATGCATGCTAGTGCAGAAAACCCTAGTCAAGCTTTACCTCTTTCATCGGCACCTCCCATGCCGATGAATTATTATCCTACCCATACAAATCAAATTGTGGCTGCACCTATTAGTCCTGTCATGAATGTGCCAAGTTCGGTGGCAATGCCGAACCAAACCCTACCTATAGGTGCAAATGCTGCTAGGCCACAATCGAACTATGGTTCGGCATACATGCCACAGTTCCTACCTACAGCTAGCAATCCTAGTCCACCTATTACACTGCAGCAAGTTTCATCGTCTACTACGGACGATGCTCTAGCTAATTTTAGAGAAGAGATGGCTAAGATGCTTCGGGAAAATTTTGGTGTTGAATTACCTAGGAATCGGATTTACTAAAAACCGTATCCCGAGTACTTTGATGCAATCCAGTGCCCTCTGGGATATAAAATTCCAGATTTTGTTAAGTTCAATGGAGAGGGCACGCAAACCGAGCATGTTAGTCAATATTTGGCACAATTAGGTGAAGCAGGCTCACTAAATGAATTGAAAGTGCGTTTATTTCCTTTATCATTGACTGGCACCGCATTTTCATGGTTTTCTTCTTTGCCACATGGCTCTATTCATGTATGGTCGCAACTAGAACAGAAATTTCATGATCACTTTTATAGCGGCGACAATGAACTTAAGTTGTCACATCTTACATCGGTTAAGCAGAAGCATGATGAATCGGTCTCCGATTACGTCAAGAGATTTAGAGAGACAAAAAACCGGTGTTATAGTTTGGTGATAACCGAGAGAGACTTGGCAGACCTTGCGCTTAATGGTTTAAAGACTTACATTAGAGAGAAGCTAGAAGGCTACGAGTTTTTAAATATCAACCAAGTCTTACAGAGGGCTTTGGCTCAGGAAAGCCGAAGCAAAGATCTCAAAGAAGTGCATAGATATAAAGCTAATCGTCCTAAGATGAATATGGTTGAATATGATAGTGATCACTCGGACGATGAGGGTGATATTTATGCTACTGAATTTGTTTGGCCGTCCAAGGCCAAACCATTTACTTGCAATGATCTGAAACCGATTCATAAAAATCGTGATGAAGAGATGAAGTTTACCTTTAACATTGCTCAGTGTGATAAAATATTTGATGCTTTGATGCAAGCTAAGATTATTAGGATATCTCATACTTTACCGCCGTTTGAAGAGCTAAAACGGCGAGCTTATTGCAAGTATCATAATTCCTTTTCTTATGCTACTAACGATTGCAATGTTTTTCGACGACAGATACAATCGGCCATTAATGACGGACGATTGAGCTTTTCTGAGATGCAAGTTGATAAACAGCCATTTCCAATGAACACCATGGATATGGAGGGGAACAAGTTGCTCATTTGGCCAGAAGTAGCCGAATCTGCTAATAAGTCCAATGTTGTCATAGGTGAGCCCAGGAAAAGCAAAGAGGATAGCAAGGTCTTGGGAAGACAGGTTGTGCTTGACAAGCAACCCGATGGCAAGGAAGTAATCAAGATCACCATCAAGAATCCTACACTCGGGGGGCAACCACAAGTGCAAGAAAATACTCGTGTTAAATTTGTTAAGCCCAAGAGTCCAGAAATTGGCAAGTGGAAGACGAATGAAGCTAGAGTACAGCGCAAGAGAATCAAGCCAACTTTTGATACGTTGCTGTTGAAATATGCTAATCAAGCGGCCGGTTCTAGCTCTAACCGGTCATCAAATTTGAAGCGCTCAAGATCACCTCCGAGGCAAGAATTTCAGAATCACGCGAGGCAGTGTGGGTCGTGGGGACCAGGACCATGGATGGGACCACCCCCCTATGCGCCATACAACATGGGAAACTTCAATGGAGGATGCGGGCAGCCCCCAGTGGCCCCTTATGCATTTCATCCGGGGTGGGCAGAACCGAGGAGGCCCGTTCGTGAGAGGCTTTCTTACCCCACGCGAGGCCGTTTGAACAACGCTATCAATCGGCCAATGCAAGATAGTCAAGAAAGGGTCAGCAAGCAAGAATGGCGTGTTAAGTCACCAAGTGTTGCAGAAGTCGAGTCTAGAAAAGGCAAGGAAAATATTGATGCCGACTCACTCACCTTGGGGATCGAAACATTCACCATACAACAACGGACTGAGCCGATACTTGCTATCGCGCCAAAGCACTCGGCTAATGAGCATGAAGCTAGCACAAGCAAGGACAAGCCAAAGGATCCAAAATATACGCAACCTAAGTGGTGTCCTCCAGGGCTAACAAAAACACAGAAGAGGAAGCTACAGAGGTTAAGGAGTCAAGAGATGGCAAAACAGGAGGCCGAGAAGCAAAGAGATAAATTGTTCAATGACATTCGGCCCATGGTACCTACAAAACAAGTATGGATGCCTAAACAAATACAAGGTGCAGTGGCTTCTACATCTGTCACAGCAGCACCTACACCACCAAAGGAGGACGATGCCACCGCTATTACATCGTCCGCAACACCTATTGATTCCACTTCACTTGGATAGATTTCAGAATCGATGAACACGCCTGAGGAGGAAGACGATATGTTGGATTATGAGCCTACACCGGTCCACGAAGGTATGGATATCAATATGGTGTATTACTTACCCGTTGAGTTTCGTGCTGTAGATGAAGAAGGGGAGGTGGCTCAGCTGGATTTTGGCCCTAAGAATGCAATATTTGAGAAGCCAAAAGAGCCAGTGACACACTTGAAACCGTTGTACCTCAGAGGTCATATTAATGGATCGCCACTTACTCAGATGCTTGCTGATGGTGGTGTTGTGGTGAATCTCATGCCCTATTCGGTCTTCAAGAAATTGGGTTTGCCCGATGAAGAATTGATCAAGACCAATATGGTGCTTAATGGATTTGAAGGCAAAGAGAAAACCGAAGCCAAAGGTGTGATGTACGTGGAGCTTACGGTTGGGAGCAAAACTTTGGCTACTGCATTCTTTGTCGCCGAGGTACAAGGTAACTACAACATCATACTAAGCCGTGATTGGGTTCATGCAAACCAATGCGTGCCATCTACTATGCACTAGTTTTTAATTCAGTGGGTCGATGATGAAGTGGAAGTCATTCATGCGGATAATTCGGCTTGCGTTGCTTTAGCCGATGCATCGGTGGATTGGCAACACCCCAATGCTACTTGCTTGACGGGATGGGACTTATCAGAGTTTGATTTTCTCAGCGCCACCAAGAGTGGTTTTGTGCCCGTTTCTTTAAAGCCGGTTGGTGGAAATCGGCTCCAAAGTATAATGTATTTAAATGGATCCTAACTCTGAATGGTTACAAAAGCGACTTACAGAATATCGGTCCAGTGAGAACGATATGTATGAGTCTATTGAAGAGTTAGATGATATGGATAAACTTGGACAAGGTTTTACATCGGCCGACCCATTGGAAGAGATAGATATTGGAGATGGTTCAGTTCCTAGGCCGACATTTGTAAACAAAAATTTGAAACCCGATTGTAAAGCTAAGTTAATCGAGCTATTGAAAGAATATATTTGTTGCTTTGCATGGGAGTATCATGAAATGCCAGTTTTAGGCCGAGAGCTAGTGGAGCATCGGTTACCTATAAAGACCGGTTTTAGACCGTACAAACAATCGGCCAGAAAGTTTAATCCAAAAACATATGACCGGATCAAGGAAGAGATCGTTCGTTTGCTTAAAGCTAATTTTATTAGACCTTGCAGGTATGCCGAGTGGATTTCTAATATTGTACCAGTGGAAAAGAAAGGCTCCGGCAAGTTAAGGGTGTGCATTGATTTCAGAGATTTGAATAGAGCTACACCCAAAGATGAGTATCCCATGCCTATATCTGATATGCTTATTAATGATGCTTCTGGACATAAGGTCATTAGCTTTCTTGATGGTAATGCGGGGTATAACCAGATTTTTATGGCCAAAGAGGACATGTCCAAAACGGCTTTTCGGTGCCCGGTTTCCTTGGTTTATTTGAGTGGACAGTGATGACCTTTGGATTAAAGAATGCCGGCGCCACATATCAAAGGGTTATGAATTTGATTTTTCATGATTTACTCGGTGTTATACTTGAAGTCTATATTGATGATATTGTTGTCAAATCGGATGCTTTTGAGTCTCACTTAGCCGATTTGCGTTTAGCTTTTGAAAGAATGAAAAAATATGGACTGAAAATGAATCCTTTGAAGTGTGCCTTTGGTGTATCGGCTGGCAAGTTTTTGGGTTTCATTATTCATGAAGATGGCATAGAGATTGATCCCAAAAAGATAGAAGCCATACAGAAAGTAGAGGCTCCAACATGCAAGAGAGATATGCAAAAGTTTCTTGGCAAGGTCAATTATTTGAGAAGGTTCATAGATAATTTGTCAGGGAAGGTTGATGCATTCACTCCTATACTTCGGTTAAAGAATGATGTTGATTTTACTTGGGGGGCAAAACAGCAAGAAGCATTTGATATGATGAAGAATTATTTGTGCACTCCTCCGATGATGAAAGCGCCTAAGCATAGAGAGCCCTTTAGGCTTTACATTGCAGCAGAGGAAGGTGTTATTGGTGCTGTTTTGACTCAAGAGACCGAAGGAAAAGAGCATGCTATTACTTATTTGAACAGACGCCTATTAGATGCTGAGACAAGGTATACATTTATTGAAAAATTATGTCTGTGCTTATATTATGCTTGCACAAAATTGAGACATTATCTAGTGCCGAGTGCTTGCATAGTAGCTTGTCAAACCGATGTCATTAAGTACATGTTGCATAGACCAATTCTTAGTGGTAGAATTGGCAAGTGGGCTTATGCTTTAATTAAGTATGATTTGGCTTATGAATCTCTAAAATCTATAAAAGGCCAAATTGTTGCTAATTTTATTGTTGAGCATCAGATTAATGACAAGCATGATATTGATATAAACCTTGTCTCATTAGTATCATGGAGATTATATTTTGATGGTTCGGTCTGTAGCAATGGCCAAGGTGTTGGTATTGTTTATATATCTCCTCATGGTGCTGTTTTTGAAGCCTCATGCCGCTTAGAGTATTTTTGCACAAATAATCAAGCCGAATATGAAGCATTGTTATTCGGCTTGGAGATGTTGCTGGCCATAGGTGCTACACATATTGAGGCTTTTGGTGATTCGTTATTAGTAGTACAACAAATATCCAAAGTTTTTCAGTGTTTGGACGAATCACTTAATGTTTATCTTGATAAGTGTCTAGATATAATTTCTACTTTGGATTATTTTAGCATTGCTCATATATCTAGACATGATAATTGGAGAGCAAATAAGTTGGCACAGCAAGCATCCGGCTATCATGTTGATCATGACATGTTTCATATTTCTCAAAAGCCGATGACTAGCTTCGCCAATGTAGAGGCCGAACCAGAGCTCACTGCTTTGGCCACTAACGAAAATTCTAGTACAGGTGAAAATCAAGACTGGAGGAAACCCATTATTGATTATTTGCGTGATCCTAGTAAAAGGGTGGACAAGACCATTCGGCGTATGGCTTTCAAATATACGATGAGAGATGATGATCTTTATCGCCGAACGGTGGATGATGTTCTTTTAAAATGCTTGGATGAGGACCAAGCGAGAGTTGCTATGGGAGAGGTTCATGAAGGAATTTGTGGCACTCATCAGTCGGCTCCCAAGATGAAATGGTTATTGCGACGAGCTGGTTTTTATTGGCCGACGATGATTAATGATTGCTTCGGGTATTATAAAGGATGTGAAGCTTGTCAAAAGTTTGGTGATATTCAGTTGGCTCCCGCTGCTATGTTACATCCTATTATCAAGCCGTGGCCTTTTAGAGGTTGGGGATTAGACTTTATTGGAGAGATTCATCCTTCTTCTTCAAAGGGGCATCGGTTCGTGTTGGTGGCAACTGATTATTTCACTAAATGGTCTGAAGCAATACCTCTAAAAAATATGACGCATACAGAGGTAATTCAATTCATAAGTGAGCGCATTATTCATAGATTCGGCATTCCTCAAACATTAACTACGGATCAAGGTTCATCTTTCATGTCACATCAAGTTAGAGAATTTGCCGAATCATATAAGATAAAATTGCTCAATTCCTCTCCGTATTATGCCCAAGCAAATGGACAAGCTGAGTCTAGCAATAAAATATTAATCAAGCTCATCAAGAAGAAGATTGAGGATAATCCAAGGAGATGGCATGAGCTATTGTCCGAAGCTTTGTGGGCACACAAAATCTCAAGGCATGGTGCTACAAAGGTAACTCCATATGAGCTTGTATATGGTCAAGAAGCTGTTTTACCAGTGGAAGTTAATTTGAATGCTTTGAGAGTAGCCAAACAAAATGATTTATCGGCGGTGGAATTTTATAACTTGATGATGGATAATATTGATGAAGTCACCGATAGACGTTTGGATGCTTTGAAGGCCATAGAGAGAGATAAATTGAGGGTGGCAAGAGCTTACAATAAGAAGGTCAAGTTGAAGAATTTTCACGTTGGCGACCTCGTGTGGAAAGTAATCCTACCAATTGGTTCGAAAGACAGAAAATTCGGGAAGTGGTCCCCAAGTTGGGAAGGTCCTTTTAAGATTACAAGAGTAGTTCCCAGAAACTCATATTTGGTGGAATCCATACAAGGGACATTGTTACCTCGAGCTCTCAATGGCAAATATTTAAAGAAGTACCACCCAAGTGTGTGGCAAGAAGCCTAGAAAGGCAACGGCCGATATATAACTATCGCCCTAAGCAAAGACATGGCCGATATATAAGTATCGCCCTAAGCACATATAAATGGCCGATGGAGTGTTGACATCGTCCTTAGAGCAAACATGGCAAAAAATATTTTTTGGCACGCTAGCTTTGCCAAAAAATAGGGGGGCATGTGTTGACGCTCAAAAGTGGCAAAGTCATAAAAAGTAGCTTAAGCTGTCCTTCTTGAGGTTGGTGATGCAACGAAGAGGTTTTGATGAACGGTGGTGCTCCTGGATTATGCAATTGGTCACGTCTGGGAACACTGCTATCAACATCAATGGCGATGTGGGACCGTATTTTAGGTCCTCTAGGGGAGTGAAGCAGGGAGACCCCATCTCCTCTCTTCTCTTCAACCTAGCTGTTGATGCCCTCACCGGCATCTTGGATAAGGCTAAGCAAGCCGGCCACCTTAGAGGGGTGGTCAGTCACTTGATTCCTGGTGGTGGTGTCACTCACTTGCAGTATGCGGATGACACCATGATCATGGTTGAGGGATCTGACTTGGACATAGTCAATCTTAAGTTCCTTCTGCCCTGCTTTGAAGCCATGTCAGGGCTTAAGATTAACTTTGACAAAAGCGAGGTTGTGGTCTTAGGATACTCGACGACCGAGCAACAGAGGATCGTGGATAAGCTCAACTGCAGACTCACGTCCTTCCCCATATTCTATCTGGGGATGCCCATGTCCGACTCCAGGATCCTGGTGAGTGGCTATGATCCGCTTGTGGGACGAGTAGCGTCCCGTGCGGAACCTTGGTGCGGACGGTTCACCTCGAAAGGAAGTAAAACCGTTCTTATTGGCTCTAACCTCGCTAGCCTCCCCTTGTATATGATGGGGATGTACATCCTACCAGAGGGCGTACATGGCTCCTTTGACAAGGAGCTGGCTAGATTCTTCTGGCAGGCGGTTGATGGGCGCCCCAAATACCATATGGTTAAATGGGCGGATATCTGTTTGCCCAAGGACCGAGGTGGACTCGGCATCACGGCCTCCTGCCGCATGAACGTCGCCCTCATGCTGCGTTGGGTTTGGCGGATTTTGCGCGGCGATGGCGGGCTGTGGCTTCAGTTAATCGAGGCAAAATATTTGCATGGCGAACCCCTCTTGGCTTGTTCTCGCTCTGCTGGGTCTCAATTCTGGAGGTCTATCCAAGCCATTAAGGACGAGATCCGCCTGGGTGCCTCCTTCTTGGTTGGCAATGGAAATGGTACCCTGTTTTGGATTGACCCCTGGCTGGATGGCGAGCCGCTTTAGGCTCGGTTTCCTAGATTGTTTGCCATCTGCCAGCACCCGCATCTGCTGGTCTCCGAGGCTGGTCTGGATGGCCATTGGAACATCGCGTTCCGTCGTTCCTTCGGGCCGGATGAGGTCCGTGATTGGGAAAGCTTGAGGGAAGTAGTCCCTCGAGCGCTCTCCCAATCGCCTGACACCGTTTCCTGGAGTCTCTCTCCTTTAGGAGACTTCTCCGTTAGCTCTGCGTACCAGGCCCTCTGCCGCCAGCCGGTCATTCAGTGGCTTTCCCCATTGTGGAAGGCGCCATTGCCCCTCAAGATAAAGATTTTCGTTTGGCAGCTCTTGCGTGACCGCTTGCCCTCTGGGACGGAGGTTCTTAAGCGGCACGGTCCGGGCAATGGTCTTTGCCCTTTGTGTAATGTCCCGGAGACGGGAACCCACATTTTGTTCTCCTGCACCGCAGCCCGAGCTCTTTGGAGCTTCGTCCATGAGGCCCTCGAACCGGATTGGGAGGCCTGGAATCTTGCAGAATTCCTGCAATCCAGGGCCACCCAGGTGGGCCACAATCGTCGCTTGTTCTGGCTTATCTTTGCGGCGATGTCGTGGACCCTTTGGACGACTCGCAATAATATGGTGATTGAGCGGATCTTCCCGCGGCAAGCTTATGACTCGTTCTTCAAATTTCTTGCATTCTTGCAGCACTGGCACCCGCTCGCTAAACAGCGGGACCGCGACCGTCTTGGAGTTCTCTTGGACGCCCTACTGGCTACCGCGCGCCGGCTAGCAGCTCGTACGGCAGCTTCTTAGTTTGCCATTTGGTGGCCTCTCATGTTTCTTTTTCTTTTCTTGGGCGTGATTGTGCTGTGGCCCCAGCCTTTTTATTTGCTTCATTGACTGGTACTCGGTTGTATGGATGTTTGCTTTATCTATAAAGCGGGGCGAAAGCCTAGTTCGAGAGATATTAATTCAAACTTATGATTGGAAGTCACCTTCGGATGGCTCTCTTCGAGAAGATCAAAATGGATACGAAGATGGTCCAAGACGGAGCTCGGATGCAAAAGTTATGACGATTTCAGAGATGCTTGTGTTGACATCAGATTAAAGAATGGCCAAAAACTCAATTAAGATGGCTTCGGATGGAAAAAGTCTCAACATGAAAATTGTGCGTCTCGTCGAAACGGTTGATTTTGATATAAAAATCATCTCAATCCAAGATCGTATGCAAAAGTTAGAGCCACCGGAGTGCGGCCCTGTCACGAGCCAAAAAGTGGCGCGCCCCATCAGACACTCATATGCCTGATGTCTGATGGGTAGCGCCAGTAATTGTCTGTTTTGCGCGAGCTATTCGGCCTTAAAGATGGCCTCGAATTGAAAAACGTTCAATATGAAAGTTGTTCGTCTCGTCGAAACGGTTAAATTTGCTTTTGGGCGCATCTTCATCTGAGGTCGTTTGTGGCCTGTAAGACCCAAAAACCGAACTGATGTCTCAGACTTACCTAAATCCGAGTTCGGTTAATTTTGGAAAGATTTGGACGGGATTTGGAGTCCTTTTCTTGTACGGGAAGTCCGGCCGCCTCATAAATAGATGAGAGGTGACGGCCGATTGAACAACAACACACAATCGAACAAATCATTTACCACTTTTACCTTTACTTTTATCTCTCTCCCTTGTTCTTCTTCTCGTTCTTCGTTCGTTCTTCTTGTTGCAGGGCGGCTAACCTCGAGGCCCTAGGGGCTATCAGGTCGACCTAGGGCAGCCCATAGCTGCCCCGCGCCCTGACGGGGTCCCTTCCGGGCGAGCGGGGTTTCGGGTCTGCAAAAGCGCCCGCCGGATTGCTTGCGTACCGCGCTTCCGGACGGGTCTCCTTCGACGTGAGCTGCGGTGCATCACCCCCGGCGTCGAGGGTACACGGTGGCGTGTTCGTGTGCGAACAGAGAGATGTGCTATTTTACTGGTTATTGCAGGATGCTGGCATAACAGATCTGACACAATTCGCCTGGTAAGCACCAGTTCTTGAATACAATGCAGTGTCAAGTTGAGTACTGGATGCAATGGAACTTGTTGGCCTTTCTTATAATTTCCGTCATGGCGTACTGTTTTTCTTTTTGTGAATGGAAGCTACTTGTGTTTCATATACAAGAAAGTTGCTTGATTCGTTTTAGTATTATTTGGTGGTTAAAGTAGCCTTTTTTTCTGAAGCTTTTTTTGACGATACTGATTTTAGTCTCAGAGCCAGACCCTTTTAGAATTTCTCTGTGCATATATTTCACTTAAGTAAAGAGCGTTTACAGTTGGTATCATCATAATTGAATATCCTTTGTGGGAATGCAGGATCGCAGGGATACACAAGTACCTCTATTGACCTTTCCTTCTCACTTTAGTATAGTATAATATGATGTTTTTACGAAGGATCATCACATGGACGACAAATTTGAGCAAAATACCTTTTAGATGATTTATGGGTGTACAACTAGACCTATATGGCTGTATCTCTATACTGATTAGACACTGTTACTTACAGGGCCTTGTCAATGATACTTACAAGATGGATCTTATTCTCATATATCCTCCATATATGATTAAATCGCAAAAATAAATAAAAAAATCCTCCATATATGATTGCATTGGCCTGCATGTACATTGCAAGCGTTCTTAAAGATAAGGACACGACTTCCTGGTTTGAAGAATTTCATGTTGACATGAACATTGTAAGTGTTTCATTGATATTTTTCCAATCACTGATGATTTTGGTCTGTCCTCGTATTAATGCACTTGCACTGGTTTGCAATTCTCAGTTTAAGAATATTTTTGTGGAAATGTTGGACTTGCACGACACCTACAAGATTGATCCTAATAGGGGCCTCCAAGGGGACAAGATCATTCCTGTGATGAACAAGTTGCCATAAAGGCCTGAAGTCAGATTTAGCACCGACTTCAGTCTGACTGCTTAACCACACGACGCTTCTTTGACTGGAGTGTGCGTATGCCGCAAATCTTGGACAAATTCTTAGTCGAGATTTAGGGAATGCCCTGATGCACTTGGAGGGCATTGACTCAAGATAGGTGAAAATTATTTTCATGATGGTGATCCCCATGGTAGGGGTAGCCTAGTTTATGTGCTTAAAACAGTCTGCAACACTTGGTATTTGTAGCTTCTGTATCTTAAAATACCCAAGGCGCGGAACAGTTTCAGTTTGAGTCCCTGCTGGTTGAATTGTTCTTTGAGGTATTTTATTCATTCATCTATAGAATGCGGTAGCTGTCGAGCTGATTAAAACTGTGGAAATTTACCAGGCGGAGCACTTGAAAAGAACATACCTAAAACCATGACAAGCAGACAAGGTCTCTAGTACGAAAATATCATTAATTTTAATATGTAAAGATGTTGGTACAAAAGTATGAAAAGATTCTCAATTTCTCCATTAAAAAAAAAGTTCAACTTAACACTCGAAGTACGCCTAAGATAAAGGAGTTACAAAAATTCGGCTGCTTTGCCCACACGATAAAACAGATCTCAAATCACTCCAAATTTGAGCTGAAAGCTTATCGCAAGGCATCAGACATAGCGAACACCCTTGCCCTGGATCACCTCTCCAATGCGATAAGCAGGGCTTGATTCCTCGATAATCCTGTCAGCTGCCTCCTTGCTTACTACAAGGACCATCCCGACTCCCATGTTGAATGTCCGCATCATCTCGGAGTCTTCAATTTTTCCAACCTATACACGTGTACCAAATAATCCAATAACTGAGTACAGGGACAGTGAATATATTGACTGAGAATGTTCAAGCCAAGTTTGTTTGTTAGATATTTACATGTTGAAGCCACTTGAACACAGGTGGCACTTCCCACGATCCAGTGAAGATTTTCGCCCCGAGTCCAGAAGGAAATACTCTCGGGATGTTGTCAGTGAAGCCACCACCGGTGATATGGGCTAGTCCTTTCACACCACCTTTGCTGATGATCTCAAGCACCTTTTTCATCCAACATGACTGAGTTACAACTTTGGGTATAAAAATAAAACCATGGGAAATACGGGTCAGTCATAGATAAAGACTAACCTGCTTAACATAGATGACAGTCGGTGTCATGAGAGTTTCACCGACGGTAGTTGTTTTGCCATCATTTCCTGGGAACTGATCAGTCAAGGAGAGTCCACTTTTGTCCAATACTCTAGAAATAAGAATCTTTTTAGCTATCATTAACCATAAACAATTCGAGAAAAAGAATAAAAAACAAAGGGATAAAATTTGAAATATGAATCATCTATCTAAATTTGAGACAAATTGAACTAGATAAGTGTGATATACCTTCTAACGAGAGAGAACCCGTTTGAATGAACCCCACTTGAAGGAAGACTAATGAGGATATCTCCCTCCACGATGTTTTTACCGTCGATGAGCTTATCCTTGTCCACAACACCCATGGCAAAACCACCTAGATCATATTCACCTTCCGCATAGAAGCCAGGCATCTCAGCTGTCTATCACAACCAATTACTCAATTGGGAATGTCTTCTTATATTGTTTATTATACGAAAAAGGCATAGTCCATATGGAATGTTTATGGAGAGTAAAAGTATCACGGTATTTTCAGTTAAAAATTTGTCCATGCACCAAACATAAAAAGAAGTACTCAATACATATCGTTGCAGTTATACTCAGTGGCGGAGCTATGTGTATAGCTGAGGGGGCTATGGCCCCCCCAGCCCAACACAAATTCCTGAAGGGAATTTTTTTAGGGGGGCATAATTAGAACAAAGTATTCTCATTAGCCCCTGCAAACATGTATACTTTACTTTTTGCCCCCCTGACATCGCTGTCAAGCTCCGCCACTGGTTATACTGCTGTTCATATATGAGAGATAATTCAAATGACTCGACGAAATTCATTATGAAGAAAAGCTTATCTCAGGAGGTCTCACCTCTCCTCCGATCAGATTACAGCCTGATTGTTCGCATCCATCCACAATTCCCTTGATAACCTATACAATTCAATTACAAATAGACACCACTTCATGAGCAGAAGACAAGATTACAATAAGCAACAAATGTTGCGTTAAGTGAACAACAACACCGACATTACCTTCTCTGCAAGATCGACATCAAGCTTGCCCGTAGCATAGTAATCTGAGAAGACCAATGGTTTTGCGCCTGATGTTAGGATGTCATTGACACTCATAGCTACCTGCAATGATGAACAAAAAACATAGGGATTGATTCATTTCACGTGATAGATGTGACAAAGAGCGCATATATATAGCAACTGATCACATACCAGGTCAATCCCAACTGTATCATGAATACCAGTTTCAAATGCAAGCTTCAGCTTTGTCCCAACACCATCAACGCTAAACACAAGATATTCATCCTCTGTTCAATCCAACCACAGGAAACAAAAATATCATGCATATGGCATTACATTCCTGTGCCCAACCTGAGTAAACAAGAAATACAAGGTCCGACCTAGCCAGTGGATCATGAACTTCTAAAAGAAGGGCCAATGGAGCATCATAGCACAACTACAATCGACACAACAATGCTCTCTTTGCACTCCAGCCACATATCTGTTAAGAGTTATATTTGGTATAGTTAGAGAGAACATGGAATTAGATAGGAATTGTTTACATGTATTATATTTAGTGGGCTTTTTATCCTCTAAGTCTTAAGAACCTCTACATATACTCGTCCGAGAGGTTCAATATATGACACAAATCACATTATCTCAATGCTCATCCTCTGTCATGATATCGCAAGATCCTAAACCTAGATCCACACAACTTCCGCATCGCGCCGCTCTGGGGAGATCGATCTCCATGGTATACGTCGGCTGTCCCTGAAAGTCTTTTTCCTATCGTTTCATCGGTGGTTCACTTCGTCGGTCGTTTCACTGGCGTATTTCCTTTTTGGTTCACCGAACATTAAACGGTTTGTGTCACCCATGGCCCACTGGCCTCACACGCCTGTACTTCGACATCGGCGTCGACTCGACACCAGCCGGCTCCTTGTCACAAACTATGTTCAAGTCCGGACGTGTCACACAAGGGATGTCTTCATGCGTCGTAGTTGGCTTCTCTCGTCCGTTCCTTGTCCATCGCTGGTCCATCGTCGCCGTGACAGCTTCGACAACACCGTCGTGACTCCCATGTGAGCGGCATCGTCCGTAACAGTGGACCATCAACTCAGCATGGTCTAGACCATGTGTACCTTGGTCTAATCAACAACACACACATTGCGATGAACCAAAGGTGTGTGAGCACGTGAGCATCAACACTAATCGAGCATTGGGCTGGTGATGTGTTTGCCCCTGGGCTGCAACTTTGACGGCCTTGGTCCTCGCTACTAGTTGTCAAAGTGTATTTCTAGGCGCTTACGTCACCAGAGGCATCTCCTGTCATTGCACCGACTCATGAACTGGAGCTAGGTCACCCCCTCGGGCCATAATGTCACTAAACGCGGTCATCTTCGCTGTCCCCGCACGCGAAGACATCCTTCTATACCATTGCGCCGTCTCCCTAAGTGTGGTGTCCACACCATCTGCGTATGATCTTCATCACGCTGTTGGAGGGTCAGGTTCTTCCTCACCTACTTCGTGTACAGCCGGTATGCTTCTACATGCAATTTGCATTGCCACTTTAGGATGTTGTTGGTTCCGCTGACAACAAATTCATCTGTGTGCACTACAACTTCGTCGCTGGTATCATCGCCTCATCCATGACTAGTGACAACACCTTTTTTGTCCCAGAAGTGTTGTGCACACGATTGCTAACGCACGATTTGTGCCCGACGTGATTAGAAGCCCTTACAGATTAAACAAACTAGGTAATTCAATGGTGTAGGAACGTTGTCGTGTGTGGATCGTGCGTGGAATCATCGTGTGCATAGCAGGGCTCTTTTTGTCCTGCTATTGTGGCTTGCACCGGCACTCCTTTCGCCGTTCCACACACACCGCACATGTCCCAGTGGCCTCCTCTGCTAGTCTCTCCAACATGACTCAAAGTTTGTGATGGTACTCTTCTATATGTACGCTCAGTGCCTACAACACCAATGCGAAACTTCATCCTGGCCATGTCCTCGGACTTGGAAAACCCTGTGTGGCTCATCGTTTACGACGACTTCGACAACATCGGCTTCGGAATCGACATATATACCAACCAAGTCCCTGCATGCATGCACCAGCCCGCGGTCACATCATGACTCGGCAGTCTCTACGCTGTTCGCAGATCACAACACGTACGTTTCCGGCTGCAGGCAGGCAAAAACTAATTAATCCCCTGCTAACCAACATGCTGCAAACTACTACTGACCAGTAGGAGTAGTAATTAACATCAAGTCGCAGGCAGCAGCTAAACTACTATTGTACAGATCGAGTACATGTGACTAACACACGACTTGACATTCGACATCATGCAACACCTACGTAACACTAAACAGATGATGTGAACTACTACTACTACTCTGAAACGAAGAACGAACCTAACAACAAGATTAGTTCCGACAGGAACGCTCTTTATTTTTGAACAAACGGCAGCATAAAAGATGAAGTGAATAATACTGTGGGGGAGGATGCCGCCGAAGCCGCCAATCCAGGGAGCCATCTTGCGGATGCGGCGCACGAGCTCGGCGCCAGCGTCGATGTCCACGCCGGCGCCCTTGTAAGTCATGCCGTCCTCCTCGGTGGAGCTGGAGCAGGCCACGGCGACGCGCCGCTTTACCGGTGGGAAGCCGACGCGCTGCGGTCGGGGAGGGCCCTGGCGGTGAGCTGCCGCCGGGGAAGCCGCCGGCGCGCCAAGGAGGTGGAGCACGCGGTCGGCTGTCATGGTGGGACGATTTAGGTTAGGGCTTGGCTACGCGCACCGGGTCCGAGACAGGCTGGTCCGAGAGAATATAAATTTGATGACTTGCTTTTTTTTTCCCCGGGCAAATTCGATGACGTTCCTCAAAAAAGGCAAATTCGATGACGTTTTTTTGAAAGTTTTTTTTAAAAATGGTGGTTCGTTGGAGTAGATTTTGTTGTATAGCGAAAGCAAACGACAAATGAAGAGTTCAAATGATTCGCTCATCCATTACAACGTGGGAGACCCACTTGTATACATGATGAAGGCGTGTGTTGGGGATATACCTGACCATGGGCAGCCCGGCCCGAAAAAGCCTGACCCGGCCCTGCCCACGGGCCGGGCCTGGGCCTAGATTTTGAGCTCGATGGCCGGGCCGGGCCTAGCCCGGGCCCGTCGTATTTGTAGTTTAAGGAAGAGGCCCGGCCCGAGGCCCGACGGGCTTTTTGCATGATGGGTCGGGCTTGGGCCTGATTTTTAGGCCCGACGGCCGGGCTCGGGCCTAGGTTTTCTGCGTCGGGCTTTGGTAGGCCCGGCCCGAAGCCCATCCCGGCCCGACGGACGGCCAGGTATAGTTGGGGAGACACCTCTTCCCCAACAGACACCTCCTGTGAGGCATCCCTCCCATACAATTGATCACATGTTTATTTCTCAACACCCCCCTTGATCAATTCGTCATCTGTATATTGCAAACTAAAAACTCCTCCAAAAACCCTGTGAGAAAAATTGAGGAGAAACATTATAATAATGTGCCATCAAAAACTTCTTTAAAACTCAGTGGGAAAATTATAAGGAGAAACCAATATGGAATATATCCGCACTTGTATTTATATTGTCTCGTTAAAAACCTTATATGAGAAACCATGCATCATGGAAAACTCATACAGGGAAAAGAGTACAATAGGAGTGATCTGAAGATCATCAACGGGTTATAACTTGGGATTTTACTCCCCCTGAACATTGCAAACCTCAAGGTTGTCTCATACTAATTCTATGAATATAAACGTTGATAAGGCATTCTGAATATCACAATAATTTGTTTGCATGTTATCCTCTTACATTTCTGTATTTCACAAGGATAAATATAACCCATAAGCAATACAAGTGACATTATCTTGGTAGATAATGATAACTGTTCCAATGAATCTCCACATGATCTCACATGTGGCCAGTCATTCTACGAAGCCATGTATATCTTGTCATGCTTCAAATAAAATAATTACGACAGAATGACCTCTGGAAGGTCCATTTAGAGTCTATTCTGAAGGCTTCCCTCAGAATACTCTTCCAGTAAATCCAGTCTTTGATATGGCATTATTTGGATCAGATTATTAGCCACTATCAGGATATCACACCAGGGTCCCATCTTGATTTTCCTGATGGAATTAATCAAGACCTTTTGTGTCTTGGATATATCTGAGGATATTCCTACACCAACCATTATACCTTTTATTGGCGATTGCACTCGCAATATATTGCCCACAAATATAATGTCAGGCCTGACGTATTTTTCAAGATATATAAGTGCTCCGATGGTATTTAAATATGGAACTTCAGATCTACTATCACTTCACCATCTCCCCTCAGTCTGAATGGGCTTGTATCCCATGTCAGGTATAATATGACCATAGATGTCTTTGATATATCCATATTGAAATTTTCCAATATTTCAAGATATCTGAAGACTGATATACATTTATTCCCGAGGGAATATGCTCAAGCTATAAACTTTAGCATCATTTGGTTTGACCCAAATATCTGTCTTAAAATGATTATGTGTATCTCATATGTCTTGTATAGACATTGATGATGAGATTATTGATAACCCACAAGTATAGGGGATCAGTTGTTGCCTTTCTCGATAAATAAGAGTGTCGAACCCAACGACGAGCTAAAGGTAGAATTAATATTCCCTTCAAGTTTTATTGACCACCGATACAACTCTACGCACACTTAACGTTTGCTTTACCTAGAACAAGTATGAAACTAGAAGTACTTTGTAGGTGTAATGCTAGAACTACTTTGCAAGAATAAAAATAGGAGTACTTAGCAATAATAACACTACGAGTAATTTGCAAGATAATAAAAGTTAGTTGTTTAGTAGAAAGTTTTTGTAACACAAGAGAAGGATTTGTCCCTAGGCAATCGATAATTAGACCGGTAATCATTATTGCAATTTTATATGAGGGAGAGGCATGAGCTAACATACTTTCCGTAAAACCCAACCATAGCATTAAGTACCAAGTCCTCTTTACTCCCATACCCAACAACCCCCTTACTCGGGTGTAAGCTTCTGTCAGTCTAGCCGCCCACTATAAGAGAATTATGAACGTATTGCAACACCCTACAACGGTAATCCCACAAGCTTGCACGACATGGAGGGCACCACAGGATAGCACCAAAATAAAACATACAACTCAAACCAATCCCGATCATCAATCAACCCATAGGACAAAACAAATCTACTCAAACATCATAGGATGGCAACATATCATTGGATAATAATATGTAGCATTAAGCACCATGTTTAAGTAGAGATTATAGCAGGGAGAAGAGGTGTTACACCGCTGCATAGAGGGGGAGAGAGTTGTCGTTGACGGCGGTGAAGTTGTTGGTGTAGATCGCCGTCACGATGATTGCCCCGGCGGCGATCCGGCGCCACCGGGAGAGAGGGGGAGAGAGCCCCCCTCCTTCTTATTCTTCTTCCTTGGTCTCCCCCGTAGATGGGAGGAGAGTTCCCCCTCTGGTCCATGGCCGCCATGGCTCCCGGAGGGCAGGAGCCCCTCCGAGATTGGATCTCTCTCTCTGTTCTCTTCTGTTTCGCGTTCCTGTTTTCTGGCTGAAAACCGTTTCTTATATTCCCGGATATCCGTAACTCCGATTGGGCTGAAATTTTGAGGGTATTTTTTTTCCGGATATTATCTTTCTTGCGGCAGAAGAAGGGCCCCAACCGCCTTACAGGGCGCCACAAGCCTGCCCGGTGCGCCCAGGGTAGGGGGCGCGCCCCTCGAGCTTGTGGGCCCCTCGAGCATCGTCTCGCATTGATTCTTTTTCCCAAAAATCACATATATTCCAAAATAAATCTTGCTAAATTTTTATCGCGTTTGGACTTCGTTTGATATGGATTTTCTGCGAAACAAAAAAACATGCAACAAACAGGAACTGGCACTGGGAACTGGATCAATATGTTAGTCCCAAAAATAATATAAAATATTGCCAAAAGTATATGAAAATTGTAGAATATTGGAATGAAACAATCAAAAATTATAGATACGACGGAGACGTATCAGCATACCCAAGCTTAATTCCTGCTCGTCCTCGAGTAGGTAAATGATAAAAAGATAATTTTTGATGTGGAATGCTGCCTAGCATAATCTTGATCATGTAATCTAATCATGGCATGAATATTAAGATACGAGTGATTCAAGGCAATAGTCTATAATTTGATATAAAGACATCAATACTCAGGCATACCAATAAACAATCATGCCTTTCAATATAAAAATTCTAAAGAAAGTTATCCCTACAAAATCATATAATCCTGTCATGCTCCATCTTCTTAACATAAAGTATTTATCATGCACTACCCCGATGACAAGCCGACTAATTGGTTTATACTTTTTAACGCGCTTCAGCTTTTTCAACCCCCACGCAATACATGAGCGCGCATGCCATGGATATAGCACTATGGGTGGAATAGAATATAATGGTAGAGATTAATAAGGGGAAGTCAAAAAAAGGAAGATAGTCTCACATCGACGCGGCTAATCAACGGGCTATGGAAATGCCCATCAATTGATGTCAATGCGAGGAGTAGGGATTGCCATGCAACGGATGCACTAAGAGCTATAAGTGTATGAAAGCTCAAACTGAAAACTAAGTGGGTGTGCATCCAACTTGCTTGCTCATGAAGACCTCGGGCATTTGAGGAAGCCCATCATCGGAATATACAAGCCAAGTTCTATAATGAAAAATTCTCACTAGTATATGAAAGTGACAACATAGGAGACTCTCTATATGAAGAACATGGTGCTACTCTGAAGCACAAGTATGGAAAAAAGGATAGTAACATTGCCCCTTCTCTTTTTTTCTCTCATTTTTTTTGTTTTCTCCCTTTTTTTTGGTGGGCTCTTTTTGGCCTCTTTTTTTTCTTTTTTTTTTATTTCCTCACTGGGACAATGCTCTAATAATGATGAACATCACACTTCTATTTACTTACAACTCGATATTACAACTCGATAAAACTGAAACATATGACTCTATATGAATGCCTCTGGCAGTGTACCAAGATGTGCAATGATGCTAGCGTAACATGTATGATAATGATGAACGGTGGCTGAGCCACAAATACTATGTCAACTATATGATCATGCAAAGCAATATGACAATAATGATGTATGTCATATAAACGAAACGGTGGAAGTTGCATGGCAATATATCTCGGAATGGCTATGGAAATGCCATAATAGGTAGGTATGGTGGCTGTTTTGAGGAAGATATAAGGAGGCTTATGTGTGATAGAACGTATCATATCACGGGGTTTGGATGCACCGGCGAAGTTTGCACCAACTCTCGGGGTGAGAATGGGCAATGCACGGTACCGAAGAGGCTAGCAAATTGCGGGAAGGTGAGAGTGCGTATAATATATCGACTCACATTAGTCATAAAGAACTCACACACTTATTGCGAAAGTTTATTAGCCCTCGAAGCAAAGTACTACTACGCATGCCCCTAGGGGGATAGATTGGTAGGAAAAGACCATCGCTCGTCCCCGACCGCCACTCATAAGGTAGACAATCAATAATAAATCATGCTCCAACTTCTTAGCATAACGACAGACCATACGTGCATGCTTCGGGAATCACAAACCTTAACACCAATATTCTTACTAAACCACAATTATCTACTAGTACCTCCCACATATTACCATCTTAATATCGCAAAACTATTGCAAGGAATCGAACTTATCATATTCAGTGATCTACAAGTTTTATGTAGGATTTTATAACTAACCATGTGAATGATCAATTCCTGTTGACTCTCTAAATAGATATAAGTGAAGCATGAGAGTTTAATTCTTTCTACAAAAGACCACACTCTAATAAATATAAGTGAAGCAAAAGAGCATTCTACAAATAACAGTTTTCGAAATGTAGAGAAACAAGCATCCAAACTTCAAATGATATAAGTGAAGCACATGAATCATTCTATAAAGCCATACTCAAAAGATATAAGTGAAGTGCAAAGAGCATTCTATAAATCAACCAAGGACTATCTCATACCAGCATGGTGCATAAAATAAAAAGGGGAAATAAACACAAAAGACGCTCCAGGAATTTACGCATACCATGTGAACAATACAAAAACCGAGACATACCGATAATTGTCGAAGAAAGATGGGATGCCTTCTGGGGCATCCCCAAGCTTAGATGCTTGAGTCTCCTTGAATATTTACTTGGGGTGCCTTGGGCATCCCCAAGCTTGAGCTCTTGCCTCTCCTTATTCTCCTCATATCGATACCTCCTTGATCTTCGAACACTTCATCCATACAAAACTTAACCAAACTTTTTATTAGAGGGGTTAGTACATATAACATCAAATCTCATCATGTCCTACTGTAACATTATTGTATAATTATAATCAAACATTACCCACTATATGCTATCAGAATTCTATGACTCCCAAGTCAATGGGGCTCAACAAGATTTCAAACATACGCAAATAAAGAAACTATAACAGCAATCTGTGAAAACAGGACAGTCTGTAAAGATGCAAATGAAACATATATTATGTAACTCAAAAAATTCTGAAAAATTAGGGAAAAATAAAAAATTTGTATAGCAGTACTGTGTAAAAATTTCAGAATTTTTGCATGTTCCAGTAAAATATAGAAATTCAAACACTACAACAAAAGTTTTTGTTTTTGCACAGCACACACCAAACAAGCAATTTAAACATCCTAAAGGTAAATCTTGGCACATTATTTTTATAATACAATGGATTTGTACAAGGGGATAATTATTTTTGTTGAAAAATTTCTATAATCAAGATTCACAAAGTTTCCATGGGCATGAACAAAGTTCAAGGACGTCCCCCACTTCAACGGTGTTCGTCTTTCTTACTTTCACTTTTCTTTCTGAAAAGTTTTAGGTTCCCCTATATATTTATTTGTTTTTAAACTTTTTAAAAGCACTCAACAGAATAAAATGACTCTCTAAAACTTCTGGGTTGTCTCCCAGGCAGCGCTTTCTTTAAAGCCATTAAGTTAGGCATAAAGTGCTCATGCTATCGATCCACCCGGATCCCAAGGTATATCAAAGCCAATTTTAATTAACAATGATTTGTAATTTAGTAGTGAGCACAAAGCAACATATATCATGCAATGACGAAGTCTAACTCTCTTCCTATGCATCGGCATGTCATAAAAGAACAATTCATGCACATCAAGTAAAGGCCAATGCATAGTATAAACAGTTTCTTGCAACTTTATCGTACTAGAAACATAGAGAGGTGGAGATGTAGTTCCTCTCTCATAATAATTGCAAGTAGGAGCAGCAAGCACATGCATATTATATCCATTAAAATCATCATGTGCAACAGTAAAACGCAACCCATCAATATAATCCTTAATAAGCACAAACTTTTCCAATATAGTGTAGTTGGGAGAATTCAAAAAGATAATAGGATTATCATGTGTAGGTGCAATAGCAACAATTTCATGTTTAACATAAGGAACTATAGCAAGTTCATCTCCATAAGCATCATTCACATTGGCATCATGGCCACAAGCATAGCAAGCATCAAGTTCATCAAAAAGGGGTATTTCAAACAAATCAAAGGGATCATAGCATTCATCCTTCGGTAAGCGCGAAGAGAAATTAAACAATGTATGAGTTGAAGAGTTACTCTCATTAGAAGGTGGGCACGGGTGATCAATCCGCTCTTCCTCCCTTTGTTCTTCGCTCTTCTCCTCACCTTTTTCATCTAATGAGCTCACAGTGTCATCAATTTCTTCTTCCATAGGAGCCTGCAAAATATTAGTCTCTTCTTGGACAACGGAGACTTTCTCAATAAATTCATCAATATAGGCATTATATTCATAATTCTCATGGCAATATTTAAGTATAGCATAATTTTCAGATCTGTAAATAGCAGCATCACAATCTTCATACTTTTCAAACAAAGATTTAATTTCATAAGCACCCATAAAAGCAACAAATTCTTATATTAGTTCCACATCATAGTAATCACATATACCATTAGCATAAGAAGCCAAGGTTTCATTATCATTAAATTCACATTGAAAGGAAAGGTGTGGAGCCTTCATCTTAGAGCAACAAGTATAATCATACCTTAAGCATAAATTCTAAGCATACCAACGCAACATTTTAATTTGATCCCATACGAGTTTCCCTTTTTGAGACAAGCGATAATCCCTAAAGTATTCCCGTTGATCCAAAGTATCTCCCATTATCAAGTTGAATGGAGATTTATCAGGATTATCAAAGTAGTATTTAATATTTTCCACATAACCAGCATCGAGGGTTTTAGGAGGTTCCCCATCTCCATGAGTAGCAAGTACAACTAATTTTTTTTGTATTTCGTGTTCCATATACATAACTAAAGATATAAAACAACTTAGAACAGAAAATAAAAACTACTTAGTGATAAAGCAAACAAGCACACACGTGAATATCAACCCCACGCTATTGCTCCCCGGCAACAGCGGCAGAAAAAGGTCTTGATAACCCACAAGTATAGGGGATCAGTTGTAGCCTTTCTCGATAAATAAGAGTGCTGAACCCAACGAGGAGCTGAAGGTAGAATTAATATTCCCTTCAAGTTCTATCGACCATCGATACAACTTTTTGCACACTTAACGTTTGCCTAACCTAGAACAAGTATGAAACTAGAAGTACTTTGTAGGAGTAATGCTAGAACTACTTCGCAAGAATAAAACTAGGAGTACTTAGCAAGAATAAAACTACGAGTAATTTGCAAGATAATAAAAGTTAGTTGTTTAGTAGAAAGCTTTCGTAACATAAGAGAATGATTTGTCCCTAGGCAATCGATAACTAGACCGGCAATCATTATTGCAATTTTATATGAGGGAGAGGCATGAGCTAACATACTTTCCGTACTTGGATCATATGCACTTATGATTGGAACTCTAGCAAGCATCCGCAACTACCAAAGATCATTAAGGTAAAACCCAACCATAGCATTAAGTAACAAGTCCTCTTTACTCTCATACGCAACAAACCCCTTACTCGGGTGTAAGCTTCTGTCACTCTAGCCGCCCACCATAAGAGAATTATGAACGTATTGCAACACCCTACAGCGGTAATCCCACACACTTGCGCGACATGGAGGGCACCAAAGGACAGCACCAAAATAAAACATACAACTCAAACCAATCACGATCATCAATCAACCCATAGGACAAAACGAATCTACTCAAACATCATAGGATGGCAACACATCATTGGATAATAATATGTAGCATTAAGCACCATGTTTAAGTAGAGATTACAACGGGGAGAAGAGGTGTTACACCGCAGCATAGAGGGGGAGAGAGTTGGTGTTGACGGCGGCGAAGTTGTTGGTGTAGATCGCCGTCACGATGATTGCCCCGGCGGCATTCCGGCGCCACCGGGAGAGAGGGGGAGAGAGCCCCCTTCCTTCTTCTTCTTCCTTGGACTTCCCCCTAGATGGGAGGAGATTTCCCCCTCTAGTCCATGGCCGCCATGGCTCCCGGAGGGTAGGAGCCCCTCTGAGATTGGATCTCTCTCTCTGTTCTCTTCTGTTTCGCGTTCCTGTTTTCTGGCCGAAAACCGTTTCTTATATTCCCGGAGATCCGTAACTCCGATTGGGCTGAAATTTTGAGGGGATTTTCTTTCGGATATTATATTTCTTGCGGCAGAAGAAGGGCCCCAACCGCCTTAAAGGGGCGCCACAAGCCTGCCTGGCACGTCCAGGGTAGGGTCGCGCCCCTCTTGCTTATGGGCCCCTCGAGCATCGTCTCGCGTTGATTCTTTTTCCCAAAAATCACATATATTCCAAAATAAATCTCGGTAAATTTTTATCGCGTTTGGACTTCATTTGATATGGATTTTCTGCGAAACAAAAAAATGCAACAAACAGGAACTGGCTCTGGGCACTGGATCCATATGTTAGTCCCAAAAATAATATAAAATGTTGCCAAAAGTATACGAAAGTTGTAGATTATTGGCATGAAACAATCAAAAATTATAGATATGATGGAGACGTATCAATCATCCACATCACTAAGATGATGTAAATCCAATTCAAGATATCTTCATGAATACTCATTAACAATCATTATTATTAGAGTAATCCTCATCAAGGAGTAACTCGCTTAGTCGGTTGTACCACACAACTCTCCGACCTCTTCAGAGTCATAGAATGACTTCTGAAGCTCCACACAAACATGTTGCGACTTATCATTGGATTCGGAATATTAAGCCCTTTCGATGACTTCAATAGATATATCCTGAATGATCCACGTGAGTATGTAGCCACTACATACATCGACCACATGGATAGGTACTGCCAATTCAATATCGAAATACAATTCCACTCATACCGAGAAGGTATGCTACATCATAAACGATGTCGAGTCTCTGCGGAAACCCTTATGCTACAAGCCTCGCTTTGTCACCACCTCATCTAATTTCGTTTCTAAACAAAAAATCACTTCTCTTCCTTATGGAAGATACTTATGAGGAGCAGGTTTACTATGGTAAACACCTCCCTTTTGATGAGTGAGTGCTACTCTTCCTAAATTGCTTCCTTTCATTTGAACCAATATAAGTGCAAACAACACTCTCCATGGATTTTGGTTCAGGGCCCAAAAGGATTTCAGCAATTCTCAAGAAGAAATTTATGTCGACATATGTAGACTTTTCATATACGATTCTCATGAATCAATATCATTTGTGGAATTCTCATTACGCCTCTTAACTCCTTGTGATTTCCCATAACAACAAAGTCAAGGTGTTTCGATGTCCCAACACTTACAAATGTGTGCACATCTGTGTTGGGCTCTAGATGACGCGCATCCGTCAGGTGTCATTCAACCCGAGGTTGAATCACATTTACTAATTGAGGAGATTATTTCCTCTATTTCCGCGGAAACATATGAGAACTTAATCTCATGTGACCAGAATTCTTCCCCTCTTGCTCTCATCTGGGGATACGAGTGGTTATTAGGTACCTCCACTCATTCTGGTACTAGATTTCAGTGACACCTTTGTTATCAGTAAATGTATATGGCAGATTATTTGCAATATGTTTCAAATTTCTCATAAACTAAACCTCTAGTTCAGATTCTTAAGTACGTGGACAAAATGTCTACGACATTTCTTATGCATTTTCTGGCATTCTACGTGGTACATTTCTCCCCCTAATGCTAGAAACTGTCCTTATTGCAAAAGCAATCAGCGCACTGGCTGCAAATAACTCCCTCTCTAGGGTTAAGTTATTTGACGGATTAATAATCATACCACAGTTATTCCTCACATAGATCCCAAATATATGTGAATGCCCTTCATGTACGTTGGGGTGGTGATATCGGTATGCAACCGAATTACCGCAGATGGGAAATACTTCACTGATTTTCACGTACGAACTATAAAGGGACACATTATTATATGCATTTAATCTCATTTAGACCAAATATGCGGCGTGTGAGACCGCATGTTACCACCACCAAAATGTTGGCTAATCACAATTCTGTAGCAGTGGCCATGCAATTTGACTCTCTTTGACAAGAGATCTAGCCACACCATTCTGTGTAGGTACACAACGTACTGAATATGACCATTGAAATTCTCGTGAATCAAATTCAACGACATTTGCATTCCAATAGAATTATCCCATGTTTACGATAATCTGCTCTAAATTGTTCAATTTGAGCAATTAATTCAGTTAATACATGGTTTTGTGTGGATGATCACACCTAGGACCATCTTGTAGATGTGTCTATGAATACCATGAAATACCAACATAGCCCATACAATGGTTGAGTATTCCGCATCATTCTTGAATGCGTTCAACAATAATTAGTGGCTCATTTCAAATTTTAAGGTGAGAGTGCCTTAAAACTAATTCCCCTATGATACGTGCAGTGCACATAAAATCCGACGATTCCCGGGAATATTGCAACTTTGTTGTGGCCAACAGAATTATCAATAATTTTTCTAATCGTCCTCATACCAGACTGGTAAAAGGAGGAAGAATTATTGTGTATGCAACGATATTGAGTACGAATTGATTCATACACTCAATTTCTCACAACTCTCATGTCCCCATGGACATGATGTTGCAAATTATACTACGTTTATGAGTACAATTATAGGCTAATGATATCTCGGGATAAGTAGGAGGCCACGAGATCTCCAAAATATCTTGGGAATATGATTCCACTAGCATATCATCAATGTAGAGGAGTTCATTCTCCTTCTACTGTGCCAGAATATTTTCTGGTTGTTCATTTGAAGTAGAACTTCAAACTTATCCCATTTAACTCATTCGCCTTCTCCAATGAGTCGGTGACATGATTCAACCCAAAACTTGATAGTTTGGTAATCATTAGTACGATATTTCGTACAACCACCCCTTTGACAAACTTGGGAGTTGTCATTGTGATCATTTATTTAAATGATCCATTCTTTTGCGAGATATACACTCCATTTCTGCTTGTATTTTTTCTTTCACTTTATGTTCAACTCCTTGTGGTTCTCTAACCACAAAATTGCTTAGTATTGTAAGCACTAGCACAAATTTGAGGTAATGGTATAGCACCCGTTGGGGTGTACACGATGATTCTTCACAAGAAGTTCATCATATGTTTACCCTAAAATAAAGATGGTATTACTTTTACCATCATAGCTAGGAGAATGTAAAGTGCGGTGCAGACATACAATCAGATCAAGATCTGAGACTATCTTATCACATAATCTCAACTTAGTGTTGATTTATAGAGAACGGAATTATAAGCCTCAATGGACTTGAAGTCCTTAATATGAATGAATACTCATTAGTTTGATGCTTATGGCAATATATCTCTCCCTAAGGTAGTCCCAAAGGGAAAATGGATATTCATCATCCATTAAATACTCAATTTGAGAACTGAGACATTGCGATGTCACATAAATGCAAATATGCACATTTTAACTATTTATAAATAGCCATGACATTTCTGTTGGTGGAGTTTCTACGGAGACAAGGCCATGGGTCGACATTATAATTAATGTCTATGACCCATGTCAAATAATTACTCCCACCTAATGTCATCTCATCGCATTTCCTTTCCAAAAAGGGCAGCCATATGTTGCATGAAATTCTCATGCATTAATTTACCTTTAGTAAATTAAGTACGATGAAAATGCTATGGCTGAACATAATCATGGTCATGGTGATTCTTAGTGACCCATAGGGTAAGCCTTCCACCCAAGAAGAGAATCACCACAATGTGGTGTACATCTTCAGATTAAAGGTAGTCACCTCAAAAGGGATACACTTATAATTTCTTCAAAACACGTGGAGGTAGTCAACCACCTAGTGGTGCCTCACTCTTATGGATGGTTTCAATCGATCATAGCCTCCACAACCTTATGTTATTTAAACACATGAAGGTAATTACCACGAAGTGGCATAAACCTCTCAGTTGTGCATGGAATTTAATTCATTGCTATGATTACATCTCATAAGTTCTGTACTCATGGAAGGTAATCACCAAAATATGCAAGCATTTTGCATAATTCTCTTCATAGCACAATGTGCGATATACTCGCCACAAATGTCTTAAATTCCACTCCTGATGGAGTATGCGACACTATAGTCGCAACCAATGACAAATGCTATGAAGTTTCCAAGTATTTGGAAAAACATCGTGAAGGTAGTCACCAAGGGTGTAGACATCATAGTTTCGAACGAAAATTATCTCGTTCCTATGATACCATGCCATAACTACTATGCCTTTTTTTTTCTTTAAACACATAGAGATAATCACTATGAAATAGTGTAGACTTCTCTCTTATGGAGCTTCTAACGACCTTGTGTTAATTAAAACACATTGAAGGTAATCACCACATGGTGGTGTAGACCTCATAGTTGTGAACGAATTAATTCGTTGCCATAATGCAATCCATAAGCTGTGTGCAAAATTGAAGGTACTCATTATGTCGGAGTGACATAATATACACCTCACAATAACGGTGGATAATCTGCAATTATCCAATAGATAGCATTTGTCGATTACCTTGTGACAAATGTAAATTTGACATAGTCAGGCAATGTCATACACTTCACTACCTTATGTTTCCCAAATTTGCAAGCAAGTTCCATATTCTATGTGAATAATGGAATCAACATATTGCTTTGCAATAGTATTACCAGCGTAATACAAATAAATAATCATCTTACATCATGTAAAATGATGCATAATAATTTATTATGCAATTCAGCAAGACCTGATGGTCTATCATTTATATTTGCTCTGAAGCCTATGTCATAAAACGAAAATAACAATAACCTTATGGTTAAAGTGCTGAAAATAGCAAGCCCGAGGGCCCTCTCGGTGTGACGGCATCCATCATCGTTTGGCTAGACACAGGTGACTATGTCTCGGGGATGACGGAACACTTCAACGAGAAAGAAGAACAAACCGGTAACGAGAAGAACGATATAGTGAGCATAGCATGACTTAGGAGGATACCGATCATCTCGGGTTTTGTAAAGTATCGCGAAGCGAAGGGAACATCACATGATAACTAATACGTCTCCGTCATATCTATAATTTTTGATTGTTTCATGCCAATATTTTACAACTTTTATATACTTTTGGCAACATTTTATATGATTTTCTTGGACTAACATATTGATCCAGTGCCCAGTGCTAGTTCCTGTTTGTTGCATGTTTTTTTGTTTTGCAGAAAATCCATATCAAACGAAGTCCAAACGCGATAAAAATTTACCGAGATTTATTTTGGAATATATGTGATTTTTGGGAAGAAGAATCAACGCGAGACGATGACCAAGGGGGCCACAAGCCCAGAGGGCGCGCCCCCTACCTAGGGCGCACCTGGCAGGCTTGTGGGTCCCCTGTAGGTCGGTTGGGGGTGTCCTTCTGCCGCAAGGAAGCTAATATTCGGATAAAAATCCCCTCAAAATTTCAGCCCAATCGGAGTTACGGATCTCCGGGAATTTAAGAAACGGTTTTCGGCCAGAAAACAAGAACGCGAAACAAAAGAGAACAGAGAGAGATATCCAATCTCGGAGGGGCTCCTCCCCTCCGGGAGCCATGGCGGCCAAGGACTAGAGGGTAAACCCTACTCCCATCTAGGGGGAGGCCAAGCAAGAAGAAGAAGGAGGGGGGCTCTCTCCCCCTCTCTCCCGGTGGTGCCGGAACGCCGCCGGGGCAATCATCGTGACGGCGATCTACACCAACAACTTCGCCGCCGTCAACACCAACTCTCTCCCCCTCTATGCAGCAGTGTAACACCTCTTCTCCCTGCTGTAATCTCTACTTAAGCATGGTGCTTAATGCTACATATGATTATCCAATGATGTGTTGCCATCCTATGATGTTTGAGTAGATTTGTTTTGTCCTATGGGTTGATTGATGATCGTGATTGGTTTGAGTTGTATGTTTTATTTTGGTGCTGTCCTATGGTGCCCTCCGAGTCGCACAAGCGTGTGGGATTACCGCTGTAGGGTGTTGCAATACGTTCATAATTCGCTTATAGTGGGTTGTATGAGTGACTGAAACACAAACCCGAGTAAGGGGGTTGTTGCGTATGGGAGTAAAGAGGACTTGTTACTTAATGCTATGGTTGGGTTTTACCTTAATGATCTTTGGTAGTTGCGGATGCTTGCTAGAGTTCCAATCATAAGTGCATATGATTCAAGTACGGAAAGTATGTTAGCTCATGCCTCTCCCTCATATAAAATTGCAATAATGATTACCGGTCTAGTTATCGATTGCCTAGGGACAAATCCTTCTCTTGTGTTACAAAAGCTTTCTACTAATCAACTAGCTTTTATTATCTTGCAATTTACTCGTACTTTTATTCTTGCTAAGTACTTCTAGTTTTATCCTTGCAAACTTATCCTATTACACCTACAAGTAGTTTCATTCTTGTTCTAGGTAAAGCGAACGTTAATTGTGCGTAGAGTTGTATCGGTGGTCGATAGAACTTGAAGGGAATATTGATTCTACCTTTAGCTCCTCGTTGGGTTCGACACTCTTATTTTTCGAGAAAGGCTACAACTGATCCCATATACTTGTGGGTTATTAATAACCAAAGGTTCACTCGAATGTCATTCGTGTAATCATAGGGATCTATATGGACGTCCACGGTTCTGCTATCGGTCATTGAACGAAGGGGTTTCGTTCATGTCTATGATTAACCGAACCTACGGGGTCACAAGCTTAAGGTAATCACGATCTGCTGAGTGTTAGTAGGACAAGAGTATCGAGGATTTATTTGTGGAATTGTTTCATTAATATTCGGAATAGTTTCGAGAGGAACCGAAAGCGTTTCGGGGTCACCAGAAGGGTTTCGGAGTTTATCGGGCAATACCGGTTATTCCTGATAAATAATATATAGATGGAAAATGTTTCCGGATGTGTTAAATTAATAATAAAATGCTCTAGTAATTGTTAGATGGATTTTATATTTATTTTAATTTCAACGGACCTTAAAAGGCCAAGTGGTGGAAGGAGTATTGGGCCACCATGGCCCAATAGGAAGTGGCGCCCCCCCCCCCCCTTTCCTTGTGTGTGTGTGGGGGGGGCGAATTGGACTCCTCCCCCTTGGCCGGCACCCCAAGGAGGGTCTTTCCCTCCTTGGTGGCAGCTCCTCCCTCCTCCTCTAACCTATATATACTTGAGGTATTGGCCCTTTTGTACATACAAGTTTTGGAGCCTCCTCTAGTTCCTCTAATTCTAGTTCTAGTTGATCCTAGTTGATCAATTAGAGCTTGACCTAGATCCTCTAATCCTCATAATTAGAAGCCCAGTGTGGTTCTAATCTCCTCCCTCTAATTCTCCGGCGATGATTAGCTCTGGACGGCGAAGCGCTGCCGGATCGTGAAGACCGTATGCTTGCAATCAAGTAGAGAGGTCGTGATTTCGGTCTTTCGTTCGAGGGCGGTTCGCGGGATCGTCATCAACGGTACGAGGGACTCCAAGTACGATCTACACCGATTCGCCTACTTCCGTTGCACTCCGGAGTCGGTAACGATCATGATCCAAACCTTATATGCATCTTCATATTGTTCCTGGTTGATCGTATGGCGTTTTTTATTTTCTACTACATTTCCCAACAAATAATCATATCACCTTCCACGCAACCGGAAAAGTTATTGTCGAATCTCCTCAGGGTTCCTTTCCGGGCACTTCTCCGGGAGACCGGCCGGGAAAAACACTTACCCAACTCCGTTAGGTGACTATCACTACTAATTAATTCTTCAAAACTCACACCTCCCATACCATGCCTTTTCATTCTTGCGGCATTGCACAAGAGCAAATGAGACATAAATGGAGTAAAACCGCGGGAATTGTCGCCGAACATGACTGAAAATATTGCTAAGGAAAGATGCAGAAGACAACAGGCGAGGGGGAGGTTTTATAGAATGAGGGTAAGGGGTTGGCGGGAAAATTGGACGGGAAAGAAAATGGTGGGAAGGAAGATGGCGGGAAAGAAGATGGCGAGAAGGAAATTGGCGGGAACAAATGGTGGGAACTGGTTGGCGGGAAAAAAGAGAGCGGGAATGCTACATGGTTAAGGTGGGAAAACAATGTACTCGACAGATAAACCAGTTGTAAAAAAAAAAGGACTCTTCGGCCTAGTAAAAACCGAAGAGCAGTGCCATCCAACTTCGGTCTGCAGTTTACACGAAGAGTTGGGCCCTAGAGGACTCTTCAGCTTAAGGTAAATAGAAGAGTGCTCTTTGGTCTAAGAATACTTTTCGACCCGTAACCACATCTCTTCGGCTAATGTACACCGAAGATCAATCTTCGGCCTAAAGTAGACCGAAAAGCTCCTCTCCCACGGGGTCATAGTATTGAAATTTTTGATTTAGAGAGTACATTTTCGGAATTTGTTATAAAATAATAATATTTTTAAAAAAATTCTCTCATTGGCGCCCCATGCTCCTCCACGTCGACGACCAGCGCCAGGCTCCGGTGGTTCCCTCCACCATGCCGCCTCCCCACCGACATCCCGCTGGCGTCCTGTAGGCTCCTCCGGCCACGCTGGCGCCCATCACCACTCCCCATCGGCGCCCTCGGGCGGCATCCTACCGAAGGCACCGGCGCGATAGGGTTTCCCCCGCCGCCACGACGCACTTGCGCGCTAGGGTTCTCCCGGGGCCGCCTCCCCCCTCCAGTGCCACCGCGGCGAGGCCTTCCCGCTACCCCTAGAGTCGCCGCCGCACCCCGGCCTCCCTCCCAACGTAGCTGCCGCAACGAGGTCTCATACGAACGGCCGCCACCGTGGTCGGCGTCATTTGTCGCGGCACCTGAGAGAACTGCTCGCCGCCGATTCCGGCATGCCACGAGCACGGCCGCACCGCTATCTACTTGCTCCTCCGTCGCCGCAGGTAGGCATATGGTGAGGAACCTTCATCCCTAGGGGAGTTTCCTTTTGTCTTAAGCCGATTTATCTGTGTGTGCTTGGGCTTCTGATGGAAATATGCCCTAGAGGCAATAATAAAGTTGTTATTATTTTATATTTCCTTGTTCATGATAAAGGTTTATTATTCATGCTAGAATTGTATTGACCGGAAACTTAAATACATGTGTGAATACATAAACAAATACCGTGTCCCTAGTGAGCCTCTACTAGACTAGCTCGTTGATCAAAGATGGTTAAGGTTTCCTAACCATAGACATGAGTTGTCATTTGATAACGGGATCACATCATTAGGAGAATGATGTGATGGACAAGACCCATCTGTTAGCTTAGCATATGATCGTTCTGTTTATTGCTACTGCTTTCTTGAATGTCAAATACATGTTCCTCCGACCATGAGATCATGCAACTCCCGGATACCGGAGGAATACCTTGTGTGCTATCAAACGTCACAACGTAACTGGGTGATCATAAAGATGCTCTATAGGTATCTCCGAAGGTGTCTGTTGAGTTGGCATGGATCGAGACTGGGATTTGTCACTCCGTGTTTCGGAGAGGTATCTCTGGGCCCTCTCGGTAATGCACATCATAAGAAGCTTGCAAGCAAAGTGACTAAGGAGTTAGTTACGCGATGATGTATTACGGAATGAGTAAAGAGACTTGCCGGTAACGAGATTGAACTAGGTATGGAGATACCGACGATCGAATCTCGGGCAAGTAACATACTGACGGACAAAGGGAATTACGTATGTTGTCATTGCGGTTCGACCGATAAGATCTTCGTGGAATATGTAGGAACCAATATGGGCATCCAGGTTCCGCTATTGATTATTGACCGGAGAGGCGTCTCGGTCATGTCTACATCATTCCCGAACCCGTAGGGTCCGCACGCTTAACGTTCGTTGAGGATATAGTGTTATATGAGTTATGTGAATTGGTAACCGAATGTTGTTCGGAGTCCCGGATGAGATCCCGGACGTCATGAGGAGTCTTGGAATGGTCGAGAGGTAAAGATTTATATATGGGAAGTCATATTTTGGGTTCCGAAAAAAGCTGCAGTTTTTTCGGTATTGTACCGGGAAGCTTCCAGAAGGTTCCGGAGGGGTCCAGTAGTCCACAAGTGGGTCCACCATGTCCCAAGGGCTGGCATGGGCTAAGGGGAGGCGCCCTGGCCTTATTGGGCCAGGCGCACCAAGTCCTCAAAAGCCCACGCAGCTAGGGAAGGAAAAAAGGAGAGTCCTGGTAGGAATAGGATTGGACTTTGGAGTCCAAGTCCACGTGTGTACTATTCACGTGGTACTGTTCACGTGGCACTATTCCTTCTACTCCAAGCCCCTACACATATATAAATAGAGGAGAGGGGGCGCCCCAAACAAGCCACAACAGTGTCTTAGCCGTGTGCGGCGCCCCCCTCCACAGTTCCGTCCCTCGGTCATATTTTCGCAGTACTTGGGCGAAGCCCTGCGGAGATAGCATCACCATCACCGTCACCATGCCGTCGTGCTGCCGGAACTCATCCACTACCTTGCCGTCTTGCTGGATCAAGAAGTCGAGGACGTCACTGAGCTGAACGTGTGCTGAACGCGGAGGTGCCGTACGTTCGGTGCTCGGTCGGTTGGATCGTGAAGTTGTTCGACGACATCAACCGCGTTGTTCTAACGCTTCCGCTTACGGTCTACAAGGGTACGTAGACACACTCCCCCTCTCGTAGCTATGCATCTCCATGGATAGATCTTGCGTGTGCGTAGAAATTTTTTGTTTTGCATGCAACGTTCCCCAACAGTGGCATCATGAGCCAGGTCTATGCGTAGATGATATGCACGAGTAGAACACAAAGAGTTGTGGGCGGTGATCGTCATACTACTTACCACCAACGTCTTATTTTGATTCGGCGGTATTGTAAGATGAAGCGGCCCGGACCAACCTTACATGTCCACGTACATGAGACCGGTTCCACCGACAGACATGCAACTTGTTTTGCATAAAGGTGGCTGGCGGGTGTCTGTTTCTCCTACTTTAGTTGAATCAAATTTGACTGCGGCCGGTCCTTGTTGAAGGTTAAAACAGCAAACTTGATAAATCACCGTTGTGGTTTTGTGCCGTAGGTAAGAACGGTTCTTGCTAGAAGCCCGTAGCAGCCACGTAAAACTTGCAACAACAAAGTAGAGGACGTCTAACTTGTTTTTGCAGGGTATGATGTGATGTGATATGGTCAAGACATGATGTGATATACGTTATTGTATGAGATGATCATGTTTTGTAATTTATCGGCAACCGGCAGGAGCCTTATGGTTGTCTCTTTATTGTATGAAATGCAAGCGCCATGTAATTGCTTTACTTTATCGCTATGCGTTAGCAATAGTTGTAGAAGCAATAGTTGGCGAGACGACCACGACGCAACGATGGAGATCAAGGTGTCGAGCCGGTGACGATGGAGATCATGACGATGCTTTGGAGATGGAGATCAAAAGCACAAGATGATGATGGCCATATCATGTCACATATTTTGATTGCATGTGATGTTTATCCTTTATGCATCTTATTTTGCTTAGAACGACGGTAGCATTATAAGATGATCCCTTCACTAAATTTCAAGATAAAAGTGTTCTCCCCGAGTATGCATCGTTGCTAAAGTTCGTCGTTTCGAAGCACCTCGTGATGATCGGGTGTGATAGATTCTACGTTCACATACAACGGGTGTAAGCCAGTTTTACACAAGCAGAATACTTGGGTTAAACTTGATGAGCCTAGCATGTACAAACATGGTCTCAGAACACTGGAGACCGAAAGGTCGAACATGAGTCATATAGTAGATATGATCAACATGGAGATGTTCACCATTGATGACTATCCCATCTCACGTGATGATCGGACATGGGCTAGTTGATTTGGATCATGTATCACTTAGTTAACTTGAGGGATGTTAATTTAAGTGGGAGTTCATTAGTAATTTGATTAATTGAACTTAATTTATCATGAACTTAGTCCTGATAGTCTTTGCAAATTATGTTGTAGATCAATAGCTCGCGTTGTAGCTCCCCTGTTTTTGATACGTTCCTAGAGAAAGCTTAGTTGAAAGATGATGGTAGCAATTACACGGACTGGGTCCGTAACTTGAGGATTATCCTCATTGCTGCACAGAAGGATTATGTCCTTGATGCACCGCTAGGTGATGGACCTGCTGCAGGAGCTGCTGCAGACGTTGTGAACGCCTGGCAGGCTCGATCTGATGACTACTCGATAGTTCAGTGTGCCATGCTCTACGGCTTAGAACCGGGACTACAAAAGCGTTTTGAACGCCATGGAGCATATGAGATGTTCCAGGAGCTAAAATTGATATTTCAAGCTAATGCCCGGGTTGAGAGATATGAAGTCTCCAACAAGTTCTTCAGCTCTAAGATGGAGGAGAACAGTTCTGTCAGTGAACACATACTCAGAATGTCTGGATACCACAACCACTTGACTCAGCTGGGAATTGATCTTCCAGTTGAGAGTGTTATTGACAGAGTTCTTCAGTCACTGCCACCAAGCTATAAAGGCTTCGTGATGAACTATAATATGCAAGGGATGGAGAAGACAATTGCCGAGCTCTTCGCGATGCTGAAATCGGCGGAGGTAGAAATCAAGAAGGAGCATCAAGTGTTGATGGTTAACAAGACCACTAGTTTCAAGAAAAAGGGCAAGGGAAAGAAGGGGAACTTCAAGAAGAACGGCAAGCAAGCTGCCGCTCCCACGAAGAAACCCAAAGTTGGACCCAAGCCTGAAACTGAGTGCTTCTACTGCAAAGGAACTGGTCACTGGAAGCGGAACTGCCCCAAGTATTTGGCGGATAAGAAGGATGGCAAAGTGAACAAAGGTATATTTGATATACATGTTATTGATATGTACCTCACTAGTGCTCGTATCAGCGTCTGGGTATTTGATACCGATTCAGTTGCTAATATTAGTAACTTGAAGCAGGAGTTGTAGAGTAACGGAGACTAGCTGAGGGCGAGGTGACGATATGTGTTGGAAGTGTCTCCAAGATTGATATGATCAATATCGACACGCTCGTAATACCTTCGGGATTAGTATTAAACCTAAATAAGGGTTATTTGGTGCTTGCGTTGAGCATAAAACATTATATCTGGATATTGTTTATTGCAAGACGGTTATTCATTTAAGTCAGAGAATAATGGTTATTCTGTTTATATGAATAATATCCCTCGTGATCATGCACCCTTGTGAATGGTTTATTCTTGTTGAATCTCGATCGTAGTGATACACATATTCATAATATTGATGCCAAAAGATGCAAAGTTGATAATGATAGTGCAACATACTTGTGGCACTGCCGTTTAGGTCATATTGGTGTAAAGCGCATGAAGAAACTACATGCTGATGGACTTTTGGAATCTCTTGATTATGAATCATTTGATACTTGCGAACCATGCCTCATGGGCAAGATGACTAAAACTCCGTTCTCCGGAACAATGGAGCGAGCTACTGATTTGTTGGAAATAATACATACCGATGTATGCGGTCCGATGAATGTTGAAGCACGCGACGGGTATCGTTATTTTCTAACCTTCACAGATGATTTGAGTAGGTATGGGTATATCTACTTGATGAAACACAAGTCTGAAACATTTGAAAAGTTCAAAGAATTTCATAGTGAAGTAGAGAATCATTGTAACAAGAAAATAAAGTTTCTACGATCCGATCGCGGAGGCGAATATTTGAGTTACGAGTTTGGCCTTCATTTAAGAAAATGTGGAATTGTTTCACAACTCACGCCACCTGAAACACCACAGCGTAATGGTGTGTCTGAACGTCGTAACCGTACTTTATTGGATATGGTGCGTTCTATGATGTCTCATACCGATTTGCCACTATCGTTTTGGGGTTATGCATTAGAGACAGCTGCATTCACGTTAAATAGGGCACCGTCTAAATCCGTTGAGACGACACCGTATGAACTGTGGTTTGGTAAGAAACCTAAGCTGTCGTTTTTTAAAGTTTGGAGATGCGATGCTTATGTGAAAAAGCTTCAACCTGATAAGCTTGAACCCAAAGCGGAGAAGTGCGTCTTCATAGGATACCCTAAAAAACAATTGGGTACACCTTCTACCACAGATCCGAAGGCAAGGTCTTTGTTGCCAAGAATGGGTCCTTTCTAGAGAAGGAGTTTCTCTCGAAAGAAGTGAGTGTGAGGAAAGTAGAACTTGATGAGGTAATTGTACCTTCTCTCGAATTGGAAAGTAGCTCATCAGAGAAAACCGTTCCCGTGATGCCTACTACAATAAGAGAGGCAGATAATGGTGAAGATCATGAAACTTCAGATCAAGTTACTACTGAACCTCGTAGGTCGACCAGAGTACGTTCCGCACCAGAGTGGCATGGTAATCCTATTCTGGAAGTCATGTTGTTAGACAACGGCGAACCTACGAACTATGAAGAAGCTATGATGAGCCCAGATTCCGACAAATGGCTTGAGGCCATGAAATCTGAGATAGGATCCATGTATGAGAACAAAGTATGGACTTTGGTGGACTTGCCCGATGATCGGCAAGCCATTGAGAATAAATGGATTTTTAAGAGGAAGACAAACGCTGATGGTAATATCACTGTCTACAAAGTTCGACTTGTCACGAAAGGTTTTCGACAAGTTCAAGGGGTTGACTACGATGAGACTTTCTCACCCGTAGCGATGCTTAAGTCTGTCCGAATCATGTTAGCAATTGCCGCATTTTATGATCTGGCAAATGGATGTCAAAACTGCATTCCTTAATGGTTTTCTCAAAGAAGAGTTGCATATGATGCAACCAGAAGGTTTTGTCGATCCTAAGGGTGCTAACAAAGTGTGCAAGCTCCAGCGATCCATCTATGGACTGGTGCAAGCATCTCGGAGTTGGAATATAAGCTTTGATGAGGTGATCAAAGCATATGGTTTTGTACAGACTTACGGTGAAGCCTGTATTTACAAGAAAGTGAGTGGGAGCTCTGTAGCATTTCTAATATTATATGTGGATGACATATTGTTGATTGGAAATGATATAGAATTTCTGGATGGCATAAAAGGATACTTGAATGAAAGACCTCGATGAAGCTGCTTATATATTGGGCATCAAGATCTATAGAGATAGATCAAGACGCTTGATAAGACTTTCAATGAGTACATACCTTGACAAGATTTTGAAGGAGTTCAAAATGGATCAGTCAAAGAAGGAGTTCTTGCCTGTATTGTAAGGTGTAAAGTTGAGTAAGACTCAAAGCTCGACCACGGCAGAAGATAGAGAGAGAATGAAAGTCATTCCCTATGCCTCAGCCATAGGTTCTATAATGTATGCCATGCTGTGTACCACACCAAATGTGTGCCTTGCCACGTGTCTGGCAAAGGGGGTACAAGAGTGATCCAGGAGTGGATCACTGGACAGCGGTCAAAATTATCCTTAGTAACTAAAGGACTAAGGAAATGTTTCTCGATTATGGAGGTGATAAAGAGTTCGTCGTAAAGGGTTACATCGATGCAAGCTTTGACACCAATCTGGATATCTCTGAGTAGCAAACCGGATACGTATAATGGAGCAGTCATTTGGAATAGCTCCAAGTAAAGCGTGATAGCAGCATCTACAGTATGACATAAGGATTTGCAAAGCACACATGAGTCTGAATATTGCAGACCCATTGACTAAAATTCTCTCTCACGAGCAAAACATGATCACACCTTAGAACTCTTTAAGTGTTAATCACATGGTGATGTGAACTAGATTATTGACTCTAGTGAACTCTTGAGTGTTAATCACATGGCGATGTGAACTAGATTATTGACTCTAGTGCAAGTGGGAGACTGATGGAAATATGCCCTAGAGGCAATAATAAAGTTGTTATTATTTTATATTTCCTTGTTCATGATAAAGGTTTATTATTCATGCTAGAATTGTATTGACCGGAAACTTAAATACATGTGTGAATACATAAACAAATACCGTGTCCCTAGTGAGCCTCTACTAGACTAGCTCGTTGATCAAAGATGGTTAAGGTTTCCTAACCATAGACATGAGTTGTCATTTGATAACGGGATCACATCATTAGGAGAATGATGTGATGGACAAGACCCATCTGTTAGCTTAGCATATGATCGTTCTGTTTATTGCTACTGCTTTCTTGAATGTCAAATACATGTTCCTCCGACCATGAGATCATGCAACTCCCGGATACCGGAGGAATACCTTGTGTGCTATCAAACGTCACAACGTAACTGGGTGATCATAAAGATGCTCTACAGGTATCTCCGAAGGTGTCTGTTGAGTTGGCATGGATCGAGACTGGGATTTGTCACTCCGTGTTTCGGAGAGGTATCTCTGGGCCCTCTCGGTAATGCACATCATAAGAAGCTTGCAAGCAAAGTGACTAAGGAGTTAGTTACGCGATGATGTATTACGGAACGAGTAAAGAGACTTGCCGGTAACGAGATTGAACTAGGTATGGAGATACCGACGATCGAATCTCGGGCAAGTAACATACCGACGGACAAAGGGAATTACGTATGTTGTCATTGCGGTTCGACCGATAAGATCTTCGTGGAATATGTAGGAACCAATATGGGCATCCAGGTTCCGCTATTGATTATTGACCGGAGAGGCGTCTCGGTCATGTCTACATCATTCCCGAACCCGTAGGGTCCGCACGCTTAACGTTCGTTGACGATATAGTGTTATATGAGTTATGTGAATTGGTAACCGAATGTTGTTCGGAGTCCCGGATGAGATCCCGGACGTTACGAGGAGTCTCAGAATGGTCGAGAGGTAAAGATTTATATATGGGAAGTCATATTTTGGGTTCCGGAAAAAGCTGCAGTTTTTTCGGTATTGTACCGGGAAGCTTCCAGAAGGTTTCGGAGGATTCCGGAGGGGTCCGGAAGTCCACAAGTGGGTCCACCACGTCTCAAGGGCTGGCATGGGCTAAGGGGAGGCGCCCTGGCCTTATTGGGCCAGGCGCACCAAGTCCTCAAAAGCCCACGCAGCTAGGGAAGGAAAAAAGGAGAGTCCTAGTAGGAATAGGATTGGACTTTGGAGTCCAAGTCCACGTGTGTACTATTCACGTGATACTGTTCACGTGGCACTATTCCTTCTACTCCAAGCCCCTACACATATATAAATAGAGGAGAGGGGGCGCCCCAAACAAGCCACAACATTGTCTTAGCCGTGTGCGGCGCCCCCCTCCACAGTTCCGTCCCTCGGTCATATTTTCGCAGTACTTGGGCGAAGCCCTGCGGAGATAGCATCACCATCACCGTCACCACGCCGTCGTGCTACCGGAACTCATCCACTACCTCGCCGTCTTGCTGGATCAAGAAGTCGAGGACGTCACCGAGCTGAATGTGTGCTGAACGCGGAGGTGCCGTACGTTCGGTGCTCGGTCGGTTGGATCGTAAAGTTGTTCGACGACATCAACCGCGTTGTTCTAACGCTTCCGCTTACGGTCTACGAGGGTACGTAGACACACTCCCCCTCTCGTAGTTATGCATCTCCATGGATAGATCTTGCGTGTGCGTAGAATTTTTTTGTTTTCCATGCAACGTTCCCCCACCAATGGTTCACCGGGTCCGCCGCGGCCCATGAACCCGCCGCCTCGAATGGATCCGCCGCACGCAACCAAGGATCCGCCGCCACCAATGGCGCCGCCCGTCCTGCTGCCACCGCTCCCTCCGCAGCCCGGACTCGCCGCCACCGTCGGCCTACCTCTCATGGTGTGGGCATCGGGCGAGACAGAGGGGAACGAGAGAGGCTAGGGATTTGGTGGCCGCGACTCGAATGGGGAACGAGAGATAGGGCTAGGGATTTTTCTGCATGCGGGCGAGAGGTGGAGTGTGGGTTAATTACTGCTAAAGGTCAAGCGGGTTTCGCAAAAGCGTGCAACAGCCTTCTTGGCCCGCCTCCGGTAGCGTGGCGCCAGATGCCGCGTCGTGATTGGCTTTGGGCTTTTTTGCACGTCGGCTGCAAGTTTGTGGGTGGCGGGACGAGGTTTCGCAATTTTCTGGGCCAAAAATTCACGGGACGGCCAAGTTTCTGGGTCTGTCGTGCCTTTAACTCTAAAGAAAACATAGATAAAACGGGGAAGGGCGGAGGAATTCACCATTTCCTCGCCGGCCCCTTCCCCTTGCGGTCGCCGGGGCCACTGTGCCCCTCCTTCATGTACGCGTCGGCGTGCGGCTGTGCTTCGTCGTCGGAGCTGGAGGTGGAGCCGTCCATCAGGTCGGTAGAATAAAGGTTCGAAGTGTGGTGTATGTTTTTGTACACGTGGTTGCTTGATACATGAAAACGTAACATATATCTTGAATATATACAATTAATTTTGGCCACCACTAGGGGTCATCCGGATGATTTTTCGGAGGAAATCAGTCGCCCGGTGAGCCGTTCGTTCCTATCCAATCTAACGGCTGTAGTGAGTGGTTACTTTTCTAGACAGCTACGTTTGATGATTTCCGAAGCGCAACTAGTCCACACTGCCTATCAGCCTTTTTGTACGTGCATGACCCACACGCTAACCTTTCGGCGTTTCTTTTCACTAGTAGACTACCGTGTGTGCTGAGTTAACAAAGCATGAGCGTACAACCATATACAAGGTGTGCGGTCTAATGTCTACCAGCTAACACACTGATTAGCGAATTCCTCCGTGGCCACTGAACGGCGCGGGCGACAGCCGTCCGATCCGCATCATTTGTTTAGCTGCGACACACTATTTGCAACATGACCCATATTGTGCTCTGGGGTTTGCAACATGATCGTTGTTGTGCTCGCGTTGACTGTGACCCATCGTTTGCAACATGACCCATGTTGCGTCAGAAGTTTGCAACATGAACAATGTTACGTTCTGGGATTTGCAACATGATCCATGTTGCGCTTGCTTACGTTGCAAACTCTCTTCGACCATTCAGCTTTGACCAATCGTTTGCAAACACGATCCATGTTGCGTTTAGGGGTTTGCAACATGATCCATGTTGTGCTCGTTCGCGTTGCATACACTCCTCGGTCGTTGAGCTGCACGATCATGTTGCACACGATGGGCCGTAGGGATCACAACACATGCGGTCATCGCTCACAACATGGCTTGCAACATCTACGGTTGCGCTCGCAATAGGGATCACAACACGTGCAACCATCGCCCTCAAAAGGGCTCGCAAGACCTACTGTCACACTCACAATAGGGCTCGCAACACATGCGGCCATCGCTCTCAACATGGCTCGCAACACCTACTGTGTGATGCTCTGACAACATAGCTTGCAAAACCAGTTTATAACACGAGTCGCGGCACGGTGGCGCTCCCCCGCTACACGGCAACGCCCTCACAACAATAGGCAGTCTTTGGATACGCGCACCAACATACATCTAATCTGACCATGTTAGCCGACCCGCCTATTCGCAATATGGCTCGTATTGCGCTAGTTGGCGCGCTCGCCGATATGTGTCGTGTCAGACATTCGCAACATGACACATGTTGAAACGCAACAAACCTCAAATTATGCTAGCTTGGTCCCCAAACAGAGTCGCGTCGAGCCCGGCACCGCCGCTTGCCGCAACAATAGCTACCACTTATTGTCAGGACCCCCCCCCCCCCCCCCTCCCCCCCTACTTCTGCCCTCTGCAACAACATGGCGCATCATATCACTGGCGTTGCGGTTGCAACATCACCGACGTACAGCAACACCATCGGTTTCGTTGTACACTGCCAGCATCGATTCACTGTTTGTCGCAACATCATGGGACGGCAGCAGCAGTGCAAGGCCAGTGGCGGCGTGAGATTAGAGCACCAGCGCCAGGCGTAAAATGGTGGCTGTCAATGTGACTCCTGTCGCCGTTGGCAGCAGCAAGGCGAGGTCAGCTACGGGGCGCTACTTCTCTCACGTTCACTTGGGAGCGTACCAGCCTATTACTGTACTAGTGGTTGGGGCGCACCTCTGTGCACCTCCTGGGTGTTCCTGTGCAGTGCCAGGTAGGGGTCGCCCTTTTCATTTGATTTTTTGCAATGTGGGCAACACATGTACATGTCAATGTTGCTGAGAACGAACTGAATTTAATAGGACTCTAATCATTAAAACCGCGTCGCAGTTCAGCTAGAACTGCGCCTACTCCACATCCGCGGCCATGTAGCTCGTTGGGTCCTCCACTTCACATGACATCTTGCTCGCACGCCTGTGTGTGTGCGCACCTCGGTCACCTTGTTGAGCTAGACGCAGGTCTTGGCGAGGAGGAACAACAGGCTTAGCCTCGTGCCAGCGGCTTCCATGGACGATGTGTCGCTGCACGCTGCTTTCCATCCTGCTGCACGTACTCAGACATTGCAATGGAACGCGAAATTCTCAGAGATTAAGCGAGCCTAGGTGTAATGAGAATTATGAGACTGAAACCATCAGCAAGTGCACGCACCTGAGTCCGTCGACGTGGCCTCGCTGTTCTTGGTGGCGACTCTCCTTCCGTCCGCTGCCTTCTTTCTTGCTGAGCCTGTCATAGAATGAGGTCTAGTAGTGGAGTTGTGTTAGCATGCGAGATCAATGTCAGAAAATCCATGTCCATAGCTCACAATAGCATACACCTGAAAGTGAATAAATAACGCCTTGGACATAGAATGTTGTCTATGTTTCTTTATGAAAAAAGAATATTGGTACATACTGATTTTCGTTCATCTGATCATTTACTTTGTAAGTATAGCACACACAAAATTTGATGCTTTGAAAAACACCAATTATTGGGGAAATAGGCCATTATTAATGACATAACAAATTACATACTCCGTTGCAATAGAGCAGAGCTTTTGATACATACTTCATCGAGTTGACTTGTAGCCCTTGTCCTCAAGCTTACAATGCTTAGGCTGATTGAAACAAACCCGAGGGTTTTAGTAGTATTAGCAAAATTCATGAACTAAGTCCTAAAGCGCATATAAACTTTATGGATGAACTAACATTTTTCTATTGATTCAACTAATGTCCAGACAGTGATACCTTGAACCAATTTTTTTAATTTGTTCAATTAAATGTTCTTCCTTCAGTAATTTCTTGCAATATTTCCTACTATATGGAAGACCAGTTAACTATGGTGAAACACTTTTTTGGTTATTTTCTTCTGTATTTTATCTAATAGTAAAAAAATCAAGCTCCTCTGATACCTCACTTGCCTGCAGGAAACAACCATGTCAGTTACCGAGGATTATTTGTTCTATACCTTGAGCATGTTAAAGAGAGGGGTTTGCCATGGATTTGCTGCACAGACTTTTGTCTGTTGTGTATATGCAATTCTCACTTTCTAAAGAAGGTGCTTTTTCAGCAGTTTGAGTATTCAGTTGTGGACATGCAACACATCTTCACTGTGAGTCTGAATAGAGCAAATCATCCAGTAAGGATTTTGAATATGGATGTCCAGTTTGTCTCTCAAAGAGTGACACACAAGCCCAGAACAAATCGCCACAAGTATCAATGTGTTGATTATCATCCATCTGTATTTTCCATACACTTATCTAATTACCATTTAAACAGTTCCCAGATATACATACAATTGAGCAACTCAAAAGACCAAAGCGTCAGGTACTGATTCCTAAATTATTGCTATTACTGGTTGTACCACATGCACATTTCAAAACTCCATTTTCGAGGGAAATACCATCTTATGTAAAGAATGCATACTTCGATCTGACGCAGCTAATAACTTATTGTCTTACATATAAATAACCCATAAGATACTCTAGAATGCACCATGAGATGGATAATATACAGTACCTGACTGTCTGTTTGCCATGGGAGCCATCCCAGAGCCTCGTCCTGCTGCCAGGGCCTAACATAAATGGATAAGAGCAAACAGTAGGACATAAATCTTCATGTGTGCAGCATTAAGGAAATAAGGAACAGCTGCAATGTACTGACCATGGCGCGCGGTGGAGCACTGGTCATCTGAGTGTTTATACTTCAGAATTGTCCAATAAAAATATAATCAAATTGAAACCCTGCAAGCAGAAAATATTGGTCTGTCAAGAGTTCAAATGGAGAGCAACTTTGCAGCATTTACGTGTCTAAACATTGATTAATCATTAACCACTAAATTAAATGAATGATTATAAGTTCACGACATGCAAAAGAAAAACTCGCCCTGTCCAATAAAAAAGTCTGTAGACAATTTCTTGAGATACTGGTAGTCCAAAGCGCAGTGAGCGGCAGTAATGGAAATAAGATGCAAATTCAGTAGGATATCCACGACAGAGGGCCTATAGCTAAGAGAATAAAATTAATAAGATACTGTCCCAATGGTGGCGGATGCAGGATATAGAAAAGAACAACAATTTTCCTTTCGCTGATTTTCTCATACTTCTGTTTCTTGTTCCCAGCTTTCAGACCCTGCCATGGAAATGAGTGGCCTTACCAGCTCCATCCATGAATATCTCTCTGTTCATTGCAAGGACTATGGTAACACTGAGGATGCTGATGTTAGTGAGGATTGCTCTCGGGTTAATTATAATACTCCCTCCGTCCCAAAATAAGTGACTCAACTTTCTACTAAAGTTAGTACAAAGTTGAGTCACTTATTTTGGGACGGAGGGAGTAGAAAATCTACAGCTAGGAGCAATTCCCAAACGGCTGCAACTGCCGTACCAGCACCTAAAAGTTCTAGGACTTCTCTTCGCATGGAAGATGAACCGTGCAAAATAAAAGCTACTGCAAAAGAAAACTTTGAAGGCTCGGAATCAGTAACATATGTATTCGTTGTTGATAAGGTTTCTTCCATCCATGGTAGCCGGTCTGTAGCACCTATCCATAAAAAAAGGGCTGATAATCCAACAGTCAGAGGAGGTTCAATAGCAAATAACCATGCGACATTTCTGAAAAAAATTTGTGAGGAAACAAAGAACACCTAAAGTTTTAAGGAACTATCCTTCAGAGTTGGCAAATATAGCTGAATGGCTCTGCAGTAAGTAATTTATTTTCTTTTATTTGGTATACTAACTTATCATTACTATCGAATACCCAGCCCTTAGTTGTACCTGTATGACAGTCATAATTGAAGCCAGCCGCCTGGCACTTCAAAAGCCAGTGCAACATGTGTCATCTGCAGGCAAAGAAATGAGTAAAACTTCAAGCTAGAACATAAGGAAATCTCAAAACTCAAAATGGAATACTCGATTAAAAAGTACTATATTACATCCGATTCTGCTTTGTGTGTGAAATCATCACCTGTATAGGTAGACTTTGGTGTTTCCATAGGGGACCCCTTGTGCCAATCAGACAACATCTAACAAGTGTTGATAATCAACACCTGACGCTGCTAGAACCAAACGGTCAGTAGTGAAGTTTTCCTGTTATAGAAATAACAATTCTTCACATTTTTTAATAAAACATATTCATTAATTGTAGAGATATCAAAACAACCCTATGGTGAGAACAGCATAGCATGAAACTGTTCCTCCTGCAAACAATCATGAACCACAGTTTGTACATAAAGCTGTAAAATTAGAACAATCCATTACAATTTAACAACTCGAGTTGTTGCTGGCACTGGATCAGCCGCATACAAACCAATGCTAGTATATTATGTGGTTAAATAGAATTACTTCTGCATTTTAGCACTGACCAACAGAATATTAGAATGTCAAATTGTCAATATCTAGAATCTGTCGCAACTATATCCACGGAAAACTGAAAGTATAGAAAGAAAAACGACCAAAGTGTGCAAGGATGCTCCACGGTGACCAGCATGCTGATATCATGTAATGCTTTTGAGATGTGTCCACTCTATGTAAATGGACATTCTACCAAAAACTATGTAGCAGCCAAGCAGCAAGCCATGTTAATGAGTGTTGGACCGGTATGGGTCCAAGCCCATCAACCGTGTCACTTAGGGCCCAAGCCCATGAGGAGGAGCTGACCTAGAAGAGGCATCCAGTCCTCCCGTTCCCAGCAAGGCCGCCACACACATTCACACGAGCTGGAGGTACTCCTCTCTTCCCTCCCGATTCTACAATGAGGAATTCAAATGTTAGAAGCAGTACATGATAGAACTTCTGAATAATATGGCATTGATGATCCCAAGAGCCTACGGCATATTATTTGTTAGCTAGGGAACCATCTGTATCATAGGTAAGCATAAGAGATTGAAACACCATAAGATTCCAGGAAAAGCTATATGGTGTTTCATCGCAATTTATTTAGGTTTATTTTCATGTCTTTCCCTTCACATCGTGGTCCTCATCCTGTTGATATTGTTGCATGAACCCGCGATTTACTGGACCAGCATGATCCTTGATGAACAAAACATAATCTTACATGCACATAACACACCATTAACAGAGAAGTACTGTGGCGGAGCATAAACACAAATAGGTAGCGAGCACCAATGAATGAACACAGAAATGCAATCAAACAAGCTGAAACAAGCAAATGGGTAAGGTCACTAAAAGGATAGACACGGCCAAGCAAATGTAACTTTTTTCTCTACAAAAATCAACAGAATCTTAGATCTCTATGGAAAGGTATCTCCTCATGGAGCAACGCAGCAAATGGCAGGGAGGAGGAGATGCGTCCATCTGTCAACGAAAGGAAATCTCATGCCTCGGGGAAGGGAAAGGGAGGGGAGGGAAGAAGAGGAAATCGAGAGAGAGGGTTGGACCTTGCTGCTGCTGCTGCTTATCCTGGGACTGAGACTGGAGGAACAAGGAGCAGCGAACCTTGACGAGCACATGAGCGGCGTCCCGGGCAGAGGAAGCTCCACTCCATGGCGCCTACCTACAAAGATGAGACGAGACGGGGTGAGAGTGGGAGAGAAGAAGAAGAAGAAGAAGAAGAAGAAGGAGAGAAGGGATTGATAGCATACCACCATCGTCGAGGCATGCGCCTGCGGTCGGTCGCCATGGCCGGATGGCTAGGGTTTCCGGCACGAGGAGGGAGGGGCGGATCTGACCGTGGCCTGCCCTGCTAGAGCGGATCTGCGTCCAGGGAGAGAGGGGGAGGGGACGCTGGCGGTGGAGTGCAGGTCGGGGTTGGGGGGTCGGCGGCGGCTGGCTTTGGCCATGGAGGGAAGGGAGAAGAGAAACAAGAGGGGAGGGAGGGGTGGATCTGACCATGGGCAGCGAAGGAAGCAATCGGCGATTTTTTTTATTTTTACCTCGACACAGTAAAAAGACAGGTGGACATCGCGAGAGATCGCCCCTTCTGCCTAGCTTAGGGCATGTACAATGGTCGATAAGATAGTCTTATCTTAAGTCTTGCATGTAATTTAGAGATGACAAAAAAAATTATCTACAATGGGTCATCTCTTAGCCTTATCTTCGATAACTAGCTATTCCTAAAAACATGGTGACACATATTGTTCTAAGAGATCACCTCTTGTCTTCTCTTAAATAAGAGAAGGCAAAGTTTTTTTTCCGAGTTCTCTCTCCTCCACCTCATCATTTATCCTACGTGTCACTCTTAAGATAGCACCATTGTACATGCCCTTATTGTGTTTGATTAGGGCATCTCCAACAGTTGTATGATCATCGTTGGTAATTTTGCCACATAGACTGTTTTGATGACATGGCACGTAATAATAGCAGAGAGAGAATGACATCGTATGATGCTGAACCAACGCTTCAGGCACAAGCTCCGAGGCAAGCCCGTTCGTTTCTTAGGCATTGAGTGGGGCCCGTCTGGTATATTATCTCTCGTGTTACATACAGCTTAACATACGGTCCATTGAAGAGCTTGTATGATGTGCTATTGGCTGCTGACGTGGATAATTGTACCAACAATTTAACATACAAATTGTTGTAGATGCTCTTAGCTAGCTAGCTACGTGAAGCGCTGAAAATTAGATGATGGTGTGAACACTGCGTAAAGGACCATGCATCGGAAAAGGAAGGTATCCCTGTGTGAACGCTGCCAGCGTAAGTCCAACATTAAATCATGATCAGGCGTCATCGGACGGTGCTACGCGCGGCGGATGTACGCGTAAAATCAGTCGGTTGATTGCAAACATTTTCCATTAATTTTCCATGCACTTTAAATTAAGTTCAAATTTCACACAAAAGTAGATTCTATGAAATTAGACGTTAGAAATTAGGACTGGTATTGCACGTTTCCTTCTACTGTTCTACATACTCACTCCTTTGCTAAAACTGTGTGCCCCTCGGATTTTGAACATAAGAAATTTGTTTAACAAAATATGAGTTAGGTGTCACAAGGTGGGGTGGCATATCGATCGGTGCATGCACTCCCTCGACCTCTGTAGAAAGTTCCGTCGTTTCTGTTCTTGCAAAAAAAAAAGTTCCGTCGTTTCTGGAGTAAAATGTAAGCGCAGGCGTGGCGGGAAGCGAGATGGAACGCGGCAGTAGCCAGGTGCATGCTTGCCATCCTCCATGGGTCGCGCGCCGCGCCAATAGAGTACCTGCATATAAAATTTGGTTAAAGTCAAGCTTCGTAAAGTTTGACTAACTTTATATGAAAAAATATTAACATTCATAATATGAAAATATTATTATTAGATGCACCATTAAATGTACTTTCATACTATATAGTTTTAGTATTGTAGATGTTCATATTTTTTGATATAAATTTGGTCAAACTTTGTATAATTTGACTTTGACCAAATTTTATATGCGAAGTAAAAAGAAACTTTGACGGTTATGTGACCAGGGCGGAGTACGGCTGGCATTGGTGAACTGACACCCAGACCCACCCGATTCTGTTATGGGTGTGGCTAGGTCTCAATCGACTGAGATTTAACCAAGTCTCAGTCAAATGACATAACATGCAAAAGAGAAAAAGAAAAACTGAAAAAAAAATTGCACGGATCTCAACATAAAATCTTACATATGTAACATCGACTGAGACTTAACGAAGTCTTAGTCAACTAAGACTTAGCAACAGTCCCCCGCCCATCGTCACCCTGGCGTGCTGCATGCGAGCTGGAGATTGATTCTGCGGGGCCTACTCCTCCCGCCTTTTGATGTGGGGACTAATCACGCGACTCATGCATGACACAGGTAACTCCTTTTTTCTTTTCTTTTTTGGACACTGGTAACTCCTGGGTTGTAAATAATGCAGCTATATTTTTCACCTACAGATATATGTAGTACCTACTCGTGTCGTGTATACAAGCTTAGCTAGATTAATAATTAATTAATGATCAATTAATTTAGAGAAGCTAGTAGCAAGTCACAACCATTACGTTAGCTTGAGAACCGTCAGATCGAAAAACTACCATCAGAACAGCCGAATATCCTGTTAGGAAAAAAAATTACTATTTGATGTCTAATTTTCGCAATTTCTTTTGCGGGTGATTCTTCGCAAAAAAATTTAACATATTACATAAAAGATTATGACACCCCCAACTCTAGGGTCCTATATGTGCCGATGGATGCATCCTAGAGAAACTCTAGGAGAGTCGCCATATCTATGGAGGGCGCTCAATATTTTGGGAGGTTGTCGAGGCAACGTGCAAACTCAGAACCGGCAAAATACAACCTCCAAATTTTCCCTGCATGTGGGACCGTCAGTCATTGGCTATAACTCTTTCTTCCCACATTCCCCACCCATCCACGCGCAATAGGCAAAAATTCATCAACTGATTCATATAACTAAAATAAACACGATTTCCTTCATTGGTAGAGGTGAAAACTGGGTCACACTGTGACTTAGTACATAGAGAAAGCTAAAGCTAAATCTAAATCTAAAACTAAGCCTAAAATAAAACTAGTTGCGATGATGGCAGGAATTGCCGGTGCGGAATGCAGAATTGGCCGCCTCAATCTCGTAGGCCAAGGCAACCTCATCCCACACCGGCCATGCGCCATCACCGGAGTCGCATTTGTGGGCGGGTGTGCGGTCGCAAAGCCGACGGTCCCTGTCGGTGTTCATCTTCCGAGCAGCATCCACAACGACATTGAAGTCGACCCACTAGGTCTCCTCGTCATACATACACCGCCTCCCGCTCCTGCTCCTCCTCCTACTTCTTGATGGGTGGTTGTGAGGGGTGGGGAGGGGCTTGCTTGATGCCGATGGTTATGGAGTTACGATGCACCATCGAGAGTGGTGGAGAAATGGAGGGAGACGCACCAGAGAGAGGAGTGGAAGAGTCTAGAGGGAGGCGCCGACCTTCTATAGCCTTGAGCGACGGACGACGGGATCATGCGCGGGCAGGGGGAAATGTTGGCGGGAACGAGTGCCATTAGTGGGTAGCTGGACAGGATGGTTTGGCAGGATGTTGGGGGAAATGTTGGGGGAAATGTTGGCGGGAACGAGTGCCGTGAGAACGGACTGAAACTTTCCTCCCTCACGGATGGTTGGGTTGGAGCTCGCTCTCTATCAGTTCGCCTGGCCTCCAAATTTGGAGACTACGACCCACTATTTGGATCGGCCTCCAAATTTGGAGACTTCGACCCACTATTTGGAGCAGCCTCCAAAAATTATGGAGGCCGAGGTCGGTATGGCAAGTCCGCTAGACCCGTTTTTGGCCTCGGCCGCTACATGAACTGCTTTTGTGGCGATCTGAAAGATATGGCACATTGCTAGATTTGCTCTTATGCTATAAAATTACTTTAATGGCTCCCGACATGATATGAGTGTCAATCCTTCAAGCTCGGCGATTCCAATCTTTTCTTTTTGCGTGTGTGCTTTTCTACGAATTGTATATGTTATTGTAAAATAAATATAGTTTCTAATTTGTGCATCAGTTTGTAAAGTAAAACGAAATGTATGAATTTTAAATATATTTTTTTAGTATACTTTATTATTTTGAATGAAATTAATGGAATTATTGGATTGGGGCGCAAGCAAGTGCATGCATGGACTCTGGAGTGGGCCCGCATCAATGGATTGGATGGGATGTGCCGAGCAAATTAAATGGTTAACTACAGTGAAGTAATTACCAGATCCCACTCCATCTCGCGTTACCCAAAAGGAGAAAAGAATCTTGGCTCGCGCGGTACGTGCCGCAACCAACCAATGGGCGGCACACGCGAGCGCAGTGGCTCGCCTCTCTTCCTCTATAAAACGGACGCAATCCGGCCGCCCTCACACGCTACACACACAAGAGAGAGCCGCAGATCTCGGGTGCTTGCTTCGCTTGCTTGCGCATGGAGGATCCAGCGCAGCAGCCCGAGGAAGCGCCGCTCCTCCACCCGGCCGTCGGCGGCAACCACGCATGGCTGGAGGTACGTACTCCGGCCCTCCCTTCCTCCGGCCCGTCCAGTCTCTGGATCTGCGTGCTAGTACGTATCGGGTTCATGTGCGTGTAGGTGTTGGTTGATCGATCGATTCGTGCACCAGATTTATGTGTACGTATGTGCGCGTATGGATTCATCATCTTGCTTGCTGTTTGCATCACGACCTGTCCATCCTTATTTGTGCACTTATGCGATCAGATCTGTTCATCCTTATTTGTGCACTCATGCGGTACACGCATGTCATGTAGGCGGTACCGATCAAGTGGATCCTACTCAGTGTTGTGAGCGTGCTAGTCTTGTCTGCGATCGGCTTGTTGAGCGTCGGGTCCCTTGACTATAAGGTGTGGATCGAGACGGTTGTCAACATGGATGCGGAGCATCGGCAAAGCGCCCTTTTCAGCTTGGCAGGAGATGCCACTACGCTCTTCTTGGTATACGCGCCCATGTATGTGTTTGGTCTTCGTAGTTAGCATGTTTTTCTTTTAGTTAACGGCTGGACTTCAATTAGTTTCTAATGCATGATGACCAACTTGCTTCTCAGGGACACTTTCATAGACATATGGATAGAAGGAACTGTGGGTGGGCGCACGCACGTCGCCAACGTCGCATCAATCGTCAACAACTGCATTTGGACATGGTACGGGCTCGTGCTTCCAACGGTCAACTACTCGGTGTCGATCGTCAACCTCACCGGCGCCCTATTCCACCTCGGGTATCTTGTCGTATTCTTCACTTGCTGTGAGCGACGCTTCTTCTTCTTCTCCTTGGGTGGGCATTGGCGTTGTCTTTGGCATCGGAGTCGCCCGGGTTGATGTCTATCTCAAGTTCGCCGGCCACGAGCTGGCTAGTGTGGTCGGCTGTTCGGGTGCTCTCACTGGAGGCACTATGTACCTCATGTCAACGTTTGATAACATGGTATTACCCTTGCTTATTTGATTCCCAGCCGACATTAGTGAAATGGATTGCATGAGACCGATTCGTGTACATGCATGTTTCTTTTCAGGTGGTAGCTCACATGACCAATGGGAACGAGGGAAAGCAATGCTCCTGGCAACTTTTCTCAATGCCACGCTATGGACAGTATACGCAAGAATCATCAAAGACAATCTCATGCTGGTAAGCAACTAAGCACCTCTCTCTCCCATCCTCGCAAAAAAGCACCTATCTGCCCCTGGTATATGACAATCTAGTTTCTGTTTCTGGCTTACTTCCTTTCTTCCGTAATTATATTGCACCAGCTCTAGCTGAAGGATACATTACCGAACGATACGGCTACTATGTGGTGACATACCTCATTTGCATTCCATCGCAGTTCCCCAGCGCCACAGGTGTTATCCTTTCTGTGTGGCAGGTCTTCCAGCGCTGCCTGTACCACTTCTACATGCCGGCTGGTGAACTGCAAGCCTGGATCGTCGGCATTTGGAACGCCTGGGTCCGGGGTCATGATGGCGATTTGATCGACCCCAACAACAACGATCCGACTGGCCTGGAGGAGTAGCAGTGGGTTGTGCTGTGTCTTAGTAAACGAAAAGATTTTCTTGTCATGGCCTGTTATGCACGGTTAGATGATTCGCTTGGGTCCGCGTCGTCACGATGAACAAAGCAGTGCGTCGGGCAAAGATCCGCAACCTCGCGAATGAATTTAGCAAATTTTGTTGTGTTCATTCCTGTTGATACCCTTGTTTTTTTTTCTGGAACGGAGTTGGTACCGTTGTTTCGAACTTGTCTATATTTATTGCACTAAACTCGATATTGGTTGTACACACATGCGCGTGCACCATGAGTGTGTTAGCTTGCATGAGTGTTTGCATCAAGTCATTACGATTCGTGTTAGTCGCAGATTGACTTGCCAAGTTGTTTAGAGATGGAGCGGGTGCACTGATGAGCAGTCAGCATGCATGCATGTTAGCTGCATGCGGCTGTTGAGCCATCAACAATACAAAGTCTTCAGTAATATGTTTATAGAAACTAGTGGCTGGGACAAGCCCCGCGCGTCTCTTGAGGCGGGATTGTGCACACTAATCTAGTTGTCATATTTGTTAACAGTCAACATGCATAGTTTAGTGAAAAGATAGGTAATCTAGATGAGCGACAGTGGAATGGTAGTGGTTAAAAAATGTAACAAATGCATTGTCACTTTTAGCCTTGCATTATACAAAACACACAAAAGTGAGACCTAGTGCTTTTTACATATCCAAAAGAAGCGCACAGTTAAGTTAAGTGGGGCTGAAATAAGCTTGCTGGCACGATATTTGCAGAATCTGTTTGACAACAATCCTAAGTTGTGGCAAGACCATCTGGATGTTGTAATTCTAACCAATGCACAAAAAATAATTTGACATGCATAACATTGCATCTCCCTCTTGGTATGCCAAAAAAAAAAAAAAACAGAGCATAAGCTGGTGCTTAGATGTGATCGCAACCTTTTTTTGTGTGTGTGTGTGTGATGTTGATCAGTTGATGACATCCCGCCAAGATGAGTGATTCTGTAGTTCTTCCCTCGGCAACAGCCTAGAAGACAGCATTGTGGATCCAATCTGCTTGGTTGTTAAACTGAAAGTAACACACCATCATAACAACACTCAGCATAAGGGTTGGGTTTGCAAGGTTCTGCAAGCAATCAAATCCTCCCTCCGTCCCATACTATAAGAGCGTTTTGGACATTAGTAATGTCCAAAACGCTCTTATATTATGGGACGGAGGGAGTATCATTCTAGTCTAGTTAAAGATGAAGGAACAATCATACTAATGAAGATTGGGTCTAGAGACCATGAGACTAAGACACAATAACATTTGGTTTCATATATACAAACATAATGTAGTAAGCCAGAACTCGCAAAATTAAATATCATGAAAGCTAGTGATATAAAGGAGTAGATATTTAAGGCCACTTTTAACTTGTCAGAGATATCAGGTTGAGAACTTCGCCAATGTTGAGCTAGGGAATCAATAATAGTGACTTAGTGAGTTAATGTTGTCTCAATACCCAAATATTAAATCAAAAAATGGAACAACCTTAAAAATAATCCGTATACTGTTGATCTTAAAAATAATCCGTATACTGTTGATCTTAAAAAATAATCGTATGCTATCAACCTTAATACCTGGAACTGCAAAAATAAAATTTGTCTATTCAAGAGGACTGCATCGACAGTGCAGATGTATCAAACATATCAGTCCAAATTTTAAGCGTCAACAAATTCAGTTTTGCGCTGCTCCCCATAGGCTATACGATCTGAATACTGACGAAGTTACATACACAGTAAGAAACACAGAAACAGGAAAGCGATTTGCATCAAGATGTCATTGTTCTATAGTGCCAAACAAAAAAGGATGCTGACTTTGTACTTCCACTGTCACTAACAAAACTGCAAGCGAGCAGCTTAATAGTACTGAGATCTACCTGTTGGCTAGTTTTCCCCTTTTTTTTTGCGGAAACTGACAGCATCAAGTTAAAAACACTATACTACAGTACAGACTACACTTGTAATGACTTGTAATCACCTGCTGAATAACTCTAATTTGCAGACCAAGAGTTCATCAGTTAGGGGCCACATTAAAATCAAAACATCTTTAGATGATAAGTTTTCATTAAAAAAAATCCTCACTTCTAAGTTCGGACTATCAGATCCAGAACACTAAAGCGGAATAACCAAGCTTATCAACTACCACATGTGCACGATTGAATCAGAAAATAGTACTTATAACTTCTAGATGGAGCATCGAGAAGAAATCGATGTGAGCTGGGCAAATGAAATATAGATGAATAATGGTACATATAATTAATATATATCACTATGTATCCCTCATTGTAGCTAAAAACAACAAGAATTTAAATTCATACTCACTCTGAATATTGAATTCTTTACATTAGCTTCTTGTTGTCTTCCATATAGTAGATAGCAGTCATAGCATTGCATATATGGAGCAACAAATAGATCTAGTCACGACAACAGAAAAAAGCATAAATCTAGATCAGGGGAGGGATGATTACTCATGTCCAATCAAGGGCCAAGCAAGTGTTGTTCATATCAAGTCCAGAGCCGACTAAGTGCCATTGGTACAGTCCCCACACATCGGGGCGGAGTCAGCACATCCCGCTCAGCCGGCCAGCAGCTGAGTACCACCAAGGGAAGTCACATGTAAATGCACAGGCAAGAAGAAACAGGGGAGGGGGCTGACCTCGGTTCGATTTCCTCGTCGGTCCTTGCAGCAGCGCCCTGGGCATTGCACGCCGCCCTGCTTACTACAGGCAGCAGCAGGCAGCGGCAGGTCTGCCGCACATTAGCTGCGGTTGTAGTACGCCCCCTAGCTGTCCTCACACATCCTCCTTTCTTCTCAGCCCCACGTTGCCGGCACCCAAATCCTTCCTATCCGCTCCCAGGTAGGAGAACAATGGCTCTTTAGGTTTGCAGGAGCTTCAGCAAGTGAATGAAGCAATAAGAATTTTAAAAAATAGGCGTGCAAATTATAGTAGATCAAACAGAGCAACCCAACATTGTTGTATTTATGGATTTAGATCTATCAGAGTGCGGAGCAAGTATATAGAAAAAACAAGAACACAGCAGCTGAGTTGTGTCGTTTGATACATGTGAATTATCAAATTTGATCATTTCATGGCACTGAAAATATTCGAAAAATACCAGCTAGAGACCTGACTATAGATAAATGAAGCTCACTTCGGAAGAACACTCATGCCTGATCATTGTAGAAAGAATAAAAAAATAAGAATAAAGTGATAATAGCACTCATTTCATGTGATAAAAAAAAAAGCTTCACTGATTTTCATGGCTACATCACTAACTTTCAGGATTTGAACCTCAACCTGTTCTAGAAAGCCCACATCCCGGTTTTTATTACATGATTCGGAAATCCAAATACTTTCTTTGGTATGTATGCAGTACATTTTACAGATCACACGACTACTCCACAATCTAAAACAGAGAAACATCTCATAACTCATAAGTACATAGTAGATGAACCAAGAGCAACCTATATATCATTCCTGTGAGAAATAGCTAAGCAGGGATTTATCGAAAGAAACGATAAATGGCAGCTGATGAGAGTGCTGCCTTTCAATTTATTTGGCAAAATGCTTTCCAGAAAACATACTCACTTTGTTCACTTTTGGCAAATACAGGATACCAAACCATTGGTGGTTGTCCAAATCATAGGCAATCACCTGAATCTCTGTCAAGAATTAGACCAAGATCTTGTGCATAACAACAGTCCATGCACATCCCTGAAGTAGTGGGACAAATCATTAAAGAGCAAATAATAGCAGAGGAAAGATGAGCAGAAGATTTCAGAAAGAGATAATTCAAGATCTTTCATTTTTGGACACATACAAGAGACATTTAGTTACGCGGCTCATAGCTGAAACATGTCTTCTAAGTCCCCCACCGAGGAGCCTCCTCGAGAAGCCTTCTCAGGTTCACTTCCACCTTGCTGAACACCATGATCAAGACGGTGACTACTGGTGGATCATTTAAAAGGGGCACACTATATTACACGAAATACAGAGAATAAATAAACAGATTTCAGTCTGAAGCAATTTTTTGGCTCCTAATATAAACAGTCAGAGAAGTTCAGGGTTTAGGCACTATTAGCAATAATCTGAACATGCAGATTGCAGAGCAATAAATCTTTCACAGGAAATAAAGACAGAGAGAACGCGTGGAAGGGGGCAACCTGTGGTCGACACACGTTCGCTCCATCGATCTGTCGAGGAGGCCGGGTGGACGTCGATGGCAACGTGAAGAGATCTCGAATGGGGAAGAACATGAGAGCTGGGAGGTTGCTATTTTCACAAGATGCAACAGAAGCGTCATTTACTCTTGAAAGCGATTTGATCCATTCATGTTGTTGTGATACAGTAATAGACCAGTATCCTAGGAAAAGGGGGGCAGAGAGTGGAAACGAATCAATCCTCAAGCCAGAGAGCCAGCCAACCAGTCCATGAGCGCACGAGCGGAGGAAACTACGCACGCGCACAACAAGCCGCCGGATCGCAGCGGCCAGCCCTTCCTCCACTCCCCCGCCGCCGCTGCGTGGGCCGGCCCAGGATCTAGTCGAGGATGGTGCTTCTCCCGCGGTCCTCACGGCGGGTCCTCAGATCCGGCGACGTTGAGGGAGAGATACGACCCCGCCAGCGCCGTTCGCGAGAGAGACGGCGAGCTCACCCCCCCACCCTCACCTGCTTCTCCCTCGTCCGTCATGGGATCATGGCGCCCATTGTACCGCGGCCACCCGTTCGTGCAAGGAGGTCTCCAGATGGGATTTGGGGTGGCTGAGAATTAGGAGGAAGTGGGAGGCCACCCCAAATTCCACCCCCAATATCAATACATGTGCAAGAGTATTGCCATTAAGACACATCACTTCTGAACTGAAAATGCATGAAACAAATCACTATTTAACTAAAGATAGTAGAAGTACATATATATGACTGAATCTGCATTGAACTAAACATTGTTTAACTGAATTTGCCTCAACCACAACACACATATAGGTTCTGGATAGTATATAAACCATAGTTTAGGAAATAAAAGAGAGATCCAACAGCATGATCATGAACAGAACACAGCCATTACAAGTTCTGTAGGTGATCATAAGCAAAAGACAGAAGCACTTCTAGTTCATTAACAAAATAAACAAACCATTATAAGTTCTCACATGACATTCAGCCACCCCTTAGCTCATCGAACATGCTAACTTTTCTTGGTTTTTTAAAACTGGACCTTGGCTGATAGGAAGGTGCTCTCTTTGATGTATTTGTCTGAACTTGCCCTTGTTTCATGATGTCCTTCTCAGCCCTTGCCTTCACTTTTGCTGCTGCTTCCTCCTTATTTTTCTCATTGATCTCCATGGCTTGCTGCTTTGCTAGATTGGCTTCCTCAGCTCTTGTCTTTCTCTCCTCCCAGTCAACGATCCTTTGTGTGTCATGAGCATGACTCTGCCTCTCCCAAGCTTCTTGCCTTGCAGCCTCACCAGCCTCCTTAAAATGGTTCCAACTCTGCCTCCTTTCCTCCTCCTCTGCTTGATGAATAAGAAAATATGCTTCATCTTGCTGCAAAGTTGTACGGGCAATCATTCTCTTCTCATCAGCAATTATTTTCCTATCTTCAGCCTTCCTTTGTTTTTCTATTTCTGCATTTCTTTTTCGTTCAGCCATGTTTTGCCTTCTCTTCTCTGCCATTGCAAGTTTCTCTTCTTGGGCTTTTTTTTCTTTTTCTCCTCACTAGCTTTTCTTTTATCTTCTGCAGCAATTCTCTTTTCTTCAAGTATTGCTTTCTTCCTCTCCTCAGCAATTTTTTTTTAGCTTCTAATTCATCTTTTCTCTTCTGGGCTGCTTGCAAGAGCTTTTCTTCTTCCTCTTTCAACTTTGCCATTGCTGCATCAAACTTGGCTTGTCCAAAGATGCATACATATACCATGGGCATCCATGCTCTGTACATTTTGCTCCAATCCTTGTTCGATCATTCTTGGGAAATACGATGTTCACTCTCTCTTTGACACTATATTTATCCTACCAGCAGTTTCATAACCGATGTCCTCTATCAATTCATCAAACATTCTCATGCTAACACAGCAACTATCACAGAAATCATAGCAAGCCTTTGCACCATTAAGATATGACCTGTTGCTGCCACTCCCATGAAAAAATCCTCCATGAATCAACTCCACTGTGAAAAAGGGACTGTCTTTGCCTGTAACATACCAAATTAAACATTTAGGCACTTAGTTGCAGAACCCTAATTTTCTGTAAACCCTAGCGTAATGCGTGTATAATTCCATGAAACCGAAGTCAAAAACATAGGGGAACCCTAAACCATTGCCTAATCCAGTGAAAAATCACATGATCCTAACAAAAATCGTGCCTGAGAAGAGAAATTTAGCACTTACTGTACGATGGCGCGGCCACTTCATCCGGCCATCGTATCGGGGCACCCATCCGCGACGCAAACCGCCACCCGCGGTTGCAGCTGGGGGCCGATTCCTTCTGTCGCCGTCCCCGGGCGCTCAGCAGCCTGGCCTGCCGGCGATGATTACACCACGGCCGCCAGAGCACAGCGGCTCTGCTCCAGACGCACGAACAGAGGGTTGGAGGGCGGATGAGACAGCAGACCAAAGCGCAAGGGGGTGAACCAAAAAACACCAACCAGTCGCACGATTCGCACCGGCTGCCCGCGAAACGTTTTTTATTTTGCTCTGCTGACGTGGCTGTCGTGCCGTACGCGATTTGTATGCAGATGTGTATCCCAGGACCGGTTGCCCAACTTGCAGGACCGTACTGAAACTGTATTTCCAACTTGAGGGACCGTATTTATGCAGCTTGCGAGTTCCAGGACGGTTGTGGACATCGCCACCAAGTTTCAGGATGATACATGCATTTTACTCCAGTACAACGCTAGTAGTACATCGCACGAAGCAAACGGCCTCACAGCTCAGCAGTACAATCTTTTCTCTCTCGCTACCTAAATCGATAAACTGTTCCTAGGCTGCCCACGTGTACACCACCAGCGTGCGCCCTTCACGCGTAGCTTTGTGTGTTGGATAAGTGTGTCTAGGGCTCATCTAGACGTGGCATAACGTCCTAGAACAAGCCCACCCAACACAAACCAAGGAAACGAATTTCGACGAAATTTCAAAGATCTCGATCATGAACAAAAAATTTGTGTTTCGTTTGAAATATTTTGGTATTTTTAACTGTTCTTTTATAAATATAAATAAGATGGAATCCTTATCTATACCCACTAATAAAGTAAGCTGCATTTCTTTGATTTTCTGGTCCATTAACCCACGCATATAACGATTTGTCCGTCCGCAAAATGCCAATGGTCGGCGAACTCCATGGAGGTCATTTAAAAAAATCGAAAAACATATTTTAAAGTTTCAAAAAATTCTGAAAAAAAAACATACATGTTTACATGGATGTATTCTACATGCGTGTAAATTTTGAAGATAAAATACATTATGGTGAGAGCTACACAAAAAAGAGAACATGTAAATTTTGAAGATGAAATACATTATTCGAGAGCTACCAAAAAAAAAGACAAATCACGATTTTCAAACTGATGAACAGTGTAAACACTGTTCGCTATTAGAAATGGATGATTTTCTCTTTTTTGTGTAGCTCTCACCATAATGTATTTCATTGTCAGATTTTACACACATGTAGAATACATCCATATGAAGGTGTAGAATTATTTTCAGAATTTTTTGAAACTCCAAAATGTAATTTATCAAAATTTTCAAAATATCCACCTCCATGGAGGTCGCCCGCCAAAATCCCGCACTCTTCGTCCGTCCCTCTACAAAAATTTCGTCCGTAGCTATCCAAGGTGGTACTCCCTCCGTTCCATAATGTAGTACGTATAGATTTTTTGAAAGTCAAACTAATGTTAGTGAAATTAATAATGTCCATGAATTTGAAAAAAGATCATATATTTTTTCAAAAATAAACAGGAATTTAAAAAATTATTTTTTAAAAAAATAAATCATAATTTTAAGAAAATGTTCATGACTTTTTATACAAAAGAAGGAAATGAAAAAAATCATGAATATTATTTTAAATGTGAAGATGCAACGGGCCGACAACCCTCCGCCGCCCTTAATTGCAGTCTCGTTATGGTCATGCAGTTGCGTGTCGAGAGTGGACTGACAATTGAGACAAAAATGGATAGGGCACAATTGCGCGTCTGAGGATGGATTTGCAACTGGGACAAAAATGGGCCGCCCTCTGATGACCCACAAGTATAGGAAATCAATCGTAGTCCTTTGATAAGTAAGAGTGTAGAACCCAACGAGGAGCAGAAGAAAATGACAAGCGGTTTTCAGCAAGGTATTCTCTGCAGTGCTGTAAACAGTAGTAACAGATAGTTTTGTAGCAAGGTGATTCGTAGCAAGTAACAAGTCACAATAGTAACAAAGTGCAGCAAGGTGGCCCAATCCTTTTTGTTGCAAAGGACAAGCCGGAAAGTTCTCTTATAGTAAGCAAAGCGTTCTCGAGGACATATGAGAATTCTCGTCTAGTCACGTTCATCATGTTTAGTTGGTTCACGTTCACTACTTTCATAATTTGATATGTGGGTAGACTAGTGGTAGGGTGCTGTTCTTACTTGAACAAGTAACCCTCTTATAATTACCCCCTCTCGCAAGCATCCGCAACTACGAAATAAGAATTAAGATAAATCTAACCATAGCATGAAACATATGGATCCAAATTAACCCCTTACGAAATAACGCATAAACTAGGGTTTAAGTTTCTGTCACTCTCGCAACCCATCATCTACTTATTACTCCCCAATGTCTTCCCCTAGGCCCAAACATGGTGAAGTGTCATGTAGTCGACGTTCACATGACACCACTAGAAGAAGAACAACATACATATCATCAAAATATTGAACGAATACCAACGTCAGTACCAACGTCACATGATTACTTATAACAAGACTTCTCCCATGTCCTCAAGAACAAAAGTAACTACTCACAAATCATGTTCATGTTCAAGATCAGAGGGGTATTGAATATGATTAAGGATCTGAATATTTAATCTTCCACCAAATAAACCAACTAGCATCAACTACAAGATGTAATCAACACTACTAGCAACCCACAGGTACTAATCAGAGGTTTTGAGACAAAGGTTGAATACAAGAGATGAACTAGGGCTTGAGATGAGATGGTGCTGGTGAAGATGTTGATGAAGATTGGTCCTCCCTCGATGAGAGGAATGTTGGTGATGTCGATGACTTCGATTTTCCCCTCTCGGAGGGAAGTATCCCCGGCTGAATCGCTCCGCCGGAGAGCAAAAGTGCTCCTCCCCGGTTCCGCCTCGAGATGGCGGCGCTTCGTCCCGAAAGTCTTCTTCTGATTTTTTTTCTAGGGCAAATGGCTTCATATAGGAGAAGATGGGCCACGGTGGCCTGCTGGTGGAGCCACGAGCTCACCAGGCGCCCCCCCGGGGCATGCCATCTGAGGTCGTGACTCACTGGTGGGGCCCCTCCCGATTATTCTTCTTCCAATATTTTTTATTAATTCCAAAATAATTCTCCGTAAGTTTTCAGGTCATTTCGAGCTCTAGAGAATATCTATCTTTGCTGTAGCCTTTTCAGGTCCAGAATTCCAACTGCCGGGAATCTCCCTCTTCATGCGAAACTTGCAAAATAAGAGAGAACGGGCATTATGATTGCTTCAAAAAGTGAAATAAAGATAAAAAACACTATAAATATCAATAGGAAAACATGATGCAAAATGGATGTATCAACTCCCCCAAGCTTAGACCTCTCTTGTCCTCAAGCGAATACCGAACTCGATAATCATGACCACATGTTTATGGAGAGAGGTATCGATAAAAACAGAATACAGACATGGTAGCATCATGATCATTATTATAACAGCAAGGAGTTATCATAAAACTTCTCATGAACAAGTAACAATTCATACAAGATAAACTTTCTTGACAACTAGCAAACGGTGTTCTCAGTCATAAAAGCAATCACAATTCATCATATTTTCAGGAAGAGTCTATATAAGAGCTTTTTGGTCTAGCAAGTTCCACATACTCAACTATCATATAGTCTTCTACGATTGCTGACACTCACGACATATTTTTGGAACAAAAGTTTCAATCGGACACATAGGAAGATGGGGGTTTATTGTTTTCACCGCCCAACTTATTTACCACGAGGATAATGTCAACAATAATAACTCACGATCACCTACATTCAACTTGGTATATGTGTCTAGATCTTTCCCTACCATATGATGCTTGCCAAGTGGAGAATAATTAAGAATGGAATAGGGATGAGCATTATTGACTCTTGCATAAAAGTAAAAACTGAAAAGTAAAAGACAGACCCTTCGCAGAGGGAAGCAGAGGTTGTCATGCACTTTTTATTTGGGATGTGCAAACTCTTAATGGAAAGGAACGTCACTTTATATTGCCCCATGTGATAGCAACCTTTATTATGCAGTCCATCGCTTTTATTTCTTTGCCATCACAAGATCGTACAAAGCTTATTTTCCCTTACAATAAAAGATCATACATATTTAGGAGCAATTCTTATCGCTTTGCACCGATGACAACTTACTTGAAGGATCTTACTCAATCCATAGGTAGGTATAGTGGATTCTCATGACAAGAAACTTGGATCAAGGGTTTTTGGATGCACAAGTAGTATTTCTACTTAGTACGAAATTTTGGCTAGCAAAAGATTATGAGCAAGCACCACATGTTAGAGGATGCATGACAATATAACTTCTATGTGAATATGAGCAAACATAACTCATTACGTTGTCTTCCTTGCCCAACATCAACTATTTGATCAAGCAAAGAATATTTGATGAGGTCTCACAATCATAAAAGATGTCCAAGATAGTATATTTATATGTGAGACCTCTCTTACTTTATTACTTTTTCATGAATTGCATCAATAACCAATGCTATGTTTGTTAGATCCCAATAAATTTTATTCATCATACTCCTTATATGTGAAGTTATTACTCTGCATGGGATTAGCATATGACCTTTTATTATTATACTTTTTCTTGCTAAAGCTTGGATCAAGAAAGGAAAGCAACAAAAACTCAAACTACTCTTTATTATATAACTCTCACACACAATAACATAGATAGATCACGAAACAAGCACTCGAAGCTAAATCATACTAAAACTTTATTCTTCTAAATCACAAAATAACTAAGGATCGAACTAAGATAGATAATGATGATAAAAAGTGATGGTGATACGATACCGGGGCACCTCCCCCAAGCTTAGAACAAGCCAAGGGTGGTGCCCATACCCGTGTACTCAAGTTTCTTTCTTTGGCGATCGTGGTGATGAAGCAGTAGGCTTGTCTTCCAACTTCCAAGGCATGGGATCTCCATCATAGAAGGATGAACGTGTTTCTAGAATCCTGAAATTTGCAGAGAGGCTCATCCTTTTGAATCTAGATTCATACTCACAGTTTTGGTTCTACAGGCCATATATTTGAGCTTGAAGATGATCAATCCGGTCTTGTAACTTGAAGATGGCTTCCCCAATATCCTTGTTGTCCCACTTATGTTCACGAATAAAATCGGTGATCATGGAGTAGTTGGCGCTGAGTCCGCGTTCCACATCCCTTAACACTTGAAAATTTTCTGTTCCACCGCCTCAAGCCTGGCCTTCTCGCTCCCCTCCTTTTCGGCCCTAAACATCCTGGACGTGAAGCACCCCCTCACAAAACTTTATGGTTTGAGGGTGCTTCATCACCCCCGGAAGGTAGGGGTTGATGACCTTCTCGAAGAACTTGTCCTTGGATGAGCTTGATGACGACATGGCGATCTAGATCTGTCAGAAAATAGCTCGAAACAAGAACAGAGGAGAAACTTGCGATACGGAGGTCAAAACATCAAAACATATATATAATGAATTTTTCCCTTGTAGGACAAGTCTACGGGAGGAATACGGAGTCGGGAAAGTCCACGGGGGAGTCACGAGCTCACACAGCGCACCCCCGGGGGGGGAGGAGTGGGCGCCACCTGAGCTCGTGGCTCTCTCGTGTACTTTCCTGGTTGTTTCTTATTTTTGTATTTTTTCTAATATTCCAAAACATACAGAAAGTACTTTTATGGAATTTTTGGAGTCGGTTTACTTACCGTATCACATACCTATTCCTTTTTCAGTATTCTGGAGTGCTCCGGAAGGTTCCTTCTATATGTTCTTCCGGTGTAATTGTTTGAATAATGTTGGTTTCTATGTTAATGACCGTACCTGAAATATAATATTTAATTCCTTACCCATTAACCACCTTTGGGTTTGTGCCATCGGCATTGTTAATCTTGATAGCTCCAGAACGATAAACTTCCTCGATAATGTATGGTCCTTCCCACTTGGAGAGAAGTTTTCCTGCAAAGAATCTAAAATGAGAGTTGTATAATAGAACTTGATCACCGACATTAAATTCTCATTTTTGAATTCTCTTATCCTGCCATCTTTTAACTTTTTCCTTAAATAACTTGGCATTTTCATAAGCTTGTGTTCTCCACTCATCTAGAGAACTAATATCAAACAACCTCTTTTCACCGGCAAGTTTAAAATCATAGTTGAGTTCTTTAATTGCCCAATAAGCTTTATGTTCTAATTCAAGAGGTAAATGACATGCTTTTCCATAGACCATTTTATATGGGGACATACCCATGGGATTTTTAAAAGAAGTTCTATATGCCCATAATGCATCATCAAGCTTCTTTGACCAATTTTTTCGAGACCGGTTGACGGTCTTTTGCAAAATTAACTTTATTACTCTATTACTCAATTCAACTTGACCACTAGACTGGGGGTGATAGGGTGATGCAATTCTATGGTTGACATCATATTTAGCTAGAAGTTTACGGAATGCACCATGAATAAAATGTGAACCACCATCAGTCATTAAATATCTAGGGACTCCAAACCTTGGAAAGATAACTTCTTTAAGCATTTTAATACAGGTGTTATGATCAGCACTACTAGTTGGAATAGCCTCTACACATTTAGTAACATAATCAACAGCAACAAGGATATGGGTATATCCATTAGAAGAAGGAAAAGGTCCCATATAATCAAAGCCTTCATAGGCATTTCCTGACGTTTACCAATATTATCAATTCTTTGACATTCATCACAGAAAGGACAAATGTGGCACCCCGGCTCAGAGAGACCGGAACACCCTGTATTCCAGCCCAGAGATCAAGTCTTCTGGAATACGGCACAGCTTGGCATAGAACAAATCAGCTCTTTATTACAAATACTCGGGGTACAAGGGTCCGATATAACAAAGATTATAGGGGCACGGCGACACTTCGCCTGCTAAGGTAGCTCTATGCTAGCAGCGGAACAACTCGAAGCGGAATAAAATCTAGCAGCAGAACAACGACAACGGTGATGAACTCCACTCCGCAGGGACTCTGGCTGGGACGCATCCTAGAGCGCAACCTCGGAATCCTTGACAAGCAATCAATCCTGACCTGCAATCTGGCATGACACGCCAGGTGAGTACTTTGAATGTACTCGCAAGCTCACCGCAACCAAAGAAATCAAGACATACAACAACATGGCATTTACAAGTTAATTATCCATGATGAACATGATACTACTAGAACAACATGAGCATGGCAACAACCTGAGCATGGCAACAACATGAGCATGGCATGTACATATAATTCATGAACATGATGATACTAGCACTAGCATGCAAGGGGGGGAGGGTCGACGTTAAAGGTCTCATGGACCAACTTACTCTGCTCGGAGGTTATCTCGTAACCACCTTAGGTATCAATCTTTCTTACCGTCGTGATCATCACACGATCACCTCATGATCAACCATCATCAAGAATACCATCGTGATCAACTCGTGACCACATAAAGATCAACCAACTTCTTTTCTCATCGAACCGGGGTTGTTATTATTCAGATTATTATTTCTGTTGACCCATAGTGTGACCTACTACGAACTGTGTCCATGACTGAGGACGCGGCTATCGATAGATTATACACTCTACAGAGGTTAGTAAACTGTACCCACACCACAAAACTCATGGCCTCATGCTCCCATTCGGGTGGACCAACGACATTCCGACAAAACCAATCTATTGCATGACACTCTCCCGGCCACTCCGACAAACTCCCCTTTGGGCTATGTCCTGGGTGACCCCGATGCCAACATGTCACATCCGCCACCTCTGTGGCTGCCACCGTCGTGGCCAAACATAAACATCGTCCCAAACGGGGAGCTCGGTACCATAAAACTCGGGTCCTCAAGGCTTATGGTAGCCTACCTGATCAGGGTAGCGCGCACCCATAACCTTCCCTAGTAGGAGGCACCGGCGAGAGGCATGACAATAGAATGCATTAGGGCCCCCCATAAGGCAAGTGTGGCTGCACTGGTTAGCTCGATTCGGTGGCACCATGACTCAGCTAACAGATTTGTTCAAGTTCAATTAATGTCAGGTTCAACTTGAATGGTGAGGAGCCGAGTCACAATAAAAATAACATGATAATGCATATGAGCATGATACCAGTGTAACCATGGATGGGCAACATAACCATAGCATCAACAATGATAAATCATTTTGTCTACGGGATGCAAATGATCATGGCATAATGACGATCATGAATATAACAAGTATTTTCATATCAACCATAACAATTCACATGAGCATAGCATTATCACTAGCACCGGAAATGCTTACAAGAATGAAACATGATAATAGTATCATTGGCAATTAGTCATTTCAATTACTAGATGAAAAATGAGCATGGCATAAGCATAGACATGGATTCACAAGCATATTCGAAGTATTAACAAAATCATTTAAATGAACAAACAAATATTAAATATTCAAGTGGAAACCATGGCTACTGCAATGCCATCATGCAAGTGGCTGTTGTGGCTTGCCTGGGGATGAAGAAACCATCGGGGAGAGGTGCGATGAATTCGTGGAAAGAATCGCCGGAAAAGTTTCCCTCTAGGCGGAGCTGTTTTAAGGGCAAGGGCAAAATGGTCATTTTCACAGTGTGACAACCTCATGAAAATGATACCATCGGAACGGGCTCGACGAACTGAGATCATGGGCTTTGGAATCACCTGAGTCGGAGTTACGGTCGTTCGTTCGTTCGGCAGAAATTTAAATAAAAATATTCATCTCTGCGGCTAACGGGCGAACGTCCGCTATATAACCCTTTCGGCGGCTGGGTTGAAACAGAAGGCGTATTTTTGAAAATACGTCTTCAAACAGTGAAAGCGTATTCTTCTCCGAATAGGCACCAGAGTACGTTTTCCGAATAGGAAAGCGTATTTTTCCGAATACGTCTCCACTTACTCTCCTGGGCCCGGTCCATGAGTCACTTACAGGCGGGGCCCGCGTTGACTCTCTCTCTCCACCCCGCTCCTTCTTCTTCCACCCGCGTGCGCCCGTCGAACAGAGAGCGACCGCCGGCGCCGGCGCTCGCCCGGCCGGCTCCGGCCATCTCCCGAGGCGCTCCGACCACCGGCGAGATGAGGAGGAGACGCCGCATCCATCTGGGCACGATGCGTCCGCCGGAGAGTGCCGAGTCGAGCGAGGTGATGGCCGCGGCGGACGGTGGCCTCGGGCAACTTCGGGGAGGGTGGTCTGGTCAAGGAGAAGGAGAGTTGGGGGGTCGGGGAGGCTCGGGGCAGCTAGGGCAGGTCTCTGGGGAGAATTAGGGCAGGCAGGGAGGCTTGGGCAGCTCGAATTCGAGCGAGGGCCGAGGCGGCCATGGCGGCCAATAGAGGAGCGGAAGAGCTCCTCGAGCTCGAGGGAGTAGCTGGGCGGGGTCTTAGGAGGTGCAGGAGGCTGGTGGTGTGGACGAGAGGGATCGGGAGAGGCTACTTATAGCCGGGGCAAGATGCCCGTGCCGAATGCCGTCGCGGGCATGCGGAAGATGCCCTTGGCGAGGGCACTGGAGCTAGACTCGGGGCGGTGGCGGCTTGCTGGCGTAGGGGAGCTGCCGACCTGACGATGCTCTGGCGCTCAGACGGCGTGGCATACCGGGGCAAGTGATGGGGACGGTGAACAGTGCCGCGGCCGGGGCTGCCGTGGCGTGAGGAGGAAGAAAGAGGAGGGGGCGAGGGCTGTGGAGCGAGCGAGTGGCCAATGCGGGGCTCGAGGACACGCTAGGACGCGCGGAAACGGCGGGGAGAAGAATGCTCGAAGCAAAACGACGAGCAAAGCGCGCCCAGCGCTTGCCACCAGCGTGGTCACCGCGCGGCATGGCGAGGAGAGGGCACGAGGGTCTGCAAAAACATGTCTAGCGTGTTGTCCCTCCAACCTACAGCCCCACTGATTCGATGGATCGACCAAAGTGACTGTGAGTTGATGGGATGGGTGAGCTAAAGTTTGCTGTTGCAAACTTAGGCTTGAGGTTGTGATCAAATTAGAGTGGATAAGAATTAACCAGGATGTCACAGAGGCTTAGTGTAGGAAGGACTATGATCCTGTGAATTTTGAAATGATTTGGACCAATATTTAACATAGTTGCTTTACAATTGCCAAATCTGGTCCAAAAGCTAGATCAGGAAGTAACCCTCACATGGTTGCTTGGATTGAGCTGAAATTTGGTAGAGGGTGATTATTTGAGCATATGAAGGCACCATAAAAATTTCATCCCATTTGGATAAGTAGAAATGGTACTTCCTTCACAATGATCCACACTGGACAGAAACTTGGGGGAATTTTGTGGAACAAATGGCTTGGAAAAATGTTGTGAATTTTGGCATGCCCAATGTATATAGGAATGTTTAGGTCCTGGATTAATTTCAGAATTTTTAAAGCAATATCAAATATAGTTGCTTCACAAACTGAAATTCTGACCAGAAACCAAGATTTGAAGGTGTGCTCATATAGATTGTTGTATGGAGATTAAATTTGGTGGAGAGTAAACATTTGATCACATGAATGATCTCCTAAAATTTCAACTCATTTGGATAATCCTAGCTAGTACTTCCTTCACAAAGCTTCTCTCTGGACAGAAATTTGGAAATTTGCTGTGGAAGATTTACTAGGCAAATTAAGCTGAATTTTGGCATGTGGTAATAATTTGGATATGAGAGAGTGCCCAAAACTTTTTAGGGCAATCAAGAAAATATAAATAGCACTTCCTTCACAAAGTGCCAATCTGGACAGAATGGAAAATGATTATTCCTGAATTATTTTTGAACTAGGAAAGGATGGGTTTTGACATATTTGTGGAATATATGATCCAAATAATTTATGAGAATTTTGTGGGAATTTTGGGAATGGCAGAAATGTAGGTTGCTTCGCAACCTAGGGCAAACAGGGTTATTCCTTTAATAGAAAAAGGAATATTCCCAAGAAAAGAATTTTGGGGTTGGGCTAAGATGGAAATGACATGGCCTTGGGATGGATTTGAAAATCACAAGCCACTTGGGAGAGGAAGAAGGGATGATCTCCCCAGGTTTTAAGACCACATAGCCACGGAAAAAGAACTCCAAATAAAAAAATTTGAAGAAATCCAAAAGAAAAAGAAAGGGCCAAAAATCGGGGTGTTACAAACCTACCCCCCCTTACGATAAATCTCGTCCTCGAGATTTGGTTGCTCAGGGAACCAGTATGAATATTCTGACTTAAGGAAAACGTTTCCAACTCGGGTATCCTTTTCCTTCATATGATGTTCCCACTGAATTGCATCTGACTGACTGCCTTGCTCTGGGGTGGTTTGCTTCACTGTATCCAACATTCTGACAAGTCTTTCTTCATATGTTCATCCTTGCACTGACTTCAACTCTTTTATGTCTGCTGTCTTGTCTGATATTATCATGACCGGGATTTCCATAAGTCCGGGAGGAATTTCCCCATTGACGTGTCATTCTTATATCCAGCACTGATAGTATCAATGGAGTCGGGAACAAATTTTCTCGGTGGTCGTGAAACATTTATTCCTTGCATCGGGTTACTCGAGTAGATGCATGTCCTTCGGGTTTAAAACAATGCTGAGAATCATAGCCGTTCTCTTGGCGGGATCTGACTGCTAGAAGGTAGTTCTGAATTACCTTGGCTGGCTCCACTGTCTCGAATCTGTACCGATGATTCGACTGTCACCTTGATATGAGGTCCTTACAAACAGAGTAGACCCCTTGGGTGTGTGTTCATGGTGATTAATACGGAATCAGACCGTCTTGGGTATCCGTACCATGTTGTTCATGCCACAATTATCATACCCGTATTGCCGGTCTTGCTCCTTCATTATTGTTTTCTTTGTCTGGATCCTTTGCTGAAAGAACTTGGTCTTAAATATCTTTAATTCTTCGTGTGACCATAGGTGCTGTCAGGTGCAATATTCCAACAGTCATACCTTATCCTTGTCCTCAGGCGGTGCAGCAACGTTTAACTGGCAAGTTCATCATCTCTCGAGCTTTAACTGTAGGGCAATGATCATCCGAACCTTTGCAAGAAATCGACAAATAAATCAGTAGCCACCAGAACGGTCTTTACAACTCAGATCTGGGACATTACTGAAATAACTCAACCATGGCTCACGTCAGCTAAAAAGCAGCTCAGAGCATGAGGCAGTGTTGATAAGAAGAATGTAGCAGTTCCCTAAGACGGCTGAAGAACAACTCAGAGCATAGGGTCACTGCTACAAAAAGAAACTCAACAGCTGCCCGAGACGGCCGAAAAGCAGCTCAGAACATGGGCCAGTTGTTGAAAAGAGAAATAAAAAGTCGGCATCCACCCTGGACGGCCAAAAGCAGCTCAGAACACGGGCGTGGTGCCGTTACCAGAAAGAGGTAAGCAAGGGTTCATCAGGAACATATACCAGGTTCATAGTTACTTGTATTGAGCTCACTGTTGTGGTCAATCATACATGGCAGTGACAATGGTTAACGATATCACTTTGTCGTGGGGGAAGGAAGCTGGCCTTGATATCCACTGTCAAGATTGTTGTCCCAACATGGTCTTGCTTCATAGCTTGTCTTTGCATCACACTGAGGTGTATAACTTGCTTTCTTCCTTTTACATACTCACGGATTTGTTGGATTCTCACCGTGCTGGTATCATGACCTTGGCAGCATGTTCACAATATATATGAAAGCATGTGTAACTGAGCATTTGATTCCCAAGGCAGACTTGTGTCCTGACTAGCTCGTGTTTCTGACCAACCTGTTGCGGATCTGATTCTTGAGATGCACTGCCATATGCTGCCAACTCACTGTGTAGTATTTTGTACGAATGATGATGACTGTTGGTAGTGCCATACTGACAAAGGCTGGATAGCTTGTGTTGGAAGCCATCGAGAGTAGCGTGCTGAGGAAGGCTGAATAGCTTATGCTCGAAGCTTTTGCCGGGATAGCGTGCTGAAGAAGACTGGGTACCGTGCTTCAGAAGCTTCTCCTCCTGGTTGCTTACTGGAGAAGATTCGGTGCCTGATGCCGAAAGTTTCCTATGATGACTTACTGTAGAAGACTGAGTATCTTATACTGGAAGCTATCCACATATCGTACCGAGGAAGATTGCGGAACCTTGCGTCGTAAGCTTCCCTGGTAGCGTGCGGAGGAAGACTGGGTTGCTTACTCCAGAAGCTTCTCGCCATGATATGCGGACTGAATGCCATCTATACATATGCCCTTGATATTCCTCTGACTGGAAATGTACTGTTGTCTTGCACACAAATTGTCTTCCAGCTGGTTCATTACTATTGTGATGGTTGCACACTGATGTAAACTTGATGCTGATAATCAAACCAGAATATCATTTGTATTCAAACCAGATATTTCCGATATAATGCAGTCGGCTGAGAATTCCATAATGTGTAGCTGAGCTTCCAAATGTTTGAAATCCTTACTGATTCTTCGAGTCTGGTGTCGGTTGATGAGCAACTTTCATAAGGGGAAATAAGGTAACACCGAAGGCCCAAAGAAAGAAACAAAAGAACGACTGAATAAAAGCACACAAAGCATCATGATTACATACAAACAACGTCACATTTTACAAATATTCTCCTCACTATGCATGCCTACTAAAGCACACAATTCTCGAGGAAACTCCGGTACTACGGTCTAACATGCTGTGACGGTGTGCACGAAAGTGGATCAGCGTGTGGAGGGATTGGTGTAAACGGAGCTACACCAAGCGCTGGCTCAGCACCGGTTGCATCTGGACCGGCTTAGGAATGAGGACAGACTCGGTGATCATGTAGCGAGACACAGATGTCACGACCACATCATCATTAAGCGTATGGAAGGGAGCCGTACTCGTCCAGATAGGGTAGGATAGCGGTGGAAAGAAGGGCCTGCTGGCATTGCCCTTTTCTGGTAACAAAGACCAGTGAGGGTTGCCAAACGGTGGGTTGGATGGCAAGATCCGGGGTAGAAGCATGTCTACCACCAAAACAATAGGTGTGGCTGAAGAGAAAATATTGGTGCGATACCTATGCATCAATCCTGCAAATGATCGACACCACTAGGTACCCCGGCATCACTCCACTGGGACAGAGATGACACCAAACACCAAAGAACGAGTATGCAAAGCTGGAGGGCGCAGGTAGTGGATCGAAACCGATACCACCTACACTCACAAGATCAACCGTTAGTGACAATATAATAAGTCTATATGCATGCTATGCGACAAACAAATGCAGCAACCAAATGCAACAAGCAAGTTAGACTCTGAACTACCAGTTTCTAACGCTCGCGCTGACTAGGGCGTCCTACAGCCAGACCTGCTCTGATACCAATCCTTGTGGCACCCCGACTCAGAGAGACCAGAATACCCCGTATTCCAGCCCAGAGATCAAGTCTTCTGGAATACGGCACTGCTTGGCATAGAACAAATCAGCTCTTTATTACAAATACTCGGGGTACAAGGGTTCGATATAACAAAGGTTACAGGGGCACAACGACACTTCGCCTGCTAAGGTAGCTCTATGCTAGCAGCGGAACAACTCGAAGCGAAATAAAATCTAGCAGCGGAACAACGACGATGGTGATGAACTCCACTCCGCAGGGACTCTGGCTGGGACGCATCCTAGAGCGCAACCTCGGAATCCTTGACAAGCAATCAATCCTGACCTGCAATCTGGCATGACACGCCAGGTGAGTACTTTGAATGTACTCGCAAGCTCACCGCAACCAAAGCAATCAAGACATACAACAGCATGGCATTTACAGGTTAATTATCCATGACGAACATGATACTACTAGAACAACATGAGCATGGCAACAACCTGAGCATGGCAACAACATGAGCATGGCATGTACATATAATTCATGAACATGATGATACTAGCACTAGCATGCAAGGGGGGGAGGGTCGACATTTAAGGTCTCATGGACCAACTTACTCTGCTCGGAGGTTATCTCGTAACCACCTTAGGTATCAATCTTTCTTACCGTCGTGATCATCACACGATCACCTCATGATCAACCATCATCAAGAATACCATCGTGATCAACTCGTGACCACATAAAGATCAACCAACTTCTTTTCTCATCGAACCGGGGTTGTTATTATTCAGATTATTATTTCTGTTGACCCATAGTGTGACCTACTACGAATTGTGTCCATGACCGAGGACGCGGCTATCGATAGATTATACACTCTGCAGAGGTTAGTACACTGTACCCACACCACGGAACTCATGGCCTCATCCTCCCATTCGGGTGGACCAACGACATTCCGACAAAACCAATCTATTGCATGACACTCTCCCGGCCACTCCGACAAACTCCCCTTTGGGCTATGTCCTGGGTGACCCTGATGCCAACATGTGACATCCGCCACCTCTGTGGCTGCCACTGTCATGGCCAAACATAAACATCGTCCCAAACGGGGACCTCGGTACCATAAAACTCGGGTCCTCAAGGCTTATGGTAGCCTACCTGATCAGGGTAGCGCGCACCCATAACCTTCCCTAGTAGGAGGCACCGGCGAGAGGCATGACAATAGACTGCATTAGGGCCCCCCATAAGGCAAGTGTGGCTGCACTGGTTAGCTCGATTCGGTGGCACCATGACTCAGCCAACAGATTTGTTCAAGTTCAATTAATGTCAGGTTTAACTGGAATGGTGAGGAGCTGAGTCACAATAAAAATAACATGATAATGCATATGAGCATGATACCAGTGTAACCATGGATGGGCAACATAACCATAGCATCAACAATGATAAATCATTTTGTCTACGGGATGCAAATGATCATGGCATAATGACCATCATGAATATAACAAGTATTTTCATATCAACCATAACAATTCACATGAGCATAGCATTATCACTAGCACCGGAAATGCTTACAAGAATGAAACATGATAATAGTATCATTGGCAATTAGTCATTTCAATTACTAGATGAAAAATGAGCATGGCATAAGCATAGACATGGATTCACAAGCATATTCGAAGTATTAACAAAATCATTTAAATGAACAAACAAATATTAAATATTCAAGTGGAAACCATGGCTACTGGAATGCCATCATGCAAGTGGCTGTTGTGGCTTGCCTGGGGATGAAGAAACCATCGGGGAGAGGTGCGATGAATTCGCGGAAAGAATCGCCGGAAAAGTTTCCCTCTCGGCGGAGCTGTTTTAAGGGCAAGGGCAAAATGGTCATTTTCACAGTGTGACAACCTCATGAAAATGATACCATCGGAATGGGCTCGACGAACTGAGATCGTGGGCTTTGGAATCACCTGAATTGGAGTTACGGTTGCCGAGTTACGGCCGTTCGTTCGTTAGGCAGAAATTTAAATAAAAATATTCATCTCTGCGGCTAACGGGCGAACGTCCGCTATATAACCCTTTCGGCGGCTGGGTTGAAACAGAAGGCGTATTTTTTGTAAATACGTCTTCAAACAGTGAAAGCGTATTCTTCTCTGAATAGGTACCAGAGTACGTTTTCCGAATAGGAAAGCGTATTTTGCTGAATACGTCTCCACTTACTCTCCTGGGCCCGGTCCATGAGTCACTTACAGGCGGGGCCCGCGTTGATTCTCTCTCTCCACCCCGCTCCTTCTTCTTCCACTCGCGTGCGCCCGTCGAACAGAGAGCGACCGCCGGCGCTCGCCCGGCCGGCTCCGGCCATCTCCCGAGGCGCTCCGACCACCGGCGAGATGAGGAGGAGACGCCGCATCCATCTGGGCACGATGCGGCCGCCGGAGAGTGCCGAGTCGAGCGAGGTGACGGCCGCGGCGGATGGTGGCCTCGGGCAGCTTCGGGGAGGGTGGTCCGGTCACGGAGAAGGAGAGTTGGGGGGTCGGGGAGGCTCGGGGCAGCTAGGGTAGGTCTCTGGGGAGGATTAGGGCAGGCGGGGAGGCTTGGGCAGCTCGAATTCGAGCGAGGGCCGAGGCGGCCATGGCGGCCAATAGAGGAGCAGAAGAGCTCCTCGAGCTCGAGGGAGTATCTGGGCGGGGTCTTAGGAGGTGCAGGAGGCTGGTGGTGTGGACGAGAGGGATCGGGAGAGGCTACTTATAGCCGGGGCAAGATGCCCGTGCCGAATGCCGTCGCGGGCATGCAGAAGATGCCCCTGGCGAGGGCACTCGAGCTAGACTCGGGGCGGTGGCGGCTTGCTGGCGTAGGGGAGCTGCCGACCTGACGATGCTCTGGCGCTCAGACGGCGTGGCCGACCGGGGCAAGTGGTGGGGACGGCGAACAGTGCCGCGGCCGGGGCTGCTGTGACATGAGGAGGAAGAAAGAGGAGGGCGCGAGGGCTGGGGAGCGAGCGCGTGGCTAATGCGGGGCTCGAGGACACGCTAGGACGCGCGGAAACGGCGGGGAGAAGAATGCCCGAAGCAAAACGACGAGCAGAGCGCGCCCAACGCTTGCCACCAGCGTGGTCACCGCGCGGCATGGCGAGGAGAGGGCACGAGGGCCTGCAAAAACATGTCTAGCGTGTTGTCCCTCCAAACTACAGCCCCACTGATTCGATGGATCGACCAAAGTGACTGTGAGTTGATAGGATGGGTCAGCTAAAGTTTGCTGTTACAAACTTAGGCATGAGGTTGTGATCAAATTAGAGTGTATAAGAATTAACCAGGATGTCACAGAGGCTTAGGGTAGGAAGGACTATGATCCTGTGAATTGTGAAATGATTTGGACCAATATTTAACATAGTTGCTTTACAACTGCCAAATCTGGTCCAAAAGCTAGATCAGGAAGTAGCACTCACATGGTTGCTTGGGTTGAGCTGAAATTTGGTAGAGGGTGATGATTTGGGCATATGAAGGCACCATAAAAATTTCATCTCATTTGGATAAGTATAAATGGTACTTCCTTCACAATGATCCACACTGGGTAGATACTTGGGGGAATTTTGTGGAACAAATGGCTTGGAAAAATGTTGTGAATTTTGGCATTCCCAATGGATATAGTAATATTTAGGTCCTGGATTAATTTCAGAATTTTTGAATCAATATAAAATATAGTTTCTTCACAAACTGAAATTCTAACCAGAAACCAAGATTTGAAGGTGTGCTCATATAGATTGTTTTATGGAGATGAAATTTGGTGGAGAGTAAATATTTGATCACATAAATGATATCCTGAAATTTTAACTCATTTGGATAATCCTAGCTAGTGCTTCCTTCACAAAGCTTCTCTCTGGACAGAAACTTTGGAAATTTGCTGAGGAAGATTTACTAGGCAAATTAAGCTGAATTTTGGCATGTAGTAATAATTTGGATATGAGAGAGTGCCCAAAAATTTTGAGGGCAATAAAAAATAATATAAATAGCACTTCCTTCACAAAGTGCCAATCTGGACAGAATGGAAAATGATTATTCCTGAATTATTTTTGAACTAGGAAAGGATGGGTTTTGACATATTTGTGGAAGATATGATTCAAAGAATTTATGAGAATTTTGTGGGAATTTTTGGAATGGCAGAAATGTAGGTTGCTTCACAACCTAGGGCAAACAGGGTTATTCCTTTAATAGAAAAAGGAATATTCCCAAGAAAAGAATTTTGGGGTTGGGCTAAGATGGAAATGAGATGGCCTTGGGATGGATTTGAAAATCACAAGCCACTTGGGAGAGGAAGAAGGGATGATCTCCCTAGGTTTTAAGACCACATAGCCACGGAAAAAGAACTCCAAATAAAAAAATCGAAGAAATCCAAAAGAAAAAGAAAGGGCCAAAAATCGGGGTGTTACAACAAACTTACGTGCATCCTTGAAGAAAGTAGGCCAATAAAAACCAGATTGCAATACCTTATGTGCAGTTCTGTCTCCCACATAGTGTCCTCCGTATGCTTCGGAATGACACTTTCTTAGGATTTGTTCCTGCTCATACTCAGGTACACAACGTCTAATAATACCATCTACTCCTTTATATAAATGCGGATCATCCCAAAAGTAATGTCTTAAATCAAAGAAGAACTTTTTCTTTTGTCGGTATGTGTAACTAGGTGATATATATTTAGAAACAATGTAATTAGCATAGTCTGCATACCATGGATTATTTCGAGAAGTAGAAGCATTCACGACAGCTAATTGCTCATCAGGAAAACTATCATCAATAGGCAGCTCTATATTTTACGCATTTTAGAGCTCATTTGTTGCATGTTCTCTTTATATATTATGTCCCATTGAACCAAATAGTTGTCCATTATGCATGATTACCAGTTTTTGCACTTATCCTTGTGAGCATTGCACATTTAGTACTTTATTTGGTTTTTATTAGTTTTCTTTGTTTTCTTGTGTCTACAGGTGTTTTGGAGCAACCTAGGACCAAGCACGATGAAAAGACCAAGGATGGGATTGATACAGAGTCAGCCAGGGGTCAGACTTAGCCATTTCAAAGGTCGGAAAAAGTCATTTTATAAATTGCTCCAAATCAAGATCTAAGACCAGAAATGGATCAGCGTCGTTCATAGGAATCCAACGAGCCCAAGAACGTCAAATTCCGAGTTCGTATGAAGAAATGGCTGCCATTTTACCGGAGAAGAAAAGCACAAAAAGACAGCACGAAAGACGTCGTTTTAAATGACCGCGCGCGGTCGTTCCGGTGGTCGTTTGATGTGCAGACAACTCTGAAAGTTGCCTTCCAGACGGGATTCTTCACCGATTTCGTCGCCGTTCGATCCCATGAGATCCTTGACTTGTAAAGAAGATATTGGGAGAGGATACGGCTCATCTTGAGCCCTTGGATGAAGCCCATCAAGAGAGGAGGCTAGGGAGGCTCTCTATATATGTCTCCCTGAACCCTAGCCACCGCCATTCATTCATCATCATCCATCCCATTCATCCACAACCATCTCCTTTGCTCCACCACTAAGAGAAGGAAGGGACAAAGCCAAGGGAAGAAGGAGGAGGCTCCACCACCATGAGCACCAGCCTCCGGGCCGGAGCCCACGCGCCGGCGCCGCCACCACCAGTGGCGCCCCCATCTCCATCACCGCCGCAGCGGCCACCACCATCATCATCGCCACCGCGCCACCGCCATCACCACCATTCCTTCTCTCTTCACCGTCTTGATGCCGGCTTGTAACTTGTCCCTAACCTTCATGCGTTTGATTGAGTAGTTGTACTTGTTCTTGAGGATATGGTTGAACCTTATATGATATTTGTTGCGATCCAATATGACATGTTCATGATTCAAGTTAGTAGCCTTCGCGAATGTTGAGAGGAGCACTCACTCACATTTGTGCCTTGTGCCGTGAAGTATGTTACAGTTCTTGTGATGGTTGGGGATATTGGGGTAATTTGAGGTGACAGTAAAAGCCTCGGTTTCTCGCCTTTGCAAAGGATTGGGGAATTTCGGAGAACCCTTAGAGAGGCCGCGTCCATGGGGAAACCCTTAATTGTCATGAGTTGTAACCCTATGGGGGAGACTATGATGGTGGTGTGCGTGGCACGAAGTCTACTTCGAGTAGAACGTGTATTGTACCCGGCTCCGCCCACTTATGCATTTGACCAGTTACTAGAGGATACGCTAGTTCATATGTGGTAGTGATTCCGGACCCCTCATGAACGTTTGCTACTCAAGCGTCGTCCCTACTAACTTAGTGTCTTTTATTTCCTGTTTTATTCTTCTTGTTAGTAGTTTAGTTAAATCCCTTTTTATCTCGTTTTCCTAGCAACGATAGAATAGGCTATTTCCAAACTCCGTTTTGGGTACGTACGTGGCTGCGTGAAAGTGCTGCGTAGTTGCGGGGTTTGTGGTGCCTTCCTATTCGCTCCCTGTGGGTTCGACACTCTACTTATCACAACGAAAGTGCTACAACATCCCTGTGCACTTGCAGGTCATCAATGGGTCATCAAGAATGTTTTCCATTCTAGACAAATTATGTGCTATAGGATTTTCAGCTCCTTTTCTATCAACAATATGCAAATCAAACTCTTGTAATAAAAGAACCCACCTAATCAGTCTAGGTTTAGCATCTTTCTTTTCCATAAGATATTTAATAGCAGCATGATCAGTGTGAATAATAACTTTAGAATCAACAACGTAGGGTCTGAATTTATCACAGGCAAACACAACTGCTAAAAATTCCTTTTCAGTAGTAGCATAATTTCTTTGAGCACTATCCAAGGTCTTACTAGCATAATGAATAACATTTAGTTTCTTATCAACTATTTGACCTAACACAACACCAATGGCATAGTCACTAGCATCACACATAATTTCAAAAGGTAGGTTCCAATCAGGTGGTTGGACAATAGGTGCAGTTATTAAGGCTTTCTTAAGTCTTTCAAAGGCTTCTACACAATCATCATCAAAAACAAATGGAACATCTTTTTGTAGGAGATTAGTGAGAGGCCTAGAAATTTTAGAGAAATCTTTAATAAACCTTCTATAAAAACCAGCATGACCAAGAAAACTTCTTATACCTTTAATATCTTTAGGACATGGCATTTTCTCAATTGCATCAACTTTAGCTTTATCCACCTCAATACCTCTTTCAGAAATTTTATGACCAAGGACTATACCTTCATTTACCATAAAGTGGCACTTCTCCCAGTTCAAGACGAGATTAGTTTCTTCACATCTCTACAAAACTCGGTCAAAGGTTGCTTAAGAAATCATCAAAAGAAGTTCCATAAACGGAGAAATCATCCATGAAAACCTCAACAATCTTTTCACAAAAGTCAAAGAATATAACAGTCATGCATCTTTGAATAGTAGTGGGTGCATTACATAAACCAAAAGGCATACGTCTATAAGCATAAGTACCAAAAGGACAAGTAGTAAAGGTGTTTTCTCTTGATCTTCTTGTGATACAGGTATTTGAGAAAAACCAGAATAACCATCTAGAAAACAGAAGTGTGTATGCTTAGACAATCTTTCTAACATTTGGTCAATGAAAGGAAAAGGATAATGATCTTTTCTAGTAGCCTTATTTAATTTCCTGAAATCAATTACCATCCTGTAACCAGTTACAGTTCTTTGTGGGATATGCTCATTTTTATCATTAGGAACGACGGTAATACCTCCTTTCTTAGGAACACAATGAACAGGACTCACCCATCTACTATGAGCTATGGGATAAGTGATACTTGCTTCCAGAAGCTTTAATATTTCAGTTCTTACCACATCCTTTGGGATTCAAGCGGCTTTGATGATCAACGACTGGTTTAGCATCAGGTTTCATATTGATCTTATGTTGACACAAAGTGGGACTAATGCCCTTGAGATCATCAAGAGTATATCCAATTGCAACACGATGCTTCCTCAAGGTTTTAAGTAATCTCTTCTCTTCATGCACTGAAAGGTTAGCTTTGATAACAACAGGATATATCTTCTTTTCATCAAGATAAGCATATTTAAGTGTATCATGCAATTTCTTTAATTCGAACACAGGATCACCCTTAGGTGGGAGAGAATCTCCCAAGGTGTCAACTGGCAAATTATGCTTAAAGATAGGTGCTTGTTTAGAGAATATCTCATCTATTTCATTTCTTTCATTCATGTTCATATCATTTTCATGGTCTAACAAATATTGTTCCAATGGATCAGTAGGGGGCACAACAATAGAAGCCAAACCAATGATTTCATCTTTACTAGGAAATTCTTTATCATGCGGTTTCTTACTAAACTTAGAGAAGTTAAATTCATGAGACACATCACCAAACTTAGCTCTAACCTTTTCCCTAAAACAATCTATTTTAGCATTAACAGTATTAAGGAATGGTCTATCAAATATAATGGGACAGAAATTATCTTGTAGTGATCCAAGTACTAAGAAATTAATAGGGTATTTGACCTTACCACACAAGACTTCAACATCTCTAACAATCCCAAGTGGTGAAATAGTATCTCTATTTGCAAGCTTAATAGTAACATCAATGTCTTCCATGTCAACAGGAGCAATATCATTCATAACTTCTTGATATAAAGAGAACGGAATAACACTTGCAGTAGCAACCCATATCACATAAACCATGATAGCAATGATCTCCAATTTTAATAGAAACAACAGGCATGCCCACTACGGACTTATTCTTATCTAATGTATCTTGTTCATTTCTGGCAGGTTTAGCAATTCTAGCAGCTTCAAAACAAAAATAAATAACACGCCCATCAATATTATTAGACAATAGATCAATCATTGCAATATTAGGTTCCACTTTAATTTGTTCAGATGGTTTAGGTGCTCTAATATTACTTTTATGAACCACAGTTGCAGCCTTAGCATATTCCTTAATCCTAACAGGAAAGGGAGGTTTCTCAATGTAAGCAGTAGGTACAACTGGATCAACATTATAAATGATTGTTTCAGTTTTAGCTATAACAGTTTCTTTACAAATTTCTCCAACAGGTGGATGAAATTTAAACCACTTTTCTTTAGGGAGATCAACATGAGTAGCAAAAGATTCACAGAAAGTAGCTACTATCTCCGAGTCAAGTCCATATTTCGCACTAAACTTAAGAAAAGCATCAGTTTCCATAAAAGATTTAACACAATCAAATTCAAGATTTATACTCGACTCATTACCTTTGTCGATTTCCCAATCTTCAGAGTTACATTTAATCCTTTTCAGAAGATCTCATTTGAATTCTATTGCTTTCTTCATAAAGGAACCAGTAGAAGAAGTATCAAGCATTTATCGATCACTATGAGAAAGCCGAGCATAAAAGTTTTGCATAATCATATCTCTTGAGAGCTCATGATTGGGGCATGTATGCATCATATATTTAAGCCCCCCCCCCCAAGCTTGAGCGATAGTTTCTCCTTCACGAGGCCAAAAATTATATATATAATGATGATCACGATGAACCAGATGCATAGGATAATTTTTTTGGTGGAATTCCAGTTTCAATCGGTTCCAATCCCATGATCCAACATCATCTAGTAGCCTATACCAAGATAATGCCTTTCCCCCCCAAACATAAAGGGAATACTTTCTTCTTAACTCCATCCTCGGGTAAACCTGCAAGCTTAAACAATCCACAAATTTCATCTATATAGATTAGGTGCATATCAGGATGCATTGTTTCATCTCCTGCATAAGAATTAGCCATCAGTTTTTCTAACATACCCGAGGGAATCTCATAATAAATATGTCCAGTACCTTCAATAGGTTGAGGGGTGGCTCCTACCACTTCTGGTCGAGGTGAAGATACCCTGAACAAGCCCCTCAAAGGATTACTTTCCATAGTGACAAGTAACAATAAATTTCAGCACATAATAAAAATGTTTCCTTACCAAATTCCACTTACCAAAGGCGCTTCACTCCCCGGCAACGGCACCAGAAAAGAGTCTTGATGACCCGCAAGTATAGGGGATCAATCATAGTCCTTTTGGTAAGTAAGAGTGTCGAACCCAACGAGGAGCAGAAGGAAATAACAAGCGGTTTTCACCAAGGTATTCTCTGCAGGTGCTATAAACAGTAGTAACATATTGTTTTGTAGCAAGGTGATTCATAGCAAGTAACAAGTAACAATAGTAACAAAGTGCAGCAAGGTGGCCCAGTCCTTTTTATAGCAAAGGACAAACCGGAAAGTTCTCTTATAGTAAGCAAAGCGTTCTCGAGGACACATGGGAATTCTCGTCTAGCTAGTCATGTTCATCATGTTTAGTTGATTCACGTTCACTACTTTCATAATTTGATATGTGGGTGGACCGGTGCTAGGGTGTTGTTCTTACTTGAACAAGCAACCCTCTTATGATTACCCCCTCTCGCAAGCATCCGCAACTACGAAAGAAGAATTAAGATAAATCTAACCATAGCATGAAACATATGGATCCAAATCAGCCCCTTACGGAATAACGCATAAACTAGGGTTCAAGTTTCTGTCACTCTCGCAACCCATCATCTACTTATTACTCCCCAGTGTCTTCCCCTAGGCCCAAACATGGTGAAGTGTCATGTAGTCGACGTTCACATGACACCACTAGAAGAAGAGCAACATACATATCATCAAAATATTGAACGAATACCAACATCAATACCAACGTCACAAGATTACTTATAACAAGACTTCTCCCATGTCCTCAAGAATAAAAGTAACTACTCACAAATCATGTTCATGTTTAAGATCAGAGGGGTATTGAATATGATTATGGATTTGAACATTTAATCTTCCACCAAATAAACCAACTAGCATCAACTACAAGATGTAATCAACACTACTAGCAACCCATAGGTACGAATCTGAGGTTTTGGGACAAAGATTCAATACAAGAGATGAACTAGGGTTTGAGATGAGATGGTGCTGGTGAAGATGTTGATGAAGATTGGTCCTCCGTCATTGAGAGGAACGTTGGTGATGTCGATGGCTTCGATTTCCCCCTCCCGAAGGGAAGTATCCCCGGCTGAATCGCTCTGCCGGAGAGCAAAAGTGCTCCTGCCCAGGTTCCGCCTCGAGACGGTGGCGCTTCGTCCCGAAAGTCTTCTTCTAATTTTTTTTCTAGGGCAAATGGCTTCATATAGGAGAAGATGGGCCACAGAGGCCTACTGGTGGAGCCACAAGCTCACCTGGCACGCCACCTGAGCTCGTGACTCATTGGTGGGGCCCCTCCCGATGATTCTTCTTCCAATATTTTTTATTAATTCCAAAATAATTCTCCGTAAGTTTTCAGGTCATTTGGAGCTCTGGAGAATATCTATCTCTGTTGTAGCCTTTTCAGGTCCAGAATTCCAGCTGTCGGCAAACTCCCTCTTCATGTGAAACTTGCAAAATAAGAAAGAAAAGGCATTAGGATTGCTTCAAAAAGTGAAATAAAAAATCAAAAACACTATAAATATCAATAGGAAAACATGATGCAAAATGGACGTATCACCCTCCTGTTGGGGAACGTTGCATGGGAAACAAAATTTTCCTACGCACACGCAAGATCTATCCATGGTGATGAGCATCTACGAGAGGGAGAGTGAATCTACATACCCTTGTAGATCGCTAAGCGGAAGCGTTAAGAAACGCGGTTGATGTAGTCGAACGTCTCCGTGATCCAAATCGCAAGTCGTCCCTCGATTCGATCACGAACTAGTGCCGAACGGACGGCACCTCCGCGTTCAACACACGTACGGCTTGATGACGCCTTCACCTCCTCGATCCAGCGAGCGATGGTGAAGTAGTAGATGAGTTCCGGCAGCACGACGGCATGGTGATGGTGGTGAGGAACAATCTCTGCAGGGCTTCGCCAAGCACTACGGAGATTATGACGGGAGAACTAGAGGGTTAAGGTTGCCGACACACGGCTTGGGAAATCTTGATGTATCCCGTGTGCTAGCCCTGTCCCTCTATTTATATGTTGAGCCCCGGGGTCTAAACTTGGAGAGAAAACCTCCACAAGGTCGGTTTTGCCTGCACAAGGTCGGTTTGGCCCGCACGGAAAGAGTCCAATTCGGATTCCAGCAGTATCGCGTACAAGCGGTAGTACCGCTCACGAGCGGTAGTACTGCTTGTGCGGTAGTACCGCTTCACACAAGCGGTTGTACCGCTTACGCGGTAGTACTGCCTTACCAGCGGTAGTACCGCTTAAGGCAGCAGCAAAACTTCCTTTTGCACTTTCCAATACCTCGTGGGCTTTACCCCTTTGGCTCATATAAAGTGTTGCTGCACCCGAACACTTCGGTAAACATCCGGAACCTCTTCCGGTGAATTCCGGAACCCTTCCGGAGATCAAAACACTATTATCACATATATTAATCTTTACCTCCGGACTCTTCCGGAGATCCTCGTCATGTCCAGGATCTTATCCGGGACTCCGAACAACCTTCGGTCACCAACAAAATAACTCAACTATACTAATCGTCACCAAACGTTAAGTGTGTAGACCCTGCGGGTTCGAGAACTATGTAGACATGACCGAGACACCTCTACGATCAATAACCAATAGCGGGACCTGGATGCCCATATTGGCTCCTACATATTCTACAAAGATCTTTATCGGTCGAACCTCTATGTCAAGGATTCAGTTAATCCCGTATACTGTTCCCTTTGTTCTTCGGTATGTTACTTGCCCGAGATTCGATCGTCGGTATCTCTATACCTAGTTCAATCTCGTTACCGGCAAGTCTCTTTACTCGTTCCATAATACAAGATCTCGTGGCTAACACTTTAGTCACATTGCTTGCAAGGCTCATTGTGATGTTGTATTACCGAGTGGGCCCTGAGATACCTCTCCGTCACACGGAGTAACAAATCCCAGTCTTGATCCATGCCAACCCAACAGACACCCTCGGAGATACCTGTAGAGCACCTTTATAGTCACCCAGTTACGTTGCGACGTTTGATACACACAAGGTATTCCTCCGATGTCAGGGAGTTGCATGATCTCATGGTCATAGGAACAGATACTTGACATGCAGAAAACAATAGCAATAAACTGACACGATCATATGCTATGTTCGTAGTTTGGGTCTTGTCCATCACATCATTCTCCTAATGATGTGATCCCGTTATCAAATGACATCTCATGTCAATGGCTAGGAAACCTTAACCATCTTTGATCAACGAGCTAGTCAACTAGAGGCTTACCAGGGACACAGTGTTGTCTATGTACCCACACATGTATTTGAGTTTCCAATCAATACAATTATAGCATGGATAATAAACGATTATCATGAACAAGGAAATATAATAATAACTAATTTATTATTGCCTCTAGGGCATATTTCCAACAGTCTCCCACTTGCACTAGAGTCAATAATCTAGTTCACATCACTATGTGATTTACATTGTAATGAATCGAACACCCATGCAGTTCTGGTGTTGTTCATGTTTAGCCCTTGGAAGAGGTTTAGTCATCGGATCTGCAACATTTAGATCCGTGTGAACTTTGCAAATATTTATGTCGTCCGCCTTGATGTAATCGCGGATGGAATTGAAACGTCGCTTTATGTGTCTGGTCCTCTTGTGAAATCTTGGTTCCTTGGCTAGAGCAATGGCACCAGTATTATCACAAAACAGAGTCATTGTGTTAAGCGCACTAGGCACTACTCCAAGATCTGTCATGAACTCCTTCATCCAGACACCTTCCTTCGCCGCTTCCGAGGCAGCGATGTACTCCGCTTCGCATGTAGAATCAGCTACCACGCTCTGCTTGGAACTGCACCAGCTAACCGCACCCCCATTAGGAATAAATACATATCTGGTTTGTGACTTAGAGTCATCCGGATCAGTGTCAAAGCTTGCATCGACGTAACCCTTTACGACGAGCTCTTGATCACCTCCATAAACGAGAAACATGTCCTTAGTCCTTTTCAGGTACTTCAGGATATTCTTGACCGCCGTCCAATGTTCCATTCCTGGATCACTTTGAAACCTTCCGACCATACTTATGGCAAGGCTGACATCGGGTCTTGTGCACAGCATTGCATACATGATAGAGCCTATGGCTGAGGCATAGGGGACGACACTCATCTTTTCTCTATCTTCTGTAGTCACTGGGCATTGAGTCTTACTCAACTTCACACCTTGCAATACAGGCAAGAACCCCTTCTTGCACTGATCCATTTTGAACTTCTTCAAAACTTTGTCAAGGTATGTGCTTTGTGAAAGTCCTATTAAGCGTCTCGATCTATCTCTATAGATCTTGATGCCTAATATGAAAGCAGCTTCTCCTAGGTCCTTCATTGAAAAACTCTTGTTCAAATATTCCTTCACGCTTTCCAACATTTCTATATTGTTTCCAATCAGTAATATGTCATCCACATATAATATTAGAAACGCTATAGAGCTCCCACTCACTTTCTTGTAAATACAAGCTTCTCCGTAAACTTGTATAAACTCGAACGCTTTGATCACCTCATCAAAGCGAAGATTCCAACTCTGAGATGCTTGCACCAGTCCATAAATGGATCGCTGGAGTTTGCAAACTTTGTCAGCATTCTCTGGATCGACAAAACCTTCTGGTTGCATCATATACAACTCTTCCTTAAGGAAACCGTTAAGGAACCCTGTTTTGACATCCATCTGCCAAATTTCATAATCGAAAAAGGCAGCTATTGCTAACATGATTCTGACAGACTTAAGCATCGCTACGGGTGAGAAGGTCTCATCGTAGTCAACTCCTTGAACTTGTGAAAAACCCTTTGCCACAAGTCGAGCTTTATAGACGGTGACATTACCGTCCGCATCCGTCTTCCTCTTAAAGATCCATTTGTTTTGAATGGCCTTACGCCCTTCAGGTAATACTTCCAAAGTCCATACTTTGTTTTCATACATGGATCCCATCTCGGACTTCATGACCTCTAACCACTTCTCGGAATCCGGGCCCATCATCGCTTCTCCATAGCTCGTAGGTTCATCGTTGTCTAACAACATGACCTCTAAGACAGGGTTGCCGTACCACTCAGGAGCAGTACGCGTCCTTGTCGACCTACGAGGTTCGATAGCAACTTGATCCAAAGCTTCATGATCATCATCATTAACTTCCTCTTCAGCTGTTGTAGGCTCTACAAAAACATCTTTCTGCGTTGCGCTACTTTCAGGTTGAAGTAAAGGTTCAACAACCTCATCAAGTTCTATCTTCCTCCCACTCAATTCTTTCGAGAGAAACTCTTTCTCAAAAAATGTTCCGTTTTTAGAGACAAACACTTTGCCTTCGGATCTGAGGTAGAAGGTATAACCAACTGTCTCTTTTGGGTATCCTATGAAGACGCATTTCTCCGCTTTGGGTTCCAGCTTTTCAGGCTGAAGCTTTTTGACATAAGCATCACATCCCCAAACTTTAAGAAACGACAGCTTTGGCTTCTTGCCAAACCAAAGTTCATATGGCGTCGTCTCAACGGATTTCGATGGTGCCCTATTTAAAGTGAATGCAGCTGTCTCTAATGCATAACCCCAAAACGATAGTGGCAAATCGGCAAGAGACACCATAGATCGCACCATATCCAATAAGGTTCGATTACGACGTTCGGACACACCATTACGCTGTGGTGTTCCAGGCGGTGTTAGTTGTGAAACAATTCCACATTGTCTTAAGTGACTGCCAAACTCATAACTCAGATATTCTCCTCCTTGATCAGATCGTAGGAATTTAATCTTCTTGTTACGATGATTCTCAACTTCACTCTGAAATTGTTTGAACTTTTCAAATGTTTCAGACTTGTGTTTCATTAAGTAAATATACCCATATCTACTTAAGTCATCAGTGAAGGTGAGAAAGTAACGATAACCACCGCGCGCCTCAATGCTCATCGGACCGCACACATCAATATGTATGATTTCCAATAAGTCACTTGCCCGTTCCATTGTTCCAGAGAACGGCGTTTTAGTCATCTTGCCCATGAGGCATGGCTCACATGTGTCAAGTGATTCAAAATCAAGTGACTCCAAAAGTCCATCAGCATGGAGCTTCCTCATGCGTTTTACGCCAATATGACCTAAACGGCAGTGCCACAAGAAAGTGGTATTATCATTATCAATTCTACATCTTTTGGCATCAATGTTATGAACATGTGTATCATTACTATCGAGATTCAATAAGAATAAACCCCTCACATCGGGTGCATGACCATAAAAGATATTACTCATATAAATAGAACAACCATTATTCTCTGATTTATATGAGTAACCGTCTCGCAATAAACAGGATCCAGATATAATGTTCATGCTTAACGCAGGCACCAAATAACATTTATTCAGGTTCATCACTAATCCCGATGCTAATTAAAGAGCGAGCGTGCCAACGGCGATCACATCAACCTTGGAACCATTTCCCACGCGCATCGTCACTTCGTCCTTTGCCAGCCTCCGTCTATTCCGCAGTTCCTGTTTTGAGTTGCAAATATGAGCAACCGCACCGGTATCAAATACCCAGGCACTACAACGAGAGTTGGTAAGGTACACATCAATAACATGTATATCATATATACCTTGTTTGTTGTTGGCCGCCTTCTTGTTAGCCAAATACTTGGGGCAGTTCCGCTTCCAGTGTCCAGTTCCCTTGCAATGAAAGCACACAGTTTCTGGTTTGGGTCCAGCCTTGGGTTTCTTCATGGGAGGAGCAACTGCTTTGCCACTCTTGGAGTTACCCTTCTTACCCTTGCCATTTTTCTTGAAACTAGTGGTTTTATTGACCATCAACACTTGATGCTCCTTCTGAATTTCAGACTCAGCGGCTTTCAGCATCGCAAACAGCTCGGCGACTGACTTGTTGATCCCGTGCATGTTATAGTTCAACACGAAGCTCTTGTAGCTAGGTGGCAATGATTGAAGAACTCTGTCAGTGATAGCCTCTGGCGGAAGGGGCATCCCCAATTCAGCCAGACGGGTGGAGTACCCAGACATTCTGAGTACGTGATCACTGATAGACCCGTTCTCCTCCATCTTGCAAGCGTAGAACTTATCGGAGATCTCATATCTCTCGATCCGGGCATTCTTCTGAAAGATAAACTTCAACTCTTGGAACATCTCATATGCTCCATGACGTTCAAAACGTCTTTGAAGTCCCTGTTCTAAGCCATACAATATTGCACATTGAACTATTGAGTAATCTTCAGAACGAGCCTGCCAGGCGTTCACAACGTCTAGAGACTCAACTGGAGCGGGTGGATCACCAAGCGGTGCATCAAGGACATAAGCCTTCTGGGAAGCCGTAAGGATAATCCTTAGATTACGGGCCCAGTCCACAAAGTTACTTCCATCATCTTTCAATTTAGCTTTCTCTAGGAACGCATTAAAATTCAGGGGTGCTACTGCGCGAGCCATGATCTACAACATAAATATAGCAAAGACAACTTAGACTATTGTTCAAGATAATGAGTTTAGTTAATCATATTACTTAAAAACTCCCACTCAAATTGACATCCCTCCGGTCATTCGAGTGTAACATGATCCAAATCCACCAACTCAAGTCCGATCATCACGTGAGTTGAGGTGGTTTCAATGGTGAACATCTTCATGTTGATCATATCTACTATATGACTCATGTTCGACCTTTCGGTCTCTTGTGTTCCGAGGCCATGTCTGTACATGCTAGGCTCGTCAAGTTTAACCCGAGTGTTCCGCATGTGCAACACTGGCTTGCACCCGTTGTATGTGAACGTAGAGTCTATCACACCCGATCATCACGTGGTGTCTCGAAATGACGAACTTTCGCAACGGTGCACACTCGGGGAGAACACAATTTTATCTTGAAATTTATGTGAGGGATCACCTTATAATGCTACCGTCGTCCTAAGCAAAATAAGATGCATAAAAGGATTAACATCACATGCAAATCATAAGTGACATGATATGGCCATGAACTTGTGCTTTTGATCTCCATCTCCAAAGCACCGGCATGATCTCCATCGTCACCGGCATGACACCATGATCTCCATCATCTTGATCTCCATCAACGTGTCGCCATGAGGTTGTCGCGCCGACTGTTGCTTCCACGACTATTGCTAACTCATAGCGATAAAGTAAAGCAAAACGGCAAAAATAATTAAAGACAACTCTATGGCTCCTGCCAGTTGCCGTAGTCATCGACATGCAAGTCGTGATATTCTATACAACACATGATCATCTCATACATCACATATATCTCATCATGTTATTGGCCATATCACATCACAACATACCCTGCAAAAACAAGTTAGACGTCCCCTAATTGTTGTTGCAAGTTTTACGTGGCTGCTACGGGTTTGCAAGAACCGTTCTTACCTACGCAAAACCACAACGTGGTGTAGTGATTGCTTTTTGATCTTCTAAAAGAACCCTCTTCATTGAAATCGATTCAACTAAAGTGAGAGAGACAGACACCCGTTAGCCATCTTTATGCAACGAAGTTACATGTCAGTTGAAGGAACCGGTCTCTCGTAAGCGTATGAGTAATGTTGGTCCGGGCCGCTTCATCTCACAATACCGCCGAATCAAGTATAAACTAGTAACGGCAAGCAATATATATACACCCACGTCCACAACTCGTTTGTGTTCTACTCGAGATCTCATCTACGCATAGACCTAGCTCAGATGCCACAGTTGGGGAACGTTGCATGGGAAACAAAATTTTTCCTACGCACACGCAAGATCTATCCATGGTGATGAGCATCTACGAGAGGGAGAGTGAATCTACATACCCTTGTAGATCGCTAAGCAGAAGCGTTAAGAAACACGGTTGATGTAGTCGAACGTCTCCGCGATCCAAATCGCAAGTCGTCCCTCGATTCGATCACGAACTAGTGCCGAACGGACGGCACCTCCGCGTTCAACACACGTACGGCTTGATGACGCCTTCACCTCCTCGATCCAGCGAGCGATGGTGAAGTAGTAGATGAGTTCCGGCAGCACGACGGCGTGGTGATGGTGGTGAGGAACAATCTCTGCAGGGCTTCGCCAAGCACTACGGAGATTATGACAGGAGAACTAGAGGGTTAAGGTTGCCGACACACGGCTTGGGAAATCTTGATGTATCCCGTGTGCTAGCCCTGCCCCTCTATTTATATGTTGAGCCCTGGGGTCTAAACTTGGAGAGAAAACCTCCACAAGGTCGGTTTTGCCCGCACAAGGTCGGTTTGGCCCGCACGGAAAGAGTCCAACTCGGATTCCAGCAGTATCGCGTACAAGCGGTAGTACCGCTCACGAGCGGTAGTACTGCTTGTGCGGTAGTACCGCTTCACACAAGCGGTAGTACCGCTTACGCGGTAGTACTGCCTTACCAGCGGTAGTACCGCTTAAGGCAGCAGCAAAACTTCCTTTTGCACTTTCCAATACCTCGTGGGCTTTACCCCTTTGGCTCATATAAAGTGTTGCTGCACCCGAACACTTCGGTAAACATCTGGAACCTCTTCCGGTGAATTCCGGAACCCTTCCGGAGATCAAAACACTATTATCACATATATTAATCTTTACCTCCGGACTCTTCCGGAGATCCTCGTCATGTCCGGGATCTTATCCGGGACTCCGAACAACCTTCGGTCACCAACAAAATAACTCAACTATACTAATCGTCACCAAACGTTAAGTGTGTAGACCCTGCGGGTTCGAGAACTGTGTAGACATGACCGAGACACCTCTACGATCAATAACCAATAGCGGGACCTGGATGTCTTCCATGTCAACAGGAGCAATATCATTCATAACTTCTTGATATAAAGAGAACGGAATAACACTTGCAGTAGCAACCCATATCACATAAACCATGATAGCAATGATCTCCAATTTTAACAGAAACAACAGGCATGCCCACTACGGACTTATTCTTATCTAATGTGTCTTGTTCATTTCTGGCAGGTTTAGCAATTCTAGCAGCTTCAAAACAAAAATAAATAACACGCCCATCAATATTATTAGACAATAGATCAATCATTGCAATATTAGGTTCCACTTTAATTTGTTCAGATGGTTTAGGTGCTCTAATATTACTTTTATGAACCACAGTTGCAGCCTTAGCATATTCCTTAATCCTAACAGGAAAGGGAGGTTTCTCAATGTAAGCAGTAGGTACAACTGGATCAACATTATAAATGATTGTTTCAGTTTTAGCTATAACAATTTCTTTACAAATTTCTCCAACAGGTGGATGAAATTTAAACCACTTTTCTTTAGGGAGATCAACATGAGTAGCAAAATATTCATAGAAAGTAGCTACTATCTCCGAGTCAAGTCCATATTTCGCACTAAACTTAAGAAAAGCATCAGTTTCCATAAAAGATTTAACACAATCAAATTCAAGATTTATACTCGACTCATTACCTTTGTCGATTTCCCAATCTTCAGAGTTACATTTAATCCTTTTCAGAAGATCTCATTTGAATTCTATTGCTTTCTTCATAAAGGAACCAGTAGAAGAAGTATCAAGCATTTATCGATCACTATGAGAAAGCCGAGCATAAAAGTTTTGCATAATCATATCTCTTGAGAGCTCATGATTGGGGCATGTATGCATCATATATTTAAGCCCCCCCCCCCCAAGCTTGAGCGATAGTTTCTCCTTCACGAGGCCAAAAATTATATATATAATGATGATCACGATGAACCAGATGCATAGGATAATTTTTTTGGTGGAATTCCAGCTTCAATCGGTTCCAATCCCATGATCCAACATCATCTAGTAGCCTATACCAAGATAATGCCTTTCCCCCCCAAACATAAAGGGAATACTTTCTTCTTAACTCCATCCTCGGGTAAACCTGCAAGCTTAAACAATCCACAAATTTCATCTATATAGATTAGGTGCATATCAGGATGCATTGTTTCATCTCCTGCATAAGAATTAGCCATCAGTTTTTCTAACATACCCGAGGGAATCTCATAATAAATATGTCCAGTACCTTCAATAGGTTGAGGGGTGGCTCCTACCACTTCTGGTCGAGGTGAAGATACCCTGAACAAGCCCCTCAAAGGATTACTTTCCATAGTGACAAGTAACAATAAATTTCAGCACATAATAAAAATGTTTCCTTACCAAATTCCACTTACCAAAGGCGCTTCACTCCCCGGCAACGGCACCAGAAAAGAGTCTTGATGACCCGCAAGTATAGGGGATCAATCATAGTCCTTTTGGTAAGTAAGAGTGTCGAACCCAACGAGGAGCAGAAGGAAATAACAAGCGGTTTTCACCAAGGTATTCTCTGCAGGTGCTATAAACAGTAGTAACATATTGTTTTGTAGCAAGGTGATTCATAGCAAGTAACAAGTAACAATAGTAACAAAGTGCAGCAAGGTGGCCCAGTCCTTTTTATAGCAAAGGACAAACCGGAAAGTTCTCTTATAGTAAGCAAAGCGTTCTCGAGGACACATGGGAATTCTCGTCTAGCTAGTCATGTTCATCATGTTTAGTTGATTCACGTTCACTACTTTCATAATTTGATATGTGGGTGGACCGGTGCTAGGGTGTTGTTCTTACTTGAACAAGCAACCCTCTTATGATTACCCCCTCTCGCAAGCATCCGCAACTACGAAAGAAGAATTAAGATAAATCTAACCATAGCATGAAACATATGGATCCAAATCAGCCCCTTACGGAATAACGCATAAACTAGGGTTCAAGTTTCTGTCACTCTCGCAACCCATCATCTACTTATTACTCCCCAGTGTCTTCCCCTAGGCCCAAACATGGTGAAGTGTCATGTAGTCGACGTTCACATGACACCACTAGAAGAAGAGCAACATACATATCATCAAAATATTGAACGAATACCAACATCAATACCAACGTCACAAGATTACTTATAACAAGACTTCTCCCATGTCCTCAAGAATAAAAGTAACTACTCACAAATCATGTTCATGTTTAAGATCAGAGGGGTATTGAATATGATTATGGATTTGAACATTTAATCTTCCACCAAATAAACCAACTAGCATCAACTACAAGATGTAATCAACACTACTAGCAACCCATAGGTACGAATCTGAGGTTTTGGGACAAAGATTCAATACAAGAGATGAACTAGGGTTTGAGATGAGATGGTGCTGGTGAAGATGTTGATGAAGATTGGTCCTCCCTCATTGAGAGGAACGTTGGTGATGTCGATGGCTTCGATTTCCCCCTCCCGAAGGGAAGTATCCCCGGCTGAATCGCTCTGCCGGAGAGCAAAAGTGCTCCTGCCCAGGTTCCACCTCGAGACGGCGGCGCTTCGTCCCGAAAGTCTCTTCTAATTTTTTTTCTAGGGCAAATGGCTTCATATAGGAGAAGATGGGCCACAGAGGCCTACTGGTGGAGCCACAAGCTCACCTGGCACGCCACCTGAGCTCGTGACTCATTGGTGGGGCCCCTCCCGATGATTCTTCTTCCAATATTTTTTATTAATTCCAAAATAATTCTCCGTAAGTTTTCAGGTCATTTGGAGCTCTGGAGAATATCTATCTCTGTTGTAGCCTTTTCAGGTCCAGAATTCTAGCTGTCGGCAAACTCCCTCTTCATGTGAAACTTGCAAAATAAGAAAGAAAAGGCATTAGGATTGCTTCAAAAAGTGAAATAAAAATCAAAAACACTATAAATATCAATAGGAAAACATGATGCAAAATGGACGTATCACCCTCCTGTTGGGGAACGTTGCATGGGAAACAAAAATTTTCCTACGCACACGCAAGATCTATCCATGGTGATGAGCATCTACGAGAGGGAGAGTGAATCTACATACCCTTGTAGATCGCTAAGCGGAAGCGTTAAGAAACGCGGTTGATGTAGTCGAACGTCTCCGCGATCCAAATCGCAAGTCGTCCCTCGATTCGATCACGAACTAGTGCCGAACGGACGGCACCTCCGCGTTCAACACACATACGGCTTGATGACGCCTTCACCTCCTCGATCCAGAGAGCGATGGTGAAGTAGTAGATGAGTTCTGGCAGCACGACGGCATGGTGATGGTGGTGAGGAACAATCTCTGCAGGGCTTCGCCAAGCACTACAGAGATTATGACGGGAGAACTAGAGGGTTAAGGTTGCCGACACACGGCTTGGGAAATCTTGATGTATCCCGTGTGCTAGCCCTGTCCCTCTATTTATATGTTGAGCGCTGGGGTCTAAACTTGGAGAGAAAACCTCCACAAGGTCGGTTTTGCCCGCACAAGGTCGGTTTGGCCCGCACGGAAAGAGTCCAACTCGGATTCCAGCAGTATCGCGTACAAGCGGTAGTACCGCTCACGAGCGGTAGTACTGCTTGTGCGGTAGTACCGCTTCACACAAGCGGTTGTACCGCTTACGCGGTAGTACTGCCTTACCAGCGGTAGTACCGCTTAAGGCAGCAGCAAAACTTCCTTTTGCACTTTCCAATACCTCGTGGGCTTTACCCCTTTGGCTCATATAAAGTGTTGCTGCACCCGAACACTTCGGTAAACATCCGGAACCTCTTCCGGTGAATTCCGGAACCCTTCCGGAGATCAAAACACTATTATCACATATATTAATCTTTACCTCCGGACTCTTCCGGAGATCCTCGTCATGTCCGGGATCTTATCCGGGACTCCGAACAACCTTCGGTCACCAACAAAATAACTCAACTATACTAATCGTCACCAAACGTTAAGTGTGTAGACCCTGCGGGTTCGAGAACTATGTAGACATGACCGAGACACCTCTACGATCAATAACCAATAGCGGGACCTGGATGCCCATATTGGCTCCTACATATTCTACAAAGATCTTTATCGGTCGAACCTCTATGTCAAGGATTCAGTTAATCCCGTATACTGTTCCCTTTGTTCTTCGGTATGTTACTTGCCCGAGATTCGATCGTCGGTATCTCTATACCTAGTTCAATCTCGTTACCGGCAAGTCTCTTTACTCGTTCCGTAATACAAGATCTCGTGGCTAACACTTTAGTCACATTGCTTGCAAGGCTCATTGTGATGTTGTATTACCGAGTGGGCCCTGAGATACCTCTCCGTCACACGGAGTAACAAATCCCAGTCTTGATCCATGCCAACCCAACAGACACCCTCGGAGATACCTGTAGAGCACCTTTATAGTCACCCAGTTACGTTGCGACGTTTGATACACACAAGGTATTCCTCCGATGTCAGGGAGTTGCATGATCTCATGGTCATAGGAACAGATACTTGACATGCAGAAAACAATAGCAATAAACTGACACGATCATATGCTATGTTCGTAGTTTGGGTCTTGTCCATCACATCATTCTCCTAATGATGTGATCCCGTTATCAAATGACATCTCATGTCCATGGCTAGGAAACCTTAACCATCTTTGATCAACGAGCTAGTCAACTAGAGGCTTACTAGGGACACAGTGTTGTCTATGTACCCACACATGTATTTGAGTTTCCAATCAATACAATTATCGCATGGATAATAAACGATTATCATGAACAAGGAAATATAATAATAACTAATTTATTATTGCCTCTAGGGCATATTTCCAACACCTCCCAGTTGTGTATCGATGGTGGAGTTGCAACTGGCACTACTGCAGGAAGGTCCTAACGCGACACATCAATCAGAGACCCCGCGACCAAACTGTGTGCGATGCATTAATCGCAAACGGTGTCGTACTAAAACCATTTCCAATAAGATGAACTGTGTGCGATACCGGAGACATCAAGCACGATTCAGATTAGAGACACGTGTGTGATACATGGCATACAATTGATCCATACGAACTGTTTGCGATAAGACAGAACAACAAACACGATTCAGATTAGAGACGCGTGTGCGATACATGGCATATAGTTGATCCATACGAACTGTTTGCGATAAGACAGAACAACAAACACGGTCAGCCAAATCGAGGTGTGTGCGATACACGGCATACAGTTCACTCGGATGAACTGTTTGCTATTACCCAACACAACAGAAACGGTCAGGCAGATCAAGGTGTGTGCGATATACGGCATGCGGTTCGCTCGGATGAACTATTTGCGATTACCCAACACAATAGAAATGGTCAGCCAGATCAAGGAGTCTGCGATATACGGGCACACATTCTAATTAAAAGAATTGTGCGCGATGGTAATAACAAGCGCACACGGTTGATGGAACAAGTCGTGTGCTGACATCGCCGATTGCGGTGCACACGCCACGTACGCATCTGAGAAAACTTGCCCACATTAATTACACCATCCAGGAATCGTGCCGCACTTCAAAACCGGAACCGTCAAATAATTTTGATCTCCTTTCCCGTCACATTCCGAATTACTCCGATTCACACCGATATGTAATTGCAAACCTGTTCACACCGATGAAAACCTAAACGTTTTCCCACTTAGCAGCTTATTACTAGGTTATAAATACCACCTACTTGAAAATGACTGTGTTCGCACACGAACACGTCACCGTGTACCCTCGACGCCGGGGGTGATGCATCGCAGCTCATGTCGAAGGAGACCCGTCCGGAAGCGCGGTACGCAAGCAGTCCGGCGGGCGCTTTTGTAGACCCGAAACCCCACACGCCCGGGAGGGACCCCGTCAGGGCGCGCGGCGGCTATGGGCTGCCCTAGGTCGACCTGATCGCCCCTAGGGCCTCGTGGATCGCCACCCTGCAACTAGAAGAATGAACAAAGAACGAGGAAGAAGAAGAACAAGGGAGAAGGTAAAAGATGATAGATTGATTTGTCGATTGTGTGTTGTTCAATCGCCGTCACCTCTCATCTATTTATGAGGCGGCTGGATTTCCCGTACAAGAAAAGGACTAAAAATTCCGTCCAAAACATCAAAAACCCTAACCTAACTCGGACAGGAATCTTTGGCAATTTTCCAGATCAACTCGGAGCCACCAAGTGGTTTGCTTCGGTCCCACCGAGTGAACGTGGCCAACTTTCTGTAATCTTCTGTATTCAACTCGGAATTTCCGAGTGGTTTCACTCGGAATTACCGATTTTTCTGACATCAACTCGGTCTCACCGAGTCAAATCAACTCGGTGGGCCCGAAGTGACTCTGCAGTTTCTGTCCCTGACCTTGTTTTGACTCCACAGGTTGCATACGACCTCGGATTAAGACGATTTTTCTATCAAAATCAACTGTTTCGACGAGACGCACAACTTTGATGTTGAACACTTTTCCATCAGATGCCATCTTAATTATGTTTCATGCCATTTTATAATCTGATGTCAACACGGGCATCTCTGAAATCGTCATAACTTTTGCATCCGAGCTCCGTTTTGGACCATCTTCGCATCCATCTTGATCTTCTCGAAGAGAGCCATCCAAAGGTGACCTCCATTCATAAGTTTGAATTAACGTTGACATAACTTTAAGCAACTTTTACTATTATGCCACTTTTGAGCTTCAACACATGCCCCCCTGTTTTTCGGCAAAGCTAGCTTGCCGAAAAATAACTTGTAGCGTATTTGCTATAAGGACGATGTCAACACTCCATCGGCCATCGATATACCTGCTTAGGACGATAAGTATATATCGGCCAGTGCTTGTGTGAACTTTTTGATGCAAACTTGGGTGAAACCTTCTCGACTTCATTAATCCGACGATAAACTTCCATAGATATGCATGTCAAAGCCATCCGCCAAACTATATTGTCCACCCTTCTGCTAGTATCTTGCAGATAATCAAAATGAACTTTCTCCAATCCTTGCTTTCGCTTGCATAAAATTTTTATTAGTGGCCGAAGCGGTGAGCTTCGGTTCGGCCTTACCTATGTCGGTGAGACCAAGCATCGGCTATTGATAGATATGCAATACACTATGATCAACATGGTAGCCTGATGCTTGTTGTTCCAACTCTCTCCAATTGTCATGTCTAGATATATGAAAATTTGAAAGCAACCCAAGGAGAATATTACATCTAGACATGCCTCAAGATAAATTATAAGTGGTTCGTCAAAACATTGATAACTTTTTGATATTCCTTCCATTACTAGTAACGAATCACTGAAAGCCTCAAAAAGCTTCAATCCGAATAACAATGTATATTCGGCTTTGATTATTTGTGCAAAATATATTCTAAGTAGCATCAGGCTTCAAAAATAGTACCATAAGGAGATATATAAACAACACCAACACCTTGGCCATTGCTACGAATTGAACCATCAAAACATAATCTCCATAGTACTAGAGAGACAAGACTAATATCAATATTATGCATGATGTCAATATGATGCTCAATAATAAAATCAACAATGATTTGGCCTTACGTAAATTCTGAAAATTAATAAGCCAAAGCACACCCAATCAAAACATAATTCCACTTTGCAATTTTGATGAATTTGTCCATGCATAATATCTTCAATGGCATGAATTTGACAAGTTTCTATGCAAGCACTTGTCTCGATCTCTAATCAAACTAAGGACGATGTTAGAATACCACACCGGCCATTTTTAGATATATTCTTAGGGCGATAGATAAATATCGGCCACCTCCATAAGGTTCATGTAGACTTCATCCGCCAAAACATGTATAGCCGAAATAAACAAATGAAATAACAATAAAATATTTTGGCACTTTTGGATTAGCAAAAAAAATGTAACTAACCAAATGTATAGTGATTTGGTAATACCCTCTCATGATGTAGAAAATTATGTAGCATCCATGGATCAAAATAAATCCATGGAGGGTAATTGATCATACCTGGGGATGAATTCCATGGCAAAGGCATCAATGGCATGGTTGAAGAATATGGATGATGTGCTAACCGAAGATTCTGATAGGGTGATGGAAACCTTCAGCTGAATTGTTTACTACTTTCATTCTTCTCCTTCTTCACTTTTGTTGTACTTATTGCAATAGAAGCTTGCACATCATTTTTGTTTTGATTGTCCCCCTTGGGAACCCATGCCATGTTCTTCTTTCTCAGCTCTTGTGCACTAAGCTTTTGTAATTCCTTCTTTTGCCAATATGATAAGCCGAGTGGGCACCTTAGTTGTGATTCTGTTTCGACCAACGGCAATTCTTTTTTGGCCTTGTGCACTTTCAACTTCTTTTCTTCAGATTTGGCGCTTTGACTCTCAGCAATTGATTGCTTCATCTCATTGCCTTTAGTAGCCAATGTCAACACTTTAATTGGCTCTTTTTCATTTGAGATCAAATCCGAAGTAGCACTCTTATGACCATCTCTTTTAACGCGGTAAACTTTCTTGGCCACGTCCTTCTTCTTCCTTGAGCTCTGGACCGATTCCTTATGATTGAAATGGTCTTTGACACGCGATTGTTCATCAAATGTTGATCTTCTTGGAGCTGTATAATGTTGGTGAGATGGTATAATATAAGATGGAGAATGTGCCCTTGTATCATACCTGCCCCATGATGGATATCGATAAGAATTACTGTAGGGATGCATCCATGACATTGGCATTGGTGGCCCAAAAGGAGGATATGAATATGATGCATTAAAATTCTCCTTTTGCCATTACCGGTCCTCAGATTTGCGCCTAGGGGGTGATCTTGATGCTTTTGAATTACTTGGCCGATAAGCATTTTTCTATTCACTCTTCTTTTGATATTTATCTAATAATTGTGCAAAAGTGACTTTGGATTTCTTATGCTTGTGCTTATTTCGGCCTTTGTTTTCTTTGGGTTTGCTTGCATCGATCATTGGATTTTCTTGCTGCCCCATGGTACTTGGCGTCTTCATTGTAGCTTCGATGGAATTTTCGCCCTCAAGAATATTATCATTGTGCTCTTGAACAACTTCCTTACTTGAAAGCTTGATCCACATATCTGTAGTTTTTACCTTCTCATGTTTAAATGGATCGGCTTGAAGCAGCCGATGCAAAAACCATTTGCCATCAGGACCAATCGGAATAGACTATTCATCCCTTGGTGTTTCAACAAATCTCAATCGTCCTTTATGAATGGCCGATTTAACTATTTGATGAAACATATTGCAATCCTCAAAATTATGTTTGAACGAATGATGCAACCTACAATACATTCGTCCTTGGATTGATGGCTTGACATGGTGATCAAGAATTCTAATGTAATTATTTTTTGGCAACAAATCAAATATTTGATCACACATGCTTGAATTGAAGGAATACTTTTTGTTTTCTAGCCGATCTTGGTGTGAGAACGGCTTTAAAACTAAGCACATGAATGGTTCAGATTTGGAATCTCCCCATTCGGCTATGCATTGTGTTTTGCACCCTATCACCGATGTCTTTGGATAAGATATTATACTAGCATCAGTTTTCTCAATAGAATTTAACCCTGGCTTTAAATTTCTGAAATGAAAATAGTTAGAACACATATGTCTCAATTGAGACCAAGTGTAAGCCAAGTAAGAAACAAGCAAAGCTACCCACTTAGATATAAACTTCACATAAAACAATGGGAAAAGCTTTGGCTGCAATAATAAGTCACCATCAGTCTCTTTGAATGCTACAATCTGTTGACCGATATGCTTTGTAACAATTTTATTGCTAACAAGTAAATTACCCTTCATCATTGGTCTTTCAAAATTACTTATAAGATTTTTCCTAATAGATGCATCAACAATAAAGTTGTGACCAAATATGAAAATAGGTAAATCACTTGCTAGACATACCTCTTCATACACGTTGGGAGAGCATGATGGTTGTATGACTTGAATAGTACCTTGCTCCACTATTGAATGGTTCTTCAATGCCTTGTACTCATCTTTTTCTTGATTCTGTCCATCATTACTTTGAAAATCTTTGTCAACCGAACTTTGTTCGGCTACTTGTTCTTGTCCTTGAGGCTCGTCAATTCTTATGGCACGGAACTCATAGGGCAGGAAGTAGGTTCCATTAACTTCAGAAAAATCAAGCACAACTGTTTTGCTATGCTTGTCATGCCCTTTCTTAACGATGCTTGCCTCTTTGGATTTGATGGATTCGGAATGTATAGTATTTGATTCGGCTTTTTCAACCGAAGCACTTTCATCACTCGAATAATCATTCTTTTCATTGGTTCTATCAATTGGCAAGACTTCTTTTTCTTTAGTTGATTCAGCACACGTATGATTTGATTCGGATTTTTGAATAACCGAATTGTCTTTGTTACCCAAATCAATACTTTTGTCTTTTTTAGTTTGCAAGGCTTCTCGTTCTTGTCTAAGTTTAGCCCACATCTCATCTTGGCGAGCTTTAAACTTTTTCATCTCAATTTCCATCCACTCTTGATCAGATTGCCCCCCTATGCTTTGAGACTCTTTCAACAATGACTTGCTGAAACTTTGCGATTGTTTAGGGGGTACACTGGATGCTATAGTACTGGGTGAATGCACCATTTGCACAACTCTAGCTTTTACAGCAGCAAAATCATGAGGCTTCCCGCCTTCTATCAGTTCCTGGCAAATAGTGTTGCACAAATCCCAAGAGTATGTAAGCTTGTTCTCAATTACCCAGTCTGGATATGGTTGCCCCCAATGCTTTTAGACTCTTTCGGCAAGGAGATGTTGCCAAAATTCTGTAATTGTGTAAGGGTAAGATTATATGCTACGGTACTAGGTGAAGACACATGTGCTCCAGTAGAATTTTCACTTATATGGCCATGAGCATGAAGGTGCGGAGCCGAATTATGAACATCTATAGTTGCGTATGGTGCTACAAAATTAGTAGAATGAGGTGTAGCATATGATGGTTGAGGGTAATTGGCCGAATAACTAGTGATAGCATGGCCAATTCCCCTATCCACCGGCATGTTCGGATTAACATGTTGCAAGTTAGTTGCCAATGAATAAACAGGTGAAACACTTTGCTGCATGCTATTGAAAGTTCCTACATGGGGTGTTTCAACTTGATTAACCAAACTCATCATGTTGTTCATCGGCATATGGATTTGTGGGGTTGCCGATGCATGAGAGTTGGAATACATATGTTGCATGTTGCTAAAATTATATGAAGTTGAAGCATGAAGATTATTCTGAATCGACTGTTGCACATAATTAGATGCATGATTGATAAAGCTAGGGCTAGCTGATACATTATGCTCATTAAGTGATCTAGCAACAACATATGCAGTATTTGTGTAACACCCCAAAAATTGAGTTATGAAATTTTGTGCTGTTATTCCTTCCAAGCTTTCTTTTTCAAAATCTTTCTCCGGAGTTTGTTGGATGATCAGGTGAATCCAGGCAATCTTCAACCTTTCAGAACCCTGTCCATGTCTTTGATGCTGGCCAAGACCCATTTGCATCATCCCAAAACCCCATCAGAACCCTAATTCCAATATTTGGAATTTGAAACCCTGCCTTTGTGATTACAAAGGAGCCATCATTTCCCTTGCTCTGTTGATCCTCCAAAAATTCCTAGAGATCCTCCTACACCTATAAACCCTGGATGTGCAAAAATACTGCCAAAGCATATGCAATATTTTTATCTGGGATTAATTTCTTTTCATGCCTTTCTAAGGAATTAAATCCAGAATGATAGTTAGGCATCTCTAAATTTCATGAAAATTTGTGGAGATGATCTTTGTGCCCATCCCAAGCTCTGGTAAAAATATTGGTCAAATTTTAATAAGGAAAATTCACTTTTCCCTTGACAAGGCCAATATTGCCTCTCTGCCACTTTCCAAAGGAACTACCATTTTGGTAGCCAGGAAAATTCCCAAATAATTTGTGGAGCTTATCCTGGATATATCTTCACCATTTGCATCAAAACCCCATGTTCCATAGTTTAAAATTTGAGCACATGATCCAATGCAAGTTTCTGCTTGTCTGAAACTTTGTGAAGGAAGTGCTTGATTCCTTGATCCAATTGAGCTAAAATTTTGCAGGGTAGTGAATATGGATATATTACTACTACAAACCAAAAATTAGCTCAATTCATCTATCCAATCTTTTTCTATGATTTTCTTAATTTTCTGTTCAGATTTCACGTGTGTGAAGGAAGTGCTATTTATATTTGCTTGATTGCCCTAAAACTTTTTGATCACTCTTTAATATCCAAATTATTGCCACATGCCAAAATTCAGCTCTATTTGATTAGTCAATTTTCCTCAGCAAATTTCCAAAGTTTCTGTCCACTGAGAGGCATTATAAAGGAAGTACCATTTTTATTTACCCAAATGGTATGAAATTTTTATAGTGTATTCATATGCCTAAATAATTGGTCTCCACAAAATTTGGGCCATTTCCATCTAGCCATTTTCCCCCAGCACTCTCATTTCTATTTCTGGCCAGTTGGGCACTTTGCAAAGGAAGTACCAGCTAGCCTCATCTTTTTGGGCTGATATTTTGGCACAATGATCACATTAGTAGATCATTACTCTCCTGCAAATCCCAGGCCTAATGGAGCTGTGCATTGCCTAATCTTTCCATCTAACACTTTGCTGTTGTTTAGGCTTTGGGCATCCTGTGGTCACATCGTGGGCCATGGGAATCGTTTCTTTGCGTCAAACACCTACTGGGAGAGTGAGCTACTAGCCAGACATACCTGGACTGGCCAGTGCGCGTGGGAACACTGTGGGCACGTGGTAACCACATGGAGAGCGCGTGCGTTGCCTGCACACCGCGTGCCCTGTGCTTCTGGACCCCTTTGGGAGGTCCACACGGTCGCCCAGCTTGCCACCGAGTGCCACGACATCGCCCGCGTCGCCTGTGCCCCTGCTCTCCTCGTCTCGTATCCCTTGGCCACGTGTGCCGGCACCGCGTCCGTCGCCGGAGTGCCGACACGTTGCCGCACCGCGTGGCCATTTCCTCCCCCCCTTCCCGAGCCTTCCCAGCGACCTTTTAGCGCGTGCCCGAGTCCCGGAGCTCCCGTTCCCCACCATTACCGAAGACGGCCGCCGCCGATTCCTCCCTTTTCCCCTCCCTCTTCTCTGCTCCCTAGTCCCCTCTGGACCCCCGCAGGCCGCCACCGCCCTCTACTCCGGCGAGGGAGCTCTGCCGGCGCGGCCTCCCCTTCGACGGCTTCGGTCGCCGCGGCCTCCTCTTGGCCCCAGCGTTGCGGACCACGTCGGGCGACCCCGAGGCCACCCACGAGTGCGGCGTGGAGTGGTGGAGCTCCTGTGCTCGTCGGCCAGCCCGGGGGAGCAGCAGGGCGTCGGCTATGCCGGCGGCCGGCCCATCCCGTGCCCGTGTCGCGGTGACGGAGACGACCAGGGAGGAGAGAGAAGGAAACGAGGTGGGGCCCGGCTGTAAGTCTCAGCGCTGACCTGGCCCACCCATTGACTATGGATAAGTGAAAACGCATTCCCGTAACTACGCTTTCACCTTTGGAAAGCGCACTCAGCCGCGGCTTCGGGACAAAATGCGCTTTCTCTGCGCGGAAACGTACTTTCAGAAATATGTATTCAGCTCAGCCGCCGCCGAAACTGTTATTTTGCGAGCGTTCGCCCGTTAAGGGCAGAAACGGACAGTTTTATGTCTGTTTTATGCCTAACGAACGAACGGTCATATCTTCGCGACCGTAACTCCGATTGAGGTAATTCCAAAGCCCACATTCTCAGTTCGTCGAGCCCGTTCCGATCGTGCCATTTTCATAATGTTGTCACACATTGAAAATACCATCTTTGCCCTTCCTCGAATCCAGGCCTCTCCCGGGAGCACCGGCTCCGATGACTCGTTTCCAGTGGATCGTCGCACTTTCACCCGGTGTATTTGTCCACCCCAAGGCAAGCCAACCTCTTATCATGAGCACCAGACTTGCACGTTGACTTTGCTTGAACCCTGTACGTGTGTAGCTACAGTATATTCATTCGATGCTTCTGTCGGCAACTTTAGTATATGTTAGTATTGCTTGCTATGCCATGCTATAACTAGACTTCCTACTAGCTTTTACCATGTTAGTAATAATGTTTTTCTTGATAATATCATGTGATTACTGTGACTGTATCTTGTATCATGTCTGTCAATGCTGTTGTGATCCTGTCATACCATTGCCATGCTACATATGTCATATATGATATGCACTTCATAAGTTTGGTAAACATGTTATTTAATGCATTCATGATATTCATGCTTATAATCTTGATGATATGCTAAAATGATGGAGATGACAAGAACATGTGTTAATAACAACAACCACCTCCATCGGCTGGATAGTGTCATAGTGCCACCGCATCGAGCTCACCAGTGCAGCCACACTTGCCTGGATGGGGAGGCCCTAATTCGGTCTATTGTCATGCCTCTCGCCGGTACCTCCAACCAGGGAAGGTTATGTGCACGTGCTACCCTGGCCGGTGGGCGGCCATAACCTTGTGTACCCGGTTTTGGTATTGAGCTCAGGTCCCCGTTTGGGACGATGTTTTTGTTTGGCCACGACGGTGGTAGCCACAGAGGTGGCGGATGTCACGAGTTGACATCGGGGTCACCCAGGACATAGCCCAAAGGGGAGTTTGTCGGAGGGGCCGGGAGAGTGTCATGCAAAAGATTGGTTTTGTCGGAATGTCGTTGGTCCACCTGAACGGGAGCACGAGGCCATGAATTCCGTAGTGTGGGTACAGTGTACTAACCTCTGCAGAGGGTATAATCTATCGATAGTCGCGTCCTCGGTTATGGACACAGTTCATACTATGTGACGCCCCCTGCTCGACCGTGCACTAATCATACACGCAAACGTGCACGCTCGAGATCAGATACCCACGGGAAGATATCACAACACAACTCTAAACTCAAATTTAATCATAAATCATCATATTACAAACCAGGGGTCACGAGGACCCGTATACATAAGTCATACAAACCATAATATCTGAGTACAGACATAGTTAGCCAAGTTTGCCTTAAGAAGGCTAGCACAAACATCGACATAACGATCGAAAAGGCGAAGGCCTCCTGTCTAGGGCCTCTGAACTACTCCTGGTCGGTCGGCTCAACCCAGTAGTAGTGGCCTCCGGGACACTCCTGGTAGTAGTCTCCTGTGGTGGCATCTGGCTCCTGGGCTCCATCGTCTGATTTCATCAAGTGGGTATGGGGAAAAGATAGCCAAGCAACCGTGAGTACTCATCCAAAGTACTCGCAAGACTGACATCAGAACTATACTAAATATGCATCGGTATCAAAGGAATGGGGCTATATCTTTGGACTAAACTGCAGAAATGCTGGAATAGAGGGGGAGAGGCCTAGCCTATCGAAGACTAGCATCTTGAAGCAGTTCTTGCAGCACCAGAAGAGAGTAGAGCAAGATAATATATACATCAATCATAGTTTAGTAATACCCTGAGATCCTTCCTTGACTTCCCTACGAGAAAGCGATCCCGAGAGCAGTAGTAGCAGTTTATCATTGTGACGGTATCCATTTGTAGTTGTAGCGGATTAAGATACAACTCCGAGCGTCCTGTTACCGTGGAAACATCTATTCGAATAGATAACTTCCCTGCAAGGGTGCACTACTGTTACCCAGCACGCTCGATTACATCTGGCCGGATACACTTGCTGGGTAATACCCGGCCTCGGGTAATCGACACGACGCAGTCCTACCTAGGCTCAGTAGAGAGGTCAGCACGCCGGTCTAAATCCTAAGTGTGAAGGGATCTTGGGCCATCGCCCTTTGCACTCCTGCACGTTGCGAGGGTGGTCGGGGCCCAGGCGCGACACTGAATACACCAGTGACGTAACCAGCCCACCCCAACCAGCCCGCATCTCTGAGCTGTGACGTCTGAAGAACTTTCGGCTGATACATACAACATAGAGGGTCCCATAACCATTATCCCACGTGGTGGTAGTGCGTTTAGGGCCAATGACCCACTCAGATCAAATACCCAAATCCGTTAAGCGTGTTTAGTAACTCACAGAGACGAACAGGGTTCCTGTCGCTCCGACTTGGTAAGACATGTCGCGCGGGTGCTCTTGGAGCCGACCTGTCTTTATTGGTATTTGTCGTGGGAACCCTTGGGGCGAGCCCGACTTTAGCAATTTAAAGTATGACGGTAATGTAAACATTTCCATGATCCTCACCCAGAGTGATCACGACCCGGTACAAGCATGGAAAACGGACAAGGGTGAAGGGCCACAGATGAGACATATAGTACCTAACTAAGAATAATAGGATAGCAGGCGATGTATCAATAGCAGGCGACAACATCAGGCTATGCATCAGAATAGGAGCTAACGGAACAGTAGCAGGGGCAATTCTAATGCAAGAATAAGAGAGAAGGGATGGGTGATATCTGGATGATCAAGGGGGTTTTGCTTGCCTGGAAGCTCAGCTGAAGGGGTCTTGTCGTCGGCGACGTCGTCGTACACTGCAGCGTCGTCGGCAGTCTCGGGGGCTATCGAGAGAGAAGGAGGGGGAAGAAACAATAAATCCACGGCAATAATGCAACATCGATGCATGACATGTCTAAATGGTATGCAGGTGTGATATACTGCCTATCTAACTGTATTAGATGATTTAGGAATTTATTTGGAATTATTTTATTAAAGTTAGGCACTATTCATTTATCGAATACGGGCAAAATGTTCCATGTTCGGTATATTAGAGGGGTGTGGCAGGTAAGTGGGTATCATATTTGGATTCTACATATTTTTCTGATCATTTTTCATATATAAATTATTTTCATCCGAGTTACGGTTTAATTTATATGATTTTTCAAAGTTTTAATGATTTTCTGGAATTTTTGGAATTAATTTAATTAGAATTATCCGAAACAGTAAAAGGTGACGTCAGCATGACGTGGGAATGTCGTCAGCGGTCAACTCTGTCGGTGGACTGGTCAAACTGACCAGTGGGTCCCACCTGTCATAGAGTCAGTGGCTAATTAGGATTAATTAAACTAACTAATGATTAATTAGAGGTGTGGGGCCTACTGTCAGTGTCTAATTACTAATTATTTTAATTAACCGATTTAATTAACGTTTTATTTATTTTTAAAATTCGTTTAACTAGGCGGGACCCACATGTCAGTGACATGGGGCCTCCACGTCAGCGGTTGACCCGGTCAACAGGGCAACCGGGCCCAGCAGTCAGCGGCACAGGGCATGGACCCCAGCGGCCACGTCGGCGACGGCCAGCGCCGGTCACCGGAGCTACTCCGGCAAGTCCGAGGCGGCGACAACTCCGGCGAGCTCGGGTTCTCTCTATGGTGCATCAGATCGGGCGTCCTCGGGCTCGTTCGATCGAGGAGACCGAGCCGCAGCGATCTACGGTGCTAGCGCGAGGAGGGGCGGCCGGAGATGAGCGCTACGACGGCGACGGCGGACATCGGCGTTCGGGTGACGGCGGAAACGACGGAGCAGCGTGCTTTTGCTCGAACCAAAAATGCAGGGGTGCTCTACGCGACGAGACGAACCTAACGGACACACGCGCATGACCAAATGGTCGCCGGATGGTCACCGGCGACAAACCCGTGCGGTTGCGCGATCGGGGGTGGCTGATACGGCGGCTACAGCTGCGGGAAGAGGCCGGGGAGAGGGGGAGTCGACGCTGCGGCTTACAGTGTTCCTGCAGAGGGGCAGAGCTAGCTCGGGGAGGGGTTGACGGCGGCGGATCGACGTGGCGATCACCGGCGGCCGTAGGTGGAAGAAGGGCTCGGGGAGGATGATGCAGGGGCTCCGAGCTCCGTCCAGTCGGGGCAGATGATGTAGTCGAGGTCGGCGCGTCGATCCGGCACGGTGGAGCGGCGAGTAGGTGACGGTGGCCGCGAGTTTCAGTGGAGGTCGTTCATGGCGGCGCTCGGGTTAGCTGCGAGAGAGAGAGGGGAGGAAGAAATGGAGCTAGGGCTCGCCAAGGGGGTCCGGGGGAATGCTCTTATCCGCCCAGAGGCCCTGTAGCGCCCCGCTGTCGACATCCGAGCGGCGGACGCGCGTGGACGGCGATGCCGTTGCGGCCATGGCGGGAGGTGGACGAAAGGCCTCGGCAGGCTGGGCCAGGCTGTACTATTGGACTTAAGCCCAGTGCGCCAGTGATCTTCTGCCTTTTTCTTTTTTCATTTTCTGCTTTCTATTCTCACTTCTGTTTGCTAAATGTTTGGCTACCATATGGGTTTTATAAAATGTGTTACTAGGCCCAATATTTACAGTGCAATTTTAGATACTACCAGAAATTGGTTTGGAGGTGATATTATTTCATATGAATTTCTATTTAATGAAAATGGAATAAATGTTTCTGTTCTGCCACTATTTTAGGATGGTAGAGTCACTTAGTGATTTTTAGTAATGTTGTTTTCCTGAACATAATTAGAAATAGATTATTTGCTATTTAATGAATATTTTTATTTCCAATTTGAACAACTTTTATTTTTTACTTTAATTTTGAATTGCAATTTGAATTGGAATTTGAAATGAGATATGATGCAAATGATGATCAAGCACTGTTAAACATGATGACCTGGCATTATCAAAAAGTGATTACTGTAGCTAATACATGGGGGTGTTACAATTCTCCTCCTCTAACAGAAATTCTCGTCCCGAGAATTAAGAGGTAGGCTGTAAGAGAGCGGGATATTCTTCACGAAGACGATCTTCGCGTTCCCAAGTGGCTTCATCCTCAAAATGATTCGACCACTGAACTTTAAGGAACTTGATTGCCTTCTGACGGGTTCGACGTTCAGCTTGATCGAGAATGCGGATCGGATACTCTTGATAAGAAAGATCTTCTTGCAATTCAAGCATTTCATGATCCACTGCTCGAATAGGATCCTTGAAGCAACGACGCAGTTGAGACACGTGAAAGATATCATGAACCTGAGAAAGGTGCGGCGGCAATTCCAATTGATATGCCACTTCTCCTCGACGGGCAAGAATACGGAACGGGCCAATGTAGCGAGGAGCTAACTTGCCCTTGATCCCAAATCGGTGAGTGCCCTTCATTGGAGTGACACGAAGGTAAGCTTGTTCGCCAGGTTGATAGGCCATTACCTGGTGTTTTCGATCATAGTTGCTCTTCTGACAAGACTGAGCAGTTTTCAAATGTTCACGGACAATGCAGACTTGTTCTTCAGCTTGTTGAATAATGTCCGGTCCAATGAGTGATCGTTCCCCAGTTTCTGACCAATTCAGAGGGGTTCGACACTTGCGTCCATAGAGAACTTCAAATGGTGCCATCTTCAAACTAGCTTGATAGCTATTGTTGTAAGAGAATTCAGCATATGGGAGAGATTCCTCCCATTTCTTACCGAATGAGATGACACAAGCTCGAAGCATATCCTCAAGCACTTGATTGACTCGTTCAACTTGTCCCTGGGACTGGGGGTGAAAAGCGGTGCTGAAGGACAGATGAGTTCCCATAGCTTCTTGGAAACTGTTCCAAAATCTTGAGGTAAAGAGGCTGCCACGGTTTGAACTGATCTGCAATGGAACACCGTGGAGTGACACAATTCTGGAAACATACAAGTCTGCTAACTGGCTAGCAGTGATTGTCTCCTTAACTGGCAGAAAGTGAGCAACCTTTGAGAATCGGTCAATGGCGACAAAGATAGCATCATGACCCTTCTGCGATCTGGGAAAACCAGTAATGAAATCCATTTCGACTTTGTCCCATTTCCATTCAGGAATATCAAGTGGTTGCAGAAGTCCAGCAGGCCTTTGATGTTCTGCTTTGATGCGACGGCAAACGTCACACTTAGCAACATAACGAGCAACGTTTCGCTTCATATCAGGCCACCAGTATCTCTGTCGTAGGTCTTGGTACATCTTGGTGCTACCAGGGTGAATTGAAAGAGGCGTATCATGAGCTTCTTTCATGACGCGCGGGGTCAAATTCAGGTGTCCCGTTCTAGGATCCACTAAGCGGTTTTTGAAGTACAAGGCGCCATCAGTAGCAATGGTGAAGAATAAGGGCTTTCCCCTTTTGATATCTCGCTTAATTTTCTCGACCTTAGAGTCAGCCTTCTGTATATGCTTGATGAGGTCATCGAGCTCTGATTCAACAACCAAGGTATTGAGATGATCGTGTGGAACAATGTGAAAGTTCAACTTGCGAAGTTCTTCATAAAGCATAGGTTGCGCTTCCTGAACCATGAGGTTGTTGCAATAAGCCTTGCGACTCAAGGCATCGGCCATTACATTAGCCTTGCCAGGGGGTATAAGAGATATCCATGTCATAATCGGCTATTGTCTCGAGCCATCTTTGTTGACGGAGGTTCAAATCTGGTTGCGTATACAGATATTTCAGACTTTGGTGGTCCGTGTATATCTCGCAACGATTACCGAGAAGGTAATGTCACCACAGCTTCAGAGCATAGATAACTGCTGCTAACTGAAGATCATGCGTTGGATACTTATCTTCGTGAGGACACAACTGACGAGAGCCATAGGCAATCACCTTGCGCTCTTGCATTAGGACATAGCCTAATCCTTGACGGGATGCGTCGCAATATATCACAAAGTCTTTGCGGGTATCTGGGGGAGCTAGCACAGGGGCAGAGGTCAACTTGTCCTTAAGTGTCTGGAAACTTTCTTGGCACTTTTCCGTCCACTCAAACTTAACGCCTTTGTGAAGCAAATCAGTAAGTGGCTTAGCAATCTTGGAGAAGTTCTCGACAAATCGTCGGCAATAGCTAGCGAGTCCGAGAAAACTTCTGACTTGCTTAACATTCTTCGGTGGAGTCCAGTCAATAATAGCCTGAACTCGTTCTGGGTTAACAACAATGGTAACAGGGTTTTCTGACCAAGTTGTACACCGAGGTGTTTTCATAAGTAGGGAATTATCACTGCGTAGATCATATAGATCATAAGAAATACACAAGGAACAATTTCAAGAACGGCAAGTAACTCAAGGTATAACCAAAACATGACCAAGTCTAGGTTAGCAGGAAGTCAAGGATGTTGCCGATGATAACACAAATCAGCGAGGGGCAAGGATGGCATTGCTGTTATCAAAAGTGTCAAATGACAGTGTGAGAAGCATATAATAACTTGGATAGAAAAGGTTAAACAGACCAATGGAAAAGAAAAAGGTGGTTATCAGATTAACCAGTTCAAAGGAAAAGGATTAGTTGCAGATAATCCAGCTCTCCGGGTGAATGTGATTACGAGAACCTAGTGTCAGAGTTAGCAAAATTTTAACCTGAATAGAAGAGAGAGTAGAGTCCCAGAGTAAGGAAGATGAATAAAAGATCCTAATACCATCCATGTGCAACGTGGGCCCGTAAGCCTCACAACATTGTTAGTAAAATAGTTTTTTTAACGTCTAGACTCAACTTCGACCAAGGAATCGGAAGGGGGCTTCCTACAGGCAGTCGGCTCTGATACCAACTTGTGACGCCCCTGCTCGACCGTGCACTAATCATACACGCAAACGTGCACGCTCGAGATCAGAGACGCATGGGAAGATATCACAACACAACTCTAAACTCAAATTTAAACATAAATCATCATATTACAAACCAGGGGTCACGAGGACCCGTATACATAAGTCATACAAACCATAATATCTGAGTACAGACATAATTAGCCAAGTTTTGCCATAAGAAGGCTAGCACAAACAGCGACATAACGATCAAAAAGGCGAAGGCCTCCTGCCTAGGGCCTCCGAACTACTCCTGGTCGGTCGGCTCAACCTAGTAGTAGTGGCCTCCGGGACTCTCCTAGTAGTAGTCTCCTGTGCTGGCGTCTGGCTCCTGGGCTCCATCGTCTGATTTCATCAAGTGGGTATGGGGAAAAGATAGCCAAGCAACCGTGAGTACTCATCCAAAGTACTCGCAAGACTGACATCAGAACTATACTAAATATGCATCGGTATCAAAGGAATGGGGCTATATCTTTGGACTAAACTGCAGAAATGCTGGAATAGAGGGGGAGAGGCCTAGCCTATCGACAACTAGCATCTTGAAGCAGTTCTTGTAATATCAGAAGAGAGTAGAGCAAGATAACATATACATCAATCATAGTTTAGTAATGCCCTGAGATCTTTCCTCGACTTCCCTACGAGAAAGCGATACCGAGAGCAGCAGTAGCAGTTTATCATTGTGACAGTATCCATTTGTAGTTGTAGCGGATCAAGATACAACTCCGAGCGTCCAGTTACCGTGGACACGGCTATTCGAATAGATAACTTCCCTACAGGGGTGCACTACTGTTACCCAGCACGCTCGATTACATCTGGCCGGATACACTTGCTGGGTAATACCCGGCCTCGGGTAATCGACACGACGCAGTCCTACCTAGGCTCAGCGGAGAGGTCAGCACGCCGGTCTAAATCCTAAGTGCGAAGGGGTCTTGGGCCATCGCCCTTTGCACTCCTGCACGTTGCGAGGGTGGTCGGGGCTCAGGCGCGACACTGAATACACCAGTGACGTAACCAGCCCACCCCAACCAGCCCGCATCTCTGAGCTGTGACATCTGAAGAACTTTCGGCTGATACATACGACGTAGAGGGTCCCATAACCATTATCCCACGTGGTGGTAGTGCGTTTAGGGCCAACGACCCACTCAGATCAAATACCCAAATCCGTTAAGCGTGTTTAGTAACTCGCAGAGACGAACAGGGTTCCTGTCACTCCGACTTGGTAAGACATGTCGCGCTGGTGCTCTTGGAGCTGACCCGTCTTTAGTGGTATTTCTCGCGGGCACCCTTGGGGCCAGCCCGACTTTAGCAATTTAAAGTATGATGGTAATGTAAACATTTCCGTGATCCTCACCTAGAGTGATCACGGCCCGGTACAAGCATGGCAAACGGACAAGGGTGAAGGGCCACAGATGAGACATATAATACCTAACTAAGCATAATAGGATAGCAGGCGATGTATCAATAGCAGGCGACAACATCTGGCTATGCATCAGAATAGGAGCTAACGGAACAGTAGTAGGGGCAATTCTAATGCAAGAATAAGAGAGAAGGGATGGGTGATATCTAGATGATCAAGGGGGTTTTGCTTGCCTGGAAGCTCATCTGAAGGGGTCTGGTCGTCGGCGACGTCGTCGTACACTGCAGCGTCGTCGGCAGTCTCGGGGGCTATCGAGAGAGAAGGAGGGGGAAGAAACAATAAATCCATGGCAATAATGCAACAGCGATGCATGACATGTCTAAATGGTATGCAGGTGTGATATACTGCCTATCTAACTGTATTAGATGATTTAGGAATTTATTTGGAATTATTTTATTAAAGTTAGGCACTATTCATTTATCGAATACGGGCAAAATATTCCATGTTCGGTATGTTAGAGGGGTGTGGCAGGTAAGTGGCTGGCATATTCGGTTTCTACATATTTTTCTAATCATTTTTCATATATAAATTATTTTCATCCGAGTTACGGTTTAATTTATATGATTTTTCAAAGTTTTAATGATTTTCTTGAATTTCTGGAATTAATTTAATTAGAATTATCCGAAACAGTAAAAGGTGACGTCAGCATGACGTGGGAATGTCGTCAGCGGTCAACTGTGTCGGTGGACTGGTCAAACTGACCAGTGAGTCCCACCTGTCATAGAGCCAGTGGCTAATTAGGATTAATTAAACTAACTAATGATTAATTAGAGGTGTGGGGCCTACTGTCAGTGTCTAATTACTAATTATTTCAATTAACCGATTTAATTAATGTTTTATTTATTTTTAAAATTCGTTTAACTAGGCGGGACCCACATGTCAGTGACATGGGGCCGCCACGTCAGCGGTTGACCCGGTCAACCGGTCATCCGGGCCCAACAGTCAGCGACACAGGGCATGGACCCCAGCGGCCACGTTAGCGACGGCCAGCGCCGGCCACCGGAGCTACTCCGGCGAGTCCGAGGCGGCGACAACTCCGGCAAGCTCGGTTCTCTCTACGGTGCATCAAATCGGGCGTCCTCGGGCTCGTTCGAATGAGGAGACCGAGCCGCGGCGATCTACGGTGCTAGCGCGAGGCGGGGCGGCTGGAGATGAGCGCTACGACGGCGACGGCGGACGGCGGCGTTCGGGTGACGGCGGAAACGACTGAGCAGCATGCTTTTGCTCGAACCAAAAATGCAAGGGTGCTCTACGCGACGAGACGAACCTAACAGACACACGCGCATGACCAAATGGTCGCCGGCGACGAGCCCGTGCGGTTGCGCGATCGGGCGTGGCTGATACGGCGACTACAGCTGCGGGAAGAGGCCGGGGAGAGGGGGAGTCGACGTTGCGGCTTACAGCGGTCCTGCAGAGGGGCAGAGCAAGCTCGGGGAGGGGTTGACGGCGGCGGATCGACGTGGCAATCACCGGCGGCCGTAGGTGGAAGAAGGGCTCGGGGAGGATGATGCAGGGGCTTCGAGCTCCGTCCAGTCGGGGCAGACGATGTAGTCGAGGTGGGGGCGTCGATCCGGCACGGTGGAGCGGCGAGTAGGTGACGATGGCCGCGAGTTTCGCTGGAGGTCGTTCATCGCGGCGCTCGGGTTAGCTGCGAGAGAGCGATGGGAGGAAGAAATGGAGCTAGGGCTCGCCAAGGGGGTCCGGGGAATGCTCTTATCCGCCCAGAGGCCCTGTTGTGATGGCCTGGCTTAATAGGGATGATAGACGACTCATATCAATAAGGAATTCCTTCTTTTTCGGAAGCCCATTCGGACAGAACTCCAAAGTTAAGCGTGCTCAGCTTGGAGTAATTTCAGGATGGGTGACCGACCGGGAAGTTGCTCCCGGGTGTGCACGAGTGAGGACAAAGTGCGCAGGAAAGACTAGTATTGATCTGTGGGGCCAGTCTAGATCCCGCCAGGAGTAACGACCACCGGCGGGTGTGTCCGGGGCGTTACACCTGTAGCGCCCCGCTGTCGAGCGGCGGACGCGCGTGGACGGCGATGCTGTTGCGGCCATGGCGGGAGGTGGACGAAAGGCCTCGGCGGGCTGGGCCAGGCTGTACTGTTGGACTTAAGCCAAGTGCGCCAGTGATCTTCTGCCTTTTTCTTTTTTCATTTTCTGTTTTCTATTCTCACTTCTGTTTGCTAAATGTTTGGCTACCATATGGGTTTTGTAAAATGTGTTACTAGGCCCAATATTTATAGTGCAATTTTAGATACTACCAGAAATTGGTTTGGAGGTGATATTATTTCATATGAATTTCTATTTAATGAAAATGGAATAAATGTTTCTGTTCTGCCACTGTTTTAGGATGGTAGAGTCACTTAGTGATTTTTAGTAATGTTGTTTTCCTGAACATAATTAGAAATAGATTATTTGCTATTTAATGAACAGTTTTATTTCCAATTTGAACAACTTTTATTTTTTACTTTAATTTTGAATTGCAATTTGAATTGAAATTTGAAATGAGATATGATGCAAATGATGATCAAGCACTGTTAAACATGATGACCTGGCATTATCAAAAAGTGATTACTGTAGCTAATACATGGGGGTGTTACATACTAGGTCACACTATCTGGTCTCTGTCGACATGGAGGATAAACCTGATATAATAAACCTGTTAAAGAATGTGATATAAAGTAAGTGGTGACTTGGACTATGAGATAGTCGCGAGAAGTCACGGAGTTGTTTCAGACATGATCATGAGATGAGATCTCGGTGAGTCATGAGCTAGCCCAGAGGGGCAGTGGCAGTGAATCTGGTAAATGAACAACATATTACTTTAACTCTCCACGAGAGGTAATGGTAATTTACTTTCCAGCATAGTATCATGCATGTCTTGTAGATACAACTATGCCATGCCATGATATTCCAGGATATGCCATGATATGCTATGATATGCTGTGAAATGATTCGTTATAGATTTGCCTGATCCATGTTACTTGCTAGTATCATGCCATGCTTATCCTTTGCCATGAGATAAATTTATGTATGAGCATATGGCTTGCTTTGTCATCTGCTTGTTTGGATGCTATGTATTTGGTTGTCTCGCGAGTACATTCAAAGTACTCACCTGGCCTTGCACGTGGCCAAATTGCAGGAGAAGACTTGTCATGCTAGACCATAACCATGCCAGTCCTGTGAGTTGTTGAGCCCAGCCAGAGACGACGTGCCGCTAAACCAAGACTTCCGCCGCCATTTAGATAGCCTTAGAGCTATGCAAACCCTTGTATTCATTCGTGATGTAATACTCTATTTCATGTAAATGAAATATATTTTTGTGCTTGGAATGCTGTACCATGGACCTGTCGTGCGTCAGGTGTTATACTGGGCTGGCGTGCGAAGGCCCCCTGCTCCATGCGGGTCAGGGAGCCACAATTTGCATCTACATAAGTGAATTGGGTATTCATATTAACTTTGTAGATTGCAAACCCTAGATGACGATCTCTTCGTAGCAAGAACGGGCTGGAGACCGTTCAAAGCTTGGTCCCCGGCGGAGTCGCCAAAAAGTGTGTTCGCACACGAACACGTCACCGTGTACCCTCGACGCCGGGGGTGATGCACCGTAGCTCACATCGAAGGAGACCCGTCCGGAAGCGCGGTACGCAAGCAGTCCGGCGGTCTCTTTTGTAGACCCGAAACCCCACACGCCCGGGAGGGACCCCGTCAGGGCGCGCGGCGGCTATGGGCTGCCCTAGGTCGACCTGATCACCCCTAGGGCCTCGTGGATCACCGCCCTGCAACTGGAAGAACGAACGAAGAACGAGGAAGAAGAAGAACAAGGGAGAAGGTAAAAGTAAAGGTAAAAGATGATAGATTGATTTGTCGATTGTGTGTTGTTCAATCGGCCATCACCTCTCATCTATTTATGAGGCGGCTGGACTTCCCGTACAAGAAAAGGACTAAAAATTCCATCCAAAACATCAAAAACCCTAACCTAACTCGGACAGGAATCTTTGGCAATTTTCCAGATCAACTCGGAGCCACCGAGTGGTTTGCTTCGGTCCCACCGAGTGAACGTGGCCAACTTTCTATAATCTTCTGTATTCAACTCGGAATTTCCGAGTTGTTGGTGCAATTCCTTGCCCCTTGTGTTTTGGAGATTGTTGTCAGAAACAGTGAGGGACTAATTTGTTTGCTAGTGCACACACAGAGAAATAGTCCCTGGAGTATCAAGAAGATTGCTATAATCTGCCGAAAGGTTTGCTACCGAAAGGTTTGCTATCGAAAGGTTTGCTTCCGAAAGGTATGCTACCGAAAGGTTTGCTACCGAAAGGTATGCTACCGAAAGGTTTGCTAACGAGGAGATTGCTGTAATCTTTCGAAAGGATTGCTACGGAAGAGATTGCTATAATATCCCGAAAGGATTGCTGCCGAAGAGATTGCTATAATCTCCCAAAGAGACTGCTACGGAAAAGATCGCTATAATCTTCCGAGAAGATTGCAGCAGAGAAGATTGATATGTTTCAAAAAGCTTATTTTCGAGAAGATTGCCACTTCCGAGAAGTTTGCTATAAACTTCCTCAAAAGTTATCGGCGCTGCAGAAAAGATTGACATGTCTCGAAGAGTTTGTTATCAAGAAGAATGCTATATTCATTCAGGAAGTTCGAAGAACTTCATCGAGAAACATCTACGTTGCAAAGAAGAGAAGGATATGTTTCGAGAAGAAAGCATATCGAAAAGATTGCGTGCCGGAGATGGTCCTGAAAGAATTGCTGATGCAAAGCAATTTCCATTCGGTGTGTCCGAAGAAGAATGACTGCAGTCGAGAAGATTGAAGACGAAGCGAAGACGTAGCATTTGTTTCGTTGTTCTTCTTTCTCTTATTTGAGTCATAGGACCACCGTACTATTAAGAGGGGTATAAGTATTCGAGACTTTTGTCTGTTGTGATGCTTAGCCAAAACCTATGAAAGATTGAGAGAAATCTCTTTGTGTTCCGAGCAAATACTTGCCAGCAAGAGACTGTGATCTTCTTTGCTGCGAGAGATTTGTCTCTAACCGAGGAGTTAGCATTACTTGCTCCCCAAGTAATGTTACCGTTGCTCTGAAAATCCGACCGTTGTGAACATGTCGGTTGGCCATTGGCTAGACCGCGTGTCTAAAATGGTCATTTCCCATCTGGGAAGGCTGCGGCTATAAATAGCCACCCCGCTCCAACGTTGCCCGTTGGCTGCTCCACTTGAGATCCTGAGAAGATTGATTGAGCACCCCTCTTTGAGAGATTTGAGTTTAAAATCCACTGAGAGAAAATCAAGAGCCGAAACTTAGATAGTGGTTGAGCATCACAGTAGATCTGAGTTGAGAGTTCTTGTACCTATTACTCTTGAGAGCTGCATACTCTCTAGACGGATAGGTGTCGGCTCGAGTGTTGAAGAGTTGTTGTCTTCACCGAGCAAAGTCTTCAGCAACCAAGAGTCGTTGTGGTTCGCGAAGAAGTCTGTCGAAGGTTTGGAGATCGCCGACAAGAATCTACCACGAGTGAAATCAACTGAAGTTCGAGGAACTTCACGTTGAGGAGAATAGGATGGAGATAGTTTATCTCTTGTGTTGAATCACAAGTCCCTCCAACCAGACGTAGCTCTTTTGCAGAAGAGTGAACTGGTCTACCAAATCATCTGTCGCCATCAAGCACCACTGGTCATTTCTATTCTACTGCATTTCTTTCAGTAGTTTATTTTCGGTGCTCTTTGCTATCGATAGATATCTATCTCTGTACTGTGATTCTTTATCTTTCAAGCATTCTTTTCAGTACTGTGACTATATTGTGTTGCACACTTGCTTTCACAGTACTTAAGGATGTTTGTCTGTATGTTCATCTGCTTTTCATATGGTGCTACTTAGTCCTTATGCTAAGTCTTGCTCTGATGAATATTTCGCAGTAGTGTGCATGTTTTGTATCTATTATATGTGCAGTTGTTTCATGTGTGTAACTCTATCCATGTTGATAGTTTTGTTTCTGTAGTAGTTTTGATTCGTAGAACTAAAACTGCTCAGTTGTGTTCCCGTAGTAGTTGTGTTTCGGGAACAGCTTTGTTTCGGAAACAGTTCTGTTTTAGGAACAATTTTGTTTTGAGGACAGTTTTGTTTCGGAAACAGTTTTGTCTCGGAAACAGTTTTGTTTCGGAAACAGTTTTGTTTCAGAAACAGTTTTGTCTCGCAAACAGTTTTGTTTCGAAAACAGTTTTGTTTCGAGAACAGTTTTGTTTCGGGAACAATTTTGTTTCAGAACTAGTTTTGCTTCGGAACTAGTTTTCCTTCGGAACTAGTTTTCCTTCGGAAATAGTTTTCCTTCGTAGAACTGAAACTGCTTAGTTTACTATCCGCTGTGCTGTGTTGAGAGTATTCAACATTTCGAAAGAAATTTTGAATCTCCCATTCACCCCCCTCTGGTCGATATACTCCGGTCCTTACAATTGGTATCAGAGCCAGGTTCTCCTTGTCTCTGCGTATTAAGGTCTAACCGCCTTGGAGTTTTGAGTATGTCGCTTGCAGGACACCATGGGCACTCTGAAAGATTTCCTTTCTTCGATAGAAATGACTATCCATTCTGGAAACAAAAGATGATGATTCGACTAAAGGCCATCAACAAAGAAATGTGGCAGATTGTGGAAAATGGCTACACAATTCAGTTTCCCGAATCTCGCACACCCAATGACGAAAGAAATATTCAGCTGGATGCACACGCAAAGCATTTCATCTGCAATCATCTCTCCAGGACGCAATTCCTTCAGTACAGAAGACTTGAAACAGCGAAAGAAATCTGGGACAGATTAGAGAAGATCAATGAAGGTGTTTCAACTCAAAAAGAAACACGAATCGATATTCTTCGGGCCAAGTACAACTGCTTCAAGAGGCTCAATAATGAAAACTGTCAAGAAACCTTTGATCGTCTGAATGATATCGCAAACGAGTTGCAAGGTCTTGGTGCTGAAGATATTACCGATCATGAGAGTGTGAAGAAGTTGCTTTGGTCCCTGGACAGTTCTTTCAATACCCTCAAGCTGATGATCAAGGAAAGTCGTGACTTCAAAAGTCTTGATGATGCTGATGATATGGAGAGGCTGAACACCCATGATGAACAACAAGAGAAAATAGATCTATATGGCTCTCCCTACCGAAAGAATCATGCTCTCAAAGCTGCTGCCGATTCTTCTTCGAACGTCAAAAATAATGCTGATGAAGATTCCGATGACCCTGATAGCATCAGCAAAGATCCCATGCAGATAACTAAGCACTTGCAATGCTGCCCGAAAGAGAATCAGATTCCGAAAAAGAATCAGTTTCTGAAAAAGAATCAGTTTCCGAAAAAGAAATCAGGCAGTAACTCAAAGTCTTCGTCGAGGTCAAAATCTTCTGGAGAACATAAATGCTTCAAGTGCAAGAAGCCTGGACATTTCATCTCTGATTGTCCAATGTGGGAAGCTGAAATAAGCGCCAGTGGCAAGTTCAACATGGGCAGTAGCAAGGGTTTCGAGAGTAAGAGTTTTAAGAACAAGAGCTATGATTCTGATGATGAGAAGACAAAGAAGTTCTCGAAGAAGAAAGACAATTCCTACTTGAAGTCTTCATAAAAGTCTTCGTCAAGAACTTCCTCCAAGTCTCATTACAATCGAAAGAAGAGCTCTCACAAGGCTAAGGCATATATTGGGAAGGAAATGGACTCCGAAGAAGAAGTCTTTGAGTCCAAAGAAGTTGCCGAAGAAGAATCCGACGAGGATTCAGATTCAGGCATAGCCGGCATTGCTTGCGCTTTCACACCAGCGTTGAACTTCTTCGACAACAATTCAAGTGATGTTGAAGCTTCCGCATATTGCTTCATGGCAAAAGCTTCGAAAGGAAAGGTACCTCCCAAGAAACAAAAAGCTTATGCTAGTGATGATTCCTCTTCTAGTGATGATGATCAAGCTAAGCTTATAACAATTGCTAAGAAACAACAATACTCTCTTGAGAAACTTGAGAAATCTCTCAGAAAGACAGAAAATTTGTTGGTAGAGGAGATGAAGAAAAACCAAATGTTGACAAACGAGCATTCTGCTCTTTTGACAAAATTTGAGGATCTGTCAGGTCGTCATGATTTTCTCTTAGATGACCACGAAAGACTTAACTATGATTTCCTGAAAAGGAAACAAGAGCTCGAGCGTCTGAGAGTAGCTCATGATGATCTTCGGATTGAAAATGATTCTCTCCTCGCCTAGCAAATTAGTGCTTCTCAGGAGGAATTTATGTCACCTTGTCTAAAATGCCTTGAGCGCAGCAATTCTGATTCTAATACTGAAACATCTGCTGCTGCTGAAAGAAATGCACCTGTTATTACTGTTGAAACTAACTCCTCCTCTTAGGAAAATGTTGCTATTTCTGATGAAAATGCTAGGCTGAAGAATTTGCTTGAGACAGGAATGTTCAAAAGTCTCAAAGGACACCAAATTCTTTGTGATGTTCTGAAGAAGTCAATTCTTCACAAGAATCCTAGAAAGGAAGGGTTAGGTTTCGAGAGAAACTTAAATGCTGATGGAACATACTGGACACCTGAGCAATATCCAAAGACAGTATGGGTTCCTGGTAAAAGCAAAACTCTCAAACCTGCATTACTTTCAGGATATGATTGTCCAATTCCTTCACCTACTAATGAGTCATTTGACTCCAACTACAAAATGTTTAAGCAACAGAATGGTGATGTATTTGCACGTTATATTGGCACTAATTGCAGGAACAGGCCTCCCAAGGAAAGAATCTGGGTTGAAAAGTCTCGTATTGAAAATCTGCCTGCTACTGCTGCTCTAACCATGCAGGGAAATAACCTTCGTAGGAAAGGAAAATCCTCGCAGTACGAAACTGCAAATCCCTCGTATGATTCTGATAAGAATGCTCGTCAGAAAGATTATATGCATACTTCTTCCAACCATTATGCTCATGTTTCTGGGAAGAATTACAATGCTTATTCTTTCGATTATGCTAACCCTTCCCAGAGGAACAACTCTTATGTTTCTCGAAAGAAATCCTATCCTGCACGTCCGAAACCAAATGTTTCTCGGCCACCTGCCAAGATGTGGGTGGTTAATAAAACCTAATCTTTCTTGCAGGAAAAATGTCTCCAGGCGAAACAAATCAAATCATATGCCTGAGACAAATCGATATTTGCAGGGGATATGCTTCACTTTTTGAAAGGATTGACTTTTACCCTTGCTGATATTATTGCTTCTATCCCATCAGTGTTTCCTGAAAGGAAACTTGGCTCTATTGAAAGAATTTTGAGATACTTGCATTATCATGTGATTTGCTTCGGCAAGTCAAACTAACTCAATTTCAGGATATTGGGTCATTTGTATCAGTGAATATATATCCGAAGACATTGTCGAAGAATATGCTTGTGACTATGTAGAAGATCAATCTCGCCTGTTTTGGGAATTCTTTCAAGATATCTCTGAATGGAAAGGATATTATTATCAGTCACGTCAAGATGAAGAATTTATTGGCTGACCAAAGTTTTCTTTCGATCATTTTCTTTTGCTATGGTTTTACTTCGGGATTTAAGTTCTTTCTCATAGGATGTTTATCTTCTTTCATAGATCTGGATTTAGTCATGTATGCATTTCACTCGTAGCTATTTTCTTTCGCTTTGATTTTCTCTCTGAGTGAAATGTTTTGGACCCTACCTCTCCATTCTATCTTATCCAGTCTATGCTTTCCTCTCATGGGTACGCAATTTTATCTGAAACAACTTTCTCTCTAGTGTTCTTGGCTACGAGAGAAATGCGTTCCGAAGGTTATTTCCAATTTGGCGAAAGCCCTCCAAAATTTGGGTCTCCCGCCCAAGTGAGGAGAAACTGCTCCTTCGGTTGCCACGTGCCCACGTACAACCGCCACTTATCATATGCATTTGAATGTGAAGAGCCCATCGACTCTGAACCGTAAATTTTCTCTCGAGACAGCTGGGTTTCCCCCCTCCTCGTCTTCCTTGTATGGTTCCAATCTCTTTGTCACTCATCGTCTCCCTCGCTCAAAAAATCCTCGGTGCACCGTCGCACTTGCAACTTCGACGAGATCATCCGCCGATGAAACTCCAGTGGACCTCGCTGCATTTGCTCCAAGCCGCCGCGGTAAATCTTCCTCTCCGCGTCACCTTAGTTGATCTCCGCCACCAAGTTAGGGTACGGAGATCTGAAATCGTATTTCTCATTCCATTCATAATATGAGTTCAACCCGACGGGATTATCTTCTGATTCAACTATCCCAGTAGATCTTCAAAAGCTTATACTTTTTACCGTGCGCGGTTTGTAGTTTTTCCTCGTGCACATCTGAATTGATCTAAACTTTGTGCTTTTTCTCTGATGAAAAATTAGATAGGTTTCATCTTAGTAGTTTTCTTTCGGAACTTACTAGCATGAAATCTTTCGAAGATATTTCTCATTCGAGATAATTCTCAAAGTGCTGATCAATTCTTCTCGAAAAATGATTTTCATCGAAAACATATCTGTGCGTACTCATGGCCCTGTCTATATTTTCCCTCGCATGTATTCTCTTTCACAGGTCAATGGATTATGTTGAAGATTCTGCTAAGCCTGCTGGTCAGACAGAAATGGGTGAAGAAAATGTCATGGGCACAAGAGTTGTATCAAAAGCTCACTTTGATGAAGAATGGCAGTCCGCAGAAGAAGATGTGTGGCACTGAAAAGAAATCTGGATGCCGAAAGAAATCCCAACAAAAGAAAGTTGGGCAGAAGAAAATGCTTCTGATGAAAATAAAGCTATAAGCCAAAAGAAATGAGCCCAGTGCTCAGGGAGAAGGAAGTGTGGAAAATGCAAATGTTTCAGATCCTCAAGCATCGGAACAATCTTCTGAAAAGGATGAGAGGCTGCGAAATTCTCCTTCCAGAGTTATTCTTCGAGAAGGTAGAATCAGAGAAGGAAAAGAAGGCTCAAGTGCTTCAAAACAATGAATCGGAGAAAGAAAAGGCCCTTGTGCCTCGTCAAATAGAATTGAGCTTGAGAATGAAAATCTTGAAAAAGCTGATGTGCCCCTCACGGAAAATGTTGCCATGGAGATTGATTGTCCAAGTACCTCAAATTCTAAAACAAATGCTGGTCCATCAGAAACAAATGTTGGCTCGCAGCTGAAAGAAAATGCTCACAGCCGAAAGAAAATGCTCTCTGCCGAAAGAAAATTTTCGCAGCTGAAAAGTAATCAGATATTTCATCATGAATATCTTGATTTACCACTGATGAGAATATTGGAATGCTTAAAGCAAATCCTTCAGGACATTGAAGATTTTCAGCTTACGAAGGTTTTCTCATTCAAGCACCCATGGAACTGAGAATATATTCTCTAGTCTTATGCCACACTATATGTGTCGGGTGACAAACAAGATATGAAAAACATGGGATCTCGAATGGATAACAGAGCACCATGTCATGAAGGGCAGCGCTGAAGAATTTCTCGAGTGTCTGCATTTCCCTCGGATTGAAAGAAACAACTTTGAAACTCGTGTGCATTTTATCGTTGAGATTTCTGATGAACAGTTTCACCTCCTGATGGATTCGGATAAGGTTGGCGATTATCTTTCTTATGGTTTTTCCTCGGACAAAATATCTGATGTTTAACTTTCAAACCTTCCATTATATTCTGTGTCATACTACAAGTCCTCTGCCAGGAGCATATGATTCAGGAGCAATTCATGGTGTATTGCGCAACACTCTCAATGGCCTATATCTTGGCTATGTCTCCGATAACAAAGATGTATTCATGCATCAGCTTGTTGATTCTGACGAAGAAAATGAAGCTGAGAAGAAGATTATCAATTGATGTGCAAGGAAAGAATATCTTGCTCAAGATGCTCCAGAGAAATTTATCCATCATGTTAGAGACACTCTGCTGATGTTGAAAGATTACAAAAGGCAAAGTTTTCAGAGATAATACATCCAGACTCTAGAGATCAGTCGTAGAACCCAACAACTCCTGCTGAAGCACATTAATAATGATCGGAAAGAAAAAGAGCGTCTTGCGCATTAGCTGAATATTCCCCACAACAATACACGCAAAATTCAGATGATTTCATGGATGCCCCGTTGAGGAAATTGCTGAGGAAATTCCTTTCTAAGAAGAAAATCAACATGGCTAGTCTGTTCGAAACATATGACTTCATGGATGCCCCGCTGACTATTGAAGATCTTCGAGAATGCAACACTACTAAGTTTTCAGCCAGATTTCCTTCGACAGATCTGCTGAGGATTAATCTGACAATGTTATCACTGAGTTTGAGGCTACATCACTCAAGTTTCTATCTGAGGAGAATAGTGTTCCGTTATCTGCTGAAAGAGTTTCTCAGAAGAAAGACGAAAATGCTCCACCAACCCCAATTGTGCCGTAGCGTTCCGATAAAGAAGCAGAAGAAGATGCAGCTGAAGATAATGTTGTCACCTCTGAGGCGAAAACTTCTTCGCCAAGCGAGTCTGGACCTTTTTCGGGCGACGGTTCATTTTTCCTTCGGGCATGTAATGCATGTTCTTTTTCACCTTTTTGACACTTGTTGACAAAAAGGGGGAGAAGACATCGAGTGATAGATTTGTGGGTCTTTGCTGGGTTGTTTTTCGAGTTTACAACACTTGCCTTCATTTGATTCTTATCGTGTTGTATAACTCTTGTGAACTCTTTCTAGTTCTTGAATGTTAATAACCCCTGTCATACTTCATTTCTCTCGAGAATGTTATTTTGCAGGTGGAATTATTATCAGAGTTCACGTATGGATGCACTATATTATATCTCGGATATTATCCTTCAGTGCAATCCATTTATTCTCGAAGATGTGAAATATCGCTCTCCACCAAGGTTATTCTAATATATGCAGGTTTATCCAAAAGGTTAATCTTTCATATAATGCATACATTTAGGGGGAGCATATTTATCTTCGAGTTATTTATCGAATTTACATTCAGCACGTTTCTAGTTAACATATCTATCTACTCTTCGATGTTTATCTGTTTTGTCAACAATCGTCCAAAAAGGGGGAGATTGTTGGAGCAATTCCTTGCCCCTTGTGTTTTGGAGATTGTTGTCAGAAACAGTGAGGGACTAATTTGTTTGCTAGTGCACACACAGAGAAATAGTCCCTGGAGTATCAAGAAGATTGCTATAATCTGCCGAAAGGTTTGCTACCAAAAGGTATGCTACCGAAAGGTTTGCTACCGAAAGGTTTGCTTCCGAAAGGTATGCTACCGAAAGGTTTGCTACCGAAAGGTATGCTACCGAAAGGTTTGCTAACAAGGAGATTGCTGTAATATTTCAAAAGGATTGCTACGGAAGAGATTGCTATAATATCCCGAAAGGATTGCTGCCGAAGAGATTGTTATAATCTCCCAAAGAGACTGCTACGGAAAAGATTGTTATAATCTTCCGAGAAGATTGCAGCAGAGAAGATTGATATGTTTCAAGAAGCTTATTATCGAGAAGATTGCCACTTCCGAGAAGTTTTCTATAAACTTCCTCGAAAGTTATCTGCGCTGCAGAAAAGATTGACATGTCTCGAAGAGTTTGTTATCAAGAAGAATGCTATATTCATTTAGGAAGTTCGAAGAACTTCATCGAGAAACATCTACGTTGCAAAGAAGAGAAGGATATGTTTCGAGAAGAAAGCATATCGAAAAGATTGCGTGCCGGAGATGGTCCTGAAAGAATTGCTGACGCAAAGCAATTTCCATTCGGTGTGTCCGAAGAAGAATGACTGCAGTCGAGAAGATTGAAGACGAAGCGAAGACGTAGCATTTGTTTCGTTGTTCTTCTTTCTCTTATTTGAGTCATAGGACCACCGTACTATTAAGAGGGGTATAAGTATTCGAGACTTTTGTCTGTTGTGATGCTTAGCCAAAACCAATGAAAGATTGAGAGAAATCTCTTTGTGTTCCGAGCAAATACTTGCCAGCAAGAGACTGTGATCTTCTTCGCTGCGAGAGATTTGTCTCTCACCAAGGAGTTAGCATTACTTGCTCCCCAAGTAATGTTACCGTTGCTCTGAAAATCCGACCGTTGTGAACGTGTCGGTTAGCCATTGGCTAGACCGCGTGTCTAAAATGGTCATTTCCCATCTGGGAAGGCTGCGGCTATAAATAGCCACCCCGCTCCAACGTTGCCCGTTGGCTGCTCCACTTGAGATTCTGAGAAGATTGATTGAGCACCCCTCTCCGAGAGATTTGAGTTTAAAATCCACTGAGAGAAAATCAAGAGCCGAAACTTAGATAGTGGTTGAGCATCACAGTAGATCTGAGTTGAGAGTTCTTGTACCTATTACTCTTGAGAGCTGCATACTCTCTAGACGGATAGGTGTCGGCTCGAGTGTTGAAGAGTTGTTGTCTTCACCGAGCAAAGTCTTCAGCAACCAAGAGTCGTTGTGGTTCGCGAAGAAGTCTGTCGAAGGTTTGGAGATCGCCGACAAGAATCTACCATGAGGGAAATCAACTGAAGTTCGAGGAACTTCACGTTGAGGAGAATAGGATGGAGAGAGTTTATCTCTAGTGTTGAATCACAAGTCCCTCCAACCAGACGTAGCTCTTTTGCAGAAGAGTGAACTGGTCTACCAAATCATCTATCGCCATCGAGCACCACTGGTCATTTCTATCCTACTGCATTTCTTTCAGTAGTTTATTTTCGGTGCTCTTTGCTATCGATATCTATCTATCTGTGTACTGTGATTCTTTATCTTTCAAGCATTCTTTTCGGTACCGTGACTATATTGTGTTGCACACTTGCTTTCACAGTACTTAAGGATGTTTGTCTGTATGTTCATCTGCTTTTCATATGGTGCTACTTAGTCTTTATGCTAAGTCTTGCTCTGATGAATATTTCGCAGTAGTGTGCATGTTTTGTATCTATTATATGTGCAGTTGTTTCATGTGTGTAACTCTATCCATGTTGATAGTTTTGTTTCTGTAGTAGTTTTGATTCGTAGAACTAAAACTGCTCAGTTGTGTTCCCGTAGTAGTTGTGTTTCGGGAACAACTTTGTTTCGGAAATAGTTCTGTTTTAGGAACAATTTTGTTTCGAGGACAGTTTTGTTTCGGAAACAGTTTTGTCTCGGAAACAGTTTTGTTTCAGAAACAGTTTTGTTTCAGAAACAGTTTTGTCTGGCAAAAAGTTTTGTTTCCGAAACAGTTTTGTCTCGGAAACAGTTTTGTTTCAGAAACAGTTTTGTCTCGCAAACAGTTTTGTTTCGAGAACAGTTTTGTTTCGGGAACAATTTGTTTCAGAACTAGTTTTGCTTCGGAACTAGTTTTCCTTGGTAGAACTGAAACTGCTTAGTTTACTATCCGCTGTGCTGTGTTGAGAGTATTCAACATTTCAAAAGAAATTTTGAATCTCCCATTCACCCCCCCCTCTGGTCGATATACTCCGGTCCTTACATGGTTTCACTCGGAATTTCCGATTTTTCTGACATCAACTCGGTCTCACTGAGTCAAATCTACTCGGTGGGTCCGAAGTGACTCTGCAGTTTCTGTCCCTGACCTTGTTTTGACTCCACAGGTTGCATACCACCTCGGATTAAGACGATTTTATATCAAAATCAACTGTTTCGATGAGACGCACAACTTTGATGTTAAACACTTTTCCATTAGAGGCCATCTTAAGTATGTATCATGCCATTTTATAATCTGATGTCAACACTGGCATCTCTGAAATCGTCATAACTTTTGCATCCGAGCTCCATTTTGGACCATCTTCGCATCCATCTTGATCTTCTCGAAGAGAGCCATCCGAAGGTGACCTCCATTCAAAAGTTTGAATTAGCGTTGACATAACTTTAAGCAACGTTTACTATTGTGCCACTTTTGAGCGTCAACAGACTGCACATTCCTCCTCAATTCCTCATCAACAAACAAACAAGTCTTCGTCCTTCCTTGCGTCTGCCATGGCCCGTGGGAGGAGTTCTTGGTCGAGAAATGACCATGGAGCAGCGAGCGAAGCAGCAGAGATGTCCCGCCTCGCCGAGAGGTCCCGCCGCGCCGCCGAAGCAACACGGAAGTCCCGCCGCGCCGCCGAAGCAGCACTGAGGTCCAGCCACGCCGCCAAAGTAGCAGAGTGGTCCGGCCGCGCCGCAGAAGCGCCACAGATGTCCCGCCGCGCCGCGGAAGCAGCAGAGAGGTCCTGCCGCATCGCGGCGGCCTGGATGGATCTATCGCGGGCACTCGAGGGCTCTCACAGGCGCATGCGCACTATGCTCAATAAGCTGATGGACGATGACATCCCCCGCTGGGCGAAGCTGCAGGAGGAGAGCTATGCCACGTTGGATAAGTCCACCGGCATCATCCGGGGACTACGGGGTGACAAGGTGTGGCTCCGCACCGAGCGCGACATGCTGAGGGCGAAGATCGCCGGCAGGGTGAAGCAGCACGAGAAGACAACTGTCGTGTTGAAGAAGACGGCCGTCATGGTCAAGAAACTTATGGACAAGAATGCTAAGTTCCGCATCGAGCGTGACATGCTCCTGGAGGAATCCGTGGATGCTCGCAAGCGACGGATTTAGGACGTGAAGGACATCAAGGTGGACGAAATGACGAAGATGGCGTAGTAGATCGAGGTTAAGTAGAGAGCAGCAACCCAGATCGTTGTCTGTGTCTTCCTTGTTTTGCCCTTGTGTCTTTCGGGCGTTGCTGCATGTGGCATCTTTAATTATCTTCCTGAATATGTAAGACAATTATTATTATCCATTGCCATCGTCTTCATATATATCAGTCTTGCTAAGTCTCAGTCGATGCTATGTCCGTGAGATATTACATCAAGATCCATGCAAAATTTTCTTTTCTGATTTTATTTTCTCTCTCTTAAATCTTAGTCGACTCAGGCCTAGCCACGCCATTAAAAATGGGGCTCGGGCGCCATTAATGGAGAAATTGGGAGCGAGGTGGGCAACGGATGGAGGCCAAAGGGCTCGCCTCCCGGTGAGCCTGCACAGCGGTCTGCTCCACGGCTCCCGTATACTCAAATAGCTACCCCGCATGTCGCCTCCTAGCCAAAAAAAATGGGGACGCGAGGCGGCACGTAAATGGTTAGTACAATGCCCACGGTTTGAATAGCACTTGTGTTTCCGATTGTAACGTGGCAGCTCTTTGTTCCAAAATGACTTTGTTGGTTGTTAATCTGTGCGCCTTCAAAAAATCGGACAAATTTTTTACCACAACATGTTGGTGCCATGTCAAGGCAACATGCCAAGTTTCATGATTTTCAGGCAAGTTTTGTATTTACAGGAATTTAAAAACCAAGTTTGTCAATGTTTTTGGCCAAGCCACGACGCCCAGATGTTTGAAATTCATTCCCATTTCTTGCATGGGACCTTAACATTCACCCAAGGACACATATATGATTTTTCAACCCATTTTGGTGCACTGGAGCATGTGCCTATAGTTCAAATTTGAATTATGCACATTAAATGCCTAGAAAACTCAATTAATGTATAAAACATGCCAAACAAACCCGGAATAATTCCAAATTTTAGCACGACACTCCTATTGGTCTTTGTTGCCTCTGTAAAAAAATCAAGGCAGGAAGAGGCAGCGTATGTCGTTTCGCCCACAAAGGTGACACACCCCCCTATCGAAACCATGAGCCTTCCTGAGAGAAGCTCCGGTTTGTAAGAAGATTATACCAAAACTTGTCCCAAATCGAACAAAAATTTTACCACAGCATGTTGGTGCCATGTCAAGACACCATGCCAAGTTCCGTGATTTTTAGGCAATTTTTGGATTTACAGGAATTTAAAAACCAAGTTTCTCAATGTTTTCGGCCGAGCCACGACGCCCAGGTGTTTGAAATTCATTCCCATTTCTTGTATGGGACATAAACATTCACCCAAGGACACATATACGATTTTTCAACCCATTTTGATGCACTGGAGCATGTGCATGTAGTTGAAATTTGAATTATGCACATTAAATGCCTAGAAACTCAATAAATGTATAAAAAGGCCAAACGAACCCGGAATAATTCCAAATTTTAGCATGACACTCTATTGGTCTTTGTTGCCTCCATAAAGAAATCAAGGCAGGGAGAGGCAGCGTATGTCGTTTCGCCCACAAAGGTGACACATCCCCTATCGGAACCATGTGCCTTCTTGAGAGAAGCTCCGGATTGTAAGAAGCTTATACCAAAACTTGTCTCAAATCGAACAAAAATTTTACCACAGCGTGTTGGTGCCATGTCAAGACACCATGCCAAGTTCCGTGATTTTTAGGCAATTTTTGGATTTACAGGAATTTAAAAACCAAGTTTCTCAATGTTTTCGGCCGAGCCGCGACGCCCAGATGTTTGAAATTCACTCCCATTTCTTTTATGGGACCTAAACATTCACCCAAGGACACATATATGATTTTTTTAACCCATTTTAGTGCACTGGAGCATGTGCCTGTAGTTCAAAATTGAATTATGCATATTAAATACCTAGAAAACTCAATTAATGTATAAAAAAAGTGCCAAACGAACCCAGAATAATTCCAAATTTTAGCACGACACTCCTATAGTTGCATGTTCACTGCAGAAAAATGTTCTAGCAATTCAAACAGCGACCTTTCCTGCCTAACCCCATTTTGTCTTTCAAATCAAAATGAAAAAATCAATTACACCACATACAGTTTGCTAGCAATAATCGTGTGCAATGCAGTATAAAATATCTTGGGGCTCCCTCATGTATGGCTTACGCAGGAAGGTTCATCGACTACAGTCCACCGACCGCGCGTCAACCACACTTGCGCGCCAGTTTTTCGCTGCACCGTTCATAAATTTTCGGCAACCGCGGAAATATCTAGGTCCCCGCCCCCTCCCTCCCACCAAAAGCCACATTTCCACTGTTTCCTCCTTCCTTTCCAAGTTCAAACCTTCACTGCTTGCTTTGCAGTGCCGCCTCCTCGCCAGAAGCGCTCCTTCCCGCTGCGCGGCCTCGTCCATATAGTCAGGTAATCCACACCCCACCCCCATCCTCCTCCTCCTTCTCCATCCCACATGCCTCGACCGCCGGTGCGACATCTTCCACCCAAATCACTGCCCCATCCTCCAAATAAGTGCCACCCATAGCCATGGTTCACGCATTATAGCCAGGAGCTCAAGGAGCATCTGGCAGCGGTGAAGCAAATCACGGCCGCACGCGCGGATGAGGTCGCGATGGCTGCCATGCGTGCCGACCGCCAGATCTTGGAGGAGCACCTCGCCGTCGAGGCCACCGTCGACCCCTCGCATGCGGACGCCACCACGCGGTTGGCTGCTTTAAACGACAGTTCGTGGTGTTTTCTAAAGGCCGCCTCCGGTGCCTTCTAGTGAATTGTCCTCTGTAATGTTAATATGCAATCTAATCTTCTGAAATGTGATGTTCAGTTAACAGTTTGGTTCATTTGTTGTGATGTTCAGTTAATTGTTTGGTTCAATTCTGAAATGTGATTTCCAATTCCTGTGGGTACAATTTTTTTATTGTTATGCATGTGAGGAATAAAATCGAATTTGGATGTACTCTATACATGAGAAACATACACAAATGCTATATTTCCTAGTTGTTCTTAAGCATGCTAGGCTTGGTTAACTATCTGATCTTCTAGTATATGTTCTATTCTGCAATGTGATTCTCAGTTAACTACTTGCTTCATTTGTTGTGGTGTCTAGTTAACTTTTTGGTACAATTCTGCAGTGTGATGTTCATTTGTTGTGGGTACAAGTTTTCATTAATATATTCTACTGATAGTATACCAACTCTCACTTAAACTGATCAATATCTGCCTTATATGTGTTGCAGGGAAACATTGGGAGGCACTGAGGTTTACCATCGAGGTTTGCACATGCATGGTCCTTTGGGTAATAGCACATTATTGTGCAATTGCAGGAACCATTCTAATATTTAGGTTTTTAACAATTTGGTCTTGCACATGTAGGTCCTGCTGTCAGAGGTTTGGACCCACTGTTTGATCCATTTTGCATATGGGGAAATGAGATGGACATGAATATCAGTCAAGTCAAGAAACTCAGAAAGATTGTTAGGATAGAAACTAGCATTGAATAACAACAAGATCTTTGTTTGCACAATGAAGAAGACATCAGTCAACTATAGGATGGTACTAACTCTTTTACCTTGTGTTTTTTCCTATGCGCTATTTCAAAATTTAGAACGGATATTTATGCATATCTTTGTTTTTAGTCCTTTCCAAAGCAGTTCACCGATGATTACCTCCCAAACCACCTCCATGGTTAAGAGGCGAGGACGGTACTCATTCAACACCCACTGTACAATATTGAAGTCTCCCTCAAGAGGACGAAGGTTGGGCGGGCAATCATCCGCAGCCACTGGCGTAAAGTTGCAAGGACATTCAACATCACTCAAGGCTCAATATTCGCCTTCAGATTCAGCAGTTTTCCAGATGAGATTCATCTCTCTATATACCTTATATGATGCTACTTTCCAAAGGTTTTAGATGTTGCATGTGAAACTTCATGCTGTTGTGTAATTGCGTAGCTAGCTATATGCATATATGGTGTAACTTAGTGCTGAATCTATGTGATGTTGTACTCTGATGTAATTTAGCTATGAAATCCTGGTTGCTGTAATACGGCTATGAAACATATGGTGTGTTCGATATGAAATGTCAATTTTATTACTAAATGCATTATCAATAATAGGCCAATTAACCTGCTTATTGGGTTTTTGAATTGCAGACGGTTTCTCAGACAACACCGTGGGCGATGACCTCAAACAACGCACACAGTTTCTAGAAAGTAGCCGTGTTGGATAAATGAACAATCACACACGCCTTCCGCCCGACAAATGTTTGCGTTAGGCGACCTTGCGCAAACGTTTCCACATAAAAATTGTGTGTGATGTACATATGAACGGAAACGTTTTTCTGAGATTCACTGTGTGGGATGAACATACGAACAGAAACGATTGGGCCAGTATAATTGTCTGCGATGGCTCGCCCGATCGTACACGGGCTATTTTTGCCCCACGTGTGTGACCGGAGGCCCTATCGCTGACGGTGTCTGGGTCGTGTGGTAAGGACCCCCCCTATCGTACACACAGGCAAGGTGACGGTTTAAAACTCCGTCGCGGAAGGGGGTTAAAAACCGTTTGTATAGCAGCTCGCTGTACCAGTGTGGGACTAAATTGGTGGGGCCCTAGTGATGGCTTCATATTTTACACAGTTTTAGAGCTCATATGTTGCACATTATCTTTGTATATCCCATTGAGCCATTACACGTACATATGCATGATTTTCAGTTTTTACTCTTTCAGCCGCGAGCATTGCATAATCTTTATTCTTTGTTAGTTTTTATTAATTTTCTTTGTTGTTGTGTGTCTTGTAGGTGATGCGGACTTTCCATGCACTTAGCACCATAAAAGGAGAACAAATGGAGGACATCTAGGACCCTAGACTTAGCCATTTCGGAGAGTACAAAAGTTATTTTTCCAAAGTGTTTCAAATCAAGATCTAAAATCAGAAATGGATCGGCGTCGTTCATATGAATCCAACGAGCCCAAGAACATCAAATTCCGAGTTCATATGAAGAAATGACGGCTGTTTTACCGGAGAGGGGCAGAGCCAAAGACGGCGTCCATGGTGCTATGGACGCTCGTATGATGCCCAAACTTCACCGAACCTCTCATGACAGGATTTGTTGGGGATGTATACCAGCATTTAGACCCGGCATGGTGTTAACCCGGTCATAGAGTGGGCTCAGCGGGCCAACTCATGGCAGGGTCAGAGGACTCAAGGTGGGCCGGCTTAATGATGCCTGGCGAAGACAGGCCGGCTTAGGCAATAGGCCGGCTCACGGAGATGATGGGTGGCGTGGAGGCCGCATTGGTGGACAAGTAGGAGACGGGTTAGATAACGATCCCGACTCTCATGTAATCTAGGGTTCCACCTGTATATATAAAGGGGAGCACCTATATGAAAAAGACTAAGTTGCAATCTCCTCGAGAGCTAGGTTAGCGATTCTGCATCCTTGTAATCGAGATCCACAGCAATATAGACAAGCATGACGTAGGCTTTTACCTCCACCGTGAGGGGCCAAACCTGGGTATCCCGGCGTCTTTTCGTTCCCGTTCAACCCCGCTAAGCTTCCACGTTAGTGCGATGGCTTCCTCTCTAAGTCCTACTAGGACATCTGTCGCGACAAAACCACGACAGTTGGCACCCACCGTGGGGCCCACGCACGGTGGAGTTGAGTTCTTAGCGGGATCTCTTCCAGGGTTCAGGAAGTACGCGGTTGGCATGATGTCCAAGAGCCGCCGCGGGAAGTTCTACATCGACGATTCATACCGGGGCCCCGACGCCGGCTCAATCGAGTACGGGTACCGGGTCCCCTTCGGCAAGATCCATACCTTCATCGGCGTGGTCGGCGAGCCGGCTGCCGGGTTGGAGAACATCGCCGGCGTCGAGTCGGCGCGCCGTGTTGGTCAGCTCCCGGCGAGACCCGGCCTGAGTCAAGCCGGCCCAGATCACGTCTTCGTGGGCTTCACCCAAGGGGTGGCCCTGTCAGAGAACTCCCTGTCTCAGGACGACACGCTTGTCCAATCTGACGGCAAGTCCTCGATGGGGGAAACTGAGTCAATTCTTCCACTGCATGATGGAGGGATGGGGCACACGGACGACGTCTTCGCAGAGAGCCCAGATCCGCCTCGCTTTGCCGCGGTTTACATGGCAGGTAGGCAAGATCCAGCACGAGAACCGGCCAATCCGACGGCGGGACAGAACAACCTCCTGGCGGGCTCAGGAGGAGCCGGTGCCTTGGCCTCCGGCTCTCAGAGGACCGGGGTTCAGGCACTCGTGGACTTGATGGCTACGCTGGCGGCCCTGATGGCCGAGCCGGTCACTGCGGAGAACGCAGCGGCGCGTAACGCGGAGATCACGAAGTGTCGCGAGGAGATGGCCAAGATCTCAAGAAGACATCAACGCGGAGAATGCCCGCATGATACAGGAGCAGGCCCAGATCGCTGCGGAGAGGCAGCGCCTTGACGAGGAAGCACAGTACTTGAGCCGCCGGCAGGCCGAGTCAGAGCTTGTTCACCGGAGGTGTCATCAGAGCCGGCTTCCGACTAATCTCGAGCTGACTCAGCTGTTCACCACGCTGCCGGCTCCGACGAACCTGGAGGTTGGAGTTATCCCCACGAGGGAGCCGCCGCTACAGCAGCTTGTTCAGCAGCAAGAGCCAGCTCGACTTCGTACGCCAGATCAGCGGCAGCAGCCGCCGTCTCACCGGTTCCAGACCCCAATTGGACACTACTCTAACCCAGTTGATAACGTGCTGGCGGCAACTCACAACTTGGCAGCTATTCCTATCGAGGGGGACGGCCCGATTCAGACAGAAGCCCGGAACGCTATTGCGATGCTCAAAACCGCGGTAGTACAGCAGGCCAATTATTCGCACAGCCAGCACCGTCTTCACTCAACCCCCCACCCGAGCCGGACCAGGAGCTTGCACCCGGAGTCGCCAGCGGTCTGCAGCAGCGCTCATCGCAGGACAGCCGCCTAGCCGTTGGCGGAGCATCACCAGCCTAGGATCCCGCAAGACGTTGCGGATGCGGCTCGAGTCCTTCGAGCGTGGGAGGAGGAAAACGCGTGAGCAGGGCGTGACCTGCCGACGCACGTCAATGCGCCGGCTTGAGTCAACCCGCCGCCAAATGTTAACCCGCCAGAGGTGCAACACTCGCCCGCCGCAACCCCGACTGATGGCCGGGTTGGGGGCTCGTCAAGCCGCATGATTGGGCCTCCTTGCTTGGTACCAGCGCTGTGAGAGGCGCTCATACCCCCTGATTTCAAAGGGCCTCGCAAGGTTCCTAACTACACGGCAAATTTGGAGCCCACAGAATGGATCGAGAGTTATGAGCTGGCAATGGACTTGTTGGGTGCAAGTGAGTCGGTGTGTGCGCGTTACCTACCTCTGATGTTGGAGGACCCTGCACGCCCTTGGATGAAAAACCTACCGGCGAATTCTATCAATACTTGGCAGGAGCTGAAGGAGCGTTTCAATAAGAATTTCCAGGGGACCTGCAAGAGGCCGACCACAATGGTTGATCTGGAGCGTTGTGTCCAGCGCGAGGACGAGTCGGCGCACCATTGGGCTCACCGGGTTGCAGAAGTTATACACAGTTCTGATAGCATCTCGGCGGCTCAGCCGGTGCTTGTTCTGGAACGAACATGTAAGTTCCAGCCCCTGGTCAGGAAGCTTGGGCGGCTCAAGCGAAAGGTCCAGGACATGGGAGATATCATGGATGTCTTAACCCGGTACGCGGAGTCGGATAATACCAAGGATACGCCGTCGGACGAAGAGAAATCTGATAAGGGGAAGAAAGCTGGCGGCAGCGGTCAGCAGCAGAGCAACGGTAATGGTCAGAACAACAACGGCGGTAAACGCAAGGGTCACGACGGTGGCTCTGATCTGGTGGCAAACACAAGCATAGAGAATAAAGGTCAGCGGCAGAATGACGGTTCGAGGAAGCAGTCTGGAAGTCGCCCTCTCACTTACAAGGAAGCCCTCAAAGCTCCTTGTCCGAAGCACATTTATAATGGTAAACCGGCCACTCACTCCTGGGAAAATTGCTATGTGATGCAAGAGTTTGCCAAGCGCATCTTCCAGAATCATCATCACGGGGGAGGCAACGGCGGACAACCCGCCAACCCAAGACCTGGCTTCTCAGGGGCCGGCTTGCAGGGACCCTTCGCTGGGCCCGGCTTCCAGGGAAATAGTGGCCAGGGCGGCGGGTTTCAGGGGGCTGGTAATACTGGTGGCAATCAAAGAAACAACCAGGGAAATCAGCATCAGGCTGGTGCGGCAGGATTCCAGAGCAACCCGAAGCAGTTAAATAGTGGACAGTATCATGTTTTCACCACCAGTACCTGCAAGCGGGACCGGAAGGTGCAACGGCGAGCTGCCCATGTGGTCGAGCCGGCAGCTCCCTACTATCTCAACTGGTCCGAACAGCCGGTTACCTGGAGCAGAGCGGATCATCCTGTCCTTGTCGACCACCCTGGCCACCTGGCCTTGGTGGTCGCGCCACAAGTCGGCGGTTATACACTAACTAAGGTGCTCATGGACGGAGGCAGCAACATCAACATCCTGTATTATGACACGTTCAGGCGGATGAATTTGTCTGATAAGCAGTTGACTCCGTCCTCCACAGTCTTCCACGACATTGTTCCTGGCAAGTCGGCCTATCCCATGGGAAGAATCTCCCTTGAGGTGGCTTTTGGCTCGGAGGATAACTGGCGTTCTGAGTTCCTGTCCTTTGAGGTGGTTAACCTCAAGAGCCCGTACCATGCCTTATTTGGCCGGCCGGCTTACGCGCGGTTCATGGCGTGGCCGTGTTACGTCTATCTGAAGATGAAGATGCCGGGACCGAGGGGAACCATCACGGTGGAAGGCAACCGGAAGATCGCACTTGAGTGTGAGGAAGGAGACGCAGCCTATGCTGAGACGGCTTGTGCTGCAGAGGAGTTGCGATATTATAAGGACAATGTTGACCCGTCTGACAGGACATCCCTGAAGAAGCCCACCACGGAGTATGACCCCCTGCTCAAGTTTAAGTCGGCCAGAGACACGAAGCAAGTTGATTTCACCCCGGGCAATTCTTCTGAGCAGTTCACCATTGGGGCCAATATGGATCCCAAATAGGAAAGTGCGCTCATCGAGTTCATCCGTGAGAATCGGGACATGTTTGCATGCAAACCTTCTGACATGCCAGGTGTACCGAGAGAACTCGCTGAGCACTCCCTTAATGTGGATCCCAAGTTCAAACCAGTTCGCCAGTATCTCCGTCGCTTCAATGAGGAAAGGCGGAAAGCTATTGGTGAAGAAGTCGCCCGGCTCCTAGCTGCCGGGTTTATCGTTGAAGTCTTCCATCCTGAGTGGTTGGCTAACCCGGTACTTGTTCTGAAGAAAAATGGGACTTGGCGGATGTGTGTGGACTACACAGACCTGAATAAGGCTTGTCCTAGTGATCCCTTTGCCTTGCCCCGTATTGCCCAGATCATCGATGCCGCGGCTGGGTGTGAGAGTTTATGTTTCCTGGACGCTTACTCTGGCTATCATCCGATCAAATTGAAGCTGGAGGACCAGGAAAAAACGGCTTTCATCACGCCTTTCGGGGCCTTCTGTTATACAACCATGTCATTTGGTCTGAAGAGCGCGCAGGCGACTTATCAACGTTGTGTCCAGAATTGTTTCCACAATCAGATTGGGCGGAATGTTCATGCTTATGTGGACGACATTGTGGTTAAATCTCGCAAAAAGGAAACTTTGTTGGACGATCTCACGGAAACATTTGACAATCTCCGTGTCTACCAGATGAAGCTTAACCCGGAGAAGTGCGTCTTCGGTGTCCCAGCCGGCAAACTTCTGGGGTTTCTTGTTTCTGAGTGTGGCATTGAAGCAAACCCAGAGAAAATCAAAGCAATTACAACCCTGGCTAAGCCGGCTAAGCTGAACGATGTACAGAGGCTGGCCGGGCGGGTTGCGGCGCTGAGCAGGTTTATCAGCCGGCTTGGAGAGAAGGCAATTCCATTGTATCAGTTGCTTCAAAAATCAGATGATTTCCTCTGGAGTAAAGAGGCAGATCAGGCTTTCGACGCCCTTAAGAAGCAGTTGTCTGAGCCGCCAGTCCTTGCTGCCCCCCGCGAGAAGGAGCCGATGCTATTGTATATTGCTGCCAATAACAGGGCGGTAAGTGTAGCAGTTGTCGTCGAGCGGAAGGAAGATGGCAAGGAGTACCCAGTCCAACACCCTGTGTATTATGTCAGTGAAGTGCTAACAGAGTCCAAACAGCGATATCCACATTGGCAGAAGCTGGTCTATGGAGTATTTATGGCTAGCCGCAAGCCGAAGCATTACTTCCACGAACATCCAATCACGGTGGTCAGTTCAGCACCTCTCGGGGATATAATACAGAATCGGGAGGCAACAGGCCAGGTTGCTAAGTGGGCCATCGAGCTCGGTCCGCATCATCTCAAATATGTGCCTCGTACCGCAATCAAATCTCAGGCGTTGGTGGATTTCATTAATGATTGGACAGAGTTGCAGGCTCCCGAAGAGAAGCCCGATACAACATACTGGTCCATACACTTTGACGGCTCAAAGCAGCTTGAAGGCTCGGGGGCTGGAGTTGTGATCACTTCCCCGTGAGGAGACAAGTTCTGTTATGTTTTGAGACTCATATTTACCTGCAGTAACAATGCCGCAGAATATGAGGCCTTGCTCCATGGGCTCCGGATGGCCAAGGAGATGAACCTGAGCCGGGTTAGATGTTTGGGCGACTCAGACCTGGTGGCTCAACAAGTGTTAGGTACATGGGACTCTAAGGACCCTCTCATGGCGGCTTATCGACAAGCAGTCACAAATATTGCTGGGCATTTCAAGGGTTATCAAGTCGACCACATTGATCGCCGACAAAACGAGGCGGCAGACGCACTCTCTCGCTTGGGCTCTCAGCGCAAGCCAGTGCCACCCAATGTGTTCCTGGACGTTTTGCACTATCCGTCTGTCAAATTACCAACAGAGGAGGACTTGGCTATTCCTGACCCGGAGGCGGCTCTGGTGGCTACTATCCATGCCATCCCTGATTGAACGGTCCCCTACTTGGCTTACGTAAGCCAGGGAGAACTGCAACCAGAGGAACTGCTCGCTCGGCAGATCATCAGACGATCTAAATCTATGACTATTGTCAATGGCGAGTTACACAGACGCAGCGTCACTGGTATCTTTCAACGTTGTGTTTCACCTGAAGAAGGCCGTGCAATTCTCAATGAGATTCACTCTGGCGACTGCGGGCACCGCGCCGGCTCACGATCACTGGTCGCCAAGGCTTTCCGGCACGGTTTTTACTGGCTCACAGCTCGTGCCGATGCAGAGGACATTGTCAGAAAATGTGATGGATGCCAAAAGTATGCTCGCCAGGCCCATGTGCCGGCTCAAGAATTGAGGATGATCCCGATTACTTGGCCGTTCGCGGTTTGGGGGCTTGACATGGTAGGACCCTTCAAACGTTCCAAGAACAAACATACACACCTACTGGTGGCTGTGGACAACTTTACCAAGTGGGTAGAAGCAGAGCCGGTCAGCAACTGCGACGCGGCTACAGCTGTCAAGTTTTTGAAAAGGCTGATATTCCGATTTGGATACCCGCACAGCATCATCACTGACAATGGGACCAATCTGTCCAAGGGAGCCATGGAGCAGTTCTGTCAACAGGAGCATATCCGGCTTGACCTAGCGTCGGTGGCGCATCCTCAGTCCAACGGGTAGGCAGAAAGGGCTAATCAGGAATTGCTGCCCGGTATCAAGCCCCGGCTCATGGTACCTTTGCAGCGCACGCTAGGTTGCTGGGAGGAAGAGTTACCTTACGTGCTTTGGAGCATACGGACTACTCCCAATAGGTCAACAGGCTATACGCCATTCTTCCTAGTCTATGGTGCAGAGGCTGTAGTCCCGAGCGATATTCGGCATGACTCCCCTCGCATGGCGGCTTATGTGGAAGCAGATAATGAGCTAGCTCGCCAAGACGCTCTTGATGCTCTGGAGGAGGAGCATGACCTTGCCGCATCCAGATCAGCAATATATCAGCAAGACCTACGTCGCTACCACAGCCGTAGAGTTCGAAGCCGCACTTTTCAGGAAGGTGACTTAGTGCTCCGTCTGATACAAGACCAGACAGGCATGCATAAGCTCTCGCCACCTTGGGAAGGGCCCTTCGTGGTCGGCAAGAATCTCAACAACGGGTCATATTACCTGATTGATATACGTGAAATAGAAAAATCACGTACTTCTGAGGAAGAAACAAGCCGGCCCTGGAATATTGCCCAGCTCCGGCCATACTACACCTAAGTCTTTGACTGGGTCATATCTTTGTACATACCTTTTATCCTGTATATACCTGTCTTTGATCAAATATAATAACGACCAGCAACACTGTGTGAAGGTGTGGTTTTGCCTCAGAACTTGTGTACTGGATCTTTATTTGTTGATCTTGGTTACTTGGGGGCTTCCAACTCCATTGAGTTTAGCTTACAAAACCCTTTTAACCCGGCGAAATGTCACAACGTTGGTTAAACCTACCTGTTAGCAAGATGCTACTCCCTGAAAAAATGACCCGGCGTACGTCTGATGAGTCAATCACGTATGTGACCCTGAATTCTTCAGAGTTAAAACGTTCGATTGGTTGTGTGAGAGCCGGCTTTCAGAGAGCGAGGACAAACCAACAGGCCACAGTGCCAGTTTCACGAAAGCGTATTCCGGCTTGTGCTTTATGAGCCGGTCATTTAAAGTTGTGTTTAGCGGACGGCTTAGGCTTTATGAGCCGGTCGTTTCATGCATATTCCGGCTTAAGATTACACTCTTTATTGCATTCATCTTTGCATACATACATACATACATCCGTGCATAGCATTTACCTAAGTTTCTTCTCATATTATTGATTCATTGCAACAGTGACATCGATTACTCGTTCATATGATATCATAAGCCACCATTACATGCTTCTGTTGTTTCAGCAGCACCGTTCTATTAATAGAAGCCGGCTCTCGCAGCCCAAAGAGGACTTAAGAGGCAAGGCATTCATGAGTGTTGTGCACAAGCAGTTAAGGGGTCCAGTGCGCGATGGCACTGGTATCAGAAGCATCACGGGTTTCTGCTATCCTATTACAAACCACCCACCAATGGCGGCCATGGCAAAAAAAATTACAAGTCTCTCCTATGCAAGGTTAAGCCGGCTCTCTATGCTGCCGGGTCAGTACTGACACCAGCGCCTGAGGAAGCACCCTGTGCCGGCTCTTCGCGGCCATCGTCATCCTCCGCTTCTTGGCTTGAGTCGTCGGCCGACCACTGAATGGAGCGCAACGCTTCAAATAGGGCATCGTTGGATATCAGGGAAGAAGGGTCGACTTCAGGTGCGAAGGACGGCTTACCCCTACGGGTCAGGGCCACCGGCTCATGGTTGGGCGGCTCTATCCACTCGTTCGCTTTGGCGTATGGCGCCTGGTACCGGGTTAGGTCTGCCTCTTCTGCGATTTCCGTAGCGGCGACCCGGGTTTCCTTGATGCAGCGTTGGAAGTCCCTCTTGGTAAACGGCGACTCATCTACGTTGAATTCCGGATACCCGCTCGCCACCTGAGCCGGGTCAAGTTCCGGCACATATGCCTTGGCCCGCGCCAGGGCGGTCAGAGCCCCCGTGCGGCAGCATGCCCTTTTCCAATCTTCAAACCACTTGGGCACGACTGATAGTTCTTTCAGTGTGTCTGCAATCAGCTGAGGCGGCGATTTGGTGTTCTTGGCGGCCATTATGCACCAGCAGCTGCCAATGTACAGTTGTTCTACCAGGGTATAGATCACCTTTAGTTTCACCACTGGTAGCTGCACAAGAGTTTGATTTTTCCGGCCTGCAAAAGTATCAAGTATGCACGATCAGTTAAGCCGGCTTCGGATGATGAGCCGGCCTAGTTAAATTATGCCCAGTTTTACTTACCAAAGATGGCTCGGCACATGGCGGTAATTTGACCTTTCAGAGTTGTCAGCTCCTGGGTTACCGGCTCAAGTCTGGCTTCCACTTCTTCAACACGTATGGCTAGGGCGGCTCTTGCGGTTTCTGTCTCTTGCAAAGAGGCACGCACAATAGCCAACGATTTGTTGGTTTCAGCAGCAGCTTCCTCGGCGGCTTTGCGCAGTTTTTTCTCCTTCCTTGCTTCCTTTCGGAACAAGGCAGCTTGGGTTTCTACTTGATCCAGCATATCCTGCACAAGAGTCGGTTATATTTCATTGACATGTTCCGAGCCGCCCTAGGACGACCCGGCACATGGGGGCTAATGCATCATTTGATCTATTCTGTCATCACCTGGCCCTTGGGAGTTGCATGTTTGGAATTTAAAGCATACGGTACGGCAAGTTCCATGCAGCTACAGGCTCACTACATGGCACTTGGGGGCTAATGCATGAATTGGTTTTTTCTGCTACGTTGCAAAGACCCGCCCGTCGTGAATGACGAGCCAGCCTTTGGGGTCACTGATTGACGTTGAAGCTTGCAAGTTAACATTTTTGAAGTCCCGGGTCATTATTTCATAATAACCCGGCCCTTGGGGGCTACATATATATGTGGTATACAGTAAAGGGCGCAAGTTACCTCGTATTTCCGCTTCAAAGAAGTTATCATAGCTATTTCTGTGTCCCGGCTTTCAGATAGCCGGGTCAGCACAGTTCGGTGCAGGGTACTGGCGTCTTGATCTTCAAATGTGGGAAATTCAAGAGTCGTCTTCTCCTTGTCCTTCGAGGCTGGCTCAGGCTTGGCCGGCACTTTGGTAAGGGCTGTGGAGGTTTCTGGTATGGCAGTCTGACGCTCACTTGTCACCACTACCTCTTCCTGAGCCGGCGCTTCGTCTTGAGCCGGTGTTTCAGGCTGCGGGGCGGTTTGATCTACACTTACATCTTCCCTTTCGTGAGCTGGATGGGAGGCACGAGCCGGGCTTGCCGTGTCTAATAACGGCGGGCTGTTATGGAGGGCCAGCTCATCCTGAGTGGCCAAGGGGGTCCCCTCTGCCTGAGGGCCTGTTTGAATGGCCGCGTCAGATGACCCGGCAACTATTTTCTTCTTTATGGCTTTGGTGCTGCACAAAGAGCAGGAAAGTTATTCATTTGCAAGGGTGAAAGAGTAAAGAGCTGCTATCGGTCATAAGAGATTATTTACCCCGGGTTGATGTTGAACGCCGGTGCTTGTCTAGCGCTTGACTCGCCTGAGGAGTGGGACGTCTGATATGCCGAGTCATTTAAATGTAAGGGCTCCTTAAAACAACCGGTTAGAGGAAAGGAGGGAGTTGGGCTAAGAAGCACCTCAGCCCACACTTTACGGGATGGCGGCTCGTATGGAATCCCGCCACTTAGCTCGCCTTCGCTGCTCCGGGTCTTCCTTTTGGTGGTCCCGGTTTGACGAGTTTTCTTCAAAACAAATTTGGGGTCCAAGTGAGCATCTTCGTGGGAAAAAGGGACCTTACGGACGGCAACCCGGGGCTTCCTTCGAACCTTGCGGATCACAGCCCGGGTTCTCTTCCGGATAGGTACTGGAGAGTCTGAATCTGAGGAAATTAAAGTTACCTCTGGCTCAACTGCAGGGTTAACTTCAGCTTCTTCCTGGAATGAGTAAGCATCAGTGATCTGATCAAAAAGGCGGCTTAAGAGAGTCCAATTCTACCTCATTGTCTTCATTGTTATCCGACTCCTCCTCATCGTCCTCTTGAAGAGTAGGGTTTACAGGCTCGACTCGCCACCAATTGTCATTTTCCTATACCAGGGCAGATTGGCGAAATGAAGATAAAAGCAATACAGTGTTGGTAATGATCAAGGGCGGAGGCGGCTTACTGGAGGGGCCGGCTTATTGGCGCTAAATGGGGCAAGTCCCACGGTTTTGATGTCCTCCATCGTCTCACCAAGCAGCTTCTTGGCTAGCTTTATAACCCCCTTTTGTTTGAGGTTGACCCCGCTGAACCGGAGTGGATCTTCACGATGGCCGGTGTAGGTGTGCATCAGCCGGCTCCTGGAGCTCAGCGGCTGAATCCTCCATTCGACCCAAGTCCGGGTTAAATCGGCACCGGTGAGGCCGTGAGCAAGTAGGGCGTTCATCTTCGGATATAGTGGCTCTAGATTCTGCCTCTCTTCTTGGGAAGGAGGACCCGGGAAAATGGCGTTGGCAAGCCGGGTTACCCTATAACCCGACAGGGGATTCTGACCTGCGGGAGAAGTGTCTTTGCAATAGAACCAAGTCCTCTGCCACCCTTTCGGATGACTAGCCAGCTTGGCATTGGGGAAGATAATATATTTTCGGCGTTGGATAGAAATCCCGCCGAGTTCAATGCTGGGGCCGTCCTTGTGCTCCGTTTGGCGGTTTAGATAAAAAAGCTCTCGGAACAGGATAAGAGACGGCTCGAGCTGTAAATAGACTTCACAAAATACTTGGAATTGGCACAGATTGAAGATGGAGTTAGGGGCCAAATCCTGGGGCCTGATGTTGAACAAGTGTAACACATCTCTGAAGAACTTTGAGCCGGGAGGACGAAAACCCCTTGAGACATGATCAGCAAATACGACTACTTCATTTTCGCCGGGTTGAGGGTATATTTCTTCTTCAGGAGCTCGCCATGAAATTATCTCCTTGCCTGGCAGCAACCCGGTGTCTGTCAGAGCTTGCAGACTCAGTTCAGACATGCTGGACTTGGCCCAGTTGACGATCTTGGGCTTGGGAGGCATGTTCTGAAAAAGAAAGAAAAAGGTATCATAAGCCGGCGTGTTAAGCTCATAAAGTGACACCCGGCGAGGTACTAAAGCAGTCATGGCCGGGTTATGCAAACTGCCGAGAGCGATGTTGAGCCGGTGTGACAATGAGCCGGTGTTGGTTAATCAATGGGATTTTTGATTTCTACTAAGTGTTGAGGTGTCTATAAACAGGAATCTGACGGAGCGAGTGCTATTATGGATCTGAAGATACTTCGGAAATGAAATTTAAAAAAAGACCTAAGTGGGGATGAACACGGGGGCCTATGCATAATGCGGGTCTATGGAGGATGATTCTGCAATTTGGATGCGAAAAATGGTATTGCCGCAGTAGATAAAATGCTTACACGACTCGTCTCACTGATTTTAGATCTGCTAAATAAGAGGAAAGGGATGAAAATGAAGAACACCGATGAACTACAGAGGATGGACGCCCTAGATCCGGAAGGGCGAGGGGTGGAATGTACCTGATTGCGGCGAATGCGGCGACAGTGTTTTTGATGAACTCCGGCGACGAGGGGGGCGACGGAGATGGCCCGGTCGAGGTCGATGGAGAGCTTGAGGGCAACGGTAGGGGCGGAACCCCAGGCGGCGCAGTAATTTTCGGCGGTGTGGCTCCTCGATTTTCGCACCAGACAAGACAATACATGCCCATTTAAAGATTTGGTATGATGACAGCCCAGATTTTGCGATGGTGGATAGTGACATCATGAGGGGCAAGAGTTGAAAATGCTAAGTTTGAATCTGAAGGGGTGAACTTGATGATCAACTTAACCCGGCAAATTGAGCCGGTCCAAGATGGCGTCTTAAAAGAGCGGTTTGGGGCGCACTTGGAAATGTATTACTAATGCTTTGCTTTTTCAGGATGGAGTTTAACATGAATAAATTCAAGTCAAACTGAGGGCTAATGTTGGGGATGTATACCAGCATTTAGACCCGGCATGGTGTTAACCCGGTCATAGAGCGGGCTCAGCGGGCCAACTCATGGCAGGGTCAGAGGACTCAAGGTGGGCCGGCTTAATGATGACTGGCGAAGACAGGCCGGCTTAGGCAATAGGCCGGCTCACGGAGATGATGGGTGGCGTGGAGGCCGCCTTGGTGGACAAGTAGGAGACGGGTTAGATAACGATCCGGACTCTCATGTAATCTAGGGTTCCACCTGTATATATAAAGGGGAGCACCTATATGAAATAGACTAAGTTGCAATCTCCTCGAGAGCTAGGTTAGCGATTCCGCATCCTTGTAATCGAGATCCACAGCAATATAGACAAGCAGGACGTAGGCTTTTACCTCCACCGTGAGGGGCCGAACCTGGGTAACCCGACGTCTTTTCGTTCCCGTTCATCCCCGCTAAGCTTCCACGTTAGTGCGATGGCTTCCTCTCAAAGTCCTACTAGGACATCTGTCGCGACAAAACCACGACAGGATTCTTCATTGATTTCGCCCCCGTTTATATCTACGACTTCCTTGGCTTTGAAGGGATGTTCTGGAAGAGGATTGGGCTCACCTAGAGCCCTCGGATCAAAGGAGAGATGTACATCAATGGAGGAGGCATAGGGAGAGCGATTATATATACACCATCAACCCTATCTGTCGTCTCCATCTCAATCAAGCTTCATCGTTCGTCATTCATCATTCATCTCCACGTCCAGCCGCCGTTCACATCAAGAACACCATAGTTGCAACCAAGAGTAAGACCGAAGGGAGCCGCCGCTGGTGGGGCGCGGCCATGGGGCCGCCGCTGCCACACAATCATCACCACCTTCATCACCCCTTCTTCCTCCTCCATCACGGTCTCTGTGATGGGTTGTAACAACTCTTAAACCCCTTATTATGTGATGTTATTTGAGTAATTTTTGGCTATGGGTCGGTCGATTAGTAAGTGATTGTTTGATATGTTTATAGTCTATTTATGTGTGTTGCTTCGTGTTGCTTATTTACCTCTGCGGTAATTAGTGATTGGAGACGTTCAATCCATTGGCGTAGTTGGAGATGTTCAACTCTTAGACCACACATGAAGTTGATAGATGGTTGTGGAAACCGACAGACCTGCGACATGACAGGTGCAGAAATCATAAGGGGAACACAATTATTCTAGGAGCACGGTTGTCCATAGAACTTATTGCCTTCGTCCGGTCCTCGTGACCTTAATCTCTTTACGTTAGCCGCCGCAGGTATGGGACGAGAAGTAAGACGAATGAGTTATCTCAATATGGCGTGTCTTGAGAGATAACGTTATGTGAGGGACCGCCCACCATCAGTAGATTGTCATATCCTATAATGCAGGTACAGACTTAGCAACAATGTGACATAGTCGTAAAGCTTAACTCCATCCCGCGCCCGTACCGGACAAGACTGTACCTAGATGTCAACAACCTCATCTAAAACATCACATCATTCTTATAGTTTATTTCCTTCCTTTAGTTTAATATTTATTTTCCGTTCCTTCTAGTACTTAGTTCTCTCTTTGTCGTTTCCCTAGCAACCTACTTAAGTGAATCATTTCCAAACTCCGGTTTGGGTGTGAGCGTAGTTGCGCAGAGAACGCATCTGCGGGGATGGTAGTGTCATCATTTCCGTCCATGTGGGATCGACAAACCTTATCACGAGATTGCTACATAGGCATGTGCACTTGCAGGCCATCACCCAGTGACAGGGCCATGACCACGGGGTGGCTGATCAGGCCGAACCAGGAGAAGAGGTGGGCCGGCAACCAGGGACCAAACAGTAGGAGGAACTGACATTACTACGCAACTTTATTCTTGTAGACTTGGTTGGGCCTCCAAGCGCAGAGTTTGTAGGATAACAGAAAATTTCCCTCAGGTGGATGACCTAAGGTTTATCAATTCGTGAGAGGTGTAGGATGAAGATAGTCTCTCTCAAACAACCCTGCAATCAAATACAAGAAATCTATCCTGTCCCCAACACACCCAATACAATGGTAAATTGTATGGGTGCACTAGTTCAGTGAAGAGATGGTGATACAAGTGTGGTATGGATATTAGATATAGATTTTTGTAATCTGAAATAATAAAAACAAAAGGTAGCAAGTGATAAAAGTGAGCACAAATGGTATTACAATGCTTGGAAACAAGGCCTAGGGTTCATACTTTCACTAGTGCAATCTCAACAGTACTAACATAATTGAATCACATAACAATCTCTCAAAGTGCGGCAAAGAATCACTCCAAAGTTTCTATTCTTATCGGAGAAAGTAGGATGAAATCGCGTAGGTAGTAAACCACCTAAAAGTTGTGTTTCCACTCAATCTATTGAACTACCCCAAAGTGTCACGAATAGTTCTAGAGATCGTACTCTGACAACACCATATGATACGCATCAAATCAACTCTAATGTCACCTAGATACGCTAATGTCACCTCGAGTATCCGCGAGTGAGACATGAATCAAGTGATCTCAAATCCAAAATATTCAATCCGATAACAAAGAAACCTCAAAGAGCAAGATTAAATTCACCACAAAAGAGATAGAGGGGGAGAACATGATATGATCCAACTATATTAACAAAGCTCATGGTACATCAAGATCGTGCCCTATCAAGATCACGAGAGAGAGAGATCAAACACATAGCTACTGGTACATACCCTCAGCCGCGGGGGTGAACTACTCTCTCCTCACCATGGAGGTAGCGGGAATGATGAATATGGCCTCCGGTGATGGCCTTCCCCCTCCGGCCGCTGATGGGAAGGGAAGGAAACGCTTCAAGTCTTTCTTCTTCTTCACATTTATGTCACGACACATATCACCTAGCTTTCCGCATAATCAAGTACACACAATCCCTTCATATTCGTTTTTCAACATAAAAACGTCCTACTAAGATGGTCAAGCGGATGCGAGCTCGTACGAAAAGATTACCATCCTATTAAACCAGTCCGGATGGGAGCTAGCACGGAACAACTTACACTGGGCGAGGAACTAGCCTATGAGAGAGAGAGAGTAAGAGAGGGAAGCACTGTTCTTGGCCGAACCATAGGGGAAACAACTGTGAGCGGTCGCAACACATTGCTCGCAGGATGCAACATATAGCATTTGCGCCCGCTTTTTTAGGGACCTGTTTGACTCTCTCTCTCTCTCTCTCTCTCTCTCTCTCTACCGTAGATTGCCGCAGAGACGCACAAAGCACAAGGACTGACCAAGTTAACGGGCCAGCCCACTTAAGGTTCCTACACGTGCTAGAAGACCTGGTTTTGGGAACCTTCTGGAAGGTTCTTGACCGGTTTTGGAAACGCTCTAAAAGGTTCCTGAGCGGGGTTTTTACTAGTTTTTTGTCTTTTTTTCTTTTACTTTTCAAAAAATATTCGAAAATTTCAAAAAAGTTACTATTTTCAAAACATGATCACAAATTTAGAAAAAAAAAATGTGTTACAAATAAATGTTTGCATTTTCAAAAAAAAATCCAGAATTTTAAAAAATGTTCTCATTTTTCAAAATTTGTTCACAAATTCAATAAATGTTGCTCATTTCAAAAAAAAGTTCACGGTTACAAAAAATGTTCCCATTTTTTAAAATTTGTTCATAGATTTATAAAATGTTTGGGCATTTCAGGAAAAGTTTCACGGTTTCAAAAAATGTTTCTGTTTCATCATAATTTGTTCATGAATTCAAAAAATGCTCGGGAAGTTCAAAAAATGTGCGTTGTTTCATTTTTTATTTTACAATAATTTTTTTTGTTCTTTAAATCACCATTGATCTGGACGACTCCTTTGCCGATACTAGCAGGCTTTTTGTGCGGCGAATCCAGGAGTCGGAGGTCAAGGAGGCTTTGAAGAGGATGAAAGGAGGCAAGGCGATGGGCCCTGATTGTATCCCCATTGAGGTGTGGAGAGGCCTCGGGGACATAGCGATAGTATGGCTAACCAAACTTTTCAACCTCATTTTTCGGGCAAACAAGATGCCAGAAGAATGGAGACGGAGTATATTAGTACCAATCTTCAAGAACAAGGGGGATGTTCAGAGTTGTACTAATTACCGTGGAATTAAACTGATGAGCCATACAATGAAGCTATGGGAGAGAGTCATTGAGCACCGCTTAAGAAGAATGACAAGCGTGACCAAAAATCAGTTTGGTTTCATGCCTGGGAGGTCGACCATGGAAGCCATTTTCTTGGTACGACAACTTATGGAAAGATATAGGGAGCAAAAGAAGGACCTGCATATGGTGTTCATTGACTTGGAGAAGGCCTATGATAAGATACCGCGGAATGTTATGTGGTGGGCCTTGGAGAAACACAAAGTCCCAGCAAAGTACATTACCCTCATCAAGGACATGTACGATAATGTTGTGACAAGTGTTCGAACAAGTGATGGCGACACTGATGACTTCCCGATTAAGATAGGACTGCATCAAGGGTCAGCTTTGAGCCCTTATCTTTTTGCCTTGGTGATGGATGAGGTCACAAGGGATATACAAGGAGATATCCCATGGTGTATGCTCTTTGCAGACGATGTGGTGCTAGTCGATGAGAGTCGGACGGGGGTCAACAGGAAGTTGGAGTTATGGAGGCAAACTTTGGAATCGAAAGGTTTTAGACTTAGTAGGACTAAAACCGAGTACATGAGGTGCGCTCTCGGTACTACTAGGCACGAGGAGGAGGAGGATGTTAGCCTTGATGGGCAGGTGGTGCCGCAGAAGGACACCTTTCGATATTTGGGGTCAATGTTGCAGAAGGATGGGGATATCGATGAAGATGTGAACCATCGAATTAAAGCCGGATGGATGAAGTGGTGCCAAGCTTCTAGCATTCTCTGTGACAAGAGGGTGCCACAAAAGCTAAAAGGCAAGTTCTATAGGACGGCGGTTCGACCCGCAATGTTGTATGGCGCTGAGTGTTGGCCGACTAAAAGGCGACATGTGCAACAATTAGGTGTGGCGGAGATGCGCATGTTGAGATGGATGTGTGGCCACACAAGGAAGGACCGAATCCGGAATGATGATATATGAGATAGAGTTGGGGTAGCGCCAATTGAAGAGAAGCTTGTCCAACATCGTCTGAGATGGTTTGGACATATTCAGCGCAGGCCTCCAGAAGCCCCAGTACATAGCGGATGGCTAAAGCGTGCTGATAATGTCAAAAGAGGCCGGGGTAGACCGAACTTGACATGGGAAGAGTCCGTAAAGAGAGACCTGAAGGATTGGAGCATCACCAAAGAACTAGCCATGGACAGGGGTGCGTGGAAGCTTGCTATCCATGTGCCAGAACCATGAGTTGGTCGCGAGATCTTATGGGTTTCACCACTAGCCTACCCCAACTTGTTTGGGACTAAAGGCTTTGTTGTTGTTGTTGTTGTTTAAATCTGTTCGGAATTTTAAAAAATGTACACTTTTCTTTAAAAAAATGGTTCTAGTTTTCCTAAGAAATTTGCTATATTAACCCATTTTGGCCAGTAAAATATCACACATCGTGTAACACCCCCATGTAATTAAGCTACAGTGATCCCCCTCTGATAATGCAAAGTCATCATGTTTAATAGTGCTTGATCATCATTTGCATCATAACTCATTTCAAATTCCAATTCAAATTGAAATTCAAATTTAAAGTGAAAATAAAAGTTGTTCCAATTTGGAAACTAAAATGTTCATTAAATAGCAAATAATCCATAACTAATTATGTTAAGAAAAACAACATCACCCAAATTCCCTAGATGAGTCTAACATCCTAAAACAGTAACAAAACAGCAACATTTAATCCCTTTTTATTTAATTAAAAAATCAAATGAAATCATTTGATCACCAAACCTTTTTATGGCAGTACTAGATATTGCCTAGTAATTGTTTTGACCAATTACATATTTTTCAAAAGTCAATTTGGGGCCTAACATTTTGAAAAACAGAAGAAATGAAAAAAATCAGAAAAGAAAAAGAAAAACGGAAGCGTTACACTGTGCGGCTGGGCTTCTAGTTCAACAGTACCCCGCGGCCCAGCCCAGCCGGGTCTTCTCCCACCTTCGGCAGCTGTCGGTTGGCGCGCGCGCCCGAGCGCCGATCGCCACGCGCCGGCCATCCCGCGGCTTCCCGGTGCCGATAAGGTCGTCCCCGACGCCCTAGAGTTCGCCCTCGCCCTCTCCCCCTCGCAGCTGCCCCTCTCTCGCCCCTGATCTGCCGCGGCAAGCTCACCCGAAAGTCGCCGTCGCCATGGCCGTGCCATACCCGTAGCCACCGAGCTCCTCCCACCTCGCCGTTGAGTCCTGGAGCTCCGCCGTGAACGTCTGCATCGACTACGCCGCCGGATCGAGGCTGGGAGACCATCACGGTGTCGCATTCTTCCTCTTCCTCCCCTACGGCCAACCAACTCCGCCGCGTCGATCCGCTGCCCCTGCTGCTACTAAGCCGCCTTGAGCTCCTCTGGTGAGATCCTAGTCGATCCCCCTCCCTTTTCTCTCGCGCCCGAGCCCCGTTTTCCCAATGCCGTTGCCGGAGCTCCGCCGTTGCTGTCGAGCTTCCCGCCGTCCGCCTAGTGCCTCTCGGGCTCGTTCAAGCACGTCGTCGTGCTCGTGGCGTCGCGTAGGAGACGCCAAGCCCTTGCGTTCGTCGTTTGCGCGCTTGTGGGCTCGATCCCGAGCTCCTCTTGCTCCGGCCGCCGCTTGCTGTCGTCGCCGCCGTTGCATAGGACCTCCTCGCCCCCAGCCAACCCTGCCATCGGTCGCGGCGTCGAACAGCCGTTTGAATGCGACCCCTCGCGCTCGTTTTGCTGGTCTGTGGGCGAATCCCGATCGTCGCCCGAGCCGCGCCGCCGCGGAAATGGCCACCGCCGACTAGCCGCCGACGCGCTGACGTGGCCAATCAATGGGGGTCGCTAATGACGCCCATGTGGGACTGACTGGTGGGCCCCGCGCTTAATTAACCTCAGATTAGATTAAGTGTTAATTATACCGGCTTAATAAGACACTGACATGGGGCCCCACCTCCTAACTAATGTCTAATTAATTAAACTAAACCGGATTAACCCCCGCTGTCACTAACAGGTGGGGCCAGCCACTATTCCAGTGGATAAGCCTTGCTGAGTCAGCTGCTGACTCAGCAGGCTGGCCCCACATGTGAGCCTGTGTGGGCTGGCCGTTGACTGGACCGTTGACCCAGTCAACCTGGCCCACTGGTCAGCCTCTCTAGTACACTTCTGTGTACACAGAGTTGGGTGCATTTAGCATTTTGCTATTTAATTTCGAATTAAAATTAATTCCAGAAATTCAATAAAACTTTGAAAAATCATAGAAAATAAACCGTAACTCGGATGAAAATAATTTATATATGAAAAACGATCAAAAAAATATGACGAATCCGAATATCCTACCCACATACCTGCCACACCCCTCTAACATACCGAACATGGAACTTTTTGCCCGTATTCCATAAATGAATAGTGCATAACCTTGATAAAATAAATCCAGATAAATTCCTAAATTATCTAAAACAATTAGATAGGCAATATATCACCTCTGCATATCATGTAGGCATGTCATGCATCGCTGTTGCAATTGTTGCCGTGAATTTATTGTTTCTTCCCCCTCCTTCCCTCTCGATAGACGCCGAGACCGCCGCCGACGCAGCTGGGTACGACTACGCTCCAGACGAGCAGCCCTCAGACGACCAGCCCCCCTCAGCAGAGCTTCCAGGCAAGCAAACCCCCTTGATCATCCAGATATCGCCTATTCTTTCCCTCTTATTCTTGCATTAGAATTGCCCATGCTACTGTTGCAATAGTTCCTATTCTGATGCATAGCCTGGTTTTGTAACCTGTTGTTGATACTCTACCTGTTATCCTACATGCTTAGTATATGCTGCTTAGCGATACATCAATGGCCCCTCACCCTTGTCCTTGTTGCCATGCTTTTCCACCCGTGACTCGATCAGTAAGATCGACGGTCAGAGACCAACACATCACCGCACATTCCCCCCTAAGTTGTTCAACACTGCAGAGCTACCACCGAGTGCCGAGGGTGATACCTCTTATCTCACTTCCGATGATGTCTCTGTAGAATAGCTATCCGGTTGTGGGTTACCGAGGGTGATTCCTCTTTCATCACCTCCGCTAAAGCTTCTGTCGTGCAACTCCTCTTGTGTGAATCCATCGAGGGTGATTCCTCCGGGTTCACCCTGACCAATACTTCGAGTGGGAATCCATCAAGGGTGATTCCTCGGATTCCTTCTCGATACTTTGGACACACGGGTACTTGGACTTTACTACTGTCATTTGATAAAGACGGGTCGGCTCCAAGAGCACCCGCGAGTCGTGTGTTACCAAGTCGGAGCGACAGGAATCCTGTTAGTCTCTGCGAGTTACTAAATACGCCTAACGGATTTGGGTATTTGATCTGAGTAGGCCGCTGGCCTTATACGCACTACCACCACGTGGGATAATGGTTATGGGACCCTCTACGTCGTATGTATCAGCCGAAAGCTCTTCAGACGTCACAGCTCAGAGATGCGGGCTGATTGTTGGGGTGGGCTGGTTACGTCACTGGTGTATTCAGTGTCGCGCCTGGGCCCCGACCACCCTCGCAACGTGCAGGAGTGCAAATGGCGATGGCCCAAGACCCCTTCGCACTTAGGATTTAGACCGGCGTGCTGACCTCTCTGCTGAGCCTAGGTAGGACTGCGTCGTGTCGATCACCCGAGGATGGGCACTACCCAGCAAGTGTGTCCGCCAGATGTGATCGAGCGTGTTGGGTAACAGTAGTGCACCCCTGCAGGGAAGTTATCTATTCGAATAGCCGTGTCCACGGTAACAGGACGCTCAGAGTTGTATCTTGATCCACTACAACTACAAATGGATACTCATTCAATATTAAACTGTTATTACTGCTCTCGTGATCGCTTTCTCGAGGGAGTCGAGAAAGGATCTCAGGGCGTTGCTATTATAAAACCACTATTATATGCTACTGTGTTCTACTCTCTTCTGATGCTGCAAGATTGCTTCAAGATGCTAGTCTTCGATAGGCTAGGCTTCTCCCCCTCTATTCTGGCATTCTGCAGTTCAGTCCAAAGATATAGCCCCATTCCTTTGATACCGATGCATACTTAGCATAGTTCTGATGTCAGTCTTGCGAGTACTTTGGATGAGTACTCACGGTTGCTTTGCTATCTTTTTCCCCATACCCGTTTGCTGTGATCAGACGATGGAGCCCCGGAGCCAGACGCCACCACAGGAGACTACTACCAGGAGAGCCCCGGAGGCACGTACTACTGGGTTGAGCCAGCCGACCAAGAGTAGTTCGGAGGCCCTAGGCAGGAGGCCTTCGCCTTTTCGATCAGTGTCACTGTTTGTGCTAGCCTTCTTAAGGCAAACTTGGCTAACTATGTCTGTACCCAGATATTATTTGTGTGTATGACTTAGGTATTCGAGTCCTCGTGACCCCTGGTTTGTAATATGATGATTTATGTTTAAATTTGAGTTTAGAGTTGAGTTGTGATATCTTCCCGTGCGTCTCTGATCTCGAGCGTGCACGTTTGCGTGTATGATTAGTGCACGGTCGAGCAGAGGGAGTCACAAGTTGGTATCCGAGCCGACTGCCTGTAGGAAGCCCCTTTCCAACTCCTTGGCCGAAGTTGAGTCTAGTCTTTGAAAAACTGTTTTACTAACATGGCTGTGTGGCTTACGGGCCCACGTCGCCAATGGGTGGTATTAGGATCTTTTATTCCTCTTCTATACTCTGGGATTCTACTTTCTCTTCTATTCGGGTTAAAATTTTACTAACTCTGACTCTAGGTTCTCGTGATCACATCCATCCGGAGCTTTGATTATCTGCAAATTACTTTCTTGAATGCACGATGCAAGAATTCACTCACTGTCATTTGACAATCTTGAATTTCCTCTGTTTTAGATGGATCGCTTGTTTCCGCCGCGTCCTACGACCCAGCTTGTACTTCGGACTTGGGCTCGTGATACGCCTGGTTTTCCAGCTATCCTGATCGCCCTCCTGACCAGACTGGGCTACCGTTGGTACCCCGAGTACATGGTTTACGAGGATTTCCACGAGTTCAACCAGGAGCAGTATCATGCCGATGTTCGTATCTTTGATCAGCGGAACGACTCCGTCGCCGAGTTGCACACTTTTCACGGTATCGGCGTGACGATTGATATGACAGTCCATGACGTTGCCCATTCTGCTGTCGCCCGTCTTCGTGGCGAGCATAGTCGCAGGGATAACTCCGAGTTTCGATACATCCCGTATGCCCCTGCTGGTGATGATACCAGATACTACACATCTGTCTGTGCTCCTTACGAGGGACGTTGATATGACCCGCAGGTTTTGATTCAGTGCACTCAGACTCTGGATCGCACTGCCCGGGCTCTTACCGTCGAGTTGTTTGCCACTCGAGCACGTCTCTACGATGCTATGACACAGTTGCTGCCAGCAGTTCGTGCAGGGATACATCCAGAGTACATCCTTTAGCCGCGCAGGACTCAGATGCCTACAGGTATCGATTGGCCTGCTGTTGGAGGTCACACACCCGCACGTGGACCTCTTCTTCCAGTTCGAGATCGGGTTCTGCATCAGAGTGCTCACAGAGCGCAGGACCTTCCTGCCATGGACACTCATCGTCCGCACCTGCAGTTACCTGGTTTCAGTGGTTTTCCCCGACGTTGATGTAGCCTTTGCTATGTCTCATTGTTGTATTCCTCACCGCGTGCCTGCGCGCCGCCTAGTATGTCTAGCTGTTTAATTTCCGCACTTATGCTACCCGCATGTAACCGACTCTGTGTATGGATCTGTATGTCTCAATTGACTACTATTATGTATCTATTGCACTACTTATTCATTGTCGTGTTACATCATGTTTGTCTCTAAACACTTGCAGTTGTTTTTACTAAACTACCCCCTGTTAAATCTTTAGCGGGATGGTTAGACCAGGTGGTCGTGGTCGTGGCCGTACTCCCGAGCAGCCACCATTGCCAGACTATATGGCAGCTATGATGCAGCAATTTGAGTTGAACCGCCAGTTCATGGTTGGGATCATGGCTCAGTTCCCACACCAGAATCAGAATGCTTAGGATCAGCCACCTGCCCCAATAACTCTGCAGGAGTTTGTGCGTCTCAACCCTACTATTTTTCGCAACTCTGAGCAGCCACTGGATGCTGATGACTGGCTCCGCGACATCACCTACGAGATGGAGTCTGCCAATGTCGCCCCCGCCAACCTTGTCACCTTCGCGTCATACTTCTTGAAGGGTGCCGCTGCTCAATGGTGGCACACCCACAGGAGTTCACTACCTGATGGGACAGTCATTACTTGGATCGAGTTTCAGACTGCTTTCCGAGCTCGTTACATTCCTTAGGGAATCATGGACCAGAAGAAAAAAGAGTTTCGCAACCTCACTCAGGGCAGTAAGACTGTTGAAGCTTATCAGCGGGAATTACCTGTCCCGCTATGCTGAAGAAGACGTTGCCACAGATGCTCGCAGACAGGAGAAATTCCGTGATGGACTCCACCCAGACCTCAAGCTTGCGCTTGCTGTTCATGACTTTGCCGACTTCGCCACTCTGGTGAACAAGGCTATCCAGGTTGAGACCGCTCAGATGGAGCACAGGGAGTCACAGAAGCGCAATCGTGATCTTGGCTCATCTTCGAGCTCAGGACAAAGGCGTAAAATCTGGATTCCCAATAGTGTGTATCGTCCAACTGCCCCTGCGCTGAGGCCATCCTATGTGGCGCCTCGTCTGCCTCCTCCACCACCGAGGCAGCCGAGAGCTCAAGCTGCTCCACCACGTGCTGCTCCTCTTCGTCCTGAAGATGGTCTGTGTTTTTGAGAAAATTCATTTTCTTTAAAAAAAATCAAGAATTCGAAAACAATTGTTCAAGAATGTGAAAAAGTTCACAGATTCTAAAAAAGTTCACAAATTTGGGGGGAAAAGTTCACAAAAATGAAAAGGTTTTCAGAAATTTTTGAAAAAAAAAGTTCGAATGTTTTGGAAACAATTCAATAAATTCATAAAAAGTTCATAAAATTTGTGAACAAAGTTCACAAAATGGAGAAATACGTTCACAAAAATTTAAAAAGTTTGTAATTTGAAAAGGTACATGAATTTGAGAAAAAGTTAATGAATTTGAAAAATAAAAATTTCACAAAAAATGAAAGAAATTCAAATTTGATAAAATTTCACGTGTCTTTTCAAATGTTCACGAAATTGATAAAGGGAAAAAGTAAAAAGAGTAAAAAAAATAAAATTAAAAACGAAAACTAAAAAAAAGTAAACAAAACAAAAAAATAAAAATAAAATGAGAAACTGGTGAAGATAGATGGGCCGGCCCAGTTATCTACTAGTGTGGAGCGGGGTGGGCGCCGCTTTGCTGAAATGCCTTTAAGTGGTGCATTGGGCGCCAAATAGGATTCGGCCTTAATTACCCCTAAAAATACCAGAGCCCTTAATTATGATTGTAGCGGGCCAAACAAATATGTCCTGTATATAAACGAAGGTCCTGTAACTACCTTCCGCCCTTTGCGCTAATTTATTCTGTCAATTAGGTGGTTAGTTCTGGCCGGGGCTTATTCGATCTACGTTCAGGCAGCCAGAAGACGCACAAAGCACAGCAGGTATATGGCCGACATAGAGGACGCCTTGGCTAGGGTGGATCGTGGCTTCGCCATGAGGGATTTCATGGCCAACCTCATCAACGTTCACGTCGTAGGCGAGGACGCCGTGGTGGCGGAGCCACAGGAGCATAGCAGGTGGATCCTCATGTGCCTTCTAATTGCCGGCGGCGCCTTCACGATGGTCACCTTTTTTTTCCTGGTGCTTAATGACTACAGCTTCTTCACGGTCTGTGTTCCAGTCGGTTTTGTTTCAGGTGGTCTTATACTCATGTCTATGACTGCCGTCCGAGATTGGCAAGATGGGTTCCAACATGAGGATAATAAATTCTTAGATGTCATGCTCCAGTTATAGCTACCTAATACAGTAATTAGCTAGCTGTTAGATAAACTAATCATCAATACTTTCGTATAAATACTTGCTATGATAGCAACTGTTACTTAAGGCACATACGTGTTATCTCTGCATATGCAATGCAATTGTGTTGTCCTCAACTAGATCTGCATCTGTACACCAGTATCATGCATGTACAGACGTGCTCTCGCTATTAATTTCGAAAGAAAGAAAAGGTTGTCTTCTGCCTGTCTATATGTATTTCTTAGCTAGTGTTGCAACTTCGTATTTGAGTCGGAACTGGGGATATGCACTTTACAATGGTTCGTTCGAGTGAAACATCGAGGACGCGGTTGCGTGCATACAGGCCAATTAGGCCCGCGCGGGAGAAGAAAAAATTGTTGTTTGGTTGTCTATATACACTGTTTGGCCAGGCCCGCTAGGAACGGCCGAATCGGCAGCGAGCGCACGTGGTGGGTCCAATTGCACAAGAGGATCCGAGCGGATGCGACCGAGTATACATGCTATAAATATTGTACGTGATTTGTTCTGTTACCTCCATTAGTCTCCTGAATTCAGGTGGGAGGCTCCTCCGGTGATTCTCAAAAAAAAAAAAAACTCCTTTTCTAATCTCTTTTCTTTAGTCCATTGATATCTACACAATGGTGGTTCGATTCGAGATAATCTCTACACAAAAAAGATGTGCATCGATGTGATGGTTCCATTCAGGCGATCGGTTCGTAGTTTTGTCGACCATAAATGTTCAATTTCGTGTTCATGTTTGGAGCTCCGTGTTGCATATTTTCTGTTTCGATGATCGTAGACGAGTAGATCTACATCTTCCTTGTGGATGTACATATGCATACGTGTGGTATGTTTAACGACACTCCTTAATCTCCTTTGTCCCTCTCGCCTCCTCTCCTGCGTCCTGGTACACTGGCGCTACCGCCGGCATCGTTTCTCTCGGCCTCTTCTCCCACGCCCTGTTGCACTGTCACCACCGCCGGCATCATTCTTCTCGGCCACCTTGTCCGCGTCCTTCTTCACTGTCACCACCGCTGGTGTCGTTCCTCCCAGCCTCCTCGCCCGCGTCCTGCTGCACTCTCACCGCCGCCGGCGTCCTTCCTTTCGGCCTCCTCTTTCGCATCCTACTATACTGACGTCGCCATGGCGCGCACTGCATTTCTCTTCCTCCGTCCTCTACCTCAGTGCCCTCCTATTAGTCCCTCCGCACAGACTTTCTCTGAAGCGGTGACGCTGGCAACTAGTTCACCGCGCCGCCGATGGGAGTGCTCGCCCGCGACTCCGTGCTCGTCGGGTCGGACGCGGCACCGCGATCACTGTCCACCTCAGTCACCGAGGCACTCTAGCATAACTCTATGTGTTATGTGTAACTGCTAACTCTTAAACATATCCAGTGTCTGCAACCAAACACTGTAGTGGTTTCAACCCAGCCAATGCAGGCAACCAAACGCATTGCAAAATTTGATCCCCTAATACAGACAGCCAACATGCAGGTAACCAAACAATGTATAGATGTTGGTTTTTACCAGTTTTTCCTCAACTAGCCCAGCTGAGACAAGTATGCAATGCATCCAAAATGGATGCAGGTAACCAAACACACCCTGAATTACCCACCTGCTTGTTGAAGTACCCCGCATCTCCCTTTCCTTCCACACATGCATGCCGTGCCTAACTAAAATCATTAGTTTTATGTGGAGATTAAAGTAAAAATATTTAGAGTACGCAAATTGTGTACCATATTTTTATAGAAGACAGAGTAAAATTTACAAGAGATGTCATAAGCCAAATAAAGTAGGCTACCAGCTTGCACCACACACTCACCTACAAATACATGCTACTCTCTCATAAATATTTGAAAACACCTAGCTCCTGCCATCCTCCAAGAATGAACATCATCAAGTATGAGAATAACAAGTTGTGGGATATTACGTTGTTGCTCCACATTCCTGAACACCCTCCCACTTCTTTGCTTTCACAAGGTCCAAACAATGAGGATGAGTAGCGAATCGAAGCTCTTTCTACTCGTCTTCGACAATCCCTTGCGCGATCCAAGCCACCACACCTCAAGGCTCTCCTCAATCGGAGGGATGGCAATATGAACACCCAGCGAAGTGATACATGCATGTCATGTCTGCCTAGCATAGGCACATTGCATAAGGATGTGGTCCAGAGTATCCTCTTCCTGGCAGCAGGTGAAGCATGGAGCAATGGTGTCATCTAGTCCATGTCGGAATCATCTATTAGAGGTCCAGACAAGATACTCGATAGCTAGCCATATGAATATTTTGCATTTGAGCGGCGCCTAACTCTTCCATATGCAATGAGCGGTGGGTAATCGAATCATGCCCTGACACAGCATCTTGTAGGTAGATTGCGACGAGTACTGTCTAGTGGTACTCCATTTCAAAGAGAATATATCGGGGGTATCTCCACATAAAAACTAATGATTTTAATTAGGATCTGCACTAGCACACAACCACACATTACATAGTTTCAGGTCGGTGAAAGCCGCAGTAGAATATCTTTTCAAATATTACCTTTTTCTATTAGTATCTCTTCTTCTAAAGAGATAGAGTTAACACACCCTTTTACATGGTTTTTTCTGTGAAAATGATCGGATCTATTATAAGAATTCACCAGAAGTACAAAGCATCTCAGCCATAATAAAAATTATATCGAGATTCCGAGACCACCGAACGACCACTATTGCTAACAGAACGAGCCGCCGACGTGTCGTTGTCGCCGCTTCCCTACCGGAGCCGGCTTGACCTTGTCGATGATAGTCGGGAAGTCTTCGTGCATGTGCCCTAGAGCCACAGTTGTTGCCTTTGAACCCTTGCATAGATCTAAAGCACCTCACACCAACTCTTGCCACATGACGAGAAACCCTAACCTCACCGCCCCAAGGAGACGGCGGGAGTCTATGCCGGAGCTCTGTTGACTACGTCCAGACACACCAACTCGAGGAGGGTCGCACCCGGGAAGATAAACTCGAAGAAGAAGCGCCGCCATCCGCCCGAGCACCGCGCCTGCGAGGACTAAAAAACCCTAACCTAAACTACTAACCGGAGCGGAGGCACCGGGATTCCCCTTCTCGCCACCGGCCGCCGGAGCGGCAAGCAGAGGGGAGGCAAATCCACGGGCTCGCTGGTAAAGCCTGGAGAGGAGCCTAGACGCCTAGGGTTAGGGGAGGAAACAAGAGGAAGTCATGATTATTTGTTATTAGTCGATAATAAATCATGAAAAGAATAAAAAATATTGTTATTAAACAAAATTATTAAGGTGCTAGTGAGCTACTAACGTTGGTTCTATTTTTGAGTCATGTCCTCGTAAACACAAGTCTCTTACTTCTTACCTCATCTTTGACACCATTAGGGATGCAGTCGGGCACCATTCAAATTGATCTTTTTTGTATTAGCACGGTTATTAAAGCAAGAAAAAAGAATTCAAGCTAGAGTATGCAAATCACGTACCATATTTTTATAGAAGGAAGCAAAATATTTACAAGAGAGCTAGGCCACAATGAACCCAAAGTATCTAGCCACCTCCACATCCAGGATAACAAGAACTACTCTCCCACAAAACTATCTAAGCACACCGCACCGACAATCCTCCATTCTTTAAGTTCACCTCTGATTTGAGATACTAATGCAATGGATGACTGTTATTTCTTCATATTGTTGAATACGTGAGCATTGCATTGTTTCCATAGGCTCCAAGTGGTAAGAGTGACAATAGAATCGAGGCCTTTCATCCATCTTTTAGGCATCAATCTTCTGGATGTCAGCCACCACTCCTCGAGGCAGTCGGTGATCAATGGTGTGCCAATGAGGATGTGGAGTTGAGTGAAGAGTAGGTGTCAAGTCTCCCGCTCGTAGACACAACCCCTGAGGATGTGATCCATCTTGTCCTACTCCTGATAGTAGATGAAGCACGGAGATGTGCTCTGTTGTAGATCGTGGCGTTGTTGTCGATCTGATGTCCATAGTATGTATTGAAGAGACAACCATGCGAAGATCTTACATTTTAGCGGCGCCAAGCAACTCCAGATGGCCGAAGCAGTCTAGAAGCACGTCATGCCTTGGCAGAGGAGCCTATAGGTGGAGCGAGCCAAGTATTTTCCATCAGGTGACCAAGGCTAATCAAAGGTGTTTGGCGTGCCAATGGTCAGTGACATAGGGCTAATAGCAATCCAGTTGGCCAAAAATTGCACCAGCCCTTGGGGTGAGAGTCTCGGCCCCACATCGTTGATCCAAATGAGGGGGGTGATAGTGTCATTGACAGAACGCCTGTTAATAGTCCTAGTGCTAACCTTTTCTAACACAAGAGGAACAAAATCCGTGATGGCCACACCGTTCATCCATCAATCTCTCCAGAAGAGCACCAATTTCCCATCTCCAAGGTGGATACAGACCAGACTGTCAAACACTTGCCGTGCCTTGTCATCATTAAGCAGTGGCAGCCCCTGCCAAGGCCTAAGATGGTCGGATCTACGCAACCATTCCCACCTCACACACAAAGCCAGGGCTTGAAGCTGAAGACTTTTGACACCTAAACCACCAAAACGGATTGGTCTGCAAATCGAGCTCCAAGCCACCAAGCGTTAGCCACCATTAAACTTGTCAGAGCTAGCCTCAAAAAAAGCACGTATCCATTTGTCAATTTCCTCAAAACCCAAACCGGCGGGTCTAGCACCTGGAGATGATGAATGGGCTTAGTTGTGATGACAGATTTGACAAGAATCAAGCGCCCGAGTCTCGTGATCAAGCCACGCTGCTATGCCAGAACAAATTCGCTAACACAGTCGAGCATGGGCTGCCATTGAACTCTAGTGAGCTGGGTAATAACCCGTTGAAGGCCCAGATGCTTACAAGGGAACGCCCCCAAGAAACAACCGAGCATCTCGTTGATCCTGACTCGATCATCATCGTTGCACCTGATTGGGATAGCAGAAGATTTTGTGAAATTTACTCAACCCCGATGCCTCTCCAAAAATCTCCAGCACCGAGCCTACGAAAGTAAGATCGGTCCTGGACGGTCGGATGAAGAGCACTACATCATCTGCGAATATGAATAATCGTTGGATTGGTGAAACGCCGGATAAAGTGGACAGGATCTCTAGCTCCGTAGCACGAAGAAACATAGCTGTCAAAGTGTCCATTGCCACGACAAATAATAAGGGGGGGAGCGGGTCCCCTTGCCACAGGCCACTAGCGTGGGAAATCTTCCGGCCCGGGACACCATTCACCACCACTCTAGAACTAGCAGAAGAGAGAAGAATGGCTATCCAGCGTAGCCATTTATTATTGAAGCCCTTCTTTCGTAGAACTTGGAGAAGGAAAGGTCATGAGAGAGAGTCAAAGGCCCTAGAAATGTCCAATTTTAGCATCGTAGCTTTGCATTTTCTGGAATGAAGTCTCCGAGCCACCTAACGAACAAGCAAAAAGTTGTCATGTAGACTCTTACGTTTAATGAAGGACGATTAATTGACCTACACTAAGGATCCCATGTGTGCCCGTGCACGATTAGCAAGAATCTTGGCCACCATCAGTTCCTCAAATTTCACCGAGAACACATCCACCTTGCCCTCCTGATCTGCAATTATCTAGTCGATAAAATTAATTGATGGGATGAAGTTTTTGGATCTGCATCCATTGGAGACCGCTTGGAATAGTTTGGAGTTAGCATCCCCCTCCTTTAGCCAATGAATCCTTGATCTTTGTCTGTCAATGGCGCGCTCCAGGGAGGCTAGGCCGAGCACCATGTGTTTGAGGGTACGGCGTAACCATCTTTGCAACTCCGTCAACGAACAAGATTCCAGGGCCACGTCCAGTCTGAAGATAACAGTGTTGGCCACCGCGATCTGAAGTTTAACATTGCTAACCTTGCGGTGGCCCCAAGCCTGGAGGTAACTTGTTGTGTTCCTGAATAGGGTGTAAAGGCCCTTGTATGGACCAACGGTATTATTATTGCAAACCCAAGCCTCTTTCACCGCTTCCTAAAGGCACTCGAGCTTGGTCCAAAACAGTTTGAATCTGAATCACTTCTTAGGACTGCTTTGGTTAAAGCAACAATGATTAACTTATTTTCGGCCAAGCGGACGGTCGTGAACCTCGTAGCCTGCATCCCTAGACACCATACCACTGTATATAGGTATCATATGATCAACTGTCTGATACCACTATATGTCCCATAACTATGACATTGTGAAGTGGTATCGTTTCATAACAAGGTAACTTGTTGTTGATGCTTAACGAGAAACGATTGCAAGGGGGATGGTGCGGACACTCATTGTAGAGTGACCGAACCTGATGTGGTTGGGGTGGGCGGACGGTCAGAGACACTTTCTAAAGGCCATGGCTGACTTTGTCGTTCCTTGTACTATATCAGTTTAATAGGGGACTAGCATTTGTAGTCATGCACCCATGAGGATGTATGCATTCAAACTGAAGCTCATTACAAAATCTCTGAGCGTACTATGTCAATTTATGACATGCGAGAATCATCTCTATTCATGCCCAAAGAACAAGAATGTAGGCATGTGCATTGAAGCTCATTACGGCGCCTACAATGGCTATCTTAATTAGCAATGTCATATAGAATAATTGTTCAATTGGAATACAGAGAGAGAGAGAGAGAGAGAGAGAGAGAGAGAGAGAGATGAGGGGGAAGGGAGAGGGTTGCCTCCTCTTAGCTAAGAAATTATCTCTTACTAGTAAGTTGCCCATGCGTTGCTACGGAACATAAAAGACATACATAAATATATTACTTAAAGTTCCTTATATTTTGTGAAACCCTCACGTCATCCAACATTTTCCTCATCATATTCGCCCAACATTTTTCCTCTTCAATCACCGACTCTTCCTCTAGCTCTCCATCACTTCCTCCAACGTCGTCGAGCCCCCGTTGATGTTTGGAGCTAAAGAATGGGGACACACTAAATGACTATTATTCAAGGTGGTTGGGCTTCACTTCTTAAAAGACACTTTCTTTGAACCTCTTAAACACTTTTTATCTCTAGCCTCGAATTCTTTCCTCCCGAGTGTTTTGTACCTCGGCCTTTTACGCACCTAATTTGTTTCCTCTCGCCTTTACACTGGTGATAATTTCAATGCACGATTACAGAAATAAAAATCACATATGCACTTAAATGAGTGAGTAAATTATAATCTAATGAGCTCTCCCTGAATCCGAAAGTCCAAAGCAGAACCGGACAATATGATTGGTAATTTTTGCAACGAACAAGTTGAGGGCCCACTGCGCTATGGACTAATTCTCTGTGTAAAAAGGTATTGGCAGCAGAGACATGAGTGAGTTGTGGTTGTGACAACAAAGTAATTTAGCAAAATAATCTGCAAGCTATGAAGTATCCTCTCAAGTTGAAGAGTTGGACAAATCGATTGCAAATGGAACAATGGAACGCCCTTTGTGGTGCTTAAATAGGCTATGGCAGTTATGCAATTTGTTTTAAAAAAGCATACATGGACAATACAGAATAGAAAAAACTATTGGCAAAATTGGTAGTCATAGTGACCATAGTGCATTTTAACCAAGAAGGTCACGGAAGTTTTGCAATATTCAGACAACACTTTGTACATTTGAGTCCATGCAAAATCCTCTCAGCTACAAATTCACCTCTCAGCTTGTGTGATTACTCTGGATGCAAAAATCCTAGCTTGCAAGGTACATACATATCTGATTTCTGAATGCTATATACTAGCATGCATAGGTGAGTTTATTTGCAAATTACTGATGCCCACAATGTTAATGCCAAGCGATCAACACAGGAGGCTCAACAACACAACAAAATTTAACCAATTTTGAAATTCACTCTCTTGTTCACTTCCCTTGATAGGTCTGTATCTCTATTGAACTTCTAAAACAAAACCAGTACATACATCGGCCCTTTATGTCTCTCTGGAGAAATTGCAGTATACAGAAATCAGAATCATAGCTCCAATCCCCGCTGGCTCTCTCTCCCAAATAATCCTTCTACCGGGAGCCTCAACAAAAATCCCCAGCACCAATCCCAGTTGCACCGCATCACGTCACATCATGCTGGAATGCACAATGTTGAGCTCCATAGCTGCAGCTGCAGCAACCTGGCGGCTGGCGCTTCCCTGGCTCGCTCTCTCCCTTACCCATAGTGCCGCCGGCCGCCCCCTGTTTTCCACCCCTCGTCTTCTACCCCCTCTACAGTTGATCCTGACGACCTCCACCCCCGCGCCATCTGTAGGAGATATGCCCTAGAGGCAGTAATAACAGTTACTTTGTATCTCCGAGTTTGTAATGAATGTTTATGTTCCATGCTATAACTGCAATGATTCTCGAGTCTGCTATATCCATGAGGCTCGGAGGGAAACTCATGTGCACGTGTGGTATAATAAACGGTAAAATGTATTCCTAGTCTTGCCTCTAAGACTGGCTCAAGTATTGCATGATGATCCTGTTTTCCTGATCATGGACATGTCTATGCTGGCAATTTTGAGGGCACAATGTTGGTAGAACACTTGTGTTGAATCGACCTGAATTGATGTTATGCTATGAGATACATTCGTCACAAGTTAATGGTTAATAGCACAGAGATAGTTAATGTTTGCATAATTCCTTAGACCATGAGAGTATCGAGTTCCTTCGTACTTGCTTCATGAACTTTGGGGTTTGTTAAACGTCATCCGTAACTGGGTGGCTATTACGGCGGCTTACGGGTTCACGGAAAAGTATGACAAGTAATGAGATAGCTCAAGATTGGGATTTGCTCCTCCGACGATGGAGAGATATTCTCAGGCCCTCTCAGTGTTACGGTATCCATCATCGTCTGGCCAGACACATAGTGATTTGATCACTGGGATGCCGGAACACGGATACGAGAAAAGAGAACAAAACCGGTAACGAGGTAACTTGCATAGTGGACAAGTTGTTGATCCACCGGGATGCAGAAAATCTCACCTCGGGTATTTGTAATATATCGTGAAGCAACAGGAATAGCACACGGCAACTAGAGGTTCACTCGAATATTCATTCGTGTGGGTATAGGGGTCAATATGGGTGTCCACGGCTCCGATGTTGATCATTGATCGGAAAGAGTTCCGGGTCATGTCTATACTTCACCAAACCTATAGGGTCACACGCTTAAGGGTCATCTATCTGCTGAATTCTAGACGGGGAGTCTGAGAGAAAATCACCGAAAAAGTTTCGGACGAAACGGAAACGTTCCGGAGAGAACACCGGAATAGTTCCGGTGAAACTGAAAAGTTGTTTCAGGGTATTCCATTAAGTCAAATTGGTTCCGGCACACGCCTGGAAATTCTTGGAGGGTGCCAGAATCGTTCTGGTAACTTCTGGGATTTTTCCGGAGGAAAAACCGGAAATGTTCCGGAGCGGCCGGAACCGCTATGGTTGCTTTTCGCTGAAGAAAACATTGTTCCGAAATTGTTTCGGAATGCGTTCAAAATTGTTTGTGTGGGTACTGGAATTATTCTAGGCACACAGAAATAATTTGGAATTTAACGGACGTAGAAAAATGTCTTCGTGAATAGTGAAAGTGCTTTTTGGATATTTTTGGGAAAGCACCTTTTTGGATATCTCCAAAAAGGCTTCTAGATGGACTTGGTGGCCAAGGAAGCCCCCCATGGGGGGGGGGGGGGGGCAAGATGTGGCCGGCCAAGGGAGGTGGGGCTCCTTGGAGCTCCACTTGCCACCCTTCTTTGCTTTATTCTTTTTTGAAAAGGCATAAAGTGGGGGTACTTTTGGTAATTTTGAATGCCACTTTTACCCCTTGGCTATCCTATAAATAGAGGTGAGGAGGCAGCCCCAAAGCTCATCCTTGCTCTCATACACATGCCATTTGACTTGTCTGGCTTCTCTCTCCCTCCCACGAAATAGTTTCGTAGAGCCGAAAGGCTGTCTGGGTTCCGGCAGGAACTAGTTCTGGACGGCGAAGCCCTGCCGGATAGCTGACACCGTATGTGTGCAACCCCATAGAGAGATTATAGTTTCGATCTTTTGCCCGAGGGGCTGTTTTCGAGTGTCCTCCCGAAGGGCTGTCTGCGACATCGTCCGGGGGACTGTTCGACCGCCTCCCGAAGGGCTGTCCGGAGTGGGAGTACATCCTTGCGGTTGGGAGGTTGTAAATCCTAGCTGCAGGGATCTGCACCGACGATCTACACTGACTCTTCTTCCGCTGCGCTTCGAGTCGGTACGGATCAGATCAAACCTTGTATGCATTCTCCATAGTGATCCTGGGCGTGCTCGCTATACCGATTTTTTTTGTTTTCTATCGCGTTCCCCTACAGTGGCATCATGAGCCGTGCTATGTGTAGATGTAGGTTACGATCTAGAATACATGGAGATGTATGGGTATTGCATAATATAATTTTGGAGTAGATGAGATCTATTGCTGAAAATTATTTATGCGGGTAACAGATGAAATCTGTTACCCGATGTTCTTGTTGCTTTCCTAGAATTTGCGTTTGCTCAATCTCCAGACAGCATGGTGGAATTTCACAAATTTCTGGCAATCCGCGATCCTGGTTGATCAACGAAGTGCTAACAGTTCTTTGGGTTCCGCCATAGTCAAAAGAAAGATGAAATTCGCAGACGAAAGGGCATTGCAAATATGATTTGCACGGGGGTCATGCGTATGAAGAAGTTTAGTATGAGGCTTGAGATTTAATTATCTCGTGTTTCATACACCCTGAGATGTTAATCTAGCGACTTGAATAATCATACTTGATGATAATACGTTGGTAGCTACGGTTTAAGTCAAAACCTTAGAAGCCACGTAAAACAATGTGTCAAGAAATTTATATTATTTCCAATCAACAATGTGTCAAGCACACAAGGTTTTTAGAAATATTATTATGCTCGCACTTACTTTCTTGTAAGCACAAGCATCTTTGTTATCCATTGATGAAATCAAACTCTTTTGACTATTTCATCAAAAATGAAGATTCCAACTCCATTTTGCTCTCTTCTGTCCATCGTTGGAACTCTGAAGTTTGCATATTCACTAGCATCCTCTGGATCGACAAAATACTTTTGACTGTATCACATGCAAGTCCTAGGTTGTATTTCCATCTCATGGAAATCCTTTTGGCATCCATGTATCATATCTCATGATTGAAATACGTATTAATTGCTAGTTTAACCCGAACCGACTTTAAGCATCGCTACGGAGAGACAGTCTCGCCGTAGTCAATTCCTTGAATTTGTTATAAGCAACAAGTCGAGCTTTATGGATAAAACATTTTTATCTGTATCAGTTTATAGTTCCATTAATATTCGCTAGACTCTAAGTCTTCCGAAAGGTGTATCAAGATTTTAATCTTGAATCATTTATATGGAAACTGTCTCGGATTATATTGGTATTTAGCCAATTCCGGAGTCAGGGCCCATCAACGCTTCCTTGTGTATCGTAGGTATACTGTTGTCTAACAACAATATCTCGTTTGCGCACCTGAGAGGTTTGCACAAGTTTTGCCTATGTGGTTCAGCTGCAAGTTCGACCGAAGTCCATACATCTCATGTAGAGGCTTCCATATCAGTCGCAGTAGGAAACTCTGGAATTACTTCCAAGGTTTCTTTCCTTTGATCTGATGATGAAGATACTGTTATCTCGTCGAGTTGCACTGTCGTCTCACTCACCTTTTTGCAAGAAACACTTTCTTTCAAAATCATACCATTCTTTGTGGCAAAACCTTTTGCCTCAGTATAGTGGTGGAGGAATACCCAATTACTTGGGATAATCTACAAAGTAGCACTTGTCTAATTTGGAATAGGTTTGTAAACATTTTACACAAGCCCCATATTCCAAATGTTAAGAAAAGATATAACATGGTTGGGTGTACCATACCATGGCGTCATTTCAACAGATCTGATGGCGCTCTATTCAGTGTACAAGCCGCAGTCTCTAAAGCATTACTTTAAAAGGGATAATGACAAATTGATTTAAGTCATCTTTGATCTTACCATGTCATAAATGGTTTGATTACATCATCATGATCATTCCACTTACTGTGGTGTTCTGGGAGGTGTAAGTTATGAAACTCTTTTCATAACTCATCAGACATTTGCTAAATTTGTAACTCAAATATTTCTTTCCACAATCTAATTGTAGAAACATAATTTTCTTGTTACAATAATTTCTACTTCATTTTGAAAATCTTTCGAATAATTTCAAAAAATCCAGACTTACGTCTCATCAAGTAAATATCCATATATCTACTTGAGTCATTTTTGAAGATAGATAAATCCACTGCTAGCAACAACATTTATCAGACTACATACATCAAAATGTATGATCACCAATAAGTTCATTGCTCGTTCCTTATGGCCTGTGAATGGTATTTCTGTCACTTCACTTCTGGACGAAAGTTGCAAGTTTTAGGGGAACGCGACAGAAAACAAAAAAATTCGGTACTGCGAGCACGCCCAGGATCACTATGGAGACTGCATACAAGGTTTGATCTGATCCGTACCGACTCAAAGCGCAGCGGAAGAAGAGTCAGAGTAGATCGTCGGTGCAGATCCCTACAGCTAGGATTTACAACCTCCCAACCGCAAAGATGTACTCCCTCTCCGGACAGCCCTTCGGGAGGCGGTCGGACAGTCCCCCGGACGATGTCGCGGACAGCCCTTCGGGAGGACCCTCAAAACTCGAACCGACACTCGGACAGCCCTTCGGGAGGACACTCGAACAGCCCCTCGGGCAAAAGATCAGAACTATGACCTCTCTATGGGGTGGCACACATACGGTGTCAGCTATCCGGCAGGGCTTCGCCGTCCAGAACTAGTTCCTGCCGGAACCCAGACAGCCTTTCGGCTCTACGAAACTATTTCGCTGGGAGGGAGAGAGAAGCCAGACAAGTCTATGGCATGTGTATGAGAGCAAGGATGAGCATTTGGGGCTGCCCCCTCACCTCTATTTATAGGATAGCCAAGGGGTAAAGATGGTATTCAAAAATACCAAAAGTGCCCCCACTTTATGCCTTTACTAAAAAGAATAAAGCAAAAAGCGGTGCCATGTGGAGCTCCAAGGAGCTCCACCTCCCTTGGCCGGCCACACTTGGGGGCCCCCCCATGAGGGGGCTTCCTTGGCTCCCAAGTCCTTCTAGAAGGCTTTTGGAAAATATCCCAAAAGGTGTTTTCCAAAAAATATCCAAAAAGCACTTTCACTATTCACAAAGACATTTTTCTGCGTCCGTTAAAACCCAAATTATTTCTGTGTGCCTAGAATAATTCTAGCACCCACCAAAACAATTTTGAACGCATTCCGAAACAATTTCGGAACAATGTTTCTTTAGTGAAAAGCAACCAAAGCGGTTCCGGCTGCTCCGGAACATTTCCGGTTTTTGTCCCGGAAAATTCCCAGAAGTTTCCAGAACACTTCTGGCATCCTCCAAGAATTTCGAGGCGTGTGCCAGAACCAATTTGACTTAATGGAATACCCTGAAACAACTTTTCAGTTTCACCAGAACTATTCCGGTGTTCTCTCCGGAACGTTTCCGTTTCGTCCGAAACTTTTTCGGTGATTTTCTCTCAGACTCCCTGTCTAGTATTCAACAGATAGATGACCCTTAAGCGTGTGACCCTATAGGTTCAGTGAAGTATAGACATGACCCGAAACACTTTCCGATCAATGATCAACATCGGAGCCGTGGACGCCCATATTGACCCCTATACCCACACGAATGAATATTTGAGTGAACCTCCAGTTGCCGTGTGCTATTCCTGTTGCTTCATGATATATTACAAATACCCGAGGTGAGATTTATTGCATCCCCGTGGATCAACAACTTGTCCACTATGCAAGTTACCTCGTTACCAGTTTTGTTCTCTTTACTCGTTTCCGTGTTCCGGCATCCCAGTGATCAAATCACAATGTGTCTGGCCAGACGATGATGGATACCGTAACACCGAGAGGGCCCGAGAATATCTCTCCATCGTCGGAGGAGCAAATCCCAATCTTGAGCTATCTCGTTACTTGCCATACTTTTCCGTGAACCCGTAAGCCGTCGTAATAGCCACCCATTTACGGATGACGTTTAACAAACCCCAAAGTTGACGAAGCAAGTACGAAGGAACTCGATACCCTCATGGTCTAAGGAATTACGCAAACATTAACTATCTCTGTGTTATTAACCATTAACTTGTGACGAATGAATATCATAGCATAACATCAATTCGGGTCGATTCAACAGAAGTGTTCTACCAACATTGTGCCCTCAAAATTGCCGGCATTGACATGCCCATGATCAGGAAAACAGGATCATCATGCAATACTTGAGCCAGTCTTAGAGGCAAGACCAGGAATACATTTTACCATTTATTATACCACACGTGCACATGAGTTTCCCTCCGAGCCTCGTGGTTATTGTAGACTCGAGAATCATTGCAGTTATAGCATGGAACATAAACATTCATTACAAACTCGGAGATACAAAGTAACTGTTATTACTGCCTCTAGGGCATATCTCCTACACAAGTGTCAGATGATTCATAATCAAATGACTTCAAAATCCATCATAATAGAATTTCTTCATGCGGGTTTCTCCAATGTGACCAAATGTAGTGCCATACATATGTGGTATTCTTTTAGTCTTGCGACATTTAGCGTCAGTGTCACGGATGTATCATATTACTATCAATATTCATAACATACATTCCATCCATAATGGAAGTATGGCCCTTATGTTATTCATGACATCGAAGAACAAATTGTTCTCTCATGAACAACCTTCTTGCAACAAAACTTTATGCAATGGGCTAGAGTGTATAAAACTCTAAAATGAACTATGTAAGTAAATACAGAGGTAGTATATTATTATCAATATTCATAACATACATCTCATTCATAATGAAAGTATGGCCCTTATGTTATTCATAACACCGAACATCAAAAGTTCTCTTATGAACAAGCTTCTTGCAAGATACTTTATGCAATGGGCTAGAGTGTATAAAAACTCTAAAATGAATTATGAAAATAAATACAAAGGTAGTATAGCAACTTTTACTATGTTCCTAGCGCATATCTAAACCTCATTACTGGCAAGTCTTTTAGGCCGTAGTAGTTCTTGCATCGAGTCGCAACAGAATGCAATCGAGCGGGTATCTCTGTGATCAACTCACAATACCCAAGAATCAGTGATTAACATGTTTAATCATAATTCCCAAGAATTATATTTTTGACCAGCCTTCTATACATCAATAACTTGTATGACATTCATACATGAGCTAGATATTCTAGTCTTCTCTCCTTTTGCCTTTATATTTCTAACAGTTTAACTTTCAGTATTTCTCCTACTCTCAGAAGAAGCACCCAACTTAAGAGTGGCGTTAGCCCCGGACTTCCTAGGCGTGCAAGTCACACTAACACCCTTTGGATATTTCCTTTCTCTTTAAGTTGTTGTTTTATTCACCTTCATTTACATGATAGACGTTCTTCTGGATCCCTCTCTTATCAGTCAAATGCCTAGTAAACACTTTACTAATACTTTGCAAACAAACATTTCTTCAGATATCTCATATCTTTTAGCCTTTGTCTGCATTTGAAAACAATTTTCAGTTCCATTAATATCATATAACTATCCCAAACTTTTTGAAGTTCGGGTTTTATGGAAGAAAACATTTTGCACTTGACCGTAATGGAATTCTAGCTTTTGGATCAATGGACGAGAGTCACATCATCCATAGCATAGCGGGAGAGTACCGAAAGCATGCGATAGGACAAAGTCCTTCTCGGCACTCTAGAGGACAATCCTCACATTATGTTACCAATCGTAAAGTTTAACCAGATATTTAACAGCTATTCAATTTTAATAGGGAAGGTGGAAACGCGAGCCATTATTCTATAACTATTATGCAAATAACACTTAGACAGTGTCCATAATTAATTGCACTGAGAATTAAACAAGTTAATTCTAAAGTGCGCTCCCACTCAAATCAATATCTCTCATAATTGATTGTGAGCGATTCAAGACCCGCATTTCAATTCAATGCCATTGACGGGTTCATCACTGATGACGCGAATTTTAATCGGTAGGCCAGCTTGCCAATCATATCTCTATGTGACTCTTGTCCATCTTTCGATGCGCATGTTACGAGCTCAGGACTGTCCTGCCTGAACGTCAAGACAACCAAGTGATCACGCAGTGAGGTCTGATCTTCACCCGCCTTACACCTCTCTAATCGTTCGTGCTCATGTGTACATGATGCACCCCGAAAAGATACGTGTTGTAGACAGTGCTACACTTGGGAGAACACTAACTACTTGATATTTTAAGTGAGAGATCACCCTAATATAAAGCGACTACCACGCAATCAAGAAGGGTGCATCATAAGGGATAAACATCTCAGGTAATTCATAATAGATGATATGGTATAGCCCTTTCTGATGGAGAAGTCTTTATTTTCTTCGTCTTCGGCATTTGCGTCAGTGTTCACCTTCGCGAAGATTGCCACCACCTTGTCGATGCACCAGATGATATTGCTATCTCTATAGCTAATAAAATAAGTGCATTACTTAAGGTTGACACGCAGGTCATTAAAGTGACAATCATATGGCTCCAGCCATCATGCCGAATCATGACACGCAGGTCATGTTAGTAAATTTACATCATATAGTCATGTCATACATAATCAAATTAAATATGATGACGACTATACCACATCTCAAGCACATCTCATGTCATCATGCAAAACCAAGTTAGACGCCTCTAATCGGATTATGCAAAATTTTATTTTATGTGGCTTCTAAGGTTTCGAAACAAACCGAAGCTACCAACGTTTATCATCAAGTATGATTATTCAAGTCGCTAGATTAACTTTGCAGGGTGTATGAAACACGAGACAAAAATCTCGAGCCCCATACTGAACTTCGTCATACGCATGACCCCCATGCAGATCATATCTGCATTGCCCTTTCGTCTGCGAAATTTCATCTTTCTTTTAACTATGGTGGAATTCAACGAACTATTAGCACTTCGTTGATCAATCAGGATCGCGGATTGCCAGAACATTGAAACTCCACCATGCCGTTATCAAGATCAGAAATGCGCAAATTTCAGGGAAGCAACAAGAACATCGGGTAACAGATTTCATCTGCTACCCGCACAAATAATTTTCAGTAATAGAACTCATCTACTACAAATTATATTGTGCAACACCCATACATCTCTATGTATTCTAGATCGTAACCTACATCTACGCATAGCACGGTTCATGATGCCACTATAGGGGAACATGACAGAAAACAAAAAAATTCGGTACAGCAAGCACGCCCAGGATCACTATGGAGATGCATACAAGGTTTGGATCTGATCGTTACCGACTCGTAGCGCAGCGGAAGTAGAGTCGATGAAGATCGTCGGTGCAGATCCCCGCAGCTAGGATTTACAACCTCCCAACCATGAGGATGTACTCCCTCATCAGCCCCTCGGACAGTCCCTCGGACAGCCCTTCGGGAGGCGGTCGGCCAGTCCCCCGGACGGTGTCACGGATAGCCCTTCGGGAGGCACTCACAGAATCTCGGACGGTCACTCGGACAGCCCTTCGGGAGGCACTCTCGAACAGCCCCTCGGGCAAAAAGATCGAACCTACGACCTCTCTACGGGGTTGCACACATACGGTGTCATCTATCCGGCAGGGCTTCGCCGTCCAGAACTAGTTCCCACCGGAACCCAGGCAGCCTTTCGGCTCTACGAAACTATTTCGCGGGGAGGGAGAGAGAAGGCCAGATCATGCATGGCATTTGTATGTGAGAAAGTGTGAGTGTGGAGAGTGCATCTCCACCTCTATTTATAGGAAAACCCAAGGGGTAGGGTGGCACTTGAAATACCCAAAAAACCCATCATATGGATTTTCCAAAAGGGCAAAATGGGAAGGCTAGAGGAGCTCCATGGAGGAGCTCCTCCTTGGCCGGCCACTTCAAGTGGCCCCCCATGAGGGTCTCTCATACATCCACGTCATCCCCAAGATATTTTGGAGAAAAGCCCAAAAAGGTGGCTTTCCCAAAAAGTAACCATAAAGTGATTTTCACTATTTACAGAAACATTTTTCCGCGACCGTTAAATCCGAAAATATTTCTGTAGATCTTAGAACATTTCTAGTACCCACTAAAATAATTTTGGACGCGTTCCAAAACAATTCCGGATTAGTGATTTTCATATGTGAAAAGCAACCAAAGCGGTTCCGGCAGCTCCGGAACATTTCCGGGTTTTTTCTCCGGAAAAATCCCAGAAGTTCCCAGAACAATGCTGGCACCCTCTAAGAATTTCCAGGCGTGTGCCGAAACCATTTTGACTTAATGGTATGCTCCGAAACAACTTTTTAGTTTTACCGAAACCCTTTCGGTGTTCTCTCTCCGGAACTCTTCCGTTGTCTCCGAAACGTTTCCGGTGACTTTCTCTCAGACTCCATGTCTAACATTCAGCAGATTGATGACCCTTAAGTGTGTGACCATATAGGTTCGGTGAAGTATAGACATGACCGGAACACTTTCCGATCAATGATCAACATCGGAGCCGTGGACACCCATATTGACCCCTATACCCACACGAATAAATATCCGAGTGAACTTCCAGTTGCCGTGTGCTATTCCTGTTGTTTCGCGTTATGTTACAAACACCTGAGGTGAGATCTATCGGCATCCCCGTGGATCAACAACTTGTCCACTATGCCAGTTACCTCGTTACCGGTTTTGTTCTCTTTTCTCGTTCCCGTGTTCTGGCATCCCTGTGATCAAATCACAATGTGTCTGGCCAGACGATGATGGATACCATAACACCGAGAGGGCCCAAAGAATATCTCTCCATCATCGGAGGAGCAAATCCCAATCTTGAGCTATCAAGTCCCTTGTCACACTTTCCCATGAACCCGTAAGCTGCCGTAATAGCCACCCATTTACGGATGACGTTTAACAAACCCCAAAGTTCATGAATCAAGCATGAAGAAACTCGATACTCTCATGGTCTAAGGAATTATGCAAACGTAAACCATCTCTGTGTTATAAACCATTAACTTGTGAAGAATGTATCTCATAGCATAACATCAATCGGGTCGATTCAACACAAGTGTTCTTCTAACAATGTGCCCTCAAAGTTTGCTGGCATACTCATGCCCATGATCAGGAAAACAGGATCATCATGCAACACTTGAGCTAGTCTTAGAGGCCAGACTAGGAATATATTTTATCGTTTATTATTCCACACGTGCATGCGAGTCTTCCTCTGAGCCTCATGGTTATTGTAGACTCGAGAACCATAGCAGTTATAGCATGAAATACAAACATAATTATGAGCATGGAGATAAATAATAACATTTATTATTGCCTCTAGGGCATATCTCCTACAAAAATAAAGCAAAACAAAAATAGGAAAAACCGAGAAAGAAACAAAGAGAAAAAACAAGTAAAAAATGTGAAAGAAATGAAAAACCCGATCAGAAAAACAGAAAACCAAAGAAAACCGTGTAGAAACAAATAGATCAAAAAGAAGAAAAGCAGAAGAAAACCAAACCCGTACAACAAGTGAGCGAAGACCGAGCGATAGATCCCAAGCAAGGGAGTGAAGAGAAGAAATGGGTCGGCCCAATACCTGTGCGATGGAGAAAAAGCATGAGACGAGGGGATCATTAAATCTTGGTACAAGCGAGATATAGCTATCGCACTCTCAGGTGGGTGTGGCCGATGTCGGGTGCTAATAGACCAAGACGTGAAGAAGAGGCTAACTCAAGGGCTATGCAGGTGGACCAATGCGCACATGGGAAGGGGCGCCCCTATGTCTCGCTTCTAGCGAGACCTAGGGAACCCTTGCTGAATGGGACGGCGAGATGAGCCAGCTCAGGAGCATGGGAGGCGACAACCTCTTTTTTCTGTTTTTTATTTACGTTTTCTGTTTTAGTTTTTGCTTTACTTTTGTTTATACTTTAGAATATTTTAAATATTTATATTACAAAAACACTCTACAAAAAACATTTAAAAATGTTAACCAAGTATTTTAAAAAAATGTATAGAGAAAATGTTCATCACATATACGAAAAGTGTATAAAAAACAATGTGTATGAAATTTTGATCATGTATTTAAAAAAATTAATTATGCATTTGAAAAAATATCGAACAAGTATGTGAAAAATATTAATCAAGCTTCTGGAAAATGTTAAATGTGTATACAAAAAATGTTGATCATGTATATAAAACTATTAATCAACCATTAAAAAATGTTGAACAAGTATTTAAAAAAATTTAATTCAGCATTTGGAAATTATTAAATGTGTATAGAAAAATTGTTGACCATGTATTAAAAAAACTGATGAAAACTTTTGATCATTTATAGAAAAATGTTAATCAACCATTTGAAAAAAAATGTTGAACAAGTGTTTGAAAAATGTTAATCATGCATTTGGAAAATGTTAAATGTGTATAGAAAAAATGTTGACCATGTATTTAAAAAATGATTAATTTTTTTGTTCATTTAATTAAAATCTTAATCAAGCATTTGAAAAAAAAATGTCGAACAAGTATTTGAAAAATATTGATCGAGCATTTGGAAAATGTTAAATGTGTATAGAAAAAATGTTCAGCATGTATTAAAAAAATGATGAAATTTTTGGTCATGTATATGAAAATGTTAATCAACCATTGAAAAAATGTTGAGCAAGTGTTTGAAAAATATTAATCAAGTATTTGGAAAATTTTAAATGTTGACCACATACTAAAAAAATCTTTTAATTCAAAAATCTTAGTCAAGCATTTAAAAAAGTAAAAAATGTATAGAAAAAATGATTACTATGTATTCAAAAAGTGTTAATCTTGTATTTGAGAAATGTTAATCAAGGATTTGAAAAATGTTAAAAAATGTGTATAGAAAAAATGTTGACCATGTATTAAAAAAAGTCAACTTGTATTGGAAAAATGTTAAGCAAGCATTTAAAAAAAATGTTAAATCTGTATAGAAACAATGTTGACCATGTATTAAAAAATATTAATCTGGTATTTGAAAAATGTTAATTAAACATTGGAAAATATTAAACATTTATTAAAAAATGTATTAGATATATAGCAAAAATGTGTATAGAAAAACAATGAAACTTGAGAGAAAACAAAGAAAATCGATGAAAACTCAAGAAAGAAATAAACCAAACTGAAGAAAAAAATAAAGAAAAGAAAAAACACAATGAAACTAAGAAAAAATAAAACTGAAGGAAACAAAAGGAAAAAGAAATAAAAGAAAAAACCCAATGAAAACAGAGAAAAAAGGGACAAAATCGGTGGAAAAAACCCAGAAAACAAACCAGAAAACCCAGTGAAAAACCAGCTCGTTTCGCCTCAAATAGGTCGCACCCAACTAGCTTGGCATGGACGTGAGCCGAGTGGCTAGCAGCGCTCTCCATCATTCCGGAGACCAGGGATTGATCCTTGGGTGCCCCCCTTTTCCCTGTTTCTGTTAAGTCTGTGCGCGCTAAATGAGCCGGCTCGATATAGTAGTCGCTCGATGCGAGAGAAGCTACCGTAACACTTTAAGCGAGACATAGCTCTCGCGCTTGGGCAGGTGGCGTTCAGAGTCATGAGGCTAACAAGCCCAAGCAGACAACAGCGGAGCAGCAAAAATCACTAGCTGTTAAAAAGGGGAATATCTTATTCCCTGCGTAGGTTGGGAAATAGCGATCAATCATCTAGCTCCCGTCGCGTCGCGTCCTCTAGAACCATCCCTGAACCGGTTTTCTCTTTTTTCCTTTATTTTTCCTTGGTTCTTAAATTTTCCTATATTAATTTTTACTTTATGATTTATCTTTTTCTTTTTTTCTTTTTTTCTTTTGTATTTCCAAATTCGCAAAAAATATAACAATTTTTTAGTTAATAACCTTTTTTGAAAATCGTGAACAACTTTTAAAATTGTGAACATTTTTTAAATGTTGTGAACATTTTTCGAATTTGAGAACAATTTTTGAAATTCGGGAACATTTTTCTCCAGTTTGTGAATATTTTTTTGAAAGTCATGAACATTTTATAAACAAACGAATTTTTGTTTAATTCATGAACATTTTTATACATTTGTGAACATTTTTGAATTTATGAACATGTTGTGAATCGGCAAACATTTTGAACATTTTTAAAATTTGGGAACGATTTTTGAAATTCACAAACATTTCTTGAATCGACAAATATTTTTTGAAATACGGGTACACTTTTTGAAGCTGACAATTTTTTTTGTATTTTTGATCATTTTTTGAACGTTGGGAATAATTTTTGAAATTGAGAATATTTTTCGAGTTCACGAACAATGTTTTGAACTCCGAGAACAAGTTTTTACATTCACGAACATTTTATGATTGGGCAAATAGTTTTTGGAAATTTGAGAACATTTTTTTTTAAATTCATGAACATCTTTTGAATCTGCGAACATTTTTTGAAATTCACAAATAGTTTTTTGAATTCATTTTTTTTGAGTTTTATGATTTTTTGAACTTCAGGAATATTTATTGAATTTTGAAAGATTTTAATAGAAAGGAAGACAAAATCTAAAAAACAGACAAAAAACGTCGTTTCTGCAAAAATAAAAACGTTGGAAAACCAATTAAAAATAAGGCAAGCTTAGTAGCCCTCGCTGTCCTAGTTGGAAGGGAGGGGCGCGTTTCCTTGCTACTCCCCGCGTAGGTCGGGAAATAGGAGGTCCTGCTAAAAGGTACCTCTAAGAGTATCTACAGCCGGACTTAGCAAATCCGGCCCCCTATATGTCCGCGAACGCGCTCGGTCATGTCCGCGGACGCAGCCGGACCGCCCCTCCTATGTCCTGCCCGGCAGCCACGTACCTCAAATCTGGACTCTTAAATACATAAAAAATCCATGCAAGTTCATCATACACACCAATGTCGCATGTAAATAACAAATGTTGGTAGCGAAAATGCATAGTTCTTACATAAAATTGATATTAAGTGCACAACCCAAATATTAGCTCTTTGGTTTTCATTGTGTCCACATATGCTCCACAAGATCACTGAGTAGCTGCGTGTGCACCTGATGATCTCGAAGATTCTGATGCATCTGCAGAAAGTTCATACGCTGATTTGCATCTTGATCTTCCGGGATTTGGACTTGTTCTCCAGGCAATTCAAAATCATTGGTTTGGGCTACCACATCACCCTCATCCTCGACAATCATATCGTGCAAAATAACACAACATGTCATCAGGTGCCACAATGTTTTTGATTCCCACATCATTGCTGCTCCACAAACCGTTCCCCAGTGAGCTTGAAGCACTCTGAATGCCCTCTCCAAATCCTTCCTAGCTACTTTTTGCATTGTTGCAAAGCGGCTTTGTTTGTTAACTTGTGGTTCGGATATGGTCTTCACAAACGCCGCCCACTGAGGATAGATGCCATCGGCAAGATAGTATCCCATGTTGTAGTCGCGACCGTTGACAGTGTAGTTGCACGACGCCGATTTCCCATTACAAAACCTCCTGAACACGGGAGATCATTTAAGCACATTGATGTCGTCGTGAGAACTCGACATTCCGAAAAAAGCATGCCAAATCCATAAGTCATGTGATGCCACTACTTCCACTATGATGGTGGCCTCTTTGGTGTGACCTTGGTACATTCCACGCAAACCTTTGGGGAAGTTCTTCCATTGCCAATGCATGCCATCAATTGATCCGAGCATTCCTGAAAACCCTCTTGCCTCTCCAATAGACAACAACTTTTCTGTGTCATGCACATTTGGTTATCTCAGATACTCTGCTCCAAACACCTGCACCACGGCGCGGGCAAACCTGACAGTAGTCTTCAGGCATGTGCTCTCCCCCATCCGGACCATCTCACAAACAACATCGACGGCAGTACCAAGTGCAAGCATCCACAGAGTAGCCATGCATTTTTCTTAGCAGAGAAAGAAAGTTGGCCGCAGAAATCCCTAGTGAGCTTGAAGTAGTCATCGTGTTCCTCCACTCTCTCCACAACATGCAAAAACAATGGTTTGCGCATACGAAAATGGCGACGAAACCATGGATCATTCGAGAAAGTTGGGTCCGGAGCAAAGTAGTCCTTGTACAACAGCCGTGCTCCAGAGACCCTATCCCGATTAATAACTCTTCTCCCTTTGATTGAGCCCTTGAACATGAGAATATGCTCCACCTGCCGGTCCATTTCCTCTTGCACGCTCATGAGCATGATCATATCCACTTCTTCGTCCAAATCCGGCGAATCGAAGAACTCATTTTCAATCATTTTATCAAGCTCCGTTGGTCCATACTCCTCGTCCGACAAAGCATCCAAATTCATCGTTTTCCCTAGAAATAAATCACAAAAAACCTGGTCGGACAATGTGTCGAACACATCAAGGGCAAGGTGCAGCTTGAAAGTTGCCGGATGTACCGCGGTGTCGTCCGGGCCGACGATGATGTCTGTGGCCGCGAGCACGGATGGGGAACTCCAGTGCCGATGCTGACAACGATGAGGCTCAGAACGACGACGGAGCAAGGGTGGCGGCGGAGCTACGAGACGTCCGGCATGGAGGAGGAAGAAGAGAGGAGAGAGCAAATGGAATCAGTAGGTCAAGGGTGGATTTGGTGCAATTTATGGCGGGGTAGGCCTGTCGGGTACAACATGGCGGACGCGCCCGGGCCTCCCCATACCCGCCCTACATTTGGGCTGGATATGAGGGGTGCCGGTCAGCCCGAGCGTTTGAGGCCCGTTTGAGGCACCCGTCTGGGTCGGGTTTTTTTGACCGGTCACTGACCGAGGCGTCCGCTCGGGCGTTTGAGGGGGGTTTGAGGCTCCAGGTTGTAGATGCTCTAACCTGGGGTATCTCTAAGTTAGTTACATCTTCTCTGATGGTGATAAGTGGCGCATATGCGGTGACAATTTATCTCTTCAACCATGCGTTCAAATTATAAATCGTTTGCATCGTTGAGTTCCTCGTGTTGAGAACTTAGAAATTAGAGCCCATGTTAACATATTTTGACAAACTTACTTTGGGGCAAAAATTGTGCCCCCAAAATAAATTAACATATGCTTCCAAATCATACTAAGTCATGCTCCTAAATGAAACTAGGTTGTGCTCCCACGGAATGAAGCACATTTGTGCTCCCCCGTAAAGCACATCTATACTCCACATGAAAGCACTACGTGCTCCCGCTTGAAGCGCACCTGTGCCCCATACGAAGCACAACACACTCATGCTCCTAATAGACGAAAATTTGAAAAACCTAGGAAACATGAAAAAAAATAAAAAAACCTAAAAGCTTGAAAAAACAAGAAAATAAAATAAAAAACCCACCCCCCCCCCCCCAAAAAAAATATCCCTATGGGGAAGTGTCCAGCGCACGACATCCTGGCAGCGCCGGGCACACCATGTGAAGCTGCTGGAGCACTTTCGCGTAGGGAGTGACCCCCACAAGGGGTGCCCCAATTAGTTGATACCGCGGAACAATAGCGGGCCTGGTGTGGCATGACCGAGGATTGGCCTAGGAGACGACTTAGATGGCGCATGCAGACTAGGGGTAACTGATTGGCGGGCACCCCCTGGTTGGGTGTCCCAGCAAACACTTTTCGTGCCCAGGAGCGCCCCAACGCGCCATATGGCGCGTCCCAGCGCCACCACGTGTCGTGCACTAAGACGGGTTTTATAAGGGATGTTCCAGGTATTTTTAGTTTTTTTGTTATCATGTTTTTTTCCTGAGTTTTTTTTGTTTTTTAAGGATTTTTATTTTTCTCGATTTTTTGCTTCTTCGATATTTTTGGCTTTTTGTCTGTGACGTGGGTGAAGCACAGTTGTACTTCCAAAAATTGAAGCACAGATGTGCCTTCGCACGAAGCACAGTTGTCTTTTCCACATGAAGCACAATGTGCTTCCGCGTGAAGCACAAACTGTGTTGTGCTTTCTCCAAAAAAGAGAAGCACAAATGTGCTTCCGCAGTTTTTTCTTGGTTTTTGATTTTTTTTTCTATCTGGTTTTTCTAGTTCCTAGTTTTTTCTCGGTTTCTGCTTTTGAATGTTTTTCTATTTCCATTTTTCTCTCGGTTTCCAGTTTTTATGGTCTTTATTTCTGTTTTTGGTTTCTGGTTTGTTTTGGTTTCCACATGAAGCACAATTGTGCTTCCGTTCTTCAAGCACATGTGTGCTTACACATGAAACACACACCCCGTGGAAACATAAGTTAGTTTATTTGGAAGCACGGGTTAGTACAACTTTGAAGCACATGTTACTACTTGTTGGAAGCACACAATTGCCCCAAAATAAAATCCAGCGGAACCTATCAACATGAGATCTAGATTCAAATCTTGACATGAGAAAAGCAACGGTGAAAACGGTTCATGATTTGGACGCACAGTTTCAAGAGATAAAATGTTTAGAAAAAACAAATCTACGAAAAGAAGCACAAACAAACCCATCCATGCCTCCTAGGAAGTGTGGGTCATAGCGGGACGTGCCTCAGGCAAGCGGCTGAGGTGTCGGAGCAGCTGCTAGGCAAGCAGATGCCCGACAGGTTGCAACCAGAAGATAGGCGCAAACAATTGAAATCACTGGTTAAGTAGTGTTTTTTTTTTCTAAAAAGAACTAGTTAAGTAGTTATGGCTACCTTTACAAAGGTTAGTCCCTATGTTCTCTCGTGGTGATAGAAGTTCTAATGTTTTTTTCACGAGACAGGTGATTTTGTTTGTGCTTTTTATATTCATTTTTTAGTATCTCTTAAATTGTGCGTTCAAATTATGATCATTTTCAAGTGTTCCTCGCGTCAAGATATTCAGTTCCATGTTAATAGGTTTCGACAAATTTCTTTCGGGCAAAATATGCGCTCCCAGCTACACTAACATGTGCTCCCAACAAGAACTAACTTGTAATTTCACCTTGTATGAACATATGATCTCCAACGTGTGCTTCCAACCAGGGTCGTACCAAAGAATTCAGAGGCACGGTGCGAAATGTAAAATTAGGCACAATGTACCACTTAATGAAAAATTGGTGTCCCCACTAATTCGGGGGGCTTGTGCGGGTGCATATCCTGCACATGCTTGTGGTATGGGTCTGCTTCCAACTAGTACTAACATGTGTTCTCCCAACTACACCAACCTGTGCTACTAACATGAACTAACTCGTGCTCCCGCAGGGGGTGAAATACAATTGCGCTCCTGCGTGAACCACACATCTACCTCATGCGGAAACGCACTTGTGCTCCATTAAAATCCTGGGAAAAACTAAAAACGTGGAAGAAAAAGTTTCATGAAAGAAGCCTCCAACAAAACATGTAGCGGCGCTAGGCGGTCCACGTGGCCCGCTGAAGCGCTCCCCAAACCAGGAAAAGTGCCAACCACTGGGAGCATCCTTTGATTAGTTGCTTTCGCAAACAATTAGCCAGCGTGTAGAATTCCCTTAAAAAACAAAAACTGATGAGTACAAAAGGAGTTGTCGTGAGGCCGATTCTATCAAAATTTGCATTGTCTTGACTCTTTGGTCTGTGGCCAACATGTTTGGTTTGACCCGTCGAACAATTTTTCTATTTTCTTTGAGAAATGCTCAAATCTATTATAATAGTTCACCGGAAGTAGAAAACACCACACACATAATAAAAATTCCATCATGGTCCCTAGACCATAGAACGACTACTACCACCGCCAGAATGAGCTACAGACGCGATGTTGTCGCTGCTCCCATACTGGAGCTGGCCTAACCATGTCGATGTAGCTGGGAAGGTGATACGTCTCCAACGTATCTATAATTTTTGATTGTTCCATGCTATTATATTATCAATCTTGAATGCTTTATATGCATTTTTATGCTATTTTACATCATTTTTTGGGACTAACATATTAACCCAGTGCCAGTTCTATGTTTTTTGCTTGTTTTTGGCTTTTCAGAAAATCAATAGCAAACGAAGTCCAAACGGAATAAAACCTTTAAAATGTTTTTTTCTGGACCAAAAGGGACCCTAGAAGGTTCAGGGGGAGGCCAGAAGATCTACGGGAGAGCCACGAGCTCATAGGGCGCGCCGCAGGGGGCAGGCGCGCCCCTGAGCTCGTGGGCCCCCCGCAGCTCCTTTTGACCTAATTCCAACTCTATAAATTCTCAAATATTCCCAAACCAACAGAGAGCCACCCAAAATAACTTTTCCACCGCCGCAAGCTTTTGTTCTTCCGCGATCCCATCTGGAGGCCTTTTCCAGTACTCTGTCGGAGGGGGAATCGATCACGGAGGGCTTCTACATCAACCTGGCTACCCTACCGATGATGTGTGAGTAGTTCACCACAGACCTACGGGTCCATAGCTAGTAGTTAGATGGCTTCTTCTCTCTCTTTGATCTTCAATACAATGTTCTCCTCGATCTTCTTGGAGTTCTATCCGATGTAATCTTCTTTTGTGGTGTGTTTGTTGGGATCCGATGAATTGTGGGTTTATGATTAGATTATTCATTGAAAGAAATTGAGTATTTTATGAACTTTATTATGCATGATTATGATAGCTTTGTATTTCTCCCCGATCTATCCGTTTGGTTTGGCCAACTAGATTGATTTATCTTCAGCGGGAGAGGTGCTTTGTAGTGGGTTCAATCTTGCGGCGTCCTCACCCAGTGACAGAAGGGGTAGCGAGGCACGTATTGTATTGTTGCTACTAAGGATAAAACGATGGGGTTTATTCATATTGATTGAGTTTACTTTGTCTACATCATGTCATCTTGCTTAAGCCGTTACTCTGTTTGTTATGAACTTAATATCATAGATGCATGCTGGATAGCGTTTGATTGGCGGAGTAATAGTAGTAGATGCAGGTAGGAGTTGGTCTACTTGTCACGAATGTGATGCCTATATGTGTGATCATTGCCATGAATACGTCATAACTATGCGCTTTTCTATTAATTGCCCAACAGTAATTTGTTTACCCACCGTATGCTATGTGTTCGAGAGAGAAGCCTCTAGTGAAAACTATGGCCCCGGGGTCTACTTTAATCATATTATAAAAACCAAAATACCTTTCTGGAATTTATTTACTTTCATTTTGTTTTGCAATTTACCTATCTACCTATATAAGATTTGAGCCTTGCAAGTAACGAGTTCAAGGGGATTGACAACCCTCTTGCCCGCGTTGGGTGCAAGTATTTGCTTTTGTGTGTGCAGGTGCTGTTCACTAGGATTTGAATGGTTCTCCTTTTGGTTCGATAAACCTTGGTTCTCACTGAGGGAAATACTTATCTCTACTATACTGCTTCACCATTCCTCTTCGGGGAAAATCCCAACGCAGCTCACAAGTAGCAGAAAGAATTTCTTGCACCGTTGCCGAGGAGACATCATTAAATCACTACAAGTACCTTCACTCAAACTATCATATACTTGCTCTACTTTTTATTTGCCTTTTTATTTGCCTCTCTTTTTCATCTCCCTCCACTTCTCTAAAAAATCGAAAAACACAAAAATATTTTACTTTGTTTGCTTGCTTTGTCACTATGTCTCAAGAAAAATTCTACGATACTTCTTATCATAAAAGGTTGTCTGAGATTGAAATTACTACTAAGAATTTCATGTTTACACAATATGAGCACAATAAATTCTTTGCCGAGGAACTTAAGGAACACTCTACTTTATTGGATGCTATTAGTAAACAACTTGATGAAGTTAATCAAGAAGTTTCCAACCTTCAGTCTCAACTTGCTCGTACTGAAAATTTGATAGGAAAGATATCCGATAAACAAACTACGCTAGTAAATAAGATGGCTGCTAAATTAGAGTCACATCCTCTTACTAGTGATAATGAAGATATTAAAATGATTGGTGTGACACCCATTGAAACTTTGTTTAGTAATATAAAACTTGAAGAAAAAGGGACTGGAGATGAGTCAACTTTAGCTAGAAGGCGTCCCAATTGTTTGGAGGGTGATGATCTTAATGACAAAAATGATAAAAGTGGGTTTGGAGAGGTCAAGACTTTAAATAGTGATGTATACCCACTACTTTGGATTACAAGGACTTTAATTATGATAATTGTTCTTTGATTGAATGTATTTCTTTGTTGCAATCCATGATAAATTCACCTAATGCTTACGAACAAAATAAAGCTTTTACTACACATATTGTAGAAGCTATGATAAAAGCTCATGAAGAAAAGCTAGAATTGGAAGTTTCAATACCTAGGAAATTGCATGATGAATGGGAACCTACTATTAAAGTTAAGATTAAAGATTATGAATGTAATTCTTTGTATGATCTAGGTGTTAGCGTCTCTACTATACCAAAATCTTTATGTGACGTGCAAGGTCTCACCGACATGAATGCATGTTCCCTTAATTTGCATTTAGCAGATTCAACTATTAAGAAACCATTGGGTAGAATAAATCATGTGCTCATACTTGCTAATAGAAATTATGTGCCCATGGATTTCATTGTGCTTGATATTGAATGCAATCCGTCTTGTCCTATAATACTTGGTAGGCCTTTCATACGAACCATATGTGCTATTATTGATATGAAAGAAGGAAATATAAGATTCTAATTTCCACTAAATAAAGGGATGGAACACTTCCCTAGGAAGAGAATTAAACCACCATATGAATCTATTATGAGGGCCACCTATGGAATTAATTTGAAGGATGACAATACTTGAAAGAATGCATTATGCCTAGCTAGGGGCATAAAACAATACCGCTTGTTGGGAGGCAACCTAATATTTATCTTTATTTTATTTTTATTTTATTTTCTTGAGTCACACAATTTTTGCTACTATAATGATTGTGTTTTAATGTTCTAATTAGTGTTTGTGCCAAGTAATGTGATACGTCTCCAATGTATCTATAATTTTTGATTGTTCCATGCTATTATAGTATCAATCTTGGATTTTTTATATGCAATTATATGCCATTATATATCATTTTTTGGGACTAACCTATTAACTCAGTGCCCAGTGCCAGTTGCTGTTTTTTGCTTGTTTTTGTCTTTTCAGAAAATCATTATCAAAAAGAGTCCAACCGAGAAAAAAACTTTGGATTAATTTTTTCTGGACCAGAAGAGACCCACGAAGCTTCGGGAGAAGACCAGAGGAGCCACGAGGGAGCCACAAGCTCGGAGGGCGCCCCCCAGGCTTGTGGGCCCCTCGTAGCCCCTCCTAACCTAATTCCAGCGCTATAAATTCCAAAATATTCCCAATATACCAGAGAGACAGAAGAGAAAACCTTTCCGCCGCCACAAGCCTCTGTTCTTCTGCGATCCCATCTGGAGGCCTTTTCTGGTACTCTGCCGGAGGGGGAATCGATCACGGAGGGCTTCTTCATCAACCTTGCTGCCCCTCCGATGATGTGTGAGTAGTTTACCACAGACCTACGGTTGTATAGCTAGTAGCTAGATGGCTTCTTCTCTCTCTTTGATCATCAATACCATGTTCTCCTCGATGTTCTTGGAGTTCTATCCGATGTAATCTTCTTTTGCGGTGTGTTTGTTGGGATCCGAAGAATTGTGAGTTTATGATCAGATTATTCATGAGAAATATTTGAGTCTTCTCTGAACTCTTTTATGCATGATTATTATAGCTTTGTATTTCTCTTTGATCTATCGATTTGGTTTGGCCAACTAGATTGGTTTATCTTGCAATGGGAGAGGTGCTTTGTGATGGGTTCAATCTTGCGGTGCTCAATCCCAGTGACAGAAAGGGACATGACACGTATTTGTATTGTTGCCATTAAGGATAAAAAGATGGGGTTTAATCATATTGCCTGAGTTTACTTTTTCTACATCATGTCATCTTGCTTAAGGCGTTACTCTGTTTTATACTTAATACCCTAGATGCATGCTGGATTGCGGTCGATGGGCGGAGTAATAGTAGTAGATGTAGGCAGGAGTCGGTCTACTTGTCTCGGACGTGATGCCTATATACATGATCATTGCCATGAATCCGTCATAATTATTTGCTTTTCTATCAATTGCCCAACAGTAATTTGTTTACCCACCGTATGCTATGTGTTCGAGAGAGAAGCCTCTAGTGAAAAGTACGGCCCCCGGGTCTACTTTTATCATATTAAAACCAAAAATACCTTGCTGCAATTTATTTACTTTTATTTTATTTGGTATTTTAGTTTATCTATCTATCACTATCATAATTAATCCTTGCAAATAACCGCTAAGAGGATTGACAACCCTCTTATTTGTGTTGGGTGCAAGTGTTTGCTTTTGTATGTGCAGGTGCTGCTAAAGGGATTTTGCGTGGTTCTCCTACTGGATTGATAACCTTGGTTCTTAACTGAGGGAAATACTTATCTCTACTATACTATATCATACTCTCCTCTTCGGGGAAATACCAATGCAGTCTACAAGTAGCATAATGCCTTTGGGATGATTTGGATGATAATATAATTGATGTTGTTTGAAACCAGAAAGTTTTGCACCCAATTCTAGAATTTATATTCTGTACTGGAACGCGATAAATTCATGAATTTTTTACACAGTATAGGAATATAAGTTTTTTACGTTGTCCTAATTTTTCAGAAATTTTGGAGTTACATAATTATGACTTTAATTCAGGTTTTTACAGACTATTATGTTTTAAACAGATTCTATTTATTATTGCATAGTTTACTTGTTTTAATGATGCTATGGATTATATCGGGGGCGTATAAGTCATGGAGAAGTTAGAATACAATAGTTATTATGCAAGAATAAATTATGAATGATTTTATGACAGTACCTAAATTTTATGATTTGTCTATTATACTAATGGATCTCACGAGGTTTCTGTTGAGTTTTGTGTACCGAAGTTTTCAAGTTTTGGGTGAGATCACGATGGATGAAGGAATATGGAGCGGCAAGACCCTAAGCCTGGGGATGCCCAAGGCACCCCAAGGTAATATTCAAGGAAGACCCAGGCGTCTAAGCTTGGGGATGCCCCGGATGGCATCCCCTCTTTCGTCTATAATCTATTGGTAACTTACTTGGAGCTACATTTTTATTCATCACATGATATGAGTTTTCCTTGGAGCGTCTTGTGCCATAGTTTCCTTTTTGTTTGCTTTTTAGTTTGCCACCATCATTGTTTACTGGACACACCTTTTGAGAGGGACACGCATTTATTGTGATTTTTTAGAATACTCTATGTGCTTCACTTATATCTTTTGAGCTAGGCAGTTGATACGTCTCCAACGTATCTATAATTTATGAAGTATTCATGCCATGTTTACAACAATTTTACATGGTTTTGGTATGATTTGAGTGGAACTAACCCGGACTGACGCTATTTTCAGCAGAACTACCATGGTGTTGTTTTTTGTACAGAAAAAAAAGTTCTCGGAATGGGCTGAAAATTTACGGTGATTTTTTATGGACCAAAAGAGACCCCCAAAGCTTGGAGGAAGGACCAGAAGCCTCACGAGGAAGCGACAAGCCTGGGGGGCGTGCCCTCCCCCCAGGGCACACGGAGCAGGCTTGTCGCTCCCTCATGGGCCCCCTCGACGTGAATCCAACGCCAAAAATTACTATAAATATAGAAAACCCCAGAAAGAAACCTAGAACTTCGACGCCGCCACCGCAAGCCTCTGTACCAAAGAAATACCATCTAGAGCCCTGTTCCGGCACCCTGCCGGAGGGGGAAATCATCACCGGAGGCCATCTTCATCATCCCGGCGGTCTCCATGACGAGGAGGGAGTAGTTCACCCTCGGGGCTGAGGGTATGTACCAGTAGCTATGTGTTTGATCTCTCTCTCTCTCATGTTCTTGATTTGGTACGATCTTGATGTATTGCGAGCTTTGTTAATATAGTTGGATCATATGGTGCTTCTTCCCTCTCTATCTTCTTGTGATGAATTGAGTCTTTCCCTTTGAGGTTTCGTTATTGTCGGGTTGAATATTTCAGATTTGAGAATACTTTATGTATGTCTTGCATGTGGATACCTGTGGTGACAATGGAGTATTCTATTGATTCACTTGATGTATGTTTTGGTAATCATCTTGTGGATTCCTGAGGTGACATTGGGGTAATCTAGGCATAGGGGTTGGTACACGTTTTCATCTTCTTTTCTCCGATAGAAACTTTGGGCTACTCTTTGAAGTTCTTTGTGTGGATTGAATATTATGAATCTGAAGTTGTTTGATGCATATCGAATAATCAACTCACGAATACTTGTGGTGACATTGGAGTATCTAAGTGACATTAGACTTGGTTGATGCGTATCATATGGTGTTATTTTAGTACGAACTCTAGGGCTGTTTGTGACACTTATAGGGATGGCTCAATAGATTGATCAAAAAGGATAACTTTGAGGTGGTTTCATACCCTACAACAATTTCTTCTTATGTTCTCCGCTAATAGGAACTTTGGAGTGATTCTTTATCGCACGTTGAGGGATTTTTATATGATTCAATTATGTTAGCATTGTTGAGAGATTTCACTAGTGAAAGTATGAACCCTAGGCCTTGTTTTCAAGCATTGCAATACCGTTTGTGCTCACTTTTACTACTTGCTACCTTGCTGTTTTTATATTTTTAGATTACAAAAATCTATATCTACTATCCATACTACACTTGTATCACCATCTCTTCGCCGAACTAGTGCACCTATACAATTTACCATTGTATTTGGAGTGTTGGGGACAAAAGAGATTTCTTGTATTTGATTGCAGGGTTGTTTGAGAGAGACCATCTTCATCCTACGCCCCCCACGGATTGATAAACCTTAGGTCATCCACTTGAGGGAAATTTGCTACTGTCCTACAAAACTCTGCACTTGGAGGCCCAACAACGTCTACAAGAAGAAAAGTTTCGTAGTAGACATCAAGCTCTTTTTTGGCGCCGTTGCCGGGGAGGTGAGTGCTTGAAGGTATATCTTTAGATCTTGCAATTGAATCTTTTAGTTTCTTGTTTTATCACTAGTTTGGTTTTATAAAAGAAAACTACAGAAAAATGGAATTGAGGTTGCCTCACATGCTTCATCTATATGATGTCTTTCTTGAAAATAAGGATTCCGATAATTGTGCTCAATTCTTAGAGGAAGAATTTAATAAAATGTTTAATGTGATTTCCTTGAATGATGAGCATGGTTGCAATGTTGTTAGTATGAATTCTTTGAATATCCGTAATGCTAATGATGATTGCACTAGTCATGATAAAAAGGTTTCTTATAAGCATGTCAATTTTTGTGGAGTGAATAAAATTTGTGATGACATGCCATATAGGGATGATAGATTTTGTAAGAAGCATAAACATGATAAAACCAATTGGTGGCTTAAAGTGATAGATGAATTTGCTACAATGTTATGCTCTCTTCATCCCATTACTTGTGAACTTTGCAATAAGATTGGTCATCTTAATTTCCAATGCATACTCTTTCATGATCGAATCATGTCCAAATATTGCAATAACTTGATAACCCTTGAACTTTATAATGAACTTTTTCTATTTTTGGGGTGTGAAGAATTGTCACATAAAAATAGTTGGTTTGAAGCATTCATATTCACGGACCAAAATGAATGTAATCTAACGGAAATCTATATGTTTTGTGTGGTAAATTGCAATGAGAATGCTTATATTGCCAACTATAGAAAGACGGGGAAAAAATAGAATACAAAAGGAATACTAATGAACGGGTAAAGATTTCCACTTTCGCTCCTATTGTCTCTCGTGATGAAATAGGTGACGAGAAGGAGCTTCCTATCCAACCAATCTCTTCAATAAAAAGCTCAGAAAAATTAAATAAACCCACACATAATGTGGTGAAGAAGAAGAAAAGAAGGAAAAGTAGAGGTAAAGAGGTATCTCTCCCAAATAATGTTGCTCCTATTATTGTTGTGCCTCATGAGAATGAATCTAAAATAATTGTGGAAGATGATACACTTGATGATGATTTTGTTATGCCTATTGCTTGTTGTGATGATTATGATTGGGAAGATAATGGAACTTCTTATCATCTTGAAAACCTTTTTGGCACCAACTTGGGAAATTATGATGATAATAATTGTTATACTATTGGTGCTATTCATACTATTGATGAATATAGTGATTATGCTAATGATATGCAAACCCATAAGCTTGGGGATGCTATGTTTGATTGGAATGACATGTTTGAAAATTTATTTGCTGCAAATAATGTTTATCCTAAGCTTGGGGATGTTATGCTTAATGAAGATGATCTTTTTATTCCCCCTGCTTTTGATGAGCAAATTTGTTATGGTGATAGCATGTCTCCTATCTATTATGATTGCAATAATAATGAAAGTGGGTTTGGAATAGTGTCAACTTTAGGTAATAATTTTTCCACTATTTTGGAGGGTGTTCAATCTTATAAAAATGATAAAAGTGGATTTGGATAGTTCATGACTTTATTTAGTGTTGGATCCACTACTTTGGAAGAGGTTTCAATTGATTATGATGAGAACAAAGTTGCTACTTATGATGATTATTGTGATGATACTTATGTTATAAAAAGTAGTGATGATTATTATTATAAAAATTGTCATAATTATGAATACCCTTTTTCTGAACATTATTCTTTTAATGTGGAAACAACTTATAGTATTCAAGTTTCATATGATATTCCCACTATTATGAATGAGAATAAAGTTGCTTATGTGGAGAGTAATAAAAATCCTATGCTTGTAGGTCATGAAAAGAATGCTTTATGTGATAGCAATATTGTTGAATTCATTCATGATGCTACTGAAAATTATTATGAGAGAGGATCATATGCTTGTAGGTGTTGCAATAACATCAAGTTTCCCTTCTTTATGTTGAAAGTTTTGAAGTTACACTTGTTTTGCCTTCCTATGCTAGTTGATTCTTGCTCCCATAAATTGTTTGCTCACAAAATCCCTATGCATAGGAAGTGGGTTAGGGTTAAATGTGCTAGTCATATGATTCATGATGCTCTCTTTGTGTTTCAATTCTTTACTTTTATGTGAGCATCCTTAAAATCACCATGCCTAGCTACTGTAGTAATCATGTTTTACATGTTTTCTTTCAATAATGTGCCAAGTAAAGCCTTTGGGATAGTGTGGATAATAGTTGACTTGAATCTGTGCAAAAACAAAAACTTTAGCGTCCAGTGAAGAAATTCCTATAATTTACTGGAGCGTCAAAACCTTCTAAATTTTTGAAACATGATTGATATACAAATTGCCTACATTTCCTAAATTTTCAGAATTTTTGGAGTTGCATAAGTATGGTATTTATTCAGATCATTACAGACTGTTATGTTTTTGACAGATTCTGTTTTCGGTGCATAGTTTGCTTGTTTTAGTGTTTCCATAGCTTATATTGAGTAATATAAACTGTGGAAATGATGGAATACAGTAGGAATTATGTGAGAACAATTATTAATCTTGTCTTGACAGAACCAAAGTGAATGATTTATTCTTTATCATACTAACCCATCTCACGAAGTTTCGTTATGTTTTGTGTGATCGAAGTTTTCAAGTTTTGGGTGAGATATCGATATGAGGAGAACAAGGAGCGGCAAGACCCTAAGCTTGGGGATTCCCAATGAACCCCCAGGTAATATCCAAGGAATACCCAAGCAACTAGGCTTGGGGATGCCCCGGATGGCATCCCCTCTTTCGTCTCCAACACTATCGGTAACCTCACTCGGAGCTATATTTTTATTCGTCACATGATATTTGTTTTGCTGGGAGCGTCATCTTATTTTGTCGAGATTTTCTTTCTGTTATCAATAATCATGTTTTGTATCTTTTAGTTCAATAAAATGCCAATTATATCCTTCACCATGCTTAGTTTGCAAGTTTATGTGTTGCTGTTTGAAAATAGAAAGTTTTCTGTTATGTCCTGAATTTTTTTTAATTGTCAGAACATGATAAAAATCTGAATTTTTTACACAGTAAGAATGAATGAGTTCTCTGTCACGTGTTAAATTTTCAGAATTTTTTGAGTTAGGGAAGTATGAATTCTTATTCACCCTTACAGACTGTTCTGTTTAGACAGATTTCGGTTATAGTTGCATTGTTTGCATATGTTGCTTGTTTAATGTTTCTATTTGTGGATAGGAGTATTAAATATGCATAGGCATTTAGTATGCAATGTTTAATTATAATTTTAGTGATTTTTTATAGTAGAGAGTGTTAAGGTTTTGAGTTGATTTATACTAACTTATCTCACGAGTTCTTGTTAAGTTTTGTGTGGATGGAGTTTTTAAGATTTACGAGAAGCCATGATATGAGAGGAATTAAGGAGACACAAGAGCTCAAGCTTGGGGATGCCCAAGGCACCCCAAGATAACATTCCAAGAAGTGTCAAGCAACTAAGCTTGGGGATGCCCCGTTAGGCATCCCACCTTTCTTCATCAACACCTATCGGTTAACCTAAGTTTTTACATGTTCACATGATATGTGCTATTCTTGGAGTGTCCTTTTATTTTTGTTTTGTTTATTGTTTGAATAAAATTATCAAGATAGGAAATCCTTATTTGGAGACAGTCTTCACATAGCTACTTATTTACTCAACTACTCATTATTCTTCACTTATATCTTTTGGAGTAGTTTGTCATCTACTCTTGTGCTTCACTTATATCCCAAGAGTAAATTGTTGAATGAATTGAATATCATAAAGTTGAAATTATATGTGTTTCATGTGCTTGTCCCATGGGGAGTAGTGACTTCACATAAAAATAAGTATGAGTGGTAAAATTTATTGAAAGTTAGCAAACATAGCATTGGTCACTTGAACAATTCATGAAAGAATTTTGAAGGAAGAGAAATTTCACATATAAATATACTATCTTGGACATCTTCTATGATAGTGAGCCCCCATTAATTATTTTCAACCTTGATCAAGTAGTTGATGTTGGACAAGGAATACAACGTAATGGGTTATGTTTGTTTATATTCACATAGAAGTTATATGGTCTTGGATCCTCTAACATGTGGTGCTTGCCCCCTATCCTTTGCTAGCCAAAATTCCGCACTAAGTAGAGATACTACTTGTGCATCCAAAACCCTTAAACCCAGTTTCTTGCCATGAGAGTCCACTATATCTACCTATTGATTGAATAAGATCCTTCAAGTAAGTTGTGATCGGTGCAAAAGCAATAAAAATTGCTCCTAAATATGTATGATCTTTTATTGTAAGGGAAAATAAGCTTTATACGAACTTGTGATGGTGAAGAAATAAAAGCGACAGACTGCATAATAAAGGTTGCTATCACAAGGGGCAATATAAAGTGACATTCCTTTGCATTAAGAGCTTGCACATCCAAAAATAAAAAGTGCATGATAACCTCTGCTTCCCTCTGTGAAGGGCCTATCTTTTACTTTATGTATTTACTTTTATGCAAGAGTCAATAGTGTTCTTCTTTATTCCGTTTTTATTTTCTCTCTTGGCAAGCATCATGTGGTGGGGAAAGATCCAGGCACATATATCCAGTTGGATATAGGTGATCATGAGTTATTATTGTTGACATTATCCATGAGATAAATAAGTTGGGAGGCAAAACATTAAGCCCCTATCTTCCTATGTGTTTGACTGAAATGGTTTGTTCTAAAAATATGCTTTGAGTGTCAGCAATCATGGAAGACTATATGATAGTTGAGTATGTGGAATTTGCTAAATCAAAGCTCTTACATAGACCCTTCCTGCAAATAAGATGAATTGCAATTGTTTGATGACTGAGAACATAGTTTGTTAGTTTTCAAGAAAGTTTATGGTCTATACTTTAGCATGTGAATAGCTTGCTACTTGATCATGAGAAGTTTTATGGGATGAGCAACCGTTTATGATATATAATGATGCTAGAAAAGTGATTGAAATTATCATTGATCAAACTTATGCACTATGCTAGCATTCACACTTCATAAATTATTTCTTTTATCATTTACCTACTCGAGGACGAGCAGGAATTAAGCTTGGGGATGCTGATACGTCTCCAATGTATCTATAATTTATGAAGTATTCATGCCATGTTTACAACAATTTTACATGGTTTTGGTATGATTTGAGTGGAACTAACTCGGACTGACGCTGTTTTCAGCAGAACTACCGTGGTGTTGTTTTTTGTGCAGAAATAGAAGTTCTCGGAATGGGCTGAAAATTTACGGTGATTTTTTATGGACCAAAAGAGACCCCCGAAGCTTGGAGGAAGGACCAGAAGCCTCACGAGGAAGTGACAAGCCTGGGGGGTGCGCCCTCCCCCCAGGGCGCGCGGAGCAGGCTTGTCGCTCCCTTGTGGGCCCCCTTGACGTGAATCCAACGCCAAAAATTCCTATAAATATAGAAAACCCCAGAAAGAAACCTAGAACTTCGACACCGCTGCCGCAAGCCTCTGTACCGAAGAAATACCATCTGGAGCCCTGTTCCGACACCCTGCCGGAGGGGGAAATCATCACCGGAGGTCATCTTCATCATCCCGGCGGTCTCCATGATGAGGAGGGAGTAGTTCACCCTCGGGGCTGAGGGTATGTACCAGTAGCTATGTGTTTGATCTCTCTCTCTCCCGTGTTCTTGATTTGGCACGATCTTGATGTATCGCGAGCTTTGTTAATATTGTTGGATCATATGGTGTTTCTTCCCTCTCTATCTTCTTGTGATGAATTGAGTCTTTCCCTTTGAGGTTTCGTTATTGTCGGATTGAATACTTTATATTTGAGAACACTTGATGTATGTCTTGCATGTGGATACCCGTGGTGACAATGGGGTATTCTATTGATTCACTTAATGTATGTTTTGGTAATCAACTTGCGGATTCCCGAGGTGACATTGGGGTAATCTAGGCATATGGGTTGGTACACGTTTTCATCTTCTTTTCTCCGATAGAAACTTTGGGGTATTCTTTGAAGTTCTTTGTGTGGATTGAATATTATGAATCTGAATTTGTTTGATGCATATTGAATAATCAACTCACGGATACTTGTGGTGACATTGGAGTATCTAGGTGACATTAGAATTGGTTGATGCGTATCATATGGTGTTATTTTAGTACGAACTCTAGGGCTGTTTGTGACACTTTTAGGGATGGCTCAATAGATTGATCGGAAAGGATAACTTTGAGGTGGTTTCGTACCCTATAACAATTTCTTCTTATGTTCTCTGCTAATAGGAACTTTGGAGTGATTCTTTATCGCACGTTGAGGGATTGTTATATGATTCAATTATGTTAGCATTGTTGAGAGATTGCACTAGTGAAAGTATGAACCCTAGGCCTTGTTTTCAAGCATTGCAATACCGTTTGTGCTCACTTTTACTACTTGCTACCTTGCTGTTTTTATATTTTCAGATTACAAAAACCTATATCTACTATCCATAATACACTTGTATCACCATCTCTTCGCCGAACTAGTGCACCTATACAATTTACCATTGTATTGGGTGTGTTGGGGACACAAGAGATTTCTTGTATTTGATTGCAGGGTTGTTTGAGAGAGACCATCTTCATCCTATGCCTCCCATGGATTGATAAACCTTAGGTCATCCACTAGAGGGAAATTTGCTACTGTCCTACAAAACTCTGCACTTGGAGGCCCAACCACGTCTACAAGAATAAAAGTTGCGTAGTAGACATTAGCAGTTGCTCTAGTGCTTCACTTATATCTTTTAGAGCACAGTGGTGGTTATATTTTGTAGAAATGATTGCACTCTCATGCTTCACTTAAATCTTTTTGAGAGTCTAATAAATAGTAATGGCAATTTGCACGTGTTATAAGACTAGTCCAAAAAGGATAGGTATTCAAGGGGGATATAATAAAAACTTTCATGTAGATCACTAAATATGAAATGTATGGTTTAAAAATATTGATGTCGTAATATGAATGGATATTGGTCCATGATCATTGGTTAGTAGAAATATCGGTATTAAAGCTTGTTATTAACTTCTCATCTAAGTGTTGGTCATGGCATGGTGGGGAGGTTTGAGCATTTTTATGTCTGAAATGAAATCCTTGAGTGTTGTTATAATTGGATGCGCGCGGTGGTTAACTCCTACCAACCAATTCCCTAGGGGCATGCGAGTAGTACTTTGCTCGAGGGCTAATAAACTTTTACAATAAGTATGTGAGTTTTTTATGACTAATGTGAGTCCATGGATTATACGCACTCCTACCTTTCCACAATTTGCTAGCCTCTTTGGTACCGTGCATTGCCCTTTCTCACCTCGAGAGTTGGTGCAAACTTCGCCGGTGCATCCAAACCCCGTGATATGATACGCTCTATCACACATAAGCCTCCTTATATCTTTCTCAAAACAGCCACCATACCTACCTATTATGGCATTTCCATAGCCATTCCGAGATATACTGCCATGCAAATTCCACCATTCCATCTCATGACTTGTGTGTTCATCATTACATTGCTTTGCATGATCATATAGAGCTGACATGATATTTGTGGCACAACCACCGTTCATCATTGTTATACATGTTACGCTAGATCATTGCACATCCTGGTACACTGCCAGAGGCATTCATATAGAGTCATATTGTTTCAGTTATCGAGTTGTAATTAAATAAAAGTGTGATGATCATCATTATTAAAGCATTGTCCCAGTGAGAAAAGGATGATGGAGACTACGATTCCCCCACAAGTCGGGATGAGCTCCGGACGAAAAAAAGAGAGGCCAAAAAGAGCCCAACAAAAAGAATGATGAGAGATAAAGAGAGAAGGGGCAATGTTACTATCCTTTTTCCACACTTGTGCTTCAGAGTAGCACCATGTTCTTCATATAGAGAGTCTCCTATGTTGTCACTTTCATATACTAGTGGGAATTTTTTTCATTATAGAACTTGGCTTGTATATTCTGATGATGGGCTTCCTCAAATGCCCGAGGTCTTCATGAGCAAGCAAGTTGGATGCACACCCACTTAGTTTCCGTTGAGCTTTCATACACTTATAGCTCTTAGTGCATCCGTTGCATGGCAATCCCTACTCCTCGCATTGATATCGATTGATGGGCATATCCATAGCCCATTGATCCGCCGAGTTTCTTCCTTTTTGACTTTCCTTATTGATCTCTACCACTGCATTCTACTCCACCTATAGTGCTATATCCATGGCTCACGCTCATGAATTGCGTGAACTTGAAAATGCTGAAGCGCGTTAGAAGTACAATCCAATTGCCTGGTTTAACACCGGGGTGCTCATGCTTTATATATATGCGGTGAAGGTGGAGTCATGCCATGCTAACATGATAAAATGAGTAGGGATAACATTCGTTATAGATCGTATATTTTGGAAGTTTAATGATTGTGCTTCTTATATTCAAGGATATTATTATGTTGATATTGTTACCTCATCGTTTCTAAATATTTATACCGTAAAGAGATTACATGATACACATGTTAGGTAGCATTCAACATCAAAAAATTCTGTTTTTATCATTTACCTACTCGAGGACGAGCAGGAATTAAGCTTGGGGATGCTGATACGTCTCCAACGTATCTATATTTTTTTATTGTTTCATGCTATTATATTATCAATCTTGGATGCTTTATATGCACTTTTATGCTATTTTATATCATTTTTTGCGACTAACCTATTAACCCAGTGCCCAGTGCCAGTTCCTATTTTTTGCTTGTTTTTGGCTTTTCAGAAAATCAATACCAAACGAAGTCCAAACGGAATAAAACCTTTAAAATGTTTTTTTCTTGACTAGAAGGGACCCTAGAAGGTTCGGGAGGAGGCCAGAAGATCTACGGGAGAGCCACGAGCTCACAGGGTGCACCCTAGGGGGGTAGGCGTGCCCCTGAGCTCATGGGCCCCACACAGCTCCTTTTGACCTAATTCCACCTCTATAAATTCTCAAATATTCCCAGACCAACAAAGAGCCACCCGAAATAACTTTTCCACCACCGCAAGCTTCTGTTCTTCTGCGATCCCATCTGGAGGCCTTTGCCGGTACTCTGTAGGAGGGGGAATTGATCACGGAGGGCTTCTACATCAATCTTGCTGCCCTACCGATGATGTGTGAGTAGTTCACCATACACCTACGGGTCCATAGGTAGTAGCTAGATGGCTTCTTCTCTCTCTTTGATCTTCAATACAATGTTCTCCTCGATCTTCTTGGAGTTCTATCCGATGTAATCTTCTTTTGCGGTGTGTTTGTTGGGATCCGGTGAATTGTGGGTTTATGATCAGATTATTCATTGAAAGAAATTGAGTATTTTCTAAACTTTATTATGCATTATTATGATATCTTTGTATTTCTCTCCGATCTATTCGTTTGGTTTGGCCAACTAGATTGATTTATCTTCAGCGGGAGAGGTGCTTTGTAGTGGGTTCAAACTTGCGGTGTCCTCACCCAGTGACAGAAGGGGTAGCGAGGCACGTATTGTATTGTTGCTACTAAGGATAAAATGATGGGGTTTATTCATATTGATTGAGTTTACCTTGTCTACATCATGTCATCTTGCTTAAGGCATTACTTTGTTTGTTATGAACTTTATACCATAGATGCACGCTGGATAGCGGTCGATTGGTGGAGTAATAGTAGTAGATGCAGGCAGGAGTCGGTCTACTTGTCATAGACGTGATGCCTATATTTGTGATCATTGCCATGAATACGTCATAACTATGCGCTTTTCTATCAATTCCCAACAGTAATTTGTTTACCCACCGTATGCTATGTGTTCAAGAGAGAAGCCTCTAGTGAAAACTATGGCCCCCGGGTCTACTTTTATCATATATTAAAATCAAAAATACTTCGGGAAAATCCCAACGCTGCTCACAAGTAGCAGAAGTCATCGTGCACGTGCCCCTAAGGTCTAGGACCTTGAAGTTGTAGTCATTGCCGTTGAACCCTAGAATCGACCTGAAGCATCTAACACAAGATGCGTGAAGATGAGAAAGCCTAATGTCACTATCCCAAGGAGACAGCAGGAATCTATGTCGGAGCTTCGTGCACTTCATCCTGATGGACGAATCTGAGAGGATCGAAGCCCGGAAGACTAACTCGAAGGTAAAGCGCCCCTATCTGTTCGAGCGCCACCCATGCATGCAAGGACTTAAAAGCCCTAGCCTAAACTACTAGCTGAGTCGAGGCACCAGGATTCTCCTCCCTGCCACATGTTTCTGAAGTCGCAAATAGAGGATAGGAAAATCCACAAGCTGGTTGGTGGAGCTTGGAGGAAAGGAGAACTTTGCCCTAGTCGCCTGATACGTCTCCAGCGTATCTATAATTTTTGATTGTTCCATGTTATTATAGTATCAATCTTGGATGTTTTATATGCAATTATATGCCATTATATATCATTTTTTGGGACTAACATATTAACCCAGTGCCCAGTGCCAGTTGCTATTTTTTGCTTGTTTTTGTCTTTTCAAAAAATCAATATCAAACGGAGTCCAAACAAAGAAAAAACTTTGGATTAATTTTTTCTGGACCAGAAGAGACCCACGAAGCTTCGGGAGAAGACTAGAGGACCCACGAGGGAGCCACAAGCTCGGAGGGTGCGCCCCCCAGGCTTGTGGGCCCCTCGTAGCCCCTCCTGACCTAATTCCAGCGCTATAAATTCCCAAATATTCCCAATATACCAAAGAGACTGAAGAGAAAACCTTTCCGCCGCCGCAAGCCTCTGTTCTTCCGCGATCCCATCTGGAGACCTTTTTCGGTACTCTGCCAGAGGGGGAAACGATCATGGAGGGCTTGTTCATCAACCTTGCTGCCCCTCCGATGATGTGTGAGTAGTTTACCACAGACCTATGGGTCGATAGCTAGTAGCTAGATGGCTTCTTCTCTCTCTTTGATCTTCAATACCATGTTCTCCTCGATGTTCTTGGAGTTCTATCCGATGTAATCTTCTTTTGCGGTGTGTTTGTTGGGATCCGATGAATAGTGAGTTTATGATCAGATTATTCATGAGAAATATTTGAGTCTTCTCTGAACTCTTTTATGCATGATTATTATAGCTTTGTATTTCTCTCCGATCTATCGATTTGGTTTGGCCAACTAGATTGGTTTATCTTGCAATGGGAGAGTGCTTTGTGATGGGTTCAATCTTGCGGTGCTCAATCCCAGTGACAGAAAGGGACATGACACATATTTGTATTGTTTCCATTAAGGATAAAAAGATTGGGTTTATTCATATTGCTTGAGTTTACTTTGTCTACATCATGTCATCTTGCTTAAAGCGTTATTCTGTTTCATACTTAATACCCTAGATGCATGCTGGATAGCAGTCGATGGGTGGAGTAATAGTAGTAGATGTAGGCAGGAGTCGGTCTACTTGTCTCGGACGTGATGCCTATATACATGATCATTGCCATGAATCCGTCGTAATTATTTGCTTTTCTATCAATTGCCCAACAGTATTTTGTTTACCCACCGTATGCTATGTGTTCAAGAGAGAAGCCTCTAGTGAAAACTATGGCCCCCGGGTCTACTTTTATCATATATTAAAATCAAAAATACCTTCTACAATTTATTTACTTTTATTTTATTTAGTATTTTAGTTTGTCTATCTACCACTATCAGAACTAATCCTTGAAAATAACCGCTAAGAGGATTGACAACCCTCTTATTTGCGTTGGGTGCAAGTGTTTGCTATTGTGTGTGCAGGTGCTGCTAACGGGATTTTGCATGGTTCTCCTACTGGATTGATAATCTTGGTTCTTAACTGAGGGAAATACTTATCTCTACTATACTGCATCATCCTCTCCTCTTCGGGGAAATACCAACGCAGTCTACAAGTAGCAGGAAGAATTTCCGGCGCCGTTGCCGGGGAGAAGTCATGCAAAGCAGTCTCCCATCAACTTGCCAATTTCTGGCGCCGTTGCCGGGGAGACATCACCAAAATTTATCAAGTACCTTCGCACAAACTATCATCCACTTGCATTTATTTTATTTGCCTTTTTATTTGCATTTGCCTCTCGTTTTCATGTCCCCCACTTCTAAATTTTTTTTACAAAAACACAAAAATATTTTTGTTTGCTTCACCACTATGGCTAGTTCTTGCATGTTACTATTACCCCTGAAAATGAAGTCCTTAATTTTAAACAAAGGGGAGGAGAGAATTTAAAAGATGCTTGGTATAGGATTTGTGATGCTCAAAATAGATCAACTCGTAAGCAATCCACTTCCGTTCTTCTTCAAAAAAATTATGTGGGAATTACTACTTGGTATAGATTTATGCTTGACACTATTACCGGAGGGAATTTCTTGATGTGTCCCACTTTGGATGCTTTCAATGCTATGGGAAATTTAGTGGGTTCACCCCCTATCATTATTAATGAAACGGCATTGACTTTGGAGCATGTTATGCAAATGTTAGAAGCTATTGAAAATAAGATGTCTACTATTAAAAATCTAGAGAATTTAGATAAAAAGGTCCATAATCATATTACTCAATTTGGTTCTAAGGTGGTGTCGTGGGTGCAAGCCTGACAGTAGTGTGTGGGGGTACGGATGAGAGGGCAGAGCCTAGCTACGGCGCAGGTGTTACACTCGGATTTACGAGTTCAGGCCCCTCAGCGGTGGAGGTAATAGCCCTATGTCTCGGTGCTCTGGAGTTGTACTGCTTGAGTGTATGATTACAAAGGTTGCGAACCCTTGGAATGGAGCTGGGGGCGGCTTATATAGTCTCGCCAACCCTCCCATGAACGCTAGCCATTACCAGGGGTTAAGAGGGGTATAAGTGCGCCAGGTAACGGGCGCATTAACTACAATTAACACAGGCGAACGTGCGTCCCGACCGTTGCACTTCTGGAGTCTCCTGGTCTTCTCTGGTCGAGTGACTTTCAGATGCTCCGAGTGAAACAAGATGGTCGAGTGAACTCTTGCCTTCCGAGTGGTTCGTTGGACTCCGAGTGAATGTCAGTCTGCGGAATTCTGGGTTGTTGATCTGGCCCTGGGGCCCAGTATAAGACGTGTGGTGTCCTAGGGTAGGGGCTATAGGTCAGGCCTATTACCCTATCCCTAGTACATGCCCCCGTCATTAGCCCCCGAATCGGTCGAGGTTAGGCGGGTCGAGTCAAGGCGAATTCCCAGGTGAGTCGAGCGCTACGGAGGCGCTCATGAACTCTTACTGGTCGTTAGACGCCTTTGTCTTCGTGCGGCACCTTGACGGATTCTGGACCATATGTCGTCCGAGTGAGAAGAGTGGTCTCCATCCGAATGTGTAGCTTCCATCTGAGTGAGTAGTTCCTATCCGAGTGAAATGAATAACCAAATGCCATGTGTCGGAGCGGATCCAAGCGTACGCGGCACATCTTCGGAGTGAGAGCAATCGGGTTGCTGGACTCCGGATTTCGCGGGATTTGAAACCATGCTTGAGCGCGCGCGAACGGTTCCAGCGCAGCGAGCGGGGAAAGTGGGGCGTGACGCCTCGATTTTCACCCCGCTTTCCGCCACGTACCGCTGGATCTTCGATGGCGCAATTTGAGGAGATCTGCGGGCCCATGATTCAGCGATGTGGATTGGGGAGCGGTGCGGGCGGCGATATAAGGGGCGGCCGTTGCGGAGAGGGAGATAAAGACAGATCCCCTTTTCCCCAATTTCCTCAGTCCGCCTGATCTCTTCTCCCACAACCCACTCCACGCAAATCTTCCTCGGTGCTGGAGAGCTCGGCGACGATGGCGAAGGACAAGATGGCGAAGGACGAGAAGGCGAAGAAGGCGGCGAAGGGGAGGAAGGCATCGAGCTCGCGAGCTGTGCTCCCGCCCGGGTGGATCCAGGGCGACTGGCTTCTGCCAACCACCACGGCCGACAACATCGGCGGGCTCGTCGTGGACGGGCTGATCCGCGACGGGACGTGGAGGCTGCCGGAAGAGGGGGAGACCGAGCCCGCTCCGCGCCCCGGGGAGCGAGTGCTCCTCACCACGCACGTGGAGCGAGGTTTCTCCATGCCACCCTATCCCTTTTTCTGCGGATTCTTGAATTTCTTCGGTGCTCAGCTCCATCACTTGCCTCCAAATGCCATCATGTATCTTGCTGCATTCGTTTCTTTGTGCGAAAATTTCCTGGGTTGTCCGCCGCACTTGGGTTTGTTCAAACATATTTTCACGTGTCGATCTCAATCGGTTAAGAAGGTTGACCCTGACGGAGAGAGGATGCACGTGATTTAGCTGTGCGGTGGCTTGGGCATTCAGATGAGGGGTAAGAGCGCATTTCCGTCTATGTCCTTTCCTGACTCGGTGAGGGGTTGTCAGTCGACCTGGTTCTACTGCAACGACCTGCCATGCTCTGGCTCGTCGACTGGCCTTCCTCCTTACACGACCGAGAGGGTTCAGACTCCCCCCTCGCTGACGGTTGATAAAAAGGAGAAGACGGATGTAGGGATCTTGGTGACCGCCATGGTCAGTCTGATTCAGGGTGGATTGACTGGTCTGGACCTTCTGGAGGTCTTCCTCAGTCGGAGAATCCAGCCGCTGTAGGAGCGGGCTCACCCCATGTGGCGCTACACTGGGGCCAACGACTCGACCTGAGTGCATCCTGAAGATGTCGAGGACAAGTCGGTGGAACAGTGGATCAGGTGCATCACTGGTGCGCGCGACAATCCGCGAGGGTCGAGACGGGTCCCGCCCTACGACGCCAATAACCTGCCGTTGGAGGTAGGTCATGCATTTCCGAGTGAATCACTTGTGCGCAAATGTTCCGAGTGAAATGAGTAATCTGACTGAACCGACTGTCTCTGATCTTTGTGTCTTGTAGGAGTTCCAGAAGATGTTATCGCCTGTGCCGAATGGAGAACAACTTGTCGGAGGCGCGGAGAGCGAGCATGGCAGCGCCGGGGGCAGCTACGCGGAGGACAGTGAGGAGGAAAGTGAGGACTCGGAAGGGAGCGACGATGTCGAGTCTTCTGTGTCTCCGGAGTTGCGCTCCGAGCACCGCTCCAAGCGAGCTCAAGATCCGAGTGCTGGCCCGGAGAAGGAGGCGGCTCCGAGTGCTAAGGCTCCGAAGCGCACTCGGCCGCCGTCAGCCGAGCCGACCGAGAAGACCGCCAAGCAGCTCAAGGTCACTTCCCCCAAGCCTCGGAAGGCTCTGCCCAGGATTAAGGTCACTGTGCCTATGGCCTCGACGTAAGTGTCTTTGTCAGCTTTTCTTTTCTGTCTTTGTCATCTTTCATGATTCTTCTGACTGGGTGAACCTCATGGACCAGTGCTGCGACCTCGACGACGTCTCCCATGCAGGTCGATGGGGACCGCACCGAAGCCGAGTCAGCGGACGCGGCCACTTCTCAAAGAGGTAACAATGGCTTCATCTTTACTTCAGCCCATCATTCGATCGAAATGTCTTCATCCGATTGTAATATGTACTGCGACTGATTGTGCTTATTAAACATAGTGTCTGCGGAGGTCATCCACATCGGGGACGATGATGAAGAGCTGCCGAGGAAGGACGCCGAGGAGGGGACCGCAGCTCCGACCGCTCCTCAGACTACCACGCGGAAGACGCCGCCGAGTGAAGTGCCTCAAGCTCCCCCTGTACCCGGCTTGACCGTGCCTCTGGGGCAGGGTTCTCAGGCTGGAGCTGGCTCTGCTGCGACTCCGTCAACTGCTCTGGCTTCGGTTCCGGCTCCTCCCGTCAACATCTTCAGTCTGTACAAGGTGCCAGAGGACCAAACTGGAGCTAGCAAGGAGGCGATGATCCAGGCGGAACTGATGAACCAACGGCTCAAGGAGATGTGCGCAGCTGGTAAGCTGGCGTACGATGCCAGCACTGCCCTCCAGGAGAACATTCGAGTAAGTACTCTTGTAAGTCGACCTCCAAGTCATTTTTCTTCAGTAGGAATTCCAGTCGGAAAATATCTGGTACACCCACTGGGTGTTTTTTTTGGTTTGGCCGTCACTCGGAATGGGCGGACCATTCCGAGTAGATACCGCTCCAGTGGGGGCACGCTGAGTGCACCCACTGGGTGTAGTCCCCGAGACTGCCGTCGACCGCGGGCAGTCGGCGGGAGTCTTAGAACCTAGACTTTGTTCTGTTGTTTTTGTTGTTTTTTTTGTGTTTTTGGCCATCACTCGGATCGGGCGGACCATTCCGAGTGGATACCGTTCCAGTGGGGGCACGCTGAGTGCACCCACTGGGTGTAGTCCCCGAGACTGCCGTCGGCCGCGGGCGGTTGGCGGGAGTCTTAGAACCTTCTGTCTTTTTTTTTGTTTTTGGCCATCACTCGGATCGGGCGGACCGTTCCGAGTGGATACCATTCCAGTGGGGGCACGCTGAGTGCACCCACTGGGTGTAGTCCCCAAGACTGCCGTCGGCCGCGGGCGGTCGGCGGGAGTCATAGAACCTAGGATCTGATGCTGGTCAAGCTTGTTCCTTCTAGGAGTACTGGTCTTTGGGCACTCAAAATATTTCTTGACATTTAATTGTTGTGTTCTCTCTTATATTTCAGAAAACTTGCAAGCTTGGGACTCAGTATGTGACTCGGGAGAAGGAGACGGCTTAGCTCCGAGTGGATTTGGAGGTGGAGAGGAGGAACACAGCGCGTGCTCAAGCAGAGCTGAGGACCATGGGAGGTAATCTTCAGTTACTGAGCATTTCACTTTCATCTCTCTCCGTTCTTTGAACCGAGTGGCTTCACTCGAATAGATGTGCGTAGTGAAAATCATCAACTCCAAGTGCGGCTCAGAACCTCTGTTTCTTTAGAAACTATGAAGCAGGCACTCGAGAGCAAGGACAACGAGCTGGCGGGAGCGCAGCAAGTGGCGAAGGAAAAGACCAAAGCCGCCGAAGAGAAGCTGGCCTCACTCGGGAAGCTTGAGGCAGAGAACACATCACTGAAGAAAGAGGTACTTGAGCTCAAGAAGCAGCAACCGAGTGGGAAAGCAAGCTCAAGGTCCAGGCGGAAGCCTACGTGAAAGAGAAGAAGACTTTGAACGAGAAGGTCGCCCAGCTGATCGAGAAGAAGAATGCTTTGGAGAAGTATATTGAGGAGTTCACAGAGGAGATGTACACCGGGCTTGCAGGTAACCCGTAGCACCCGAGTGAATTTTGATTTGTTTCCGAATGAACTTCATGCATGCTGATCTTCATCTTTCCCGTTCTCAGAGTACTGTCGAGACTTCGAGCTGGAGACTGACAGGATCGAGAAGGATCTGGATCCTTCCAGGTCACTCGTCAGAGACAAAGCTACTCTAGGCGTCCTGCGGGTGGAATCTCGCATCGAAGACGTCCAAGGCTACATCATCCGCCTACGGGGTGCACTCGGCAGAATCGACAAGGAACTATGGCCCGAAGACACCTTCGACACCGACCTGGAAGCCATGATGACTCGTCTCAATGACATCCCCACCCGAGTGCAAGCATGGAAGAAGTCGGCTGCTCGCTGCGGGGCTGACGTGGCGCTCTCCCTGGTCCGAGTGCATTGCAAGGAGGCCAAGGAGGAGAAACTGAAGACTCTCCAAGTTGCCAACACGAAGAAACTTCAGTTCGAGGAATTCATGGAGACATTCATCGAAGCTGCCACTCGGATCGCAGACGGCATCGACTTGGATTCCTTCGTTGAACCAGCCAGCCCTACAGGGGCGTGAAAAAACTTTAAGTCTTATCCATTAACCTCGGTATGCCGAGCGGAATTGTAACCATTAAACTCTTTCGGGCTTTGGGCCCGCGCACTCGTATTCGCTTTTGAACTTCTGGAGTTAATCGAATGCTTTCCTTCTAGTCTTTCGTATCTTTGAACTGGGTTTTGACTTAGGCGAAAGTTGGTTCGTAGCTAAGCCCCCGAGTAAGAGGGATGCTCTTTACTCGGAGTAGTGTTTTAGACTTGGGCGAAAGCTGGTTCGCAGCCAAGTTCCCGAGTGAGAGGGTTGCTCTTCACTCGGAATAGTTTTTAACTTGGGCAGAAGCTGGTCCACAGCCAAGCCCCCGAGTGATAGGATTGCTCTTCACTCGAAGTAGTGTTTTAGACTTGGGCGAAAGCTGGTCCGCAGCCATGCCCCCGAGTGAGAGGGTTGCTCGTCACTCGGAGTAGTTTTTAACTTGGGCAGAAGCTGGTCCGCAGCCAAGCCCCCGAGTGAGAGGGTTGCTCTTCACTCAGAGTAGTTTTTAAACTTGGGTGAAAGCTGGTTCGCAGCCAAGCTTCCGAGTGAGAGGGTTGCTCGTCACTCGAAGTAGTTTTTAACCTGGGCGGAAGCTGGTCCGCAGCCAAGCCCCCGAGTGAGAGGGTTGCTCCTCACTCGGAGTAGTTTTTAAACTTGGGCGAAAGCTGGTTCGCAACCAAGCTTACGAGTGAGAGGGTTGCTCGTCACTCGGAGTAGTTTTTAAACTTGGGCGAAAGCTGGTTCGCAGCCAAGTCCCCGAGTGAGAGGGTTGCTCTTTACTCGGAGTAGGTTTTTAACTTGGGCGAAAGCTGGTTCGCAGCCGAGCCCCCGAGTGAGAGGGATGCTCTTCACTCGGAGTAGCGTTTTTAACTTGGGCGAAATCTGGTTCGCAGCCAAGACCCCGAGTGAGAGGGATGCTCTTCACTCGGAGTAGCGTTTTTAACTTGGGCGAAATCTGGTTCGCAGCCAAGCCCCCGAGTGAGAGGGTTGCTCTTCACTCGGAGTAGTTTTTAAACTTGGGCGAAAGCTGGTTCACAGCCAAGCTTCCGAGTGAGAGAGTTGCTCATCACTCGGAGTAGTTTTTAACCTGGGCGGAAGCTGGTCTGCAGCCAAGCCCCCGAGTGAGAGGGTTGCTCTTCACTCGGAGTAGTTTTTAAACTTGGGCGAAAGCTGGTTCACAGCCAAGTTTCCGAGTGAGAGGGTTGCTCGTCACTCGGAGTAGTTTTTAAACTTGGGGCGAAAGCTGGTTTGCAGCCAAGTCCCCGAGTGAGAGGGTTGCTCTTCACTCGGAGTAGGTTTTTAACTTGGGCAAAAGCTGGTTCGCAGCCGAGCCCCCGAGTGAGAGGGATGCTCTTCACTCGGAGTAGCGTTTTTAACTTGGGCGAAATCTGGTTCGCAGCCAAGCCCCCGAGTGAGAGGGATGCTCTTCACTCGGAGTAGCGTTTTTAACTTGGGCAAAATTTGGTTCGCAGCCAAGCCCCCGAGTGAGAGGGATGCTCTTCACTCGGAGTAGGTTTTTAACTTGGGCGAAAGCTGGTTCGCAGCCAATCCCCCGAGTGAGAGGGATGCTCTTCACTCGGAGTAACGTTTTTAACTTGGGCGGAATCTGGTTCGCAGCCAAGCCTCCGAGTGAGAGGGATGCTCTTCACTCGGAGTAGGTTTTTAACTTGGGAGAAAGCTGGTTCGCAGCCAAGTCCCCAAGTGAGAGGGATGCTCTTCACTCGGAGTTGGTTTTTAACTTGGGCGAAAGCTGGTTCGCAGCCAAGCCCCCGAGTGAGAGGGATGCTCTTCACTCGGAGTAGGTTTTTAACTTGGGCGAAAGCTGGTTCGCAGCCAAGCCCCCGAGTTAGAGGGATGCTCTTCACTCGGAGTTGGTTTTTAACTTGGGCGAAAGCTGGTTCGCGGCCAAGCCCCCGAGTGAGAGGGATGCTCTTCACTTGGAGTAGGTTTTTAACTTGGGCGAAAGCTGGTTCGCAGCCAAGCCCCCGAGTGAGAGGGATGCTGTTCACTCGGAGTAGGTTTTTAACTTAGGCAAAAACAGGTTTGCAGCTAAGCTGAACGGCATACACCCACTGAGGGTTGTAAGCCAGAGAATGTGTACTCAATGTGGAAACGGAAAAGTCATGCTTTTATTCACCGAATAACATTCGAGTACTCTTATTACATCTCCTGGTCAAGTATAAAATCTTCGCAGCAAATCCGCATTCCAAGCACGGGGCTCGTCTGCTTGCTTCTGAAGGTTGTACAGGCGGTATGCTCCGTTGTGCAGAACCTTTGACATGATAAAAGGGCCTTCCCACGCGGGAGCAAGCTTGTGAGGTCGCTGCTGATCCACTCGGAGCACCAGATCTCCTTCCTGAAAGGTCCGACTTCGGACTTGCCTGCTATGAAAACGTCTCAGATCTTGCTGATAAATGGCCGATCGAATCAGGGCCATCTCCCTTTCTTCCTCCAAAAGATCAACGCCGTCTTGCCATGCTTGCTCTGCTTCCGCTTCGGAATATAGTTCCACTCGGGGTGAATTATGGAGCAAGTCACTCGGCAGGACGGCTTCAGCTCCGTACACCATGAAGAAGGGAGTGCGATTGGTAGACCGATTGGGGGTCGTCCTCAAGCCCCAAAGAACTAACGGCAACTCAGTGACCCAAGCTCTAGCTGCATGCTCCAGATCGCGCATGAGTCGTGGCTTTAACCCCTGCAGAATCAGTCTGTTTGCTCTCCTAGCTTGTCCATTCGACTGCGGCTGCGCCACAGATGCATAGTCGACTCAGGCGCCTTGCGCGGCACAGAACGCCCTGAACTCTTCGGAATCAAAGTTTGAACCGTTGTCAGTGATGATGCTGTGGGGAACGCCGTATCTGAAGACTATCTCCTTCATGAACTTGATCGCTGTACGGGAGTCTAGCTTCTTGATGGGTTTGGCTTCGATCCACTTAGTGAACTTGTCGACTGCAACCAGCAAGTGAGTGAATCCACTCGCCCCTGTCCGGAGGGGTCCTACCATGTCGAGTCCCCAGACTGCGAACGGCCAGACGAGTGGAATTGTCTTCAGAGCAGACGCAGGCTTGTGGGATAAGTTTGCATAGAACTGGCACCCGACACAGTGTTGGACTATCTCCTGCGCAGCTTCATTGGCACGGGGCCAAAAGAAACCGGCTCGGTAAGCTTTAGCCACGATCGTCCGAGAGGACGCGTGGTGTCCACAAGTTCCCGAGTGAATCTCGTCCAGGATCAATCGACCTTCCTCCGGGGAAATGCAACGCTGAGTCACACCGGTGACGCTCTTTCTGTATAACTGATCACCGACCACTTCAACGGCTTTGGACCTGCGAACAATCTGGCGGGCCTCAGCTTCATCTTCTGGAAGTTCCTGCCTGAGCAGGTATGCAATGTAAGGCGCTGTCCACTCGGGTGTGATTGCTAGGACCTCCATGACCAAATCGATGACTGCCGGAACCTCGACTTCAGTCGGATCAAACGGACTGACCGCTTGCGGGGGCTCTTCCGTGAAGGGATCATCTTTTACTACCGGAGAACGCAAATGCTCGAGGCACACATTGCTGGGTATGGATTTCCGAGTGGACCCGATCTTTGCCAGATCGTCTGCCTCTTGATTCTTGGCTCGGGGAACGTGATGCAGCTCCAGGCCTTCAAATTTCTTCTCCAACTTTCTTACTACATTGCAGTATCCTGTCATAGCAAGGCTTCTGATGTCCCACTCTTTCATCACTTGGTTCACAACTAGATCCGTGTCTCCGAAGACCATCAGGCGCCAGACGCCGAGTGAGATGGCCATACGTAGACCATAAAGGAGCACCTCGTACCCGGCTTCGTTGTTGGAGGAATCAAAGTGAATCTGCAGAACATATCTGAGACGATCGCCCTTCGGAGATATCAACACCACTCCAGCTCCTGAACCATTCAGCATCTTGGAACCGTCGAAGAACATGGTCCAGTGTTCCAGGTGACTCTGAGTCGGTTGCTGCTATTCAGTCCACTCGGCTAGGAAATCGGCTAATGCTTGGCACTTGATCGCCTTCTTCGCCTCGAACTTGATGTCCAGGGGTAGGAGCTTGATAGCCCACTTCGCCACTCGACCAGTCGCATCTCGATTGTTCATGATCTCAGACAGTGGGGCGTTGCTGACGACTGACACAGTGTGCTCCTGGAAGTAATGGGCTACTTTCTTCGCAGTCAGGTAGATGCCATAGACGAGCTTCTGATAATGAGGATACCTCGAGTTGGAACTTCAGAGATGTAATAGACTGGGCGCTAAACTTTGTAAGCCTTGCCCTGTTCTTCTCGCTCGACTGTGAGGACAGTACTGACAACTTGACCAGTGGCCGCAATGTACAAGAGCATCGGCTCGTTGCTGTTCGGAGCGGCAAGCACCGGCTGGGTGGAAAGCAGGGCTTTGAGCTCATTAAATGCTGCTTGTGCTTCAGCAGTCCACTCGAACGAATCAGATTTCTTCATCAATCGGTACAGGGGCAGTGCCTTCTCACCGAGATGGGAGATGAATCGGCTCAGAGCTGCAAGGCAACCCGTGAGCTTCTGTACATCATGAAGACGCTCTGGACGCTTCATTCGTACAATCGCTCCGATCTTCTCGGGATTGGCATCTATCCCTCGTTCGGAAACGAGGAAACCGAGTAGCTTGCCCCCAGGAACTCCGAAAGTGCACTTTGCTGGATTCAATTTGATGTCGTACTTCCGCAGATTCGCGAAAGTTTCAGCCAGGTCAGCCAGCAGGTCGGAACCTTTTCAGGACTTGACCACGATATCATCCATGTACGCCTCAATATTCTGACTGATCTGTTTTTGCAAACACTTCTGGATCATGCGCATGAAAGTGGCACCGGCATTCTTGAGACCGAATGGCACGGTGATATAGCAGAAACACCCGAATGGGGTGATGAAAGCTGTTTTTATTTCGTCCGGCCCATACAGTCGGATCTGGTGGTACCCGGAGTACGCATCCAGAAAAGACAGTCGCTCACAACCCGCAGTGGAATCTACGATTTGATCTATGCGGGGGAGCGGGAAATGATCCTTGGGGCAGACCCGATTGATGTGCTTGAAATCGATGCACATCCGGAGAGACTTGTCCTTCTTAGGGACCATGATGACGTTGGCGAGCCACTCGGAGTGGTACACCTCACGGATGAACTCGGCTGCCAGGAGCTGAGCAACTTCTTCGCCAATGGCCTTCCTCTTCTGTGTAGCAGAGCGACGGAGATGCTCCTTCACAGGTTTTGCCTTTGGGTCAACACGCAAACGGTGCTCAGCCAGCTCCCTGGGTACACCCGGCATGTCGGATGGTTTCCATGCGAAGATGTCCCAGTTCTCACGGAGGAACTGGATGAGCGCTTCTTCCTATTTGCTATCGAGTGTTGTTGATATGTTGGTGGGAACAGCATTGGGATCTTCCGGGTGGATGTGCACAGGCTTCGTGTCGCCGGCCGACTGAAATGCAGATTCTGCGGCTGGCTTCTTGGAGCGTAGCAGATCACTCGGATCGGCATTTTTCTTGTACTCCTCCAGCTCCACCATAGCCATCTGCTCATCAGCAATCTTTGATCCCTGCTGTAAACACTCTTCCGCGCGCTGTCGACTGCCACTCACTTTGATCACACCTTTGGGACCCGGCATCTTCAGCTTGAGATACACATAACATGGGCGGGCCATGAAACGTGCATACGCCAGCCGACCGAGGATGGCATGATAGGCGCTGCAGAAGTCGACCACTTCGAAGGTCAGCCTTTCCTTCCGAAAGTTCTTGTCGTCTCCAAAGACCACATCCAGGGCGATCTGCCCGAGTGACTTTGCTTTCTTGCCGGGGATCACTCCGTGGAACTGCATGCTGCTCTCGCTGAGTCGGGACATCGGAATGCCCATCGCTTGCAGAGTGTCAGCGTACAGTATGTTCAGTCCGCTTCCTCCGTCCATGAGGACCTTGCGCAATCGGACGCCTCCCACGACTGGATCCACCACCAGTGCCTGCCGCCTTGGGGTGGCTATGTAGGCTGGGTGGTCTGACTGATCGAAGGTGATCAGAGTCTTCGACCAGTTCAGGAACTTCATCGTCGCCGGCATGGCCATGTTCCCTTCTCGATTGATAACTTTCAATCGGCTCCTGCTCTCTACATCTGCAAAGATCATCAGGGTTGCGTTGACACTGGGAAAAGGCTCATCTTTGTCTCCATCGTCAGCGTCTTCTGGGCTCTTCTTACTCGACGGGCCTTCTCGGAACTGCTGAATCAACAGTCTGCACTGTCGAGTGGTGTGTTTGGGTAATATCAGATTGCCCTCTTCATCCTTTCTGGTGTGGATGTGACACAGTAAATCGAGGACATCTTGGCCCGACTGATCTTTCTTTTTCTTCGGGATCCATTTTTCCTTAGCCTTCCCCTTGTTCTTGGCTTGACCAGACAAAGCGGCAGCCTCGGCCTGAGTCGAACCATCAGCCTTGCGCTTCGGCTTCCGATTGAGACTACTGTTCCCGGGGTTGGCCTCACTAGTTTTCCCTTTGCCATTGCGGAGACGGTCTTCCTCTTCTCCGTTTGCGTACCGAGTGGCAATCTCCATCATTCGGCTCATAGTCAAAGATCCCGACCAGCCAAATTTCAGGATGAGCTCTCGATATCTGACTCCTGCCTTGAAGGCGCACACAGCTTGATGCTCTGTGACGTTCTCCATCACGTGATGCAAGGTTGTCCACCGCTGGATGTACTCCCTCAATGTTTCATTCGGTTTCTACACACAATGCTGTAGCTCAGACAATCCAGCCGGGCGTTTGCACGTGCCCTCGAATGTTTTGATGAACACTCGGGTCAAATCTTCCCAGCAGTATATGCTGGCCGGAGCGAGCTGATTGAGCCAGGCGCGGGCGGACCCTTCGAGCATCAATGGGAGATGCTTCATAGCCACATAGTCATTTCCTCCTCCAATCTGCACAGCCACTCGGTAATCCTCTAACCAAGTTTCTGGCTTGGACTCACCGGTGAACTTGCTTACTCTAGCTGCCAATCTGAAGTTTGGCGGGTTCTCGGCGGCCCTGATGGCTCTGCTGAAACACTCGGGCCCGGAGACGAATGCTCCACTTCCACTCGGACGATCTCTGTCCAAGTTTTCTCTCTGAGCTCTACCTCTGTTGACCAGGTTCTGAGCGAGAACAGATCTCGCGTTGACCTGCGGGTCACGGTAGTCGACTGGCTCTCTTTGGCGATAACCGTCACCATAATGGGGAGGGCTGGCCCTCCGATCGTTGCCGTAAGGACGCCTGGCATCGTATGGCCGGGGCACGTACGAGCCATCCCGCGGAGGGGGCGACTGCATGTGGCGACGATCGTCCTGACGCCGCGGAGGCGTATTCCGACTGTGACCCTGCCCCAAGTGCTGGTCTCGGTGGCGGTCTTTGTCGTTTCGCCGCGGAGGCGAGTGTCTGTTTCTCCTTGGAGACACCGGGCTGTGTGACGACTGGACGGTGTCAGCCCAAATGGATCTGCTGTGTATCCTGTTGTGCGACTGAGATACTGCCGAATTCTACTCTTCAGCCGCCTTGAGCAGGGCCCAGATCTGCCGAAGACCCTCCCCCGCCTCGGATCGGGACGGCTCAATGGAATCTGCTATCCGAGTGGCCGCCGCCAGATTTTGGACGGGAGTGCGGAATACCTGGAAACTCTGTTGCTGGTCATTCGAGAACAACTGCCGCTGCCGCCGACTGGAACTGGGCGGATGCTGCCTGCGGGCGCGGTCGTCGAGTGATTTTTGGAGCGCTTCCAGACGATTGCGCTCAGCCAAGTTGGCCTGGCGCGCGGCCTCCAAAGCCTGAGCCTTGGGGGTCGCCCCAACAATGGGCGTCTGAAGGGCCTGCTCGGTCCTACGCTGCAGTTCCTCCCTCTGCTGCCGAGTGAGAGGTCAGGGGATATACTCATCGTACTCGCCGTCATGCCGGCCCCTGCCGCCACCAAGATCGGCGCGCGACGGGTCACCGTTCTCCGTGCCGCTGCGGCCGTACCCAGGCGGACTGAGCGGGGAATCGGCCATCAGCACCTCCGCAGCGGGATCGCTGCTCTCGCACTCGGACAAGCTTTCCGAGTGCTCGTCCACGGAGGCGAACAGATCGAAGACAGGTTCATCGGGCTCGATTGCCGCAATCTGCGGGGCCGTAGCCTGAAGGGCCGCCGCGTGCTTGATCCACCGCTGAAGCCGAGAGCGTCCGGAGCGCTTACGACGACGGCTGGTGGAGAGTGAAGACGTCGAGTGATAAGGAGTCGACGGTTGCCGAAGAAGGACGCCGAAGGAACTCGCGCGGAAGTGCGCCGCACCGCGGACGGGCAATGCCTCGACATCCAGCGGGGCTTCCTGGAGCCACGCAAAATCGTCGGCGATGAAGCTGAGGACGTCGAAACGGATCTCGCCGCCCAAAGTCAGTCCGCCGCCGGAAACCATGGTGATGATCGGAAAAATGCAACTACGCCGGAAGTCGCTAGACGCCTGCCCCAAGGTGGGCGCCAACTGTCGTGGGTGCAAGCCTGACAGTAGTGTGTGGGGGTACGGATGAGAGGGCAGAGCCTAGCTACAGCGCAGGTGTTACACTTGGATTTACGAGTTCAGGCCCCTCAGCGGTGGAGGTAATAGCCCTATGTCTCGGTGCTCTGGAGCTGTACTGCTTGAGTGTATGATTACAAAGGTTGCGAACCCTTGGAATGGAGCTGGGGGCGGCTTATATAGTCTCGCCAACCCTCCCATGAACGCTAGCCATTACCAGGGGTTAAGAGGGGTATAAGTGCGCCAGGTAACGGGTGCATTAACTACAATTAACACAGGCGAACGTGCGTCCCGACCATTGCACTTCTGGAGTCTCCTGGTCTTCTTTGGTCGAGTGATTTTCAGATGCTCCGAGTGAAACAAGATGGTCGAGTGAACTATTGCCTTCCGAGTGGTTCGTTGGACTCCGAGTGAATGTTAGTCTGCGGAATTCTGGGTTGTTGATCTGGCCCTGGGGCCCAGTATAAGACGTGTGGTGTCCTAGGGTAGGGGCTATAGGTCAGGCCTATTACCCTATCCCTAGTACATGCCCTCGTCAGGTGGGAATTGCTTTTAAAACTTTAAAGGAAAAGGAACCGATAATTAACGAAAGGATAGAACAAAGTCCCGCTAGAATTGATAAGTTAGAGGAGATTATCAATAACTTAGGTTCTGCTTTTCCTCCACTAAAACCATTGATAGGACTCCTCCCAATAAAAATTGCAAGTTTATATATGTTCCTAAGAATAAGGGTGCTACTTCTAGCAAAGGGAATGAGGATCTTAAAATGATTAGTGTACACCCCAATTTCATTGATGTAATAAAGGAACCTATCTATAAAAGAAAAAAATTAATTTTGTGCCTAGGAGTGTGATGATAAGAAATTCCTATGTTTATTCTCCTAGAAAGAGTGCGTGTGTAATTGAGGATTTGGGGATGAAGGAAGACAACACTTGAAACTATGCATTATGCCTAGCTAGGGGCATAAAACAATAGCGCTTGTTGGGAGGCAACCCAATGAATAAAATATTTTTTTGTTTTACCTTCTATTCTTGATTGTTTACACAACTATAGCCTCTGTTATGATTGTGTTTTTATCTTTTAATTAGTATTTGTGCCAAGTAATGCCTTTGGGTTGATTTGGATGATAGTATAATTAATGTTGTTTGGAAACCAGAAAGTTTTGCGTCCAGTCTTTGATTTTTTATTCTGTACTGAAGCTTCATAAAAATCTGAAATTTTTACACAGTATTGGCATATGAATTTTTTACGTTTTCCTAATTTTTCAGAATTTTTGGAGTAACAGAAGTATGGATATTAAATAGATCTTTACAGACTGTTCTGTTTTAGACAGATTCTGTTTTTTTTTGCATAGTTTGCTTGTTTTGATGAATCTATGGATCGTATCGGGGGGTATGAGTCATGGAGAAGTTGGAGTACAGTAGCATTATGCCAATATTAAATATGAATCAATTTACAACAGTACCTAAAGTTTAAGATTTGTTTGTTATACTAACGGATCTCACGAGGTTTCTGTTGAGTTTTGTGTGCTGAAGTTTTCAAGTTTTGGGTGAGACTACGATGGATAAAGGAATAAGGAGTGGCATGAGCCTAAGCTTGGGGATGCCCAAGGCACCCCAAGGTAATATTCAAGGAAGACTCAAGCGTCTAAGCTTGGGGATGCCCCGGAAGGCATCCCCTCTTTCGTCTACAATCTATCGGTAACTCACTTGGAGCTATATTTTTATTCATCACATGATATGTGTTTTACTTGGAGCGTCTTGTGATATAGTTTGCTTGCTTTTGTTTGATTTTTAGTTTTTCACAATCATCTTTGCTGAACACACCTTTTCGAGAGGGACACCCATTATTCATGATTTGTTAGAATACTCTATGTGCTTCACATATATCTTTTGAGCTAGGCAGTTGCTCTAGTGCTTCACTTATATCTTTTAGAGCGCGGCGGTGGTTATATTTTAAAGAAATAGTTGCACTCTCATGCTTCACTTATATCTTTTTGAGAGTCTAATGAATAGCAATGGTAATATGCACGGGTTATGAATTTGGTCCTAATATGATAGGTATTCAAGAGGGATATAATAAAAACTTTCATGTAGATCACTGAATATGATAAGTTTGATTCCTTGCAATAGTTTTGCGATATTAAGATGGTAATATGTGGGAGGTTCTAGTATATAATTGTGGTTTAGTAAGAATATTGGTGTTAAGGTTTGTGATTCCCGAAGCATGCACGTATGATCTATCATTATGCTAAGAAGTTGGAGCATGATTTATTCTTGATTGTCTACCTTATGAGTGGCAGTCGGGGACGAGCGATGGTCTTTTCCTACCAATCTATCCCCCTAGGGGCATGCGTTGTAGTACTTTGCTTCGATGGCTAATAAACTTTCGCAATAAGTATGTGAGTTCTTTATGACTAATGTGAGTCCATGGATTATACGCACTCTCACCTTTCCGCAAGTTGCTAGCCCCTTCGGTACCGTGCATTGCCCTTTCTCACATCGAGAGTTGGTGCAAACTTCGCCGGTGCATCCAAATCCCGTGATATGATACGCTCTATCACACATAAGCCTCCTTATATCTTCCTCAAAACAGCCACCATACCTACGTATCATGGCATTTCCATAGCCATTCCGAGATATATTGCCATGCAACTTCCACCGTTCTGTTTTTATGACACACATCGTCATTGTCATATTGCTTTGCATGATCATATAGCTGACATGGTATTTGTGGCTCAGCCACCGTTCATCATTTTTTATACATGTTACGCTAGTATCACTGCACATCCTGGTACACCGCCAGAGGCATTCATATAGAGTCATATTTTTGTTCTAGTTTTGAGTTGTAAGTAAATATAAGTATGATGATCATCATTATTAGAGCATTGTCCCAGTGAGGAAATGAAAGAAAGGAGGCCAAAAAGAGCCCACGAAAAAAGAGGCCAAAAAGAGCCCACAAAAAAATGAGAGAAAAAGAGAGAAGGCGCAATGTTACTATCCTTTTCCATACTTGTGCTTCAAAGTAGCACCATGTTTGTCATATAGAGAGTCTCCTATTTTGTCACTTTTACATACTAGTGGGAATTTTTCATTATAGAACTTGGCTTGTATATTCTGATGATGGGCTTCCTCAAATGCCCGAGTCTTCATGAGCAAGCAAGTTGGATGCACACCCACTTAGTTTTCATGTTGAGCTTTCATACACTTATAGCTCTTAGTGCATCCGTTGCATGGCAATCCCTACTCCTCGCATTGACATCAATTGATGGCCATCTCCATAGCCCGTTGATTAGCCTCGTCGATGTGAGACTATATTCTTATTTTTGACTTCCCCTTATTGATCTCTAACACCATACTCTATTCCACCCATAGTGCTATATCCATGGCTTGCGCTCATGTATTGCGTGGGGGTTGAAAAAGCTGAAGCGCGTTAAAAAGTATGAATCAATTGCTCGACTTGTCATTGGGGTAGTGCATGATAAATATTTTGTGTTAAGAAGATGGAGCATGACAGGATTATATGATTTTGTAGGGATAACTTTATGTCAAACTATAGACTATTGCTTTGAATCATTCAGATCTTATTATTCATATCATAAGAGAGATTACATGATGAAACATGATAGATAGCATTTCACATCAAAAATCCTGTTTTTATCATTTACCTACTCGACGAGTAGGAATTAAGCTTGGGGATGTTTGATACGTCTCCAACGTATCTATAATTTTTGATTGTTCCATGCTATTATAGTATCAATCTTGGATGTTTTATATGCAATTATATGCCATTATATATCATTTTTTGGGACTAACCTATTAACCCAGTGCCCAGTGCCAGTTGCTGTTGTACGCTTGTTTTTCTCTTTTCAGAAAATCATTATCAAAAAGAGTCCAAACAAGAAAAAAACTTTGGATTAATTTTTTCTGGACCAGAAGAGACCCACGAAGCTTCGGGAGAAGACCAGAGGAGCCACGAGGGAGCCACAAGCTCGGAGGGCGCGCCCCCCAGGCTTGTGGTCCCCTCGTAGCCCCTCCTAACCTAATTCTAGCGCTATAAATTCCCAAATATTCCCAATATACCAGAGAGACAGAAGAGAAAACCTTTCCGCCACCGCAAGCCTCTGTTCTTCCGCGATCCCATCTGGAGGCCTTTTCCGGTACTGTGCCAGAGGGGGAAACGATCACGGAGGACTTCTTCATCACCCTTGCTGCCCCTCCGATTATGTGTGAGTAGTTTACCACAGACCTACGGGTCCATAGCTAGTAGCTAGATGGCTTCTTTTCTCTCTTTGATCTTCAATACCATGTTCTCCTTGATGTTCTTGGAGTTCTATTCGATGTAATCTTCTTTTGCGGTGTGTTTGTTGGGATCCGATGAATTGTGAGTTTATGATCAGATTATTCATGAGAAATATTTGAGTCTTCTCTGAACTCTTTTATGCATGATTATTATAGCTTTGTATTTCTCTCTGATCTATCGATTTGGTTTGGCCAACTAGATTGGTTTATCTTGCAATGGGAGAGGTGCTTTGTGATGGGTTCAATCTTGCGGTGCTCAATCCCAGTGACAGAAAGGGACATGACACGTATTTGTATTGTTGCTATTAAGGATAAAAAGATGGGGTTTATTCATATTGCTTGAGTTTACTTTGTCTACATCATGTCATCTTCCTTAAAGTGTTACTCTGTTTCATACTTAATACCCTAGATGCATGCTGGATAGCGGTCGATGGGTGGAGTAATAGTAGTAGATGCAGGCAGGAGTCGGTCTACTTGTCTCGGACGTGATACCTATATACATGATCATTGCCATGAATCCATCATAATTATTTGCTTTTCTATCAATTGCCCAACAGTAATTTGTTTACCCACCATATGCTATGTGTTCAAGAGAGAAGCCTCTAGTGAAAACTATGCCCCCCCCGGGTCTACTTTTATCATATATTAAAATCAAAAATATCTTGCTGCAATTTATTTACTTTTATTTTATTTAGTATTTTAGTTTATCTATCTACCACTATCAGAATTAATCCTTGCAAATAACCGCTAAGAGGATTGACAACCCTCTTATTTGTGTTGGATGCAAGTGTTTGCTTTTGTGTGTGCAGGTGCTGCTAACGGGATTTTGCGTGGTTCTCCTACTGGATTGATAACCTTGGTTCTTAACTGAGGGAAATACTTATCTCTACTATACTGCATCATCCTATCCTCTTCGGGGAAATACCAACGCAGTCTACAAGTAGCATCTCCTTTGAGTGAGGGAAAGCGTGAGGGAAAGGAAAAGACACCCAGACAATTTTCTATAACTACAAACATTATAGATCAATAAATTAGGTTGTTTCCCCTAAAAAAGGAAGATGGGTCTACTAGCAAGCTGCAACAAGAAAAAATGTGGAGAAGGTATCTATTGAGGTCATCCTTATCCAAAATATTTTTTTGGCAGGAGGGCAAGTTTGTTGAGAGGGCTTAGAGTGTGTACAACAAGGATGGATGACGAGTGAATAAGGTTCGAAGGAGCATGGAGTGTGCCGCAAAAAGATCATGTATCTAGGCGGTGTCAAGAAATGCACATAGATGTGTTGGGTTGATATGCTGCAAAGAGGAGCACGACCGTAGCCGAACAATTTGGACTGGTGTCAGACATACAAGGTGGGTGGCATGGATAGTCTGGTGGATATGATCAACAACTAGGTAGATCAAAATAAAAATGTTAATGATATTGACAATGCCATAAGAGTGTGAATGTGTTATGTTGATGGGGTCCGACTTTTTTGGCGCATCAACACACGCACAATTTCAGAGGCTTATGGTACAACAAGGCGGATGTCATGGGGTCGTTCAAGATGTGTACACATGGGAGCTCGAAGTCGACGGGCGCGAGTGTGTAGTGAATCCTACAATGACCAAGCTCTCAACAAAGTTGTTATGGTTTTTGATTTGTCTCCGTTATTTTAAAAATCTTGTCATTCAGGAAGCCAAATGGTTTTCTAAACTCAGCTGAAGGATGACAGTGACAACCCTCACTCAACCTGAAAGTCTCATGGCATGCCATGCAAGTGAGTGTCGGAAGCATATACATAAACCTGAAGTAGCTAGTGCGGAATTTTGCATGGCCACACAGGTGTGGGGGCACACACCTGCCAAGTCGCGCCATTCGCCCGATTGACTCGCTACCCCCAAAGTCAATGGACCCCGCACGAGGGCACAACAAGTTTTAAGTTTTAGATTCTAAAACTTACGATTTGTCGGTCACAGGTTCTAAAACTTACGATTTGGTCGGTCGCTCATACCAATTTTCATAGTTGAAACTTAAAACTTAAAATTTTGTTCTTCGCAGGTTCTGAAATTTATGATTCTGTCGATCGCTCATACTAAGTTTCGGAGGTTGAGATTTACTGAAGTTTTTTCAAAAAAAAACTCATCAAAATGGATCCCATTTGAAAGTGCTCATCACCAGAAACACAAATATGCAAACGAAACTTAATTTGGCCTTTTGGTTCAAAAGATATGAAAGATTGAAAATCAAAAGCCAAACGAAAAAGGGGGTTGCGTGCCCCCACACCTGCGTGCTACAAATCCTCTCCAGTAGCCAGTGCCTATGAAACCATGTTTACAGGAAGGATAAACAAGAAGCCCATGAGTTGCAAGTTTGCAAACATTGTCTCCAAAAGTAAACTCTTTCAACTACCATAACATAATATTTTTTTAAGCAACTCACACTGTTATATTTTCATTAAGAAGAGAAGACAAGATTGACACGGGGCGTAACTAACCAGCCCCCTCGTCGCTCCCGCGTGAGCGACTCGGACAGAAAAACCCTTGCCCGCCGCCGGCCCTCCCTCCCACTTTCTCTATCCCTCATAACCATTAGAGGTGGCCGCCGGCTAGCCATGGGGCCACCGGTGATGTTGGCGAAGAAGATTTGGTTGCCTAGTCCTCTCGCGGGGGCCTTCGGAATCATGGCAGCCGCCTCGAGTGGACCACGCTCCCCCTTCCCCTCCTGTGATGTCCCTTGCTGTGGCGCCCCTTGCTGGTGCCAACGGGATGGTGGGCCTAGGGTCATGAGTGCTGCTGAGATGAGGGATGTGGAGCCTTGGTTCTTGCCCACCAAAGATCTATGCCTTTCATGCTCCTAGATCCGGCCATGTCGGCCCCGAGACCGACGAGCCTTGAAAGGGCTCTCTCCACACGATAGGCCAATCGGTGATGGTGTGCTTCGCTATCATTGTTCATCCATCTGGATACCACTCCAGTCTAGGCGGCAGCCTCACTGCGATTGTGGTGATCATCGAAAGGTCTTTGTGAGGGTTCCTCCTTCCATATCCATTGTTTGCCCTCGGCAGTGAGATGCAATCTATGGACGGCGGCTTGATGCAGAGGGTATGGTTGTGTAGCGGCGGCGGGCCATCACATGCAACTGTTGGGATCACAGAAATGTGGTAGCGACAACATATGATTGACTCTGAGGGTGATGCTACTCGTGCACCCTATCTCGAGCTCCGAGATCAAAACCTAGGTCTAATCAAAATTGGTTATACCTAGAAATGGCAATGTTTTTGCGCCGTTACCTTGTTCAAGGCATTGCTCGAATACGCTCGGATTGGTTCTTGACCTAGAATCCGGCTTTCGTGGCTGAATCCGGTGAGGAAGGCGCTTGAGCGTCGCTCCCTTCCTAATGGTGTTGTTGTTGAAGAATCTCGCCATCCTTGTGGTGTCATGAGATGGTTGGTGCAGATATGGTTATGTTGGATATATTCCCTAGAGGCAATCATGCATGATGGTATTTCCGATGTACTTATGAATCAATATAGTCCTTGGACGATATCAATGATGCATGTCAGCAAGTACGTGACTTATCTGTGAGATCTTACATTGTATAATACATTCTAAATACTCCCTGGTCGGAAAGTGATGTGTGGACTCACATCTAACTAGACCGAGATGCAACACGGTGGATGGCTTGAGCTCATTATGTAACCACTGGCGGAGGGGTCAGGTGGACCATACTGGTGTCGGGGTTAAATCCGGCAGATCTCGGGGAGGGGGCCTCGAGCTGGTGATCTTGGCCAGATGGTAACAGGACGAACAAGAAACACGATGTTTACCTAGGTTCGGGTCCTCTCGAAGAGGTAAAACCCTACATCCTGCTTCTTTTGTATTGATTGTGATGAAGTACAAAGTATAGGATGATCTACCTCGAGATCGTATGAATAAATCTGTCGGGCCCATGGAACCCGGGGTACCTAGGCCCGTCTGCCTGTGGCCCAGGGCGCAACGCCTGGAGTGGGCCCGGCGGGCCGTCGCCACCAAGCATCTCGCCAAAACCCCTCCTGTGGCACTGGCCTCCTGAGGCCCCCTCCTTAGGGAGTAATAGGCAACGCTCAGCATCACCATCGACGGCCTCGCGAGGTCCCCTCACGAGGCGGCTTCCCGAGTGGCCTCACAAGGCGGCTTCCCGAGTGGCCTCACGAGGCGGCTTCCCGAGGTGGCCTTCCGAGTCCCCCTCCCGCAGGCGTTCGAGAAGAAGGCCGTTCGGCGTGTCGTGCGGTCTGGAGCCCATCACGTGGGTGACGCGCACGGCGACGAGCAGCAGCAGAGGCCGCGCCAGCAGGCGCGGATGCAGATGGTTTCCTCTTTTGTGTTAGGGAAGCAGGGCCAGCTATCTACTCCCCAAAGCAACCCCAAAGGTTGCCCGATCGGCGAAGGAAGACCAAGACGGCGGGCGCGCAGGGCGGAGGTCATCACCGAGCCCACTGGCGCGTCATGGATCATGATTTGGCAGGCGAAGACCACCTTTAGTCAGGATAGCCTGAGCGCTTGTCCCCTTTCAAAACCGACAAGTGTGGCAACCCTTCCCGCCTAAGTTTCAAGGGGGAAGAGGACCAAGGCGGCATAAAAGGGGCAGTGCAGCCACCGTAGCAAAGGGTAAGAGATCCCATCGTCTTCAACCTTGTACGCAAGAACTCTCTCCCCACAATAATCCCAACTACAAGCAGGAGTAGGGTCTTACACCGCAAGGTGGCCCGAACCTGGGTAATCCGCTGTATCCTCGCCCATCCTACGCTAGCGCGCTCTCGCGGTAGTCTTGCCGTAGCGTTGCCGTGGTAGGAGGCGAAGTAGTAGAACAAGCTCACCCCAGTGTTCGAACCTTTGGGTCCCCGGAGCCCCACTTCCGACATTTGGCGCGCCAGGTAGGGGTGCGCTACTGTTCTTCTGCTCGACCCTCAGCTCCACCAGTCCCATGGCGGACGCCCGTCGCGAGCGCGTTGAGCGCAGGGCTGGCCGCGTGGCCCAGACGGAGCCGGTGGCCCGCGGAAATCGCCGCCGCCCCGACGCCGAGGCTGCCGCCGCCACCGACCCCTCTGCCCGCGAGCAGCAGGCCTCCTCCCTGCACCCCTCCGTGCGGGCGGACGGCCACACCGCCACGGCCTCCTCCCTCGCCAACCATGGGCCGCCGAACCCGCAGGCCACGCTGCTCATGGCACGCAAGCTACTCCGCTACCGTCCTGATGACGCCGGCTACGACGCCTGGCTTGGTCGCATCACCGAGCTCGTCAACGTCGCCGGGGACGCTCCGGCGCCTTCTCACTCGCTCCGCCCTCCACCGTCTCGTGCTGGGGACCCGGCGTACGGCGCTCCCCTACCGCCTCCTCTGCGTGACGAGCACGTCGGGCCCCAGCGCAGCGCGCGGGCTCATGAGCCGTCCCGCGGCGCGTCTTCTCCGGACCACTGCGAACCCAGCTGCCAGATCATCCGCCGCGCGCCCCCCGACGCGCGAGTGCTCCTCGAGCACCAGCGCCAGCGCCAGGACCAGGCCGTTCAAGACGTTGCAGCGGCCGAGCGTCAAAACCGCGCCGCCCTCGCTGGCGGCGTCCCCTCGAGCGGCGTGGGCTGCCGTGCCTTCACCCGCGAGCTGCGTCGCGTGGTCTGGCCCGCGAAGTTCAAACCTGAGCTGCCCCCGCGCTATGACGGCACCCCCAACCCCACGGAGTTCCTCCAGCTCTACGCGCTGAGCGTCGAGGCGGCGAACGGCGACGACAAGGTCATGGCGAACTGGTTCCCCATGGCCCTCAAGGACGGCCCGCGCTCTTGGCTCATGAACCTCCCCGAGGCTTCCATCTCGTCGTGGGCCGAGCTCTGCAGCCAGTTCATCGCCAACTTCAAGGGCACACAGGACCGCTCCCTCACCATCAACGACCTGCGGCGCGTTCGACAGCGCCCAGACGAGGCCCTCCGCAAGTACATCCAGCGCTTCAGTCAGGTGCGCAACAAGATCCCGCGCGCTTCCGACGCGGCCGTCATCTCCGCGTTCTCCACCGGCGTCACGGACATCAAGATGCGCGAGAAGCTCGCCATCAACGGTGAGCTCGACTCCGTGCTCGAGCTGCTCGACCTCGCCGACAAGTGCGCCAAGGCTGAAGAAGGCCGCCTCTTCGTCCACAACGACCCCGACGCGGCACTCGACGGCACCAAGGCCAAGAGCAAGGACGTCAAGCGCAAGGGCCCTACCGTGCTTGCGGCGGAGCCCGAGCAGAAGCGCGGCCGTGACCTCGACGAGCCCAGGAAGGACAACCGGCCACTCTGCGCCTTTCACAATGTCCGCTCCCACAACACCGAAGACTGTCATGAGCTCAAGCTGCTCCGCGACGAGCGCCAGAGCCGCCGAGACGACCGCAACGGCCGTGGCGCCGGCCGCGGAGGTGGCCGCAGCGGCAACCGCTGGGACAGCCGCAACAATAACAGCAACTACCGCCAGGGCTGGCGCGATCAGCCTCGTGAGGCCGCCTGGCGCGACCAGCCACGTGAGGCGAATCCTCAGGCTAATGCCGCTCTCCCGCCGCTGCCTCCGCCACCTCGGAGGAACGACGTCAACCAGCCTGACGAGGGCGCTGGGGGCTACCAGGAGCCTCGCGCGGTTGCCTGCATCCTTGGCGGGTCCCAAGCCCCCGCGTCCGTCCGCCACTTCAAGCAACTCTCTCGCGAGGTGTACGCTACCCTTCCGAGGCCTGAGGTCACGCGGCCCCTCAAGTGGTCGCAGTACGCCATCACCTTCGACTCCAAGGACCACCCCAGGTCCACGGCCTCCTCAGGCGCGCTCCCCATGCTGTGCACTCCTACCATCAGCAACGTCCTCTCCATCGAAACCTTCGAGACGCTCCAGGTGCCCTACGACCAGTTGATGCCGACCAGGCCTTTCTCCGGAGTGACCGATGGTTCCACCATTCCGCTGGGGCAGGTGAGCCTCCCCGTCACCTTCGGCACCCGCAAGAACTACCACACCGAGCTCATCGACTTCGACGTAGCGCACATCGGCCTGCCCTACAATGCCATCTTGGGCTACCCAGCTCTCACCAAGTTCATGACGCCACTCATCATGCCTACAACGTCCTCAAGATGCCCGACTGCAGCGGCATCATCACTGTCGCCTGCGACGAAAAGGATGCGGCCAGCACCCTCGACCGCGCCTACAAGGCTGCCGCTGTCGCACACCCAGCCGATGAGGAAGCGGCCGAGCCTTCCGAGGCCGCGCCCGCGAAGAAGAAGCAGTTGTTCTCTCAGGACCGTGCCGAGACGAAGAAGGTGTCGGTGAACGGCAGCGGCTCCGGCCCCGCCTTCACCATCGGCACAGGCCTCCCTCCTGCATAGGAAAGCGCGCTCGTCACCTTCCTTCGGGCAAATTCGGATGTTTTCGCCTGGAAAGCATCCGACTTGTCCGGTGTGCTGAGGGAGGTGATCGAGCACCACTTAGCGGTGTGCCCCAATGCATGCCCGGTCAAGCAGAAAGCACGGCGCCAGGTGCGAGAGAAGCAAGAGTTCATCGTCAGTGAAGTTCAGAAGCTCCAAGAAGCCGGAGTCGTTCGTGAGGTGCGCCATCCCAAAGGGCTCGCCAACCCAATCGTCGTCCCCAAGAAGGGCGGCAAGGAACGCATGTGCGTCGACTTCACCAGCCTCAACAAGTCCTGCCCTCGTGACCCCTTCCAGCTGCCGCGAGGCGGCCAGGGCATTGGTCCCACCGTCGGCGGCACGTGCATGCCCTCCGGGCTAAGGAACGCCAGCGCCTCTTTCCAGAGGCTGGCGCCCATCGCACCAGGGCCTCGTGAGCCTCCCGCTCCTCGCGAGCTCCCAGCGCCTCGCGAGCCCCCTGGCTCCGAAGGAGCAGACTCCCTTGGCGCGGCGCCGAGTGGTCTGACGTCACTACAGTGCGGTCCTGCCGGGTGTGCCCGGCGTGTCGCCCCGCGCGACCCTCACTCCTTCCCACCGCGCCTCTCGAGCTTCGCTCCCGGAACCTTATCCTTTTGGTCGTGCGATGAATTTTGTTGATTTTACCTTGATGAGTTATATTACCTACTCAACTGCCTGTTAAGTTCGATGTCGACCGGAGAGCGCCACGCGCTCGCGACCCCTCCCCTGACCAATTCCGTGAGCAGGGGCTAGGCACGGTGCCTGTGCTCGGGTCCGTCCCTGCAGCGCCGCCAAATCCATGCGACTGAGCTCTGGCTCGCGGGCCTGCTCCCATGCACGTCACCTCACCAAGGTCCTTGGTGCCTTATCTCCTCACGCAACGGCCACGGGTGAGTTAGCAAGCGCGTGCCGCTCCCCCTATCATGAGATTTTTCGACATACAGCCCTTCAGGAGTCGGGCTGCGCAAAGACCTCGCGGGCAGCCTCTCACGAGCCGGCCTCGCGAGGCGAAGACGCTTCGAACACCGGTCCTCGCGAGCACGCCTCGCGAGCTGCGTGAGCCCCTCATGAGCCGTGGCTCACCCGACACCGCTATCCGCCAAAAGCTAAGTGTGACTGCCTCATGAGGCGCCCTCACCATCACTCAAGCTCTCTCCCCTCGCGATTCCGTGGGTGCCGGCGTTTTTCTTCTGCGTAAGCCGCTTGCACGCCAAAGAGGGGCTCCCTGAGCATCGCGCCTCAGGAGCCCCCACTAGCTCACGGTGCCCCTCACCTCCTGGCCTTGTCCCGGCATCGCGACCGGACATACCAGCGACGGCTGAGGCCCGCCCGGGGGCTGGGTCCTGACGGCGTAGAGCGCTGAGGCGAGCAAATAAAAAAAACCAGCCTCACGAGAGGACTTCGGGAGAGAATGCATGCAACCCCATGTCACAAAACTATTAAGTTCAACACAAGAAGATACTGTTTCACGCCCCCGCGGGGTTACATCGGTTCAATGCAGGAGAACGAAAAGAAAGAAAGGCCTAGGCGAGTGCGGCCCCGCCACTGTGTGCACGGTGTCCCGGCTCCGGAGTCGTCGTCACGTGCGCCTAGTCGGAGTCCTCGTCCTCACTCTTGACGCGGGGGGAGCCGCCGTCGCCTCCGCCCCCGCTGGAGGGGGCGACACTGTCGGAGGAGTCGTCCTCGCTGAAGGAGCCACTGTAGCTGTCCTCACTCTCCGCGCAGCACGCCAGGCGGCTACCGGAGAGCCCGAAGATCTTCACGAAGAGCGTGGCGGCCCCGTCGTACTTGAACTGGAGGACGTGCCCCCGCTTCAGGCCGCGGGCAAGGGCGAACGACTTCCACCCCTGCCTCAGGAACATGAAGCCCGAGGCGGTAAGCTTCGTCGCCACCCAGGAGGGGCCGTTGCAGCAACCGTCGGCCTGCACCCACATGCCCAAGGGCGCGCGGTCCGCCATCGCCGCCGCGAAGGAGTCCGGGAGCCGGAGCCAGGTGCAGGGGCTGCGGTGCATGTTCACGATGAACTCGCATGCCGCCTCCGCCGAGTGGCTCCCCGCCTGAGGCGAAAGCGCAGCCGCTCCGACGTGGCCGCCTCGGCCTTGCGCGCCTCGCCCGCCACGCCCGCGAGCGGCGCCCCTTCCGCGACTACTGGGCCCGGTGCCGGCGGCCGTCGAGGATCGACCACGCCCCCGGGGCGGGACCTGCGATGCGGCGGCGGAAGCACGGCCGCGCCCTCGTCCTCTCGCCATCTCTTCGGCAGTTCTAGCAAGGAGACAAGGAAGCTGGAGGAAGAAGAAGATGAGTGGGGGCTCCGGCCCTCCCTTCCCCCCTTTTTATCTCGGCGCGGGACTCCCTCATCGCCCCGCCTTCTCCGGCGCCAAGATTTATGTCAGCGCGGCAGTTCCCAAGGCGTCATGGGGAAGTGGGGGCATCGCCCGTCACATCGTGCGCCACGCGTCGCGCCTGGCCGCAGGCGGTTAGGGCCCGCGCCGTTTCGCCCCTTCGTAGGTGGGAACGTGCGCGCCGCGGGCCCGGGGGCTACTGTCGGGCCCATGGAACCCGGGGTACCCAGGCCCGTCTGCCTGTGGCCCAGGGCGCAATGCCTGGAGTGGGCCCGGCGGGCCGTCGCCACCAAGCATCTCGCTAAGACCCCTCCTGCAGCACTGGCCTCCTGAGGCCCCCTCCTCAGGGAGTAGCAGGCAACACTCAGCATCACCATCGACGGCTTCCCGAGTGGCCTCACGAGGCGGCTTCCCGAGGTGGCCTTCCGAGTCCCCCTCCCGCAGGCGTTTGAGAAGAAGGCCGTTCGGCGTGTCGCGCGGTCTGGAGCCCATCACGTGGGTGACGCGCGCGGCGATGAGCAGCAGCAGAGGCAGCGCCAGCAGGCGCGGATGCAGATGGTTTCCTCTTTTGTGTTAGGGAAGCAGGGCCAGCTATCTACTCCCCAAAGCAACCCCAAAGGTTGCCCGATCGGCGAAGGAAGACCAAGACGGCGGGTGCGCAGGGCGGAGGTCATCACCGAGCCCACTGGCGCGTCATGGATCATGCTTTGGCAAGCGAAGACCACCTTTAGTCAGGATAGCCTGAGCGCCTGTCCCCTTTCAAAACCGCCAAGTGTGGCAACCCATCCCGCCTAAGTGTAAAGGGGGAAGAGGACCAAGGCGGCATAAAAGGGGCAGTGCAGCCACCGTAGCAAAGGGTGGGAGATCCCATCGTCTTCAACCTTGTACGCAAGAACTCTCTCCCCACAATAATCCCAACTACAAGCAAGAGTAGGGTCTTACACCACAAGGTGGCCCGAACCTGGGTAATCCGCTGTGTCCTCGCCCGTCCTACGCTAGCGCGCTCTCGCCGTAGTCTCGCCGTAGCGTTGCCGTGGTAGGAGGCGAAGTAGTAGAACAAGCTCACCCCAGTGTTCGAACCTTTGGGTCCCCGGAGCCCCACTTCCGACAAAATCTACCTAAACTTAACCTCTCCCTGCGGACTAAAACCCCTCATCTTATATAGAGACCAGGGGTACCTAGGGTTACATGTAGGTCGGCTATATCTAGGGATAAGCTTGCCGATTATTTCAACATGCCTTGAGGTGTACGCCAAGTCTTCGGAGGATTCCATCTTGAGTATGCCAGGGGCCATGGTAAACATGGCCCGTTCTTTGGTTATGTAGGGGCCCTCGGCCCGACCCATGATTGGAAGGCCAGCGTGTTGGGAAACGTAGTAGAAAACAAAAAAATCGCCCTACGATCACCTAGGAACAATATGAAGATGCATAAATGGTTTGGATTACGATCGTTACCAACTCCGGAGTGCAGCGAAAGTTGACGAGTCGGTGTAGATTGTACTTGGAGTCCCTCGTACCATCGATGAACGATGCGAACCGCCCACGAACGTCCCTCGAACGGAAGACCGAAAGCACGGCCTCTCTACTTGCTTGCAAGCGTACGGTCTTCACGATCCGGCAGCGCTTCGCCGTGCAGAGCTAATCTTCACCGGAGAATTAGAGGAAGGAGATTAGAACCACACTGGGCTTCTAATTATGAGGATTAGAGGATCTAGGTCAAGCTCTAATTGAACAACTAGGATCAGCTAGAACTAGAACTAGAGGACTAGAGGAGGCTCCAAAAGTTGTGTTTTCTAAAGGGCAAAATCCTCTAGTGTATATAGGTTAGAGAGGGGAGGAGGGGCTGCCACCAAGGAGGGAAAGTCCCTCCTTGGTGCACCGGACAAGGGAGGGGAGGAGGAATCCTACCCCAAGTCCAATTCGGCCTTCCTCAAGGGGGAAAGAGGGCGACACCCCTACATGGGTCTTGGTGGACCAATTTCCCCTCCACTACTTGGACTTTTAAGGCCCGTTAATATTAAATTAAATATAAAATCCTCCTAACAATTACTAGAGCCTTTTATTATTAATTTAACACCACCGGAAATATTTGCCACCTATATACTCCCTTTGTCCCAAAATAAGTGTCTCAACTTTAGTACAACTTTGTACTAAAGTTAGTACAAAGTTGAGACACTTACTTTGGGATGGAGGGAGTATTATTTATCGGTAATACCCGGTATTGCCCGATAACCTCCGAAACCCTTCCGGTGACCCCGAAACGCTTCTGGTTCCTCTCGAAACTATTATGAATATTAATGAAACAATTCCACAAATAAATCCTCGATGTTTTCGTCCTACTAACACTCAGTATATCATGATTACCTTAAGCTTGTGACCCCCGTAGGTTCGGTAAAACATAGACATGAACGAAACCCCTTCGTTCAATGATCGATAACGGAACCGTGGACGTCAATATCGATCCCTATGATTACACGAATGATATTCGAGTGAACCTTTGGTTATCATGTGATGTTCCCTTTGCTTCGCGATACTTTACAAAATCCGAGATGCATCTGTATCCTCCAGAGTCATGCACATGCTCACTATACCGTCATCCTCGTTACCGGTTTTGTTCTTCTTTCTCGTTGAAGTGTTCCGGTATCCCCGTGACATAGTCACCTATGTCTGGCCAGATGATGATGGATGCCGTCACACCGAGAGGGCCCTAAGAATATCTCTCCATCGTCGGAGGAGCAAATCCCACTCTCGAGCTATCTAGTCCCTTGTCAAACTTTCCGATGAACATGTAAGTTGCCGTGATGATCACCGTGTTACATATGACGTTTGAGCAACCCCAAAGTCCACTGTATGGTAGGAAGTCACTACGATACTCTCATGGTCTAAGGAACTAAAACCACCTGTTAACACTCCGTGTTATAACAATTGATTTCAGACGATATTATCTCAAAGTATAACAAATAAGTTTGGGTCAATTCAATGTGATCGTTCTTCTAACGTCATACTCTCAATGTTGTTTTAGGACTATCGTTACACTTAACGATATCCTAAGATCCAGAATCAAGTATTCCAGGATCATAGTAGTTATAGCATGAAATATAAACTCTTAATTACGAAAATGGAAGATAATAATACACTTTTATTGCCTGCATATTTCCTACAGACTCCCACTTGCACTAGAGTCAATAATCTAGCTACATAGTCTATTTAACACCTATGGCTTATCCGGTGTTGCTTATGCTTTGCTTGTGGTAAAGCCTTCGTCATCGGTTTTGACACATTCAAAACCATGTAATATTTATGTTAGTCATGTTTGATTTTTGCAGGATTTAGATTCCTTTTGCTTTGTGCAATGCCACTATTATTCATAATACAGTGTCATTGGTCGTATCGCACTTGAGATCATACCAACTATATCAACATACTTCTTGATTAACTATATTCATAATACAGTGTCATTGGTTTCATCATCCTTGGGATTACACCAACTATATCAAGACACTTCTTGATTAACTATATTCATAATATATTGCCATTGGTTTCATCACACTTGGGATCACACACCAACTATATCAAGACACTTCTTGATTCAGAAAACTTTGAAACATCTAATGCTTTTAACATTTTCTCCTTACGTTATAGAATCCACAATATTGTTCATGCTTGAAAACTATTCTAAACAATCATAGCCCAATATAATTTATATCAGTCATGAAGCTGGTGTTCGTGTAACCATTTAAAATGAATCTTCTTCATCTCCTCTATAGACAAGTCCTTTGTCCTTCTAAGGTACTTAATTATATAAACAGTTACCTAATGAACTAATCCAGGATCATTTTGGTACATGCTACTAACATTTAGTACATAAAACATTTGGCATTGTACATATCATAACATGATGGATTCAATAATCCACTCATTTGTGCATGCTTATCAACTGTCATATGACATTGATTTCTTCTAAGCATCATGTTATATGACATTAGGAGAAAACACATTCTCTATTTTAAATCCTTTTTAAACCTTGTCAATGTATTAACTTCAGCTTAGCGTAATCAGACGTCTTGACCTATCTCTATAGATCTTTATGTCCAAATAATTTGCTTCACTTTACTCTTTCATTGGAAACATATTCTTTAAAACTTTATTGTGCTTTAGAAACTTTATATTATTTGCAATCTACAATATGTCACTTACATATAAAATTAGAAATACTATATATAGCTCCCACTAAACTTTGTATAAACACAAGTTTCTAATCATTTTAACAAAATCAAACTCTTTGACTATTTTATTAAAATGTTGATTCCACCCCCTTGATATTTGATGTCTACTACGCAACTTTTATTCTTGTAGACGTTGTTGGGCCTCCAAGTGTAGAGTTTTGTAGGATAGTAGCAAATTTCCCTCAAGTGATGACCTAAGGTTCATCAATCCGTGGGAGGCGTAGGATGAAGATGGTCTCTCTCAAACAACCCTGCAATCAAATACAAGAAATCTCTTGTGTCCCCAACACACCCAATAAAATGGTAAATTGTATAGGTGCACTAGTTCGGCGAAGAGATGGTGATACAAGTGTAGTAAGGATAGTAGATATAGGTTTTTGTAATCTGAAAATATAAAAACAGCAAGGTAGCAAGTGATAAACTGGAGCACAAACGGTATTGCAATGCTTGAAAACAAGGCCTAGGGTTCATACTTTCTCTAGTGCAATCTCTCAACAATGCTAACATAATTGAATCATATAACAATCCCTCAACGTGCGATAAAGAATCACTCCAAAGTTCCTATTAACGGAGAACATAAGAAGAAATTGTTGTAGGGTACGAAACCACCTCAAAGTTATCCTTTCCGATCAATCTATTGAGCTATACCTATAAGTGTCACAAACAGCCCTAGAGTTCGTACTAAAATAACACCATATGATACGCATCAACCAACTCTAATGTCACCTAGATACTCCAATGTCACCACAAGTATCCGTGAGTTGATTATTCGATATGCATCAAACAACTTCAATTCATAATATTCAATCCACACAAAGAACTTTAAAGAGCACCCCAAAGTTTCTATCGGAGAAAAGAAGATGAAAACATGCAACCAACCCCTATGCCTAGATTACCCCAAGGTCATGGGAATCCGCGAGTTGATCACCAAAACATACATCAAGTGACTCAATAGAATACCCCATTGTCACCACGGGTATCCACATGCAAGACATACATCAAGTGTTCTCAAATCTGAAATACTCAATCCGACAATAACGAAACCTCAAAGGGAAAGACTCAATTCATCACAAGAAGATAGAGAGGGAAGAAAACACCATATGATCCAACTATATTAACAAAGCTCGCGGTACATCAAGATCGTGCCAAATCAAGAACACGAGAGAGAGAGAGAGAGAGAGAGAGAGATCAAACACATAGCTACTAGTACATACCCTCAGCCCCGAGGGTGAACTACTCCCTCCTCATCATGGAGACCGCCGGGATGATGAAGATGGCCTCCGGTGATGATTTCCCCCTCCGGCAGGGTGCCGGAAAAGGCCTCCAGATGGGATCTCTTCGGTACAGAGGCTTGCGGTGGTGGAGTCGAAGTTCTAGGTTTATTTCTGGGGGTTTTCTCTATTTATAGGATTTTTCAGCGTTGGAATCACGCAAAAAGGAGCTACGAGGGGCCCACAAGGTAACAACACAAGACCCCCCCAGGGGCACGCTGTGTTGCCTTGTGACCTCCTCGTGAGGCTTCTGGTCCTTCCACGAAGCTTCGGGGGTCTCTTTTGGTCCAAAAAAATCGTCAAAAAGTTTCGTCCAATTCCGAGAAATTTTATTTCTGCACAAAAAACAACACCACGGTAGTTCTGCTGAAAACGGCGTCAGTCCGGGTTAGTTCCACTCAAATCATACCAAACCATGTAAAATTGTTGTCAACATGGCATGAATACTTCATAAATTATAGATACGTTGGAGACGTATCTGCATCCCCAAGCTTAATTCCTGCTCGTCCTCGAGTAGGTAAATGATAAAAGAAATAATTTATGAAGTGTGAATGCTAGCATAGTGCATAAGTTTGATCAATGATAATTTCAATCACCTTTTCTAGCATCATTATATATCATAAACAATAGCTCATTTCTCATAAAACTTCTCATGATCAAGTAGCAAGTTATTCACATGTTAAAGTATAAACCATAAACTTTCTTGAAAACTAACAAACTATGTTTTCAGTCATCAAACAATTACAATTCTTCTTATTTTCAGGAAGGGTCTATGTAAGAGCTTTGTTTTAGCAAATTTCACATACTCAACTATCATATAGTCTTTCATGATTGCTGACACTCAAAGCATATTTTTTAGAACAAACCGTTTCAGTCAAACACATAGGAAGACAGGGGCTTAATGTTTCGCCTCCAAACTTGCTTATCATAGAGATATTGTCAACAATAATAACTCATGATCACCTATATTCAACTAGATATATGTGCCTGGATCTTTCCCTACCACATGATGCTTGCCAACTAGAGAATAAATAGAGCGGAACAGGGATGAACATTACTGACTCTTGCATAAAACTAAATACAGAAAAGTAAAAGATAGGCCCTTCGCAGAGGGAAGTAGAGGTTGTCATGCGCTTTTTATTTTTTGGATGTGCAAGCTCTTAATGGAAAGGAACGTCACTTTATATTGCCCCTTGTGATAGCAACCTTTATTATGCATTCCGTCGCTTTTATTTCTTCACCATCACAAGTTCGTACAAAGCTTATTTTCCCTTCCAATAAAAGATCATACATATTTAGGAGCAATTTTTATTGCTTTTTGCACCGATGACAACTTACTTGAAGGATCTTATTCAATGATATGGTGGACTCTCATGGCAAGAAACTGGGTTTAAGGGTTTTTGGATGCACAAGTAGTATTTCTACTTAGTACGAATTTTGGCTAGCAAAAGATCCTAAGCAAGCACCACATGTTAGAGGATCCATGACAATATAACTTCGATGTGAATATAAACAAACATAACTCATTACGTTGTCTTCCTTGTCCAACGTCAACTACTTGATCAAGCTTGAAAATAATTAATGGTGGATCACAATCATAGAAGATGTCCAAGATAGTGTATTTATATGTGAAATCTCTCTTCCTTCAATATTCTTTCATGCATTGTTCAAGTGACCAATGCTATGTTTGCTAACTTTCAATAAATTTTACCACTTATACTTCTTGTATGTGAAGTCATTACTCCCCATGGGACAAACATATGAAGCATATATAATGTCAGATTTATGACATTCAATTCATTCAACAATTCACTCTTAGGATATAAGTGAAGCACGAGAGTAAATGACAAACTACTCAAAAAGATATAAGTGAAGATCAATGAGTAGTTGAGTAAATAAATAGCTATGTGAAGACTCTCTCCATATAAAGATTTCAGAACTGATAATTTTATTCAAACAGCAAACCAAAAGAAAATAAAAGGACACTCCAAGAATAGCACATATTATGTGAACAAGTAAAAACTTAGTCTAACCGATAGGTGTTGATGAAGAAAGGTGGGATGCCTACCGGGGCATCCCCAAGCTTAGTTTCTTGAGACTTCTTGGAATGTTAACTTGGGGAGCCTTGGGCATCCCCAAGCTTGAGCTCATGTGTCTCCTTAATTCCTCTCATATCACAGTTTCTCTAAATCTTAAGAACTTCATCCACACAAAACTCAACAAGAACTCGTGAGATAAGTTAGTATAAATTAACTCAAAACCTTAACATTCTCTACTGTAACAAATCACTAAAATTATAATTTATGCATACTAAATACCTCTGCATATTTAATACTCCTATCCACAAATAGAAACACTAAATAGGCAAACATATGCAAACAATGCAACTATAACAGCAATCTGCCAAAACAGAACAGTCTGTAAATGGGGAAAAAATTCATACTTCCCTAACTCCAAAAATTCTAAAAAAAATTCACATGACAGAGAAATCATGCATGCTTACTGTGTAAAAATTTCAGATTTTTATCATGTTCTGAAAATTCACATAAATTCAGGACATAACAGAAAACTTTCTGTTTTCAAACAGCAACACATAAACTTGCAAACTGAGCATGGTAAAGGCTATAATTGGAATTTTATTGAACTAAAAGATACAAAACATGATTATTGATAACATCAAGCAAATCTAAACAAAATAAAATGACGCTCCAAGCAAAACACATATTATGTGATGAATAAAAATATAGCTCCAAGTAAGATATACCGATAGTGTTGAAGACGAAAGAGGGGTTGCCTTCCGGGGCATCCCCAAGCTTAGACGCTTGAGCCTTCCTTGAATATTACCTCGGGGTGCCTTGGGCATCCCCAAGCTTAGGGTCTTACCACTCCTTATTCTCCTCATATCGATATCTCACCCAAAACTTGAAAACTTCAATCACACAAAACTTAACGGAACTCCGTGAGATAGGTTAGTATGATAAAAATAAATCATCCACTTAGGAACTGTCAAGACAAGATTCATAATTTTTCCCACATAATACCTACAGTATTCTATCATTTCCACAATTTATATTACTCAATATAAGCTATGGAAACACTAAAACAAGCAAACTATGCAATAAAAACAGAATCTGTCAAAAACAGAATAGCATCTAGTGAGCGAATTAAAAAGCATACTTATGTACCTCCAAAAATTCTGAAAAATTAGGAAAACATAAAAGAATTGTAACCCAGTACAGAACAGAAATTCCAGCACTGGACGCAAAAGTTTCTGTTTTTGCACAGAATCAAGTCAACAAGTATCCACACTATCCCAAAGGATTTACTTGGCACATTATTGAAAAAAACATATAAAACATGATTACTACAGTAGCTTAATCATGTGGACACACAAAAAAAGTAGGTACAAATATTGGGTTGTCTCCCAACAAGCGCTTTTCTTTAATGCCTTTTAGCTAGGCATGATGATTTTAATGATGCTCACATAAAAAGTGAAGAATTGAAACACAATGGGAGCATCATGAAAAATATGGCAAGCACATTTAAGCCTAACCCACTTCCTATGCATAGGGATTTTGCGAGCAAAAAAATTTTGGGAGCAAGAATCAACTAGCATAGGAAGGTAAAACAAGCATGACTTCAAAACTTTCAACACATAGAGAGGAAAATTAATATTGTTGAGATATCTATATGCATATGTTCCTCTCTCATAATAATTTTCAGTAGCATCATGAATGAATTCAACAATATAACTATCACATAAAGTATTCTTTTCATGATTCACAAGCATAGAAATTTTATTACTTTCCACATAAGCAAATTTGTTCTCATCAATAATAGTGGGAGCAAACTCAACAAAATAACTATCATGAGATACTTGATTGGCATAACCAAATTGAACATTAAAATCATGATGACAAGTTTCATGGTTATCATTATTCTTTATAGCATACATGTCATCAGAATAATCATCATAGATAGCAACTTTGTTGTCATAATCCATTGAAACCTCTTCCGAAATAGTGGAATCATCACCAAATAAAGTTGTGACCTCTCCAAATCCACTTTCATAATTATTGCCATAAGATTCAACACCCTCCAAAATAGTGGGGTCATTAGTACCTAGAGTTGACACTCTTCCAAACCCACTTTCATCAATATAATCATCATAAATAGGAGGCACGCTTTCATCATAATAAATTTGCTCATCAAAAGTAGGGCGCTAAAAAGATCATATTCATCAAACATAACATCCCCAAGCTTATGGCTTTGCATATCATTAGCATCATGGATATTCATAGAAAGCATACTAACAACATTGCATTCATCCTCATCATTCGAAGGACTCACATTAAACATTTTATTAAATTCTTCCTCTAACAATTGAGCACAATTATCGGAATCTATATTTTCAAGAAAGACATCATATAGATGAAGCATTTGAGGCAACCTCAATTCCATATATTTTTTTGTAGTTTTCTTTTATAAACCAAACTAGTTAAAAACAAGAAACTAAAGATTCAATTGCAAGATCTAAAGATATACCTTCACGCACTCACCTACCCGGCAACGGCGCCAGAAAAGAGCTTGATGTCTACTATGCAACTTTTATTCTTGTAGACGTTGTTGGGCCTCCAAGTGCAGAGTTTTGTAGGACAGTAGCAAATTTCCCTCAAGTGGATGACCTAAGGTTTATCAATCCATGGGAGGCGTAGGATGAAGCTGGTCTCTCTCAAACAACCCTGCAATCAAATACAAGAAATCTCTTGTGTCCCCAACACACCCAATACAATGGTAAATTGTATAGGTGCACTAGTTCGGTGAAGAGATGTTGATACAAGTGTAGTATGGATAGTAGATATAGGTTTTTGTAATCTACAAATATATAAACAGCAAGGTAGCAAGTGATAAAACAGAGCACAAACGGTATTGCAATGCTTGAAAACAAGGCCTAGGGTTCATACTTTCACTAGTGCAATCTCTCAACAATGCTAACATAATAGAATCATATAACAATCCCTCAACGTGCGATAAAGAATCATTCCAAAGTTCCTATTAGCGGAGAACATAAGAAGAAATTGTTGTAGGGTACGAAACCAACTCAAAGCTATCCTTCCCGATCAATCTATTGAGCTATCCCTATAAGTGTCACAAACAGCCCTAGAGTTCGTACTAAAATAACACCATATGATACGCATCAACAAACTCTAATGTCACCTAGATACTCCAATGTCACCACAAGTATCTGTGAGTTGATTATTCGATATGCATCAAACAACTTCAATTCATAATATTCAATCCACACAAAGAACTTTAAAGAGCACCCCAAAGTTTCAATCGGAGAAAAGAAGATGAAAACGTGCAACCAACCCCTATGCCTAGATTACCCCAAGGTCACGGGAATCCGCGAGTTGATCACCAAAACATACATCAAGTGACTCAATAGAATACCCCATTGTCACCACGGGTATCCACATGCAAGACATACATCAATTGTTCTCAAATCTGAAATATTCAATCCGGCAATAACGAAACCTCAAAGGGAAAGACTCAATTCATCAGAAGAAGATAGAGAGGGAATAAAACACCATATGATCCAACTATATTAACAAAGCTCGCGGTACATCATGATCGTGCCAAATGAAGAACACGAGAGAGAGAGAGAGAGAGAGAGAGAGAGAGAGAGAGAGATCAAACACATAGCTACTTGTACATACCCTCAGCCCTGAGGGTGAACTACTCCCTCCTCATCATGGAGACTGCCGGGATGATGAAGATGGCCTCCGGTGATGATTTTCCCCTCTGGCAAGGTGCTGGAAAAGGCCTCCAGATGGGATCTCTTCGGTACAGAGGCTTGCGGTGGCGGAGTCGAAGTTCTAGGTTTATTTCTGGGGGTTTCTCTATTTATAGGATTTTTCAGCGTTGGCATCACGCAAAAAGGAGCTACGAGGGGACCACAAGGCAACAGCACAAGACCCCCCGCCCCCCAGGGTGCGCCGTGTTGGCTTGTGGCCTCCTGTGAGGCTTCTGGTCCTTCCACGAAGCTTCGGGGGTCTCTTTTGGTCCAAAAAAATCATCAAAAAGTTTCGTCCAATTCCAAGAACTTTTATTTCTGCACAAAAAACAACACCACGGTAGTTCTGCTGAAAACAGCGTCAGTCCGGGTTAGTTCTAATCAAATCATACCAAAACCATATAAAATTGTTATAAACATGGCATGAATACTTCATAAATTATAGATACATTGGAGACGTATCAATACTTACTTCAAACTATATAAACACTTTTGAAGTTTGTACACCCATCTAATATCCTTAGGATGTACAAAACTTCCCAGTTGTATCATTCATACACCCTTCCCATTCAGGGAACTAGTTTTGATATCCATAATTTTCTTTATACCTTCCGGAGGATCAACCAAGTTCAAAAATTAATTGTCATATGTGAACTCTAGACGTTTAAGTTCTAAACTTAATTGTATATGAACTCCATTCCTGTGTGCATGGCTATAAGCCTTTCCCGTTGAGCTGGGCGCCGCCATCGCTTCCTTGTAGTGCGCAAGTGATGTCTACTATGCAACTTTATTCTTGTAGACTCTGTTGGGCCACCAAGCGCAGAGTTTTGCAGGACAGCAACAAATTTCCCTCAAGGGGATGACCTAAGGTTTATCAATCCGTGGGAGGCGTAGGATGAAGATGGTCTCTCTCAAACAACCCTGCAATCAAATATAAGAAATCTCTTGTGTCCCCAACACACCCAATACAATGGTAAATTATATAGGTGCACTAGTTCGCCGAAGAGATGGTGATACAAGTGTAGTATGGATGGTAGAAATAGGTTTTTATAATCTGAAAAATAAAAAACAGCAAGGTAGCAAGTAACAAAAGTGAGCACAAACGGTATTGCAATGCTTGAAAACAAGGCCTAGGGTTCATACTTTCACTAGTGCATTCTCTCAACAGTGCTAACATAATTGAATCATATAACAATCCCTCAACGTGCGATAAAGAATCACTCCAAAGTTCCTATTAGCGGAGAACATAAGATAAATTGTTGTAGGGTACGAAACCACCTCAAACTTATCCTTTCTGATCAATCTATTGAGCCATCCCTATAAGTGTCACAAACAGCCCTAGAGTTCGTACTAAAATAACACCATATAATACGCATCAATTAAATGTAATGTCACCTAGATACTCCAATGTCACCACAAGTATCCGTGAATTAACTATTCGATACGCATCAAACAACTTCAGATTCGTAATATTCAATCCGCACAAAGAACTTCAAAGAGTACCCCAAAGTTTCTATCGGAGAAAAGAAGATGAAAACGTGTACCAACCCATATGCCTAGATTACCCCAAGGTCACGGGAATCCGCAAGTTGATTACCAAAACATACATCAAGTGACTCAATAGAATACCCCATTGTCACCACGGGTATCCACATGCAAGACATACATCAAGTGTTCTCAAATCTAAAATATTCAATCTGACAATAACGAAACCCCAAAGGGAAAGACTCAATTCATCACAAGAAGATAGAGAGGGAAGAAACACCATACGATCCAACTATATTAACAAAGCTCGCGGTATATCAAGATCGTGCCAAATCAAGAACATGAGAGAGAGAGAGAGATCAAACACATAGCTACTAGTACATACCCTCAGCCCCGAGGGTGAACTACTCCCTCCTCGTCATGGAGACCGTCGGGATGATGAAGATGGCCTCCGGTGATGATTTCCCCCTCTAGCAGGGTGCCAGAAAAGGCCTCCAGTTGGGATCTCTTCAGTACAGAGGCTTGCAGCGGCAGGGTCGAAGTTCTAGGTTTATTTCTGGGGGTTTCTCTATTTATAGGATTTTTTAGCATTGAAATCCGCAAAAAAGAGTTACAAGGGGCCCACAAGGCAACACCACGCAAGCCCCCCCCCCCCCCCGGGGCGCGCCGTGATACCTTGTCGCCTCCTCGTACATCTTCTTGTCCTCCCACAAAGCTTCGGGGGTCTCTTATGTTCCAAAAAATATCGTCAAAAATTTTGGGGTCAATCCAAGAACTTTTATTTCTACACAAAAAAACAACACCACGGTAGTTCTGCTGAAAACAGCGTCAGTCCGGGTTAGTTCTATTCAAATCATAGCAAAACCATTTAAATTGTTATAAGCATGGCATGAATACTTCATAAATTATAGATACGTTGGAGACGTATCAGCAAGTTCATCTTCTTCTAAGATGAATATCTCATTGTGAGATCACTCGGGGAGTTCTTTAACTGTTCCTGATCTATACAGTTCAATTACAAGCTTTAACTAGAGTTTCTACATCTGGTGTAGTAACTTCTGGCTTTAGTTTTGTGGACAATTTTCAGAACAACTTCCTATTTATTAATCCTGCTTACTTCCGCCAGAGATTCAATAATCTTATCAAGTTGTACTGTCCTCCCACTTACTTCTTTAACGAGAAAACTTCTTCTCGAGAAAGTGTTCATTCCTTGTGACAAAACACTTTGTCCTTGAACTTTTGGTAGACGGAATATCCAATTGTCTCTTTTGGATAACCTACAATTTAATATTTGTCTGGATTGTGAACTCCATATCTTATATGGTGTTGTTTTGCCAGACTTTTAGGCGGTGATCCTTTTAATATATATGTTGCTGTTTCAAGTGCATATCCCCAAAATTAAGAAAAGTATATTGGTAAAAATAATTCTATAATTATTCGAGTGTTTTGCTAAACTCATGACTCAGATAATTTTCTTCATGATTGAGGAACTTTTTATCTTGTCATAACGATTCTTATCATCATTCTGAATTTTTGAACCTTTCAAATTTTCCACTCTGAACTTCTTTGAACCTTTCAAATATTTCTGATTTTATATCAAGTAAATCATATTTACTTAAATCATTAATGAAGTATAATCATCCACCGCTCCCTGGTTTGCTCATCGGATTATATACATCACCATGTATTTTTGTCAACTGATTTGACTTCAATACTTCAACTGATTTGCTCATCTACATGAAGATTATTATTCCGATATAACCAAGGAGTGTGATACGTCTCCAACGTATCTATAATTTTTGATTGTTCCATGCTATTATATTATCAATCTTGGATGTTTTTATATACATTTACAACAATTATATATCATTTTTTGGGACTAACCTATTAACTTAGTGCCCAGTGCCAGTTGCTGTTTTTGCCTATTTTTGGTTTTCCAGAATATCAGTACCAAATGAAGTCCAAATGCCACGAAACTTTTTGGAGATTTTTTTTCTGGACATAACAAACAGTAGAAGCTTCGGGAGAAGGCCAGAAGACCCAGGAGGTGGCCACGAGCCACCAGGGCGCGCCTGGGGGGGGGGGCAGGCGCGCCCTGGTGCCTCGTGGGAACACCTCTGCCCCTTTTGACCTAATTCCACCACTATAAATTCCCAAAAATCGGGAAACCAACAAGGGAGTCCATGAAATACTTTTTCCGCCGCCGCAAGTTTCTGTTCTCGAGAGATCCCATCTGGAGGCCTTTTCCGGTGCTCCGCCGGAGGGGGAATCGATCACGGAGGGGCTCTACATCAACCTTGCGGCCCTTTCGATGATGCATGAGTAGTTTACCACAGACCTTCGGGTCCATAGTTAGTAGCTACATGGCTTCTTCTCTCTTTTTGATCTTCAATACAATGTTCTCCTCGATGTTCTTGGAGTTCTATCCGATGTAATCACTTTTTGCGGTGTGTTTGTTGGGATCCGATGAATTGTGAGTTTATGATCAGATTATCCATGTATATTATTTGAGTCTTCTCTGAACTATTTTATGCATGATTATTATAGCTTCGTATTTCTTCTCCGATCTATTGATTTGGTTTGGCCAACTAGATTGATTTATCTTGCCATGGGAAGAGGTGCTTTGTAATCGGTTCGATCTTGCGGTCCTCAATCCCAGTGACAGAAAGGGACATGACACGTATGTATCGTTGCTATTAAGGGTAAAAAGATTGGGTTTATTCATGCGTGAGTTTACTTTGTCTACATCATGTCATCTTGCTTAAGGCGTTACTCCGTTCTTTATGGACTTAATACACTAGATGCATGCTGGATAGCGGTCGATGTGTGGAGTAATAGTAGTAGATGCAGGTAGGAGTCGGTCTACTTGTCTCGGACGTGATGCCTATATACAAGATCATTGGCTTGAATATCACATGATTATTTGCTTTTCTATCAATTTCCCAACAGTAATTTGTTTACCCACCGTATGCTATTTTTATGAGAGAAGCCTCTAGTGAAAACTATGGCCCCCGGGTCTATCTAAATCATATATTAAAAACCCTAAAAATACCTTGCTGCACTTTTTCTTTATTTATTTTATTTTGTATTTTTGTTTCTATCTATCTATCTATCACATACAATTTAATCTTGCAAGTAACCGCCGAGGGGTTGACAACCCCTTGTTTGCGTTGCGTGCAAGGATTTGTTGTTTTGTGTGCAGGTGCTGCTAATGAGGTGTTGCGTGATTCTCCTACTGGATTGATAACCTTGGTTTCATAACTGAGGGAAATACTTATCTCTACTGTACTGCATCTCCCTTCCTCTTCATGGAATTACCAACGCAGCTCACAAGTAGCAGAGTGCCACATTTAAGTGGTGTTTATCAGTCTCCTCAAGACGTTTAGCATTAATGTTATAAACTTTCAATTCAAGATTTCATGAATAAACCACCAATAATATAGGTAAATCCAAAACATATTCTTATAACAACTTGAACAACCATTGTTTAAAAATTATAAGAATATTTGTCGCATAACCCAAAACATATTGTTTTACACAACTCCAGAACGAAATAACTATTATTTGGTCCTAAGATAAATCTTGAATATAAACTAAAGGCATGACTTCAACGGTCTTGAGTAGCGATCCCATCACCATTCCCGATTTGCATCATGACTTCATTTCTTCTCAACTTGCGAGCTTTCTGTAGTCCCTGCATCGGTTTGCAAGTGAGAGCAACCGATCAGTATCAAATACTCATGACATACAGGAAATCAACAAGTAGAATAACATTAACTTTGTATAACTTTTATACCTTTACCAGAAGAACCATTCTTCTTATCCGCCAAGTACTTCTTGCAGTTGTGCTTCCAGTGTCTTTTCTACTTGCAGTAGAAACATTCAGTCTCTTTAGTGGCTCCGCCCTTGTTCCTCTTCTGAAAGGTCTTACCGGCGCCAGTAGACTTCTTCTTGGACTTGCCCTTCTTCTTGAAACCGGCGGTCTTGTTGACCATAAACACTTGTTTGTTGTTCTGCATCCCAACTTCCGCATTTTTGAGCATAGCGAACAACTCGTTTGCACTTTTCTCCATCCCGTTCATGTTGTAATTCATGATAAAACCATCGTAAGATTGGGGGAGTGAAGCAAGCACAATAGCTGTACCGAGTGTTGGAGGAATTCCAAAGTCCAGAGAAGCCAGTCTATCAACATAGCCAGCAAGCTTCACTGTATGCTCACTCATTTAGGAACCTTCTGCCATCTTGCATTCAATTAAGGCCTTGGTTATTTCAAAACATTCGGTCCTTGCCTGCTTCTTGTACAGAACTTCTAGTGACCCAATTATAAATTGAGTAGTAGAACGATCAAAGCATTTCTATAGTTTAGGATCCATGCAAGTCAACATGAGGCACTCGACTGCTTCATAGTCATCACTACGAGCAGTGAAAGCATCTACAACTTCTTGTGGTTCATCCTTTTCAGGAGGATCACCCACGGGCTGATCCAGCACATACTCAGGTTCCGGATCCAATCCGTGTAGTTTCCACCATTAGCAACCAACTTTTCTTTCTCTAACATAGGGGCTAAGTTGAACATATTGCGAGCCATTGATCTGCAACGATAAACACAAAATTCACTTAGACATATTTCATAATTAATTTGCACTAGTGTTTAAACAATTTTAATATAAAGTGCACTCCCACTCAAATCAATATCTCTCATAATTGATAGTGAGTGATTCAAGACCTTGATCTTATTCATAGCCATTTGTCGGGGGGATGATCCCCGGGTAGGCAACGGAGCCCGGATCCCCCTTCTTTTCAAAACATCGGGGCAGGGCAAGCCCCTCAATCCGGCTGGCCTGCGTGTCGGCCCCCCAGCGCGAGCCGGCTCGGCATGGCGACCCGGCCCGGCCGGCTGGCCTAGGCCGGCTGGCTGCTAGAGGACAGCCCTCATGACAAGACCAGCATGGCGACAGCGCCCCCTCCTTGGTGCCGACCCACGTGGGCATGGCTACAGCGCTCCCCGCGCCCCCGCCCGGGGCGGGCGGTGTCCGGGCGGCCCGATCCTGTTACTAGGCGGCGCCGACCGCCCTATGACGAACGACAAGACCTGCCACAGTGCAGCGCTGCCGACCGAACCCGTGCCCGGCGGACCCGGCGCACCCGGCAGAACCGGCGGACCCGGCGACCCGACGGCCCCCACTGCCGGCTCCCAGACCATGACACCAGGGCCCCGCGCCTGTGCATCTTTACCAATGTAACCCTGGGGGGTCGGGCTATAAGACCCTCCGGGAGGCCTCCATGTAGAGGGGTTGGACACTTGACACACACACACACACACACACGTAGCCAGGAGAAGGAGAGAGCTAGCTCTTCTTCCTCCTCCCATCAAACAGCTCCAGGAGCGCATTGTAACCACTCTGTGAAACCCATCTAGTAGATCCAGAAGGACTAGGGGTGTTACCTCCCTCGGAGGACCCCGAACCTGGGTACATCGCGAGTCCCTCTCCGCTTGTCCCCAACCTCGCTTCCGGAACCCACTGGCGTCCTCCCGTAACCCCACCTTTTTAGCCATCTTATGGCATCTGCCATGTGAATACCACGACAGTTGGCGCCCACCGTGGGGCTGCTCGCGGCGCCGGCCGGAGTCAAGTTCCGGACGAGGCCCTTCACCAGCTCCGGCGAGCGCATCATGCACGGTTTGGCCCGTGCGCCTCGCACGGCCAACCCGGCCGGCTACAGCGCTGCGCCGAGCGCGGACGTCTCCGACGTGTTTTCGACGCGCTGCATGTTTTCGTCGTCCCTTTCGGCGCGCTGCGCGTTTTCGTCGTCCCTTTCGGCCGGCGCCGAAACGGCTGCTGCAGCGCCGTAGCTCAACGAGGACCGCCAGCATCTGCTGGTCGAGGCCACGGAGCTCGCGGCAACCCGGCGCCGGCTGGAGTCCGCCCAGCGAGAGTACGACAGCGCCCACGGCTTCACGCCGGACGCTACCGAGCCCAGCCGGGTCGCGGAGGTGCGGATCCGTGGGGGCACAATCGGCCGTGCGCTAGGCGTAGGCCGGCCCGTGTACGACACCCCCGTCAAGAACATGCGCACAGCGTAGGCGGCCATGGAGGATCTCAAATTCCTGGAGGGCGAGGAGCTGCTGCAGCAGCGCATCCGCGACCTCATCGCCGTGGCGAACGAGCAGCAGAAGCAGTTCGACCCAGCCCAGCCATCCGCCTCCGCCTCAGGAAAAACCGGAAACCCGAAGAGGGCCCTCTGGGACACGCGGCAGGCGTCCTCCCACGCCACTAGCGCGAGCCGCTCTGGCCGGTACCGGTCCGGTCGGAGCCGGCACAACCGTGCCGCAACCGCTGGAGACGGCATCGTTGGCGAGACGGCTGGCGACGGCCGGGTTCAGCCGCCGGAGCCCCCCGTGCATCCGGCTCGGCGGCCCGAGCCGGCCTCGGAAGCCCCGGCACCCCGCGGTCCCGTGGCGGACCGGATCGGACCCCGCGGTCCCGTGGCAGACCGGCTCGGCCCCCGCGAGCCCTACGACGAAAGCGACGCCCGTCACCGCATCGACCGACTGGCGCGCTCCACGGCCCTGGAGGAGGAGAGCTCTGTCGGCCCGGCGTGCTTTGGGCCCCGCATTCGCGAGGAGCCCTTCCCCAAAGGCTTCTCGCTGCCTCGTGACTCGCCCAAGTACAACGGCGCCACCAAGCCGGAGGACTGGTTGACTGACTACACCACGGCTGTCAGCATAGCCGGCGGCAACCGGCACGTGGCCGTGCGATACGTCCCCCTCATGCTGCTCGGCTCGGCCCGGACGTGGCTTACAGCCTGCGAGCCGGCAGCGTGAACTCCTGGCTGGATTTCGAAGACGCGTTCATCCGCAACTTCACCAGCACCTACAAGCGACCCGGCAAGCCTCGCCAACTCTCCATGTGCGTCCAGAAGCCGGGCGAGCCTCTTCACGACTTCCTCACGCGGTGGACGGAGCTGCGCAACTCCTGCGAAGGGGTCCACGAGGTCCAGGCCATCCAGTACTTCATCGACGGATGCCTGGACGGCACTCTGGTCAAGCACCGGCTAGTGTGCGACGAGCCAGAAACCCTGGCGGAGCTCATGGCCGTGGCGGACAAGTACGCTACGGCCGACTCCGCGATGAATGTGAAGGTCACGATCGACGCAGACGGCAAGCTCCTCTCAGCCCAGCCAGCTCTCCCCAAGCCGGCTGGTGACAACAACCAGCGCTGGCAAGACTACAACAACAGCAACAACAATGGCAAGCGCAGGAATGACCAGCAGGCGCCCCGCTACGACAACCGGCAGGTCGCTGCAGTGGAAGGGGAGCAGCCGGCCAAGCAAGGCTCCAGCCAGCGCCCGCGCACCGGCAAGGCCGCCTGGCAGCCCAAGCTATCTTTCGAGCAGATGCTCGACGCCCCCTGCAAGAACCACAGCGGCGCGAAGCCGTCGACGCACACGCTCCGGCAGTGCAGCTTCACCCAACGCCTGATGAAGGGCAACCTTCCACCCCCGCCACCCGGAGCCGGCTCGCAGCAGTCGCCGCTCCCGCCGCCTCCACCGCCACCCGGCGCCCTCACCGACAACCCTTTTCCGCGCCCAGACGCGTCCTACGCCGTCTTCACAAGCAAGGGCGATGACAAGCACGCCAAGCGCAAGCACGCGGCCGAGGTGAACACCGTCGTCCCTCCGTTTCCCCAGTACATGCATTGGTCCGACCGGCCAGAGAGCTCGACCCGGGAGGACCACCCGGCCGTCATGCCTACGTCGGGTGGCTACGCCCTTGTGCTCGACCCCACCTTCGTCTCCGAGAAGCGCACCTGCTGCTTTTCGCGGGTGCTGATCGATGGCGGCAGCAGCATCAACATCCTGTACCGCGACACCATGACCAAGCTCGGCATCGAGGCGCGACAGCTGGAGCCGACCCGGACGGTGTTCCACGGCATCGTGCTGGGTCTCTCCTGTTCTTCGATTGGCCGGATCCGGTTTGACGTCCTATTCGGCTCCAGCAGCCATTTCCGCCGCGAGCCGATCTGGTTCGAGGTGGTCGACCTGGCCAGCCCCTACCACGTGCTGCTGGGCCGACCCGCGATGGCCAAATTCATGGTGGTCCCCCACTATGCCTACCTGAAGTTGAAGATGCCGGGTCCCAAGGGCCTCATCACCATCGCCGGCGACTACAAGAAATCCCTTGAGTGCGCCAAAGCCGGCTCCCAGCTGGCCGAGTCGCTGGTCATCGCCGAGGAGAGACGCCAGCTCGACCGGATCGTGGCGCTGGCTAGTGCCCAACCGGCAGTGCCGACTCCGCCCAAGCCGGCCGCCGACAAGGCCTCCTTCAAGCCGGCCAAGGACACAAAGAGGGTCCCGCTCAACCCGGCCGACCCCGGCTCCAGCAAGTACGTCGTCGTGGTCACCGGCCTCGACAACAAATAGGAAGGCGAGCTTGTCGATTTCCTCCGTGAGAATCAGGATATCTTCGCATGGTCTCCCAAAGACATGCCGGGTGTCCCGAGGGAATTCGCCGAGCACAAACTTCACGTCCGTAAGGACGCCAAGCCTGTCCGACAGCCGCTGCGCCCTTTCTCCGAGGAGAAGCGAAGAACCATCGGTGAAGAAATCGCCCGGCTGCTCGCAGCCAGCTTCATCATGGAAGTGTTCCACCCCGAGTGGCTGGCCAATACAGTCCTCGTCCTGAAGAAGAATGGCACCTGGCGCATGTGCATCGACTACACCAGCCTGAACAAGGCCTGCCCCAAAGACCCGTTCGCTCTGCCCCGGATCGACCAAGTCATCGACTCCACAGCCGGCTGCGAGCTCCTGTCCTTTCTGGACGCCTACTCCGGCTACCACCAGATCAAGCTGGACCCGGCCGACGCCCTCAAGATGTCCTTCATCACGCCCTTCGGGGCGTATTGCTACATCACCATGTCGTTCGACTTGAAGAATGTCGGCGCCACCTTCCAGCGCTGCATGCAGAAATGACTGCTGCCCCAGATCGGCAGAAATGTGCACGTCTACGTCGACGACATCGTGGTGAAGACCAAGCAGCACCTCACGCTCCTAGCCGACCTCAAAGAGACCGTCGCCAACCTGCGCCGGTTCCAGATCAAGCTCAACCCGGAGAAATGCGTCTTCGGTGTGTTGGCTGGCCAACTCCCTGGTTTCCTCGTCTCGGCGCGCGGCATTGAGGCCAACCCGGAAAAGATCAAGGCGATTGAGCGCATGCGCAAGCCGACCCGGCCGCGCGACGTCCAGAAGTTCACCGGCTGCTTGGCCTCTCTCAGCCGGTTCGTCAGCCGGCTGGAGGAGACGGCCCTGCCCTTGTACCAGCTGATGAAGAAGACGACGGCGTTCGAGTGGAGCGACCAGGCGGACGAGGCGTTCCGCGACCTCAAGCGCATGCTGTCCACCGCACCCATCCTGGCCGCGCCGGCTGAGAAAGAGCCACTTTTGCTGTACATCGCCGCCACCTCCCGCGCGGTCAGCACGATGCTGGTGGTCGAGCGCCCTGAGGAGGGCAAGGTGCAGCCGGTCCAGCGCCCGGTATACTTCCTGAGCGAGGTGCTCTCCGCCTCCAAGCAGAACTACCCCCACTACCAGAAGATGTGCTACGGTGTGTACCTTGCCGCCAAGAAGCTGAGGCAGTACTTCCAGGAGCATACCATTACCATGGTGAGCACGGCCCCCATCAGCGAGATCATGGGCTGCCGGGATGCCTCTGGCCGGGTGGCCAAATGGGCCATTGAGCTAGCCGGCCACACGATCCTCTACGAGCCCCGCACCACCATCAAGTCCCAAGCACTGGCCGACTTCCTCGTCGACTGGACCGAGACCCAGTACCTGCCACCGGCGCCCGAGTCGACTCACTGGCGCATGCACTTCGACGGCTCCAAGATGCGCAATGGCTTGGGAGCCGGCATCGTGCTGTCTTCCCCCAAGAACGACCGGCTGTGGTACGTGCTGCAGATCCATTTCGCCGCCTAAAACAACGTTGCCGAGTACGAAGCCCTCGTGCACGGTCTGCGGCTGGCCAGGGAGATCGGCATCCGGCGCATCCTCTGCTACGGCGACTCAGACCTGGTGATGCAGCAAGTTTCCGGCGACTGGGACGCCAAAGACGCCAACATGGCCAGCTACCGCTTCCTGGTCCAGCAACTCTCCGGTGGGTTCGACGGTTGCGAGTTCCTCCACGTCCCACGCGTGGACAACGAAGCAGCTGACGCCCTGGCCAAAGTGGGCTCCACCCGGCAAGCCATCCCGTCCGACGTCTCCCTCGAGCACCTACGGAAGCCGTCCATCAAGCCGTCTCCCTAGTCGGAATCCATCTTCGTCCTGGACGACCCCGACGCGCCCCCACCCGACCCCGGAATTGCCGTCCCAAGCTCGGGGACTGCCGGCTCCGGCCCGGGAGCTGCCGGCTCCGGCTCGGGGACCGCCGGCTCCAGCTCAGGGACTGCCGGCTCCGGCGCGGGGACTACCGCCTCCGGCTCGGGGGCTGCCGGCCCAAGCTCGGGGACTGCCGGCTCCAGCTCGGGGGCTGCCGTCCCGGATCCCATCCCGGTGGCCGTCCTCACCGTGGTGACGGCACCATCCTGGGCTCAGCCGATCCTTGCCTTCTTGCAAGACGGCGACCTTCCCGGCGACGAGACCGAAGCCCGGCAAGTGCAGCGTCGAGCGTCCGCCTACAGCATCATCAACCACGAGCTCGTCAAACGCAGCACGACTGGCGTTTTCCAGCGCTGCGTCGAGCAGGACAAAGGGATCGAGATCCTCCTCGACATCCACCAGGGCGAGTGTGGGCACCACGCCGCCTCGAGGTCCCTGGTGGCCAAGGCTTTCCGCCACGGCTTCTACTGGCCCACGGCCCTGCAAGACACCGAAGAGCTGGTCCTCAAGTGCGAGGGCTGCCAACGCTTCAGCAAACGCAGACACCAGCCGGCTTCAGCCCTCCAAACCATCCCAATCACCTGCCCTTTGCCGTCTGGGGGCTCGACATGGTGGGGCCCTTCAAGACCGCCCGAGGCGGCATGATGCACCTGCTGGTTGCCATCGACAAGTTCGCCAAGTGGATCGAGGCCAGACCGATCAAGAAGCTCGACGGGCCCACGGCCGTCCGATTCATCAAGGATATCGCGGTTCGCTATGGCGTGCCTCACAGCATCATCACGGACAACGGCACCAACTTCGCCAAGGGCGCGCTGGCCCACTACTGCTCTCCATCCGGCATCCGGCTCGACTTGGCCTCCGTCGCACATCCCTAGTCGAACGGCCAGGTCGAGCGGGCAAACGGCCTCATCCTAGCCGGCATCAAGCCGCGACTCGTCGAGCCGCTCGTGCGTTCACCCGGCAGCTGGCTCGATGAGCTGCCGGCCGTCCTCTGGAGTGTCCGAACGACACCCAACCGCTCAACCGGGTTCACCCCGTTCTTCCTCCTCTACGGAGCCGAAGCCATTATCCCCACCGACGTCGAGTTCGACTCGCCCTGGGTGGCCATGTACACAGAAGCCAAGGCAAAGGAGGCACGCGAAGACGGCGTCGACTTGCTCGAGGAGGCACGCCTTCTGGCCCTCAGCCGGTCAACCATCTACCAACAAGGCCTGCGCCACTACCACAGCAAGAAAATCAAGCCCCTCGCGTTCCGCGAGGGTGACCTTGTGCTCCGGCTCGTCCAACGGACAGCCGGCCAGCACAAACTGGCCTCCCCCTGGGAGGGCCCCTTCATCGTCAGCAAGGCTCTCTGCGACCGGAACGCGTACTACCTCATCGACGCGCAGAAGCCGAACAAGCGCAAGAGAGATGCAGCCGGCGAGGAGTCCAGCCGGCCCTGGAACGCGGAGCTCCTCCGTCCGTTTTACAGTTGAACTCATGCATGTATGTATCACCACCTTTTGGGTTTAATGAAAGCAGCAAGCCCCCCCCCCCCCCCCCCCCCCCGTTTTCATTTCTCCCGCCGAGTCGGCGCAGCCGGCTCGGGGGCTCGGGGGCTTCCTTTTCCGTTTTTACTAAGCTCTATGTCTATGCACTTCCCCGTTTTCGATTCTCCCGCCGAGTCGGCGCAGCCGGCTCGAGGGCTCGGGGGCTAGCCGGCTAGACCGCGCCTCGACATTTTTCCTTAGTCTATTCCGCAGCGTACGAACCGCCAAAGCCCTCTCTTCGCCAGCCACAGCCGGCTCCCGGCTGTCTGGCCGGCAAGAGCTAAAGGCCGGAAGCATCGTCACGCGAGAACGGCTAAGGAGGAGGGCCCGGCTCGGCCAATCCGGCCCAACCCACCCTTTCTTACTTATTAACCGCACGACCGGCTGCGCGCCAGCCGGCTTCGCCGCCTGCCGCCAGCTGGCCCAGTGGGTGTTTCGCTCATGCTCAACGTCCGAAAAAGCCTAAGTATTGTGCGTCCCCTCTCAAGGCCGAATCCCCGTCCTAGCCACAGTCCGCCACCCGGCTGTCCGGCTAGCGGGAAGGAAGCCCGAAGAAAAGACAAACAAGAAAAGGCCCAAGGCCGAACAGCAAACAGCGAAACGACATGCAAATTTATATATACAACAAGGGCCTTCGGCCACAAGTTCATTACATGGAACTACACCCCCAGTGGGTGGACCTGCTACCTAACTAAATTTGAGTACAGGAAAGATAAAAAGGAAAAACGATGTCCTAAGCAGCGCCCGCGTCGGTTCCGGTCGGTGCCAACTCGACTGAGGTGGATGCACCTGCCGGGTCGGGTCCGGGGCTCTCTGGCCTATCGGTCGTGGCGGCGTCGTCCTGGCCGGCCTCGTTATCGGCGTAGGCCCCCGTCTCGGCCGAGCTGCCGTCCGAGTCGTTCAGTAGCAGACCGAACTCGTCGGCGGGGAGCTCCTCGCCGTCCTCCGTACGCTCCAGGACGAACTCGTCGTACGGAGCAAATGACGCCAGATAACTGGCCCGCCCGGCGATCCGCCGCGCCCTCGCCGCCAAGTTGTCCTCTGTGCCGGCCTGCTGCGCCGCCAGGCGGTCGAGGTCCACGCCCGAATACCAGGACACGACGAAGCGCAGCGCCGTCTCCGCTCCGGCGCGGGCCGCGGAGGCCCTCCACGCGCCGAGTTGCTCCACCCCGGCCTCAAGCCATCGCGCCAGCCAGGTGACGCTGTTCGGCACCACCGCACTCGGCCAGAGGCTGCTCGCCATGCCCATCCCAGCCTCGAACAGGCGGTGCATGTGCCCCTCCACGGCTCGAAGACGGGCCTCGCAGGCAAGGACGATCTCCGAGAGGCTCCAGGCGGCGTAAACGTTGATCTCCGCCCCTGTCGCGCGCAGGTCCCCCGGTGGGTATACACAGCCGCATCGGCCGCCTCCTGCGTCTCCGGAAAGACTCCTGGCAAAGGAAGGAAACAAATCAGTCAAAGAAAGCAACTTGCCGGCTACGCCAGCCGGACCAAATAAAAAAAAGCACTTACGGGCGAAGGTCTCGTCGAGGTGCTGTGCCTCGCCCAGCATCCCGTTCTCCCGTATGGTCGACGCGCGAGCCTCGGCCTCGAGATCCTTCTCGAGCTGGGCGATCCTTCTGCCGGCATCCGCCAGCTCCTCGGCCGCCTTGCCGCGCTCCTCCGCCAGCCGGCCCAGTTCCGCCTGGTGGGCATCTTCCGTCTTGGCCTTCTCGGCCACCAGCCGGTCCACCTCGGCCTGGAGCCGGTCACGGTCGACGACGGTGCGGTCGCGCCGCTCGCCGGCTTCGGCAAGCCGGCCTCGGAGGCCTGGCACCTCGGCCGCGTCGGCTGCACGACAGGGTTCCCGGTCAGATGCCGGAAGCAAAGATTAGAAGAAAAAGACAAAGCTCTATGATTCGACCCGGTTGCTCCGCAGTCCGGCCCAAACCTCGGGGGCTACACCCAGTTGGTGCGCTGGCGCACCCCCACTGAAGGCATGCAAAGCGTACCTTGGACGCGGCGCAGCTCCTCCTCTTTGATGGCGAGCTGGGCCTTGGCCTCGCGGAACCGCTCCCGAAGCCAGTTGTACGCGCTGGCCCGCAGGTCGTACAGATGTTGCGCGCAGACAGAAGATTAGAAGAATGCAAAATACAAGCTATAAGATTCGACCCGGCTGCTCCGCAGCCCGGCCCGAACCTCGGGGGCTACACCCAGTGGGTGCGCTGGCGCGCCCTCATTGATTCAACAACCAAGGCAAGCAGAGAAGAAAAAACTCACCGCAATTGCCTGCTCCAGCCTCCGCGCCGCCTCCTGCTCTTCCCGAACGAAGGCCTGCAGGCGCTCGCTCCGACCACGAAGCTGCAAGTGCAAGGCATCCGCCGCGTCATCCTCCCGGGTTCGCGGCCCGACCACGACCTCGCCGGAGCTCGCCCACGGTTGCTGCAGCGCGGTCCCGGCGCTGGATCCGCTTCCACCCGGCCGCTCGGGGTTCGCGGCGGCTTGGGGTGGCACGACCACCAGGGTACCGGCGTCCCCGGTCGCGGCCTCCGAGGCCGGCGTCGGCTGCGCTTGGCCGGACGGTGCGGAGTCCGCCTCGCGCCTCCCTCCGCCGCCCTTCCCTCCTCCTGCCGGGTCGGCCCGGGGCGGCGTGTCCACGACGATATTCTCATCGACGTCTGACTCGCCGTTGGCCGGCTCCGTCCGCCCTGCTGGCTCGCCCGCTCCCTCCGGCTGCGGCTCGATGATCGTCACCGCCGGCGCCGAGCCCTCCTCCATCTCCAACCAGGCCGGGTCCATGGTGGTCCTGGCCCGCCTGGCAGAAGCCCTCTCCCACGCCCGGGCCGAGGCCTCCTCCATATCCTTCTCGGCCTCCGCCCGGTCCCGCCAGGCACCGCTCGTCGCCGCGTCAAGATCCCGGCCGGACTGACGGGCCTCGAGGTCCTCCTCCGCGGTCCGGTCCGGCTCGCGGTCGATGGCGCTGCTCCGGGTCTTCCTCCAGACGGCCTCGCCCGCCACGGCCTCTGTCGCCGCCACCGCCAAGTCAAGAGCCGACCTGCGCACAGCAAGTTTATCACCACGAAGGAACAAGCAAGAAACAAGCAAGAGATCAGAAAAAAAGACAAGAGACACTTACCCAATGACCGTCGGGACCTCCCGCCTCTGCCCCATGGACGGGGCGAGCCGGCGCTTCTTATTCACGACGGCCCTCTCGTGCGCCGGATCCGCCGCCGCCGGGCGCTTCGCGGCCGGTCTCGTCTCGACCGCCTCCTTCCCATGCGGTCGGCTGACGGACGCCGCCACGCGGGCCGGCCCGGTGCCGGCCGTCTTCCGCATCCGTCTTGGGGGATCGACGCTGCCGTCCTCCCCAGCCGAGGGCGCTGCACCGTGGGCACCGGTCAGGGCCTCCTAGTCGTCATCCGGCCAGTCTCGCAGCAGATCTGGGGGCGGAGACTTACCCGCATTCCGCGACCCGCCGGCCGCGGCGTCGGCCAGGCGCGCTTCGACCACCCCCTCCTCCGCCTCGGCGCCGGCCTCCTCCGCGTCCGAGTCGGGCAGGTCGGCCAGCAGGATTTGGGGATTCGGCCCGTCGTGATTCCGCTGGCTGGCGAACAGCTGTAGCCCCCCCTCCCGCGGCGTCAGGGCACAAGAATAACGTCGAAGCGGCAAAAAACAAAGACCAGGGACTCACCGCCGGCGCCGGGTTCCTCCGGTGATAGGGCTCCTTCCCGAAGCTCCACCCCTCCTCCTTCAACCCGGCCTTGGAGATGAAGTTCACCCGCTGGGCGATCCCGGCCGGCGTCAGCTCCTTGGTCGACATCCGAGTCGGGTCGTGCCGGCCGCTCATGTCGCAGATCCGGTGTGCCCGGCGCTGCAGCGGCAGCACCCGGTGGGCGATGAAGGCCGCGATGAGGTCGGCCGGCTTCAGCCCCTTGCGATCCGTCATCTCCCCGACCCGGCGGCAGATGTTCACCATCTCCTACGGCGGCTTCTTGGGGCAGTAGCCCCAGTTCGGCTTCTCGAGAAGCGGCGCATCGATGAAAGGCAGAAGGTTGATGACGTCCACCGCCGGGTCGGCGTTCCGGACGTAGAAGAACGTCGTCTGCCACTTTTTGGCCGAGTCCTCAAGCGGAAGCTTGGGAAACGGCCCGTTCGGCCGGCCGGTGACCACCGCTGCCCCGCAGTCGGACATGACGCCGGCCGATGCTCCCTGCTGCTTGAGGAAGAACATCTTGCCCCACAACTCCACATTCGGCAGCATGCCGAGGTAGCCCTCGCAGAGCGTGGCGAAACTGGCGACCTGCAGCACGGCATTGGCGCCGAGGTGATGCGGCTGCAGCCCGAAGAAGTCGAGGAAAGTACGGAAGAAAAGACTCGCGGGGAGGCCGAGCCCGCGCTCAAAATGAGAGTAGAAGACGATGTGCTCGCCCTCCCGCGGTTGCGGCACCCTCTCCGGGCCGGGCGCACGCGCGACCAGCGCCTCCGCCGGCGGTAGCCGCTTCGTACGGCGGAGGTATCGAATATTGGACTCGGTCGCAATGGAGCCCTCCCAAGAGCCTTTCGGCAGCGCCATTGGAGGGCTCTACGGGCTTCGAGATGCGGCGAAGAAGAGGAGGAGGAAGGCAGAGCTGCGCGCTGCGGGCCTCTGGTCGCGGTGCGCGGCGGCGGGCGCGAGCAAAGCACGCGGTGGCGGCACCTCGCTCGAGCGCAGTGGAAGAGAAGCAGAGGAGGAGCAGGAGGCGGGGGTGCGTGCGTGAACGTTTCCACCGCACTCTCCCCTTCTCATTTATAACCACGAGAGAATGTGGGGGAGTGGGATCGTTTGCGCCCACGATCCCCACTTCCCCGCACTGTGCGCGCGCATTTCCCATACGCATTAACTGCACGGGGAAGCGCAACCGCCAAGGGTCGCCGCAGTAAATCCCTCGTGCGCGGGCCGATGGCGCGTCATGGCGGGCCCGGTCCGCAGTCACGTCCCGTCGCGCGCGTGGGCTGGCAGGCCTCGCCCGCCGCGAGGCAGCACGTGGCAATCCGTCAAGCTGCGGCGGGCGCGAATCGTCGTGCAAGGCAAGACTCATCTGGCGGACGTTTCCGTTTCCCGCCCAGGCCGGGGTGCCGCGACCCGACTTCCGGAAGCCGGCCCCTAGCGGGTGTTCCCGGCGTCCGCTGCCGCGTTGCCGACGCGCGTACGGACGGAGCCGCCCGGCCGGACTCCAGCACTTCGTCAACGAACCGGCTCCACAGGGGGGTAAGCTGCGAAGGCCCTCCTGCCTGGAGCCGGTGAACCTTCACAGCTTCGGGGACTACTGTCGGGGGGATGATCCCCGGGTAGACAACGGAGCCCGGATCTCCCTTCTTTTCAAAACATCGGGGCAGGGCAAGCCCCTCAATCCGGCTGGCCTATACGCCGGCCCCCTAGCGCGAGCCGGCTCAGCATGGCGACCCAGCCCGGCCGGCTGGCCGCTAGAGGGCAGCCCTCATGACAAGACCAGCATGGCGACAGCGCCCCCTCCTTGGCGCCGACCCACGCGGGCATGGCTACAGCGCTCCCCGCGTCCCCGCCCGGGGCGGGCGGTGTCCGGGCGGTGAGATTCCTGTTACTAGGCGGCGTCGACCACCCTATGACGAACGACAAGACCTGCCACAGTGCAGCGCTGCCGACCGAACCCGTGCCCGGCGGACCCGGCGCACCCGGCGACCCGGCGGCCCCCACTGCCGGCTCCCAGACGATGACACCAGGGCCCCGCGCCTGTGCATCTTTACCAATGTAACCCTGGGGGGTCGGGCTATAAGACCCCCCGGGAGGCCTCCATGCAGAGGGGTTGGACACTTGACACACACACACACACGTAGCCAGGAGAAGGAGAGAGCTAGCTCTTCTTCCTCCTCCCATCAAACAGCTCCAAGCATTGTAACCACTCTGTGAAACCCATCTAGTAGATCCGGCAGGACTAGGGGTGTTACCTCCCTCGGAGGGCCCCGAACCTGGGTACATCGCGAGTCCCTCTCCGCTTGTCCCCAACCTCGCTTCCGGAACCCACCGGTGTCCTCCCATAACCCCACCTTTTTAGCCATCTTATGGCATCTACCATGAGAATACCACGACACCATTGATGTGGACATCACTGATGACGTGAACTTTGACTGGCAGGCAATCTTTTGCCAATCATATCTCCATATGACTCTCGTTCATCTTTCAATGTTTCGTGCTCCGAGCTCAGAACGATTCTGGCAGAACTTCAAGACAACCGAGTGCTATCTTCTTGCTTGATCTAACCTCGCTCGCCTTACACCTCATGATCCGTTTGTACTCATGTGGACATGACGCACTTCGGAAACCTATGTGATAGGATGCACCACTGGGAAGAGCACCTTTTTAACTGGATATTTACTGTGAGAGATCACCCTAATAATTGACTACTGCGCAATCAAATGGTGCAAACAACAAAGGGATAAATATCTCAGCCAATTCATAATAGCATGATATGGTATAGCCCTGGACGCCAGGAAGTCTTCACGGTCTTCTTGAATCTTCATTCAGAACGTCGCTGTGGCGGTAAAAAAATTGTTGCCGTGTCAGCCGTTTCAAAAATGCTGCCGTGGCGGAAATTTCAGAAAACGATGTTGTGGCGACCGTTTCAAAAACGTTGCCATGGCACCAATTTCAGAAAACGCTGTTGTGGCACGAAAAATTGCAGCACCTCCTCCTGCGCCTGGTACACCTTCTCCACGCCGGGGTCCTCCGTGTACACTTGCCACCATCACCTGTAACCTGTAGGCTATCTCTACATCTTTTATATTAAAGTGGCAATCTCGTGGCTCCAGCCATCATGTCGTGACGCGCAAGCCACTTAACGTTACAACATATAACCATCTCATACATAAACTCATTATCATGATGAAGGCTATACCACATCATATGCAAACCTGCAAAACCAAGTTAGACGTCCCCTAATCGGTTTGGCAAATTTTCATTACGTGCCTTCTAGGGTTTCTGGATAACACTAGCTACCTACATACACAATCAAGGCAATAGTTCTTGTTGCTAGATTAACGTTCGGGGTGTGTGAGGGAAGAGACTTAAAAAATCTCTAGCCCCACACTAAACTTCGTCAAATACGCAAGACCCCCTAGAAGATCGTTCATCTTCATGCCCTCTTGTGTACGCGATGTTTCACTATTCTTGACTATGATGAAGCCCAAAGAACTGTTAGCAGATCGTCGATAGCCAGAGCCAATCGATTGACAGAACTTTGTACAAATCTACATCATTCCGTCAATGAACTGAACCGAAGCAACACTCGAGGGAAGCATGGCAAGAACAACAAACCCTCACATCCATATGTGATCTAGATCGAAACCTGCATCTACTCATAGAACCGCTCATGATGCCATTGTTGGGAAATGTAGTAGAAAACAAAAACAAAAATCGCCCTACGATCACCCAGGAACAATATGAAGATGCATAAATGGTTTGGATCACGATCGTTACCGACTCCGGAGTGCAGTGGAAGTAGACGAGTCGGTGTAGATCGTATTTGGAGTCCCTCATACCGTCGATGAACAATCCCGTGAACCGCCCACGAACGTCCCTCGAACGGAATACCGAAAGCACGTCCTCTCTACTTGATTGCAAGCGTACGGTCTTCACGATCCGGCAGCGCTTCGCCGTCCAAAGCTAATCGTCGCCGGAGAATTAGAGGGGGGAGATTAGAACCACACTGAGCTTCTAATTATGAGGATTAGAGGATGTATGTCAAGCTCTAATTGATCAACCAGGATCAACTAGAACTAGAACTAGAACTAGAGGACTAGAGGAGGCTCCAAAAGTTGTGTTTTCCAAAGGGCAAAATCCTCTAGTATATATAGGTTAGAGAGGGGAGGAGGGGCAGCCACCAAGCAGGGAAAGTCCCTCCTTGGTGCTCCGGCCAAGGGAGGGGAGGAGGAATCCTCCCCCAAGTCCAATTTAGCCTCCCTCAAGGGGGAAAGAGGGTGCCTCCCCTACATGGGCCTTGGTGGCCCAATTCCCCCTCCACTACTTGGCCTTTTAAGGCCCGTTGATATTAAATTAAATATAAAAGCCTCCTAACAATTACTAAAGCCTTTTATTATTAATTTAAGACCACCGGAAACATTTTTCACATGTATATTATTTATCGGAAATACCCGGTATTGCCCGATAAACTCTGAAACCCTTCCGGTGACCCCGAAACGCTTCCGGTTCCTCTCGAAACTATTCTGAATATTAATGAAAAAATTCCACAAATAAATCCTTGATGCTCTCATCCTACTAACACTCAGCAGATCGTGATCACCTTAAGCTTGTGACCCGTATGTTCGGTAAAACATAGACATGAACGAAACCCCTTCATTCAATGATCGATAGCGGAACCGTGGACGTCCATATCGATTCCTATGATTACACAACTGATATTCGAGTGAACCTTTGGTTATCATGTGATGTTCCCTTTGCTTCGTGATACTTTACAAAACCCGAGATGCATCGGTATCCTCCTAAGTCATGCACATGCTCACTATACCGTCATCCTCGTTACCGGTTTTGTTCTTTTTTCTCGTTGAAGTGTTCCGGCATCCCAGTGACATAGTCACCTATGTCTGGCCAGGCAATGATGGATGCCGTCACACCGAGAGGGCCCTAAAAATATCTCTCCATTATCGGAGGAGCAAATCCCACTCTCGACCTATCTCGTCCCTTGCCAAACTTTCCGATGAAATTGTAAGTTGTCGTTATGATCACTGTGTTACAGATGACGTTTGAGCTACCCCAAAGTCCACCGTACGGTAGGAAGTGACTACTATACTCTCATGGTCTAAGGAACTAAAACCACATGTTAACACTCCGTGTTATAACAATTGATTTCAGATGATATTATCTCAAAGTATAACAAATAAGTTTTGGTCGATTCAATATGATCGTTCTTCTAACGTCATACTCTCAATGTTGTTTTAGGACTATCGTTACACTTAACGATATCCTAAGACCCGGAAAACATGATCACCAACAATACTTAGGCCAGTCTTAGAGGCGAGACTAGGAACCTATTCTTTACCATTTATTATTTCACACATGCATATGAGTTCTCCACTGAATCAAGTATTCCAGGATCATAGCAGTTATAACATGAAATATAAACTCTTAATTATGAAAATGGAAATATAATAATACAATATTATTGCCTCTAGGGCATATTTCCTACACGACGTGGCTAGCACCCCCTAGTCCAGGACACCATCAACTCGGCATGGCCTAGTCTTCCAAAAGTGTAACTTTTTTACCATGGTGTATTTTGTCTGTCTACCCCATGGGCTTTTGTTGTGGTAGGCCGATCTGGGCACACGGCTGGTCATCATCTCCTCTATGTTGCGCGTGAGTCCCGTGGCTGGCATCCCATCTTCTCCTCTCATTGATTCGTTCCCCAATTTCCCATGGCGACTTCGCTAATCTTCTTCCGTCCCCCAAATCCCCATCTTCTAGCCCTTTCTTTCTTTTTCCGTGTGTTCAAGCCAGCATAGATGGTCACTACCGCTTCGATTTCTAATTGTGGCAGCAATTTCTCTCCACGTTGCAAACTGGGTTAGTGGGTCACAGAGGACGAGAGGAGGAGCACGGAGCAGTCAGCAGTGGAGCACCAAATCGAGCAGACTATAGGCATTAGGCAAGGTACGCAAACGTGAAATGTCAAGGGTTAATTTCTCTTGATGTCTCCGCTGCTGATTGGAGATTATTTGAATGTTTACTTTAAACGTAATGTTTCTGCTATTGTTGTAGACTGTAGGTTGTTGGTTGTAGTGTTGGTTCAAGATAAATCATGGAGTCGTATTACAAAAGAAAAATAAATCTTTCAAATGATGAAGGAACTTCAACTCCTGAACCTGAATCTCTATAGTTGGCATTGGTTGAAGTGGAACAAGAGCAACCAAATCAAAATGGAGAGCCAGAGCGGCCAACAATTGAACCTATCATATTTTGAGGTACTGACTTTCTAGAGCGAGACCCTGGGGAACGCCCACAAATTTGGCAATACCTAGAAAATGTGAGAGATCAGGTGGGAAGAGCATATCTGCAATTAGGTGGCATGCAGCCTAAACTGGAGATTTACAAGCCATCTGAACCACAACGACATCAAAGACATTTTCAATTTAGTTGGTTTAAGGATTTTTTTTTCATTGTGGTTGGAGTACTCTGAGAGTAAAAGTTGTGCATTTTGTTTACGTTGCTTTAACATAAAAAAAAGTGGTTTTGATGTGTTCACAACAAAAGGTTTTGATGGCTAGAAGAGAGTTAATAATGGGAAAACGTGTGCATCCTTGGCTCATGTTGGATCTGGACCTTTCTCACGGCACAACAATGCATTGAGAGATTGTCAAGCTATATTGAATCAATCACATATCGACCTTCAACTACTTGATGGAGATACCGCCTTCAACTACTTGACATCATTTGAGTTTGTATTTATCCTATGTATGATGATAAAAATATTGGGAATCAGTGAAGAGCTTGGCAAAGCTTACAAAAAGAAAATCACAGGACATAGTAAATGACATTCGTCTTGTGTTATCCAAAAAAACACTTCTTGAACGAATGCGGTCAGATGATGGTTGGGAATTATTTTCCTACAGGTTTGCGAGTTCTGCGAGGAGCATGCCATTGACATGAAGGAGACATAAATTTTGCGTGGTGGTCACGCTTGTCGTTAACCTGATTACTTTACAAATGAGCGTTACTTTCGAGTGGAAATAGTTCGAGCAACATTGGACATCCAGCTATATGAATTAAATCTAAAGTTCAATGAGAAGGTGATGGGTCTTCTATCCATAAGTGCTACTTTGATACGAAATGATGGATTTTCTTCTTTTAGTGCTAAAGATATATGCAAAATGGTTGAGGAGTACTATCCAACAGATTTCACACATCAAGATATGATTGGACTAGAGCATCAACTGAATCATTTCGATGTGGATGCTTCCAATAGTGAAGATTTTAAGAACACTTCAACTTTAACTGCACTTTGTTGATGCCTTGTTGTGACGAGACAACATAGGATCTACAACTTGGTTGACATATTGATTCGTTTACTTGTTACTCTCCCAGTTTCCACCGCTAGTGCTGAGCGTGCATTTTCTAGCTTGAAGATCATCAAGACAAGGTTGCAAAGCAAGATGGAAGATGATTATCTTGCAAACAGTTTGCTGCTACAAGTTGAACGAGAAATCGCTGCACAATACACCTATGAAGATATAATGGCTGACTTCAAGGCTCAGAAGAGCAAGATATCTACTCTTTAATTAGTTTGACTCTACTAGCTTGGTTTACTTGTATTTTGGGTATATCTTCTTTTGCTTCATATGATCTGCGCATAGAATTTCTTTATATTACAAACGATGCACCTAGCGTGGCTCGACATGTCATTGTTGTAGTTTTTCAATCGCCTATTTGATCGCTTCTGCGTTTTCTCTTTTTCCTCACTTCGGCATAACTTTGGTCTTTTATGACTTTGTTATTTGTTGTAGTGTTTTTTTTTGTGTGTGGACGTGTTGGGTGTGTGTATCCTAACTATGCATAGGTGGGATGTGTGCTCTTTGTGTTTGTATTCTCTTGATGCTTTATTTTTAGTCAATAAATTCTTCGAAGAGAAGTGACAATTCTAAATGATGGACACAACCCTAGTTTATTTAGTCTTATCATTAGTTACATTATAGTTCCCAGTAATAACACAATGATAATTGAAAACACCCCAAATAGATTCTTGGCATGCTAAACTAACGCAAGATGGTTGCAGATCCTGATTTTATTTCCCCTGCAAGTTGCATCCATGGTCAGCTGAGAGCCCATCAGAGAGACCAACTGAATTAGCTGCCAACACATATGTTCGCAACAACACAACACAACACAGCACAAGGGGCAGAATAAGAAGCCTCCGCATCAGCATCATCCAGCCTGTGTTCTTGCACTAACCTCTGTCTGTATAGCCAGCAGGCAGGCAGGCAGGCAAGGTGCAGAAATAAATACCCTGATACCCAGCTCTGGTTGAACCTAACAGCGGGAATTAATCATGCAGGAAATTAGGAAGAGATCCGTCTGCGCCAAGACAAGGACCCTGCATCTCATCTTCTTGCTGTGCTGCGCTGTGCTGCTTCACAATCACATCTCCTAGACCCTACCGTTTTCTCCGGCCACTATGGTGCTCCAGTACCCAGACCACCGCAGCATCTCACAAGATTTATGCCCTCTATGTTCACAAGTTGGCCTCGTTCTGGATGCCAGGCCGTGTCCTACATGCAGCTTTGACCTTTGACCATTATTATTTTTCATACGAATACCAGTAAAATGCACTATGAAATACTTTCATGATAAATCTGACTAATTTTAGTCAACGAATATAAATGGTTCAGATGTGAATTTTAAAACGTCCTCAATTTACGAACGCTGACAGTCAGTGTTGGAGGTTCAACGCGATTTGAGATGGGGCTAAATGAGTCTTAAATAGAGTTGAGGAGGCTAATCTAGTGTATTATTGTAAATTTAGCTCAAAGACGAGTTGAGGTTCAACGCTGACAGTAATGCCTGTGGTAGGCTACATACGTAAAACTCTTGAGTTGCTTTGGATGCTCTCCATCTCTCTCATCTTCTCTCCCTAACTAGTCTTGACCACAACCTCGAGACTCATGTGCACCACATGTACCCTGTCGGCCGGCCGGCCGGCGCATGTTACCCCTGAATGAATGAATGAGAGCAGCAGTGCAGACACCCAGATTTAGCACTACTCATCAAGGAGGAGAGTCTGTCTCTTGACCAGCTCTGGTTAGTAACTGTTTCATCTGGGCTGGCTAATTAACTCTGCTCTTTTGTCACTACTTTGACAAGTGGCTCATGCATGTGGCCCAATCTTGTTCCTGTTCATCTCCAGTGCACGTGTAAATAAATTTGCCCGGACAAAGGGCTCGGTAAAAGAGAAAGGGAAAGAAATTGGACGCATTCCCCATGCCTGTGTTCACATCATTCATTTGGATCTTGCTAGCAAGATTTGTCTCATTTAAAATTTTGGAGCCTTGCTTGCTTAACCATCTTTTTTGATTGCAAGTGATTGATGCTGAGAGGACACGCGTGTCTGTGTAACATTTTGGTCCCCTTTTTGCAGCATTTTAGTGATTAAGTGAGTCAAGTTCATGCTTAGTATGCATTGAGATGATTGCAAATAGCTGATGCCCACGAATGAAATTCTTGCAACCTTTGATAATAACCAAACTCAAGGGAGACATCAACCAACCATTGACATAGCTTAACACGGAAAGAAAGCTGTTTTCTTTGTACAAACACACATGGAGATCCGATTCAACTCGAACGAATCTCCACTCCTTTTGTGTTGCTAACACCTATTTTAGAAAACAAAATAAAAATAAAACTCCACTCGAATCAGCTTGCATCTTTGCCTTGAAGAGTAGCACTGTGGTAGATGAGTCGACAACATGCCCAAAAGAACAAAAGAATTCCTCCATGTTGCACACATGCACCCATGGCATGTTGCGTGTTCTTCATAAGATAGATTCCGTTTCACTCCTTTGATGATCCTAGGCCTCTTGCTTCGGATCCCTTCATGATCCTCATCCTCTTGCAAGTGCTCATGAACATCCTGCAAATCGACAACAAAATCATCATAAGGCACCGTACTGAGATTTAAAATTCCAACCAAACCAAATCATATGTACTATCTTGGATGCATGAACTTACCCGAAGGGCACGTCGCCGACGAGCATGAGGTCACCGTCCTTGTCCTCGTAGGTCACGGCGAAGTCCGACGGGTTCACGCTGCCTGCGTCACCGGAGAAGCCGAGGAACATGGCCTCCAGGGCCTCCCTGAGCTCGCGGTAGCCCTTGTACATCTTGAGGTCGATCTTCCTCAGGTAGGGGGCTCCGTCCATGCTCACCTTCACGTACAGTGATCCTCCCACGGCTGCGGCGGCGGGCGGCGCCGCGGCAACGGCAGCCTCCTCCTGCTTCACCACCATAGGTGCCGGCGCGTCCGCCTTGGTCTTGCTGCTCGCCTGCTGGAAGCAGCTCTTCCTGTAGGACCTCACCGGCGGCCACCCAACCACCTGCGCCTTGGCGGCCGGGGGCGCGGTCTTGGGCTCCTCCTCGCGGTGCTCCCCGGCGAGGGCGCGCTTGCTGCCGGCCCTGGGCGTGGACGGCGGCGACGGCATCTTGTCGGTCTCCTCGACGCCCGGCAGGCCGAGCCTCAGCTCCGTCGCCTTGAGGTTCTCCACGTCGGCATGCACGTAGCTCATGGCAGCCGCCATTAGTTCCTGTCGCCGGCGATGAGGTTCGTGTCTACCGACTAGAGGTTGTTAAAACTTGCAAGTCGTTCTTCTCAGCTGGCTGTAGGTGAGTTGTGAGGGTTTGTGAGCTGTGGAGGTTCTCCATGGAAATGTTTTATAGAGCCCCGGATGGTAGGCCTGCTGCGACGAGGCGAGATAGCCGGGCGTGTGGCGCGCCCGTGTGAGGAGGCTCCAACTCCACATGCGTCCACATGCACGCACACGTACGTGCCACAGCCCAGGCCACGCGCATGTGCGGCGTCCACACACTTACCACAGGTAGCTGGGGTGGTTGCGGGGTGGGGTGCAGCCATGGGGGCCTTGCCGCCGGCGACCCGCGACAGGGCGGGCCGACCCGGTGGGACCCACGCGGCTCCACTAGGCATACCACTAGAGATTCTCGGGTGCAGGCGGGTCGGGTTGTTGCCGTTGGTGGATTACTGCATTTGCCCCGATAGCCCGGTACGTGATCACTGTAACTAAGTGTACCTTGTAACTGGACCCATCAATTATCCTCAAAATGATAGTTAGCATAAGGAATGGAGACCCTATAACCCGGTTGAGCCGGGCATGGATCCGGGTCTGGCGCCAGGTACCCGTACCCGTCATCTAGAAAGGTTCAAACAACACTTTTTTTTTGAAAAGGAGGATGTACCCCGGCCTCTGCATCTGGGCGATGCATGCAGCCACTTTATTAATTATTCACAAAGACTTTACAAAGTAATACATCAGTAAGCCTGGATCCACCATCTTGGCAACACCTGTCGCTACTCCTATCCCCTTGATGCAGGGGTGCCGAATGTCCGAGCCTAATACCAAACAGACATCGCACCAAAACCTAACATCTAATGCCGGGTGCCCCATCCCAGCCACATACCGGGACTGGGTCACACACCTGTCCGGCGCACTCACCGAGGCTGCCGCCGCCGTCTTCCACCGATCCATCTCCAGAGCAGGGACTGACGCATAGACCTTGCCAAGCCTGCCGTCGACGCCACCATGGCGCCAGACAGCACCACCGCCTTGCGCTCGTCCATCCAGCCGCATCCGTCGTCGATATCCAGCTGCACCATGCCGCCAATACTCGTCGTCATCGACGCGGTAGATACAACGCCGCACCTCCTGGCAACCTCCACACCGTCGCCGCTGCTGGAGCTACACGGAGTCCATCACCCACAGCATCTCTCCGCCGAACAGCAGAACCTCCCAAGACGGCGCCTCCATGGAGGGTACGACGCGAAGGACGCCGCCGCCGCCCAATCCAGACTGAATTTTGGACTTTCGTCCGGGAGGGGTTCGGAGGTGGATAGGAGAGACCTCGACATCGCCTCCACGGAGGGTAACGGCGTCGAGAGACGTCGCCGATGCCGGACCGAACAAGCCGATCAAAGTTTCCTCTGGTCCCCATCCTATACCACCAAACCTCCGTCGGCTCCGGATCCGGCAACGGACCACGAACCGAAACCTGCAGAGATGAGAGAGCCATGGGGCTCAACCCACCATGAAGGAGGATCGAGAAGAATCCATCATAGATCTCCAGGCGCCGAATCCAGCGATCCGGCGTGGTCAGCGACGACCACCACCACCCCGCGGCGGCCGACGGCGTTCAAGCCCGAGACCCAGAATTGGATCCGATCTGAACCCGGCAGCGCCCGCGACCACCGATCTTGCCCACCACGCAGCCGTCACCACGCCGCGAGCAGGCCACCGCCGCCGCCGCGCCGCGCACGACGTCGCCAAGAAACCCGCCCGCCGCACCGCCCGACCCCACACTAGCCCGGCGCCCCGCCCGATCTGGCTGCCCCGTGCCAGCCGTGATGGACAAGGGGGAGAGATGCCCCGCCGCCGCCCAGCCGGCCAAGCTTTACCCGACGGCGCTGCGGACGGCGGCGAGGAAAGGTGGAGGCGGAGGAGGGCCGAGAGGACGGCGGCTAGGGTTCCCCCTGGGTCCAAGCTTTTCTTGGTGTGTTCTATGTATTATAAGCAACGGGAAGAATTTTATGTTGCTGATCCGGGAGCAAGTCGATATAGTGGTTCTTCTTCAAATCCGTTATGGAGGAGCCTTTGGAACCTCAAGCTCCCAAGGTTCAAACAGCACTGATGAAATTTAGCTTGATATGATAGAATAAAATAAATAGGGTGCCTATGCCATGATTAGGATGTTATCATTACAGATCTTGGGGGAGCATCTTTGGCTAATACAAAACTGTCTCCTCCCTCCTCCCCAATAATAAAGATATGTATGGAACAATGTAACATGGAGTATATGGGCACTTGTCTATTGCATGCTCCTCATCATATACATGCATCTCCCTCCACTACCTTTTGTTTCTTCTTTTCCCTGCCCTTGCTTCTTTTGCCTACACAAAGCAGGCCCTAGTGGTAGGGGAGCTTGTTTAATTAGTCCAAAAGTTCCCTTGCAAAGTGCACTGTTAACCACTTCACCTTTTCTTTTTCTATGGAAACTGCAAAGTATTGTGAACTGCAGTGATGGTGCTGCTCCTTTAACTAGCCAATGCTTGTATATTCATTTTCCTGGTGGGAGCAAAGGTGGTCCCTAGCTTGAGCTAGATTATCAAATAAGCTGAATTTGGCCTATGGGATATCATGAATGCTGGGCTTAGCTTCAGAAATTCCTGAAAATTTATGTTTTATTTATTAATTAAATCATCTTTTTTGCAAAATTAAACAAAGTTTTTGTGCATTTATGCAATGTAAATTCATGTCAAAACCCCCGAAGGTTTAACTAGTGCGATTTATACTGTTCTGCAATTGTGTAAGTCAAAATGTCTAGAAGAATAGTCATGGAAAGGATCTCTGGATAAGACCCATCAAAGTGCAGATCAGTAGATGTTCCTAAGATCAGTAAAGCCACATTTGTCTGTCTCAACTTTGTTCCTACCATGACATTTCTTATACATTGCCACCATCAAGCAATCTTTGCAAAGATATTTGCAGTCTCATGTTCAGTGAACTAATCCCCCCTTTGATCAGTAACTGACTAACCAGCCTCGATTCTCTAAACTAATTAAGTTAAGGAAGTAGCATCAAATTGGATTCCCTGACAACACTGCCACAACCTACACACATCCAATTGCACCGAAATTTCGACCACCATGTCCATGCGTTTGACTATCACCAAGCAAAGGTACCCTATGTTCCTGCAACCTCCTACAATCCCAAACTAGAATAATCCCCAAAAGAATCTTTCGAATTCGCGGCGAAAAACAAGTGTGCATGCCTTGTTTCCAAATTAAACTATGCCGAGATGTAAGCTAACTGTAAGGTCAGTTTGAACTTAATTTCAGTCTTGATGCCTGTCTTGGAAAAATATTTGCTCAAGTACTGTCCATGTCGCCCACTGATCAAAGTTTCTTGGATTCCGGCTTGAACTACTCAACTATATATACTCAATGGATTTGTTAATACTAGGAGAAGAAGTACAATGAATCATGGAGTGGTTTAATTTGGCAGGCAAGAATCTTTTGCATGATCAAATTTGAGCCGGGGAATTAGGGCGGTGCCTGCACGTTTGACTGTTTGTTGCATGCTTGACTCTGCATGATGCATATATTTTTGTTGTATGATGATGATGGAGTACTGCATCCATGCACCGACTAAATGTTGCAACCTCCTTAAAATCCGTTAATTTCATGTGCCGGGAATATGTCGAGGTTCTCCATGGAAATGATATTCTAGATAGATTCCCTCTAGGATTATAAGATGAACGACATTTCTTTTGCCTAGCTCATTTGATGCTTTGTGTTGCAATAACCCCCTACATGGAAACGATTATCAATTGCAAGTGTTTGCTTCTAACTGTGGGCAATTTAATTAGTGGGTAGTCCTAATGGACATATATATAACATTGGCAGTTGAACTTTTGCTTGGCTTATCATTTGCTTTGTCTACACTATGCATGCATGTGTACTACGCACTTGCTACCCCCTGTTTTATGTGCTCAACCTGTTGGCTGCTAACTACTCCCTCCGTCCCATAATATAAGAACGTTTTTGACACTAGTGCCTGGGACGGAGGGAGTACTGTATATGTGAATGTACAGTTTGCACATATTTTTTTCACTATATCTGTGTAATTGATCGTTCACTAGCCTAGCTAGATATCTACGCATGTGTAGTTAGTAACATGCATGTCTCGTTAGCTGATACACTTTACTAAATTTTAGACAGGTAGGCGGAACTTAATTTATGTGTTAATGCTAGGTTATTTTGCTAGCACTGTTTTTTACTAGTAAATAATCAGATTTATTGATTAACTAAACAAATAGTAAATCACGCTTTGGAATGGATATTATATCATCAGTAGTCCCTCCATCCCAGTGTATTGGGCTTACGCCTACTTTAGGTCGACAATTTGACAAACCAAATATGTATGTCAAATTTCGGTCCATGTTGTACTACTAAACTTGGATATTTGAAGGTTGCCGCTCAAACTTCATGAATTCGGTCTGCACCAATAGCGCTTGCGTAGAAATTAGCTACATGCTCCTGTGCGCCGTCTCACGAGTTGCCATCACGTTGCAGTCTAATTTGTTTTGTTTCCTCCTCTATGGGACTCACAACTTCGCCACATCAACAAGAGACTCGATTGAGCCTTCATCCACTGTTTCTCAGAAACAAAACACCATGGGCCCCGCGAGGAGACTTGGTTGACCTATCAAAAAAAGAGGAGACTCGGTTGAGCCTTAGTCCGCATTGGGCCCGCCAGCAGCGCTCGATAGTGGCACGTTCCTAATTTTTGGCATGTACAACCCATTTTATTCTCGCCACTTCCACTACTGTCCTCTAGCTGCTCCGCCACTACCACCATCGCCGCCTCCGCCACACTTTTGCCACGGCCTCCATCAGCCCCAATCATGAAAGCAGCGATGGACAGTGGCCTCTGGTCATGCTCAAAAGTGTCGTTTCCCACATCAAGGTAAGAAATCTACCGTTATCCTATACATGTTTTGTGATTTTCTTGTGCGGTTCGAATAGCATGGTCATGCTCTACTATTTTGTGTAGGCCGGTACCTTCCAGCAAGGATGATTTTGAAGATTCGACATGGGTGTCGCACCCATCGCCTGCCCAATGACAGCTTGACAGTTAGTGGCAGGTTTCATTATCAATTGCCTGTAGACACTACCATGGTAACTCGGAGAGGTCTGATTAAGCAATTTGAGAAGTATCCACGCCAGCCGAACGAGCATTACCTATTCGGGTACTATGAAAACAAACTCGGAAAATTCAATGATGTAGCCGATGAGGATTGTTTGTTATGTCTGGTAAACACATGTCTATGAGGATTGTATTGATGTCAGTTTATATCGCTAACGATCAGATTGGGGCAAGAGTGCATCATTAATAATGAGAAAATGTATCCACATGTGGATGCGGCTGGCTATGCGCCTGATAAGGATGAGGATGCCAATGACAAGGAAGAGGACGTGGTAGCTGATGGTGGAGAAGAAGATGATGATAGGTAAGTGATCTCCTATGACAGCTCGGATGACCCTGATATGAAGGCCGGGACTAGCCTTGATTTTGTGGAGGATTGCATATATTCACTTGCGACTTATGCCTATGGCAGGGGGTTCAAATTTATCACTGAAAAGAGTGACAAAAAATGCTAAGGTGCATTGTAGGCAAACCCAATAATGTAAATGGCGACTACATGAATCTGCAATAAAATTTGGCCGTCCATTTAAGGTATTCCCCGGTATATAATGAGTATTTTCATATGTTATCAATATTGTTCACCCCATGTTACCCTAATAAATTTTCTGTCCATTCCAGGTCAAGGTTAACACCGAGACACACACCTGCCCTACTATGCTGCCAATTAAGAGAAGAAAGACCGTGCCACTTTCATTGTTATATTCTTCTACAATCTCCGGTAATATAAGGACCAAAAAAGCAGGAAATATATGAATTTCTAGTTGAGGTCATGTAATCTCATTTGGGCAATGTGATGGACCAGATGTGTTGTGTTTCCTTTTGGTAAATAATGTAGTTCAAATGGGTGAATGATTGTGCTCTGCATTTATCTATAATTATATGAATTTCCAGAAGAATGTCTATGGTCAAATTTTGGCCTAGATTAACGAAATATGCCCAAAGTTCAAAACTAATGGGGAAACTAAGGTGAACTTTCCCAGTTTGTCCAGTATGTGTAGGGGAATGTGCTACGCAACAAAATTTTAGGCCACACGATCACACCCAGGAACACTATGGAGATGGCGGTAACGATCAGACTCATCGACGAGCATAGTAGCGGAAGCAGTGAAGAGTCGGTGCAGCGTGACAATTTCCCGCAGCAAGGTTACACCTCCCAGCCGCGAGAAAGTTCTCCGAGATGAGAGTCGAAAGTAGACGACCTCTCCGAGATATCCACGCTTCCGAAGTAGTAGTCCGGCAGAGCTTCGATGTCTAAGAAGAAGAACTACGAGAAAACTAGAGAGAGAGAAAGCCTAGCGGCACTTCTCGTCTAATTCTATTAGACCAATTAGACCGAGATTAGAGACCATCTAATTAGGAGTCTAAACACTTAGGCCAATTAGGTCGGGAGAGCGTGGAGCTATGAGGGAGAGAGGGCCCTTTGATTTGTGTGTCTCTAGAGGGATCCCTCCACACATGTATAGGAAGGAGGAGGGGCACCCCAAGGGGGATTCTTTCTCCTCTTCCACTTGGTGGAAGGAGGGAAGGACTCCCTCCCTATTCCAATTTGGCCTAGGCCTGCCATAGGAAGGTGGCGCCCCATGTGGGCCTTGTGGGCCCACTAGGGATGGTCATCTCCTGATGGTCCTTCGCAACTTTCTTCCCCAAATAAAATTCCGGATTTTACGGATGTCTCCAAAACCCATTTCGAGACCCCCGAAAACTTTTCATATATAGATCCGGACTTTCGAAATCATGTTATACCTTTTCGAAATTCCTAGAATCCATCTGGAACCATCCAAAACACTTTCGAAACCACATGAAACTCTTTCGGTGCTCTTTTAACTCATTTCTCATTTCTCCGGTAATCAAGACTAGAACTCGTTAAGCGTGTGACCCTACAGGTTCGGAAATAAGCGGACATGACCCGGAACACCTTCCGGACAATAGTTAACAGCGGGATCTAGACACCCTTGTTAACTCCCGCATATTCACGAAGTTCTCAAGCGAACCTTTGTTTACGAATACCACTCCCTTTGCTTCACGATACGTTTACAAAATCCAAGGTGAGATAGTTGGTATCACCGTGGTCAACTCCTTGATCACTATACCTGTTATCCTCGTTACCAATTTCATTCCCTTTACTCGTATACGTGCTTCGGTATCCCGTGATCACCATCACAAGTGTCTAGCCAGACAATAATGATATCATAACACCGAGTGGCCCAGAGAGTATCTCTCTATCGTGGGAGGAGCAAATCCCAATCTTGAACTATCGATACCGAGACATACGTTTCCGGTATACCCGTAAGTCACCTTTATTCACATCCATTTACGGAGTGACATTCGGTAATCCCTAAAGTAACCATCTGATATGTTGGTATACGATATTCTCATGGTCTAAGGAACTAAGTAATCATGAACAAGTTATATGAAAATACTGACAACACAACAACGATATTATCACTCAGTAATTCATAAGTTGGGTCTATCCAACACCATTGTTCCACCAGCAATGTGTTCTCATTATTGATAGCATCCTTGTTACTCTAACAATGCTCATGATCAGGAAAATAGGATCATCATCAATACATGAGCTAGTCCAAGAGGCAAGACTAGGGATCACTTGGTGTTCACATTTTCACACATGTATTTGGGTTTTCCTCTCAATCTCATATTCAACAAACAATAAAATAATAGCATAGAAATATAAACTTAATTATGAACATGAAAATATAATAATAACATTTATTATAGCCGTTAGGGCATATTTTCAACAGTACGTGTATGTAGAACTACTGGAATTTTTTAAGAATTTTTTAAGAAACTAGAAAAAATGTTATTAGTTTTGCAAAAAGGTGACGTAAGTAGCCTAAAGGGGGCATTCTAAGCAAGTGGTTTTTCCACCTTCCGAGAAATTGTGTAAGATTTTTACCGATCAGCTAACAATATTAGGATATTGTGCTAAGTTTGACTATTTTTTGACAATTTTATTTTCATTATTTATTTTTCTTCTAATTTTTTGGGAGGAAACTCTAAATAAATATTATTACATAAAAATGGCGATTTTAATTCATATTTATCGTTACAATTGTTAAAATAAGATGTATACAAATTTTTAAGTGAAAATGAGCTCAAATGGTCACTTCAAAAGAATGTGTAGATATTTGCGTATGATGTTGTAGGACATAGTCTACTTGGTGGACAATCGTTATATTTTTTATGTGTATTCCTTTTACATTTTTATCATGATATATTGTCCCACTATATTGCCGACTTTTAGAATTTTTTGACAACATTTAGATATTCTATCATTTTTAGCCTAAAATAGTTGAAGATAATACTAAAAAATATTATTACATATCAAATTATGATTTTAATTCACATTTGTCATTATAAAATGTTAAAGCAATGTGTAGAAAAAGTTTGAAGTGGAAAAGAGCTCATATAGTCACTGAAATTGCTTTGGGTGGTACAAAGTTAGATATTTGGGGTGAACGTTACGAAAACTTCATTAGAGATAGTCCATTTTGTTAACAACATGTTAGTTTTATTTTGTGCATTGTTATCAAAATTTTATCACAAGGTTATGTGCCTATATTAGGGTATCATGCCAAGTTTAATATTTTTCACTTCATTTAGATATTTTTATTTTTTTTAAATCATGAAAAACTCCGAAGGGGTCTACCATAGCACAAAGTTGAATATTTCATCCATTTTTAACACATAAACTCAAATTGTGTGTGTGTGTGTATATATATACTATATATTTTTTAATATCTTATTTCATACACTTATAGTTCAAAATGGGTCATTTTCAATAAGTGCACAGAAATTCATTCAATGTATAATATATATAGTAAAACTATCGTAAAATTAGTGGAACCTTTACACAGCAACAAATATGAAATTACAATACTACAAAAAAATATGCAAAATATCTACCGAATAACTAGATATGCAAAGTTGTTTTACATTAGAAGAAAAAGAAAAATATCGGACAAGTGGGTCCTTTGCACCACATGTCAACGAGTTCATTGCCACCAACCGCACTGGACTCGGCACATATCGTGTCAATGTCATATGGCCCCTTGTTCCTCTGGCCCCACATGCACCTAAGTGCATCCTCTAGACCCCCCTCCTTCTTTCCCAGGTTGTTCCCCTCCTTCTCCAAATCCCCTGCATTTATTAACACACACGTATTCTTCACTATGTCATATATTTTCTAGTTTTCGACAAAAGAAAAACAAATCTTTTTAAAAATTTCAAAACAAAAGGGATTATTTCAGTTTTGGTTATTTGCCATAGTAGTTGTAAGCATTTTGCAGTTCTTGTTTTGTACCTTGATGTTATACATCTATGAACTAGCTTTGTGTGCTAATTTGCTTGACATTACTCCATCGGTACAAGGGGGCGGGCATAGCGCCGGCCATCGGTATCGACTGAGCAAGTGATGTGATATAGTAAGTTGTTAAAAAACATGATACAATAATTAATAAGTAAACAATCTATATAGATAACTCAAAAATTAATTCAAACTTGTTTCAATACATACTTAACTAAAGGGATCCCATATTGAACTACCTACTAATAGGATCACTAAACTATCTACTAACAGGATCGCTTACTAAACTAAACTACTACTACTCCTAGTAGCCACGGAAACCCTAGCGCGTGTGCGACACGCCACGAGGTCCCTGGTCCACGGGTGCTTCCCAACGCAGTGGAAGATCGCCTCCTCCTCGGCTTGAAATCATGAGGTATTGCAAGGCATGCCGGCGGGCGAGCCCAAATACCAAGGTCAAGCAATTTGAGACCAACCAGTGCTCAATCTCGCTAGCAATGATTCCGATTGATGCATTGCCAGACGAGGATGAGGAGTCTGGCTCGGCGATATTCAAGGCATCAGCCTCCACCAACTCGTCCTTCGCACGAGCCTCCCGCTAGAGATCCACTTGTCTTGCTGCCTTGGAGGCCACATAGGCCTCCTTGGCCACCACGCTCGCGACGCGCTTCTCCTCCTCAACCTTCATGGTCACCCCACTCCTAGCGCGCTCCGTAGGAGGCAACGCCTCCACACAACATGACATTCATTTGGGCCCAGGGCTCCTCCATGGTGGGGGGTGATACATCTCCAACATGTCTATAATTTATGAATTATTCATGCCATGTTTATAACAATTTTATATGGTTTTGGTATGATTTGATTAGAACTAACCCGGACTGACACTGTTTTCAGTAGAACTACCGTTGTGTTGTTTTTTGTGCAGAAATAGAAGTTCTCGGATTGGGCTGGAAATTTACGGTTATTTTTTATGGACAAAAAGAGACCCCCGAAGCTTCGAGGAAGTGCCAGAAGAGCCACGAGGGCACGACAAGCCTGGGGGGCACGCCCACCCCCCTAGGGCGCGCCCCCCGAGCTTGTCGCTCCCTCGTGCCCCCCCTGGCGTGATTTCAATGCTGAAAAATCCTACAAATATAGAAAACCTCAAAACTAAACCCAGAACTTCCACGCCACCGCTACAAGCCTCCGTACCGAAGCGATCTCATCTGGAGCCCTGCTCTGGCACTTTGCCGAAGGGGGGAATCATCACCGGAGGCCATCTTCATCATCCCGGCGGTCTTCATGACGAGGAGGGAGTAGTTCACCCTCGGGGCTAAGGGTATGTACCAGTAGCTATGTGTTTGATCTCTCTCTCTCTCTCTCTCTCTCTCTCTCTCTCTCTCTCTCTCTCGCTCTCGTGTTCTTGATTTGGCACGATCTTGATGTATCGCGAGCTTTGTTAATATAGTTGGATCATATGGTGTTTCTTCCCTCTCTATCTTTTTGTGATGAATTGAGTCTTTCTCTTTGAGGTTTTGTTATTGTCGGATTGAATACTTTGGATTTGAGAACACTTGATGTATGTCTTGCATGTGGATACCCGTGGTGACAATGGGGTATTCTATTGAGTCACTTGATGTATGTTTTGGTAATCAACTTGCATATGGGTTGGTACACGTTTGCATCCTTCTTTCTCCGATAGAAACTTTGGGGTACTCTTTGAATTTTCTTTGTGTGGATTGAATGTTATGAATCTGAGATTGTTTGATGCATATCGAATAATTAACTCACGGATACTTGTGGTGACATTGGAGTATCTAGGTGACATTAGAGTTAATTGATGCGTATCATATGGTGTTATTTTAGTACGAACTCTAGGGTTGTTTGTGACACTTATAGGGATGCCTCAATAGATTGATCGGAAAGGATAACTTTGAGGTGGTTTCGTACCTGCTACTTGTAGTCTGCGTTGGTATTTCCCCGAAGAGGAGAGGATGATGCAGTACAGTAGAGATAAGTATTTCCCTCAGTTAAGAACCAAGGTTATCAATCCAGTAGGAGAACCAAGCAAAATTCCGTTAAGCGCACCTGCACACACAAGAGCAAACACTTGCACCCAACGCAAATAAGAGGGTTGTCAATCCTCTTAGCGATTATTCGCAAGGATTAAATCTTATCGAGGTAAATAGATAAACTAAATTACTAATAAAAATAAAAGTAAATAAATTGCTGCAAGGTATTTTTAGGTTTTTAATATATGATAAAGTAGACCGGGGGCCATAGTTTTCACTAGAGGCTTCTCTCTCTAACACATAGCATACGGTGGGTAAACAAATTACTGTTGGGCAATTGATAGAAAAGCAAATAATTATGACGGATTCATGGCAATGGTCATGTATATAGGCATCATGTCCGAGACAAGTAGACCGACTCCTGCCTGCATCTACTACTATTATTCCACCCATCGACCGCTATCCAGCATGCATCTAGGGTATTAAGTATGAAACAGAGTAACGCCTTAAGCAAGATGACATGATGTAGACAAAGTAAACTCAAGCAATATGATTAAACCCCATCTTTTTATCCTTAATGGCAACAATACAAATACGTGTCATGTCCCCTTCTGTCACTGGGATTGAGCACCGCAAGATTGAACCCATCACAAAGCACCTCTCCCATTGCAAGACAAATCAATCTAGTAGGCCAAACTAAATCGATAGATCAGAGAGAAAATCAAAGCTATAACAATCATGCATAAAAGAGTTCAGAGAAGACTCAAATATTTCTCATGAATAATCTGATCATAAACTCACAATTCATCGGATCCCAACAAACACACCGCAAAAGAAGATTACATCGGATAGAACTCCAAGAACATCGAGGAGAACATGGTATTGAAGATCAAAGAGAGAGAAGAAGCCATCTAGCTACTAGCTATAGACCTATAGGTCTGTGGTAAACTACTCACACATCATCGGAAGGGCAGCAAGGTTGATGTAGAAGCCCTCCGTGATCGATTCCCCCTCCGGCAGAGTACCGGAAAAGGCCTCCAGATGGGATCGCAGAAGAACAGAGGCTTGCGGCGGCGGAAAGGTTTTCTCTTCTGTCTCCCTGTTGGTTTGGGAATATTTGTGAATTAATAGCGAAGGAATTAGGTCAAGATGTGCCACGAGGGGCCCACAAGCCTGGGGGGCATGGCCACCCCCTGGGGCGCGCCCTCCAGGCTTGCCGCCTCCTCGTGGCTCTTCTAGTCTTCTCCCGAAGCTTACTGGGTCTCTTCTGGTCCAGAAAAAATTAATCCAAAGTTTTTTTCTCGTTTGGACACTTTTTGATAATGATTTTCTGAAAAGGCAAAAACAAGCAAAAAACAGCAACTGGCACTAGGCACTGGGTTAATAGGTTAGTCCCAAAAAATGATATATAATTGCATATAAAACATCCAAGATTGATACTATAATAGCATGGAACAATCAAAAATTATAGATACGTTGGAGACGTATCAGTACCCTACAACAATTTCATCTTATGTTCTCCGCTAATAGGATCTTTGGAGTGATTCTTTGTCGCACGTTGAGGGATTGTTATATGATTCAATTATGTTAGCATTGTTGAGAGATTGCACTAGTGAAAGTATGAACCCTAGGCCTTGTTTCTAAGCATTGCAATACCGTTTTTGCTCACTTTTATCACTTGCTACCTTGCTGTTTTTATTTATTCAGATTATAAAAACCTATATCTACTATCCATACTGCACTTGTATCACCATCTCTTGGCCGAACTAGTGCACCTATACAATTTAACATTGTATTAGGTGTGTTGGGGACACAAGAGATTGCTTGTATTTGGTTGCAGGGTTGTTTGAGAGAGACCATCTTCATCCTACACCTCCCACGGATTGATAAACCTTAGGTCATCCACTTGAGGGAAATTTGTTGCTGTCCTACAAAACTCTGCGCTTTGAGGCCCAACAGAGTCTACAAGAATAATGTGGTGTAGTAGACATCAAGCTCTTTTCTGGTGCCGTTGCCGGGGAGGTGAGTGCTTGAAGGTATATCTTTAGGTCTTGCAATTGAATCTTTAGTTTCTTGTAAATCACTAGTTTGGTTTATAAAATAAAAACTACAAAAAATGGAATTGAGGTTGCCGCAAATGCTTTATCTTTATAATATCTGTCTTGAAAATGATGGATCGAAAAATTGTGCTCAATTGTTAGAAGAAGAATTCAATAAAATGTTTGGCATAAAATACTTGAATGATAAGCATGATTGCAATGTTGTTAGTGTGCTGGCTATGAATATCCATGATACTAATGATGATTGCACTAGTCATGATAAAAAGGTTTCTTATAAGCATGCCAATTTTTGTGGAGTGCATAAACTTTGTGAATACATGCCTTATAGGGATGATAGATTTTGTAAGAAGCATAAACATGATAGAACCAATTTGTTGCTCAAAGTGATAGATGAATTTGCTACGAAATTATGCTCTCTTCATCCCATTACTTGTGAACTTTGCAATAAGGTTGGTCATCTTAATTTTCAATGCATACTTTTTCATGATCGAATTGTGGCCAAATATTGTAATAACTTGATCACCCTTGAACTTTATAATGAACTTTGTCTATTTTTGGGGTGTGAAGATTTGACACATAAAAAAAGTTGGTTTGAAGTATTCATTCTCACAGACAACATTGAAACTAATCTAGAGGAAATCTATATGTTTTTTGTGGTAAATTGCAATGAGAATGCTTATATAGCCAACTATAGAAAGACGGGAAAACGAATAGAGTATAAAAGGAATACTAATGGAAGGGTAAAGATCCCCCCTTTCCCTCCTATTTTCTCTCATGATGAAACAGGTAACGAGGAGGAGCTTCCTATCCAACCAATATCTTCAATAAGAAGCTCAGAAAAATTAAATAAATCCACACATAATGTGGAGAAGAAGAAGAAAAGAAGAAAAAGTAAAGGTAAAAAGGTATCTCTCCCAAATAATGTTGCTCCTATTGTTGTGCCCCATGAGCATGAATCAAAAATAGTTGTGGAAGAATATACACTTGATGATATTGTTTCTTGTTCTTATGGTACAATTTCCAAAGGAATTATTGAAGATGATTTTGTTATGCCTATTGCTTGTTGTGATAATTATGATTGGGGAGATAATGATACTTCTTATAATCTTGAAAATCTTTATGGCACCAACTTGGAAAATTATGATGATAACAATTGTTAACTATTGGTGCTATTCATACTATTGATGATAAGAGTGATTTTGTTAATAATATGCAAACCCACAAGCTTGGGGATGCTATGTTTAATGAGAATGACATGTTTGAGAATTTATTTGCTGAAAATAATGTTTATCCTAAGCTTGGGGATGCTATGTTTAATGAGGATGATCTTTTTAGTCCCCCTACTTTTAATGATCAAATTTATTATGATGATAGCATGCCTCCTATCTATGATGATTGCAATAATAATGAAAGTGGGTTTGGAAGAGTGTCAACTTTAGGTAATAATTATCCCACTATTTTGGAGGGTGTTCAATCTTATAACAATGATAAAAGTCGATTTGGAGAGGTCATGACTTTATTTAGTGTTGAATCCACTACTTTGGAAGAGGTTTCAATCGATTATGATGAGAACAAAGTTGCTACTTATGATGATTATTGTGATGATACTTATGTTATAAAAAGTAATGATGATTATTATTATAAAACTTGTCATAATTATGAATACCCTTTTACTAAACATTACTCTTTTAATGTGGAAACAATTTATAGTATTCAAGTTTCATATGTTACTCACACTATTATGAATGAGAATACATTTGCTTATGTGGAGAGTAATAAAAATCCTATGCTTGTAGGTCATGAAAGAGTGCTTTATGTGATAGCTATATTGTTGAATTCATTCATGATGCTACTGAAAATTATTATGAGAGAGGATCATATGCTTGTAGGTGTTGCAATAATATCATGTTTCCTCTCTATGTGTTGAAAGTTTTGAAGTTATACTTGTTTTGCCTTCCTATGCTAGTTGATTCTTGCTCCATTAAGTTGTTTTCTCACAAAATCCCTATTCATAGGAAGTGTGTTAGGCTTAAATGTGCTTGCCATATGTTTCATGATGCTCCCATTATTTTTCAATTCTTCACTTTTTATGTGAGCATCATTAAAATCATCATGCCTAGCTAAAAGGCTTTAAAGAAAAGCGCTTGTTGGGAGGCAACCCAATATTTATACCTATTGTTTTTGTGTGTACACATGATTAAGCTACTGTGTTAATCATGTTTTATATGTTTTCTTTCAATAATGTGCCAAGTAAAGCCTTTGGGATAGTGTGGATACTTGTTGATTTGATTCTATGCAAAAACAGAAACTTTTGCATCCAGTACTGGAATTTCTATTCTGTACTGGAGCGTGATAAAATTCTAAATATTTTACAAAGTATTGGGTTACAAATTGTTTACGCTGTCCTAATTTTTCAGAATTGTTGGAGGTACAGAAGTATGCTTTTTAATTCGCTCACTACATGTTGTTCTGTTTTTGACAGATTCTGTTTTTATTGCATAGTTTGCTTGTTTTAGTGTTTCCATAGCTTATATTTAGTAATATAAATTGTGGAAATGATGGAATACAGTAGGCATTATGTGGGAACAATTATGAATCTTGTCTTGACAGTACCAAAGTGAATGATTTATTTTCATACTAACCTATCTCACGGAGTTCCGTTAAGTTTTATGTGATTGAAGTTTTCAAGTTTTGGGTGAGATATAGATATGAGGAGAATAAGGAGCGGCAAGACCCTAAGCTTGGGTATGCCCAAGGCACCCCAAGGTAATATTCAAGGAAGACTCAAGCGTCTAAGCTTGGGGATGCCCCGGAAGGCATCCCCTCTTTCGTCTTCAACACTATCGGTAACCTCACTCGGAACTATATTTTTATTCGTCACATAATATGTGTTTTCCTTGGAGCGTCATTTTATCTTAGTTTGATTTTTCTTGCTGTTTTGTATCTTTTAGTTCAATAAAATGCCAATTGTAGCTTTTACCATGCTTAGTTTGCAAGTTTATGTGTTGCTGTTTGAAAACAGAAAGTTTTATGTTATGTCCTGAATTTATGTGAATTGTCAGAACATGATAAAAATCTGAAATTTTTACACAGTAAGCATGCATGAGTTCTCTATCACGTGGTAATATTTTAGAATTTTTGGAGTTAGGGAAATATGAGTTTTTATTCCCCCTTTACAGACGGTTCTGTTTAGACAGATTTCGGTTATAGTTGCATTGTTTGCATATGTTTGCTTGTTTAATGTTTCTATTTGTGGATAGGAGTATTAAATATGCAGAGGCATTTAGTATGCAATGTTTAATTATAATTTTAGTGATTTTCTACAGTATAGAATGTTAAGGTTTTGAGTTTATTTATACTGACTTACCTCACGAGTTCTTGTTGAGTTTTGTGTGGATGAAGTTTTTAAGATTTAGGAGAAGCCATGATATGAGAGGAATTAAGGAGACACAAGAGCTCAAGCTTGGGGATGCCCAAGGCACCCCAAGATAACATTCCAAGAAGTCTCAAGCAACTAAGCTTGGGGATGCCCCGGTAGGCATCCCACCTTCTTCATCAACACCTATCGATTAGCCTAAGTTTTTACTTGTTCACATGATATGTGCTATTCTTGGAGTGTTCTTTCATTTTCATTTTGTTTGCTATTTGAATAAAATAATTGGATCTGAAATATTTATTTGGGGAGAGTCTTCACATAGCTACTTAATTGTTTGACTACTCATTGATCTTCACTTATATCTTTTGGAGTAGTTTATCATTCACTCTTGTGCTTCACTTATATCCTAAGAGTAAATTGTTGAATGAATTGAATGTCATAAATCTGAAATTATCCATGTTCCATATGCTTAGTAATATTTCACGTTGGGTTTAGAAAGTGAAATTTATTGAAATTTGACAATCACAACATTGGTCATACAAGCAATTCATGAATGAGTAGTATTTGGAAGAGAAATTTCACATACAAATATATTATCTTGGACATCTTTTATGATTGTGAATACCCATTAATTATTTTCAAACTTGATCAAATGAGTTGAAGTTGGACAAGGAAGACAACGTAATGAGTTATGTTTGGGTATATTTGCATAGAATTTATATTGTTATGGATCCTCTAACATGTGGTGCTTGTTTAGAATCTTTTGCTAGCCAAAATTTCTGTACTAAGCGGGAATATTGCTTGTGCATCCAAAATCCTTGAGCCAAGTTTCTTCCATGAGTGTCCACCATACCTACCTATATACAGTATTACCCTGTCGTTCCAAGTAAATTTGCATGTGCCATCTCTAAAATCTTCAAATAAATATATGTTTTGTGTGCCCGTACCGCTCATGGAGCGATGGGGATGTTAGTATCTTCCATGCTAAGTAGGTTATTCTCATGACGGGTGTTTATTCACTTGTCCTTGCACGAGAGAGGCTGGTAAAAGGGATGCCCAGTCCCGTCAATCAAAAAGAAAATAAATAATAAAACAAAGGCTCCCCCTGGAAAGTTGAAAGTTTGGAGGGCACCCGTGAATTCGGCTAGCCATGGCGTGTGTTTGAATGGTTGAGGGGGAGTTAAACTTTTCATTTCTGCATGAGAACCGGCCATAATGTGTTTAGTATGGGAGATATTGAAATCCTTAGTCGTGACATTGACAAGAAAATCACACCACTCAAAATGTATTCATCTCTGTTTTAAGCAATGAGCTTTGGCACCTCTGCAAATCCATGCTTCCCTCTGCGAAGGGCTTATCTTTTACTTTTTCTGTTAATTTTATTTTTGTTGAGTCAATTTCCTATTCCAACCTATTCTTTAGTTGGCAAGCATCATGTGGTGGGGAAAGATCCAAGCACATATATCCATTCAAATATATTTGATCATGAATTATTATTGTTGATAATTATCTCTATGATAAATGAGTTGGGAGGCGAAACATTAAGCCCCTATCTTTCTCTGTGTTCGATGGATGTTATTTGTTATAAAAATATGCTTTGAGTGCTAGCAATCATAGAATACTATATGATAATTGAGTATGTGGAGCCCTTACTTAAACTTTGCTGAAAATAAGATGCATTGAAATTGTTTGGTGACTAAGAACATAGGTTGTTAAGTTTCAAGATAATGCATTGTTTGAACTATAACATGTGAATTGATTGCTACTTGATCATGATGAGTTTTATGAGAAAGAGTTGTTGTTTATGATGCTAGGAAAAGTGATTGAAATTATCATTGATCAAACTTATGCACTATGCTAGCATTCACACTTCATAAATTATTTCTTTTATCATTTACCTACTCAAGGACGAGCAGGAAAAAGCTTGGGGATGTTGATACGTCTCCAACGTATCTATAATTTATGAAGTACTCATGCCATGTTTATAACAATTTTATATGGTTTTGGTATGATTTGATTAGAACTAACCCGGACTGACGCTGTTTTCAGTAGAACTACCGTGGTGTTGTTTTTTGTGCAGAAATAAAAGTTCTCGGATTGGGCTGAAAATTTACGGTGATTTTTTATGGACAAAAAGAGACCCTCGAAGCTTCGAGGAAGTGCCAGAAGAGCCACGAGGGAGCGACAAGCTCGGGGGGCGCTGATTCCAATGCTGAAAAATCCTATAAATATAGTAAACCTCGAAACTAAACCCAGAACTTCCACGCCGCTGCCGCAAGCCTCTGTACCGAAGCGATCGCATCCGGAACCCTGTTCCAGCACTCTGCCGGAGAGGGGAATCATCACCGGAGGCCATCTTCATCATCTCGGCGGTCTCCATGACGAGGAGGGAGTAGTTCACCCTCGGGGATGAGGGTATGTACCAGTAGCTATGTGTTTGATCTCTCTCTCTCTCTCTCTCTCTCTCTCTCTCTCTCTCTCTCTCTCTCTCTCTCTCGTGTTCTTGATTTGGCACGATCTTGATGTATCGCGAGCTTTGTTAATATAGTTGGATCATATGGTATTTCTTCCCTCTCTATCTTCTTGTGATGAATTGAGTCTTTCTCTTTGAGGTTTCGTTATTGTCGGATTGAATACTTTGGATTTGAGAACACTTGATGTATGTCTTGCATGTGGATACCCGTGGTGACAATGGGATATTCTATTGAGTCACTTGATGTATGTTTTGGTAATCAACTTGCGGATTCCCGTGACCTTGGGGTAATCTAGGCATATGGGTTGGTACACGTTTTCATCCTTCTTTCTCCGATAGAAACTTTGGGGTACTCTTTGAAGTTCTTTGTGTGGATTGAATGTTATGAATCTGAGATTGTTTGATGCATATCAAATAATTAACTCACGGATACTTGTGGTGGTATTGGGGTATCTAGGTGACATTATAGTTAATTGATGCGTATCATATGGTGTTATTTTAGTACGAACTCTAGGGCTGTTTGTGACACTTATAGGGATGGCTCAATAGATTGATCGGAAAGGATAACTTTGAGGTGGTTTCGTACCCTACAACAATTTCATCTTATGTTCTCCGCTAACAGGATCTTTGGAGTGATTCTTTGTCGCACGTTGAGGGATTGTTATATGATTCAATTATGTTAGCATTGTTGAGAGATTGCACTAGTGAAAGTATGAACCCTAGGCCTTGTTTCTAAGCATTGCAATACCGTTTGTGCTCACTTTTATCACTTGCTACCTTGCTGTTTTTATTTATTCAGATTATAAAACCTATATCTACTATCCATACTGCACTTGTATCACCATCTCTTCGCCGAACTAGTGCACCTATACAATTTACCATTGTATTGGGTGTGTTGGGGACACAAGAGATTGCTTGTATTTGGTTGCAGGGTTGTTTGAGAGAGACCATCTTCATCCTACACCTCCCACGGATTGATAAACCTTAGGTCATCCACTTGAGGAAAATTTGTTGCTATCCTACAAAACTCTGCCCTTGGAGGCCCAACAGAGTCTACAAGAATAAAGTGGTGTAGTAGACATCAGGGGCAGGGAGGCCGGTGTAGTGCCCTCCTCGGAGAGTGGCAACGAGGGGTCCTCGTTAGCCTGTGGTAGCGAGGTGCGCAATAGCGATGCATCCTCCTCAGCATGGGGAGGCTAGGCGCATGGGCTAGGGACGGGCGACACCCATGGCGGTCGAAGGCTAGGCCATGTGGTTGGAGGGGCGGTGAAGGAGCGCGAGGAGAGGAATACGATGAGTGTGAGTCTTTTTTCGAACGACTTGCGCGGCCAGTACTTATAGTCGGCCAAAATATCAAAGGGCGCGAGCAGGGTGACGGTCGTGGAGAGGTGACGCTCGCCAAAATTCAGTGAAAAATCTACATGCACTCATTGGGGTGGCGTACGAACAAGCTGATGCTACGGTTAAACGTCTATCGAAATCCGTGTAGTTGACATGACATCTTGTGGGTCTCGTAAATGACAAAATGGGTCAAATTAGATGACAACGTGATGGAAACAAGCAAAGACAGCGTGCGGGGACATGCAGCTAATTTCTTTGCACTAGATAGTGGCACGGACCGAATTTGTGAAGTTTGAGTGGCAGCCTTCGAATATCCGAGTTCAATAGTGGCACAAACCAAAATTTCCCAATATGTAGATGAAAAACTATAATATAATTTTGGTAACATATAACACATATTTGATTAGTCAAATCGATAACCGAAAAGCATGTGCAAGCCCTATACACCAAGACAGGGGGAGCAACACTATAGAAAAATACTTCCAAATTGTACTTTGGACTAGACTAGCCCACAATAATTTACCGAGACAGCCCTATCAGTCAATTTTGCAGTTAGTAAAATGTTCCTACGCGTGGTGAGTATGCAGACCAAGCAAATTGTTATGTAAGATTTTTCTTGAAGCTATGTACTGATTTGGCAATGTATCTAGGTGATAATACATAGAAGAGTCTGGGCCTTCTACTCTCTACGTCAAGAATCCACACAACTAAACCAAAACAACGCACACACACACGAACAAGCATGCATAGAATGGTTCAATTTGCTATATATAACAAGGAAAAAAATTGATCCCACCACAAAGTACATACTTAACATGCCACTGAAGAAGAGTAAATTGCCACCCATGTTGGGTAAACGGGTCTATGATGACGGTTTCCAGCTATGAGTATGTTGTCATGACCAACTCTCGGTCATCCCGAGTTGAAGAATAGACCATGATGAAGCCGTAGTGGCCAACAAAGAGCAGTCGCTCCAACTAGGATTAAAGCTCGCAAGTTACTAGTAAACTTCCTCAACAAATTCTGAACATATTAGCAATGTGTTATGGTGGGACTAAGTTGGGTGCCCCCTGAACTATACACCAAACAGCTCTAGCAAAATGGCATTTAAAAAAACTGATGAATTGATTCATCATGATCACAAATGCAACATTTAGTGTTCCCTTGGCAATTTTGTCTAAGAATACGGTATTTGGTTAATATGAAACCCTACGCACATTTAATATTTGAAAAATCTAGAGTTGCTTAGTTTCTATTGGTGTGTCATACCGCATCAAGGTCGCATACATTGATTTGGCAGAATTAGCCAATTCAGGTGTAAACTCCATGTAAATAAGCCTTACTTGTCCTCTAGTTGGATATTGGTTAGGCGAGCACAATAGTTGTTCTAGGTTATCCAGTTATGAACTTTACCTATGCTGCTAGAAAACATCAATACAATATCCAGTCATTCCCATTGATGAGAAAATACATAAAGTCTCACATTGGAGGTTGGTAGAAGAAAAAACAAAATAAAGGATGGTTGAATGGATTGGTAACTTGCTCTCAATTGGAGATAGAGTTCTATTGACAAATGCTTGTCTTAGTAGCATACCTCTGTATATGCTCTCCTTCCTGGAGGCACCAAAAGGGGCACTATGAATTCTAATAGGGCCAAGATGGTATGGCAGAAGTCCAAGAACAATAGGAAGTATCAGTTAGTAAATTGGAAGATGGTGTGTATGCCTAAGAATTGTGGAGGGGTTGGTGTGCTTGATCTTCAAGCCATGAACCAATGTAGGTTATGCATACTTTTATTGAAGTTAGAGAATAATGTATAATTTGGCAAGAATTGTTACGGAGAAAATATCTCCAGAGACATACTCTATCAGAGGTGGAAATCTCTAGTGGTGAATCTCATTTCTAGCTGGGGCTCATGAAAGTTAATCATATCTTTCAGCAAGTCTTTGAGAGAGTTATTGGTGATGGAGCTATAAGCTTTTGTTTTAGGAAGATATCTAAGTACATGCATCAACACTAGCAAGTAGATTCTTCGGGTTGTACAATATCAGTTTCATCGAGAAAATAACTATACACAAAGTCAAAACGATTGGGAATGTTTGTTGTTAATAAGGACTTTGTTAGGGGAAACTGATGAGCAATGGACTAAGCTAAAGAGCATGTTATCCTGACTAGTGAAAAATACAGGGTGAGATGGAAATCGAGTAACAAAGATTATCTATGAGGGAACTATATATTCACTTTAAAAGTTGATATGGTGGGATACAGGTTTATTTGGAAACTGAAGTTGCCTCTCGAAATCAAGATTTTTCTCTTGCTAATGTTGAAGAACAACATTTTGACCAAAGATAATTTTCTTAAGAGAGGTTGGACTGGGGATAAGCAGTGCGGCTTTTGTGGGCATCCAGAGACTATACAACATTTGTTGTTTGATTGCAATATGGCTAGGATGATATGGTAGGTGGCTTTCTGCGCTTTTGCTTTGGTTAGACCCTTGATAGTGTTGAGGATATGGTGGTGGGATGGATTAAATTTTTCAAAAATCCGAGCAAAAGCTCATTCATTTTGGAGGCGTGGCAATTTACTGGACAATTTGGAAGACCAGGAATGCGGCTTGTTTTGAGAGAAAAAATCCCGACGACCCCATTGCATTCATTATTTAACCTATGTCATAACTTGACATAATGGAGCTTATTGCAGAAAAACCGAGAGCAAAGAAGAATTGAAGATGGAGCGCTGAAGATCAAGATGGTGGTGAGAGAGGTGTATGCAAGAAGTCATGGGTGGAATACCACGGGCTGAGGATTACAGCATGAATCTTCCATTGCAAGTTGTCTTGATCTTTTTGCCTGATTTTCCTCGAGCAATTTGGTTGAAAAACTTGTAATATGTGGTGCATGCTGAAGTCAGTTCCTGGTGTATAAGAACTTATGGTAGATGGATGTTGGGGTATAGTTTTCCCTCATATCTGTTTACTGCATTTGTCTTTGTTTTTTCATTTCCCTGGTTTGTGTAATGCAAAATTGACGGTTTCTTTAATGGTAATGGACAGGGCAGCCCGCTATTTCAGGAAAAGGCTATCCGATTATGACCAATCAATCCCATGCGAAAAATCACATCTAGCGCGTTAGAGCCCAACACCGTTGTAGTTGAGGAGTGCTTTGACCCTTGCCGTGTTGTACAATCTTGGATATTGCCGACTAAGATGAGTGATACATAGCCAAGTATCTTCCCAAAAAACACACTTGTGAGTAGCATCTTGTATATGAATGGTCCCAAAGCAAAGAAATCCCACTTGACTTCATAAGGCTCACAGAGAAAGTGAGAATCACTAGGTTTCCATTTTATCTGGGAGGGTGTTTTTGGCCACGAATATTTTTTCGGATGAGACCTAGTCGAGTGATTAATAGAAAATCATTTACTAAACGGGCCAATATAGGTTTGATTGATGTGTAATATTTCCTTTGTAAAAAAATATAAGAACGTTTAGATCACTAAAACAGAGGAAGTAGAGGCAAATATAATCCCTCCGTTCCAAAATAAATGTCTCGTAAAAATAAGTGTCTCAAGACGAGACACTTATTTAGGGACGAAGGGAGCAGTATATATGGGCTTGGTCAAGCATGCGTACGTGTCTCGATCCGCCTTTGTATCTCTCTCTCTCAAGATGGACCAAGGGGGGTGTGCATCCACTGTAGTCTGTAGATGCATGCATGGGCAATGACTGCGATCGATCTAGTGACAAGTGAGATGTCAGCTGCCGCAAATTAATAAATTTTCGCTAGGTTGCTGCCAAGGACGGGGACGCGCGCGCGTGCGCGTGCGTACAGGGATCCCCCACACGCTCACTGTCACGGACGATCGGTCAGAAGCTGCCCTTGATCTTGACACGCTCCAACAAAGCCGACAAGGGCTTCAACCCTGATGTTCATTATCTACACTCACTTGACACGGACGTACACATCAATCGACCACGCTAAGCTAGCTAGAGTTACAAGTCTCAACGACTTAATTTGATTACTGCTAATTTGTGTTTATATAAACTACGGAGTAGTTCGTTACATGCATGACGCGTGCATGACAGTCACGCAGAACTGAAATAGTGCACGTAGCTTGATAAGTTTGACACGCACTACACGCTGACTCCTACACAGGCGGGAAATTGTAATCAGGGCGTGTTAGTTTATGTATTAGGGATTAGCTAGCGTTAGTTAATCCCTGTGGAACGATCGCCTTCAGCCACTGGCCGGCGAGAAGAGAAGGATCGCGGCTGGTTTGGAGTTGGACGACGTCCCCCTACCGCACCGGTACGTCCAAGCTTTGTCGCCAACAAGGCGGACATGAATGCATGCGTGAATGCTCCAACTCAACCCACACCACGCTGCTTTCTTTTCTTCTTTTCTTCCACATTGATTAGGCGTAAGTAAGTCCATATGCACGTACGCAGCTTTGATTAGATACAATGCACACTGTAGCAAGTAATGCGAGCAATCATGCATGAGCCTCGCATTGATGATCGATCGGGTGTACGTGATCTAGATCTATCGGCTCGACCGTCTCGATCAGATCCGAGAATGATTAACATTCTAATCCCTTCTAGTGGAAATTAACATTCTAATTCTGGATCAGGTAAGGATTTTGGATTTACAATAATTAATTCTCAGACAGGTCAGAGATAGCAAAAGGATAGCACTAGGGTGTGATGTCGATAATGCTACACTTACGAAGGCTAACGTAAATTTTTACGTATCTAATGGTCATGTATACATTTTACAATCATCTCTCCCTCGTATATATCCCAAGTCGGCACGCAACTCATGCTCCCAAACTCCACCTCAAAGGCGTTGTGGGTTTTGCCCAATCCAGCAGTCGTTGTGGATTCTCTTGTTCCGTCGTTCGGCATGTCCAAAACCCCGCCTAGAGCATCTATAACCGATCCCCTGTAATTCTTTAGAGGAGAAAATTAGGCGTCTAATCGTATCTAATCGAACTCGCAAACGGTTAGAGATGGATAAATTATCCTCCTCGGCCCGAAAAGTTTAAACATGCCATGGTGGCCAAAGGCAGCGGCACGGGCTATTTTGGATTGTATTTGCACCCGTAAGCGAAGTTTTGCATTTCTTTTAAAGTTATGCTAAAGTGCTCTCAACTATATCGAACTAATGCATGAGCACTCGTGAAATAATACTACCAAGACATGCATGCATGTGAAGATCGATGCAGGCTAAATTAATTAGCTCGAGACTAAAGTGCCCTCGCCTGTCAAATGAACAACGCACACGTATGTACGCATGCAGGGAGCAAGCCGTACATTCGCAGATCACGAGCAGCTGCTAGGTGCGATGTATCTTGTTGGGGGTTGCATTGCATGCGTGTCGCACGAACACATGCGTGGATCGCGCGCATTTCTTGCCTGCATGCCCTGGAGCGGGGTAACACAGATGGGATGCAAACACGTAGTACCGTACGTACCTATAAAAATGTCGGCGAATTAATAACTAAGCATACATATATTAGTAGAAGGAATATAGAGTGGTACTCCAGACCTCCGTAATACGCGTTCATCGTACCTGGCTTTGGCTACTCAGATCTGTAAGGCAGACAGCTAGTGCCTAATAATTAATTAACTAAACAAGCATTCACGTGGCGGAACGTAATGTACGTACGTACGTACGTACGTACGTGTGCTATAGCTAGCTGTGTGGCTAGGGAATTGACGAAAACTCGAGCTGAGTCCATAATAGTTACAGCACTTAACGTATGTATACGTTCTGAGTCTGAAAAACGAATTGCTCTGCATGGCTAGCTTGCCCAAGGTTAATCTGGGTTCGGTTTGGTGTGACAAAACCTATGATTTTATCAGATTTGCAGGGCCGTACATGGCATGAACTCGAGCTGGCACGAAAGGTACATGTGTCGGCCGGATCTATCGATCGAACGACTTGTCAGATCTCATTTTGCTCCAGAGAAAATGGGCGCTTCATGGGCGACCAGAGAAACCCATGCATGCATGCATGCATGAATGCGTCTGCGTGCCTTGGCTGGTTCTGTAATAAGTCAGCGGACAGAGTGGCGCTATAGCTTCACCGAGAGAGACGCCGGCCGTCGATCCGTGGCAGATGCATGCATATACATGTACGTATGTAGTACACATGCGCTGTTTGGTCCAACCCTCACCTCACTATAAAACTGAATATCATTTTTAGGAAACAGAAACTTTACATTGGAGATGCATATAACCCTCTTCGTACTATGTTGATAGAGTCTTAGAAACAAAAAATGTTCTCATCGACAAAAGTGGTGACTGGCCTGTTAGGTTGATCTCCTCCCGATCGAGCCCAACGGCTCGACGGGCCCTTGACCCGCGCCCTGATCGGGGGCGCCCAACCGTTCTCTGGTTGACGGGCCCCTGTCGCACTGCCCTATATAAATAGGGTGGGGTCCGGCGGCACGCGTCACGAGGTTCGTCGCGTTGCCAATTCCCCACCAACACTCCCTACCGATCTAAGGTTTTTCGCAGCAGCGACGGGAAGCACCGCCGCCACCACTTCGCACACACACACTGCCACCACCATGGCCACCCCATCGGGCTCCTCAAGCCAAGGAGAAGGTAAAGCCACCGTTGATCCCTAAGCCTACACGATCCAACAGATATAACAATGGTATCAGCCAGATGGGTGTAGGATTTTCGGATCAAATCAAACAGATCCTCCCCCCACGAACCCTAGAATAGACAGGAAAGAACTCACCGGAGAAGGGCCTCGAGCCTCGCCAGCAAAGAGTGCCGCCGCAAGGCCGCGCCAGTTCCTCTCGATCCCCACACGCATCGGCAAGCCGAGGTGCAGGGACGAAGAACAACCCCACGGGGCAAAGGGCACCGCTCACCAAACCTCTCGACGGCGGCGCGCTCACCACAAGGGGAACGCGCAGCCTGCGAAGGGGATGGCAACGGCGCCACCGTCAACCTGTCCGCCGTCGTCGGGCGCAAGGGGAAGAGAAGGCCGTCGTGCTTCTCTCTCTCTCTCTGCTAGGTGGCGGTGGAAGGAGAAAGGGAAGGGGAAAGGGAAGAGGGGCTCGCGCGGCGCGGTGGCCGGTCAACGCCGTCACCGGCGGCCAGGGCGCGGCACGGTGGCCCGGCGACCGGGACAGCGACGAGCAGGAGAGATCGAAGAGGGGCGGAGGAGAAAAGAATGTGGCTAGGGTTTCGGTCGGGAGGATCGACCAGGGGGGATTTTGATCCCAGCGAGATCCGCGCCTGGCCGTCGGATCGCATCGGACGGCACTGAGCGAAACCCTAGCGCTATAGTGGGCCGCTGGGCCGAAAGTGAGTCGAGGCCGGCAGCGGCAGCCGAGCGTGCTGGGCCGTGTCGTCCCTCTCCTGCAGTAGGCCGTTGTCGGTGTACTAAAGTATGGGTCTTTTTAGTACCCCTTACTTGTGCACGGGCAGTTGTAGCCGTACCGCGGCAAGCCTTGCCGGGGAATAGCTAGGAGTAATCACGAGACTAAGATGCCAAGGAGACGTTCAAGTCAACGACCAGACAAAAGACCAAAGGGTTGCGGAGGCCCGGCAAGACCCTTGCCGGCAAGGCCTCGCGCCCGGCAAGACCCTTGCTGGCAAGGCCTCGCGCCCGGCAAGACCCGGTCCCGGCAAGCCCCGGGCCCGGCAAGGATTCGGTCCCGGGAAGCCCCGGGCCCGGCAAGGATTTGGTCCCGGCAAGGCTCTGCACAGTGCAGCGCTATCGCTCCAGTGCAGCGGCCAGCCTTGTCGTTTAGGGCTTGTCCTCATGGTGACGTGGCGTAATGCTGGCCACGAGATGCTTAAGCGGTGCTGATGGGATGGCTGCTTTTGCCCATCCCCTGTAAAGCTTTTCCAAGCCCGAGACGCTAAGGGACACCTCGACGGACACCTCACGGTGCATTTAATGAGTTTGTCCTAAGCCGTCAGGGTTAGGTATGATAACACTGTGGTAACACTGTAGCTACTTTCCACCTCATGCCTTATCTCGTACGCCACTGTGGTAGCCCCTTTGACTTATATAAAAGGAGGCCCGAGGCGTACAGAGGGGGGACTTCGGAAGCTCATTCTGCATGCGTAGCTACTGAATACTGTAGCTCCCAGAACTTGGCCAAGGACATCCACAATAATACAATCAAAGCAGGAGTAGGGTTTTACGCATCCGTGCGGCCCGAACCTGGGTAAATCCCCGTGTGCTGTTCGTTAGTTCTGCTCTTGGTGCAATCCTCTCCCCTTGCCGAACCGTAAAGGGATCCGCCCGATAGCGATCCCATAGGTGTTCGTTTTCCACGACATCTTTGGCGCGCCAGGTAGGGGGGTCGAGGTTGTGCGAACCTGATCTAGCGATCAGCGCGTCAGATCTTCGATCATCTTCACCACCATGGCTCCCAAGAAGAAGGGTTTCATGGCGGTTGGTCCATCCGCATCCGTCGTGCCTGATGCTGCGCGCGCAGGCGACGGGGTAAACGCGGGTGGAGGAGGTGGAGGCTCCGAGCTTCCACGGCTTTCCGGCGATCCGAGCCGGACGAGCAACAGGTCCAAGGATGGAGCTGCGCAACCTGCGGGTGGTGAAGCGACTTCCAAAGATGGAGCGGCGCCTTCCAGGACGAATACGCCAGCGCATGCACCGCGACCTTCTCAGGACGCGCGTGACGTGCGGCCTCAAGACGTTGGTGGTTCTAGGCGTCCACATGGGAAGACCCCTGCGCATCACTCCCAGGGTGCGCAGGGCCAAGATCCGCACCAGCGCGCCGGTGGAAGCCACGCGCGGGTGCAGAGTCGTGATGGTGCTCCTTCTAACCCTGTTAGGAGTTTGAGCACCTCACGTTCTTCGCACCTGTCGCCGCCGCCTACGCCAGCAGAGGCGTTGGCGCGAGCTCAGCTGCTCCTAGACTTCCCTCCCACCGCGGAGAAGCTAGACGAGTGGCGAGCCGCTATCCAGAGCCTCATCGGCCTAGCCAACAACGACGTACCGCAGCAGGGTGAACCCTCGCGGCTGCAGTCGTCTAGGATGGTGCGTGGCGATGGAGAGAAGACCGGAGCTGGAACGACTACGTTGCGTTCCCCTCCACTGCGTCAAGAGCGGTCGTTAACTCGACGGACCAGTGCCCGTGAGGATGGTTCCACGGCGTCATCTGATCCGCGGGTTCGCCGAGATCAACGTCACGTTCTTCGGGAACGGAAGAAGGAGGACGCTCGAACCACCATCGAGCGCCGAAGGGAAGCGCGTCTCCAGTCTGACAAGCGCGCTGGGACTGCTGTTGACGAGCCCGCGCCAGGGTACCCTGGCTGCCTACCCTACGAGGTGGGTTGTCCAGCGTTTACTCGTGAGCTACGGCAAGTCCAGTGGCCTAGCTCCCGCTCCTTCAAGCCGGAAGTACCGGAGAAGTACGACGGCAAGACCCATCCGTCCGAGTTCTTGAGCATCTACACCATCGCGGTGCAGGCTGCCGGGGCTCGTGACGATAAGGTACTGGCCAACTACTTTCCGTTGGTGCTGAAGCCCAACGTGAGATCGTGGTTGATGCACCTGCCCGAGAATTCCATCTCTTCTTGGGCCGACCTGTGCCATCAGTTTGTTGGTGCCTTCACCGGCGGCCATCAAGCTCCTGGCCAGGAGAGTGATCTGCACATCATTCCCCAGAAGGAGGGCGAAACTTTGCGCAAGTATATCCAGAGGTTCAGCCGCATCCTGCACAACATTCCTGACGTTCATCCCGCCGCCGTCATCAGCGCCTTTCATCAGAATGTGCGCAATCGTAAGATGCGGGAGGAGCTGGCGATGAACAAAGTCAGGGATGTCGCCGAGCTCTACGCTTTGGCCGATAAATGTGCTCGGGCAGAAGAAGGAAGGAGGCTCCCCGGCGAGAACGCTGGCGCTGGAGTCGACTCCGATAGCGAAGACGCTCCTGCCCCGGCAAAGAAGGGACGGCGGAAGAACAAGAAGCGCAAGGGCAAGGCCGTGCTTGCCGTTGAAGGTTCCGGCAACACCGGCACCGCCAAGAAGTCCAAGACCGATGACCCCGGAAAGGAGGTTGCCGGGTGTGCGGCGTGTCAGGCCTTGGCGGCTGCCGACAGGCCAGAAGGATCCGGCAAGCAGTACTGCAAGATCCACCGCACCAAGGGCCATGATCTCCAAGACTACCGGCAAGTTGAGGAGCTTGCCGAGAAGCAACGCGCCGAGTACGAAAGGCGCGACAAGGAGAGAGCCCAAGATGGTGCCGGAGGGTCTGGCAGGAAGTGCGGTCGAGGAGGTCGCCACGGCAAGCCCAGGCAGCAGCAAGAGAAGCCTGCCCGGGGCCGCGCCAAAGAGCAAGGAGATGATGATGGTGATGCAGAGGGCGACGAGTCCAGCGAACACGAGTTCCAGAAGGCTACAGAGGCCATGTGCGTCGACGGGGGCGCTTCGTTGCATTTCTCTCACCGCCAACTCAAGCGGTGGGCACGTGAGATTAATGCCGCAGAACCCTCTATTGATGCACAGAAGCCACTGAAGTGGTCCCACACGCCTATCATTTTTGACGCCGAGGATCACCCTGATCGCACAACTGCGGTCGGGTGTTTGCCGTTGTTGGTTTCACCAACGATCCGCAACCTCCAGGTGACGAAAATGTTAGTTGACGGTGGGGCCGGCCTGAACTTGATCTCGCCAGACGTCATCAAGAGGCTGTAGATTCCTGACAAGGACCTTGAGGAGACAGGTTCTTTCCAAGGGGTCAATCCGGGAAGGAACCAGCCGAAAGGCAAGATCACGCTGCCGGTAACTTTCGGCAGCGAGCTGAACTTCAGGACGGAGAAGGTCGTCTTCGACGTCGCCAAGATTCCGTTGCCATATAATGGAATCCTCGGCCGCCCAGCGCTGGCTAAGTTCATGGCGGCCTCGCACTACGCCTACAACGTCTTAAAGATGCCCGGTCCAATGAGCGTCATCACTGTCCACTCCGACAAGAAAGACGCGCTCATTTGCACCGACAAGCTCTACCGGGAAGCAGTTGCAGCGTCCGCCGCCAAGGCGCATGCTCCTGCCGCTCAAGATCCCGGCAGGAAGAAGAAGCCCGGCAAGACCTCTGGTACAAACTCCGGCAAGCGCGCCTCTCCGGAGTGTTGTGCTGCCGTCGAGGGTGCCCCAGAGAGCTCTGCCGGCCAGACCAAGAAAACCAAGGCTGCTCCGCCTGAGACCAAGAAGGTGCCCGCCAAGGAGGACGGGACGGGGGGAACTTTTACCATAAGTTCCACCCTTGACGACAAATAGGAAAGCGCGCTCGTTGCCTTCCTACGGGCGAATGTCGATGTGTTTGCATGGCAACCATCTGACATCCCCGGTGTTCCCAGGGAGGTAATTGAGCACCACCTAGTTATCTGTCCTCACGCGCGGCCCGTCAAGCAGAAGGTGCGGAAGCAAGCTTTGGAGCGGCAAGAATTTATTGCAGAAGAGATTAAGAAGCTTGAGGCGACAGGCCTGGTTAGGGGAGTCCTCCATCCTACATGGTTGGCCAATCCAGTTGTTGTGCGCAAGGCGAATGGTAAATGGAGGCTGTGTATTGACTTTACAGATATCAATAAAGCCTGTCCAAAAGATCCCTTTCCCTTGCCGCGCATCGACCAGATTGTGGATTCCACTGCCGGCTGCGATTTGCTGTCATTTCTTGACGCATACTCAGGCTATCACCAGATCTTCATGGCGAAAGAAGACGAAGAGAAGACTGCATTTATCACCCCGTGTGGCACATATTGCTTCTTGCGTATGCCTTTCGGGTTGAAAAGTGCTGGTTCGACCTTCGCAAGAGCTGTCCAGATTGGTTTCGGGGCCCAGCTGCATAGAAATATGGAAGCTTACATGGATGACATAGTGGTCAAAACCAAGGACAAGGCAACGCTCATTCAAGATCTGGAGGAGACTTTTGCAAATCTGCGCAGGATCAACCTGAAGCTCAATCCCGAGAAGTGTGTGTTTGGCGTCCCATCCGGCAAGCTTCTCGGGTTCTTTGTATCTCAGCGTGGAATTGAAGCCAATCCCGACAAGATCAAGGCAATTGAGCAGATTGAAGCGCCAAGACGAGTTAAGGATGTGCGCCGCCTTGCCGGCTGCGCCGCTGCTTTGAGTAGGTTCATCTCAAAGTCTGCTGAGCGCGCCCTGCCGTTTTTCAAAATTTTGAAGAAGGCAGGTCCGATGAAATGGACTCCAGAAGCGGAGGCAGTGCTGCAGGATTTGAAGAGGTACCTATCCTCTCCGCCAGTACTAGTCGCACCTAGACCACAAGAGCCGTTGCTGCTATATCTGGCGGCAACGAATCAAGTGGTTAGTGCTGCGCTGGTGGCAGAGAGAAAAGCAGAGGAGGATGCAGCGGCAACGGCAGGCCCGCCAAGTGACTTGCCGGGGCCGGCCCCGGCAGAGTCTGGTGCCGACAAGGAAAGATCCGCGCAGTCAAGTCAAGTAGTGCAGAAGAAGAAGATGGTGCAGCGCCCAGTCTATTTCGTCAGCTCCCTGTTGCAGGGGGCTAGGTCGAGATATTCTGGTGTGCAGAAGTTGCTCTTCGGCCTTCTCATGGCCTCGAGGAAGCTGCGCCATTACTTCCAAGCACATGACGTCACCATCGTCACTCGCTTTCCGCTGCAACGGATTCTCCGGAACCCAGAAGCAACCGGCAGGATCGTGGAGTGGGCGTTGGAGCTGTCATGCTTTGGTCTCAAGTTTGAAAGTTCTTCAACTATCCAGAGCAGAGCCTTGGCAGAGTTCATTGCAGAATGGACCCCAACGCCAGACGACGAAGTTCAAGAATCAGCAATTCCCGGCAAGGAAACAGATCGCGAATGGATCATGTACTTTGATGGAGCCTTTTCGCTGCAAGGCGCCGGTGCCGGCGTGCTGCTTGTCGCACCCACCGGAGAGCACCTCAAGTACGTCATCCAGATGCATTTTCCCCGGGAGAGATCGACCAATAACACGGCAGAGTATGAAGGACTGCTTGCCGGTCTCAGGATCGCGGCAGACCTTGGGATCAAGAAGCTCATCGTCAGAGGTGACTCCCAGCTTGTCGTAAGGCAGGTCAACAAAGATTATCAGAGCCCGTTAATGGAAGCGTACGTCGATGAAGTGAGGAAGCTGGAGGAGCGCTTTGACGGTCTTCAGACAGAGCATGTTCCTCGATCAGAGAACAGCGTTGCCGACGACCTGTCGAAGCGTGCCGCACTCAAGCTACCTGTGGAACTAGGGACTTTTGTGCTCCGCTTGACTCAACCATCCGTGTCGCCATCGACAAGGCTTGATAAGAGAAGAAAGTTAAGTACCGGCGAGTACTTCCCGGCAGGGCTTCCCGAAGCCCCCGGCAAGGATCTTGCCGGGAACGACCCGGTTGCCGGTGAGCAGCGGCTTCGCGCAGAACCTCAGGTTCTTGCCGCCGAAGCAAGCGCCCCTGCTGCCGAAGAAATACCAGTTGCCGGTGAGCAGCTGCTCCACCAAGAACCTCAGGTTCTTGCCGTAGAAGCAAATGCTCCCACAGCTGAAGAGTCGCCTTTAGTCCTTGTCGTCGAGCCACAAGCTCCGGCATGGGCACAGCAAATAGTCCATTTCCTTCAGACAGGAGAACTCCCTGAGGAGCAGGAAGAAGCTGAGAAAGTAGCCCGTCAGTCAAGTATGTACCAGTTCGTCGACGACGTCCTGTACAGAAAGAGACCCAATGGTGTGAAATTGAAGTGCATTCCTCGGGAGGATGGACTAGAGCTGTTGGCAGAGATTCATGGGGGCATATGTGGATCCCACATAGGCTTGAGAGCCCTTGTCGGCAAGGCATTCCGGCAAGGATTCTTCTGGCCTACTACCCTCCAGGATGCAACGGCACTAGTAACCAAGTGTGAAGCGTGCCAGTTTCATTCGAAGCAACTTCATCAGCCAGCTCAAGCTCTCCAGACGATCCCTCTCTCTTGGCCCTTCTCGGTCTGGGGGCTCGACATACTGGGTCCCTTCCCCCGCGCTGCCGGGGGCTTCGAGTACTTGTATGTTGCTATCGACAAGTTCACGAAGTGGCCAGAAGTGGAAGCAGTGAGGAGGGTGACAGCACAGTCAGCAGTCAAGTTCTTCAAGGGGATTGTGTGCCGTTTTGGTGTGCCGAACAGGATCATCACCGACAACGGTACGCAGTTCACAAGTCGCACCTTCATACAGTATGTCCAAGACCTTGGCGGCAAGATCTGTTTTGCCTCTGTTGCTCACCCGAGAAGCAATGGCCAAGCGGAAAGGGCGAACGCTGAAGTGATGCGTGGTCTCCGGACCAGAACTTTCGACAAGCTGCACAAGCATGGAAGACGCTGGATTGAGGAGCTGCCGGCGGTTCTTTGGTCGATCAGGACGACGCCGAATCGAGCCACCGGCCAGACGCCCTTCGCTCTGGTCTACGGAGCGGAGACAGTTCTCCCCACGGAACTCATATACGGCTCACCTCGAGTGCTCGCTTATGATGAGCTTGAGCAAGAGCAGCTGCGGCAAGATGACGCACTGCTCCTTGAGGAGAACCGTCTTCGGGCTGCTGTGCGAGCCGCTCGCTACCAGCAAGCTTTGCGCCGCTACCATAGCCGCAAGGTTCATGCTCGGAGTCTTGAGGAAGGCGACCTTGTTCTTCGGCGCGTTCAGTCGGCCAAGAATTCCAACAAGTTGACGCCGAAGTGGGAAGGCCCTTACCGGGTAGTGCGAGTCACCAGGCCTGGCGCTGTCCGCCTGGAGACCGAAGGGGGCTTGCCAGTGAGCAACTCCTGGAACATCGAGCACCTTCGCAAGTTCTACCCGTAAGGCGCGGTTGTTCGGGTTTCTTGTTGTGATAGCGATACGGCTAGCAGGCTGCTGACGACCCGAATCCAGCGCTCGCGGCAGCGTAACGCTCCGGCAAGATCCCGGCAACGCCATTCTGTACAAGTGTTGCCGCTGGCATGTAATCCCTTGTACAGAGCAGGCACATCCCTGTGCATATTTAATAAGATCTGTGTGCTTTACGTTTCTTGTTGATTTTCATGTCATTTTATATGCATGTGTTATCTGAGATGTGTATTGCACTCGATCCCGGTAAGAGCTAATGAACCGTCAAGGTTCCATACTTTTATTTTCTCTTCTTTCTTTTTCTCAAGAGACAGAAGATTCCCTCGCGCGCAAGTTTGCCGGGGGGGGAAGGAGAATAGTGGTATGGATACCAAACGACGTTCAAGGTTGGCGCCTTGCCGGAAGAAAAAGAATAGCGACGAAAAGCAGAGCTAAGTTGCTAAACCCCTTAAGCAGATTTTGATTTTTGTAAGGCTGTATTCCCTTGAACGATTTCGGCTTTGTATGGAAAACCTGCACGCGATGGAATCTTGTCATGATCGGCTGCGCCCTTAGTCTGTTTCGAGTCCGCTCAACAGTCTAGGTGGCCGCGCTGAAAGCGTCAAGATTTCTTGCCGTGAGCAGCACTGCCCGCAAGCTGCTGACGACCCGAATCCAGCGCTCGCGATGGGGTTACGCTCCGGCAAGTTCCCAGCAAAGCGTAGGGTATACGCCATACAGAAAGAAATTGAACAAAGGGAATAGCATGCCATAATTCAAAGAGAGCAAGTTATATTACATCTAGTGCTTGCCACGTTTCTGACATAAGACAAATTGTCTTTTACATATGACGCCGGCGGCAAGATGGAGAAGAGATGAGGCGGATGTGGCTAGTCCCGGCGATCGCCCTCGACCCTCTTCACCTGGCTCACCCGATCGACGATGGGCGCGACAAGCTCCTCGAGAGCCTTGACGTCCGCGTCCTTCGGCAAGCTCTTCAAGGCTTTGGAGAGGTCGATGCCAGGGTTCCTGTACGCCACCTTCATCAACACCTTGCGGAGGACGAGCTGGCAGAGTTTCCGGGATTCGTCGGCCAGCTTGCTTGTCTGGTTCGCCTGGAGTAGCTTGAGGGCGTCGACGAGCTTGTCAAAGAACATGGTTAGCCTGGCGCTTGAGGATATGTTGTCGTCGACAGAGTATCCGAAGCCCGGCAAGTCCATGGCCTCCAGCTCCGCGCAAAGCTTCTCGGCGACGTCCGCCAGCCTGGCAGTCCAGAGCTTCACGCTAGAAGTGTACTCGTTGTGGGTGGTGGCGGCGTTCTGGAGCAACTCCTGTTCGTCGTGGAGGTCTTTGATAAGAGTCCTCTCGCGAACTCGGGCGGCCTCAAGAGACTCCTCCAGCGTGGATAGCTTCAGCTTCAGATCTTCAATGGAGTCCTTGGCGGAGGAAAGCTGCTGGACCTTCTCGGATGCGGCAGCCTGCGTCTCCATCAGGCTGTGGAGAGCCTTGTCTCTCTCGGCCTCGAGTGCTGAGACCTTCTTGCCATGATCCTCGAGAGCGGCCTCCAGCTGCTTCGTCTTCTCCTCCAGCAAGTTCTTGGCGGTCTCCGCAGCTCCGGCAGCGTCGAGGGCCTCTTTGAGCTTGCCGGCATGGTCTTCAGTTAGAGCTCTGAGCGTCTTCAAGTGTTTCTGCTCAAGCTCCTGGACCCGCCGTGCGACAAGACTTTCGAGCTCTTCATCCTTGTTGCGAAGCTTGGCGGCAAGCGCCGCCTCGCGCGCGGCAAGGTCCTCTTCTTGAGCATCAAGGCTGATGCGGCGCTGCGTCAAGAGGGCTTCTGCCGCGGCGGCTTGCTGGGCGGCCTCCTCCTGCGCTTTCTCGATGTCTGATTGCTTCAGCAGGAGGATGTTCCGCTCTTCCGCCAGCTGCTCCCGGTAAATATTCAGCTCTTGGAGGGCCTCGCCATACCAAGCCTGTGTCTCCGTGACGCGTTGTTGGAAGTCTCCTTCCGCGGCCTCGACGAGCGCTGCCCGGGAGTCCAGTTTCTCCTTCCGGGCACGGTAGAGCGTTTGGAGCTTCTTATAGTTGTCATTCATGGCTTGAAGTAGCTGCTCCTCCTTGAGCTCACTGGCGGCGGCGGCGGTGATTTCCCCGTCAAGATGTTCCCCTTCAACCAGCTCTTCGATGTTTGCCGACCCCGGCATGCTGACAACGTTTTTGCCGGCCCTGATGTATTGGCTTGAGGAAGGGGCCTGGGACGATGAGGGTTGGTCTTCGGCAGTTGAGGACCCCGCGGCAGTAGAAGCGCCTGGCGCTCCTGCGGCGGAAGCGCCGTCAGTATGGCCGCGGGTCTCCTCGCCGGCTCCCTCGGCGGACATCTTGGCGGCCTCCTCTTGCGCGGCCTTGGCGGCCTCAGCGGCAGCGGCCTTGGCGGCCTCGGCGGCAGCGGCCTTGGTGGCCTCAACAGCAGCAGCCTCGGCGGCAGCAGCTTTGGCGGCCTCGGCGGCGGCATGCTTGGCGGCCTCCTCGGCGGCAACCTTGTCGGCTTCAGTGGCGGCATCCTTGGCAGTCTCTTCAATGACAACGTCAGTGTCCATGAGCTCTGTCAGAAGAAGATTGAAAGCCAAGGAGTTGATTAAGATGAAGCTGGGAAGGAAGTTCAAGAAGACAAAAAGAAGAAAAACCAAAGCGACAAGAGTTCTTTGGGGCAAGTAACTTTACCTGCGTCAAGGAAGGGGTTGCCGGAGCCTGCACTTGCCGGCCCCTCCCCTTCGTCGCGGTAGAGATTGCCCGAAGACTCGCCCCTGGGCGGTGTGGTCGACGGAGGTGGCATGGCAGAGGCAGCTCCCGCTGTTGCTTCTCGCTGTTGCTCCGCTCCTGCACGCCCGGAGATGTCAGCAGAGAAGATGCACACCCCGGCACGCGCCAGTGGGTAGTGAGTAGAAGACTCACGCTGGGGGCTGCGCCGGGGGCTGCGTCGAGGGCTGCGTCGAGGGCTGCATCGAGGGTTGCGTTCTGGGCTTGACTCCGAGCTGACGAGAACCGTTTCCGGCGCGCCCGAGGTGCTTGCCGGCGGCTCGACGCTTGTTGAGGTCTTGGCCCTCTTCGCCATCCTCTGCGCCAGAGTCTCCGTATCCCTGAGGAGGCAAAAACAGAGCAAGTTAATCAAGCAAAACTAGAAGGATAAGAATCAAGGCTGTGGCGGGACTCTTACTCTTCTTCTTCTTCCTCGGAGCTGATGGCGGAGAGGTCGAAGCCGACCCCCGCCGCAGTTCCTGACGGAGGAGGAGGAGGATTGGTCCTGGGCCGCTTGGCAGCGGCAGTTTGCGGTGCGGCCTCGCCGGCCGCCCCTTTGCCGGAAGCCTCGCTGCTTGAGGAAGGTTGGCGGGCTGCAGCGCCAGTGGCGTTCTTCCGGAGGACGTGCCTCTTCCTGTGTTGAAGAGCTGGGGGCTCTTCCTCCTCCTCTTCTTCCTCTTCGGCGGCGCCTCCGGCAGAAGAACTCCCGGCAGCGGCTCCGCTCGGCTCCCCGGCAGCCTGACCTCGCCCGGCAAGATCTTCCCGCAGCAAGTCCTCGCCTTCGCTGGACTCAGTGCTGCCGGCTTCTTCGGCAAGGTTCGCCTCTTCCGCCCTGCTGGCGATGTAGACGAGCTCCTCCTCCGTGGTGGCGCGGACAAGGTTCTCCCCGCGGATGGCCTTCTCCGTCAAGTTGTCGAAGAACGCCAGCGCCTGCTCCGCGGACGGCTCGATCCACCTCTCGTCGGTGCTATGGGCATTGAGCATCGGCATCATGGCGGTGATGGAGGTCAGCGACGAATTGTTGCATAGTGGGACGACGCCTGCCGGCAAGTCTCCCACTGCTCCAGATTTGAACAGCTGTTGGCAGAGGGCCGCGTGCCCTATGGCTGTCAGATCATTATCCAGCCCAGGCCGCACCCTCATGACGTCGGCGGCGTTCGCGTACTCCCAGGCAGGGCGCCCCTTGTTCTGCAGTGGGGCGATGCGCCGGCGAAGGAATCCGAAGCAATCATCTCCACCTTCAACCCGGCAGCCCTGAGGCGCAGTATCCTGGTGATGGCGATGGTGAGCTTGCTGTCGTCAGGGTCTGCGGCGCCCCAATCCTTGCCGCGGACCACCTTCTGCTTTCGCACCTCGCAGAACGGTTTGGGCTCCTTTTCCCAAACCCAGCACCACTTGCCGCGCAAATCATCCCATCTCTCGCGGTAGAGCCCCTCTGGGTACGTCTCCTTGGTTGCCGTCCTCGGAATCCAAGCGATGCTGCCGGAGAGGGCGTCGCCCTTTTGGATGCGGGGGTAGAAGTAGTGTCGGAAAAGTGCAGTGCTCGGGATGACCCCAACGAAATTCTCGCAAAGGTGCGCGAAGACGGACATACAAGTCACGGCATTCGGCATGAAATCTAGCAGCTGGAAGCCGTAGGTGAGCATGATATCTACGAAGAAATCCGAGTACGGAGGACAGAGGCCGCACCAGAAGTAATCGGCAAAGAAGGGATAATCTCCTGGCTCTGCCTTACGAGAAGCTACACTCACTTTGGTGGCTGGATGCGCCGTGGTCTCAGTCGCCCATGCGAACTGGTACCTCTTCTTCAAGGTCTCCGCGTCAAGCGTCGAGGGGAAGACAGCACGTTCCTTCCGCATCTTCGCCAACCTGCTCTCCGCGGCGGCCGCTTCCGCCGCCTTGCCCTTGCTCGGCTTGGGCGGCATGGTGGCTATGGAGGTGGGCGCTGAAGACGTCGAGAGCGCGGTGGAGGCGGGTGGAGGGAGACGAGCTCTGCTTTGGGCGCGAGGAAGAAGACGACGGCGACGGTTCTGAGATTGAGATTGGAAAGGCGGAGGGGGGTAAATGAGCAGTGCCCTCTGCGATTCCCTTTTTATGGGGAAGGCGCGAGGCAGGCTCTTTACCGCCCGCTTTTGCAGCGGAATTTTCGCCCACGTCTCCCACGTCGCGCGATTAATGCGCATAGTGGAGGGGCGTGGTAAAAGAGATAATGATTGCGAGCAGTTATTCCCTGCCACGCGTGCCCGTGCACTGTTTTGGGCCTAGCCCAACAGGCCTGGCACCCGTGTATGGCCTAGGCCCGGAGGCTCCTGTCGGTGTACTAAAGTATGGGTCTTTTTAGTACCCCTTACTTGTGCACGGGCAGTTGTAGCCGTACCGCGGCAAGCCTTGCCGGGGAATAGCTAGGAGTAATCACGAGACTAAGATGCCAAGGAGACGTTCAAGTCAACGACCAGACAGAAGACCAAAGGGTTACGGAGGCCCGGCAAGACCCTTGCCGGCAAGGCCTCGCGCCCGGCAAGACCCTTGCCGGCAAGGCCTCGCGCCTGGCAAGACCCGGTCCCGGCAAGCCCCGGGCCCGGCAAGGATTCGGTCCCGGCAAGCCCCGGGCCCGGCAAGGATTCGGTCCCGGCAAGGCTCTGCACAGTGCAGCGCTATCGCTCCAGTGCAGCGGCCAGCCTTGTCGTTTAGGGCTTGTCCTCATGGTGACGTGGCGTAATGCTGGCCACGAGATGCTTAAGCGGTGCTGATGGGATGGCTGCTTTTGCCCATCCCCTGTAAAGCTTTTCCAAGCCCGAGACGCTAAGGGACACCTCGACGGACACCTCACGGTGCATTTAATGAGTTTGTCCTAAGCCGTCAGGGTTAGGTATGATAACACTGTGGTAACACTGTAGCTACTTTCCACCTCATGCCTTATCTCGTACGCCACTGTGGTAGCCCCTTTGACTTATATAAAAGGAGGCCCGAGGCGTACAGAAGGGGGACTTCGGAAGCTCATTCTGCATGCGTTGCTACTGAATACTGTAGCTCCCAGAACTTGGCCAAGGACATCCACAATAATACAATCAAAGCAGGAGTAGGGTTTTACGCATCCGTGCGGCCCGAACCTGGGTAAATCCCCGTGTGTTGTTCGTTAGTTCTGCTCTTGGTGCAATCCTCTCCCCTTGCCGAACCGTAAAGGGATCCGCCCGATAGCGATCCCATAGGTGTTCGTTTCCCACGACAGCCATGGGCCAGTTTCACCCGCCGTAGGCGCAACTACGCGCGCTGGGCCGAGGCCGGGCCAGCTGCAGTTTTTATTCTGTTTTTTATTTGTTTGTCCAGTTTTTTGGGCAAATTTTATATAGTTTTTTCTATTCAAATTAATCCAACGAAAATTTGTTTAGAAAATAGAAAAGTGACAGAAATGTTTCTGAAAAGTATAAAAGTTCATGAATTTTTTATTCATGTTTTTTTTTCCGCTGCAAATAAATAAAAGTGCTCTTTTAAAATAGTAAATAGAACTAAAGTAAAATTAAATTTTAAAGAGCATGTTAAAGTGATTATTGAAATAATTATGATCCTGTTATTTTTATGACCAACGTTGTTAATAACATGATCATGATTTGTTATTGTTATAAAAGATGCATTTATTTCTATTTTTGCCCAACAGTGATATAGTTTTAATTGCATAAACAGTTGTATGTTTTAATTTTGACCAATGTTGGATTAATGCATGCAATTGTTGTTGTGATCTCACTTAATTGTGGTTTCAGGAGGTTTCCACTTGATGAGTTGCCTCAAGGATGTTCCAACCCTCAGAGGCGATAACTGCACTGAGTGGAGAAAGAAAGTTGACTTAGCCTTCGTTTGTGCTGAGGTGGACTGGGTTGTGGACACCCCACAGCCGGTCAAACCACCAGAGCCAGTCAGAGGTGCAAAAGATGATGATGCTGCTTGGGCAAAAAGGCAGAGGGATCATGCTCCAGTGGAGATGTCATATACCCTCGAAAACCAAAAGTGGCTCACCGCCAATAAAAAGTGCATGGCTTTCATAAAGAATACAATTGAGAACGCTATTGTGGGCTCAATTGCAGAGTGTACTTCCATAGGGGAGTTCCTTGAAAAGATAAAGAGCCAGTTCACTGGTTCTTCAAAGATATATGCTACCCAGTTGTTAAAGCAGCTGGTGACAGAAAAATACACAGGCGGTGGACATGGCATAAGAGAGCACATCCTCAGGATGAGCAACATGGCAGCTAAGCTTAAACCCATGGATGCGGATTTGGAACTCAAGCCTGCACTCCTTGTTCATCTGGTTATGGCTTCACTGCCAAAAGAGTTTGACACCTTTGTTGTCAACTACAACATGTCGCGTGAAAAATGGGACATTGAAAAGACTATAGCCATGTGTGTGCAAGAAGAGGAAAGACTTAAAACCTCACATGGTGGTTCTCTAAACTATGTGAAGGATAATAAGAAAAAGAACTACAATAACAATGGCAAAGGTTCCCCTTCAAAGCCACATGGAAAAGCTCAATATCAGCATCAGCAAAAGTCTTTCCCAGTGGACAAAGATACATGTCTCCATTGTAAGAAGACTGGGCACTATAAGAAAGATTGCCCTGATTGGCTCAAGTCAATAATGGCAAAGAGAGGTAACAACATTGTTTCCTTTGTAAATGAATCCCTGTATACACAGTTTTCGAAATCTACTTGGTGGATTGACTCAGGAGCAACTATTCATGTTGCAAATTCGTTACAGGGATTCCATTCGACGCGGACTACGCAAAGAAGCGAAAGATGCATTGAAGTTGCAAATAGAGTTGAAGCAGAAGTTGAAGCTGTCTGTGACATCTCTCTGGAGTTAGCTGATGGATTCACGCTTCTGCTTAGAGATGTTTTATATGTTCCTTCATGTCACAGAAACTTAATTAGTGTTTCGTGTTTGGATAAAGATCATTATGAATGTCATTTTGGACATGGCAAGTGTGCCATATGTTTTAATAATACTCATGTGGGTGTTGCTTTCCTACACGATGAGCTTTATTTATTATCACTATGTGAAAAAGTGCATTCTGTGTGTAATGTGAATGAGCATGTTTTCGCGTCGGATAAAGAATAAAAGAAAAGAAAGAGAACTTATGACTCATCGAAATTATGGCACTGTCGCTTGGGCCATATTTCGAGGGGGAGAATAGAAAGACTAGTTAAAAATGAAATTCTTCCTCCATTAGAGTTCTCAGACATAGAGCAATGCATAGATTGCATTAAAGGAAAGTATGTAAAACAAATCAAAAAGGGTGCACACCGTAGCACAGGAACACTCGAAATCATTCACACTGACATTTGTGGACCATTTCCTGTGAAAAGTGTGGATGGCTATGACTCGTTCATAACATTCACAGATGATTACTCCCGATATGGTTATATTTATCCAATCAAAGAAAGATCTGAAGCGTTGGATAAATTTAAGATATTCAAAGCTGAAGTTGAAAATCAGCATGATAAAAGAATAAAGATAGTAAGATCTGACCGTGGGGGAGAGTACTACGGTCGGCACACTCCATATGGCCAAGTCCCTGGACCTTTTGCAAAGTTCTTAAAGGAGACTGGCCTAGTGGCCCAGTATTCAATGCCGGGCGAGCCTCAGCAAAATGGAGTAGCTGAAAGGCGTAACCGTACTCTTATGGATATGGTGCGCAACATGATGAGTTACTCCACCTTGCCATTGGGATTATGGATGGAGGCGCTTAAAACCGCCGTTCACATTCTCAATAGAGTACCAAGCAAGTCGGTGCCCAAAACACCGTACGAGTTGTGGACAGGAAGAGTGCCCTCCCTACAACACTTAAGGGTGTGGGGGAGCCCAGCTGAGGCCAAAGTGTTTAATCCAAATATTGCAAAGTTAGATCCCAAAACAGTCAGTTGTCACTTCATTGGCTATCCTGATAGATCAAAAGGTTTTCGTTTCTACTGTCCAGAGAGATACACAAAGTTTGTAGAAACAAGACATGCAGTCTTCTTAGAGGACGAAATGTTGAGGGGGAGCATGGTAGCTCGGAAAATTGATCTTGAGGAGAAGAGGGTGCATGCACCTAATCCGATGATTCAGGAACCATTTTTCTCACTACCTGTTGTACCTGCACCGACAATCCCTGAGGTTGCGGTGCAAGCACCTGTTGTAACTCCACCCATGACAACTATGGGAGAAGATCCGGAACCTGTCCGTCAGGAGCCGACTGAACCCGTCGTTGAGCATGAAAGGGAGGTGCAGCAGCCACTTTTAGAAGATGTGCCGGAAGGTGAGGCACAGAATGAGCCTAGGGGTGAGGCCCTTAGAAGGTCTACAAGACCCAAAAAGTCAGCTATTTCTACTGATTATAAAGTTTATAACACAGAAATAGTTCATATGGAAGGTGATCCCACTTCATATGAAGAAGCCATAAGAAGCCCTCACTCATCAAAGTGGCTGGAGGCAATGGAAAACGAGATGAAATCGATGAGTTCCAAAGATGTTTGGGACTTAGAGGAAATTCCTAAAGGAGCCAAAACAGTAGGCTGTAAATGGGTCTACAAAACTAAGTATGACTCTAATGGGAATGTAGAAAAGTATAAAGCACGACTTGTGGCAAAAGGATTTACACAAAGAGAAGGGATAGATTACAATGAGACATTTTCCCCAGTCTCATGTAAGGATTCCTTCAGAATCATAATGGCATTAGTTGCACATTTTGATTTAGAGTTACATCAAATGGATGTAAAGACGGCATTTCTGAACGGGGATTTAAAAGAAAAAGTTTACATGAAACAACCCAAGGGTTTTATCATGGAAGGCAAGGAAGATATGGGATGCCGCCCGAAGAAATCCATTTATGGATTAAGGCAAGCCTCTAGACAGTGGTATCTAAAGTTTAATGAGACAATTAAAAGATTTGGATTTAAAGAAAATATTGAGGATAACTGCATTTATGCAAAGTTTTAAAATGGGAAATATATTTTCCTAATCTTGTATGTGGATGATATCCTGCTTGCCAGCAGTGATGTTAGTCTGCTTCAAGAAACAAAGAAGTTCTTGTCCTCAAATTTTGATATAACAGATCTTGGTGAAGCATCATATGTTTTGGGCATAGAAATTCACCGAGATAGAAAAAATGGAGTTTTAGGACTATCGCAGAAGGCATATTTAGAAAAGGTTCTTAAAAAGTATAATATGCATGCGAGTAAAGCCACACCTGCTCCTATAGTCAAGGGCGACAGTTTTGGGAAATTCCAATGTCCCAAGAACCAGTATGAGATCGATCAAATGAAAGCAGTACCATATGCTTTGGCTGTTGGAAGTTTGCAGTATGCACAAGTGTGCACTCGCCCTGACTTAGCTTTTATCACCGGGGTACTCGGTAGATATCAAGAAAATCCAGGCATAGAGCACTGGAAGATGGTAAAGAAGGCATTGCGTTATGCGCAAGGCACAAAGGACCTCATGCTAACATACAGAAGATCTGATTCCCTAGAGATAAGAGGGTATTCAGACGCAGATTTTGCGGGAGACAGAGATGATAGAAAATCCACGTCAGGATACGTGTTCACTCTCGCTGGAGGGGCTATTTCGTGGAGAAGCTCCAAACAGTCCACGATGTATGCAGAATTTATAGCATGTTATGAGGCCACGGGGCAGGCGATATGGTTAAAGAAATTCATACCCGACTTGAAAGTGGTAGATTGTATTGACAAACCACTAAAGATGTACTGTGACAATCAGCCCGCGGTATTCTATGCTCACAACAACAAGTCGAGTAATGCTGCCAAAACAATAGAGATAAGGTATTATGTTGTGAAAGATAAAATCCAGGATCACACTATAAGTCTCGAGCATATAAGGACAAAGGATATGCTTGCGGATCCGCTTACGAAAGGCTTACCACCCAATGTGTTCAAGGAACACTTAGCCGGCATGGGTTTAAGGGAAAGCCTATGATTCCTGGATCATGAGAGGCCCAAAAAGGAACAGAAATTGTTTCAAAACAGAGAGGTACGTTGTGGCTGTCTGATTCTATCGGCAATTGAGCTGTGACGATGAAACATGTTCTATGTATTGATCTGTGATGAAACGAGTAAAGTAAAACGTATAAGGTTAAAAGTAAAAGTTGAGATCAAGGGGGAGAATGTTAGGTTGATCTCCTCCCGATCGAGCCCAACGGCTCGACGGGCCCTTGACCCGCGCCCTGATCGGGGGCGCCCAACCGTTCTCTGGTTGACGGGCCCCTGTCGCACTGCGCTATATAAATAGGGTGGGGTCCGGCGGCACGCGTCACGAGGTTCGTCGCGTTGCCAATTCCCCACCAACACTCCCTACCGATCTAGGGTTTTTCGCAGCAGCGACGGGAAGCACCGCCGCCACCACTTCGCACACACACACTGCCACCACCATGGCCACCCCATCGGGCTCCTCAAGCCAAGGAGAAGGTAAAGCCACCGTTGATCCCTAAGCCTACACGATCCAACAGATATAACAATGGTATCAGCCAGATGGGTGTAGGATTTTCGGATCAAATCAAACAGATCCTCCCCCCACGAACCCTAGAACAGACAGGAAAGAACTCACCGGAGAAGGGCCTCGGGCCTCGCCGGCAAAGAGCGCCGCCGCAAGGCCGCGCCAGTTCCTCTCGATCCCCACACGCATCGGCAAGCCGAGGTGCAGGGACGAAGAACAACCCCACGGGGAAAAGGGCACCGCTCGCCAAACCTCTCGACGGCGGCGCGCTCACCACAAGGGGAACGCGCAGCCGGCGAAGGGGATGGCAACGGCGCCACCGTCAACCTGTCCGCCGTCGTCGGGTGCAAGGGGAAGAGAAGGCCGTCGTGCTTCTCTCTCTCTCTGCTAGGTGGCGGTGGAAGGAGAAAGGGAAGGGGAAAGGGAAGAGGGGCTCGGTTTGGTGTGACAAAACCTATGATTTTATCAGATTTGCAGGGCCGTACATGGCATGAACTCGAGCTGGCACGAAAGGTACATGTGTCGGCCGGATCGATCGATCGAACGACTTGTCAGATCTCATTTTGCTCCAGAGAAAATGGGCGCTTCATGGGCGACCAGAGAAACCCATGCATGCATGCATGCATGAATGCGTCTGCGTGCCTTGGCTGGTTCTGTAATAAGTCAGCGGACAGAGTGGCGCTATAGCTTCACCGAGAGAGACGCCGGCCGTCGATCCGTGGCAGATGCATGCATATACATGTACGTATGTAGTACACATGCGCTGTTTGGTCCAACCCTCACCTCACTATAAAACTGAATATCATTTTTAGGAAACAGAAACTTTACATTGGAGATGCATATAACCCTCTACGTACTATGTTGATAGAGTCTTAGAAACAAAAAATGTTCTCATCGACAAAAGTGGTGACGGGCCATAAGACGCATGTAACAAAAACTAAGTTGTCAGGCCATAGGACCCATGGAAATCAACATATTTCTGTGGTTGAGGATCAAAAATTGCATAAGAGGATGGACTGGTCATAATCAATGTTACTTCTATGGACCCTGGTGCCTGGTTTGGCCTTGTTTCCTCTTGGCCAACGCAATCTAGACTGACGATCCTACACTTGTTATCTTTGGCTTATGTCACTACCTCACCAGTTGGGCAATCTTGCAGACAAACCAATGGCAAGGAGGTATTGAATAGGGCGTCATGAAGATCAAGCAAGTGCTGGTGGAGATCTACAATGGAACTCATGGATGGGTGGCAACAATGCCCAGACGGCCAGACTCATAGTTAACTCTGTGCATTCGGTTTATTTAGTTTATACGGTTTTTCAGTTTGTATGGTATTGATACTTTGGTAAATAATGAATGAAATTTAAAATACGGTTCCATTTTGGTATGGTTTTGGTATATACCATAATAACCAAAGCTGACACGAATTTGAAAATGACATAATAATATTTTACAAATTTAAGACTCAAAACACATACTTCTTTATACAAACAGTATATAACTATATGTAAGTATATATTCATGCCTTGATGGTTGTTCGTGCATGTAAATGTGCAATGTATAATTTGCTTTGTTTGTGGACGTGCTTGGCATTTTTTCTGAGAGAAACATGACTGCGTTACAAAAAAAATGGACATGTGTAGTAGGGATTCTTGCTCCCGTACAAAAAATATTACTACATTACAAGATCTTTTTGGCCTTAGCAGGATTGTTCGCTTAAGAAATATAAATGCATTTTTTTTCTTCGGTTAATCATTCGGTTTTTTGGTATAAACCAAAAAAAAATTCAAAACGGTAAGGAAATTTCATGCCATACCGAGAACCAAAAACCATAAAACCGATAAAAATGTTCGGTCGGTTTATTTCGGTATGGTTTTTCCGTTCGGTTTTAAAATGCAAGATTAACCGCAATGATGCGGTTCAACTGTTCAAATTTTTGGTTAAACATGAACTACTCCAAGATGTAGCGAGCGGGGGAGAGGGCCACATTATTGTTGGAATTAGTTGGTCTAGAAGATAGACATGCAAGATGTTAGACGGGCGTCTCCACTTTTGAGTATGGCACACGACATGGGAAGCTAGCCAGCATCACTGTAGCACATTCAAGCGAGAGCATCCAAATCCAGCTGGCTAATACAGTGGAGTACTAGTACGTAGCAACTGATTAATTTAACAAACGCCGATAACAGTAAACCCAAACAGAACAAGCATACATGCATGCACTCTCTCTCTAGTTCTGACCGTACTGCGTGCCACCTAGATTGATTGGTGCAACTGGCGAGGGAGTGAGATGCATGTCAAAAAAGAAAAATGTTACCAGTGTGCGTAGTTGGTTAATTAATTCACTTGGATCTGATTTGTCTTCGATATAGTATGTCGTTATCAATCGTGTCTGGGCAGCTAGCTACTACTAGTCGATATGGTTAATTAGTTAAGTGGTCACTCTACGTTTCATGGATTCATGGAGAGTTAAACGTTTGTGATTGAGAAGCATCACATCAAGCCCACACGTGTGGTGCCCCTTGATGGCTTGATTACATATATAGTTGGTGATCGCCTGATAGGTGACCCATCAGCTGACAGATGCAGGCGTGCTAACCTAAGTTTGGCCATGTCCTTTTGCTTGCAAATCAAGAAGGAGCAGAGCTGCCAGCTTCTCGGGGCGGTGAGGTTAGAGTTTCTCGCCGTGCGTACGCAACGGCAATATTTGGTGTCAAGTTCTTCAGATCGATTTAAAGATTCAACGGCGACGACTGCGGCTCCGGTTCGCTGGTCCTTAGGGGCACGTGCATGATGACTTCCCGGCTGTCATCGACAAGGTCAGGCCGGCTCCGATATGGAAGCGGCGCGTCGGCGGCTCGTTCTCGCGGCGGCAATGGTCGTTTGGTCGTTCGGTGGTCCATGGACCTCGATGTAATTTTTATTATGTTTGAGGTGTTTTGTACTTACAGTGAATATTTACAATAGATCTGATCTTTTTGAAAAATAAAAAGAGCAGAGCTCGAGTCGCTCGAGCACCCGCCTCTTGCAAAAAAAAAACGAACGATTAAATCGTACTCCTACGAAAACGGGCCGGGCAAACGGCGAGAGTGTCGTCAGTTGCGCAACCCAGCCCCGCTTCCCAGGGAGCGCGGTACGGGAGGGGCACCCGCGGGGTGCGCGCAGCAGACGGCGCGGGGAGGGGAGACACCCCAGCAGGCTCACATGGCGCCGTCCGCGGGCCCCGCCTCGGACCCCGTTACATGCCACACGAACCCCTCGCCGTCTACCCCAGCGGTTCACCGGCCCCACCGCCCGTGAGACGGGCTATGCATGATTGCGTCGGATTCGTGTGCGCTCCTTTTTGCCGTACTGTGTTTCTTTTCTCCAGCGAAATCCGCGGACGTGTTGCACGCGCAGCCCTTGCACGTAGGCAGGTTTAGACGTTTGGTGATACTGAACTTGCCAAGCTCGATTGCCTCAGAGAGACAAGCTTCCAAGCTCGATAATTTTGGTGAGGCTGTCACACTTGTGACTTGTCACATTCTCAAATGGACGAAATATACTTTAGTGATGTAAACCTCTTATATATTTTTACGGAGGGAGTACTAATTTTGTGAAGGTTGGTTTTGCTTCCTTCCTGCCTGTAGTCATGCGACTCACATATAAGTAGCAGCTAGGGATTCAAATGTGTGTAGCAGTGCTCAAAACATTCTCATTACACCACGTGGCATAGAATTACGGAGTTCATACGTAGTACAAGGACCGTAGATGTGCTCCTTTAGCCAGCGCAAAGACCGTACATATCTTTTGAGTCCAAGTACTATTCTAAATGTCGCAGTATAGTTTTACTCTCGTACTTAGACCGAACGGAGACCCTCAATCGCGGTACTGTGATCCTGTTATTTTGAAATAAAACTAAAAAAAAGTTATTTTGAAATAAAACTCCCTTCTATCCCGAAAAAAAAAGTCAAAAAATGCTCCAGACCAGACGCGACTACGGGCGGAATGAACAGCGAGAGGAGTAGTATACGGAACGGAAAAGACGATGCAAAGATAGAACAGAGCAAGAGAGAGAAAAATAGTGATCAAGGTGGCAGGCACGTGGGACCTCCCCGACAGGCGGACCCACCATCCCTGGTGAGTGATCGCGCGTGGTGGTCCCACGAGGCGGTCATTTTCGCGCGTGGGGGTCACGGTCACACAGCGCATGCGGTTTCTTGGCCTCCAGCTAGCCCAGCAAAGCCCGACGTGACCCCACCTTTTCTATTTCCCCCTGCTTTCTTTTTTCTTTTTCGAGCGCCCACTGCATACATACATACATTCAAAAAAAAAAAAGAGGGGAAAACAAGTGTAAGCGTTTGCATTTCCGTCACGCTATCTTCTTTTTTGTAAGCGTCACGTTACTTGCATGGTTTCGTTTTAGTGGTCGACCAGCAAAGCACTAAAACTGCGCTTTATTTTTATTTTTTTTGTTTGTTAAGGTTCGGTCCATAATAATTGTTTTCAACACGTTTAAACTGCGTGTTATCTTTGTGCCATTGTTACATGTGTGCTTTGGCAGTCGGAGGCACTAAAACAAAAGTGCACCATATGATCAGCTACATCCATGTGTTTTCATTCGTCAGAAATTTGATAATTTTATACTTTTTCTCAGAAGAGAAATTTATGATCAATTCGTAATCAATAATGGTGGTACAGTGAATGTCTGAGGTAACAAAAAATACAACTAGGTCCATGAACCACCTAGCGATGACTACAAGCATTCCACGAGCCGAAGGTGTCGCCGTCATCGTCCCTCCCACACCGGAACCAATAAATTTTATTGTAGTAGACAGTCAGAAAGTCATTGTGTTAAGGCCTCACAAGACCAGTGCACCAGAGTAGCAACAATCGTCGATGAAGAGAGTCGTAGATCAAAAGGATCAAATCTGCAAACACTCAGACGAAGATAGAATCCAAATAAATCCACCGAAGACCAACATTGACTGGACCGCGTAAGATCCGAGGGGGACACACCTCCACACGCACTTCGACGAGGCGACGACACTAGCCACACCATCGAGACGGGCAATAATTTTGTACTTAAGTTGTGATAATAATATGTTTAAATATAGAATTGTCTCAGAAACTAATTAATTGTAGTCTATTATGCACAATTGCAAACTAGCATTGCGCTGGCGTTGTATTGTGGATCATGCTAATCTATTTATTTTTAACTAGTTTTTCTATGTGTTATACCTTATTTGTCTAATCAGTTAATTTTTTAGTTTTTATATCTACTCTCCACCACAGATTATAAAATAAGTTGGCATATAATACTTCATCAACTACAAACCGAGTCTAAGGCGCCTAAACAAATGAATAGCTCTAGTAGAGAACAAATCAAAAATATTAGCAGAGGGGCTAGGCGCAAAAGAGGCTGGACATGCATTATCATGGCCCTATTATTCTACACGCCCACACCAACACCCTCGCTGCCATTATTATTTCTGCCTGCCCCCCTCCCTCCTCTCTCTCTCTCTATCTATTTCCATCTGCATTTGCATCGCTCGCCTTTCGCATTGCAGCCTCTCAAAACAGCCAAACCGAACCCCAAAAGCTCGCCAAGAAACACAGAAACGAGCGAAGCAAACCAAGCAGCAGCAGCAGCAGAAGAAGAAGAAGCGAGGAGCTGAGCCAGCTAGCAATGGCGGCGGACCTGGGCTTCGACGCGACCGAGCTCCGGCTCGGCCTGCCCGGCGGCGGCGAGGGGGGGGCGAGGAGCTCCTCCGGCAAGAGGGGCTTCTCCGAGACCATCGACCTGAAGCTGAAGCTGGAGCCGGCCGGCGAGGGGGCGCCGGCGGAGGAGGATCGGGCCGACGTGGCCGTGGTCGCCGCCGCGGCGGCGGAGGAGGAGCACGAGGCGGCGGCGACGGACGCCGGCGGGGGGAAGATGAAGAGGTCGCCGAGCCAGAGCAGCGTCGTCACCACCGCCGCGCTGCCCGACCCCGCCGAGAAGCCGCGCGCGCCAAAGTACGTGCATCTCTATCTCCTCCACTCCACCCACCTCTCTGCTACGCTCTGCTCTGCATGCTCGCACATGCAGCTCAGCTCTGCTCGTCTTCTTCGTGTAAGCTCTTCGTAACGCAAGCTTTCAAAAGAAAATCCCATCAAAACGCGAGCCTAACTAACTAGTTTGCGAGCAAAACCAACTTGATTAACGGGTAGTTAATGACATGGATCACTCTGTTTCTCTCGCCATGATCGATCTAGGTTGTACTACTCCATGCATGCTCGGTCACGGTTAGTCATGGCCGGTGATCATCAGATCGAGCACTGATCATGGATGAGGAAGAGAGACGAGATGATGGGTGAGATCTACGGAGAGATTCATCCATCCATCTGCAGCAGCAGTAGCAGTAGCCAGCAGAGAGACAGCAGCATGTTACGTGTGGGGCAGTGGGGGACAGTGCCTAGTGCCGACACGATAAAAGAAAGCCACGCACACTGCACTCCACTGCACTCTGCTGCCCCTCCCTCGCACGGTGGTTTACTTTTTTTGTCCACGTCGCCATCATCCCCATATCACTCGTATCCTGTCCTCACGCTACAATGGCACGGAGAAAGATAATAGATTGTCATATTGCCCATACTGCCCTTCCCGGCCATGGCATGGCATGCACGGTATGAAGATATGGCATGGCCCCACCTTGTTGGGTTCGGCGTTCTAATATATTCTGGGTCACTTTAGTAGATATAGTATGAAGAAAAAGGTAGGTAAAAAGTAACCAACATGTAGTACTGGTTTTTATTCATCCTGAGTAAACGGTTGAAAATGTGCTGTGGAGATGTATGTACATGTATGTGCCATGTGTGGATAACAAAAACGAGAGGACAAAAGCTGCATGCAAAGCATGTGTTACCACAAAAGTTTTCATTTGATAGAAGAGCGAAGAAAAGGGGAAACAAAATGGATCTGAATTTATATCTGCACCTCATGGATCATGAAAGAAATCATGCATGTATGCATGTATGCATGTTAGTTTAACATAACATGTTTAAAACTAACCAAATCGTTTGGGTGGTTAATTTTATCCAGGGCGCAGGTGGTGGGGTGGCCTCCGGTCCGCTCGTTCCGGAAGAACATCCTGGCAGAGAAGTCGTCGCCGGCGGCGGCGGCGTTCGTCAAGGTGAGCATGGACGGCGCGCCCTACCTGCGCAAGGTGGACCTCAACATGTACAAGACCTACCAGGACCTCTCCAAGGCCCTCGAGAACATGTTCAGCTCCTTCACCATCGGTATGCATGCTTCTTCTCTACATATCTCTAACATAATACTAGATCAGCTGTAACATTTTCATTTATTACTAGGCCACCAAGATATAGTATATATATATATATATTTCTACGCTACTCGGCCTGTTCGGAACACCGAAATTTCACGCGAGCGTATATATATATGTAGAAAAAAATCAAAGAAAATGTGCATATTAGACCGCTGAATTTTCTAAAACTGTGTTTCCTAAACCCTAGTCCCATTTATTTATAACAAGATTGCTATCTATCTAGCTTTTTTTTCTTCTATCTATCTAGCTGTGGTGTTCCTGAACTTCTATACACAAAAAAGATCATAACATATTTATAAAGTTACTGGCTATATATGGTATATGCATGCATGACTTGCGTATATGATTGCACTTCCATTTGCATGTGTGGTGGTGGTCACCATGTGGTTTTGCCAGGGGTGCATGATTTGCATCGATCCTATTCCTTGGTAGGTGTCTTCCCTGTCTGTGGCATAATGTCCTTGTCTCTCTACCATTTGTACGCACAGCTAGCTAGCTCATTATCATGGCATCTGCTCACTCACCTAGCTATCTTTGGTTGGTTCATGATTAGCATGAGTCGTTGTAACTTGATACCCAGTAAGCAATAATCCAACATGTTGGAGCGTGCATCTTAAAAAAGATGCAACCAATGGTTGGTTTCCAAAAACAACAATTATTGGTTTTTCTCTGTTGTTGTGATTGTAGATTTGTGGCCCGTTGATTTGATACTGAACTTTATTCGGCACTTCCCGTTGTTAACTAGACCATAACAACTGCTCTGAACCAGCACTATGTATTTTCCAAAGTACTGTTGATGTTCTGGAATTAGATATTAATCCCAGTGTACGTGTTGTCACATCAGGAAACTGTGGAACTCAAGGGATGAACGGCATGAACGAGAGCAAGCTGATGGATCTGCTCAACGGATCCGAGTATGTTCCGACGTACGAGGACAAGGACGGCGACTGGATGCTCATCGGTGACGTCCCGTGGGAGTGAGTGTTGCATCCTTGATTCTCCATATGCATAATGCTCCATTTGTGTACTTAATTTCAAACATCTGAAGTACTACTTTGAATCTTTGATAAGTACTGGTCTGATCCAACGCTCCATTTTTCTAAAATTTCAGGATGTTCGTCGAGTCATGCAAGCGCCTTCGGATAATGAAGGGATCAGAAGCTACTGGCCTTGGTCAGTAGATCTCCCCTTAAGTTTCCGATCAGCGGATGAAATGCTTTTTTTTAGAGGTTTTGTTAAGATTTGGGGCGACTTGTTTTGATTGTGAATTGTTTTGTTTTGTTTTGAATTGTTTCAGCACCAAGGGCGATGGAGAAATGCAAGAACAGGAGCTGAGGAGAGGGTGTACTAAATGTTATGCAAGAGTCAAAATACCTATAACCTTGCTTGCTCATCCTTGTATCATATTCTCTGTCTTAAGTCTAAGTCTGTATCTCCTGATCAGTGAAGTCATTTTGGTTTGTGATCTTCTCTTTTCCAGTCAGTCAGTCCCAAGTCTCATCTTGTTATATACATAAGAAAGAAGAAGTCAAGAACATGTGAGATGTATCTGTACCTGTCTGCCACATAATTGTGTCTTTTCTTTTTTGCTATGCTTGCTCTTCCTTTTTTTCTCTTATGTCTCTTCTTGGCACAAAATGCAAAGGCACCCTATTTTTCTTCTTGCAGTTTGTCCATCAAAAGTTGTTTAATGTTATCAGCATGGTGTGTCAACAGAACAAATATTTATTGCAAGGTGTTAAATGTTAATTGTATTGTATTATGAGTTTGCATGGTGCTTCCTTCTTACATTTTGGTGTTCTAAGCTTATAATGCTGTTCCACTGAAGAATCACAAACCAATGGTAGAGTAGAGTAGAGATGCTTTGTTCTATGATGCATTGTCGACATACAAATCAATGTGTGTGTCAACATGGCTGTCCATGTTTTTTTATGTGGAGCCAACTGGGAGGGGAGAGATAGTAGACAGAGGCATGCCATGTGCACACTTGATTTTCATATGCCAATCACTAGCTCTCACTAGTATTATGAGGCATCACACTTTGCTGCATCTTTTTCTGTCATGTACTACTATTATACATGCCATTGTTTGGTGCATTGTGCCCTATGTCATGATAAAGGGTGCAGGGTTGGACAAAGTTGAGTTGTCCTTTCCCTGTTTTCTAGAGAGGCCCAACAAAAGAAAAACATGAAGTGCTGGAGGGTGTTGCCATGATTTCTGGGAACTTTCAGCTGTACCTTCCTAGCCATGAGTATCTCTCCCAACAAAAGGTGACTTTGCATGTTAGATTAACCAAAACATATTTCCCTTTGGAGATCATGTCCCCTTGTAATGATGCCAGCCTTGAGTGTTTTCAAGTGCACATTGTCCTCCTCTCAAGGCAATCTTGTGTTGCTTCTACCAAGAAATTGTTAAGTTAAAAGAGGTCACTATGGATATTATTGTTTCCTACCGGTCATGGGTCATCTTTTGAGTAAATTGATAGTTTGTCTCTTAAGGTTGCAACATACAAGATGTTTAGCATCCATCAACAGTTTACTATCAGAGCATGAACTGCTTCAATTTGCAAAATGCAACCATTTTGGACCAAAGCTTTACGGATTCGGAACTGTACAAACAGGAGTGTTAAAATTAGTATTAGATAAATGCTTCAAGAGTATCTCTTATTACTAGAATACGGAGAAATTATTCGATTATTCCTCGACTGTGCATCAAGAACAAATTGGTGGAGGAATAGATTATACATGTACACAGATCACCATGGATGGAAACAAGTAGTTATCTTATTGTTTCCTCCCACCCATGGATCATCTTTTGATTAACTAGATAACTTGTCTCTTAAACTTGCAACTTATACATAACCTATTGCATCAACACATGAACTGAAGTTCCAGATTTGCAAACTACAACCATTTATCACTGAAGCTTTATGGATTCAGAACTGTACAAACAGGAATATTAAAATAAAATGATATAATGATTAGATACTTGAAGTGTCATTTATTGAGTTATTCCTCGAGAACAAATTGATGGAGGGATAGCTTATTCTATGCACTAAATCACCACGGTTGGAAACAGCCAGCTGGCTTATTGTATGTACAAAAATCGCCATAGAACAACTATTATTACCGAAAATCAAAATTGCCATCAGGAACATGGAGTCTAGCTTGAGTAGTCCACTGATCTGATTACAAGATCTGCAGCCCTTTTTGACTCCATGATAAGCTCAGCATTCGGCCGGTCATTGTATGAAATCTGATTCACAAGACAAAATTTGAGTAAGGAGTTGGTGTTCAGAAACTCTGTGATTAGAAACATGAAAAGAAAAACATATGTCTTCATTGAACAGGGATGGCATATGCTTAACCGAAAATGTATGGAATAGCTACTTATGTATCCCCGCAAAAAAAAATACTTATGTAGGTTTTCCTATGGTACAATAATTATAATCAAATAATCCTACAAAACAAGCAACACGAAGGAACCATTTTTGGCATGAATTGTTTATTAGATGAAATATGCAAGTCTTAAGGCTCTAAGCTAATGCATAGGTTATAAAGTCAACATAAGATACTTAGAGTGTTTTATCTGGCTGTATGTAAGCAGCATATGCTTGTTCTTGTGTGAGAGGGAAGAATGGAGGACGATAATTACCCGCCATGCTGCTACATCTGGCTCTTTCCCTGGCAAACAGTAACAGAGCAGAAAATAGAATTAGATACATAAATTATAGTGCACCTCAAAGGAGCAAAGCAATCGTGGAGAGGGTAAACCTGTGCCAATATGTCTCTGGAGCACTCTTTGCATGGAGACATCAATGTCAATGTCAATGAACCTGAGATGATAAAGTTCGGCCATTAGAAACATATTTTTTTTCCCTTTTGAGATGAACAAACAAGGGCGTGTTGTGTTAGATGAAACTGAAGAGCTACATCGATTTCGTATGCATGATCGATGAAATTTTATTCCTCTCAGATATGGTTGTGAAACCTTCATACTCACCATTTCTCATCGAACATGTCTCTAATTTCCCTCCAAACATCTTCTTCCAGTAATAAATAATTCCCTTCGACGATCACTATTTTGTGCCTGCCAAAATCATAGTAAGTAGCAAAAACGATGGGTCAAGCACCATCTGTATCACAGTAAAGTAGCAAAACCGTGGAGAAGTTATGACAGTTGTAGGGTCCATTCTCGTCGAAACTAAAGAAGTGGAAACAGCGAGGTTAACTTCTGATGAAGATTAACAGTAGAACAATCACATACTGTCATAGGGTTAGGACACTGCTTCAAATAAAATAGGCTTAGGACGTCGTAATGTTATTTAGCAGAAAGGATACGCAAAAATCAAGTTGCTCCAAAAGGTACTATGGTCGGTAGTTCAGCATCATTAGTTTACTGTGAATAACTTGGGCAGGTTTCACATTTCAATTAAGTCAGCTAAGAAACATGTCCATGTACTCTGCAAAATAACTTACTGCGGTTTTACAAATATGTCATTCTCAACTGGGTCACCAACGCCATGGTCGAATGATGGAGCATAAACTGACCCCTATAAACCAAGATGTTAATCCGAAAATATTTACTGCTACAGAGACCATATAATTTGACAATGAAATTAGTAAACACCTCTTCCTTTAGGATCTGTAGGCATTTCAGAAAAAGTGCTGGATTGAATGTCCATGGTGCTAAATTGAACAAATTAAATGTCAGTACTTTGTGAAAACAATATTTTATTAAAACATATCAAGCGGAGAACCCTTCTCGCCTCCTCTTCTTGCATGTGCTTCTTTTGGATCCTAAAAGCACCATTGTGTCAATAACTTTAGAAGAAGAAAAATAGAAAATGGATTTCTCAACAGAGAACAGACCTCCATTGCATCAAGTTGGGATCGATAAAGGTGGAAACCATCCATGGGAAGCATTGTCGCAATATCTTCATTTGAATTCAGTGAACTATCTTTTGCATGCTTCTGAGACCAACGCATATTGACGCGTCGAACAACTTCAGAGGCAACAGTAGACTTGCCTGCACCAGGTGGGCCAGCCAGACCAACAATATATCTGTTCAGTATTTGAGAGTGGTATCATTAAGTGGGTCAGCAGAGTAGTGATTCAATAATTTCTATCAGTGGAGAGCTAACATAAACTATTGTTCCAGTAATTTCATCAGTTTTTCTTCGTTTACCATCTTAATTGTTAAATACAGAAGTTGTCACAAAAAAGGGAAATGAGAGGAGAAATAAAGGGAGAGGAGGACAATCTACATTGATAAGGTTCATTTTTATGCCTTAAATAACAATTAGATATATATGCCTTGTTTTCAATGATATCCACATCTTAAAGATCCACTGTATTTCAGAATCAACGTGTTTGTCTGACTAGGTGCTTGTAAGGTATTACATAGGAGTATTTCTTAAATGGGAAATGAGAGGAGTATTTAACAGGAAGAAACTACAGACAGTTCTTGTATAGCATAGGACCAAAAATATTGTGTTCAGTTAACCAGCTCCTGTTTGACTCTAAAATAGGTTGGACCAAAAATATTATGTTTCTGTTTGCTTCTAATAGCGAACAGATAACAGTGTATACTTGTTGATAAAAATGTTCAAGAATCGATGTTCTACGGCATACAGACATATAAATAATACAGGCACAAACTATTGCGACGGAAATAATTCACTATGTCCCAAACAGCATTTCTAGAAACAGCTTACTTTGAATCAAGATTATCGATACTCTTCAAGACAGAAAGAAGGTGCTCAGCCAAAGCATCATATACTTCCTCCATTGACCTTCAAGTTTAAAATTAGAGAACTTTTATTAGCATCTCAAGTCATGCAATGCAACTCAACTATTGTTGCTCAAATTTGAAAAGATGTACCACTATGTAGCTACTCTAGATATAATCCAGTTAAATAAATTACTGCTGAATAAAGGTGAGAGACAATCACAGCATGTTAACACATCCTGGTAGTTTTCCCCTTCTTTAAACATGAAAAATGTGCACTGACTGATGCAGAAAATAGCAAAACTAGCTCCTCTTGTGGTGGCGGTTTCGACCAACGTTTGATTTCCACGTCTTCAGATTCTGTGTTGTTTCTTGTCTCTCTGCTCCGAGCACCATGTTGACGCCCTCTTGCGTTCGTGCCACGTGTTGTACCCTCCCTTGTACTCATTCTCTTTCTTCTATCAATGGAAAGATACGCAAGCTTTGCGTATTCACGAAAAAAAAATACTTCACTGGTGACACGAGCTAACGTTCTTATGTTTTAGAATATTCCTTTCCCCTCTGAATCCAAATTTCTGGTGCTAGTTCGGGAGCTAGGACTTGAAAACATAACAACTTATATGCTAGATTTTCCCTCCGATCCAAAATAAGTGTCGCAGTTTTGAACTGGGGTTAGTTGAAAAATGCGACACTTATTATGGATCGGAGGTATAGTAGTTCCTATGTTCTGCTAGATTTTCCCTCAAATACAACTTTTGGGGGATGTGCTAGAGATGCCCTAGAGACCAACTTCGTAAATCAAATAGGCCAATTCTGACAATGTGGTGATTGTTTTCCTTCATAAACGATAGTTGCAACTTACTTGGCTTCTATCTGTGGAGCTCCTTGTCTCTGATAGTGATAGCATGTAACCTGGAAAGAGATGTTGGAGTCAAACATTGCAACAACAACAAAAAAACGCATGATAGAACTGTGTGAGAAGAAAAAGGCTGCTCACATTGTGTTTCTTCTTCCATGTAGCCCGAGTAACTGGTTGAGGAAATGCGGGTTGAAAGCTCACACTCAGTGAAGGCATTGCCTTGGTCACTTTGCTTCTCACAGCGAAACTCCTACAAGATATGTATCCTGAAGAGGCAGGGACATTGCACCTTTGAGCTATGCGGCAAAGACAGATAAGAAAAATAGATACTCCCTCCAATCGGAATTAATTGGCGCAACCTCTATAATGTCCATTTTACACTGTATAGAGGCTGCGTCAATTAATTTGGATCAGAGGGAGTAGCACATTCGTGTTTGGAAATAAAAAGAGAGCACATATGTTTGCCGGGGCTTAGAGAATCAACAGGCGTCTGGCGTCTGGCTTCAGGTCCGTCAGTCATGCGGATTTTCTTGTGTTTTTAGTACTGGATAATCAGAGCGACGGTTCGTAGTCAGTCAGTCTACGAATCAGCCGCGGCCTACAAATCAACTGTACGCAGAGCAAAGCCTCGCCGATCCCCACCGTGCCAAACGAAACCGGCGCCGGGGACGAAGCAGTCAATAGCGCGGCGGTGGTGAACCACCCTACTTGCTAGTCTGGAAGACGAGAGGAAGAGAGGGGGATAGATCACTTACGAGGCGAGCTGAGCCGGCGAAGATCAGCCGGCGGCCGGAGCAGACGCGCCTGGGCCGCCGTGGGGCAGGCGATGGAACCCGACAACTCCATGGCTCCTCTGGATCGAGGTGCGCGTGCTGTTCTTCCAGAGTGAGATTAAGCGATAAAAACGCTGCAGTACGTTAGACTGGATTATTCAGAGGATTAAGTAAGGATCAGAATCTTTTCATCCCTATCCGATTCAGGACGGCAACTTTTACTCGGTTCCGATTCAGAAACTGAATTTCTTTCAGAAAAAAATAAAATAAAACAAAACATCAGTTGGAACTTTCCATCTAGGCCCCCCATACTAATTTCCAGTGCAAGTGCATCCATCCCCAGGACCCGACTGTAAAATTGACCCAGCTCGCACTGGGAAATCTACACCAGACAGTATACACTTGCAGGCTTACAGCAGCAGCATCCATTTATATTAGAAACAAAAGATTAAACAAATCAGTAGGAACATGACAAAAATAATATATAGACACCAATAAATATTTAATTTATGTCATCATTATTTTCCAGGATGAACCAAGGGTGCTAGGCTACACTACACCATGCCCTTATTGTCCAAGAGAAGAATTCAGCAGGGAAGAAACAAATGAGATTTTTGCAGAGAAACAAGAACAGTACAGTCTACAACACCAGGCTACAATTATGTGCCCTCAGCCAGCCTTACAACATCACAGCCTAAGTAATCTTCCTTTCCTGTGCCCCCCTATGTTGTTGGACTGCTAGCTATTCGGCTGGCTCTGCAAGTGACTGCCTTGCTTCAGCTCAGATGTGAACTGCGCACTGGCTTCGCCGCGACTCGCCGCACCATTTCTCGTCCTCAAACTGCTGAAAAGGGTTCACAGTTATCGAATGTGAGTGATCGGTGTCCACAGAGAACGATGAACCAAGACATGGGTGTGGATTGGGGAGGGTTGCAGCATTGGAGGTGCAGTTCAGTACCTGTTCTAGCATGAATTGTGGGACTTGCACCCGCTTCGAACCATCCGCAAGGCGCTTGCAAGGCATGCGAGGCTCTGCTGCTGCAAATTCGTTCAGAACCTGGCAAAATTTAGAGTGGCAACTCGTTCAGAAACAGGAACATAAGATTATGGCAATGCTGCCCCCTGCTATGTGCAGGAGCTTAGACGCAACTTGGCAATTGATGTTGCAACAGCTAAGGCTTTTCTTATCACACGGGAGGTTAAAAATTGGCAGTACCTGGTTTCTGATTGCTCCGATTAACATATCACGGCATCCAGTGACATGAACATCTTTCAAGCTTGGACACTGAAGAAGCAACCGTTCTGCAGAAAGTTTCACAGGCTGTAAATACTCTTGCACTAATCATTTATAAGTTTGGACACTGAAGAAGCATCCAGTTCGGTACCGAACAAGAAAGAATTAGGATGTCACACCTGGATTCAGATTTATGCAAGAGTTGAGGTTCAGATCATTCAGCTCTGGACAATTTACATATAGGGCCTGTCATGCATGAAGAGAACAGTAGTGAGAACATGGCTTCACTGTGTACACAGACCAGAATACAAATAAATTAGCAATCATGAATTTTGAGCACTTACATCTATTGCAGAACAGCCCCAAAGACTCAGTTTTTTCAGATTAGCATGCTTTATAATCAACTTTTGGTAAGTTGGTTCCTGCTTCCTTGTGATCTGTAGTTTCGAGCAAAACGTAATCCCTCCATTGAGATCACCAAAGTATGATCGGGGTGCTTCAGGCTGCACATTGGCACATAAGCTCTTGCCACAGTCCATGAGCTGAAGAAGTGGCAACTGCGCTGTGGCCACCTGGACCCCATCTACAGATCACATGAACATGAAAAGTTTTAGATATTTGCAGCTATGGGCAATGTGATCTTTCTGAACTCACTAGAACAAAGGAGCACAAGCAATGTTAAGGTTCAAACTTACATGAGGTGATATTTGGGCACATAGCAAGGAGCAGCCTAGTTAGGGTATCAGGGAATGCCTTGCTGACCATCCCAAGCCCATTATCAGTGATACAAGATCTGAAGATTAAGCATGTCATGTTGATTTAGGCTTTATTTTGCATGACCTCAAACAAAATATCTTCAAACCATTAGGCTTCATAAAAACCAGCACATACCCGCTTAAATCAAGCAACTCCAAGCTTGTAAAAGAACGAACAATAGATGCAACAGCTGCATCTGTTATTTTTTTACCTAGAAGCAAGGACAGCATGCACAAACCCCTGATGAAACAAGAATAAAATATAAGGTGGTTGAAATGAAATAGCAAGAATAATATTAAAGTTCAGTCCAGCTCAATTCCTGAAATTTGAGCAACAATCCATATGAACAATAGCAATATGTGAATTTACCTGAGATTAGCACTCCCAAGAGCAAACACAGCTTCATTGCACAGGTGAATTGAGGAGATGTGCAATTTTCTCAAATTTGAGCAGGTGCGGCCCAGACTATCCATCATACTAATCAGGTCAGTAGAATCATTACCTTGTTGGGAAAAAATCAGTGAGAGTTCGCCCAAATTAGGACAGTTTATGACCTGTAAGAAAATAACACCCTAATCAATTTATAAAACAGCATAGCAAAATAACTCAACAATTGTAAAAGTGTGCCAACTTACAGATTTTGTAAGGGAGGAAAGATCTGATAGCCAAAGGGTTGAAAGGCTTGTAGAGTTTATATTAAGAAAACCAAGACCACTACAGCGATCTACTTTAAGAACTGTGAGAGACTTCTTCTCCGAAATAAATCTAGTAAGCTCATCCCTGTTTAAAAAAACAGGTGTTGGTTAAAAGATCACTCAGTCTTATAATTTAACATCTTATCTATCCATAAACTCTCCTGTATAAGCTATTGTTAAGATCATGAAAATGGTGGCAACGCACAGCGTAGCAAGGCAGTGTATGGCAGCATGAAACAACATTCTGAACGGTAAGCACCTTCAAGCAATAATACTGAACCGCATCCAAGACAACATTAGAAAGCATAGATTTCAGAGGACAAAATGCATGAAAAGATAGAATTTCACAGGATCTGTGATTTAGGGATGAGGTTCAACGTACCCAGTCATCCGGTTGACTGCGCTATCAGCCATGCTTATCTCCAGAGATTGCATGTTTGGGCAGGAAAATGCAAGGCATGCAAGCATTGTGGCATCAACATCACTGCATCAAATGTCCAAAAGAACATGGTAATTAGAACATACCTCTCAGTCAAGAAACTGAATGGAATTTTTGGCCAAAAAAAGGTTGGAACATGTGTGATCTAATCATGACTAAAGTCCCCATAGAACTAGATCAAGTTGACGACCCCGTTGCAAGAAGAACCATACTTGATTTGATTCAGTATGACAAAAGTAATCAAAGTTTCTAACTAAGTGTAAGGTTCAGAGAAAAGAAAAACAGATCTGCTTATTGATTCCCCTACTTTGCATAAAGAACTTATAAAATCCCCTGAGGTCACTAGATCAGGAAATATTTTCTCCAAACAAAAATCTGTGACGAAACTAACCAGAATTATACGTTTACTTGCACAAATTGCAGCACAAAACCTGAGCTAGGCAGGCATATCTACAAGAGACTTGTGCCCACTTGCACTAACAATGAAATATTCAGCATGTTGCTGATCTAACATTGGGCAAACATTATGCATCAAAGATACCACGAACTCTCAGTCACAGATCAAGTCAGGCACCGGTCAGGGATCCATATAACGACCTCACGGCACCATGACTAGATGTACCCCCAAGAAAATCGCATCAAAGAAGCAGATCGGGTTCGCCACAACAAGTCCATTTCTAAAAAGCAGATAAGGTTCGCCACAGCAAGTCCATTTCTAAAAAGCAGATCAGGTTCGCCACAGCAAGTCCATTTCTAAAAAGCAGATCAGGTTCGCCACAGCAAGTCCATTTCTAATATCTACCATGTCTAAATACCTTTCTTCCTGGAGAATTGCTTGTGTATAGATTCCGATCGGGCGCCGATCAAGGGTCCACTGGGTGGTGAGATCTCACGGCGCCAGATCGGATCACACATTGGCAATTGGGCGTAGATCGGGCGTGTTCATCCATTAGTCCGTCTAAACGATGGTGAATTAAGCAAGAACGTTCTGTCCGTCGTCCCATTTCGACCAGGATTAGTTGGTTATAGAGATCTGCTCGTGGATCGGCCGGATCGGGTTCGTTTTTTGTGCATTTTCCTAACCTTTCCATGCGGAGCACGAGCCTGGACAGCGCGGGGCACCGCGGCAGCAGAGTCCCGATGGTGCTAACGCCGGCTGCGCGGAGGCGGAGCTCCTCGGCCCCCCGCCAGACCCGCCTCGCGCAGTCACGCCACCCGCGGCTGACGGCCGCGGACGCCGCGACTGCCCTCGGGGCAAGCCGCCGGAGCACCTCAATGACCACCTCCCCCGGCACCCGCACCCCGGAGCCGACCGCCACCAACCCCTGCCTCCCGACAGCACCCGACTCCGGCTCCGAATCATCCACGTCCACCACATCCACCCTCGCCTTCTTCTCCGGGGGGCGGTGCGGCGCCGGATACACCACCGCCACCGGCGTCACGTCCAGCGCGACCGCCGCCGCCGCCTCGTCGAAGTGGAGCGCGCGCCTCGGCTTGTGCTCCGCGGCCGCCGCGGCCCCAACCCCGGCGGCAGGGGGGCCGGGGATGGAGCACACGTGGCCCTTCTTGGGGAGCCCGCAGCGGCCGCAGTTGTAGCTGCCCCGCTTCTTGGCGACCGCCGGCTGCGCGGGGGCGGCGGCGGCATCAGGCGCGGGGACGATGAGCAAGGCGTCGGAGCTGGCCATGGGAGCGAAGATCTGGGGGTGAGGCTAGGATTGGATGGGACGGGATGGGATTGGGTAGCCAGGGTAGGGTTTGATGGGGGGAGTGTGGAGAGGTGAGGAAATAGAGGGTGGGGCGAGACAGACAGCGCGGGAGAGGGGCGCGGGGTTGGCGCCATTTCTCTGGCGCGCGAGCTCTTTCTTCCCCTTTATTTTCCATTTTTGGTTTGGTTTTCGGGTTGGCGCCGCGCGCGGAGGCGGAAGCGGGGCTGGGGTTTTGGGTGGTTTGGGTTCTACGGTGGCTGCATGTGTGCGAGCCGAGTCAGACTCGATCGGATCGGAGCGCCGGTGGGCTCGGTCTTTGGTTGCGTGCGGTGCGGACGAGATTTTCCAGCTGGGCGGCTGGTGGTTCCCTCGTGGACCGGCTCCATGCCGATATTGGGTGGTGAATATCTTCCATATTTATGAGTGCAGATTACGCAATTTCACGAAAACGAGCATGGGGTACCCTTTTCTTTTTGGTAATTTTGTTGTTGAAACCAACATTAGACACATTTGACGAGTGTTTCACTACACTTGCGTCAAATGCTTGTTATACCAGCGTTTTCATCCGTCCAAAAAATGCTCGTTATACCAACGTGTTCATCCGTCCAAAATTAACCATGGTCCAAAAAATGCTCGTTATACCAACGTTTTCATCCGTCCAAAATTAACCATGGAGCAACGCATGATAATAAAAACTCTATTCACGTCAAAAGATTGACACCAGAACATAGTAGAAAACGGAAGGGAGGCGATATGACCATTAGGTGCTCTAATGTCTCCTTGAGTGATTTCGAGGCAATCGTGCGGGGCGGGCGTCTCTTGTTGTTGTCGTCGTCCTTGCGGCCATCGTCTAGCGACACCTTGTTGGGGTCCGGTTGTCAGGCCCGGCCCTGAGGGGGGGCGAGCGGGGCGGCCGCCCCGGGCCCCCAAAACCGATGGGGCCCCCTCCTAGGTGTGTACCAGCACGGAGCACTCCTACCTCTAACCGTCGGAGACGCCAGAACAGCACCGAAAGCTGGCTGTGTCTTCAGGAAGAAGAAGGATGAAGCGTTTTTTCTTTAGCGATCTGGGCCATGGGCCTTTTTTTTTCTTTTAGCATTGATTGGGTGGTTAAGTTATTATGGGCCATATCAGGTTGGGCATTAAGCGTACTAGTACAACTTTTTTTTATGCTAGCGCACTAGTTCAATATGAATTAGCTTTAAACTAGAATAAAGGAATTGCCCTAAAAAAAGAATTGATGGAATTAGCGATCAATATGGTCTTTCGTGCTTTTGCTTTCAACGGTGCTCAACTGTACCGCACTAATAATGCCTATCAGTTCAAGAAAAAAAACTACCACACTAATAATACCTTAAAAGAAAAAAAGAAAACCTAAACGAGCCAGGAGTGGCACGCGCTACCGACGGCATGCTGACATCAGCGATAATGAAGCAGCTCTTGCATTTGTTGCTTTCTATAAATACTAATTTATATATTTTTAAATGTTGATTCTATGTTATAAATTGCACTTGTCTTGACGTCCTATGCAATCACCCCCAGCTGCCTATCGGCCAACGTTTGATCTCATATGCTCCTTGGTCGGATACTCTCGATCACCACCCCTCACACGAGTACAATGAGAGGCGAGTTGCCGATAGTAGACCGCACCATGCCCACCGTCCACCTCGAGAACGTGATTTCGGAGATCATACAACTCTATTTTATCTTTCTTTCGATACCATTATCTTTAACCTTTTATACAAAAATATTAAAAAAGCAAGGGGCCCACATTCTAATTTCGCCCCGGGCCCCCAAAATCTCATGACCGGGCCTGCCGGTTGTGGGCCTAGGTCGATGCATGCTCCGATGAGGATGAGGGGCCGGTGACCTCCAAGGGAAAACTCTCACCTCACGCGAGATCATTGGTCGTCACGCTCAGCCACATTGTCTGCCAAGTGCTCGGCTCTCGTGAACCGCTCTCCTTGTCGACTCGCAAAGGTGCAGCTCGACGCTTGACGTTCACGCACCCGTGGTCGTGGGTCACACTTCGGTTTGTCGACGATGGATTGAGAATTTAAGTGTCGCTAGGCCTCAGTCGAAAGTGGGTCGTGCTGGCTACGGTGTCGTCTCTCACTAGTCATGGCTACCGGGGCAGGATATTGTGTCTGACATGTTGAATACAGTGGCATATTGGCTGTGTTTGGCTTGTATAGTGGGTGTCAGTGGTGATGTATTGCCTCTATGAAAGTGCATCTAGGTCCATGATGGCCAGCAAGTGTTGGCTCACCGTAGTACTTTCCTCGAGAAGTATCGAACGGAACCAAGATACCAAGGAAGATGTTTACCCGGCCCACATCACCATTTGAGACCTAACGGAGTTATGGTCTCATCCAACCCTATGCTTGGAAATAGTTTATCATATTCTTCATTGCCTGCACCCGATAATAAAGATCAAACTGATCTACGAACTAACTGAAACTAAAACAAATATTAAAATATAACTAAAACTAAGAGGACTTAATTTAGTGTTTACTCAAGCAACGACAACGTCTAGGCCTTTGTTGATGAATAATGGTTCGTCGATCTTATAGCTCTCACGTGTTGAGGTAGAGTAAGAGTGGTGCCTGATACGTCTCAAACGTATCTATAATTTTTTCTATGTTCATGCTACTTTTATACCATTATTGTTGCATCATTTTGGCACAAATTTATATTGATTTATTGGACTAACTTAATAATTCAGCACCCGGTGTCGGTTGTTGTTTTCTACATGTTTTTGGATTTTACGGAAGAAAAAAATGTTTCAATGAACAAAATTACTTCTATAAAGGATGGTGGAGTATCCGCCTTCCTGGGTTGCTCGCGGGCGGAGAGAGCCTGCTGGTAGTCCGTCCCGCGGTGGCTTACCGCAAGGGCTTCTCGGGGTCGATGATGACCCACAAGGGAAGCCAAAGAATATTTATAAGCCTTAGCAGTTGAGTTGTCAATTTAACCTCACCTGAGAATCACTGTTGGAAATATGCCCTAGAGGCAATAATAATTTAGTTATTATCATATTTCCTTGTTCGTGATAATCGTTTATTATCCATGCTATAATTGTATTGATTGGAAACTCAAATAAATACATAGACAACACTGTGTCCCTAGTATGCCTCTAGTTAACTAGCTCGTTGATCAAAGATGGTTAAGGTTTTCTGGCCATAGACATGAGATGTCATTTGATAACGGGATCACATCATTAGGAGAATGATGTGATGGACAAGACCCAAACTATAAACATAGCATATGATCGTGTCAGTTTCTTGCTATAGTTTTCTACATGTCAAGTATCTGTTCCTATGACCATGAGATCATGCAACTCACTGACACCGGAGGAATACCTTGTGTGTATCAAACGTCACAACGTAACTGGGTAACTATAAAGATGCTCTACGGGTATCTCCGAGGGTGTCTGTTGAGTGGGCATGGATCAAGACTGGGATTTGTTACTCCGTGTGACGGAGAGGTATCTCAGGGCCCACTCAGTAATACAACATCACAATAAGCCTTGCAAGCAATGTGACTAAGTGTTAGCCACGGGATCTTGTATTACGGAACGAGTAAAGAGACTTGCCGGTACGAGATTGAACTAGGTATAGAGATACCGACGATCGAATCTCGGGCAAGTAACATACCGAAGAACAAAGGGAACAACATACGGGATTAACTGAATCCTTGACATAGAGGTTCAACCGATAAAGATCTTCGTAGAATATGTGGGAACCAATATGGGCATCCAGGTCCCGCTATTGGTTATTGACCGTAGAGGTGTCTCGGTCATGTCTACATAGTTTTCGAACCCGCAGGGTCTGCACACTTAAGGTTCGGTGACGTTTTGGTATAGTAGAGTTATGTATGGTGGTGACCGAAGGTTGTTCGGAGTCCCGGATGAGATTCTGGACGTCACGAGGAGCTCCGGAATGGTCCAGAGGTAAAGATTGATATATAGGAAGTCCCGTTTTGGTCACCAGAAAAGTTTCGGGTATTTCGGTAGTGTACCGGGAGTGCCGGGAGGGGTATCGGGGACCATCGGGAGGGGTGTCTCGACCCAAAGGGCCTCATGGGCTGTGGGAGGAGTCAAGCCAGCCCTTAGTGGGCTAGCCAAGCCCCCCACTAAGGCCCATGCGGCTATGGGTGGGAAAAACCCAAAAGGGGAAAGGTGGAAAGGGTTTCCAAGTGGAGAGGAGGAATCCTACTCCTAATAGGATTGGAGTAGGACTCCTCCACCTCCAATTTCGGCCAGCCCTTGAGGGTTTTGAGGCTGCCTCCTCCCCTCCCTCCCTCCTATATATACTAGAGGATTTAGAGGGGAGAGCGAACGCTAATTGCCACGTGCTCCCTCTACTTCATCTAGATTGTTTTCTCCTCTAGTCTAGTTCGGCGGTGCTTAGGCGAAGCCCTGCCGGAATAGTTCCACCACCATCGCCGCCACGCCGTCGCGCTGCCGGAGAACTCATCTACCTCTCCGCTCCCTCTTGCTGGATCAAGAAGGCGGAGATCGTCATCGAGCTGTACGTGTGTTGAACGCGGAGGTGCCGTCCGTTCGGCGCTAGATCGGAAGGACCGTGATCAGGATCGCGAGACGATTCGTGATTTGATCGCGGAACAGATCGTGATGGGATCGCGGGACGGATCGTGATTGTATCGCGAGATGGATCGTGATGGGATCGCGGGACGCTCGGCGATTTGGATCACGAAGACGTTCGACTACATCAACCGCGTTTCTTAACGCTTCCCGCTTAGCGATCTACAAGGGTATGTAGATCCACTCTCCCTCTCATAGATGATCATCACCATGGATAGATCTTGCGTGTGCGTAGGATTTTTTTTTGTTTCCCATGCAACGTTCCCCAACAGTGGCATCTGAGCTAGGTCTATGTGTAGATGAGATCTCGAGTAGAACACAAAGGAGTTTGTGGGCGTTGATATTCGGATTGCTTCCTCCCTTAGTCTTTTCTTGTTTCGGCGGTATTGTGGGATGAAGCGGCCCGGACCAACATTACTCGTACTCTTACGAGAGACCGGTTCCATCAACTGACATGTAACTTCGTTGCATAAAGATGGCTGGCGGGTGTCTGTTTCTCCCACTTTAGTCGGATCGGATTTGACAAAGGCGGTCCTTGAGAAGGTTGAATAGCAATTTTTGTATCACCGTTGTGGTTTTTGCGTAGGTAAGAATTGTTCTTGCTAGATACCCGTAGCAGCCACGTAAAACTTGCAACAACAATTAGAGGACGTCTAACTTGTTTTTGCAGGGTATGTTGTGATGTGATATGGCCAATTACATGATGAGATATATGTGATGTATGAGATGATCATGTATTGTATAGAATATCACGACTTGCATGTCGATGAGTACGGCAACCGGCAGGAGCCATAGGGTTGTCTTTAATTATTTTCGCCGTTTTGCTTTACTTTATCGCTATGAGTTAGCAATAGTCGTGGAAGCAACAGTCGGCGCGACAACCTCATGGCGACACATTGATGGAGATCAAGATGATGGAGATCATGGTGTCATGCCGGTGACGATGGAGATCATGCCGGTGCTTTGGAGATGGAGATCAAAAGCACAAGTTCATGGCCATATCATGTCACTTATGATTTGCATGTGATGTTAATCCTTTTATGCATCTTATTTTGCTTAGGACGACGGTAGCATTATAAGGTGATCCCTCACTTAAATTTCAAGATAAAATTGTGTTCTCCCCGAGTGTGCACCGTTGCGAAAGTTCGTCGTTTCGAGACACCACGTGATGATCGGGTGTGATAGACTCTACGTTCGCATACAACGGGTGCAAGCTAGTGTTGCACGTGCGGAACACTCGGGTTAAACTTGACGAGCCTAGCATGTACAGACATGGCCTCGGAACACAAGAGACCGAAAGGTCGAACATGAGTCATATAGTAGATATGATCAACATGGAGATGTTCACCATTGAAACCACCTCAACTCACGTGATGATCGGACTTGAGTTGGTGGATTTGGATCATGTGACACTCGAATGACCGGAGGGATGTCAATTTGAGTGGGAGTTTTTAAGTAATATGATTAACTAAACTCATTATCATGAACATAGTCAAAATGTCTTTGCAAATTATGTTGTAGATTACTAGCTCGCGTTGTAGCTCCCTTGAATTTTTATATGTTCCTAGAGAAATAGAGTTGAAAGATGATGGTAGCAATAATGCGGACTGGGTCCGTGATCTGAGGATTGTCCTCATTGCTGCACAGAAGGCTTATGTCCTTAATGCACCGCTCGGTGCGCCACCCCCTCTGGCATCGTCTGTAGATGTTGTGAACATCTGACAGGCACGTTTTGATGACTACTTGATAGTTCAGTGCGTCATGCATTACGACTTAGAATTGAGGCTCCAAAATGTTTTGAACGTCACAGAACATATGAGATGTTCTAAGAGCTGAAATTGGGATCTCAGGCTCGTGCCCGTGTTGGGAGGTATGAGACCTCCAACAAGATTCTTTGCCTGCAAGATGAAGGAGAATAGCTCAATCGTTGAGCATGTGCTCAGATTGTCTGGGTGCTACAATCGCTTGAATCGAGTGGGAGTTGATCTTCCAGATAAGATAGTGATTGATATAGTTCTCCAAGTCACTGTCACTAAGCTACTAGAGCTTCGTGATGAACTATAAAATGCCAGGGATGGAAATAATGATCCCTGATCTATTCGCGATGTTTGACACCGCGAAGGTAGAAATCAAGAAGGAGCATCAAGTGTTGATGGTTAGTAAAACCACTAGTTTCGAGAAGGGCAAGGGCAAGGAGGGATACTTCATGGATGGCAAGCCAGTTGTTGCTCCAGTAAAGAAACCCAAGGTTGAACCCAAACCCGAGACTAAGTGCTTCTATTATGAGGAGAACGGTCGCTGAAGCGGAACACCGACAGAAGTATATTTGATATACGTGTTATTGATGTGTACCTTACTAGTGCTCCTAGTAGCACCTGGGTATTGGATACCGGTTCGGTTGCTAAATGTTAGTAACTCGAAATAAAAGCTACAGAATAAAAGGAGACTAGATAAGGGTGAGGTGACGATGAGTGTTGGAAGTGTTTCAAAGGTTGATGTGATCACCATCGCACGCTCTCTCTACCTTCGGGATTAGTGATGAACCTAAATAAATGTTATTTGGTGTTTGCGTTAAGCATGAACGTGATTAGATCATGTTTATTGCAATACGGTTATTCATTTAAGTTAGAGAATAATGGTTATTCTGTTTACATGAATAATACCTTCAATGGTCATGCACCCAATGAGAATGGTTTATTGAATCTTGATCGTAGAGATACACATGTTCATAATATTGACGCCAAAAGATACGAAGTTAATAATGATAGTACCACATACTTGTGGCAGTGCCGCTAAATGTCATATTGGTGTAAAGCGCATGAAGAAACTCCATGCTGATGGATCTTTGGACTCATTCGACTTCGAATCGGTTGAGACATGCGGACCATGCCTCATGGGCAAGATGACTAAGACCCCGTTTTCCAGTATGATGAAGCGGGGAAGTGACTTATTGGAAATGATACATGTTGATGTATTCGGACCAATGAGTGTTGTAGTGTGCGGTGGATATCGTTATTTTCCTACCTTCACTGATAATTTGAGTAGATATGGGGATATTTACTTAATGAAACACAAGTCTGAAATGTTTGAAAAGTTCAAACAAATTCAGAGTGAAGTTTGAGATCATCGTGACAAGAAGATAAAATGTCTACGATATGATCGTGGAGGTAAATATCTGAGTTACGAGTTTGGTATACAACTTAAGACAATGTGGAAGTTGTTTCACAACTCACGCCACCTGGAACACCATAGTGTGATGGTGTGTCCGAACGTCGTAGTCGTGCTCTATTGGATATGGTGCGAACTATGATGTCTCTTATCGATTTGCCACTATCGTTTTGGGGTTATGCATTAGAGACAACTACATTCACTTTAAAAGGGGGCACCATCTAAGTCCGTTGAGATGACACCGTATGAATTTTGGTTTGGCAGAAACCTAAGCTGTCATTTCTTAAAGTTTGGGACTGTGACGCTTATGTGGAAAAGGTTTTCAACCTAATGAGCTCGAACCCAAAGCGGACAAATGCATCTTCATAGAATACCCTAACGTAACAGTTGGTTGTACCTTCTATCTCAGATCCAAGTGCAAAGTGTTTGTTGCTAAAATGGGTCCTTTCTCGAGAAAGAGTTTCTCTCGAAAGAATTGAGTGGGAGGAAGATAGAACTTGATGAGGTTGTTGAACCTTTGTTTCAACCAGAGAGTAGCGCAGCGCAGAAAGTTGTTTTTGTGGAGCCTACGTTAGTTGAAGAGGAAGTTAATGATGATGATCATGAAGCTTCGGATCAAGTTACTATCGAACCTCGTAGGTTGACAAGGATGCGTACTGCTCCTGAGTGGTACGGCAACCCTGTCTTAGAGGTCATGTTGTTGGACAACGATGAACCTACGAGCTATGGAGAAGCGATGATGGGCCCGGATCCCGAGAAATGGTTAGAGGCCATGAAATCCGAGATGGGATCCATGTAAGAAAACAAAGTATGGGCTTTGGAACTATTACCTGAAGGGCGAAAGGCCATTCAGAACAAATGGATCTTTAAAAGGAAGACGGACGCGGACGGTAATGTCACCGTCTATAAAGCTTGACTTGTGGCAAAGGGTTTTTCACAAGTTCAAGGAGTTGACTACGATGAGACTTTCTCACCCGTAGCGATGCTAAAGTCTGTTGGAATTATGTTAGCAGTTGCTGCATTTTTCGATTATGAAATCTGGCAGATGGATGTCAAAACAGAGTTTCCTTAACGGTTTCCGTGAGGAAAGGTTGTATGTGATACAACCAGAAGGTTTTGTCAGTCCTAAGGATGCTAAAATGTATGCAAGTTCCAGCAATCCTTCTATGGACTGGAGCAAGCATCTCGGAGTTGGAATATACGCTTTGATGAGGTGATCAAAGTTTTTGAGTCTATACAAAGTTTATGAGAAACTTGTATTTACAATAAAGTGAGTGGGAGCACTATAGAATTTCTGATAAGTATATGTGGATGACATATTGTTGATCGGAAATGATGTAGAATTTCTGGAAAGCATAAAGGGTTGTTTGAAAAGGAGTTTTTCAAAGGAAAACCTGGAATGAAGCTACTTAAATGTTGGGCGTCAGGATCTATAGAGATAGATCAAGACGTTTGGTAAAACTTTCAATGAGTACATACCTTGACAAGATTTTGAAAGAGTTCAAAATGGATCAGTCAAAGAAAGAGTTCTTGCCTGATTTGTAAGGTGTGGAGTTGAGTGAGACTCAAAGCTCGACCACGGCAGAAGAAAGAGAAAGGACGAAGGTTGTCCCCTATGCCTTATCCATAGGCTCTGTATAGTATGCCATGCTGTGTACCGCACCTAGTGTGTGCCTTGCCATGAGTCTGTCAAGGGGTACAAGAGTGGTCCAGGAGTGGATCACTGGATAGCGGTCAAGATTATCCTTAGTAACTAGAGGACTAAGGAAATATTTCTCGATTATGGAGGTGATAAAGAGTTCGTCGTAAAGGGTTACGTCGATGCAAGCTTTGACACCTATCCAGACGACTCTGAGTAGCAGTCAGGATACGTATAGTGGAGCAACCATTTGGAATAGCTCCAAGTGGAGCGTGGTAGCATCTGCAGTATGCCATATAGATTTGCAAAGAACACACGGATCTGAATGTTGCAGACCGTTGACTAAAGACCTCTCTCACATGCAAAGCATGATCGAACCCCAGAACTCATTGGGTGTTAGATTCATAACAATGTAAATCACATGGTGATGTGAACTAGATTATTGACTCTAGTGCAAGTGGGAGACTGTTGGAAATATGCCCTAGAGGCAATAATAATTTAGTTATTATCATATTTCCTTGTTCGTGATAATCGTTTATTATCCATGCTATAATTGTATTGATTGGAAACTCAAATAAATGTGTGGGTACATAGACAACACTGTGTCCCTAGTATGCCTCTAGTTAACTAGCTCGTTGATCAAAGATGGTCAAGGTTTCCTGGCCATAGACATGAGATGTCATTTGATAACGGGATCACATCATTAGGAGAATGATGTGACGGACAAGACCCAAACTATAAACATAGCATATGATCGTGTCAGTTTCTTGCTATAGTTTTCTACATGTCAAGTATCTGTTCCTATGACCATGAGATCATGCAACTCACTGACACCGGAGGAATACCTTGTGTGTATCAAACGTCACAACGTAACTGGGTAGCTATAAAGATGCTCTACAGGTATCTCCGGGGGTGTCTGTTGAGTGGGCATGGATCAAGACTGGGATTTGTTACTCCGTGTGACGGAGAGGTATCTCAGGGCCCACTCGGTAATACAACATCACAATAAGCCTTGCAAGCAATGTGACTAAGTGTTAGCCACGGGATCTTGTATTACGAAACGAGTAAAGTGACTTGCCGGTAACGAGATTGAACTAGGTATAGAGATACCGACGATCGAATCTCGGGCAAGTAACATACCGAAGAACAAAGGGAACAACATACAGGATTAACTGAATCCTTGACATAGAGGTTCAACCGATAAAGATCTTCGTAGAATATGTGGGAACCAATATGGGCATCCAGGTCCCGCTATTGGTTATTGACCGTAGAGGTGTCTCGGTCATGTCTACATAGTTCTCGAACCCGCAGGGTCTGCACACTTAAGGTTCGGTGACGTTTTGGTATAGTAGAGTTATGTATGGTGGTGACCGAAGGTTGTTCGGAGTCCCGGATGAGATTCTGGACGTCACGAGGAGCTCCGGAATGGTCCAGAGGTAAAGATTGATATATAGGAAGTCCCGTTTTGGTCACCGGAAAAGTTTCGGGTATTTCGGTAGTGTACCGGGAGTGCCGGGAGGGGTACCGGTGACCATCGGGAGGGGTGTCTCGACCCAAAGGGCCTCATGGGCTGTGGGAGGAGTCAAGCCAGCCCTTAGTGGGCTGGCCGAGCCCCCCACTAAGGCCCATGCGGCTATGGGTGGGAAAAACCCAAAAGGGGAAAGGTGGAAAGGGTTTCCAAGTGGAGAGGAGGAATCCTACTCCTAATAGGATTGGAGTAGGACTCCTCCACCTCCAATTTCGGCCAGCCCTTGAGGGTTTTGAGGCTGCCTCCTCCCCTCCCTCCCTCCTATATATACTAGAGGATTTAGAGGGGAGAGCGAACGCTAATTGCCACGTGCTCCCTCTACTTCATCTAGATTGTTTTCTCCTCTAGTCTAGTTCGGCGGTGCTTAGGCGAAGCCCTGCCGGAATAGTTCCACCACCATCGCCGCCATGCCGTCGCGCTGCCGGAGAACTCATCTACCTCTCCGCTCCCTCTTGCTGGATCAAGAAGGCGGAGATCGTCATCGAGCTGTACGTGTGTTGAACGCGGAGGTGCCGTCCGTGCGGCGCTAGATCGGAAGGACCGTGATCAGGATCGCGAGACGATTCGTGATTTGATCGCGGAACGGATCGTGATGGGATCGCGGGATGGATCGTGATTGTATCGCGAGATGGATCGTGATGGGATCACGGGACGCTCGGCGATTTGGATCACGAAGACGTTCGACTACATCAACCGCGTTTCTTAACGCTTCCCGCTTAGCGATCTACAAGGGTATGTAGATCCACTCTCCCTCTCGTAGATGATCATCACCATGGATAGATCTTGCGTGTGCGTAGGAAATTTTTTGTTTCCCATGCAACGTTGCCCAACAATCACTTCCTTGAAGCAATTTATTAGTAGCACGGTAATTTGATAGCAGTGATAGCAATAGTAACAGAGTAACAACAGTAGTAGCAGTAATAGCAACAGAGCAGCAGTAGTAACTTTAGCGAAGGCAATAGTATTAAAGCGTAGGCATGGTGTAGCGATGGATATTTAGATGAAATTCAATATGTAACAGTCACAACCTAGAGCGATACACAATAGCTCCAATTCATCAATCATATGTAGGCATGTATTCCGTATATAGTCATACGTGCTTGCGATAAGAACTTGCATGACATCTTTTGTCCTACCCTCCCGTGGCAGTGGGATTCTAATGGAAACTAAGGGTAATTAAGGCGCTCCTTTTAATACAGAACCGAAACAAAGCATTAACACATAGTGAATACACGAACTCCTTATATTACAGTCATCCCCGGAGAGTATCCATATTATTGTCACATTGGGGTCTATGGTTCAGAACAGTAATATGTGCATATAACTTGCAGGTAAGATCAACATCTCAAATATATTCATGAAAAGCATAAGTGTTCAGATCTGAAATCATGGCACTCGGGCCCCAGTGACAAGCATTAAGCATAGCAAAGTCATAGAACATCAATCTCAGAACATAGTGGATACTACGGATCAAGCCCTAACAAATTGACTCGATAACATAAGAAATCTCATCCATCTCCATCTACATCCAGTATGCCTACAATGGAATTACTCACTCCCGGTGGTGAGCATCATGAAATTGTTGATGCAGAAGGGTTGGTGATGACGACGGCGACGAATCCGAATGGACTCCAGATTAGGGCTCCCGGCGAAGAACAGGAGGTGGCAGCGGCTCCGTATCGTAAAACGCGATGAAACTTTATTTTCTCTCCATTTTTTTTCTCAGGAAGACGATACTTATAGGCTTGGAATTAGGTCATAAGGAGGTCGGTGGGACCCACAAGTCACGAGGGTGTACCCTGGGGGGGTAGGCGTGCCCCCGTGACCTGTGGCCCACTAGTGGCCCTTCTCTGGTAGTTCTCTGCTCCAGTATTTTTTATATATTCAATAAAAATCTCCGCAAAGTTTCGTCCAATTCTGAGAACTTTTATTTCTGAACCAAAATAACACCAAGGTAGTTCTGCTGAAACAGCGTCAGTCCGGGTTAGTTCCACTCAGATCATGCAAATTAGAGTCCAAAACAATAGCAAAGGTGTTTGGAAGAGTAGATACGCTGGAAACGTATCAACTCCCCCAAGCTTAACTCATTGCTTGTCCTCAAGCAATTCAGTTGACAAACTGAAAGTGATAAATAAAAACTTTTGCAAACTCATTTTTTCTTATTGTTGTATATAAGCTTAGCTAGTAATCAAGTTTTCAGCAAAGGTCATGAAATCACCACATATATGATAACACTTAGAACCCATATTTACTCATGACAATAACATAATTAACTAGCAAGCAATAATAATATATCTCAAATGTCAACACTTTGTCAAAACAACCATGATACAATATGATAGAGTGGTATCTCACTAGCCCTTTATGAGACTGCAAAACGTAAATGCAGAGCACCTATGAAGTTCAAGCAGCGACTAAACATTATAATTCAGGGTAGAAAACATTCAGTCATCTCACACCCAACATTAACTAGACCAAATGCATGTTAACTAAGAATGACAATAGCGCTCTCATGGTTGGTGCTTGAATGAGAAAGTGATGACTCAACAATAAAAGTAAATAGATAGGTTCTTCACAGAGGGAAACATGGATTTGCAGACGTGCCAAAGCTCATTGCTTAAAACATAGATAATTGCATTTTGAGAGGTGTACTTTTCATGTCAACTGTTTATGACAAAGTTTCCAATGTCTCCCATGCTAAACACATTAATGGCGGTTCCCATGCAAAAAGTTTTACTCCCCTTCCACCATACTAACACAAACCATGGCTAGCCGAATCCACGGGTGCCTGCCAACTTTCAACTTTCTGGGGGAGCATTTTTTATATATAATTCAGGACTAGGCATCCCTATTACCAGCCTCCCTCACATTTGACGAGTGAATAAACTCTTGTCGCGAATAAAAAATCTCCGCAAAGTTTCGTCCAATTCCGAGAACTTTATTTCTGCACAAAAATAACACCAAGGTAGTTCTACTAAAAACAATGCCAGTCCGGGTTAATTCCATTCAAATCATGCAAATTAGAGTCCAAAACAAGAGCAAAAGTGTTTTGAAAAGTAGATACGTTGGAGACATATCAGTTGATACGAGCCATTCGATCTTCCCAGACGGCTCGCACCCGGGCGACACGGCTGGACAGTCCATGATGGATGGACCAAGGGCGCGCGATCGCCATGGTGTGGCGAAGAGAGCCTCCCAACCCAGCTGGAAGGTCCATGATGGGTGGACCGATGGCGCGCATGGGGCCACTGTCATTGTGCGGCCTTGGTCGCCCCGTACCCACGCATGACGGACTAGCCAGGACCGTCTGGCGGCATCCTCGCCACGCGCCAGGCTGGTCCGGTCGCGACAGGCGCGCGAGCCGGGTCTCGGTCGTAGCGCTGGCTCACGTGTGTGGTCTGGTTCGGGCTAGCGTGCACCAGTTTGTGCGCGGGGCCAGCCCTTGTGAGCTGGCTGCCTTGTGGCACTTGCATGGCGAGTCGTCCGGCCAGGGCCTGTAGGGTAACGCAACAGAAAATAAAAAAATTATGTCCTACGCACCAGCCCAGGACCACTATGAAGATGCATACATGTTTGATATGATCGTTACCAGCTCGTAACGCAGTGGAAGAAGAGTTGGTGAAGATCGTTGGGGCAAATTCCCCCAGCTAAACCGCGAGAATTTTTTCCCTCGAACAGTCCCTCAGACAGAACCTCGGACAGTCCCTCGAACAAAAGATCGAACGTACGATCTCTCTACCGGATTGCACACATATGGTGTCACGTATCCAGCGGCAATTCCTCATCCAGAACTAATCACTGCCGGAGACTAGGCAACCTTTCGGTGCTACAAAACTATTTCGTGGAGGGAGAGAGGCAGATCATTGCATGCCATTTTTGTGAGAACTTGAGATGGGTTGGAGAGCACCTCCACCCCTCTATTTATAGTGGAGTAAGGGGTTGGGAAGGCATGAGGATGGCAGCCCAAAAAGGGAGCCCCCTCACCTACATTGCCCCACAAAAGGGGGGAGCTTGCCCCAAAGGCCCCCCTGTCCATGGCGCCCCATATAGGGGGCTGCCCCCAAGCCCCCCTCCCCCCCAACATTTCTCCACCATTTTGTGGGGGTTGCCCCCCAACAAGCTTCCACCAATTGCGGGTTGCCCCCAAAAAGGGGCCCCACCAGAAAACAACTCCCCACGAAAAGGGGGATCTTGTCCCCCTTGCGGGAACATGGTGTTTTTCGCGCGTGTTCTCTTCGGGAAAAAGATCTGGAAGGTCCCAAAACATTTCCGACACCCTCCAAAAAAATTCAGATGCATTCCAAAACTTTTTTGGCTTGATGGTTTACTCTGAAGCACTTCTGGTTTTCTCTCTGGAACATTTTCAATGTCTCCGAAACTTTTCCGATGACTTTCTCTCAAACTTCTTTCCTAGTACTCAACAGATAGGACCTTTAAGTGTGTGACCCTGTAGGTTCGGTGAAATATTGTAATGACCGAAACTCTTTCCGATCAATGATCAATAGCGGAACCGTGGACATCCATATTGACCCCTATACCCGCACGAATGGATATTCGAGTGAACCTTTAGTTATCGTGTGCTATTCTTGTTTCTTCGCGATATGTTACAAAAACCCGAGGTGAGATTTATCGGCCTCCTCATGAATCAACAACTTGCTCACTATGTCAGTTTTCTCATTAAAGGTTTTGTTCTCTTTTCTTGTTCCCGTGTTCCGGCATCCCTGTGATCAAATCACATTGTGTTTGGCCAGACGATGATGGATACCGTAACACCGAGAAGGCACCAAGAATACCTCTCCATCGTCGGAGGAGCAAATCCCAATCTTGAGCTATCTAGTCCCTTATCATACTTTTCTGTGAACCCGTAAGCCACCGTAATAGCCACCCTGTTACAGATGACGTTTAACAAACCCTAAAGTTCATGAAGCAAGTATGAAGTAACTTGATGCTCTCATGATTGCTACTTGTGAGCTACGTTGGGATTTTCCCCGAAGAGGAGGGGAGATGCAGTACAACAGAGATAAGTATTTCCCTCAGTGAGAACCAAGGTTTATCGAACCAATAGGAGAATCATGCAAACCCTCGTTAGTAGCACCTACACACACAAAAGCAAATACTTGCACCCAACGCGGGCAAGAGGGTTGTCAATCCCCTTGAAATCGTTAATTGCACGGATTAAATCTTGTAAAGGCAAAAGTATAAATTGCAAAATAAAATAAAAAGAAAGAAATAAATTGCAGCAAAGGTTTTTAGGTTTTCTTTTTATGTTTAAGATAGACCTGGGGGCCATAGTTTTCACTAGAGGCTTCTCTCTCGAACACAAAGCATACGGTGGGTAAACAAATTACTGTTGGGCAATTGGTAGAAAAGCGCATAGTTATGACGTTATTCACGGCAATGATCATGTATATAGGCATCACGTCCGAGACAAGTAGACCGAAATGATTCTGCATCTACTACTATTACTCCACCAATCGACCGCTATCCAGCATTCATCTATGGTATTAAGTTCATAACAAACAGAGTAACGCTTTAAGCAAGATGACATGATGTAGACAAGATAAACTCAATCAATATGAATAAACCCCATCGTTTTATCCTTAATGGCAACAATACAAATATGTGTCTTGTCCCCTACTTTGTCACCGGGATATAGAGCACCGTAAGATTGAACCCATTACAAAGCAACTCTCCCGCTGAAGATAAATCAATCTAGTTGGCCAAACCAAACGGATAGATTGGAGAGAAATACAAAGCTATATCAATCATGCATAATAAAGTTCAGAAAAGACTCAATTACTTTCAATGAACAATCTGATCATAAACCCACAATTCATCGGATCCCAACAAACACACCGCAAAAGAAGATTACATCGGATAGAACTCCAAAAAGATCGAGGAGAACATGGTATTGAAGATCAAAGAGAGAGAAGAAGCCATCTAGCTACTAGCTATGGACCCGTAGGTCTGTGGTGAACTACTCACACATCATCGGAAGGGCAGCAAGGTTGATGTAGAAGCCCCCCGTGATCGATTCCCCCTCTGGCAGATTACCAGAAAAGGCCTCCAGATGGGATCGCGGAAGAACAAAAGCTTGCGGCGGCGGAAAAGTTATATTGATACGTCTCCAACGTATCTATAATTTATGAAGTATTCATGCCATGTTAGCAATAATTTTATATGGTTTTGGTGCACTTTTATATGACTTTTATATGATTTTCATAGACTAACATATTAATCTAGTGCCTAGTGCCAATTGCTGTTTTCTGCTTGTCTTTGGTTTTCCAGAAAATCCATACCAAACGAAGTCCAAACGCGATGAAACTTTTTGACGGTTTTTCCTGGAAGGAAAGAGACCCGGGAAGCTTCGGGGGAGTACCAGAAGACCCACAGGGGCCCCACAAGGCAACAGGGCGCACCCTGATGCCTGGTGGCCCCCTGTGGCACCTCTTCGCGTGATTCCAACGCTGAAAATTCTTATATATTCGAAAACCCCCGAAAGTTAACCTAGATGAGTTTTTCTGCCGCCGCAAGCCTCTATTCCGAAGTGATCCCATCTGGAGCTCCGTTGCGGCACCCTGCTGGAGGGGGGAAGTCATCACCGGAGGCCATCTTCATCATGCCCGCTGCTTCCATGATGAGGCGGGAGTAGTTCACCCTCGGGGCTGAGGGTATGTACCAGTAGCTATGCGTTTGATCTCTCTCTCTCTCGTGTTCTTGATTTGGCACGATCTTGATGTACCGCGAGCTTTGTTAATATAGTTGGATCATATGGTGTTTCTTCCCTCTCTATCTTGTTGTGATGAATTGAGTCTTTCCCTTTGAGGTTTCATTGTTATCGGATTGAATATTTTGGATTTGAGAACACTTGATGTATGTCTTGCATGTGGGTACCCGCGGTGACAATGGGGTATTCTATTGAGTCACTTGATGTATGTTTTGGTAATCAACTTGCGGATTCCCGAGGTGACATTGGGGTAATCTAGGCATAGGGGTTGATGCACGTTTTCGTCCTGCTTTCTCCGATAGAAACTTTGGGGTACTCTTTGAAGTTCTTTGTGTTGGATTGAATATTATGAATCTGAAATTGTTTGATGCATGTCAAATAATTATCTCACGGATACTTGTGGTGACATTGGAGTATCTAGGTGACATTAGAGTTAATTGATGTGTATCATATGGTGTTATTTTAGTACAAACTCTAGGGCTATTTGTGACACTTATAGGGATGGCTCAATAGATTGATCAGAAATGATAACTTTGAGGTGGTTTTGCTACCTACAACAATTTCTTCTTATGTTCTCCGTTTGCTAGGAACTTTGGAGTGATTCTTTGTTGCACGTTGAGGGATTGTTATATGATTCAATTATGTTAGCATTATTGAGAGATTGCACTAGTGAAAGTATAAACCCTAGGCCTTGTTTTCAAGCATTGCAATACCGTTTGTGCTCACTTTTGTTACTTGCTACCTTGCTGTTTTTATTATTTCAGATTACAAAAACCTATATCTACTATCCATACTACACTTGTATCACCATCTCTTCGCCGAACTAGTGCACCTATACAATTTACCATTGTATCGGGTGTGTTGGGGACACAAGAGATTTCTTGTATTTGATTGCAGGGTTGTTTGAGAGAGACCATCTTCATCCTACGCCACCCACAGATTGATAAACCTTAGGTCATCCACTTGAGGGAAATTTGCTGCCATCCTACAAAACTCTGCGCTTGGAGGCCCAACAGAGTCTACAAGAAATAAAGTTGCGTAGTAGACATCATATATCGTCTTGCGTTCTGTTGGTTTGGGAATATTTGGGAATTTATAGGCTTGGAATTAGGTCAAACGAAGCTGCGTGCGGCCCACAAGCTCCGGGGGCGTGCTCCTCGAGCTTGTGGCTCTCTCGTACCTCTTCTGGCCACCTCCTAAAGCTTCTAGGGTCCCTTCTGGTCCAAAAAAAATAATCTAAAGTTTTTTTTGTTTGGACTTTATTTGATATTGATTTTCTGAAAAGCCAAAAACAGGCAAAAAACAGGAACTGGTACTGAGCACTGGGTTAATAGGTTAGTCCCCAAAAATGATATAAAATAGCATATAATTGCATATAAAGCATCCGAGATTGATAATATAATAGCATGAAACAATCAAAAATTATAGATGCGTTGGAGACGTATCGATGATCTAAGGAATTATGCAAACGTTTAACTTTCTCTGTGTTATAAACCATTAACTTGTGATGAATGGATCTCATAGCATAACAACAATTGGGTCTGTTCAACACAAGTGTTCTTCTAACATTGTGTCCTCAAAGTTCCCGACATTCTCATGCCCATGATCAGGAAAACATGACCATCATGCAACACTTGAGCTAGTCTTAGAGGCGTGACTAGGAATCTATATTACCGTTTATTATTTCCACACATGCACATGGGTTTTCCTCTGAGCCTCTTGGATATACAGACTCAAGGACCATTGCAATTATAACACAAAACATAAACATAATTATGAACATGGAAATAAATAATAACATTTATTATTGCCTCTAGGGCGTATTTCCTACAAACTCCCACTTGCATCGGAGTCAATAATCTAGTCAATGCTAGTGCACTTTACACCTATGGCATCCCGGTGTAAAATAAGCTTCGCTTGTGGTATAGTCTTCGTCTAATGGATCTGAGAACTCCAGGTCCATGTGAATATTTGCATATCCTCGCATTTAAACGCTTTCACAAAATTCATAATTTGTGTGGACTTGGCTTTGTATATTTGAATCACTGGTTGAACCTTGATTCCTCAAACTGAGCTATGGATCCACTATCTCCAATAGTGTTCCATTGACCTAAGTCATCTTGAAACCATATTAAGTTCATGGATGAACTATATGATCCAACACCCTCTTTTTTAGCCTCCTAAGCGGCAACATACTTAGTCTTTGTTATAGAATTCGCCACAGTAACCTGTTTGGAACAATTCCAACTTACTGTGCCACCATTTTGTGTATTACACAAAACCCTTAATTTTGCTTGGGCATTGATGAAGACTTTATCGATGTAACTACTTACAACGAGCATGTATCGATGTAATTTCGTACAATGAACTCTTCATAATCTCTGCTTGCGAGAAAATATATCATCAGTGCTACTTTAGTACATAACGACATTTTTCACTGTTGTCCTATGATCAACATCTTGATCACTTTGGTAACCTACTCGCAACTAGTTTGGAGTACTGGACATATCTGGTTGTTTTACATACCATAGAATACATGATTAATCCAAACACAAAAGTGTGTGGAACCTCAGTCATGTACTTTGCTCATCAGTGTTGTTAGGACACCGAGTCTTGCTAAAAACTCTTTCCATGTGACTTCGGCAAAAAACTCTTCTTGGCGTTCTCATGCTAAACTATTTCAGCATCTTGTCAATATGTATTTGGGCTTAGATCTATTAGGCAATTCTATCCCCATAGATAATTATGCTTAATACCGAGGCTACCTAGCCCAAGTCTTCATCAAAAAACCTTTTTCAATGAAGTCCTGATTCGTGTCAAGAAATTTATATTATTTCTAATCAACAATGTGTCATGAGTTTTAGAAATATTATTATGCTCCCACTTACTTTCTTGTAAACACAAGCATCTTCGCTATCTTTGATGAAATAAAACTCTTTGACTATTTCATCAAAATGAAGATTCCAACTCCACTATGCTCTCTTCTGTCCACTGCTGGAACTCTGAAGTTTGCACACTCACTAGCATCCTCTAGATCGACAAAACACTTTGGACTGTATCGTATACAATTCCCAGGTTGTATTTCCATCTCATAGAAATCCTTTTGGCATCCATGTATCATATCTCATAATTGAAATATGCATTAACTGCTAGTATAACCCGAACCGACTTTAAGCATCGCTACGGTGAGACAATCTCGCCGTATTCAACTCCTTGAATTTGTTATTAGCAAAAAGTCGAGCTTTATGGATAAAACCATTTTTATCCGTATCATTTTATAGTTCCATTCATATTCGTTAGACTCTCAGTGTTCCGTAGGGGTTTATCAAGATATAATCTTGAATCATTTACATGGATACTATCATGGATTGTTTTGGCACTAGCCAATCTCGGAGTCAGGGCCCACCTACGCTTCCTTGTGTATCGTAGGTATACTGTCGGGGGGATGACCCCCCAGGTAGGCTCTGGAGCCCAAAGCATTTTTCAAAACACCGGGGCGGCCAGCGCCCCTCAAATCCGGCTGGCCCTCCAGCCGGCCGCCCCTCAATCCGGCAGGCCGGCTGGGCACGGCGCCACGTCCTGGCCGGCTGGCGACGGGTCAGCGACCGTCCCATCTAGCCGTACGACAAGACCGCTCGCCCACGACGGGAGAGCGTGGCTACAGTGCCGCCAACCCCGCTGACCCGGGCGACCGACGTCAGCGCGGCGTGGCACTGTAGCCCCACGACGCCAACCACTCCGTGACGCGGGAGGCGACGGGCAACAGTGCCGTGCAGCCAGCAGGACCCAATAGCCGGTGGGCCCCGCCGCCGGTTCCAGACAATGACAGCAGGGCCCCGCGCCCACGTAGATTTACCGTTGTAACCCTGGGGGGTCAGGCTATAAGACCCCCCAGGAGCCCTCCATGCAGAGGGTCTTCAGCTCATTCCACCACACGCACACACACTCACAGGAGAGGTAGAATGGAGAGCTAGCTCCTTCTTCCTCCTCCACCCAACAGCTCCAGGAGCACCATTGTAGCCCTTGTGCATATCATACCATTTTTGGCAGGCCTAGGGGTGTTACCTCCCACGGAGGGCCCCAAACCTGGGTACGTCTCGTGTCTCACACTAGCTCGTGCCATCCTCGCCTCCGGAACCCACCGGCGTCCTCATGCAGCCCCCCACTTTTAGCCATCCTATGGCATCTGCCGTGATTTCACCATGACAGTTGGCGCCCACCGTGGGGATGCTCGCGGCGTTGGCCGGAGTCAAGTTCCGGACGAGACCCTTCACCAGTTCCGGCGAGCGCATTGCGCACGGCTTGGTCCGCGCGCCTGACGTGGCTAACCCAGCTGGCTGCGACGCAGCGCTTGGCGTGGACACCGCCGGCCCTGCAGGCTACTCCATCATCCCCTTTGGCGCGCTGCGCGTCTTCGTCGCGCTCATCCCCGATGAGTACCCTAGCGAGGTACACAGCTTCACCGACTCACCCCTCCCTGTTGGCCGCGTCGTCTCCAGTGATGTTGCGGACCTCTGCACTCGCGTGGAGGTGTTGACCACCGGCTCCAGCCTCGGCTCCTCGCGCGGCAAGAAGAAAGCTGTTGCAGCCGCTGCAGCTGCAGCCCACACCAGCCGGGTCAACCCGCTGCGTGCGGTGCTGCAGAGCCTGCGCGCCCCCATCACACCCGACGCCGACCCGGCTGCCACTGCGGCTCAGCTCAACGAAGACTGCCAACACCCGCTGAACAAGGCCACAATGCTTGCTGCGGTGCAGCGCCGGCTGGAGTCCGCCCAGCGGGAGTACGACACCGCTCACGGCCTCACGCTGGCTGGCGCTGAGCCCAACCGGGTCGCCGAGGTGCGGTTCCGTGGCGGCGCCATCGGCCGTGCGCTAGGCGCAGGCCGGCCCACTTATGACACCCCCGTCAAGAACATGCACGCCGCACGGGAGGCCATGGCGGACCTTGAGTTTCTGGAGGGCGAAGAGCTACTGCAGCAGCAACGCGTTCGCGACCTCATCACTGCTGCGAACCTGCAGCAGAAGCGTTTCGAGCCGGCCCCGCCCGCCGCCTCCACCTCGAAGAACATTGGGGACCCGGACAGAGTCCTTCGGGACACGCAGCAGACATCTTCCCCGCACGCTAGCGCAAGTCGCTCGGGCCGGCACCGGGCAGGCCGGAGCCGGCGCAACCATGCCCCGACGGCCGATGATGGCATCGCCGATGAGTCGGCTGGAGACGGCCGGCTCCAACAGCTGGAACGCCCCTTGTTGCTTGCTCGGCGGCCCCAGCCGGCCTTTGCCAGCGCAGTGCCACGCGGTCCCGTCGCCAACCGGCTGGGGCCTCGCGAGCCCTACGATGACAATGACGCTCGCCATTGCATCAATAGGCTGGCGCGGTCCACGGCCCTTGAGGAGGAGAGCTCCGTCGGCCCGCCTGTTTTGGGCCACGCACCCGCGAGGAGCCCTTCCCAAAGGCTTCTCACTGGCCCGTGACACCCCAAGTACAGTGGCATCACCAACCCGGAGGACTGGCTGGTCGACTACACCACGACTGTCGGCATAGCCGGCGGCAACAAGCGCGTAGCAGTGCACTACGTGCCCCTCATGCTGCTCGGCTCGGCCCGGACATGGCTAAATAGCCTGCAAGCCGGCAGCGTGAACTTCTGGTTGGACTTCGAGGATGCGTTTGTGCACAACTTCACCAGCACGTACAAGCGTCCGGGTCGGCCTCGCCAGCTCTCCATGTGCGTCCAGGGCCTGGACGAGTCCCTCCGCGACTTCCTCACACAGTGGACGGAGCCGCGCAACTCCTGCGAGGGGGCCACGAGGTGCAGGCCATCCAGTACTTCATCGACGGGTGCCAGGATGTCACCCTCCTCAAGCACAAGCTAATGTGTTCCGAGCCGGCCACCATGGCGGCGCTCATGGCCACGGCGGACAAGTACGCCACGGCCGACGCCGCGATGCGCGTGAAGGTCTCGCTCGACGCAGCCGGCAAGGTTGTCCAGGTCCAGCCGGCCAACCCTCGGCCTACTGGCGATAACAATCAGCGCCGGCAAGACAACAACAACAACAACAACAAGCGGAAAGGCGAGCAACCAGCCGCCCGCTACGACAACCGGCAAGTCGCCACTGTGGAGGAAGAGTAGCCGGCCGAGTAGGGTAGCACCCGGCGCCAACGCATCGGCAAGGCCTCCTAGCAGCCCAAGCTCACCTTTGACCAGATGCTCGACGCCCCCTGCAAGCACCACAGCGGCGCGAAGCCATCTACGCACACTCTCCGGCAGTGAAGTGATACGTCTCCAACAAATCTATAATTTTTGATTGTTCCATGCTGTTATATTATCAATCTTGGATGTTTTTATAATCATTTACAACAATTATATATCATTTTTGGAGACTAACCTATTAACTTAGTGCCCAATGCTAGTTGCTGTTTTCTGCCCTGTTTTTGTTTTACAGAAAATCAATACCAAACGAAGTCCAAATGCCACGAAACTTTTTGGAGATTTTTTTCTGGACAAGATAAACACTAGAAGCTTCGGGAGAGGGCCAGAAGACCCAGGAGGTGGCCACGAGCCACCAGGGCGCACCTGGGGGGGGGGGGGGTGGGCAGGCGCGCCCTGGTGCCTCGTGGGCCCCCTTTTGCTCCGCTTGACCTAATTCCACCACTATAAATTTAGAAAAAATCAGAAACCCTCAGGGGAGTCCACAAAATACTTTTTCTGCCGCCGCATGTTTCTATTCCAGAGAGATCCCATCTGGAGGCCTTCTCCGGTACTCCGCCGGAGGGGGAATCGATCACGGAGGGGTTCTACATCAACCTTGCTGCCCTTCCGATGATGCGTGAGTAGTTTACCACAGACCTTAGGGTCCATAGGCAGTAGCTAGATGGCTTCTTCTCTCTTTTTGATCTTCAATACAATGTTCTCCTCGATGTTCTTGGAGTTCTATCCGATGTAATCACTTTTTGCGGTGTGTTTGTTGGGATCCGATGAATTGTGAGTTTATGATCAGATTATCCATGAATATTATTTGAGTCTTTACTGCACTCTTTTATGCATGATTATTATAGCTTCGTATTTCTTCTCCGATCTATTGATTTGGTTTGGCCAACTGAGTTGATTTATCTTGCCATGGGAAGAGGTGCTTTGTAATGGGTTCGATCTTCCGGTGCTCAATCCCAGTGACAGAAAGGGACATGACATGTATGTATCGTTGCTATTAAGGGTAAAAAGATGGAGTTTATTCATACATGAGTTTATCTTGTCTACATCATGTCATCGTTCTTAAGGCGTTACTCCGTTCTTTATGGACTTAATACACTAGATGCATGCTGGATAGCGGTCGATGTGTGGAATAATAGTAGTAGATGCAGGCAGGAGTCGGTCTACTTGTATTGGACATGATGCCTATATACATGATCATTGCCTTGGATATTGTCATGATTATTTGCTTTTCTATCAATTGCCCAACAGTAATTTGTCTACCCACCGTATGCTATTTTCTTGAGAGAAGCCTCCAGTGAAACCTATGGCCCCCGGGTCTATCTAAATCATATTACTAAAACACTAAAAATATTGCTGCCATTTTGTTTTATTTATTTTATTTTGTATTTTTGTTTCAATCTATCTATCTATCACGTACAATTTAATCTTGCAATTGACCGCCGAGAGATTGACAACCTCTCGTTTGCGTTGGGTGCAAGGATTTGTTGTTTGTGTGCAGGTGCTGCTATCGAGGTGTTGCGTGATTCTCCTACTGGTTCGATAACCTTGGTTTCATAACTGAGGGAAATACTTATCTCTACTATGCTGCATCATCCCTTCCTCTTCGGGGAAATACCAACACAAGCTACAAGTAGCAGGAAGAATTTCTGGCGCCGTTGCCGGGGAGACAGCATCAACATCTATCAAGTACCTTCGCATAAACTCTCATCTCCTTGCATTTATTTTATTTGCCATTTGCCTCTCGTTTTCATCTCCCCCACTTCTAAAACGTTTTTACAAAATACAAAAATATTTTCCGTTTGCCTTTTTCTTGTTTGCTTCTTTACTTGCTTGCTTTTATTGCCTTCATGTCGAACACACAAGAATAGAAACTGAAAGTAAAAATATAAGATACTATGGATTCACTTAAAGTTTACTACTTGGATTATCTTCTATCCATTCATGCTCGTGCCGAAACCCCAACTAGTTTAGTTGAGGGGAAATCTTTAGATGAGCATGCTCATTTTGTGCGTCACCATTTGTCTGAAAAAGGGAGACTCTTATGGCGTCAAATAAATTGTTTGCTATGCTATGCTTGGAATCTATGTGAAATTTATGATTTTACTTGTTGCTCTAAGAACCCTAAAAAACACCTTCCATACCTATGTGAGTTTAACGATAATGAAATCTTGTCTTCTTATGCCAAGGGTGTTTATAATTACTATGATATCGAACAAATTGAAGAATTTGTTGCTTTTAAGGGTGCTTGTGAAGTTGCTTCTTTGATTGAAAAGTATGATATTACTTTCCACAAATCTGAAAATTTTGCCATACTTAAGTATTGCTATGAAAATTATGCATCTAATGCCTATGTTAGTGAATTTATTGAGAGAATGATGCTTGTTATTCTTATGGCCACGATGCAAATATTAAAGATGCTTATGGAGATGAACTTGCTATAGTTCCTTATGTTAAAAATGAAATTATCGCTATAACACCCATACTTGGTAGCTCCTTGAATGAAAAGCATGATTGCAATGATGTTACTATAAATCCTATTAGTGTCAACTGTGCTAATGATATGCAAAACCACAAGCTTGGGGATGATAATTTTGTCATGTCCACTAGTTATTGCAATGATCATGATTGGGGTGATAATGCTTTTTATGATCTTGAAAATTTATTTAAGCATCATGATGAATATGATATTGATAATAATGCTTGCAATAATATTGAAAGTGGGTTTGGAAGAGTGTCAACTCTAGGTAAAAATAATCCCACATATTTGGAGAATGTTAAATCTTATGAAATTTTTGATAAAAGTGGGCTTGGAGAGGTCATGACTTTCGTTGATGATAATCCCACTATTTCGGAAGATTATAAAAAACTTATGCATGTGGATCATAAAGAGAGTATTGTTTATGATAACTATATTGTTGAATTTGAGTATGATCCTACATGTAATTATTATGAGAGAGGAAAATATGGTTGTAGAAATTTTCATATTACTAAATTACCTCTCGTTATGTTGAAATCATCAATGTTTTATTCTTCTCCTTTGCATATGCTAGAAATTGCTTGCCTTGATAATTTGTTTGCTTATAAAATGCCTATGCATAGGAAGTATGTTAGACTTAAATATGTTTTTCATATGCCACATGATGCTCTCTTTGTGTTTCAATTATTATCTTTCATGTGAGGATCATTGAAATTTCAAAGCCTATCTTAATGGCTATAAAGAAAGAGCTTCTTGGGAGGCAACCCAATAAATAAAATAATTTTTTTCTGTTATTGTGTGTTTTCACGATTATGCTACTGGTATGATTGTGTTTTTGTGTTTTTAATTAGTGTTTGTGCCAAGTAAAGCCTTTGGGATGATTTGGAAGATAGTATAATTGATGTTGTTTGGAAAACAGAAAGTTTTGCGTCCAGTGCCCGAATTTTGTTTCTGTACTGGGACGTTAGTAAAATCTGAAATTTTTACACAGTATTGGTATATGAATTTCCCACGTTGTCATAATTTTTCAGAATTTTTGGAGTTACAGAAGTATGGCTTTTAAATAGATTGCTACAGATTGTTCTGTTTTTGATGCACTACTTGCTTGTTTTGATGAATCTATGGATTGTATCGGGGGGTATAAGCCATGGTGAAGTTAGAGTACAGTAGGTATAATGCAAAAATAAAATATGAATGGGTTTGCAATAGTACTTAAAGTAGTGATTTATTTTGTTATACTAACGGATCTCATGAAGGTTTTGTTGAGTTTTGTGTGATTGAAGTTTTCAAGTTTTGGGTGAGATCACGATGGATGAAGGAATAAGGAGTAGCAAAAGCCTAAGCTTGGGGATGCCCGAGGCACCCCAAGGTAATATTCTAGGAAGACTCAAGCGTCTAAGCTTGGGGATGCCCCGGAAGGCATCCCCTCTTTCTTCTACCAACCATCGGTAATTTTACTTGGAGCTATATTTTTATTCGTCACATGATATGTGTTTTGCTTGGAGCATCTTGTATTATATGAGTCTTTGCTTTGTTTGCTTTTTAGTTTGTCACAATCATCTTTGCTGAACACACCTATCTTGAGAGAGCCACACGTTTATCATCATTTGTTAGAATACTCTATGTGCTTCACTTAAATTTTTTGAGCTAGGTAGTTGCTCTAGTGCTTCACTTAAATCTTTTTGAGCACGGTGGTGGCTATATTTTGAAGAAATAAACTCTCATGCTTCACTTATATTATTTTGAGAGTTGATTGAAATTTTGGAGAAATGAATTCTCATGCTTCACTTATATTATTTTGAGAATTGATAAGATTGAAATTTTGAAGAAATGAATTCTCATGCTTCACTTATATTATTTTGAGAATTGACAAGATTAAAATTTTGAAGAAATATTTGCACTCTCATGCTTCACTTAAATCTTTTTGAGAGTTGATGATAGTAACGGTAATTTGCACAAGATATGAATTTGGTCCCAAAGTGATGAATATTCAAGAGGGATATAAATAAAAACTTTCATATAGATCATTGGATATGATGAGTGTGATTCCTTGCAATAGTTTTGCGATATGGAAATGATAATATGTGAGTCATGTTAGTGAGTAATTGTGATTTAGTAAGAATATTAGTATTAAGGCTTGTGATTCCCTATGCATGCACGTTAAGTCAATAGTTATGCAATGAAATTATATCCTACTTATGGTGCATTATTCGGTGTTAGTTATGTTCAATGCATGTTTATGACCGTTTTCGTTTTTTGGTTGGTTGCTTCTCAATCTTTTGCTAGCCTTCATTTGTACTAAGCGAAAATACTGCTTGTGCATCCAAAATCCTTAAACCCAAGTTGTGCCAAATGAGTCCACTATATCTACCTATATGCGGTATTTCAATGCCGTTCCAAGTAAATTTGCGTGTGCCAACTCTAATTTTCAAAATAATTTTTCCGTTTTGTGTGCCCGTACCGCTCATGAAGCGGCAGGGGGTGGCCATTATGTTCCATGCTAGGTGTGTTATTCTCACGACGAGTGTTTATTCACTTGTCATTGCACGAGAGAATGGTTTGTAATAGGGATGCCCAGTCCCACAATGAAATCAAAAATTAATAACAACAAAATTCCTTGGAATGTGTTGGTATGGAGGGCACCCGTGGATACGGCTAGCCATGGATTGTGAAAGAATGGTGGAAAGGAAATAAACTTTACTTTCTGTTTGGGAACCGCCTATGATGTATCTAGCATGGAAAATATTGGGAATTCTCGGTCATTTTCATTGACAGGAAAAGTATGCCTCTCAAAATATTTTTACCTCTTTAATTTAAGCTTTGAGCTCTGGCACATTAGCAAATCTCTGCTTCCCTCAGCGAAGGGCCTATCTATTTACTTTTATGCAATTTTTATTTTTACTTTGAGTCTCCATATTCTCTTATAAAGCACCAACTAGAGAGCACTATTGTCATACTTGTGCATTGTGTGTAGCTAATATTTGAGTGTGTTTCATGAATGGATCAATGATTGAGCATAATGGGCTAGGGATAACTTTCTTTAGCGTTGATATTTTGAAAGACATGGTTGCTTGTTAGCATGCTTGAGTATTTATATTTTCATGTCAAATTATAGACTATTGCTTTGAATCATTCAAGTCCAATGTCCATGCTACAAAAGAAAAGAATATGTGATGAATATGTTAGGCGGCATTCCGCATCAAAAATTCTGTTTTTATCATTTACCTACTCGAGGACGAGCATGAATTAAGCTTGGGGATGCTGATACGTCTCCAACGTATCTATAATTTTTGATTGTTCCATGCTGTTATATTATCAATCTTGGATGTTTTTATAATCATTTACAGCAATTATATATCATTTTTGGAGACTAACCTATTAACTTAGTGCCTAGTGCCAGTTGCTGTTTTCTGCCCTATTTTTGTTTTACAGAAAATCAATACCAAACGAAGTCCAAATGCCACGAAACTTTTTGGAGATTTTTTTCTGGACAAGATAAACACTAGAAGCTTCGAGAGAGGTCCAGAAGACCCAGGAGGTGGCCACGAGCCACCAGGGTCGGTGAACGGCAGGAGGCCGAGGTAGCCCTCATAGAAAGCCACGAAGGCCGATAGCTGCAGGACGGCATTGGCCTCGAGGTGGTGCGGCTGAGGGCCGGAGAAATCAAGGAACTGGCGAAAGAAATCAGTCGCGGGAAGTCTGAACCCGCAGATGAAGTGCGAGTAGAAGACAATCACCTTGCCGTCCTACGGCGCCGAAACACGCTCCCCGCCCGGCACGCATGCCTCCACCTCGCTCGCTGGCGGCAGCCTACGCGTGTGGTGGAGGAACTAGATGTCCTCCTCGTTCACCTCCGAGCCCTCCCAGGAGCCCTTCGGCCACGCCATCGTCAGGTCCGACAAGAGCGCGGGCGCGGCAGTGGTGCTGTTGACGTCGAAGAAGACCGCACCTCGCGGGTCGCCGGCACGGTACGGCGGTGGCTCGGGAAAATGCGGCTGCGGCGGCATGCGGCGTGTGTGTGCGAGGGGAAGAAGAAAGCAAGAGGAGGAGGGGCGGAGCGGCAGAGGCAAGTGCGCGAATGCTTCGACCGTTCCCCCTCCCCTTCCATTTAAACCCACGGAAGAATGTGGGGGAGCAGGATCGTTTGCGCCCACGATCCCCACTCCCCCGCAATACACGGGCGCGTGGCACGTGCGCATTAACTGCCTCGAAGAAGCTCAATCATCGGGCGTGGCCACAACGGATCCTGCGCGCAGGCCGAGGCCGCGACCTGGTGGGTCCCGGCCCACTGCGACGTCCCGTCACCCGCAAGGCCTGGCAGGGCCCCGCCCGCCGCTGGGCTGCATGTGGCGGGACCGTGGCAGGCGGCGGGCGTGATCTCCCATGCCGGCTGGGCCCTGGCCGGCCGGACCATTCGGTTTCCACTCCGGCTGGGCGTTGCGGCCCGGCTCCCAGCAGCCGGCGCCCGCGGCGTCAAGCCGGCGCTTCGACATCTACAACCACCTTTTCCAGGGGGTAAGCTGCAAAGGCCCCCCTGCTCGGGGCCGGCGGGCCTTTACAGCTTCGGGGAAGTCGGGGGGATGACCCCCAGGTAGGCTCTGGAGCCCAAAGCATTTTTCAAAACACCGGGGCGGCCCACGCCCCTCAAATCCGGCTGGCCCTCCAGCCGGCCGCCCCTCAATCTGGTGGGCCGACTGGGCACGGCGCCATGTCCTGGCCGGCTGCCCGCAAGCCGGCTGGCGACGGGTCAGCGGTCGTCCCGTCCAGCCGTACGACAAGACCGCTCGCCCACGACGGGAGAGCGTGGATACAGTGCCGCCAACCCCACTGACCCGGGCGACTGACGTCAGCCCGGCGTGGCACTGTAGCCCACGACGCTAACCACTCCATGACGCGGGAGGCGACGGGCAACAGTGCCGTGCAGCCGGCGGGACCCGCAAACGGCCGGCCCCAGCAGCCGGCGGGCCTCGCCGCCGGCTCCAGACAATGACAACAGGGCCCTGCGCCCACGTAGATTTACCATTGTAACCCTGGGGGGTCAGGCTATAAGACCCCCTAGGAGCCCTCCATGCAGAGGGTCTTCAGCTCATTCCACCACACGCACACACACTCATGCTAGACTGTGTTGGTATTTCCCCGAAGAGGAGAGGATGATGCAGTATAGTAGAGATAAGTATTTCCCTCAGTTAAGAACCAAGGTTATCAATCCAATAGGAGAACCACACAGAACCTCGTTAGCAGCACCTACACACACAAAAGCAAACACTTGCGCCCAACACAAATAAGAGGGTTGTCAATCCTCTTAGCGGTTATTTGCAAGGATTAATTCTGATAGTGATAGTAGATAGATAAAGTAAATTGCAAAAGAAAACAAAAGAAAATAAATTGTAGCAAGGTATTTTTGTATTTAATATATGATAAAAGTAGACCCGGGGGCCATAGTTTTTACTAGAGGCTTCTCTCTCGAACACATAACATACGGTGGGTAAACAAATTATTGTTGGGCAATTGATAGAAAAGCAAATAATTATGACGGATTCACGGCAATGATCATGTATATAGGCATCACGTCCAAGACAAGTTGACCGACTCCTGCCTGCATCTACTACTATTACTCCACCCATCGACCGCTATCCAGCATGCATCTAGGGTATTAAGTATAAAACAGAGTAACGCCTTAAGCAAGATGACATGATGTAGACAAAGTAAACTCAAGCAATATGATTAAACTTCATCTTTTTATCCTTAATGGCAACAATACAAATACGTGTCATGTCCCTTTCTGTCACTGGGATTGAGCACTGCAAGATTGAGCCCATCACAAAGCACCTCTCCCATTGCAAGATAAATCAATCTAGTTGGCCAAACCAAATGGATAGATCGGAGAGAAATACAAAGCTATAACAATCATGCATAAAAGAGTTCAGAGAAGACTCAAATATTTCTCATGAATAATCTGATCATAAACTCACAATTCATCAGATCCCAACAAACACACCGCAAAAGAAGATTACATCGGATAGAACTCCAACAACATCGAGGAGAACATGGTATTGAAGATCAAAGAGAGAGATGAAACCATCTAGCTACTAGCTATGGACCCGTAGGTCTATGGTAAACTACTCACACATCATCGAAAGGGCAGCAAGGTTGATGAAGAAGCCCTCCGTGATCGACCCCCCCTCCGGCAGAGTACCGGAAAAGGCCTCCAGATGGGATCACAGAAGAATAGAGGCTTGCGGCGGCGGAAAGGTTTTCTCTTCTATCTTTCTGGTATACGGGGAATATTTTGGAATTTATATCATTGGAATTAGGTCAAGAGGTGCCACGAGGGGCCCACAAACCTGGGGGGCGCTCCCCCTGGACTTGCCGCTTCCTCGTGGCTCCTCTGGTCTTCTCCCGAAGCTTCCAGGGTCTCTTCTGGTCTAGAAAAAATTAATCCAAAGTTTTTTCTTTGTTTGAACTCCGTTTGATAATGATTTTCTGAAAAGGCAAAAACAAGCAAAAAACAGCAACTGGCACTGGGCACTAAGTTAAAAGGTTAGTCCCAAAAAATGATATATAATGGCATATAATTGCATATAAAACATCCAAGATTGATACTATAATAGCATGGAGCAATCAAACATTATAGATACATTGGAGACGTATCAACTCACAGGAGAGGTAGAATGGAGAGCTAGCTCCTTCCTCCTCCTCCACCTAACAGCTCCAAGAGCACCATTGTAGCCCTTGTGCATATCATACCATTTTCGGCAGGACTAGGGGTGTTACCTCCCACGGAGGGCCCCAAACCTGGGTACGTCTCGTGTCTCACACTAGCTCGTGCCAACCTCGCCTCCGGAACCCACCGGCGTCCTCACGCAGCCCCCCACTTTTTGTCATCCTATGGCATCTGCCATGATTTCACCATGACATATACTGTTGTCTAACACCAATATCTTGTTTGCAAACCTTATAGGTTTGCACGAGTTTTGCCTATGTGGTTCAGCTACAAGTTCGACCGAACTCTATACATCTCATGTAGAGGCTTCCGTATCAGTCACAATAGGAAACTCCGGAATTACTTCCAAGGTTTGTTTCCTTTGATCTGATGACGAAGATTCTGTTATCTCATCGAGCTGCACTATTCTCCCACTCACCTTTTTGCAAGAAACATTTTCTTCAAATATACCGCTCTATGTGACAAACACTTTGCCTCAGCATAGTGACGGAGGAATACCCAACAATTTGGATAACCAACAAAGTAGCACTTATCTGATTTGGAATAGGTTTGTAAACACTTTACACATGTCTCATATTCCAAATGGTAAGAAAAGTCAAAACATGGTTTGGCGTACCATACCATGGTGTCATTTCAACAGATTTGATGACGCTCCTTTTAGTGTAAAAGCTACCGTCTCTAAAGCATTACTTCAAAAATAATAAGGGCAAATTGATCTATGTCATCTTTGATCTTACCATGTCATATAAGGTTTGATTACATCTTCTCGGACATTCCACTCTCAGTGGTGTTCCGGGAGGTGCAAATTATGAAACTCTTTTCACAACTCACCAGACACTCAGTGAACTTGTAACTCAAATATTCCTTTCCGCAATCTAATTACAGAAACATATTTTTTCTTGTTACAATAATCTATACTTCATTCTGAAAACCTTTTGAACCATTTCAAAGGATTCAGACTTATGTCTCATTAAGAAAATATATACATATCTACTGGAGTCATACTAAAGATAGATAAATCCACTGCTAGCAACAACACTTATTGGACTGTACATCAATTTGTATGATTACCAATGAGTTAATTGCTCGTTCCTTATGGCATGTGAATGGTATTTTAGTCACTTTACCTTTCGAACGAAAGTTGCAAGTGTCAGATGATTCATAATCAAAATGACTTCAAAATCCATCACTATGGAATTTCTCCATGCGGGTTTCTCCAATGTGACCAAACGCAGTGCCACGCAAATGTGGTATTCTTTTAATCTTGCGACATTTAGCGTCAGTGTTAAATATGTATAATATTATCATCAATATTCATAACATACATCCCATTCATAATGGAAGCATGTCCCTTATGGTATTCATAACACCGAACAACAATTGTTCTCTTACGAACAACCTTCTTGTGACAAACATTATGCAATGGGCTAGAGTATATAAAACTCGAAAATGAGTACAAAGGTAATACGCTGATGGAAAGTCTAGTAACCTTTACAGAGTTCCCATCATGTATCTTAACCTCGTTACTAGCCAGTCGTTTAGGCCATAGTAGTTCTTGCATCGAGTTGCAACAGAATGCAATCGAACGAATATCCTTGTGATCAGCTTTTAATCACAATACCCAAGAATCATGGATTAATAAATTAATCCTAATTCCCAAGAATTACATCTTTGACTAGCATTCTATACATCTACAACTGGTATGACATTCATACATGAGCTGGACATTCCAGTCTTCTTTCTTTTTGCCTTTATACTTCTAACAGTTTTACTTCCAATTTTTCTCCTACTCACAAAAGAAGCACCCAACTTTAAGAGTGGCATTAGCCCTGGATTTCCTAGGCGTGTAAGTCTCACTTAACACCCTTCAAACTTGTCCTTTCTCTTTAAGTTGTTGTTTTATTCACCATCATCACATGACCGACGTTCTTCTGGATCCCATCTCTCATCTGTCTAATGCGTAGTGAACACTTCACTAATACTTGCAAATAAACATTGCTTTATCCTCACATTACATTACCAATCGTAAAGTTTTGACAAGATAAATAGCATATATTCTATTTCAATAGTGAAGGTGGAAACGCGAGCCAATATTATACAACTAAAATGCAAATTACACTTAGACAATGTTCAGTAATTAATTGCACTGAGAATTTAAACAATTTAATTCTAAAGTGTGCTGCCACTCAAATCAATATCTCTCATAATTGATTGTAAGCGATTGAAGACCCATATTTCAATTCAACACCATGGATGCAACCATCTAAAGTGCCGAGAATTTCAATTGGTAGGCCAACTTGCCGATCACATCTCTATGTGACTCTTGTTCATCTTTCGATGGGCGTGTTCCGAGTTCAGGACTCTCCTGCCCGAACGTCAAGACAAGCAAGTGATCTTGTTGTGAGGTCTCACCTTCACCCGCCTCGTACTCTCAATTCATTTGTACCCATGCAACCATGTGGTACCTCGAAAAGATACATATTTCAGACGATGCTACGATTGGGAGAACACTAACCACTTGATATTTTTAAGTGAGAGATCACCCTAATAAAAGCGATTACCGCGCAATCAAAAGGGTGCAAATATAAGGGATAAACATCTCAAACAATTCATAATATCATGGTATGGTATAGCCCCTCCTGCCGGAGAAGTACTCATTGTCTTCGCGAAATTTCAGCCAAAAACGTTGTTGTGGCAGCAGTTTTGAAAATTGTTGCCGCGCCAGAACTTTTCCGCCAAGTCCCGTTTCTTTAGCTGTTTCTCCTCCCTCTTCATGTATGGATTTTGCGTCGGTGTCCACCTCCACAAAACTTTTCACCACCTTGTCGATGCATTAAAAAATATTGCTATCTCTATATATAGCTAATAAAATAATGCATTACAACAAGGTTGACACACAAGTCATTAAAGTGACAATCATATGGCTCCAGCTATCATGCTGAATCATGACATGCAGGTCATGTTAATTGCAACATATAGTCATCTCATACATAATCTCATCAAATACGACGAAGACTATACCACATCACATGCACATTCTGCAAAACCAAATTAGACGCATATAATTGGTTCATGCAAAACATTATTTTATGTGGCTTCTAAGGTTTCGAAATAAACCGGAGCTACTGATATGTCTCCAACGTATCTACTTTTCCAAACACTTTTGCTCTTGTTTTGGACTCTAATTTGCATGATTTGAACGAAACTAACCCGGACTGATGTTGTTTTCAGCAGAACTACCTTGGTATTGTTTTTTGTGTAGAAATAAAAAGTTCTCAGAATTGGACAAAATTTTACAGAGAATTGTTTTGGAATTTATAAAAAATACTGGCGCAAAGAACTACCAGAGTGTGGCCACCAAAGAGCCACAAGCTTAGGGGGCGCGCCATCTAAGCTTGTGGGGCCCTCGGGGCTCCGTTTGCCCTACCTCCAAGTCCATAAGTAATGTCTTCCCGAGAAAAAATTGGAGAGAAAGTTTCATCGTGTTTTACAATACGGAGCCACCGCCACCTCCTGTTCTTCATCAGGAGGCCTGATCTGGAGTCCGTTTGAGGCTCCGAAGAGGGCAATTCATCGCTGTAATCATCAACAACCCTTCTTCATCAACAAACTCAGGATGCTCACCACCGGGAGTTAGTAACTTCATCGTAGGCATACTGGAGGTAGATGGAGATGGATGAGATTTGTCATGTAATCAGTCAATTTGTTAGGGCTTGATTTCCCTAGTATCTACTATGTTCTGAGTTTGATGTTGCTATGACTTTACTATGCTTAATGCTTGTCACTAGGGCCCGAGTGCCATGATTTCAGATCTGAAACTATTATGTTTTCATGAATATATTTGAGTTCCTAATCCTATCTGCAAGTTATATGCAGCTGTTATTGTTCTGATCCGTAGACCTATGGTGACAATAATTGGGATACTCTCCGGGGATGACTGTAATTTGAGGAGTTCATGTATTCACTATGTGTTAATGCTTTGTTCCGGTTTTCTATTGAAAAGAGCGACTTAATTACCCTTAGTTTCCATTAGGACCCCGCTGCCATAGGAGGGTAGGACAAAATATGTCATGCAAGTTCTTACTGCAAGCATGTATGACTATATACAGAACACATGCCTACATATGATTGATGAATTGGAGCTATTGTGTATCGCTCTAGGTTGTGACTGTTACATGATGAATTTCATCCAAATATCCATTGCTACTCCATGCCTACACTTCTCATAATATTGTTTTACTTGAGTTACTACTGCTGCTGTCGTTCCAATTGCTACAAAACTGTTACTATTACTGCTACTATTACCGTTACTACTGTTACCACTGCTATCAAAACTATCATATTACCGTGTTACTAATATATTGGTGTAAGGAAGTGACTTCTCAAGTGTGGGTGAATCGACAACTCAACTGCTAAGGCTTATAAATATTCTTTGGCTCCACTTGTGTCAAATCAATAAATTTGGGTGAAATACTACCCTCGAAGACTGTTGCGATCCCCTATACTTGTGGTTCATCAAGACTATTTTCTGTGTCGTTGCCGGGGAGGATAGCTCTATTTATTAAGTTCACTTGGGAGTTAAATATCTGCTACAATTATATTCACTATGAAGAATCTGAGAGACTCTAAGACCAAGATCATGCCCTCTAAGATGAGGGGGGGGGGGTAAGGAGCTGTCAACTTGGTCTACACTTGATTCACCTACTGTTTTAAGCCAACTTGTGACACCACCACCTGCTATTCAATCTGATATGTCACAAGTAATAGACACTACTTCTGCTGTTGATGATACTCATGATGATGCTTCTACTTTGCTTGATAAAACTATGCCGCTTGGTGAATTATTTCATGCTCATATTGCTAAAGCTAAAGAATCTGAAATTGATGAAAATTATGAATCACCTATTACACCTAGTACTCCTGCTAGAACTAAGATGTTTGATGTACCTTAAGGTTATAGTTTACCCGAGGAGTTTGCTAAAGAACTTATGGCTTATGATACTCGTAATGGCATAGAAGGTTTTATGGCTATAATGAAAGGAAAGGCTATGGAACAAATGGTGAAATATGATCCTAAGTTTGCAACTTATCCTATTTTTGTTACTGATAAGGATTATGAATTCTCTATTGATCCTGAACTTATCACTTTGGTAGAATCTGATCCTTTTCATGGTTATGAATCTGAAATAGTTGTTGCACATCTTACTAAACTGAATGAAATTGCCACCCTATTTGCTCAAGAGGAAAAGATTTGCTACTATTATATTCTTAAGTTATTTCCTTTCTCATTAAAGGGTTATGCTAAAATATGGTTTAATGATCTTGCTCATGGTTGTGTGCGTAGTCCCTAGGATATGATTTACTACTTCACTGAAAAATATTTTCTTGCTCATAAGAAACAAGCTGCCATACAAGAAATAGATAACTTTGTGCAACTTGAGGAAGAGCATCTCCCTCAAGCTTGGGGAGGCTTCTCCAATTATTAAATGCTTTGCCTGATCATCCTCTCAAGAAAAATAAAAATACTTGATATCTTTCATAATGGACTAACCGATGCTTCTAGGGACTACCTAGATAGTTGTGCTGGTTGTGTTTTCAGGGAAAGAACTATTGAACAAGCTCGGGATTTATTTAACAACTTATTGAGAAATGTCGATGATTGGACACTTCCCAAACCACCTTCGAAGCCAACTCCGAAAAAAGAGGTATTCTATTCGTCAGTCCAGAAGATATGCAAGAAGCCAAGAAATCTATGAAAGAGAAAGGTATTAAATATGAAGATATTAAAAGCCTACCACCTATTGAAGAAATACATGGACTCGATATTCCAACATAGGTAGTAGAGGTAAACTATGTTTATAGGTTTGATGAGGGTGACAATCCTGACAATCTCCAAGTTAGTGTTTAGATGAATTTGACAACTTTATCATTAAGCAAGAAAACTTCAATAGGCAAATAAGTGATCAACTGAAACGTGATGCTATTATGATTGAATGCTTGAGTGATGTGCTATTTAGAATTTCCAATGATGTTAAAGGTTTATGTAAGCATTCTTCTATGGTTCACACTCAGCTTGAACAAGTTTCTAGATCACAAAATGATTTGCTTCAGGACATGAATAGTAAACTTAATGACCATGCTGTTAGAGTAATGACTAGAGGTGGTAGAATGACTCAGGAACCTTGTATCCTGAGGGTCATCCTAAAAGAATTGAACAAGATTCTCAAAGAATTAATGATAGTGCACCTAGTTTACCTAATAAGATAAAGAAAAAGAGTAAGAACAAAACTTTGCATGCTTCTAGTGAACCTGTTATAGAAAAACCTACTGAGAATCCTAATAATGTTTCTATTTCTAATGCTGAGACACAATCTGGTGATGAGCATGTACCTAGTGATAATGATAATGATGATGCTAATGCTGATCATGTTGATGCTCCAGCTAATGATAATAATGAATCTGATAATGAAATAGAAATAGAACCTGAAGTTGAGCTTGATGACCCACCTCCTAAGAATAAAAGATATAATAAACGAGACTTTGTTGCTAGGAAGCGTGGTAGAGAAAGAGAACCATGGGTTCCAAAACCTATGCCTTTTCCCAGTAAAGCTTTAAAATCTAAAGATGAACATGCTTTCAATCGCTTTGTTGAATTGCTTAGACCTATATTCTTGCAAGTACCTTTGACTAATGCCATGAAAACTAGTAGAATGCACATGCGTTGCTACAGGCTACAATGCATATAGATGAATCAAACAAATAATTAAGATCGTCTCCAAGGTCAAAGCTCATTTATCCCTCATACGTCCAGGTGTGTTAGGACATCAAACATGTGCCCAGTGGGCTTCCTAAAATCGAACTGTCTGGACAGTCCGGGCTCGCTCAAATCAAGCCCATATGTGCGAGAGAAATGTGGTTGTCTGGACTACCCGCCATGTTATCTCCAACACGCGGTCCCAACATAAAAACCCACCCCATGACACACCCTTCCCTTTTCCTGCTGGACCCTCCCCTTCCCGCTCGGTTTCCCAACGTAGCGGGCTTATTTCTCCTTGAAAGCCAGATGACGCCGTATCGGAATGCAATTTGCTGCAAAGTCATCTCTAATGAAATGCAATTTTCCACATTTTCTAAAGTAGGGAAATTATTTCGCTCAGACAGCCGTATCGGAAAAGACCAACCCCAACGCCCTTCCCACTAACATTAAACCCTCACCCTTAGCAGAAAATCCACTAAATCATGTTCTAAGTGAGCCAGTGATTGACGCGGCCATGGCAGGCTAGCAGCAAGGGACAAGGCCAACAACCGCCTTCCTATATTAGTGCTAGTACTTCCTGGTTCTATAGTGGACCCATCCTTCACCCCATCCTCTACCAGGACGGTGCCACACTCATGTGTTGCCATGGAAAAAGAAATCTATGAATGGAAATGTTCGTCTAAAGCATGAAAAATGTTAATGTTTCTCTCCTCTTCACTCCCTCGCGCGCACATGGCTGATTTGTGGTACAATTTATGTATCCGTTAGACTAGAGCAAATAAAAAGTTTCCCCTCATTTACCATTGTTTTATATCTTTTTCAAGTTTAGCAAATCAATGAAATGGCCCTCATGTACCATGAGAGATGTCGGCATACCGTATGCTTTAAAAATGAAACGGTTCTCACCTACTCTAAGAGATGATGACATATTAATTTCTTATCTACGAATAATGAAGATGCACACAATGCAATGGCAATGTTAGTTTCTCCTTATTCTTTGACCGCAACAAAGATAACATTTTTTTGGTTGCAAACAAACATAAAGAAAAATATATTGTGTGTCAAAAAAAATCAAATTGAATAATATAATGCTTATGTGGCCGCAAGAAATGTCGACGACAACAAATACAGTGTACAACTGAGAAAATCAAACTAAAAACATACTCCCCCCGTCCCACAATATAAGACGTTTTGCATGCTATGTTAGCTTGCAAAAATGTCTTATATTATGGGACAGAGGGAGTAGCTGATTTTCTAAAATGCCCCTTAGTTAAACTCCACACGTTGACTTATGGTGACTTGCGTTGTTTAGATTAGCTATAACACATGGAAAAATATTGTACCAGACATCTCCTATAATTATCATAGGTTCATGCATGCATCTCCTAATTACCAAAGGTTTCAATAATCAACATGGGCGAATGCCATACATGAATCAGCGCGTTGCATGCTGATTTGGCACTTGAACACAAGATCTAACAAGACATGGTGTTACTATTTTTTTGTTCTTTAGACAATGAACAGCTCCACCCTCCATCATCATGTAATTCTATAACCTAAAACAAAAAAAGATTAAGAATCAAGTAATTTCTATATCAAAACTATTTCTCCAAGAAAAGTTTCATCACGAGCATACAAGTCGTCTTAAACAATTAAATAGGAATTGAACAACATTCATGATTCTACGGATATTCTGGAATGGATACGATGCAAAACCAGAAGGGCAAGCAAACCATTATAGTTTCTATGACAATGATTACCATCAGGAAAGAAACAATTTTCATGAAAATTTTCCTTCTGGAGGTACCAACATGCACTTTTATGTCAACCCTAAAAACATGCACTTTACTAATATAAAAAATTATGATACTACAATAAAACTATGCAATTGAGTAGAGAATAACAGAAAAGGTGCGCTCCATGTGTCTACATGACTTTGCTTTTTAGAAATGTCACAGGCTGCTTTATAAAAAGTAAAAAACAACTACCATGTAAGAGTACAAAATTGCATCTACTATATCTTCCGGGTGTTTGGAAGGATGGCAGAGCTCACCAACATATGCATTTGATTTCAGCTAGCACTAATGATAGGAATTCCTCCCTAGGTTTTAGATCAATTGCAAGAGGAAGGGCTTGTGCTTCAACTCAAATCTCTAGCAGCTGAGTTTAGAGCATCCTGTTACTAAACAACTTCGTGTCGCCAACATCCCTGCCGTACTCGTCTCCTCATCCGACACATGGTCATAACTCACATGATTTCCTTGATCATGCAAGGAGCTGGAAACTGGATTTGATTTCTCCCAGCCATAGAAATGAAAGGGATTGGCAAGGAGAAGAAGGGGATCTTCTCCACCGCGTACGGGGGAGATACAACATCATCACCACTATCGTCATCATCATCATCCACATCCTTATCATCTGCAACATCAAGAACCCTAGTGGATCCTCTTGTGTATCAATTGAATCATTCATCCATGTATGCCATTACTTTCGTCTTGATGATTGTTGTCCCCATGTGTGAGTAGACCCCATAGTTCTCAGGGATATGGATGAACCTTGGTATGTGTAGGATCTGAAACATTATTGTGGATATGAGATCCTCTGTTGAATGCTTAGTTTAATAACTTCATGAATGTTGTGAAGGGGCCCCACTCAGCATTTGTGCCTTATGGCCACGAAGTATATCACTGTCGTTGTAAAGGGCTAGGATGTGGAGGTAATTCGAGGTGACAGTAAAAGCCTATCACTCCTAACCTTTGCAATTGACCGGGGAATTACGGAGAACCCTTAGAGAGGCCGCGTCCACGGGGTAACCCTTAATTATCATGAGTTGTAACCCTCTGGGGGAGACTATGATGGTGGCGTGCATGGCACGAAGTCTACCACGAGTAGAACATGTACTGTACCCGGCTCCGCCCAGCATAATCGTCAACAGTGGCTCAAGTATCCACTCCATACTATGCTTATGCATAGGTGCACTGGAAACATACCAATGGGGGTTCCGGACTCCTTGAGAACACCTTTTTATTCTGCTGTTTCATCCGTCACTATAATCTTTGCTCTTCATTTACTTTTATGTTATTTTGCTACAGAGTGTTTCCACTACTCAATATCAATTTATATCTGCCCTCACTCTGCTTTAAGTCTCCATTTATCTGCAGGTACAAAAACACATAATGCATTACAAGAGGCAAAAGTCTGATTCCTGTGCTCCCTGTGGGATCGATACTCTTACTTCGAAAAAGCTACAACTAAACCTTGTGCACTTGCAGGCCATCAAGCTTTTTCTGGCACCGTTACCGAGGAGTTGAGCACTTTTGGGCCTTGTCTTAAGTTTTGAATTATTTTGTGCCCTAATGATTTTTGCAGATAGAAAGCAGCCATGGTCCTTCAAGAACAAATTTATCAGGTAGGTGCTGAGTTAGTATCAGGACCAGCTCGAGGAGATAACTTTATAACTATTGGTCATGTCCTACCTGGTAAAGTATATGAGATAAACCCTCGGTTAATTGCTATGGTAAAAGAGAATATATTCTGAGGTGACGCAACTGAATGTCCTTATGAACATATTGAAAATTTTAACCATGCATGTGGAACTCTTCAGTTGCAGGATTTAACAAATGAAGAGATTAAAGCCAAAGTATTCCCTTATTCGCTCCACGAAGAGGCTATCAAGTGGTTAAGATGCCAAGACATAAATACTCTGAATAACTGGCCAAAGTTATTAGCTGCATTTTATGCTCGGTATTTCCCTGAAGGAAAATTGTACACGATAAGAAGGAAGATTAGCAGCTTTGGGCAGCGACAAGGTGAGAAACTGGTAGCTAGATGCATATATAAGGTATCGTGAAATACTCTTTGCATGTCCTGAACACCAGTATCCTGATTATTTAATAGTTAATTTCTTTTATGGTGGACTTGACTCACAAAGTAAACAAGCTTTAGATCTTGCTTCTAAAGGTTCTTTTCTGGGAACCGAGATATCAGAGGCCTGGAGTTTACTTGATAGGATGCGGTATAATGCTGAAAATTGGTACCTTTGTTCAAAGGAAAAGAGTAAGATTGATCCTGTTCATGATAGTATTAAGTCTTTTCTAAATACTACAAGGGTAAAAGACTTACGTCATGAGTTAAATATTGAAATTGACCCTATGTTGCACGTTTTGAAAGACTTATCTAAGTTCTTGAATTTGCCAGAGAAAAAGTACTTGAAACACAGCAGGGAGTCTAAAGCCATCCGCATGGTAGAAGCAATAAAGAAGAAGACTACTCCACCTGAGAACCGAAAAGAAGCTTATCATAAACCAAGTGGCAAAAAGCGAGAGGGAACATTCTTAGCTAAGGGGAAGAAGAACATCAAGGTGGAACAATGCGAGACTCCACCTTATGTTGACATCGTGAAAGAACTTGCTACCCCTATATCACTGGTGAATAAGGAAGTCTACCTAGATAAAGACACCACTTCCTATCTTAAAGGGTGTACCGAAGGTAAGGACGCAGGTAAACAAATTTTATCATGTTCGTTCGGGTGCAAGTCTTATTTTGGGTTATGTAATCTTGGTTCTCCGGTCAATATTATTCCTTACAGTCTTTATGCAAAAGTTTATGAGGAGATTTCTCCTTGTACTCTTGAACCCACTAATGTTGTCATTAAGCTTGCAGATAAAACCGACAGGAAACTGATACATCTCCGTTGTATCTATAATTTTTTATTATTTCATGCCAATATTTTACAACTTTCACATACTTTTGGAAACAATTTATATGATTTTCTTGGACTAACATATTGATCCAGTGCCCAGTGCCAGCTCCTATTTGTTGCATGTTTTTTGTTTCACAAAAAATCCATATCAAACAAAGTCCAAACGCGACAAAATTTTACGAAGATTTTTTTTTGGAATATATGTGATTTTTTGGGAAAAAGAATCAATGCGAGACGATGCTCGAGGGAGTCACAAGCTCACACGGCACGCCCCCTACCCTAGGGCACGCCGGGTGAGCTTGTGACTCCCCCGTAAGTCGGTTGGGGCCCTTCTTTTGCCGCAAGAAAGCTAATTTCTGGATAAAAATCCCCTCAAAATTTCAGCCCAATTGGATTAAGGTGGGCATAAAAACTGACAAACCGAAGACCAAACCGATGCCAAAACTGAATAAACCGAATTTCAGTTTTTTCTACTGCCACAAAAAAATTTGGTTTTCACTTCAACTAACCAAACATGATTCGGTTGGTTCGGTTTTATTCCCGGTTAACCGAACAGAAACCGAATACCCGAGTCACGTGAAGAACTACGCAGAACGAGGGGCACCACGCTTCTCCCGTGAGTCCCGCCTGCGCAGCTGAGCGACTAGCGCGCTCCTCCCACGAGTCCCCCGCCTACGTCGCTAGCTACCTTTTTTAGGGGACGTCGCTAGCTAGCTAGCGAGCGCCACGTGTGTGCCTACCCGACAAGCCCATGCCATGTATGAGGCCCAATTTCCAGTGGGCTTTCTGGTGAGGAGTGTATCCTGGTACTAATTAGAGCCTGTGCCCATGTCAAGTGCGCGACCATCCGGCTACTTTGTTCCCTTTAGTCCCACCTCGCGTGGCTGTGAAGCTGAGGCAAGAAAATTTCAGCTATATAATAGTGTGTCGCTGCTGCACTCTAAGCAGAATTACGCAAAGCCTGCTTCCTTCGGTATTAACCAAAAACCGAACCGATTTACTCAGTTAACCAAATTTTTGGTTACTTGTTTTGAATTGCTTTATTCGGTTTTATGTTTTGCTAACCGAATTAAAGAAAAAACCGAATGGTAGAAACCAAATTTTTGGTTTATAGCGAATGACCACCCCTACAATCGGAGTTATGGATCTCCGAGAATATGAGAAACGGTGAAGGGCCAGAAAACAGGAACGTGAAACAGAAGAGAAACAGAGAGAGATCCAATCTCGGAGGGGCTCCTGCCTTTCGGGAGCTATGGCGGGCAAGGACCAAAGGGGAAACCCTCCTCCCATCTAGGGGGGAGGCCAAGGAAGAAGAAGAAGGAGGGGGGCTCTCTCCCCCTCTCTCCCGGTGGCGCCGGAACGCCGCCGGGGGAACCATCATGTGACGGCGATCTACTCCAACAACTTTGTCATCTTCATCAACACCTCCATCACCTTCCCTCATCTATATTCAGTAGTCCACTCTCCCGCAACCCGTTGTACCCCCTACTTGAACATGGTGCTTTATGCTTCATATTATTATCCAATGATGTGTTGCTATCCTATGATGTTTGAGTAGATTTTTGTTGTCCTATGGGTAATCAGTGAATTGCTATGATTGGTTTAAATTGTTTGTGGTTATGTTGCTGTCCTTTGGTGCCCATCATATGAGCGCGCGCGTGGATCACACCATAGGGCTAGTTGTATGTTGATAGGAGTATGCATTGGAGGGCAAGAGTGACCTTAACTTCTTCCTACCATAGAAATTGATTCATACGGGATTGAAGGGGGACCAATATATCTTAATGTTATGGTTGGGTTTTACCTTAGTGAACTTTAGTAGTTGCGGATGCTTGCTAATAGTTCCAATCATAAGTGCATAGAATTCCAAGTAAGGGATGACATGCTAGCAGTGGCCTCTCCCACATAAAAACTTGGCATCGGTCTAGTAACTTAGCCAACTTAATTCCGCAAATCCTACCACCACTTTTCCACACTTGCTATACTAACTTAATTGTAATTTTATTAAAACAACACCCGACTTTTATTTTCACGTTCTTTATTATCTTGCAAACTTATCCCACTACACCTACGAAGTACTTCTAGTTTTATTACTTGTTTCTAGGTAAAGCAAATGTTGGTGTGCGTAGAGTTATATCGGTGGTCGATAGAACTTGAGAGAATATTAATTCTACCTTTAGCTCCTCGTTGGGTTAGACACTCTTACTTATCGAAAAAGGCTACAAACGATCCCCTGTACTTGTGGGTTATCAAGACCTTTTTCTGGCGCCGTTGTCGGGGAGCAATAGCGTGGGGTTGATATTCTCGTGTGTGCTTGTTTGCTTTATCGCTAAGTAGTTTTAATTTTCTGTTCTAAGTTGTTTTATATCTTTAGTTATGGATATGGAACACGAAATACCCCAAAAAATAGTTGTACTTGCTACTCACGGAGATGGGGAACCTCCTAAAACCCTCGATGTTGGTTATGTGGAAAACATTAAATACTACTTTGATAATCCTGACAAATCCCCATTCAACTTGATAATGGGAGATACTTTGGATCACCGGGAATACTTTAGGGATTATCGCTTGTCTCAAAAAGGGAAACACTTATGGGATCGAATTAAAATGTTGCGTTGATATGCTTGGAATATGTGCTCTATGCATGATTATACTTGTTGCTCTAAGATGAAGGATCCACACCTTACCTTTTAATGTGAATTTAATGATAATGAAACCTTGGCTTCTTACGATAACGGTGTATATGATTACTATGATGTGGAACAAATAGAAGAATTTGTTGCTTTTATGGGTGCTTATGAAATTGAATCTTTGTTTGAAAAGTATGAAGATTGTGATGATGCTCTTTACAGAGCTGAAAATTATGCTATACTTAAATATTGCTATGAGAATTATGAATATAATGCCCATATTAATGAATTTATTGAGAAAGTCTCCGCTGCCCTGGAAGAGACTAATATTTTGCAGGAATCTATGGAAGAAGAAATTGATGAAACTGTGAGCTCATTAGATGAAAAAGACGAGGAGGAGAGTGAAGAACAAAAGGAGGAAGAGCGGATTAGCTACTCGTGCCCACCTTCTAATGAGAGTAACTCTTCAACTCATGCATTGTTTAATTTCCCTTTGTGCTTACCGAAGGATGAAAGCTATGATGATTGCTATGATCCCTTGGATTCGCTTGAAATATCCCTTTTTTATGACCTTGATGCTTGCTATGCTTGTGGCCATGATGCCAATATGAATGATGCTTATGGAGATGAACTTGCTATAGCTACTTATGTTAAGAATGAAATTGTGGCTATTGCACCCACACATGATAGTCCTATTATCTTTTTGAATTCTCCCAACTACACTATATCAGAGAAGTTTGCACTTATTAAGGATTATATTGATGGGTTGCATGTTACTATTACACATGATGATTTTGATGGATATAATATGCATGTACTTGTTGCTCCTACTTGCAATTATTATGAGAGAGGAACCATATCTCCACCTCTCTATGTTACTAGTACGATAAAAATGCAAGAACCTGTTTATACTATCCATCGGCCTTTATTATGTGTGCATGAATTGTTCTTTATGACATGCCGATGCATAAGAAGAGAGTTAGACTTCGTCATTACATGATATATGTTGCTTTGTGCTCACTACTAAATTACAAATCATTGTTAATTAAAATTGGCTTTGATATACCTTGGGATCCAGGTGGATCAATTACTTGAGCACTGTATGCCTAGCTTAATGGCTTTAAAGAAAGTGCTGCCTAGGAGACAACCCAAAAGTTTTAGAGAGTCATTTTATTCTGTTGTGTGCTTTAAAAAAATTTAAAAACAAGAAAAATATAGAGGGGAACCTAAAACTTTTTTAAAAGAGAAGCGATTGGAAAGTTATGCATTGAAGAAGTGAGGGTCGACCTTGAACACTCGTGTTCATGCTCATAGAAACAATGTAGAATTTTTCATGGAAGTTTCTCACAAAAATAATTATCCCCTTGTACAAATCCATTGTATTATAAAAATAATGTGCCAAGATTTACCTTTAGGGTGTTTAAATTGCTTGGATGGTATGTGCTGTGCAAAAATAGAAACTTTTGCTGTAGTGCTTGAATTTCTATATTTTACTGGAACATGCAAAAATTCTGAAATTTTTACACAGTAATTATATGCAAAAATTTTATTACTTCCTAATTTTTTAGAATTTTTGGAGTTACAGAAGTATATGTTTCATCTGCATCTTTACAGACTGTCCTATTTTCATCGATTGCTGTTATAGTTTCTTTATCTGCTTATGTATGAAATCTTGTTGAGCCCCATTGATTTGGGAGCCATAGAATTGTGATATCATACAGTGGGTAATGTTTGATTATAATTATACAATAATGTTATAGCAAGACATGATGGGATTTGATGTTATATGTACTAACCCCTCTAATAAAAAGTTCGGTTAAGTTTTGTGTGGATGAAGTTTTCGAAGATCGAGGAGGTATCGATGTGAGAAGAATAAGGAGAGGCAAGAGTGCAAGATTGGGGATGCCCAAGGTACCCCAAGTAAATATTCAAGGAGACTCAAGTGTCTAAGCTTGGGGATGCCCCGGAAGGCATCCCATCTTTCATCCTCGACAATTATCATTATGTCTTGGTTTTTGTTTTGTTCACATGATATGCGTAAATTCTTGGAGCGTCGTGTGCTTTTTTATTTTCTTTTAGTAATGCACCATGCTGGTATGGGATAGTCCTTGGTTGATTTGTAGAATGCCCTTTGTACTTCACTTATATCTTTTGAGTATGGCTTTATAGAATGCTTCATGTGCTTCACTTATATCATTTGAAGTTTGGATGCTCATTTCTCTACATTTGGAAAACCGTCATTTGTCGAATGCTCTTTTGCTTTACTTATATTTAATAGAGCATGGCCGAGTCTTTTGTATAAAGAATTAAACTCTCATGCTTCACTTATATCTATTTAGAGAGTTAACAGGAATTGGTCATTCACATGGTTAGTCATAAAATCCTACATAAAACTTGTAGATCACTGAATATGATATGTTTGATTCCTTGTAATAGTTTTGCGATATTGAGGTGGTAATATGGGGGCATGCTAGTAAAAGAATTAAAGTTGAGTATTGATAATGGTGATTAAGGGAAGTAAGTCTTTACACAAGTAAATCCTCACGCATGTAAAGTGGTGGCCGCTGACATTAGCAGTGAGGTCGGAGCATATTTTATCATTGATTGATCCTTTGTGTTATCTAAATCGGGGGCGTGCGATGGTTAACTCCTCCCAACCTCCTCCCTAGGGGCATGCGAGTAATACTTTGCTTCGAGGGCTTTGAAATTTTCACAATAAGTATATGAGTTCTTTATGACTAATGTGAGTTTGTGGACTTAAGCACTCCCACCTATCCATATTTTGCTAGCCTCTTCAGTACCGTGCATTGCCCGTTCTCACCTCGAGACTTGTTGCAAACTTTGTTGGTGCATCCAAACCCCGTGATATGATATGCTCTATCACATATGAGCCTCATTATATCCTTCCTCAAAACAGCCACCATATATACCTACCTATCATGGCATTTCCATAGCCATTCTGAGATATATTGCATGCAACTTCCATCATCATCATATACATGACTTGAGCGTTCATTATCATATTGCTTTGCATGATGTTTTCATGGCTTGTCCATTTTTTGATATCTTTGCTACGCTAGATCATTGCACATCCTGGTACACTGCCATAGGCATTCATATGTAGTCATATTTTTCAGTTTATCGAGTTGTAAGTAAATAAAAGTGTGATGATCATCATTATTAGAGCATTACCCTAGTGAGGAAAAGAATGGTGGAGACTAATGAGTCCTCAAAAAAGTGGGGATGAGGTCCATGAGACTGTTCTAAAAAAAGGCCAAAAAGAGCCCATAAAAAAAGAAAGAAAAGGAGAAAAAAAGAAGAGAGAAAAAGAGAGAAGGGGCATGCTACTATCCTTTTACCACACTTGTGCTTCAAAGTAGCACCATGTTCTTCATATAGAGAGTCTCCATGAGTTGTCACTTTCATATACTAGTAGGAATTTTACATTATAGAACTTGGCTTGTATATTCCGATGACGGGCTTCCTTAAATGCTCGAGGTCTTCATGAGCAAGCAAGTTGGATGCACACCCACTTAGTTTCATAGGGAGCTTTCATACACTTATAGCTCTAGTGCATCTATTGCATGGCAATCCCTACTCCTCGCATCGATATCGATTGAAAGGCGTCTCCTTTGCCTAACAATCCGCCGAGTTGATGCAAGACTTTCTCTATTTTTCCCTTGAACCCCTACCATCATTCTCTATTCCACCAAAAGTGCTAAGTCCATGGCTCACGCTCAAGTATTGAGTGAAGTTGAAAATGCTGAAGCACGTGAAAAAGTATGATACAATTGCTTGGTTTGGCACCGGGGTACTCTTGATTTGATATATCTATGCAGGGAAGAACGAGCGTGTCATGCTTACCACAACTAAGTGTATAGAGATTGTTTCCTTTAGCTCCACTATTAGGAAAGGCAATGATGAATTACATGCATGTTTTGTATTATTGTTTCAATATCAAATTGATAGACTATTGCCTTGAATCACTCGTATCTTAATAATCATGCCATGATTAAATTATTTGATCAAGATTATGTTAGCTAGCATTCCACATCAAAAATTATCTTTTTATCATTTACCTACTCGAGGACCAGCAGGAATTAAGCTTGGGGACGCTGATACGTCTCCGTCGTATCTATAATTTTTGATTGTTTCATGACAATATTTTACAACTTTCACATACTTTTGGCAACAATTTATATGATTTTCTTGGACTAACATATTGATCCAGTGCTAGTGCCAGTTCCTGTTTGTTGCATGTTTTTTGTTTCGCAGAAAATCTATATCAAACGAAGTCCAAACGTGATAAAATTTTACGAAGATTTTTTTTGGAATATATGTGATTTTTGGGAAAAATAATCAATGCGAGACGATGCTCGAGAAAGTCACGAGCTCACACGGTGCGCCCCCTACCCTAGGGCGCGCCGGGTGAGCTTGTGACTCCCCCGTAAGTCGGTTGGGGCTCTTCTTCCGCCGCAAAAAAGACAATTTCGGGATAAAAATCCCCTCAAAATTTCAGCCCAATCGGAGTTATGGATCTTCGGGAATATGAGAAATGGTGAAGGGCCAAAAAATAGGAACGCAAAACAGAAGAGAAATAGAGAGAGAGATCCAATCTTGGAGGGGCTCCTGCCTTCCGGGAGACATGGCGGCCAAGGACCAGAGGGGAAACCCTCCTCCCATCTAGGGGGAGGCCAAGGAAGAAGAAGAAGGAGGGGGGATCTCTCCCCTCTCTCCCGGTGGCGCCGGAATGCCGCCGGGGGAACCATCGTGTGACGGCGATCTACTCCAACAACTCTGTCATCTTCATCAACACCTCCATCACCTTACCTCATCTATATTCAGCGGTCCACTCTCCCGCAACCCGCTGTACCCCCTACTTGAACTTGGTGCTTTATGCTTCATATTATTATCCAATGATGTGTTGCTATCCTATGATGTTTGAGTAAATTTTTGTTGTCCTATGGGTAATCTGTGAATTGCTATGATTGGTTTAAATTGCTTGTGGTTATGTTGCCATCCTTTGGTGCCCATCATATGAGTGAGCGTGGATCACACCATAGGGCTAGTTGTATGTTGATAGGAGTATGCATTGGAGGGCAAGAGTGACGGAAACTTCTTCCTACCATAGAAATTGATTCATACGGGATTGAAGGGGGACCAATATATCTTAATGCTATGGTTGGTTTTTACCATAGTGAACTTTAGTAGTTGTGGATGCTTGCTAATAGTGGCCTCTCCAATCATAAGTGCATAGAATTCCAAGTAAGGGATGACATGCTAGCAGTGGCCTCTCCCACATAATAACTTGCCATCGGTCTAGTAACTTAGCCAATTGCTGATGGACAATTCCGCAAATCCTACCACCACTTTTCCACACTCGCTATACTAACTTAATTGTAATTTTATTAAAACAACACCTAACTTTTATTTTCACGTTCTTTATTATCTTGCAAACTTATCCCACTACACCTACAAAGTACTTCTAGTTTTATTACTTGTTTCTAGGTAAAGCAAACATTGGTGTGCGTAGAGTTGTATCGATGGTCGATAGAACTTGCGAGAATATCAGTTCTACCTTTAGCTCCTCATTGGGTTCGACACTCTTATCGAAAAAGGCTACAAACGATCCCCTATACTTGTGGGTTATCAGAAACCATGTGGCATCCTTAAGGATGTCAATATTATAATAGGCTCACTCATTTATCCCATCAATATTTATGTGCTAATGATCTCTGAGGATAAAGATTGTCCTATTGTTTTTGTAACCTCTTTTCTGAATGTTGCAGGAGCGTATATCAAGAAAAAGTCCATCTCCATGAAGTGGGGAGACGAAACGATTAAGTTCCCATTTTCTTCAATCTTAAGCAAGCCATATAAGGAGGAATCTCAAGATGATGAAGAGCAGAAATTGAATCTATTAGCTGAAATTCACAAACACCGGAAGACGAAGTTGAATGGGTACTGGTAAGACCCGAATCCCTATTTGAAGATGAAGTAAAGGAGGAGATTGAAATGATAATGGATGCGACTCCAATAGTTTGCCCACGCTTGAATAAAGTTTATGAAGCACTTGAAAGGAAAGGAGACGAGGAACTACCTCCTCCTACTTTGAAACCATTACCCAAGGGGTTGAGGTATGAATTTATGGATAATACAGAAAGATTTCCTGTTATTGCTAATGCTAACCTTTCAGGAAAGGAAAAGGAGAATCTATTGGTGGTGCTGAGTAAACATCGTAAGGCTACTCAAGGAAAGATGTAAAAGGGGATACATCCATCTATTTATTCTCACGCTATTCCCATTAAAGAAGGGGCAAAACCAGTGACTGAAAGTCAACGAAGGCTACATCCCGCCTCCAAGAATGTGGTAAGAAAAGAGGTAATACGTCTCCTTGATGCCGAGGTGATTTACCCTATTTCTGATAGCGAATGGGTAAGTCCGGTTCATTGCATTCCTAAGAAAGGAGGAGTTTCCTTAGTAACTAATGAAAATAATGACCTAGTCCCTACTAGGGCTATTCTTGGATTTGGAATGTGTGTTGATTTCAGGAAACTAAATAAGTGGACCAAGAAGGATCATCACCCATTACCATTCATTAACGAAGTATTGGAGAGATTGGACAACAACTCTTATTTTTGCTATCTCGATGGATATCTAGATTCTCGCAAATACATATCTGACCTGAGGACCAAGAAAAGACTACCTTCACCTGCTCGTACGGTACATATGCATACTGTATGATGCCATTTGGTATATGTAATAGACCACCCTCGTTTCAAAAATGCATTTCTAAAATTTTCCCTGATTTTGTTGAGAAAATTGTCGAGGTGTTTATGGACAATTTTTCCGTCAGGGTACCTCCTTTGACAATTGTCTCTATAATCTTACAAAAGTTTTGCAAAGATGTGAAGAAACAGGTTTTGTGTTGAATTGGAAAAAGAGCCACTTCATGGTCATGGAAGGGGTAGTGTTGGGGCACAGAGCCTCAGGAAAGAGCATCGAGATAGATCAAGAAAGAATTGAGGTAATAGAAAATTTGCCTTACCCCCAAGATGTAAAAGGTATGCACACTTTTATGGGACACGCTAGTTTCTATAGAAGGTTTATTAAAGGTTTCTCCAAAATATCAAAGCCTTTGACTGACCTTTTGCATAAAGATGTGCCCTATTCTTTTGATAAGGATTGTATGCAGGCCTATGAGAAATTGAGGGATGCTTTAATCACAGCTCCTATCATCCAACCTCCAAAGTGGGATGAACCCTTTGAGATTATGGGTGACGCTAGCAATTATGCTGTCGAAGCTGTCTTCGGATAGCGAGATGATAAAAAACTCAATGTGGTCTTCTATGCTAGCAGGAGCTTGGATGAAGATCAAATACATTTAGCTACCACTGAAAAAGAATTACTTGCTATTGTCTTTGCTTGTGATAAATTCTAACCTTATATTATTAATTCAAAAGTGATCATTCATACAGATCATCGTGCCTTACGTTATCTTCTTGCAAAGAAGGACTCTAAGCCCCGATTGATTTGATGGATATTACTGCTTCAGGAATTTGATTTGCAGATAGTATACCGCAAAGGAGAAGATAATCCAGTAGTAGGCCACCTGTCATGCATGGAAAGGATACCTTATGATCCAGTGCCTATAAATGAATCCTTTCCGGGTGAGAGTTTGGCTATGATAAAAAAGATAGAACCTTGGTTTGCAGATTATGCTAACTTTCTTATAGGAAAGTACATGCCACCTGATATGAATTACCATCAGAGAAAAAAAATTCTTCAGTGACCTAAAGTATTATTTCTGGGATGACCCTTTTCTTTATCGGCATGGGCCGGATGACATGATTAGGTGTTGTGTTCCAGAACATGAAATGAATGCTATACTTGAAGGCTGTCATAGCAGCCCTTATGCAGGACATCATGCCGGTGACAGAACCGCCGCCAAAGTGCTTCAATCAGGATTCTACTAGCCTACCCTCTTCGGAGATGCACACAGGTTTGTTAAAAATTGTGATGCGTGTCAACACACAGGTAACATAGGTCGAAGAGAGGAAATGCCCATGAATTATAGTCTAGTCTATGAACCTTTTGATGTCTGGGGATTGGACTATTTGGGACCTTTCCTGGTTCCAGATGGATATACTCATATTCTCGTGGTTGTAGATTATGTCACTAAGTGGGTTGAAGCCTTACCAACCAAACATGCAGATGCGGCTACTTCATCGAAGATGATAAAGGATGTCATATTACCCAGGTTTGAAGTTCCTAAAGTTCTTATTACTGATGAAGGATCTCATTTTATACAAGGAATTTTTGGTAGAGTACTCCGTAATTATGGAGTAACTCACCGAATAGCTTCTCCGTATCACCCCTAGACTAGTGGTCAAGTGGAACTCTCCGTAATTATGGAGTAACTCACCGAATAGCTTCTCCGTATCACCCCTAGACTAGTGGTCAAGTGGAACTCTCCAACCGGAAGATAAAGACGATATTGCAAAAGACGGTGCCGAAGTCCAGAAAGGACTGGTCAGGGAAGCTGAACGAAACATTATGGGCCTACCGCACCGCCTACAAGAATCCTATGGGAATGTCACCATACAAAATGGTATATGGTAAGGCTTGTCATTTACCTTTAGAGCTAGAACATAAGGCTTATTGGGCAATCAAGAATATCAATTTCAATTTTAAAGAAGCCGGAGAGAGGAGGTTACTAGATATACATGCTCTAGGGGAACTTCGCAATAGTGCTTACGAGAGTGCCAGGTTATTTAAAGAAAAGGTTAAGATTTGGCATGATCGTAAGATACTGAAACGAACTTTCACTACGGGGGACAAGGTCCTCCTATTTAACTCTCGTCTCAAGTTGTTTCCAGGGAAACTCAGGTCCCGCTGGGAAGGGCCCTATGAGATAGAAGAAGTATATAACTCCGGGGCTGTCCAGTTAAAAGGAGGGAAAGATGGACCCTGGATCGTGAATGGGCAACTCTTGAAGCCATACCTCGCAGATGAGCAAAAAGAAGAACGGGAAGTAGAGGAGGTAATTTTTCTCACGATCGTGCAGGCCGAAGCCCTTCGAAAAGAACAGAAGGTATGAAATAGCACTTTTGTGAAGTGGATGTAAATATCAGTGTAGAAATTATATATTTGTTTTGTTGGACCTGTTAATCTTGAATCTGAATTGTTGGAATTCTCGTCTATGGTGGGAGGCTTTGTCACTAACCTTGACGCAGCAGCCAACAGGGAGAAAGACGACATTTCAAACGACCAGATGCGCCTGTTTGGGCGGTCACATGAATACCAGACGAAAGTGACATAGAGTCTAGAGTGAAATACGGCGCTTCAAACGGACGCCCGCGGTTGTTTGAGTCCTCCTCAGGAAGGAGCGCCAAACGGCGGCGTTCTAAACGACCGGTGGCGATCGTTTGAGCGATCGTATGGATCTATTGCCATAACAGGTATTAGTTTAAAAAAAAGGAAAAGAGAGAAGTTTTGGCGACAGGCCAAGCGACCGGCCATACAAGCGCAGCCGCCCGTATGGAAGGCCGTCCTTTGGTGTGTTTTCGTGATTCTTTCCCAATTTTGTTTTGATTCCTTTCTAACTAACTTTTTATCTCTAATCTCATGATCTCCTACAAGCTTAGCCATTATAAGAAGGGAAGGGGCATGTCATTAAGCCCTAAACTATCTAGTCTCATAGCTCCTTTGCTTGCCATCTCCCCCAAAAACTTTTAGTTGCAGAAACAAGCATGGTCGCCGCCATGAGCAACAAGGCCTCATCCACTTATGCTCACATCATCCCCTTCCCCAATTTGGATGATGTCATGCCCTCGGGATGGGATGACTTGAGGAAGCTAAGCCTGAAGGACAAACCACGTCCAGAGAAGAAAGATCTCAATGAGAAGATCGAGGTAGTGGAGATCAAGGAGGAGAAGCCAGAGAAAGAAGGGGATGATGAAATCACTCCAGATGAGTATCCTCCTAATCCCTATCAATTTAATATCCGTGGATCTATTCCATTATTTCCTCTGGGGCCTCCTCAGACTAAGTGGGGAAAGGAGCCACTAGCCCCAGAAGAGACGAAGGAAAAGATCTAGGAATTGGAGAAACTTTCAAAAGCTTGCGTGGACGTGATCGGAGAAGGGATTGACTCCTACTGGCTAATGAGCAAAGACCTGGAAGCAAGGGTCGATGGGCTCTTCCACAAGATCAATCTTATGATTGATTCTCTTAACAACAACACTACACAACTTGAGTTTTTTGTCGGGACCCCGATCCTAGGTCACACAGATCTAGCATGTAACATATCATATCACTTTGCGGCCTCATGCACGGTAACCCACGGCTGCAGCCATTACCTTGGCCGGGTCCGTTTGCGTCTTTTGGCTCACGTATATGATTATATTGCTAGCATCCATATGGCAGATAACCCGGGTCAACATGATTAGTTATAGACCAAGGTGGCACAAATGTACAGGGACATGCATAGGTAACCCAGCAATGCATGTGTCGGTCATCATCGTGTGTAACCGAGTCGTAGCAAGCTACGAGGACTCCAGTAAACACCGCGTGACATTTCCCCGTAGGGACAGACACAGGAGCAAAGAAGGATACACGTCGGTCAATCCATGTGTTCCGGAGCAGTAGCGAACTACCAAGGCTCAATGGAAGCACTAGGAGGCATTTCCCTGTATGAAAGGCTACCAAAGTCACATAACTAGGTGTCAAACCCAACACATAGCAATACACATCACACGTACGCATGACATGCAAGTATGTGTTGTACAACATGGCATCACAACATAACTCAACAACTCAAGTATAAATAAGGCTTGAAGAAGCCATACATCACAAGATATTACAAACATGGTTCTCATGACCCAACATACAAAGTCATACAAGCAACGGAAGTAGAAACATGTCTGGGTACAGACAACTACAAAAGGAAAAGGCTGAGAAGCCTGACTGTCTACAAGACCCTCCATAGGAACCAGACCTCTGTCTGGGATTCCCAAGCTACTCGGTCAACATCGAACTCATCGTTGAAACCACTAGTGAGACTAACGTCTCCTCTGCAAAAACATAAATTAAGCAACCGTGAGTACAAAGGTACTCAGCAAAACTTACATCAGAACTATCTACATATGCATCAGTATCAACAATGGGGCTGTAGAGTTTAACTGCAGCAAGCCAGCTTTGACTTAGTGGCTATCCTGTACCACGACTACCAGTATTCTTTGGGGTGAGAGAGCGCACACGAGTCCACATAGTCACCACAACAATACACCACTATGGACCCTCTCCCGTCTCCCTATGAGAAGGCCATCCATAGCACTCACACTTATCTTGCGCATTTTAGAGTACCCATTTCAAGTTATCTATGAACAATGTAAGCTTCCAAGTAGTCCATATCCGTAAACGCGGCTATTCGAATAGTTTGATAACCCTACAGGGGTGTACTTCTTCACACATGTTTCCACCACTTAGCGCCATATACACGTCATGTATCTCGGCAACCTTCAAGCGGAAGCCCGGCGTGGATGTAGACCACGACCTGACCAACCACGCAAGACTCTAGTCCAGGTTTATCACCTATTTGAGGTTGTATCCACAAGGGAAGTCCGACCGGAGTTTCTATTACGGCCCCAAACGATGTGAGCAGGGTTCCCAAGCCCACCATTCGAGTGCCACTTGGTACACTATGCCATGGTGCATCTACCGCACTGAAGCCTACCCCGTCGGGCAGCGCTAAACACGACCCCTAGCACATATCCTACAAACACCAGAAACTAGTTGCAAATCCTGGACAGAGATCAAGGCGATTAATAAGTCGAGCGGGGTCATATTTCAGGACCCAATGTGTGGTAGTAACTGTCTTGGATCACATACATAGAACTCAGTTCTTAAGGACGGTTCCAATGAGACAAACTGTCATGGTATTCTCGCTGGGGGTGCGTGATTCACGGCAGATGCCATGAGATGGCTTATGAGGTGGGGATACGATAGGACGCCGGTGGGTTCCAGAGGCGAGGTTGGCACGAGCGAGTGCGGGACACAAGACGTACCCAGGTTCGGGGCCCTCTGGAGAGGTAACACCCCTACTCCTGCCGTGTGAGCTAATAAGCACAGAGGTTACAGAGTCGCTCCTGGAGCTATTTGGACGGAGGAGGGAGAAGGGGCTAAGCCACCGTTCTGCCTCTCCTGTGCGAGTGTTTGTGATCTGGAGAGAGCTAGCTAGGGTGAGAACTGATCTTACCGCACTAACTCGAACTCTCAGCCACTAAAACCCCATCCCTCTGCACGGAGGCCTCCCTGGGGGTCTTATAGGCCGACCCCCAGGGTTACAATGGTAACGTACCAGAGGCGCAGGCCCCTGGTGTCATTGACCAGGATCCGGTGGCCGGGTCGCCAGATGCCGGGATGCCGGGTGCCGGGTCGCCAGGTGCGCCGCACCTGCCTGGCGCGGGCATCGTGACGGGTCTTGTCTCGTCAGTCTGGGTTCGAGGCACTGTGGCGCGTCTTGTCCATCGTCAGAGGGAGGTTGACGCCGCCGTTTCTACAGGACCGCGCCTCACTGACACCGCCCGCCTCGGGCGGGGGCGCAAGGAAAGCTGCAGCCTCACCTGCTCTGTCAGGGTAAAGGGAGGAGCGCTGTAGCACCGCTTGCTTCGTCGCTAAGGCTTCGCCGCCTCGCGGCCAGCCGGCATGGGCCAGCCGGCCAGGCCGGGTTGCCACGCCGAGCCGGCTCGCGCTGGGGAGCCGGCGTGCCTGGCAAGCCGGCCAGATGGACTTGTCTTGCTCTGATGATTTTCCGAAAGGGATTCGGGCTCCGTTGCCTACCCGGGGGTCATCCTCCCGACAGTAGTCCCCGAAGCTGTGAAGGTTTGCCGGCTTCAGGCAGGGGAGCCTTTGCAGCTTACCACCCTGAGGAGCCGGTTCTGTTGATGAAGCGCCGGAGTCTGGCCGGGCGGCTTCACCTGGCAGCTTGCCGGCTTCGCGGCAGCGGACGCCGGGAACACCCGCTGAGGGGCCGGCCTCCGGGGGCCGGGTCGCGGCACCCCGGCCTGAGTGGTAAACGGAAACGCCCGCCAGATGGGTCTTGCTTCGTACGCCGATTTGCGCCCGCCGCAGCTCGACGGGCTGCCACGTGCGGCTTGGGGTGGGCGAGGCCTGCCAGCCCACGCGCGCGACGGGACGTGACCGCGGCTCGGGCCCGCCACTACACGCCCTCGGCCCGCGCGCGGGGGATTCACTGCGGCGACCGTTGGCGATTGCGCTTCCCCGCATAGTTACTGCGCGTGGGGAACGCGCGCGCGCAGTGCGGGGGAGTGGGGATTGTGGGCGCAGCCGATCCCACTCCCCCACGATTTCACGTGGTTATAAACGAGAAGGGGGGAGTGCGACGGAGACGCCCGCGCTCGCACCCCTGCCCCTTGCTCCTCCTCTGCTTCCTCTCCTTCTCCGCCATGCCTGAGCGAAGTGCTGCCGCCGTCGTCGCCTCGCCCACGCCTGCTGCACGCCGTGACCCGAAGCCCGCAGCGCGCCGCCCTCCTCCTCTCTTCCTCCTCTCCATCGCCGAATGTCGCCGCCCGCGGAAAACCCTCCCCAATGGCGCTGCCGAAAGGCTCTTGGGAGGGCTCCATCATGACGGAGCAAAACATCCAGTACCTCCGCCGCACGAAGCGGCTGCCGCCGGCGGAGGCGCTGCTCGCGCGCGCGCCGGGCCCGGAGAGGGTGCCGGCGCCCCAGGAGGGCGAGCATGTGGTCTTCTTCTCGCACTTCGAGCGCGGGCTCGGCCTCCCCGCGAGTCTCTTCTTCCGCGCGTGGCTCGATTTCTTCGGGCTGCAGCCGCATCATCTTGGCGCCAACGCCGTGTTGCAGGTAGCCGGCTTTGCCACGCTCTGCGAAGGCTATCTCGGGATGCTGCCGACTGTGGAGCTGTGGGCGATGATGTTCTTCCTCAAACAGCAGGGAGCGTCAGCCGGCGCCATGTCTGACTGCGGCGCAGCGGTGGTCACCGGCCGGCCAAACGGGCTGTTTCCCAAGCTGCCGCTTGAGGACTCGGCCAAGAAGTGGCAGTCGACGTTTTTCTACGTCCGGAACGCCGACCCGGCTGTCGACGTCATCAACCTTCCGCCGTTCTTTGATGCGCCACCGCTCGAGAAGCCGAATTGGGGGTACCGCCCCAAGGAGCCGTCGAAGGAGATGGAGAAGATCTGCGGCCGGGTTAGGGAGCTGACGAAGAACGAAGGGCTGAAGCCAGCTGATCTCATCGCGGCCTTCATTGCCCGCCGGGTTCTGCCGCTGCAGCGCCGGGCACACCGGATTGGCGACATGAGCGGCCGGCACGACCCGACCCGGATGTCGACCAAGGAGCTGACGCCGGCTGGGACCGTCCAGCGGGTCAACTACATCTCCAAGGCCGCGCTGAAGGAGGGGCAGTGGAGCTTCGGGAAGGCGCCCTATCACCGGGAGAACCCGGCGCCTGCGATGAGTCCCTGGTCTTTATATTTTGCCGCTTCGACGTTATTCTTGCGTCCTGACGCCGCGGGATGGCCGCAACTATTCGCCAGCCAGCGGAACCATGATGGGCCGAACGCCCAGATCCTACTAGCCGACCTGCACGACTTGGATGTGGAGGAGGCCGGCGCCGAGGCGGAGGAGGGGGTGGTCGAGGCGCTCCTCGCCGACGCCGCAGCCGGCGGGTCACGGGTCGCAGGTAAGTCTCCGCCTCCAGATCTACTGCGGGACTAGCCGGATGACGACGAGGAGAGCCTGACCGACGCCCACGGTGCAGCGCCCTCGGCTGGGAAGGACTTCAGCGTCGACCCCCCAAGACGGCTGCGGAAGGCGGCTGGCGCCGGGCCGGCTCGCGCGGCGGCGACCGCCAGCCGGCCGCACGGGAAGGAGGTCGTCGAGGCGAGACCGGCCGCGAAACGCCCGGCGACAGAGCCGGCGCGCGCGAGGGCCGTCGTGAAGAAGAAGCGCCGGCTCGCCCCGTCCGTAGGGCCGAGGCGGGAGCCCCCGACGGTCATCGGGTAAGTGCTCCTTGCCTTATTTGTGGGGCGCCAACTGTCGTCTTGTGGATTATCTTTTTTCTTCCTTATGCCTTCGCCGTGACGAATCCGTCGTGTACAGGTCGGCTCTTGACTTGGCGGTGGCGGCGACGGAGGCCGCGGTGGGCGAGGTCACCTGGAGAAAGACCAGGAGCAGCGCCGTCGACCCTCCGCCGAGTCGGTCCGGGGAGGAAGAACTCGAGGCCCGCCAGTCCGGCCAGGATCTTGAGGCGGCGACGCGTGCCGCCTGGCGGGACCGGGCTGAGGCCGAGAAGGCGATGCGGGAGGCCTCGGCCCAGGTGTGGGAGAGGGCCTCCGCGACGCGGGCCAGGCCTACCGCGGATCCGGCCTGGCCGGAGATGGAGACGGGCTCGGCGCCGGCGGTGACGGTCATTGAGCCGCAGCCGGCGAGAGCGGGCGATCCGGAGACGAGGGCGGAGCCGGCCGGCGACGTGTCGGACGTTGACGAGGAGATCGTCATGGACACGCCGCCCCGGGCCAACCCGGCGGAGGGAGGCGAGGACAACGGGGAGAGGCGCGAGGCGGACTCCGCGCCATCCGGCCAAGCGCAGCCGACGCCGGCCGCGGGGGCCGCGGCAGGAGGCACCGACACCCTGGCGGTCGTGCCGCCCCAAGCCGCCATGGACCCCGAGCGGCCGGGTGGAAGCGGATCCGGCGCCGGGACCGCACTTCAGCTTCCGTGGGCGAGCTCCAGCGAGGCCGTGGTGGGGCCGCGAACCCAGGAGGACGATGCGGCGGATGCCTTGCGCTCACAACTTCGCGGCCGGGACGAGCGCCTGCAGGCCTTCCTCCGGGAGGAGCTGGACCGGGCACGGCAGCTGGAGCAGGCGATCGCGGTGAGCTTTTTCTCCTATCTTGATTGTTGAATCAGTGGGGGCGCGCCAGCGCACCCACTGGGTGTAGCCCCCGAGGTTCGGCCGGGCTGCGGAGCAGCCGGGTCGAATCTTATGGCCATCTTTTGCATTATCTTAATCTTCTGTCTGCGCGTAGCATCTGTACGACCTGCGGGCCAGCGCGTTCAACCGGCTCCGGGAACGGTACCGCGAGGCCAGAACCCAGCTCGCCGCCTCGGAGGAGGAGCTGCATCGGGTCCAAGGTATGCCTTCGTGCCTTCAGTGGGTGCGTGCCAGCGCATCCACTGGGTGTAGCCCCCGAGATTCGGGCCGGACTGCGGAGCAGCCGGGTCGAATCTTAGAGCCTTGACTTTTTCTTCTAATCCTTGCTTCCGGCATCTGACCAAGAATCTTGTTGCGCAGCCGATGTGGCCGAGGTGCCAGGCCTTCGAGGCCGGCTTGCGGAAGCTGGCCAGCAGCGCGACCTCGCCGTCGGCGACCGTGACCGGCTCCAGGCCGAGGTGGACCGGATGGTGGCCGAGAAGGCCAGGGCGGAGGAGGCCCATCAGGCGGAGCTGGGCCGGTTGGCGGAGGAGCGCGGCAAGGCGGCCGAGGAGCTGGCGGACGCCGGCAGGAAGATCGCCCAGCTCGAGAAGGATCTCGAGGCCCAGGCTCGCCCGTCGGAGATCCGGGAGAGCGGGATGCTGGGCGAGGCGCAACACCTTGACGAGACCTTCGCCCGTAAGTATCGTTTCTTTCTTCGGGCCGGCTGGCGAAGCCGGCAAGTTGCCTTCTTTGACTGACTTGTTTCTTTCCTTTGCCAGGAGTCTTCCCGGAGACACAGGAGGCGGCTGATGCGGCCGTGTGCGCCCACCGGGCCGAGCAGCGCGAGCTGGGGGCGGAGATCGACGCGTACGCCGCCTAGTCCTTCTCGGAACTTGTTCTTGCCGGCGAGGCCCGTCTTCGGCGAATTCCCTCGGGACACCCGGCATGTCTTTGGGAGACCATGCGAAGATGTCCAGATTCTCACGGAGGAAATCGACGAGCTCGCCTTCCTATTTGCTGTCGAGGCCGGCACCCACGACGACGTACTTGCTGGAGCTGGGGTCGGCCGGGTCGAGCGGGACCCGCTTCGTGTCCTTGGCCGGCTTGAAGGAGGCTTCGTCGGCCGGCTTGGGCGGAGCCAGCACAGCCGACTGCGCGTTAACCAGCACCACGATCCTGTCGAGCTGGCGCCTCTACTCGGCGATGACCAGCGACTCGGCCAGCTGGGAGCCGGCTTTGGCGCACTCGAGGGACTTCTTGTAGTCGCCGATGATGGTGATGAGGCCCTTGGGACCCGGCATCTTCAACTTCAGGTAGGCGTAGTGGGGGACCGCCATGAACTTGGCCATCGCGGGCCGGCCCAGCAGCGCATGGTAGGGGCTGGCCAGGTCGACCACCTCGAACCAGATCGGCTCGCGGCGGAAATGGCTACTAGAGCCGAAAAGGACGTCGAGCCGGAGCCGGCCGATCGGGGAGCAGGAGTGTCCCGGCACGATGCCGTGGAACACTGTCCGGGTCGGCTCCAGCTGTCGCGCCTCGATGCCGAGCTTGGTCATCGTGTCGCGGTAGAGGATGTTGATGTTGCTGCCGCTGTCGATCAGCACCCGCGAAAAGCGGTAGGTGCGCTTCTCGGAGACGAAGGTGGGGTCGAGCACGAGGGCGTAGCCGCCCGGCGTGGGCATGACGGCCGGGTGATCCTCCCGGGTCCAGCTCACCGGTCGGTCGGACCAGTGCATGTACTGGGGAACCAGAGGGACGACGGCGTTCACCTCGGCCGCGTGCTTGCGCTTGGCGTGCTTGTCATCCCCCTCGCTGGTGAAGACGACGTAGGATGCGTCCGAGCGCGTGAAAGGGTTGTCGGCGAGGGCGCCGGGTGGCGGTGGAGGCGGCGGCTGCTGCGAGCCGGCTCCAGGCGGCGGGGGTGGAAGGTTGCCCTTCAAGAAGCGCTGCGTGAAGCTGCACTGCCGGAGCATGTGCGTCGATGGCTTTGCGCCACTGTGGTTTTTGCAGGGGGCGTCGAGCATCTGCTCGAAGGTCAGCTTGGGCTGCCAGACGGCCTTGCCGGTGCGCGGGCGCTGGCTGGGGCCTTGCTCGGCCGGCTGCTCCCTCTCCACGGCAGCGACTTGCCGGTGGTCGTAGCGAGGCGCCGGCTGGTCGCTCCGGCACTTGCCGTTGTTGTTGCCGTCTTGCCGGCGCTGGCTGTTGTCGCCAGCCGGCTGGGCCGGGAGAAGCTTGCCGTCCGCGCCGATCGTGATCTTCACATCCATCGCGGAGTCGGCCGTAGCGTACTTGTCCGCCACGGCCATGAGCTCCGCCAGGGTCTCCGGCTCGTCGCACACCAGCCGGTGTTTGACCAGAGTGCCGTCTAGGCATCCGTCGATGAAGTATTGGACGGCCTGGACCTCGTGGACCCCTTCGCAGGAGTTGCGAAGCTCCGTCCACCGTGTGAGGAAGTCGCGCAGGGGCTCGCCCGGCTTCTGGACGCACATGGAGAGCTGGCGAGGCTTGTCGGGTCGCTTGTAGGTGCTGGTGAAGTTGCGGACGAACGTGTCTTCGAAATCCAGCCAGGAGTTCACGCTGCCGGCGCGGAGGCTGTTGAGCCACGTCCGGGCCGAACCAAGCAGCATGAGGGGGACGTAATGGACAGCCACACGCCGGTTGCCGCCGGCTATGCCGACAGCTGTGGTGTAGTCGGTTAGCCAGTCCTCCGGCTTGGTGGCACCGGTGTATTTTGGCGAGTCGCGGGGCAGCGAGAAGCCTTTGGGGAAGGGTTCTTCGCGAATGCGGGGGCCGAAGCACGCCGGGCCAACAGAGCTTTCCTCCTCCAGGGCCGTGGAGCGCGCCAGCCGGTCGATGTGGTGACGGGCGTCGCTTTCGTCTAAGGGCTCGCAGGGGCTGAGCCAGTCGGCCACGGGAACGCGGAGGCCGATTCGGTCGGTCACGGGACCGCGGGGAGTAGGAGCTTCCAGGGCCGGCTCGGGCCGCCGAGCCGGCCGCACGGGAGGCTCCGGCTGCTGAACCCGGCCGTCGCCGGCCGTTTCGCCAGCGTTGCCATCTCCAGCGGTGGTGGCGCGGTTGTGCCGGCTCCGGCCGGACCGGTGCCGGCCAGAGCGGCTTGCGCTAGTGGCGTGCGAAGACATCTGCTGCGCATCCCGGAGAGCCCTCTCCGGGTCCCCGGTTCTTCTTGAGGCGGAGCCGGATGGCTGGGCCGGGTCGAAACGCTGCTGCTGCTCGTTCGCCGCGGTGATGAGGTCGCGGATGCGCTGCTGCTGCTGCAGCAGCTCCTCGCCCTCCAGAAACTCGAGATCAGCAATCGCGGCCTGCGCCGCGCGCATGTTCTTGACGGGGGTGTCGTAGACGGGTCGGCCTGCGCCTAGCGCACGGCCGAGTGCGCCCCCGCGGACCCGCACCTCCGCGACCCGGCTGGGCTCGACGACAGGCGGAGTGAGGCCATGCGCGCTGTCGAATTCTCGCTGGGCGGACTCCAGCCGGCGCCGGGTTGCCGCAAGCTCCGTGGCCTCGAGCAGCAGATGCTGGCGGCCCTCGTTGAGCTGGGCCGCCGCAGCAGCCGCGTCGGCGTCAGGCGTGATGGGGGCTTGCAGACTCCGGATCGTGTCGTGAAGCGGGTCAGTCCGGCGAGGCGGAGCCGCAGCCAAGGCGGCGGCCGCGGCAGCCTTCTCCTTGGCGTGCGGGGAGCCGGAACTGGTGCCGATGGTGAGCACCTCCGCGTGAACGCAGAGAGCAGCGGCGTCGTCGGGGACGGCGCGGCTAACGGGGACAGGCGAGTCGGCGCAGTTGCACACTTCACTGGGAAACACGTCGGGGACGAGCGCGATGAAGCCGCGCAGCGCGCCGAAGGGGACGATGAAGCAGCCTGCGGGGCCGGCGACGTCCGCGCCCAGCGCAGCGCTGCAGCCGGCCGGTTTGGCCGTGCGGGGCGCACGGACCAAACCGTGCACGATGCGCTCGCCAGAGCTGGTGAAGGGCCTCGTCCGGAACTTGACTCCGGCCGACGCCGCGAGCAGCCCCACGATGGGCGCCAACTGTCGTGGTATTCTCGCTGGGGGTGCGTGATTCACGGCAGATGCCATGAGATGGCTTATGAGGTGGGGCTACGATAGGACGCCGGTGGGTTCCAGAGGCGAGGTTGGCACGAGCGAGTGTGGGACACAAGACGTACCCAGGTTCGGGGCCCTCTGGAGAGGTAACACCCCTACTCCTGCCGTGTGAGCTGATAAGCACAGAGGTTACAGAGTCGCTCCTGGAGCTGTTTGGACAGAGGAGGGAGAAGGGGCTAAGCCACCGTTCTGCCTCTCCTGTGCGAGTGTTTGTGATCTGGAGAGAGCTAGCTAGGGTGAGAACTGATCTTACCGCACTAACTCGAACTCTCAGCCACTAAAACCCCATCCCTCTGCACGGAGGCCTCCCTGGGGGTCTTATAGGCCGACCCCCAGGGTTACAACGGTAACGTACCAGAGGCGCGGGCCCCTGGTGTCATTGACCAGGATCCGGTGGCCGGGTCACTGGGTCGCCGGGTCGCCAGATGCCGGGATGCCGGGTGCCGGGTCGCCAGGTGCGCCGCACCTGCCTGGCGCGGGCATCGTGACGGGTCTTGTCTCGTCAGTCTGGGTTCGAGGCACTGTGGCGCGTCTTTTCCATCGTCAGAGGGAGGTCGGCGCCGCCGTTTCTACAGGACCGCGCCTCACTGACACCGCCCGCCTCGGGCGGGGGCGCAAGGAAAGCTGCAGCCTCACCTGCTCTGTCAGGGTAAAGGGAGGACCGCTGTAGCACCGCTTGCTTCGTCGCTAAGGCTTCGCCGCCTCGCAGCCAGCCGGCATGGGCCAGCCGGCCAGGCCGGGTTGCCACGCCGAGCCGGCTCGCGCTGGGGAGCCGGCGTGCCTGGCAAGCCGGCCAGAGGGACTTGTCTTGCTCTAATGATTTTCCGAAAGGGATTCAGGCTCCGTTGCCTACCCGGGGGTCATCCTCCCGACACAAACCACCATGTACTCCTACATGGCCTCTCATCACTACCTTTACCAAAATGTGTTCACACGCTTAACTCTCATCAGTAGGACATGAACACAACCATTACAATTCATCGCCCAGATGGATCAGACCCGACACAACTCTAAGCATACCAAGCATGGCAAGCAAGCATGGATGAGTAGTCACATCATGGCTCAAGCAATTCCTACTCATGCTAGTAGGTTTTACTATTAACTATGACAAAGACAAGTCATGCAAAGGAATGGGTTCAACTACCGCAATATCTAACAGTTGAATCGTTGTTGTCCTAATGCAGTAAAAGAGAGCAAGATCGAGAGAGTGGGATTGTATCGGAATGCTCAATGGGAGTTTGCTTGCCTGGCACTTCTGAATATAGTAATGCTCTTCATCGGTGTCAATGATCACAACGTCGGAATCGTCTTCTACCGAGAAAGAACAAGCACCGACAAACAAGGAAGGAACAACAATCAATGCAATGCACAACCAAGTGAATGGCATGACATGTTAAGGTACTAAATTGACCTAATGAAATGATTAGTCATATTAATTGAAGAGGAATTCAAATATATATCAAATTCCAACTCCAAAACTAATTGTCAAAATTGACCTAATCATGAATTGTCCTAGTTGGTGATATTAACTTGTTCAAACATGCATGAAGATGCCATAAACAAATTCTTTATATTTTTCTGATCATTTTTCATATATAACTTATTTTCATCTGAGTTATGGTTAATTTACTATGAATTTTAGAAGTTTTAAACATTTTCTGAAATAAATAAACCATTTTTGATTTATTTAAAATCCCAGAAGACATTTACAGCGTCAGCAATACGTCATGATGGCCTCAACAGGTCACTGACCGTTCTAGGTCAAACCTGACCAGTGGGACCGACTAGTCAGTGGCTCAACTAATTAACAGGGTTAATTAGCGTTAAGTTAATCCTAACTAAGACTGTCGACACGGCTGGGCCCACATGTCAGTGAGTTAGTGGGTTAATTAAGTTTAATTAAAAACTTAACCGAAAGTTAGCAGGGCTGGGGCCCACCTATCGATGACCAAGGGGGTCATTAGGTTAGACCCTAATCTGCAGTTAGCCGGAGTTAAGGCCACCGGTGACCACCCGACGTGGCGGAGGTCGTCGGAATTCCTCCTCCGGCAACCAAATGAACGACAGAGGGCCTCGGCTTGGAGCGGGTGTTCGCCCGCATCCATTGCAACAGGAAGCAGTAGCTGGGGTGCGTTGTGCTCATCGGAGACGAGCTCGCGGCGGCGGCTGGAGTTCGGGCATGCTCGGGTTCAGCGCTAGAGAGCACGGGAGGAGGAGCTGCGGGTGGCTATGGGCTTGTGAGGACGTGCTGAGCACGGTGGTGTGCTCATATAGAAGCTCCAGTGTCCATAGCCATGGCGGCGACATGGCCGTAGACGATGAGCTTTCGGCCTCGGTGGTTAGCACGGCTAGAGGGAGCAAAAGAGCGCGGGAAGAGAGGGGAATCGTAGCGGAGCTCATTGCAGAGTCGACGGTAATCTCAGCGGGCTCCGGGAAAGCTTGGAGGCGGCGAATCGATTGTGGAGTTGCCGGCGGCGAATCGACGGCGGGGTTGCCAGCGGCTGATGGTTGAAGATGAGGTCAGGGATGACACTGCAGGGCTCCCGCAGTCGCGTGCATCGGCGTGTAGCTCGACGGCAGCGAGGCAGAGCTCTTGGTCACACTGGTTGGGCGAGTGGTGGCCTGTGGCCATGGCTACGGCGACGGCACATTCATGGCGTCTTCGGCCATGGCTGGTTCAGGCGAGAGAGCAAGCGAGGGGGATAGTGAGGAGGTCAGCGAGATTGGGACGGCATCACGACGTTATCCCACACGTCGACGTGGCGGGGGAGGCAGGCAGGTGAGCAGGAGGTGGCGCGCGCTCATCGGGCACACGCCCGTCGTCCTTCTGGCGCAGGGTTGAAGACGACCCTGCCCCTAGTGGGCTTGGCCAGCTTGCTGGCCGCCAGGTAAGTCTTCTTTCCCTTTTCTTTTTATTTTTATTTTCTATTTTGTTTTCTCTATTTTGATTTAGTGAAAAATACTAAACCATTTTTGTTGCTTCTGAAAATAATCGTGGGCATCAACTGAATTATTCCAGAGGCCCTCAAGCGATTTCAGAATATTTCGAGCATTTAAAATATCTATAGTATTTAAATGCCCCAATTCAAATACAATATGGGTTAATTCAAAGACCATAAATGGCAAGGAAAAATATGCATCATCTCTGGTTAGGGTTTTCACCTTTTTCCATAAATCATGAACATTTGTGAAGGGCATTTTGGGTTCATTGAAAAGATTTAAATTTGAACCTAGTTGAAATAATTATCTGCTAGGGTTGGATCATCCCCATTTCAACTATAATTGAAATTAAACATGATGCATGGATGATTATGCAATGATAAGCAATGACTAAGCTAGGGCTGTGACATTTTTGACCGAGGTTGTAGATGATCAGCAGGCCCAGATCGAGGAGATGAGGAAGCATTTCAGGAGCATCTTTGCTGCCTGCCAAGACACCCAGGAGTGAGCATATAACTCTTAGTGCCTGGATCTCCCCGGCTTGATTGTAAGCTTGGGGGAGATTCATGAGCACCTTTTATCTTTATCTTTTCTGCATTATCTTTCCGCAAGATTAGGCTATAAGTTTTTATTTCCAATAAGGTTGAACTATCATTTTTCCTCTTGAATAAGGGATGACGCTTTTTGATTGGTATATGGATATCTTGATGTGTGAAGTCATTGCCGTTTACTTGAGAATGTACCTGATGATTGTTGTGATTTAAATAGTAGCACATAATTACTTGTGTGATGATCATAAGTACTTCACATTGCGGTTGTTAAGTTTTTGAAGGGAGAAGAAATAACTATATATGCTAGCTCACTAAAGGTTCAACTGACAAATGGGCAAGCAGAGAAATTAATCCTCTTAAATATTAAAAAGTGCTCTTTTAAAATAAGTCTTTCCGAGATTCATGTTTGGCTGCATGACATGCAAAAAGTGAAATGAGCCTTCAACATGTTTCAATGACAGGAGACTAAAATACTTAAAGAATTTGGAACCTCTAAAAGAAAAGAGGAAAAGAATAACAGCTTGCCCGGTTGAAACAACGATAAACTTGGGTATGAAGTTGTTACCTGTCCACAACAAAATTGAAGTAACAAAGTGTGGATGCCTGCATGATCATTATCATAGTAAAGATGAGCTACCATTTGTCATGAACTGTCGAGGTACGACAATCTATGGGACCAGCGAGGCCCCTTTGCGGTTCGACTAAGGGGACGCCGCACACAAAGAGCAGATCCAGCAGACAAGCACACAAGGATTTACCCAGGTTTGGGCCGCTAGTGAAGTGTAAAACCCTACTCCTTCTTTGGTGGTTTATATGTGGGAGAGCCCAAGTTACAAGAGAGCGTGACCTTGCCGACAAGGAGCTCGGGAGGTGCAACTACGTAGTGCAAATGGACAGAGTGTCGACCTTTGTAAAGGTTGCCATGGGCCTCCTTTTATAGATGAAAGGGGTCACCACAATGGCAAAATAGTAATTACATGATGAAATGATGGCAACATTGCTATCATACCTAACATAGATGAGTTAGGACAAAGGCATTAAATTCTCCATTAGGTGTCACGCTGAGGAGAAATGCCGGCAAGGGAGCCCAGCTCCACTTGTACCGCTCGCCCAACTACCTTCTATTTATTCGCCATGCCCTTTGGACGGGTGTCAATAAAGTTGTTCTTCAGCGGCGGGCCGCCACGTGTCCCGACAAGCTCTACCAACCCGCCTGCCCGCTCGACACCTGTCGGCAAGTTCCTGACAGCTGCCATGGTGGAGCAGTGGGATGGAGCTCGTAGGTCTTGAGGTCATCGACCCTAGGCTTGTCGGCTCACTGCTTGCCGGCTACTTGAGTCTTCATCTTCAGTACTCCTTTACTACTTCTCAATGACCTCCCTGGAGGTCTTCTTCATGGTTTTGATTACCAAGTTTTGAGTGTGTTGGAAAGGCCATCCTCTGGCAAGCCCTTGCCGTTGGGACAACTACAACTTTTCTGTGCATCGTCAGTGTATGAACACCCATGTTCAATACACCGACAGGAGCCCCCGGGCCTGGGCCACACATGCGTGCGAGGCATTGTTGGGCTAGGCCCATAACAATGCACAAACACATGTGGCAGAGGATAACTTTCGCCATGGTTACTTTTACTGCGCACCCATGATGGCGCATTAAATGCGAGACATGGGAATGGTGGAGTGAAACGGTAACTTGCAGTCGTGCACCTGAAAAAGCGCAACCACACCGAGCAGCAAAGAGCCAGCCCACGCACCTTCCCCATAAAAGGGAATCTACGGGTGCGGTGCTCGATTCACTGCTTCCTTCACTCGCAATCCATCTCACAACGCCCATCTTCTTCTTCCTCCTAACCAAGGAACAGAGCTCTCCGCTGCCGCCCCGCTTGCACTTTCCATCAAATTCTCCCTTTCTCCTAGTCGCCATGGCTCCGAAGAAGGCCGACCCGGAGGCAGAGAAGAGGAAAGCAGTTGTAGCCATGTAGCGGAGGGAGAACATCGTCTTCCCACCGACGCTGAAGGTTGACGAATTCACATGGAGGTACTGAAAGCGCAGGTTAACTCCCAGAGGGGGGTGAATGGGAGATTTTTTTAGAAATTCGTATAACTCCGAAGATTTTGATGAAAATCAGAGTGATGAAATAGAAACAGAAGCAAAATTAGATCGACACAGATACAAGAAGCATGCATATGAAATACATACAAGTGAAGAACATGTAATCATACAGGCAAATATGCATGAGGAAGATGAACTGAAGAAATGAAAGACAACATGATGAAAGTCTTCAGTTCAAATTCTTCAGAAAAGTAAACACAAGTTCTTCAGCAGCGGAATTACGTAAACATGAAGGGTTGAGGAATTTGAAACCAGTTAGGCTCGGTGAAGACACAACGATTTGGTAGACCAGTTCCAGTTGCTGTATCAACTGTACGTCTAGTTGAGGCGACTGAGTTTTACCTCAGAGGACAATTAGTCCTCACTATATTCCTCTTGAGCTAAGGTCACTTAGTCCTCGCCCAATCACTCGTGGTACGTCTTCAAGGTAGACTTATAAAACCTTCACAGACTTGTTCACCGGCACATGATGTCTACTACACAACTTGTTCTTGTAGACTTGTGTTGGGCCTCCAAGCACAGAGGTTTGTAGGACAGTAGCAATTTTCCCTCAAGTGGATGACCTAAGGTTTACCAATCCGTGGGAGGCATAGGTTGAAGATGGTATCTCTCAAGCAACCCTGCAACCAAATACAAGAAATCTCTTGTGTCCCCAACACACCCAATACAATGGTAAATGTATAGGTGCACTAGTTCGGCGAAGAGATGGTGATAAAAGTGTAGTATGGATAGTAGATATATGTTTTTGTAATCTGAAAATATAAAAACAGCAAGGTAACAAAAAGTAAACGGGCATAAAAATGGTATTGCAATGCTTAGAAACAAGGCCTAGGGTTCATACTTTCACTAGTGCGATCTCTCAACATTGTTGACATAGTTGAATCATATGTAAATCCCTCACATGCGACAAAGAGTTCACTCCAAAGTCACAAATAGCGGAGAACAAACAAAGAAATTGTTGTAGGGTACGAAACCACCTCAAAGTTATCCTTCCCGATCAATCTTATGAGCCATCCCCATTAATTGTCACGAACAGCCCTAGAGTTCATACTAGAACAACACCTTAAGATACACATCAACCAAAACCCTAATGCCACCTAGGCACTCCAATGTCACCACGAGTACCCACGGGTTTGATTATACGATATGCATCACACAATCTCAGATTCATCTATTCAAACCAACACAAAGAACTTCAAAGAGTGCCCCAAAGTTTCTATCGGAAAGTTAAGACGAAAACGTGTGCCAACCCTTATGCATAAATCCCCAAGGTCACGGAACCCGCAAGTTGATCACCAAAACATACATCAAGTGACTCAAGTGAATATCCCATTGTCACCACAGATATCCATATGCAAGACATACATCAAGTGTTCTCAAATCCTTAAAGACTCAATCCGATAAGAAAACTTCAAAGGGAAAACTCAATTCATCACAAGAAGATAGAGAGGGGAAAACTCCACATGATTCATCTATATCAACAAAGCTCGCGATACATCAAGATCGTGCCATCTCAAGAACACGAGAGAGAGATCGAACACATAGCTACTGGTACAAACCCTCAGCCCCGAGGGTGAACTACTCCCTCCTCATCATGGAGACCACCGGGATGATGAAGATGGCCTCCGATGATGCCTCCCCCCTTCGGCAGGGTGCCGAAAAAGGGCTGTAGATGAGATCATGGAGGTACAGAGGCTTGCGGCGGCGTAAAAACTCATCTAGGTTAACTTTCGGGGGTTTCTGAATATATATGATTTTTTGGCATTGGAATCACGCGAAGAAGGGCCACAGGGGGGCCACGAGGCACCAGGGTGCGCCTAGGGGGGGGGGGTGGTGCGCCCTGGTGGCGCGCCCTGGTGGCTCGTGGAGCCCCTGTGGGTCTTCTGGCCTCCACCCGAAGCTTCTAGTGTTTATCTTGGCCAATAAAAAATCTCCAAATTTTTTTGTGGCATTTGGACTTCGTTTGGTATTGATTTTCTGTAAAACAAAAACAGGGCAGAAAACAACAATTGGCACTGGGCACTAGGTCAATATGTTAGTCCATGAAAATCATATAAAAGCTATATAAAAGTGCACCAAAATCATACAAAACTATAATAAACATGGGATGAATACTTCATAAATTATAGATACGTTGGAGACGTATCAGCACACCACAATTACTCTTGGGTGCTCAGAACATGACGCCTAACTGTCTGGATGAATGACAGTGTTCAAAGGTAAAAGGCGTCGGATCACACAGATCAATTGTCGGAGATGGGGCTCCGGGGACCCAAAGGTTCAAACACTGGGGTGAGCTCGTTCCTACCGCCTCGTCCCCTACCACGGCACAACTATGGCGAAGCTACGATGAGAGCGCGCGAGTGGGGGCAGGCTGGAGATACAGCGGTTACCCAGGTTCGGGCCACCTTGCGGTGTAAAACCCTACTCCTGCTTGGTTGTGATTGCTCTAGCGAGAGTACAAGGTTTGGGGCGGAACAGTCGATCCTCTCTACAGCGACACCCTGCCCTCCTTTTATATCTGCCTTGGTCCTCTTCCCCCAAAAACATTGGTGGGAAGGGTTGCCACACAACGGCAAGTTTGAAGGGGGACAGGGGCGCAGTCTATCCTGACAAAAGGTGGTCTTCGTCTGCAAAGCAATTATCCATGACGCGCCGGTGGGCTCGGGGATGACCTCCGCCCTGCGCAACCGCCATCTTGGTCTTCTTTCACCGATCGGGCAAACTTTGGGGTTGCTTTGGGAAACGGACTGCTGGCCTTGCTTCCTTAGCACAAAAGGGGAAATCCTCTCCATCCGCGCCTGCTGGCGCGGCCTCTGTCGCCGCACGCGTCACCCACGTGGTGGGCATGAGACCGCACGACTGAGCCGAACAACACTTGCCTTGCATGCCTTCGGGAGGCAACCTCGGGAGGCCGCCTAGCGAGGGGGCTCACGAGGCTCTCAGTGATGTCGTGGCTGAGTCTTGTCTATTTGCTCCCGGAGGAGGGGTCCTCAGGAGGCCAGGGCCTCATGAGGGGTCTTGCTCGAGGTGCCCGCTGGTGGGCCACCTATTAGGCCACCACCAGGCGCTGCGTTCTGGGCCGCAGGCAGACGAGCCGAGATACCCTGGGTTCCACGGGCCCGATAGTAGCCCCCAGGCCCGCGGCGCGCACGTTCCCGCCTATTCAGGGGCGAAATGACACGGGTCCTAACCGCCTGCGGGCCAGGCGTGACGCGTGGCGCACGATGTGATGGGGGACGCCCCCACTTCTCCCACGAAGCCTCGGTAACTGCCTGCGCTGACCTAAAGCCTGCCCGCACAAGGTGTGAGACCATCATTGCCTTCCCGCGCGCTGCTCCGATTCCCGGCGCCGAAGAAGGTGGAGCGACCGTGAGAGCACCACCACCGAGCATAAAGAGGGGGAAGCATAGAGCCGAGTTCCTTCGCCCATCTTCTTCTTCTCCTGCTCCTTTCTCCCTTTCCTTCCTTGAAGAGTGCCGCGATCTCTTCTCTCAGGCGGCGACTCGCGTCTTCAGCCACCTCCTTCACGCTGACCCCAACTTTGATCTTGACAAGGTAATAGCCCCCGTCCCCGAGGAGCTCCGTGATGGCCTCGCGAAGGCGGTGGAAGGCCATGTGGATGCGCTGCTTGGGAAGTTCTCTCGCATCAACAGCGAGAGCTCCAACGGAGGCAGGAACGACCATGATGGCGGCGACGAAAGCGACGGCGACAACGACGATGGCGCGACTTCTTAGGATCCTCCTTCCTTCGTCATCCTGCACTAGACTAATGTGGCCCTGTGGGGGCGTGAAGACAATGCCTTTATGTTTAAGTACTTTATGACTTGCTGTGATGTATGCTTGTGCCCTCGTGAAGCTTTCTCTCGAGGCCTGTTTTCTCTTTTTGCTCGCCTTGTGTGCTCTACATCGTCAGGGCCCAGCCCCCAAGCGGGCTACAACCACCGCTGGTATGCTAGGACTCATGCCTGAGCAAGGCCAGGAGGTGTAGGGCACCGAGGGTGGTAAGAACTCCCGAGGCGCGATGCTCAGGGAGCCCCCCTTTGACGTGCAAGCGGCTCACAGAAGGAGAAATGCCAGCACTTAGCGAGGTTGCTAGAATGGGAAGCTTGGGAGATGGCGAGGGTGGCTCACGAGGTAGTAGACTTAGCTTTTGTGGAGGGTAGCGTCCGGTGAGCTGCCACTTGTAGGGTGCGCCTTGCGGGGTTTCCGCTCGCGAGATCTCCTGCTGAGATGGCCGTCGTAGGTTGGCTCCCAAAGTGGGGCCTGTGAAGCTTCCTGAGGCTCAAGGGGGCGTCCTGCCCTTGGGCCACCTCACGAGGCCTTCTAGGTGACCTATTCCTGAGATAACCGCATGCAGAAAGTCCCTCAACAGGGGAGCAGCGCACGCTCGTCGGCTCGCTCATGGGCGTTACGCAAGGAGATAAGACACCAAGGACCTTGGTGGGGTGGCATGCACGGGAGCAGGCCCGCGAGCCAGAGCCCGGTTGCTTGGGTTTTTCAGCGCTGCTGGGACTGACCCGAGCATAGACACCGTGTCCAGCCCCCGCTCGCGTGAGGCTCATGAGGGAGGTCATGAGCGCGCACGGCTCGTGTGGCAAAGATATGACAAAATGCACCATGTATGGAAACTAAAGCTTTACTGATGCAAGATAATGGATTCCATTACACAACCAAAAAGAGATGCGGTTGCCATGTCCGGCACGGGTCAGCTTGAGGTTGGTGCAGCCCGTGGGGCACCCTCAGTTACACACCCAAAAGAAAAAGAAGGGATGCCGTGTCCGGCACGGGTCAGCTTGAGGTTGGTGCAGCCCGTGGGGCGCCCTCAGTTGATTGTTCCGCCAGCGCGGAGCATGGGGCTTCCACTGGGGTGTGGGTATGATCACGGCTCGATCGTTCCGCCAGCGTGGAGCATGGGGCTTCCACTTGGGTGTGGGTATGATCGCGGCTCGATCGTTCCACCAGCGCGGAGCATGGGACTTCCACTTGTGCGTGGGTGGGAGCTCTCGCATGCCCGTCAGGCGAACGCATTGAGAGTCTCCGGGGCGTGTACAGCCCCATTTCATTCATACGCGTGAGGGTCACGGGTAGAACTTGCGGAGGTGTTGGATGTTCCAGGCGTTAGGCACAGGAACTCCGTCCTCCGTCTCCAGCCGGGCGGTGCCGGGCCTGGAGACATGAGCAACCCTGAAAGGGCCTTCCCACATGGGTGAGAGCTTGTGGAGTCCCTCTCCGTAGAGGATCCTGCGTAGGACAAGGTCGCCGACCTCGAGAGTGCGAGGGCGGATGTTGCGGATGTGATAGCGACGCAGGGCCTACTGGTATCTTGCGGCGCGAAGGGTGGCCTGACGGCGGGCCTCCTCAAGGAGCAGCAGGTCGGCCTCCTGCGAGCCATCCTGACGCGCCTCGTTGAAGGCAAGGACTCGCGGAGAGCCATGCTTGAGTTTCGAAGGGAGGACCACCTCAGCTCCGTAGACGAGGAAGAAGGGGGTTTCGCCGGTAGGCTTGGTTGCCGTTGTGCAGATGGACCATAGCACAGACTGCAGCTCGTCAAGCCAGCCCTTGCCGCAGGCTTTGAGCTTTTTCTTGAAGCTTCTCGTCTTGAGGCCCTTGAGGACCTCAGTGTTGGCACGCTCGGCCTGGCCGTTGCTTCGTGGGTGCGCCACAGAGGCCTAGCAAATCTGTGTGCCGAGGCTGGCGTAGTAGGACTTGAAGAGGCCGCTTGTGAACTGAGAGCCATTGTCGGTGATGATGCGGTTGGGGACGCGAAAGTGGCTCACGAGGCCCCTGATGAACTTGACGGCAGAGCCTGCCGGGATGGTGCGTACGGGCTCGATCTCTGCCCACTTGGTGAACTTGTCGACGGCGACATAGAGGTAGCGGTAGCCGCCAGCCGCGCGAGGGAAAGGCCCCAGGACATCCAGCCCCCAGACCGCGAAAGGCCATGAGAGGGGAATCGTCTGGAGGCCTTGCGCCGGCTGGTGGATTTGCTTGGCGTGGAACTGACAGGCCTCGTAGGTTTGGACCAGCGTGGTAGCGTCATGCAGCGCAGTGGGCCAGTAGAAGCCGTTGTGGAACACCTTGCCGGCAAGGGTGCGCGACGAGGAGTGGTGGCCACAGTCTCCCCCATGGATGTTGGCGAGCAGCTCGCGCCCTTGTTCTTCAGAGATGCACCTTCAGGAGCCTTTCCTCAAAGATGCCAGGATCTTGGGGCTCGCAACGAGATGCCCGCTTGGCGATGTCGTCTGCTTCTTTGTTGCTGCCGCGGGGCATGTGCTGGAGCTCCAGGCCTAAGAAACGCTTTTCAAGTTTACGTACCTCCTCTAGGTAGGCGGCCATGTGCTCATCCTTGGGCTTGTAGCTTTTGTTGGAGAAGTTGACGAGAAGCTGCGAATCGCCCTTGATGGTGAGATGCTTGATGCCCAGAGAGAAAGCAGCCTTGAGGCCGGTGATGAGGCCCTCATACCCCGCAATATTGTTGGAAACCTTGTCGGTGTGCCTGAAGCAGAGCTACACAACGTAGTAGAGCTTGTCTCCCATTGGCGAGGTGAGCATGACTCCAGCCCCCGCACCCTGCCGGGAGACGGCGCCGTCAAAGTGCATGGTCCAGCCGCCAGGCGCCTCGTCCCCAGGCAGGAGGGATTCGTTCTCGCGAGGCTCCCCCTCGCACGGGTCTGTCCACTCCACCACGAAGTTGGCCAGAGCTGCGCCTTTGATGACTCTAGTGGTGCAGAACTCCAGCTGGAAGGCCTGCAGCTCGATGTTCCATTCGGCGACGCGGCCAGCGGCGTTGGGACTACGTAGGACCTGCTCCAAGGGGTAAGAAGAGATGACCTTGATGGGATGGCCTTGAAAGTAGTGGCGCAGCTTCCTGGAGGCGATGAGGAGTGCGAGGAGGAGCTTCTGCTGCATGGGGAGCACGCCTGCGGTGGCTGCGGACTTGGGGTGGTCCTTGGAGTCGAAGGTGATGGCGTACTGCGACCACTTGAGAGGCCGTGCGTCCTTAGGCTTCGGGAGGGCGGCGTTCACCTTGCGAGAGAACTGCTTGAAGTGGCAATTGGACGCAGGAGTCTGAGCTTCGCCGAGGATGCAGGCAACCGCACGAGGCTCTTGGTAGCCCCCAGCGCCCTCATCAGGCTGGTTAACGTCATTCCTCTGAGGTGGCAGCGGCAGCGGCGGAAGAGCAGCGTTGGCCTGAAGGTTTGCCTCACGAGGCTGATCGCGCCAGGTGGCCTCACGAGGTTGGTCGCGCCAGCCCTGGCGGAAGTTGCCATTTCCGTTGCGGCTGTCCCAACGTTTGCCGTCACGGCGACCTCCGCGGCCGGCGCCACGGTCATTGCGGTCGCCTCGGCGGCCCACGCACTCGTCGCAGAGCAGCTTAAGCTCCTAGCAGTCTTCGGTGTTGTGGGAGTGCACATTGTGGTAGACGCAGAGCGGCCGGCCGTCCATCCTAGGCTCGTCACGGTCACGGCCGTGCTTTTGCTCGGGCTCCGCCGCAAGCACAGCAGGGCCCTTGAGCTTGACATCCTTGCTCTTGGCCTTGGCGGCGTCGGGCGTCGCATTGGGGTCGTTGTGGATGAAGAGGCGACCTTCTTCAGCCTTGGCGCATTTGTCGGCGAGGTCGAACAGCTCAAGCACCGAGTTCAGATCGTCGTTGATGGCGAGCTTCTCGCGCATCTTGACGTCCGCGACGCCGGTGGAGAACGCAGAGATGACGGCCGCGTCGGAGGCATGCGGGGTCTTGTTGCGCACCTGGCTGAAGCGCTGGATGTACTTGCGGAGGGTCTCGTCCGGGCACTGTCGCACGTGCCGCAGGTCGTTGATCATGAGAGAGCGGTCATGCATGCCCTTGAAGTTGATGGCGAACTGCATGCAGAGCTCCCCCCATGATGAGATGGACACCTCAGGGAGATTCATGAGCCAAGAGCGCGGGCTGTCCTTGAGGGCCATGGGGAACCAGTTCGCCATGACCTTGTCGTCGCCGTTCGCCGCCTCGACGCTCAGCGCATAGAGCTGAAGGAACTCTGTGGGGTTGGGGGTGCTGTCGTAGCGCGGAGGCAGGTCCGGCTTGAACTTGGCAGCCACACCACCTGACGCAGCTCACGGGTGAAGGCACGACAACCCATGCCACTTGAGGGAACACCGCCGGCAAGGGCGGTGCGGCTCTGGCGCCCGGCCACCGCGACCTCTTGGACGGTCCGGTCTTGGCGCCGGTGCTGCTGCTCGAGGAGCATGCATGCATCAGGTGGCGTGCGGTGGACGATCTGGCAGCTGGCCTCATCTCGGACCGGCGAGGATGCGCCGCGAGGCAGCTCACATGCCCGCGTGTCACGCTGGTGCCCAGCGAGCACGTCGCGCAGAGGAGGTGGCGGTGGAGCGCCATGAGCGACGTCCTCAGCGCGAGACGGCGGAGGGCGGATTGAGTGGGAAGGCGCCGGAGCGTCCCCAGCGGCGTTGATGAGCTCGGTGATGCGACCAAGCCAGGCGTCGTAGCCGGTGTCAGCTGGATGGTAGCGGAGCAGCTCACGCGCCATGAGCAAGGCGGCCTGCGCGTTCGGCGGCCCGCGGCGGGTGAGGGAGGAGGAAGCCGTGGCGGTGCGGCCTTCCGCCTGCATGGAGGGGTGCAGGGAGGAGTCCTGCTGGTCGTGGGCAGCAGGGTCGGTTGCGGCAGCGGCGGTTGCCGTGGCCCACCGGCTCCGTCTGGGCCACGCGACCTGCCCTGCGCTCAGCGTGCTCGCGGCGAGCGTCGGCCATGAAGCTGGCGGAGTGGAGGACGGAGTGGGAGAACAGTAGCGCACCCCTACCTGGCGTGCCAAATGGGAGAGATGGGGCTCCGGGGACCCAAAGGTTCGAACACTGGGGTAAGCTCGTTCCTACCACCTCGTCCCCTACCACAACACAACTACGGCGAAGCTACGGCGAGAGCACGCGAGCGGGGGCAGGCCGGAGACACAGTGATTACCCAGGTTCGGGCCACCTTGCGGTGTAAAACCGTACTCTTGCTTGGTTGTGATTGCTCTGGCGAGAGTACAAGGTTTGGGGCGGAAGAGTCAATCCTCTCTACAGCGGCACCCTGCCCTCCTTTTATATCTGCCTTGGTCCTCGTCCCCTGAAAACATTGGCGGGAAGGGTTGCCACACAATGGCAAGTTTGAAGGGGGACAGGGGCGTAGTCTATCCTGACAAAAGGTGGTCTTCGTCTGCAAAGCGATTATCCATGACGCGCCGGTGGGCTCGGGGATGACCTCCGCCATGCGCGTTCGCCGTCTTGGTCTTCTTTCACCGATCGGGCAACCTTTGGGGTTGCTTTGGGAAACGGACTGCTGGCCTTGCTCCCTTAGCACAAAAGGGGAAATCCTCTCCATCCGCACCTGCTGGCGTGGCCTCTGTCACCATTCGTCGCCGCGCGCGTCACCCATGTGGTGGGCATGAGACTGCGCGACCGAGCCAAACAACACTTGCCTTGCATGCCTTCGGGAGGGTGCCTCGGGAGGCTGCCTCACGAGGGGGCCTCACGAGGCTCTCAGTGATGTCGTGGCTGAGTCTTGTCTGTTTGTTCCCTTAGGAGGTGTCCTCAGGAGGCCAGGGCCTCATGAGGGGTCTTGCTCGAGGTGCCCGCTGGTGGGCCACCTATTGGGCCACCGCCAGGCGCTGCGTTCTGGGCCGCAGGCAGACGGGCCGAGATACCTTGGGTTCCACAGGCCCGACATCAACTTCTTCAGTGATGCTCAATCACTTTGGCTCTGGTTGGGGTTTTCCTCACTTGGGTTCTCACAAAGTCGTCAGAGGAAGGGTTTCTCTCAAATGACAAGTGTCAATCTCTCTCTAGAGCAGCCAACCAACTAGTGGTTGTGGGGGGCGGCTATTTATAGCCAGGCGGCAACCCGACATGGAATGTCATAAATGTCCTTCTCAGACATGACCGTTGTTAGGATACGGATCCACTCGACAGCTGGCACGCGGCGCAGCAATGGTCGGAAAATTGAACTCTCAATTTCGTCGGGGCACTCAATTTCCTCACGATAGGCAGATCACACTGGCGAAATCCTAACTCCTCAGCCTGACCTAATTCGTCAGCGACCAGATGAACTGTGTCACTGTTGTTATCAAATTCGTCAGCTGTTCCGGAGATTTCCAAAGGCTTCACTCGAAGCGGCTGTAGTGTGTATATGTTTGAGCATCACTTTGGAATTGTGAAATGTATATCACCTAGACCCCCTTTAACAGTACGGTGTTTCTATGACTCAAATAAGAAGAAAAAGAAACTATGAAAACAAAGTCTTCACATCAATTTCTTCAAAGGCTGCACCAAATTCTTCACTTGAAGAAATACATTTTTAGGGGTCAACTTCCATGGGTTAAACCAAGTCTTCAGGGACTATTTCACCTGTGTACACTCACAAACTCATTAGTCCCTTAACCTTTTTGTCTTCAATACTCCAAAACCACTAAGGGGGCACTTGATGAACTTACAATCTCCCCCTTTTTGGTGATTGATGACAAATCAGTTAAGTTTTCAACGGGAGTAAATAATGGAAGTGTAAGTACAGAATGTGAAGACATTGGGTACATGATATAGAGGAACTCCCCCTGAAGACGTGCATATGAAGAATTTTCTTTGGATTGCAAATGCACATGGCAGGTTGAAATTGTGGAGATCTCCCCCTATATCTTGGAATCCAATCATGCATGATCATAGGATATTGAAGAATTTGAATGCATGATGAAAATTGGTGTCTGATGAATTATAATATGCATGCACATATATCATTGGGAATTTAGAGCATAATCACGCATGCAGATAAAACATATCAGAAAAGGTCAGACCACCAATAGTTATTAAGTTACAACTCATCAAAGGAGCGAATCAAATAAAACCAAGAGTTGCAACTTAGTAAAAACAGCCCAATATATGACCCGCTTGAAGACTATCACTCAAATTTCTCCCCCTTTGTCATCAAATGACCAAAAGGAGACGAAACTGAGGACTAACGCCCCTGAAGAATATCATCTTGACGAATTCAGAGGAGCGCCAGCATTGTTGTCGGTGTTGCGCGGAGAAGAGGGGCTTGCTGCAGTGTCTTTAACATCATCATTTTCATCAGTGGTCCTTGAAGGAGACAGTGAGTTGGTACCATGTGAGGAACTTGGACCTTCTTGAACTTCTTCTTGGGCGGCATGGCCCAATCAAAGTCTTGTTTGAATTCCATCTCTACAAGTTCTTCAGGGGTCTTCAGATGTGAAAGAATGGCCCAGCTTCTGTCAAAGATCTCATGGGCATAATAGTGGTTTTTGCGAACTAAGTTCCGCGTCACAGTCATATTTGCGAGTATTGCTGCAAGCTGACGCTTTACCCAGTTATGATTTCTGTCCACTTTCTGATGAAGACTAATGAGAAGCTCATGATCAGTCATGACTTGTGGAGCTTCACCTTGAGGCTTTTGCTGTGGTGCATTTGCGTCAGGGTATTGGCTTGAAGTATCATATCCTGTGGATTGCGAGACAGGCTGACGTAAATGTCCATCAAGAGGATGAATTCCTTCATCAATGACTACTTTGCCTTTGCCAGGAACTGAAGAAATGGTACTTTGAAGAATTTCCACATCTAGCATGAAGCAGAGATGATTTTGTCAGTCAGCCTTGTAGTTGATTGAAGACCTTGTTCTGATGAATCTCATAATCCAAGGTGCGTAGGGCTTCAAATCAAACGGAGATTGTGCAACTGTGGCCAAAGTCCTCATGAAGAAATCATGGATATTGATAGGAATACCATGGATGATGTTGAATAGCAAGTTCTTCATGATTCCCACAACTTCTCCAGTCTCAGAGTTGTGACCCTTGATTGGACTGAGGGTTTTGGCAAGAATGCGATACACAGTGCGCGGCAAAAAGAGCAAATCCTTCACTAAGAAGGTAGTCCTTGGAGCTTCTCCTTCAGCCAAAGGCTTCATCAGCACTTGCATCAGATGGTTGGAAAGCTCAGGTTCTTCATAGATTCTTCTGGCTTCTTCTGAGGGTAATTCAACTGGGAGGGCTTGAAGCAATTCATCAGCAGGAGCCTTGTAGTGCGTGTTCTCACTCATCCAGTCGAGTGCCCAAGAATGAATATCGTCAACATCACCAGAAAGATGCAGAGTGGCATAGAATTGAAGAATACGTTCTTCGTTCCAATCACAGACGTCAGTGACAAAGTTGAGCAGCCCAGCATTGTGAAGAACAACCAAGACTGGCCTAAAGCATGGTAGTGACTCCATATCCACATGAGGAACATGGCGATGCGGGAATACCTTGTTTTTGTCAAACAGAAGTGATGAATAATAGTTCATCTGTGTCTTGGTCCAGAATCGCTGACGCCTAATTTTTGCAGAGTCATAAGGTGAATCGCCTATGAAGAAATTCTTCTCTCCAAAGAAGGCAGCATTGTCAAACTTCGGTCTTCTGATGCTTTTGCCAACTTTGGGCATTGAGGGTACATGTTGAAGATTAATCTTCTTTGGCCTCACATCAAAGATAGGCCTAGGAGAGCATGTTGAATCATTGGGATCCGTGATGGCCAAAGACTTGGAAACTTCCTCAGCTGTTGCGAATGGAACAGTTTCTAAATCTGCTGAGGGAGTTGGCTCTTCTTGTGGAGTAGGAGGAGGAGGTGCAACTTCTTCAGTAGTCATTTGTTGCACTATCTCTTCAGCTGATGCATCTGGAATTTCTTCAGTGATGGTCTGAAGGGGAGGTTGACGTCCTTCAGAACCAGTATAATTTTCCTCAGTGATAGCTGGCGACTGAGGCACTTGTGTTAGAGGCATGGTGAGGGGTGAGTTTGGATGAGCAATATCCCAGAAGTCATCATGAATAACAGGTGTTGTGGATCCCACATCCACGTCCTCATCAGTTTCCTCATTGCTTCTATGTGAAGAGCTTGGTCTTCAGTCACATGGACTGGCGGCGATGATACCTGATGAAGTGAAGCATCTGCTTCTACTTCAATTTCTTCATCCACCTGCTCTGTGGAAGCAGCAGAGTGGGTATCACATTCTTCATCAGCAGGTGGGATGACATAGTCCACACTGTATGGAACAATCTAGAATTCTTCTAAGTTCCGAGTCGGGGGCGCTGATGAAATTGGAATAGCATCAATTGGTGCATTTGAAGACATTGGGGTGTCTTCAATTTCTTCACTGTCTCAGTGGAAGGAGGTGTTGATGCTTTTATCTTCTCAGCAGCCTTAGTTTTCTTCACTTCTGATGCAGAAGGAAGTGGGATGATCTTCAAAGATGAAGTCTGTTCAGACACTTCTGCCGAGGAACTTGGTGGAGCAATTTCTTCAGGAACGACTGATGCAGTCGCCCTGGCAGTTTCTTTAGGCGCAACTTCTTCAGTTGCCCTGGCTAGGACTTGTGGAGGAGGTGAAGGCACAGTCTCACTGGCCTGAGGAGCTGGTGGTGGAACTGAGGAACTTGATGGAGGTGCTTGACCAAACTTGGCAGCCTCCTTTCTGTTGTGATCAGCAACCACTTTGTTAGTTGCGTTGATGAATCTGTCCCTCATGCCACAACAATGATTGGCTTGATGATCATATTCATCAGACAGCTTTTGAATCTCAGATTGAAGTGCGATGAGCTGCTGAGGAGATATGGTAAGAATGTTTTTCTTCAGGTCCTTCTCCTTCTGATGTTGTTGCTTCTTTACAAGCTTGGCCTGTGCAATTTTGTGCTTCTCTGTCAATATGAATGATGACAACACATGGCTTGGACCAGGTGGCAAGTCGAGGTCATCAAGGGGCGTGTCTGGCTTCTTGCACCATATTTCTCTGAAGAAATGGAACTGAGGTGTTCTTGGCACGAGCAGCTTCTTCCATCCTTCTCTGAACGAACTCTACGAGTTCATCTTCATCAGCCATATTATCTTCATCAGCTTGAGGCACTACGGCCTTGCTTCTGGGGCTGGGTCTAGTTCCACGGCCTACAGTGGCCTTCTTCTTCAGCATGGGCGTGTTTGACGAAATATACCCACTTGTTGAGGCACTTGATGCTGCTATAGTGGCCATATGAAAACCTTCAGTGTGCTGGCAGGATGCTAGCATGACTGGCATTGAAGCTCTTGCAGCAGCCATAGATGAGCTTGTGGCTGGCGGAGGTGCTGACGAAGTTGGTGCAGAAGGAGCCTTGGGTGCTGAAGCCTTTGATGATGATGACTTGGGCTCCGAGGGCTTAGCAGCTGAAGATTTTGGGGCTGAAGCTTTTGGCCGTGAGGGCATATCAGCCGAAGGCTTTGGCTTTTGAGCCGACTTCTTCTTCATAGTTTTCTTGGGAACACTCCCACTTGAGCCTGCACCAGCATCTACTGATGCCTTTGAGGCCCTGTTGAATTCTTCAACGGCCTTTTGAGCCTGCTTCTGCAATTTGGCTTGACGCTTGGCCCATTCTTCAGGAAATTCTTCACCCCTTCTGGTGCTAGTGGGGTCAGCCGTCTGACCAGGAGCTAGCGAAGGCCTCTTGCATGGAGGCTTGATTGCGAAATCCTTCATGTATTTAGGGGTAACATATCTGTAGCTTCTCCATTCATAGGCCCATCGCCTCTTGATTTTCTGCATACATGTTTTTCGTTGCTTGTCAGTTTTTTTCCCATGAATTTCTTCATCACAAGCGCAGTAGCCTGCGTACAGATCATCAGGGATCTCGAATGCAGTATGTTCTTCTTTTCTCTTTCCTCCTTTCTGAGGCTTTTTACCATTTGCATTTTCTTCAACTGAGGGAATTGAACTTTTGAAGTTTCTGAAGATGTCTGAAGATTTTCCTCAAGCAATGCTGCAAATGAATTAAGTTGATGAGAACCTAGAGATTCGTCGACAGACATGTGTACCTGTGAACAGAGTATAGTTGCGAGGAAATTGGGAAGAGTCACATGCGTTCTCAGAAGTTTTTCAAAACAAATCCAGTTGAGGAAATTGACCCTTATCGTCTTGAAAAATTCACTAAGTGTTCTTGACTTAGGTTCCAGAGTTGTACAGATTGTGAAATTTGCACAATTGAGGAATCTAATTGTTAAGCATGACTTAGATCAAATAACCAAGACTGGCCAGAAGGAAGTGCTGAAGAATTGGAAAGAAGTGGTAAAAACAGCACTTGAAGAATTTGAGACTGTAAAAAGATCAAACTTGGGCAGTAAAAATAAATTTTAATTATCCCAAGGATGAACTCAATGAACTAGACGACTAGTTGAAGGAAATAGTTAGCTCAGCTCTTTCGTGCCCTAACTTGGCGATTGATTACCCACAAGTATAGGGGATCAATTGTAGTCCTTTCGATAAGTAAGAGTGTCGAACCCAATGAGGAGTAGAAGGAAATGACAAGCGGTTTTTAGCAAGGTATTCTCTGCAAGCACTGAAATTGTAGGTAATAGATGGTTTGGTAGCAAGGTAATTCGTAACAAGTAACAAGTAGTAATGGTAACAAAGGTGCAGCAAGGTGGCCCAATCCTTTTTATAGCAAAGGACAAGCCAGAACGAACTCGTATAATAAGCAAAGCGTTCTTAAGGACACATGGGAATTTCATCTAGTCACTTTCATCATGTTTGTTTGATTCGCGTTCGCTACTTTGATAATTTGATATGTGGGTGGACCAGTGCTTGGGTGCTGTTCTTACTTGAACAAGCCTCCCACTTATGATTATCCCCTCTCTCAAGCATCCGCAACTACGAAAGAAGAATTAAGATAACTCTAACCATAGCATGAAACATATGGATCCAAATCAGCCCCTTACGAAATAGCGTATAAACTAGGGTTTAAGCTTCTGTCACTCTAGCAACCCATCATCTAATTACTACTCCACAATGCCTTCCCTTAGGCCCAAAGATGCTGAAGTGTCATGTAGTCGACATTCACACGACACCACTAAAGGAAGCAACAACATACATATCATCAAAATATCGAACGAATACCAAATTCACATGATTACTTATGACAAGGCTTCTCCCATGTCCTCAAGAACAAAAGTAACTACTCACAAATCATATTCATGTTCAAGATCAGAGGGGTATTGAATATCATTAAGGATCTGAACATATAATCTTCCACCAAATAAACCAACTAGCATCAACTACAAGATGTAATCAACACTACTAGCAACCCACAGGTACCAATTTGAGGTTTTGAGACAAAGATTGAATACAAGAGATGAACTAGGGTTTGAGATGAGATGGTGCTAGTGAAGATGTTGATGAAGATTGGTCCTCCCACGATGAGAGGATCGTTGGTGATGTCGATGGCTTCGATTTTCCCCTCTTGGAGGGAAGTATCCCCGGCGGAATTTCTCCACCGGAGTGCAAAATAGCTCCTACCCAGGTTCCTCCTCGAGACGGCGGTGCTTCATCCTGAAAGTCTTCTCTATAATTTTTTGAGGGCAAAAGACCTTATATAGCAGAAGGAGGGGGCCAGAGGCCAGCCAAGGGCCCCACAAGGTATCAGGGCGCGCCCGGGGGGCGCCCTGTTGCCTTGTGGGCAACTGGTGGGTCCCCTTCAGTATCCCTTTTCTCTAGTATTTTTTATATATTCAATAAAAAATCTCTGTGAAATTTCAAGTCAATTGGAGCTCTGTAGGATAGGTATCTCTGATGTAGCTATTTTAGGTCTAGAATTCCAGCTACTGGTATTCTCCCTCTTCATATAAATCTTGCAAATTAAGAGAGAAAAGGCATAAGAGTTGCATCATAAAGTGAAATTATGATAAAAAAACATTATAAATAACAGTAGGAAATCATGATGCAAATTGGATGTATCAACTCCCCCAAGCTTAGACCTCGCTTGTCCTCAAGCGAAAACCGAAATCGATAATCATGACCACATGTTTAGAGAGAGAGGTGTCGATAAAAATAACAGCAATATATCATCATATAACTTCTCATGAAAAAGTAACAATTCAATCACAAGTTAAAGTATGAACCATAAACCAAATTGAAAACTAGCAAACTATGATCTCAGTCACTGAAGCAATTGCAATTCATCTTATTATCAGAAAGAGTCTATGTAAGAGCTTTGTTTAGCAAGTTCACATACTCAACTATCATTTAGTCTTCTATGATTGCTGACACTCACGGCATACTTATGAAGCAAAAGTTTCAGTCAGACACATAGAAAGATAGGGGCTTATAATTTTGCCTCCCAACATATTTACCTCAAGGGTAATGTCAACAATAATAACTCATGATCACCTACATCCAATTGGATATATATGCCTGGATCAATCCCCACCACACGATGCTTGCCAAGAGAGAAAATAAAACGGAATAGAGGAGAATACTATTGACTCTTGCATGAAAGTAAATACATAAAGTAAAAGATAGGCCCTTCGCAGAGGGAAGTAGAGGTTGTCATGCACTTTTTGTTTTTGAATGTGCAAGCTCTTAATGTAAAGGAACGCCACTTTATATTGCTCCTTGTGATAGCGACCTTTATAGCAGTCTGTCGCTTTTATTTCTTTACCATCACAAGATCGTACAAAGCTTATTTTCCCTTACAATAAAAGATCATACATTTTTAGAAGAAATTTTTATTGCTTTGCACCAATGACAACTTACTTGAAGGATCTTATTCAATCCATAGGGAGATATAGTGGATTCTCATGACATGAAACTGGGTTTAAGGGTTTTTGGATGCACAAGTAGTATCTCTACTTAGTACGGAATTTTGGCTAGCAAAATATAGGCGGCAAGCACCACATGTTAGAGGATCCAAAACAATATAACTTCTATGTGAATATAAGCAAACATAACTCATTACGTTGTCTTCCTTGTCCAACGTCGACTAATTGACATAGAATATTTAATGGGGGCTCACAATCATAAAAGATGTCCAAGATAGTGTATTTATATGTGAGACCTCTCTTCCTTTATTACTTTTTCATGAATTGCAACAATGACCAATACTATGTTTGTCAACTTCCAACAAGTTTTATCAATTATACTTCTTTTATGTGAAGTAATCACTCCCCATGGGATTAGCATATGATCTTACTTTTTATTCTCTTTATTTTTTCTAAGATTGGATCAACAAAGGCAAAACACTCAACTCAAACTACTCTTTATTATATAACTTCCACACACGATTACATGGATAGATAGACCATAAAGCAAGCACTCGAAACTAGATCATACTAAAACTTTATTCTTCTAAATCATGAAATAACTAAGGATCGCACTAAGATAGATAATGATGATAAAAGGTGATGGTGATACGATACCGGGGCACCTCCCTCAAGCTTGGCACAAGACAAGGGTGGTGCCCATACCCATGTACTCAAGTCTCCTTCTTTGGTGATGGTGGTGATGAAGTGATAGGCTTGTCCTTCCATTTGAGGACACGAATTTCTTCTTATAATTTGTCATTTTCTCTTTTGAGATCCCAGATTTTGTGACGTAGTTTATCCGAATCTTCTTGCACATGACGAAAAGGAGTGAATTGAACTTTAGGAACCTTCACTGTGTTAGGTAAGCTGGACCTCTTGAATTCAATGTGCATATCTCCTGGTTGAGGCAATGGGGGATCCTCATCCTCCTCACTGGAACGACCTCGCTTTTCCCTCAAATCAACATCTTCCTCTTCATCAGTTGTCCAACCATAAGGGTCGGTGTCCCCATAGACTCTAGTGTTTGCAATAAGATGAGAAACATAGCTCTCCCCATCTGAGTCCTGAGATGACATGGCACTTGACCTCGAGAGTCTGACAGAAAACAACACGAAACAAGAACAGAGGAGAAACTTGCGATGCGGTGGTCAAAACACCCGTGAGTGTATATAAAGAATTTTTATCTTGCAAAACAGGCATACGAGAGGAAAACGGAGTCGGGAGGGCACACGAGGGGCCCACAAGGCATCACGGCGCGCCCCAGTGGGGGAGTGCCCTGTTGCCTTGTGGGCGACTCGTGAGTCCCCTCAGCTATTTCTTATTTTTGTAATTTTTCTAATATTCCAAAATAAACAGAAATAATTTTTATGAAATTTTTGGAGTCGGTTTACTTACCGTATCACATACCTACCCCTTTTCAGGGTTCTGGAGCGTTCCGGAAGGACTCTTTGATGTGTTCCTCCGGTGTCATTGTCTGAATAATATTAGTTTCAACATTAATGGGAGTACGTGAGATATAGTGCTAAATTTTTTGTCCATTCACCACTCGGGTTGGTGCCTTCGGAGTTGTTGATTTTGATAGCTCCGGAACGGTAAACTTCTTCGATGATATAGGGTCCTTCCCATTTGGAGAGAAGTTTTGCTGCAAGAAATCTGAAACGAGAGTTGTACAATAGAACTTGCTCACCCACTTTAAATTCCCATTTTTGAATTCTTTTATCATGCCATCTTTTGACCTTTTCTTTAAATAACTTAGCATTTTCATAGTCCTGGGTTCTCCATTCATCTAGAGAGCTAATGTTAAATAACCTTTTTTCACCGGCAAGTTTGAAATCATAGTTAAGTTCTTTAATTGCCCAATAAGCCTTATGTTCTAACTCAAGAGGCAAATGACATGCTTTTCCATAGACCATTTTATAGGGAGACATACCCATAGGGTTTTTATAAGCAGTTCTGTAAGCCCATAGTGCATCATCAAGTTTCTTAGACCAATTCTTTCTAGATCTATTAACGGTCTTTTGCAAAATTAATTTTATTTCTCTATTACTCAATTCAACTTGACCACTAGACTGAGGATGATAAGGAGATGCAATTCTATGATTAACATCATATTTAGCAAGCAATTTATGGAAAGCACCATGAATAAAATGTGAGCCACCATCAGTCATGAAGTATCTAGGGACTCCAAACCTCGGAAATATAACTTCTTTAAGCATTTTAATGGAAGTGTTATGATCAGCACTACTAGTTGGAATAGCTTCTACCCAATTAGTAACGCAATCAACAACAACTAAAATATGAGTATAACTGTTGGATTTAGGAAAAGGTCCCATATAATCAAAACCCCAAACATCAAATGGTTCAATAACAAGTGAATAATTCATAGGCATTTCCTGACGTCTACCAATATTACCAATTCTTTGACATTCATCATAAGAAAGGACAAACTTACATGCATCTTTGAAGAGAGTAGGCCAATAAAAACCAGATTGTAATACCTTATGTGCAATTCTGTCTCCCGCATGGTGTTGGAGACATTTTCGGGCATTGGAGACCTGGCAGGAGGATAACCCGGCCATGGAGCTATAAGACTCAATGGGTTATCTCGCTGCTGGGCCTTGAAGACTCCCAGTGGGCCGGCTTGACAGAGGCCTGGTGGGAAGAGGCGGGTCTGTACGTGGGCCGGCTTAAGGAGAAAGACAAGATAAGAAAGTTTACCTTGAAGAACAAGTCAGTTAGAGTAAGAGTAGGATACGGGTTAAGATTACAACCCGGACTCTCATGTACGCCTAGGGATTGACCTGTTATATAAAGGGGAGCGCGTAAGGCAGAAAGACTAGGTTGCAATCTCTCGAGAGCTAGGTTAGCGAATCTGCACCTCTGTAATCGAGATCCAAAGCAATACAATCAAGCAGGACGTAGGCTTTTACCTCCATCGGGAGGGGCCGAACCTGGGTAATCCTGTGTCTTCTCGTTCCTGATCAACCCCGTCAAGCTTCCACCTTTGTGCGATGGTTCCATCACTAAGTCCTTTCACAAGGGCATCAGCTGTGCTAAAACCATGACAGTTGGCGCCCACCGTGGGGCCTACGCACGGTGGAGTTGAGTTCTTGGCGGGAGCCCTCCCAGGGTTCGGGAAGTATGCGATCGGCCAGATGATGAAGAGCCGTCGTGGAAAGCTATACATCGACGACTCATACTGGGTCCCCGAGGCCGACTCGATCGAGTACGGGTACCGGGTTCTCTTCGGCAAGATCCATGTCTTCATCGGCGTTGTCAGCGAACTGGCCGCCGGGTTGGAGGCTGTTACCAGCACCGAATCGGCCCGCCGTGCCAGACCCCCGTGGGCGAAACCCGGCCCGCCGAGAGCCGGCAGGACGCATGCCTTTGTCGGCTTCACCCAGAGGGTGACTCTGTCTAAAAATTCACTGTCCGGAGACGAGACGCTCGTGCAATATGATGGTGAATCATCGATGGGGGAAACCAAGTCAATCCGTCCCCTGTATGACGGGAGGCTCGGAGGATGCACTGAGGAAGTTTTCCCTGAAATCCTCGAGCCGCCTCGGTTCGCTGCGGTTTACATGGCAGGCAGGCAAGACCTGCCTCCCCTTCGTGACCCGGTGGATCCAGCGGCCAGGCAGAATCTTACCATTGCCGGCTCAGGAGGGGCCGGCACGGCCGCTGCTGGTTCACAAAAGACCGAGGCGCAGGCGCTCGCGGAGCTGATGAACACTCTGGCGACTCTCCTGGCCGAGCCGGTGACAGTAGAGAATGCGACGGCACGCAACGCAGATATCATGAAGTGCCGTGAGCAGATGACCAAGATCCAGGAGGATATCAATGCTAAAAATACCCGCATGGCGGAGGCACAAGCCCGGCTTGTCGAGGAGACAAAGCGCTTGGAAGAGGAAGCCCTCTATCTGAGCCGCCGGCAGGCTGAGTCCGAATTTGTTCACTAGAGGCGGCATCAGAGCCGACTTCCGGCCCAGATTGAGCCAACCCAGCTGTTCACTACGCCGAATGATCCGCGGGCCCCGGTGAACTCGGGGGCTGGTGTTATGTCCCCTGGAGGACCAGCACCGTGACAGCCGTCTCAGCAGAGAGAGACGGCTCAGCATCAGACGCCGGTCCCGCAGTAGCAACTGCCGCCTCGCCGGTTCCAGACCCCAATTGGACACTATTCCAACCCGGTGGACAATGTCCTAGCGGCGACTCACAACTTGGCAGTAATTCTGATTGAAGGGGACGGTCCGACTCAGATAGAGGCCAGGAACGCCATTGAGATGCTCAAGACAGCAGTAACGCAGCAGGCAAACTATTCCCACAGTCAGCACCGGCTTCACTCGACCCCTCACCAGAGCCGCAACAGGAGCCAACACCCTGAGTTGCCGGCAGTTTCCAATAGCGCACAGCGCCGGAGGGCTGCCCAACCCCTGATATATCAGCAACCCCCTAGGATCCCAAATGCACAGGAGATTGTGGACACCGCTCGGGCTCTATGAGCGTTGGAAGAGGAAAACACGCGTGAAGTGTATAATCAGCCCACGGCGCAGGACCATCCCAACACAGCTCAGATAGCTGGTCATCTGGGTGGTCTGTTAGGTCGCATAATTGGAACTCCTTGTCTGGTTCCAGCATTGCGTGATGTGCGCATGCTGCCAGATTTCAAAGGCCCTCGCAAGGTTCCTAATTATACAACAGATCTAGAGCCGGCCCAGTGGGTTGAGAGTTATGAGTTAGCAATGGATCTGTTGGGAGCTAGTGAAGCTGTGTGCGTGCGTTATCTACCTCTCATGTTGGAGGGCCCGTCGCGTACTTGGTTGAAAAACTTGTCGGCGAATTCCATTAACACCTGGCAGGAATTGAAGGAGCGCTTCATCAAAAAAATTCAGGGGACCTGCAAACGGTCAACCACGATTGTTGACCTGGAATATTGTGTTCAGCGTGAGGATGAGTCGGCACACCACTGGTCTCACTGAGTTGCAGAAGTCATTCATTCTTCAGATAGCATCACGACGGCTCAGGCGGTTCTTATTCTGGAACAGACTTGTAAGTTTCAGCCCCTGGTCCAGAAGTTAGGGCGGCTCAAGAGAAAGGTCCAGGACATGGGCGATCTTATGGACGTCCTAACCCGGTATGCTGAGTCAGACAATATGAAGGATCCTACATCTGATGATGATAAATCTGGCAAGGGCAAGAAAAACGGTGGTAAGGGTCATCAGCAGAACAATGGCAATGGTCAGGCCAATAGCAATAACAAGCACAAGAGTTATGAAGCCAGCTTTGATCTGGTGGCAAATACTAGTACTAGTGGGAATAACCAGCGACGAAACAACGGTGCCAGGAAGCCTTTTGCCCGCAGCTTTGAGGAGGCCCTCAAGGGTCCATGTCCCAAACACAACATTAATGGTAAGCCGTCTGCCCACTCATGGGAGAACTGTTATATCATGCAAGAGTTTTCCAAGCAGGTATTTCAGAATAATCATAACGGAGGCGACAATAGTGGACACCCCGACAACCCCGGACCCGGAAATCAGGGAGCCGGCTTTCAGGGAGCCGGCTCACAAGGGCCTTTCGCAGGCCCCGGGTTCCAGGGAAACCAAGGTCGTAATGCCAGGTTTTAGGGAGCTGGTAATATGGGAGGCATTAATTAACACAGCCAGAGCAATCAGAATCAAGGTGGCCAGTCCGGGTTCCCGAGTAATCCAAAGCAGTTGAATAGTGGTCAGTATCATGTCTTTACCACCAGTACCTGCAAATGGGATTGGAAGGTTCAGCGGAGAGCCGCCAACCTGGTTGAGCCGGCAGTCCCATATTATCTCAACTAGTCGGAGCAGCCAGTCACTTGGAGTCGGGCAGATCATCTAGAGTTTGTGGATCACCCGGGTCATCTGGCCTTGGTGCTGGCGCCACAGGTCGGTAGGTATACATTGACAAAGGTGCTTATGGATGGCGGCAGCAGCATCAATATACTTTACTATGATACCTTCAAACGGATGAATTTATCCGAGAAACAGCTCACCCCTTCCACCACAGTTTTTCATGGCATCGTCCCTGGCAAGTCAGCTTATCCCATTGGCAAAATTTCTCTGGAGGTAGCCTTTGGCGATGAACTTAATTACCGCTCAGAGTTTTTATCCTTCGAAGTGGTCAAGCTTAAAAGCCCTTATCATGCCTTCTTCGAAGGCCGGCTTACGCGCGGTTCATGGCGCGGCCGTGCTATATCTATCTAAAGTTAAAAATGCCGGGTCCAAGAGGAACGATTATGGTTGAGGGCAACCGGCGGGTTGCGCTGGATTGCGGAGAAGGAGATGTGGCTTATGCAGAGACGGCTTGTGCTGCCGAGGAGTTGAAGTACTACAAGGATAACATCGACCCGGCTGTCAGAACCTCCCTCAAGAAGCCGACGACCGAGTCTGACCCTTTGCTCAAATTTAAGTCAGCCAGAGATACAAAGCAAGTCTACTTTGTCCCGGGTGATTCATCTGAGCAGTTCACTGTTGGGGCGAACATGGATCCTAAATAGGAAAGCACGCTCATCGAGTTCATCCATGAGAATCGGGACATCTTTGCATGGAAACCTTCTGACATGCCAGGTGTACCGAGAGAACTCGCTGAGCACTCCCATAATGTGGATCCTAAGTTTAAACCTGTTCGATAGTACCTCTGTCGATTCAATGAAGAAAGGCGGAAAGCTATTGGTGAAGAAGTGGCTCGGCTCCTAGCAGCCGGGTTCATTGTAGAGGTGTTTCATCCTGAATGGCTGGCTAACCCGGTTCTTGTTCTAAAGAAAAAGGGACTTGGCGAATGTGTGTGGATTACACGGATCTGAATAAGGCTTGTCCTAGTGATCCTTTCACGCTGCCCCGTATTGACCAGATCATTGATGCTACGGCGGGTTGTGAGTCCTTATGCTTTCTGGATTCTTAGTCTAGTTATCATCAAATCAAGCCGAAATAGGAGGACCGGGAAAAGACGGCTTTCATTACACCGTTTGGTGCTTTCTGCTACACGTCCATGCCGTTTGGTCTGAAATGTGCACATGCGACTTATCAGCGTTGTGTTCAGAATTGTTTCCACAAGCAGATTGGGTGTAATGTTCATGCGTATGTTGATGATATTGTGGTTAAATCTCAGAAGGAGACCTTGTTGGATGATCTCAAGGAAACGTTTGACAACCTCTGAGTTTATCAGATGAAGCTTAACCCGAAGAAGTGTGTCTTTGGTGTTCCTGCTGGGAAATTGCTGGGATTCCTCATTTCTGAGTGTGGGATTGAAGCCAACCCAGAAAAAATCAAAGCAATCACATCCCTAGGCAAGTTGGCCAATATCAATGCCGTCCAGAAGTTGGCTGGGCGGGTTGCGGCGTTGAGCCGGTTCATAAGCCGGCTTGGGGAAAAGGCAATCCCACTTTACCAAATGCTCCGGAAGTCAGATAATTTTGTTTGGAGCGATGCTGCAGATCGGGCTTTTGAATCTCTTAAGAAGCAGTTATCTGAGCCGCCCATCCTTGCAGCTCCTCAGGAGAAAGAGCCCATGCTGCTATATATTGCGGCTAACAGTAAGACTGTCAGTGTTGCAGTTGTTATAGAACGAAAGGAAGCAGACAAGGAGTATCCAGTTCAGCGCCCGATGTATTATATCAGCGAGGTTTTAGCAGAATCCAAGTAGCGGTATCCGCATTGGCAGAAGCTGGTATATGGTGTGTTCATGGCAAGCCGGAAGTTGAAACACTATTTTCATGAGCACCCAATTACTGTGGTCAGTTCAGCACCCCTTGGCGATATCATTCAGAACAGAGAAGCCACTGGCCGGGTTGCCAAATGGGCGATTGAGCTGGGGCCGCATCATCTCAAATATATGTCATGAACTGCTATTAAATATCAAGCTTTGGTGGACTTCATCAATGACTGAACTGAATTGCAGGCTCTAGAGGAGAAGCCGGATACCACGTATTGGTCTATACACTTTGATGGTTCCAGGCAATTGGAAGGCTCAGGGGCTGGAGTTGTGATAACTTCCCCGCGAGGTGACAAATTTTGTTATGTCTTGCGGCTTATGTTTCCTTGTACTAACAATGCAGCTGAATATGAGGCCTTGCTTCATGGGCTCCGTATGGCCAAGGAGATGAATTTGAGCCGGGTCAGGTGCCTGGGCAACTCAGATTTGGTGGCTCAGCAAGTTTCTGGCACCTGGGATTCCAAGGATCCTCTCATGGCGGCTTATCGACACAAAGTGACAAACATTGCTAGCTACTTCACAGGATATTAGGTTGATCACATTGATCGCCAACTTAACGAGGCGGCGGACGCATTGTCTCATTTGGGGTCTCAACGGAAGCCTGTTCCACCCAATGTTTTTCTGGATGTGTTGCATAACCCGTCAGTCAAGTTACCGACGGAGGAAGATCTTGCTGTTCCTGATTCGGAGGCTGCTCTAGTGGCCACTGTTCATGCTATACCTGATTGGACAGTTCCATATCTGGCTTATCTAGGCCATGGTGAGCTCCCAGCAGAGGAAATCATCGCCTGACAGATTATCAGGCGGTCCAAGTCTATGACTATTGTCAATGGCGTGTTGCATAGACTGAGTGCCACGGGTGTTTTTCAGCATTGTGTTTCACCTGAGGAGGGCCGTGCAATTCTTAATGAGATCCACTCTGGTGATTGTGGTCATCATGCCGGCTCAAGGTCATTGGTCGCCAAAGCTTTTCGTCATGGGTTTTACTGGCTCACAGCTCATGCGGATGTAGCGGATATTGTACGCAAATGCGATGGTTTCTAGAATTATGCTCGTCAAGTACATGTGCCAGCTCAAGAGTTGAGGATGATTTCAATAACCTGGCCTTTTGTAGTCTGGGGGCTTGATATGGTTGGGCCCTTCAAGAGATCCAAAAATAAACATACTCATTTACTGGTGGTTGTGGACAAGTTTACCAAGTGAGTTGAAGCGGAGCCCGTCAGTCGTTGTGATGTTGCTACAACAGTAAAGTTCCTCAAAAGGCTAATTTATCATTTTGGTTATCCACATAGTATCATTACAGACAATGGTACTAATCTTTCCAAAGGAGTCATGAAACAATTCTGTCAACAGGGGCACATCAGGTTGGACTTAGCATCTGTGGCGCATCCTCAGTCCAATGGACAGGTGGAACGAGCTAATCAAGAGCTGCTGCATGGCATCAAACCCCGGCTCATGGTGCCTCTACAACGCACGCCGGGTTGCTGGGAAGAAGAGTTGCCTGCAGTACTTTGGAGCATACAGACCCCCAACAGGTCAACGGGTTACACGCCGTTTTTTTTCTGGTCTATGGTGCAGAGGTTGTGCTTCCAAATGACATACGTCATGATTCTCCCCGAGTTGCAGCCTATGTGGAGGCTGATAACGAACAAGGTCGCCAAGATGCTCTTGATGCTCTAGAAGAAGAACATGAACTTGCCACGTCCAGATCAGCAATTTATTCGCAAGATCTACGTCGCTATCATAGCCATAGAGTTCGAAGCCATACCTTTCTGGAAGGTGACTTAGTACTCCGTCTGATACAAGACCAGACAGGCATGCATAAGCTTTCGCCCCCTTGGGAAGGACCCTTCGTCATCAGCAAGAATCTCAACAATAGGTCATATTACCTGGTTGATATACATGAAGCAGATAAGTCACGTACCTCTGAGGAGGAGGGAAGCCGGCCTTGGAACATTGCGCATCTCCGGCCGTATTATGCCTAAGGCACAGATTGAGTAGTATCTTTTGTACATAACTTCATCATGTATATACATATTCTAATCAATGAAATAAAGTCGGCATCTCTGTATAAGAGAGATTGTCGTTTCGCCTCAAAATTGTGTGTTGAGTCTTTATTCTTTGATCAGCGGTTACTTGGGGGCTTCCAACTCATCGAGTTTAGCTTTAACATCCCTTTAACCCAACAACATGCCAAAACATTTTCTTGGTTAAACCTGCCTGTTAGCACGATGCTACTTCGAAAAGGTGACCCGGTGTACGCCCGACGAGTCAATCATAGAGTGGCCCTGAACTTGTCCGAGTTAAAACACTGATTGGTCACGTGAGAGCCGGCTTTCAGAAAGCTAGGATAAACTAAAAGAGGCGATAAGCCTGCTTCATGAAACCGAATTTGACTCGAGCCTCGAAAGCCGGTCTTTAAGTCGTGCCTTCAAAGCCGGCTCTTAAATTTATGATTTGCATTGTTGTTTTTCGCATGCATGCATACATTCATACATGGCATATGTTTTACTAAAAGTTCTTTCTTATTCGGCGGGTTATTATACCATCAAACTTATTTGGCAATCCTGACTACTAGTCTTGGTGATAAGCCGCCATTTATCTACCGGGTTTCAGACCATTAACCCAGAAATTGTTAAGATCTATTCCACAGCTGGCCTTCATCAAAAGGTATAGCCCCAGAGGCTGAGTGGTCAAACAAGCACGTTGACAGTAGTAACAGAATTTCATGGCTGACAAACAGCAAGTTTTCAATAACAAGTTGTATTGTCAAAATAACACAAGTGCTCGATGGCACTTGCCCGAGCAAAGTTTTCGCCTATTTCTATTACAAGCTGCCACCAGGCTGTGGTCAAACCAGATGTCCATTGTTTACATTACACTGCATCATGAGCTGGTAATCTACTCTTCCGGGTTAAGACTTGCGCCGGAGGTTGATGGAGCGCCATGAGCCGGCTCTTCATCTTCATCATCATCCGCCGCTTCTTCCTAACTTGCCGATTCACCGACTACCCACTGGATCGAGTGCAAAGCCTCAAATACTGCATTGGCTGTTATCACAGAGGAAGGGTCGACGTCAGGGGCAAAGGTTTGCTTACGCGGACGGGTGAGGGCAACAGGCTGAGGGTTAGGCGGCTCAATTCGCTTGTTTGATTCAGAATACCCGGCTTGATATTTGGACAGATCAATCTCTTTCGCCATTGCTGTAGCGGCAACCCGGGTTTCCTTGACGCACCACTGAAAATCTTTCTTGGTGAAGGGCGAGTCGTTGATACGTCTCCAACGTATCTATAATTTTTGATTGTTCCATGCTGTTATAATATCAATCTTGGATGTTTTTATAATCATTTACAGCAATTTTATATCATTTTTGGAGACTAACCTATTAACCTAGTGCCCAGTGCCAGTTGCTGTTTTCTGCCCTGTTTTTGTTTCACAGAAAATCAATATCAAACGAAGTCCAAATACAGTGAAACTAATTGGAGATTTTTTCTTGGGCATGAAGAATACTGGAAGCTTCGGGAGGAGGCCAGAAGACCTTGGTGGGCCCCACGAGCCACTAGGGCGCGCCTGGGGGGGCCAGGCGCGCCCTGGTGCGTCATGGGCCCCACCAAGCCCCGTTTGACCTGATTCCTGCACTATAAATTCCCAAAAAAAATCAAAACCCTAGGGGGAGTCCACGATATACTTTTTTCGCCACCGCAAGTTTCGGTTCCAGAGAGATCCCATCTGGAGGCCTCCGCCGGTAATCTGCCGGAGGGGGAATCGATCACGGAGGGGTTCTTCATCAACCTTGCTGCCCTTCCGATGATACGTGAGTAGTTCACCACAGACCTATGGGTCCATAGGCAGTAGCTAGATGGCTTCTTCTCTCTTTTTGATCTTCAATACAATGTTCTCCTCGGAGATCTATCCGATGTAATTTCTTTTGCGGTGTGTTTGTTGGGATCCGATGAATTGTGAGTTTATGATCAGATTATCTATGAAAGTATTTGAGTCTTTCCTGGTCTCTCTTATGCATGATTATTATAGCCTCGTATTTCTTCTCCGATCTATTGATTTGGTTTGGCCAATTAAGTTGATCTATCTTGCAATGGGAAGAGGTGCTTTGTAGTGGGTTCGATCTTGCGGTGTTCAATCCCAGTGACAGAAGGGGACATGACACGTATGTATCATTGCTACTAAGGATAACAAGATGGGATCTATTCATTGGGTTTATTAATTCGTGAGTTTGTCTTGTCTACATCATGTCATCGTTCTTAAAGCATTACTCCGTTCTTTATGATCCTAATACACTAGATGCATGCTGGATAGCCCATCGATGTGTGGAGTAATAGTAGTAGATGCATGCAGGAGTCGGTCTACTAATCTTGGACGTGATGCCTATATACATGATCATTGCCTAGATATCGTCATGATTATTTGCTTTTCTATCAATTGCCCAACAGTAATTTGTCTACCCACCGTATGCTATTTTCTCGAGAGAAGCCTCTAGTGAAACCTATGGCCCCGGGTCTTATCAATCTTATTTTACTAAAACCCTAAAAATATTGCTGCCATCTTTTGTTTTTATTTTATTTTATATTTTTGCTGCAATATTTCAATCTATCAAATACAATTTAATCTTGCAATCTTACCGCCAAGGGATTGCCAACCCCTTGTTTGCGTTGGGTGCAAGGATTTGTTGTTTGTGTGCAGGTACTGTTTTAACGAGGTGTTGTGTGATTCTCCTACTGGTTCGATAACCTTGGTTTCAAATCGAGGGAAATACTTATCTCTACTGTGCTGCATCATCCCTTCCTCTTCGGGGAAATACCAACGCAAGCTACAAGTAGCAGTCGTCGGCATTGAATTCAGAATATCCGGCGACAAGTTGAGCCGGATCGAGCTCCGGCATATATGCCTTGGCGCGTGCAAGGGCGGTCAATGCTCCATGATGGCAAGCCGCCTTCTTCCACTCTTGGAACCAATGAGGCACCACCGACAGCTCTTTCAGCATGTCTGCAATCAGTTGGGGTGGCGCCTTCGTGTTTTTTGCTGCCATGATACAGCGTGAGCCGCCTATGTACAACTGCTCTACAAAGGTATAGACGGCCTTCAGCTTTACCAAGGGCTGTTCTACGAGGTTATGGCTCCTTCGGCCTAAAATAAAAGCGCAAATATGTTAGTAACCCGGCTAAGTATATTAAGCCGGCCCGGTTGGCAGTTTAAGAGGTCTTACCAAAGATGGCTTGGCACAGAGTGGTGATATGACCCTTCAATGTGGCTAGCTCCTGGGTCACCGGCTTCAGTTTAGCCTCGACCTCTTCTGCGCGCCTGACCAAGATGGCCTTCTCTTTTTCAAATGTGGCCTCAGCCTCTTTCTGGGTCTCTTTCATTAGGAGCAATGACTTGTGGAAGTCTGAAGACATGTTTTCAGCCTTTTCCCACAATTTCTTTTCTTTTTTCGCCTCCTTCTGGAAACGGGATGCTTGGGATTCAACTTTGTTTAGCATGTCCTGTATGGCAGGTTTTCACAAGGATACATAAGATATAAAGAAATTTTGAGCCACTGTAAGATTGACTCGGCGCTTGGGGGCTACTACTGTTTTCTACGAGTAAAACAAGTTCCATGAAGATGCAGGCATTCAACATGGCACTTGGGGGCTAATGCGTATGTTTTTCATCAATACAAGCAGAGACCCGGTTCATCATACAATGATGAGCCAGCCCTCAGGGACTACCATTTGTTGTTCTAAATCCAGATGCATTTTTGGAAGACCCGGGTCAACATATAATAATGAGCCGGCCCTTGGGGGCTACATATATATATATATATGTATCAAGCTAGGAGATAGGTGTTACCTCATACTTTCGTTTGAGGGTGGTCACCATGGCAATTTCTGTGTCCCGGCTCTCAGACAGCCGGGTCAAAACGCACTGGTGCAGTGAATGGATGTCTTGGTCTTCAAAAGAATGAAAGTCAAGAGCCGCCTTTCCTTTGTTCTTCACTGGCAACTCAGCCTTAGTAGGAATCTTTGTCAAGGTGGTGGAGGTTGTTGGCAGAAGGTTCCGATTTTCACCCATCACCATCACTTCATCTTGAGCCTTTTCAGCAGGCTGCTCTTTGTGCATATCTCCTTTCTCCAGATTGTCAAGGGGAGGAGAGGTGTGAGCCAGGCTCACAGTAGTGTTTTGATGCGGCAGATCATCTTGAAAGGCCGGCTCATCTGGAATCTTCGGGTCCTCTGTTGCGATTTCCTGATAAAGGTTCTTCTGAACAACAGGGTCAGATGACCCGGTGGCAGTTTTCTTTTTGATGGCTTTCGCGCTGCATAGAGTAAAAGTTATTCAGTTAATGGATAAAGGTAGAAGTTTTAAGTATGACAAGCAAATAGTCAGATTTTGTACCCAGGATTGATGTTAAAAGCCGGCGCTTGAGTGGCGCTGGATTCATCCGAAGAAGGGGATGTTAAATACGCCGAGTCATTCAAGGGTAATGGCTCCTTGAAGTGGCCGGCGTGAGGAAGAGAGGAGGTAGGACTACGAGGGATTTCAGAACGAGCCCTCCGAGCAGGCGGTTCATCTGGTAACCCGCAGCTTAGCTCACCCTCACTGCTCCGGGTCTTCCTTTTGGAGGTTTCTGTGTGCTGCGTTTTCTTCAAAAGAAATTGTGGGTCTAAATGAGCATCTCGGTGTGAAAATGGAACTTTCTGGACTGCAACCCGGAATTTCTTTCGGACGGGTATTGGTGAGTCAGAATTTGAAGAGATCAAAGTTACCTCTGGCTCGCCGGCGTGGCTAGTTTCAACCTGTTCCTGTGAAGAGGTGGCGTCAGCAAGCTGTTTAAATAGACGACTAAGGGAGTCGAGGTCTACTTCTTGGTCTTCATCATCTTCCGGGTCTTCCTCGCTGTCTTCTCGAGGAGGAGTGGGGTCTTGAGGTTCCACTTTCCACCAGTCAGTATCCTCCTATGTAGCAACAGGCTAATGAGTTTACGATGAAGGCAAAATAGTACAAGTAAGATAAAGGAGGAAGTAAGGGCGGCTTACTGCAGGTGCCGGGTTGCCCATATAAAAAGGAGCAAGCCCCACGAGCTTAATGGAGTCTTTTGTTTCGCCAAGAAGTTTCTTAGCGAACTTGATGACATCCTTCTGTTCGAGATTGACCTGGCTAAACCGCAGTGGGTCTTCAAGCTCACCAGAGTAGGTGTGCATAAGCCAGGTCCTCAGGCCGAGGGGTTGGATGCGCCAGCTTACCCAAGTCCGGGTCAGATCAACACTAGTGAGGCCATGGGTAGTCAGAGCATTGATCTTCGAATACAAGGGTTCTAGAGCTTCTCTTTCTACCTTGGAGGCAAATCCTGGGAAGACAATGGAGGCATCAAGCCGGTCTGCCCTGTAACCCGGAAGTGGGTGTTGTTGCTCTAGGGAGGTATCTTTGCAATAGAACCAAGTCCTATACCATCCCTTGGGGTGGCTTGCCGGCTTGGCTTCTGGGAAGGCAGAGTTCTTCCTCCTTTGGATAGTGACCCCACCAAGTTCTAAGCTGGGTCTGCCTCTATGTTCAGTATGGTGATTCAGATAGAAGAATTCTTGAAACAAACTGGTAGATGGCTCAATCTATAGATAGACCTCACAGAAAACTTGGAATTGGCACAAGTTGTGAATGGAGTTGGGGCCCAAGTCTTGTGGCCTGATGGCGAAGGAATGCAATATGTCCCAGAAAAACTTAGAACCCAGGGGACGAAAGCCTCTGTCCAAATGATCTGCAAATAAAATGATCTCATTTTGACCCGGCTGTGGATGTATTTCTTCTTCAGGGGCTCGCCACTCGATTTCGTCCTTGGGCGGGAGCAACCCGGATTCTACCACGGCTTGTAGCCTGAGTTCTGACATGTTAGACTTTGCCCAATTGATAATCTTAACTTTTGGAGCCATGATTTCAGCCGCAGAGGAAATAGGGAAATGAAATGAGGCAATAGAACATAAAGTTTGCCGGGTTATTGAAAAACAGAAAGATGAGCCGAAAAATTCCCGGGTCATAATTTCCGAGTTAAGTAAGTTGGTGAATCTTGAAGGTCATGGATTTTCATAAGTATTGCAGTGGCATGGACTATAAGTCAGCAAATAGTTTTCAAACAGGTCATAAAATTATACGGATCTAAGAAATGGATTTAAATGAAAAATTGAAACCTAGGTTTGTTCTTCACAAATATGGAGAAGCAGTAATGGGAATCAGTGAAGCAATGTGGCAGAACTATTGAACACAAAGGTGATGTGGAGTTATCTTACGGGTTAGCAAATGAAGAATCAAGAGTGTTTTATATCTACAACGGCCATGGTGAAGAACTACGAAGAACAGGGAGGAGCTAGGAACAATGGCAAAGGAAGGAACTTACAGATCTGGAGGTCAAGTTTGAGGTCCTCGAAGTGCTGTGGATGCGGCCATGCGATGTTGGGTGGCTCCGACGACGATGAGGAGGCGCGACTGGTGCTGACTCCGGCGGCGACGAGCTCAGGACAGTGTGGCGGCGTCGGGAGCAGAGGAGAAGACGAGGAGCAAGAGTGGTAAAGGAAGGCAATGGAGGGGTGCTGGCCTATTTATAGGCGTGGTGGAACCTGGAACGATGGGTGCGGAGCCCCAGGCGGCGCAGTAAATTTCGGCCATGGGCACCTCGATTTTCATGCCTGACAAGACAGTACAAACCCACTCAAAGATTTGCTATGATGTCACCCCGGATTTTGCGGAAGTGGATTCTGACGTCATGAAGAAAGGTTGTGAATACAGACCAAGTCTACGGAGCGTGATGACCCGGCAAAATTGTTAAGCAGGCCAGTATGACTGTAGCTGAAGGATGTTGAAAAACCGGCAAAGAGGCAAATTCAAGGATTCTTTGCAAGTTATCAGACTTATTTATTTGTTTTTCAGGATGGAGTTTAACATGGATAAATTCAAGTCAAACTGAGGGCTAATGTTGGGCATATTTCCCGGCATTGGAGACCCGTCAGGAGGATAACCCGGCCATGCAGCTATAAGACTCAGCGGGTTATCACGCTGCTGGGCCTTGAAGACTCCCAGTGGGCCGGCTTGACAGAGGCCTGGTGGGAAGAGGCGGGTCTGTACGTGGGCGGGCTTAAGGAGAAAGACAAGATAAGAAAGTTTACCTTGAAGAACAAGTCAGTTAGAGTAAGAGTAGGATACGGGTTAAGATTACAACCCGGACTCTCATGTACACCTAGGGCTTGACCTGTTATATAAAGGGGAGCACCTAAGGCAGAAAGACTAGGTTGCAATCTCTCGAGAGCTAGGTTAGCGAATCCACACCCATGTAATCGAGATCCAAAGCAATACAATCAAGTAGGACGTAGGCTTTTACCTCCATCGGGAGGGGCCAAACCTGGGTAATCCCGTGTCTTCTCGTTCCCGATCAACCCCGTCAAGCTTCCACCTTTGTGCGATGGTTCCATCACTAAGTCCTTTCACAAGGGCATCTGCCGTGCTAAAACCACGACACATGGTGTCCTCCATATGCCTCGGAGTGACACTTCCATAGGATTTGTTCTTGTTCATGCTCAGGTATGCAACGTCTAATGATACCATCTACTCCTTCCTTATATAAATGTGGGTTACCCCAAAAGTAATGCCTTAAATCAAAGAAGAACTTTTTCTTTTGTTGGTATGTGAAACTAGGTAGTATATATTTAGCAACAATGTAATTAGCATAGTCTGCATACCAAGGGGTGTTACGAGAAGCATTTATCACAACAAATTGTTCATCAGGGAAATCATCATTAATAGGAAGTGGGTCATCAAGAACATTTTCCATTCTAGACAAATTATCTGCTACGGGATTCTCAACTCCCTTTCTATCCATAATATGCAAATCAAATTCTTGTAGCAACAGAACCCACCTAATAAGTCTAGGTTTAGCATCTTTCTTTTCCATAAGATATTTAATAGCAGCATGATCAGTGTGAATAGTAACTTTGAAATCAACAATATAAGATCTGAATTTATCACATGCAAACACAACTGCTAAAAATTCTTTCTCAGTAGTAGCATAATTCCTTTGAGCACTGTCTAGGGTTTTACTAGCATAATGAATAACATTCAATTTCTTATCAACTCTTTGTCCTAGAACAACACCAACAACATAATCACTAGCATCACACATAATTTCAAAGGGTAGGTTCCAATCAGGTGGTTGAACAATAGGTGCAGAAATTAAGGCTTTCTTAAGTATTTCAAAGGCTTCTACACAATCATCATCAAAAACAAATGGCACATCTTTTTGCAAGAGATTAGTAAGAGGCCTAGAAATTTTAGAGAAGTCTTTTATAAACCTTCTATAGAAACCAGCATGACCAAGGAAACTTCTTAAACCTTTGATATCTTTAGGACATGGCATTTTCTCAATTGCATCAACTTTAGCTTTATCAACTTCAATGCCTCTTTCGGAAATTTATGCCCAAGGACTATACCTTCATTCACCATAAAGTGGCACTTCTCCCAGTTCAAGACAAGATTAGTTTCTTCACATCTCTGCAAAACTTGATCAAGGTTGCTCAAGCAATCATCAAAATAAGTTCCGTAAACGGAGAAATCATCCATGAAAACCTCAACAATCTTTTCACAAAAGTCAGAGAATATAGCAGTCATACATCTTTGAAAGGTAGCAGGTGTATTACATAAACCAAAAGGCATACGACGATAAGCTTAAGTTCCAAAAGGACAAGTAAATGTGGTTTCTCTTGATCTTTAGGTGAAACACGTATTTGAGAAAAACCAGAATAACCATCTAGGAAGCAAAAGTGTGTATGCACTACAAAAAAAGACACATCCATCACATTATGGCCTGAACGAAAACTTTTTCTGTCATGGTTGTGACACTTCTATGACAATAATTGTGACAAAAACACGTATCATCATAGATGCGGTGGGCTCCTACTTCTATGACAGAAAATGGGCTTTTCGTCCTGGGCGGGCCGGAGACGCACCCGCATGACATTCTTTGCGCCGTCCATGACGTAAAAAATCATGGTAGAAGTGAGGGCGAGGAAATTTTCGGGGAGTTCCTGGTTACGGTGGGTGGTCGGGGACGAGCGATGCAGTGTGGTTTGCACATTTCTCTCTCATACGCGCGCGTGTGTGCGAGGCGTTCCTTAACTAAACCCGAGCAAGGCATTCGCTTACTAAACCCGAGCGATCGATCGATCCCTCGCACTACTACACGTACTGAACCCGAGCAATCGATCCCACTGCGTACTGAAGCCGAGCGATCCCTTCGCTGCTAACTGAACCCGAGCGATCCCTTCGCTGCTAACTAAACCCGAGCGATCACTTCACTGCTAACTGAACCCGATCGATCCTTCTCGCTGCTTACTGAAGCCGATCGATCCCCCGTGCGCGACGTAGCCAGCTGGTGTTGGGTTGCTTCTCGATGAACAGTGCCCGTTGTTGCCACGCGCGTGATACACGTAGAGATGAGTTGAGACGCATCGATCGAGCCGGTTGGTTGGCTGTGGATGAACAGTTCCCGTTGCTGCCGCCCGCTCGTACGCCCCACCCCAGCCGGTGGGTTGGCTATGGATGAACAGTACCCTGGCCGTGTAAAGGTGGTTGGCGCTTGGATGAACAGCACCCCGAGGAGGCCGCCACACCCCAGCCGGTTGGGGGTGGATGAACAGGACCCCGTGGAGGTTGGATGAACAGGAGCTGGTGGAGGCTGGAGGAAGTCGACGGTGGATGAATAGTAGCTGGTGGAGGCTGTGGAGGGAGGTCGGCCGTGGATGAACAGTAGCCCGTGGAGTCCCATTTTGCGGTACGCCACACCCCTCCGGATGAACAGGACCCCCGTTTCGACCGTAGATAGTTGGGGAGAAGTCTGTTTCCTCCGTTTTGCGGTACGCCAGAGCCCTCCCGATCAAACAGGACCCCGTTTCGACCGTAGGCGCTCAAACAGAAGTCTGTTTCCTCCGTTTTGCGGTACACCAGACCCCCAGCCAATGAACAGGACCCTGTTTCGACCGTAGGCGGTCGAACAGAAGGCCGTTTCCTCCGTTTTTCCGTACGCCAGACCCCGAGTCGATGAACATGACCCCGTTACGGCTTTTCCGTCCACGCCGGTTGGCTTCCGATGAACATGACGCGTTTCGACCCAGTCGCTTGGCTCCCGGTGAACACGGCGCTGTTTCCTCTGTTCTGACCCAGCCGGTTGGCTGATGATGAACAGGAGGCCGTTGCTACCGTCCGTTGCCTCTCTCTCCATGTACACAAGCCCTGGCCATACGTATGCACGAGTATGCGTTCGAGACCCCGCCCGTATGTACGTACATGCCCGTAATTTTTCCGTGTGGCTGTACGTACGTGTACACGATTTAGACGGGGCTGCCTGAACTGCTACGCCGGGGGCTCTACTACGACACGTGCCGCTCCTTACATGCCCACGGTTCATCGTTGTAGAGAGACCGATCGACCAGTATGTACGTACACATTCGCGACCAGTCAGACAACGCTATGTACGCTTTGACCGGGTGGGTCCCAGCTGTTAGGGAGGGTAAGGAGGCACTTCCTTGCATGCGAAGATATAACTGCTGGGTCCCAGCTGTCAGGGGGGAGGAATCAATTTTTTGTGTGTGTAATAAGGAGGCACTTCCTTGCGTGCGAAGATGTAGCTGGTGGGTCCAGCTGTCAGCCTCACCGCGTACATTCCTCTTCTGATGGCTGTCGTTCATTGACCACGTTGACCACGCCGCACCGAGAGCACCAAGGTGGTGGACGACGACGAGTCCTAGGAAGGGAACTACGCGGAGCCAGGAAAGACGCGGCAGTGGATGCCCATGTGGAGGGGAGTACGAGGGTTGATTGGTTCGGCTGCGGTGTGAGACTGCCATCGCCAGAGAATAACAGGGGATGTGGGTGAGTAGAGGGAAGGCCTGGCTAGTGGTGGGAGTAGGGTGGGGCGGTGAGGCATGCGTGGCAGCATAGTCGGCCACGGGAGGCAGGAGCAGGCGGTCACGCCGGAGCTGGTTTGGGCGGCTGGAGCAAGAAGATCAGAGATTGAAGAAGTAGCACGGCCGTTGGATTAACATCCAACGGTCGCTGCTGCTAGAATCGTTTGTTAACTAAGTTGACAAAGCCTTGCATACACGTCAACTTAGTAGGCCCACAAGTCAGCCTACACATATGGTGGGTCCGCGATGTCATGGGGAGGAATCATTTTTTTCGCGTAATAAGGAGGCACTTCCTTCCGTGCGAAGATATAGATGATGGGTCCCAACTGTCAGGGAGAGGAATCATTTTTTTCGTGGAATAAGGAGGCACATGCTTGCGTGCAAAGATGTAGCTGATGGGTCCCGGATGTCAGTGGGATGAGTCATTTTTTTTGCGCGTAATAAGGAGGCACTTCCTTGTGTGCGAAGATGTAGCTGGTGGGCCCAAGCTGTCAGGGGGAGGAATCATTTTTCTTGCACGTGATAAGGAGGCACTTCATGGCGTATGACCATGGACCTCGTGGGTCCCAGCTGTTAGCCTCTCCACGTACAGTCCTCTTCCGATGGCTGTCGTTCGTTGACCGCATTGACGACGCCGTCCGAGAGCACCAAGGCGGTGGACGACAACTAGGCTAAGGGTGGGAATGACCCGGAGCCTGCGTGGTAGCACAGCCGGCCACCGGTGAGTACAGGTATGACCTGGCCACCGGTGGGAGTAGGGTGGTGCGGCGAGGCCTGCGCGGCAGCACAACCGTCCACGGGAGGCAGAAGCAGGCGCTCCCGCCTGCGATGATTTTGGGCTTTTGGCGGCTGGAGCAACAAGATCAGAGATTGAAGAAGCAGGATGGCTGTCGGATGTCAATCCAACGGCTACAGTTGTCAGAATAGTTTGTTGACTTTTCTTTTTGACCATTATAAATCGTTTTGTTGACTAAATGGACACGCCTTGCGCAGGCTTTGTCCTCATGGGCCAACATTTTTCTTTTGAGAACTCCTCGGTGTGGGCCAACAAAGTAAGCTTCGAAGGCTTTGGCGGACATGCAGCCCATTTATTTAGTTTTTATAGCCCATTTGATTTTGTTTTCCAATACATCTATTTCCTGGTCTGGGTGAAAAAATACCTATTTACTATTTCTGAGAATTTACAGTCTATTTTATTATTTGTTCGAATACACCTATTTACTGGGCTGGGTAAAAAAAATTGTGGACATGCAGCCCATTTATTATATCTGTTAGTTTACAACCCATTTGTTTTTAGTAGAAATAGACCTAATTATTAAAAAAAGAGTAGAAATAGACCCATTTTCTGGGATGGGTGAAAAAACAATGTTGGTCTGAATAGAGCATTTCCTATAAAATAATAATTCTGAGCTAGGAATTTTATTGAAAAACTTTAAGTTGGACTTGGCATTCTTGTATAAAAATAGAACTGAGTTTTGCATTTTTTTATAAAAAAAACATAGGCTGGGCTATGCTTATTTTAGGTCAAAAAGAAAACCTGGGCTAGCACGCATCTTTCGGCCTAGTTGCATTGATGATGTTCAATGAACAAGGCCTGTGTAGTACAATACAACTTTACGTAAGTACTCCCACATTCAACGATGCCTAAAATGGCCCAAACAAGTCTTTTGTACATTTTTGTAAAATCACCGAACTCAAATTATAAGTTAAGAAAAAAGGTAGAGTCCAGTGAAACCTAATTAAAAGCTGTCACGAGTGAAGAAATAATGCAGCGGGTCCCACTTGTTAGCAGGAGAGAGAGAGAAATCGATCGGTCGATGCTCGTGCATACATTTTTAAGCCATATGCATTGTTGATGCTCGGTACAAACTTATATAGTTGACACAATGATATACAACATCATAGCACGTTGAGCTTGCATACAAAAATTTCATGCGGGCGGCACAATAGAGGTGGAAGCAGTGGATCGCTACGGGTAGGGCTATCTTGAAACCAACAAACTCATACATCACCGTTCATCGTCTTGATCAATGACGTGGAAATATCTTGAATGCAGTGCAAAGAAAACAGACAAACAAACACAATAAGTTTTGCTAGCACATTAAGTTGACGTACACCCATTCCGAAAAAAATCAGGTATAAAAATAGAACAGGTCATAATCAAATGTATTGGCACATCAGAGCTTGACACCTATAGCTCGGATATATGTAGTACTCTATCTGAGAAGATTCAGTTGTTACCTCAAATTAGAGCACATCCAGGCAGCTAGCTCGGCCTCTTCTCCCAAAGAAGCAGTGGCCTCCGCCGCGCGATGGAGTAGGCCCTGTGCCATCCATCGTTCCAAGCAACACGGGGAAAGTCTGACATTGACTCCTATAATGGACGTCGTCGACGGACCCCGCCACCAACGGCGGCGGCAGGACTTTGATTGAAGGATTGACCACTTCTTCGACATGCACGAAGACTCGATACAGGTACATACATAACGTGGTCCGCAGCGGCCTTGGTGGTGACAAATAGTACAACCCCGGTTCCTGCACCGGTATCTCAACACCAATCACCTTCGGTATGGTGGACGGCTGCTTCATCCATGCCATAACCGTCAGAGCCCAGCTGTTTGGAGGAAGAAACATACTTAAGAGGTCACCTCCTAGGTCGTTGATAAGCTCATTCATGGACTCGCTGTTCCAAACCCGTCAAGGCATGCCGTGGAAGGTAAGCTTTGTTAAAAACTCAAGCTCAGAGGGCACCGAGCCCCATCCTGGGTGCCACCAATCGAAGCTCACCAGCGTGCCATCGCAGAACAAACGCCGAGAAGTTTCGAACACACGACTGCAGTCGAAAGTTGTCCGGAACCTGACGAAAAAAATCAGCCGGTGGAGGACAGATTTCGACGAGCAAGTCACTTATTTGGATGCCGTGCGCAATGCCAAGAGCTTTGACCAGGTCATCGGGCGAGACGGGAGGCCGGTCGCCGTTGATGGTTACCATCAGCACTTTGCCGGCAAACTGGTCGTCAAGTGCCGCCATGCCACTGCTGAGCGATAGCACGCAGCGCCCGAAGGCAGGACGGACCTCAGGATCTCTGGCTGGGAGATCCGCGTTGACCGGCGACATGATAGTGCACTTGAGTACAGGGAGTATAGAAAGCGCATTTGGGGGAACTGGGGTAGGAATCGAGATTCCAGAGGTGGGGGAGGGGCAGGGGATTCGGGATGAAAAGGTAGCATGAATTTCGAACACGCGCCAGTACGCTCTTGCCGCGCAACCGCACGAAAACACCGGTGGCGCCCACATGTCGGACTAATATTTCTTTTTTTGAGCGCCCACCATCAGAGTTCATAATTGGCCGATTTGGCATTGCGTTACTACTCGGCCCATATTCAACGACACCTCACATGGCCCAAACAAGTGTACATCACCGAAAAGTCACTGAGCTCAAATTATAACTTAAAAAAGGATATATACACTGAACACTGGAGAATGGTGATGCCCCCATTTAGCACATCGGCAGTTTGAAACAAAAAACAGTTCAAAACAATGATATATACAACATGCAAACACTGACTAGCGTCTACTACTGACATAAACAGCAAGACATGAAAGTTGACAAGTCTTGCTAAACCACCAAAATGCACCCATCTGAAGCGCTCAGACTCTCGTGATCCACACACAAATCACAAAGTTCTAAACAGAGCGAACTAGTACATAGTAAGAGTGACATAGACAAGGATGACAAAATTACAAGGAGTCTGCATAACAATAGAGAACATCACCCATCCAGAACAAGCAGCTAATACAGCAAGTCATTCGAAGAGGGATGATCCATCGCCATAATAATTTGCAGCTCCCCTTCAGCCACCAGTGATTCGTAGACACCAGGACTCCACCCTTTCGACGCAACTGCCCCATTACCTACCAACCTTAAGGCTTGTACCACATCACTGGCTTTCGGAGTTGAGACATCCAAGGATCAAAGTTAATCCAGATGCCTTTCGCATTCTCACCTTCTTCTGGCTGCATGATGTATCGTTGACAATCAGGGGCAGCTGATCCCGTAGATCGGTTCACCATGTACACACAGTTTTCCCTAACAAATAGAGCCTCTCTGCCATCAGGATCCTTGAAGGTGATCTCCTAGTTATTCGGATAATTGAGTCCGAGAAACATAGAGTGTGAACCAAGGCTGTTTACCCGCCTCCAACTCAAAAATCCTCAAGGCCCCAACAAGCTGGTATCCTACTCATAGACGTAACATACATTCTTCGGATACTCACGTATTTCACGCTGCTTGTACACAGTGGGTTTTTTGCAATATAAACTTGCCGGCTGATGCGTGCGAATGATCATCAGTCTTTTGCCGTCATCTGATCGAGCGAGGAACCAGTTGTGCTTCCCTGTTTTCGGCAAAGGTGGTGTGATTACAAAGGGCAGGAGCCATATGGACACTGCAACATATCAGAAAGGAGACAAAAAGGACAAACATTGTTAATGTAAGATCAGCAATGTTCAGAGTATGAGCATGATAATGTAAGAAACAACATTGATCTATCCCTGTTAGAACTGAGAGGAAAATAGAGGGAAATGTATACTGGGGTCAAAAATATAGTAGTACCATGCATGGATATAGTTATACTCATGTTATCTCGCAGTCGATTCTTCAGAGGAAACTAATTTAGCCATGCATGTTATGTAGTCATGTTCTGTTCTCACAAATAAATTCTTCAGAGGAAACTAACACACCATGCATTGTTATATACTCATGTTCCGATAATTCTAGACACACGGGCCAACTACGGAGGTTTTACGGGGCCTGCTTTATAACTAATCTCACCCCCCCTGATTTTTAGTTGGGGTGGGCCCTTCACCTGATTTCTACCCAATAAGAAAATCCCAGCTCAGCCTCTCCGTTGATTCCGTAAAAAGCAGCCATGTATGTAGCATTTCTCCTCATGTTCTGTGTGCAATTTTTTTGTGAGGATAATATTCTAGCCATTGATTGCTGAAGGGCGAATATAGGCATGTAGACATGGTAAGCATGACAGGATTTCACTACTTCCAAGTATAGAGTTTTCCATATGCACTTTTACTTCCCTACTAATGTATGGTTAGATGAAACCAACAGTGTTATGCATGTTTCTACATCATGAAAATGAGGAAACTAACATGGCTATTGATACACACTCATATTTAGTAGTATAAAGATTACTATAAAGTTAGGAGAATATCCATATCTTCCTAGCCGTTTGATTATTCAAGGGTACAAATTGGCTATATAGACACGGTCACAATCACATGATTTAACTACTTCCAAATATAGAGATTACCATTTGGACTTCCAAATCTACCTATTTTATTTCCTGATTTATGGCGTCTCTAATACATTGCCATAGTTCTACTCAAATTCTGCTGTAACAGGGATATGCCAATCATCACAAAATTTCAAACAATGTAATGGCGTTATCATTAAAATGAGATGAAAACAACTTACACGAGGCATCCCAGCAACATGTGGTGCCATCTGCATTGTCGATCATGTAGATGATGCCATTGTGTTCAATAGCATCACAGAACTGTGGATCACCATCGATCCAGCTCTTCGAGGGGAGTAGTGTCCACCTACAGTCGGCACCACCGCAAAGATAGGCGACTTCGCGGTCGAACAACGCAATTAGCTTGAAGTCTGTGTAATTCCCATATGCCGTGGGCACTTGGCAGATTACAACCTTCAGCAAAACAAGATCCATCCAGCTGACTTGGTAATCTACAGGAAGTGGACCGCGACGGCAAATCCCTATATGATCCTAGGGAGGAAGGATAATCTCATGGGAGGTGTGGACGTTCACGAGCACCCACTTCTTCTGGTATTCTCCGATGGGAGCCATCCAGTGGAAGTTCATGCCGACCCAATACATACCTGACAAGAAGTTTCGGGTGATGGTGGTCGGATCAAAGTTGAGGGGCATGATGTGCGCCACCGTATCATGGTGAGCACAGTGGTGAGCACGCCATCCCGCAACATCATATAGCAGCAAGCAGGGTGTCTTGAAAATCTCAGGCCTCGCTTCGACGATGGCCTAGTGCAGGTCCCTCGAGCATGCAGCCAGCCGCACGGCGCTGGACATATCCATACGCGAACAACAGAGGTGGAGGATGTCCATGGCCGATGTGATACACCAAAACATCATCTCCGAGGCACAGCTGAAGGACGACGGCGCGTTGAATCTCCCCAGTGACACGCGTGGTGTACTCTGCATCGAGACCAATGATCTTCATCTCCACATTTTCGAGGGAGTTGGATACATTGTTGATCCACTCCCGAACAACCCTTGCGTGATCAGTGACGGTGGCGGCTATCCTCAATGAGCCTTCGCTGATCACATGTTTGACACTAAAAACCTGCATACGGGTCTCTTTCTCCATTTGGAACCGCCGGACTGAAGGGCTATGGTTTGGAGTATTAGGATTAGGTGGCTAAATAGAGTGGAAGAAGATGGTGGTTAAACAGAGTGGAAGAAGATGATTATTTAAAGGGGTTTTGGAGGTATGTGAAGAGGTTAAAACAGTGTGAATCTAGTGGGGTTTGAATGCAAACAAAGGAGAGGTGAAGAAGCCGAGGAAAATCGGTTCTCGATGGAGAATTAATGGAGAAGTGGCATGTAGGCAGTTGATTAGACGGCTAGGTAGACCGGCCTGCAAAACGAAAAGCCTATGCGAGTAGGTGCCGGTTCGGATGGATATTGGCACGTGCCTGCGACACACAACTTCTGCGTTCGAATACCTGCAGAGCTAACCATTTTGTTTCATTTTTTTTCTTCCCATACTGTTGTTCTACTCCACATACACGTATCGGTTTGGCATTTCCCGTTACACTTTGCTCTAATTCCCGAGACATTTTTTGGGGGGACAATAGACAGTTCATGTATGTTATCAGAGAACATGGCACAGAGTTCGAGATCCCAAGCCTTCTTCTGGTGGTTTCTCGACGATTCTGCGTGTGTGCTACGTATGTGTGTAACCTTTTCTGGTTAAGGAATATGCGGCTATACTCAAAAAAGAAAAAAAAAGGCCTTCTTCGTGCTTCCGCATGCATGAGAATTTTGGTCTGCTCACAATATGGATGCTACCTGGAGGATGACGTGAACCCAGAGGCATGCTAGCACAACCTCTTTCCTACTACTCCTATGTTACTAGTACTAGTAGTAATACAGGTGTAGTACTTGTTGGTCAAAATATTATTCATCTGGTCCTCACAGTGAAGTGACAAGACCCTGCGCCTGAGGTGACCCTAGTCCAGGCGGCGTGTTCGGGTTACCAAAGTTAGCCTCACCCTATGCAGTCACTGTCACCGCCGCTGTATAGCATGCATGCCTCGCCTCGTCTCCCTCTCCCCTAGCACCACTCCATGTCCATCTCGCCGGAGATCCTGAGGTCACTCTTCTTCATCTCACAGTGCCCTCGCGTACCCTCTCACCTCGCTTGCCTCCCCTGGTACCACTATTCTACTCGCTAGCCGCTCCAGCACCGGGAGCCTTCTCCCCCGTAAATCAAGCCTCAAAAAACCCCACCTTCCAAACTCCACCATTGCCAAACCCGAACCGCGCAGCATCCGTATGAGCAGCGGCTGGAGCGATCTCCCCATTCATGCACGCGCCCTGCATACCAGGTGAGCTCCACGATTTCTTGTCTCGGGAGGACATATTCTTCTATGGAGCAGCCATCGAAGGGGACAAAAAAAAGCTGGCGCCATACAACCTTGATGTGAAAAAGACCGCCGACCTACAATCCAAAATTCCTGTAGAGGGTTGTGACAAACAAACACCATCCTTATTTGACGTAGCAAATTATGTACTCAGGACAAAGCTTGACAAGGGCGACGAGACACTGGAATTAAGGACGTCTGGATGGGAGATTTATCCATTGACCTACGAGCAGATAAAGTATGCAGCCCTCGATGCCCGTGTGAGTTTCGAGATAGCTGCAAGATCGAAGGAGCTTGTAGCGAAGCCGTCCCCCATAGAAAATGAGAACAACAAGAAGAAGAAGAAGCAGGGCACTATAGATGGATGAACTATTTCCTCTCTTGTTCCTAAAAAAATATTTCCTCTCTGTATATATGGATAGATGAACTATTTCGCTGGTGTGCATGTCTTTCGAACAAATGTAGTAGCGTAGGTCCACTTGAATATAATGAAGTATTTATCCGCCTAGTTTTCTCTCCTACTCCTTGCAATGATCAGTATGCAATGCATGTGTCAGACGACATGACAGCTTGTCCATGGACGCTGAACTACGACGGCCATCATGTTTCCACCACTGCCACACGCGATTCCCACGACGTGCGCCTCACACCCTCACGGCCCCACCATCCCTCCGCCACGTGCGCTGAGAGCTACATCCCACCATGCTCGTCTACCACACCTTTAAGTGCTACCTTGATACAAGATTCTGAGCCATTGGATCATGGATCGAGTGGCCAGCATCGGTCAGTGCGAGTTTTGCTTAAACTCCCAAACATTTTCGAAATGGCGCTTCAGCCCACATCCTGAGATGTTGTCCGTTGGATCACAGATCTAATGGCCCTGGTCCATCCATATCACGGTAGCATATCGGGTGCGGTAGCACCAGATATTTTCCCACTTGTACCAAACTCGAGATTTGTTTCTTATTTTTTTTCTAACATTTTGTAACATGGCACGGCATCCGGTGCACCTAAGCCTCTGAAAAAATATTGGAGTGCACTCTAAAGATCTTTATATGCTCGAGAGCAACTGTGCATGTGGATAGTATCTTCTATTCCTAAATATCTATACAACGCAATATCTATTTTCTTTCCTAGCCATGTAACCATGCCACATAAGCTAGGCATGCATGCAATCCATAAATTGCAATATATTGCGTTACTCTCCAGCATGCAATGCTACCACATCATCTATTCATGCTGTTAGTCATAGGTTGTTTTTTGCATTAGTCTTAATCCTTCACATTTTGTTAGAAATGACATTCTTTTTAAGTAGTTGTATGATTAATCCAAATATTCATGTTCCATACAACTAAACTCCAAAGGTCCGCCGGAGCCGAGGCAGAGGACGTAGGACAGGCGCGCTGGAGGAATTGTCGTAGGAGGAGGAGAGCTCGAAGGATAATCTTGCACGTCGGCCGCCACCTGCATATCGGCGCGGGACTCCTCGAGCGCCCACTGGAGCTCGCGCTCCTCCCTGGTGCAGCAGAGTCATGGGATTTTCCTGAACTGCGATGGCCACCATGAAGTACTCCTCGTCGCCGGGGGCGCGGTGCTCGCGTCCCGACTCCTGGGGTACTGTCTGGAGCACACGCTCATCCACCGCGTAAGCTGTGAGGATGCCATGCTCGCGGCCGTGCTGTTGGAGAACACGCTTGTGCACCTGAGTGGCAAGGATGCGATGTTCGCGGGCGTGCTGCCGGAGCACACTCTCGTCCATGTCGAGAGCGGCGAGGATGCGATGCTCGCGGGCATGCTGCTGGAGAACGTGCTCGTCCACCTTGTGAGCGGCGAGGACGCGATGCACCTCCTCGTGACTGACCAGGGCGTGCTGCTGGAGCACGCGCTCCCCCTCGTGGCCGATGAGGGCGAGCCGCTGGATCACATTGTCCTCCGTGTGGGCGCGTTGCCAGTGAGGGCGCGCTACTCGCGGCCGTCGAGGGCATGCTCCACCTCAGTGAGGTCGGAGACTCCGTCGTCTTCCCAGGCCGCGGTGCCGTCCACTTCGGCAATGGCGGCGTGCTCCGATGGGTGTTGTGTCTGTATGGGAGGTTGGAGCTACAGTACCAATGGGGGCAGGGGTTGACCTTTTCGTGGTTACACTTACACATTGTCTGACCGAGAAAAATAGAATCTAAAGTAGCACAATATGTTGGAACGTGTCGGGGGCTGGCTAGTAGGAGTAGTACAATAAACATCACATGTACATGATATTTTGAGAAGGGTTTTGATGTAATTTATGTGAGTTGGGCCAGCGTGGATGTACGAGTAGTACTACATCCATATCATTGACATGCATGCACGCAACAAACATTTGTGTGGAAGATTTCACCCTATGTTCATATATTATGTTTGAGAGTGGATTCGCTTTTTGTAATTGGAGCTCAGCTTTCCAAGGGAGAATCAAGAGAAGTGTGGTCCTTTGCTTGATTCCAATTTAGATATCCTTGTAATATTGCGAGAGATAGCTAGATATAGAGAGAATATTTGTGTCACAAAGACCGGGGGCGGGGGGGGGGGGGGGGGTTGGCAGCGAGACCTAAAGAGAGAGGGGCATATGCGTGTTCGAATGACCGCGTGTGTGTCGGAGAGAGAGGCGTGTCCGAAAGGGAGGAAGAGGGTGTGTGCGTGTGCGTGAGAGAAAGATGGGGGGCATATGCGTGTTCGAAAGACTGATGTGTGTGTGTGTTTGCCAGAGAGAGAGGAGTGTCCCAGAGGGGGGAAGAGGGTGTGTGCGTGTGCGTGAGAGAAAGAGAGAGAGAGGGGGGCATATGCATGTTCGAAAGACTATGTGTGTGTGTCACAGAGAGAGGAGTGTTCGAAAGGGAGGAAGTGGGTGCATGTGTGCGTGTGCATGAGCGAAAGAGAGAGAGGGGGGCATATGCATGTACGAAAGAATGTGTGTGTGTGTGGGTGTCAGAGAGAGAGGGGTATCCGAAAGGGAGGAAGAGGGTGTGTGCATGTGCGTGAGAGAAAGAGAGAGTGAGGGGGGGGTGTAACGTCAAGCTATTACAGGATATAAACATAGAGGGGATCTACAAGGTTACAGGGGCAGGGATATTGGGCAAGCGATAGTGTGTGTGCGATGAAGGACACACAGACATCGTCTGTTTTCATGTGTGAGAGCTAGATAGAGGTTGTCAACATAGCTCACGGGGGGGGGGGGGAGGTGTAAGTTTATGTATGGGAGAGAAAGAGAGAGAGTAGAGATAGAGAGCATTGCTTGTGTGTCACACGGAGACCTAACTACATAGATAGGGGCCGAGAGAAGGAGAGAATGGTGGTGTGCCTATTTTTTTGATGGGATGGGAGAGAGACCAATAGACATGGATCATGTGGAGAGGTGTGTGTTCCGAGAGAGAGAGAGAGAGAGAGAGAGAGAGAGAGAGAGGAAGGCATGGAACTAGATACTGAGATGGGTGTTCATGTCTATATTTCAGAGAAGGAATTGTCTAGCTGGTAGCCATGTGATGGCGGCCCAATCCTTCGATGAGAGTGGGCATAAGTCTTGATTTGGTGGATTTTGACGTTGACGATCCAACTACATCATACACGATGATACGAATCGACAATCTCTAATTAAACCAATCTCCCATGGTCACTGATATTGTCGTATGCACGATCAACCTTAATAACGAGATCGAGTTCCAGCAAGCAACCGAAGAACTGACAAGAACTAAGATAATGCAATCTAAATTTCTAATATGAATTAATCAAGGATAATGGTAGGGTTCCTAATAGACGATCTGAACAAGGCATTAGTCATAGACATCTCACAGATGCAAATTGTAGCGAAGCTTAACAATGTCTGAAAACGCGAGTTTTAATATAGAAAAAGGTAGCTATATATCTATATCTATAAACTATAGCACTAGATTTTTTATTTCTATATCTATATCTATACTACTCCTTCCATTTTTATTTATTCCGCATATAGCTTTGACTGTAGTCAAACTTTAAAAACCTTGACCAAGTTTGTAGAAAACAATGTGAACATTTACAGTAACAAATTTACATGATGTGAAAATATATGCAACGATGAATCAAATGATATATATTTGGTTGTGTATATGTTAATATATTTTTCTACAAACTTGTCGAAAGTATACAAAGTTTGACTTTAGAGAAACCTAATATGCGGTATTATGTATTATATATTATATATTCATTATTTTTATGTAGTCAATGCGTGCATTTGCACGTATACGATATAAACCGTTGATTGATGTTGATCCAATGGTCCAGGTGGTTGGGATTCGGATCTACTATAACCTAATTGTACCCAGACACATTCTTCTCGAACCAGCAGCGCGACAGTGTGATCGATCAACACAAGAAGCTCGCAACAAGACCTCCAGATGTGCCACGTGGCTTCATGGGTGCCCCCCACATCATATTATTCGTAATAGTACATTGACTAAGAAAAGAGAGAAATCACCCGAAACAATATCTTGCCCCAATTTTTTTGTTCCTACGAACCTGTGCCGTGCATGTACCGGAGTACTAGTATAACTTTGTACAGTAGTAGTTGTACAGTGGTACTAGTTCAAACTAGTACGGAGTGCTCCTACTCTATCGACACGACTCCCATCTGACACCAAATTTCTTGGCGTCCGTGCTACAGCGGTCTTCCCCTCCTCGTTTCTTTCTTCCAATTCAAACTTGGCTGACGTGCGGTAGGAGGGGTGGGGGTTTGCCGATAGTCAGTTTGCTCAATTGCGGTCCCACATGACAGTGAAAATGCTAGGCAACACGCCTTCCCTAGCTATGTGGCATGCTGGACCGATCGTGGAGTACTCCCGAGTCCCGACTGTGTGGGCGTGCGACTGGAACGCGGCAGGCTTTTCATTTTAAAACTATATAGTACTATGAAAATACATTTCATGGTGCGTCTGATCATATTGATTTCACATTGTGAATGTTGATATTTTTTAATATAAAGTTAGTCAAACTTTACAAAGCTTGACTTTGACCAAACTTTATATGCAGACTAAAAAGAAACCGATGGAGTATAAATTGTAACATTTTTTTTTGAAATATAAATTGTAACATTTGGTTCTCCTCCTTGGCGCGATCGATAGATAAAAATGACGATTGAAAACGCTAGGTGGGGCTTTTCCCGCGCGGTAAGCGGGGGAGTTAGGCAGTTTGGCACATCATCGGTTTCCTCACATGCGGTCCCACATGTTAGTGATACTATATGCCTAGCCAATGCGCGTTGACCGGCGGGCCAGGACGGATGTACTACTATTTATAGTGATGCATATAATTGACGCCAAATGTGAGCAAAGGGATCACACATGTCTTTATCGACTGGAATGAGAATGCGATACAATAAGAATTAAGGCCACGACGACGCGATCACAGTGGTGGTTACTGGAGGCAAGAAGAAAGATGCATACATCAACGACCTCCTCCTCCTCGACTCAGTGTGCCGGGCCACTGATCGGCAGCTGAGGAGTAGCGACTTTTGTGGCAAGGTCAATGTGCTTCTGAACAAAGGCGTCCAAGGCTTCCAGCCGGTTGAGGAAGGCCAACGTCGTATCGTCCTCACTGGCCTTGTAGAGGCCTATGTGCACGACTTGATCATACACGTGGATCTGTAGGTCAATGAATGCTTGTAGGGTGAGGCGCCTCGCGGAGAGCGTGACCTTGAGGTGGACATTCTTCGTCGCGTCGGCGGGTAGTTGCAGGGCCACCAGTGCTTGAAAGAGGTTCTCACCATGGAGGCCGATTAGGGTTGCAGGTAACGAGGAGCCTGGGCGCGCGGGCTGGAGGAGTACGGCGATGTCGTCCGCGAGCTTCTTGATGACGGTGAACTTGTTGATGGTGTCAATGATCATCTTGTCCAACTAAGAGTCGTAGCTGGCGTCGAAGCCGGCTATTAACCAGCCGGTCCAAAGCACCGGCGCGAGACGATCCACAGTGCCGTGCAGCAGGTTGCCGTCTCGGATCATCTGGCACAGCTGCAGGCCGCTCGCGTGCATCGCCGCCATGGGTCTGGCATCTGGTCACTTGGTATGGGAATTGGAGTGAGCACTGTTGTGCTTAGTGTAGATGTGTAGGTGCGTACGATCTGGTAGATGCATTGGAGTGGAGGGGCGCCTTTATATGAGTGCAAACTACGTTGCATTCACATCATGCTACCTCCTTTCCACTTCTCCCATTAATTACTTCCCTCAGCATGCTAATTGAAGGAGGATGCATCATTGGCCGTTCAACGTTTAGGGAACCGCTACCCTCTCCCTTGTCTGCATTCAAACCGTATCGGGAACTATCCTGGTTTACTAGTTTATCCTCCGTTTCTCAAAAAAAAAAGTACTACTCCCGAGGGCGCCGCCCGCTGCACGCCCGGCTGAACACGCCTCCTCGCCGCATTCAAACGCCTCCATTAAACCCGCGTGGAAGCCTAGAAACCTACTCCAACCACACGAGCGGGCCGGCATTAAATGCAATGCCGGCCCAGCTCCTCCCGTCCGTCCTCTATTTTAACTAAGGCCAGACGACGGGCAAGAATCGCACCCCTCCTCCGCTCCCCCATCTCCTCCTTCACCATTTTCTCCACTCTTTCGATCGCTTCCGAGGAGCAGTTCTCCGGCATACAAGCCGGCTGGGTGGCCCATCGAGCCCGCTGGATACGAGCGGGGCAGCTCGCTGCTCCACCTCCCTTGCCTAACCCGACGGAGCCAGTTGCCGCCCCAAGCCAGCGCATGGTTCAGCAACTCGCCGCTCCAGGCCAGCTCGATGAGGAGTGGCGAGTTGCTCCACACCAGCACGGGCGTCGTCACTCCCGTGTCTGCGACCACGCCTCCCATGCCTGTGGCCGCGCCATGCGGGCAGAGACAGAAGCTGGGTGCGCGGAGAGCGATGAGTTGGTGGCCAGCGCGTCCGCGTCCGCTGCCATCATCGAGGAGAAGTAGAACACGGGAGGCCGTCGCCGCTTGGGTCCCATGAAGGCCATCGCCGAGGCGACGGCGTACGCAGCCGGTGTCTTGCCCGGTTCTTCTTTTGCGAGGACCTTCATCGACCCCGCAAGTGTCTTGATCGGGCTACCGGACACGAGGAAGACAAAGGGATTCGTGGGCGACCATTTAGATTAGGTTTTAATTATACATCCAGAGCCACACTAGCACTACTTAGTTGATCTAAATGTAATGAAATCTGTCATGTTTATATGAAAATCCGGCATTTTTATATGAAATTTGTCATGTTTATATGAAATCTAGCCGTGTTTGCACGAATTTCGTCAGGTTGGTTCGAGTTATTGTCAAAATGTATGCGGCTAGCGTTGGATGTCGTCGTGTTCGCGAACGGATGTGGGACGGAATTTCCTGGTTGCCGTTGGAGATGCCCTTCTGCTGGAAATTATAGTCACATCAAATCTCTGTTAGTTAATTGCATGTATGATTCTAAAAACAAAAAGTTAATTGCATGTACAGTACATGAACTTGCACGGTGGGTACAGATTCGTACAAAAAGTTAAAAAATGAAACAAATCAATCCATAAAAAATCAAACTTGTATTCTAAGTACTCTCTGTTAAATCTGCCTACGTTGCAAGGTGCCCGCTCTCATTTTATCTATGGGTTCCACTGTCAGTAAGGTAGAGAAAAGAAGTATATATAAAAACATATAAGAAACTAAAGTTTCTGACAGAATTCGAACTCAGGTCAATGCGTTTCGAACATCGGGCGCTAACCACTCCACCTGATGTTCTTCCTCGAACAAGCAAGAGATATCTGCCTTTTTATATAGTTACTATGATAATTGGTTTAAAGTGATATATTTTATGTCTGCCCCGAAGGATCTCGCATTCATTAATAACAAAGAAAAGATTTGCCTGGTTAATTAATAGAAAACCAGGCGAAAACCATCACATGAGGCCCGTAAAAACAAGGCACAATGGGCGAGCTGGCTACACACACAAGAACACACACATGTTGTTGAAGAGAAAAGCATCATCGAGACTGCAATTTGGCGTCATCGTCATTGCACCTCTGCACGCGCGACTCCGGCCACACAATCAACGACCACCGAAAAATCTACATATCTAACGGGGCTACATAGACAAAGACGTATCGAGAGTGTGTGTGCGAGGCACAGAGACACAACTAGCGAGAGTGTGTTTGTTTGAGAGAGAAGCCAATAGATAGATTAAGATCAAGATCGAGGTGTCACCCTGCTACTGTCTTTGTTGGGAGGGGCAGGGGCGGGAGAGAGCGAGAGAAAGGCGTATCGAGAGTGTGCGCGTGCTAGGCACAGAGACACAACTAGCGAGTGTGTGTGTGTGTGTGTGTGTGTGTGTGTGTGTGTGTGTGTGTCTGAGAGAGAAGCCAGTAGATAGATTAAGATCAAGATCGAGGTGTCACCCTGGTCCTGCCAGTGTTGGGAGGGGGGAGGGTGCCAGAGACACTTAGAGAGAGAGAGAGAGAGAGTTTGTGTGTTACAGATCTATATTAGGGGATAGGTAGATAGCATGTGTGCGAGGCATGCCTAAAACATCAGGGAGATAAACTAGCGTGTGTGCATGCAAATGCCCGAAATAAATGAAGAGAGAAACAATGTGTGTCTGTGTGTGTGTGTATGTGTGTGTGTGTGTGTGTGTGTGTGTGTGAGCGAACTCTTCTCGAAATCTCAAAACAAAAGGTGCTCAACTGGAATCCCATTGTATGGATTCATATGGTTCCGGGGACTCAAGTTAACCTTAATTAGGGATATGTGTGCGAGACGTAGTTATACTTTGAGACATGAGTGGCGGTGGGTGGACAGAATTAAAGGGGTGGGGGTGTTCGACAGAGAGAGAGTGTGTGTTTTTGTGTGAGAGACTTGTAGGATGAGGTAGAAAGACGATTTCTAACCTTGACAGATGGAGAGAAATAGATGGAGTGCATGTGTGTGATTGAGATGCCCACGGAGAAGGGAGATTTGTATGTGTGTGAGAGAGATTGCACAATTCATTCACGTATCACTATCTAACAGTCGAGGACGTGCCTTGCTTGAACATAATGAATATCTACTTTGTATCGTGGCCGAAGATACAATATCGATTCAATGCTATAAAGATTGGACAATCACATATCGCATAAGTTATACTTTTTTTTTCAAATAGCCTTTTTCAATCGTTCATGCCAAAGTTATAGTGATATTTCTTCAAACAACCACTGTAGTTATCATGTACATGCACCATTGTTAGTGTTGCATTAAAATTCATTAGTTTTGGATGATTTAAGGTTCTATTATGAAGAAATATACATAATATTCATATATGAATTCAACGGGTACTGCAATTTATGAAATGGATGCCATGTAATCATATGAGGTAACACTTTTAAGTAGCGGACTATAATATCCGTTTCTTTAGCGCATCTATATTATCCATTTGTTACAGTACAATATAATTGAAATTAACACGTCAATGTATTGTGTTTAAAATAAATAACCAATGGCACAAAATTACATATTTACACGAGAAATACATAGGCTGAGCGTTTGCTCCCTTTTTTATGAACGCGCCTCAGTTACACCTGTACGATCGGCCGCGCCTGTGTGATCGTAACAAGTTAGGGCATTTACAATGGTGCTAACTTAGAAGTGCCACATAGGATAAATGCTGATGTGGAGGAGAGAGAATTAATAAGAAAAGGATTGTCTTCTCTTATTTAAGAGATGATCTCTTAGCACAATATGTCTCACCACGTTTTTAGGAATAGCTAGTTATTAGAGATAACGCTAAGATATAACCCATTGTAGACATATTTTTTGTCATATCTAAATTACATGCAAGGCTTAAGATAAGACTGTCTTATTAACCACTGTACATGCCCTTATCGGTGCATCATCCAGGTTATTGCTGACGTGTGCGCCGTGTACACAGTCGCGCATCACCCGCTTCCCGCTAGCACTGTCCAAAATTAGTTGAAACTGGATATGAACGATCCCGCGGGAGGCAAAATCTCCCGCCTACTTCTAAAATTTCCGCGACCTAGTCTGGAGCATGCGAAATTCCCCTTTTGTCCTTGGTGCAAGGAGAACAACACGGCCCTCATTTACATAATAGGTCGGGGTTGCTTTGGTAACTTCCACTCCCTCCCACCACACGGCACCTCCATTTCCTCTCCCCTCCCGCAAAAACGACTACTCCACAGCACCAGAGCATCTTACAGCACGCCGTCCGTACTTCATCGGCGATTCTACCCCCTTCCCTCTTGAAACCCTAGACTGCTCATCAACCGGCGTACCAGAGCCTATTCACTGCCGGCATCATCCACCTTGTCGGATCTGCTTCTGAGGCTGCATCTACCCCTCCCACCTCCCCTAGAAACCGTAGACTGCTCATCCACCACTGTACCACAGCCCATTCAGTGCCGGCCTTGTCCACCGCGCCGGATCTGCTTCGCCGGTGCTCTCGTCAACCGCAGTGCATCTGCAGTGGCTCCTTCCTACACCGCACTGGAGCCGCTTCGTCCACACCCCTGGAGCTGCCTCACCGACGCCCCCGTCGACGGCCTCAGATCCGCTTCGTCGACACCGTCCTCAACCCTACCAGAGCCGCTTCGCCGATATCATCCTCAGCCCAACCGGAGCCGCTTCGCTGATGCCCAAGTCCATGGGCTCAGATCCGCATCGTCCACATGATCGTCCACCCTACCGGAGCAGCTTCCCGACGCCCTCGTCCATGGCCGCAGATCCGCATCATCGACACCATCCTCAACCCTACCACCGGAGTAGCTTCACCGACGCCCTTGTCCACGGCCGTAGATCCGCATCGTCGACACCATCCTCAACCCTACCACCGGAGCAGCTTCACCGACGCCCTCGTCCACGGTCCTAGATCTCCTTACTGGACCCCGACAGCCACCGCAGCATCATCACCCTTGACGTTTCTAACCTGGTTACCACCGTCTGGCAAGATGCCAAGCACCCGCCGCAACCTAGGTACTTGTCACCTTTAAACCCGTCCAGCATCACCTGCCAGATGTACTTCAAATATACTAACAGGTCGTTGTAACATGTTATGGAGCTGGCAAGAGCCACAAGGACGATGTTTCTTCTGGATCTAACACCTTGTTCAACCAAACTCTTGGACTGAAGCATTGCTATGATCTTGTAAGTGCGTCTCTCTCTTGTATTGTTGTGTGCCTGCCAGCATGCTTTGCTAGGATTTTCTACCAGTAATCCCTTTGTGTAGCCAATGATTACCACTACTGGCTGCTAAATTAGAGATATAGACGTCATACATTACACAATGTCGTAGGTGGCATGAAGGAATGCCAGTGCACTAAATCAGGCTCCCTTAGAGTGCCTGCAAGTCCAGTACACAGAGTCATGGGTAGTTTATGCGACGCACACAATTGTTAATTGGTGGTTTAATTATGTGCAAGGGATATGCATTGTATTATCATGTAGAGATGCCTCAAATTAGCTGTGTCAACTTGCAGATGGGGCGCAGCAATGAAAAAGTACAAGATTTCTTAGTACAAAATGTATGGTGCATTTTCATGGAACATCGCAAAAAAATGAGGGGCAGTGGTGAGCCTATACAGCGTGGTATGGTAAGTCACTCCATTGCAATCATCGTGATGTTATTTGTTTGGCATTGCTGTTAGCCAGGGTTCTTAGGGCTAGTTATTTTGAGTTATCCTATGAAAATAAGCTCCTGTGAATATAACCTCGAGATAATAAGCCAACCAGTTCTTTTCATTGCCTGCTTTTTCAGCTTATCTATTGTATGATCAGTGAAAAGTCTATTGCATTATATTTTGTCATTTTGCTGCCCATATGAAAATGAATTTGACTTGCAAACATCACGAATTGAACCCATCGCAGTAATTAATATGATAGGAAAACAGACCATCATTATTTGTTCAAAATGCAAATACAAAGATACATTCTACTTGGCACAATCTACTTTGGTCAATGTCTTCCAAACAGAGGATAATTGCCTAAATTTATATGATTAATCATTATCTATCAAAATTCCATGGTCCAAGTGGTTGGTTTTTATCATATAGCAGCACCACCTGAAAGCATCATATAGCAGCAGTAGGTCATAGCAATTCATCGAATAGCAGCAACAGCAGCAGCTCATAGCAATTCATCATATAGCAGCAGCAGCAGCTCATAGCAATTCATCATATAGCAGCAGCAGCAGGTCATAGCAATTTATCATATAGCAGCAGCAGCTCATAGCAATTCATCATATAGCAGCAGCAAGCTCATAGCAATTCATCATATAGCAGCAGCAACAGCTCATAGCAATTCATCATATAGCAGCAGCAGCTCATAGCAATTCATCATATAGCAGCAGCAGCAGCTCATAGCAATTCATCATATAGCAGCAGCAACAGCTCATAGCACTTCATCATATAGCAGCAGCAGCAACTCATAGCAATTCATCATATAGCATATCAGAATGAAAATTTGGCAAAAAATCAGAGGAGATCCTCACCTTCTTGGATGAGCTCATCCCGCAACAACACCTCATGGCCACGGCCTAGGAGGAGGGGAGGGGGAACAAGGGGCCATCTGCCGGAGTGGGGCATCGGCCGTAGTTGGGCGGCGGCCGCCGGAGTGGAGCGTTGGACGGACCATAGCGGAGCAGCTGCTGGGGACCAGCAGAGTGAGGGGCAGCGCCAAAGGGAGGAGCTACTGGGGAGATGGAGCCCTACCCGCAGACCATCGAGCATCGCTGGAGAGAGCATCGTCGAGGAGCAGGGCAGATGGGACCGATGATGGCGGCTCACAGGAGGAACTCTAGCGCTGCAGGCAGGGGAAAGGGGAGAGGAGCTGCGGGTGGGCAGGGGAACGAACACTTGCATGTTAATTTTTACTTGGGGGTTGGGTGTGACGTGGGCCTGAGCAGTGGCATTTTCAGTGTAATATGGGCAAACAACAGACTCATTTAGCTATACCCATTGTTTTTAAGGCATCCCTAAGGCGTCGCCTAGGCGACGCTTAGGCGTCAGGGCGCCCTGCGAGCTTGAAGCGTCCAGCTTGCCTATGTACCTGCGTAAGGCGTCCGCCTTAAGCTTTTGAGCGTCCGAGGCGTCTGCTTAGGCATCCAGGTTGTTGCCTTAGTCCATTTTGGACGCCTTAGCTTGCCAGGCCGGCAGGGGAGCTGTTTTAGGCTGGAAACAGAGTTTTGGTGGGAAACAGAAAGGTTGTTGGCGCCAACAGGTAAGAGGGGGAGAGAGAGAGAGGGAGAAACAACCCCCAATCCACACACTCCTCCCCCTCCTTCTCTCCAGTGGCTCCTCTGCAGTAGATCCCTTCCGGCGGCTCCTCCCCCTCCTCCTCTCCAACGGCTCCTCCTCCTCTCCAGTAGCTCCTCATTCTCCTCCTGTCCAACAGCTCCTCCTCCCAGAGAAAGTGCAAAGAGGATGGATGCTATATGGGCTCTACAACCAACATCAACTACAAGGTGTGTATGCCAGTATGCCTAGTTGCCTACCAACCAAATTCTACTCTATTCTACTGCTTAGAACTCTCTAAGGCATCCGCCTTGCCTTATGCCTTATCGCTTAGGCAGTGAGGCGCCCCCCAACGCCTTGCCTCGCCTTACTGCCTTAAAAACATTGGCTATACCCCTTCAATTTTAAGTGAGCTTATACAGGAAGCAACCCCCCCTAAGCTTTTTCTCATTGTGAAGGAATGAGTGGTGGAAATAATTTCAGGCCAAGCCCATAACTCAAAAAATGAGTTCTTTAGAGCTTTTATGGCTTATTTTGACAATAAGCTCTCAAAAGGTGGAAAAGAACTGGTCCTTAACCTGCAATTCAATTGTGCGTGCAATCATGAATCACTCCTGCCTGCTATAGAGTAGATTTAGGCATCATACATGGCATAACCTAATACATGTGCATCTCATTATAGAATCTGAAATATGCAATGTTTATGCTAGTTCGTACATTGCACATGATGTTTAAATGCCTCCTAAATCTGGTCAGTCAAGTGATGGTCTTTAAGCCTCCTTCTATGCTTGTTTTCTTGATATGTAATTCAGTGTTGTGCAAGATTTTCTCACACATGTGTTCAATTGCTTGTTTGTATCAGCCAGCCATACTAGAACTGTTTGCTTTGATTACTTGCTGTTCATGACCTAATGGAGCTTGTCAATGATTTAAACACTAATGGCTATTGTAGTGGGGACTTGTATAACTCATATGTGACATAAAGTTTTGCCTGTACACTAAACTAGGCTCCCCAAGAGTACGTGGAGGTCTAGTTCACGAAGGTATGCCTAGTTTATACATAGCGCACACATAGTAAATGCTCATTTGAGTGTGTGCTAGAGGTGTGGCATGTTTCATTATGTGGTGTCGTTTTGTTATAAACTCATGCTTTGGTGTTGCCCAGAGACTGGAAAGTATGCATATTTATCTTCCATGTAAGGAGACCTGTAACTAGTTTGTGTCACCTTGCAGAGGGAGTGCAACAAAGCAAAGATTCAGGATTTCCAAGTACAAGATGTTAGGAAGGAGCCTTTCAAGAGAAGGAGGAGCAACACTGAGCCTGTATAACCAGTTATGGTAAGTCACTATATTACAATTACCAGGACATCCTATTTGTCTGACATTGTACTTGCATAGGGTTCTTCACGTGTAACCCAGTCATTGGGCCATTGATTAATACTCCCTCCGCTCACTATTATAAGATAAGATGTTCTAACTTTTTCCTAAATCAGATGTATGTAAACACATTTTAATGTGTCTGTTCACCCATTTCAGTACGGATGTAGTCTACATTTAAATATCTAAAACATCTTATATTAGTGAATAGAGTGAGAAACTCCTTCCTGCTATGGTAGAGTTCTCGATGTCATAAATGTCATAACCAAATGCATGTTCACATCATTTGCCTCCCTATCATTACTAGGATCTTGAGTAAATACTAGTCGAGATACTTCATAGGGGGCAAACTATGTTACATTACTTGTTCCATTATATAGAAGATACATCAGTTGATTCAAATGTAGCCAGGCCAAGGATGTTATTGAGGCGTGCATGTATGCATGCTGCTAACACAACAGTTCAATTGCTTGTTTGCTTTATTTGTCCTCGGTTAATTAGATGCCCAAACAATGCTGCCTCATGTAGGGTACTTGTATAACTATTAGTTGACATAATTAAATGCCTTACCATTTCATGACTCTGGCGAAGTGTGCCTGAAGCTTTGAAGTCCATTAACCAACTATTACTGCATGAGGCTCACAATCTAGTTTATACGAGGCTAATGATTGCATAGTTTTGCTTGCTGTAGTAGGTTTGTATGAATCCCTATGCAGTTCATTATGCTCCCTAAGACTCTTTTGAAACATGGCACACAATGTTCCAGCTAGTTAATACGAGCTACACAATGGCTAACTGCTTGCTTACTTATGCACAAGATATATCTAATGTTCAGTAGCTGCGCATGGTTTAAATTTGTAACCTGTCTATGTTTTGGATTTGGCCCCAACATCATGCTCTTTTGGTGAGCTAAGAGAGATTTCTGTATGCGGCCTGCACATACGGCCATCTTTATACTTTTTAAAATATCACCTGCTTATGCTTCATGACGTGTGCATTATTGTTAGTCCTATTTTGCCATGTACAAGATAGTCTGTCTTGCTCGCTTCACTGTTGTAACTTTATTTTTGCTGTAGTCATGTGTACTTACAGAAACATTTCAGGATAAACTAACATCAACACAAAGCTCTCAGAGCAGTGTGGCATTGCCGTTACCAAATAATTATGGATTGGAATTGGAATGTGTTGATGTTCTAGAGCGTCAACTAGAGGCGGCAAGACAGCGTGCATATGAGTCTCAAGATTTAATCAACATGTTGAGATTGGAGGTGCAGACAAAAGATGCAACAGGCAAAAAAATGAAACAAGAGACTGAGGAAGCCACAAAGAAAGTGAAGATTTTGCAGACTGAAATTTTTGCTATCTGAATCCGGCCAATTCTATATTCTGAAGAGATTATAGTTCAAATGGTAAGTTGTGTTGATGCGCGTCCATGATGTATGAGTTGTATGTGCCCTGTGTATGTAATTTGCTGTTTGTTTACGCTTTATTATCACTATTGGCGAACTACGATGCCCAGCGGATGTAATCTGCTGTAATTTCTTTATTGTATAGTGTAGGATTATTCTTCGTTTCTATGCCTTAAATCTCTTTATTGTACAGTGTAGGTTTTTTTAGGGGATTGTAGAGTAGGATAGTTCTTTTTTTTGAGGAACTAGAGTAGGATAGTTCTATGTTGTTATATATGCTATCATAGAAAGGGCGTCCAACAGGCCCAATCTACGTGGCCCCATAATTGCTTGGATATTCCCATCTATGAGGCCTGTTACAATCATGGGCCGTCGCGTGGTAGAAATGGATTTGGGCCTCGAATGTGGGCCCATCGTAATGTGGGCTCTTACCAAGCCGTTAGTAGGCCGAATGCTAGATAGGCCCGCTATAATGGAAACGAGCCCACGGGCCACTAGCAGGCCGAAATGATCGTCTGTTGTGTCTTCGCCCATTTCCTTGACGGTCCGTTAACAGGCCGAAAGCCAACCAGGCCATCTGTTGGCCCATATACAAAACAGGCCTTTAACAGGCCGAAAGTCATGTCGGGCTGGAATTGGGCCATGGAGAACATGGGCCGCTAAGAGGCCGAAAGTCAGGTCGGAATGTAAATGGCCCAACTATGGTGTGGGCCGTTACCAGGCCGAAAGATACACCAGGCTGGAAGCTGGCCCAAATCGCTAATGGACCGCTAAAAGGCCGAAATACGTACCGCCAGGAATTTGGCCCATGCCTGTAATGGGCCTCTAACGGGCCAAAAGACGTACAGCCTGGAAATTGGCCCATCTCTATAATGGGCCTCTAACAAGCCAAAAGAACCACGATCGGCAAATGAGCCCAAAGACATAGCGGGCTGTTAACGGGCTGGAACAGACGATGGGCCGCAATGGTGTCAAATCATTAACGGGCATTGACGGGCCGAATTGGCAGATCTCGTATGGGCCATTTTTTTTAAATGGGTCAGACAAAGTTAGGCCGTAAATGGGCCGGACCGCTTATTTTGATCGGGCCGGCCTTTTTAACCTAAATGGGCCACTGTTGGGCCGTGCCACGTGTTGACGTATCATAGGCGTCTCTAGTCCAATGAATGGATGACATCTGTCGCAACGCCGAGCTGACACGTGGATCCGCCGGCGAATGAGAAATTTACACGTGGAAAATCACCATTGGTCAGGGCTGCTAACGGGTTATCGGATCCAAACCCGTACCCGATAGCTTAACGACGACCCGTTATGGTGGATGCCACGTGTCAATCACCCTTGACGAAAACACTTCCATGACGCGACATTTATGATCATGGAAGTGAACACTTCCGTGATGATAATTTCAGTATTGTCATGGAACACTTCTACGACAGCACAGGTATGACTATCTTGATTCTGTCATAAAATCGTCACAGATGTACATGCATGACAGAAAACGTGACCTACTGTGACAAAGACGTATCATCACGGAAGTGTTTTTTTGTAGTGATGCTTAGATAATCTTTCTAACATTTGATCAATAAAAGGCAAGGGGTAATGATCTTTCCTAGTAGCTTTGTTTAATTTTCTAAAATCAATTACCATCGTATAACCAGTTACAATTCTTTGTGGAATAAGTTCATTTTCATCATTAGGAACAACGGTAATACCTCCTTTCTTAGGAACACAATGAATATGACTTACCCATCTACTATCAGCTATGGGATAAATTATGCCTGCCTCCAGAAGCTTTAATATTTTAGTTCTTACCACATCCTTCATTTTAGCATTCAACCTTCTTTGATGATCAACAACGGGTTTAGCATCTGGCTTCATATGAATTTTATGCTGACACAAGGTGGGACTAATGCCTTTAAGATCATCAAGAGTACATCCAATAGCGGCATGGTGCTTCTTCAGAGTGTTAAGTAATCTCTTTTCTTCATGCTCTGAAAGGTTAGCACTAATAATGACAGAATATATCTTCTTTTCATCAAGGTAAGCATACTTAAGTGTTTCAGGTAATTGCTTTAATTCAAACACAGGATCACTCTTCGGTGGAAGAGGATCTCCCAAAGTTTCAATAGGCAAATTATGTTTAAGGATAGGTGCTTGCTTAAAGAATAACTCATCTATTTCATTTCTTTCATTCATATGCATATCATTCTCATGGTCTAGCAAATATTGTTCTAAAGGATCAGTAGGAGGCACAACAATAGAAGCAAGACATATAATTTCATCTTTATTGGGTAATTCTTTATCATGAAGTTGTCTACTAAACTTAGAGAAATTAAATTCATGAGATATATCACCAAACTTAACTCTAACCTTCTCTTTAACACAATCAATTTCAGTATTAATGGTATTCAAGAAAGGTCTACCAAATATAATGGGACAAAAATTATCTTGTTGTGAACCAAGTACAAGGAAATCGGTAGGGTATTTGATTTTACCACACAAGACTTCAACATCTCTAACAATCCCAAGTGGTGTAATAGTATCTCTATTTGCGAGCTTAATAGTAACATCAATATCTTCAATCTTAACGGGTGCAATATCATGCATTACTTCTTGATATAAAGAAAACGGAATAGCACTCACACTAGCACCCATATCACACAAACCATGATAGCAATGATCTCCAATCTTAACAGAAACAACAGGCATGCCAACTACGGACTTGTTCTTGTCTAACATATCTCGTTCATTTCTAACGGGTTTAGCAATTCTAGCAGCCTCATCACAAAAGTAAATAACATGCCCATCAATATCATCAACCAAAAGATCTTTAACCATTGCAATATTAGGTTCAACTTTAATTTGTTCAGAGGGTCTTGGTGTTCTTATATTACTTTTGTTAACCACAGTTGAAGCTTTAGCATGTTCCTTAATCCTATCAGGGAAAGGAGGTTTCTCAATATAAGCAGTAGGCACAACTGGATGAACATTGTATACAATTGTTTCTTCTTTAACACTAACAGGTTCTTCATTCAATTCGATAGGTGGATGATATTTAAACCATTTCTCTTTAGGGAGATCAACATGAGCAGCAAAAGATTCACAAAAGGTAGCTACTATCTCAGAGTCAAGTCCATATTTAGTACTAAACTTATGAAAAGCATCAGTTTCCATAAAAGATATAACACAATCAAACTCAAGATTTATACCTGACACTTTACCTTTGTCGATTTCCCAATCTTCAAAGTTACGTTTAATTCTTTCCAGAAGATCCCATCTGAATTTAATAGTTCTCTTCATAAAGGAACCAGCAGAAGAAGTATCGAGCATGGATTGATCATTATGAGAAAGCCGAGCATAAAAGTTTTGAATAATTATTTCTCGGGAGAACTCATGATTGGGGCATGTATGCAACATATACTTAAGCCTCCCCCAAGCTTGAGCGATACTTTCTCCTTCACGAAGCCAAACATTATATATATAATTCCGATCACGATGAACCAAATGCATAGGATAAAATTTCTGGTGGAATTCCAGCTTCAACCGGTTCCAATCCCATGTTTCAGTATCATCACAAGACTATACCATGTCAATGCCTTTCCCTCCAAAGATAAAGGGAATATTTTCTTCTTAACTCCATCTCCGGATAAACCTACAAGCTTAAACAATCCACAAATTTCATCCACATATATCAAGTGCATGTCAGGATGCACCGTTCCATCTCCTGCATAAGGATTAGCTGGCAGTTTCTCTATCATACCCGAAGGAATTTCATAATAAATATTTTCAGTAGGTTCAGTAGGTGAAGATACCCCGAACAAGCCCCTCAAAAGATTACTTTCCATAGTGACAAGTGACAGTAAATTTTAGCACATAATATAAATGTTTCCTTACCAAATTCCACTGACGAAAGGCGCTTCACTCCCCGGCAACGGTGCCAGAAAAGAGTCTTGATGACCCACAAGTATAGGGGATCAATCGTAGTCCTTTTGATAAGTAAGAGTGTCGAACCCAACGAGGTGCAGAAGGAAATGACAAGCGGTTTTCAGCAAGGTATTCTCTGCAAGCACTGAAATTGTAGGCAACAGATAGTTTGGTAGCAAGGTAATTCGTAACAACTAACAAGTAGTAATGGTAACAAAGGTGTAGCAAGGTAGCCCAATATTTTTTATAGCAAAGGACAAGCCAGAACAGACTTTTATAATAAGCAAAGCATTCTCGAGGACACATGGGAATTTCATCTAGTCACTTTCATCATGTTTGTTTGATTCGCGTTCGCTACTTTGATAATTTGATATGTGGGTGGACCAGTGCTTGGGTGTTGTTCTTACTTGAACAAGCCTCCCACTTATGATTACCCCCTCTCGCAAGCATCCACAACTATGAAAGAAGAATTAAGATAACTCTAACCATAGCATGAAACATATGGATCCAAATCAGCCCCTTACGGAATAGCGCATAAACTAGGGTTTAAGCTTCTGTCACTCTAGCAAACCATCATCTAATTACTACTCCACAATGCCTTCCCTTAGGCCCAAAGATGGTGAAATATCATGTAGTCGACATTCACACGACACCACTAAAGGAAGCAACAACATACATATCATCAAAATATCAAACGAATACCAAATTCACATGATTACTTATGACAAGACTTCTCCCATGTCCTCAAGAACAAAAGTAACTACTCACAAATCATATTCATGTTCAAGATCAGAGGGGTATTGAATATCATTAAGGATCTAAACATATAATCTTCCACCAAATAAACCAACTAGCACCAACTACAAGATGTAATCAACACTACTAGCAACCCACAGGTACCAATCTGAGGTTTTGAGACAAAGATTGAATACAAGAGATGAACTAGGGTTTGAGATGAGATGGTGCTGGTGAATATATTGATGAAGATTAGTCCTCCCACGATGAGAGGATCGTTGGTGATGTCGATGGCTTCGATTTTCCCCTCCCGGAGGGAAGTATCCCCGGCGGATTCTCTCCGCCGGAGAGCAAAATAGCTCCTGCCCAGTTTCCGCCTCGGGACGACGGCGTTTTGTCCTGAAAGTCTTCTCTATAACTTTTTTAGGGAAAAAGACCTTATATAGAAGAAGGAGGGGGCCAGAGGCCAGCCAGGGGCCCCACAAGGCATCAGGGCGCGCCCAGGGGGCGCGCCCTGTTGCCTTGTGGGCAACTGGTGGGTCCCCTCCAGTATCTCTTTTCTCCAGTATTTTTTATATATTCAATAAAAAATCTCTGTGAAATTTCAAGTCAATTGGAGCTTTGTAGGATAGGTATCTCTGATGTAGCTATTTCAGGTCCAGAATTCCAGCTGCCGGTATTCTCCCTCTTCATATAAATCTTGCAAATTAAGAGAGAAAAGGCATAAGAGTTGCATCATAAAGTGAAATAATGATCAAAAACATTATAAATAATAGTAGGAAATCATGATGCAAATTGGACGTATTAGCGATGAAAGACAGCTACGGCGGCGGCGGAGGTGAAGAAATCCGCGGCTGGCGCGAGTACGACGGCGAAGAAGTCGAGGCAGTGAAGCTCTTCCTCTCCAGCGACGATGAATTCCAGCGGCGACGCTAGGGTTTGGGAGTGAGAGCGACAGGAGCGCGAGAAGTGAAGTAGGATAAGGTTGATGGGGTCAAGCCTTTATATAGGCGCGGTGAAAACGGGCGGTCCAAAGATTTTAGACAGATAAGCCCCTGGCGATTCGCATCTCATTGACACGCATCATACATGCATTTTGAGTGCGCTTATCCACGCATCGCATGCGCGGGATTAAGTTACTGCGGCAACCGCCAAAAATTGGAATTGAAAATTTTAAAATGTGTTTGCAATTTCTTCAGCTGTCAAGGACACAGTGAAGACTTTGAACGGTGTCAAGAACATGTAATCATACAGGCAGACATGCATGAGGAAGATGAACTGAAGAAATGAAAGACAACATGATGAAAGTCTTCAGTTCAAATTCTCCAGAAAAGTAAACACAAGTTCTTCAGCAGCGGAATTGCGTAAAGGTAAAGGGTTGAGGAATTTGAAACTAGTTAGGCTCGGTGAAGACACAGCGATTTGGTAGACCAGTTCCAGTTGTTGTATCAACTGTACAACTGGTTGAGGTGGCTGAGTTTTACCTCAGAGGACACTTAGTCCTCACCGTATTCCTCTTGAGCTAAGGTCACTTAGTCCTCGCCCAATCACTCGTGGTAAGTCTTCAAGGTAGACTTCCAAAACCTTCACAGACTTGTTCACCGGCATGCCACAATTACTCTTGGGTGCTCAGAACATGACTCCTAACCATATGGAAGAATGACAGTCTTCAAAGGTAATAAGTGTTGGATCACACAGATCAACTTATTCAGTGATGCTCAATCATTTTGGCTCTGGTTGGGTTTTTCCTCACTTGGGTTCTCACAAAGTCATCAGAGGAAGGGTTGCTCTGAAATGACAAGTGTTAATCTCTCTCTAGAACAGCCAGCCAACTAGTGGTTGTGGGGGATGGCTATTTATAGCCAGGGGGCAACCCGACATGGAATGTCATAAATGCCCTTCTCAGACATGACCATTGTCAGGATAAGGATCCACTCGACAGCTGGCACGCGGCGCAGCAACGGTCGGAAAATTGAACTCTCAATCGTCGGGGCACTCAATTTCCTCATGGTAGGCAGATCACACTGGCAAAATCCTAACTCCTCAGCCTGACCTAATTCATCAGCGACCAGATGAACTGTGTCACTATCGTTATCAAATTCGTCAGCTATTCCGGAGATTTCCAAAGGCTTCACTCGAAGCGGCTGTAGTGTGTATAGGTTTGAGCATCACTTTGGAATTGTGAAATGTATATCACCTAGACCCCCTTTAACAGTACGGTGTTTCCTATGACTCAAATAAGAAGAAAAATAAACTATGAAAATAAAGTCTTCATGCTTCAAAGTCTTCACATCAATTTCTTCAAAGGCCGCACCAAATTCTTCACTTGAAGAAATACATTTTTAGGGGTCGACTTCCGTGGGTTAAACCAAGTCTTCAGGGACTATTTCACCTGTGTACACTCACAAACTCATTAGTCCCTTAACCTATTTGTCTTCAATACTCTAAAACCACTAAGGGGACACTTGATGCACTTACAGGTACTCGTACGTGTGGGCGAGGAACACCAAGGATCACCCAGCCATAGAGGTACTGCCAACGGATTTTCCCCGAACAACCGATAAGTATCAATTCTTTGTTGTGTACTTTTACTGCGGGTTGTGTCCACCTTTTTCAGATTTCTTTGATGAGATTATGCAGTCATACGGGTTTAGACTCCTGGATTTTGCTCCCAATGCCATCACCTGCATGTCTGTTTTTGCTCATCTTTGCGAAAACTTTGTGGGAGTTGTGCCCAATGTGCCCCTCTTCCGCCATTTCTTCATTCCCCGGATTGAGAGCGGCGAGGCTCTCTCCGACAGTGTCACTTGGATTCCAAGATTAGGAATGAAGAAACAATATCTTGACGGCAAGCTTCACATAAAGTGGCCTGAATGCTGGGCAGAATGGTGTTGGATCAAGCAAGAAAAGTTCTCGGCTTACTGCGCTCCCAGAACCGAGATGATCCAAAGGAACAAACGCTAGAGTGATGTGGGCCCCAACGACGACAAGCTCGGCCTTGCTTTGGACAGAATCTTGATGCTCAAAGATGCTGGGCTGACCATTGAAATGGTTGGAGTAGACTTCCTCCGACGCCGGATCGCTCCCCTTCAGTAGAGAGGAGACCGACGAGCTTGGGAGTACAAAAACCCAACCGACACGACGCGGCTGCACCCAGGCCTCCACAACAACTTGACGGTGATGGAGCACTACTGGTTTATCTGCCAGCTCTTCAACAAGGGTTGCCAGTTTTCATTGCCAAAAACGTGATCCCACTATGCAACAACAATGCCAGGGACTCCATTCTGGCAATGATGCCGGCATGCAACGCCAAGGGTATTGAGGGTCACTGGAAAGTGCCCAAGAAAGCTGAGGTGGATGCATGCTTCACTAACTTGGCAGAAACGCCAACCAGAGAGGAGAACGACATGATCCACCCCACCAAGGATGACGAGCTTGAATTCATTACCCTACGGGTAGAAGAAATGAAGAAAGCAGCACGCTCCAAGGCTGTCGTTGGTGATGCCGAGGAGGAAGAACATGCCGAAGAGCATGAGAATGAAGAAGAACATGCTGAAGGGTGTGGAGGAGAAGAAGAACATGCCGAGGAGCATGTGGAGGAGGAAGAAGAGGAGGAGGAAGAGCCCCTATTCCTCCTGCTCGAACAAGGGCTACTACTTCGAAGAGGCCAGCCAGGAAGAAGGTGACAAGCATAGAACCGGCAAGCGATGAGCTTGTCGGTACGGAAGCTACTGTCAGGGTTCCCCCGCAGCAAGCTACCTGGCAACAATCTTCCTGACACCAAACTTCTCAGCAGCAACCGCCTCGGCGTCCATCTTCCCGACAGCCAACTCCATCAACTGTGGAAGAAGCGGGAACCTCACAGCCCCCAGCTTTTTCATCGATGAAGCGTGCCAGAGCACCACCCCACCCCCTGTGACTTCTGGTGCTAAAAACGAGGCTTATTGGGATCTATCCAACGTCAGTGGCTGCGAAGAAGAGGAGTGAGTACTTCAATCTTTCTTCATCCATTCTTGATTTCTTGCCGCTGTTGTTGCTATGACTTAACTGTTGTTTGTCTTGATCTCATAGGGACGAAGCGTCCTTGGAGCCCAGGCCTCAGAAGAAGGCAAGGACTGCTGGGGAGGATGAGCCGACAATGAGCACTGACCAAGGCACAACATCTTTGAATGTTGTTATGACTAGCCCCCGGCGAGAGGAAACCACTCAGAGGCCAGCCGACAAGCACCACTACTGCTGATCCCATCATCGAAGCCGACAAGGAAGTGGAGGACGAGCGGCATGAAGACGAGCACCAAGGAACTGACCCCTTGGTGACGCCCTTGACAACCACCATTCCGGAGAGCGGCTTGGCAGAAAGGATCTTCACTGATGAGCCAGTCCGCACTGAGGACGTATCGGCAAGTGAATTTGCCGGCAGCCATGCAACAGCAACGGACATTGCCGGAGCGGAAACAGTTTCCTCTCAACAGAACAACACAGGTAATCCACTTTCCTTGAGCACTTCTCTTCCATTGCCAGTCTTGTTTTTATTTTCTTGAACTTGAATCTTGAACTTTATTTCTATCCTTCCTTCCATCTTCACAGATCCACTTCCGCCAGAAGATATGGATATCTTTGTTGACGTTAAGGGAATTGCAAAGAATGCTGCATAAGAGGCCACTAAAGTTGCTGCCAATGAAATTGCCGACACCGCCGCGAAGGAAGCCGCCAGAATCGCTGCAACAGAGGCTGACAAGATCGCTGCAGAGGAGGCCGCCAAGGTGGCCACAGATGAGGCCGCCAAGGCCACTGGTGGCACTTCTGCCCCAGGAGCGCCAAGCGCTGACATGGATGTGAATATGGGAGCAGCCGACAACACAGCGCCGGCTACTAACGGCCAACCTTCAACATCCGATGCTCCTCCGACAAGGAATTTCTTGATGCTCTTCAACCAGCCACAGGAATCTGAAGCCCCCAGTTCGTCTGATGCTAGAGATCACGCCCTTAAAAGCGTGGAAGATGAAGTTTTTGTTCCCATGTCCCGGAGCACTGAAGAAGTGCACGCCACTAATGACAATGTTGCAGATCTTGCCTTCTTGAAGGCCATGGGTGATGGCTTCAAGGATGTGCAAGAGCGCTACAGCAGGCGCTGGGAAAAACTCCAAACACGACAACTTGTCATGGAGATGGGGGAACAAAAGTTGAAGGAGAAGGTTGAAGGAGCGCATATGTGGTATGAGGAGAGGGTCCAAAGCATCAAAGACAGTGAAGCTGAGCTTGCCACTGCTAGAGACGCCTTCATTCTGGAGAAGGCTGCGGCTGAGATGGCACGGGAAGAAGCTGCCAAGAAAACCGCAGATCTCAACAGCAAGTTGACTCAGCTCAGAGTTCAACTTGACAGCCAGGAAGAAGATCTTGCCGCTAGGAAAAACGCATTGGCTGCCACTCTCCGTGCTAAGGATGAAGAGATCCAAATCCTTCTCGCCAAGCGAACCCAAGAGCTGGAGCAAACCCACATGGAGACTATCGAAGCTCAAGCACTGGTTCATGCCGGCAAGCTCAAGGAAGCCGTCGACGCTGCTGATGCCGCCGAGGCCGCCAAGGCGAACTTGGAAGCTCAGATGAAGAAATTTGAATAAGAGCTTGCCGCCAACAATAAGGAGATCTATGTTCTCAAGGAATCAGTGCAGAAAGCAACTCACATGTTAGCGGAGCTCCAAACTTCGCTATCTTCTAAGAACAAAGAGATCCAAGTCGCTGCTGATGTCAAAGCTGATCTGCAGATGAAGCTCTCCAGCTTGGAAGAGTCTCTTGATGCTGCCAAGTCCAGAGAGAGAATCTTGACGATATATCTAGCAAATGAGAAGCTCTTGCTAGTAGACGCTGAGGAGAAATTCTCAGGGCTGAATGAGTCACTTTCCCTCTGGACCAACCGGCTTGTCGACATTGTAGAGCGTATCAGTATGCAGTTGGCAGTCATGAACATGAGAAGCTGGAGCTTCACTGCCAACCTCAAGCAAGCCACAAGTGCCACGCTGACCCTTTTCTTCAAGGGCCTTATTGCTGCACCAGACGCACATCACAAAGAGTGAGCCGCCAAGTTTGCCAGTGAGTCTCACATTCTTCTTCGCGATGTGCTCTTCAAGGTTCTCGTCAAGATTGTGCACCGTAACCCCGACATCAAACTCTCCAAGGCCTTCACAAGCCTTCCAGAAGGGACGGACACCAGTGCTGCCGAGAAGCTTGTGGCTCCAATCGCTGACAGGGCCACCGGGGGAGCTGCTAGGGTCCAAGGCTAGCTCAGGAACTAATCTCTTTGTGCTCATTTGTAGCAGACATGTCCCATGTAAAAAGACAAATTTATCTTTTAATTAGACCAGCCTTGCTATCTATGCAAAATATAATTAATGTGCTTCAATGTATGCATCTTCCTAGTGTAATTTTGCCTTTGTACTTATTGTACCCTACGCTTGCCGGAAAACCTTCCCGGTGTGCACATTCTAGCCGACAGCGCTTGAGGAGCGGGTCCTTAGCTTCTTGGTACAGTTAACACTTCCCGGTCTTGGCGCAGCTACTTATATTGTTGAGAGGACTCGGAACAAACAAGAGTGCAACAAATCCCGACAAGGTTCCTTTGCATGCAGGTTTTTCATACAAAGACAGAAATCATTCAAGGAAAAATAGCAACAACAACAAAGAAATTCATTTCAAAGTTTTGTAACTTAGCTTTCTTCGTTGTACTTCTTGTAATTGATGATAACTTGAACGTCATTGGGTTTCTACATCACTACTCCCCCCGCTGGGAAACTTGCACGCGGAGGAACTCTTCTGCCTTTGAGAAAAAGAAGAGAAATGAGTAGGCTAGAACCCTTGTTGGTTCGTTAATCATTTCATACAAGATAAAATGTAACACACCATTGCATTTGACATACACAAATAAATATGTACTTTGACAAAGAGTTGTGAAACACTTAACTTTATTTCACTACACACGGGTTCTGCGCCCGGCTCTGTACAAAGGATTACATGCCTTGTCGGCCAACTTGTACAAAAGACATTGCCGGGAGGCCCGACAACCATGCCTTATGGGTAGAACTTGCAAAGATGCTCAATATTCCATGAGTTTTGCACTAGGGTGCCATCTTCGGTCTCTAGACGGACTGAGCTAGGTCTAGTGACTTGAACTACCTGATAAGGGCCTTCCCACTTCGGCGTCAACTTGTTTGATCCCTTCGCAGACTGAATCTGACGAAGAATAAGGTCGCCCTCCTCAAGCTTCCGGGCATGCACTTTGCGGCTATGGTAGCGACGCAAAGTGTCGAGGTACGACCAAGACAATCTATGGGATCAGCAAAGATCCCTTTGTGGTTCGGCTGTGGGGATTAACGAGCACAAAGAGCAGAATCAGCAGTACACACACAAGTTTTGCCCAGGTTCGGGCCGCCGCGAGGCGTAAACCCTACTCCTGCTTTAGTGGATTGATTGTGTTTGAGCTCAAGTTACAAGGAGCGCAGCTTGCCGACAAGCTGTGCGGGCAGTGCAGCTACTATGTGCAAATGAGCAAAGTGTCGACCCTTCTACCGATAGCCATGAGCCTCCTTTTATAGGTTAAGGGGTCACCACAGTGGCAAAAGGGTAATTACATGATGAGGTGATAGCAACAGTGCTATCATACCTAACTCTGCCGGATTAGGACAAACGCATTAAATGCGCCGTTAGGTGTCATGTTGAGGAGCCCCGGTAAGGTTTCTGCACCGCTCGCCCAGCTACCTCCTATAAGCTTGACACGCCTCCTGGACGGGTGTCATTAAAGTTAATCTTCATCCTAGCGTGATGACACGTGCCCAGACAAGTCTCACCAAACCGCCTGCCCACTCGACAGCTCATCGACAAGTGACTAGCTGATCGATGAGGTGGAGCGGTTGCGAAGTAGAGAGAGCTTGTCGGCATGGAGCTTGCCGGGTCTCCGCCTTGCCGGCAAGTGGAGTCTTCATCTTTTGTACTAAGTTAGTACCTCTCGATGGCCTGCCTTGAGGTCTTCTTCTTGGTTTTTCCAACCAAGTCTTGAGTCTTGATGGTAGCAATCCTGCGGCAAACCCTTGCCACCGGGAAGCTGCAACTGTCTGTGCATAAGTCAGGGTATAAAAATGCCCATGTTTTTATACACCGACAGGAGCCCCCGGGCCTGGGCCACACGCGCGTGCGAAGCGTCGTTGGGCTAGGCCCAAATCAATGCATAGACACACGTGGCGTAGAATTGCTGCTGTGATGATGGTTTTTACTGTGCCCCCATGATGCGCATTAAATGCAGAACGTGGGAGAGGTGGAGCGAAACGGTAAAGTTGGGTAGTGCGCCTGAAAAAGCGCTGCCACGTCGGATGGTGAAAAGCCAGCCCCGGCGCCTTCCCCATAAAAAGAGCGCGTGCGGAGGCGCTGCGCATTCACTTCCATTCTTCCCCAATCTAGTCGCCGCTCCATCGTCTTCTTCCTTGCGCCCGAGTAGAGTTCGCCGCCGCTGCGCTACTGTTCCACTCATCCACCAACTTCCCCCCTGAGAGCAACATGGCGCCCAAGAGAGTCACTAATCCGGCCGAGACGGAGGCAAAGAAAGCCGCCAAGCCCGTCGATTCAAAGGCAGAGAAGAGGAAAGCGGCCATAGCAGCGCGGCGGAGGGAGAATGTGGTTTTCCCCTCGCCGGCCCTGAACAGGAGCATTCTCATAGAAAGGTACGCGTACATGTGGGGGAGGGACACCAACGATCACGTCGCCCCACATGTGCTCCCCGTAGATCTCAAGCCCTCCGTAGACAAATTTCCATTCTTCTGTGCATACTTCTACTGCGGGCTTTGTCCTCCTTTTTCTGATTTCTTCTCCGAGCTGATGTACACATATGGGTTTTGGCTCCTGGATTTCACCCCAAATGCCGTGACCTGTATGTTGATCTTTGCCCACATGTGCGAAAACTTTATCAGAGTCGTCCCCAACGTCGCCCTTTTCCGCCATTTCTTCATTCCCCGCATCGAAGGGGATGCCCTTTCTGGAAGCATCACCTAGATCCCTAGAGGCAGCACCAAGGATATATATCTCAAGGGCCAACTGCATCTAAAGTGGGAGGAATGGCGAGCAGAATGGTGCTAGATCAAGGAGAAGGATTTCCCTGACTTCTGTGCACCTCAGACAGAGAAGGTTGTACGTGGCAAGGACTGGAGCAGCTACAGCAAGTGTGACGACAAGCTTGCCCCGGCACTGGACCGCATCCTTCGCCTCAGGGCTGCCGGCCTAACCATCAATGAGGAAGTGGTACGCTTGGGATTATAAAAATGTTGCTGACATCATGCGACTGCACACTGGCCTCGATAATAACTTGACGGTACTGTAGCATATCAGCCTCTGTCATCAGCTTTTTCGGATCATCGGCAAGTTCCACTTGTCGGGCTCGGTGATTCCCTTGTGCATCAATTCCGCCAAAGACTCGATCTTGGCGATGATGCCGGCATGCATCGCCCAAGGGGTTGAGAGTGACTGGCAGATGGCCTCCGCTAGTGATGCGGCAACATGGCTTGCCAATTTGGTGGAGAAGCTCACTTGAGAGGAGAAGGACCTCATCTGTGACACCACCGACGAGGATCTAGCATACATTGCTAGCAGGGCAGAGGAAGCCAAGAGGTTTGCCGATGCCAGCGGCTCCCGGTCTGCGGCCACCGAAGATGAAGAAGAGCACGTTGATGAAGAACCTACCGGAGAGCAACAGGAAGAGCTTGCCATAGAGCACCAAGAGGAGCCTGCCGGAGAGCCTGAGGACCAGGTTGTTGGTGGGCCAGAGCCAGAGGAGCCCCGGTTCCGAAGAAGAGGGGTCGCGTCCTCCGGAAAGTTGTCAGCCAGGAACCAATTTGCCCTTCCTCGTCAGGTGAAGGACCTGTCATGAAGGAAGCATCCCCCAAGGCCAGCCGGCAACAGGGTGCCCGCTGGCAATCTACTCAGCAGCCACAGACCCGACGCACTTCTTCCCAGAAGGCAGTTGTCGGGGAAGCAGGGTCTTCACAGTCTGCAGCCGCAACTCCTCCGGCAACTAAACGAGCCAGGGCATCTCCTCCGCCAGTTACATGGGATCTTTCCGCCCTTAGTGACCGCGAAGACGAGGGGTAAGGACCCTTGCATATCTTCATCAACTTCTCGATTTCTTCATAATTATTGATCTGACTTGTTTTTTTTCTTGTCCTTGCAGACATAGAGAGCTGCTGGTGCACATGGCGAAGAGGGCCAAGGCTGCGGCAGAAGGCAAACCCACGACAAGCGATGGGCAGGGTGCGACATCTACTGATGTTACCACTGTTAGCCCCCAGCCCAGCCCCTGGTGTGAGGCCACGACGCAGTACCCGCTTGCGAGCTCTGGTGTCGATGCTCCTATCTCTGAAGAGATGGGAGGAGACCGCCAAGAAGAAGAGCGCCCGGAGCAAATCCCGAAATGGCGTCTCCTTCGACCAACATCCCGGAGAGCAGCTCACCGGCAAGGGCCTCCGCTGATGATCCTGTCCGCACTAAGGACATAAGGGCAGGCAAAGCTGTCGGCAGCCAGGCGACGACAACCGAGGTTGCCGGAGAAGAGAACATTTCTTCTCACAAGATCAAACAGGTAATCCACTTGCTTCTAGGTGCTTCTGATCCTTAGTAACTTTCTTTCTCTTTTTTGTTTTCTTGAACTTGATTTTGATTTTTCTTCACTCCTTCTTCTCAAATCCACCTCATGTTGACGACATGGACACTGACGTCGATGTTGAGGGGGTCACGAAAAGCGTGACTGACGAAGCTGCCAAGGAAACCACAGCCGCCGCCGAAGAAGAAGCTACAAGGGTTGCCGGTGAAGAAGCCGACAAGGGTTTGTGGAGGAGGCCGCCAAGGTAGCTTCCGAAGAAGCCGCCAAGGCCACTGGTGATGACTCCGCCCCAGGAGCACCAGGCGCTGGCGCAGATAATGACATGGGAGTAACCGATGATGCTGTGCTGGCAACTAACGACCAAGCGTGCACATCTGAAGCTCCTCCAACCCGAAATTTCGTGATGTTCTTGGAGCCGCAATCATATCTCGAAGCCCCCAGCTCGTCAGGCGCAGTGGAGCCCATGCAGGAGGACATAATTGATGATGAGCTTATCATTCCTCCTTGCACCACCACTGAAGATGAGCGTGAGTGCGACCTTGAAGTTGAAGATTATTTCTTCCTTCGAGACATGAGTGAAGGCTTCAAGAAGTTCCAGAAGCACTACAGCGACCGTGCAGAGAAGCTTGATCGTTGCGCCACCAAGCTTGAGAAAGCGGAGCAAGATTTCCTGCTGAAGGTCGAGGAAGCACAAACTTGGTATGCTAAAAGTGTCCAAGACCTCAAGGACCGCCAAGATCAGCTTGCTCTCGACAGGCAGAACTTCATCATTGAGAAGGCTGCAGCTGACTTGGCCAAGGAAGAGGCTGACAAGATTGCCGCGGCAAGGGATGCTAAACTGACTGAGTGCAAGATTGCCCTCGACTCACATGAGGAGGACCTTCCCGCCAAAGAATCAGATCTTGTCGCTCGGGAAGCTACTCTTGCCGCCATGCTCAAGGCCAAGGACGATGAAATACAAGCCCTCCTTGTGCAATGGACACAAGAGCTAGATAAAGCCCACAAGGAGCTCATCGAGACCCAAGCTCAAGATCACGCTGGCAAGATCAAGGAGGCTACTGATGCTGTTGCTGCCGCCGAGGCCACCAAGGTTGATTTGGAGGCCAAGGTGGAAAAGCTTGAGGAAGATCTTGTCGCCCGCGGCAAAGAGATCGATAGCCTTCAGGAATCAGCGCAGAATGCAACCCACACCTTGGTGGAGCTACAAACACAGCTCTCATCCAAGACCAAGGAGCTCAATTCTACAGCGGACGCCAAAGCTGATCTTCAACTAAAGCTCTCCACTATGGAGAAAAATCTTGAGGCCGCCAAGAACAGGGAAATGATCTTGATGAAGGAGCTCGAAGAAACACAGGGTGCCTTGACGAACGCTGAGGAAATGTTTGAGCAGCTGAAGAACTCGCTTTCCCTCTGGACCGGCAAGCTCACTGATATTGCTGAATGCCTGACCGCGCAACTGGTGGTTATGGACATGAAGAGCTGGAGCTTCACCGTCAACGATAAAGAAGCCACAAGCGTCAGGCTAACCAAGTTCTTTGAGGGCCTTATCGAAGCACTAGAGACGTATCATGAGGAACGAGCTGCTTGCTTCACTGACGAGTCCCGAAAGCTTGCCCGTGATATACTCTACAAAGTGCTCATCAAACTTATGTATCGCAACCCCAACATCAATCTCTTTGGAGTCTTCATGAGCTTGCCGAAGAATACTAATATCACTGCCATCGACAAGCTTGTCGCTCCGATAGCTGATAGGGTTGGCCAAGTCTCTTGGCAACAGGGCTAGCTGAGGAACTAGCCTTGCCACCACATCTTGTTGCCAGTGCAATCTATGTAAAAGACAAGTTATCTTAAATTAGATCCGCACTGAATTTGTTGATGTAACATGACTTGTGTATTCTGGATGAATGTATGCCATTTCCCTTATGTGATTCTGCATTTGTATGCTTTGTGCCCTATGCTTGCCGGAAACTTGCCGGTGCACACAGCCTGCCATTAGCGCTTGAGGAACGGGTCCTTAGCAGCTTGCCGGAGGTGCCGCTTTCCGGCAAGATTACACTTATTGGTTTTGACGCGGCTAGCTTATACCATTGAGCAGACTTGAAACAGAAATAAGAGCGCGAGCAATCCTGATAAGGTTCCTTCGCGTGTAGGTTTTTCATACAAAGGCATAAATCTTTCAAAGAAAATAGCACTACAACAAAGAAATTTTGTTTCAAAGTTTTGCAACTTAGATTTTCTTTGTTGTATTTCTTGTTGTGAACGATATCTTGAACGTCATTTGGTATACATACCATCACTCCCCCTGGGAAACTTGCACGCGAGGAACGCTTCATTCCTTTAAGAAAAAGAAAGAAGAGAAAAGAGGAGGCTGGAACCTTGATGGTTCGTCAATCATTTCACATAAGGCAAAAATGTAACACAACGTTACATGCAATACATAAGTAAATATGTACTTTGATAGAAAGTTGTGAAACACTTCACTTTATTCAACTATGCACGGGGTCTGCGCCCGGCTCTGTACAAAGGGTTACATGCCTTGCCAGCCAACTTGTACAAAATACGTTGCCGGGAGGCCCGGCAACTGCGCCTTATGGGTAGAACTTACGAAAATGCTCAATATTCCATGAGTTTTGCTGGCGAATGCCATCTTCAGTCGCCAGACGGACTGAACCAGGTCTGGTAACTTGAACTACCCGATAAGGGCCTTCCCACTTTGGTGTCAACTTGTTTGAACCCTTCCCAGACTAGATCCGACGAAGGACAAGGTCACCTTCCTCAAGTAGCCGGGGGTGCACTTTGTGTCTATGGTAGCGGCGCAAAGCTTGCTGATATCGACCAGCACGCACAGCAGCCTGAAAACGGTCCTCCTCAAGGAGCGTGGCATCGTCATGCCTTGATTCTTCTTGATCAGCTTTGTCAAAAGCTTGTACTCGAGGAGATCCGTACTTGAGTTCTGTGGGGAGCACCGCTTCTGCACCATATACAAGGGAGAAGGGTGTCTTGTCGATAGCTCGATTTGGTGTTATCCTGAGTGACCAAAGAACTACCGGTAACTCATCTACCCAGTGTCTTCCACACTTGTGTAGCCTATCCAAAGTTCTCGTCTTGAGTCCACGCAACACTTCAACATTTGTTCTCTCCGCATGTCCATTGCTTCTCGGGTGAGCAACGGGGGCATAGTAGATCTTGCTTCCAAGTTCTTGGCAGTATGCTGTGAAGGTGCGGCTGGTAAACTGGGTGCCGTTGTCGGTAATGATCTTGTTGGGCACACCAAAACGGCAAACCAGACCCTTGAAAAACTTGATGGTTAACTGTGTTGTAACTTTCCTTACTGGCTCCACCTCAGGCCACTTTGTGAACTTGTTGATTGCTACGTACAAGAACTCAAAGCCCCCCGTCGCATGAGGGAATGAGCCAAGAATGTCCAGCCCCCAGACCGCAAAGGGCCACGACAGAGGAATCGTTTGAAGAGCTTGAGCTGGTTGATGTATATTCTTCGAATGGAACTGGCACGCTTCACACTTGGTTACTAGTGCAGTTGCATCCTGGAGGGCAGCGGGCCAATAAAAACCTTGCCAGAAAGCTTTTCTGGCAAGGGCACATGACCCAATGTGGGAACCACACATGCCTCCATGTATCTCCGCCAGCAGCGCCTGTCCATCTTCCCGGGATACACACTTCAATTTCACACCATTTGGCCTCTTTATGTGCAGAATGCAGTCAACAAACTGGTACATACTTGATTGCCGTGCTACTCTTTCAGCTTCTTCTTGCTCGTCGGGAAGTTCACCTGTTTGAAGGTAATCGACAATCAGCTGAGCCCATGCCAGAGCTTATGGCTCAAGGACAAGGAGCAATGGCTCTTCTCCCTCCCCAGGAGCACATGTCTCAATAGCAAGAGCTTGGCTCTCTGGAGATTGCTGCTCACCGACAAGAGATATCTTGTTGGCGGCGTTGACCTTGTCGGCGGCTATTGGTAGCTCTGCAAGAAAGTAACCACCAAAATTTGTTTTTCTTCTTTTTGTCGGCCTCATTGATGGTGTAACGGATGGTTGAGTCAGTTCTAACACAAAAGTTCCTGGGTCCACAGGCATCCTTTCAGCGGCAAGTTTTGACAAGTGATCAGCAACTTCATTTTGAGCACGGGGGACATGCTCAAGCTGCAGACCATCAAAATGCTCCTCCAACTTCCTCACTTCATCAACATATGCCTCCATCAAAGGGCTCTGATAATATTTATTTACTTGCCTCACAACAAGCTGCGAGTCGCCCCTGATAATCAACTTCCTGATATCTAGGTTGATTGCAATGCGGAGTCCGGCAAGCAACCCTTCGTACTCAACAGTGTTATTAGTGGCCTTCTCCCTGGGGAAATGCATTTGAATCACATAATTGAGGTGCTCTCCAGTGGGTGCGACAAGTAGCACGCCGGCACCGGTGCCTTGCAGCGAAAAGGCACCGTCAAAGTACATGACCCATTCCTCTGTAGCTTCCTTGCCGGGGAGGGATGTCTCTGGTTTTTCTTCATCTTTCGTTGGTGTCCATTCAGCAATGAATTCTGCCAAGGCTCTACTTTGAATTGTTGAAGTACTTTCAAATTTCAAATCAAAGCTTGACAGTTCCAATGCCCACTATCCTACCGGTAGCTTCTGGATTTCTCAAGATGTGTTGTAGCAGAAAGCGAGTGATGACAGTAACTTCATGTGCTTGGAAGTAGTGACGCGGCTTCCTTGAGGCCATGAGGAGGCCAAAAAGCAATTTCTCCACACCAGATTATCTTGACCTAGCCCCCTGCAGAAGAGAGCTGACAAAATATACTGGGCGCTGCACGACTTTCTTCTTCGGCACAACTTGCTGTTTTGCTTCATTTGCCTGCACTTGATCTACCTTGTCGGCACCTGACCTTGCCAGAGAAGATTCTGGCTTGTCGGCTTTAGGCTCTGTGGCTGCTACCTCCTCGTCATCAACTTCCCTCTACGCCACTACTACAGCATGGACCACTTGATTGGTTGCCGCTAAGTAAAGCAGCAACGGCTCTTGTGGTTTAGGCGCAACTAGAACTGGTGGAGAAGATAAGTATTTCTTCAAGTCTTGTAGTGCGGCCTCCGCTTCCAGGGTCCATTTCATAGGACCTGCCTTTTTCAAAATTTTGAAAAATGGCAAGGCGCGCTCAGCTGACTTGGAAATGAACCTGCTCAGGGCGGCAACACAACCAGCAAGGTGCCTCATGTCCTCATGCCGGATGGGATGCCAAACACACACTTCTAGGGATTGAGCTTCAAGTTGATCTTGTGCAGATTTGCAAATGTCTCTTCTAAATCTTGAATCAATGTTTCTGCATGCTTGGTCTTGACCACTATATCATCCATGTAAGCTTCCACATTTCTATGCAGCTACGGGCCAAATCCAATTTGCACGGCTCTTGCAAATGTTGATCCGACACTCTTTAATCCGAAAGGCATACACACAAAGCAGTATGTGCCACATGGAGTTATGAATGCCATTTTTTCCTCATCTTCCTTGGCCATGAAGATCTAATGATAACCAGAGTAGGCGTCAAGAAAAGAGAGCAAATCGCCGCTGGTAGTGGAGTCCACAATCTGATCAATCCGCAGCAAAGAAAAAGGATCTTTTGGACAAGCCTTGTTTATATCAGTGAAATCAATACAAAGTCTCCATTTTTTATTTGACTTGCGGACTACAATGGGGTTGGCTAACCAAGTTGGATGTAGGACTCCCCTAACTAAACCAGCAGCTTCAAGTTTTTGGATTTCTTGGGCTATGAACTCTTGGCGCTCCAAAGCTTACTTTCTGACCTTCTGCTTGATGGGTCTCGCATTGGGGCGGACGGCAAGGTGGCGCTCAATCACTTCCTTGGGAACACTGGGAATGTCAGATGGTTGCCATGCAAACACATCAACATTTGACCGCAGGAAAGTGACGAGCGCGCTTTCCTATTTATCATTAAGGGTGGCAGTTATAGTGAAAGTGCCTCCCGTGCCATCTTCCTTTGATGAGACTTGTTTTGTTGCAGGCGCAGCAACTTTGGCCTTCTTGTTCTTGCTGGCAGAGCTATCTGGTTTGTCCTCAACAAGTGTGTTGCACTCTGTGGTGTGCTTCCCGGAAGACTTGCCAGAGGTCTTGCCGTTCTTCTTATTTCCTCCACCAGGAGCTTTGTGGACAGGAGCAGGTGCCCTGCTGGCGGACGCTGCTACTACCTCCTGGTAGAGCTGGTCCATACAGATGACTTCATCTTTCTTGTCGGAGTGAATGGTGATGACGCTCATCGGTCCTGGCATCTTCAGTGTGTTGTAGGCGTAATAAGACGCCGCCATGAACTTTGCCAGAGCTGGGCGGCCAAGAATTCCATTATATGGCAATGGAATCTTGATGACGTCAAAGATGACTTTCTCTATCTGGTAGTTTAGTTCGCTGCCAAATGTTACCAGCAAGGTGATTTGGCCCTTTGGCTTGGTCCTCCCTGGGTTGACACCTTGAAAAGTGCCTGTCTCCTTGAGATCCTCGTCGGGGATTTGCAGCCTTTTGATCACTTCTGGTGAGATCAGGTTCAAGCCAGCCCCACCGTCAACCAGCATTTTTGTCACCTTGAGGTTGCGAATTGTTGGTGAAACCAACAACGGCAAGCACCCGACTGCAGTCGTACGATCAGGGTGGTCCTCGGCTTCAAAAACGATAGGCGTGTGAGACCACTTGAGTGGTTTCTGGGCCCCTATCGCCGGTTTCGCCGCATTAACCTCACGAGCCCATTTCTTGAGCTGCCGGTGAGAGGAGTGCAAAGATGCACCTTCGTTAATGCACATGGCGTCAACAGCTTTCTAAAACTCCTGTCCATCAGACTCATCTTCTTCGTCCTCATCATCATCCTCTTCTCCTTCTTTCTTATCATGGCCTCTTGCCGGTTTTTCTTTCTGCTGTTTTCCCTTGCCGTGGCGTCCTCCGTGGCCACCACGATTCTTCTTGCCAGACCCACCGGCACCATCCTGGTTCTTCTCCTTGTCGCATTTTTCATATTCTTGCTTCTGTTTCTCGGCAAGTTGCTCTACTTGCCGGCATTCTTGGAGATCATGGCCCTTGGTGCGGTGGATCTTGCAGTATGTCCCGTTGGTCTTGTCGGACTTTCACCAGCGACAGCCTCATGACCGTATGTACACATGACAGTCTCCTTGCCGGTACCTTCAGTCTTGGCTTTCTTGCCGGGAGTACCTGATCCTTCAACGGCCATCACTGCCTTGCCTTTGCACTTGCGATTGCGCTTCTGACCTTTTTTCTTCGGGGTGGACACATTGTCGTCATCTTCCGAATCGACCTCAGTGCCAGCATCCTCCCCGGGAAATCTCCTCCCCTCCTCAGCACATGGACATTTGTCCGCCAAGGCATACAATTCATTGATGGTCTTGAACTTCTCGATGTTCATCTCAGCTCGCATTCTGCGATTGCGCACATTCGTGTGGAATGCGGCAATGACAGCTGTGGGATGAACATCAGGAATGTTATGGTGCACATGGCTGAACCTTTGAATATACTTGCGAAGGGGCTCGCCGTCTCTCTGCGGGATCACGTGCAGGTCACTGGGCTGACCGGGAAGCTTGTGGCCTCCGGTGTACGCACCAATGAACTCGTTGCACAAGTCTGACCAGGAGGAAATGGAGCCCTCCGGCAGGTTCATCAGCCAAGACCTCACGTTGGGCTTGAGTGCCAACGGAAAGTAGTTGGCGAGAGCCTTCTCGTCTCATCCTCCGGCAGCTTGCACAGCGATCGTATAGATGCCTAAGAACTCTGCCGGGTTGAGCTTGCCATCGTACTTCTCCGGCAGCTCTGGTTTGAAGGCACGGGACGATGGCCAGCGGACTTGCCGCAGCTCACGGGTGAACGCTGGGTAACCCACCTCATAAGGCAAGTACCCAGAGCCCCCTGGCACTTGCTCATCCACGACTGGTCCATTGCACTCGTCGGATTGACGACGCGCTTCCCGACGCCGTTCGATCGTTGTGCGGGCGTCCTCCACCCGCCTGTCGCGCAGCACTTGGCGCTAATCTTGGCAGCCTCGAGGATCCGAAGACGCCATCGACACCTCGTCGGGCTCATTAGATTGGCGAGCTTGCCGCTACTGTGGTTGTTGATGCGGAGGCGACTGCACCGTTGGCGCAGCATCTCCGACTGATGTTGCCGGTGCCATAGGTGGTCGCCGCAAAGGTCCCACCTCCTGGGTCTTGTCGGGGTCGGCAAAACTGATGAGACTCTGAATGGTTGCCCTCCATCTGTCCATCTTGTCATGAGTTGGTGGGAAGTCCAACAGCATTTGAACCCGCGCCATGGCTTCCGCCACTGTGGTTGGCATGGCAGGGAGCACAGAACAGGACATCATTTGACTCCTGGCAGAGCCAGAAGGAACTCCGTCGCGTGCTTGCTGCCGCGGCACATGCTCACCAACGGGTTGACGCGATGGTGGTGGTGGTGCCAGATCGTCTTGAGGGTGATGCTCGGCATTATTGTGATGTCGTTCGGAGCCACCGGCGCCGCGAGGGAGCGTGTCGCGCCCATCTTGCGATGGTCACGGTGTACGTCCCGCTGCAGTGTTCTTGGACGTCGCCGCTCCGTCCTTGGACGTCGCGACGGCTGGGTCTTGGCTCGCGCCGCTCCAGACGATGTTGCTACAGCGACTATGCTTGCCAGAGCATCATGGAAACTGGCCGCCTCCGCCATCTCCAGTGTGATGGCTAGGATCGTCGTCACAACGAGGAAGCTGACTGCCTCCGTCACCGCCGCCCGCGCCACCCGCGCCGCCTGCGCTGCCGGCTCCGCTAGTTTCGGCCCCGCCTCCTATGTTTGCGGGAGTCGGCACCTTGGACATAGACGGTGCTGTCGACGCCGCGCCTTCTTCTTGGGCGCCATCGGTGATGAAGAAGATGAAGCTAGCACGTAGACTGCTGAATCAGGTTCGCACACGCGATCCCCCTACGTGGCGCACCAAAGATGTCGAGGTACGACCAAGACAATCTATGGGATCAGCAAAGATCCCTTTGCGGTTCGGCTGTGGGGATCAACGAGCACAAAGAGCAGAATCAGCAGTACACACACAGGTTTTACCTAGGTTCGGGCCACCGCGAGACGTAAAACCCTACTCCTGCTTTAGTGGATTGATTGTGTTTGAGCTCAAGTTACAAGGAGCACAGCTTGCTGGCAAGCTGTGCGGGCAGTGCAGCTACTACGTGCAAATGAGCAAAGTGTCGACCCTTCTACCAGTAGCCATGGGCCTCCTTTTATAGGTTAAAGGGTCACCACAGTGGCAAAAAGGTAATTACATTATGAGGTGATAGCAACAGTGCTATCATACCTACCTCTGCCAGATTAGGACAAACGCATTAAATGCGCTGTTAGGTGTTATGTTGAGGAGGAGCCCCGGCAAGGTTTCTGCACCGCTCGCCCAGCTACCTCCTATAAGCTTGACACGCCTCCTGGACGGGTGTCATTAAAGTTAATCTTCATCCTAGCGTGCTGACATGTGCCCCGACAAGCCTCACCAAACCGCCTGCCCACTCGACATCTCATCGACAAGTGACTAGCTGATCGATGAGGTGGAGCGATGGCGAAGTAGAGAGAGCTTGTCGGCACAGAGCTTGTCGGGTCTCCGCCTTGCCGATGTATAGCTTGTCGGCAGTGGAGTCTTCATCTTTAGTACTATGTTAGTACCTCTCGATGGCCTGCCTTGAGGTCTTCTTGGTTTTGCCAACCAAGTCTTGAGTCTTGATGGTAGCAATCCTCCGGCAAACCCTTGCCACCGGGAAGGGTACAACTGTCTGTGCATAAGTCAGGGAAATGCCCATGTTTTTATACACCGACACAAAGCTTGCTGGTAATGTGCAGCATGCACAGCATCCCGGAAACAGTCCTCCTCGAGGAGCGTGGCATCGTCATGCCTTGACTCTTCCTGGTCTGCTTCATCAAAAGCTTGGACTCGAGGTGATCCATATCTAAGTTCCGTAGGGAGCACCGCTTCTGCACCATAGACAAGGGAGAAGGGTGTCTGGCCGGTACCTCGATTTGGTGTCGTCATGAGTGACCAAAGAACTATTGGCAACTCTTCCACCCAGCGCCTTCCACACTTGTGCAGCTTGTCTAAAGTTCTGGTCTTGAGACCTCACAGCACTTCAGCATTAGCCCTCTCAGCCTGTCCGTTGCTTCTCGGGTGAGCAACAGAGGCATAACAGATCTTGTTGCCAAGCTCTTGGCAGTATACTGTGAAGGTGTGACTCATTTATTGGGTGCCGTTGTCGGTGATGATCCTGTTAGGTACGCCAAAATGAGCAACCAACCCTTTGAAGAACTTGATAGCTGACTGTGTAGTCACCTTTCTTACCGGCTCAACCTCAGGCTACTTTGTGAACTTGTCGATTGCTACATACAAGAACCCCCGGATTGCACAGGGAAAAGGGCCGAGGATGTCCAGCCCCCAGACCGCGAAGGGCCAGGAGAGAGGTATGGTTTGAAGAGCTTGAGTTTGTTGGTGAATATTCTTGGCATGAAACTGACACGCTTCACATGAAGTTACTAGTGCAGTTGCATCTTGGAGGGTTGTCGGCCAGTAGAAACCTTGCCGAAAAGCTTTTCCGATAAGGGAACGTGACCCAATGTGGGAGCCACACATGCCTCCATGTATCTCTGCCAGCACCGCTTGTCCATCTTCCCGGCAAATGCACTTCAATTTCACCCCATTTGGTCTCTTTCTGTATAGAATGTTGTCAACAAATTGATACATACTTGACTGCCGGGCTACTCTTTCAGTTTCTTCTTGATCATCGGGAAGTTGCCCTATTTGAAGGTAATGGACAATTTGTTGCGCCCATGCCGGAGCCTGTGGCTCGACGATAAGGAGCAATGGCTCTTCTTCCTATGCCAGAGCGCATACTTTGACAACAAGGGCATGCCTTGTCAGAGACTGCTGCTCACCGGTGAGAGGTGTCTTGTCGCTGGCGTCAGCCTCTCCGGCGGTGCTTGGCAGCTCTGCCAGAAAGTAATTGCCAGTGTTTAATTTCCTCTTCTTTGCTGGCCTCGCTGATGGTGTAGCTGATGGCTGAATTAGTTGTAGCACAAAAGTTCTCGGTTCCACGGGAAGTCTTTTGGCGGCAAGCTTTGACAGAGTGTCAGCAACTTCATTTTGAGCATGGGGAATGTGCTCCATTTGCAAACCGTCAAAGTGCTCTTCCAACTTCCTAACCTCATCAACATATGCTTCCATCAGTTGGCTCTGGTAATCTTTGTTGATTTTCTTTACAACAAGTTGTGAGTCGCCTTTGATGATCAACTTTCTGATACCAAGGTCGATTGCTATTCGAAGACCGGCAAGCAATCCCTCGTTCTCAGGAGTGTTGTTGGTGGCCTTCTCCCTTGGAAAGTGCATTTGAACCACATACTTGATGTGCTATACGGTGGGTGCGACAAGTAGCACGCCGACACCGGTGCCGTGGAGCATGAAAGCGCCGTCAAAGTACATGACCCAATCATCTGTAGTTTCCTTGCTGGGGAGAGAGGTCTCTGGCATTTCTTCGTATTGCGTTGGTGTCCATTCTGCAATGAACTCTGCCAAGGCCCTGCTCTGGATTGTTGAAGTACTCTCAAACTTCAAATAAAAGCTTGACAATTCCAACGCCCACTCCATTATCCTGCCGGTGGCTTCTGGATTTCTCAAGATGGGCTGGAGCGGAAAGTGAGTGACGATGGTGACTTGATGTGCCTGGAAGTAATGGTGCAGCTTTCGTGAGGCCATGAGGAGGCCAAAGAGCAACTTCTGCACACCAGAATATCTTGACCTAGCCCCCTGTAATAGAGAGCTGACAAAATAAACGGGCGCTGCACCATCTTCTTCTTCGGCACAACTTGTTGTTCTAAGTCATTTGCTTGCACTGATTTCAACTTTTTGGCACCTGACCTTGCCGGAGAAGATTCCGGCTTGTTAGCTTGTGGCTCAGCGGCTGCTGCCTCTTCATCATCTATTTCCCTCTCAGCTACTAATGCAGCACTTACCACTTGGATAGTTGCTGCCAAGTATAGCAGCAATGGCTCTTGTGGTTTAGGCGCAACTAGTACTGGTGGAGAGGAGAGGTATTTCTTCAAGACTTGGAGTGCGGCCTCCGCTTCCGGGGTCCATTTCATAGGACCTGCTTTTTTCAAGATTTTGAAAAACGGCAAGGCGCGCTCAGCTGACTTGGAAATAAACATGCTCAATGCGGCAACGTAACCGGCAAGACGCCGTGCATCCTTGACGCGCTTCGGTGCTTCTATCTGCTCAATTGCTTTGATCTTGTCGGGATTTGCTTCAATTCCACGCTGAGACACAAAGAACCCGAGAAGTTTGCCGGATGGAACACCAAAAACACAATTCTCGGGATTGAGCTTCAAGTTGATTTTGCACAAATTTGCAAATGTTTCTTCCAGATCTTGGATAAGTGTTGATTTGTGCTTGGTTTTGACCACTATATCATCCATATAGGCTTCCATATTCCTGTGTAGCTGAGGACCAAAACCAATCTGCACAGCTCTTGCGAATGTTGCTCCGGCACTCTTTAATCCGAAAGGCATACGTATGAAACAGTATGTGCCACATGGAGTTATGAATGCAGTTTTCTCATCATCTTCCTTGGCCATAAAGATCTAATGATAACTAGAGTAGGCATCAAGAAAAGAGAGGAGATCGCAGCCGGCAGTGGAGTCAACAATCTTGTCAATTTGCGGCAAAGGAAAAGGATCTTTTGGACATGCTTTGTTGATATCAGTGAAATCAATACAAAGTCTCCATTTTCCATTTGCTTTATGAACTACAACTAGATTGGCTAACCATGTAGGATGTAGCACTCCTCTAACCGGACCTGTAGCTTCAAGATTTTGGATTTCTTGGGCGATGAATTCTTGTCGTTCTAAAGCTTGCTTCCTGACCTTCTGCTTGACAGGCTTCACACAAGGACAGACAACAAGGTGGTGCTCAATTACTTCCCTGGGAATGCTGGGGAAGTTAAATAGTTGCCATGCAAACACATCGACATTCGCCCATAGGAAAGCAATGAGCGCGCTTTCCTATTTGTCGTCAAGGGTGGCACTTATGGTGAAAGTGCCGCCAGTCCCATCCTCCTTTGAAGAAACTTGCTTTGTCGCAGGTGCAGTGGCTTTAGACTACTTGCTCTTGCCGGCAGAGGTCTTTGCTTCCTCAACGGACATGTTGCACTCTGCAGTGAACTTTCCGGAGGCCTTGCCGGACTTCTTCTTCTGTGTCTGCCCCCCGGGAGCTTTGTCGGCAGGAGCAAGTGCCTTGCCGGCAGATGGTGCAACTGCTTCCCGGTACAGCTTGTCGGCATAGATTACTACATCTTTCTTGTTCGAATGAATGGTGATCACATCCATGGGCCCTGGCATCTTCAACGTGTTGTAGGTATAATGTGATGCCGCCTTGAACTTTGCCAGAGCAGGGCGACCAAGAATTCCATTGTAAGGCAATGGAATCTTGACGACATCGAAGACTATCTTTTCTGCCCTGTAATTGAGCTCGCTGCCAAAAGCGACCGACAATATTATCTGACCCTTGGGCTTGGTCCTTCCCGGATTAACCCCTTGGAACGATCCTGTCTCCTTGAGATCTTCATCAGAAATTTGCAACCTCTTGATCACATCTGGAGAGATCAAGTTCAGGCCAGTGCCATCGTCAACCAACATCTTTGTGACCTTAAGGTTGCAGATTAAGTTTCACCAACAATGGCAAACACCCAACCGCAGTTGTGTGATCTGGATGGTCCTCGGCATCAAAGATAATGGGTGTGTTGGACCACTTCAATGGTTTATGCGCTTCAATTGCCGGCTCAACCGCATTGATCTCACGGGCCCATTATTTGAGCTGTTGGTGAGAGGAGTGCAAAGATGCACCTCCATCAATGCACATTGCATCAACAGCATTCTGGAACTCTTGCTCAGACTCGTCTTTGTCATCATCACCATCTTCGTCTTCTCCTTCTTTCTTGTCATGGCCATGTGTAGGCTTTTGTTTTTGCTTGTCGGCCTTGCCGCGGCGGCCCCCGCGGGCACCACGGTTCTTCTTGCCAGACCCACCAGCACTGCCTTGGCCCTTCTCCTTGTCACGCTTCTCGTACTCCAGCTTCTGCTTTTCAGCAAGGTGCTCAACTTGTCGGCACTCCTGGAGATCATGACCAACGGTGCGGTGGATCTTGCAGTATGGACCATCGGTCTTTTCTCCGGCAGCAGCCTCATGACCACAGGTACATGCGGCAACCTCCTTGCTGGCACCCTCAATCTTCGACTTCTTGCCGGTAGATCCAGACCCTTCAATGGCCATCACTGCTTTTCCCTTGCGCTTGCGGTTGTGCTTGCGGCCTTTCTTCTTTGGGGTGGCTGCATCGTCATCTTTTGAATCAACAGCAGCTCATATCGCCTCCCTTCTTCAGCACGTGCACACTTATCGGCCAGAGCGTACAGCTCAGCGATATCCCTCACTTTTCTGATATTCATCTCTTCCCTCATCCTCTGATTACGCATGTTTGTGTGGAACGCGGCAATAACGGCGGCAGGGTGAACGTCTGGGATATTGTGGTGCACACGACTAAATCTCTGGATATACGTGCGGAGGGGCTCACCATGTCTCTATGGGACCACATGCAAATCGCTGGGCTGACCGGGAAGCTTGTGGCCTCCGTGGTAAGCACCAACAAATTGACGGCACAAGTCTGCCCAAGACGAGATCGAGCCCTCGAGCAAGTTCATCAGCCAAGACCTCACATTGGGCTTGAGCGCCAATGGAAAGTAATTGGTGAGAACCTTCTCGTCTCTACCACCTGTAGCTTGGGCAGCTATGGTGTATATGCCGAGGTACTCCGATGGATTGAGCTTGCCATCATACTTTTCCGGCAAGTCTAATTTGAAGCTTTGGGAAGAGGGCCAGCGAAGTTGCCACAACTTGTGAGTAAATGCTGGGCAGCCCACATCATACGGCAAGCACCCAGGATACCCCGGCACAGGCTCGTTCACTGCCGGCCCAGCACGATCATCTGACTGACGACGTGCTTCCTGGCGCCGCTCCATGGTCGTGCGGGCATCTTTAACTCGCCGGTCTTGCAGCATCCGTCGTTGGTCTTGATGGCTTTGTGGCTCGGACGACGCCATGGACACCTCGTCCCGCATGTTGGTTCACCTTTCTTGCCGCGGTTGCTGAGGAGGAGATTGCATCATTGGTGCAGCACCTCCAGTCCGTTCACCAGCTGCTCTCGCTGGCGCTGTTGGTTGCTGCCGTGAAGGTCCCGCCAGCTCCGCCCCGTCATTGTTGGTGAAGCTGATGAGGCTCTGAATAGTGGCCCTCCACTCATCCATCTTGTCTCGTTTTGGAGGAAAGTTCAACAACTTCTAAGCTCACGCCATGGCCTCCGCCGGCATGTTGGGCATGACCAGGCATGAGGAACAAGATGGGACTCGACTCCTGACAGAGCCAGAAGGAGCTCCGTCCCGAACCTGCTGTCGCGACCGATTTTCACCGGCGGGATGACGCGGTGGTTGCCCATGAGCATATTGAGAATGATGCTTAGGGTTCTTGTCGTGATGTTGACCGGAGACGCCAGCGTCGTGAGGAAGGGTGTTGCGTCCATCTTGCCATGGCCTCGACGCGTGCTTCGCCTCGCCGTCCTTAGACGTCGCGGCACCTCTGTCTTGGCTTGCAGCGCTCTGGACTATGCCTCTCTTGTGACTGGGATCACCAGAACGATGTGGAAGTTGGCCACCTGCACCGCCTCTGCCTCCCGCAGTCGTCTGGGACGGCAACTTGGATGTGGACAGAGCAGTAGCGGCTGCGCCCTTGGCCTTCTTGTGCGCCATGGATGATGAAGGTGGCGCCTACACTGCTGGAGCAGATTCACGTATGCGATCCCCCTGCCTGGTGCGCCAAAGATGTCGAGGTACGACAATCTATGGGACCAGCGAGGCCCCTTTGCGGTTTGACTAAGGGGATGCAGCACACAAAGAGCAGATCTAGCAGACAAGCACACAAGGATCTACCCAGGTTCGGGCCGCTAGTGAAGCGTAAAACCCTACTCCTGCTTTGGTGGATTATATGTGGGAGAGCCCAAGTTACAAGAGAGCATGACCTTGCCGGCAAGGAGCTCAGGAGGTGCAGCTATGTAGTGCAAATGGACAGAGTGTCGACCTTTGTAAAGGTTGCCATGGGCCACCTTTTATAGATGAAAGGGGTCACCACAATGGCAAAATAGTAATTACATGATGAAATGATAGCAACAGTGCTATCATACCTAACACAGATGAGTTAGGATAAAGGCATTAAATGCTCCGTTAGGTGTCACGCTGAGGAGAAATGCCGGCAAGGGAGCCCAGTTCCACCCGTACCACTCGCCCAGCTACCTTCTATTTCTTCGCCATGCCCTTTGGACGGGTGTCAATAAAGTTGTTCTTCAGTGCGGGCCGCCACGTGTCCCGACAAGCTCTTTCAACCTGCCTACCCACTCGACACCTGTCGGCAAGTTCCTGACAGCTGCCACGGTGGAGCGGTGGGATAGAGCTCGTCGGTCTTGAGGTCGTCGGTCCGAGGCTTGTCGGCTCGCTGCTTGCCGGCTACTTGAGTATTCATCTTCAGTACTCCTTTAGTACTTCTCGATGACCTGACTGGAGGTCTTCTTCTTGGTTTTGATTACCAAGTTTTGAGTGTGTTGGAAAGGCCATCCTCCGGCAAGCCCTTGCCGTTGGGAAGGCTACAACTTGTCTATGCATCATCAGGGTATGAACACCCATGTTCAATACACCGACATGAACCCTTTTTATCCTTAACTGTTCCTTTAAACAGTGATGGACTCATGCCTCTTTTATATCCGTATCTCATAAACACAAGGTTGACCTTGTTCTTACAAGCTACAGTGCTTGCTCAGGGATGAGCAAGACTTAAGCTTGGGGGAGTTGATGAGTCCAATTTATGTGATGGTTTTGACATGTATTTTATGCCTACATGGTGGGCTTTGTGGAATTTTACCACGTTCGCGCACCTCTTTTTGTTGATAATCTCTCAGGTAACGTCTTTTGGACCAATCACCATATGATGGAGGAAATCCTCAGAAATGGAAGTGGAATCACATATTTAAAGTGATAATTGATGTCCTGCAAGTCAACAGGGCTATGTAGCAATTTCGTGATAAGTAAGGTTTGTCGATCCCACAGGGAGCGAATAGGATGGCACCACAATCCCCGTAGCTGCGTTGTCACTAACACAACCACGCTCACACCCAAACCAGAGTTTGGAAATAGTTCACTTAAGTAGGTTGCTAGGGAACGATAAAAAAGAGAATTAAACTAAAGTGCTAGAGAGAATGGAAAAGTAAATACTAAACTAAACAAAGGAAATAAACTAAGAGAGGTATGTGATGTTTAGATGAGGTCGCTGGAATCTAGGTATGGTCTCGTTCGGTACAGGCATGGAATGGAGTTAAGCTTTATGACTATGCCACGTAGTGAGTAAGTCAGTACCTGCATCATAGGATACGATAATCTATGGATGGTGGGCGGTCCCTCACAAAATGTTATCTCTCAAGACATGCTATATTGAGATAACTCATTCATCCTACTTCTTGTCCCATACCTGAGGTGGCTAACACAAAGATATTAAGGTCCTCGTGGTTCGAGGACCGGGCGAAGGCATTAGGTTCTATGGACAACCGTGATTCCTAAAGTAATTGTGTTCCCCTCAAGATATCTGCACCTGTCACGTCACAGGTCTATCGGTTTGCACAATCCTCTATCTACTTCATGTGTGTCCTAAGAGTTGAACATATCCAATCAGTAAATTACCGCATAGTAAATAAGCAACACGAAGCAACACACATAAATAGATGAAACATATCAAACAACATCTTACTAATCGACCGACCCATATCCAACAATTACTCAAATAACATCAAATAAAGAGGGGTTCAAGAGTTATTACAACCCATCACGGAGACCGTGATGGGGGAGGAAGAAGGGGTGAAGATGGAGGCGGCGCGGCGGCGGATGATGATGATGGTGGCGCGGCGGCGGTTCCCTTCCGGTCTCCCTCTTGGTTGCCCTAATTGCGTGTTCTTGATGTGGCCGCGACTGGACTTGGAGATGAGAATGACGATGATGATGGATTGATGAAGAATGGGGAGTTGAGACAGCGGCTAGGGTTGGAGGTGTATATATAAGAGTTCTCCCATAGCCTCCTCCCTTGATGTGGCTTCTCTCCTTTGATCCAAGGGCTCTAGATGAGCCTTATCCTCTCCCAATTCATCCCTTGAAGGTCAAGGAAGTCATGGGAACAAACGGGGATGAAATCCACAAAGAATCCCATCATGAGAGGCAACTTTTGGTGCTGTCTGGACATCATACGGGCGCTCAAACGACCGCACGCGGCCGTATGAAACGTCGTCTTTCATACTGATTTCTTGTGCTGCCTCCCTTCGGTAAATCGGCCGCCATTTCTTCATACGAACTCGGAATTTGACATTCTTGGGCTCGTTGGATTCGTATGAACGAAGCTAATCCATTTCTGGTTTTAGATATAGATTTGGAGTACTTTGGAAAAATGACATTTTCCACCTTCGAAATGGCTAAGTCTGGGGTCCTGGGTGTCCACCATTTGAACTCCTTTCATCGTGCTAAGTACTTGGGAAGTCCGCATCATCTACAAGACACACAAAGGCAAGGAAAACTAATAAAAACCAAATAAGAATAAAGATTATGAAATGCTCGCGATGAAAAGGATAAAAACTGGAAATCATGCATATGGACATATAATTGGCTCAATGGAACCTGATATGACTTGATAGATGGAGATAATGTGCAACAAATGAGCTCTAAAGATGCGTAAAATATGAAGCCATCAAGCTCCACAAGCTTAAGCCTTGCTCGTCCTTGAGTAATAAGGTTGACTATCTAAGCTCATTGTTGCTAACTATAAGCAAACACTGAAAACCAAAGCGCAATAGTGATATCCATGTTCATCTTGCAAGTTTGCAAAAGTTAGCTAGCATGGGAGTAATACCTGCAATCCTCTTAGTTCCATTGCCATGAAGATCAAGAAAGAGGAAATATTTTTGTGTAGTCCAAATTCCCATTGACAAAGGTTTAGAGAGAATGTCAATATTATGTTGGGAACACAGCAATGACTATCATAAACAAAGAAATCATGCATCAGCGATCGCTTCAAAAACACCAACCCGAGGCATACCAGGTACAATAGCAAGATCATCTGTCTGTGTTATTAAACCACTCAACTACCTATGCAGAGCTGAGCGCAAGCCTATGCCTCGCACTTAAGGAGGAAAATATAATAAGATTGGGGTTTGAGAAGTCAAAAACAAAGAAAGTCTTGCATCGACGCAGCTGACCATTAGGCAATGGAGAAGGCCTTATGATCGATGTCAACGCAAGGAGTAGGGATCGCCATGCAACGGATGCACTAGAGCTATAAGTGTATGAGTGTAGGGGAACGCAGCAGAAAACAAAAATTTCCCGACCCACGCACCAGCCCAGGACCACTATGGAGACTACATACAAGGTTTGATCTTTTCGTTACCGACTCGTAGCGCAGCGGAAGTAGAGTCGATGATGATCGGCGGTGTAGATCCCCGCAGCTAGGATTTACAACCTCCCAACCGAGAGGATGTACTCCCTCGACTGCCCCTCGGACAGCCCTCCGGGAGGCAGTCAGACAGTCCCTCGGACGGTGTCGCGGACAGCCCTTCGGGAGGACCCTCGAAACTCGGACAGCCCTTCGAGAGGACCCTCGAAACTCGGACAGTCACTCGGAAAGCCCTTCGGGAGGCACTCTCGAACTAAGACCGAAACTACGATCTCTCTACAGAGTTGCACACATACGGTGTCATCTATCCGACAGGGCTTCGCCGTCCAGAACTAGTTCCCACCGGAACCCAGACAACCTTTCGGCTCTACAAAACTATTTTGCTGGGAGGGAGAGAGAGAAGCCAGACAAGTCTATGGCATGTGTATGAGAGCAAGGGATGGATGTGGAGTGCACCCCTCCACCTCTATTTATAAGAAAACCCAAGGGGTAGGGTGGCTCCCAAAATACCAAAATGCCCTCAGATATTTTCACACTATTCATAATAGTGTTTCCACTATTCATGAGATATTTTCTCCCACTAGTGTTTCCACTATTCATAATAGTGTTTCCACTATTCATGAGATATTTTCTCCCAATAGTGTTTCCACTATTCATGGAACCAATTTTCCACGACCGTTAAATCCGAAAATATTTCTGTGGGTCTTAGAATAATTCCAGTACCCACACAAATGATTTTGGACGCGTTCCGAAACAATTTCGGATTAGTGATTTTCATCTACGAAAAGCAACCAAACCGGTTCCGGCAGCTCCGGAACATTTCCAGTTTTTGTCCCGGAAAAATCCCAGAAGTTTCCAGAACAATTCTGGCACCCTCCAAGAATTTCCAGGCGTGTGCCGAAACCAATTTGACTTAATGGTATACCCCGAAACAACTTTTCAGTTTTACCGGAACTATTCTGGTGTCCTCTCCGGAACGTTTCTGTTGCGTCCGAAACTTTTCCGGTGATTTTCTCTCAAACTCCCTGTCTAGTATTCAGCAGATAGATGACCCTTAAGCGTGTGACCCTATAGGTTCGGTGAAGTATAGACATGACCCGGAACACTTTCCGATCAATGATCAACATCGGAGCCGTGGACACCCATATTGACCCCTATACCCACACGAATGAATATTCGAGTGAACCTCCAGTTGCCGTGTGCTATTCCTGTTGCTTCACGATATGTTACAAAACCCAAGGTGAGATTTATCAGCATCCCCGTGGATCAACAACTTTGTCCACTATGCTAATTACCTCGTTGCCGGTTTTGTTCTCTTTTCTCTTTCCCGTGTTCCGGCATCCCTGTGATCAAATCATATTGTGTCTGGCTAGACGATGATGGATACCATAACACCGAGAGGGCCCAGAGATATCTCTCCATCGTCGGAGGAGCAAATCCCAATCTTGAGCTATCAAGTTACTTGACATACTTTTCCATGAACCCGTAAGCCGCCGTAATAGCCACCCATTTATGGATGACGTTTAACAAACCCCAAAGTTCATGAAGCAAGCATGAAGAAACTCAATACTCTCATGGTCTAAGGAATTATGCAAATGTTAACTTTCTCTGTGTTATTAACCATTAACTCGTGACGAGTGTATCTCATAGCATAACATCAATCGGGTCAATTCAACACAAGTGTTCTCCTAACATTGTGCCCTCAAAATTGCTGGCATAGTCATGCCCATGATCAGGAAAACAGAACCATCATGCAACACTTGAGCTAGTCTTAGAGGCCAGACTAGGAATACATTTTACCGTTTATTATTCCACACGTGCATATGAGTCTTCCTCCGAGCCTCGTGGTTATTGCAGACTCGAGAACCATAGCAGTTATAGCATGGAACATAAACATAATTATGAACATGGGGATAAATAATAACATTTATTATTGCCTCTAGGGCATATCTCCTACAATGAGAGCTCTCCTAATGCAGCTAAGTGGGTGTGCATCCAACTTGCTTGCTCATGAAGACCTCGAGCATTTGAGGAAGCTCGTCATCAGAATATACAAGCCAAGTTCTATAATGTAAAGATCCCACTAGCATAGTCACAAAGTATATGAAAACTCTCTATATGAAGTACATGGTGCTACTCTAAAGCACAAGTGTGGTAAAAGGATAGTAGCATGCCCCTTCTCTCTTTTTCTCTCATTTTTTCACTTTTTTCTTTTTTAGAACAGTCTCATGGACTTCATCCCCACTTTTTTGAGGACTCATAAGTCTCCACCATTCTTTTCCTCACTGGGGCATGCTCTAATAATGATGATCATCACACTTTTATTTACTTACAACTCGATAAACTGAAAAGATGACTACATATGAATGCCTCTGGCGGTGTACCAGGATGTGCAATGATCTAGCATAACATGTATAACAATGATGGATGGTGGCTGCGCCACAAATATCATGCCAGCTCTATATGATCATGCAAAGCAATAAGATAATGAATGCTCAAGTCATGTGAATGGTAACGGTGGAAGTTGCATGGCAATATACTCGGAATGGCTATGAAAATGCCATGGTAGGTAGGTATGGTGGCAGTTTTGAGGAGATGGGGTGTTTTATGTGTAGGGGAACAAGAGGAAGTCTGCCCACGGGTTTTGATGTACCTGCGGAGTATGCGCCAAGTCTCAATGTGAGAGTGGGCAATGCACGGTACCGTACAGGCTAGCAAAATAAGATGAAATGGAAGTGCAAAGGCTTCTAACTCACATTAATCATAAAGAACTCAAACACTACACAAGAGCATCGCGGTGTCATATTCCATAAGACTCAAAAGCTAAGTACCCCGAGGGGATAGTTTGGCGGGGATAAACCCCGTTGTGTGTCCCGGATCAACCAAAGATGCTGGGTTCATCAACAAAAAGCCTCTACAATTATTCAATCACTACTCAAGTCACCACTAGAGTCCCCAACTTAAATTTTTAGGTGAAAGAAAGGCAACAGTTCAAAGGACTCCTTTATTGGTTTTTGGATAAAAAGAACATGGCAATGTATTTCGGAGGGTCACAAGATTTCATCAAGCTTGGTGAAACTAAAGCAAAGCAAGCATGCCAAAACAGCGGGATACACAATTGCACGAAAACCCTATGATAATGAACATTGCACAAGACCCTACGCATGCAAACATAACCTCCCCAAGCTTAGAAATTTGCAATACCAAACTCGAGAAAATTACGAAAGAAAAGAGAAAATGCAGTTTTTAAAGGAGAGTGCGAGAAGTGGTTACCTTCCCAAGCTTAAGTTAAAAGCAAGGGTTAGACACTTTTACCGTTGAGGTTTAAATAACCTCTCCTTCAATGGACATGGACCTTGCTTCTGTGATTTCCTTGTTGTGGTCTGGTGGCTGCCTTCCGATAGAACCTGCTGAAAACAAACTAAAATGGAAACAGATTTTTTTGTCCTTTTTGAAGTTTTTCAATTTTTTTGTAGCACAACGGATTAGCAACACAAGTGATAAAAACATTTGCCTCAATAAAGATCGGTTCATCAACCTAAGCACCTCGCTTAAGCCAACAAACTATGTCTAGAAGTATGCATTGCTCCTAGATTATAAGTGAAGTGTGTGTGAGACAAAATATAAAACACGAATGTGCTGCCCCTAAGTGCCTATTTTGAAAGAGGGTTCTCACTTTAAGTGAGACACTTACTACTAAACAAATTTTATTCGAGCAAGGTTCAAATTGGAAAACATTACCGGGCACTAGTAGTTGAGACTTATCGAATGGAAGCAACCAAGTGGCTTGTGCGGATCTTCATACGGTTGACACCATACCGTACACATCACCACATAAGGTTCAAGTCCCTGCGAAAATAGCACACAAAATAAAAAGCATCGATTCGGTATACGAACCCAACCAGAAAATAAAATAAAAGAAAGCATAGGTTACTAAAGATTTATTGGTCAAGGAGCTTCGAAGGCAATTAGATGAAAGAACAAAGCAAATAATCGGTTAGAAAATACCCCATCGACCTCAGACGTCGAAAATGAATCAAATGGGGATATTTTTGCCCTCATACGACCGTTTGTACGAATGGCTACGGTCGTTCGGTATGCCATATTTCGCTCTGGAAGTCCTTGTCCAGCGTCACCCTTTCATACGAGCGCACATACGAGCGCAAGCGCTCGTACGGAACATAATTTTTTTGCTCTGTAGGGTTGCTCTTCGTGGCCACTAGGTCATACGACCGCGCATACGAGCGTGAGCGCTCGTACGGTAGGCCGTCTTTCGTTCTGGTCCTCTTCTACTCGCGGCCACAAGCTGAAACGAGCGCAAATACGACCGTGAGAGGTCGTACGGTATGCCGTCTTTTTCCCTGGAGCTGCAAAACTTTGCAAAAAAATTGTGCTTCCTCCTCACGTTAGTCACATAGCATTTTTGCATCAAAAATTAAGAGGAGGTGTGCAGCAAAATATTGGGCTACCGATATGCTAAATTTTTACCGACAAAGATTATTCCAAGACCAATTCTAATAAAAACTATGCAAAACAAAATAAAAGTGCCAATGCAAACATGAATGCAACTAGACTCAAAGACACAAATCTAAGAAAGACACATACTTACTTCTGGGTTGCCTCCCAAGCAGCGCTTTCTTTATAGCCATGTAGCTGCGCTTTGCTGCTCCATAAGGTCATCCACCCGGATCCCAAGGGATATCAACCCCGAGCGTGAGACCTGACTCCGACCGGGGTTTTGAGCACCTCATAGCAGAGTGTGATCGGAGTTGTACATGCTTACGGTGCATCGGCATCATGTAGGAAAAGAGGTTCTCGCTCTCAAGCAGGAACCGATGCACCGAGCTAGATAGGCATGTCTTCTTATAGTTCTGCAATGAGAGGGTTAGAGGCTTGGACATGAACTTTAAGAGATTACCTTGGCTATCTTTGTAGGGGAACACTTCATAAAATTCTTTGTTTGGAGTGGGTTGGTCATCACTCCCTAATGGTTTCCCCTGCATAAGAAGATAGTCCAACGAAACATAGTTGGACATTAGCACAGGTAAATCAAAAGTATTTTCCTCCTCTAGTTCATCACCATTGCTAACACTAGATGTCTCGACCAAAGGGTGACAATCCTACAAGTCAAGTTCATTAGCTTCAAGTTCCTCCAAACTAGAGTCATCATCATACTCTTGTTCCTACACGTTAGTATCTTTTTTATCGGAAAGATATTCTCGAAAATAATAATTGATGGAATCCACCACATAATATATCCAATCAAGAACTTCATCTTTCCTGTGAGCTTGAACAACTTCGATCTAAGCAATAAATTTCCATGCACTCGTGCTTAACTCATGCCGCATGATTTCCTCGGTGGCATTCTTACTATTGTCGTTGTGTGCTACCACCTCATCATATGTTCTTGTGCACTGGAAGTCAAGATGTTTCGGAGACTGGCAACATCTGCAAGAAACTTCATACATAGAACATAGCATATACGCACATGTATTTAAAAATTCTAGCAGTTCTAATGTATTCATAGAGTTTATGCTCTTCTTGAGAGTTGCATCATCGAAGAACTCACTGAGTGTGTGCAAAAGTTTACTCTTGGGAGTGGGAGGTGGCCTTTCATCCACTTCTTCTTCCATGAGGTTTTCTTCTTCCAGGCACACTTGTTCATCCATGATAATTCGTTCTTCGTGATACCCTTTTGTTGGCTGCAAGTTAGCTTGATATTTATATAATAAATGTTCTCTTACCATTTCTTTCAACCATGTATCTAGGGGTGCTGTTGGCTTTTCTTTTTGCATCCTTTTCTTCATTCTTCCACAGATCCTGCAAAGGTCTCATTTCTTTCGAGGTGGCTAACCTCTCTGGAATAGTCATGACCAAAGCATTATCGTGGAAATTATCTTTGCAAGCGAGGTAAATAGGATGCAATTTTCTATAAGCACTACCAAGCACCATATCATTTATCCATGTGTTTCCCATATACTGTAAAACTTCGTCAACACCATAATAAAGTACTAACTGAAGAACTTCAATACTAGCATTGCATTTATCTCTCCTATTATAAATTGCTAGTATAGGATCAACATTGTACTTACATTGATAAGTGTAGTGCCCTTTCATTTTACAATCTTTACACATTACAAAGTACTCATCGCATGTAATTGGTACCCATTCTTCTAGTAGTGCTATCCATTCTTTTATCTTCTCATTGTTGATAGCCGTAGGTGTAATATGATCTCTCTTCTCCTCCATTGCAGATTTCAGATTTTCCTGAGTAGACATCTTAGAAGACATGATAAAAAGATTTTTGCAACAAACAAAAGTAAACTAAATGTGAACAAGAAAGTAATAGCCAAGTGCTATGCTCCCCGGGAACGGCGCCAGAAAAAGCTTGATGTCCTGCAAGTCAATAGGGCTATGTAGCAATTTCGTGATAAGTAAGGTTTGTCAATCCCACATGGAGCGAATAGGATGGCACCACAATCCCCACAGTTGCGTTGTCACTAACACAACCACGCTCACACCCAAACCGGAGTTTGGAAATAGTTCACTTAAGTAGGTTGCTAGGGAACGGTAAAAAGGAGAATTAAACTAAAGTGCTAGAGAGAACGAAAAAGTAAATACTAAACTAAACAATGGAAATAAACTAAGAGAGGTATGTGATGTTTTAGAAGAGGTTGCTAGAATCTAGGTACGGTCTCATTCGGTACGGGCATGGAATGGAGTTAAGCTTTACGACTATGCCACGTAGTGGCTAAGTCAGTACCTGCATCATAGGATACGATAATCTACGGATGGTGGGCGGTCCCTCACATAATATTATCTCTCAAGACATGATGTATTGAGATAACCCATTCATCCTACTTCTTGTCCCATACCTGAGGCGTCTAACGCAAAGATATTAAGGTCCTCATGGTTTGAGGACCGGACGAAGGCATTAGGTTCTATGGACAATCGTGATTCCTAAAGTAATTGTGTTCCCCTCAAGATATATGCACCTGTCACGTCATAGGTCTATCGGTTTGCACAATCCTCTATCTACGTCATGTGTGGCCTAAGAGTTGAACGTCTCCAACTACGCCAATGGGTTGAACGTCTCCAATCACTAAATTACCGCATAGGTAAATAAGCAACACGAAGCAACACACATAAATAGAAGAAACATATCAAACAACCACTTACTAATCGACCGACCCATATCCAACAATTACTCAAATAACATCACATAAAGAGGGGTTCAAGAGTTATTACAACCCATCACGGAGACCGTGATGGGGGAGGAAGAAGGGGTGATGATGGAGGCCGCGCAGCGGCGGATGATGATGATGATGGTGGCGCGGCGGCGGTTCCCTTCTGGTCTCCCTCTTGGTTGCCCTAATGGTGTGTTCTTGATGTGGCGGCGGCTGGACTTGGAGATGAGAATGATGATGATGATGATGATGGATTGATGAAGAATGGAGAGTTGAGACAGCGGCTAGGGTTGGAGGTGTATATATAAGAGATTTCCCATAGCCTCCTCCCTCGATGTGGCTTCTCTCCTTTGATCCAAGGGCTCTAGATGAGCCTTTTCCTCTCCCAATCCATCCCTTCAAGGCCAAGGAAGTCGTGGGAACAAACGGGGACGAAATCCATGAAGAATCCTATCACGAGAGGCAACTTTCGGTGCTGTGTGGACATCTTACGGGTGCTCAAACAACCGCACGCGGTCGTATGAAAATGCCGTCTTTCATACTGATTTCTTGTGTTGCCTCCCTTCGGTAAATCGGCCGCCATTTCTTTATACGAACTCGGAATTTGACATTCTTGGGATCGTTGAATTCGTATGAATGACGCCAATCCATTTCTGGTTTTAGATCTTGATTTGGAGCACTTTGGAAAAATGACTATTTCCACCTTTGAAATGGCTAAGTCTAGGGTCCTGGGTGTCCACCATTTGAATTCCTTTCATCGTGCTAAGTACTTGGGAAGTCCGCATCACCTACAAGACACACAAAGACAAGGAAAACTAATAAAAACCAATTAAGAATAAAGATTATGCAATGCTCGCGATGAAAAGGATAAAAACTGGAAATCATGCATATGGACATATAATTGGCTCAATGGAACCTGATATGACTTGATATACGGAGATAATGTGCAACAAATGAGCTCTAAAGATGCGTAAAATATGAAGCCATCAATAATCACCTACCATAAAAGGATCAAGCAAGAAGGCCAAAGAAACAGGCGTCACCATGCATCCAGTGCAAAAGACGGCGTTCCATACGACCTCGAGCGCCCGTACGAGCGGTCATATGGCATGCCGTCGCCGCCGCCAGATCAACTATTTCCACCCTGTCAAATCGGATCGTGGATCAGACGCCCAGAGACACCAGAAAACTCAACCAGAAGGCTGAACCCTAGCCTCCGGAGTTCATCCAGAGGAGGGATTGGCAAGGAGAAGAAGGTGATCTTCTCCACCGCGTACGGGGGAGATACAACATCATCACCACTGTCGTCATCATCTTCATCATCACCATCCACATTCTTATCATCTGCAACATCAAGAACCCTAGTGGATCCTCTTGTGTATCATTTGAATCATTCATCCATGTATGCCATTACTTTCGTCTTGATGATTGTTGTCCCCATGTGTGAGTAGACCCCATAGTTCTCGGGGATATGGATGAACCTTGGCATGCACTGGTGCATCGACGTGCTATACAAACGGTTTTTACCCCCTTTCCGCGATAGAGTTTTAAACCGTTGCCTTGCCTGTGTGTGCGATAGGGGGGGGTCCAACCCACACGACCCAGAAACTATCAGCATAATTTAACATCACTTGCTAATTTGGGTGCACAAATGAGCCTACAGCACACAGACCACACTTCTGAATCAAGAAATTTTAGTAATTAAACAGAGTCAGTTGACCTAAACATTGCTCTAACAAAAGACCAGCATTAGAAACAAAGGCTAAGTACGCATAATTTAAACAAAGCCTCCGACGCGCCACCCTATGCCTCGCCGGTGTAATATGAGATGTCGATGACTTGTCCAAGTGACATGCCGCCGTTGGTGGACTCCGCGTCCCCCAGGTTGAAGTCGACCGCGTCGTCGTCCTCGTCCTCATCCTCGGCGCCACCCTCAAGGTTGTAGTACTCGTAGTAGTGACGGCGCCAGAGCTCACGTTGGTACTGCACCGCCGATTCCTCAATGGACAGGCGCCTCTCTACCTCCTCCTTAGCCACGCGTAACTCCTCGTCCCGGCGCTCCTTGATCTTTGCCGCCTCCTGCATCTCCAGCTCCCGCTCGGCGATCTCATGAGGAAGCAGGGGCTCCATGGCCTCCGCCTTCGCATCATCGACAAGCATCTCCGCTGCCTTTTTGGACGTGGGGTGCATGCTGGATTCCGAGGAGGCCTGGAATATCTTGGCGTGGGCGTCCTCGATCTGGGCGTGGATGGCCTCGACCCGGGCCAGGGCGACCTCCGCGGCACGGACGGCTGCTCGAGCGCTCTCGGCGTTTGCAGCCGCCGTCGCAGTAGCTGCTGCAGCCGTCTCGACGGCTGCAGCAGCCCTCGCCAAGGGTCTGCTCAACCCTGGCGATGACGATCCGCACGGCGTCGTCCATCGCTTTGCCGGGGACGCTCTCGCCCTCGACGGGCCGTGGCGCCTGCTCGTTTTCCTCGTCGAGGAGGTTGATGGCAGAGGCGGCGCTTCGGTGGGTTGGCATGCTTGGAAAAGATAGAGGGGCTATAGGCTGTGCTTGTGCCTCGGTGTGTCGCGCGCCTCCTAGGCTTATGCGCAATCGATGGGTGGCGGCGGGAAACCGATGAGGAAGTGGCGGGAAACAATTGCGTGTTCATAAAACGCTATCAATTAATGGAAACTTAGCATAGAAGGAAGCGCGAGCTAGCACGACGCGTGCGCGCACATTGCTCGCCCACGGGTGTGATCCATATACTCGTGTGCCAGCCCAACAGAGCACACTATTCACACTAAAGAATATTGTTCTGTACACAGAGAGCGTAGATGTTGTGCAGAATGAGCAAATCACATGGCAATCATTTGCCCAGAACACACAGAGCTTATTAGCAGGAAATGTCTGTGTTATTATTGGTCTTCCCACACAATTATGATTACTGACCTGTTTACCAGGTATCACACACATCTTGTTAAGCCAAATCGTTTGTGTTAATTTTGGCTCATCGCAAACAGTTCATCTGAGTGACCTGTATGCCGCCTATCGCACACACCTTTATCTCGCTAACCGTTTATGTTGTTTTGGCTCATCGCAAACAGTTCATCCAAGTGACATGTATGCCGTCTATCGCACACACCTTGATCTGACTAATCGTTTGTGTTCTTCTGGATCTTCGCAAACTGTTCATCAGACTGAACTGTATGCCGTATATCGCACACACCTTGATCTGGCTGACCGTTTCTGTTGTCTGGGCACATCGCAAACAGTTTGTATGGATTAACTGTATGCCAAGATTCGCACACACAATTCTTATCTGAATCGTGCTTGATGTCTCCGCCATCGCACACAGTTCGTCTTATTCGTGACCATTTTTTTCCGATACCGTTTGCGATTCATGCATCGCACCCAGTTTGGTCGAAGGGTCTCTGATACATGTGTCGCGTTAGCAACATCCTGCAGTAGTGATGTGTAGGATCTAGAATGTTATTGTGGATATGAGATCCTCTGTTGAATGCTTAGTTTAATAACTCGAGAATGTTGTGAAGGGGCCCCACTCACCATTTGTGCCTTATGGCCACGAAGTATATCACTGTCGTTGTAAAGGGCTAGGATGTGGAGGTAATTCGAGGTGATAGTAAAAACCTACCGCTCCTAACCTTTGCAATTGAGCGGGGAATTACGGAGAACCCTTAGAGAGGCCGTGTCCATGGGGTAACCCTTAATTATCATGAGTTGTAACCCTCAAGGGGAGACTATGATGGTGGCGTGCATGGCACGAAGTCTATCATGAGTAGAACGTGTACTGTACCCGGCTCCGCCCAGCATAATCGTCAACAGTGGCTCAAGTAACCACTCCATACTATGCTTATGCATAGGTGCGCTAGAAACATACCAATGGGGATTCCGGACTCCTTGAGAACACCTTTTTATTCTGTTGTTTCATCTGTCACTATAATCTTCGCTCTTCATTTACTTTTATGTTATTTTGTTACAAAGTGTTTCCACTACTCAATATCAATTTATATCCGCCCTCACTCTGCTTTAAGTCTCCATTTATCCGCAGGTACAAAAACACATAATTCACTACAAGAGGCAAAAGTCTGATTCTTGTGCTCCCTATGGGATCGATACTCTTACTTCGAAAAAGCTATAACTAAACCATGTGCACTTGCAGGCCATCAAGCGCTACTGAAAATTTTACAAGGTGGTCTGCCTCCTGATTCGAATCACGACCTTTAAACATAAAATCACATCTCTCAAAATTGGCTCTTGTTTTTTCTATTTCCTTCACCACTGTAATGTGAGGGCCTCCCAACCCTTTGTTGATGTCCTCCACCACTGGCTTGCAATTGCAGGCGATCTTTAAACGGTTCAAAGACAAACCATCCGTTAAAGCCAACGCCTCGGACACGCTATAGCTGCGAGGACTGCCGGATCATTCACTCCCGGGAGGACCGCCAATACCCAGCTAAGAGCAAAAAAATAGGAGTACACATGCATAATGGCCCATGTAGTTAGGGGCGTGGCTATGTGCCGCCTCTAACGACTATTATGCGAGGGTCGCCTGCACGGGACGGTATTGGTCCGGCCAAGTAACCACGTTGATGTCACATGTGTTTTTTATTTATTTTTATTTAAAAGATACTTCATACATATACTACAAAATAATAAATTAGTTAAGTTTTAACAACATTATTCATCTTACATTTTAAAATGTAAATGTAGTGTAAAAACTGTTCACTCAACCTTTAAAAAATTGTTTGTTCCATTAAAAAAAATGTATGTGACAAACAAAAATGTTCACAGGTTCAAAAGATGTACGTGACATTTAAAATAAAAATAAAAATGTAAAACAAATGTTTTTGTAATTCAAAAAGAATGTTTCGTATCATTCAAAAATGTACATTACATTTTCTAAAAATGTTCACGTACAAAATAATATTATTTGATTTTTTATCCATTGTAATGTTCACATAGTTTAAAAATAATGTTTTGTATCATACAAAAAATATTTCAACGTGTATTTGGAAAACTATTCAAAACAAGTATTTGAAAAAAAATGAATAGAAGAAAATGTTTTAGATTTATAAGAAAAATTTACAATCATATAAAAGTAGCCATCAAAACATATATTTGAAAAACGTTAATCATGTATTTGAAATAAAAAATGTTCCTGATATATACGAAAAGTGTACCGTGTGTACGGAAAAAAATAGCTATAAGTTGAACAGAAAAGGGTAAAAAGTAGAAAACCAGTGAAAACCAAAATTAATAATGAAAAAAAAGAAATTGAAACATTAAACCCCAGTGAAAAACCATTAAAAACCCAAGAAAAACCGTGCTACAAACAGTGGAAAAAAAACAGAAAGAAAAAACCTTCGCACGGCTACAGTATTTTGCTGGCCTGATAGCCACCTGCTGTAGGCGATTCCTAATGGGATTTTTTTTTTTTTTTGAATCTGATTCCTAATGGCAATTGGTACTGGTTTATCATGCTAGTGGGAGTCGCTAGAGACCTCTTGTGGATCGCATATCATGCTCGTGCTCGCACTGGTACACTGCCACACTCGACGTTCAACTCATAAAAAGACACACAGGCTGCCACATCAGCTGACTCACACGTGTTTACCATTAATCATGTACCTTTGACCATTGACTTTAGTAAAAAAAATCATGGAATTTAAAGAAAATATTTTCTAAGTTTAAGAAAATATTCACGGGTTTTATAATTGTTCTTGAATTCGGAAAAAGTTCTCGAAATTGAATAAATGTTCGTAGTTCTCAAAAACTTTTCGAGCATTTTAAAAATGTTCATTGATTTGAAAAGATGTTCACGGATTTGAAAAGAGTTTATAGATTCGAAAAAAATTCTTAAATTTGCAAAATGTTTACGAATTGAAAGATGTTCGTGAAGTTGAAAAAGTAGGCGAATTTGAAAAAATATTCAAGAATTTGAAAAAGTTCACGTATTTGAAAAACAAGCATGAATGTTTAACCAGCACGCGACATTCACAGATTTGAAAAAAGTTCACGGGTTTGAGAAAGGTTCAAGAATCTGGAAAAAATTCATGCATTTGAAAAAGGTTCATGAAATTTAAAATTATACATGAATTTGAGAAAAATTTACGAATTCCAAGAAATATTCATGTATTTAAAAAAAATGTTCACAAAATAAAAAGGACAAAAAAAGAGAAAAAGAAGAAAGAGAAAAAACAAATATAAAAAAAGAGAAAGAGAAAGAGGAAAGAACCGAAGAAAACCCGGCTGAACAAACACATAACAAGAAAAAACAAAGAAACTGGCCGGAAGCATTTACAAACTTCCCAAAACTGAAAGATTACAAAGGCCGGCCCATCGAAACACATGGGTGGGCATTTTTCGAGTTATGATCATTTATTCAAATTTAGAACATTTTGTGCAAATTATTATTTATTTAAAAAGAACTAGAACATTTGTTTTAAAATTCTGAACATTTTTTAATTTTGGGAACATTTTCACAAATTCCTGAACGTTCGGAAATATTTTTTGAAGGAAAAAAAGAAAACTTTTGTTTAAAAAAACTAGATTTTTTTTCCAAATTCACGAGCATTTTAAAAATTTGAGAATATTATTTGAAATCATGAACGTTTTTAACTTTGTGGAAATCTAATAATGTTTTTGAACATGAATTTTTTTTAAATCGAAGAACACTTTCAAAATTTGTGAACATTTTTTTCCATTCCATGAACATTTTTGTATACGTGAACATTTTCAAATTTGGAGTATTTTTTGAAATCTTGAAGTTATTTTGAATTCACAAGAAGTTTTTAAATCTGAGAATGTATTTTAAAATCATGAACATTTTTCAAATGTTTGAACCATTTTTGAAATCTGATAGCATTTTTGCAATAGGTGATTTTTTAAAATCCAAGACCATTTTTGTAATTTGTGAAAATTTCTTTCAAATCCATGCTTTTTTTTATTCGTGAATATTTTTCAAATTCAAGATTTTTTGAAAAAATTTACATGTTTTTGAAAATTTATGAAATTCTAATTTTTGAAGGGTTTATTTGATAAATGCCACTCGAATTCTGGCGATTCAGAGAAACGCCACTGCAATTTTCAAACTTTGAAAAATGCCATTTCCAGTGGCATTTTTCAAAGTCTGCAGTGGTGATTTTCAAAATTTGGAAATTTTGCAGTGGCATTTTTCAAAGTTTGGAAATTGCAGTGGCGTTGCTCGGAATCGCCAGAATTGAAGTGGCGTTTATCCAATTAACCCCTTTTTTAAAGTAGCAAAAAAGAGATGAGAAAAACCAAAAGGAAACGAAAAGGAATAATAGGGGCGTCCTCTCGGCAAATGGGCTGGCCCAAAAGGGCGCGCGTGGGATCGGGGGGGGGGGGGGGGGGTGCGTGTTTGGGCGAGTCGTATCGCCCTACGCGGGCAATAGGAATCGGCGAGTTGCTCGCTATCACACGGACGGGTCACATGTTGGATCGACAAGATAAAGTCCAGACATTCTCTTATTTTCAGAAGCACGTCGTATGGCGGGCGCTGGAGCTATATCACGCTTACGGCAAGATAGAACCTTCCATCGCCTGAAGCTTTTCCATTTTTTCAGGGTTTTCTTTTTCTGTTTTATAGCTTTTCTTCAGTTTTGTTGTTTCTTTGTCGATTTTCATCTGTTTCTTTTTTGTTCAATACATGTCTACTTTTTGTTCAGTATGCAATGTACGAGAAATATTTTGTTGATACACGTTGAAGATTTTTTAAAACGACATACAATTTTTTATTTAATATATGTTTTGAACATGTTTTTGAATACATGACCAACATGTCTTTGAATACATGTTGAACATTTTTATGGGAATAGACATTTTTTTAAAACTATGCAATCATTGTTTTACAATGTACACACATTTTTAAAAATGTTTTCAATACACAATATACTTTTTAGTGCACACGTGAAACATTTTTTTGATGCACGTTGAACATTTTTCAAATACACGATGTACATTTTTCTTTTAAAACATGTTTTGAACATTGTTTCGGATACATGGTCAACATTTTCTCAAATACACATTAAACATTTTATATGGTAATAAACATTTTTTTTAAACTACGCGAACATTGGTTTGCATTGTATAAACATTTTTACAATACACAATATACTTTTTCTGTACACATGTGAAACACTATTCAAATACACTTAGTACACATTTCTTGTAATACACGTTTTGAATACATGGTCAACATTTTTCCAAATACACGCTGATTTTTCTATAGTAATAAACATTAAAAAAAACTTTTTTGCAGATTTTTTTAAAAACTACGTGAACGTTGTTTTACATTGTATAAACATTTTTAAATATTTGAAGTACACAATATACATTTTTAGTGTACATGTGAAACATTTTCTTGGCACACGTTGAATATCTTTCAAATACACGATGTACATTTTTCTTTTAAATCCATGTTTTGAACACTTATTTGAATCCATGGTCAGAATTTTTTCAAATACACGTTAAATAATTTTTATGTTTACAAACATTTTTTTTAAACCTTGTGAAATATTTAATAATGTAATATTTTTTAAAACACGGGCGTATTTTTTTTAAACATCAAGTACAATTTATTTAATGGCACGAAACATTTTTTATATTACGCTAACATTTTTTTATATTACAAATATTTTTCTTAAATTTCACATGCTGTTTTATGAAATGCAGGAACATTTTCAATTGTCATGAACATGTTTTGAAAACTATCAACATTTTGTAGTTGCACTAACATTTTTTTATACCGTGTTCAAAATTTTCAAATTCATGTTTTTAAATTTGAATACTAAATTTAAGTTTTTAAATATATTCATTAAAATTAAAATTAAAAAATAAATAAGAAGAAAAAACAAAATTACCACCACAGCAGCATGACATCATGTGACAATAGCTTGGCGAACACACATTCCTACTGTCCGCCCAGAACCTTCTCCTTGATGATGAGGCTGCCTTCCATATCTTTATAAGCTGTAGGCATAGGCGCGCCCTTTGGCGGGCCGAACGGTTGGAACAGTATGTCTTCCATAGGCCCGCAGGCTCTCAACTCACTCAGTATCGGTCTCATTGGTTCGAAAAAATGATGCAACTATCGATGTATTCTCAAAATAAAGTAGCAAGTATGCAGTGTCATTTTTTTAGAAATGGAGGATATACCCCGGCCTCTGCATCTGGGCGATGCATGCAGCCATTTTATTAATTATTCATAAAGACCTTACAAAGTAATACATCAGTAAGCCTGAAGCCACCATCTTGGCAACACCTGTCGCTACTCCTATCCTCTTGATGAAGGGGTGCCGAATGTCCGAGCCGAATACCAAACAGACATCGCACCAAATCCTAACATCTAAAGCCGGATGCCCCAGCCCAGCCACATACCGGGACTGTGTCACACACCGGTCCGACGCACTCTCAGAGGCCGACGTCGCCGTCTTCCACCGATCCATCTCCAGAGCAGGTACTGACGCACCGACCTTGCCAGGCCTGCCGTCGACGCCACCACGGCGCCAGACAGCGCCACCATCCTGCACGTATCCATCCACACGCGCCCATCGCCGAAACTCCGCAGCGCCATGCCACCGGGATCCGCCGTTGGCCTTGCGGTAGATGTAACACCGCTCCTCCTCTTGTCCCCTCCATCCAGCACTTGCTCCAAAACGATGCCCCCAGGAGGGAAACCGACACCGAAGGCGCCGTCATCGTTCGATCCGGTAGACCCAGATCTAGGGTTTCCCCCGGAACATCCCGATCGAGTTGACGTGACCTGCAACAACGATGCCTCGAGAAGGAAACGACGTCAGAGACGCCGCCATCGTCCGCCAAGACCGCAGTCAGGCGCGGTTTTCACCGGAAGCCGCGTCGTCCCGATCTCGCGGCTGGCTGGAACCATGCGGAGCTTCGCCATGAAGACGTATGCCGCCGCCGGTACTCCGGTGAAGATCCTCCATCCCCTCACCGGAACCCTCATCGTGCCGCCGATCATCCACGAGAAAAATCGACGACGGATCTGGGTGGGATCCAGATCCGCGGCCGCCGCCATGCCCACCATCGCCAGCACCACCAGCCATGGGGGCGTCGGTTGCCACCGCACGGCCAGGGAGCCGCCCTCGCCGCGGCGCGAAGCCCCTAGCCCGAGGTGCCCCAGCCGCCGCCTCCTCCTGCCTCAGCGCCTTGGCACCGGGCGCCGCCGCCACCGCAGCTAACGCCGGCGGCAGCGGCGGCAGGATCTTCGCTGTGGGGTAGGGGGCTGGGAGCGCCGGGATCTGATCCCCCTGGCGCTGCCCTGGGGTGGCGGCGCGGATGGGGTCAGGAGCAGTATGCAGTGTCATGTGAAGTCATTTTTGTGTGTTACAAAAATAAATCTATTATAAAAGTTCAATGGAAGTACAAAGCATCTCAAACATAATAAAAAATACGTCGAGATTCCGAGACCACCGAACGACCACTACTGCCGCCAGAACGAGTCGCCGACGAGCCACTGTCGCTGCTCCCCTACCGAAGCCAGCTGACCTTGTTGATGACAGCCAGGAAGTCTTCATGCACATGCCCCTAAGAACCAGCGCGATCGTCGCCTTTGAACCCTTGCACAGATCTGAAGCACCTGACACCAAATCTCGTCATATAACGAGAAACCCTAAGCTCAACCCCCCAAAAAGATAGCAAAAATCTACGCCGGAGCACCGTCGACTACGTCCAAACGGATGAATTCGAGGAGGATTGAAGTCCGAAAGACAAACTCGAAGAAGAAGCTCCACCATCAGCCCGAGCGCCGCACCTGCGAGGACTATAAAACCATAACCTTAACTACTAACCGAATCGGAGGCACCGAGATTCTCCTCCCGCCACCAGCCGCTGGAGTAACAAGGAGAAGAGAGGTGAAGTCTTGAGGAAAAAGTTTGTCCAAGCCGCATAGGGCTAGGTCATGTCATGTCATGTGACCGCATTAAAACTGCATACCGTATCAGCATACCCAACAGAAATCACCCGTGTACCTCACCGTGTGAATTTTCCACCTTCAAATTTGGACACGTACTTGTGAACTTCACCCGTGTGATCAATAAGTAGACTAGTTAATCTTCCCGCTCGATGCAGAAAGTGTAGGCCAATTAACACCCAGCAAATAAATAAATAAACTAATTAACAGGATCTTTCAGATCACCCAGAGAGCAACAGACTTAAATTTTCTCGAACAATCAGTGAGCAACAGATTGGTGAACGCAATTATTGGCCCGTCGGGATCGACCGTATGATGCCACGCGAAGCTTCCTACAGCCAAGGATGAATCATTTTCCTCTGTTATGATTAATTCGTCAGTGAGTGTGGCTAGCTGCACGGCTGCAACATGGCATGTTCGCCTACAGGGGGTGTACATACACGTCGATGTCGGCGACAACAGTATCCGTACGTGTGACCAGAGAAGAGGGCTCAGATCTGTTTGAATCCACGGACACCCATATCTTAAGGACGATGTAGAGTATTACTACTTGGTACCGTTGCACGGTCACCGACCTGTGAAGTAAGAGCATCTACAGCCGGGCACCCCAAACCCCCTCAAACGCCCGAGCGGGCTGCCCGGTCACTGACCGGTTATGAAATTTCGATCCAGTCGGACGTCTCAAACGGGTCTCAAACGCCCGGGCTGACCGGCGCCTCTCATATCCAGCCCAAATATGGGGCGGATATGGGGCGCCCGGCCGCCACGTCGTACCCGGCCCACGCTGGCTCACCCGACCCCACATATATTCGTCCCCATCCGCTCGCCGGTCCAAACCCTAGCCACTTCACACTCCTCTCCCCTCCACTCTCTCCGCCACCCGAGCTCACCTCCGTCGATTTTCGACCAGCTCCAACATGGCGGGCAGCGGATCTGACTCCGACCAGTTCGGATCCGTCGACTAGGGTGTCATCCCGTGCGGGTTAGAGGAGGCAATGGCGGTCCGCATTGCACTCCGCCGCTCCCGGGAGGACAGCGCCCGGCCGACGGACGGATCTGTCCGGCGCGACTCCATAGCGTCGGGTCAACGTGCGCTCGGGTCCTCTGGGGCTGGATCATCGCGGTCCCAGCGGCCGGAAAATCTCTCCATCCCCATCACCGGTCGGGCAGACTATGAGTCCCACCGGAAATGGGCAGCCCGCCGTGGGAAGGAGAGGATGAGGGCCGCCGAGGCCTGTATCGCGGCCGAAATGGCGGCCGCGGAGGCGGCTGATGCGGCGGCGCGGGCGGCCGTAGAGGAGGAAGCCATCTGCGCCCGCATTCTGAAGAAACGACAGCGGAGGAACACGCGTACTCTCGCCCGAGAGCAGAATCGGGCGGTCCGTGTCATGGTCGGACTGCCACCGAGGGAGGAGAAGGAGGACAGCGACGGCGAGGACAGCTCCGGCGACGAGCAGATCCGGCTCGATCCCTACTGTGTCTTCGACCGGTACTTCCGCGAGAAGGACGGCAAGGGCGCCAGGAAGGGCAAGGGTAGCCGTGGATGATCTCCACCATAGCCAAACATGCCAAATTTTGATAGTCCGATGGCATGTAGTAGTGATGGAGTAGCCGGATGGAGTAGCCGAACGATGTGTGTAATGCATCGACGTAGTTGCATGAGTTTGTATGGATTTGAGATATGATAATTGAGGTGTCCGGATGTGGATTGCATTATTTGAGAGGTGCCCGGTCAGTGTCAGCGGACGCGCCCGGACGTGTCCGCGGGCGTTTGAGGGGCCAGATTTGCCCATCGCGGCTGTAGATGCTCTAACACCCACCGTGCTACTCGGGTGCGGGCCCAAGGTGCAAGTGCCACGCTCTTTAACCGTCAATATCACATAAAAAATATGTTTTTTTCCTTAACAATCAAAGGATACACTGGAAAAAAAACACTCCAAGCATCTTTACAGACTCGCTCCGTCTTACGGCCTTGCTTAAGTTAGTGGGTAATAAAAAAAAGCCTCCTCCGTTCAGGTGGTATTACTTTTGATCGCAAAAATATATTTTTTCTCAAATACGCACGAGTGTGCGTATTATATATTAAAGGAGAAGTGGGGTGAAAAGAGCCCCTCCATGCTGGAGTTTACATAGTACAAGTACGCAACCCCAACTCCACCCCTAGTCTAATGTATTTAACTACTCATGATTGCCCACCTCTACCGCTCCAAGAAAGACCTCGGTGCCGTCCTTAAGCAACCCTGCTGCTCTCCATGCTCTACCCTCCGATGCTATTCTGTGCATTACATATCCGGTAGAGGGAGTAGCACCCTCAAAAACAATACCGTTAAGGTGGATCCATAGCTCCCACATCGCGAGCATTCTGATGGCCCTGATATCCTTCTTGCGCGGGTTGCCTCCATTTTTGTCATTGCACCAGTCCACCAATGCCGAAGCACTTGTCGGAATCCAGTCAGGCTTGTTCATTGCGAGGCAGATTCGGGTCCATATCTCCCTAGCGAAGACGCACTGAAGCAAAATGTGCTCGATGCTCTCCTCCACTTGATCACAGAAGGGGCATCTCTCCTGGTGGTCTAATCCTCTTCGCGCGAGTCTATCCAAGGTCCAACATTTGTTGCGCAGAGCAAGCCAGGTGAAGAATCTGTATCGTAGAGGAGCTTTCATCTTCCAAGTGAACTGCGCAGCTAGGGCCACCTCACGTCCCCAGAACCGCGCTGCGTATGCAGAGCTCGTTGAGTACTGTCCATTTCTGTCCCATGCCCATCGGAAAGTGTCTTCGTTCTCAGAATCGAGTCGTACTGCCGCCAGAAGGTTCCATAGGCGAAAGTATTCCACAAGCTCCTGACCCATGACGTCGGGCCCAACATCCAGTGCCCAGTTGCCGTTCGCTAGAGCTTGGCTAATTGTACATGACGCACGAATTGAATGCCTGACCCGAGCATAAATGCTAGGCACCACTTCTTCTATACGGCAACCTTGGATCCATATATCTTCCCAAAAGAGTGCCTTGTTCCCGTTACCAAGCACCATCCAAGTAGCTGCTTTGTACATATGCATCGAATCGTCTGGCACTGATATTTCGAACTCCGCCCAAGGTCTCGAGGGATCAGTCCTTTTCAGCCACGACCATCGGGCCTTCATCGCCACATTCAACCATTTGAGATTAGGGATTCCGAGCCCACTGACCCATCTCGGCAAGCACACTTCCTCCCAGGCCACCTTGCATTGGCCTCCATTCGCTTCTGCCTTAGCACACCAAAGAAATCCTCGACATATCTTAACCATAGCCTTAATTGTCTTCATCGGAATGTCTAGCGCCATCATGGCATGAAGGGGTATGACAGAGAGCACTGACTGGACTAGGATCATCCTGCCACTCATAGGAATGTTCACGGCCTTCCATCGTGGTAAGTTTGCAGCCAGTTGGTCAACCAGGCTTGACAGGTGCGCCGCAGATTGCTTCCGCAACATAAGCGGGAGGCCCAAGTACTTGCATGGAAAAGTACCCACCGGGCATTGAAGAATCTGTGTTACTAGCTATATGTCATCGGTGGTACATCGAATGGGCAGCGCTGTGCTTTTTGCTATGTTTACCCTCAGGCCAGAGCCCTCTCCAAAGATCTGAAGCAGCGAAGCACAAGCGTGTAGGCTGGTGAGCTGAGGTTTTAGGAAGATCACAACGTCATCAGCAAACATCGAGATTCTATGAGACAACCCTTGTTGCGCGAGTGGCTCTAACAATCCCTCATTCCCGGCCAAGTCAAACATCTTCTTCAATGGTTCCATGACCATTAGGAACAGCATCGGGGAGAGGGAGTCCCCTTGCCGCAGACCACAACAGTTTAGAATGGGCCTGCCAGGTGTACCATTCAGCATTATTCTTGTTGAGGAGTTGGCCAGCAATCCACATATCCAATCAATCCATCTATAGCTGAACCCCATTGCTCTCATAACATCCACAAGGAAAGGCCACTGAACCGTATCAAACGCTTTTGTTATATCCAATTTGAGCATCACTGCGGGTTCCTTGAGTGCATGCAGTCACCTTGCCGTGCACTGAACCAACATATAGTTATCATGGATTGATCTTCCTTTCACGAACGCGCTCTGGTGCATGCCGACGAGCCGTGGAAGCTCAAAAGCCAGCCGGTTTGCGAGTACCTTGAGAAAGATTTTGATGACTCCATGAAGCTGACTAGCCTGTAGTCTTTTATATCAAACGCCCCATCCATCTTGGGGAGAAGAGAGACGATGGCTTTGTTGCTCGCCGGAAGCCCGCGCATGTCTCCTCGGTAGAAACACTCGAATGCCTTCATGAGATCCACCTTTATGACTTCCCAACATGTGGCAAAAAAATGCCCGGTGAACCCATCCGGACCCGAAGCCTTGTCCAGAGGCATGGACTTGATTGCCTTTTCTACTTCTTCCACGGTGAACTCCATTTCCAATTGAGTCAAGTCCACGGTTGGTAGCTGGAGAATGTCGAGGTTTATTGTATGATCCCTTTTCGCCGCAACACCAAGCAGGTTGGCATAGTATGAGTCAACCATCTCCGCAATCTCGTCCTGTCCGGTGGCTACCACATCATTGTTCTTGAGTGTGGAGATCATATTCCTCCGTTGCCTATAGCAGGCGCTCTGGTGAAATAGCCTTGTGTTGCCGTCCCCTTCGTTGAGATAGAGAATTCTTGACCTTTGCCGCGCGATGGATCGCTCGAGCGAGCTCAAACCAAGTAATTTGCGTTTCAGCAATTTTCTGAGCTCCCTCTCTTGTGCCGATAGGTCCCTATTATCCATAGCTTTGTCTAGCCGAAGAATGATCTCCAGAGCAATTGCTATCTGGATTTTGATGTTTCCAATCCAATGGTCGCTCAACTTTTTTAGGCTCTTGGCCGTGGCCCTGAGTTTCATGTCCAGCGCCACAAAAGGATTTCCTTCGCTTGGTATAGATTCCCAAGCTTGTACCACAGTTTCCATAAAGCCATCAGCTTTAGTCCAAAAGGCTTCGAACTTGAATCTCTTCCCTATGCATAAGTCCGCGCTCAGGTCCAAGAGTAGTGGACAATGATCTGATATTGCCGTACCAATCGCCGATAGGCAGCTCCTAGGGTATATGTCCTCCCATGACGGTGTGCAAAAAAATGTGGTCAACCTTTTCCAGGGTAGCCCTAGTTCGCTCATTGGACCACGTATACCTCCTCCCATTGAGGTAGAGTTCTTTCAATTCCAAAGCATTGAGCTTCCCACAAAAATGAGCCAACATCCTTCGATTAATCATGTCATTGTTCTTATCTTCGGGGTTCACCAACAAGTTAAAGTCGCCTACTACCATCCACGGACCAGCGTGGAGGTCCCTGATATCCACTAGTTCTTGCAAAAATAAAAAGTGTTATTAGAGCATCTCCAACGGCAACCCGCAAATTTCCTTCCGCATCCGTCCGCGGATAGGGGGGGACCAGTCCATGGATACGGATGCGGGAGGACGCCATCCAACGCTAGCTGCATACATTTTGACAACAACTCGAACCAACCGGACGAAATTCATGCAAATACGGCCGGATTTCATATAACCATGACGGATTTCATACAAACCGGAAGAAAACGGTTACATTTTGGAGATGTTTTAACTAAAAAGGTAAAACTATGTGCACGTATGGTCGCACGGAGCTCCACTCCCACGACACGGATACACTACACTAGTCTACGGCCGGCCGTGGCGGATCCCTTTGTCTTCCCCATGTCCGGCAGCCCGCTAACCGGACTGCCGGGAGTCCTGGAGGCATATTCTTCCCCCGTATCTTCCCTATGTCCGGCTGCGCCGCTCATCGGAGTGGCAAAGAGGGTGCTTCAGTCGGAGGGGAAGGGTGCTTCTCCGGAGCCCAGGTTGGGGTCGACGATGGTCTAAGATAAAGAACCGGACAGGTTACCGGCTGTACAAGCCGGCGACGCGCCGGTGGTGGCCTTCCTGGGACGCAAGCTACGGCGGCCTCCCGTGTTCTACTTTCCCTTGTTGTTGGCGGCGGACGCGGACACTCAGGCCGCCGACTCTTCGATCTCCGAGGAGCAGGCGTCTTCCTCTGCCGGTAGAGCGCAGCTACGCGCGTTGACGACGGATGGCGCGCTCGCTGGCACCGGAGGCGCGGTATGACGAGCCGTCATCCACGGCAGCGACGATGCTCGTGCCACCGTGCTCCCCCACGTGCCGGCCTGGAGCGGCTTGTTGTTGAACCACGTGCCAGTTTGGGTCGGCAACTGGCTCTGTCGGGCTAGGCGAGGGTGGTGGCGCAGCGAGCTGCCTCGCTCGTATCTGGCGGGCTCGGCGGGCCACCCAGCCGGCTTGTATGCCGGAGAACTGCTCTTCGGAAGCCATCGAAAGAGTGGAGAAAATGGAGGAGGAGATGGGGGAGGGGGAGGGGAGCGATTCTTGCCCGACGTCTGGCCTCGTTTAAATAGAGGGCGGAGGGGAGGAGCTCTGCCGGCGTTGCGTTTAATGCCGGCCCGCTGATGAACGGACGTGTGGCCGGAGTAGGTTTCTCGGCTTCCACGCGGGTTTAATGAAGCCGTTTGAATGCGGCGAGGAGGCGTGTTCAGTCGGGCGTGCAGCGGGGGGCGCCCTCGGTCGGCGTGCCGCTTCAATGGCGGAGGCAGTGAGAGGTCGCGTCCGCCCTGAGCCGCCTTCAATGTGGAATGCGGGTAGGTGGCGCTGGGTGGGAACGTGCGTAGGCGAGGGATGAGGGGTTTTGGTGGGCCAGGGTGGTCAGAAGCGGGCTTGGAATCGGTCCGGACTCCCGCAAACCTCCCACACTTTTGTCTCCGGTTTGCGGGAGAAATCGCGTCCAAACCGCCCCGCGGACCGATACAGGTCGGCGTTGGATGGCTCACACGGTCCGGACAGCGCGGTCTGGACGGATGCGGGCGGTTTGCGGGACAACAGTATCCCCTAGAATGGACACGGTATTTATCCGTGAACTGGTCCAGACTACTCTACGGACATGGATATAGGAGCCGGCCATCCAACTTTGGCCCCTAAATTGTTCATCCCAGTTCTTTTATCCATGACACCCAAAATAGTAATAGATCATAGCAGAATTCATTCATAAATAGCTTGCAGATATTCCTAGTACAACGAATAGTTCAAATGTAAATATTACAATCGAAATAACCGGATGTTCAACAAGTTTTTCGAATTCAATGATACTCGAGTCAGAATCAGCACAAGTCCTCCCACACAGTGTTGCCCTTGAGCTTCATCCAACAATGTATTAATGCAAACGCTTCGCCCTCAGTCCTGTAGTACATCACGACAACGCGTCCGGGCTATAAAACATGATGATTATTAAGTTGAACATTGAGTGAATCAATGAATTGACCGACATGTAGAGCAACAAGAAGCAAAACTTACGATCTCCATGGTTGACGAGCTTGATGGCCACATTGTCTCCACTCGTGCAACCGCACCGCAAAACTTCATGAAGGCATTGGAGATGGTGTACTACTGATGGGCTAGTGCTACTTGTAGACTGCGTTGGTATTTCCCCGAAGAGGAGAGGATGATACAATATAGTAGAGATAATCCCTCAGTTAAGAACCAAGGTTATCAATCCAGTAGGAGAACCACGCAAAAATCCCTTTAGCAGCACCTACACACACAAAAGCAAACACTTGCACCCAATGCAAATAAGAGGGTTGTCAATCCTCTTAGCGGTTATTTGCAAAGATTAATTCTGATAGTGGTAGATAGATAAACTAAAATACTAAATAAAATAAAAGTAAATAAATTGCAGCAAGGTATTTTTGGTTTTAAATATATGATAAAGATAGACCCGGGGGCCATAGTTTTCACTAGAGGCTTCTCTCTCGAGCGCAGAACATACGGTGGGTAAACAAATTATTGTTGGGCAATTGATAGAAAAGCAAATAATTATGACGGATTCATGGCAATGATCATGTATATAGGCATCACGTCCAAGACAAGTAGACCGACTCCTGCCTGCATATACTACTATTACTCCACCCATCGACCGCTATCCAGCATGCATCTAGGGTATTAAGTATGAAACAGAGTAACACCTTAAGCAAGATGACATGATGTAGACAAAGTAAACTCAAGCAATATGATTAAACCCCATCTTTTTATCCTTAATGGCAACAATACAAATACGTGTCACGTCCCTTTCTGTCACTGGGATTGAGCACCGCAAGATTGAACCCATCACAAAGCACCTCTCCCATTGCAAGATAAACCAATCTAGTTAGCCAAACCAAATCGATAGATCGGAGAGAAATACAAAGCTATAACAATCATGCATAAAAGAGTTCAGAGAAGACTCACATATTTCTCATGAATAATCTGATCATAAACTCACAATTCATAGGATCCCAACAAACACACCGCAAAAGAAGATTACATCGAATAGAACTCCAAGAACATCGAGGAGAACATGGTATTGAAGATCAAAGAGAGAAAAGAAGCCATCTAGCTACTAGCTATGGACCCATAGGTCTGTGGTAAACTACTCACACATCATCAGAAGGGCAGCAAGGTTGATGTAGAAGCCCTCCGTGATCGATTCCCTCTCCGGCAGAGTACCGGAGAAGGCCTCCAGATGGGATCGCGGAAGAACAGAGGTTTGCAGCGGCATAAAAGTTATTCGGGGTGGCTCTCTGTTGGTTTCTGAATATTTGAGAATTTATAGAAGTGGAATTAGGTCAAATGGAGCCACGAGGGCCCCACAAGGCATCAGGGCGTGCCCCTGTTGCCTTGTGGAGGCTTCGTGAAGCTTCTGGCCACCTCTCCAAGTCTCCAGGGTCTCTTTTGTCCAGAAAAAATCTCCAAAAAGTTTCGTGGCATTTGGACTTTGTTTGGTACTGATTTCCTGAAAAACGAAAAACAAGCAGAAAACAGCAACTGGCACTGGGCAGTAGGTTAATAGGTTAGTACCAAAAAATGATATATAATTGCATATAAAAACATCCAAGAGTGATACTATAATAGCATGGAACAATCAAAAATTATAGATACGTTGGAGACGTATCAAGCATCCCCAAGCTTAATTCCTGCTCGTCCTCGAGTAGGTAAATGATAAAAACAGAATTTTTGATGTGGAATGCTACCTAGCATGTTTCATCATGTAATCTCTCTTACGGTATGAATAATAAGATCTGAATGATTCAAAGCAATAGTCTATAATTTGATATAAAGACATCAATACTCAGGCATACTAATAAACAATCATGTCTTTCAAAATAAAAATGCTAAAGAAAGTTATCCCTACGAAAGCATATAATCCTGTCATGCTCCATATTCTTAATTCAAAATATTTATCATGCACTACCTCGATGACAAGCCGAGCAATTGCTTCATACTTTTTAACCCGCTTCAGCTTTTTCAACCCCCACACAATACATGAGCGCAAGCCATGGATATAGCACTATGGGTGGAATAGAGTGTAATGGTAGAGATTAATAAGGGGAAGTCAAAAATAAGAAGATAGTCTCACATCAATGTGGCTAATCAACGGGCTATGTAGATGCCCATCAATTGATGTCAATGCGAGGAGTAGGGATTGCCATGCAACGGATGCACTAAGAGCAATAAGTGTATGAAAGCTCAACATGAAAACTAAGTGGGTGTGCATCCAATTTGCTTGCTCATGAAGACCTCGGGCATTTGAGGAAGCCCATCATCGGAATATACAAGCCAAGTTCTATAATGAAAAATTGCCACTAGTATATGAAAGTGACTAAACAGAAGACTCTCTATATGAAAAACATGGTGCTACTTTGAAGCACAAGTATGGAAAAGGATAGTAACACTGCCCCTTCTCTCTTTTTCTCTCATTTTATTTTTTTCTTTCCCTTTTTTTCGTGGGCTCTTTTTGGCCGCTTTTTTTTTCTCTTTTTTTTATTTCCTCACTGGGACAATGCTCTAATAATGATGATCATCATACTTCTATTTACTTACAACTCAAAAGAAAATTACAACTCAAAACTAGAACAAAAATATGACTCTATATGAATGCCTCTGGCGGTGTACCAGGATGTGCAATGATACTAGTGTAACATGTATAAAAATGATGAATGGTGGCTGGGCCACAAATACTATGTCAGCTATATGATCATGCAAAGCAATATGACAATGACGATGTGTGCCATAAAAACGGAACGGTGGAAGTTGCATGGCAATATATCTCAGAATGGCTATGGAAATGCCATGATAGGTAGGTATGATGGCTATTTTGAGGAAGATATAAGGAGGCTTATGTGTGATAGAGCGTATCATATCACGGGGTTTGGATGCACCGGCGAAGTTTGCACCAACTCTCGATGTGAGAAAGGGCAATGCACGGTACCGAAGAGGCTAGCAAATTACGGAAAGGTGAGAGTGCGTATAATCCATGGACTCACATTAGTCATAAAGAACTCACATACTTATTGTGAAAGTTTATTAGCCCTCAAAGCAAAGTACTACTACGCATGCCCCTAGGGGGATAGATTGGTAGTAAAAGACCATCGCTCGTCCCCGACCGCCACTCATAAGGTAGACAATCAAGAATAAATCATGCTCCAACTTCTTAGCATAACGACAGATCATACGTGCATGCTTCGGGAATCACAAACCTTAACACCAATATTCTTACTAAACCACAATTATCTACTAGCACCTCCCACATATTACCATCTTAATATCGCAAAACTATTGCAAGGAATCAAACTTATCATATTCAATGATCTACATGAAAGTTTTTATTATATACCTCTTGAATACCTATCATATTAGGATCAAATTCATAACCCGTGCATATTACCATTACCATTCATTGCCATTCATTAGACTCATACCCCCCGATACAATCCATAGATTCATCAAAATAAGCAAACTATGCAACAAAAACAGAATCTGTCTAAAACAGAACAGTCTGTAAAGATCTGAATTAATGTCATACTTATGTAACTCCAAAAATTCTGAAAAATTACGACAACATGGGAAATTCATATATCAATATTGTGTAAAACATTTAGGAGGTTATGATGCTCCAGAGAAAAATAAAAATTCAAGCACTGGACACAAAAGTTTCTGTTTTCAAACAACATCAATCATACTATCTTCCAAATCATCCCAAAGGAATTACTTGGCATAAACACTAATTAAAATATAAAAAGACAATCATAATATAGGCTATAATTGTGTAAACACAAAAAAATAGAAGGTAAAACAAGAAATTATTTTATTCATTGGGTTGCCTCCCAACAAGCGCTATTGTTTAATGCCCCTAGCTAGGCATAATGCATAGTTTCAAGTGTTTTCATCCTTCAAATTAATTCCATATGTGGCCCTCATAATAGATTCATAAGGTGGCTTAATTATCTTTCTAGGGAAGTGTTCCATCCCTTTCTTTAATGGAAATTGAAATCTTATATTACCTTCTTTCATATCAATAATAGCACCTATGGTTCGTAGGAAAGGACTACCAAGTATTATAGGACAAGAAGGATTGCATTCAATATCAAGAACAATAAAATCCACGGGCACATAATTTCTATTAGAAAGAATAAGCACATCATTTATTCTACCCAATGGTTTTTTGATAGTGGAATCCGCTAGATGCAAATTAAGGGAACAAGGATCCATATCGGTGAGACCTAGCACATCACACAAAGATTTTGGTATAGTGGAAACGTTAGCACCAAGATCACATAGAGCATTACATTCATAATCTTTAATTTTGAAATTAATAGTAGGTTCCCATTCATCTTGTAATTTTCTAGGAATTGAAACTTCCAACTCAAGTTTTTCTTCATGAGCTTTTATAATAGCTTCTACAATATGTTTAGTAAAATCTTTATTTTGTTCATAGGCATTAGGTGAATTAATCATGGATTGCAACAAGGAAATACACTCAATTAAAGAACAATTATCATAATTAAAGTCCTTGTAATCCAAAGTTGTGGGCACATCACTATTTAAAGTTTTGACCTCTCCAAACCCACTTTTTTCATTTTTATCATTAAGATCATCACCCTCCAAATAATTGGGACGCCTTCTAGCTAAAGTTGACTCATCTTCAGTCCATTTTTCATCAAGTTTTATATTACTGAATAGGGATTCAATAGGTGAGATACCAATCATTCTAATATCTTCATCTTTACTACGATAGAAACTGGGTGGAATAGCTTTTTTAAGAATTCTCGCTTAGCTCTCAACCTAGCGGTCCTTTCTTTACTTTCATTAATGGAGACATAAATAGCTTTAATAGACTCATTTATATCTTGCATGGGTGGCAAAATTTTAATTTTGAGATTTTCCACATCAGGAACAATTCTATCCATTTTCCTAGATAATTCATCAACTCTATTCAATTTTTCTTCTATCATAGCATTGAAATTCTTTTGAGAAATAATAAATTCTTTAATATTACTTTCAAGATCAAAGGGTATCCTATTATTATTATTATATGGGTTACCATAGGAATTACCATAATTATTAGAGGAATTTCTAGGAAACGGTCTAGGATTGAAATTACCCATATAAGCATTGTTGTTGAAATTATTTCTTGAGACCAAATTCACATCAATAGCATCATTATTTTGCTCAATCAAAGTAGACAATGGCACATCATTAGGATCAATATGAGCACTTTTACTAGCAACCAATTTCATAAGAGCATCCATCTTATCACTCAAAGTATTAATTTTTTCAACAGAATTTACCTTCTTACCAGTTGAAGTTCGTTCAGTGTGCCATTGAGAATAATTTGTCATAATATTGTCAAGAAGTTTTGTAGCTTCTCCCAATGTAATTTATATAAAAGTACCACCTGCGGCAGAGTCTAGCAAATTTCTAGAAACAAAGTTTAGCCCCGCATAAATTTTTGTATGATCATCCATAAACTTAAACCATGTGTTGGGCAATTTCTTATCATTAATTTCATTCTCTCCCAAGATTATGCAACATGCTCATGTTCAAGTTGCTTAAAATTCATAATTTGATTTCTTAAAGAAATCATTTTAGCGGGAGGAAAATACTTGGCAATAAAAAGCATCGTTACACTTATCCCAAGAATCAATACTATTTCTAGGCAAGGATGAAAACCAAGTTTTAGCACGATCTCGTAGTGAGAACGGAAATAATTTCAATTTGACAATATCATTATCCACATCTTTATTCTTTTGCATATCACAAAGTTCAACGAAAGTATTTAGATGGGATGCAGCATCTTCATTAGGACTACCAGAAAATTGTTCTTTCATAACAAGATTAAGCAAAGCGGCATTAATGTCAAACGACTCCGCACTAGTGGTGGGAGGATAAATAGGAGTACTAATAAAATCATTATTATTAGTATTGGAAAAGTCACATAATTTTGTATTTTCTTGAGACATCACGACGAAGCAAGCAAACTAGCAAACAAGCAAACGAAAATATTTTTGTGTTTTTGTAAAATTGTTTTAGAAGAGGAGGAGATGAAAACGAGAGGCAAATGCAAATAAAAGGCAAATAAAATAAATGCAAGTGGATGATAGTTTGTGCGAAGGTACTTGATAAATTTTAGTGATGTCTCCCCGGCAACGGCGCCATAAATTCTACCTGCTACTTGTAGACTGCGTTGGTATTTCCCCGAAGAGGAGAGGATGATGCAGTATAGTAGAGATAAGTATTTTCCTCAGTTAAGAACTAAGGTTATCAATCCAGTAGGAGAACCATGCAAAATCCCTTTAGCAGCACCTACACACACAAAAGCAAACACTTGCACCCAACGCAAATAAGAGGGTTGTCAATCCTCTTAGCGGTTATTTGCAAGGATTAATTCTGATAGTGATAGATAGATAAACTAAAATACTAAATAAAATAAAAATAAATAAATTGCAGCAAGGTATTTTTGGTTTTAAATATATGATAAAGATAGACCCGGGGGCCATAGTTTTCACTAGAGACTTCTCTCTCGAGCGCAGAACATACGGTGGGTAAACAAATTACTGTTGGGCAATTGATAGAAAAGCAAATAATTATGACGGATTCATGGCAATGATCATGTATATAGGCATCGCGTCCGAGAAAAGTAGACCGACTCCTGCCTGCATCTACTACTATTACTCCACCCATCGACCGCTATCCAGCATGCATCTAGGGTATTAAGTATGAAACAGAGTAACGCCTTAAGCAAGATGACATGATGTAGACAAAGTAAAGTCAAGCAATATGATTAAACCCCATCTTTTTATCCTTAATGGTAACAATACAAATATGTGTCATGTCCCTTTCTGTCACTGGGATTGAGCACCGCAAGATTGAACCCATCACAAAGCACCTCTCCCATTGCAAGATAAACCAATCTAGTTGGCCAAACCAAATCGATAGATCGGAGAGAAATACAAAGCTATAATAATCATGCATAAAAGAGTTTAGAGAAGACTCAAACATTTCTCATGAATAATCTGATCATAAACTCAGAATTTATCGGATCCCAACAAACACACCGCAAAAGGAGATTACATCGGATAGAACTCCAAGAACATCGAGGAGAATATGGTATTGAAGATCAAAGAGAGAAAAGAAGTCATCTAGCTACTAGCTATGGACCCGTAGGTCTGTGGTAAACTACTCACACATCATCGGAAGGGCAGCAAGGTTGATGTAGAAGCCCTCCGTGATCGATTCCCCCTCCGACAGAGTACCGGAAAAGGCCTCCAGATGGGATCGCGGAAGAACAAAGGCTTGCGGCGGCGTAAAAGTTATTCGGGGTGGCTCTCTGTTGGTTTCCGAATATTTGAGAATTTATAAAATTGGAATTAGGTCAAAAGGAGCCATGAGGGCCCCACAAGGCATCAGGGCGCGCCCCCCTTGGGCCGCGCCCTGTTGCCTTGTGGAGGCTTCGTGAAGCTTCTGGCCTCCTCTCCAAGTCTCCAGGGTCTCTTTTGTCCAGAAAAAATCTCCAAAAAGTTTCGTGGCATTTGGACTTCGTTTGGTACTGATTTCTGAAAAACCAAAAACAAGCAGAAAACAACAACTGGCACTGGGCACTAGGTTAATAGGTTAGTCCCAAAAAATTATATATAATTGCATATAGAAACATCCAAGATTGATACTATAATAGCATGAAACAATCAAAAATTATAAATACGTTGGAGACGTATCAGCTAGCGACTTCACATTGCGTCGTAGGGCGTGAAGTGCTTGTGCTCAAGAAACAAAGCACACACGTTTTTCCAAAACAACCAGCCCTCTTGCCTCATGCCTACAAAGTCCGTAGGTACGATCTTCCACGCATTGCATAGCAATTCATCCTTCATCACCGAGTACCCCCGCCATTGTGCTTGCTCTAGAAAACAACGAGAAGTTAAAAAAACTCTATGGCATTTGACCGAACACCCATCGGGCGTGGTGTCCGCCATGGACGAGTTCGGCAGTGGGGTGAAGGGTACCTAGCTACCGACAAATTCTGGGTGGACCGCGACATAGTCCAAGGCGGCCAGGTGCGTGGGTGGGGATTGCGGACGTCCGAAGATGCATGGGTGATGGCCAGAGAGGTACACGAGAGGCGTCAGAAGAGGAGGGTGCGGATTCAAAGCAGGGAGGAGTAGAAAAAAATGAACCGGGAGGGGATTTGAGTCGGCCGGGAATGTCGGAGTCCTACGTGGGGATGACCCAGACTCCCGCAAAGCTCCCCTTAGTTTGTGTCCGATTTGCGGGAATTCAGACAACCGGACTGGTCCACAGACCGATGAGGTACGGCGTTGGATGTTTAATTACGTCCGGATAGCTCGGTCTGGATGGTTACGGGCGTTTTGAGGGTCCGTGTTGGACATGCCCTTACTTTGCATTCATTCATACCGGATGAGAGAGTGTTCACCGATGCAGGGCATGTGCAATGATGCTATCTTAAAGTGCCACGTAACATAAGTGCTGACATGAAGAAAAGAGAAATCAGTAAAAGACTTGCCTTTTACTAACAAAGAGATTATTTCTTAGCACAATATGTCTCACAATATTTTTAAGAATAAATAATTCATTAAAATAAAACTAATAGACTACCCACTGTATAATGTTTTATTGTCATCTGTAAATTACGTGAAAGACTTGAGATAAAACGGTCTTATTAACCATCGTACAAATCAGGATGTTGCAATCCCGCAAAAAATAAATAAATCAGGATGCTGCAAATGTTAACCACCCATGTTTAACACCTCCGAGTGAGCAACGTGCGGAACCTACAAGACTATATGCGTGATGCCAAGGTTTGGTTTAGTCCCTCCAACTCAACTCAGGGAGCGGATGTTTGGCTCTCCGGTGCATATGCAGTTATGCACCTGATTTTTTTTTCTAAATAGTAATTATAAAAAAAAGGTCCAGAAATCCTTAATTTTTTGGCAATAATAAACATTATAAAGTGGTATACGCGTATAAAAAGTTTTGCCAAGGAATACCTCTCAGTTTATTGTGGACCAAAAAAAACCCGAAATCAACACTATATACAAGTTACTATTCACACTTTTTGTCCTTGGATTTTTTTTGCGCAGAAGTCAACAGGAGTTTTTTTGTCAATCTTTTATGAGTACAAAATAAGGCCAAGTTTGTTTCCAAAGAAGTTTAATTTTTTGTTGACTTTTTTTGTAATTTTTTTTTCATATCAGGTCCATATGCACCCGAGAGCAAATTGGTATTTCCCCTCCAACTCATACCATTTGCCAACCGAGAGTCTTTAGTAGCAAAATCCTTGAGATCCAATATACTACTTCAGACCTAGTGTTGAGACTCACTGATCCTATCTTTTGTTTGGACCTAATGTTGAGACCCACTGAGTGATAGGGCAGCCGGGCAGCTACAGCTAGAGCAACTATTGCGGATTCATCATACGCGTGGTCATCATATGAGATATGGAGACTGCAAAGTTGTCATATGTATGGTCATCATATGAGATATGAAGCGCGCTCCATATATATACGAAGGCCGTGGCGGCTGTGTGCAAACACATAATCGCCATAATACGACTTATATATGTTCTTTTCTTTTCATTTTTCTGTTGTGTCAACTCAATAATCAGACACTTAGTTTGATGGGTTAAAACACTAATTTGAGATAACATTGCAATACAAACTTGTTACATGTGGGTAAAAAGTCGATTGACATTTTCATACTAAACTGATGACTTTTACGTCTTGGGGGAAGCACTAGTTGATCCTCACCACCACGAGGGTGAATGCAGTGCACAGGGGCACATCCATATGTGACGAGTCTGCTCCTCCTCTACTCACAGCTGTATGATGGTCCGGTGACCTCGTCTTCGTATAATTCCCGTCGGCGGTCGTCAAAGTCGGGTACGACTTTTTCAAGCCGGCAAGCCCCAATATGGCACGATTTTGTCTCGGTGAATGGCACCATGTTCATATTGAATGTGCCTCATCGGATGCACTCCATCTCCACCGCCAAATTCGGTTGTTTCTCCTCGTAATGGAGTCACACGGTGTGGTTCCTCTCCAGATATAATGACTGCCCGATGGCGATTGAAAATGCATGTAGTCCCATGTGTGGTTTTGGTAATTAATGACAATCCTTATGGACTAATGTTTACATCAAGATGTATATGAAGCAAAGTTCCATTTGCAATTCATGAAGAATATTGGATGAATTGAAGAATAAAATTCATCAACACAAATATATGCATTGAGACTTGATAATGAGTGACAATTCGTATGGAGAAACAATGAAATCAAGTTATATATGAAGATTGTCTCATGGGTAATGCAATAAGAAGATCGAATGGATTCAGAATGAATGTCATCTACATATAGTTGTGCATCAAGATTGAGTTCAATGACTGAATCAAATATGATCAAGAAGAATTCCATGTGATGAACGAGATGTGATTAAAATGGAATGCAATGGAGGATGTCAGACATTTTCATGCTTCGACTTATGAGTTGAGCTATAATGGATCAAGATCTTGAGAGAATGATTAAAAGTAAGAATTATATATTTAAAGACATTATAACTGAGCACTTTTCCAGCCATCTCAGGCCATTAGCATTCACAACCATTGGATCTTCAGTTTTAGACAGTTTCGGCCGTCCGATTTCTCCTAATCTAATTCAGCCTCTGCTCCCTACGTTCGCTATGGTCGAGCCATATGTATGCTGGGCCGCTGCTCCGGTAACATTTTTGAGCGTCTGATGTGAAATTGGGCCTAATGGGCTCCTACCATTCTCAATCCGTGCAGCCAGAAAAAAGTACAAGCCCCTACGCGTCCCTCCTTCCGTTCGCACGGACGCAGCCGTCGGCGTGGCAGCCGACGCTGGGCGGGAGTGATTCCCATGGCAACCGCGCTTGGGTTCTGACTGACGCGACCGATGCCAACGCATGTAGACTGCGCTTCGTGTCCGACCGAGACGGGTTGGGGGTAGCCAATCGTCACCTGTCGATTCGGCACCATTTGCCGGTGATTGAGGGAGTGATTCACCGTTCCTATATGGATTTAATGGTAATTGATGCGCACCACTGGCCGTCGGAGGTTAATTGCAGGTCAGTTACCATGGCGCTCCTTCTTCCTGTACTCCACGCCGTGTCCATATATTCCCTCATTCCTACCTCGCATCTGGCTAGATGGTGACCGAGGCTGTGGGCCAACGGCTATTCCTTTCCTCCTTGATCCCTCACTCTCCATCCACGGCGCAGCGACCAGGCCGTCGGGAGCGAACTGGCTGCCAGGCAAACCGAGGTGGGAGCACAACCTGGCCACTGAGGAGCAGGAGCGGCTCCGTCGGGTCAAGCAAAGGCAGCACAAGGAGCTGCCCGCCCACATCGCAGAGGTGGCTCACAAGGAGGCCGAATGCAAGCGCTCCAATGCAAGGTACTACTCCAGTAAAAAAAATAGGGGCACACGTGGCTCCAATGTATCCATGGCTTGATTACATAATTCTGTTAGAGATATGGAGATTAAATTGATGCTACATTCCTTGCTAAATTTACTGAAACAAATGCCTAGAATTTTAGGACTTAGCACTGACTTTATTGCTCCACTGATTGTAACAGAGATGCATGAAAACATACTGATAGAATTGCTTCAAAGTATCATCTTATTACTAATTTTAACAGAAAGTAGGTTTGATGTTTTTGAAGAGATATTTGGGTTGATGCCACCAAAAGTTCTGACACGTAGTACACATATTGTTGATTACATTCATTCAAGATTTGGGTCTCCGATTTTGCAGCTTGCTAATGCTTTTGATAGAATTTACTGAAAAGGTAGGACTTAATATTTACTCACTATCAATCCTTTATTGAACTCCGCCTATGTTGTCTCAACATAGCCGGTACCAAGCCCGGGTAAAGGAGGAGGGTTGTGATAGGTTTGGCGAGCCAACGTAAAAACTCAGCCACTCTTATGGAGATGAAACCGAAAAGTCACCAAAAAACTAGCCATGGACAAGGGTGCGTGGAAGCTTGCTATCCATGTGCCAGAACCATGAGTTGGTCGCGAGATCCTATGGATTTCACCTCTTATGATAGAGTTGCCAATCAGGTGTGGCAAAGCTGGCGCACTGATTTACTTTCATCGATTTTTTTCATAATTATATATGTATTGTTTTTCTTATAGTTCAGGCAAATCATTAGCTAGACTTAGGTGGATGGGAGAACGGAAGAGACGAGGAAACTAACAATATGTTGTTAGCTGTGGTTATGGTTGGTTGGCAGGTGAGAAGATGTGCACAGTGGACGAGATAATTTTCTCTATTAGAGGAATGTATTGATCTGAAAGCAAAGGAAAACGCTCCAAAGAAAAAGCAGGAACCAAGATGGATGACACAGATGCATGATTTTCAGAATATACAAGTACACCATGTATATAATTTTTTGAATTTATAATCTATTCCCAATTAGGTGTGTACTTATAATCTATTCCCAATTGTAATTTGACATATCCACAAAACAACTTAATTTTCCTTCTTCCAATATATGAAAATTCCAAAAAAAAATACCGGACTAATGGATGGGTGCTCTGCTACTTGTAGTCTGCGTTGGTATTTCCCCGAAGAGGAGAGGATGGTGCAGTACAGTAGAGATAAGTATTTCCCTTAGTTAAGAATCAAGGTTATCAATTCAGTAGGAGAACCAAGCAAAATTCCGTTAAGAGCACCTGCACACACAAGAGCAAACACTTGCACCCAACGCAAATAAGAGGGTTGTCAATCCTCTTAGCGGTTATTTGCAAGGATTAAATCTTATAGAGATAAATAGATAAACTAAAATACTAATTAAAATAAAAATAAATAAATTGCAGCAAGGTATTTTTAGATTTTTTATATATGATAAAGTAGACCCGGGGGCCATAGTTTTCACTAGAGGCTTCTCTCTCGAACACATAGCATACGGTGGGTAAACAAATTACTGTTGGGCAATTGATAGAAAAGAAAATAATTATGACGGATTCATGGCAATGATCATGTATATAGGCATCACGTCCGAGAGAAGTAGACCAACTCCTGCCTGCATCTACTACTATTACTCCACCCATCGACCGCTATCCAGCATGCATCTAGGGTATTAAGTATGAAACAGAGTAACGCCTTAAGCAAGATGGCATGATGTAGACAAAGTAAACTCAAGCAATATGATTAACCCCCATCTTTTTATGCTTAATTACAACAATAAAAATACGTGTCATGTCCCCTTCTGTCACTGGGATTGAGCACCGCAAGATTGAACCCATCACAAAGCATCTCTCCCATTGCAAGACAAATCAATCTAGTAGGCCAAACCAAATTGATAGACCGGAGAGAAATACAAAGCTATAATAATCATGCATAAAAGAGTTCAGAAAAGACTCAAATATTTCTCATGAATAATCTGATAATAAACTCACAATTCATCGGATCCCAACAAACACACCGCAAAAGAAGATTACATCGGATAGAACTCCAAGAACATCGAGGAGAACATGGTATTGAAGATCAAAGAGAGAGAAGAAGCCATCTAGCTACTAGCTATGGACCCGTAGGTCTGTGGTAAATGTAGGAGATATGCCATAGAGGCAGTAATAATGGTTATTTTGTATCTCCAAGTTTGTAATTAAAGTTTATGTTCCATGCTATAACTGCAATGATTCTCGAGTCTGCAATAACACGAGGCTCGGAGGGAAACTCATTTGCATGTGTGGTATATTAAACGGTAAAATGTATTCCTAGTCACTCCTCTAAGACTAGCTCAAGTGTTGCATGATGGTCCTGTTTTCCAGATCATGGGCATGTCTATGCCAGCAACTTTGAGGGCACAATGTTAGGAGAATGCTTGTGTTGAATCGACCAGAATTGATGTTATGCTATGAGATACATTCATCACAAGTTAATGGTTAATAAAACAGAGATAGTTAACGTTTGCATAATTCCTTAGACCATGAGAGTATCGAGTTTCTTCATGCTTGCTTCATGAACTTTGGGGTTTGTTAAATGTCATCCGTAAATGGGTGGCTATTACGGCGGCTTACGGGTTCATGGAAAAATATGACAAGGGACTTGATAGATCAAGATTGGGATTTGCTCCTCCGACAATGGAGAGATATTCTTTGGGCCCTCTCGTTGTTACGGTATCCACCATCGTCTGGCCAGACACAATGTGATTTGATCACAGGGATACTGGAACACGGGAACAAGAAAAGAGAACAAAACCGGTAACGAGGTAACTGGCATTGTGGACAAGTGTGGAAAGGGGGGGCCCCCATGAGGCAACGCCCCACCTTTGGTGGGAGCTTGTTTTGTGTGTGGGGGGGGGCACATGTTTTTGGTGGCTGAAATTTCAGCCCCTTCACGCCTCCTTCTCCTATAAATAGAGGTGGAGAGGGGCTCTCCACACTCACTCCAACTCTCTCACCAAATGGCATGCATGATCTGCCTTTCTTCTCTCTCTCCCAAGAAATAGTTTCATAGAGCCGAAAGGCTGTCTGGGTTCCGGTGGGAACTAGTTCTGGACGGCGAAGCCTTGCCGGATAGGTGACACCATATGTGTGCAACCCCGTAGAGAGGTCGTAGGTTCGATCTTTTGCCCGAAGGGCTGTCCGAGTGACCGTCCGAGTTTCGAGGGTCCTCCCGAAGGGCTGTCCATGACACCGTCCGAGGGACTGTCCGACCGCCTCCTGAAGGGCTGTCCGAGGGACTGTCCAAGGAGCAAATGAGGGAGTACATCCTTACGGTTGGGAGGTTGTAAGTCCTAGCTGCGGGGATCTGCACCGACGATCTACATCGACTCTACTTCCGCTGCGCTACGAGTCGGTAATGATCAGATCGAACCCTGTATGCACTCTCCATAGTGATCCTGGGCGTGCTCGCTGTACCAATTTTTTTTGTTTTGTATCGCGTTCCCCTATAGTGGCATCAAGAGCCTTGCTATGCGTAGATGCAGGTTACGATCTAGAATACATAGAGATGTATGGGTATTGCATAATATAATTTTCTAGTAGATGAGATCTATTGCTGAAAATTATTTATGCGGGTGGCAGATGAAATTTGTTACCCGATGTTCTTGTTGCTTCCCTAGAATTTGCGTATTTCTGATCTTGAAACGGCATGGTGGAATTTCACAAAGTTCTGGCAATCCGCGATCCTGATTGATCAACGAAGTGCTATCAGTTCTTTGGGTTCCACCATAGTTAAAAGAAAGATGAAATTTCGCAGACGAAAAAGCAATGCAGATATGATCTGCACGGGGGTCATGCATATGACGAAGTTCAGTATGGGGATCGAGATTTTATTATCTCGTATTTCATACACCCCGCAAAGTTAATCTAGCGACTTGAATAATCATACTTGATGATAAACATTGGTAGTTGTGGTTTAAGTCAAAACCTTAGAAGCCACGTAAAATAAAAATTTGCATAAACAGATTAGAGGAGTCTAAACTTGGTTTTGCAGCATGTGCATGTGATGCGGTATAGCAGTTCTTATATTAATTCGATTATGTATGAGACGACTATATGATGTAAATTTACTAACATGACCTGCATGTCATGATTCGACATGATGGCTAGAGCCATATGATTGTCACTTTAATGACCTGTGTGTCAACCTTAAGTAATGCACTTATTTTATTAGCTATAGAGATAGCAATATTATCTGGTGCATCGACAAGGTGGTGGCAATCTTCGCGAAGGTGAACACCGACGCAAATGCCAAAGACGAAGAAATTAAAGACTTCTCCATCAGAAAGGGCTATACCATATCATGTTATTATGAATTGCCTGAGATGCTTATCCCTCTTAAATACACCCTTTTGATTGCGCGGTAGTCGCTTTTATTAGGGTGATCTCTCACTTAAAAATATCAAGTAGTTAGTGTTCTCCCAAGTGTAGCACCATCACGGCACCTATCTCTTCGGGGTATCACATGGATGCATGGGTACGAACGATTAGAGAAGTATGAGGCGGGTGAGTTGAGACCTCGCAGCAAGATCACTTGGTTTTCTTGATGTTTGGGAGGATCGTCCTGAGCTCGGAACACTCCCATCGAAAGATGAACAAGAGTCACATAGAGATGTGATTGGCAAGTTGGCCTACCAAATGAAATTCTCGTCACTTGAGATGGATGCATCCTTGGCGTTGAATTGAAATTTGGATCTTGAATCACTCACAATCAATTATGAGAGATATTGATTTGAGTGGGAGCGCACTTTAGAATAAAATTGTTTATTCACTAGTGCAAATTAATTATGAACAAAGTCTAAGTGAAACTTGTGTTTACCATTGTAGATCAAATGGCTCGCAACACCACGTTCAACTTAGGCCAGATGTTAGAGAAAGAGAAGTTAGCTGCGACTGGAAACAACTATGCGGACTGGGTCCATAACCTGAGGATTGTCCTCAGGAGCACTAAGAGAATATATGTGCTTGAAACTCCTCTTCCATCTAAACCGGCGGCAACTGCCCTGGAAGATGAACAAAATGTCTGGGCCACTAAGGATGATGATTACAACTTAGTGCAGTGCCTCATGCTAGCTTGCATGAGTCCAGAGCTTCAAAAACATTTTGAATTCCATAACGCCCGTGATATGATCCGGGAATTGGATGCTCTGTACAAGGAAACCGCACGGCCTGAGCGTTTTGATATCATGAAGGCCGTGATGGATTGCAAGATGGCTGAGGGCAGTTCAGTTGGCGAACACGTGGTCAAAATGATTGGCTACGCTGAAAGGCTTAAAACCCTAGAATTTCCAATTCCACCAGCCCATATGATGGACATGTTGCTTTCTTCACTCCCCCCATCTTACAACGGTTTTGTCATGAACTACAACATAAGTGGGATGGAGAAGACACCAAATGAGGTGCTCGCCATGCTGAAAATTGCGGAAGGAGGACTGCGGAAAAATCGCAAGCGAGTGTTGCTTGTGAATAAAACCGCCAGTTTCAAAAAGAATGGAAAGTCCAAGAAGGGCAAGGGCGTCGGTAAGACTGGCTCCCAAAGCAACTCTAAGGGCGGAGCCAAGAATGAAACTGAGTGCTTCTACTGCATGGGCACAGGACACTGGAAGAGAAACTGCAAGAAGTATCTGGAAGATAAGAAGTCCGGGAAAACCGGAAAAGGTATAACTGTTATACAGGTTAATGTCATTGACGTTTTGCTTGCTAGCGAAAATTCTAAGTCTTGGGTATTTGATACCGGATCAGTTGCTCACATTTCCAACTCGATACAGGGGCTTCAGAAGGTGCGCAAGCTGGCAAAGAATGAAGTCGTGATGCGCGTCGGGAACGGCGCTGGGATCGCTGCTCAAGCCGTTGGCATTATGCCTCTACGTCTCCCTTCAGGATTTACCCTAGAACTAAGTAACTGTTATTTTGTTCAGGCATTGTGTAGAAACATTATCTCTGGATCATGTTTAGTACACGATGGGTACTCCTACAAGTCTGAGAACAACGGTTGTTTGCTTTATTGTAAGGATATGTTTTATGGATTTGCACCCATTGTTGGGGGCCTTTTCATACTAAATCTTGAATGTGGAAATGATATCTTTAACGTGAATGCTAAATGCCTTAAGAAGGTCGATACCACCACCACTTACTTGTGGCACTGTCAGCTTGGCCACATCGGAAAGAAATGCATGCAAAGACTCTAGTCAGATGGAGTTTTATCGTCCTTTGATTTTGAATCATTTGACACATGTGAAGCTTGTCTGATGGGGAAAATGACCAAGACGCCGTTCACGGGTCATCCTGAACGGGCGGGTGAATTATTGGAAATAATACATAGTGATGTATGTGGTCCAATGAGCACAACCGCACGGGGTGGGTATTTCTACTTCGTGACTTTTACTGATGATTTAAGTCGGTATGGCTATATCTACTTAATGAAGCATAAGTCAAAAACCTATGAAAAGTTCAAAGAATTTTAGAATGATTTAGAAAATCATCGTAACAAAAGGATTAAGTTTCTGCGGTCAGATCGCGGGGACGAATATCTTAGTCATGAGTTTAGCCAACATCTGAGTGACCGTGGAATCATTTCACAGCTTACGCCTCCCGGAACTACATAGAGAAACGGAGTATCAGAAAGACGTAACCGAACCCTGTTAGACATGGTAAGGTCGATGATGTCTCTTACAGATCTGCCGATATATTTTTGGGGTCCCGCACTGGAAACTGCCGCTCACACACTAAACAAAGCACCGTCTAAGTCTGTTGAGACGACACCACATGAGATGTGGCATGGGAAGAAACCTTGTGTGTCGCATCTCAAAATTTGGGGTTGTGAGGCATACGTAAAGCGTTTACAGCCAAGCAAACTCGATCCCAGATCGGACAAATGTTACTTTGTAGGTTATCCCAAAAACACTGTTGGGTATTCCTTCTACCACCAGTCCGAGGGCAAAGTGATTGTCGCAAAAGTTGGACACTTTCTCGAGAAAGAATTTCTCGCTAAAGAAGCAAGTGGGAGGACAATACAGCTTAATGAGATTAGTGAATCTTCGGCGACCGTTGATATGGCTAAGGAACCGAAAGTAATTCCGCAAATTATCCCTACAACCAAGCCGGAAGTTGTCGCATGTGATGCGGAAACTTCAGACAATGTTGTAACTGAACCGCGCAGATCAGGTAGGGCTATCCAGCCACCTGAGTGGTTTCATAATGAAATCTTCATCCTTGAAGATGATGAACCTGCGCACTACAAGGAAGCGATGGCGGGGCCCAGCTCAAGGGAATGGCACAAGGCCATGAAATCCGAAATGGAATCCATGTACGAAAATCAAGTTTGGAACTTGGTAAAACTTCCAGAAGGCGTAAAGCCCATTGGTTGTAAATGGATTTTCAAAAGAAAGACAGACACGGATGGTAACATTACTATTCATAAAGCTAGACTTGTCACGAAAGGGTTCACGCAAGTTCCAGGAGTGGACTACGACGAGACTTTCTCGCCCGTAGCTATGCTTAAGTCTGTTCGGATATTACTAGCAATTGCTGCTTATTTCGATTATGAAATATGGCAGATGGACGTCAAAATGGCTTTCCTAAATGGAAATATCAAAGAAGATGTATAAATGATACAGCCTAAAGGTTTTGTCGTTCATGAGGATGCTGGAAAGGTATGCAAACTTCAGAAGGCCATTTATGGTCTGAAGCAAGCGTCAAGGAGCTGGAACATTCATTTTGATGAAGTGGTCAAACAGTTTGGCTTCATCAGGAATGACGAAGAATCTTGTGTTTACAAGAAGTTTAGTGGGAGCGCAAAAGCATTTCTAATCTTGTATGTGGATGACATATTGTTGATTGGAAATGACGTGAATTTTCTTAGCGAAATAAAAGACTCATTGAAGAAGAGTTTTTCAATGAAAGACTTAGGCGAAGCGGTATATGTATTGGGCCTCAGAATCTATAGAGATAGATCAAAACACCTGATAGTGCTTAGCCAAAGCACGTACATTGACAAGGTGTTGAAAAGGTTCAACATGGAGAACTCCAAGAAAGGCCTACTCCCCATGTCACTTGTGTCGGTACCGAAATCGGCAGATCTCGGGTAGGGAGTCCGAACTATGGATCTTGGATCGATGGATAACAGGAGACGAGGGACATAATGTTTACCCAGGTTCGGGCCCTCTCGAGGAGGTAAAACCCTATGTCCTGCTTGATTATATTGATGTGATTGTGTAAAGGTTACAGAGTTGATCTACCTCGAGATCGGATGGACTAAACCCTAAGCAGTTGATATGATGATCTCTACGGACTAAGCCTTCTGGTTTATATAGACACCAGAAGGCCCTAGGGTTACACATAGTCAGTTTCCATCAGGGGATAAACATGCTGGGCACGCCAAATATTCCTTGGAGGAGACGCCAAGTCTTCGGAGGTTTCCTTCTATTACACGGAACCGCTCATAATCCGGTCTTCCCTGATGAGCGTAGGGCGGCCCACCAGCCCGGCCCATGAGAGATAGGCCGGCGGCCTGGGTACCCCCTAATCCAAGACACCCTCAGTAGCCCCCGAACTAGTCTTCGAAGCCGAGGTAGGTGCCGAACATCATCGGCTTGGTGGACCAGATCCCTTCCTTCCGTGATACTGGTAACAGGTCTACATTACTCCGAATTGTATTCAAGCGTCGCCCAGCCGCACAGGCGCCGAACTGTACCTCGGTTGCCGAAATATGCCAATAGCTTAGCCCCAAAGGCTAGTCGCTTGGGTGTGAACAGTGTCCTCTTCTGACAACTTTTACCGAAGGGTCACAGCTTGCCACGACCACGAGTTGATTTATGAAAAACTCGATTCACGGTTCGAGGCAGTTTTCATTGGCACGTCCCATCGATATGGAGATCGTACCCTATTTTTACGGGATATGATTAATAATTTCAGTTATCCCCCCTGCGTGTAACATCACGATTATATTGGGAAATGGCGAGGCATGTGGCGCAGTAAAAGGGACTCTTGGTATTACGGTGGCCCATAAAAGGGAAACAGCCACCGTCACCTCTTGTACGCTTTCTCCTTCTCCTCGCCATTGCTTTCCTCATCTATAGAGCTCCAGCGCCCCCGACCCATTCCCAAGAACTTCCCTTCAGCCACTCCCTCAGTTCGGCCATGGCCGGATCTGGTGTGAAAGGCAAGTGGGAGGCCTCGACCGTCACCAACGACGACATCGAGGATCTGAAGCGCGCCGGCTACCTTTCGGCCGGCGTCGCTCACAGGGCTCCGGAAGAGGGCCAGGTCATCCCCACGCCTCGATTCGGCGAGAGGGTGGTGTTTGTTCCCCACTTTGTCCGAGGACTGGGCTTCCCGCTCCACCCCTTTGTTAGGGGGCTGCTGTTCTTCTACGGTTTGGACTTCCATGACCTGGCTCCGAACTCCTTTCTGCATATCTCGGCCTTCATCGTCGTTTGTGAGGCCTTTCTGCGGGTCCAGCCACACTTCGGCCTGTGGCTGAAGGTCTTCAACGTCAAGCCAAAAATAGTCGACTGCCAGCAGGCGGATTGCGGGGGGGGGGGGGGGGCGATGATTAGTAAGCTTGCCCGGGTCGAATGGCCGGAGGGCATCTTCATAGAGACCGTCAAGGTCTGGCAAAGGGAGTGGTTCTACATCACCGAACCACGCGACGTGGCTTGGGCAGCGGCTCCCGAATTCAGATCCGGACCCCCCTCGAGACTAACCTCGTGGACGAAAAAGGGCCTCGACTGGGGGTCGCCCACGGAGGTGGAGTCACTGCAGAAGCGCGTCTCCAGCATGATAAGGGCGGGAGCCACTCTGACCAATATGGTTCAGGTGATGCTCCGCCGCCGCCTCCTTCCTTGCCAACAACGGGCCGCGCCCATGTGGTCCTATAAGCCCGAAGACCCGGTCACCGTGCTCCGTTTTTACGGCACCACCCACAAGAAGTTGTGGAAGGTGTTGTTTAAGCCCCAGAAGGAGTGGCCGGCCAAGGAGGAGGACATCGGCCTCGACACCGCGCACCCTCCGAGGGAGGTAATGAAGCTTCATTTCTTTTTATGTTTGGGATTTGACCTTTTAATGAGAGATCTAACTACTTCTTCTCTCTCGCAGGGCTGGCTTGCTAAAGCCGTGCGGATCGATAGTCCGGTCCCGCTGCCCGAAGACCCCAGGTCGGCCCTGCTAGAGAAAATGCTGACCGTGGTGCCGTACAGGGCGCCAGAGAAGAAGGAGAAGAGGAAGGTCCGAGAAGGCCTCCGCGCAAGGGGGCCTCCAGACACCAAATCCGGAGAAACCCAGGCCCCCCTGTTCATGAGGGGGAGCAAGAAGAGGAAGGGGAGGAGAGCGACTCCTCCTGAACAAGAAAAAGGGCGGCGTCAGAAGATGCCGAGGAGGAACAAATTCCTCACGCCCCAAAGAAGCAGCGCAGGGCCAAGTTGGTCCTGCCCGACGACAGCTCGGATTCCAACGAGGAGTCCGCTGCGTCCGAAGAGGTTCCTCAGAGGAAACCCAGGATGGAGGCCCCCGCCCAGAGGTATGAATCCGAAGACTTCCCGTGCGTTTGCTTCATTAGTTTATTGCTGATCGTAAGCGCATACCTCATATTGCAGCCCGCTGCGCGACCTCCCCACAGATCAGGTCTTCGAGGGGAACTCTCCGCCTGCCGAGCTGGTAGAGAGTGGGACCGTGTCCCGCTCCATGCCCCCGCCGGTCATCGGGGAGACCGAGGAGGTGTTGTCCCGGAAGACCCCTCCCGGCCCTAGCACAGGAGGTAGGGGTGATGATGTCATGGCCGAGGCTAACACCGCGAGCGCCGAGGACCAAGAGGGGGGATCCCCCCTGGTGAATAGGGAGGGAGAGCTCGGTCAATCCGAGCTCTCCCCGACGTCGATTCCGGAGCCCCCAAGGCCCCCGAAGTCGTCCATGCCGCCCTCTGCCGAAGGTGGGGTCGGGGCTCCGCCGAACACCGGAGATCGGGTTACGACTGGGTGGACGGACGTGATGGAGGAGGCTTTGTATAGCTCCTCCGTCATTGTGGAACACCGTGCCCTGATGGGCGTGGTTTTGCGGAATATTCGGTCCGTTGACCACGGACTGAAGGAAGCTTTTGGCGGCCTCTTGACAGGCTTTGAGGTGAGCGATGTAATGCTTTTTCTCTAAAGTGAATTTTTAAGCGAGTCTATGCAATCCTCGTATATATAGTAGCCCCCGAGACTCTGTCAGGGTTGCAGAAATCCTGGCGGAGGATAAAAAATCGTAAAATCGGGAGGCTAAAGTATGTGAGTTGATTTGTAGGCCTCGTCGTTGGCGGCGGCTGCCAATGCCGCGGAGCTGGCCGAAATGAATCGGAAGCTCCAGAGCGCCGATGAGGAGCTCGACCGTGGTCACAAGCGGTTCAACGATGCGCAAGGTTAGTCCGGTCGAGTCTGAAATAGTGCGGAATTACCTATCAAGCAAGGTATCCCTAATCAAGATTTGCTTTGATTCATATCTTTAGCTGTCTCCGCGGAGGTCGAGAACCTCAAGGCCGAACTGGCGAAGGCTAGGAAGGAGGCTGCGGAACAGAAGGCGGCGGCCGAGCAAGCGGCTGCCGAGCTGTTGTCGATGAAGACCATTAGTGACAAGCACGAGGCCAGAGTGGCCGAAGTGCAACAAGAGCTCAAGGATGCCGTCACTAAATGTGAAGGACTTGAGCAGAAGAATGACGGTCAGGCCGCCGAGCTGTCCAAGATAAGGCAGGAGATCCAGGAGGCGAGGTCGGAGACGCGGGGCGCCCGGGAAGAACTCCGCCAAGTGAAGCAAATTGCAGATGGTAAGCCATACTTACTGCAGAGTGTCTTTGGCGGTCAAAGATTTGCTTTGCTCACACGAGTGTGGCGCTCCTCAGGCGCATTTGCGGATCTTCCGAGGAGTGCGGCTGATGCGGCAAGACACTTTGCGTCTCGGGAAGGCGATGCCGAACATAGGATGTTCTGGGCACAGTTCCAGGCGCCCGAGCACCCTCGGCTCTTAAGTAATCAAATGAAGCAGCTGATGGAGTTGCATCGAATGGTGGAGCTGGCCATGAAGGACCCCTGCCGAGCAGCTATTTTGGCTTGGTGCAGAAGCTGCGTGACGCCGCGCTCCGGATTGAGGCTGTCAAGCGCTCCGTGTGCATCGAGGGAGCCCGAATGGCTTTTGCGAGGACCATGGTGCACTGGCCGAAGATCAAGCCAGCCGAGATGGCCACCGGACCCCCACCCCCAGGGAAGGAGCACAGGTGCCCCGAGCAATACTTTCCTGTCGTGATGGACGGTGCTCGGGCAGTAGAGGCCCAATGCTCCAAAGATGTAATTTATGAGTAGAGTAGTGTTTCCTTTGTATCCGGGGAGTTTAAAAACTTTTGCTTTATGTGAAGTGCACTATTGGCTGTAAACAATGTTTGCTATGTTAATTTTGACTCCTGTGCGGCCGTTTCGGAATTGAAAGTTAACAGTCGTCGGCTTCAGCCCCCAATGCAAATGCTGCATGGGGTGTTTCCGCGTTATACCTTAACCTTTAGCCGAAGTCTCGGTGCCCGAAGGCGGTTGTATGTACGGGAAACAAGGCAATCAGACTATGCGGTTTTAGCGCTTTCACTTAGCCATAGGAGCTTGACTGCGGGGGCTGGTGACTAGCCCCCAGTGTATGTGGTATTTAGACGAGCCGCGGTTGATACCATCATCACATGGTTTCTGTAACAGAGAACCCTTCGTTTAACATGGACTAACAGCCAACGATTTTTGGTTTGACACGAGTCATCGGATCGCCGACCAGTTCTCGCTTATTGTGACAGTCAGTTTTTGGCTTTCTCCACTGAGGTACTTAACCAGGCTAGCTGGTAGTACAATCGCAGTGGTTCTCCCTTTACCCTCTTAGCCGAACAGTGCGGAACGTAAGAGGGTAAACACAGGAGCCGGGCAACCCAACTATTGACCAAAGACGCAATTCGGAACTGATGCATATAGTACAATATCCATGACGCCGAGCACATGAACGAAAAGTAGGTGTCGGAATAAAGTGTGAGGTAGGATTTATGTTCGAGCCCCCGGTCTATTAGCCGGTTACTAAAAAAAGGACGTATCTTGATAGTTTGCTTCGGCCGAAAAAAGTGTGAAGGAATATGCAACGCGAAGGACTGCTGAATTACCAGAAAAAATTTGGTCTTTATTTCCTTTGAATATGTGACATCCAACCGTACAATTCGGTATTGCCGAAGTAACTTTGATAGATACTTTTAAAGAAATAGATACATTAGAGTAAAGGTTTACACAGGGCCTTCATGAGTAGTTTGACGTCCCTACTACGCCCTGCTGCACGTCTGCGCCTTTGCTCTTTAGGAAGCTTTCTCGTGGGAGAAGCTGTCGACCGTATGTTCGGCGGAAGAGGTAGTGTTCGGCGGACGAGCCCTTGGAGAAGGGTTTTGAGAAGTCGCCGTGGAATGTCAGTTTTATGCTGATCAGGCCCTAGATGGTGCCCGTTGTAGATGTTGATCCGAAGACATCTGTTGGCCCCTGCTCGGTTGAACCGAGCTTTCGGCCTTTGTTTCATATGTCCTCACAACTGCCCATGGAATCTTGAGCGCAAAGTTGTGCACTCGAGGTACGTACTTCGCGACTAGGTGGGCCGAGTTGTGGGGCGCGTATCCCTATTTGGGATGGGCGTGCTCCGAGACCGAGTCGATAGCTCGGGCGCGCTTACGTGCGTCCAGTGTCTTGGCAGCAGACTGGGCTCGCGACGCCTCTTCGGCGACTTGGACTTCGGCGGCCAGGGCCGCTGTGTGTTCCTCTGTTCGGAGCGAGCGCTCCGTATTACCCTTGATGGTAATAACGCCCTTTTGTCCTGGCATCTTGAGCTTCAGGTATGCATAGTGCGGGACGGCGTTGAAACGGGCGAACGCAGTCCGGCCGAGGAGTGCGTGGTAACCGCTGCGGAAGGGGACAATATCGAAGATCAAGTCTTTGCTGCGGAAGTTATCGGGTGAGCTGAAGACTACCTCCAATGTCACGGATCCCGAGCAGCGTGCCTCGACACCTGGGATTACACCTTTCAAGGTGGTGTTGCTGGGTTTGATTCTTGACGGGTTGATCCCCATTTTCCTCACCGTATCTGAGTAAATCAGGTTGAGGCTACTACCTCCGTCCATAAGGACTCTGGTGAGGTGGAATCTGTCCATGATGGGGTCGAGAACTAGAGCCGCCGTTCCTCCATGGCGTATGCTGGTCGGATGGTCTCGACGGTCGAAAGTGATCGGGCAAGCCGACCATGGGTTAAATTTCGGGGCTACCGGTTCTACGGCGTAGACGTCCCGAAGTGCGCGTTTCTGCTCCTTCTTTGGTATATGCGTGACGTAGATCATATTCATGGTTTTAACCTCTGAAGGAAACTGCTTTTGGCCTCCATTACTCGGCCCGCGAGGTTTGTCGTCATCCTCGCTGCGGGGACCCTTGCCCTATTCTTTGGCAGTGATCTTGCCGGCCTGTTTGATTACCCAACAGTTATGGTTGGTATGGTTGGCGGGCTTATCCGAAGTGCCGTGAATCTGGCAGGGCCTGTCTAATATTCTATCCCGTGCAGACGGGCCGTCCCGGTTCCCTTTAGAGGGTTTTTTCTGCGGTCCCGATTTTGAGCCGCTGAATCCGACATTTACTGCTGCGTCATTGGCTTCACCATCGTTGCTCAAGTGCCGGCGCTTATTGTTCTTATTGCGCCGCGGCTTCCCGTTCCCGTCCCGGGCCTCAGAAGTGCCGGGGTCTTCGGGGTGGTTGCTTCGACGAGCCAACTAGCTGTCCTCGCCCGCACAAAAGCGGGTCATTAGGGAGGTAAGTGCTGACATTGTTCTCGGCTTGTCCTGGCCGAGCTGGCGGGCAAGCCACTCGTCCCGAATACTGTGTTTGAATGCCACAATTGCTTCGGCATCCGGACAGTCGATGATCTGGTTCTTCTTGGTCAAGAACCGGTTCCAGAATTGCCGGGCTGACTCCCCGGGCCGCTGAATGACATGGCTCAGGTCGTCGGCATCTGGTGGCCGAACATATGTGCCTTGAAAGTTAGCTCGGAATGCATCCTCGAGCTCTTCCCAGGTCCCGATGGAGTTTTCGGGTAAGATGTTCAACCAGTGCCTTACTGGCCCCTTGAGTTTCAATGGTAAGTATTTAATGGCGTGGAGGTCATCTCCTCGGGCCATATGAATGTGGAGAAGAAAATCTTCAATCCACACGGCTGGGCCAGTTGTCCCATCGTAGGATTCTATATTAACGGGTTTGAACCCCTCGGGGAACTGGTGTTGCATCACCTCATCAGTGAAACACATTGGGTGTGCGGCGCCCCTGGCTCGGACCACATCGCGCCAGAGATCGGTTGTCATCCGGGTGCGGTGCTGCTCCCGAGCTCTGTCGTTCCTGTCGTGCCAGGCTTGGTATCCGTCCCGTCCAGCGGGCACATGCACTGTGGATCCATAGATGGATCTTGACTGGATTCCTCTGGCGTTCAGGTCGCGGCGCAGGTCATATCAGTCGTCCGGTTGAACCAGGTCTTTGCCTGCTCGGCGAGGAGGCGCGGGTGCGTATTCGGCTTCCCCGGCCGCCCTGTCCCGTCCTCGGGGAGGCACGGGTGGAAGTTCGGTGTTCGCAGCAGGCCTATCTCGTCCTCGAGGGGAACGGTCAGGTTGGGTTGCGTAAGTACGTTTAGGAGGCATGGGCTCAAAGGCCTCATCCTCGAATTCTGGGAGTAGGCGCCGCCGTGGGTAACTCTTATGCTGACCCTGACGTTGATCGTCAAGGCCTTCTTCGGCAGCTAAAACCATCGTCCATCTGTCGTTGAGCGTATCTTGTTCCGCTTTTAACTGATGTTGCTTCTGTTTCAAGCTTCGGGCAGTGGCGATGAGTTGCCGCTTGAATTTCTCTTGCTCCAGAGGATCCTCCGGGATGATGAAGTCTTCGGGCCCGAGGCTGTCCTCCTCTTCGGACGGAGGGAAGTAATTGCTGTCCTCGGAATCGCCGAGGTCCTCGGGGTCACCCTCGTCCACGTGCCCTTCAGGGGAGTCGGGGCGCTGCTGGGGGGTGTTATCGCCGAGCTCCGCTAAGTTATCCGGAGTTTCGTTATCTCCGGTGCCGTTCGTGTCTGTGTGATTTTTCTTGCCTTTTCCTCGCCCTCTGGATCACCGTCGTGGGCGGTTGAGCGGTTCTTCGGCGGGATCGTCGCCGTCCTTTTTGGTCTTGTCGCCGTCCTTCATAGGGGTATCGACCATGTACACGTCGTAGGTGGAGGTGGCGGTCCACTTTCCGGTATTGGAAGTGGCAAGGGAGGGAGCCGTAAGAGGCGGGACATCTATATCTTCGTCCATGTCGTCGGCCTCCTCGGAGGCGTAGTCCAACATGTCGGTTAAATCCTCGACAGTGGCTACCAAGTGGGTGTTGGGTGGGACGCAAAATTCCGTGCGGCCGGACTCCGGTCCGATCTGTTCCTGGTCCAAGGACGGGCCATCTGCGATATTTAACTTCTGGATCCGATCTAGCATCTCGCTTAAGAACGAGAGATCAACCAGGTTTATGTTCGGGCGGCCATCGGAGTTGAGCTCCGACGTGCCAACGCTAGGAGGGTGTTCGGCCAGGTGTGACCCTTGGCTCTCGGATGTCGGGGTTGGATCCGAACTCAAGGCCAGATCCGACGTGAGGACCGGCGCGGGGGCAGAGATGTGGAGAGAATCTGAGGTCGAGGCCTCCGAACTGTTTGGTTCCTTGGGTAGAGCCGAGAATCCGGTGAAGATCAGATCGCCTCGAGCGTCGGCGACGTACTCCAGGTTGCCGAACCTGACTTCCTGCTCAGGGGCGAAGCTGCCGACCTAGTCAAGGTGACCGGTCGGATCGGCGTGCAGCACGATGCTGCCGAACGCGAAGAGCTGTCCGGGGACGAAGATGTCCCCGCTGCGGATCCCATCTCTGATGAGAAGACGAGCCATTTGATCCTTGGCGACCCACGGCAGAGATCTCAATGAAAGCACCAATGTCGGTACCGAAACCAGCAGATCTCGGGTAGGGAGTCCGAACTATGGATCTTGGATCGATGGATAACAGGAGACGAGGGACACAATGTTTACCCAGGTTCGGGCCCTCTCGAAGAGGTAAAACCCTACGTCCTGCTTGATTATATTGATGTGATTGTGCAAAGGTTACAGAGTTGATCTACCTCGATATCGGATGGACTAAACCCTAGGCAGTTGATATGATGATCTCTACGGACTAAGCCTTCTGGTTTATATAGACACCAGAAGGCCCTAGGGTTACACATAGTCGGTTTCCATCAGGGGATAAACATGCTGGGCAAGCCAAATATTCCTTGGAGGAGACGCCAAGTCTTCGGAGGTTTCCTTCTATTACACGGAACCGCTCATAATTCGGTCTTCCCTGAGAGATAGGCCAGCGGCCCGGGTACCCCCTAATCCAAGACACCCTCAACCTGGCATAGTGCTTTGCAAGAATCAGTGTCCTCGGACTCTCGATGAGCGAGTACAAATGAATGATGTTCCATATGCTTCGGCAGTTGGTTCTATTATGTATGCCATGCTATGTACAAGACCGGATGTTTCCTATGCGCTAAGTGTTAGCAGCCGGTACCAAAGTGATCCAAGATTGGAACACTGGGCCGCAGTCAAAAATATTCTTAAGTACCTCAGAAGGACCAAGGATTTACTCCTTGTGCACGGAGGTGATGAAGAGCTCATTGTAAGTGGTTACACTGATGCAGGCTTCATGACTGGCCCAGATGACTTCAAATCTCAATCAGGCTATGTTTTCATATTGAACGGTGGCAAAGTTGATTGGAAAAGTTCCAAACAAAAGACTGTGGCGGATTCTACGATGGAGGCGGAATATGTTGCAGCTTCAGAAGCCTCCAAGGAGGCGGTCTGGATCAAGCAGTTTCTTGAAGACCTTGGTGTGGTTCCAAGCGCGCTGGACCCGGTATAGATCTATTGTGATAATAGTGGCGTCGTGGCTCAGGCTAGGGAGCCATCTTCACACCATAAGACAAGACATATTGAACGCAAATATAAACTCATTGAACATCATGTCGAAGCGGGTTTAGTGAAAGTACACAAAGTTCACACGGATCTGAACGTGTCAGACCCGATGACAAAGCCTCTACCACGAGCAAAGCATGAGCAGCACTGGATAGCCATTGGTGTTAGGGAAGCCATGTAACTGGATTATGACTCTAGTGCAGGTGGGAGTCTGTAGGAGATATGCCCTAGAGGCAGTAATAATGGTTATTTTGTATCTCCAAGTTTGTAATTAAAGTTTATGTTCCATGCTATAATTGCAATGATTCTCGAGTCTGCAATAACACGAGGCTCGGAGGGAAACTCATTTGCACGTGTGGTATATTAAATGGTAAAATGTATTCCTAGTCATGCATCTAAGACTAGCTCAAGTGTTGCATGATGGTCCTGTTTTCCTGATCATGGGCATGTCTATGCCATCAACTTTGAGGACACAATGTTAGGAGAACGCTTGTGTTGAATCGACCCGAATTGATGTTATGCTATGAGATACATTCGTCACAGTTAATGATTAATAACATAGAGATAGTTAACATTTGCATAATTCCTTAGACCATGAGAGTATGGAGTTTCTTCATGCTTGCTTCATGAACTTTGGGGTTTGTTAAACGTCATCCGTAAATGGGTGGCAATTACGGCGGCTTACGGGTTCATGGAAAAGTATGACAAGGGACTTGATAGCTCAAGATTGGGATTTGTTCCTCCGACGATGGAGAGATATTCTTTGGGCCCTCTCGGTGTTACGGTATCCACCATCGTCTGGCCAGACACAATGTGATTTGATCAGAGGGATGCTGGAACATGGGAACGAGAAAAGAGAACAAAACCGGTAACGAGGTAACTGGCATTGTGGACAAGTGTTGATCCACGGGGATACCGATAAATCTCACCTCGGGTGTTTGTAACATATCGCGAAGCAATAGGAATAGCACACGGCAACTGGAGGTTCACTCGAATTTTTATTCGTGTGGGTATAGGGGTCAATATGGGTGTCCACGGCTCCGATGTTGATCATTGATCGGAAAGTGTTCCGGTCATGTCTATACTTCACCGAACCTATAGGGTCACACACTTAAGGGTCATCTATCTGCTGAATACTAGACAAGGAGTCTGAGAGAAAGTCACCGGGAAAGTTTCGGAGACGACGAAAAAGTTCCGGAGAGAAAACCGGAAGTGTTTCAGAGTTAACGAAAATGTTTCGAAATAAAGCCATCATACCGGAAATGTTCCGGAGCGCGTCCAGAATATTTTAGAGGGTGCCGGACATGTTCTGGGACCTTCAGGATTTTTTTCGGAATTACACGCGGGAAAACATCCTGTCCCAGCGAGAGGGGACAAGATCCCACGTTTCATGGGGGCTGTTTTGGGCTGTTTTTGGGGGTGCCCCCTTTAGGGGGCAGCCCCCTTGTTGGTGGACAAGGTGTTGGGGGGCCCCCCATGGTGGGGGGCAGCCCCCACATATTGTGGGATGTGTTGGGAGGAGGTGGTAGCCCCATGTTGAGGCGCCATGGTGGAAAGGGGGGCCCCCATGAGGCAACGCCCCACCTTTGGTGGGAGCTTGTTTTGTGGGGGGGGAGGGGGGGCCACATGTTTTTGGTGGCTGAAATTTCAGCCCCTCCACCCCTCCTTCTCCTATAAATAGAGGTGGAGAGGGGCTCTCCACACTCACTCCAACTCTCTCACCAAATGGCATGCATGATCTGCCTTTCTTCTCTCCTCCCATGAAATAGTTTCGTAGAGCCGAAAGGCTGTCTGGGTTCCGGTGGGAACTAGTTCTGGACGGCGAAGCCCTGCCGGATAGGTGACACCATATGTGTGCAACCCCGTAGAGAGGTCGTAGGTTCGATCTTTTGCGCGAAGGGCTGTCTGAGTGACTGTCTGAGTTTCGAGGGTCCTCCCGAAGGGCTATCCGTGACACCGTCCGAGGGACTGTCCGACCGCCTCCCGAAGGGCTGTCCGAGGAGCAAACGAGGGAGTACATCCTCACGGTTGGGAGGTTGTAAATCCTAGCTGCGGGGATTTGCACCGACGATCTACATCGACTCTACTTCCGCTGCGCTATGAGTCGGTAATGATCAGATCAAACCCTGTATGCAGTCTCCATAGTGATCCTAGGCGTGCTCGTTGTACCAATTTTTTTTGTTTTCTGTTGCGTTTCCCTACAGTAAACTACTCACACATCATCGGAAGGGCAGCAAGGTTGATGAAGAAGACCTCCATGATTGATTCCCCCTCCGGCAGAGTACCGGAAAAGGCCTCCAGATGGGATCGCGGAAGAACAGAGGCTTGCGGCGGTGGAAAGGTTTTCTCTTCTGTCCCTCGGGTATATTGGGAATATTTTAGAATTTATAGCGCTAGAATTAGGTCAGGAGGGGCAACGAGGGGCCCACAAGCCTGGGGGGCGCGCCCTACCCCCCTGGGCGCGATCTTCAGGCTTGTCGCCTGCTCGTGGCTCTTCTGGTCTTCTCCCAAAGCTTTGTGGGTCTCTTCCGGTCCAGAAAAAATTATTCCAAAGTTTTTTTCTCGCATGGACACTTTTTGATAATGATTTTCTGAAAAGGCAAAAACAAGCAGAAAACAACAACTGGCACTGGGCACTGGGTTAATAGGTTAGTCCCAAAAAATGATATATAATGGCATATAATTGCATATAAAACATCCAAGATTGATACTATAATAGCATGGAACAATTAAAAATTATAGATACGTTGGAGACGTATCATGCTTGGATGTGGACTTTGGGCGTTTTTGACTGTTTGATCAACTCACAATCCCACCTAGGCTTTAGTTGACCGGAGAATGCTACACAGGCTGGGTCGCTGCTCTCATAACAAAATCAAAGCTCTTATGCTATTTGGACTCTACGGGTCTTCGTGTGTCAGCGGCAACCAAAGAAAGCATCATAAATAGCCGAGGGCGTTGCGGTTGGGTGAATCGTTTCTGAACCGCAATCGTAATACCCGCGGGTTGACCCGTTAATGTCATCTCCTCTTCACAATGGGGAAAACAATTCTTGCCAGCTGGACTCACAAGTGGGAGAACCATTCGTATGAGCTGAGCGACCTAAGCTTCGCCATTGTTGAACAGACGCCATGGAAACGTCCATATGTGGTGAGGAACCAAATGGAAGTTCAGGCATCTCACGAAAACATACTAACCTCTTTTTTTTGGCAAACATCCTAAATTCCATATAATCTAACATTTTGCTCCAACGACACATAAATACAAAATTTTCCAAATATTTTCTTTGTCAATAACTAACATTAAAAATACTACCGCTCCAAATAGTTGCATCAAATACAAACATTGAAGTGCCAAAATTGACAGGTGCGGCAACGCGCGCCTTCAATGATCTAGTATGGCTTGAAGACGAGATCATGATGAGCTCATGTGTTGATTCATGGTTGGTCAAGTCGTCAAGTAAGTAATTCAAGTGAAGAATTCATTGCGCCTCTCAAGAGATTATGATGGAGCATGGACAACATCAAGGGATGACCAATATGATACTCGTGTAGAAACCCAACATGGTCATGAAAAATTGAGATCATGGAGTAAAGATAAATGTTGACCAAGGTAAAGATCGAATATTGAATTCTAAATGGTCAACACACAAACACAAATTATGTACCACATGAAATCTTGTGGTATGGTAAGAATTTGTCAATTGTGCTTTGTGTACTAGCCCATACTATGTGTTGTCTACGCCTATGTAGGTTAGGTGTTTCTCATGGGCTTGCATCAAGAGAAAGATTCCTAGTGCCCATGAGAGGATGACATCAAGTTATGATGATCATGATTGTCAAGGGCAAGTTCAAGATAGGAATTCCCAAGGACTACATGCTTGAAACTTGCAAATGGTCACGTGATAGACGTGTGAAGATAGTCTACAAGAAGAGGCCTCCCATAGTACATGGGGGAGCTATTTGAAGTCTTCACCAAGTAACGCGATCAAGATAGTCCTTCCAACTTGATTCGAGCATAGACGTCAATATCAAGCTCAAGTGGAATGATGTATTCAAAGGTGTTAGTTCTTTTGGTTTTAGTTGGGTGGATCGACGATCGTCGCAAAAGATATATGCTCAAGAATGAATTACTGGAGACTATCTAGTATAGCTATTTTATGTTTTTGAGTTATAGGGATCCTGCACAATTAAGATGGGAACAAAGGGTTTCGTGATGGACTTTCTCAAGTCAACATCTCCTATACTCAATTCCACTCCTATTTAGCCTCCCAAAGAAAAATCCAAAGCCAAATAGGTTCCCCAAATTATATGATCTAACATTTGCATATTTTGCATCCTCCATTTTGTTTGATCTTGGGCGGTTCTCTATGTGAGGGCCTGGAGTTTTTCAATAGCTTCAAAATGAGCCCAAGATAATCAAAATCGGAGCCCGTATGAGAAAGTTATGCATGTTTTAGTATCGGGGCGCCTGCTGTTTTTTAATGGCCGAATGTCCGGGCCTTGGCCGAATGTCTGGGCTCCTGGGACTACGACGGATGTCCGTACCCTTGCCAGAAATATGGCTTGGGGGTCTAGTAGCTAGGATTGCTCCGGCCAGATGTCCGGGCTTTGTCTAGATGTTCGGGCCCTGTACATTGGCCCTGTTTTTTTGTGTTCGTGTGCACACTTCACAGCCGCCAGATGTCCGGCCTGACACTGCCACTTACTAAAAAATGGCCAGTTTTCTAGGCTTGCTACATATACCCCTCTACCAATCTGGTAGAGGGTTGACCACTTCATCCAAAAGAACCCTAGAACACCCAAGTGGCTCCCTTCCACTTCCCGTACACCAAATTTTAGATCCCGGAGAGATTTCACCCAAGCATAGATCCACTCCCCTCCTCTCTTGTGACCAAAGCAATTTGTTATTTGAGCAAGTCTTGAGCATTTTTCATTGATCTTGTTACTCTTGTAGGCTAGGCGGTAGGAGTGCTCCGGTGAGGAATCAACTTGTGATATGTCCCCCAAAAAGTTTGTGAAGGTTTGGATTCCGCCTCAAGGTCTACCACTAGTGGTTGAGAATCGCCTTTGTCATGATATCTCAAGGATAATAGGACGAGCCATCGTGGTGTTGGTGCGCCTTCGTGGTAACACCCATCCCTCCAACGGTGACTAGCTTCCCTCGAAGGAAGTGAACATTGGGATACATCCTCGTCTCCGTGTCTTCAGTTATCTCTAACCCTAGCTCCCTACTTGTGATTTAATTTGGTCACTTGACCTTGCATTCACTATATATTGTTGTCCTCGTTATATTGCGTTAGCTATCCCATCGTAGAGATTATTTAGGCCTACACTTTATAGTCCGCAATTCATAGTTGCTAATATTGTTATATCTTGTGCTTCGTGTGAATTGCTAACTTGTATCATACATTTCCATATTTTGTGATATTGCTCGAGTAAGTTTGTGTAACTTAATCTTGCTTGCTGATATCCTCATTGTGCTCAACTTGTTTAGAGTATGTTGTTAGTGCACTTAGTTGAGCCTAGTATATGAAGGATTTGTGTTTGAAAAATATCCATTTAATTTATTTCCACATTAGTATATAGCCAAATTTGTAGAAAATTTTAAAACGCCTATTCCCCCTCTAGGCGACATCGTGGTCCTTTCAGCGGTGACCTTGAAGATTTCATCGGGGCTGACGACCTAGGCGACAGCAGCGTAGCACTCATCCCATGCCTCCTTAACCGAAAGGCGATGAGGAGCACGAGCTGGCCTCGATGAGCTATGTGGGCGAGCTCTCTCCTGCCCATACATGATCCCAGGCCAAAACTTGAAGTCTGTTGGCTTTGCATTTGTGCATATGCACCAGAGAACTTGTTGATGGCCTCTTGAATGGTCTACCACTGATAGATTAGCGAACTCGGATTTTGAATTTTTCTTGTTATAGGGTTCATAGTGCTTGTTCTCATGAAACCAATCATGAATCATTTGCTAAAATGTCAAGCCCTTTTGCTCCACACCATGAAAAAGATCAACACTTGTGTCCAAGCATGCCAAACACAACAATTCATCATCCTTGTTCGAGTAGGCCGAACCCCTCTTTTTCTTTGCGTCCGCATCGGGCACTAGCGACTGATACGTGTCCGACGACAACTTATGCTCCGGCTGCGGTGAGTAGTGATCATCCAGTTGTCCTTCATGGTGGTGGTCGTCGTTGTGGATGATATTCATCATCGCCCCATCCCCGCCTCCGCTGGACTTGGAGGGGGAGGGGGGCATTCTGCCAAGCAGTGATCGGGGGTGCACGCGGATGACGGCTCCTCCAATGAATAACGCGACCAGACGAGCTTCAACAACTCGGTGAACTTATAGTTGATGTTGAGATTAACGGTGTATGGTGTAGACCCGTTAAAGGTGAAGGATGCGGTGAAGTACTGCGGCGATTGTTGTGTGCCCGGTTGACCGTACTACACGGCGGCGAGGTAGTACGGCGGCTTGAACTGGGTGGGCCAAGGTGGTGATTACCCGGACAACACCAATGCGGTGGCCCCCTATGGAGGCGAAGTTTTGGATGGATCCGGGCTGTCGGAGTCCGACATGGCGGATGTTCGGACTCCCCTAAACCGCCCTCTGATTTGAAACCGGACTGAGTGATTTTGGAAGTTCTAAGCGGTCCGGTCCAATTTTAGCGATGACCATGACCTAAAAGAGTTCGGATCGTTCGAATTTCGAACATACAGGGAGATTTGATGAGGCGCGTTGGAAATGCCGTAAGCTGGGGTGGGACGCAACTGGCAGACCTCTTCAATTTTCGTAGCAGTAGCTGACAAATCGTCCTGTCTGAAAACACGCTCTCCTCACATAAGCTCCACCCCATCATTTTTTGTCAGATATATGTAGAAAAGGGGATATCGCGTATATCTGTAGGGCACCCGGCAAATGATTGCTAGCGACGGAGGCTCTCGCATGCAAGGGTCGAGTGAGTCCATCCGGCCGGCCGTTGCGTTGGAGGCGACAAGGACACGGCACGGCAGCCGGATGCACGCCCCACGGCCATGAAAGCGAAGCGAGCTTGGACCCCTCCCGCTCAAGCATGGCGTGCTCCGGATGGAAACACCCCAAAACGAAATCTAACCTAACCTTGGCTAGAGCCAAGCCATCACATGGAGATGGACAGCCAGGGCCATGGCGATGCACTGCACCTGCACTTGCATCCCGGACACGCAGAGATCCAGTACGTGTACGTACTGATCGAGCCGGAGTGAACAAGCTGCTAGCTCATTACTAGCAGCGGCAGAGAGCTACAGCCCCTCGCCCGGCACTTCACGTGGTGGCTTACTTTATGCGCTTAATCAGGGCCTAACCACTGCTAATACTTTTCTCTCTGCTCCTCTAATTAATCGCTCGATCGGCCACGATCTGAGAAAGAGATGCTGCCTGCTGCTGAGCGTGAGCGGGGCTGGGTCGTCTTGATGGCAGCACATGGCCACTGGTGCTGCTGCTGGTGCTGCCATGGTTTGGGCTCAGTGCTGGCCTGGTGGGAAGAGAGTGGCAGGAAGATGCCAATTTTATCCCTTGTTTTTAGAATTATTTCTCGGGGACAGCGGAGATCGAGATGGCTTGATATTTTATCATCATCGTGCGCTCTTTCTTCGCTCTGCTCAATGGCTGGTCAAACCTCTGATAAACAACGCCCAGTAGCTTACCGTTGTATACTCAATTAGCTTCCTAGTCACACTAATTTTGTATGGAGTAGGTTAGCTTTTCTTCAGCGTTAGCTGTGGGGCACCCCGTGAAATCACTCGGGACCCCACGGATACCGAAATACGCAACGAATTTCATAGTCACAAAACGGCAAAACCACTCTATGACTCATGGGCTCTGGCTCTTGCGCGGCCGTTAGTTTTTTCTATCCATGGATTGACAGCATCGGATATTTTCCTCTTCTTGACCCTCTACACCTTCAGCAACTAGGGCCCATACAGATTTTAAAAAACAGAGTGATATGCTGATATCACGCAAATGCCTACCTATTGTTTTTGTTGCAATAAATGCTCACCGCAACGAATTTTGTCTCATCAAAAACATCTTCATCCAAGTAACATGTTTTCCTCGCAGATTTCAAGGGGCTCCTCTTCGATGCACGTGTGGGTGGTACGTTTCCATGAGCAGGATTACAACACCACAGGTCTAAGGGCTAGTTTGGTTGGAGTCCACACAAAAATTTACCTGGCCTGGAGCCTGGCTGAGAGCAGCCTGGAAGATGTTTGGTTCATGCCTAAATGTCTATACGGTGGGCACATGGTGCATCCATTTTATGCATTACAAAATTTTCCAAGACACCAGGTTGCATGGAGCTCTATCGTATCATTTCTAGTTATGAACATGTGTATTGTTGGAAAATTAGGCAATCTTATGATTAAGTTTCGAATCTAAATCATGACAAACGAAACACTATCATGTACTCTCCGTCCCAAAATAAGTGTCTATCATACTAGATTTTTTTTCTTCCAAAAAGGGTCTTGCCCCGGCCTTTGCATCATTATAATACGCATAGCCACACTATCGTACTAGAAGATTGAACAACATGAACAACATTGCCATGTAAGCAGCAACAATGATAAAAATAGTAGATCATGTCATCATCATGTACTACTCGTTTGTAAATGAAGTTGTCGTAGCTAATGCATAGATGATGTTGTTGAAGACAGCAATGAAGAACCGGGTGAAGCAGACAACAACAAAGAAGGCGGTGTGCAACATCGTCTGACTTGGACGAAAGTCGACCAATGATGAAGAACTCAAGGAGTCGCTTCCAAAAACCTAATTCACCATCTCCCGACGTAGGCCACAAGAGCGAGGTAAGGCGAGCGTGCGTATTGTGTTCTTATTCTCTCCTCATACCTATAACTTAGTGAGTATAACGCCCCCATTCATAATCGTGCACTAATCATCCACGCAACATGCACGATCACGAACGGTGACTCACGATAGTACCACAACACAACTCTACGACCCAAACTTAAACAAAGAAACACTATATTACAAACAGGGGTCGCAAGACCCGATATTACATCAAGAGTTAGGTCTGACTACAGAAGGGTGCCTTAAGAAGGCAGAAACAAAAACCGACTCTGAATCGAAAAGGCGCAGGGCTCCTTCCTAGGACCTTCGAACTACTCGTCGACGTCGAACTCCAAGTAGTATCCATCGTCGGGGATACCTACATCCGCGAGGCTACTATCTGATAGCAGCAACCGTGTTGATGGAAAAAAGATGTGCAAAGCAACGGTGAGTACTCATCCAAAGTACTCGCAAGACTTACATCAGATCTATACTACATATCCATCGGTATCAAAGAAATAGGGTAATATCAGTGGACTAAACTACAGAAATGCCAGAATAGCGGGGAAACTCAGTGTATCACAAGGCACCACCTTCTTGCAGCATTAGAAGAGAAACGAAGCATCTTGCAGCAAAGGAAGGGTATGAGCACATACAAGTATAAGTAAATAATAGAACAATATCATACCCTGAAACCCTTCCTCGACTCCCTACGAGAAAACAATCATCGGGCATTCCATATTTATTGAGTTGGTGAATCTTATTTAATAATCGGTTCAAGTTGTATAGATATGTGTAGTGGGTGTGTTTTATCAAGTATCCGGTTTAAGTGGTATAAGATCGGGATACATCTCCAAGCCATGCGTTACTGTGGACGCGGCTATCCGCTTCCCTGCAGGGGTGCACCACATTTGTCGATACACTCGATTACCCTATGGCCGGACACACTTTTCCGCGGGTCTGCCCTGCAGGGGAATGCAGCAGAAAACAAAAAAATTCTGACCTACGCACCAGCCTAGGACCACTATGGAGACTGCATACAAGGTTTGATCTTTTCGTTACCGACTCGTAGCGCAGCGGAAGTAGAGTCGATGACGATCGGCGGTGCAGATCCCCGCAGCTAGGATTTTACAACCTCCCAACCGCGAGAATCTACTCCCTCGTCAGCTCACCGGACGGATCTCCGGGCAGCCCTTCGGGAGGCCTCGGAACAGTCCCACTGGACGGATCCTCGGACAGCCCTTCGGGAGGCCTCTGGACAGTCCCTCGGATAGTCCCACCGGATGGATCCTGGGACAGCTCTCCGGGAGGCCTCTGGACAGTCTTTCGGATAGTCCCACCGGACGGATCCTCGGACAGCCCTCCGGGAGGCCTCACGGACAGCCCTTCGGGAGGACCCCCGAAACTCGGACAGTAACTCGGACAGCCCTTCGGGAGGACCCTCGAACAGCCCCTCGGGCAAAAAGATCGAACCTATGACCTCTCTACGGGGTTGCACATATACGGTGTCATCTATCCGGCAGGACTTCGCCGTCCAGAACTAGTTCCCACCGGAACCCAGATAGCCTTTCGGCTCTACGAAACTATTTCGCGGGGAGGGAGAGAAGAAGGCCAGATCATGCATGGCTTGTGTATGTTGAGAAAGAGTGTGTTTTTAGGCAGCCCCCTCCACCCCTATTTATAGGCCAAGCCCAAGGGTAGCTTCTCCAAGAAGCTAAGGGGGAAAATACCAAAAGGCCCTCAAGGTAGCTTCTCCAAGAAGACACCCAAAAAGCACTTTCAGTATTCACGGAAACATTTTTCTGCGAGTACCCACACAAATGATTTTGGACGCGTTCCGAAACAATTCCGGATTAGTGATTTTCATCTGCGAAAAGCAAACAAAGCGGTTCCGGCAGCTCCGGAACATTTCCGGTTTTTTCTCCGAAAATTCCCAGAAGTTCCCAGACCAATTCTGGCACCCTCCAAGAATTTCCAGGCGTGTGCCGAAACCAATTTGACTTAATGGTATACCCTGAAACAACTTTTCAGTTTTACCGAAACTATTCCGGTGCTCTCTCTCCGGAACTTTTCCGTTGTCTCCGAAACTTTTTCGGTGACTTTCTCTCAGACTCCCTGTCAAGTATTCAGCAGATAGATGACCCTTAAGCGTGTGACCCTATAGGTTCAGTGAAGTATAGACATGACCGGAACTCTTTCCGATCAATGAGCAACATCGGAGCCGTGGACACCCATATTGACCCCTATACCCACACGAATGAATATTCGAGTGAACCTCCAGTTGCCGTGTGCTATTCCTGTTGCTTCGTGATATGTTACAAAACCCGAGGTGAGATTTATCGGCATCCCCGTGGATCAACAACTTGTCCACTATGCCAGTTACCTCGTTGCCGGTTTTGTTCTCTTTTCTCGTTCCCGTGTTCCGGCATCCCTGTGATCAAATCACAATGTGTCTGGCCAGACGATGGTGGATACCGTAACACCGAGAGGACTCAGAGATATCTCTCCATCGTCGGAGGAGCAAATCCCAATCTTGAGCTATCAAGTTACTTGACATACTTTTCCATGAACCCGTAAGCCGCCGTAATAGCCACCCATTTACGGATGACGTTTAACAAACCCCAAAGTTCATGAAGCAAGCATGAAGAAACTCGATACTCTCATGGTCTAAGGAATTATGCAAATGTTAACTTTCTCTGTGTTATTAACCATTAACTTGTGACGAATGTATCTCATAGCATAACATCAATTCGGGTCGATTCAACACAAGTGTTCTCCTAACATTGTGCCCTCGAAGTTGCCGGCATAGTCATGCCCATGATCAGGAAAACAGAACCATCATGCAACACTTGAGCTAGTCTTAGAGGCCAGACTAGGAATACTTTTTACCGTTTATTATTCCACACGTGCATATGAGTCTTCCTCCGAGCCTCGTGGTTATTGCAGACTCGAGAACCATAGCAGTTATAGCACGGAATATAAACTTAACTACAAACATGGAGATAAATAATAACACTTATTATTGCCTCTAGGGCATATCTCCTACAGACTCCCACTTGCACTAGAGTCAATAATCTAGTCAATGCTGATGCACTTTACACGTATGGCATACCGGTGTAAAAATGCTTCTCTTGTGGTATAGCCTGATGTCCAACGGATCTGACAGCTTCAGCTCCGTGTGTATCTTTGCATATCCTCGCGTTTTCAAGCTTTCACAAAATTTATATTTTGTGTGGACTTGGCTTCGTATATATGTGAATCACTGGTCAAACCTTGATTCCTCAGACTGAGCTATGGAGCAACTATCTTTAATAGTTTTCCATTGACCAAAGCCATCTTGGAACCATACTAAGTTCATGAACAAACTGTACGATTCAACATCTTCTATGTCACTTTGAAAGCGGCAACATACTTAGCCTTAGTTATAGAATTCGCCACAGTAACCTGTTTGGAACGATTTCCAAACACCGTGCCACCATATCGTGTATTACACAAAACCCTTAACTTAAATCGAAAATCGCATGGAGTATTGATGAAGACTGTATCGATGCAATTACTTACAACGCGCACTTCATAATCTCTACTTGCGAGAAAACATGTCATCAGTGCTACTCCAGTACTCAATGACATTTTTCACTGTTGTCCCATGATCAGTACTTTGATCACTTTGGTATCTATACTCGCAACTCCTTGGGAGTACTGGACATATCTGGTTGTTTTACATACCATGGAATACATGATTAATCCAAACACGAAAGTGTGTGGAATCTCCATCATGTATTTTGCTCATCAGTGTTTTGGGACACCGAGTCTTGCAAAAACCCTTTCCATGTGACTTCGGCAAGAATCACTCCTTGGCGTTTTAATGCTAAAACGTTTTAGCATCTTGTCAATATGTATTTTTGGCTTAGCCTATTAAGCAATTCTATCTTGTAGAAAAATATGCCTAATATCAAGGCTATTTAGCCCAAGCACTTCATTGAAAAACTATTTTTAATGAAGTCCCAATTCGTCTCAAGAAATTTCCAATCAACAATGTGTCAAGCATACAAAGTTTTTAGAAATATTATTATGCTCCCACTTACTTTCTTGAAACCACAAGCATCTTCGTTATCCATTGATGAAAACAAACTCTTTTGACTATTTCATCATAAACGAAGATTCCAACTCCATTTTGCTCTCTTCTATCCATTGCTGGAACTCTGAAGTTTGCATACTTACTAGCATCCTCTGGATTGACAAAATACCTTGGACTGTACCACATGCAAGTCCTAGGTTGCATTTCCATCACATGGAAATCCTTTTGGCATCCATGTATCATATCTCAAGATTGAAATATGTATTAATTGCTAGTTTAACCAGATCAGACTTTAAGCATCGCTATGGTGAGATAACCTCATCGTAGTCAACTCCTTGAAACTTGTTATTGCAACAAGTCGAGCTTTATGGATAAAATATTTTATCCACATCAGTTTATAGTTCCATTAATGTTCGTTAGACTCTAAGTCTTTCTAAGGGTTTATCAAGATATAATCTTGAATCATTTGTATGGAAACTATTTCAGATTATATTGGCATTTAGCCGATTCCGGAGTCAGGGCCCATCAACGCTTCCTTGTGTATCGTAGGTATACTGTTGTCTAACAACAATATCTCACTTGCGCACCTGTGAGGTTTGCACGAGTTTTGCCTACGTGGTTCAGTTTCAAGTTCGACCGAAGTCTATACATCTCATGTAGAGGCTTCCGTATCAGTCGCAGTAGGAAACTCTGGAATTACTTCCAAGGTTTCTTTCCTTTGATCTGATGACGAAGATACTGTTGTCTCGTCGAGTTGCACTGTTCTCCCAATCACCTTTTTGCAAGAACCATTCTCTTTAAAAGCATACCGTTCTTGGTGGCAAACCTTTTGCCTCGGTATAGTGGTGGAGGAATTCCCAATTACTTGGGATAACCTACAAAGTAGTACTTGTCTGATTTGGAATAGGTTTGTAAATATTTTACACAAGCCCCATATTCCAAATGTTAAGAAAAGACAAAGCATGGTTGGGCGTACCATACCATGGCGTCATTTCAACAGACCTGATGGTGTTCTTTTCAGTGTAAAAGCCGCAGTCACTAAAGCATTACTTTTAAAAGGGATAATGGCAAATTGATTTATGTCATCTTTGATCTTACCATGTCACAAATGGTATGAATACATCTTCACGGACGTACCACTCACAGTGGAGTTCCGGGAGGTGTAAGTTATGAAACTCTTTTCACAACTCATCAGGCATTCACTAAACTTGTAACTCAAAAATTCCTTTCGGCAATCTAGTTTGCAGAAACATATTTTTCTTGTTACAATAATTTCTACTTCATTTTTGAAAACCTTATGAATGATTTCAAAAGATCCAGACTTACGTCTCATCAAGTAAATATCCATATATCCACTTGAGTCATTTCTGAAGATAGATAAATCCACTGCCAGCAACAACATTTATTGGACTACACACATCAAAATGTATGATCACCAATAAGTTTGTTGCTCGTTCCTTATGGCCTATGAACGGTATTTCAGTCACTTCACTTTCGGAGGAAAGTTGCAAGTGTCAGATGATTTACAATCATACGACTTCAAAATCCATCATTATGGAATTTCTCCATGCGGGTTTCTCCAATGTGACCAAATGGAGTGCCACACATGTGTGGTATTCTCTTAGTCTTGCGACATTTAGCGTCAGTGTTTTGGATGTATCATATTACCATCAATATTCATAACATACATCCCATCCACGATGGAAGTATGGCCCTTATGTTATTAATAACACTGAACAACAATTGTTCTTTTATGAACAACCCTTTTGCAAAAAACATTATGCAATGGGCTAGAGTGTGTAAAAACTCTAAAATGAATTATGAAATTAAATTCGGAGGTAATATATTATTATCAATATTCATAACATACATCCCATCCATGATGGAAGCATGGCCCTTATGTTATTCATAACACCGAACATCAAAAGTTCTCTTATGAACAACCTTCTTGCAAGATACTTTATGCAATGGGCTAGAGTGTATAAAAACTCTAAAATGAATTATGAAAATAAATACATAGGTAATGTACCGAGTATAGCAACTTTTACTATGTTCCCAGCGCATATCTAAACCTCACTCCGGCAAGTCTGTTAGGCCGTAGTAGTCCTTGCATCGAGTCGCAGCAGAATGCAATCGAGCGGGTATCTTTTGTGATCAACTCACAATACCCAAGAATTAGTGATTAACATGTTTAATCATAATTCTCAAGAACTATTTCCTTGACCAGCCTTCTATACATCAATAACTTGTATGAATTTCATACATGAGCTGGACATTCCAGTCTTCTCTCTTTTTGCCTTTATACTTCTAACAGTTTAACTCTCAGTATTTCTCCTACTCTCAGAAGAAGCACTCAACTTAAGAGTGGCGTTAGCCCCGGACTTCCTAGGCGTGTAAGTCACACTAACACCCTTTGGACATTTCCTTTAAGTTGTTGTTTTATTCACCTTCATCATATGACAGGCGTTCTACTGGATCCCTCTGTTATTAGTCAAATGCATAGTAAACACTTTTACTAATAGTTTGCCAAACAAACATTGCTTTGGATATCACATATCTTTTAGCCTTTGTTTGTGTCTAAAAAATGATTTTCAGTTCCATGAATATCACATAGCTATCCCAAACTTTTGAAGTCCGGGTCTCATGGAAGCAAACATATTGCACTTGACCGTAACGGAATTCTAGCTTTTTGGATCGAATTACGAGAGTCACATTATTCATAGCATTAGCGGGAGAATACTGAAAGCATGCGATAGGACAAAGTCCTTCTCGGCACTCTGGAGGACAATCCTCACATTACGTTACCAACCGTAAAGTTTTAACCAGATATTCAACAGCTTATTCAATTTTAACAGGGAAGGTGGAAACACGAGCCATTAATCTACAACTATTATGCAAATTTCACTTTAGACAAAGTTCATAATTAATGGCACTGAGAATTAAGCAAGTTAATTCTATAGTGCGCTCCCACTCAAATCAATATCTCTCAAAATTGATTGCGAGTGAAACAAGATCCGTATTTCAATTTGACGCCATTGACGGGTTCATCACTGATGACGCGAATTTCAATCGGTAGGCCAACTTGCCGATCACATCTCTATGTGATTCTTGTTCATCTTTCGATGGGCGTGTTCCGAGCTCAGGACTCTCCTGCCTGAACGTCAAAGACAACCAAGTGATCTTGCTGCGAGGTCTGACCTCACCCGCCTCATTCCTCTCGATTTGTTCGTGCTCATGTGTACATGGCGCACCCCGAAAAGATACGAATTTCAAACGGTGCTACACTTGGGTGAACACTAACTACTTTGATAGTTTAAGTGAGAGATCACCCTAATAAAAGCGACTACCGCGCAATCAAGAAGGGTGCATCATAAGGGATAAACATCTCAGGCAATTCATAATAGCATGATATGGTATATCCCTTTCTGACGGAGAAGTCTTGTATTTCTTCGTCTTCGGCATACAAGGTTTGATCTTTTCGTTACCGACTCGTAGCGCGGCGGAAGTAGAGTCGATGACGATCGGCGGTGCAGATCCCCGCAGCTAGGATTTTACAACCTCCCAACTGCGAGAATGTACTCCCTCGTCAGCTCACCGTACGGATCTCCGGGCAGCCCTTCGGGAGGCCTCGGGACAGTCCCTCGGATAGTCCCACCGGACGGATCCTCGGACAGCCCTTCAGGAGGCCTCTGGACAGTCCCTCGGATAGTCCCACCGGACGGATCCTCGGACAGCCCTCCGGGAGGCCTCTGGACAGTCTTTCGGATAGTCCCACCGGACGGATCCTCGGACAGCCCTCCGGGAGGCCTCACGGACAGCCCTTCGGGCGGGTCACTCGGACAGTAACTCGGATAGCCCTTCGGGAGGACCCTCGAACAGCCCCTCGGGCAAAAAGATCGAACCTACGACCTCTCTACGGGGTTGCACACATACGGTGTCATCTATCCGGCAGGGCTTCGCCGTCCAGAACTAGTTCCCACCGGAACCCAGACAGCCTTTCGGCTCTACGAAACTATTTCGCGGGGAGGGAGAGAAGAAGGCCAGATCATGCATGACTTGTGTATGTTGAGAAAGAGTGTGTCTTTAGGCAGCCCCCTCCACCCCTATTTATAGGCCAAGCCCAAGGGTAGCTTCTCCAAGAAGCTAAGGGGAAAAATACCAAAAGGCCCTCAAGGTAGCTTCTCCAAGAAGACACCCAAAAAGCACTTTCACTATTACTAGAAACATTTTTCCGCGATCGTTAAATCTGAAAATATTTCTGTGGGTCTTAGAATAATTCGAGTACCCACACAAATGATTTTGGACGCGTTCCGAAACAATTCCGGATTAGTGATTTTCATCTGCGAAAAGCAAACAAAGCGGTTCCGGCAGCTCCGGAACATTTCCGGTTTTTTTCTCTGAAAAATCCCAGAAGTTCCCAGACCAATTTTGGCACCCTCCAAGAATTTCCAGGCGTGTGCCGAAACCAATTTGACTTAATGGTATACCCTGAAACAACTTTTCAGTTTTACCGAAACTATTCCGGTGCTCTCTCTCCGGAACTTTTCCACTGTCTCCGAAACTTTTTCAGTGACTTTCTCTCAGACTCCCTGTCTAGTATTCAGCAGATAGATGACCCTTAAGCATGTGACCCTATAGGTTCAATGAAGTATAGACATGACCGGAACTCTTTCCGATCAAAGATCAACATCGGAGCCGTGGACACCCATATTGACCCCTATACCCACACGAATGAATATTCGAGTGAACCTCCAGTTGGCGTGTGCTATTCCTGTTGCTTCGCGATATGTTACAAAACCCAAGGTGAGATTTATCGACATCCCCGCGGATCAACAACTTGTCCACTATGCCAGTTACCATGTTGCCGGTTTTGTTATCTTTTCTTGTTCCCGTGTTCTGGCATCCCAGTGATCAAATCACAATGTGTCTGGCCAGACGATGGTGGATACCATAACACCGAGAGGGCCCAGAGATATCTCTCCATCGTCGGAGGAGCAAATCCCAATCTTGAGCTATCAAGTTACTTGACATACTTTTCCATGAACCCGTAAGCCGCCGTAATAGCCACCCATTTACGGATGACGTTTAACAAACCCCAAAGTTCATGAAGCAAGCATGAAGAAACTCGATACTCTCATGGTCTAAGGAATTATTCAAACGTTAACTTTCTCTTTCTTATTAACCATTAACTTGTGACGAATGTATCTCATAGCATAACATCAATTCGGGTCGATTCAACACAAGTGTTCTCCTAACATTGTGCCCTCAAAGTTGCCGGCATTGTCATGCCCATGATCAGGAAAACTGAACCATTATGCAACACTTGAGCTAGTCTTAGAGGCCAGACTAGGAATACTTTTTACCGTTTATTATTCCACACGTGCATATGAGTCTTCCTCCGAGCCTCGTGGTTATTGCAGACTCGAGAACCATAGCAGTTATAGCACGGAATATAAACTTCACTACAAACATGGAGATAAATAATAACACTTATTATTGCTTCTAGGGCATATCTCCTACATGCCCGGCCTCAGGCAATCGACACGCCAAAGTCCTACCTCAGCTCTCCAGAGAGGTGATACGTCTCCAACGTATCTATAATTTTTGATTATTCCATGCTGTTATATTATCAATCTTGGATGTTTTTATAATCATTTACAGCAATTATATATCATTTTTGGAGACTAACCTATTAACCTAGTGCCCAGTGCCAGTTGCTATTTTCTGCCGTGTTTTTGTTTTACAGAAAATCAATACCAAACGAAGTCCAAATGCCACAAAACTTTTTGGATATTTTTTATTGGACAAGATAAACACTAGAAGCTTTAGGAGAGGGCCAGAAGATGAAGGAGTGGGCCACGAGGCACTAGGGCGGGCCCCAGGGGTGGCGTGCCCTGGTACCTCGTGGGGCCCACCCATCTCCGTTTGACCTAATTCTTCCACTATAAATTCAGAAAAAATCAGAAACCCTGAGGGGAGTCCACGAAATACTTTTTCCACCGCCTCAAGTTTCTATTCTCAAGAGATCCCATCTGGAGGCCTTCTCCGGTACTCCACCGGAGGGGGAATCGATCACGGAGGGGCTCTACATCAACCTTGCTGCCCTTACGATGATGCGTGAGTAGTTTACCACAGACCTTCGGGTCCATTGTTAGTAGCTAGATGGCTTCTTCTCTCTTTTTGATCTTCAATACAATGTTCTCCTCGATGTTCTTGGAGTTCTATCCGATGTAATCACTTTTTGCGGTGTGTTTGTTGGGATCCGATGAATTGTGAGTTTATGATCAGATTATCCATGAATACTATTTGAGTCTTCTCTGATCTCTTTTATGCATGATTATTATAGCCTTGTATTTCTTCTCCGATCTATTGATTTGGTTTGGCCAACTGAGTTGATTTATCTTGCCATGGGAAGAGGTGCTTTGTAGTGGGTTCGATCTTGTGGTGCTCAATCCGAGTGACAGAAAGGGACATGACACGTATGTATCGTTGCTACTAAGGATAAAAATACGGGGTTTATTCATACGTGAGTTTATCTTGCCTACATCATGTAATCGTTCTTAAGGCATTACTCCGTTCTTATGGACTTAATACACTATATGCATGTTGGATAGCGGTCGATGTGTGGAGTAATAGTAGTAGATACAGGCAGGAGTTGGTCTACTTGTATTGGACGTGATGCCCATATACATGATCATTTCCTTGGATATCGTCATGATTATTTGTTTTTCTATCAATTGCCCAACAGTAATTTGTCTACCCACCGTATGCTATTTTCTTGAGAGAAGCCTCTAGTGAAAACTATGGCCCCCGGGTCTATCTAAATCAAATTACTAAAACCCTAAAAATATTGCTGCACTTTTATTTTATTTATTTTATTTTGTATTTTTGTTTCAATCTATCTATCTATCACATACAATTTAATCTTGCAATTAACCGCCGAGGGATTGACAACCCCTCATTTGCGTTGGGTGCAAGGATTTGTTGTTTGTGTGCAGGTGCTGCTAACGAGGTGTTGCGTGATTCTCCTACTGGTTCGATAACCTTGGTTTCATAACTGAGGGAAATACTTATCTCTACTGTGCTACATCATCCCTTCCTCTTCGGGGAAAATACCAACGCAAGCTACAAGTAGCAAGAGGTCACCCATCGGTCTACATCCTAAGCGTGAAAGGGTTGTTCGTCCGCTCACCCTAACCGCTCCAGCACATTGCAAAGACAGCTGGGACCAAACCCACCTCTGCATCAGCAGCAGGCAATATCAGCTCACCTGGGCGGATGCCGCATCTCTGAACTATGACATCTGACAGAGCTTTCGGGAGGAACCGACGATGCCGAGGGCCCCATAACCATTATCCCGCGCGGCGGTTAGTGCGTATATGCTAGTGGTAGTATCGATTCAAATACCCAATCTCGTTAGTCATATTATTTCATTTATCCACGGACAATGACTAGGGCCTAGGCCCACCTCATCCTGGATGGTCTTCGCCTTCCTGTCGTCCACCAAGTTAATCAAGCGGGGACGGTACCAGCCTCACCATCATCCTGTGGATATTTGCTGGGTTCCCGTACCACATCACTCAGGAGCTGTCGGGACTCAGGTCCATCTCTTACTGTATGGTACCACCTGCCCTCCAGCCCCCATATCAAACATAAATGTAACAATATAATGTAGTAATGTAAAGCATACCCGTGATCATCGCCCAGAGGGGTCACAGCCTGGTAATCTAGCATAGCAACATGTACAAGGATGTAGGGCCAACTAATGGAACACCAGCATAGCTATGCTAGGCATGCTAGGATAATAGGTAAAGTATTTATATCAGGCGACAAAATCAGGCTATGCATCTGAGTAGGATCTACCGAACAACAACGGTGACAATATCTATTGCATGAATGTAGAGAGAAAGAATAGGCGATATATGTAATGATCAAGGGGGTTTGCTTGCCTGGTTGCTCTGCAGACGAAACCAGATACTCAATTGTGTAGTCAATCGTAGGATTAACAGCGGTCTCGGGGTCTACCGATAAGAACAGATGAGGGGGGGGGGACAAATAAATAACAGGCATACAAATGCAACACAAATGCATGGCATGGCAAAATGGGATGTTAATGTGCTCTAATGCATTACTACACAATTTAATTGAAATGAGAATATTTGGAATATTGTCCTGACTCCAAATATTATTCGATTAATTGATCTGTTTGCAAATTATCAATGTTCATTATGATAGAGGTGTTTTTCATGCATGCAAATGGGATATTCGGATTTGTTATATTTTTCTGATCATTTTTCATATATAAATTATTTTCATATGAGTTACGGATTATTTTCTACGATTTTCCAAAGTTCAAATGATTTTCCAGAACTCCAGGATTTATTATTATTTTGAAACAAATCGCAAAATGCTATGTGCACATAGGGAAGTGTACACAGCAGTGGGCTGTGAGGCTCACAGGTGGGGCCTATTGACTGCCTAGTCAGCAGTCAACAGGCAAAGTTGATTCGTTAAACTGGCCAGTGGGACCCAGCTGTCATTGACTCAGTTTTATTAGAGTTAATTGAAACAGTTTAATTAACCAAGGGGGCCCACATGTCACAGTCTATAACTAATCTATTTTATTTAATTTAGTTTAATTAGGCGGTGGGGCCCGACTATCAGTGGGGATTAGCTTGTGGGTTAGTGGCTAAACCGGTTAGCTAATGGCCCGGGCCCACAGACAGCGACCCAGGCCAGCCTTGAACTCTGGCGCGCGCTGGTAGACTTCGGCGACCAACAGAATGGCGGCGACGCATGAAACCGGCGGTTCTGGCGACCAAATGGACGGTCGTGACCTCCTATCGAACGCACGATGAGGCGCGTCGTCCGGTGTACGCAGCACAAACGAGGATGGCCAGGAAAATGGGCAACGGAGACAACTCGCGGTAGCAGCGGCGGAAGCTCGATGGGATCAAGCCAGTCGGCTCGGATCCATCGATTTGGTGACCCGGGCGGCATCCAGGCGGTGTATTGAGCGCAGAGACGCACTTGCCCGAGCCGGGATGGGCTAAAATGATGGTGATGAACTAGACGATGGCTACAGAGCGACGACGAAGCTCAAAGGCGGCTAGCGCCAACTTCAGCTAGAATCCGAGCTGGTACAAAAGGGAGAAGGGTGCGCGTGCTCATATGCAGTATCACAATTATTTCCACTATCATAATCAGGAGTAGTAGGCATAACAAAATCATCCTCAATAGTGCCTACATACATAGTTTCATAAACATCAATATCTTCATCTGTAGGATCGAAAGTATGTCTAGAGGGTGGGTGATTAGACTACTTGACCAAATAAAAGCTTACCCTTTTCCCAAATTTAGTAGTAGGTAAGTTTTAGCGATTCTACCAAGTCAAGCAACACCCTACACATGCGAATCTAAGAGTTGTGCAGCAGAAAGTAAAGACTTTGTATATGAATGTAAAGGAGAGGATCGAAGAAATCAAATGCAATGAAGACACAGTGTTTTTGGCATGGTTCCAATAGGTGGTGCTATCGTACATCCACGTTGATGGAGACTTCAACCCACAGAGGACAACGGCTGTGCGAGTCCACGAAGGGCTCCACCCACGAAGGGTCCACGAAGAAGCAACCTCATCTATTCCACCATGACTTAGGCCCACGAAGGACTAGCCTCACTCGGGTAGATCTCCTCGAAGTAGGCGATCCCCTTGGCCTTACAAACTCCTTGGTTCAACTCCACATGATCTTGGAGCCTCCCAAGTGACACCTAACCAATCTAGGAGACACCACTCTCCAGAAGGTAATAGATGTTGTTGTTGATGATGAACTCCTTGCTCTTGTGCTTCAAAAGATAGTCTCCTCAACACTCAATTACTCTCTCACAGATTTGCCTTGGGTAGGAGAAGGATTGGAGTGGAAAGAAACTTGGGGAGGCTAGAAATCAAGGTTCAAATGGTTGGATTGGAATGCCTTGATCTCAAAACAAGTGTAGGTGGTTCTCTCTCAGAAAATGAATGGTGGAAGTGTAGTTTCATTCTGATGGCTCTCTTAGAGAGTGAGTGGTGGTGGAGGGGTATAAATAGGCACGAGTTTGATATTTAGGGTTTGGACATATTTGAATGTGATAAAGTGGCTGAGTGACGGTGTCCTGGACTAGGGGGTACCAACCTAGTCGGCCCATAGTCCCCGGGGTGGGCCTGAAGGCCCTCGTTCTCATTCGGATGGACTCCAGAAGCCACAACATGATCAAGATTGCATCTGCCAAAGACCTGGAGTATACCCCAAGACATCTCCTGCCGCCTCCATACACATCCCTAGATACCAACTATGTAACCCTAGATGCCCTACCTGGCGTGTATATAAGCCAGGGGGTTTAGCCTGTAGAGGACACGGAATCATAATTACCATTCACCTAGCCCTAGGGTTAGACTTCTCCTTATGATCTCGAGGTAAATCAAGCTTGTACTCGATGCTTCATCATCAATATAATCAAAGTAGGACGTAGAGTATTACCTCTTTGAGAGGGCCCGAACCGGGGTAAACACCGTCTCCTTCGTCCCTGCTACCATTGATCCGAGATCCACAGCTCGTGACCCCCTACCCCGAGGTCTGCTGGTTTTACCACCAACACTGGTGCTTTCATTGAGAGTTCCGTTGTAAGATCAGCAAAGGATCGATGGCTCACCTGCAGCTCCGGCTACGGGGACATCTTCGTCCCCGGCCAGTTATTCGTTTTCGGTAGCCTGGTCTTTTGTGCCGACTCTTCGGGCCGTCTAACTCCCGTCGAGAATTATGCTCCAGGTCACGTCATGACTTTTGGAAGCTTGGAATACACCATAGATTTCCGCGGTGAGCTCATCCTTTCAGATTTGACACCAGGCCGGATCGGGGGCTTGTCAGACAACAGGGGCTCGACCCCGGAACCGATCTCCCTCGAGGACGTTGGGCCAAGCCCCCTGGCCCCACAAGATCCCACGGAGGAACCAATCGCCCCAACCTCGAGCGACCTCGTCTCGGCATCAAGCCCCGACGCCGGTCCGGACACAGCCTCGTATACTACGTCGGATTTAGAGCCGGCTCGGGTATCAGATCCGGAATCAACCCCGTCCCTGCACGAGGCCACGGACACGTCAGGCGATCCACCAATCATACTTCGAGTTGACCCAGCTTATAGCCAGGCCATGGACCCCGAGGAGTTATCTCACTTAAACGAGATGCTTGATCGCATCCAAAGCTTATCAATCTCGAACAGGCAGACCTCGATCTATGACAAGATCGGACTTAAAGCCGACGATCGGGAAATTTACATCCCACCCACCACCCATCTCGTCGCCACGGTCGATGACTTAACCGATGTGTTAGACTACGATGAAGCCACCGACATGGATGAAGATGTCGACGGCCCTGTAGAAACCACCACGCCACTGGTCAACACCGGCAAGTGGACCGCAACCTCCACCTACGACGTATATATGGTGGATACCCCCAAGAATCCGTCAAGATGTCAGCGAAGACGCATGAGAGGGACCAATGGGGACCCCAGTGGGCATGACGCCACCACCAACAATGTCGACGTAACGGCAGGCAACGCCGACAACCTGGGAGAGGATCTTCGAGCCTCCCCAGAGCGACCACGCAGTCCCGCAGAGGAGGACGACCTCTTCGACGGGGCTAACGACAATTACCTACCTCAATCTGAGGAGGACGAGAGCCTTGGCACCGAGGACTCTATAGTCCCGAGGACCCCTTTGAGCAAGAACGGTTCCGACGGCGCCTTGTGGCTACCGCCCGAAGTATGAAATGGAAGCAGCAGCAGCTGCAAGCCAACCAAGACGTACTGAATGACAAGTGGGTCGAAATACTCTCGGCCGAGCAAGACCTCGAAGAACGGCGCCGCAGCACGCCTAAATCTTACCCGCGCAGGCGTTTGCTGCCCGAGTTCGATGAAGAACTAACCGATGACGTGCCTTTAACATGCGGACGGGCTGATCAACCTGACCGCCCCCCTAGAGGGCGTGATAGGCCAGTGCGGGAAAATTTACACACCCAAACAATGACACGCCGTAACGGCAAGGATCCCGTCGACTATCTCGAGCCTTACGACGCACGACACCAGATAGAGGCAAACTGGGAACCTCCTTGGTCCATCTACGGATCAAGAGGACGTGCACCGACTGGGCCCGACGGCTACGACGCTTGGATGGACAGGAACGGCCGAGCTTGGGAACAAGCTTATACACGGATATCTCCCGACGTCCAACGCGAGACTGCTTGGTTCCGAGGTCCCGCTCACCCGATCTGTTTGCAGATAGGGTAATGGAACATCAGTTCCCTGACGGGTTTAAGCCCATCAACATCAAGTCATACGATGGTACTACTGACCCAGTGGTGTGGATCAAAGATTTCCTTCTCCACATCCACATGGCGCATGGAGACGATCTCCACGCTATCAAATATCAGCCGCTCAAACTAAAGGGGTCGGCGAGGCACTGGCTGAATATGTTGGAGATATGCCCTAGAGGCAATCATGTATGATGATATTTCCTATGTGTTTATGAATAAAGATAGTCCTTGGACATCATCAATGATGTGTATCAGCAAGTACGTGACTTGTTTGTGGGACTATGCATTGTATGATGACTGTCCTAAAAGGTCCCTAGTCGAAAGGGCTGTGTGGACGCGCAGCCGACTAGACTAGCATATGACACGGTAGATGGCTCGGTCTCACTAGCCATGGAGCATTGGATGCTAACTGGATAATATGGATTTGGAAGGATCTGGTCGGATTCGACTTAGTCAGATCTGAGTCGAGATAAGGTCCGAGTTGGACAGACCCAACTATGAGACGCAACGATATGTCATATGTGAGTCTCTAGTACAACATACGTTCTATATCCTAAGACCTGAGCTGACACATGTACTCGGGATGGTGACAGACCTGCTTTGGGCCGACCAAACGCTACTTCATGACTGGGTAGTTACAAAGGTAGGTTTCGGGCTTGTCCAGACCCATGCTGTGAGACATAGTCGAGCAAGATGGGATTTGCCCCTCCGATCAGGAGAGATATACTCTGGGCCCCTCATGTGATCCGACCAAGATAAGCATGGCCATGCGACAAGGATTATGAGATAATCCGGTTTGTGGTCGGCATCACTGGAACGAGAAAGAGGTCAGGCTATCACAAGGATGATAGACTCGCCTTGAGACCGACAACATATATCGTGTGGCTAAGGGGATAGAAGTGTGATGTACAGGTTTGCCTAACCAGCTTCATTGTCTACTTGGTAGTCGGCACGCCTTGCTAGAGGCCGCTACCAACCGAGCAGGTCGAAGGTGATCCGACCTGCGACCAAGCCGACTTGAACCTAAGGGGTCACACTCTTAAGGGAAGGAACCTACGAGGTCGGATCCGAGGACACTGGTCGGATGTGATCCGAGCTGGACTTGGATCGTAACCGAGTAGACTTTGGGCTTTAGGGTCCATGCGGGGCCCAAGTGTTGAGCCCGCGATGGATGCCTATATAAGTGGAGGTACGGCACACTCATTATGGTTAATTTCCTCGGCGCCGTCATTAGGGCTTTGCATGTGTTGCAACTAGCCACCTCCACTCGCCGCCGGTTGTGTGACTGGACCTAGCAGTCCGCCGCACGACGTTCTTCCTGCACGCGCGGATACCGTTAGAGGCGGTGCACTTGCACCGCTCCGGCGAACCTGTTCATGGGATCCGATCGGCTATGTGGGAGATCGACGAGGAGGAGGCGACTCCGGAGACACGCTGCCTCAACTCTACTTCCGCTGCACGGCACTGCGCGTCTAGTGGTAATGATCTGTGATCCACCTCCCTTAGCATGTTCTTGGATGTTCTGCGGGTAGGAAATTTTAATTTGCAGTCGACGCACCCTACCATATATCCCAACAATGGTGTCAGAGCCTCTGCTATAGGATTTAGATTCAGATCGGATGCATATTTGATATGTGGAGGCGGTAGATGAGATCTGTTTTCGTTCTCGGCTATGGGCACGGTTGATGAGATCAATTGCACATGGGGATCATTGAGGCTATGTTTTCTGTCAATCGGAATTGATGAGGTCATGACACAACCTACCCCTACCGGTCGGCTTCCGCCATCAGGTTTAAACAGTGAAACATAAATCCGATTCGGATTCGCGATGATCGATGAGATCGGTCAGATCAGAAAATTTGGTGTGATCAGAGTACAAATTCGATCTGTGATTTCCGAAAACGTCGGGCACTGCCCGCACCCGTGGTACGTCCATTTTGCATCATGTTTTACTACTGTTATTTATAGCGTTTTAATCAATATAACACTTTGTGGAGCAATTCTAATGCCTTTTCTCTCTTAATATGCAAGATTTACACAAGGAGGGAGATTGCCGACAGCTGAAATTCTTGACCTGAAAAAGCTATGTCAGAGATACCTATTCTGCACATCTCCAAATGAGCTGAAATTTCACGAAGATTTATTTTGGAATAAATAAAAAATACTGGAAGAAAGAAATATCAGAGGGAGCCACCCGGGTGCCCACGAGGCACCAGGGCACGCCACCCCCCCCCCAGGCGCGCCCTGGTGGCTCGTGGGGTCCCTGGCCAACCTCCGGTGCCCATTTTCTGGTATATAAGCCCATTTTCCCTAGAAAAAATCAGGGAAGACTTTTGGGATGGTGCGCCGCCACCTCGAGGCAAAACATGGGCAGGAGCACTTTTGCTCTCCGGTGGAGCGATTCCACCGGGGATACTTCCCTTCGGGAGGGGGAAATCGGAGCGATCGACGTCACCAACGATCCTCTCATCATGGGAGGACCAATCTTCATCAACATCTTCAACATCACCATCTCATCTCAAACCCTAGTTCATCTCTTGTATTCAATCATTGTCTCAAAACCTCAGATTGGTACTTGTGGGTTGCTAGTAGTGTTGATTACATCTTGTAGTTGATGCTAGTTGGTTTATTTGGTGGAAGATTATATGTTCAGATCCATTATGCTATTCAATACCCCTCTGATCTTGAACATGAACATGATTTGTGAGTAGTTACTTTTGTTCTTGAGGACATGGGAGAAGTCTTGTCATAAGTAATCATGTGAATTTCGTATTCGTTCGATATTTTGATAATATGTATGTTGTTGATTCTCTTAGTGGTGTCATGTAAATGTTGACTACATGACACTTCACCATCTTTGGGCCTAAGGGAATGCATTGTGGAGTAGTAATTAGATGATGGGTTGCTAGAGTGACAGAAGCTTAAACCCTAGTTTATGCGCTATTCCGTAAGGAGCTGATTTGGATCCATATGTTTAATGCTATGGTTAGAGTTATCTTAATTCTTCTTTCGTAGTTGCGGATGCTTGCGAGAGGGGGTAATCATAAGTGGGAGGCTTGTTCAAGTAAGAACAACACCCAAGCACCGGTCCACCCACATATCAAATTATCAAAGTAGCGAACGCGAATCAAACGTACATGATGAAAGTGACTAGATAAAATTCCCATGTGTCCTCGAGAACACTTTGCTTATTATAAGAGATCGTTCCGGCTTGTCCTTTGCTACAAAAAGGATTGGGCCACCTTGCTACACTCTTTGTTACTATTGCTACTTGTCACTTGTTACAAATTATCTTGCTATCAAACTACTCGTTGCCGATAATTTCAGTGCTTGCAGAAAATACCTTGCTGAAAACCGCTTGTCATTTCCTTCTGCTCCTCGTTGGGTTCGACACTCTTACTCATTGAAAGGACTACGATTGATCCCCTATACTTGTGGGTCATCAAGACTCTTTTCTGGCACCGTTGCCGGGGAGTGAAGCGCCTTTGGTGAGTTGAATTTGGTAAGGAAACATTTATATTATGTGCTGAAATTTACTGTTACTTGTCACTATGGAAAGTAATCCTTTGAGGGGCTTGTTCGGGGTATTTTCACCTCGACCGAAAGCACAAATAGTTGCTCCTCAACCTACTGCACCTACTGAAAATATTTATTATGAGATTCCTTCGGGTATGATAGAGAAACTGCTAGCTAATCCATATGTAGGAGATGGAACAATACATCCTGATATGCACTTGATCTATGTGGATGAAATTTGTAGATTGTTTAAGCTTGCAGGTTTATCCGGAGCTGGAGTTAAGAAGAAAGTATTCTCGTTATCTTTGGAGGGAAAGGCATTGTCATGGTATAGGCTATGTGATGATACTGATACATGGGACTGGAACCGATTGAAACTGGAATTCCACCAGAAATTTTATCCTAGGCATTTGGTTCATCGTGATCGGAATTACATATATAATTTTTGGCCCCGTGAAGGAGAAAGCATCGCTCAAGCTTGGGGGAGGCTTAAGTACATGATGTACACATGCCCCAATCATGAGCTCTCAAGAGAAATTATCTTACAGAATTTTTATGCTCGGCTTTCTTATGATGATCAAACCATGCTCAATTCTTCTTCGACTGGCTCCTTTATGAAGAAAACTATTGAATTCAGATGGGATCTTCTGGAAAGAATTAAATGCAACTCTGAAGATTGGGAACTCGACAAAGGTAATGAGTCAGGTATAATGCTTGAGTTCGATTGTGTTAAATCTTTTATGGCTTCCGATGCTTTTCATAAGTTTAGCACTAAATATGGACTTGACTCTGAGATAGTAGCTTCCTTTTGTGAATCATTTGCTACTCATGTTGATCCCCCTAAGGAGAAGTGGTTTAAATATCATTCCCTATTAAAGAAAAGATTGAGGAACCCATTAGTGTTAAAGAAGAAACAATTGTTTACCATGTTGATCCAGTTGTGCCTACTGCTTATTTTGAGAAACCACCTTTTCCTATTAGGATTAAGGAACATGCTAAAGTTTCAACTGTCGTTAACAAAAGTAATATTAGAGCACCTAGACCCTCTAAACAAATTAAAGTTGAACCTAATGTTGCTATGGTTAAAGATCTCTTGGTCGATAATATAGATGGGCATGTTATTTACTTCTGTGATGAAGCAGCTAGAATTGCTAAACCAGATCCTAAAGATAAAAACAGACCTGTAGTAGGCATGCATGTTGTCTCTGTTAAAATAGGAGATCATTGTTATCATGACTTATGTGATTTGGGTGCTAGTGTGAGTGCTATTCCGTTTACCTTATATCAAGAAATTATGAATGACATTGCACCTACTGAAATAGAGGACATTGATGTTACTATTAAGCTTGCAAACAGAGATACCATTACACCGCTTGGGATCGTTAGAGATGTTGAAGTTTTCTATGAAAAAATAAAATACCCTACCGATTGTCTAGTCCTCGGTTCTCCACAAGATGATTTTTGTCCCATTATATTTGGTAGACCTTTCTTGAACACTGTTAATGCCAAGACTGATTGCGCTAAAGAAACGGTTAGTGTTAATTTTGGTGGTATGTCTCATGAATTTAATTTCTCCAAGTTTCGTAGACAACCTCATGATAAAGAATTGCCTAGTAAAGATGAAATTATTGGTCTTGCTTCTATTGCCGTACCTCCTACTGATCCATTAGAACAATATTTGCTAGACCATGAAAACGATATGCATATGAATGAAAGAAATGAAATAGATAAGATGTTATTTGATCAACCACCTATCCTTAAACACAATTTGCCTATTGAAACTCTTGGAGGCTCTCCTCCAGCTAAGGGTGACCCTGTATTTGAATTGAAGCAATTGCCTGATACATTGAAATATGCTTATCTAGATGAAAAGAAGGTATATCCTGTTATTATTAGTGCTAACCTTTCAGAGCATGAAGAAAAGAGATTACTAAAAACTCTGAGGAAGCACCGCACTGCTATTGGATATACTCTTGATGATCCGAAGGGCATTAGTCCCACTCTATGTCAGCACAAAATTAATATGGAGCCTGATGCTAAACCAGTTGTCGACCACCAACGACGACTAAATCCTAAGATGAAAGAGGTGGTAAGAACAAAAATATTAAAGCTTCTGGAAGCAGGTATAATCTATCCCATAGCTGATAGTAGATGGGTAAGTCCCGTTCATTGTGTCCCTAAGAAAGGAGGTATTACCGTTGTTCCTAGTGATAAAAATGAACTCATTCCACAAAGAATTGTAACTGGTTATAGAATGGTAATTGATTTTAGTAAATTAAACAAAGCTACTAGAAAAGATCATTACCCCTTACCTTTTATTGATCAAATGTTAGAAAGATTGTCCAAGTATACACACTTTTGCTTTCTTGATGGATATTCTGGTTTCTGTCAAATACCTGTATCACAAGCCAACCAAGAGAAAACCACCTTTACTTGTCCTTTTGGAACTTATGCTTATAGACGTATGACTTTTGGTTTATGCAACGCACCTGCTACCTTTCAAAGATGTATGACTGCTATATTCTCTGACTTTTGTGAAAAGATTGTTGAGGTTTATATGGATGATTTTTCCATTTACGGAACTTCTTTTGATGATTGCTTAAGCAACCTTGATCGAGTTTTGCAGAGATGTGAAGAAACTAACCTTGTCTTGAATTGGGAGAAGTGCCACTTTATGGTGAATGAAGGTATTGTCTTGGGGCATAAAATTTCTGAAAGAGGTATTGAAGTTGATAAAGCTAAGGTTGATATTATTGAGAAAATGCCATGTCCTAAAGATATTAAAGGTATAAGAAGTTTCCTTGGTCATGCTGGTTTCTATAGGAGATTTATTAAAGACTTCTCTAAAATTTCTAGACCCCTTACCAATCTCTTGCAAAAAGATGTTCCATTTGTTTTTGATGATGATTGTGTAGAAGCCTTTGAAACACTTAAGAAAGCCTTAACCACTGCACCTATTGTTCAACCACCTGATTGGAACTTGCCTTTTGAAATTATGTGTGATGCTAGTGATTACGCTGTTGGTGCTATTCTAGGATAGAGAGTTGATAAGAAATTAAATGTTATCCATTATGCTAGTAAAACTCTAGACAGTGCCCAAAGAAATTATGCTACTACTGAGAAAGAATTTCTAGCAGTTGTGTTTGCATGTGATAAATTCAGACCTTACATAGTTGATTCTAAAGTAACTGTTCACACCGATCATGCTACTATTAAGTATCTTATGGAAAAGAAAGATGCTAAACCTAGACTCATTAGGTGGGTTCTATTGCTACAAGAATTTGACTTGCATATTATTGATAGAAAGGAGCTGAGAATCCCGTAGCAGATAATTTGTCTAGAATGGAAAATGTTCTTGATGACCCGCTTCCTATTAATGATGATTTTCCTGATGAACAATTAGCTGTTATAAATGCTTCTCGTAATACTCCTTGGTATGCGGACTATGCTAATTATATTGTTGCTAAATTTATACCACCTAGTTTCACATACCAACAAAAGAAAAAGTTCTTCTTTGATTTAAGACATTACTTTTGGGATGACCCACTTCTTTATAAAGAAGGAGTAGATGGTATTATTAGACGTTGTATACCTGAGCATGAACAGGAACAAATCCTACGGAAGCGTCATTCCGAGGCTTACGGAGGACACCATGCGAGAGACAGAACTGCCCACAAGGTATTACAATCTGGTTTTTATTGGCCTACTCTTTTCAAAGATGCTCATAAGTTTGTCTTATCTTGTGATGAATGTCAAAGAATTGGTAATGTTGGTAGACGTTAGGAAATGACTATAAATTATTCACTTGCTATTGAACCATTTGATGTTTGGGGATTTGATTATATGGGACCTTTTCCTAAATCCAATGGGTATACTCATATTTTAGTTGCTGTTGATTACGTTACTAAGTGGGTAGAAGCTATTCCAACTAGTAGTGCTAATCATAACACTTCTATTAAAATGCTTAAAGAAGTTATTTTCCCGAGATTCGGAGTCCCTAGATATTTAATGACATATGGTGGTTCACATTTTATTCATGGTGCATACCGTAAACTGCTTGCTAAATTTGATGTCAACCATAGAATTGCATCTCCTTATAACCCTCAATCTAGTGGACAAGTTGAATTGAGCAATAGAGAAATAAAATTAATTTTGCAAAAAACTGTTACTAGATCTAGAAAGAATTGGTCTAAGAAACTTGATGATGCATTATGGGCTTATAGAATTGCTTATAAAAATCCTATGGGTATGTCTCCTTATAAAATGGTTTATGGAAAAGCATGTCATTTACCTCTTGAACTAGTACATAAAGCATATTGGGCAATTAAAGAACTCAATTATGATTTTAAACTTGCCGGTGAAAAGAGGTTATTTGATATTAGCTCACTAGATGAATGGAGAACCCAAGCTTATGAAAATGCCAAATTGTTTAAAGAAAAAGTTAAAAGATGGCATGATAGAAGAATTCAAAAATGGGAATTCAAAGTGGGTGAGCAAGTTCTATTGTACACTTCTCGTTTGAGATTCTTTGCATGAAAAATTCTCTCTAAATAGGAAGGACCGTATATCATCGAAGAAGTTTATCGCTCCGGAGCCATCAAAATAAACAACTCCGAAGGCATTAATCCAAGAGTGGTGAATGGTCAAAGAATTAAGCACTATATTTTAGGTACTCCCATTAATGTTGAAACTAATATTATTGAAACAATTACACCGGAGGAATACATAAGAGAGACCTTCCAGAAGAACCCTGAAACGGAAGAGTGATACGTCCATTTTGCATCATGTTTTGCTACTGTTATTTATAGTGTTTTTGATCAATATAACACTTTGTGGAGCAATTCTAATGCCTTTTCTCTCTTAATATGCAAGATTTACACAAGGAGGGAGAATGTGGCAGCTGGAATTCTGGACCTGAAAAAGCTATGTCAGAGATACCTATTCTGCACATCTCCAAATGAGCTGAAATTTCACGGAGAATTATTTTGGAATATATAAAAAATACTGGAATCAAGAAATACCAGAGGGGGCCACCCAGGTGCCCACGAGGCACCAGCGCGCGCCACCCCCCCCCCCCCCAGGCGCGCCCTGGTACCTCGTGGGCCCCACGTGAGCTTTCTCGACTCCGTTTTCTTTTGGATTACTTGTTTTGCAAGATAAAAAATCTTCATATATACTCCCTGACGTTTTGACCACCGTATCACAGAAATATTCTCTGTTCTTATTTCGTGCTATTTTCTTGGCAGATCTGAAAGTATGTCGTCTCAAGACTCAGTTGGAGAGAGCCATGTCTCTTATGTTGCTGCAACCCCAAGAGCCTATGATGATGAAGATCACCTTGAGTGGTCAATCAATGAGGAGGTCAAAGCTGACTTAAAGAGGCTGGATTCCATGGAGCAGGAAGAAACTTCTCGACCACAGCCCAGGAACATGCACGTGGAATACGGGGAATCGAGCTTACCGGCTACGGTTAAACCTCCCAACACTCAATTTGTTTCTTATCGTAACTTGAAAAAGAGTGTTGCTTCATCTCCTTTAGCCAGGAAACACCCTTGGGTGGATGGTGCATTAACTGTCACCTGGAAGCTCCGGAAGGAAATTATGGATCTTAAGCATCAAGTCAATAAGCTTGAAGAGGAAAATCGCATCCTCTAAGACATTATCGCCAAGAACATCCCACCACCATCACCAAAGAAGGAGACATGAGCACATGGGTATGGGCACTCCCCTTGACTTGTGCCAAGCTTGGGGGAGGTGCCCCGGTATCGTATCACCATCACTTTCATTATCTTTTCCTATTATTAGTTCGATCCTTAGTTATTTCGCGATCTAGTTGAATAAAAGTTTAGTATGATCTATTTTCGAGTGTTAGCTTCGTGATCTATCTATCTATGTAATCGAGTTGAGAGTTATATAATAAAGAGTAGTTTGAGTTTTTGCTTCTTTACTTTCATGTTTCAATTCTAGCAATGAAAATAATGAAAAAGATCATATGCTAATCTTATGGAAAGTAATGACATTACATAAAGAAAAGTATAAGTGGTAAAATTTATTGGAAGTTAACAAACATAGCATTAGTCAATGATGCAATTCATGAAAAAGTTAATAAGGGAAGAGAAGATTCACATGCAAATATACTATCTTGGACATCTTTTATGATTGTGAGCCCCCATTAAGTATTTTATGCCAAATTGTTGACGTTGGACAAGGAAGACAACGTAATGAATTATGTTTGTTCATATTCACATAGAAGTTATATTGTTATAGATCCTCCAACATGTGGTGCTTGCCCAATATCTTTGCTAGCCTAAAAATCTGCACCAAGTAGAGATACTACTTGTGCATCCAAAAACCTTAAACCCAGTTTCATGTCATGAGAGTCCACTATATCTACCTATGGATTGAATAAGATCCTTCAAGTAAGTTGTCATCGGTGCAAAAAGCAATAAAAATTGCCTCTAAATATGTATGAAACTTTTATTGTAAGGGAAATAAGCTTTGTACGAACTTGTGATGGTAAAGAAATAAAAGCGATAGACTGCATAATAAAGGTTGCTATCACAAGGGGCAATATAAAGTGATGTTCCTTTGCATTAAGAGCTTGTGCATCCAACAACAAAAAGTGCATGACAACCTCTGCTTCCCTTTGCGAAGGGCCTATCCTTTACTTTTATGTATTTACTTTTTTATGCAAGAGTCAATAGTGTTCTCCTCTACTTTCTTTTGAATTATTCTCTTTTGTAAGCATCGGGTGGTGGGGAAAGATCTAGGCACATATATCCAGTTGGATATGAGTGATCATGAGTTATTATTGTTGACATCACCCTTGAGGTGAATAAGTTGGGAGGCGAAATCACAAGCCCCTATCTTTCTATGTGTATGGCTAAAACTTTTTGCTCCATATATATGTCATGAGTGTTAGCAATCATAGAATACTAAATGATGGTTGAGTATGTGGACTTGCTAAATAGCTCCTACATGAGACCCTTCCTAAAAATATGATGAATTGCAATTGCATTGTTGACTGAGAATATAGTTTGTTAGTTTTCAAGAAAGTTATTGCCTTATACTCCATTTGTTGTGATGAATTGTTACTTGCTCATGAGAATTTTATGATAATAAATATTGCTGCTATGATGATAAATATTGCTGTCATAATAATGATCATGATGCTACTATGTCCGTATTTTGTTTTTCTCGACGCCTCTCTCTCTAAACATGTGGACATGATTATCGATATCGGCTTTCGCTTGAGGACAAGCGAGGTCTAAGCTTGGGGGAGTTGATACGTCCATTTTGCATCATGTTTTGCTACTGTTATTTATAGTGTAATGCCTTTTCTCTCTTAATATACAAGATTTACACAAGGAGGGAGAATGCCGGCAGCTGGAATTCTGGACCTGAAAAAGCTATGTCAGAGATACCTATTCTGCACATCTCCAAATGAGCTGAAATTTCACGGAGAATTATTTTGGAATATATAAAAAATACTGGAATCAAGAAATACCAGAGGGGGCCACCCAGGTGCCCACGAGGCACCAGGCCACGCCACCCCCCCAGGCGCGCCCCGGTACCTAGTGGGGCCCCTGGCCCACTTCTGGACCCCATTTTCGGGTATATAAGCACATTTTCCCAAAAAAAATAGAGGGAAGACTTTTGGGACGGTGCGCCGCCGTCTCGAGGTGGAACTTGGGCAGGAGCATTTTTGCTCTCTGGCGGAGAGATTCTACCGGGGATACTTCCCTCCGGGAGGAGGAAATCGTCACCATCGACATCACCAGCGATCCTCTCATCGTGGGAGGACCAATCTTCATCAACATCTTCACCAACACCATCTCATCTCAAACCCTAGTTCATCTCTTGTATTCAATCTTTGTCTCAAGACCTCAGATTGGTACCTGTGGGTTGCTAGTAGTGTTGATTACATCTTGTAGTTGATGCTAGTTGGTTTATTTGGTGGAAGATTATGTGCAGATCTATTATGCTATTCAATACCTCTCTGATCTTGGATGTGAACATGATTTGTGAGTAGTTACTTTTGTTCTTGAGGACATGGGAGAAGTCTTGTCATAAGTAATCATGTGAATTTGGTATTCGTTTGATATTTTGATGATATGTTTGTTGTTGATTCCCTTAGTGGTGTCATGTGAACATCGACTACATGACACTTCACCATCTTTGGGCCTAAGGGAATGCATTGTGAAGTAGTAATTAGATGATGGGTTGCTAGAGTGACAGAAGCTTAAACCCTAGTTTATGCGCTATTCCGTAAGGGGCTGATTTGGATCCATATGTTTAATGCTATGGTTAGAGTTATCTTAATTCTTCTTTCGTAGTTGCGGATGCTTATGAGAGGGGGTAATCATAAGTGGGAGGCTTGTTCAAGTAAGAACATCACCCAAGCACCAGTCCACCCACATATCAAATTATCAAAGTAGCGAACGCGAATTAAACAAACATGATGAAAGTGACTAGATGAAATTCCCATGTGTCCTCGAGAATGCTTTACTTACTATAAGAGATCGTTCCGGCTTGTCCTTTGCTAAAAAAAGGATTGGGCCAACTTGCTGCACTCTTTGTTACTATTGCTACTTGTCACTTGTTACAAATTATCTTGCTATCAAACTACTTGTTACCGATAATTTCAGTGCTTGCAGAAAACACCTTGCTGAAAACCGCTTGTCATTTCCTTCTGCTCCTCGTTGGGTTCGACACTCTTACTTATCGAAAGGACTACGACTGATCCCCTATACTTGTGGGTCATCAAAGAGGTACGTGATACAGCAAGTAAACCGACTCCAAAAATTCCATAAAAATACTTTCTGTCAGTTTTGGAATATTAGAAAAAATACAAAAATAAGAAACAGCCGAGGGGACCCACGAGGCACCAGGGCGCGCCACCCCCCAGGCGCGCCCTGGTGGCTCGTGGGTCCCTCATGAGCCTTCCCGACTCCGTTTTCTTCTGGAATACTTGTTTGCAAGATAAAAATTCTTTATATGTACTCCCGAACGTTTTGACCACCGTATCGTAGAAATCTCCTCTGTTCTTGTTTCGTGCTATTTTTCTGACAGATCTAGAACGCCATGGCTCCCCGAAGGCTCCGTTCCAAGCACCGTATTGTGAAACCATCACCGGGCAAATGCCCCTACAGCGAGGTCTACTACGAGTGGTCGTCGGGCGAGGAAGACAATGGCAAGGAGGACAAGGTCGAGGAAGTTGCGGGAACCCAGGCTCGAGAAGGAGGGTAAGCCGTCCCCATGGAGGAGACCTCGGAGAAGGGAGATATCCTTCAACCCCTCTATGATCATCTCCCCCCATCCGTAATTGAAGCCCTAAGATTCTTTGAAATAGTTTGTGCTCATAATACATCTCTCACTCGTGAAGTTATTTTGTTGGAAGAGCAAAACATCGCCCTACGGAGCATCAACCGTAAATTGGAGTATCTGCTAAAGCTGAAGGACAAGCTCACCACTTCACCATCGCCACCATCACCGAAGAAAGAAACTTGAGTACATGGGTATGGGCACTCCCCTTGGCTTGTGCCAAGCTTGGGGGAGGTGCCCCGTATCGTATCACCATCACTTTTGCTATCTTTACCTACCTTTAGTTCGATCCTCAGTTATTTCGTGGTCTAGTTGAATAAAAGTTTAGTGTGATCTATTTTCGAGTGCTAGTTTCGTGATCTATTTATCTATGTAATTGAGTTGAGAGTTATATAATAAAGAGTGGTTTGAGTTTTTTCTTCTTTACTTTTATGTTTCAATCCTAGCAATGAAAATGATGAAAAAGATCATATGCTAATCTTATGGAAAGTAATGACATTACATAAAGAAAAGTATAAGTGGTAAAATTTATTAAAAGTTAAAAAACATAGCATTGGTCAATGATGCATTTCATGAAAAAATTAATAAGGGAAGAGAAGATTCACATGCAAATACACTATCTTGGACATCTTTTATGATTGTGAGCCCCCATTAAGTATTTTATGTCAAATTGTTGACGTTGGACAAGGAAGACAACGTAATGAATTATGTTTGTTCATATTCACATAGAAGTTATATTGTCATAGATCCTCCAACATGTGGTGCTTGCCCAATATCTTTGCTAGCCAAAAATCCGCACCAAGTAGAGATACTACTTGTGCATCAAAAACCATTAAACCCAGTTTCATGTCATGAGAGTCCACTATATCTACCTATGGATTGAATAAGATCCTTCAAGTAAGTTGTCATCGGTGCAAAAAGCAATAAAAATTGCCTCTAAATGTGTATGAACTTTTATTGTAAGGGAAAATAAGCTTTGTACGAACTTGTGATGGCAAAGAAATAAAAGCGACGGACTGCATAATAAAGGTTGCTATCACAAGGGGTAATATAAAGTGACGTTCCTTTGCATTAAGAGCTTGTGCATCCAACAACAAAAATCGCATGACAACCTCTGCTTCCCTCTGCGAAGGGCCTATCTTTTACTTTTATGTATTTACTTTTTATGCAAGAGTCAATAGTGTTCTCCTCTATTCCTTTCTATTTTTCTCTTTTGCAAGCATCATGTGGTGGGGAAAGATCTAGGCATATATATCGAGTTGGATAGGAGTGATCATGAGTTATTATTGTTGACATCACCCTTGAGGTGAATAAGTTGGGAGGCGAAATTATAAGCCCCTATCTTTCTTTGTGTCTGCCTGAAACTTTTTGCTCCATATATATGTTGTGAGTGTTAGCAATCATAGAAGACTAAATGATGGTTGAGTATGTGGACTTGCTAAAAAGCTCTTACATGAGACCCTTCCGGAAAATATGATGAATTGTAATTGCATTGTTGACTGAGAACATAGTTTGTTAGTTTTCAAGAAAGTTTATGCCTTATACTTCATTGTTGTGATGAATTGTTACTTGCTCATGAGAAGTTTTATGATATTAAATATTGCTATTATAATAATGATCATGATGCTACTATGTTCGTATTTTGTATTTATCGACATCTCTCTCTAAACATGTGGACATGATTATCGATATCGGCTTTCGCTTGAGGACAAGCGAGGTCTAAGCTTGGGGGAGTTGATACGTCCATTTTGCATCATGTTTTACTACTGTTATTTATACTGTTTTTAATCAATATAACACTTTGTGGAGCAATTCTAATGCCTTTTCTCTCTTAATATGCAAGATTTACACAAGGAGGGAGATTGCCGACAGCTGGAATTTTGGACCTGAAAAAGCTAGGTCAGAGATACCTATTTTGCACATCTCCAAATGAGCTGAAATTTCACGGAGATTTATTTTGGAATAAATAAAAAATACTGGAAAAAGAAATACCAGAGGGGGCCACCCAGGTGCCCATGAGGCACCAGGGCGCGCCACCCCCCCATACGTGCCCTGGTGGCTCGTGGGGCCCCTGGCCAGCCTCCGGTGCCCATTTTCTGGTATATAAGCCCATTTGCCCTAGAAAAAATTAGGGAATACTTTTGGGACGGTGCGTCGCCGTCTCGAGGCGGAACTTGGGCAGGAGCACTTTTGCTCTCTGGCAGAGCGATTCCGCCAGGGATACTTCCCTCCGGGAGGGGGAAATCGGAGCCATCGACATCACCAATCTTCATCAACATCTTCAACAGCACCATCTCATCTCAAACCCTAGTTCATCTCTTGTATTCAATCTTTGTCTCAAAACCTCAGATTGGTACATGTGGGTTGCTAGTAGTGTTGATTACATCTTGTAGTTGATGCTTGTTGGTTTATTTGGTGGAAGATTATATGTTCAGATCCATTATGCTATTCAATACCCCTCTGATCTTGAACATGAACATGATTTGTGAGTAGTTACTTTTGTTCTTGAGGACACAGGAGAAGTCTTGTCATAAGTAATCATGTGAATTTGGAATTCGTTCGATATTTTGATGATATGTATGTTGTTGATTCTCTTAGTGGTGTCATGTAAACGTCGACTACATGACACTTCACCATCTTTGGGCCTAAGGGAATGCATTGTGGAGTTGTAATTAGATGATGCGTTGCTAGAGTGACAGAAGCTTAAACCCTAGTTTATGCGCTATTCCGTAAGGGGCTGATTTGGATCCATATGTTTAATGCTATGGTTAGAGTTATCTTAATTCTTCTTTCGTAATTGCAGATGCTTGCAAGAGGGGGTAATCATAAGTGGGAGGCTTGTTCAAGTAAGAACAGCACCCAAGCACCGGTCCACCCAGATATCAAATTATCAAAGTAGCGAACGCAAATCAAACGTACATGATGAAAGTGACTAGATGAAATTCCCATGTGTCCTCGAGAACGCTTTGCTTATTATAAGAGATCGTTCCAGCTTGTCCTTTGCTACAAAAAGGATTGGGCCACCTTGCTGCACTCTTTGTTACTATTGCTACTTGTCACTTGTTACAAATTATCTTGCTATCAAACTACTCGTTACCGATAATTTCAGATCTTGCAGAAAATACCTTGCTGAAAACCGCTTGTCATTTCCTTCTGCTCCTCGTTGGGTTCGACACTCTTACTTATCGAAAGGACTACGATTGATCCCCTATACTTCTGGGTCATCAACCCGCGAGGGGCGCTGCCCCTTAGAACCCCGCCCGCTAACCGGCTAGTGGGATCGCCGTATGCGTAGTGCCTTGTATTTCGTACACGATCACTCAAACTGGTAGAATCCGATTCTATGCATAACTTTGTTTTGCAGGTTTAATGTGAATAGTATGGCTCATGTGTATGTGATGCATGTGTGTAAAATTTACATGGCCTGCGTGTCATGATTTGTCAACTAGCAGGAGCCAAAGCACTGTCATTATATTGTATAACGACATGCATGTCGACTTGTGATTCTCCGTAATATTCATTACTAGTTGTAGTACTTGGAGGACAGAGATCAAGTTCGAGGCTTTGGCGTCCCGGCGTGACGAACAAGATGGAGTGCCGACCTGGCCATCGGAGTTGGAGCCGGCCTAGAAGGACGTCCATGAAGGAGCCATACTATTTCACAATATATATTTATTTGTGATTGTTATGCTTCTTGTTTTCTATGCATGTTAAAATGGTAGAAAGATCCCTCATAAATATCAAGTGTTGATGGTGCAGAAATCGGCTAAGTTCAAGAAAAGTTGGTCCAAGAAGAAGGCTAAGGCAAAGGGCACGGAGATGGTAACCTCCACCACTGAGCCGAAGTCTGGACCGGACTGAAAGACCATTTGCTATCATTCCAAGGAAACTGGTTGCTGGAAGAGGAACTGTAGCAAGTGGCTTGCTGAGCATGGCAAGAAGGCCGGAAATGCTTCTTCAGGCAAAGGTACCCTTGTTACATATGTTATAGACATTTACCTTGTTGACATACCTAGTAGCTCTTGGGTATTTGATACTGGATCGGTTGTTCATATTTTCAACTCGATGCAGGGGCTGGTAAGAACTAGGCGTGTGGCACAAGGGGAGATTGACATCAGGGTTGGCAACAAAGCAAGAGTTGCTGCGTTGGAGGTCGGCACGATGCAGCTCCAACTTCCTTCCGGATTCATTATGGAATTGAATAATTGTTATTATATTCCAGCACTTAGTCAGAACATTATATCTGCCTCATGTTTGATGAGTCAGGGTTATGAATTCAGTTTAAAGGACAATGGTTGTTCGATATCTTTGAATGGTATGTTCCACGGCTAGGCACCCATTGTTGATGGGCTCTTTATATTGAATCTGGAAACAAAACTAGTCTATAATATGAATGTCAAGAGGCATAAGCCTAATGAGATAAATCCAACATACTTCTGGCATTGTCGGCTTGGACATATTAGTCTAAAACGCATGAAGAAGCTCCATGATGATGGACTTCTAACTTCATCCTATTTCGGGTCGTTTGAGACATGTGAATCGTGCTTGCTTGGCAAGATGACTAAGTATCCTTTTGCAAAGAGTTGCGAGAGGGCATCCGAGCTGTTGGAGCTTATACACAGTGATGTGTGTGGTCCAATGAGCACAACTACCAGAGGCGGCTATTAGTACTTCGTGACTTTTACCGACGACGTGAGTAGATATGGATATATCTATTTGATGAGGCACAAGTCGGAAACTTTTGAAAAGTTCAAAGAGTTTCAGAACGAGGTTGAAAATCAGCTCGGCAAGACTATAAAGCTTCTACGCTCTGATCGTGGAGGTGAGTACATGAGCCAGGAGTTTGATGATCATCTGAAAAGCTGAGGTATAGTACCTCAGCTCACACCTTCGGGCACACCACAGAGAAATTGCGTGTCAGAACGGAGGAATCGTACCTTGTTAGACATGGTTCGATCTATGATGAGCAAATCGGATTTACCCTTGTCATTTTGGGGATATGCTCTAGAAACTGCAGCTTTTACACTCAACAGAGTACCATCTAAATCCGTAGACAAGACACCACATGAGATGTGGACTGGGAAGAGTCCCAAGTTGTCTTTTCTAAAGATCTGGGGTTGTGAAGCATTTGTCAAGCGACTTATGTCAGACAAGCTTACACCCAAGTTGGATAAGTGCATATTTGTGGGATATTCGAGGGAAACCTTGGGATATAGCTTCTACAACCGCGAAGAGAACTAAGTGTTTGTTGCTCGGAACGGGGTCTTCCTTGAGAAAGAGTTTCTCGGGCGGGAAGCCAGTGGGAGGCAGGTGCAACTCGAAGAAGTTTGAGAACCATTTGGGGACAACTCGGCTGGTGATGCGATCATACCGGAGTCTGTCAGGGAACCCGAGGTGGAAGCGGCACTGGAGCCACGAAGGTCGGAAAGATTGCGTAGAGTGCACGATGTGTTGTTGCTGGAAAGCGACGAACCGGCTACGTATGCGAAAGCGATGGTGAGCCCAGATTCCGAGGCATGGCTGGAGGCCATGAGATCCGAGTCAAAAGTCCATGGATGAAAATCAAGTCTGGGACTTGGTTGATCCGCCGCCTGGCGTCACAGCCATTGGTTGCAAATGGGTCTTTAAGAAAAAAAACGATGTGGATGGAAATGTTCAGATCCACAAAGCTCGGCTTGTCGCTAAAGGTTATGGACAAGTTCAAGGAATTGACTACAACAAGACCTACTAGCCGGTAGCGATGCTGAAGTCAGTAAGGATCGTACTAGCTATAGCTGCATATTTCGATTACGAGATATGGCAGATGGATGTCAAAACGGCTTTCCTTCACGGAAATTTAACCGAGGACGTGTATATGATACAGCCCGAGGGTTTTGTCCATCCGACAAGCACTGGTAAGGTATGCAAGCTCAAGAGATCCATTTATGGATTAAGGCAAGCATCTCGGAGCTAGAATATTCATTTTGATGAGGTCGTCACTGGTCTCAGTTTCATCAAAAGCGAAGAGGATGCTTGTTTATACAAGCAGTTGAGTAGGAGCTCGGTAGTGTTTTTGATCCTGTATGTGGATGACATATTGATGATCGGAAATGATGTTTTGATGCTGAACTCGGTCAAGGAATCATTGAATGGAAAGTTCTCGATGAAGGACCTTGGTGAGGCAGTTTACATATTGGGCATTAAGATCTATAGAGATAGATCGAGGAGGCTGCTAGGCTTAAGCGAGAGCACGCACATAGACAAAGTGTTGAAATGGTTCAACATGAGTGAGACCAAGAAGGGGTTCTTGCCTGTCTCACATGGTATAAGGCTAAGCAAGACTCGGAGTCCTTCGACATCTGATGAGCGAAGCAGGATGAGTCGGATTCCGTATGCCTCGGCAATCAGATCGATCATGTATGCCATGATATGTACTAGGCCCGATGTTGCTTTTGCAATAAGCTTAACAAGAAGATACCAGGCCAACCCAGGTGAGAGCCACTAGGTGGCGGTAAAGACTATTCTGAAGTACCAAACAAGGACTAAAGAGATGTTCCTAGTTTATGGAGGTGAGGAGGAGCTCGTCGTAAAGGGTTACGCCGATGCTAGTTTCCAAACTGACAGAGATGATTGTCGATCATAGTCTGGATTCGTGTATGTCATGAATGGAGGAGCAGTGAGCTCGATGAGTTCCAAGCAAGATACGGTGGCCGATTCTACCATAGAAGCCGAATACATTGCGGCTTGTGAAGCTGCAAAGGAAGGTGTTTGGATCCGGAACTTTCTGGATGATCTTGGTGTTTTCCCAGCCTTGGTAAAACCGTTGGACCTTTATTGTGATAATTCAGGTGCCATCGCACAGGCCAAGGAGCCAAGGAATCACCACAAGACCAGACACAAAGATCGGAAATATCACCTGATACAAAAGATCGTAAAGAGTGGTGATGTAGAGTTATGCAAAATTCACACGGATGCAAATGTTGCAGATCCGTTTACTAAGCCGCTTCCAAAACCCAAGCATGAGGGGCACGTTAGAGCTATGGGCATACGATGTCTATTTGATTGACTCTGGTGCAAGTGGGAGACTGTTGGAGATATGCCCTAGAGGCAATCATGCATGATGATATTTCCTATGTGTTTATGAATAAAGATAGTCCTTGGACATTATCAATGATGTGTATCAGCAAGTACGTGACTTGTTTGTGGGACTATGCATTGTATGATGACTGTCCTAAAAGGTCCCTAGTCGAAAGGGCTATGTGGTCACGCAGCCGACTAGACTAGCATATGACACGGTAGATGGCTCGGTCTCACTAGCCATGGAGCATTGGATGCTAAACGGATAATATGGACTTGGAAGGATCTGGTCGGATCCGACATAGTCGGATCCGAGTCGAGATAAGGTCCGAGTCGGACAGACCCAACTATGAGACGCAGCAATATGTCATCTGTGAGTCTCTAGTACAACATACGTTCTATATCCTAAGACCTGAGCTGACACATGTACTCGGGATGGTGACAGACCTGCTTTGGGCCGACCAAATGCTACTCCATGACTGGGTAGTTACAAAGTTAGGTTTCGGGCTTATCCAAACCCATGCTGCGAGACATGGTCGAGCAAGATGTTATTTGCCCCTCCGATCAGGAGAGATATACTCTGGGCCCCTCGTGTGATCCGACCAAGATAAGCATGGCCATGCGACAAGGATTATGAGATAATCCATTTTGTTGTCGGCATCACTGGAACGAGAAAGAGGTCGGGCTATCACAAGGATGACAGACTCGCCTTGAGCCCGACAACATATATCGTGTGGCAAAGGGGATAGAAGTGTGATGTATGCTACTTGTAGTCTGCGTTGGTATTTCCCCGAAGAGGGGAGGATGATGCAGTACAATAGAGATAAGTATTTCCCTCAGTTAAGAACCAAGGTTATCAATCCAGTAGGAGAACCAAGCAAAATCACTTTAGCAGCACCTGCACACACAAAAGCAAACACCTGCACCCAACGCAAATAAGAGGGCTGTCAATCCTCTTAGCGGTTATTTGCAAGGATTAATTCTGATAGTGATAGATAGATAACTAAAATACTAAATAAAATAAAAGTAAATGAATTGCAGCAAGGTATTTTTGGTTTTTAATATAAGATAAAAGTAGACCAGGGGGCCATAGTTTTCACTAGAGGCTTCTCTCTCGAGCGCAGAACATACAGTGGGTAAACAAATTACTGTTGGGCAATTGATAGAAAAGCAAATAATTATAACGGATTCATGGCAATGATCATGTATATAGGTGACGGTGTCCTGGACTAGGGGGTACTCACCACGTCGTCTCCCAACCAGTGGGTCGGGCCAAGGACCCCCGTGGCGGTTCACTAATGGGCCACTTCGGGCAGCCCATGACATCTACGCGGAAAACTCCACATGACTTGGCTCACAAGATGAGGACTCTTCTAAACCCTAGGCCTCTGGTGCATATATAAACCGAGGCCAGGCTAGTCAATAGAACATCTCATATTCATTAGAACAATCTTGTGGTAGATACATGTACTCTGTACTATGCCTCATATGAATACAATCAAAAGCATGACGTAGGGTATTATCTTTTCGAGATAGCCCGAACCTGGGTAAAATCATGTGTCCTTGTTACCATCGCTCCAAGACGCCTAGCTTAGGACCTTACAACGAGATATGCCGGATTTAGAACCGACATTGGTGCTTTCATTGAGAGCCTGCTGGGTAGTCGCCGCGGTGCGATGGGAATTCAGATCGGCTCCACCGCGATCTACGCGTCGGTACCGAGCTACATCGTCAACGTCGGCATCTTCGTCGCCGGCTCGACTGGTCACCTCGGCTTGACCGAGGACTGCGCTCTGCGTCAAATCATCAAGATCGGATGGATACTTTCATCATCATCAACTCCGATCTCTATCAAGATCATGGGGGAATCATCCATGGAGCTCGGGGGCTCAAGATCAACATTGTCCTCGGGCGACCGTGCAGTTTTTCTGGACAGCGGGTTCACGTTCACTGTCACCGCCTTCTCGAGCATCGTTTTTATGAATACTTTGGTGGAATTGTGCGCAATTGAGTCTATAATGACCCCATAAAATTTTGTCGTATTCCGATGGAGGAATCTTTGGCAATCTACGATATACCGGAGCCCTGTCAAATCTGGATGTGAATCTAGACGAGTTTAGGGCGAGGAGTCCAGCGTCCAGGTTGGACATCCTTCGGAAGATCCAACTGTCGATCGGCTGCGGAATTCCTATATCTACCATCCCTCAAAATTTCAGCTCGATCCGACCGTTCAAACTCCGGGACGAGTCCGAGGAGTGCACCAATTTTCGGATCTATTTTCTGCGCGAAAACGAATCCGACCCGAATTCATCTTTCTTCATGAACGGGATATTGGACATCCTTTTTGGAGGAACTTTTTTTTAGGGTATTGTGTGTTGTTCACAAACACGTGCCTACAAATTTTGAGTCTTTTCCGAGGCGGTATTCACCATCACACCGATGTCAAACTGGCTCGACCACGTTGCTCCACGGCTACCGACCTGCGCCAGCATCAACTGCGCCGTCGCTCCATCGAGCCGATGACATCCACCTCGGATCATCAACCCGGCGACCCGACCAGGAGTCCGGTATCGTGAAAGACAAATAATCGCCAAGACAAGATCGTCGCCCCACGGATTGCACGGGTCGGGCACGCCGGTATCGCGGCGCGGCCACTTCATCAAGCTGGCGTTGACTGCGTCACAAGTTACGACCTGCGTCGGCATGGCCGCACCGTTGCTTCTTCAAGCCGATGTCCACCACGCCAACCTGCTTTGACACCTCGGCTGGCATGGCGGCTGCAACGTCACCTTATCGACCTACTTCGTCAGCTCGGCTGGACCGGGGTCTTCGCCATCTCTTCATCAACCTACTGCGGGGACATCAGTGTCACCAGTCGATCAGCTTCGTCACGTTAGTTGGACTGGGGGCTTCGCCTCGCCACATCAATCGTGCTGCATCGCCACTTCATCAAGCCGAGCTCTTCGCTCGGGCACCTCGAAACCGGCTTGGGGGCTGGGACCTCGGCCAACCGAGGACTACGCGCCGGATCTGTTAGAGATCAATGGGTGTCTTCGTCCCGCCACGAGCTCGGACCGCCATCAACACCGAGCACATTAACCAGCTAAGTCGCTTTCATGCCCAAATCTTTTCAAGTTTTTTTTTGGTTCGACCAAGCATTATATTTGTGTTAAACAAAAAAGTTTTTGGTTAAAAACTTAATTTGTTAAAAACTCTGTTTGTTAAAAACACTCCCTTTACCCATGTTAACTGGGGGCTCTTAAATTTATATGAGTCGTTTTATAATAAATGTGTTTTCTTCTTGGTCGTTACAAAGTCTTTTTCTACTACTCCTTTTTTCCGACGCGAGTGTGTGGTCAATAGCAGGGTAGCCTGGTTTCTCTCTAAAGCCGCTCGAGTTTAGTTCGCTAAACTGGCCTGAGAAGCACTCGGCCTTCGGGATAGGAGGTTGAAGCCGAAGGCTGACCCACTTGAAGTCTAGAAATCGGATGTATCATGTTAAAGCACGATGGAAGCACAAACTAATTTTAAGACCAATTTTGGATTGGCACCAAAAAACTTGATTTAATCTAGACATAAAGGTTTTATGTAAGTTTTTTGGTTTTCCGAGCTTATGAAGCTTTCAACCTATTTGTATGTTTTTTTTTCAGGAGGCGGGACATCCTCTTTACCGAGGTGTCATGCATAATAATTTGGCTTGGGAAATCTTTTCCGACCCGTAGTTCGGCAACTTCCCTGCCGAGCTGCACCTCGCCATGCCCGAACACTCCAAACACCGGGGGCTAGTTACTTGCCCCCACAGTCAAGCTCCTATGACTAAGTGAAAGTTATAAAGCCTACACATCTGATTGCCTCGTTTCCGCTAACACAACCGCCTCCGGGCACCGAGACGTCGGCTAAGGGTTGTCATGTTATTGCGGAAACACCCTGCGTAGCATCTACAAAGGGCTGGAAACCGACGATGGGCCACTTTCAAATTATGAACGGTCGCACAGGAGTCAAAGTAAACACATCGGACCTATCAAAGTGTCTAATAAACCATACTGGGGGATCCTTGAGGCACGTCAGCACATTTACCTTGGGACTTCTGGAGAGCCCAACATATCCTCAGCATTTGTATTTAATATACGAACGTTGCCTTCCCATAAATCTTTATCTAGCCATAAATATGCATCAATTTGACTTAATATTTTGGCCAAGTTGGGTTGCCTGGTTCCTGTGCTTACCCCCTACGTTCCCGATTGTTAGGCTAGGGGGTAAAGGGAGCACCTCTGTGGTTGTTACTACCGGGTCATCTGAGTTAGTACCTCAGACTGGGTGAAGCCAAAAGCTAGCTCTCTTAAGAATATAATTGGTCGGCAACGACGGAAGTGAAAATTTTGGTTCATTAAGACCACAGAGTTCGGGAACTTTCCCGAAACTAAATCCTCCTTATTTTCCTCCCACATTGATCGGAGGTGAGGTTTCATGATCATGGTCAATGTGACAGCCTGGGAAAAGGAACTTATAATGGAACTATTTTTCCCAGAAGATGTTTCTTACGTTACATAGTAATATAACATATCTCTCCGCGTACCTTTGTTTATAAAACCGTATGGCCGGATTGCCTTATTTTCCGTAAATCTTTGCCCTTATAAAGGCTTTTTAAAGTAGGAAAACACTCCTTGGCTACTGGCCGAGGAGGTTGAAGCTGATGGTCGGTCAACAAAGTTTTGTACAATGCGGATCCGAGCGTTAATGATGTAAAGTACTTGGATACATAGAATCATTACACATAAATTGTGATTAAAATTAATTTACTCCAGATATCGATCCTTAATTCGGCCACCCTTGCCTAAATTAAGGCTCGGGGGCTACTGGGCTTTGCGCTTCTCACTTACGAGCCATTAACGGGTTACATCGATCCCCTGATCTGGTGTTGCCACCCGACCAGTGGCTCGGGGGCTACTACATTGACGATTCAATGCAGACAATTTACAAAGTGCAAAACAGTTTCTGAGGAGATTACGATCCTCAGGTTGGTCGACCGCACCCAACCTGAGTCTTGAGGACTATGCACACCGTGTTTCCATTCATAAGTATGTTGCCGAGCTAGGAGTTGATCCTCAGGCCGATTTCATAATCGCCCTGAGTCTCAGGGGCTACTAGGATCAGCGGTTTTATGTTTTCCTTCAGGTGCATCCCGGATTTTAGGCCAGCACACACCTTGAGGGCTACTGGTTATACATCTCGGCAGAGAATAAATTGCAGCAATAAAAAATATTCGCAAAAAATCAGCCCAAGACCGAGGTGGTGCACCACCTCGGAAGCAGTCCGGCAGAAAGCTCGGCTGCGAGTGGCCGGCTACATAGAGAACTTTTTCGGCGTTAAGCTTGGATAACCTCCTTCAAACTTTTTCAAAGATGAGGTACTCTATGCCTCCTCGGATGCAGTCCGGCATTGGAGCTCGGCTGCAAAAAGACACCTCGGATGCAGTCTGACGTTGGAGCTCGGATGCAAAGAGGACACCACCGCACTGGAAACACTTCGAACCCGAGGTGTGGCATAAAAAATAACAAGGCATTGATAAAGGCCGAGAACTTAAAGGACTCCTCGGATACCCGACGTGTGAACTCTTCGGATACACCTCGGCGATCCTCGAGATCGGAGATGTGAATATTTGTTGAACCAGTTTTCAAGACCGACGACCTAAGACGAAGAACAGTTCGGAAGAACCGAGGAGCTTCCCCAACTTGAAGACCGGTTCAGGGGGCTACTAACGGTGTCTTGGAGTAGGGGGTACTCACCACGTCGTCTCCCGACCAATGGGTCGGGCCGAGGACCCCCGTGGCGGTTCACTAATGGGCCACTTCGGGCAGCCCATGACATCTACGAGGAAAACTCCACATGACTTGGTGCACAAGATGAGGACTCTTCTAAACCCTAGGCCTCCGGTGCATATATAAACCAAGGCTAGGCTAGTAAATAGAACATCTCATATTCATTAGAACAATCTCGTGGTAGATACATGTACTCTGTACTATGCCTCATATGAATACAATCAAAAGAAGGACATAGGGTATTATCTCTTCGAGAGAGCCAGAACCTGGGTAAAATCCCGTGTCCATGTTACCATCGCTCCAAGACACCCAGCTTAGGACCCCTACTATGAGATATGCCGGATTTAGAACCGACAATAGGCATCATGTCCGAGACAAGTAGATCGACTCCTGCGTGCATCTACTACAATTACTCCACCCATCGACCGCTATCCAACATGCATCTAGGGTATTAAGTATGAAACAGAGTAACACCTTAAGCAAGATGACATGATGTAGACAAAGTAAACTCAAGCAATATGATTAAACCCCATCTTTTTATCCTTAATGGCAACAATACATATACGTGTCATGTCCCTTTCTTTCACTGGGATTGAGCACCGCAAGATTGAACCCATCACAAAGCACCTCTCCCATTGCAAGATAAACCAATCTAGTTAGCCAAACCAAATCAATAGATCAAAGAGAAATACAAATCTATAATAATCATGGATAAAAGAGTTCAGAGAGGACTCAAATATTTCTCATGAATAATCTGATCATAAACTCACAATTCATCGGATCCCAACAAACACACCGCAAAAGAAGATTACATCGGATAGAACTCCAAGAACATCGAGGAGAACATGGTATTGAAGATCAAAGAGAGAGAAGAAGCCATCTAGCTACTAGCTATGAAATCGTAGGTCTGTGGTAAACTACTCACACATCATCGGAAGGGCAGCAAGGTTGATGAAGAAGCCCTCTGATACGTCTCCAACGTATCTATAATTTTTGATTGTTCCATGCTGTTATATTATCAATCTTGGATGTTTTTATATGCATTTACAACAATTATATAACATTTTCGGAGACTAACCTATTAACTTAGTGCCCAGTGCCAGTTGTTTTTTTCTGCCCTATTTTTGTTTTACAGAAAATCAATACCAAACGAAGTCGAAATGCCACGAAACTTTTTGGAGATTTTTTATGGGACAAGATAAACACTAGAAGCTTCGGGAGAGGACCAGACGCCAGAAGGGGTGGCCATGAGCCACCAGGGCGCGCCTGGGGGGCAGGCGCGTGCTGGTGCCTCGTGGGCCCATCCCAGCTCCGTTTGACCTAATTCCATCACTATAAATTCAGAAAAAATTAGAAACCCTTAAGTCAACGAAATACTTTTTCCGCCGCCGCAAGTTTCTGTTCTCGAGAGATCCCATCTGGAGGTCTTCTCCGGTACTCCGTCGGAGGGGGAATCGATCATGGAGGGGCTCTACATCAACCTTGATGCCCTTTCGATGATGCGTGAGTAGCTTACTACAGACCTTCGGGTCCATAGGCAGTAGCTAGATGGCTTCTTCTCTCTTTTTGATTTTCAATACAATGTTCTCCTCGATGTTCTTGGAGTTCTATCCGATGTAATCACTTTTTGCGGTGTGTTTGTTGGGATCCGATGAATTGTGAGTTTATGATCAGATTATCCATGAATATTATTAGAGTCTTTTCTGATCTCTTTTATGCATGATTATTATAGCTTCGTATTTCTTCTCCGATCTATTGATTTGGTTTGGCCAACTAGATTGATTTATCTTGCCATGGGAAGAGGTGCTTTATAATGAGTTCGATCTTGCGGTGCTCAATCCTAGTGACAAAAAGGGACATGACACATATGTATCATTGCTATTAAGGGTAAAAGGATGGGCGTTATTCATGCGTGAGTTTATCTTGTCTACATCATGTCATCGTTCTTAAGGCGTTACTCCGTTCTTTATGGACTTAATACTCTAGATGCATGCTGGATAGCGGTCGATGTGTGGAGTAATAGTAGTAGATGCAGGTAGGAGTCAGTCTACTTGTCTCGGACATGATGCCTATATACATGATCATTGCCTTGGATATCGTCATGATTATTTGCTTTTCTATCAATTGCCCAACAGTAATTTGTCTACCCACCGTTTGCTATTTTCTTGAGTGAAGCCTCTAGTGAAAACTATGGCCCCCGGGTCTATTTAAATCATATTACTAAAACCCTTAAAATATTGCTGCTATTTTCTTTTATTTATTTTATTTTGTATTTTTGTTTCTATCTATCTGTCTATCTATCACATACAATTTAATCTTGCAATTGACCGCCGAGGGATTGACAACCCCTCGTTTGCGTTGGGTGCAAAGATTTGTTGTTTGTGTGCAGGTGCTGCTAACGAGGTGTTGTGTGATTCTCCTACTGGTTCGATAACCTTGGTTTCATAACTGAGGGAAATACTTATCTCTACTGTGCTGCATCATCCCTTCCTCTTCGGGGATAATACCAACGCAAGATACAAGTAGCAACCTCTGTGATCGATTCCCCCTCTGGTAGAGTACCGGAAAAGGCCTCCAGATGGGATCGCGGAAGAATAGAGGCTTGCAGCGGCAGAAAAGTTTTCTCTTCTGGCTCCCTGGTATATTGGGAATATTTGGGAATTTATAGAGCTGGAATTAGGTCAGGAGGGGCTACGAGGCGCCCACAAGCCTGGGGGGCGCGCCCTACCCCCCAAGGCGCGCCCTCCAAGATTGTGGCTCCCTTGTGGCTCCTCTGGTCTTCTCCTGAAGCTTAGTGCGTCTCTTCTGGTCCAGAAAGAATTAATCCAAAGTTTTTTTCTCGTTTGGACTCTTTTTGATAATGATTTTCTGAAAAGACAAAAACAAGCAAAAAACAGCAACTAGCACTGGGCACTGGGTTAATAGGTTAGTCCCAAAAAATGATATATAATGGCATATAATTGCATATAAAACATCCAAGATTGATACTATAATAGCATGGAACAATAAAAAATTATAGATACGTTAGAGACGTATCAATGTACAGGTTCGCCTAACCAGCTTCATTGTCTACTTGGTAGTCGACACGCCTTGCTAGAGGCCGCTACCAACTGAGTAGGTTGGAGGTGATCTGACCTTCGACCAAGCCGACTTGAACCTAAGGGGACGCGCGCTTAAGGGAAGGAACCTACAAGGTCGGATCCGAGGACACTGGTCGGATGTGATCCGAGCTGGACTTGGATCATGACCGAGTAGACTTTGGGCTTTAGGGTCCATGCGGGGCCTAAGTGTTGAGCCCGCGATGGATGCCTATATAAGTGGAGGTATGTGATACATCTCCAACGTATCTATTATTTTTGATTATTCCATGCTATTATAGTATCAATCTTGGATGTTTTATATGCAATTATATGCCATTATATATCATTTTTTGGGACTAACATATTAACTCAGTGCCGAGTGTCAGTTGCCCTTTTCTGCTTGTTTTTGCCTTTTCAGAAAATCATTATCAAAAAGTGTCCAAACAAGAAAAAAACTTTGGATTAATTTTTTCTGGACCAGAAGAGACCCAGGAAGCTTTGGGAGAAGACCAGAAGAGTCACAAGGAGGCGACAAGCCTGGAGGGCGCGCCCCCAGGCTTGTGGGCCCCTTGTGGCAGCTCTTGACCTAATTCCTTCACTCTAAATTCACAAATATTCCAAAACCAACAGAGAGACAGAAGAGAAAACCTTTCCGCCACCGCAAGCCTCTGTTCTTCCGCGATCCCATCTGGAGGCCTTTTCCGGTACTCTGCCGGAGGGGAAATCGATCACGGAGGGCTTCTACATCAACCTTGCTGCCCTTCCGATGATGTGTGAGTAGTTTACCACAGACCTACGGGTCCATAGCTAGTAGCTAGATGGCTTCTTCTCTATCTTTGATCTTCAATACCATGTTCTCCTCGATGTTCTTGGAGTTCTATCCGATGTAATCTTCTTTTGCGGTGTGTTTGTTGGGATCCGATGAATTGTGAGTTTATGATCAGATTATTCATGAGAAATATTTGAGTCTTCTATGAACTCTTTTAGGCATGATAATTATAGCTTTGTATTTCTCTCCAATCTAACGATTTGGTTTGGCCTACTAGATTGGTTTATCTTGCAATGGGAGAGGTGCTTTGTGAAGGGTTCAATCTTGCGGTGCTCAATCCCGGTGACAGAAGGGGACATGACACGTATTTGTATTGTTTCCATTAAGGATAAAAAGATGGGGTTTAATCATATTGCTTGAGTTTACTTTGTCTACATCATGTCATCTTGCTTAAGGCGTTAGTCTGTTTCATACTTAATACCCTAGATGCATGCTGGATAGCGGTCGATGGGTGGAGTAATAGTAGTAGATGCAGGCAGGAGTCGGTCTACTTGTCTCGGACGTGATGCCTATATACATTATCGTTGCCATGGATCCGTCATAATTATTTGCTTTTCTGTCAATTGCCCAACAATAATTTGTTTACCCACTGTATGCTATGTGTTCGAGAGAGAAGCCTCTAGTGAAAACTATGGCCCCCGGTCTACTTTCTCATATATTAAAAACCTAAAAATACCTTGCTGCAATTTATTTACTTTTATTTTAATTAGTATTTTAGTTTATCTATTTACCTTGATAAGATTTAATCCTTTCAAATAACCGCTAAGAGGATTGACAACCCTCTTATTTGCGTTGGGTGCAAGTGTTTGCTCGTGTGTGTGTGCAGGTGCGCTTAACGGAATTTTGCTTGGTTCTCCTACTGGATTGATAACCTTGGTTCTTAACTGAGGGAAATACTTATCTCTACTATACTGCATCATCCTCTCCTATTCGGGGAAATACCAACGCAGATTACAAGTAGCAGGAAGAATTTGTGGCGCCGTTGCCGGGGAGACATCATCAAAATTATCAAGTACCTTCGCACAAACTATCATCCACTTGCATTTATTTTATTTGCATTTTATTTGCATTTGCCTCTAGTTTTCATCTGCCCTACTTCTAATTTTTTTTTACAAAAACACAAAAATATTTTTATTTGCTTGTTTGCTAGTTTGCTTGCTTCGTCACGATGTCTCAAGAAAATACAAAATTGTGTGACTTTTCCAATACTAATAATAATGATTTTATTAGTACTCCTATTGCTCCTCCCGCCACTAGTGCGGAGTCATGTGACATTAATGCTGCCTTGCTTAATTTTGTTATGAAAGAACAATTTTCTGGTAGTCCTAATGAAGATGCTGCATCACATCTAAAAACTTTCGTCGAACTTTGTGATATGCAAAAGAAAAAAGATGTGGATAATGATATTGTCAAATTAAAATTATTTTCATTCTCACTAAGAGACCGTGCTAAAACTTGGTTATCTTCCTTGCCTAGAAATAGTATTGATTCTTGGGATAAGTGTAAGGATGCTTTCAATACCAAGTATTTTCCTCCCGCTAAGATTATTTCTCTAAGAAATCAAATTATGAATTTTAAGCAACTTGAGCATGAACATGTTGCACAATCTTGGGAGAGAATGAAATTAATGGTAAGAAATTGCCCAACTCATGGCTTGAATTTATGGATGATCATACAAAAAATTTATGCGGGACTAAACTTTGTCTCTAGAAATTTGCTAGACTCTGCCGCAGGTGGTACTTTCATGGAAATTACATTGGGAGAAGCAACATAACTTCTTGACAATATCATGGCAAATTATTCTCAATGGCACACTAAACGAACTCCAACTGGTCAGAAGGTAAATTCTGTTGAAGAAATTAATACTTTGAGTGATATGATGGATGCTCTATTGAAATTGGTTGCTAGTAAAAATGCTCATATTGATCCTAATGATGTGCCATTGTCTACTTTGATTGAGCAAAATAATGATGCTATTGATGTGAATTTTGTCTCTAGAAATAATTTTAACAACAATGCTTATAGGGGTAATTTCAATCCTAGACCGTTTCCTGGAAGTTCCTCTAATAATTATGGCAATCCTTATGGTAATTCTTATAATAATAATAATAGGATGCCCTCTGATCTTGAAAGTAATATTAAAGAATTTTTTAGTTTGCAAAAGAATTTCAATGCTATGATAGAAGAAAAATTGAATAGAGTAGATGAATTGGCTAGGAACATGGATAGAATTGCTCATGATGTGGAAAATCTCAAAACTAAAATTTTGCCACCCAAGCATGATATAAATGAGTCTATTAAAGCTATCTATGTCTCCATTAATAAAAGTAAAGAAAGGACCGCTACGTTGAGAGCTAAGCGAGAATTTCTAGAAAAAGTGATTCCACCCGGTTTCTATCGTAGTAATGATGAAGATATTAAAACGATTGGTGTCATGATACATCTCCGTCGTATCTACTTTTCCAAACACTTTTGCTCTTGTTTTGGACTTTAATTTGCATGATTTGAATGAAACTAACCCGGACTGACGCTGTTTTCAGCAGAATTGCCATGATGTTGTTTTTATGCAGAAATCAAAGTTCTTGGATTTGGATGAAACTTTTTGGAGAATTTTTATGGAATATATAAAAATTATTGGCGCAAGAATCAACAAAAGGGGGGCCACCCAGTGCCCACAAGGCACCAGGGCGCGCCACCCTCCCCCCAGGCGCACCCTGGTACCTCGTGGGGCCCACGTGGCTCCGTCTGACCTAATTCCAATGCTATAAATTCACAATTCCAGAGTAAAAAATAAAAGAGGAAGTTTTATTGCATTTCACGATACGGAGGTGCCGCCACCTCCTGTTCTCATCGGGAGGCCAGATCTGGAGTCCGTTTGGGGCTCCGGAGAGGGGGATCTTCTGGCATCGTCATCATCAACCATCCTTCATCACCAATTTCATGATGCTCACCGCCGGGAGTGAGTAATTCCTTCGTAGGCTTGCTGGACGGTGATGAGTTGGATGAGATTTATCATGTAATCGAGTTAGTTTTGTTAGGGCTTGATTCCTAGTATCCACTATGTTCTGAGATTGATGTTGCTATGACTTTGCTATGCTTAATGCTTGTCACTAGGGCCCGAGTGCCATGATTTCAGATCTGAACCCTTTATGTTTTCATGAATATATTTGTGTTCTTGATCCCATCTTGCAAGTTGTATGCACCTGCTACGTATTATGATCCTCATACCCCAAGGTGACAATAATGGGATTCTTTCCGGTGATTGCCGTAGTTTGAGGAGTTCATGTATTCACTAAGTGCTAATGCTTTGTTCCGGTTCTCTATAAAAAGGAGGCCTTAATATCCCTTAGTTTCCTTATGGACCCCACTGCCACGGGAGGGTAGGACAAAAGATGTCATGCAAGTTCTTATCGCAAGCACATATGACTATATACGGAATACATGCCTACATTACATTGATCAATTGGAACTAGTTCTGTGTCGCCCTAGGTTGTGACTATTACATGATGAATGTTATCCAATAGTATCACCGATCCAATGCCTACGAGTTTTTCACATATTGTTCTTGCTAAGTTACTACTGTTACTACTGTTGTTACAATTGCTACCAATATTGCTGCTACCGTTACTACTACTGTTACCATTATTGGTACTGCTATCAAACTATCATACTACTATGCTACTGATCACTCTGTTGCAGATATTTAGTCTCTAGGTGTGGTTGAATTGACAACTCAACTGCTAATACTTGCAAATATTCTTTGGCTCCCCTTGTGTCGAATCACTAAATTTGGGTTGAATACTCTACCCTTGAAAACTATTGCGATCCCCTATACTTGTGGGTTATCATGTCACTTCTATTGAATCATTATTTAGTAACATAAAACTTGAAGAAAAGGGGACTGAAGAAGAGTCAACTTTAGATAGAAGGAGTCCCAATTGCTTGGAGGGTGATAATCTTAATGAGAAAAATGAAAAAAGTGGGTTTGGAGAGGTCAAAACTTTAAATAGTAATGCACCCACTACTTTGGACTACAAAGACTTTAATTATGATATTTGTTCTTTAATTAAGTGTATGTCCTTGTTGCAATCCATGATTAATTCACCAAATGCATATGAACAAAATAAAGCTTTCACTAAACATATTGTAGAAGCCATGATGAAAGCACATGAAGAAAAACTTGAGTTAGAAGTATCAATTCCTAGAAAATTACAAGATGAATGGGAACCTACTATTAAATTTAAAATTAAAGATTATGAATGTAATGCTCTTTGTGATCTTGGTGCTAGCATTTCCACTATACCAAAGTCTTTGTGTGATGTGCTAGGTCTCACCGACATGGATCCTTGTTCCCTTAATTTGCATGTTGCGGATTCCACTATTAAAAAGCCATTGGGTAGAATAAATGATGTGCTTATTCTTGCAAATAGAAATTATGTGCCCTTGGACTTTATTGTTCTTGATATTAAATGCAATCCTTCTTGCCCCATAATACTTGGTAGGCCTTTTCTACGAACAATTGGTGCTATTATTGATATGAAAGAAGGTAATATAAGATTTCAATTTCCATTAAAGAAAGGGATGGAACACTTCCCTATAAAGAGAATTAAAGCACATTATGAATCTATTATGAGGGCCACTTATGGAATCAACTTGAAGGATGACAACACTTGAAACTATGCATTATGCCTAGCTAGGGGCATAAAACAATAGCACTTGTTGGGAGGCAACCCAATGAATAAAATAATTTTTTGCTTTTACCTTCTGTTCTTGAGTGTTTACATAATTATAGCTTCTGTTATGATTGTATTTTTATGTTTTAATTAGTGTTTGTGCCAAGTAATGCCTTTGGGATGATTTGGAAGATAGTATGATAGATGTTGTTGGAAAACAGAAACTTTTGTGTCAAGTGCTGGAATTTTCTTTTTTCTCTGGAGCGTCAGAACTTTCTGAATTTTTTACACAGTATTGATATATGAATTTCCCATGTTTTAATAATTTTCAGAATTTTTGGAGTTAAATAAGTATGACGATAATTCAGATCTTTACAGACTGTTCTGTTTTAGACAGATTCTGTTTTTGTTGCATAGTTTGCTTATTTTGATGAATCTATGGATCGTATCGGGGGGTATGAGTCATGGAGAAGTTGGAGTACAGTAGCACTATGCCAATATTAAATATGAATCAATTTACAACAGTACTTAAAGTTTAAGATTTGTTTGTTATACTAAATGATCTCAAGAGGTTTCTGTTGAGTTTTGTGTGCTGAAGTTTTCAAGTTTTGGGTGAGACTACGATGGATAAAGGAATAAGGCACCCCAAGGTAATATTCAAGGAAGACTCAAGCGTCTATGCTTGGGGATGCCCCAGAAGGCATCCCCTCTTTCGTCTACAATCTATCGGTAACTCACTTGGAGCTATATTTTTATTCATCACATGTTATGTGTTTTACTTGGAGCGTCTTGTGATATAGTTTGTTTGCTTTTGTTTGCTTTTTAGTTTGTCATGATCATATTTGTTGAACACACCTTTTTGAGAAGGACACACATTATTCGTGATTTGTTAGGATACTCTATGTGCTTCACTTATATCTTTTGAGCTAGGCAGTTGCTCTAGTGCTTCACTTATATCTTTTAGAGCACGGCGGTGGTTATATTTTAAAGAAATAGTTGCACTCTCATGCTTCACTTATATATTTTTGAGAGTCTAATGAATAGCAATGGTAATATGCATGGGTTATGAATTTGGTCCTGCTATGATAGGTATTCAAGAGGGATATAATAAAAACTTTCATGTAGATCACTGAATATGATAAGTTTTATTCCTTGCAATAGTTTTGTGATATTAAGATGGTAATATGTGGGAGGTATTAGTAGATGATTGTGGTTTAGTAAGAATATTGGTGTTAAGGTTTGTGATTCCCGAAGCATGCACGTATGATATGTCGTTATGCTAAGAAGTTGGAGCATGATTTATTGTTGATTGTCTACCTTATGAGTGGCGGTCGGGGACGAGCGATGGACCTTGTCCTACCAATCTATCCCTCTAAGGGCATGCGTAGTAGTACTTTGCTTCGAGGGCTAATTAACTTTCGCAATAAGTATGTGAGTTCTTTATGACTAATGTGAGTCCATGGATTATACGCACTCTCACCCTTCCGCAATTTGCTAGCCTCTTCGGTACCGTGCATTGCCCTTTCTCACATCGAGAGTTGGTGCAAACTTCGCCGGTGCATCCAAACCCCATGATATGATACGCTCTATCACACATAAGCCTCTTTATATCTTCCTCAAAACAGCCACCATACCTACCTATCATGGCATTTCCATAGCCATTCCAAGATATATTGCCATGCAACTTCCACCGTTCCGTTTCTATGACACACATCGTCATTGTCATATTGCTTTGCATGATCATATAGCTGACATAGTATTTGTGGCTCAGCCACCATTCATCATTTTTTATACATGTTACGCTAGCATCATTGCACATCCTGGTACACTGCCAGAGCCATTCATATAGAGTCATATTTTTGTTCTAGTATCGAGTTGTAATATTGAGTTGTAAGTAAATAAAAGTGTGATGATCATCATTATTAGAGCATTGTCCCAGTGAGGAAAGGATGATGGAGACCATGATTCCCCCACAAGTCGGGATGAGACTCCGGACGAAAAAAAGAGAGGCGAAAAAGAGCCATGAAAAAAAATGAGAGAAAAAGAGAGAAGGGGCAATGTTACTATCCTTTTTCCACACTTGTGCTTCAGAGTAGCACCATGTTTTTCATATTGAGAGTTTCCTATTTTGTCACTTTCATATACTAGTGGGAATTTTTCATTATAGAACTTGGCTTGTATATTCCAATGACGGGCTTCCTCAAATGCCCGAGGTCTTCATGAGCAAGCAAGTTGGATGCACACCCACTTAGTTTTCATGTTGAGGTTTCATACACTTATAGCTCTTAGTGCATCCGTTGCATGGCAATCCCTACTCCTCGCATTGACATCAATTGATTGGCATCTCCATAGCCCGTTGATTAGCCTCGTTGATGTGAGACTATCTTCTTATTTTTGAATTCTCTTATTTATCTCTACCACCACACTCTATTCCACCCACAGTGCTATATCCATGGCTTACGCTCATGTATTGCATGGGAGTTGAAAAAGCTGAAGCGCGTTAAAAAGTATGAACCAATTGCTCGGCTTGTCATCGGGGTAGTGCATGATAAATACTTTGTGTTAAGAAGATGGAGCATGACATGATTATATGATTTTGTAGGGATAACGTTCTTTAGCATTTTTATTTTGAAAGACATGATTATTTATTTGTATGCCTGAGTATTGATGTCTTTATATCAAATTATAGACTATTGCTTTGAATCATTTGGATCTTATTATTCATACCGTCAGAGAGAGATTACATGATGAAACATGATAGGTAGCATTCCACATCAAAAATTCTGTTTTTATCATTTACCTACTCGAGGACGAGCAGGAATTAAGCTTGGGGATGCTTGATACGTCTCCAACATATCTATAATTTTTGATTGTTCCATGCTATTATAGTATAAATCTTGGATGTTTTATATGCAATTATATGCCATTATATATCATTTTTTGGGACTAACCTATTAACTCAGTGCCCAGTGCCAGTTGCTGTTTTCTGCTTGTTTTTGCCTTTTCAGAAAATCATTACCAAAAAGTGTCCAAACGAGAAAAAAACTTTGGATTAATTTTTTCTGAACCAGAAGAGATCCAGGAAGCTTCGGGAGAAGACCAGAAGAGTCACGAGGAGGCGACAAGCCTGGAGTGCGCGCCCCAGGGGGGTAGCCGGGCCCCCCAGGCTTGTGGGACCCTCGTGGCACCTCTTGACCTAATTACTTTACTATAAATTCACAAATATTCCAAAACCAATAGAGAGACAGAAGGGAAAACCTTTCCGCCACCGCAAGCCTCTGTTCTTCTGCGATCCCATCTGGAGGCCTTTTTCGGTACTCTGCCGGAGGGGGAATCGATCACGGAGGGCTTCTACATCAAGATTGCTGCCCTTCCGATGATGTGTGAGTAGTTTACCACAGACTTACGGGTCCATAGCTAGTAGCTAGATGGCTTCTTATCTCTCTTTGATCTTCAATACCATGTTCTCCTCGATGTTCTTGAAGTTCTATCCGATGTAATCTTCTTTTGCGGTGTGTTTGTTGGGATCCGATGAATTGTGAGTTTATGATCAGATTATTCATGAGAAATATTTGAGTCTTCTCTGAACTCTTTTATGCATGATTATTATAGCTTTGTATTTCTCTCCGATCTATCGATTTGGTTTGGCCTACTAGATTGGTTTATCTTGCAATGGGAGAGGTGCTTTGTGATGGGCTCAATCTTGCGGTGCTCAATCCTAGTGACAGAAGGGGACATGACACATATTTGTATTGTTGCCATTAAGGATAAAAAGATGGGGTTTAATCATATTGCTTGAGTTTACTTTGTCTACATCATGTCATCTTGCTTAAGGCATTACTCTGTTTCATACTTAATACCCTAGATGCATGCTGGATAGCGGTCGATGGGTGGAGTAATAGTAGTAGATGCAGGCAGGAGTCGGTCTACTTGTCTCGGACGTGATGCCTATATACATGATCATTGCCATGAATCATTCATAATTATTTGTTTTTCTATCAATTGCCCAACAGTAAATTGTTTACCCACCGTATGCTATGTGTTCGAGAGAGAAGCCTCTAGTGAAAACTATGGCCCCCGGTCTACTTTCTCATATATTAAAAACCTAAAAATAGCTTGCTCCAATTTATTTACTTTTATTTTAATTAGTATTTTAGTTTATCTATTTACCTTGATAAGATTTAATCCTTGCAAATAACCGCTAAGAGGATTGACAACCCTCTTATTTGCGTTGGGTGCAAGTGTTTGCTCTTGTGTGTGCAGGTGCGCTTAACGGAATTTTGCTTGGTTCTCCTACTGGATTGATAACCTTGGTTCTTAACTGAGGGAAATACTTATCTCTACTGTACTGCATCATCCTCTCCTCTTCGGGGAAATACCAACGCAGACTACAAGTAGCAGTATGGCACACTCATTAGGGTTAATCGCCACGGCACCGTCATTAGGGCTTTGCATGTGTTGCAACTAGCCACCTCCACTCGCCGCTGGTTGTGTGACCGGACCTAGCACTCCACCGCACGACGTTCTTCCTGCACGCAAGGATACCGTTAGATGTGGTGCACTTGCCCCACTCCGGCGAACCTATTCGTGGGATCCGATCGGCTACGTGGGAGATCGACGAGGAGGAGACGACTCCGGAGACACGCTGCCTCAACTCTACTTCCGATGCACGGCACTGCACGTCTAGTGGTAATGATGTGTGATCCACCTCCCTTAGCATGTTCTTGGATGTTCTGCAGGAGGAAATTTTAATTTGCAGTTGACGCACCCTACCATAGATCCCAACAGTGGTATCAGAGCCTCTGCTATAGGATTTAGAGTCAGGTCGGATGCATATTTGATATGTGGAGGTGGCAGATGAGGTCTGTTTTCATTTATGAGATCGGCTATGTGCACGGTTGATGAGATCAATTTCACATGGGGATCGTTGAGGCTATGTTTTCTGTCAATCGGAATCGATGAGGTCGTGACACAACCTACCCCTACCGGTCGGTTTCCGCCATCTGGGTTAACAGTGAAACGTAAATCCGATTTGGATTCGCGATGATGGCTGAGATCGGCCAGATCAAAAAATTTGGTGTGATCAGAGTACAGATTTGATCTATGATTTCCGAAAACGTCGAGCACTGCACGCACCCGCGAGGGGCGCTGCCCCTTCGAACCCCGCCCGCTAACCGGCTAGCGGGACCGTCGTGTGCGTAGCGCCTTGTATTTCGTACACGATCACTCAAACCGGTAGAATACGATTCTATGCATAACTTTGTTTTGTAGGTTTGATGTGAATAGTATGGCTCATGTGTATGTGATGCATGTGTGTAAATTTTACATGGCCTGCATGTCATGATTTGTCAGCTGGCAGGAGCCAAAGCGCTGTCATTATATTGTATAACGACCTACGTGTCGACTTGTGATTCTCTGTAATATTCATTACTAGTTGTAGCACTTGGAGGACAGAGATCAGGTTCGAGGCTTTGGCGTCCCGGCGTGACGAACAAGATGGAGTGTTGACCTGGTCATCGGAGTTGGAGCCGGCCTGGAAGGACGTCCATGAAGGAGCCATACTATTTCACAATATATATTTATTTGTGATTGTTATGCTTCTTGTTTTCTATGCATGTTAAAATGGTAGAAAGATCCCTCATAAATATCAAGTTTATTTGCCGTCCCAGATGTTGCACCTTCGCACGTCAAGTACGTCTAGTAGTGGGCTCATAAAATTGGGGTGCTACTAGATTTCCTTGAACTGAAGGGTTCGTGTCGGACACGGACATGCACTGCATCAGGTTAACTTGATAAGGCTATCAAAATGGTTTTGGGCCTTGTGGCAAACAAGGTTGGGATCCGGGGTATGAGATACCTTCCCGACCGATAGGAGTCGTATAGAGATACGATTAGCAAGGAGTTGCTTACCGGATAGGCACGTTGGCTAGCAGTGATGCTAAAGCTCACTAGTCGCATGCGCTAGTCGGATCCTGAATCACTGAGAGTTTGCAGAGGGATGCCGACTTCAGTGGGAGTATTTCTGTTTAAGGCTTGAATTACTCTACATAAACACATTGCTTAGTAATTGCATATTTTCTGTTGTAGATCAATGGCACCACCTACTCAACCCAACTTTGCATTGAAATCAATCTTGGAAAAGGATAAACTTAATGGAACAAACTTTACCACCTCGTATAGAAATTTGAGAATTGTTCTCAAGCATGATAAGAAGGAACATGTTCTAGAGGATCCACTTGTAACACCCCTGTGTAGTAAGCACTGTGATCTTCTGTTAATTTTGCCAGATCATCATCATTTGCAATGCTTGATCCTAGTGGTTAAATATCTCATTTCAAATTCTGCCACTAGATTCAAATTCAAATGCAATTAAATTTTGAAGTTGCTTAAAAGCTGCTGGAAAAATGTTCATCATTTAGCATAAAATCCAAAACAATTTGATGTTAAGTTAAACAACATCAGTCTTATGCTAAAATGGACAGTAGCATTTTTAACAGTGCTATACCAGCAATTTAAATTGCAAATTCAATTAAGAAAAATGCCATTGAAATCCACTGGCCTCCAAAATATTAGTGGCAGTGCCATAAATTGCAAAGCATATTTTGGACCAAGCTCAACGTTTTTCTAAAATAATTTGGTTGCCCAAATATTTTGTTTTCCCTCTCTGTCCATTAAATAAAAAGAAAAGACAGAAAAGGCAAAAGGGAGGCCCACTTACCTGCTCACCTGGCGCGGCCCAGCCCACTCCCACCTGCCCCCTTCGTCCTTCTACCGCCGTGTCACCTCGCCCGCAACCGGCGCGCGCACGGCGCCGTCCATCGCCTGCCACGGCGCCGAGGGCAGTTGGGCGAGGAGATAAGATCGCCCTCCTCCATCTCCCCTGGCCTCCTCGCCCTCATTTCTCCTTCTCTCCCTCACTCTCTCTCGCCGATGCCGAACGCCGCTATGGACGGGCAGCCGGTGTAGGCACGGCCACCGCGCCTCCCTCGTCTCTCCGAGCTCTCCGTCAGCACCGCCATCGGCCCCTCCTTCTCCTCCGTCCACGCACTCGAGGCGGAGGCCCCAGCATTGCCGAGATCGAGCCGGTCCTCGATTCGGGATCACCGGCGATCCCCGGCGACCGCGGCCTCCCTCTGCGCTACCGACCACCGAGGGGCCTCCGTGAGCCCGCGTGGTGAGCTCCGCGTCTCCTCCCTCCTTTATCTCGCTCCTTTTCGAGCTAGTTAGCCGCCGCTGCTACTGCCGAATTCCGGCGGCCGCCATTGCCGGCGATCCCCTCGCTTCCGTGCCGTTTTCCTCAAATGCGTAGCTCCGACAAGTTCTCGGAGTCCCGTAGAGCTCGCCCGCGTAGCTAGTTCGCTCGAACACGCCGCGTAGCCGCGTTTTCGGAGAAGCCTGAATTCCGGCACCGCTTGTCGCCGTCGTAGAGCTCATCTCCGAGCACTTCCGCCCCTGCTGTAGCTCCCGTTCGACGCGGCGTTCCTCACTAGTTCGAACGAGCCCGAGAACGCGCGTTTTCGTGCACCGTGGAGTAAACCCGACCTCACCGGAGTTATGCCGCTGCGTATGAGCTCGCCGGAGAGAATTCCGGCGCCGGCGAGGACCTGACGCCTACGTGGCACCACCCCGTGTCACTGGCAACTGGGTCCCGCGGGCCCAGTTGACCAGTTGACCGGGTCAACTCGGGTGACGTGGCGCTACAGCCACTGACTAGTGGGCCCACCCACTTAGTTAGATTAATTAAACTGTTTTTAATTAAAAACTTAATTAGATTAGTTAATTACCCACTGACAGACTGGGCCCACTAACTAATTAACTTAGATTAGTTTAAATTTATCTCTGTTAAACCCAGTGTCTATGATAGGTGGGTCCTGCAGGTCAGGTTTGACCTGGACCAGGCGGTTTGACTTGCTGACGTCATAGTGACGTCATGCTGACGTAGATATTATTTTCTGTTATTTTCTTTATTGATTTAAATTTCAGAAAAGGTTAAAACTTTGAAAAATCATAGTAAATTAACCGTAGCTCGGATCAAAAAACTTTATACATGAAAGTTGATCAGAAAAATCCCACGAATCTGATCGTGCCGTCTGTTTCCATGCCGGAGCCCTCTACGTAGGAGAACCCGCAACTTTTTGCCCGTTTCTGGTAGATGAATAGTGCATACATACCGGTTAATAATTCCAACTTGAATTCTAAAATAACTATAATGGTTTAGAGATGTCTTTAGGCAACCCTGCACTGCATTTTAGCGTGACATGCTCTGTGTTGCATCTATTGCTTTTATTTATTGTTTCTTCCCCCCTCTTCTTTCCGATAGCCCCCGAGCCCGACGGAGCTTAGGAGACCGATGACACCACCGACGTTCCCACCTTTGCCGCAGAGCTTCCAGGCAAGCAACCCCCCCTTGACGTTGTTGGAAATATTTCTCAATTATGGAGGTGATGAAGAGTTCGTCGTAAAGGGTTACGTCGATGCAAGCTTTGACACCTATCCGGACGACTCTGAGTAGCAGTCAGGATACATATAGTGGAGCAGCCATTTGGAATAGCTCCAAGTGGAGTGTGGTAGAAGTGTCTACAGTATGACATAGAGATTTGCAAAGTACACACGGATCTGAATGTCGTAGACCCGTTGACTAAAGACCTCTCTCACATGCAAAGCATGATCGAACCCCAGAACTCATTGGGTGTTAGAACAATGTAAATCACATGGTAATGTGAACTAGATTATTGACTCTAGTGCAAGTGGGAGACTGTTGGAAATATGCCCTAGAGGCAATAATAATTTAGTTATTATCATATTTCCTTGTTCGTGATAATCGTTTATTATCCATGCTATAATTGTATTGATTGGAAACTCAAATACATGTGTGGGTACATAGACAACACTGTGTCCCTAGTATGCCTCTAGTTAACTAGCTCGTTGATCAAAAGATGGTGAAGGTTTCCTAGCCATGGACATGAGATGTCATTTGATAACGGGATCACATCATTAGGAGAATGATGTGATGGACAAGACCCAAACTGTAAATGTAGCATATGATCGTGTCAGTTTATTGCTATTGTTTTCTGCATGTCAAGTATCTGTTCCTATGACCATGAGATCATGCAACTCCCTGACATCGGAGGAGTACCTTGTGTGTATCAAACGTCGCAACGTAACTGGGTGACTATAAAGGTGCTCTACAGGTATCTCCGAGGATGTCTGTTGGGTTGGCATGGATCAAGACTGGGATTTGTTACTCCGTGTGACGGAGAGGTATCTCAGGGCCCACTCGGTAATACAACATCACAATGAGCCTTGCAAGCAATGTGACTAAAGTGTTAGCCACAAGATCTTGTATTACGGAACGAGTAAAGAGACTTGCCGGTAACGAGATTGAACTAGGTATAGAGATACCGATGATCGAATCTCGGGCAAGTAACATACCGAAGAACAAAGGGAACAGCATACGGGATTAACTGAATCCTTGACATAGAGGTTCGACCGATAAAGATCTTCGTAGAATATGTAGGAGCCAATATGGGCATCCAGGTCCCGCTATTGGTTATTGACCGTAGAGGTGTCTCGGTCATGTCTACATAGTTCTCGAACCCGTAGGGTCTACACACTTAACGTTTGGTGACGATATAAGTATAGTTGAGTTGTTATGTTGGTGACCGAAAGTTGTTCGGAGTCCCGGATGAGATCCCGGACATGACGAGGAGCTCTGGAATAGTCCGGAGGTAAAGATGGATATATGGGATAATAGTGTTTGGTCTCCGGAAGGGTTCCGGAATTCACCGGAAGGGGTTCCGGATGTTTCCCGAAATGTTCAGGTACGAGAACACTTTATTTGGGCCAAGGGGTAAAGCCCACGAGGCTTTAGGAAGGTGCAAAAGGAAGTTTTGCGGAGGCCAGGGGCCAGACGCCAGACGCCAGTGCTGCCGGAACTCATCTACTAATTCACCATCGCTCGCTGGATCGAGGAGGTGAAGGCGTCATCAAGCTGTACGTGTGTTGAACGCGGAGGTGCCGTCCATTCGGCACTAGTTCGTGATCGGTTCGAGGGACGACTTGCGATTTGGATCGCGGAGACGTTCGACTACATCAACCGCGTTTCTTAACGCTTCCGCTTAGAGATCTACAAGGGTATGTAGATTCACTCTCCCTCTCGTAGATGCTCATCACCATGGATAGATCTTGTGTGTGCGTAGGAAAATTTTTGTTTCCCATGCAACGTTCCCCAACAGACGCATGCCGATATCTCCTTTTCTGTTCTTCCTCCTGCTTGCATTAGAAATTGCTGCTGCTACTGCTTTACCCTATTTATGATGCATAGCCTGTTCTTGTAGCTACTATTTGATACCTGCCTGTTATCCAAACTGCTTAGTATAGGTTGGATGGTAGAGAACCATCTGTGGCCCCTCTTCCTTGCTGTAGTTGCCCCGCTTTAGTATCTGCATCCCGATCGATGTGAACATGGGGCTGAGACCAGCACCTCACCGCACACTTCCCCCTAAGCTGCGCGACTCTGCAGAGCTGGCATCGAGTGCCGAGGGTGATATCTCTTATCTCGCTTCGATGATGCCTCTGTAGTACAGCGAGTCGGTTGTGGTCATCGAGGGTGATTCCTCTTCCCCACCTCCGACAAAGCTTCTGTCGTGCACTCCGCAAGTGTGAATACCATCGAGGGTGATTCCTCCGGATTCACCTTGACGGGATCATCGAGTGGGAATCCAATGAGGGTGATTCCTCGGATTCCCTCTTGATGTGATAGACACACGGTTACTTTACTTTACCACTGTTACTTTATCACTGTTACTTTACTTGTGCCACTAGATGATATCGAAGATGAGGGACTGAAGGGACAGGTGGTACCACCCTGTAGAGGTGGACCTGAGATCCCGACAGCCCTTGGGGGAAGTCGGGTTGACCGAGAGGGTACCCGCGAGATAAATACGAGGCACGGCCAGGCAGGCGGACCGTGGGCCTGGCCCTTGCCGCAAGTCCTCGAGATGGGGCGACGGGACCACAGAGTGTGGAGCAACCGATTGTCACCGTGAGCTCCAAACACACTTAAGGGTTAGGGTATGTAATCTTAGTAGGCCTCTGGCCTTATCGCGCTAACCAGCACGTGGGAATAATATGGGTACTCGGCGTCGTGGTATCAGCCGAAGCTCTTCAGACGTCACCGATTGAGCGGCGCGTGCCGGATTGGTCTGGGAAAGCCTGCGCTTGTGTTAAGGGGGCTAGGACTGCTCACCGGCCACGTTCGCAATGTGCAGGAGTGCAAAGGGTGATGGGCCCAAGACCCCTTCGCATTTAGGATGTAGACCGGCGTGTTGGCCTCTCTATTGAGCCTAGGTAGGGCTACGGCGTGTCGATAGACCGAGGCCGGGCATCGACTGAGCAGGTGTGTCCGGCCGGAGTTATCGAGCGTGTTGGGTAAGTTGGTGCACCCCTGCAGGGAAGTATATCTATTCGAATAGCCGTGTCCACGGTAACAGGACGCTCGGATAATATCCCGATCTACTATGATTAGAAATGGGTTGAATATGTTAGCTTCGGGATCGCTTTCTCGCAGGGAGTCGAGGACGGATCTCTGGGCGAGGTTACTACTTGTTGCTGCTACGACTTTATATTGTACTAATCTGCACTCTTCTAATGTTGCAAGACCGCTGAAGATGCTAGTCTTCGATAGGCTAGGTCTTCCCCCCTTATTCTGGCATTTCTGCAGACAAGTCCACATATACAGCCTTCCTTTGAAAATGTTGCATAAATAGAATAGATCTGATGTAAGTCTTGCTGAGTACTTTGGATGAGTTCTCACGGTTGCTTTGCATCCCCTTTTTCCCATACCCGATTGATGAGACCAGATGACGGAGCCCCGGAGCCAGCTGCCCCTGCTGCCGACGACCACTACTACTACTACCCCCCTGGAGGATACTACTACCCCTCTGCCGACTACTACTACGAGGAGCCCTCCGACGACCAGGAGTAGATTAGGAGGTACCCAGGCAGGAGGCCTGCGCCTTTCGATCTACTATTTTATTTTGCCCCGCCTGCTAAGGCATATCTGTTTAACTTTGTGTCTATACTCAGATACCTAATGCTTCCGCTGATGCTTGTATGACAGCGAGCTTATATATTCGAGCCCTCGAGACCCCTGGCTTGTAATATAAAGCTTGTATGACTTTATTTATGTTTTAGAGTTCTGTTGTGATATCTTCAAGTGAGTCCTTAGGCTTGATCGTGTGCATTTGCGTGTATGATTAGTGCACGATTAAGTCGGGGGCGTCACAAGTTGGTATCAGAGCCGACTGCCTGTAGGAACCCCCTTTCCAACTCCTTGGTCGAAGTTGACTCTAGTCCTTGCAAAAGCTTTTACTAACATGGCTGTGTGGCTTACGGGCCCACGTCACCATTGGGTGGTATTAGGATCTTTTATTCCTCTTCTATACTCTGGGACTCTGATCTCTCTTCTATTCGGGTTAAATGATTTTGCTAACTCCGATGATAGGTTCTCGTAATCACTTTCACCCGGAGAGCTGGATTATCTGCAACTAATCCTTTCCTTGGAATGATTAATCTGATAACCATTATTTTCCTGTCCATTGGTTTGTTTAACCTTTCCTTTCCAAGTTATCTTATGCTTCTCACACTGTCGTTTGACATCTGCACTAACTTGTTTCAGATGCGTCCCGCAAGATAGCTTGTGCGACTGACCGTAGCCCGTGATGCGACTGGGTTCCCGGCCATTTTGGTCGAGCTTCTGACCAGGCTTGGATATCGCTGGTATCCCGAGTACACTGTTTACGAGGATTAATGCGAGTTCAACCAGGAGCAGTACTATGCTGAGGTTCGCATCCTTGATCAGCGGGATAACTCCATCACTGAGTTGCACACCTTTCACGGTGTTGGAGTGACCGTTGATATGGCCGTCCATGATGCTGCCTATACTGCTATTGCCCATCTCCGAGGAGAGCTCAGCATTCGCTTGGAGCATAATGCCTTCAGATACATCACGTATGCTCCTGCTGGGGATGAGACTGGATACTACACTGCTGTCTGTACCCCTTACGTGTCGCGTCGCTATGACCCGCAGATTATGGTACAGCACATCCAGGCTCTGGACCGCACTGCTCGAGCTCTTGCTGTCGAGTTACACGCCACTCGTGTTCGTCTTTACGACGCTCTGACACAGTTGCTGCCAGCAGTCAGTGCACGGATGCACCCAGAGTACATTCTTTACCCGCGCAGGACGAGGATGCCACCTGGTCTTGAGTGGCCTACTGTTGGAGGTTTTACCCCTCCACGTGGTCCTCTTCTTCCAGTTCGGGATCAGGTTCTGCACCAGAGTGTTCATGGAGCGCAGGATCCTTCCTTCGAGGGTACCCTGCATCAACACGTGCAGTTGCCTGATTACAGTGGTTTTCCCCGACGCTGATGTAGCATATCGCTATGTCACGTTGTTGTATCCCTCCACCGCGAGCCTGCGTGCCGCCTAGTTGTCTAGCTATTCGTTACGCTGTTGTAACGCTCGTCTGTAACCGAACCTATGTATGGATTTGTATGTCATGATGACTATGTTGATATATCTATTGCACTTCTTTTTGTCGTGCGTGCTATATCATGAATGGTTCCATACCGTTGCAATGTTCGTTGCTAAACTACCCCTGTTGAATTTTAGCAGGATGGGTGACAATAATCCGCCACCGCCTGACTATATGGCTGCTATGATGCAACAGTTTGAAGTGCATCGTCAGTTTATGCAAGGGCTGATAGATCAGTTTCCCCGCCCCAATGCCAACCAGCAACCAGCCACAATCACGTTGCAAGAATTTGTGCGCCTGGATCCAACCATGTTCCGCAACTCGGTTCAGCCGCTTGATGCTGATGATTGGCTCCGCGACATCTTTTCGAGATGGAGTCTGCGAATGTGGACCCTTCCAACTATGTCACCTTCGCGTCATTCTTCCTGAAGGGACCCGCAGCACAATGGTGGGACACCCACAGACAGACCTTAGCTCCTGCAACCATTGTCACCTGGGTGGAGTTCAAGGCTGCTTTCCGTGCCCGCTATATTCCTCAGGGAGTCATGGATCGCAAGAAGCGTGAGTTCCGTAATCTCGCTCAGGGCAGTAAGTCTGTGGAAGCTTATCAGAGGGAATTTCTGGAGTTATCTCGCTACGCTGAACAGGACGTTGCTACTGATGACCGTAGACAGGAGAAGTTCCGTGAAGGGCTCCACCCAGATGTCAAGCTTGCACTGTTAACTCAAGACTTTGCCGACTTCGCCACCTTGGTGAACAAGGCTATCCAGGTGGAGACAGGTCTGAAGGAACATAAGGATGCTCTCAAGCACACCCGTGAAGCGGGCTCATCTTCGGGCTCGTCTTCCCAGAAGCGCCGCATATGGATCCCACAGAGCATGTACCGTCCAACTGTTCCAGTTCCGAGGCCTTCGTATGTTGCACCACGTATGCCTCCTCCACCTCCAAGACAGTTCAGGCCTCAGGCTCCAATGCCACGAGCTCCTGCACCCCGTCCCGACAATGGACTCTGCTTCAAGCGTGGCCATCCTGGTCACCGTGCCAGAGACTGCTCTCAGAGAAAGAACCAGCTTGCACTTCCTCCTGCTAGCCGTGGAAATGGCCATGGTTTTAATCAGCCTCGCAACTATAATGCCAGACCTTCATATGGTCGTGGGTAGGCTTATCACGTCAACATGGCTGAAGCTTCGGATCAACCAGAAACTGTGATGGGTACACTTCCTGTTAATTCAGTACCAGCATCTGTTTTATTTGATACAGGTGCATCGCATTCTTTCATATCAGAAGAGTTTGCATTCATGCATGGCTTTACGTATGAAAAGTTGCATCATCCGTTAGCAGTAAGCACCCCCGCGGGCCAATGCCAAGCCTCTATGTTCAGCCCCGACGTTACCATTGATATTGAAGGGCTGGAATTTCGTGCCTTTCCCATTATTTTGAAGTCTTCCAAAATTGACCTCATTTTGGGAATGGATTGGCTGAAGGCTCACACCGCCTTACTCGATTGTGCCAACAAAGTTGTACACCTTCTGCACCCATCCGATGAGCTAGTAAGCTACCATGCACAAATTGTTCAAAGTGTTGAGGCTCAGATCTATGCCCTGAATGCGTTGAACGCATCTCCTCTTGAAGGGATAGAAAATATTCCAGTCGTTTGCGACTTTCAAGATGTCTTCCCAGAAGAACTTCCAGGAGTACCCCCTGCTAGAGCTGTCGAGTTTGTCATCGATCTAAAACCAGGCACAACTCCTATTGCGAAGCATCCTTACAAGATGCCTCTGCATGAACTTCTCGAGCTTAAGGAGGAACTCGGTAAATCACTCCGCAAGGGTTTTATTCGCCCAAGTTTCTCTGCCTGGGGAGCACCTTCTCTCTTTGTCAAGAAGAAAGATGGTATGAACCGATTGGTCCAAGATTACCGACCGATCAACCAAGCCACCATTCAGAACAAGTATCCGCTTCCTCGGATCAACGACCTGTATGATCAACTTGCTGGATCATCAGTGTTCTCTAAACTCGACTTGAGGTTGGGTTATCATCAGATCCGTGTCCGTGAAGAGGATATCCCCAAGACTGCATTTGTTACTCGATACGGCTCTTATGAGTATACTGTTATGTCATTCGGCTTGACTAATGCACCAGCAACGTTCTCCCGTCTGATGAATTATATCTTCATGGATTACCTCGACAAATTCGTCGTGGTTTATCTGGATGATATTCTGGTATTCTCTAAGAATAAGGAAGAACATGCTGAACATCTTCGTCTGGTTCTGGAAAAGCTTCGAGAGCACTAGTTATATGCCAAATTTTCCAAGTGCGAATTCTGGTTATCTGAAGTAACCTACCTTGGTCATGTCATTTCCAAGGATGGAATTGCTGTCAACCCAGAACGAGTTCAGGCTATTCTTGACTGGACCCCACCGAAAATTTCAAGCAAGTCAGAAGTTTTCTCGGCCTTGCAAGTTATTGTCGTTGCTTTGTCGAGAATTTCTCGAAGATTGCCAAGCCTCTGACTGATCTGCTTCACAAAGGCGTAATGTTTGAGTGGAGAGATAAATGTCAGGAAAGCTTTCAGACCCTCAAGGACAAGTTGACTTCTGCACCAGTGCTAGCACCTCCGGATTCTCGCAAGGATTTCGTGATATATTGCGACGCCTCTCGTCAAGGATTAGGCTGTGTCCTGATGCAAGAACGAAGAGTAATTGCTTATGCCTCACGACAGTTGCGTCCTCACGAAGAGAATTATCCAGTGCATGATCTTGAACTGGCTGTAGTGATTTATGCGTTGAAGCTGTGGCGACATTACCTGCTTGGTAACCGGTGTGAGATATATACTGATCAGCAAAGTCTGAAGTATTTATTTACTCAACCGGATCTCAATCTCCGCCAACAGCGATGGTTGGAAACGATTACGGACTATGACTGTGGTATTTCGTATACCCCTGGCAAGGCCAATGTGATGGCTGATGCCTTGAGCCGCAAGTCCTATTGCAACAACCTCATGGTTCTACGAGCTCAACCTCATCTGCATGAAGAACTGCGCAAACTGAACCTTCACATTGTTCCACAAGGTTCTCTTAATAACCTTGTTATACAGCCCGATCTTGAGAAGGCTATCAAGCGTGCGCAAGCTAAAGATGCTGAATATTGATCTAATGAAAAGAGATCTTCACCTTGAAAAGTACAGGGATTTCTCGCTTGCTGAAGATGGAACTTTGTATTTCAGAGGCCGCATTGTAGTACACCAGTTTGAACTCATGACACAAAAGGTTATGAAGGAGGCACATGATACCCCACTGTCTATTCATCCGGGTAGTACCAAGATGTACCGCGACCTTCGTCAAATGTACTGGTGGTCTAAAATGAAGCAGGAAATTGCTCGCTATGTTGCTATGTGTGGCGTTTACCGTCGCGTCAAAGCAGAACATCAAAAGCCTGCTGGAATCCTGCAACCGCTTCCTATTCCTCTATGGAAGTGGGATAAGGTTCAAATGGATCTCATTACTGGCCTTCCTAAGTTGCAGAAGGGTCACGATGCTATTCTTGTCGTCGTCGACCAACTATCCAAAGTTGCACACTTTCTGCCAGTCAAGGAGACGATTACTGCTAGTCAGTTGGCAGAATTGTATATCTCCAGAATTGTATCACTCCACGGGATTCCGAAGGAGATCAGTACCGACCGTGGCAGCCTTTTCACCTCAAGGTTCTGGGAAAGTTTCCAGAAGGCTATGGGAACTCATGTAACCTGGAGTTCAGCTTATCACCCCCAGTCCCAAGGCTAAGTTGAGCGAGTAAATCAAGTGCTTGAAGATATGCTGCGAGCTTGTATTATTTGATTTGGCAAGAAGTGGGAAGAATCCCTTCCGTATGCCGAATTCTCTTACAATAACAGCTATCAATCCAGCTTGAAAATGGCACCCTTCGAGGTATTATATGGACGTAAGTGCCGAACCTCTGAATTGGTCAGAACCTGGGGAACGACCGCTCATTGGTCCGGATATAATCCAACACGCTGAAGAGCAAGTCCGTATAGTTCGGGAAAATCTCAAAGCGGCACAGGACCGCGAGAAGAGCAATTATGATCGCAAACGCTGGGGATTGACCTATCAACATGGTGATCAAGTGTATCTGCGTGTCACTCCTATGAAGGGCACTCACCGCTTCGGAATCAAGGGCAAGCTAGCTCCTCGCTATATTGGCCCCTTCCGCATTCTTGCCAAGCGTGGTCAAGTGGCTTATGAATTGGAGTTGCCACCGCAATTCTCTCACATCCACAACGTCTTCTACGTGTCGCAACTTCGTCGTTGCTTCAAGGAATCTCCGCACCAAGCAGTGGATCATGAATTGCTCGAGTTACAAGATGCGTTCTCTTATAAGGAGCATCCGATCCGCATACTCGATCAAGCTGAACGACGGACCCGCCAGAAGACTACCAAGTTCCTGAAAGTGCAGTGGTCGAACCATACTGAAGATGAAGCCACTTGGGAACGCGAGGATCGTCTTCGGGAGGAATACCCTGACCTTTTCCCTTCCACCTCCTAAATTCTCGGGACGAGAGTTTCTTTTAGAGGAGGAGAATTGTAACACCCCTCTGTAATAAGCACTGTGACCTTCTGTTAATTTTGCCAGATCATCATCATTTGCAATGCTTGATCCTAGTGGTTAAATATCTCATTTCAAATTCTGCCACTAGATTCAAATTCAAATGCAATTAAATTTTGAAGTTGCTTAAAAGCTGCTGGAAAAATGTTCATCATTTAGCATAAAATCCAAAACAATTTGATGTTAAGTTAAACAACATCACTCTTATGCTAAAATGGACAGTAGCATTTTTAACAGTGCTATACCAGCAATTTAAATTGCAAATTCAATTAAGAAAAATGCCATTGAAATCCACTGGCCTCCAAAATATTTGTGGCAGTGCCATAAATTGCAAAGCATATTTTGGACCAAGCTCAACATTTTTCTAAAATAATTTGGTTGCCCAAATATTTTGTTTTCCCTCTCTGTCCATTAAATAAAAAGAAAAGACAGAAAAGGAAAAAGGGAGGCCCACTTACTTGCTCACCAGGCGCGGCCCAGCCCACTCCCCCCTGCCCCTTCGTCCTTCTCCCGCCGTGTCACCTCGCCCGCAACCGGCGCGCGCACGGCGCCGTCCATCGCCTGCCACGGCGCCAAGGGCAGTTGGGCGAGGAGATAAGATCGCCCTCCTCAATCTCCCCTGGCCTCCTCGCCCTCATTTCTCCTTCTCTCCCTCACTCTCTCTCTTGCCGATGCCGAACGCCGCCATGGACGGGCGGTGGGCGTAGGCACGGCCACCGCGCCTCCCTTGTCTCTCTGAGCTCTCCGTCAGCACCGCCATCGGCACCTCCTTCTCCTCCGTCCACGCACTCGAGGAGGAGGCCCCAGCATTGCCGAGATCGAGCCGGTCCCCGATTCGGGATCATCGGCGATCCCCGGCGACCGCGGCCTCCCTCTGCGCTACCGACCACCGAGGGGCCTCCGTGAGCCCGCGTGGTGAGCTCCGCGTCTCCTCCCTCCTTTCTCTCGCTCCTTTTCGACCTAGTTAGCTGCCGCTGCTACTGCCGAATTCCGGCGGCCGCCATTGCCGGCGATCCCCTCGCTTCCGTGCCGTTTTGCTCAAATGCGTAGCTCCGACGAGTTCTCGGAGTCCCGTAGAGCTCGCCCGCGTAGCTAGTTCGCTCGAGCGCGCCACGTAGCCGTGTTTCCGGAGAAGCCCGAATTCCGGCGCCGCTTGTCGCCGTCGTAGAGCTCATCTCCGAGCACTTCCGCCCCTGTCGTAGCTCCCGTTCGACGCGGCGTTCCTCGCTCGTTCGAAAGAGCCCGAGAACGCGTGTTTTCGTGCACCGTGGAGTAAACCCGACCTCACCGGAGTTACGCCGCCGCGTATGAGCTCGCCGGAGAGAATTCCGGCGCCGGCGAGGACCTGACGCCTACGTGGCACCACCCCGTGTCACTGGCAACTGGGTGACGTGGCGCTACACCCACTGACTAGTGGGCCCGTCCGTTTAGTTAGATTAATTAAACTGTTTTTAATTAAAAACTTAATTAGATTAGTTAATTACCCACTGACAGACTGGGCCCACTAACTAATTAACTTAGATTAGTTTAAATTTATCTCTGTTAAACCCACTGTCTATGACAGGTGGGTTCCGCAGGTCAGGTTTTACCTGGACCAGGCGGTTTGACTTGCTGACGTCATAGTGACGTCATGCTGACGTAGATATTATTTTCTGTTATTTTCTTTATTGATTTAAATTTCAGAAAAGGTTAAAACTTTGAAAAATCATAGTAAATTAACCATAGCTCGGATCGAAAAACTTTATACATGAAAGTTGATCAGAAAAATCCCACGAATCTGATCGTGCCGTCTATTTCCATGTCGGAGCCCTCTACGTAGGAGAACCTGCAACTTTTTGCCCGTTTCCGATAGATGAATAGTGCATACATACCGGTTAATAATTCCAACTTAAATTCTAAAATAACTATAATGGTTTAGAGATGTCTTTAGGCAACCCTGCACTGCATTTTAGCGTGACATGCTCTGTGTTGCATCAGTTGCTTTATTTATTGTTTCTTCCCCCCTCTTCTTTCCGATAGCCCCCGAGCCCGACGCAGCTCAGGAGACCGACGACACCACCGACGTTCCCACCTTTCCCGCGGAGCTTCCAGGCAAGCAACCCCCCTTGACACATGACGATATCTCCTATTCTCTTCTTCCTCCTGCTTGCATTAGAAATTGCTGCTGCTACTGCTTTACCCTATTTATGATGCATAGCCTGTTCTTGTAGCTACTATTTGATACCTGCCGTTATCCAAACTGCTTAGTATAGGTTGCATGGTAGAGAACCATCTGTGGCCCCTCTTCCTTGTTGTAGTTGCCCGCTTTAGTATCTGCATCCCGATCGATGTGAACATCGGGCTGAGGCCAGCACCTCACCGCACACTTCCCCCTAAGCTGCGCGACTCTGCAGAGCTAGCATCGAGTGCCGAGGGTGATACCTCTTATCTCGCTTCGATGATGCCTCTGTAGTACAGCGAGTCGGTTGTGGTCATCGAGGGTGATTCCTCTTCCCCACCTCCGACAAAGCTTCTGTCGTGCACTCCGCAAGTGTGAATACCATCGAGGGTGATTCCTCCGGATTCACCTTGACGGGATCATCGAGTGGGAATCCAATGAGGGTGATTCCTCGGATTCCCTCTTGATGTGATAGACACACGGTTACTTTACTTTACCACTGTTACTTTATCACTGTTACTACTACTACCTATCAGCTGCCCCTGCTGCCGACGACCACTACTACTACTACCCCCCTGGAGGATACTACTACCCCTCTGCCGACTACTACTACGAGGAGCCCTCCGACGACCAGGAGTAGATTAGGAGGTACCCAGGCAGGAGGCCTGCGCCTTTCGATCTAGTGTTTTATTTTGCCCCGCCTGCTAAGGCATATCTGTTTAACTTTGTGTCTGTACTCAGATACCTAATGCTTCCGCTGATGCTTGTATGACAGCGAGCTTATGTATTCGAGCCCTCGAGGCCCCTGGCTTGTTATATAAAGCTTGTATGACTTTATTTATGTTTTAGAGTTGTGTTGTGATATCTTCAAGTGAGTCCTTAGGCTTGATCGTGTGCATTTGCGTGTATGATTAGTGCACGATTAAGTCGGAACATTATATTTGCCTCATGTTTGATGAGTCAGGGTTATGAATTCAATTTAAAGGGTAATGGTTGTTCAATATCTTTGAATGGTATGTTCCACGGCTATGCACCCTTTGTTGATGGGCTCTTTATATTGAATCTGGAAACGGAACCGGTCTATAATATGAATGTCAAGAGGCATAAGCCTAATAAGATAAATCCAACATACTTCTAGCATTGTCGGCTTGGACATTTTAGTCTGAAACGCATGAAGAAGCTCCATGATGATGGACTTCTAACTTCATCCGATTTCGGGTCGATTGAGACATGCGAATCGTGCTTGCTCAGCAAGATGACTAAGTCTCCTTTTGCAAAGAGTTGCGAGAGGGCGTCCGAGCTGTTGGAGCTTATACACAGTGATGTGTGTGGTCCAATGAGCACAACTGCCAGAGGATAGTTGGCTGGTCCGCAGTACTCACAACGGCGAGGCAGGCACTTCGGAAGCTCGTGACGCCAATGGCAAGCCCAGACGCAGCAAAAATAAGCGCAGGCATAAAAATGGTGGGAGCGGCACCGAGGACATCATAGTAAATGCAGGGTTCAACGGACCGAGATCTGGTCAGAAAAAGAGGCCCTTTAAAGGGAGCAAAGATGGACCCAATTCAACCAGCTTGATAAGATCCTCGATAGGCCATGTCAAATACATGGCACCTCGAACAAGCTAGCGAACCACACCGACCGGAACTGCTGGGTCTTCAAGCAGGCCAGAAAGATAGCGACAGAGGGCCAAAATAAAGCCGAACCTCACAGTGAGGACGAGGATAAACCTCGGCGATCCAACAGTTGAAACCAGAAATAGTTCCCTCCCGAGGTGAAGGATGTGAACATGATTTACGTATCCCACATCCCTAAAAAGGAGAGGAAACGAGCACTTCAGGATATTTACGCCATAGAGCCTGTTGCCCCGAAGTTCAATTCGTGGTCGGCATGCCCGATCACATTCGACAAACATGATCACCCAACCAGCATCCGACATGGCAGATCGGCTGCTTTGGTCCTGGATCCGATCGTTGACGGATTCCATCTGACGCGCATCCTCATGGACGGAGGCAGCAGCCTCAATTTAATCTACACGGATACGATCAGAAAAATGGGCATAGACTCATCCAGGATCAAGCCCAGCACCACCACCTTCAAAGGTGTCATACCAGGCGTCGAAGCTTGCTACACGGGAACAGTAACACTGGAGGTAGTCTTCGGATCACTCGAGAACTTCCGGAGCGAAGAGTTAATCTTTGATATCGTCCGTTTTCGGAGTGGATACCACGTGCTGCTCGGGCGCACCGCGTTCGCCCGCTTTAACGCAGTCCCGCATTACGCATACTTAAAGATGAAAATGCCAGGACCAAACGGTGTTACTACGATCAATGGTAACACCGAACGCTCCCTTCGAACAGAGGAACAGACCGTGGCTTTCGCAGCCGAGGTACAGGCAACTGAGGAGGCAGCTCATCACACGCCCAGCTCCTCAAAGCGCACACGGGCTACGCGGGCCGACCTCGGTCAGGCAACATTCCCCCCCAAATAGGGGCAAGGGCTCCTCGTTCGCCTCCCCTTGGAAGGACATTACATCCCCAGGGTGCATAACTTTGCACTAAAAATACCATGGGTGGCCGAGGAGCCGAAGCAAATGATGCGCCGTTGTCAGTTCGACTAAACAGCGAAGCACTTCAGACTTGCTTACTAGCAGGGCGCAGTAAAAGGCCCAGACACAAGTAGCATGTCCACATGGCTCAAACCATCCAAGCGGTAGTCGCACACCTTTTTAAAGGACTCGACCGACGAAAGCATTAAGCAAACGAACGGTCGTGGTCGCAGACAGCCCATACCTACTTCGCTCTCAACAAAGACAAAGATGGTCAACAGCACGGAGACACAGATGTGCGACGGCGAAGGACTTGGGCTAATAAACCCAATAACATGTCCGCCCAGTTTTTACTCCTTCACTTTTCACTTTTTCCGTTGTATCTTTTACAAGTCTCTTTTGCTAAAGCTCGGCATGTACGGCTTGACCACATGAAATAAAGAAAGTGCACCCATCGAGGTCATCGCGCATTTCCTTATGTTTACTGCCTTTAAGCCAAAAGCATACATCCACGATACACCTTTTTTTAAAATTACCACGGGCCTCACTTTTAATCTCAAGCCCCCCCCCCTACAAGTCCGAAGTATCTATTCGGCGTCTTGGATGTTGCATTATATGAATCAGTTTCGAACCTCGATTTTGGTCAATACTTGGGTTGCCTGGCTCCTGTGCTTACCCCTTACATTTCTGATCCATTCGGCTAAGGGTGTAAAGGGAGAACCACTGCGATTGCGCGGCCAGCTCAAATGACAGGACGCCTTAGTGGAGAAAGCCAAAAACTAACTGTCTTGGTAAGCGTAAGCTGGTTGGCCATCTGATGACAGCGTCAAGCAACGTATCATTCGAAATACCCGTGTTATATGAAGAGCTTTTTATTAAATCAGCCGAAGGGGTTAGCGGCATAGACCTCGGCTACACAACCAACCACTTCACGCACTGGGGGCTCGTCATCAGCCCTCACAGTCAAGCTCCTACGACTAAGTGAAAGTTATAAAACCACTATAGTCTGATTGCCTTGTTTCCACAAGCATGGACCGCCTTCGGGAACTGAGACGTCGGCTAAAGGTCATGATTGCCTCGGAAACACCCGCTGTACACTGTACAAAGGGGTCGAAGCCGAGGACTGGTCACTTTCAGTTAACACGGTCACAAAGGAGTCAAAAATAAAAAAAACACAATCACATGTCGGAAAATAAAGCCGCATTCATTACAACCAAAAGATAGTTTTTACATCCAACTACACTTCGGCATACCGAAGTACTATCTAAAAATACAAAGTGTCCTTAGGACACTCGGCCTCAGTGATTCGGGCCCCTTCCATCGCCTTGCCCAGGTACTGCTCCACAGTCTAGGTCTTCCCTTCGGGGGGCCCGGCGGCCACGACCACCGCTTCAACACGCGGATAGTGTCTATTCACGTGGGCATACGCCCGCTGAGCACCCTCCCGCAGCTTGGCAAAAAACCGGAAGAAGCTGGTCGGCAGGGCCTCTGCAGGCCAAAGATTTGCGCAGAGGTCTTGAAGCATTGGCTTCGCCATGCGGCGGAGCTCCATCAACTGCTTCATCTGATTGTTTAGCAGTTCCGGATGCGATGGCGCCTGGAATTGTTGCTAGAACGCCCTCTCCGTAGCATGGCCCTCCCGCGCGTCGTAATAGCGGCCTGCGTCCACCGCGCTCCTCGGAAGATCCGCGAAGGCCTCTGCGGATCACCACAGCTGGGTGAGCTCGACGAACCCCTTGCGGCCGAAAACACACTGAAGCAAAAATGGCTTACCAGCAGCGATCTGCATCACTTGTTGAAGCACCTCGCGGTCTGCACGGGCCTGGGTCTGGACCTTGGCGTGTGCCTGGCGTAGCTTCTCGAGCTTGGTGCTCACCACCTTTTCCTTGTCCTGAAGGACGTCGCGATCTTGGTAAATGCCCTTTAGGGTCTCCTCCACCTCCAGGACCCGTGCCTGGTCCTTGCCCCGGCCACCTTCTCGTGAGCTAGATCATCTTCAGCCTTTGCGGCCGCAGCCTTCTGCTGCTCAACCTCCTGCCGAGCTTCAGCCAGCTCGGTCTTAAGTGCCTCAAGCTCCGCCGTAGAAGCTGTCAGGAAAAATAGCTCGGCGTCAGAATTAAATATTTTAAGAGCGTTTTCCAAAAAAGTAAAATTGGCACCCTCATAACTTCTTGAAGTTTACCTCGAGACAGCTCGATCTGCTTGTTCATCAGAACGAGGTTCCTCCTCGAACCTCTGCAGTTTCCTGTTCATCTCCGCCACCTCCTCGGAGGCGGAGTTCAGAGCCAAGGTCGACACCTGAAAACATACACTCACACCTTAGTCCTTGTTTTTTGACTTCAATCCTCTGGTCAGTCCTTTTTGAAGAACGGCCAGAGTCTTGGGGGCTATTGGATTAACACCTAAAATATACTCAAGCATCCACCCCAAGGCCAGTTTTTCCAAACCAGCCTTGGGCTCGGGGGCTACTGGCTGGCTACGCTCTTACAAACGCCGTGCTAGGCAACAAGTCTTCGGACAAAAGCCTGCTACTACAAGCAATCATAAGCACGAATAGCATTCGTGATGGCAACATAAAAAGCATACCTCGAAGCTCCTGACAAGGCCCTTGAAGACCTCACGCAGTCTGGCCTCTGTAGACTGGAAGCCTTGTAGTGCTGCGCCGATCAAGGCACGGTGCTCTTCTGCGATGGAGGAGCTCGTTAAGGCTGCCTCCATCTCCTCGGGCCACCCCGCGCTAGCCCGCCCTGTGACGGGAGGCGGGGGTGGAGCAACCTCTGAACCCACCACTAAGGTGCTGGGAACGAGAGTCTCCAGCTGCGGCGCAGGCACCGAAGACTGTTCGGGCTGGGCCGATGCCTGGCCCAACCCTTCCTTGGGGACCTCAGGGACTGGGTCCCCTTGGCCTGGTGCGGCCGAGGTGTCAACCTCGGCCATGACGGCCGGTACCTCGGCCCCCGATGTGTTGACTGGAGGGGCCGGACTGGATGATGCCTCCCCTAGCCCCTCGAAGGCCGAGGGAGTCTTGGTGGGCTCCGGCTCCCGCTGTCCGACGGGGGCAGCTCACCCGAAGTATCGCCGCTGAGGCGAGTCCCGGGCGGGCTGGCAAAAATTCTCTTATGAGTCTCATGTGAGAAACAGGCTTTCGGAGTCTAAATTGAGTGGTAATTACATACCTTTGGGGCACCGGTTTCTTCCTCCCCAGCGCGAGGAGGTCCTCGTCTGACTCATCGGGGAAGCTGGGCTTCTCCGACAGGACTAGATCGGCGGAGGCCTAGCGCAACCTCTTCGGGCCTTTCGGCCTCGCCTCCTCTTCGGTGCCCTCAGACGCCACCCTCTTCCCTTTAGGGGAAAGCTTCCCTTCCCCCATGTCTCCCTCCTTGTCTTCGTGGGTAGAGGAGGCATGGGTCTCCTCGGACCGGGTGACCGAGGTCTCCCGAGCTCGGAGACCCGCCCTGCCCCTCGGAGGTTTCGACTCCTTGGGGATCACCACATGCGGCTCCTCAGTTAAGAGGGCCGCGAGGTGGGCAGTCCTCTCCCCCTCGGGCTGCGGCGCCGGGCACAGCATTCGCTGCGCCTTGGGGATCCACTTCTGCAAATATTTGATTGACTAGTTAGCCGAAATTTATGAGGTACCAGGAAACACAGAGTGACGAACTGTGTATTGAGATTTACCTCGGGGGCGTCATGGGCGGCTTCAAAGTCGAGGTCGCTCCCAGCCTCAGGAAATCTGTCCTTGGACGGCTTCAACAGCAACTTCCACATCCCGGCCGGGGTGGAGCGGAAGAAGTGGTGGATAGGCACCACGTCCTCGGACTTGTGCGCCCACATCGGGACGGCCCGAGACTGAAGCGGTGGAATGTGGCGGTGAAGCATGACGTTTACCATGTCTGCCAGCTTGATGTCCCTCTGGTTTATCCAGAGCTCGATCTTCTGGAGCAGCACCTTCACCTCCGCCAGGTTCCACCAGTCCATGCCCGTCCTCTTCCAGGACATGAGCTTCTTCGGAGGGCCAGCTGAGAACGCGACCTCGGCCTGGCCAGCAGCGAGCGGCTCGGTGATGTAAAACCACTCACGCTGCCACTCCTTGACGGTCTCTATAAAGGTGCCTTTAAACCAGACCGCCTTCTGGTTCTTGCTGATCATCGCGCCCCCACACTCAGAGAGCTCGGAGTCGCTGGACCTCGGCCTGACGTCGAAAATCTTCAGCCACAACCCGAAGTGCGGCTCGATGCGGAGGAAGGCCTCGCAGACGGTGATGAAGGAGGCGAAGTGGAGGATGGAGTTCGGGGCTAGATGGTGAAAATCTAGCCCGTAGTAGAACATGATCCCACGCACGAAAGGGTGCAACGGGAACCCCAGACCTCTGATGAGGTGGGGGACGAAGACAACCCTCTCCCCAGCATCGGGAGTGGGTATGCGCTGGAGCGGATACGGCACGCGAGTGTGGACCTCAGTGGGGATGTACCCCGCACTGCGCAACTCTAAAATGGTGCCCTCCATCACGGAGGAACTGGCCCAGTGTCCCTTGAGGTTGTTCTCCGCTATTGTTCGGTGGAAGAGGGGAGGCGTTGATGACGTGGGAAGAGCTCGGGGTTGGATCTGAGCGATGGAGCTTGAGAGGCAGTAGGCAGGGAAGAAGGGGAGCGTGTTTTCTCTACGACTACCCCTTCGCTCTTATATAGGCTAATGAAAAGGCCAAGAGTCCCTCCAGACGCACCATTGAAATCGCCATTACCCGTAAAAGATGATGTTATGCGTATAGGGAGAAACAAAATCTTGATGATATCCCTTAGAAAGTGGGCACGATCTCCGTTTCGATGGGATGTGCCAGTAAAAGGATTGCCTCGGGCCGCGATTCGAGTGAGCAGTAACTGCTCGCATGGTCGTGGGTGGTGCCGCTTTGATAAAGTTGTCAGGCTAAAAGCACTGTTCACACCTATGCAGCAGGCCTTTGAGGCTAAGTAACCCCGCGACCTCGGACGCGGATCATGTTTTTGTTGGGTTCCGAACAAGGGATGCCACCCCTTCGAAGAGTGGTCTGTGGCGGCCTCGAATAAAGAAAAATGTCAACAGAAAGGGGGGAACTCGTCTGTCAAGCCAAAGACTCCGGATCAGAAGTTGTTGAAGGTGGAGGGGTCGTCCTCGGCGTAGAAGACTAGTTCGGGGGCTACTGATGAAGTCTTGGACTAGGGGGTACCAACCTAGTCGGCCCATAGTCCCCGGGGTGGGCCTGAAGGCCCTCGTTCTCATTCGGATGGACTCCGGAAGCCACGACGTGATCAAGAATGCATCTGTCGAAGACTTGGATTATACCCCAAGACATCTCCTGCCGCCTCCATACGCATCCCTGGATACCAACTATGTAACCCCTAGATGCCCTACCTGGCATGTATATAAGCTAGGGGGTTTAGCCTGTAGAGGACACGGAATCACAATTACCATTCACCTAGCCCTAGGGTTAGACTTCTCTTTACGATCTCGAGGTAGATCAAGCCTGTACTCGATGCTTCATCATCAAATATAATCAAAGCAAGACATAGGGTATTACCTCTTCGAGACGGCCCAAACCTAGGTAAACACTGTCTTCTTTGTCCCTGTTACCATTGATCCAAGATCCACAGCTCGGGACCCCCTACCCCGAGGTCTGCCGGTTTTACCACCGACACTGAGGGTTTTGGAGCAATATCTTCAAGCACTTGAGCAATTAAGTCATGATCAAAACCTCATTCCCTTTTAATAGTATTGCCTTTCCTATGGAGTCAATGTGATCTTGGATCACTTAACCAAAAATGTAGAGTCTTGGAGCTTTTGCCAATGTGCTTCCTTGGCATTTTGAGGGGTCCACATCCACATGTCCTTGCCATGCCAACATTGAACTTTCCTGAAATCTATCTTTGAGTAGGCATTAGTTCAATGACATATATGTTGTTATTAATTACCAAAACCATCCGGGGATTAGTTGCACTTTCAATCTCCCCCTTTTTGGTAATTGATGACAACATATAGATCAAAGCTTCGACAATGGATATAATCAATGAATAGTATCGTCGCCTTGAGAAGTATGTGATAAGCAAGAGCTCCCCCTAAATTTGTGCATTATTTGAAATTTGCATTTGAATGCAAATGCACAATTGATTAGGATCATGGGTCACTCTTCCATGTCACATACATCTTGGTGGAGCGCTCAAAATGATATGAATGAGAAACAACAAGCACTCATCACCAGGCATACAAGTGAATGATCATACGAAAAGCATCTAAATAGATCAAAAAGCATGCATAGCATTAAAGTACGGTATGATCAAGCACCTAAGCAATGTAGTCTCATACAAGCATCAAACAAAAGTATCACGAAGTAGCAAGTGAAACAAAACAAGAAAAAGCAAGACACTCTCTCTCGAAGCCCTTTGGTCTATACTAATTCTCCCCCTTTGGCAAACAAGTACTAAAAAGCTCGAATGAGTACAGAGCTAAGCATCACTCCGGGCTCGATCTCCTGCAGCCCCTGGTGAGGAAGTCCTCTGACTTGCAGCTCTGGTGTGCGTCGAAGGAGGGAGCGAAGTGCATCTGCAAAGATCTTAGAGGATGTCTGCTGGACTGGAGGAGTAGAGATGACTGGAACAACTGATGGAGCAACTGATGGTGTGACTGACGGAGTAGCAGCTGGAGCAGATATAGTGGCTCTGGTGTCGCTGACAGGCACAGCTACTGATTTAGGCATCTTCTGGAATTGAGTGGTCATTGGAAGACCGGTGCCAACATCCTCATCATCACTACTGGAGCCCATCTTGACTTTATCTACCTCCTTCTTCGGACTGTCCACAATGGTGGCTAGCCCAGTGACCTTGACATCCAAGGCATGGAACTTTGTTTCCACTATCCTCTTGAGGCTCTCGTGGTTCTTCACCAGGTTGGCCAAACTCTGCTCGATCCGTTGAGAAGCATGGAGAAGATATGCCATCTGATCAGCCTTAGTCTTCAGTAGGGGGACTGTGGAAGAGCTGGGTCCTGGAGCAGCTGTCTCAGCCTGTGCCTGTGCTGCAGCAGAGGTAGGATGAGAGGGACTCATCGTCATAGTGCAATCCTAGCTCTGGCCTCTGATCATCTTGTCATCTCCAGATTTAGGCATAAGTGTGTGCCTCAGTATAGTGTTAATAGTAGCTAATCCTAGCAACAGATAGTAGACGGACCCCAGCTTGTGTGTCTTCTTGTAGTCCTTGGGGATCGGTCCATATATGTCCTTCATGGAGTTGTGATCCATCTTTCCTTTGGCATACACATCAACATCGTTCTCTTCAGCTTCTGGAGCACCTATCAAAGCAGCCCACTCTGCAATACTGGAGTGGTATCTCACTCCCACGGACATCCACACAATCTTTCCATCGGGATAGAAGTGTGCGGTGGAGTAGAATTGCATAATCAGCTCATCTTTCCATGCAGTCATCTTGGTTCCAATGAACTCATCAATGCCAATTATCTTGGAATTTTCATGCACATTGGGAAAGTTGTCAACATTCTCATCAATGTATTCTCAGTCAACCCATCTCATATCGCTGACTGATGGGCTCTTGTCAAGGAGTACTGTCTCATTGAAGTCTTGCTCCTTGATACGTCTCCACCATATCTATAATTTTTTATTGTTCCATGCTGTTATATTATCAACCTTGAATGTTTTTATATGCATTTACAACAATTATATATCATTTCTGGAGACTAACCTATTAACCTAGCGCCCAATGCCAGTTGTTGTTTTCTGCCCTGTTTTTGTTTTACAGAAAATCAATACCAAACGAAGTCCAAATGCCACGAAACTTTTTGGAGATTTCTTATTGGACAAGATAAACACTAGAAGCTTCGGGAGAGGACCAGACGCCAGAAGGGGTGGCCACGAGCCACCAGGGCGCGCCTGGGGGGCAGGCGCGCCCTGGTGCCTCGTGGGCCCAGCCCAGCTCCGTTTGACCTAATTCCACCACTATAAATTCAGAAAAAATCAGAAACCCTTAGGAAAGTCCACAAAATACTTTTTCCGCTACCGCAAGTTTCTGTTCTCGAGAGATCCCATCTTGAGGCCTTCTCCGGTACTCCGCCGGAGGGGGAATCGATCACGGAGGGGCTCTACATCAACCTTGCTGCCCTTTCGATGATGAGTGAGTAGTTTACCACAGACCTTCGGGTCCATAGGCAGTAGCTAGATGGCTTCTTCTCTCTTTTTAATCTTCAATACAATGTTCTCCTCGATGTTCTTGGAGTTCTATCCGATGTAATCACTTTTTGCGGTGTGTTTGTTGGGATCCGATGAATTGTGAGTTTATGATCAGATTATCCATGAATATTATTTGAGTCTTTGCTGCACTCTTTTATGCATGATTATTATAGCCTCGTATTTCTTCTCCGATCTATTGATTTGGTTTGGCCAACTGAGTTGATTTATCTTGCCATGGGAAGAGGTGCTTTGTAATGGGTTCGATCTTGCGGTGCTCAATCCCAGTGACAGAAAGGGACATGACACGTATGTATTGTTGCTATTAAGGGTAAAAATATGGGGTTTATTCATACGTGAGTTTATCTTGTCTACATCATGTCATCGTTCTTAAGGCGTTACTCCGTTCTTTATGGACTTAATACACTAGATGCATGCTGGATAGCGGTCGATGTGTGGAGTAATAGTAGTAGATGCAGGCAGGAGTCGGTCTACTTGTATTGGACGTGATGCCTATATACATGATCATTGCCTTGGATATCGTCATGATTATTTGCTTTTCTATCAATTGCCCAACAGTAATTTGTCTACCCACCGTATGCTATTTTCTTGAGAGAAGCCTCTAGTGAAAACTATGGCCCCCGGGTCTATCTAAATCAAATTACTAAAACCCTAAAAATATTGCTGCCATTTTCTTTTATTTATTTTATTTTGTATTTTTGTTTCAATCTATTTATCTATCACATACAATTTAATCTTGCAATTAACCGCCGAGGGATTGACAACCCCTCGTTTGCGTTGGGTACAAGGATTTGTTGTTTGTGTGCAGGTGCTGCTAACGAGGTGTTGCGTGATTCTCTTACTGGTTTGATAACCTTGGTTTCATAACTGAGGGAAATACTTATCTCTACTGTGATGCATCATCCCTTCCTCTTCGGGGATAAAACCAATGCAAGCTACAAGTAGCAGGAAGAATTTCTGGCGCCGTTGCCGGGGAGACATCATCAACATCTATCAAGTACCTTCGCATAAACTCTCATCTCCTTGCATTTACTTTATTTGCCTCTCATTTTCATCTCCCCCACTTCTAAAATGTTTTTACAAAAATACAAAAATATTTTTCATTTGCCTTTTTCTTGTTTGCTTGTTTGCTTGCTTGTTACCTTGTTTTCTTAATCATGATGCCCCGAGAGAATTATCATGATACTTCTTATTATAAAATTTTGTCCGAAATTGAGAAAAATACTAAATATTACATGACTACGCAGTTTGAGCATAACAAATTTTTTACCGAGGAACTCAAAGAACACTCTATTTTATTGGATGCTATTGCAAAACAACTCGATGATGTTAGTAAAGAAGTTGCTAGTCTACAATCTCAATTTGCTCTTACTGAAAATTTGCTAGGAAAAATTTCTGATGCGCAAGCTACGCTAGTAAATCAAATGGCAGCTAAGCCGGAATCATTAGAACATAGTAATGATGAGGATATTAAAATGATTGGTGTTTCATCTATTGATTCTTTGTTTAGCAATATAAAACTTGATGAAAAGGGGACTGAAGAAGAGTCAACTTTAGCTAGTAGGCGTTCCCATAATTTGGAGGGTGAAAATCTTAATGAAAAAATGGTTAAAAGTGGGTTTGGAGAGGTAAAAACTTTAAATAGCGATGTGCCCACTCTCTTGGATTACAAAGATTTTAATTATGATAATTGTTCTTTGATTGAGTGCATTTCTTTGTTACAATCCATGTTAAATTCACCCAACGCTTATGAGCAAAACAAGGCTTTTACTAAACACATCGTAGAAGCTATGATGAAAGCATTAGAAGAAAAGTTAGAATTAGAGATTTAAATTCCTAGAAAAGTATATGATGAATGGGAACCCACCATTAAATTTAAAATTAAAAATTATGAGTGCAATGTTTTATGTGATTTGGGTGCTAGCGTTTCCACAATTCCAAAATCTCTATGTGATGTGCTAGGTTTTACCAATATAGATGAATGTTCTCTTAATTTGCACTTGGCGGATTCTACTATCAAAAAGCCTTTGGGAAGAATTAATGATGTTCTTCTTCTTGCAAATAGGAACTATGTGCCCGTTGATTTTATAGTTCTTCATATTGAATGCAATTCTTCTTGCCCCATAATACTTGGTAGACCGTTCTTACGAACTATAGGTGCCGTTATTGATATGAAAGAAGGGAATATAAAATTTCAGTTTCCATTAAAAAAAGGTATGGAACATTTCCCTAGGAAGAAAATTAAAGCACCATATGAATCCATCATGAGGGCCACTTATGGAATCAACTTGAAAGATGACAATACTTGAAACTATGCATTATGCCTAGCTAGGGGCATAAAACAATAGCGCTTGTTAGGAGGCAACTCAATGAATAAAATAAATTTTTTTCTGGTATTGTGTGTTTTCACAATTATGCTACTGGTATGATTGTGTTTTTGTGTTTTTAATTAGTGTTTGTGCCAAGTAAATTCTTTAGGATGATTTGGAAGATAGTATAATTGATGTTGTTTGGAAAATAGAAAGTTTTGCGTCCAGTGCCCGAATTTTGTTTCTGTACTGGAGCATCAGAAAAATATGAAATTTTTACACCGTATTTTTATATGAATTTTCCACGTTGTCCTAAATTTTCAGAATTTTTGGAGTTACAGAAGTATGGCTTTTAAATAGATTTCTACAGACTATTCTGTTTTTGACAGATTCTGTTTTTGATGCACTACTTGCTTGTTTTGATGAATCTATGGATTGTATCGGGGGGTATAAGCCATGGTGAAGTTAGAGTACAATAGGTATAATTCAAAAATAAAATATGAATGGGTTTGCAATAGTACTTAAAGTAGTGATTTATTTTGTTATACTAACGTATCTCACGAAGGTTTTGTTAACTTTTGTGTGATTGAAGTTTTCAAGTTTTTGGTGAAATCACGATGGATGAAGGAATAAGGAGTGGCAAGAGGCTAAGCTTGGGGATGTCCGAGGCACCCCAAGGTAATATTCAAGGAAGACTCAAGCGTCTAAGCTTGGGGATGCCCCGGAAGGCATCCCCTCTTTCTTCTACCAACCATCGGTAATTTTACTTGGAGCTATATTTTTATTCGTCACATGATATGTGTTTTGCTTGGAGCGTCTTGTATTATATGAGTCTTTGGTTTGTTTGCTTTTTAATTTGTCACAATCATCTTCGTTGAACACACCTATCTTGAGAGAGCCACACGTTTATCATCATTTGTTAGAATATTATATGTGCTTCACTTAAATTTTTTGAGCTAGGCAGTTGCTCTAGTGCTTCACTTAAATCTTTTTGAGCATGGTGGTTATTGAAATTTTGAAGAAATGAAATCTCATGCTTCACTTATATTATTTTGAGAGTTGATTGAAATTTTGAAGAAATAAACTCTCATGCTTCACTTATATTATTTTGAGAGTTGATTGAAATTTTGAAGAAATGAATTCTCATGCTTCACTTATATTATTTTGAGAATTGATAAGATTGAAATTTTGAAGAAATATTTGCACTCTCATACTTCACTTAAATCTTTTTGAGAGTTGATGATAGTAACAGTAATTTGCATAAGATATGAGTTTGGTCCCAAAGTGATGAATATTCAAGAGGGGTATAATAAAAACTTTCATATAGATCATTGGATATGATAAGTATGATTCCTTGCAATAGTTTTGCGATATGGAAATGATAATATGTGAGTCATGTTAGTGAGTAATTGTGATTTAGTAAGAATATTAGTGTTAAGGTTTGTGATTCCCTATGCATGCACATTAAGTCAATAGTTATGCAAAGAAATTATATCCTACTTATGGTGCATTATTCGGTGTTAGTTATGTTCAATGCATGTTTATGACCATTTTTGTTTTTTGGTTGGTTGCTTCTCAATTTATTTGCTAGCCTTCATTTGTACTAAGCGGAAATACTGCTTGTGCATCCAAACTCCTTAAACCCAAGTGGTGCCAAATGAGTCCACTATATCTACCTATATGCGGTATTTCAATGCCGTTCCAAGTAAATTTGCGTGTGCCAACTCTAATTTTCAAAATAATTTTTCCATTTTGTGTGCCCATACCACTCATTAAGCGGCAGGGAGTGGCCATTATTTTCCATGCTAGGTGTGTTATTCTCACGATGAGTGTTTATTCACTTGTCATTGCACGAGAGGATGGTTGGTAATAGGGATGCCCAGTCCCACAATGAAATCAAAATTAATAACAACAAAATTCCTTGGAAAGTGTTGGTATGGAGGGCACCCGTGGATACGGCTAGCCATGGATTGTGAAAGAATGGTGGAAAGGAAATAAACTTTACTTTCTGTTTGGGAACCGCCTATGATGTGTCTAGCATGGAAAATAATGGGAATTCTCGGTCGTTTTCGTTGACAGGAAAAACATGCCTTTCAAAATATTTTATCTCTTTAATTTCAGCTTTGAGCTCTGGCACATTTGACAAATCTCTGCTTCCCTCTAAGAAGGGTCTATCTATTTACTTTTATGCAATTTTTATTTTATTTGACTCTCCATCTTCTCTTACAAAAGCACCAACTAGAGAGCACTATTGTCATACTTGTGCGTTGTGCGTAGCTAATATTTGAGTGTGTTTCATGAATGGATCAATGATTGAGCATAATGGGCTAGGGATAGCTTTCTTTAGCGTTGATATTTTGAAAGACATGGTTGCTTGTTAGCATGCTTGAGTATTTATATCTTCATGTCAAATTATAGACTATTGCTTTGAATCATTCAAGTCCAATGTCCATGCTATAAAATAAAAGAATATGTGATGAATATGATAGGCAGCATTCCACATCAAAAATTCTATTTTTATCATTTACCTACTCAAGGGCGAGCAGGAATTAAGCTTGGGGATGCTGATACGTCTCCAACGTATCTATAATTTTTGATTGTTCCATGCTGTTATATTATCAATCTTGGATGTTTTTATATGCATTTACAACAATTATATATCATTTTTGGAGACTAACCTATTAACCTAGCGCCCAATGCCAGTTGATGTTTTCTGCCCTGTTTTTGTTTTACAGAAAATCAGTACCAAACGAAGTCCAAATGCCACGAAACTTTTTGGAGATTTTTTATTGGACAAGATAAACACTAGAAGCTTCGGGAGAGGACCAGACGCCAGAAGGGGTGGCCACGAGCCACCAGGGAGCGCCTGGGGGGCAGGCGCGCCCTGGTGCCTCGTGGGCCCACCCCAGCTCCGTTTGACCTAATTCCACCACTATAAATTCAGAAAAAATCAGAAACCCTTAAGTCAACGAAATACTTTTTCCGCCATCGCAAGTTTCTGTTCTCGAGAGATCCCATCTGGAGGCCTTCTCCGGTACTCCGTCAAAGGGGGAATCGATCACGGAGGGCCTCTACATCAACCTTGATGCCCTTCCGATGATGCGTGAGTAGTTTACCACAGACCTTCGAGTCCATAGGCAGTAGCTAGATGGCTTCTTCTCTATTTTTGATCTTCAATACAATGTTCTCCTCGATGTTCTGGGAGTTCTATCCGATGTAATCACTTTTTGCGGTGTGTTTGTTGGGATCCGATGAATTGTGAGTTTATGATCAGATTATCCATGAATATTATTTGAGTCTTTGCTGCACTCTTTTATGCATGATTATTATAGCCTCATATTTATTCTCTGATCTATTGATTTAGTTTGGCCAACTAAGTTGATTTATCTTGCCATGGGAAGAGGTGCTTTGTAATGGGTTCGATCTTGCGGTGCTCAATCCCAGTGACAGAAAGGGACATGACACGTATGTATCGTTGCTATTAAGGGTAAATAGATGGTGTTTATTCATACGTGAGTTTATCTTGTCTACATCATGTCATCGTTCTTAAGGCGTTACTCCGTTCTTTATTTACTTAATACACTAGATGCATGCTGGATAGCGGTCGATGTGTGGAGTAATAGTAGTAGATGCAGGAAGGAGTCGGTCTACTTGTATTGGACGTGATGCCTATATACATGATCATTGCCTTGGATATCGTCATGATTATTTGATTTTCTATCAATTACCCAACAGTAATTTTTCTACCCACCGTATGCTATTTTCTTGAGAGAAGCCTCTAGTGAAAACTATGGCCCCCGGGTCTATCTAAATCAAATTACTAAAACCCTAAAAATATTGCTGCCATTTTCTTTTATTTATTTTATTTTGTATTTTTGTTTCAATCTATTTATCTATCACTTACAATTTAATCTTGCAATTAATCGCCGAGGGATTGACAACCCCTCGTTTGCGTTGGGTGCAAGGATTTGTTGTTTGTGTGCAGGTGCTGCTAATGAGGTGTTGCGTGATTCTCCTACTGGTTCGATAACCTTGCTTTCATAACTGAGGGAAATACTTATCTCTACTGTGCTACATCATCCCTTCCTCTTCGGGTATAATACCAACGCAAGCTACAAGTAGCACTCCTTGGTGTGGAATCGATAGTACACTACAGTTCTCCTCCTGACAGAGTAGGGGTCTGACTCTCTCCATTTTGTCAATCCCTTGTCTTTTCTCTCCTTCGTGTTTTTTGCTGCTGGGTGAGTGTCATCATGTTCTGGCAATCTAGGTCTTAACTTCTTGAGCACTACTGCTTCATCATCTTCTTCTTCTGTCCTCTCAGGCACTAGGGCCTTGTTCTTCTCTGCAACTGAGATATCTTTGATAGTCTTGCCCTTGGGCTTTGTAGCAGCAGCAGTGGACTTGGCCTTGGAAGTGGTGGCAGCCTTCTTGGGCATTGCATCAGCCATCATCTTCCTCTACTTGGGAGGTGGTGCATCTGCAGCTGGCTCCTCTTCCTCTGGCTCATCATTGGCCATAGAAGGTCTCCTGAAGGCAACTTGAGCAGTTTGCTTTCTCTCTCTCTTTTTGCCTGCCTTCTTTGCCATTGACTTGGGCTGGTGTCAGGGCTGGTTTTCCGGGACATAAAATCCCAGCAAATGACCCTCGTGTTGTCACCAGCCCCAGGATTACTGTTCGCTGGTGGACACTTCCTTGATACAGAATTCCAAGCAGTTACAAGAATTGGATACAAGACCATAAAGGTCTAGTGAGTACAACAAGGATTTCTAACAGCGGATGGCAGAAGCGACTCGAGGATCTCCAATGTTGATGGGACTCCATTCCCATAGGAACAGCTCACCTGGATAACTCCTATCTCATGTGGCTGCTATCTCCGAATTCCTAGGCTGCGGGGGTGTCTTTGTAGTGCTCTCCTCCGAATCATGATCTGGCCAAGACAATAGTCAGGGACAAGCCAGTGAGTATGTTGAATGTACTCGCAAACATCATGGACAAAAGATATAATAAAAGCAGGCAGAATGCATGCAATTAACTTTAAACCTATTCAACAATTTTTATGACATGGTAAAAATTTAATGTAATCATGTAGAGTATTATATTTGCATAGAAAATAAAGGTTAGTCATCCGATATTAGCAAAGTATAAGTAGTCATGTTGTTACCAAAATTTTAAAGTCGGGTTTTAGGAGGTAGAACCGTCCCGAAAGAACCCAAGAGGAAAAATGTAAAAGAATGCCACAGTTGGGCATCTTCGCGACGCCACACAAAGGTCTTTACTCCAAATGAAATCAAAGGCAAAGGGAATTCTAGGCGGTAGAACCACCCCGTGAATTCCAAAAGAAAATGATATACGAGCCAGTCGGGTGTCTGAAGCGATGCCTCGAAAGGTCTTAAAAAGAAATGTCAATCGGGTGTCTGAAGCGATGCCTCGAAAGGTCTTGAAAATAAATGCCACAGTCGGGTGTCTGAAGCGACGCCTCATAAAGGGCTTTTCAAGAGCAGTAAAATAAAACATACAAGTATCGACCAGAGCACAAGGGTTAGTCCATAACAGCATTAGTGATAACCATCATCCATCATAAATCATGATCAACTTTTGATTTAGTTATTTCCTCCGAAGGCTGACACTAAGACTGACACTTGACCCTTCCCAGACTGTAGCCCTTAACCGCGGACAAGGCTATTCGAATAGGTTTTAGATCTCTGCAGAGGTTGTACTCTTTACCCACAAGTAAAGGATTTCTTTAGTCAACCCCGAGATGTTGACTAATTTCGATTATTGTCTTTGGGTTGAAAACACACCTGACCAGCACACACCAGCTTAACTTTCCCGAAGCCCAGAATCACCCAAGGCATCATCCAAGAAAAACTCTAAGACGGGGAGGCCAACACCTCGAATAGCATGGATCAAAAATTTATATCGCGCGCAATAACAAGGGGTGCCCCCCTCTCCGCCCCAGCCGGACACACCCATGCCCCCTGACCAAGTAGCATGCCTACCAGTGGCCACTGGTATCTTCCACTATGGCCTCTCTGTAGGGTGTGTGCAATGAAAGGGGTTAACAACTTACTAAACCATACCCTACCTGTGGTAGGGACAAGTGGCAGCATGAATAAGTATGGGGGTTACCGGAACAAGACTCGATCTACCGTCGACTCGGGAGGTTTAAGTTTTCCTGCAGTGGTTAGCACAATATATTCCCCTGGTAGTACCCAACAGGGTCATCACCTAGCATGTCCCAACATGCCCTCACTAATCATTCTCGTCACAATGAGATTTGTGTTTTACGGTCACTTTTAGTAGTGACAGATTCTTTCCTGCAGGTTAGTCAGAACAAGCGTAGGCATGTGTGACACAATGTTTCATGGTTAAGTGAAATCAAATATTAACAAGGCACCACATATGCATGATCATCTATATGCAATTTCATTTGAGGTAACATGTTCTTTAAAAAAAATCTAGCAATCAATCAACCCATCAGTCATCATATCAAGTGTTCAAGATGCTTGCCTTGGGTGTGTAGCAATGCTGATTCACTCCACAATTTTGTAAAAATGCATCTTCCCTCCATTTTTCCTATTTTCAAAACATTGCAATTACCACATAATTTCAAAACAGTACAAAAAAGTTATTTGGAATTTTTTGAAATAAATACTAAAATAAACTAGATGAAAAATGAGTAATGTCAAAAAAAGAATCAAGTTATTTGGAGTTGTGGTTTAAAAGTTGGAGGCAGTCAAAGTTTAGTCAAAATCTGGTTTTAATTTAAATCCATAAAAGAAAACGGTTCGGCTAGCGTTACGCTTTCCAGAGGAGAAGACATACTTTCACGAAGACATCTTCACTTAAAATGATTCGGGTGACCTGGGGTCACTGACAGTGGGTCCCGCAGGCCCACTGGTCAGGTTTGACCAGTCGCCCGCACTCTCCTCTCCGCGGCAGAACAGAGGAGGCCACGCCGGCAGCCCTCACCGGTGAACGCTGGTATCACTCACGGAGATGAGCACATGGACGTGCTCCCCTCACCAAGGCAACCCCGGAGAGCTGCGGCTTGACCACCGGAGGTCACCGAGTCGCCGGCGGTGAGCTCTGCAGCGGACGGCGGCCTCGGGTAAAAAGGAAATTCGGCCCATGATCGACCCCGAGCAGAATCAAGAGGTGGGATGGATTCGTGGGATCCAGGGGAAGCTACTGGGGAAGAAACTTTGGCGGGGAGCTTGTGGTTGCAATGGATTTATCAAAGAGGTTGCGGTGGCCGTGGTTGCCGGAGACGATGAAGACGACCGTCCATGGTTGATTGGGTGCTCTAGTTGCTTCATAGAGGAGGGAGAGATGGTGCTGAACACGAGGGGGGTGCTCTAGGTGGATTTTTATAGGGAGGGTAAGGTGGTGCCATGGGTTCCAGAGGGTAAGCACGGTGGCGGAGGACATTAATGGCAAACGAGGGCGGTGGCGAGGTCGTTGGGGTCGGCGGTGTGGCCGTTGCGTGGTCGGTGAGCTGAGGATGAGCTCGGGGAAGCTCCAGGTGGCCCAGTCGGTGCCGTCCATGAGAAGATTGCGGCGGTGGCCATTGATGGCAGTCCATGGGCGGTGGCGAGGTCAGCGAGGTCGGTGCATGGCCAGTGGGGGTCGGTGAGGGTGGTGGAAGCCGCAGTTACGCCCGGGAGGAGCTGGGTGGCTTAGGACGCGCCATGTGGCTTGGGCGGTACCGTGCCCATGACGGCGATGCTCTGGACGGTGGCGGACAGCACTTGGCCGGTGCTCGGAGCCAAGGGGAGGTGTCGGCGAGGCGTTGCTGGTGTGGGCGGCTTGCGGGGAAGGTGGAGCGAGCCATGGAAGGCATCGGAGGAACATCAGCGGCTCGGGTGCCACCGTGGTGCAATAAGAGCGCTCTGCTCGCACTCTGGACGTGCATGCAGAGCGTTCGGCGAAATGCCAACGTGCCCTAGGAGGTTCTGCTGGCTACCAAAATTCACAGGGTTGGGATACTCTGGACGACAGAGGTGGTGGTGTCGCTGGTTCAGCAAATAGAGCTAGTTGTAGAAGGAAGTTCAGAAGATTGCAAGAATTCAGCCATGCCCACAAGCTGTTCGACAGAATGTTATGGCTAGCTAGGGAATTTATTGTTGGGAAATGTAGTAGAAAACAAAATATTCGTCCTACGATCACCCAAGAACAATATAAAGATGCATATAGGGTTTGGATCAACGATCGTTACCGACTCCGGAAGTGCAGCGGAAGTAGACGAGTCAATGTAGATCGTACTTGGAGTCCCTCAAATGTCAATGATGATCCCACGAACCACCCTCAAATGATTGATGGCCCACAAGTATAGGGGATCAATCGTAGTCCTTTCGATAAGTAAGAGTGTCGAACCCAACGAGGAGCAGAAGGAAATGACAAGTGGTTTTCAGCAAGGTGTTTTCTGCAAGCACTGAAATTATCGGTAACGAGTAGTTTGATAGCAAGATAATTTGTAACAAGTGACAAGTAGCAATAGTAACAAAGTATGCAGCAATATAGCCCAATCCTTTTTGTAGCAAAGGACAGGCCGGAACGATCTCTTATAGTAAGCAAAGCGTTCTCGAGGACACATGGGAATTTCATCTAGTCACTTTCATCATGTTTGTTTGATTCGCGTTCGCTACTTTGATAATTTGATATGTGGGTGGACCGGTGCTTGGGTACTACCCTTACTTGGACATGCATCCCACTTATGATTACCCCCTCTCGCAAGCATCCGCAACTACGAAAGAAGAAGTAAGATTACTCTAACCATAGCATTAAACATATGGATCCAAATCAGCCCCTTACGGAATAGCGCATAAACTAGGGTTTAAGTTTCTGTCACTCTAGCAACCCATCATCTAATTACTACTCCACAATGCATTCCCTTAGGCCCATAAATGGTGAAGTGTCATGTAGTCGACGTTCACATAACACCACTAAAGGAATCACAACATACACATCATCAAAATATCGAACGAATACCAAATTCACATATTACTTATGACAAGAATTCTTCCATGTCCTCAAGAACAAAAGTAACTACTCACAAGCCATCAACATGTTCATGTCCAGTAGGGTAATGAATTGCATAATAGTTCTGAACATATAATCTTCCACCAAGTAAACCAATAAGCATCAACTACAAGGTGTAATCAACACTACTAGCAACCCACAGGTACCAATCTGAGGTTTTGAGACAAAGATTGAATACAAGAGATGAACTAGGGTTTGAGATGAGATGGTGCTGGTGAAGATGTTGATGAAGATTAGTCCTCCCACGATGAGAGGATCGCTGATGTTGTCGATGGCGACGATTTCCCCCTTCCGGAGGGAAGTATCCCCGGCAGAATCTCTCTGCTGGAGAGCAAAAGTGCTCCTGCCCAAGTTCCGCCTCGAGACGGCGGCGCACTGTCCCAAAAGTCCTCTCTATAATTATTTTAGGTCAAAATCACTTATACACCAGAAGATGGGGGCCAGAAGTGGGCCAGGGCCTCCACGAGGTACCAGGGCGCGCCTGGGGGGGTGGCGCACCCTGGTGCCTCGTGGGCCCTGGGTGGCCCCCCCTCTGATGATTCTTGCGCCAATATTTTTTATATATTCAGAAATAATTCTCCAGAAATTTTCATCTCAATTGGGGTTGTGCAGAATAGCTATCTTGACAGAGCTTTTTCAGGTCCAGAATTCCAGCTGCCGGTATTCTCCCTCCTTGTGTGAATCTTGCATATTAAGAGAGAAAAGGCATTAGAATAGCTCCACAAAGTGTTATATTGATCAAAAACATTGTAAATAACAGTAGTAAAACATGATGCAAAATGGACGTATCAACTCCCCCAAGCTTAGACCTCGCTTGTCCTCAAGCGAAAGCCGATATCGATAATCATGTCCACATGTTTCGAGGGAGAGGTGTCGATAAAAACAAAATACGGACATAGAAGCATCATGATCATTATTATAACAGCAATATTTATTATCATAGCAGCAATATTTATTATCATAAACTTCTTATGAGAAAGTAACAATTCATCACAACAACGAAGTGTAAGACATAAACGTTATTGAAAGCTAACAAACTATGTTCTCAGTCAACAAGGCAATTGCAATTCATCATATTTTCAGGAAGGGTCTCATGTAGGAGCTATTTAGCAAGTCCATATACTCAACCATCATATAGTCTTCCATGATTGCTAACACTCACAACATATATATGGAGCAAAAAGTTTCAGCCAGACACATAGAAAGATAGGGGCTTATAGTTTCACCTCCCAACATATTCACCTCAAGGGTGATGTCAACAATAATAACTCATGATCACTCATATCCAACTGGATATATATGCCTAGATCTTTCCCCACCACATGATGCTTGCAAAACAGAAAAATAAAAAGGAATAGAGGAGAACACTATTGACTCTTGCATAAAAATAAATATAGAAAAGTAAATGCGGTAAAATAAAAGATAGGCCCTTCGCAGAGGGAAGCAGAGGTTGTCATGCGCTTTTATTGTTGGATGCACAAGCTCTTAATGCAAAGGAATGTCACGTTATATTGCCCCTTGTGATAGCAACCTTTATTATGCAGTCCGTCGCTTTTATTTCTTTACCATCACAAGTTCGTACAACGCTTATTTCCCTTACAATAAAATATCATACATATTTTAGGAGCAATTTTTATTGCTTTTTGCACCGATGACAACTTACTTGAAGGATCTTATTCAATCCATAGGTAGATATAGTGGACTCTCATGACATGAAACTGGGTTTTGGGGTTTTGGATGCACAAGTCGTATCTCTACTTGGTGCGGAATTTTTGGCTAGCAAAGATATTGGGCAAGCACCACATGTTGGAGGATCTATAACAATATAACTTCTATGTGAATATGAACAAACATAACTCATTACGTTGTCTTCCTTGTCCAACGTCAACAAATTGTCATAAAATACTTAATGGGGGCTCACAATCATAAAAGATGTCCAAGATAGTATATTTGCATGTGAATCTTCTCTTCCCTTATTGATTCTTTCATGAATTGCATCATTGACTAATGCTATGTTTGTTATCCTCCAATAAAATTTACCACTTATACTTTTCTTTATGTGATGTCATTACTTTACATAAGATTAGCATATGATCTTCTTCATTATTTTCATTGCTACATTGAAACATGAAAGTAAAGAAACACAAACTCAAACTACTCTTTATTATATCTCTCAACTCGATTACAAAGATGGATGGATCACGAAACTAACACACGAAAACAGATCATACTATACTTTTATTCAACTAAATCCAGAAATAGCTAAAGATCGAACTGAAAATAGGTAATTGTAATAGAAGTGATGGTGATACGATACCGGGGCAACTCCCCCAAGCTTGGCACAAGCCAAGGGGAGTGCCCATACCCATATGCTCAAGTGTCCTTCTTCGGTGATGGTGGTGATGATGGGGTAGCAAGCTTGGCCAGCTTACGTTTGAGGATGAAATTTTCCTCCCTCAAATCATCGTTTTCTTGCTCCAGCTTCAATACCCTTTTACATAATGCCTCCTTGCTTTCCTGCAGAAATCAGGACGGGATAAATTGGATCTTAGGTTTGTTACTGGTGTTTGGGAGGCTTGACTTCTTGAACTCCACATGCATATCTCCAGGTTGAGGTAGAGGAACGTCGTCTTCATCCGAGCTTGCGTCCTCCGTCCCCTTTATGTAGGCATCTTACTCTTCCTCCTCGAACAATCCATAGGGGTCTAAATCCCCATAGGCCTTCGGATTTGCAAGATAGTGTGATATGTAGCTCTCCACATCCGAGTCTTGAGACGACATATTTTCAAATCTGCCAGGAAAACAGCACAAAACAAGAACAGAGGAGATTTCTGCGATACGGTGGTTAAAACCTACGGGAGTATATATAAAGAATTTTTATCTTGCAAAACAAGCAATCCAGAAGAAAAACGGAGTTGGGAAGGCACACGTGGGGCCCACGAGCCACCAGGGCGCGCCTGGGGGGGTGGCGCTCCCTGGTGCCTCGTGGGCACCAGGTGGGTCCCCCCAGCTGCTTCTTATTTTTGTATTTTTATAAATATTCCAAAACTGACAGAAATTATTTTTATGGAATTTTTGGAGTCGGTTTACTTACCGTATCACATACCTCTTCCTTTTCAGGGTTCTGGAGTGTTCCGGTAGGACTCCCTTATGTATTCCTCCGGTGTTATTGTTTCAATAATATTAATTTCAACATTAATGGGAGTACCTGAAATATAATGCTTAATTCTCTGCCCATTCACCACTCTCGGATGGGTACCTTCGGAGTTATTTATTTTGATGGCTCCGGAGCGGTAAACTTCTTCGATGATATATGGTCCTTCCCATTTAGAGAGTAGTTTTCCTGCAAAGAATCTTAAACGAGAGTTGTACAATAAAACTTGTTCACCTACTTTAAATTCTCGTTTTTGAATTCTTCTATCATGCCATCTTTTAACTTTTTCTTTAAATAATTTGGCATTTTCATAAGCTTGGGTTCTCCATTCATCTAATGAGCTAATATCAAATAACGTCTTTTCACCGGCAAGTTTAAAATCATAATTTAATTCTTTAATTACCCAATATGCCTTATTTTCCAACTCAAGAGGTAAATGACATGCCTTTCCATAAACCATTTTATAAGGAGACATACCCATAGGATTTTTATAAGCAGTTCTATAAGCCCATAATGCATCGTCAAGTTTCTTAGACCAATTCTTTCTAGATCTATTGACGGTTTTCTGCAAAATTAATTTTATTTCCCTATTGCTCAATTCAACTTGACCACTAGTTTGAGGGTGATAAGGAGATGCAATTCTATGGTTGACATCATATTTAGCAACAATTTACGGAATGCACCATGAATAAAATGTGAACCACCATCAGTTATTAAATATCTAGGGACTCCAAACCTTGGGAAAATAACAACTTTAAGCATTTTAATAGAAGTATTATGATCAGCACTACTAGTTGGAATAGCTTCTACCCACTTAGTAACGTAATCAACAGCAGCTAAAATATGAGTATACCCATTGGATTTAGGAAAAGGTCTCATATAATCAAATCCCCAAACATCAAATGGTTCAAGAGCAAGTGAATAATTCATAGGCATTTCTTGACATTTACCAATATTACCAATTCTTTGACATTCATCACAAGAGGAGACAAACTTACGAGCATCCTTGAAAAGAGTAGGCCAATAAAAACCAGATTGTAATACCTTGTGTGCAGTTCTGTCTCCCGCATGGTGTCGTCCGTAAGCTTCGGAGTGACACTTCCGTAGGATTTGTTCCTGTTCACGCTCGGGTATACAACGTCTAATAATACCATCTACTCCTTCTTTATAAAGATGTGGGTCATCCCAGAAGTAATGTCTTAAATCATAGAAGAACTTTTTCTTTTGTTGGTATGTAAAACTAGGTGGTATATATTTAGCAACAATGTAATTAGCATAGTCTGCATACCAAGGAGTATCACGAGAAACATTTATGATGGCTAATTGTTCATCAAGAAAATCATCATTAATAGGAAGTGGGTCATCAAGAACATTTTCAATTCTAGACAAGTTATCTGCTACGGGATTCCCAGCTCCCTTTCTATCAATAATATGCAAGTCAAATTCTTGTAGCAATAAAACCCATCTAATAAGTCTAGGTTTAGCATCTTTCTTTTCCATAAGGTATTTAATAGCAGCATGGTCGGTGTGAACAGTTAATTTGGAATCAACAATATAAGATCTGAATTTATCACAAGCAAACACGACTGCTAGAAATTCCTTTTCAGTAGTAGCATAATTTCTTTGGGCACTGTCTAGAGTTTTACTAGAATAATGGATAACATTTAATTTCTTATCAACTCTTTGTCCTAGAACAGCACCAACAGCATAGTCACTAGCATCACACATAATTTCAAAAGGCAAGTTCCAATCAGGTGGTTGAACAATAGGTGCAGTGGTTAAGGCTTTCTTAAGTGTTTCGAAGGCTTCTAGACAATCATCATCAAAAATAAATGGAACATCTTTTTGCAAAAGATTGGTAAGAGGCCTAGAAATTTTAGAGAAGTCGTTAATAAATCTCCTATAGAAACCAGCATGACCAAGGAAACTTCTTATACCTTTAATACCTTTGGGACATGGCATTTTTTCAATAGCATCAACTTTAGCCTTATCAACTTCAATACCTCTTTCAGAAATTTTATGACCCAAGACAATGCCTTCATTTACCATAAAGTGGCTCTTCTCCCAATTCAAGACAAGATTAGTTTCTTCGCATCTCTGCAAAACTCGATCAAGGTTGCTTAAGCAATCATCAAAAGAAGTTCCGTAAACGGAAAAATCATCCATGAAAACCTCAACAATCTTTTCACAAAAGTCAGAGAATATAGCAGTCATACATCTTTGAAAGGTAGCAGGTGCATTGCATAAACCAAAAGGCATACGTCTATAAGCATAAGTTCCAAAAGGACAAGTAAAGGTGGTTTTCTCTTGATCTCCAGGTGATACAGGTATTTGAGAAAAACCAGAATAACCATCTAGGAAACAAAAGTGTGTATGCTTAGACAATCTTTCTAACATTTGATCAATAAAAGGTAAGGGGTAATGATCCTTTCTAGTAGCTTTGTTTAATTTTCTAAAATCAATTACCATCCTATAACCAGTTACAATTCTTTTTGGAATGAGTTCATTTTTATCATTAGGAACAACGGTAATACCTCCCTTCTTAGGGACACAATGAACGGGGCTTACCCATCTACTATCAGCTATGGGATAGATTATACCTGCTTCCAGAAGTTTTAATATTTCAGTTCTTACCACCTCTTTCATCTTAGGATTTAATCGTCATTGGTGGTCGACAACTGGTTTAGCATCAGGCTCCATATTAATTTTTTGCTGACATAGAGTGGGACTAATGCCCTTAAGATCATCAAGAGTATATCCAATAGCAGCTCGGTGCTTCCTTAAAGTTTTCAATAACCTCTTTTCTTCATGCGTTGAAAGGTTAGCACTAATAATAACAGGATATATCTTCTTTTCATCAAGATAAGCATATTTTACTGTATCAGGCAATTGCTTCAATTCAAACACAGGGTCACCTTTAGGTGGAGGGGGACCTCCATGAGTTTCAACAGGCAAGTTATGTTTAAGGATAGGTGGTTGATCAAAGAACATCTTGTCTATTTCATTTCTTTCATTCAGATGCATATCGTTTTCGTGTTCTAGCAAATATTGTTCTAACGAGTCAGTAGGAGGTACGGAAATAGAAGCAAGACCAATAATTTCATCTTTATTAGGCAATTCTTTATCATGGGGTTGTCTACGAAACTTAGAGAAATTAAACTCATGAGACATACCACCAAAATTAACACTAACTATTTCTTTAGCGCAATCAATCTTGGCATTAACAGTGTTCAAGAAAGGTCTACCAAATATAATGGGACAAAAATCATCTTGTGGAGAACCAAGAACTAGAAAATTAGTGGGGTATTTTATTTTCCCACACAAGACTTCAACATCTCTAACAATCCCAAGTGGTGTAATGGTATCTCTGTTTGCAAGTTTAATAGTAACATCAATATCTTCAAGTTCAGCAGGTGCAATATCATTCATAATTTCTTGATATAAGGTAAACGGGATAGCATTCACACTAGCACCCAAATCACATAAGCCATGATAACAATGATCTCCTATTTTAACTGAGACAACAGGCATGCCCACAACGGGTCTATTTTTATCTTTAGAATCAGGTTTAGCAATTCTAGCGGTTTCATCACAGAGGTAAATAACATGCCCATCAATATTATCAACTAAGAGATCTTTAACCATAGCAACATTAGGTTCAACTTTAATTTGTTCAGAGGGTCTAGGTGCTCTTATTTGGCTTTTATTAACCATAGTTGAAACCTTAGCATGTTCCTTAATCTTAACAGGAAAAGGTGGTTTCTCAATATAAGCAGTAGGCACAACTGGATCAGCATGGTAAACAATTGTTTCTTCTTTAACACTAGTAGGTTCCTCAGTCTTTTCTTTAATAGGGGGATGATATTTAAACCACTTCTCCTTAGGGAGATCAACATGAGTAGTAAATGATTCGCAAAAGGAAGCTACTATCTCAGAGTCAAGTCCATATTTAGTGCTAAACTTATGAAAAGCATCGGTGGCCATAAAAGATTTAACACAATCAAACTCAAGGATTATAACTGACTCATTACCTTTGTCGAGTTCCCAATCTTCAGAGTTGCGTTTAATTCTATCCAGAAGATCCCATCTGAATTCAATAGTTCTCTTCATAAAGGAGCCAGTCGAAGAAGAATCGAGAGTATTTTGATTATCATGAGAAATCCGAGCATAAAAATTCTGTAAGATAATTTCTTTTGAGAGCTCATGGTTGGGGCATGTGTACATCATGTACTTAAGCCTCCCCCAAGCTTGAGCGATGCTTTCTCCTTCACGAGGCCAAAAATTATATATATAATTCCGATCACGATGAACCAAATGCATAGGATAAAATTTCTGATGGAATTCTAGTTTCTATCGGTTCCAGTGCCATGTATCGGTATCATCACATAGCCTATACCATATCGATGCTTTTCCCTCCAAAGATAAAGGGAAAACCTTCCTCTTAACTCTGTCTCCGGTTATACCTGCAAGCTTAAACAATCCACAAATTTCATCCACATAGATCAAGTGCATATCAGGATGTACCGTTCCATCTCCCGCATCAGGATTAGCTAGCAGTTTCTCTATCATACCAAGAGGAATTTCATATTCAATATCTTTTTCAATAGGTACAGTAGGTTGAGGGGCAAATCTTGGTGTTTCCGGTCGAGGTGAAGATACCCCGAACAAACCTCTCAAAGGATTACTTTCCATAGTGACAAGTGACAATAAATTTCAGCACGCAATATAAATGTTTCCTTACCGAATTCCACTTACCAGAGGCGCTTCACTCCCCGGCAACGGCGCCAGAAAAGAGTCTTGATGACCCACAAGTATAGGGGATCAATCGTAGTCCTTTCGATAAGTAAGAGTGTCGAACCCAACGAGGAGCAGAAGGAAATGACAAGCGGTTTTCAGCAAGGTGTTTTCTGCAAGCACTGAAATTATCGGTAACGAGTAGTTTGATAGCAAGATAATTTGTAACAAGTGACAAGTAGCAATAGTAACAAAGTATGCAGAAATATGGCCCAATCCTTTTTGTAGCAAAGGACAGGCCGGAACGATCTCTTATAGTAAGCAAAGCGTTCTCGAGGACACATGGGAATTTCATCTAGTCACTTTCATCATGTTTGTTTGATTCGCGTTCGCTACTTTGATAATTTGATATGTGGGTGCACCGGTGCTTGGGTACTTCCCTTACTTGGACAAGCATCCCACTTATGATTACCCCCTCTCGCAAGCATCCGCAACTACGAAAGAAGAATTAAGATTACTCTAACCATAGCATTAAACATATGGATCCAAATCAGCCCCTTACGGAATAGCGCATAAACTAGGGTTTAAGTTTCTGTCACTCTAGAAACCCATCATCTAATTACTACTCCACAATGCATTCCCTTAGGCCCATAAATGGTGAAGTGTCATGTTGTCGACGTTCACATAACACCACTAAAGGAATCACAACATACGCATCATCAAAATATCGAACGAATACCAAATTCACATGATTACTTATGACAAGACTTCTCCCATGTCCTCAAGAACAAAAGTAACTACTCACAAGCCATCAACATGTTCATGTCCAGTAGGGTAATGAATTGCATAATTGATCTGAACATATAATCTTCCACCAAGTAAACCAATAAGCATCAACTACAAGGTGTAATCAACACTACTAGCAACCCACAGGTACCAATCTGAGGTTTTGAGACAAAGATTGAATACAAGAGATGAACTAGGGTTTGAGATGAGATGGTGCTGGTGAAGATGTTGATGAATATTAGTCCTCCCACGATGAGAGGATCGCTGATGTTGTCGATGGCGACGATTGCCCCCTCCCGGAGGGAAGTATCCCCGGCAGAATCTCTCTGCCGGAGAGCAAAAGTGCTCCTGCCCAAGTTACGCCTCGAGACGGCGGCACACCATCCCAAAAGTCCTCTCTATAATTATTTTAGGTCAAAATCACTTATATACCAGAAGATGGGGGCCAGAAGTGGGCCAGGGCCTCCACGAGGTACCAGGGCGCGCCTGGGGGGGTGGCGCACCCTGGTGCCTCGTGGGCCCTGGGTGGCCCCCCCTCTGATGATTCTTGCGCCAATATTTTTTATATATTCAGAAATAATTCTCCAAAAAATTTCATCTCAATTGGGGTTGTGCAGAATAGATATCTTGACAGAGCTTTTTCAGGTCCAGAATTCCAGCTGCCGGTATTCTCCCTCCTTGTGTGAATCTTGTATATTAAGAGAGAAAAGGCATTAGAATAGCTCCACAAAGTGTTATATTGATCAAAAACATTGTAAATAACAGTAGTAAAACATGATGCAAAATGGACGTATCAACGATCCCTCGAACAGAAGACCGAAAGCACCGCCTCTCTACTTGGTTGCAAGCGTACGGTCTTCACGATCCGGCAGCGCTTCGCCGTTCAGAGCTAATCATCGCCGGAGAATTAGAGGGAGGAGATTAGAACCACACATGGCTTCTAATTATGAGGATTAGAGGTGGCTAGGGCTAGCTCTAATTAGTCAACTAGGACCAACTAGAACTAGAACTAGATCAACTAGAGGAGGCTCCAAAACTTGTGTATCCCATGGAGCAAAAACCTCTAGTATGTATAGGTTAGAGGAGGAGGAGGGGGCAGCCACCAAGGAGGTAAAGTCCCGCCTTAGGGCGCTGGCCAAGGCGGAGGAGTAGGACTCCTCCCCAAGTCCAATTCGCCCCCACCCCCACATATGGAAAGGGGGGGCGCCACTTCCTTATGGGCCCTTGTGGCCCATAATTCCTTCCACCAATGGGCCTTTTAAGGCCCATTGATATTAAATTAAATATATAAATGTTCTAAATATTTTCAGACCATTATATATATAATTTAACATCTCCAGAAACATTTTCCACCTATATATATTAATCGGTAATACCCGGTATTACCCGATATTCACCGAAACCCTTCCGATGACCCCGAAACGCTTCCAGAACCTCTTGGAACTATTCCGGATATTAATGAAACAATTCCACAAATATATTCTCATCACTCTCGTCCCACTAACACTCAGCAGATCATGATTAAGCTTGTGACCCCGTAGGTTCGGTAAATCATAGACATGAACGAAACCCCTTCGTTCAATGACCGATAGCGGAACCGTGGACATCCATATCGGTCCCTATGATTACACGAATGATATTTGAGTGAACCTTTGGTTATCATGTGATGTTCCCTTTGCTTCTTGATACTTTACAAAACCCGATGTGCAACGGTATCCTCCTGAGTCATCGCCATGCTCACTATACTGTTGCTCCCGTTACCGGTTTTGTTCTTCTTTCTCGTTAACGTGTTCCGGCATCCCCGTGACGTAGTCACCTGTGTTTGGCCAGACGATGATGGATGCCGTCACACCGACAGGGCCCTAAGAATATCTCTCCATTGTCGGAGGAGCAAATCCCACTCTCAAGCTATCCGGTCACTTCTCAAACTTTCCGGTGAGCCTGGAAGTTGTCGTTATGATCACCTTGTTACAGATGATGTTTGAGCAACCCCAAAGTCCACCATCCGGTAGGAAGTGACCGAGACACTCTCATGGTCTGAGGAACTAAAACACATGCTAACACTCTGTGTTATAAAAAATTATTTCAGATGATATAATCATAAAGTATAACAGACAAGTTTGGGTCGATTCAATATGATCGTTCTTCTAACGTCATACCCTCAATGTTGTTTTAGGACTATCGTTACACTTAACGATATCCTAAGATCTGGAAAACATGATCATCAATAACACTTGAGCCAGTCTTAGAGGCAAGACCGGGAACCTATTGTTTACCGTTTATCATTTCACACGTGCATATGAGTTTTCCACTGAATCGCGTATTCCAGGATCATAGCAGTTATAGCATGGAATATAAACTCTTAATTATGAATAATGGAAATATAATAATACAATATTATTGCCTCTAGGGCATATTTCCAACATTTATCTAGATGTGAGACTTGGCAGGATGGAGTCTCCCTGGATGCTAGTGATGATGGTGAAGTTAGTTTGATCAAAGGAAAAAAACTTGCTAGTGCAAGTTTTACTAGAATTCAGTTCTGGACAGAAACTAAAGGGGATTATTTGGTCGTCTTGCAAGATGAAATTGGGGCTGTCCTTCTGGACTTAAGGGTTTAGCTAGAAGGACTACCAGGTGGAAAAGTTTCATAATTTATTGAGCTAGGAAAAATAGGGTTGTAGTTATAACTTAAGGATGGAACAGAAATGAAAAGAGGAAGTTTCCTCAAAAATTTCAAAAGACCAATTTGGGTTTTTGCACAAAATGATTTATAGGACTAAGAGGCTCTCCCAAAATTTTGTGGCATTAAATAAAAATTTATTTGAAATAGTTTTAGTGCAATAGGAACATTCTAGAATTTGAAAATACCATTAAAAGAATTATTTTGTGGCAGATTTTTCTTATGAAAATATTTCCTACTGAAATATAAAAGGTAAATGAAAATATTAAAGATTACTTTCAACACCCACAATATTTCCAAAATTTTCTATATGGAGGGAAGGTTTTTGGAAAACAGAATGGATTCTGAAATTAATAAAAGACCTAATATAGTTTAAGACTTTATTCTCATCAAAATGTATTTAGTAAAAACATGGATTAAAATTTTGGGGTGTTACACCTGGCTCTGGCCTGAACCTCCTGGTTTATCACTGGTGGGAGCAATGCCTCTCTTGGTAGTAGTAGACTGGGAGATCTTTCTGGCAACCACTCTCTCTTTCTGAGTATTTTCATACTCCTTTCTGACAATAGATTTCTTCTCAGATGTAACTTCCTCTGGCTGAAAGTCTGAGTCCTCTTCATCTGAGTTCTTCTTCTTCTTCCTGGATCTTGTAGCAGCCTTTGGCAACCCATGAGAGCTAGGGGTGCCTGGATCCTCAAAACTGGCTTCAGGGCTGGTGCCTGCATCTAGATCCACACTAACCTCTTCTGACCTATTCTGACTGTCCTCTGCATCAGACATGCTGACCACTGACCCTATGAATTACAGAGGTTAGAGTAGAGTAGATGAGTTATCACAAAAGGCAGCCATTTAAAAAAATGAGTTCAAAGTTCAGTTTTATGTTTTCACAGAAGGCATTTTGGAATTACCGAGTTGAAAATTTCAGAAGTACCAAGGCAGTAACACAGACTAGGTCACACAGTTTTGGTTGTACCGATGTGTGAATCGGTCTCTTCGAAGCGCGCATGGTATTGCTGAAATACCTGAATCAGTCTCACCGATCAGTACACATCGGTTTCACCGAGTTGTACTGGTGCAATGGCCGAAGCCAAATCGGTGACTCCAATCCAGAACAAATTGGTCTGTCCGAGATGAATGCTGCGGAACCCTAAACCTAAAATTTTTACTCAACCCTTACTCTATGAATTTGTTTCGTGGACAGGAGTGTGCAATCAGTGGGAAGAACATAGGCGCAATTCTCTTGTGCATAGAATCAGATTGGGAAGCACAAAAGGGGTCGAATCTTACCCTAACTTGGTGAAGATCCGCTATAGCGGCAACGACGGAGAGGATTGTCGTTGATGGCGACAGAGTCCAGCGGCGAGGGCGCGCAGGAGTCAATGGGGACGATCCGGAGACCAGGGCTACGGCAGCAACGGGGTGCGGGAGCGAATGGTTTGAAGTAATTTCCAACGTACGGTCTGCGCGAGTATATTTACCCGTTAGCTGTCGGTCTGATCGAGCGAAACAGATCGGTGACACCGAAGTGTGTAATTGCCAGGAGCAGCGCAACTCGATGACGCTGAGAGTTTTACTTCGGTCTTACCAAGATTGAAAATCAGATCAGTCTAAAGTGCTATCGGTGAGACCAAATGTAACGGGTTGGTCTCGCCACAAAACACTTAGAAGGTTTTGGAAGTCAGCCCTAATCAGATCGGTGACTCCAGTGCTCCTCACCCGGAGGGTATGAAAAGAGGCTTGTTCAAATTTTGTGATATAGCAAGACTGAACTTGACACAAGTTAAGATAGATAGCTAGAGAAGGTGCTTAGGCATTCGTGTCCATCCAATTGGCCAAAAGATCCAAATCAACCAAACAACAATTGGATGTCCTCGAATGAGAAAAATGCATTGCAACATGCTCACACAGTAAGATAGCAAATGAAATATGTCAAACATGCACAACCAATTCTAGCAACTATCAAGCAATGGGCGATGGCAAGGTCATCTATATATGAGTATATTGACTTAGGAGCCAAATGAGAACATTTGATCGTAGGTCATACTCATCGTTTAAGCACAAGTGGGGTTACCACTTTTACATAAAGCATTAATGTGTTCACACCGTTAGAGTTGCCTTAACTCAAGTCTTAGAGCAAAGCTCCCCCTAGATGTGAGATCCCCCAAAAGAAGGATGAACTAACCTTGGGTTTTGTCGATGAAGACTTCATGTAGATGTTGTAGATGTGGATGCTCAATGTTGATGTAGACCATCAAGAGTTGGGAGCTATCCTTGGGATTTGTGTCACTTTCAATACCTACATGGGTTAGTCCCACAAGGAACAATAAGGATATCCATAGACATGGAATGAAATGCACAAATGATGATGTCCATGAATGCATTGAATACCTTGTCCCCTGACTTACGAACAAGAGGGTTTGTGACTCCATGAACTAGTGCATGATGTGGAAGTTGATTGCACAAGTTCTTGCCATAAATGAATATGACTATAGTTTGTTGGCAGAGTCACCCACAAGAATTCTCTAGTTCTTCTTCTTTGGAACCCACATCAACTTGATGGGAATCCTTCGAGTTGTAGTCGTACTTGATGAAGTAGAACTTGAAGTAGTCTTAGGAACCCACTTGACCAAGGCTTGAGGTGGTTCTTCAAATGAGTCAATCTCTTCTTGAAGCTTTCCCTTGCCTTTTAGCTTGTGGTCTTGTGGTGTGATGGTGTCCTGGACTAGGCGGTACTCATCACGTCGTCTCCCGACTAGGTTGATCGGGCCGAGGACCCCCATGGCGGTTCACTCATGGGCCACTTTGGGCAGCCCATGACATATACAAGGAAGACTCCACAAGACTTGGCGCCGAAGACGAGGACTCTCCTAAACCCTAGGCCTCTAGTGCATTATATAAACCGAGGCTAGGCTAGTCAATAAAACAACTCATATTCATTAGAACCATCTCGTGGTAGAAACATGTACTCTGTACTATCCCCCATATGAATACAATCAAAAGTAGGATGTAGGATATTATCTCTTCGAGAGAGCCCGAGCCTGGGTAAAATCCTGTGTCCATGTTACCATCGCTCTAAGACACCTAGCTTAGGACCCCTACTATGAGATATGCCGGATTTAGAACCGACACTGGTGCTTTCATTGTGAGCCTGCTGGGTGTTCGTCACGGATCGATGGGATGATCAGGTGATATTTTTTTAGTTAGATCTGTTCCATGTAAATTATCTATTTTTGCAAAATTTCCGCATCGTGCTACTTTGTTTGCAGAACGAGATCAAGATTTTTTTTTAGCGGTAGCGGCAGCATCTGCCGCCTGACATATGTCATATCCGAGCTATGCTGTGATAGGTCAACGCAAAAATTAAAAGCAATCCGACCAGCGACGATCCGAGGAGTTCGCGCAGAGCAAGTATTGATATCTGCTAGGCGGCGACATACATGGAAGATTCATTCCTTCCTTCTCTTTATTGTTTAATTATTAAAGTGTGGAGCCAGGCTATAACCTTTGACCAGTTGTCACTTCGTGCACTTTCCATATACTAGTATTAGTTGCCTATACCTTATGGGAGCACTTCCTACTTCATCAAAGTGTGCTAATCGTTCGCAATTTGGAGCCTGGATTTATGAACGCGGGTCGGAGGACACAGCATGCACGATATGACCTACTCTATGTGCTGTCACTTCATCACGACGTCAGCACAGACACCTCTCACCGTTGTTCACGAAACTCCGACCCGCACCGACATCCGCGTGTCGCCGTATCGTCATGCCGTTAAACCAACCTCTGCGTTCAGATCGGTTGTTCCATATATTGGTCGGCCCGATGCAGTCTTGAGGCACTCCGGTCAGGACGTCCCTCGTCTATAATCATCTCATCTGCCATCAGTATGGACGACGTCGGATAAATCACCAGGTGCAATTGTTCTAGTTATTCGCGATGTGCATATTAATAATATTTCAAAGAGTATTTTCTGCTGGTCAGCGATTTTTGGTGCTGTAGGTTTTGCAATCTGGTCCACGCCACGGTCGTCGTTTCAGGGCGATCCGTTATGCCGTCGCTGTCCTGCGTGCATCGTATAATCAACCTCGAATATGCCACGCTGCCACCTCGGCGAACCAACGCTGTCGCCCCGCCTGCGTCGACCAAGACGTGCCATCACCTCGGCGATCCCACCCTACACCGGCATCGCCGCACCGTCGTTTCGTCGAACTGACGTCTACATCGTTGATCCGTTTTTGACACATCAGCTGACGTGAGGGCCCGGGTGTTGCCCCGCCGACCAGCTCCGTCACCTCGGTTAGATGGGGGGTGTCACTATCGCTTCATCAATCTACTCTGAGGACTTCGGCGTCACCAGCCGACTAGCTTCGTCATGTTAGCTGGATCGGGGGCTTCACCTCGCCACGTCGACCATGTTGCGTCACCACTTCATCAAGCCGAGCTCTTCGCTCGGGCACTTCGGGACCGGCTTGGGGGCTGGGACCTCGACCCGCCTCAAGCTCAACCCACGTCATCAACACCGAGCACGTTAACCAGCTAAGTTACTTTCATGCTCAATTTTTTTAAAATGTTAGATTTTTGTTCGGTTCGACCAAGCATTATACTTGTGTTAAACAAAAAAGGCGTTTGTTAAAAATGATGTTTATTAAAAACAATATTTGTTAAAAACAACTTTCTTTACCCAAGTTAACTGGGGGCTCATAAACCTTTATGTGCCTTTAAGTATTTTCTTCTAAGTCGTTGCAAAGTCTTTTTCTACTACTCCTTTCTCGACTCGAGTTTGTGGTTAATAGCCGGATAGCCGGGTTTCTCTCTAAAGCCGCTCGAGTTTAATTCGCTAAACTGACCTGAGAAGCACTCCGCCTTCGGGATAGGAGGTTGAAGCCGAAGGCTGACCCGCTTGACGTCTAGAGATCGGATGTGTCATGTTAAAGCACGACAGAAGCACAAATTTATCTTAAAGACAAATTTCGGATTGGCACCAAAAAACATGATTTAAATTAGACGTAAAGTTTTTACATAAGTTTTTTGGTTTTTCGAGCTTATGACACTTTTAACCTATTTGTGTGTTGATAACCCACAAGTATAGGGGATTGCAACAGTTTTCGTGGGTAGTATTTCACCCAGATTTATTGATTCGACACAAGGGGAGCCAAAAAATATTTGCGAGTATTAGCAGTTGAGTTGTCAATTCAACCATACCTGGAGAACAAATATCTGCAGCAAAGTATTTAGTAGCACAGTAGTATGATAGTTTTAATAGCAGTAGTAACAGTAGCAACAGTAACAGTAACAGTAGCAGTTTTGTAGTGATTGTAATAGCAGCAGCAACAAAGTAACTTAGCAAAGATCAATATGCGAAAAGCGTAGGCATTGGATCGGTGATGGATAATTATGTTGGATGACATTCATCATATAACAGTCACAACCTAGGGCGATACACAATAGCTCCAATTCATCAATGTAATGTAGGCATGTATTCCGTATATAGTCATACGTGCTTATAATAAGAACTTGCATGACATCTTTTGTCCTACCCTCCTGTGGTAGCGGCGTCCTTAAGGAAACTAAGGGATATTAAGGCCTCCTTTTAATAGAGAACCAGAACAAAGCATTAGCACTTAGTGAATACATGAACTCCTCAAACTACGGTAATCACCAGAAAGAATCCCAATTATTGTCACCTTGGAGTATGCGGATCATAACACGTAATAGGTGCATATAACTTGCAAGATAGGATCAAGAACACAGATATATTCATGAAAACATAAAGGGTTCAGATCTGAAATCATGGCACTCGGGCCCTAGTGACAAGCATTAAGCATAGCAAAGTCATAGCAACATCAACCTCAGAACATAGTGGATACTAGGGATCAAAGCCCTAACAAATTGACTTGATTACATGATAAATCTCATCCAACCCATCACCGTCCAGCAAGCCTAGGGAGAAATTACTCACGCCCGGTGGTGAGCATCATGAAATTGGTGATGGAGGATGGTTGATGATGACGACGGCGACGAATACCCCTCTCCGGAGCCCCGAACGGACTCCAGATCAGCCCTCCCGATGAAGAACGGGAGGTAGCGGCGGCTCCGTATCGTAAAACATGATGAAACTTCTTCTCTATTTTTTTCTTCGGGAAAGTGAATTTATAGCATTGGAATTAGGTCAGATGCCGCCTGTGGGCCCCACAAGGCATCAGGGCGCGCCCTAGGGGGGTCGCGCCTTGTTGCCTTGTGGGCAACGGGTGGCCCCACTTCTGTTGATTCTTGCGCCAATAATTTTTATATATTCCATAAAAATTCTCCAAAAAGTTTTGTCCAATTCCGGGAAATTTGATTTTTGCACGAAAACAACACCATGGTAGTTCTGCTGAAAATAGCGTCAGTCCGGGTTAGTTTCATTCAAATCATGCAAATTAGAGTCAAAAACAAGAGCAAAGGTGTTTGGAAAAGTAGATACGACGGAGACGTATCAACTCCCCCAAGCTTAACTCATTGCTTGTCCTCAAGCAATTCAGTTGACAAACTGAAAGTGATAAAGAAAAACTTTTACGAACTCTTTTGTTCTTGTATCCGTATATAAGCTTAAATAGCACCCAAGTTTTCAGCATATATCATGAACTAACCATGCTCATAATGACACTTAGGAATTACATTCACTCATATCAATGGCATAATCAACTAGAGAGCAATAATAACATATCTCAAATGCCAACAATTTGTCAAAACAATCATGATATAATATGATAACATGGTATCTCGCTAGCCCTTTCTGAGACCGCAAAACATAAATGCAGAGCACCTCCAAAGTTCAAGCAGTGACTAAACATTGTAATTCAGGGTAGAGGAGATCCAGTCATGATGCACACAACATTAACTGTACTCAATGCATAAGGATGACAATAGTGCTCTCAGGATTGGTGCTTATAATGAGAAGGTGAGACTCAACAATAAAAGTAAAATAATATAAAAGTAAATAGATAGGCCCTTCGCAGAGGGAAGCATGGATTTGCAGTGGTGCCAGAGCTCTAAGCTTAAATCAGAGATGAAAACAATTTTGGGAGGTGTACTTTTCCTGTCAACGTTATGACCGAGGATTTTCAATATCTTCCATGCTAAACACATTATAGGCGGTTCCCAAGCGGAAAGGTAAAGTTTACTCCTCCTCCACCATACCAACACGAGCCATGGCTAGCCGAATCCTCGGGTGCCCTCCATACCAACAACTTTCCGGGGGAGTTTGTTTGCATTATATAATTCGATTTTGACCATAGGACTGGGCATCCCAGATACCAGCCTCTCTCGTGCAATGACAAGTGAATAAACACTCATATGAGAATAACCCGCTTAGCATGGAAGATAATGAACGCCCCCTGTCACTCCATGAGCAGTACATGCACACAAAACGGATGTTTATTTGAATGATTAGAGGTGGCACATGCAAATTTACTTGGAACTGCAGAGTAATACTGCATATAGGTAGATATAGGGGACTCATCTGGAACAACTTTGGTTTGAGGATTTTGGATGCACAAGCAGTATGCCCGCTTAGTACAGGCGAAGGCTAGCAAATAGATTGAGAAGCGACCAACTAGAGAGTGAAACGGTCATGATCATGCGTTGAGAATAATTAACATTGAATACTAGCATGAGGCTATGTTGGTTTTGAATCAACTACATGTATGAACATGTGCCAAGTCAAGCCACTTGAAACATTCAGAGGAGGATACTGATGACCCACAAGTATAGGGGATCAATCGTAGTCCTTTCGATAAGTAAGAGTGTCGAACCCAACGAGGAGCAGAAGGAAATGACAAGCGGTTTTCAGCAAGGTGTTTTCTGCAAGCACTGAAATTATCGGTAACGAGTAGTTTGATAGCAAGATAATTTGTAACAAGTGACAAGTAGCAATAGTAACAAAGTATGCAGAAATATGGCCCAATCCTTTTTGTAGCAAAGGACAGGCCGGAACGATCTCTTATAGTAAGCAAAGCGTTCTCGAGGACACATGGGAATTTCATCTAGTCACTTTCATCATGTTTGTTTGATTCGCGTTCGCTACTTTGATAATTTGATATGTGGGTGCACCGGTGCTTGGGTACTTCCCTTACTTGGACAAGCATCCCACTTATGATTACCCCCTCTCGCAAGCATCCGCAACTACGAAAGAAGAATTAAGATTACTCTAACCATAGCATTAAACATATGGATCCAAATCAGCCCCTTACGGAATAGCGCATAAACTAGGGTTTAAGTTTCTGTCACTCTAGCAACCCATCATCTAATTACTACTCCACAATGCATTCCCTTAGGCCCATAAATGGTGAAGTGTCATGTAGTCGACGTTCACATAACACCACTAAAGGAATCACAACATACACATCATCAAAATATCGAACGAATACCAAATTCACATGATTACTTATGACAAGACTTCTCCCATGTCCTCAAGAACAAAAGTAACTACTCACAAGCCATCAACATGTTCATGTCCAGTAGGGTAATGAATTGCATAATAGATCTGAACATATAATCTTCCACCAAGTAAACCAATAAGCATCAACTACAAGGTGTAATCAACACTACTAGCAACCCACAGGTACCAATCTGAGGTTTTGAGACAAAGATTGAATACAAGAGATGAACTAGGGTTTGAGATGAGATGGTGCTGGTGAAGATGTTGATGAATATTAGTCCTCCCACGATGAGAGGATCGCTGATGTTGTCGATGGCGACGATTGCCCCCTCCCGGAGGGAAGTATCCCCGGCAGAATCTCTCTGCCGGAGAGCAAAAGTGCTCCTGCCCAAGTTACGCCTCGAGACGGCGGCACACCATCCCAAAAGTCCTCTCTATAATTATTTTAGGTCAAAATCACTTATATACCAGAAGATGGGGGCCAGAAGTGGGCCAGGGCCTCCACGAGGTACCAGGGCGCGCCTGGGGGGGTGGCGCGCCCTGGTGCCTCGTGGGCCCTGGGTGGCCCCCCCTCTGATGATTCTTGCGCCAATATTTTTTATATATTCAGAAATAATTCTCCAGAAAATTTCATCTCAATTGGGGTTGTGCAGAATAGCTATCTTGACAGAGCTTTTTCAGGTCCAGAATTCCAGCTGCCGGTATTCTCCCTCCTTGTGTGAATCTTGCATATTAAGAGAGAAATGGCATTAGAATAGCTCCACCAAGTGTTATATTGATTAAAAACATTGTAAATAACAGTAGTAAAACATGATGCAAAATGGACGTATCAACTCCCCCAAGCTTAGACCTCGCTTGTCCTCAAGCGAAAGCCGATATCGATAATCATGTCCACATGTTTAGAGAGAGAGGTGTCGATAAAAACAAAATACGGACATAGAAGCATCATGATCATTATTATAACAGCAATACTTATTATCATAGCAGCACTATTTATTATCGTAAACTTCTTATGAGAAAGTAACAATTCATCACAACAACGAAGTATAAGACATAAACTTTATTGAAAACCAACAAACGATGTTCTCAGTCAATAAGGCAATTGCAATTCATCATATTTTCAGGAAGGGTCTCGTGTCGGAGCTATTTAGCAAGTCCACATACTCAACCATCATATAGTCTTCCATGATTGCTAACACTCACAACATATATATGGAGCAAAAAGTTTCAGCCAGACACATAGAAAGATAGGGGCTTATAGTTTCGCCTCCCAACATATTCACCTCAAGGGTATTGTCAACAATAATAACTCATGATCACTCATATCCAACTGGATATATATGCCTAGATCTTTCCCCACCACATGATGCTTGCAAAACAGAAAAATAAAAAGGAATAGAGGAGAACACTATTGACTCTTGCATAAAAATAAATATAGAAAAGTAAATGCGGTAAAATAAAAGATAGGCCCTTCGCAGAGGGAAGCAGAGGTTGTCATGCACTTTTTATTGTTGGATGCACAAGCTCTTAATGCAAAGGAACATCACATTATATTGCCCCTTGTGATAGCAACCTTTATTATGCAGTCTGTCGCTTTTATTACTTTACCATCACAAGTTCATACAATGCTTATTTCCCTTTCAATAAAAGATCATACATGTTTTAGGAGCAATTTTTATTGCTTTTTGCACCGATGACAACTTACTTGAAGGATCTTATTCAATCCATAGGTAGATATAGTGGACTCTCATGACATGAAACTGGGTTTTGGGGTTTTGGATGCACAAGTAGTATCTCTACTTAGTGCGGATTTTTGGCTAGAAAAGATATTGGGCAAGCACCACATGTTGGAGGATCTATAACAATATAACTTCTATGTGAATATGGACAAACATAATTCATTACGTTGTCTTCCTTGTCCAACGTCAACAATTTGGCATAAAATACTTAATGGGGGCTCACAATCATAAAAGATGTCCAAGATAGTATATTTGCATGTGAATCTTCTCTTCCCTTATTAATTCTTTCATGAATTGCCCCATTGACTAATGCTATGTTTGTTATCCTCCAATAAAATTTACCACTTATACTTTTCTTTATGTGATGTCATTACTTTACATAAGATTAGCATATGATCGTTTTCATTATTTTCATTGCTATGATTGAAACATGAAAGTAAAGAAACACAAACTCAAACTACTCTTTATTATAATTCCCAACTCGATTACATAGATGGATGGATCACGAAACTAACACACGAAAACAAATCATACTAAGCTTTTATTCAACTAAATCATGAAATAGCTAAAGATCGAACTGAAAATACGTAATGGTAATAGAGGTGATGGTGATACGATACCGGGGCACCTCCCCCAAGCTTGGCACAAGCCAAGGGGAGTGCCCATACCCATGTGCTCAAGTCTTATGCTTCGGTGATGGTGGTGGTGATGAAGTAGTGGGCTGGTCCTCCGGCTTCCATGACATAGGTGCTCCATCATAAAAGGATTGGTGAGTCTCCGGAATCCTGAAATTTGCAGCAGAACTCATACCTTGAATCTCGCGTCATACTCATAATTTTGATTTTGGAGATCGTAGATTTGGCCTTGGAGATAATCGATGCGTTCATTGAGCTTGAAGATGATATCCCCCATTGATCGGCCATCCACCTTGTGCTCACGGGTGAATTCCGTGATCATGGAGTGGTTGGCGCTGAGTCCTCGCTCCACCATCCCCTGGCACTTGAAAATCTCCTGCTCCACCGCCTCAAGCCTGGACTCCACGCCTCCGGTCTTCTTGGGCCCTTGAACGTCTCGGATGTGAAGCACCCCCTCACGCATCTCAATGGCCTGAGGGTGTTTCATCATCTCCAGAAGGTAGGGATTGATGACCTTCTCGTAGAACTTGTCCTTGGAAGAGCTTGGTGAAGCCATCGCGATCTAGATCTGTCAGAAAAATAGCAAGAAACAAGAACAGAAGAGTTTTCTGCGATACGGTGGTTAAAACCTATGGGAGTATATATAAATAATTTTTATCTTGCAAAACAAGCAATCCAGAAGAAAAACGGAGTCGGGAAGGCACACGTGGGGCCCACGAGCCACCAGGGCGCGCCTAAGGGGTGGCGCGCCCTGGTGCCTCGTGGGCACCAGGTGGGTCCCCCCGGCTGCTTCTTATTTTTGTATTTTTATAAATATTCCAAAACTGACAGAAAATATTTTTATGGAATTTTTGGAGTCGGTTTACTTACCGTATCACATACCTCTTCCTTTTCAGGGTTCTCGAGTGTTCCGGTAGGACTCTCTTATGTATTCCTCCGGTGTTATTGTTTCAATAATATTAATTTCAACATTAATGGGAGTACCTGAAATATAATGCTTAATTCTCTGCCCATTCACCACTCTCGGATGGGTACCTTCGGGGTTATTTATTTTAATGGCTCCGGAGCGGTAAACTTCTTTGATGATATATGGTCCTTCCCATTTAGAGAGAAGTTTTCTTGCAAAGAATCTTAAACGAGAGTTGTACAATAAAACTTGTTCACCTACTTTAAATTCCCGTTTTTGAATTCTTCTATCATGCCATCTTTTAACTTTTTCTTTAAATAATTTGGCATTTTCATAAGCTTGAGTTCTCCATTCATCTAATGAGCTAATATCAAATAACCTCTTTTCACTGGCAAGTTTAAAATCATAATTTAATTCTTTAATTGCCCAATATGCCTTATGTTCCAACTCAAGAGGTAAATGACATGCCTTTACATAAACCATTTTATAAGGAGACATACCCATAGGATTTTTATAAGCAGTTCTATAAGCCCATAATGCATCGTCAAGTTTCTTAGACCAATTCTTTCTAGATCTATTGACGGTTTTCTGCAAAATTAATTTTATTTCCCTATTGCTCAATTCAACTTGACCACTAGTTTGAGGGTGATAAGGAGATGCAATTCTATGGTTGACATCATATTTAGCAAGCAATTTACGGAATGCACCATGGATAAAGTGTGAACCACCATCAGTTATTAAATATCTAGGGACTCCAAACCTCAGGAAAATAACATCTTTAAGCATTTTAATAGAAGTGTTATGATCAGCACTACTAGTTGGAATAGCTTCTACCCACTTAGTAACGTAATCAACAGCAACTAAAATATGAGTATACCCATTGGATTTAGGAAAAGGTCCCATATAATCAAATCCCCAAACATCAAATGGTTCAACAGCAAGTGAATAATTCATAGGCATTTCTTGACGTTTACCAACATTACCAATTCTTTGACATTCATCACAAGAGGAGACAAACTTACGAGGGTCCTTGAAAAGAGTAGGCCAATAAAAACCAGATTGTAATACCTTGTGTGCAGTTCTGTCTCCCGCATGGTGTCCTCCGTAAGCTTCGGAATGATACTTCCGTAGGATTTGTTCCTGTTCATGCTCAGGTATACAACGTCTAATAATACCATCTACTCCTTCTTTATAAAGATGTGGGTCATCCCAGAAGTAATGTCTTAAATCATAGAAGAACTTTTTCTTTTGTTGGTATGTAAAACTAGGAGGTATATATTTAGCAACAATGTAATTAGCATAGTCTGCATACCATGGAGTATCATGAGAAACATTTATGACAGCTAATTGTTCATCCGGAAAATCATCATTAATAGGTAGTGGGTCATCAAGAATATTTTCAATTCTAGACAAGTTATCTGCTACGGGATTCTCAGCTCCCTTTCTATCAATAATATGCAAATCAAATTCTTGTAGCAATAGAACCCATCTAATAAGTCTAGGTTTAGCATCTTTCTTTTCCATAAGGTATTTAATAGCAGCATGGTCGGTGTGAACAGTTACTTTGGAATCAACGATATAAGACCTGAATTTATCACAAGCAAACACAACTGCTAGAAATTCTTTTTCAGTAGTAGCATAATTTCTTTGGGCACTGTCTAGAGTTTTACTAGCATAATGGATAACATTTAATTTATTATCAACTCTTTGTCCTAGAACAGCACCAACATCATAATCACTAGCATCACACATAATTTCAAAAGGCAAGTTCCAATCAGGTGGTTGAACAATAGGTGCAGTGGTTAAGGCTTTCTTAAGTGTTTCGAAGGCTTCTAGACAATCATCATCAAAAATAAATGGAACTTCTTTTTGCAAAAGATTGGTAAGAGGCCTAGAAATTTTAGAGAAGTCTTTAATAAATCTCCTATAGAAACCAGCATGACCAAGGAAACTTCTTATACCTTTAATATCTTTGGGACATGGCATTTTCTCAATAGCATCAACTTTAGCCTTATCAACTTCAATACCTCTTTCGGAGATTTTATGACCCAAGACAATGCCTTCATTTACCATAAAGTGGCACTTCTCCCAATTCAAGACAAGATTAGTTTCTTCGCATCTCTGCAAAACTCGATCAAGGTTGCTTAAGCAATCATCAAAAGAAGTTCCGTAAACAGAAAAATCATCCATGAAAACCTCAACAATCTTTTCACAAAAGTCAGAGAATATAGCAGTCATACATCTTTGAAAGGTAGCAGGTGCATTGCATAAACCAAAAGGCATACGTCTATAAGCATAAGTTCCAAAAGGACAAGTAAAGGTGGTTTTCTCTTGATCTCCAGGTGATACAGGTATTTGAGAAAAAATAGAATAACCATCTAGGAAACAAAAGTGTGTATGCTTAGACAATCTTTCTAACATTTGATCAATAAAAGGTGAGGGGTAATGATCTTTTCTAGTAGCTTTGTTTAATTTTCTAAAATCAATTACCATCCTATAACCAGTTACAATTCTTTGTGGAATGAGTTCATTTTTATCATTAGGAACAACGGTAATACCTCCCTTCTTAGGGACACAATGAACGGGGCTTACCCATCTACTATCAGCTATGTGATAGATTATACCTGCTTCCAGAAGTTTTAGTATTTCAGTTCTTACCACCTCTTTCATCTTAGGATTTAATCGTCGTTGGTGGTCGACAACTGGTTTAGCATCAGGCTCCATATTAATTTTGTGCTGACATAGAGTGGGACTAATGCCCTTAAGATCATCAAGAGTATATCCAATAGCAGCTCGGTGCTTCCTTAGAGTTTTTAGTAATCTCTTTTCTTCATGCGCTGAAAGGTTAGCACTAATAATAACAGGATATATCTTCTTTTCATCAAGATAAGCATATTTTAATGTATCAGGCAATTGCTTCAATTCAAACACAGGATCACCTTTAGGTGGAGGAGGACCTCCAAGAGTTTCAACAGGCAAATTATGTTTAAGGATAGGTGGTTGATCAAAGAACATCTTATCTATTTCATTTCTTTCATTCAGATGCATATTGTTTTCGTGCTCTAGCAAATATTGTTCTAAAGGATCAGTAGGAGGAACGGCAATAGAAGCAAGACCAATGATTTCATCTTTATTAGGCAATTCTTTATCATGGGGTTGTCTACAAAACTTAGAGAAAATAAACTCATGAGACATACCACCAAAATTAACACTAACAATTTCTTTAGCGCAATCAATCTTGGCATTAACAGTGTTCAAGAAAGGTCTACCGAATATAATGGGACAAAAAATCATCTTGTGGAGAACCAAGAACTAGAAAATCAGCGGGGTATTTTATTTTCCCACACAAGACTTCAACATCTCTTACAATCCCAAGTGGTGTAATGGTATCTCTGTTTGCAAGTTTAATAGTAACATCAATGTCTTCAAGTTCAGCAGGTGCAATATCATTCATAATTTCTTGATATAAGGTAAACGGAATAGCATTCACACTAGCACCCAAATCACATAAGCCATGATAACAATGATCTCCTATTTTAACTGAGACAACAGGCATGCCCACAACGGGTCTATTTTTATCTTTAGAATCAGGTTTAGCAATTCTAGCGGTTTCATCACAGAGGTAAATAACATGCCCATCAATATTATCAACTAAGAGATCTTTAACCATAGCAACATTAGGTTCAACTTTAATTTGTTCAGAGGGTCTAGGTGCTCTAATTTGACTTTTGTTTACCACAGTTGAAACCTTAGCATGTTCCTTAATCTTAACAGGAAAAGGTGGTTTCTCAATATAAGCAGTAGGCACAACTGGATCAACACGGTAAATAATTGTTTCTTCTTTAACACTAGCAGGTTCCTCAATCTTTTCTTTAATAGGGGGATGATATTTAAACCACTTCTCCTTAGGGAGATCAACATGAGTAGCAAATGATTCACAAAAGGAAGCTACTATCTCAGAGTCAAGTCCATATTTAGTGCTAAACTTATGAAAGGCATCGGTAGTCATAAAAGATTTAGCACAATCGAACTCAAGTATTATACCTGACTCATTACCTTTGTCGAGTTCCCAATCTTCAGAGTTGCATTTAATTCTATCCAGAAGATCCCATCTGAATTCAATAGTTCTCTTCATAAAGGAGCCAGTCGAAGAAGAATCAAGAGTATTTTGATTATCATGGGAAAGCCGAGCATAAAACTTTTGTAAGATAATTTATTTTGTGAGCTCATGGTTGGGGCATGTGTACATCATGTACTTAAGCCTCCCCCAAGCTTGAGCGATGCTTTCTCCTTCACGAGGCCAAAAATTATATATATAATTCCGATCACGATGAACCAAATCATAGGATAAAATTTCTGATGGAATTCTAGTTTCAATCGGTTCCAGTCCCATGTATCAGTATCATCACATAGCCTATATCATATCGATGCTTTTACCTCCAAAGATAAAGGGAATACCTTCCTCTTAACTCCGTCTCCGGTTATACCTGCAAGCTTAAACAATCCACAAATTTCATCCACATAGATCAAGTGCATATCAGGATGTACCGTTCCATCTCCTGCATAAGGATTAGCTAGCAGTTTCTCTATCATACCAAGAGGAATCTCATATTCAATATCTTTTTCAAGAGGTACAGTAGGTTGAGGGGCAACTCTTGGTGTTTCCGGTCGAGGAGAAGATACCCTGAACAAACCTCTCAAAGGATTACTTTCCATAGTGAGAAGTGACAATAAATTTCAGCACGTAATATAAATGTTTCCTTACCGAATTCCACTTACCAGAGGCGCTTCACTCCCCGGCAACGGCGCCAGAAAAGAGTCTTGATGACCCACAAGTATAGGGGATCAATCGTAGTCCTTTCGATAAGTAAGAGTGTCGAACCCAACGAGGAGCAGAAGGAAATGACAAGCGGTTTTCAGCAAGGTGTTTTCTGCAAGCACTGAAATTATCGGTAACGAGTAGTTTGATAGCAAGATAATTTGTAACAAGTGACAAGTAGCAATAGTAACAAAGTATGCAGCAATATAGCCCAATCCTTTTTGTAGCAAAGTACAGGCCGGAATGATCTCTTATAGTAAGCAAAGCGTTCTCGAGGACACATGGGAATTTCATCTAGTCACTTTCATCATGTTTGTTTGATTCGCGTTCGCTACTTTAATAATTTGATATGTGGGTGGACTGGTGCTTGGGTACTGCCCTTACTTGGAAAAGCATCCCACTTATGATTACCCCCTCTCACAAGCATCCGCAACTACGAAAGAAGAATTAAGATTACTCTAACCATAGCATTAAACATATGGATCCAAATCAGCCCCTTACGGAATAGCGCATAAACTAGGGTTTAAGTTTCTGTCACTCTAGCAACCCATCATCTGCTTACTACTCCACAATGCATTCCCTTAGGCCCATAAATGGTGAAGTGTCATGTAGTCGACGTTCACATAACACCACTAAAGGAATCACAACATACACATCATCAAAATATCGAACGAATACCAAATTCACATGATTACTTATGACAAGACTTCTCCCATGTCCTCAAGAACAAAAGTAACTACTCACAAGCCATCAACATGTTCATGTCCAGTAGGGTAATGAATTGCATAATAGATCTGAACATATAATCTTCCACCAAGTAAACCAATAAGCATCAACTACAAGGTGTAATCAACACTACTAGCAACCCACAAGTACCAATCTGAGGTTTTGAGACAAAGATTGAATACAAGAGATGAACTAGGGTTTGAGATGAGATGGTGCTGGTGAAGATGTTGATGAAGATTAGTCCTCCCACGATGAGAGGATCGCTGATGTTGTCGATGGCGACGATTTCCCCCTCCCGGAGGGAAGTATCCCGGACAGAATCTCTCTGCCGGAGAGCAAAAGTGCTCCTGCCCAAGTTCCACCTCGAGATAGCGGCGCACCGTCCCAAAAGTCCTCTCTATAATTATTTTAGGTCAAAATCACTTATATACCAAAAGATGGGGTCCAGAAGTGGGCCAGGGCCTCCACGAGGTACCAGGGCGCGCCTGGGGGGGGGGGGGTGGCGCGCCCTGGTGCCTCGTGGGCCCTGGGTGCCCCCCCCCCCCTCTGATGATTCTTGCGCCAATATTTTTTATATATTCAGAAATAATTCTCCAGAAAATTTCATCTCAATTGGGGTTGTGCAGAATAGCTATCTTAACAGAGCTTTTTCAGGTCCAGAATTCCAGCTACCGGTATTCTCCCTCCTTGTGTGAATCTTGCATATTAAGAGAGAAAAGGCATTAGAATAGCTCCACAAAGTGTTATATTGATTAAAAACATTGTAAATAATAGTAGTAAAACATGATGCAAAATGGACGTATCAGATACCATATTAACATACTACATCATAACCATTTTAATGCATGCTGACATCCAAGATAAATCATTATCCACTCCTAGCTACTTAAGCATGGCATGAGCAACGATAATCTCTAATTGTCATCACAAACATGTTTACTCATAATATGCTGAATCATGGATACCGAGTTAAACATATTTACAAAATCAAAAACAAGAAGAGTTCATACTAGCTTTTCCTTGCCACGGTCACTTCATCAAATCATCGTCATTATTGCCTTTCACTTGCATGACCGAATGATGTGAAAATAATAATAGTGCAAGAGTGCCGTGGACTAAGCTGGAATCTGCAAACATTTTATTCAAGTGAGAAGACAAGGTACTATTGGCTTTTTGTTAGATCAATCATAAAGCATATGAGAGCCACTCAACATTTTCATCGTAGTCTTCTCCCTCCAACAACTCAATGAAAAGAAAAGAAATTCAGAGAAACACACTGAAATATTTTTTGAGTTTTTAGTTTTCCGAGGAGAGCAAATTAAAGAAGAAAAACGAAAGGCAAGAAAAACTATTTACATGGAAGAACTCCCAACAAACAAGAAAAGAAGAAACGAGAAATCTTTTTGGGTTTTCTTTTACTACTACGAAATAACTAAACAAGATAGAAAAACCGAAAAGAAGCGAGAAATATTTTTGGATTTTCAAAGTTTTTCAAACACACAAGAAGAAAATGAAAATAAAATTAACATGGATATACAATGAAAAAGGATGAACACCGACAACTGGAATGAATGTCTGAACATGAATGTAATGTCGGTGAGAGATACGTACTCCCCCAAGCTTAGGCTTTTGGCCTAAGTTGGTAATCACCACCCGTAGTATCCATCAGGACTGGGCGGATAGTACTGGGGCGGAGGCACTTGAGCGTCCCACTGCTGGACCTCGTTCTCCGCTGCAGCCAGCTCGTTCATGTAGGCTGTGATGTCTGCCGGCATGATGGTGTATCCGTTCCTGGCATGAGAGTCAAACAAAGAGGGTGCATGCAACGGAATAATATCGCGAGTTCTCTCACTGAAAATCACATTATAACGAATGTATTGAGGAGGTTTAGGTTCATCAATAAAGTGGTGATCAACCATGCACTATTGGTCTAAATAAACCTTAGGCAACAAATAGTCATTTGGGCGGATAACAACATTAAAATGTTTCGCAAGACGCGAAGCATAAATACCGCCATGGACTTTACCCTTAGTCCTGTTGGTGTGCAGGCGACGTGCAATGATAGCTCCCAAGCTAAAAGTATTATCGCCGTGAATAGCACGAGCAAGATGGCGAGGTCAAGGGCACTGAGCATACCACCTTCCTGCCTGGTAGTCAAGAATTTCCCTATAAATAAAGCAAAGTAGTGCACAGCAGGAAAATGCAAGCTAGTAACACGGGCTTTCGACACACCCCTAAATTCCCCCACGGTCAAAGTGTGAAGGAAGTCCTCAAACTCCTTAGGCCGAGGCTCCCTCAAATCCCCATCAGAAAGGACCAAGCATATCTCGCAAAACTCATCTAGCGTTATCTCATGATGTTCAGCATATAAATCAAAATGCACCATGGGGATATCAAGCCTAGGCATGAAATAAAAAATTTGCACAAAGGAATTTGTAAGGATGTGGTGCTGGTCACACTCATCTGCGAGGAAGTCGGTCAGCCTGGCGTTCGGAACAAATTGTGCGAACTCTTGACGGAACCCGGCTTCGTTCATGAAGGTGTTGTGCGGTCACTCGCACGGCCGGACCTCCGTCCTACGTGGAATGTTGAGGTCACGGTCTGGGGCATTCCCAAGGACACCCTTGGAGCTCCGGCTCGAAGAACCTCTTCGAAGGAAGTTCATTTTCCTAAGAACAAATTTCTGAGAATTTTTGGACCACAAAAAGATGTTAACCAAACTTCACAAAATTGATAGCAACTACTCATACAAGTGCCTAGAGGCTATATCAAGCATTCAAACTACTTAGAACTCAAAGAATTCAACATGCAAGCTCATTTTTAGTGGCACCAATAGCAGCAATTTATGCAAAATATAATCCACTAGAACAAAAACTAATTGGAGCAATGGGAGAGTCACATACCAAGGAGCAATCCCTCAAAACAGTTTCGGAAACGGAGCACCGAGCAAAGAGATCGAAAATCTCAGGTTTGGGAGCAAGAACATGAGAGAGAGAGAGAGAGAGCTACCACGATTTTTTCTGGAGGTAGGATATGAAGTGGGCTGAAGGGATAAGTGAGTGGGTCCCTGTGGGACCCACAAGGCATCTTGGTGCGCCTTGGGGGGGTGGCCGTGCCCTATTGCCTTGTGAGCAACAGGTGCACCCCCTTGGGTTGTTTTCAGTGCCAAAAATTCTTATATATTCTAGAAAAAATCATGTTAAAATTTTATTGCATTCTGATCACTTTTATTTTTGAGCCATTTTTATTGCACGGATAATTCAGAAAATAGGATAATCATGGCATTTTATTTTATTAAACTATAAATAACAGAGAGCAAACTAAGATTACAAAAAGTTGTGCTTACTAAATTCATCGACCACATGCCCTTCAAAAAGAATCCATTAATAAGGTTGATCAAGTCTTATTAACAAACTATTTCCGAGTGACATGAAACCGAAGAATTTTTGTATAACACTAAGTTACCTCAACGGGGATATGCATCTCCCCGACAATAAGAATATCATATTTCTTTTTGACGATAGGAAGAGGAAATTTGAATCCTCGAATGGTGATTGTCGAAACCTTTTCAATACAATTGATACCATTCATTGAACTTTGTTTCTTCGGGAAATAAACCGTATGCTTATTACCATTGACATGAAAAGTAACCTTGCTTTTGTTGCAATCAATAACAGCCCCTACAATATTCAAAAAAGGTCTACCAAGGATAATCGACATGTTGTCGTCCTCGGGCATATCAAGTATAACAAAGTCCGTTAAGATAGTAATATTTGCAACAACAATGGGCACATCCTCACAAATTCCAATAGGTATAGCAGTTGATTTATCAGCCATTTGCAAAGATATTTCGGCAGGTGTGAGCTTATTCAAATCAAGTCTTCTATATAAAGAAAAAGGCATCACACTTACAACGGCTCCTAGATCACATAAAGCAGTTTTAACATGACTTCTTTTAATGGAGCATGGTATAGTGGGTATTCCAGGATCTCCTAACTTTCTAGGTACTCCACCCTTAAAAGAATAATTTGCAAGCATGGTGGAAATTTCACCTTCAGGTATCTTTCTTTTATTAGTGACAATATCTTTCATGTATTTAGCATAGGGAGACATTTTCAACATATCAATCAAGCGAGTACGCAAAAAGACAGGTCTGAGCATTTCAACAAAGCGCTCAAAGTCTTCCTCATCCTTGCTTTTAGATGGTTTAGTAGGAAAAGGGATGGGTTTTTGAACTCATGGTTCTCTTTCTTTTCCATGTTTTCTAGCAACGAAGTCTCTTTTATCATATCTTTTATTCTTAGGAGGTGGGTTATCAAGATCAACAACAGGTTCTATTTCTACATCATTATCCGGTTCTCTAGCATTATCTGGTTGAGCATCAACATGAACATCATCATTATCATTATCATTATCACTAGGTGGGTGTTCATTACCAGATTGTGTCTCAACATCAGAAATAGAAACATCATTATGATTCTCAGAAGGTTTTTCTATCTCAGGTTCACTAGAAGCATGCAAAGTCCTATCATTTTTCTTTTTCTTTTTAGATGGACTAGGTGCATCAATATTAATTCTTTGAGAATCTTGTTCAATTCTTTTAGGATGACCTTCGGGATATAGAGGATCCTAAGTCATTCTACCTCCTCTAGTGACAACTCTAACAGCACGATCATTTATTTTATTATTCATCTCATCAAGCAAATCATTTTGTGACTTAGCTATTTGTTCTAACTGAGTCTGGACCATAGAAGCATGTTTACTCAAACCCTTAACATCATTAGCAATTCTAAACATCAAATCACTCAAGCAATCAATCATGATGGCATTTCATTTTAATTGATTGCTAACATATATATTGAAATTCTCTTGCTTAACAACGTAATTATCAAATTCATCCAAGCATTGACTAGCAGATTTATTATAGGGAATGTCACTTTCATTGAATCTACGAAGAGAATTTACCTCTACTACCTATGTCGGGATATCAAGTCCATGTATTTCTTCAATAGTGGTAGATTCTTAACATCTTCAGCTTTAATACCTTTTTCCTTCATAGATTTCTTGGCTTCTTGCATATCTTCGGGACTAAGGAATAGAATACCTCTTTTCTTTGGAGTTGGCTTAGGTGGTGGTTCAGGAAGTGTCCAATCATCGATATTTCTCAATATATTATTCAATAACTCTTCAGCCTGTCCAATAGTTTGTTCCCTGAAAATAGAGCCAGCACAACTATCTAGGTAGTCCCTAGAAGCATCGGTTAGTCCATTATAAAAGATATCAAGTATTTCATTTTTCTTAAGAGGATGATCAGGCAAAGCATTAAGTAGCTGGAGAAGCCTCCCCCAAGCTTGAGGGAGATTCTTTTCTTCAATTTGCACAAAGTTAAATATTTCCTGTAAGGCAGCTTGTGTCTTATGAGCAGGAAAATATTTTTCAGGGAAGTAATATATCATATCCTGGGGACTACGCACACAACCAGGAGCAAGAGTATTAAACCATTTCTTAGCATCACCCTTTAATGAGAAAGTAAACAACTTAAGAATATAGTAATAGCAAATTTTTTCCTCATGAGCAAATAGGGTGGCAATATCATTCAAATTAGTAAGGTGTGCCACAACAGTTTCAGTTTCATAACCATGAAAAGGATCAGATTTAACCAAAGTAATTAACTCAGGATCGATAGAGAATTCATAGTCCTCATCGGTAACAAATATAGGAGAGGTAGCAAACTTAGGATCATATTTCATTCTCTCCATCATAGATTTTTCTTTCAACTCAGCAAGCAATTTTCTAACATCATCTCTATCATTACAAGCAATAATTGCCCTAGCTGTCTCTCTATCAAAAACATAACCATCAGGTATTTCAACTCTAGTAGGAGGACTAGGCATAATAGGTGATTCCTAATTTTCAGAAGTTTCATTAATTTCAACATTCTCAATTTCTTTAGCTTTAGCAAGTTGTTCGTCAAGAAATTCACCAAGTGGCACAAAATTATCAAGCATAGTACTAGCATCATCAATAGTTTCATTCATAGCAGAAGTAGTACCATCAATTACTTGCGACATATTAGAATGAATAGCAGGTAGTGGTGTCGCAAGCCTACTCAAAACAGATGGTGAATCAAGTGCGGAGCTAGATGGCAGTTCCTTACCTCCCCTCGTCTTAGAGGGAACGATCTTGGTCTTAGCGTCTTTCAGATTCTTCATAGTGATCAACAGATATAAATCCCAAGTGACTCAATAAATAGAGCTATGCTCCCCAGCAACGGCACCAAAAAAAGGTCTTGATAACCCACAAGTAGAGGGGATCGCAATAGTTTTCGCGGGTAGTATTTCACCCAGGTTTATTGATTCGACACAAGGGGAGCCAAAGAATATTTGTGAGTATTAGCAGTTGAGTTGTCAATTCAACCACACATGGAGAACAAATATCTGCAGCAAAGTATTTAGTAGCACAACAGTATGATAGTTTTAATAGCAGTAGTAATAGTTGCAACAGTAACAGTAACAGTAGCAGTTTTGTAGTGATTGTAACAGCAGCAGCAACAAAGTAACTTAGCAAAGACCAATATGCGAAAAGCGTAGGCATTGGATCGATGATGGATAATTATGTTGGATGACATTCATCATATAACAGTCACAACCTAGGGCGATACACAATAGCTCCAATTCATCAATGTAACATAGGCATGTATTCCGTATATAGTCATACGTGCTTATAATAAGAACTTGCATGACATCTTTTGTCCTACCCTCCCGTGGCAGCGGGGTCCTTAAGGAAACTAAGGGATATTAAGGCCTCCTTTTAATAGAGAACCAGAACAAAGCATTAGCACTTAGTGAATACATGAACTCCTCAAACTACGGTAATCACTGGAAAGAATCCCAATTATTGTCACCTTGGGGTATGCGGATCATAACACGTAATAGGTGCATATAACTTGCAAGATAGGATCAAGAACAAAAATATATTCATGAAAACATAAAGGGTTCAGATCTGAAATCATGGCACTCGGCCCCTAGTGACAAGCATTGAGCATAGCAAAGTCATAGCAACATCAATCTCAGAATATAGTGGATACTAGGGATCAAAGCCCTAACAAATTGACTTGATTACATGATAAATCTCATCCAACCCATCACCGTCCAGCAAGCCTATGGAGAAATTACTCACGCCCGGTGGTGAGCATCATGAAATTGGTGATGGAGGTTGGTTTATGATGACGACGGTGACGAATCCCCCTCTCCGGTGCCCCGAACGGACTCCAGATCAGCCCTCCCGATGAAGAACAGGAGGTGGCAGTGGCTCCTTATCGTAAAATGCGATGAAACTTCTTCTCTATTTTTTTCTTCGGGAAAGTGAATTTATAGCGTTGGAATTAGGTCAGACGGCCGCCTGTGGGCCCCACAAGGCATCAGGGCGTGCCCTAGGGGGGGTCGCGCCATGTTGCCTTGTGGGCAACAGGTGGCCCCACTTCTGTTGATTCTTGTGCCAATAATTTTTATATATTCCATAAAAATTCTCCAAATTTTTTTGTCCAATTCCGAGAACTTTGATTTCTGCACAAAAACAACAGCATGGTAGTTCTGCTAAAAACAACGTCAGTCCGGGTTAGTTTCATTCAAATCATGCAAATTAGAGTCCAAAACAAGAGCAAAAGTGTTTGGAAAAGTAGATACGACAGAGACGTATCATGTGTCTCCGGCATAACTATCGCAGTGCAACGCCAGACGCCTTTAAAGCATTGGCAATATCAACGGGGGGCTGCAACTAGAGCCGAACCCATCAAAAGCCAAGGTACTCCATGGAGTCCTCGGCAAAACGTTCTCGGATATTGTTTTATATGCATCGATTTCGAATTGTGTCTTTGGTTAATAGTTAGGTTGCCCAGCTCCTGTGCTTACTCCTTACGTTCCCGATCGTTCGGCTAAGGGTAAAGGAAGAATCACTATGATTGTACTTCCGGTTTAACTGGTCAAGTGCCTCAGTGGAAAAAGCCAAAAACTGACTGTCACAATCAGCGTAAACTGGTCAGCAATCCGATGATTGTGTCAAACTACAGATCGATAGAGGTTACCCCGTGTTAAACGATGGACCTTTCATAAAACTGGTCGAAGTGTTAATGGCTTGACCTCGGCCGACGCCGAACACTAACTGGGGGCTAGTATCTAGCCTCCCCAATTTAAGCTCCTATGACTAAGTGAAAGTTATAAAGCCTGGATATCTGATTGCCTCGTTTCCACTAAAACAACCGCCTCCAAACACCGAGACGTCGGCTAAGGGTTGTCTTGTTAGTACGGAAACACCCTGCGTAGCATCTACAAAGGGGTGGAAGCCGACGATGGGCCACTTTCAGATTATAAACAGTCGCAATGGAGTCAAAATAACATATAGCATAAAGCGTTTGTATTCAATATACGAGCGATACCTTCCGTAATCATCGTTATAAAGCCATAAATATGCATCAATTTGACTTAAGATTTTGGCCAAGCTGAGTTGCCTGGCTCCTGTGCTTACCCCCTACGTTCCCGCTTGTTCGGCTAGGGGGTAAAGGGAGCACCTCTGTGATTTTTACTACCAGGTCATCCGGGTCCGTACCTCAGACGGGTGAAGCCGAAAGCTAGCTGTCTTAAGAATATAACTGGTCAGCAACGACGGAAGTGAAAATTTAGGTTCGTTAAAAGACCACAGAGTTCGGGAACTTTCCCCAAAATAAATCCTCACTATTTTCCTCCCACATTGATCGGAGGTGAGGTTTCACGATCATGGTCAACATGATATCCTGGGAAAAGGAACTATTTTTCCCAGAAGATGTTTCTTACATTAAATAGTAATATAACATATCTCTCCACGTACCTTTGTTTATAAAACCGTATGGCCGGATTGCCTTGTTTGTCGTCAATCTTTGCCCAAGTAGGACAAACACTCCTTGGCTACTAGCCGAGGAGGTTGAAGCCGATGGTCGGTCAATAAAGTTTTGTACAATGCGGATTCGAGCGTTAATGAGGTAAAGTACTTGGATACATAGAATCATTACACATAAATTATGATTAAAGTCAATTTACTCTGGATATTGTAGGAGATATGCCCTAGAGGCAATAATAAATGTTATTGATTATCTCCCTGTTCATAATTAGGTTTATGTTCCATGCTATAACTGCTATGGTTCTCGAGTCTACAATAACCACGAGGCTCGGAGGAAGACTCATATGCACGTGTGGGATAATAAACGGTAAAATGTATTCCTAGTCAAGCCTCTATGACTGGCTCAAGTATTGCATGATGATCCTGTTTTCCTGATCATGGGCATGGCTATGCCGGCAATTTTGAGGGCACAATTGTTGGTAGAACACTTGTGTTGAATCGACCCGATTGATGTTATGCTATGAGATACATTCGTCATAAGTTTATGGTTAATAACACAGAGAAGTTAATGTTTGCATAATTCCTTAGACCATGAGAGTGTCGAGTTTCTTCATGCTTGCTTCATGAACTTTGGGGTTTGTTAAACGTCATCCGTAAATGGGTGGCTATTACGGCGGCTTACAGGTTCATGGAAAAGTATGTCAAGGGACTTGATAGCTCAAGATTGGGATTTGCTCCTCCGACGATGGAGAGATATCTCTGGGCCCTCTCGGTGTTACGGTATCCATCATCGTCTGGCCAGACACAGGGTGATTTGATCACAGGGATGCCGGAACACGGGAACGAGAAAAGAGAACAATACCGGCAACGAGGTAACTGGCATTGTGGACAAGTGTTGATCCACGAGGATGCCGATGTTTCTCACCTCGGGTATTTGTAACATATCGCGAAGCAACAGGAATAGCACACGGCAACTGGAGGTTCACTCGAATATTCATTCGTGTGGGTATAGGGGTCAATATGGGTGTCCACGGCTCCGATGTTGATCATTGATCGGAAAGTGTTCCGGGTCATGTCTATACTTCACCGAACCTATAGGGTCACACGCTTAAGGGTCATCTATCTGCTGAATACTAGACGGGGAGTCTGAGAGAAATTCACCGAAAAAGTTTCGGACGAAACGGAAACGTTCCGGAGAGGATATCGGAATAGTTCCGGTAAAACTGAAAAGTTGTTTCAGAGGATACCATAAAGTCAGATTGGTTTCGGCACATGCCTGATAATTCTTGGAGGGTGCCAGAATCATTCTGGAAACTTTCTGGAATTTTCCGGGATGAAAACCGGAAATGTTCCGGAGCTGCCGGAACCGCTTCAGATGCTTTTCGCAGATGAAAATCACTAAACCGGAATTGTTCCGGATCGCATTGAAACTTATTTTAGTGGGTACTGGAATTGTTCTAAGCCCACATAAATATTTTCAGTTCGACCGGACGCTGAAAAATGTCGTCGTGAATAGTGAAATCAGATTTATGGATATGGTTGGAAGTTGGCTTTCCACAAATATCTTCCCAAGATATTTTGGGATGACATGGCATTTTGGATATGCCCATCCTACCCCTTGTTTTTCCTATAAATAGAGGGGAGGAGGCAGCCCCATATGCTTCATCCTTGCTCTCACATACACATGCCATGACATTTCTGGCTTCTCTCTCCCTCCCAGCGAAATAGTTTCGTAGAGCCGAAAGGCTGTCTGGGTTCCGGTGGGAACTAGTTTTGGACGGTGAAGCCCTGCCAGATAGATGACACCGTATGTGTGCAACTCTGTAGAGAGATCGTAGTTTCGGTCTTAGTTCGAGAGTGCCTCCCGAAGGGCTGTCCGAGTTACAGTTTGAGTTTTGGGTGTCCTCCCGAAGGGCTGTCCGAGTGACCCGCCCGAAGGGCTGTCCAGGGGCCTCCCTAAGGGCTGTCCAAGGATCCGTCCGGTGGGATTATCCGAGGGACTGTCCCGATGCCTCCCGAAGGGCTGCCCGGAGATCCGTCCGGTGAGCTGACGTGGGAGTACATCCTCGCGGTTGGGAGGTTGTAAATCCTAGCTGCGGGGATCTGCACCGCCGTTCGTCATCGACTCTACTTCCGCTGCGCTACGAGTCGGTAACGAAACAGATCAAACCTTGTATGCAGTCTCCATAGTGATCCTGGGCTGGTACGTAGGTCGGAAATTTTTTTGTTTTCTGCTGCGTTTCCCAACAGTGGCATCAAGAGCCGTGCTATGCGTAGATGTAGGTTGCGATCTAGAATACATAGAGATGTATGGGTGTTGCACAATATAATTAGGTAGTAGATGAGATCTATTGCTAAAAATTATTTGTGCGGGTGACAGATGAAGTCTGTTACCCGATGTTCTTGTTGCTTCCCTAGAATTTGCGTTTGCTCAATCTCGAGACAGTATGGTGGAATTTCACAAAGTTCTGGCAATCCGCGATCCTGATTGATCAACGAAGTGCTTCAGTTCTTTGGGTTCCGCCATAGTCAAAAGAAAGATGAAATTCGCAGATGAAAGGGCATTGCAGATATGATCTGCACGGGGGTCATGCGTATGACGAAGTTTAGTATGGGGCTCGAGATTTAATTATCTCGTGTTTCATACACCCCGCGATGTTAATCTAGCGACTTGAATTATCATACTTGATGATAATACGTAGGTAGCTTCGGTTTGTTTCGAAACCTTAGGAGCCACGTAAAACAAGTTTTTGCATGAACCGATTAGAGGCGTCTAACTTGGTTTTGCAGGATGGTTTGCATGTGCATATGATGTGGTATAGCAGTGTTCATAATAATTTGATTATGTATGAGATGACTATATAATGTAAATTGATTAACATGACCTGCGTGTCATGATTCGGCATGATGGCTGGAGCCATATGATTGCACTTTAATGACCTGCGTGTCAACCTTATGTAATGCACTTATTTTATTAGCTATAGAGATAGCAATATTATCTGGTGCATCGACAAGGTGGTGGCAATCTTCGCGAAGGTGAACACCGACGCGAATGACCGGAGACGAAGAAATGAAAGACTTCTCCGTCAGAAAGGGCTATACCATATCATGCTATTATGAATTGCCTGAGATGTTTATCCCTTATGATGCACCCTTCTTGATTGCGCGGTAGTCGCTTTTATTAGGGTGATCTCTCACAAAAATATCAAGTAGTTAGTGTTCTCCCAAGTGTAGCACCGTCACGGCACCTAACTTTTCGGGGTGCGCCATGTCCACATGGGTACGAACGATTAGAGAAGTGTGAGGCGGGTGAGGTCAGACCTCGCAGCGAGATCACTTGGTTGTCTTGACGTTCTGGCTTGATCGTCCTGAGCTCGGAACATGCCCATCGAAAGATGAACAGGAGTCACATAGAGATGTGATCGGCATGTTTGCCCACCAATTGAAATTCTCGTCATCAGTGATGTCCACATCAATGGCGTTGAATTGAAATGTGGATCTTGTATCACTCACAATCAATTATGAGAGATATTGATTTGAGTGGGAGCGCTCTGTAGAATTAATTCTTTTAATTCTCAGTGCAATTAATTTTGAACACTGTCTAAGTGTGATTTGCATAATAGTTATAGAATAATGTCTCGCGTTTCCACCTTCCCTATTAAAATTGAATAGCTGTTAAATATCTGGTTAAAACTTTACGATTGGTAACGTAATGTGAGGATTGTCCTCTAGAGTGCCGAGAAGGACTTTGTCCTATCGCATACTTTTGGCATTCTCCCGCTAATGCTATGGATCATGTGACTCTCGTCCTTCGATCAAAAGCTAGAATTCCTTTTCAGTCAGGTGCAATACGTTTGCTTCCATGAGACCCGAACTTCGAAAGTTTGGATAGTTATGTGATATTCATGGAATCTGAAAATCATTTTCAGAGACAGACAAAGGCTAAAAGATATGAGATATCCAAAGCAATGTTTGTTTGCAAGCTGTTAGTAAAGGAGTTTACTATGCATTAGACTAATAAGAGAGGGATCCAGGAGAACGCCTGTCATATGATGAAAGGTGAATAAAACAACAACTTAAAGAGAAAGGAAGTGTACGAAGGGTGTTAGTAAGACTTTCACGCCTAGGAAGTCCGGGGCTAACGCCACTCTTAAGTTGGATGCTTCTTCTGAGAGTAGGAGAAATACTAAAAGTTAAAACTATTAGAAGTATAAAGGCAAAAGGAAAGGAGACTGGAATATCCAGCTCATGTATGAATGTCATACAGGTTTTTGATGTATAGAAGGCTGGTCAAAGATATAGTTCTTGGGAATTATGGTTAAACATGTTAATCACTAATTCTTGGGTATTGTGAGTTAATCACAAAGATACCCGCTCGATTGCATTCTGTTGCAACTTGATGTAAGAACTACTATGGCCTGAAAGACTAGCCAGGAATGAGGTTTAGATACACGCAGGGAACATAGTAAATGTTACTATGCCTTCCATAGGTGTATTCCCGATGTATTTACTTTCATAAATCATTTTAGAGTTTTACACACTCTAGCCCATTGCATAAAGTATCTTGCAAGAAGGTTGTTCATAAGAGAACTTTTAATGTTCGGAGTTATGAATAACAAAAGGGCCATACTTTCATTATGAATGAGAAGTATGTTATGAATATTGATAATAATACATTACCTCTGTATTTACTTTCATAAATCATTTTAGAGTTTTACACACTCTAGCCCATTGCATAAAGTATCTTGCAAGAAGGTTGTTCATAAGAGAACTTTTAATGTTCGGAGTTATGAATAACAAAAGGGCCATACTTTCATTATGAATGAGAAGTATGTTATGAATATTGATAATAATACATTACCTCTGTATTTACTTTCATAAATCATTTTAGAGTTTTACACACTCTAGCCCTTTGCATAAGGTATTTTGCAAGAAGGTTATTCATAAGAGAACTTTTGATGTTCGGTGTTATGAATAACATGAAGGGCCATGCTTCCATACAAGATGGGATGTATGTCATGAATATTGATGGAAATATGATACATCCATAACACTGACGCTAAATGTCGCAAGACTAAAAGAATACCACACAAGTGTGGCACTGCATTTGGTCACATTGGAGAAACCCGCATGGAAAATTCCATTATGATGGATTTTGAAGTCGTTTGATTTTGAATCATCTGACACTTGCAACTTTCCTCTGAAAAGTGAAGTGACTGAAATACCGTTCACAGACCATAAGGAACGAGCAAAGAACATATTGGTGATCATACATTATGATGTGTGTAGTCCAATAAATGTTGCTGCAAGTAGTGGAGTTATCTATCTTCAGAAATGACTCAAGTAGATATATGGATATTTACTTGTTGAGACGTAAGTCTGGATCTTTTGAATTCATTCATAAGGTTTTCAAAAATGAAGTAGAAGTTATTGTAACAAGAAAATTATGTTTCTACAATTCGATTGCAGAAAGGAATATTTGAGTTACAAGTTTAGTGAATGTCTGATGAGTTGTGAAAGGGGTTTCATAACTTACACCTCCCGGAGCACCACTGCAAGTGGAGAATCCGTGTAGATGTAATCGAACCATTCATGAAATGGTAAGATCAAAGATGACATAAATAAATTTGCCATTATCCCTTTTAAAGAGTGATGCTTTAGAGACTGCGGCTTTTACACTGAAAAGAGATCCATCAGGTCTGTTGAAATGACGCCATGGTATGGTACGCCCAACCATGTTATATCTTTTCTTAACATTTGGAATATGGGGCTTGTGTAAAAGGTTACAAACCTATTCCAAATCAGAAAAGTGCTACTTTGTAAGGTTATCCCAAGTCATTGGGTATTCCCCACCACTATACCGAGGCAAAGGATTTTGCCGCAAAACGGTATGCTTTTAAAGAGAATAGTTCTTACAAAAGGCGAGTGGGAGGACAGTGCAACTCGACGAGATAACCAGTATCTTCGTCATCAGATCAAAGGAAAGAAACCTTGGAAGTGATTCCGGAGTTTCCTACTGCGACTGATACGGAAGTCTCTACGATAAAATGTATGGACTTCAGTCGAACTTGCAGCTGAACCACGTAGGCAAGGCTCGTGCAAACCTCTCAGGTGCGCAAACGAGATATTGTTGTTGGACAACAGTATACCTACGATACATAAGGAAGCGATGATGGGCCCTGACTCCGGAATTGGCTAAATGCCAATACAATCTGAGATAGTTTCCATATCAATGTTTCAAGATTAAAATCTTGATACACCTTTCGGAAGGCTTAGAGTCTAACGGATATTTATGGAACTAAAAACTGATACGGATAAAAATGTTTTATCCATAAAGCTCGACTTGTTGCAAAAACAAGTTCAAAGAGTTGACTACGATGAGATTGTCTCACCGTAGCGATGCTTGAAGTCGGTTCGGGTTGAACTAGCAATTAATACATATTTCAATCATGAGATATGAAACATGGATGACAAAAGGATTTCCATCTGATGGGAATGAAACCTAGGACTTGTATGTGATACAGTCCAAAGTAATTTGTCGATCCAGAGGATGCTAGTAAGTATGCAAACTTCAGAGTTCCAGCGATGGACAGAAGAGAGCAAAGTGGAGTTGGAATCTTCGTTTTTGATGAAATGGTCAAAAGAGTTTGACTTCATCAAATGGGTAACGAAGATGCTTGTGATTCAAGAAAGTAAGTGGGAGCATAATAATATTTCTAAAAACCTTGTGTACTTAACACATTGTTAATTGGAAATAAATTTCTTGACACGAATTAGGACTTCATTTGAAAATAGTTTTTCAATGAAGTGCTTAGGCTAAATAGCCTCAATATTAGGCATGATGATCTATGGAGATAGATTTACCTAATGGGGCTAAGCAATGAATACATATTGACAAGATGCTAAAACCTTTTAGCATTTAAAACGCCAAGGAGTGATTCTTGCCGAAGTCACATGGAAAGAGTTTTTGCAAGACTCGGTGTCCCAAAACACTGATGAGTAAAATACATGATGGAGATTCCACACACTCTTGTGTTTGGATTAACCATGTATTCCATGGTATGTAAAAACAAACAGATATGTCCAATACTCCAAAGTTGTTGCGAGTATAGATACCATAGTGATCAAAGTACTGATCATGGGACAACAGTGAAAGATGTCATTAAGTGCTAAGAGTAGTGTTGATGACATGTTTTCTCGCAAGTAGAGATTATGAAGTGCTCGTTGTAAGTGATTACATCAATACAGTCTTCATCAATGCTCCATGCGATTTTCGATTTAAATTGAGGGTTTTGTGTGATACACAATATGGTGGCACGGTAGTTGGAAATTGTTCCAAACAAGATACTGTGGCGAATTCTATAACAAAGGCTAAGTATGTTGATGCTTAAGAAGCGACAAAGAAGTTGTTGAATCATATAGTTCATTCATGAACTTAGTATGGTTCCAAGATGACTTTGGTCTATGGGACACTATTGCAGATAGTTGCTCCATAGCTCAGTCTGAGGAATCAGGTTTCGAGCAATGATTCACACATATGCAAGGCCAAGTCCAGACAAAATATGAATTTTGTGAAAGCGTGAAAACGCAAGGATATGCAAAGTTACACACAGAGCTGAAGTCGTCAGATCCGTTGGACATCAGGCTATACCACATGCGAAGCATATTTTACACCAGTATGCCATAGGTGTAAAGTGCATTAGCATTGACTAGATTATTGACTCTAGTTCAAGTGGGAGTCTGTAGGAGATATGCCCTAGAGGCAATAATAAATGTTATTGATTATCTCCCTGTTCATAATTAGGTTTATGTTCCATGCTATAACTGCTATGGTTCTCGAGTCTACAATAACCACGAGGCTCGGAGGAAGACTCATATGCACGTGTGGGATAATAAACGGTAAAATGTATTCCTAGTCAAGCCTCTATGACTGGCTCAAGTATTGCATGATGATCCTGTTTTCCTGATCATGGGCATGGCTATGCCGGCAATTTTGAGGGCACAATTGTTGGTAGAACACTTGTGTTGAATCGACCCGATTGATGTTATGCTATGAGATACATTCGTCATAAGTTTATGGTTAATAACACAGAGAAGTTAATGTTTGCATAATTCCTTAGACCATGAGAGTGTCGAGTTTCTTCATGCTTGCTTCATGAACTTTGGGGTTTGTTAAACGTCATCCGTAAATGGGTGGCTATTACGGCGGCTTACGGGTTCATGGAAAAGTATGTCAAGGGACTTGATAGCTCAAGATTGGGATTTGCTCCTCCGACGATGGAGAGATATCTCTGGGCCCTCTCGGTGTTACGGTATCCATCATCGTCTGGCCAGACACAGGGTGATTTGATCACAGGGATGCCGGAACACGGGAACGAGAAAAGAGAACAATACCGGCAACGAGGTAACTGGCATTGTGGACAAGTGTTGATCCACGAGGATGCCGATGTTTCTCACCTCGGGTATTTGTAACATATCGCGAAGCAACAGGAATAGCACACGACAACTGGAGGTTCACTCGAATATTCATTCGTGTGGGTATAGGGGTCAATATGGGTGTCCACGGCTCCGATGTTGATCATTGATCGGAAAGTGTTCCGGGTCATGTATATACTTCACCGAACCTATAGGGTCACACGCTTAAGGGTCATCTATCTGCTGAATACTAGACGGGGAGTCTGAGAGAAATTCACCGAAAAAGTTTCGGACGAAACGGAAACGTTCCGGAGAGGATATCGGAATAGTTCCAGTAAAACTGAAAAGTTGTTTCAGAGGATACCATAAAGTCAGATTGGTTTCGGCACATGCCTGATAATTCTTGGAGGGTGCCAGAATCATTCTGGAAACTTTCTGGAATTTTCCGGGATGAAAACCGGAAATGTTCCGGAGCTGCCGGAACCGCTTCAGATGCTTTTCGCAGATGAAAATCACTAAACCGGAATTGTTCCGGATCGCATTGAAACTTATTTTAGTGGGTACTGGAATTGTTCTAAGCCCACATAAATATTTTCAGTTCGACCGGACGCTGAAAAATGTCGTCGTGAATAGTGAAATCAGATTTATGGATATGGTTGGAAGTTGGCTTTCCACAAATATCTTCCCAAGATATTTTGGGATGACATGGCATTTTGGATATGCCCATCCTACCCCTTGTTTTTCCTATAAATAGAGGGGAGGAGGCAGCCCCATATGCTTCATCCTTGCTCTCACATACACATGCCATGACATTTCTGGCTTCTCTCTCCCTCCCAGCGAAATAGTTTCGTAGAGCCGAAAGGCTGTCTGGGTTCCGGTGGGAACTAGTTCTGGACGGCGAAGCCCTGCCGGATAGATGACACCGTATGTGTGCAACTCTGTAGAGAGATCGTAGTTTCGGTCTTAGTTCGAGAGTGCCTCCCGAAGGGCTGTCCGAGTTACAGTTTGAGTTTCGGGTGTCCTCCCGAAGGGCTGTCCGAGTGACCCGCCCGAAGGGCTGTCCAGGGGCCTCCCTAAGGGCTGTCCGAGGATCCGTCCGGTGGGACTATCCGAGGGACTGTCCCGATGCCTCCCGAAGGGCTGCCCGGAGATCCGTCCGGTGAGCTGACGTGGGAGTACATCCTCGCGGTTGGGAGGTTGTAAATCCTAGCTGCGGGGATCTGCACCGCCGTTCGTCATCGACTCTACTTCCGCTGCGCTACGAGTCGGTAACGAAACAGATCAAACCTTGTATGCAGTCTCCATAGTGATCCTGGGCTGGTACGTAGGTCGGAATTTTTTTTGTTTTCTGCTGCGTTCCCCAACAGATATTGATCCTTAATTCGACCACCCTTGCCCAAATTAAGGCTCGGGGCCAACTGGGCTTCGCGCTTCTTACTTAAAAGCCATTAACGGGTTACATCGATCCCCTGATCTGGTGTTGCCACCCGACCAGTGGCTCGGGGGCTACTGCATTGACGATATAATGCAGACAATTTACAAAGTGCAAAACAGTTTCCGAGAAGATTACGATCCTCAGGTTGGTCGGCCGCACCCAACCTGAGTCTCGAGGACTATGCACACCGCGTTTCCATTCCTAAGTATGTTGCCGAGCTAGCAGTTGATCCTCAGGCCGATTTCATGAATTGACCTGAGTCTCAGGGGCTACTGGGATCAGCGGTTTTATGTTTTCCTTCAGGTGCATCTCGGATTTTTGGCCGACACACACCTTGAGGGCTACTGGCTGTATATCTCGGCAGAGAATAAATTGCACCAATTGAAAAATAATATCCGCAAAAAATCAGCCCAAGCCCGAGGTGGTGCACCACTTCGGAAGTAGTCTGGCATGAAGCCCAGATACAAGTGGCTGGCTCGCTAGAGGACGTTTCCGCCATTAAGCTCGGCTGAACTCCTTTAAACTTTTTAAGACCGAGGAAATCTATGACACCTCAGATACAGACCGGCGTTGGAGCTCGGCTGCTAAAATGTACCTCGGATGCAGACCGGCGTTGAAGCTCGGCTGCAAAAAGACACCTCGGATGTGGTCCAACATTGGGGCTCGGATGCAAGAGGACACCGCCGCACGGGAAAAACTTCGAACCCGAGGTATGGCGTAAAAAATAACAAGGCATTGATAAAGGCCAAGAACCTAAAGGGGCTCCTCGGATGCCCGACGTGTCAACTCTTCGGATACACCTCGGCGATCCTCGAGATCGGATATGCGAATATTTGTTGAACCAGCTTTCAAGACCGGTGACCGAAGATGAAGAACAGTTCGGAAGAACCGAGGAGGATCCCCAATTTGAAGACCGGTTCAAGGGGCTAATGATGGTGTCCTGGACTAGGGGGTACTCATCATGTCGTCTCCCAACCAGGTGGTTCGGGCCGAGGACCCCCATGGCGGTTCACTCATGGGCCACTTCGGGCAGCCCATGACATATACAAGGAAGACTCCACAAGACTTGGCGCCCAAGACGAGGACTCTCCTAAACCCTAGGCCTCTAGTGCATTATATAAACCGAGGCTAGGCTAGTCAATAGAACAACTCATATTCATTAGAACCATCTCGTGGTAGAAACATGTACTCTGTACTATCCCCCATATGAATACAATCAAAAGCAGGGACGTAGGGTGTTATCTCGTCGAGAGAGCCCGAACCTGGGTAAAATCATGTGTCCATGTTACCATCGCTCCAAGACGCCAGCTTAGGACCCCTACTACGAGATATGCCGGATTTAGAACCGACATGGTGGAAGATCATCTTGAGCTTGTGTCCCCTTGGAAGAAGTAGAATCATACTCCTCTTGTTGAGGAACAAACCTCGTGTTGGGGTATTGATCTTCTTCCCACTCAACTCCATTGGCATTGAACTTTCGTTCAAAACCAACACCTTGGTTCTTCCAGTGCCATCCTTGCTTGCGAACAATCTCATCAAATTGCCTACTCCCAGCAAGGCTCTTGTAGACACCCTTTTCTATGATTCCTTTCAATAGATTGTTCTCTTGCTCAAGTGTAACTTGGCTAAGAGAATCGTTAGTGGAATCAATAGAACTACTAGAAGTAATGACACTGGGTTTAGCATTGTTATTGTTACTACTAGAAGTAGAACCTTTCTTGCTTTTGTTACTAGATTGCTTAGATTTAACTTGTGGCATAAAAGTAGACAAGAGGAGACGTTTGGCAATGTAAGAGGAACTCTTCTTTCGAAGATCGTCATTGATAGCTTTTAGATACTCATGCTTTTGCTCTAAATTTAGCTTCTCGAAATGTAGCTTCTCATGAGTTCTTATGAGCTCTCTATGATCTTCTTGAGTTGTTTCATGAGCTAACTTAAGAGTGTTTAGTTCTTTTGTCAAGCGCTCAATCTCCCTCATAGCATTGTCATTCGTTTCATCTTGACTATCATGACTACTAGCAAGTTCATTAGAGCTAACATCACTAGTTTTATCACTGAGCATGTCATCCTCATCCTCATCACTATTAAAGTCAAGGTACTCGGGGTGTGATACCTTGGGGCCTTTTGCCATGAAGAATCTTCCAATTCCTTCATTTGGTGAATCAAATAGGTCATAGGAGTTGGAGGATACAAGAGCTAGTCCGGCAACACCTTCATCTTGACTATAGTCGGGGTTGGAGTGATAGCTTCTCTCGGATTGGGTTTCGGAGTCGGAGCCGGAGGCGGAAATCCATTCACCAACATGAGCTTGTGTCTTCTTCTAGAGTAGTTCTTGGATGATTTGTCCTTCCTTTCCGAATCCTTGCTTCTCCGAGAAGGTCTTCGTTCATAACGATCATCTCTACTCCTCTCTCTATGAGGTGATTCATCTCTTCTACTTTTTCTTCTAGATGACTCATCTCTTTCCTTGTGAGGTGCCCTACACTCATTGGAGTAGTGTCCGGGTCTTCCAAAATTGTAGCAATTTCGGTCACGACTTGATGATTTTTGCTCATAGTGTCTTGAGTTGGAGCTTCTCTCTTTGCTTATATTCTTGTAGAATTTGTTGAAGTTCTTGACCATTAGGCTTATCTCTTCATTGGATACGAGCTTGTCACCTGATGTTGTGGGAGCATCGCTTGAGGCTTTGTAAGCACCACTTGACTTGTTGTGGAGGTCCTCTTTGTCCTTGAGTGACATCTCATGAGCAACAATCTTTCCAATGACTTCCGTGGGCTTGAGATCTTTGTAATTTGGCATCATTTGGATTAATGTGCACAAGGTATCATACTTTCCATCCAAGGCTCTAAGGATCTTCTTGATGATGAATTTGTCGGTCATCTCTTCGCTACCTAAGCCGACAATCTCATTTGTGATGAGAGCGAGCCTAGAGTACATTTCGGCGACTCCTTCACCATCCTTCATCATGAACTTGTCAAATTGACTTTGAAGCACATCCAACTTGGATTCCTTGACAGACTCGGTGCCTTTGTGCATATCAACCAAAGTATCCCAAATTTCCTTTGCATTCTCGAGGCGGCTAATCTTGTTGAACTACTCAGGGCACAAACCGTTGAAGAGAATGTCACATGCTTGAGCGTTGTATTGCAACATCTTCAACTCTTCCGCGGTTGCTTCATGATCCGGTTCTTTTCCATCCTCAAAGAATTCACCTTGCAAGCCAACATGAACAATAGCCCAAACGGCCGGGTTATGACCAACAATATGAATTTTCATCTTATGCTTCCAACTAACAAAGTTTGTACCATCGAAATATGGACCTCTACGGTGATATTTTCCTTCACTAGATGCCATACTCTCCTAGGTTTGTGAAACCAATGCAATGGAGACCAATGCTCTGATACGACTTGTAGGATCGAAAGTATGTCTAGAGGGGGGGGGGCAACTAGACTACTTGACCAAATAAAAGCTTATCCTTTTCCAATTTTAGTAGTAGGCAAGTTGTAGTGACTCTACCAAGTCAAGCAACACCGTACACATGCAAGTCTAAGAGTTGTGTAGCGAAAAGTAAAGACTTTACATATGAATGTAAAGGAGGGGATAGGAGAAATCAAACGCAATGAAGACACAGTATTTTTGGCGTGGTTCCGATAGGTGGTGCTATCGTACATCCACGTTGATGGAGACTTCAACCCACAGAGGGTAACGGTTGCGCGAGTCCACGAAGAGCTCCACCCATGAAGGGTCCACGAAGAAGCAATCCTGTCTATTCCACCATGGCTTATGCCCACAAAGGACTAGCCTCACTCGGGTAGATTTTCACGAAGTAGGCGATCTCCTTGCCCTTACAAACTCCTTGGTTCAACTCCACATGATCTTGGAGCCTCCCAAGTGACACCAAACCATTCTAGGAGACACCACTCTCCAAAAGGTAATAGATGTTGTTGTTGATGATGAACTCCTTGCTCTTGTGCTTCAAAAGATAGTCTCCTCAACACTCAATCACTCTCTCATAGATTTGGGTTGGGTAGGAGATGGATTGGAGTGGAAAGCAACTTAGGGAGGCTAAATCAAGGTTCAAATGGTTGGATTGGAATGCCTTGATCTCAAAACAAGTGTAAGTGGTTCTCTCTCAGAAAATGAATGGTGAAAGTGTAGTTACGTTCTGATGGCTCTCTTAGAGAGTGAGTGGTGGTGGAGGGGTATAAATAGGCAGCATCAAAAATCCAACCGTTACAAACTTTTAGCATGACTCGGTGACACCGAAACAAAATCTCGGCGAGACCGACCTGTGTAAAAGATTCGAACGTTAGGCTTTTCAGTGAGACCAATCAAATCAACTCGGATGGACCGATTCATGACGACCTAAGCAAAACCTCGTTTTGGTAGTTCCGATCAATTCAACTCGGTGATTCTGAAGTGTAATCGACTGGGTACAGAAACTTGGTCACTGCACTTCGGTGGGACCGAATGTCATCTCGGTGGAACCAAGTTTCTAGGGTTTGGCCGTGGCTCTTTTTAAGTTCAACTCGGTGGGTCCGGATGAGTAGGTTTCGGTGGGACCGAGTTTGATATTTAGGATTTGGACAGATTTGAATGTGGTAAAGTGGCTGAGGGTTTTGGAGCAATATCTTCAAGCACTTGAGCAATTAAGTCATGATCAAATCCTCATCCCCTTTTAATAGTATTGCCTTTCCTATGGACTCAATGTAATCTTGGATCACTTAACCAAAAATGTAGAGTCTTGGAGCTTTTCCCAATGTGCTTCCTTAGCATTTTGAGGGGTCCACATCCACATGTCCTTGCCATGCCAACATTAAACTTTCCTGAAATCTATCTTTGAGTAGGCATTATTTCACTAACATATATGTTGTTATTAATTACCAAAACCACCCGGCGATTAGTTGCACTTTCATCATCAAATGTGTCATCTTCCACAATTCACAATTTAGTCACATAAGACATGACCTTAGGAGCAAAATTATTTGGGGGAGATACCTTTTCACCTTTGCTTCTCCTTCTTTTCCTTTCTTCTTCTTCACCACGTCAAGTGTTGGTTTAATTATTCTTTCCGAGCTTCTTATTGAAGAGATTGGTTGGATAGGAGGTCGGTCTACTGAGTGAATGCGGTTAGACCAGAGCGGACGTGGTGCGGAAGTTTTTTTGGGTGGGTCCGCATTGGCAAAGTCCGACGTGGCAGACATCTGAACTCTTCCAAACCTCCCCCAAATTGGTGCAGATTTACGGGATTTCAATCCGGACAAATTTGGTGGCCGCCGAATGGTCAAAAGTGTATGGATGGTCCAGTCCAGATATTTGTGGGCGGTTTGATGATCCGTGTTGAAGTTGCCCAAAGAAAACATGGGTTTTTCAGAGCAACCTTGTTGAGCAGCACATAGAAAAACAAAACAAATATACGAGAGAGTAGAGGAGCAACTCAGGTTCAACCCAGCCATCTGGGCCGAAACGGCCTGTCACACCTCGGAAAGGGCATGGCACGACACAACCTATGTTGGCCTTTTTATAAACGGGATGTGTCATGGCAACTCGAAGGGCTTGGATGGAGGATCGACTTGGCACATGGAATAAAAGGGCCGGCACAACACGGCGTGCCGACCCACATTAAAAAGGCCAAAAAGGACCTAAACAGGCCTAAACAACCTAAAAAGGCTTAAACATCCCTAAAACAACCGTAGAAATACCCTAAAATGTCAAAAACAACCCTAAAACAGCTCTAAAAAAACCTAAATGGTCTCGCAGTTAAAAGGGTCGTGTCGGGCCACCCTTAAGGCTTGACCTTAGGTATCAGCACGGCCCATGGCGTGCCGAAGGCCGGCCCGACCCATGTATCCGCGTGCCATGTTGTGTCGTGCCAAAAAACACATGCCGCGGGCTGGACTTATAAGCACGGCCCATATGGCCAGGATTGTTCAGGTCTCATCATTTTAGATACAAAATGATAGTACTACTATGCTACAAAGATATTGCCTCAGAAAAAAAAAACTACGCTACAAAGATGAGACTCCTGCACATGAGACCTCTTTGCACAGATTCAAATTATATCAAAATTATTGGCAGACAGCTTAGAATTCAAGAGCAAGTACACAAGGAAACAAGGGGGTGGTGGAGTGGAGTACAGACCAAATCATTCAAAGAAACACGAAAACCAGCCTCTTTACACAAATAAAAAACATGAAAGAAAAGGTGGCCTCCATGACCAATCGAGGAAGAAAAAGGTCCCATCTTTTTTATTGCTTCAATTATGGCAGCAGTTTTGCCGTGCAGGCCGAAATTATTTCCTCTTGCCCCCTACCAGCTTTTGCTCAACCTGCTTCCCACATGCAATTATTAAATATCTCCCCATTTTTTTACTATCAAGGATTCCCTTCTTTATATGGAAGAAAAAGGAGAAAAAATAACAATATTTGCCACTTGCTATGGGTAAGCTGTCCCCGTGTGGTTCCCCATTTCCTGGCTATTTAAGGCCTCCCATCACCTCCTTCCCTTTCCTTCCTCTCATCGGCACGCCCATCCCGCTCCTCTCATAATCCTGAGATTTTCTTCTTTTGTTTTATTTTTCTTTCTTGGTAGGAGTAACAATAGTTTTGGCTCTCCTCCTTTCTCTCTCCCTGTATCCAAGGAGAGAAATCCAGAGGCGAAGCTTCAGGTAAGCATCAACCTTCATCTCTCCCCCTCTCTCTATTTATCTCTCTCTAGTTTCTCATCTTCTGTTGGGGATCTGACTTGTGTAGTCTGGGGTAGAGGTGAGGCTCGTTCTTTTCTGTTTTCTTGATAGGTTTTGTTACAGATCTTGGGAAACTACCACATGTTCTTGCAAATAGAGAGGAAAAAACGGAGAGGATTTGTTCTTCTGTGACAAATCTTCTGGAAAGTTCCAGTTCAGCTTGATTTCTTTCTGTGTGGGTGGGGAAAAAATCAGATTAGTTAGCAAATGGTTTTTCGTGTCTCGTTTCATGCAAAATTTCGTGTGAAGATTGAACGTTTTTAGAGGTGAAACTGAGCAATTTCTTTGGCTGTTCTTGTTCTTGCAGGGTTTGTAAATTTCCCGGATCTAATCAACTAACCAAAAAAACCAAAAAAGAAACCATGAGCCACTTCGCCGCCATGAAGAGCCCCGTCCCTGTCGCCGCCGCTGCCGCCACCGACGCGAAGAGCCCGCTCTTTTGCCCCAAGCCTCGCCGCCCGGTCGCGCCCCTCCGGTGCCACCAGAGCAGCCACTCCGACGCGGGCGCCGGCATGGATCTGCTCGACCTCCTCCTGTCAAAGGTGAGTTCTTTCTCCGCCTCGGCCCAAGATCCATGAGTTCCTCGCGTGGCTTTTCTCCAACGGGTCCCTGATGTTTCTGCTCCGGTTCTTGCAGGGCGACGAGAGCAATCTTTCGGCGGCGTCCCCTCAGCCACCGCTGTTCTGTGGCTCGCCTCCGCGGCGGGCCTCGAACCCGGTGGTCCACGACAGCCGGTTCGGCATGGACTGTCCATCCAGTCCCCTGCCGTGGTGGCCGGTGATGTCGCCGGTCACGCCAGCGCCGGTGGTGGTCCGTCCTACCCCACGCCCGGCGGGACCACCGATGTCGCCCCGTTCCGCAGCAGGGTGCGCTCGCGTGTTCCAGCCAGCCGTCCGCGTTGAGGGTTTTGACTGCCTCGACGGCGGCCGTAGCGGCCATGGCCATGGCATCGCCGCCATGGTCTAGATGCACATACAACATCGAATAACCAGGAAATCTTCTCCCCTCAGTAGTGCAAAAGCTTGGAAGGAGAGAGATGAGAGTGAGGAGATGAGTGAGAGGAGCTTAAGTCCAAAATTTAACCCCTAAAAACTATATAATCCATCAATCAAATCCCATAAGTATAATGAGTCTAGGTAATTTTACCACAAATCTTTTTGTATGTACATAAATTTCAGGTTCAGATGCAGGTGCCCTTGTAAATTTGGGAGCTCTAGTTTGGGGGGGATGGGGTAGAAATCTAGAGGGTTGGATCAGGGACAGAGGGCACAAGAAACACAAAAGTTTAGCCCTCTTGTATGAATCAATTTTTTCACAGTCCCTTTGCCTTCCTTCTGGATTAGTCATTCAATTAGGTTGGGAGGGAGGGAGGGGTTGGGAATTAGTTAGGTACCTGTCCTGGTTCATCTGTCATCATGCTTATTTTTGGTTTATGATGGAATTGTTTTTGTCCATGCAACCAAGAAATCCATGGCCAAGCAAGGCCATGGAGATGTGTACAAAAGAGTGGCTACAAGAAGAGAAGAGAGAGCAGCTAGGTTTATTAAGTCAAGTCAATGAGTGAGTTGTGTGAGAGGCATGAATGATGTATTCGTGATATCTTTTTCTTGTATATGTAATATATCGTTGGATTCTCAATGAAGCAATATGTGTAATATCTCATGCCAGGATTATCACCAGCCCCCTTTTGAGATCTCTTTCATTCTGGATTTTTCCTCACCTCTCAGTCTCTTGGTTGGTTGGTTGAATTGTAGCCCCATCACAACACATGGTTTCCATGTGCTCAAGCTACACGTAGGTGATAAGGATGGTGACTAGCCAGTGACTAATGCTAAAGAGCCTGCTTGAGTGGCTAATATTCTCAACCTGTCTCATGGGGATTTGAAGGGCCCAAAAAGTTGAAATACCATGTTTTTTCTTGTGGCCTTCTCCCCATATGTCCTTTTCTTTGAGATGTGGATGTGGTACTAGTACTGAATCTTTTGTGTTGAATCCACTGGATTTATTGGGGCAGTCAATCAATCAACCAAGTTGTTGACGCAGATGCTCTGCCAGCTGCAACGGTGAACAAGTTGCACTATTTACCACCAGTAAAATACAGGCAGAAAAAGCATGCAGCACACGTTCTTATCTTACCTGCTGCGAGTCAAAATCCACATGCTTTGTGGCGTCTTGTGCCTGCCACAAGGTGAGACGTAGATGCAGTGATCTCACCTCAAAAGGTGTGAAGCTGAGAGGGAAAAGGAGGCAGGAGGATGCAAGCACATGGGCATGGCAACTTGAGTGCACCTGAGGACAGATTCAAACGTTGAGTAGGATTTCACCGGAGGTAAAGTAATCTTTGTTTGGATCTCAGGCCATGTCTTTTCAAAAGGAGAATATATAGTAGTAGACCCTGAAGATGCTTGGGAAATTTTGTTTATGTCTCAGCCTGACTCGAATACAAAAGTTAAAGGGAATGAAAAAAGCATTTACACATTTTTTGATTTTTTTTCTGTCTATTTACACTTCTCAGTTACTGCTAGTCTGATTTTCCATTGCCATCTTTAAAGTAAGACACAGCATAAGCTCTCGACTCTTGATAGCTACATTTTGCGCCCTAGTGGTTTTTTGTCAAATTGGTTGTCAACCTCACACTTTCGGCTGGAATTGGAGCACAATCAGTGGAATAACAACTAATCTAAGCACATGACGCCCCCACCCGTCAGTGCTTGTCTCTCCTTTTCAACAAAAAAAATGTTTTATAGCTTAAAAAATGCATGACGACCGTTCAGCCGTCCAACTGGCAAGCTCCAACGCGGGAGGTATACATCCACGGTCCGGTCATCATGAAAACCCGACCCAATCAGAGCATCTAAAGCCGGACTTGGCAAATCCGGGTCCCTATACGCTCGCGGACGCGTCCGGGTGCGTACGCGGACAATGCCCGCCGACCCCTCATATGTTGCCCTGCACATCCACATATCTCAAATCCGGTCGCTCAAATCCATGCACGTCGATCATACAGGACATTGTCGCACGTAAATAACAAATGTTTGATACCGAACATAAATAGTGTTTACATATAATTTATTTTAAGTGCACAACTCAAACAACAGCTCATTGGTTTTCATTGTGGGTTCACATATGCTTCACAAGATCACTGAAGAGCTGCGCGTGCACCTGATGATTTCGAAGATTCTGATGCATCTGCAAAAAGTTCATGAGCTGAGTTGCATCCGGGATTTTAACTTGTTCTCCAGGTGCTTCGAAATCATTGGTTTGGGCTACACCGTCACCCTCATCCTCGACAATCATGGTGTGCAAAATTACACAACATGTCATGAGCTGCCACAAAGTCTCCGATTCCCACATCATTGCAGCGCCACAAACAATTCCCCAACGAGCTTGAAGCACACCAAATGCCCTCTCCACATCCTTCCTAGCCGCTTCCTGCATTGTTACAAAGTGGCTCTGTTTATTGCCATGCGGTTCGGATATGGTCTTCACAAACGCCGCCCACTGAGGATAGATGCCATCGGCAAGGTAGTATCCCATGTTGTAGTCTCGGCCGTTGACGGTGAAGTTGCACGGCGGCGATTCCCCATTGCAAAGCCTCATGAACACCGGAGATCATTGAAGCACGTTGATGTCGTTGTGAGAACCGGGCATTCGAAAAAAAGCATGCCAAATCCATAAGTCATGTGATGCCACCGCTTCTAGCATGATGGTGGCCTCTGGTGTGACCTTGATACATTCCCCGCAAACCTTTGGGGCAGTTCTTCCATTGCCAATGCATGCAGTCAATTGATCCGAGCATTCCTGGAAACTCCCTGGCCTCTCCAATAGCCAACAATTTCTCCATGTCCTGCGCATTTGGTTCTCTTAGATACTCAGGTCCAAACACCTCCACTACGGCGCGGGCAAACTTGACAGTAGTCTTCAGGCATGTGCTCTCCCCCATATTGACAATCTCACCAACGGCATCTGCAGCAGTATCAAGTGCAAGCATCCTCAGAGCAGCCATGCATTTCTGCTTGGCACCGAAAGATAGTTGGCCGCAACAATCCCTTGTGAGCTTGAAGTAGTCATCGTGTGCCTACAATCCCTCCACAATGCGCAAAAACAATGGTTTTCGCATGCGAAAACGGCGACGAAACCATGGATCATCCGGAAATGTTGGGTTCGGAGCAAAGTAGTCCTTCTGCAGTAGCCGAGCTCCGGACACCCTATCCCGATTGATCACTCTTCTCCCTTTGATTGAGCCCTTGAAGTTGAGAATATGCCCCACTTGCCGGTCCATTTCCTCTTGCATGCTCATGAGCATGATCATGTCCACTTCTTCGTCCGAATCCGAGGAATCGAAGAACTCATCTTCAATCATTTGATCAAGCTCCGTCGGTCCATACTCCTCGTCCGACGAAGCATCGGAATCCATCGTTTCCCTAATAAAATCACAAAAAATCCGGTCAGACAATGTGTCGAACACATGAAGCGCAAGGCGGAGCCAGAGAGTTGCCGGACGTACCGCGGTGGCGTCCGGGCCGGCGACGATGTCCCAGGCGGCGACGACAGGACAGAGGACTGCTCTGCCGGAGCTGGCGGCGCAGAGGCTACGAACGGCTGCGGAGCTGCGAGACAGACGACGCGGAGGAGGAAGAAGAGAGGACAGAGCAAATGGATCCGGCAAGTTCTGGGTGTGGATTTGGTGCAATTTGGGATGGGGTCGGGCTGTCGGGTCCGACGTGGCGGGCGTGCCTGGGCGCGCCCGGGCGCCCCCATATCCGCCCCATATTTGGGCTGGATATGAGGGGTGCCGGTCAGCCCGGGCGTTTGAGGACCGTTTGAGGCGCCCGTCTGGGTCAAAATTTCATGACCGGTCAGTGACCGGGCGGCCCGCCCGGGCGTATGAGGCGGGTTTGAGGCGCCCGGCTGTAGATGCTCTCACACCCTCAAACTAGACTTAAACATCAGGATTGTGCGGCAACCCCCAATTCTCAGCTCATATCTGGGGCGGACCGGACATTGCCCGAACATAGCTGCCACGTCGGAACGGCCCACGTTGACCTGCGTTGAGCCCACCCCATCCTCACAAAACCCCCACCCGAACCAAACCATAGTCCCCACTCTCACTCTCTGCTCCGCTCCACTGCTCGTCCCCTCCCCTCTCCATGTCAAGCTCCGGGAACACATCCGGTGGCGGATCGACAGCAAGGCGGAACCCATCAATTAGGACGCCCTGCTGCGTGAAGACTTGGAGGAGGACGACAAGGACGTCGCACTGCAGCGGTCTCGAGTGGACAGGGGGGGAGCTCGAGCTCCCGCCGTCCTCAGTTACACGGCGATACAATGTGGCCACCAACATCGGCCTGTCCCGTTCCAAATCCCCCCGCGCCCATCACGCTCCATCTGCCCGCTGCTCCTCCAAGCCAGCGGTGGGTCCTCGTGCGCACACCGCTGAGCCCGTGAAGGAGGTCGCCTGAATCGGAGAGCGTGTTGCACGCCGCGAGAGGCAGCGGGCCACGCAGAAGGCGCAGCGACCAGTTCGTCTCACACCTATTGGAGCTCCCGCATGTCTGCGCTGCTCGACCCGGAGGAGCAGCTCATGCGCGACATCATCCGTTGGTCACTGACCTCGGCGGAGACGGGCGCGAGAGCCACCGCCGCAAGAACACGAAGGCGCTCCGGCTCGAAATCGAGGAGTCGAAGCGCCTCGCGGCGGAGAGGGCGGCCGCTGCGATGAAAGCGACTTGACTCGCGAAGAAGCAGGCCTGCGCCGCCCGTTGTCTCGCCGGCATCATCTCCTCGTCGTCGTCTGACAACAGCATAACAAGCGACGAGGACGCCCTCCGGACGCCGACACCTACGCGAAGGACTACTATCGCCGATCCGGTGACCGGCGAGGAAATGGTGAAGTCTGATGCCCACCCCTCCGTTCGATTGTAAAGAACTTTATCCCCGATCTATCGATCGTTTTATACTATGTTGCTATATCAAATGTGACCTACGTAGTTTATCTCACATTTCAAGGGTTGCATGGATTTGGGGCTTCGGATATGAAGGGGATAGCTGCGGACTCTGAGAAATGAGGGATGATCGGTCACTGTTCGTGGACACGTCGACTATAGATGCTCTAAGAAGCGGGGATAAGGGAATACTAACTCGCAACTGGTGGTGATGACGACACCACCGCGGGCTACTGGGTAGTCGGGTCATAGGACAACATCAGCGCCACTCAGCTTAGTGAAATGGAATGATTAGTGTGCAGGTGTCTCTCCTCGGCATAGTCGAAGTGATCACCATGAGAAGGAGCAACATGAGGAGGAGAGGCATCTAGGTTGCACATCAGATATGTGGCGAAGTGGAAGAAGAGAGATAGACGATGTCCCAAATAAAAGATCCATCTCATGAAACGCTCTGTGGCTCTTTCCCACTTGCGGCTGCGTTGGCTAGGGCGTTCGTCCCCTTCAGGCCTCATCGATGAGCTTGTGATCTGCCTTCCACTCAGGCGGCCGATGGGGGGTATCATTCTCGTCACCGACTAGTAGTTTAGGTTAGATTTTTTTCTCACGGGGGCACGCTTCATTTTGACACGGTCTTTCCGATTTCGACCCTCGTCGAGGGTTTCGTGTTGTGCATGCGTGACTGCGAGATTTGTTGTCAGTGCTTTAAATGTTTAAGGGTTCAATGTGTGACGACCGCGGCTCTGAGACGCTGGTCCGTACGGGCACGTGCACAAATACTTTCGAGCTGTCACCAACAAGGTCATGCCAGCTCCAACAGGAAAGCGACGACAACGGCGTGTTCTGACGGCGGTAGTGGTCGTTCAAAAGTTTAGGGCCTCCGAGTAATATTTATTATATTTGAGGTGCCTTTTACTTTTGATGAACTCTTATAATAGATTCGTATCTTTTTCAAAAAAGAACGGTGATCCAAAGTCAACCATTGTCTACTTCCTCTGTAAAAGAAATATAAGAGCGTTTAGATCATTAAAAATGCTCTTATATTTCTTTACAAAGGGAGATATTTTTTCTTCTTCTTGTACGTGTAGTTTTATGATACTTTGAGGAGACATTAGCATAGTCCCAGAAAAATCAAACTCAATCATTTGGTTATTCAGCCCACGGGAGACCCCTAGATATCCACCTCATATCCAAACCTAGACAACCCTCCCTTGTTCTCATCGGTGGATTTCTCGTTTGAGACGTCGCGTCACTTGATGGGTACGGTAGTTGGTGGTTAACACGTAGCAGCGGTACCGAGTACCCACAGCTTGGAAATGATGGTGACAGGTGGGCCCCAGGTGACTAGATCACATCTCAGCGCATGCGGCCACCAAGCTTTGTGCGTGTATGTGCCGAATAAACAAAGCTTTGTTTCAGCGTTTGGGCGGCAGGCAGGCAGTCCGAAAGGATGCTCCAGCTATTTTATTCCATCTTTCACATCTTTCTGGACAAAATTACACAGGAACCACAGGCGGGGTCACTTTAATTTGTAGGATCCTCAACAGTTATGATAGACAGAAATATAATTTAGTGCCAATTTTTTAAATTCTACATGGATGTTCCACGTTTTCTTTAAGTGTGATTAATGGGTTTTTCATGACTGATTATCAGAGGAAAATGTATGAGTATTTTTTTTTCAAGAAACTTCCAATCTATTAATCTTCAATCATGGCAGTACAAAAAACAACAGAGGTAATAACAATTACAAACATGTCCGTGGACCACCTAGCAACGACTACAAGCACTGGAGCGAGCCGAAGGCGCGCCGCCGTCATCGCCCCTCCCTCACCGGAGCCGGGCAAACCTTGTTATAGTAGGTCGGGAAGTCGTCGTGCTAAGGCCCCGTAGGACCAGCGTACCAGAGTAGCAACCATCGCCGATGAAGAAAGTCGTAGATCAGAAGGATCAATCCTGTAAACACCCAAACGAATACGAACGAAGACCGGATCCAAACATATCCACCGAAGACCAGCACCAACCGAATCCCGCGAGATCCGACGGAGACACACCTCCACACGCCCTCCGACAATGTTAGACGCACCATCGGAACGGGGATAGAACGTGGGAGACATTATTCCTACCGAGGGACATCGCCGTCGCCGCAGAGCCCCAACCAAGACGCTGAACCTAACAAGAACGAGAGCGGGGTCCCTCCCGCAGGCGGGAGCCGAGATCCTCCGCACCTCCATGGCCTGGCCATCGGAGATGGGGCGGACCGGCGGCGGCGCCGACGGGAGGAGAAGAGCTTTTCTTGTGGAGGAGGAAAAATATGTTGTTAACTTACAATAATGTATGAGTATCTTCAAGCATATAGTTTTTTTTCTATGAAATGTAACGCAAGAATACTTCAAATAAAGAGCTCGTATGTATTGTAAATCTTACAAATCAAACGACCAAGCAGAATTTCTTGAAGGATTGCAATCTTAAATTTATCTTGTTTTTAGTTTTCACTAAGGCATTCTTTCTACCTCCTATACAACGCGTTCAGCGCCCTTTGTGCTCGCGACTTGTGCCTGGCCCAACAAGGCGTGCCTGCTTTGTTCGCTTTTTGCCTAAAAACAGTGTTTGCTTTTTGGTCCCTATGTGTCTTCGTTCGCTCTAGGGTCGGTACGTGACCTGCATCAACCGCTAACTATTGTAAAAACCAATGAATCCGGGAAAATCATAAAAAATAAAAACATGGAAATTTGAAAAAAAAAATCATGGATTTGAAAAAAGTTCATCTGTTTTGAATAAAAGTTCATTGATTTGGAAAAAAGTTCATCGATTTTGAAAAATGTTAATTGATTTGAAGAAAGTTCATCGATTTGAAAAAAGTTCATCAAATTTGAAAAAAATCCATCGAATTAAGAAAAAGTTCACAAATTAAAAAAAAAGTTCCTCAATTTTGAATAAAATTTCATCAAATTTGAGAAAAATTCACAAAATTGAAAAATGTTCATCAATTTGAAAAACGTTTATTGAAAATGGAAAAAGTTCAATAATTTTGAAAAAAGTTCATGAATTTTAAAAAATAAAAAGAAATAGAAAAAGAAGAAGTAAAAAAGAAAAGGAAAAGGAACGAAAGAAGAAAAAGAAGAAGGGAGCAAAGTAAGCACAACAGGTGTGTTGTCCCTGGTGGTTACTGTTGTTTATTGAGAACAAGAAATCACGGGTTTGGGTCACCTTGGGCGTGTGTTTTCCGCGTTTTAACGAAAAAAGAAGCTAAAACAGTTCGTCCCAGCGCGGAGGGGGGGGGGGGGGGTGCTCCAGTTTGCGTTTACACGTTAACGGACGCAACGGGAGCAGAATAGGAAATGCGAGAGCTCCTTTTGCGCCAGTTTTTTTTGAGGGGACCATTCTGCGCCAGTATTTTTTTTTTGAGGGGAAACACCGGGCTTTAATGCATAATAGGAATGTTCGACGGAATACAAATAATATCTGGTAAATTAATAAGCCAAACATGGCGCCCGATGGGTAACGAAGCGGAGGCTCTAGCAAGAGCATGGGCCTCCTCATTATGCTGTTTGTGTTCATGACTGAAGATCACCTCATGTAGTGATCCTCGCTTGTGTTCGATTTCGCAAAGAACTGTGGCATAGTGGCTGGCTGAGAAGCACTTGATGTTGTTCACCACCTCAAGGCAGTCAGATGCAACAAAAAACTCTGTTTTGGTGGAGATCCAAAGCGAGAGATAAAGCTTCGTTACATGCTTGTACTTCCGGATTGGCGGGTCTACTAGTCTTTCATAAACAATTGCTGACGCCCCAAGATAAGCGCCAGATAAGCGATAATTTTCCATCCCGACTGAGTGCACCGTCAACATTATTTTTTACCATGCCAGCTGGTGGTGGGATACAACCCTTAGATGGTTTCGGTACAGCTACATGCGGCCCTTTAGAAGATCTCAAATCACATGCACGGGTTGCAAACACATCCTCCAGAAATTTGTTAATAAAAGTTAGCGTGCTCAAAGGGCTCTGGAATTCTTCACCATGAATAGCTCGCATACATGCCCACCATATCGACCACAAAGTAACAAGAACTCGCGCGAGCTCGTCCCGAGGAATTGTATCAAATAGCCAGAATAGCCAAAGATTCGGTTCTTTAGTGCGGTTTGAAATAATCACTTACGTCAGTTCTTCATCCATTAGAGCCCGTACACACCGAGCCATACGGCAGTCGATCAGGGAGTGTCGCCACGAATCATGAGCAGCCATACAGATTGAACGTTCAGGGTTGTTAGCCATATTTTGGTGGTTGCGTACATCTCCCGTCGTAAGTGACGCTCGTGCTAATCTCCACGTGAACACTTTCACCTTAGATGGGACCTCGCCCCCCCCCCCCCCCCCACAATTTGGCCCAAGATTTACATTCCAGAACTAGGTTGGAGTGCCCCGGGAACTCTTCCAGCCAATCTTGTCGTTGCTTCCTTGTCGCCGAGAGTAGCCTGTACGCAGAGCGAACCGAGAAGAAACCTTTCTGGCCAGAGTGCCAGGACCAAAAGTCCTCTTGATGTTGCATTTCGTTAACTGGCGCTGAAGGCGCTCCGACCTGGGCCGGCCCATCTAAGGTGCAACGGGAGAGAACAAAAAGTCCCGTTTTGGGAAGCTCAACCTTTTTTATTTGTTTTTTTGACCGGTTTTGTTTGGATTTTTCTTTCCTTTTATATTTCTTTCCTTTTTCCTTTTTATTTATTCTTTATTCCTTTTCTTTACTTTTTTCAAATTCGATGAACTTTTTTTTCAAATGTGATGAATTTTGTTTCAAAATTGATGAACTTATTTTCAAATTCGTGATTTTTTTTCAAATTTGTGAACTTGTTTTCAAATTCGATGAACTTCTTTTCAAATTTGATGAATTTTGTTTCAAAATTGATAAAATTATTTTCAAATTTGATTTTTTTCAAATTTGTGAACTTTTTTCAAATTCGATGAACTTCTTTTCAAAATTGATGAACGTTTTTGAAAATTTGATACTTTTGTGAACTTTTTTGAAATTCATGAACTTTTGGTTTTCCTTCGCTTCATTTTATCTTTTCATCGGTTTCCCATTGCCATTTCTTTTTTTTCCTTGTTATATCAGTTTTTCACTAGTTTTCTTTGTTTCTTGTCGGTCTTTTCTTTGTTTTTCTATGGTTTTCTTTGTTTCTTTCTAGGGTTTTTTGGTTTCACTGTTTCTTTTTTCTTATTTTGCATTGCACCCCCCCCCCCCTTAGTTTTTTGTTTCCTTTTCCTCTTTGATTTTTTTTCGTTTTTCAACACATGTCTACTTCTTTTACGAATTGTACATTTTTCGTACACATTAAAAATAATTTTTAATACAGTTTTAACATTTTTTAAATACACAATTAACATTTAAAAAAATGGATTTTTCGATGTCTATTGTTTCATACACATTGTACATTTTTTGTATACATCTAAACATTTTTTAATATAGGTTGAAATTTTTTCATATATATGATTAACATGTTTTCAAATATATGTTTTGATATCTAATTTTTTTGTGCACATCGTACATTTTTCTTATACATCTGATACATGTTTTATACATGTTCAAAATTTTATATATACACATTTAACATTTGACAAATACTTGATTAACACTATTTATAACCTATATGCTTGGATGTCTACTTTTTCCATACACATTATTTTTTTATACATCAGGAACAAATTTTATGTACACTTTAAAAAAATTCAAGTACATGATTTACATTTTCAAAAACTTATTTTCTTTTAATGTGTACATCTTTTCATACACATTGTACATGTTTTATACATAGGAAATATTTTTTCTATACATATCTAATGTTTTTCTAATGCATGATTTACATTTTTCAAAAAATTATGTAAAGTATTTTTTTGTAATATACATATTTAGGATATTTGGTGGTAACACCAGTTAAAGAATAAATCAGAAAACGAAAACAAAAAGTAAAAAGGAAAAAAAAATGAGGCAGTGGCCTCCCGCGCGCTGGCCCGGCCTATTTAGGCAGGTGCCTGGTTGCACACACTCTAGTTGTACCGGTCTATTTGCGAGCTCCTTCAGGAGAGAGCTGACTCTGTCTCGCATGAAGCGAGATATAGTCTGGCCCCTAGACAGGCAGATCCTATTTGCCAACCACGGGCGGGAAATAATCATAGTAGAATCAAGGGTACAGAGTCAAAAAGGGAGTAGAACCTTCGCACGTTGGGCACGAATGGGCCGGCCCATGTGTCGTTTCTTTATCGGCTGTTTTCGCTTTCCTTTTTCTGTTTTTGATTTTTTTCCTTTTCTGTTTATTTTTTATGAATTTTTTCTACATAAATTCAACACTTTCAGAGATTGTTCAGAATTTCAAAATTAGTTCCAATTTTCAGAAAGTTCGAAATTTAGGAAAAAGTTCACATTTTTAAAAACTTTTGTTCATGTTTTAAAAAATTATTCACCTTTTTTAGTGAATTTTTTTAACCAATTTTAATTTTTTTTGGAATACAAAATTTGTTCGCAGTTTAAAAAATTATAACATTTTTAAAAATTGTGTTCATGTTTTATCATGTTTTCTAAATTTTCTTTGCAATTCAAAAAATTAGTTTAGGATTTGTTCACAGTTTCCAAAAATGTTCACATTTTTGAAACATTTCGTTCATGTTTTCAAAAATTGTTCAGTTTTTTCAAAAGAATTTATTTTTTAAAAAATTTGCTCACAATTCAAAAAATTGTTCAGATTTTTTCTTCAAAATTCCAAACAATTATCACATTTTTTAGAAAATGTTATTAAGGGTTTTTTTATTTTTTTTTCAATTTTCCAAAATAGACTAAAAAACAACTGCTGGTTTTTTGGGGGTGGAAAATAGACTAAAAGCCTGAAGTGTGTAGGCTCCCGCGAAGCCACTTCCCCGAGCCCCCCCCCCCCCCCCCGGCGAATACGATGTGTGTAGGCTTCAGCGAAGCACACAAGCATGAACTTTTTTGTTTGAGTTGTAAACCAACCTTTATTAATCAAGTTTAAGTTTTACAGGAATGATAAGTGTGTCATGGGGAAACCCCAGCTATAGGTGGCGCCCATGATCTAAAGAATAAGAAAATTTAGCTAGATTACATGCTTCAATATTCGTGTCGTGGCCTTCAAAGATGAATTCTCAATTGTTGAACTCTCTCGCCTGGGCGATGATTTCTCTAATGATGGTGCCATATCTGCCATGGGTGCCACTTTTAATCTCTCCAACAACTGGTTTGCAGTGATAACCCACAAGTATAGGGGATCGAGATAGTCTTCACGGGTAGTATTTCACCCAATTTATTGATTCGACACAAGGGGAGCCAAAAAATATTTATAAATTTTTTCATTTGAGTTGTCAATTCAACCACACCTGTAGAGTTAAATATCTGCAGCAAAGTATTTAGTAGCACAGTAGTTTGATAGTTTTGATAGTAACAGTAATAGGAAGAGTAGCAGTTTTGTAGCAAGTGTAACAGCAGTAGCAACAATAGTAACTTAGCAAAGATCAATATGAGCAAAGCATAGGCATCGGATCAGCGATGGATATTTGTGTTGGATGACATTCATCATGTAACAGTCACAACCTAGAGCGATCACAATAGCTCCAATTCATTTATTCAATGTAGGCATGTATTCCATATATAGTCATACGTGCTTATAATAAGAACTTGCATGACATCTTTTGTCCTACCCTCCCGTGGCAGCGGGGTCCATAAGGAAACTAAGGGATATTAAGGCCTTCTTTTAATAGAGAACCGAAACAAAGTATTAACACATAGTGAATACATGAACTCCTCATACTACGGTCATCACCGGAGTGAATCCCAATTATTGTCACCTTGGGGTCTGCGGATCATAACACGTAATAGGTGGATACAACTTGCAAGATAGGATCCAAAACATACTTATATTCATGAAAACATAATAGGTTCAGATATGAAATCATAGCACTCGGGCCCTAGTGACAAGAATTAAGCATAGCAAAGTAATAGCAACATCAATCTCAGAACATAGTGGATACTAGGGATGAAGCCCTAACAAATTGACTCGATTACATGATAAATCTCATCCAACTCCATCATCGTCCAGCAAGCCTACGAAGGAATTACTCACTCCCGGCAGTGAGCATCATGGAATTGTTGATGAAGACGACGGCGGCGAATCCCCTCTTCGGAGCCCCGAACGGACTCCAGATCAGCCCTCCCGATGAAGAACAGGAAGTGGCGGCGGCTTCGTGTCGTAAAACGCGATGATTCCTTCTCTCTAATTTTTTCTCCGCGAGACGATACTTATGGACTTGGGGTCAGGGCAAACGGAAGTCTGTGGGAACCAGAGCTCGGGTGGCGTGCCCTAGGGAGGGGGGCGCCACCTGAGCTCGTGGCTCCGTGGTGGCCCCCCTCCAGTAGATCTTTTCGCCAATAATTTTTATATATTCCACAAAAATTCTCCGTATTTTTTCACCCCAATCCGAGAACTTTTATTTCTGCACAAAAATAACACCATGGTAGTTCTCCTGAAAACAACGCCAGTCTCGGTTAGTTTCATTCAAATCATGCAAATTAGAGTCCAAAACAAGAGCAAAAGTTTTTGAAAAAGTAGATACGTTTGGGACGTATCAACTCCCCCAAGCTCAACTCATTGCTTGTCCTCAAGCAATTCAGTTGACAAACTGAAAGTGACAAAGAATTTTTTTTACAAACTCTTTTGTTCTGTTGCTATATATATGCTTAACTAGTATTCAAGTTTTCAGCAAAGATTATGAACTAACCATATGAATGATAACACTTAGATCTCACATTTACTCATGACAATAACATAATCACCTAGTGATGACCCACAAGTATATGGGATCAACCGTAGTCCTTTCGATAAGTAAGAGTGTCAAACCCAACGAGGAGCAGAAGGAAATGATAAGCGGTTTTTAGCAAGGTATTCTCTGCAAGTACTGAAAGTAGCGGTAACAGATTGTTTGACAGCATGGTGATTGATAACAAGCAACAAGTAACAAGTGTAACAAAAGTGCAGCAAGGTGGCCCAATCCTTTTTATAGCAAAGGACAAGCCGGAACGGTCTCTTATATAAACCAAAGCGTTCTCGAGGACACATGGGAATCACTACAAAAAAACACTTCCGTGATGATACGTCTTTGTCACAGTAGGTCACATTTTCTGTCATGCATGTACATCCGTGACAAATTTATGACAGAATCAAGATAGTCATACATGTGCTGTCGTAGAAGTGTTCCATGACAATACTGAAATTATCATCACGGAAGTGTCCACTTCCATGACGATAAATGTCGTGTCATGGAAGTGTTTTCGTCCAGGGTAACCGACACATGGCATCCACCGTAACGGGTCACCGTTAAGCTATTGGGTTCCGGTTTGGATCCGATAACCCGTTAACAGCTCAGACCAATGATGATTTTCCACGTGTAAAATTCTCATTGGCCGAAGGATCCACGTGTCAGCTCGGCATCGCGACAGTTGTCATCCTTTCATTGGACGGGAAACGCCTATTACAGGTCGACACATGGCACGACCCAATAGTAGCCCATTCAGGTTAAACGGGTCGGCCCAGCCGAAAGCCCACAAGATTTTGTAAGATAAGAGTGGACCGGCCCGTTAACAGCCTGCAATGTTTTGGGCCAAATTGCGGCCCATATCAGATATGGCCCATTAAAAGTGCACTATATTTTTGGACCATTTATGGCCCGGTTTGTATTACGGCCTGTTAAAGGCCCGTTGAACAGTTTGACCCAGTTCGGCCCGATGATTGTTTCGGCCTGTTAGCGGCCCTTCGCGCAATTGGGCCCTTTTCAGCCCGATTTAACTTTTTGCCATTTAACGGCCCGTGCGGCATTTGGGCCCATTTCAAGTGCAAGTGATTTTCGGCCTCTTAATAGCCTGTGCAGCATTTGGGCCCATTTCTGGTACAAGTGACTTTCAGCCTCGTAACGGCCCGTGCAACATTTGGGCCCATTTCTGGTACAAGTGACTTTCAGCCTCTTAACGGCCCGTGTAGCATTTGGGCCCATTTCTGGTACTAGTGACTTCTGACCTCTTAATGGCCCGTGGTCATCGTGGATAAATTTAAGCCCACTCTGACTATCAGCCTGTTAAAGGCCCGTGAAAGAATTGGGCCTAATTATGGCCCGCTTTGCATCCGGCCTGCTTACAGCCCATCATGTTATTAGGCCAAACACGGCCCGAGATAAATTTTGGCCTGTGAACGGCCCGTCGTATAATTGGGCCTATCATGGGCCGAGGTATATTTAGGCCTGCTGTCGGCCCGTGAATTGTTCGGCACAATTCAGGCCAGATCTAATTTACAGCCTATTAAAAGCCCATGGTATTTTCTGGCAACTAAGGCCTGTGGTTTACTCAGCCTGTTAAAGGCCCTAAACTACTTGGGCCCGGTTTACGGTCAGGCCTGCTAATGGCCCGAGATGATTGTGGGCCCATGTTTCGACCCATATATAAAGTTGCGGGCCGGCCCGTTTGCGTAGTCTATTTTTTTTTATATATATAGCACTGACGGACCAATAACGTTTTGGCCCATTGATCTCCGTCGAAGCTCCTAGCAACGATAGCATATACAGTAAATAAATTACAGGATAGTGACTAAGAATAAACCTAGACTATACAATAATGAAATAATGGGATATTACATCCACTCAGCATCAAAGTTCGCCACCAGTGATAATAAAGCGCAACCAGACAGCGGATTACATACATTGGGTATCACAAGTCGCCACCAGTGCAAATAAACGAGCCGACAAAATAATATACAGAACCGACAATACTTCAACACAGTTCAAGAAAGGTTAGCCCTGCCCGGGAGCTGCAGTGCAAGCAGCTGAGCAAGCTGATGAGACTGCACTTGTTTGTCGCTTATATCCTCCAACTCTAGCTGCATGGCATCAATAAACGTCCTGTACTTTTGGTTAATCTTCCATAGAGATTGGAGTTCCAGTACGAGTTGAGCTGAAGCATGTCTTTCTGCTTGAATTTGAGACTGAAGAAGTCGAATAGATTCAGGCGGCGACTTCATCGAGCTTGTGTCACTGATATTAGCGAGTAACTTCGACACTACATCAAGACATGACTTTGGGGTTGTATCGCTATCCCCAAGATGTGTTGCCTTCTTCCCTGCAATATATGTTAGAGGGACAAGCAATGGTTTTGTCAGATATGTTGGAGATGTATCACTTTACTCAGAACTTACTTGGAGTACTGGACATATCTGGTTATTTACATACCATGGAATTAACACAAGTGTGATTGAAATCATGTATTTCGCTCATCAGTATTTCAAGATACCGATTCTTGCTAAAAACTCCTTCCATGTGACTTCGACAAGAAACACTTCTTGGCATTTTTCATACTAAACTGCTTTAGTATTTTGTCAATATGTACGTTGGCTAAGCACGATTAGACACTACTATATTCATAGATTATTATGCCTAATATAAAGACTATATTGCCTAAGTACTTTACTGAAAAAGCTAGTTTCAATAAAGTCTCAATCCGATTCAAGAAATTTCTATAATTTCCAATCAATAATGTGTCATGCACACATTGTGTTTAGAAATATTATCATGCTCCCACTTACTTTCTTGAAAATACAAGCATCTTCGCTTTCCTCAATGAAATCAAATTATTTGATCATTTAATCAGAACGAAGATTTTAACTACACTATGCTTGCTTGAATCCATTATAGGATCTCTCGAAGTTTGCTTAGTTACTAGCATCCTCTAGATTGACAAAATTACCTTTGGATTGTATCAAACATACAACCTTGGTTCTATTTCGATCTCATGGGAATAATTTTGAGATCCATCTATTATATCTCATAATATAAATATTTAGTAATTGCTAGTTTAACCCGAACTGACTTTAAGTATTGCTATGATGAGACAATCTTGTCATAATCAGCTCCTTGATCTTGTCATAAACTATTTGTAACAAGGCAAGCATTATAAAACATTTTTATCTTTGTTACCACTGAAGGGTAACGAAGCATGAAAATCAAAAAATTTCCTACGAATACCCAAGATCTATCTAGGATAAGCATAGCAACGAGAGAGGAGAGTGTGTCTACGTACCCTCATAGACCGAAAGCGGAAGCCTATATAACGCGGTTGATGTAGTCGTACTCTTCGCGATCCGATCACGATCCAACCGATCTAGTGCCGAACGGACGGCACCTCCGAGTTTAGCACACGTGCAGCTCGATGACGTCTCCTCCTCCTTGATCCAGCAAGAGAAGGCAGAGAAGTAGATGGGATCACAACCAGCACGACGGCGTGGTGGTGATGGTGGTGGTGGAGCTAGTTCAGCAGGGCTTCGCCAAGCGCTACTAGAACGAGGACAGAGGAGCTATGGAGTAACGGGAGAGAGAGGGGCGCCAAGGGCTTGGTCTGTCCTCTTGGGGCACCCCCTCCCCTCTATATATAGGTGGAGGGGTGTGGGGAATAGCCCCTCCAAGCCCTAGGGCGCAGCCAAGGGGGAGAGGACTTGGACTCCAAGTCCAATCCTATTCCTACTAGGACTCCCCTTTTTCCCCTTCCCTAGCCACATGGGCTTTTGAGGACTTGGTGTGCCTAGCCTAATAAGGCCAAGGCGCCTCCCCTCAGCCCATGCCAGCCCTTGGGACGTGGTGGACCCACTTGTGGACTTTCGGACCCCTCCGGAATCCTCCAGAACCTTCTGGAAGCTTCCCGGTACAATACCGAAAAACTGCACCTTTTTCCGGAACCCAAAATATGACTTCCCATATATAAATCTTTACCTCTCGACCATTCCGAGACTCCTCGTGACGTCCGGGATCTCATATGGGACTCCGAACAACATTCGGTTACCAATCATCAAATATCCCAATACTACTCTAGCGTCAACGAACGTTAAGCGTGCGACCCTGCGGGTTCGGGAATCATGTAGTCATGACCGAGACACCTCTCCGGTCAATAACCAATAGCGAGACCTGGATGCCCATATTGATTCCTACATATTACACAAAGATCTTTTATCGGTTGAACCACGATGTCAAGGATTCGGTTAATCCCGTATGCAATTCCCTTTGTCCGGCGATATGTTACTTGCCCGAGATTCGATCGTCGGTATCTCCATACCTAGTTCAATCTCGTTACCGGCAAGTCTCTTTACTCGTTCCGTAATACAAGATCCCGTGACTAACCCATTAGCCCCATTGCTTGCAAGCTCTTTACGATGTTGTATTACCGAGAGGGCCCAGAGATATCTCTCCGTCATACGGAGTGACAAATCCCAGTCTCGATTCGTGCCAACCCAACAAACACCTTTGGAGATACCTGTAGAGCACCTTTATGATCACCCAGTTATGAAGTGACGTTTGGATACACACTAAGTATTCCTCTGGTGTCAGGGAGTTGCACGATCTCATGGTCTAAGGAACAGATACTTGACATGAAGAAAGCTGTAGCAAATAAACTAAACGATCTGGTGCTAAGCTTACGGTTGGGTCTTGTCCATCACATCATTCTCCTAATGATGTGATCCCGTTATCAAATGACAACTCATGTCTATGGTTAGGAAACCTTAACCATCTTTGATCAAGCGGAATAGGCGGTCGGTGTTGTGGTTTTTTTTTCGTGCGTTTGGTGGGACACGGGAAGGAGGATTGCGAGTTAAATAAGGAAAACACCAAGGACTTTTTCATAAAAAAAGCCGCGACGGGTAAGCGGGCAGAAGCAATAGATGCTTTATTATTAGGTATAGATAGATCCATTACTATACTTTAGACTCTAAGTCTATCAAAGGGTGCATCAAGTTCTAAACTTCAGTTATGTATGTGAATACTATCTTGGATTATTTTGGCATATCACCAATTTCCGGAGTCAGGGCCCATCAACACTTCTTTGTGTATTATAGGTTCATTGTCTGTTCAACAATATTTTATCTACACACCACAAAGGTTTGCACGAATTTGCTCACCTATATGGTTCAGCTGCAAGTTCGACTGAAGTCTCTATATCTCATGTAGAGGCTTTCATATCAGCCGTAGTAGGAAATTCTTGAATTACTTCTAGCATTTATTTTCTTTGACCTGATCATGAAGATTTTGTAATCTTGTCAAGTTGCACTGTCCTCCCACTCACTCTTTTGTAGAAAACATTTTCTTCAAAATTTCCACACTCTGTGGTAAAACACTTTGCCTCGGCGTAGTGATAGAGGAATACCCAATCATTTGGGATAACCTACAAAGTAGCACTTATTTCAACAAATTTGATGGCGCCCTTTTTCAGTGTAAAAGCCACAGTCTCTAAAGCATCACATTAAAAAGTATATTGGCGAAATAATCAATGTCATCTTTGATCTCACCATGTCATAAATAGCATGATTACATCTACTCAAAACATTCTACTCTTAGTAATGTTCTAGGAAGTGCAAACTATAAAATTCTTTTCATAGCTCACCAGACATTTGCTAAATTTGTTACTCAATTTTTTTCTACAATCCAATTGTAGAAACATAATTTTTGTTACAATCAGTTCTACTTCATTCTGGAAAAATCTTTTGAAACATTTCAAAAGATCCAAATTTATGTCTCAGTAAATATAAATATTTACTTGAGTCAATCTTGAAGATAGATAAATCCACTGCTTGCAACAACACTTATTGAACTACACACATCAACATGCATGTTCCAATTATTTTGTTGCTCATTGTTTATGGCCTGTGAATGGTATTTTTGTTTACTTCACTATTTGGACGAAAGTTGCAAGTGTCAGATGATTAATAATCACATGACTTCAATATCCATCACTACGGAATTTCTCGATGCTAGTTTCTCCAATGTAACTAAATGTAGTGCCACTCATATGTGGTATTCTTTTAGTCTTGCGACATTTAGGGTCAGTGTTATGGATGTTCAATATTATTATCAATATTCATAACATGCATCCTATTCATAATAGGAGTATGACCTTTTGTTCATAATATCAAACAACTATTGTTCTCTCATGAACAATCGCCTTGCAACTTCTATGCAATGGGCTAGAGTGTACAAAACTCTAAAATGAATTATGAAAATAAATACAAGGTAATATGCTGATGAAAATTATCATAACTTTTATAAAAATTTCAACACATATTTTAACCTCATTGTTTGTTGGTCATTTAGGCTGTTGCAGTTTCTTGCAACGATTCACATCAACATGCAATCGAGTCGATATCCTTGTGATCAACCTTTAATCACAATATCGAAGAATTAATGATCAACAAATTGATCATAACTCCCAAGAACTACAGTTTACTTTACCAACTTCCTCTACATCTTATAACTTTTATGACATTCATACCTGAGCTGGACATTCCAGTCTTCTTTTCTTTTCTGCCTTTTACTTCTTATAGTTTTACTTCCAATATTTCCCCTACTCAGAGAAGAAGCATCCAACTTTAAGAGTGGCTTGAGCCCCGAACTTCCCTAGGCATGTAAGTCTAATTACAACCTTTGCTTTTGTTCTTTTCTCTTTAAGTTTCTCACCATCAACTCATGACTGGCGTTTTTCCGGATCTTACGCATTTTAGTCTTAAACATAGTTAAACACTTCACTATAACTTGCAAACAAAACACTTCTTTAGATATCACATATCTTTTAACCTTTGTTTATTTCTGAAAACAATATTCAGTTCCAAGAACATCACATAACTATCCCAAACATCTTGAAGTTTGGGTTTCTTGGAAGCAAGCAGACCGTAATGTAATTCTATCCTTTTGGATCGAAGGACTTGAGCTCGTCATCCATACCATCAGCAAGAGAGTATTATAAGCTTGCAGTAGGACAAAAATCCTTCTTGGCACTTCTATAGGATGATCCTCTCAATCATAAAGATTCAACCAAATAAATAACAACTAATCAATTTCAACAACAAAGGTGGAACCGTGAGCCATAATTCTACAACTATAATGCAAACTACACAGATATTGTTCATAATTAATTTGCACTAGTGTTTAAACAAATTTTAATATAAAGTCTACTCCCACTCAAATCAATATCTCTCATAAATGATAGTGAGTGATTCAAGACCCTGATCTTTTTTGTAGCCATTGATGTGGACATCACTGATGACGTGAACTTTGACCGGTAGGCAATCTTTTGCCGATCATATCTCCATATGATTCTTGTTCAACTTTCGATGCTTCGTGCTCCGAGCTCAGAATGATTCTGCCAGAACTTCAAGACAACTTAGTGTTACCTGCTTGCTCGGTCTGACCTCGCCCGCCTTACACTTTACGATCCGTTTGTACTCATGTGGACATGACGCACTCCGGAAAGCCACATGTCATAGACTGTTGCAACACCGGGAAGAGCACCTTTTAACTTGATATTTTCAGTGAGAGATCACCCTAGTAATTGACTACTGCGCAATCAAAGGGTGCAAACAACAAAGGGATAACATCTCATGCAATTCATAATAGCATGATATGGTATAGCCCTAGCCGCCGGGAATTCTTCGCGGTCTTCTTGAATCTTCATTCGGAACGTCGCCGTGGCGGTAGCAAAATCATTGCGGTGGCAGCCGTTTCAAAAACGTTGTCGTGGAGGCAATTTCAGAAAATGTTGTCATGGCGACCGTTTCAAAAACGTTGCTGTGGCCCCAATTTCAGAAAACACTGCCGTGGCATGAAAAAATTCAGCAACTCCTCCTGCGCGTGGTACACCTTCTCCACGCCAGGTCCTCTGTGTACACTTGCCACCATCACTTGTACTCCCTCCGTTCCGAAATATAGGTCGTTTTAGCTTTTGTAGTGCAATTTTCGTCACGTAACGAAATTTCTTCACTTTCCGAAATTGCCCTCCCACCACCACTGGCTCACTCGCACTCGCACCACTCGCTCTCCAGCGGCCTCTCCCTCTCCCCATCGCTCTCTCTCTTCTCCCAGATCTGCTCGCCGGTCTCTCCCTCTCCCCATCGCCAGCGGCCTCTCCCTCTCGACGTCGGCCTCTCCCTCTGCCTCTCCCTCTCGACGTCGCCGGACTCTTCCACCACCCCCTTTCTCCCAACCACCCCGCTTCCACTCAGTCTGTATGCGCCGGTGAAAAGATTGATTTTTTTGCGCCGGTGATGAGCTTCTATGCGACGGAGGCGTGCGCGGGCGCTGGATCTACGTGCGCCGGTGCTGTATGTGAGCGACGGAGGCGTTGGATGTGGAGCAGCGGACCTGGAGCGCGGCCCAAGCGGCGGATCTGGAGCGGCGTCGGAGCAGCGGAGCGTCGTCGCCACGCCACGGCGCCACGTCATCGTCCTCCTCATGGTAATTTTACTCCGTCGTCCATCCATCCATCTCTGCTTCAGTAGGTTTGTTAATCTTGCACGTCTTTGTTAATCTTCTCATGAAGCTTCTGTAGCTTCTGTTAGCTAGTCTTACTCCAGGTCCTTGAATCTGCAGCTTCTGTAGACAGTCAGCGGAGTAGTCATGAATCTGCAGCTTCTGTAGTTTTGTTAAAAACTGTCTTGGTCTGCTGCTTTGGTTAAGAATTGTCCTGAACCATGCAGGGGGCTGCTGCTGCTCACGTCTTTGTTAACTTGCTGCTGCTCACGTCTTGGGCTGATGGTTGCAGGTTTGGTGCTACCGGGTGATGTTAACTGAAAAGAAAAGATGGATGTTAATTTAAAATTTCTTTTGAACCTGCCACCAAAATTTACTCCAAAAGAGAAGTCTGGTGCTAGTCTTGTTAACTGAAAAGAAAAGTTTGGTGATGTGGCTGAATATTGCTTAATTCTGTGCACTTGGTGCTGTAGCTTGTTGCTGTTTGGTTGAATATTGCTTAATTCTGTTTGGTTGAAAAGAAAAGTTTGGAGTATGTGCTTAAAATGGAGTAGCTTGGAGTAATTCAGTTAATTAAAATTAAATTAAACCTTTTCAGTTAATTTTCTTGGATTACTCCATCTTGCTCTGTTAGGTTATCTTGCATTTTCTGTTAATTATCTTACTCTGTACTTGCTGATGATGATTGCTGCTGTTAAGTTAGGACTTGCAAGCAGTAGCTCTTCTCTCTTCTTGCAAGCGGTAGTGCTTGCTTGGTTGCTTGCAGTAGTTTAGTGTAGGACTTGCAAGAAGAGGAGAGTTACTGTAGTGTACTCCTCTTGTGCCCTCCATCTTTTACAGTAGTGCCCTCTTCTTGCTCTCTTCTTCTCTCTTCTCTTTCTCTTCTCTCTTCTTTTTCTCTTCTCTTCTCTTTCTCTTTTGCCCTCTTACAATAGTGCAACAATATGCCCTCTGCTGTTGCTGCTGCTGCTATGACAAACTGCTGCTGCTGCTATCCTAATGAGCAGAAAGTACTTGATGTTGTTCCAGTCAATTTGCTGCTGCTGCTTCTCCTGCAAATCAAATTGTTGCTGCTGCTTCTCAGTCAAATTGTTGTTGCTGAATTGCTGCTTCTCAGTCAAATTGCTGCTGCTGCTTCTCAATCAAAATTACTTTGAGTGTGCTTCTGAATTGGATTTGCCGGAGAAGGACCACGCCCAGGAGATGGTCGGGGATCTGACCTGGGATCCTAGGGCTGGTGCGACTGGGGCTGGTGTTGGTGCGCTTGGGGCTGGTGTTGGTGCGCTTGGGGCTGGAGCTAGTGCTGGATCAGCACCGCCTGGGAGAAGCTGCTGATGAGAAGGCCTGGGCGCTGAGGAAAAGTAGCCGCGCCTCTGAGCAGCCACGGAGCAGGGGCTGGGAGCGCCTGGGCAGAGGAGAAGCCACGGAGCAGGGGCTGGGAGCGCCTGGGCGGAGGATTTGAAATCCTGGGCGGAGGAAGACGACGATGGGGATGGAGGAATCGATTCAAAATAGGGGTAGCGATGTCATTTCCTTCGTTTTCACCTGGTCGGAACGTTTTCCCCAGCGACCTATATTTCGGAAAGGAGGGAGTAACATGTAGGCTATCTCTACATCTTTTACATTAAGGTGGCAATCTCGTGGCTCCAGCCATCATGCCGTGATGGGCAGGCCACTTAACGTTACATCATACAACCATCTCATACATAAACTCATTATCATGACGAAGGCTATACCACATCATATGCAGACCTGCAAAACCAAGTTAGACGTCCTGTAATCGGTTTGGCAAATTTTAATTACATGGTTGCTAGGGTTTCTGGATAACACTACCTACCTACGTACACAATCAAGGCGATAATTCTTGTTGCTAGATTAACTTTTGGGGTGTGTGAGGGAAGAGACTGTCGGGACCCCAATCCTAAGTCACACCGATCTAGCCGGTAACACATCATATCACTTTGCGGCCTCACGCACGGTAACCCACGGCTGCCGCCTTTACCTGGGTCGGGACCGTTTGTGTCTTTTGGCTCACGTATATGATTATGTCGCTAGCGACCATATGACAGAGAACCCGGGTCGACATGACTAGTCATAACCCAAGGTGGCACAAACATACAGGGATAGACATAGATAACCTAGCAACACACGTGTCGGTCATTAGAGAGTGTAACCGAGTCGTAGCAAGCTACAAGGGCTCCAGTAAGACACCGCGTGACATTTCCCCGTAGGGACAGACACATGAGCGAAGAATGATACATGTCGATCAATCCATGTGTTCCGGAGCAGTAGCGAACTACCAGGGCTCAGTGGAAGCACTAGTAGGCATTTTCCTGTAGGGAAGGCTACCAAGGCAGATAACTAGGTGTCGAATCCCACACATACCAATGCATTGCAAACATACACACAATATGGACGATATGTGTAGATGCAACATGGCATCACAACATAACTCGACGACTCAAGTATAGGTAAGGCTCGAAGAGCCAACATAGTATGATATTACAAACAAGGGTCACATGACCCATCATACAAGTCATACAAGCAACGAAAGCATAAACCTTTCTGAGTACAGACAGCTGAAAAGAAAGAAGGCTAGAAAGTCTGTCTATCTACAAGACCCTTCATAGGAGCCAGACCTCTCTCTGGGATTCCCAGGCTACTCGGTCAACATCGAACACATCATAGGAACCACTAGTGAGACTGAAGTCTCCTCCGCAAAACATAAATTAAGCAACCGTGAGTACAAAGGTACCCAACAAGACTTACATCAGAATTATCTACATATGCATCAGTATCAACAATGGGGTTGTGGGGTTTAACTGCAGCAAGCCAGCTTTGACTTTGTGGCTATCCTGTACTACGACCACCAGCATTTCTTTGAGGTGAGAGAGTGCACACGAGTCCACATAATCACCACAACAATACACCACTATGGATCCTCTCCCGTCTCCCTATGAGAAGGCCATCCATAGCACTCACACTTATCTTGCACATTTTAGAGTATCCACTTAAAGTTATCTATGAGCAATGTAAGCTTCCAAGTAGTCCATATCCGCGGACGCGGCTATTCGAATAGATCATTAACCCTGCATGGGTGTACTTCTTCACACATGTTTCCACCACTTAGCGCCATATAACCGTCATGTACCTCGGCAACCTTCAAGGGGAAGCCCGGCATGGGTGTAGACCACGACCTGACTAACCACACAAGACTCTAGTCCAGGTTTATCGCCTATTTGAGACAGACCCGCAAGGAAGTCCATCCGAAGTTTCCAATACAGCCCCAAACGATGTGTGCAGGGTTCCCAAGCCCACCATCCGGGTGCCACTTGGTACACCGTGCCACTTGCCTACCGTGTCATAGCCCACCCCTAAGGACAACGGTAAGCACGGTCCCCAGCATATCCAACAAACAACAAAAACTAGTTGCAACTCCTGGACAGAGATCAAGGCAATTAATAAGTCGAGCGGGGTCATATTTCAGGGCCCAATGTGTGGTAGTAACTGTCTTGGATCAGAAACACAAAACTTAGTTCCTGAGGACGGTCCCAATGAGACAACCCAACATGTACTCCTACATGGCCTCTCATAGCTACCTTTACCAAATCGGGTTCACACACTTAGCTCTCACACAGTAGGACATGAACACAACCATTCCAATTCATCGCCCAGATGCATCAGACCAGACACAACTCTAAGCATAGAAGGCATAACAAGCAAGCATGGATGAGTAGTCATAACATGGCTCAAGCAAATCCTACTCATGCCAGGAGGTTTTAACTATTTACTGTGGCAAAGATAGGTCATGCAGAGGAATGGGTTCAACTACCGCAACAAGTAACAGTTGAATCGTTGTTGTCCTAATGCAGTAAAAGAGAGCAAGAGCAAGTGAGTGGGATTGTATCAGAGTGATCAAGGGGGGTTGCTTGCCTGGCACTTCTGAAGATAGGATTGTGTCTTCATCAGTGACATCGATCTCAACGTCGGAACAACGTCTACTAAGAGGGAACAACACCGGCAAACAGAGAAAAGGAACAACATTCAATGCAATACACAACAAAATGCATGATATGTCATTTTAAGGTACTGAATTGACCTAGTGCAATGGTTAGCCAAGTTAATTGAAGTGGAATTCAAACAGGATCAAATTCCAACTCCAAATGCTAATTCATAATTTGCCCTAATCATGAATTATCCTAGTTGGTGATGTTAACTTGTTCAAACATGCATGAACATGGCATGAACAGATTCTTCATATTTTTCTGATCATTTTTCATATATAAATTATTTTCATCTAAGCTATAGATTATTTTCTATGAATTTTAGAAGTTTTAATCATTTTCTGGAATAAATAAATCATCTGTGATTTATTTAAAATCCCAGAAAAGCTATTATGATGTCAGCACTACGTAAGCATTTTGTCAGTAGGTCAACAAAGCTGACCGGAGTCAAAACCTGGCATGCGGGGTCCACATGTCATTGACACGCTGGTTAACAGAGGGTTAGTTAACACCTAACTAAAGTAATTAGCAGGCCAGGTCCCACTGTCATTGTCTCAGGTTGGTTAATTAGGACGGCCATTAGCGGCTAATTTAGTACCACGTTAAGCGGGTTAAGCCGGTGGTAACTGGAGCATGGCGGCGCTCGCTGGCCTGGCGATTCCGGCCACGAGAGCTCGCGCTGTTGGGCTCTACGGAACCAGCGCGATGAGGCGCTTCGGATAGTGGTCATGGCTGGCCATGGGGTGGCTATAGCGATGGCAATAATGACGATAGAGGCGGCCGGAGCTACGGGCGTGCACGGTTACACGCTGCAGAGCACGGCGTGAAGAGCTGGTGCGTGTGTTCGGCTCCTGGGAGCATGCTGAGCGCGTTGGCGGGCTCAGACGCAAGCGACAGCGTCTATGGCCGCGGCCGCGTCATGGCCGACGGCGAGGAGCGCTCGGCAAGGCGGTTAGGGCGGTTAGGGGAAGCAATTGAGAGCGTGGGGAGAGGGGAACTACTCAGGGGCTGACAGCAGACTCGATGGAGTCGTAGGTGAGGTCGGGGAGGCTCTGGTGGCGGTGCATCGAACGGAGGTGACCGGAGGGTCCCGAGGTTGAATACGGCGCTATGGCGACGGTGTGGCGCTTCCCTGTTCTTGAGCGTCCTCGGGGTGATGAAGTGGAGCACGGCCAGTCGGCTGGACATGGCAGCGCGGCGACTGGATGTCGTTGGATACGCTGGCGAACGACGGCGGCGATGGCTGGTCCTCGGGTGAGCATGGAAGGGAGCGAGGGAACGAGAGAGAGGGCATGGAGAGAGGGGAAAATAGATGAGGTCGAGGGTATCTCTAGGCACAGATAGGCTCAAGGGAGGCGAGCAGCTCCGTGGCAAGCAGGAGCTGGCTTCAGACACGCGCGCGGGCGACCCGGCGTTGTCCTCCTGGCATGAGCTAGGTGACGACTGGCAACGTGGGCTGGGCCTCCTGGCTGCCAGGTAAGTGGCTCTGGGTGGTTTCCTTTTTTATTTATTTCTGTTTTCTATTTTTTGCAGTTGTTTTGAATTTGGTTTGCTAACCAAATCATTTTTGTAGTTTATGAACTTTATTGTGGATGCAATATAGATTATTCCAACGCCCCACATACAGTTTCAGAATTATTGGAGCTATGAATTATTTTATAGTATTTAATAGCCCCAATTCAAATACAATGTGGACTAATTCAAAAATCCAGAATGTCCTAGAAATATGTGCATCATTTTTGGCAGAGGTTTCCACCTTTTTAAAAAATTATGAACTTTTTTAAGGGCATTTTGGGTTCATTGAAATTATTTTATTTTGATCCTAGTTGAATTTCATTTGGTGCTAGGGTTTATCAATCCCCATTTCAAATTCATTTGAATTTGAACATGATGCATGGATGCTCACTCATGCAACTAATTACAAGCATTTCTAGGGATGTGATAACTCACCCGCACTAAACATGAATCTCGTCCCAAGATTCAAGACGTGGGGTAAGGAGAAAGAGGGGACACAAAACTAACACAATCTTCATGGTCCAATTGCCCTTCTCGAAGATGCTGATTCATTCCATCATCTGGATCTTGAAATCTTTGCTTTTGAGATCATCACCCAAACACGATGACGAAAAGAAAGGAAAACTCTACAAGCTTTGATCTTCTCGAAGATCAAGCAACTCACAATCAACTCACAGAATGAGATGTTGAAACATCTCTTGAGCTGAGACACAAAACGCACATCGAGAGGGGTGGAAAGAAACAAATGACGAAGGTTCAATTTGGTAGGCAACAATTCCACGCTTAAAGAAGATGGCGCATGGATTTCAACGTAGCGAGGAGTTAGTTGCCATGATGCCATAACGGGGCACCTTAGGGGAGGTGGCTCATAGAATTATTCCCTTAAGTGGCAAAAAGAATTACTTTTGATACAAAGATCATTGAAACTCTTTATACCAGACTAAGGCAATTCAGAAATGATTGTTTGAAGGAATTCGGGAGAATGGCATACTCAGTTTGGAATAGAAACTATGGTTATAGAACAATTCGGCATCGGAAGGCACATTCCAATTGATACCGAGGATATAACCCAGTGTCTGAGAGTGCTTTCAAGAACTTGAGCATTTCCATAATCATCAGGGTTTTACCAACATCTAAGCTGAAGATATTGGCCACACTGCATACTACCATGATGAATAATGATGGAGGATGCAGATGCAAAGGAAGACAACACTTTCTTAGATTTTACCTTAGCGAGGCCAAGGGAACAAAATCTGGATGATCGACCGAGAGACATTTGGCACTCCGCTTCTAATATTCTCCTTGATGTTCTAGATACCACGATCATGCTTCAGAGTAGCATCAATATGGTCACCAAGTAAAGGTCGGACTTCGAAAGCACAAGGATCCACAAGGAACAACTTCTAGAATAATTCATATGAAATCCTCATGGGGAAGTGGCTAATGTTGCTGATACAGGATATTATAATAACAAGTCTTCCGGCTAGGTGTGTTAGCCACAACATCCACTTTACCGGGTTACAAAGAGACCAGTATTATAGTTCTTGGGGGATGTTCCAACCATCATATCTGCCTAAGATTCAGATCTGGTTGGTGTCAGGATATTCCAGACTTAGCATGTCTGAGGGAGAAAGGTTGCAACATAAATCGACGAGATGACGTTGCGAGATTCTCGGGAAATGCACTACGGAAGCCAGCCCCAAAACATGAGCTGGATTGCAAGATACATGTGAACACAAAAGTCTTACAACAAAACACTACCGAGTTCTGTTTGGGAACCATCATCGAGGATATCGAAGTCCTTGCATAAGTCTTGCTCTTAAGAAGGAATTTCTTTTCCTTGAACAAATCAATCAGTGCTTGGTGTGCTAGGGAATACATATGGAGTGGAGGTGGCCAACCGATCAATCCACATAATACTTCGCACATGCATGACTGACTTGGGATGATTCCAGAGGAAACAAAAACAAACTTTCTCGAATTCACGGCAGCAACTTGCATCAAATGCACGCGAACGTAGAGGAAGTCACTTCTTACGTCAAAACATATGCTCCATGAACAAGACACAAAGATAATGCTTACGAATGTTTCCAACACTATCTTTAATGTTCATCACGAATTATGGAGAAGATAAAAATGTTGCCGATGGGCTCAACAACAATTCATCTAGGTTTCCATATAGATGGAATTCCACAATTAAGTGAACATGGTGATAGCATTGATCAGACAAAAAGATATAATGGTGTATGCTCGAGGAAACACCCACGAGTAAAACAACATTAGGGCAATCGTTGGTGCTGATTTTAATTTGATGATAGCCCATAGTCAAATCAAAAGATTGGATAAGACAATAGATGCAACAATTGATCACAAGGATCAACCGATGAAGACATCATCTTTCTTCAACACAAACACACCCACACACAAGATATCCCTTTGAACGAACTAAGTTAGGCAAAGCTTTTATCTTCCAACTCTCCAAGTTGTTGTTTAGCTTAACCAACTAGCTCAGGGGTATCCAACATAGATTCTTGGAGAAGGGGTGGTTCAGAGGAAACCAACTTGATCACGGACTCAACATAACGGTCACGGGACAACCTGGTAATACTTTCGAGAAGATATTCGGAAAATCACGAACCACTGATATGTTATTAAGCTCGAGAACAATCTTGCTTTTCCGGGCAAGAAGATATGATCAAAACAGTGAGGGATTAACGCAATCCTAACTCATTAATCAAAGAGTGCACCAAGAAAAACAGACTAGGTAGCACAATCAATCATAGAATGATGATTCATAACCAACTCACTAAGAATGAGATTATTGTTCATTAACTACCAAGCAACGGGGTTGCTAGGAGTATTGATTTCACACATCATGGTTCATTTGTCAGCATTCCGGTTATAACCAACACGAAGACCAAGAAATAAATGATCATGGTGAGAAGTATCACTACATCAGGAATTCATAAGATGGTGTGCAATTCCTATGATGTTCTTGACATAAAGGGGGTGACACTCCAGGGTAGAACAGAACAAAAGCTGGATTGGCATTTTGACCCACGGAATACAACTGTTTTGACCCAATCCTCAAAATGGATAAGGTACTAGAGTTTGTTTCTCCTAGTCATTCTGAAAATAGAATGGCTTGACGGACCACAGGGTAATAGGCATCGAGGAACACGGATGCACAATTACTCTTGACTACCAACTGATAGACTAAGGTCAGAATACAGCTGGAATGGGACAACTCAAAGAACATATGATTTTTTTTGAGTTGTGGATGCATAGATTAGCATGTCGAACAAATCTCAACATATTTCTTCCGGATAACCCATGTAGAATGGAAGGATTTGCAGATCCACGATGTAGAATGGAGAACTCATCAAGAGCACTCTTGTTGTGATCTTTTGGTTCAAAAGAATTTCTGCCATACTGGTTCATGGTATTGGAAGAATGATAAACCACGAACCTCGAAAACTAGAGCAAGGTTACTAATCATACTAAAGAAACGAGCAACACTATCAACATGAATGAACGGAATGAATCATGGGTTCAAGAACCCATAAATAGAATACCTACTAACTAAATGGCATCACAAGATGCTTTCGAGGATGATGGCCAGATTTATCACACTGAGGATACAACACAAAGGCTGAATCTCTGGGTGATTCACTTAAGATAACATGGTTTCCTATTAATTTCAATAGACATGTTGAGGTAATGGAATACCTCAACACAACAATTTGTGTGTCTAGTCTGGCCAAAAGGCATCGGGAACGGGGAGAAATGATTTGCAAATTCATCAGATTGTTTAGAAACCTAGGACAACTCGGACAGCATAACGGCTGTACGGCATGGAATATGAATCAACCTGCAAGACAACTAACAACATAACATTGAATTCTTATGGGAACACCAATCCGGGAAGACAACAACTTTCCTATAAGTTTGCAGAATAGTAACTCATCATCCTGATAGATAGATGAGAAAGCCTAGTTTCTTAATCCCCATAGTAAAGAAGAGGGTGACTCAGAACCAGAGGGACACGGGATAAGGAGTAAAAAGAGCCTTATGTTACCTTCCACAATGAATTCCCTGATATAACTAAAGCAGTTCTAGACTCAACATCGACCAGTTTGGCTTGGTAATCCTACATGCAGTCAGGCTCTGATACCAACGCTGTCGGGACCCTGATCCTAAGTCACATTGATCTAGCCGGTAACACATCATATCACTTTGCGGCCTCACGCACTGTAACCCACAGCTGGCGCCTTTACCTGGGTCGGGACCGTTTGTGTCTTTTTGCTTACATATATAATTATGTCGATAGCATCCATATGACAGAGAATCCGGGTCGACATGACTAGTCATAAACCAAGGTGGCGCAAACATAGAGGGACTGACATAGGTAACCCAGCAACACACGTGTCGGTCATCAGCGAGTGTAACCGAGTCGTAGCAAGCTACAAGGGCTCCAGTAAGACACCGCGTGACATTTCCCCGTAGGGACAGACACAGGAGCAAAGAAGGATACATGTTGGTCAATCCATGTGTTCCGGAGCAGTAGCGAACTACCAGGGCTCAGTGGAAGCACTAGTAGGCATTTCCCTGTAGGGAAGGCTACCAAGGCAGATAACTAGGTGTCGAATCCCACACATACCAAAGCATTGCAAACATACACACAATATGGACGATATGTGTAGATACAACATGGCATCACAACATAACTCGACGACTCAAGTATAGGTAAGGCTCGAAGAGCCAACATAGTATGATATTACAAACAAGGGTCACATGACCCATCATACAAGTCATACAAGCAATGAAAGCATAAACCTTTCTGAGTACAGACAGTTGAAAAGAAAGAAGGCTTGAAAGTCTGTCTATCTACAAGACCCTTCATAGGAGCCAGACCTCTCTCTGGGATTCCCAGGCTACTCGGTCAACATCGAACACATCGTAGGAACCACTAGTGAGACTGAAGTCTCCTCTGCAAAACATAAATTAAGCAACCGTGAGTACAAAGGTACCCAGCAAGACTTACATCAGAATTATCTACATATGCATCAGTATCAACAATGGGGTTGTGGGGTTTAACTACAGCAAGCCAGCTTTGACTTTGTGGCTATCCTGTACTATGACCACCAGCATTTCTTTGAGGTGAGAGAGTGCACACGAGTCCACATAATCACCACAACAATACACCACTATGGATCCTCTCCCGTCTCCCTACGAGAAGGCCATCCATAGCACTCACACTTATCTTGCGCATTTTAGAGTATCCACTTAAAGATATCTATGAACAATGTAAGCTTCCAAGTAGTCCATATCCGCGGACGCGGCTATTCGAATAGATCATTAACCCTGCAGGGGTGTACTTCTTCACACATGTTTCCACCACTTAGCGCCATATACCCGTCATGTATCTTGGCAACCTTCAAGGGGAAGCCCGGCGTGGGTGTAGACCACGACCTGACTAACCACACAAGACTCTAGTCCAGGTTTATCGCCTATTTGAGACAGACCCGCAAGGAAGTCCAGCCGAAGTTTCCAATACAGCCCCAAACGATGTACGCAGGGTTCCCAAGCCCACCATCCGGGTGCCACTTGGTACACCGTGCCACTTGCCTACCGTGTCATAGCCCACCCCTAAGGACAGCGGTAAGCACGGTCCCCAGCATATCCAACAAACACCAGAAACTAGTTGCAACTCCTGGACAGAGATCAAGGCGATTAATAAGTCGAGTGTGGTCATATTTGAGGGCCCAATTTGTTGTAGTAACTGTCTTGGATCAGAAACACAGAACTTAGTTCCTGAGGACGGTCCCAATGAGACAACCCAACATGTACTCCTACATGGCCTCTCATAGCTACCTTTACCAAATCAGGTTCACACACTTAGCTCTCACACAGTAGGACATGAACACAAGCATTCCAATTCTTCGCCCAGATGGATCAGACCTGACACAACTCTAAGCATAGCAGGCATAACAAGCAAGCCTAGATGAGTAGTGACAACATGGCTCAAGCAAATCCTACTCATGCTAGGAGGTTTTAACTATTTACTGTGGCAAAGACAGGTCATGCAGAGGAATGTGTGCAACTACCGTAACATGTAACAGTTGAATCATTGTTGTCCTAATGCAGTAAAAGAGAGCAAGAGCGAGAGAGTGGGATTGTATCGGAGTGATCAAGGCGGGGGGGGGGGGGGGAGGGGGGGGGTTGCTTGCCTGGCACTTCTGAAGATAGCATTGCTTCTTCATCAGTGACATCGATCTCAATGTCGGAACAACGTCTACTGAGAGGGAACAACACTGGCAAATAGAGAAAAGGAACAACATTGAATGCAATACACAACAAAATGCATGATATGTCATATTAAGGTACTGAATTGACCTAGTGCAATGGTTGGCCAAGTTAATTGAAGTGGAATTCAAACAGGATCAAATTCCAATTCCAAATGCGAATTCATAATTTGCCCTAATCATGAATTGTCTTAGTTGGCGATGTTAACTTGTTCGAACATGCATGAACATGGCATAAACAGATTCTTCATATTTTTTCTGATCATTTTTCATATATAATTTTTTTTCATCTGAGCTATAGATTATTTTCTATGAACTTTAGAAGTTTATACATTTTCTAGAATAAATAAATCATTTTTGATTTATTTAAAATTCCAGAAAAGCTATTATGACATCAGCACTACGTAAGCATTTCGTCAGCAGGTCAACAAAGCTGACCGGATTCAAACCTGGCATGCGAGGTCCACATGTCATTGACACACTGGTTAAAAGAGGGTTAGTTAACACCTAACTAAAGGAATAGTAGGTCGGGTCCCACTGTCAGTGCCTCGGGTTGGTTAATTAGGATGGCCATTAGCGGCTAATTGAGTACCACGTGAGTGGGTTAAGCCGGTGGTAACCGGAGCATGGCGGCGCTCGCCGACCGGGCGATTCCGGCCACGAGAGCTCGCGCTCTTGGGCTCTACGGAACCAGCGCGATGAGGCGCTTCGGATGGTGGTCATGGCTGGCCATGGGGTGGGCTGTAGCAACGGCAACAACAATGACGGCGGTGGCTGGAGCTACGGGCGTGCACGGTTACACGCTGCAGAGCACGGCGTGAAGAGCTGGTGCATGCGTTCGAGTCCTAGGAGTGTGCTGAGTGCGTTGGCGGGCTCGGACGTGAGTGGTAGTGTCTGTGGCCACGACCGTGTCATGGCCGGTAGTGAGGAGCGCTCGGCAAGGCAGTTAGGGTGGTTAAAGGAAGCAATCAAGAGCGTGGGGAAAGGGGAACTACTCAGTGGCTCATAGCAGACTCGATGGAGTCGTCGGTGTGGTCGGGGAGGCTCTGACGGCGGCGCATCGAACGGAGGCGACCGGCGGGTCCCGAGGTTGAAGATGGCGCGATGGCGATGGTGTGGCGCTTCCTTATTCTTGAGCATCCTCGGGGTGATGAAGTGGAGCACGGCCGGTCGGCTGGACATGGTAGCACGGCGACTGGATGTCGTTGGCTACGCTGGCGAACGACAGCGGCGACGGCTGGCCCTCGGGTGAGCTTGGAAGGGAGCGAGGGAACGAGAGAGAGGGTAGGGAGAGAGGGGAAAAACAGAGGAGGTAGAGGGTGTCTCCAGGCGCGGATAGGCTAAAGGGAGGCGAGCAACTCCGTGGCAAGCAGGAGTTGGCTTCGGACGCGCGCGCGGGCGACACGGCGTCGTCCTCCTGGCAGGAGCTAGGAGACGACTGACAACGTGGGCTGGGCTGCATGGCTGCCAGGTAAGTGGCGAGGGAGGTTTCCTTTTTTATTTATTTCTGTTTTCTATTTTCTGCAGTTGTGCATAATTTGGTTTGCTAACCAAATCATTTTTGTAGCTTCTAAACTTTATTGTGGATGCAATATAGATTATTCCAAAGCCCCACATAAAGTTTCAGAATTATTGGAGATGTGAATTATTTTATAATATCTAATAGACCCAATTCAAATACAATGTGGACTAATTCAAAAATCCAGAATGTCCTAGAAATATGTGCATCATTTTTGGCAGAGGTTTTCACCTTTTTCAAAAATCATGAACTTTTTTGAAGGGCATTTTGGATTCATTGAAATTATTTTATTTTGATCCTAGTGGAATTTCATTTGGTGCTAGGGTTTATCAATCCCCATTTAAAATGCATTTGAATTTGAACATGATGCATGGATGCTCACTGATGCAACTAATCACAAGCATTTTCTAGGGCTGTGACAGAGACTTAATTAAAAATCTCTAACCCCACACTAAACTTCATCAAATACGCAAGACCCCCTAGAAGATCCTTCATCTTCATTGCCCTCTTGTGTAAGAGATGGTTCACTATTCTTTACTACGATGAAGCCCAAATAACTGTTAGCAGATCGTCGACAACTAGAGCCAATCGATTGTCTAAACTTTGTACAAGGCTACATCATGCCGTCAATGAACTAAACCGAAGCAACACTCGAGGGAAGCATAGCAAGAACATCAAACCCTCACATCCACATGTGATCTAGGTCGAAACCTGCATCTACTCATAGAACCGCTCATGATGCCACTGTTGGGAAACGTAGTAGAAAACAAAAAAAATTGCGCCACGATCACCCAGGAACAATATGAAGATACATAAACGGTTTGGATCACAATCGTTGCCAACTCCAGAGTGTAGCAGAAGTAGACGAGTCGGTGTAGATCATACTTGGAGTCCCTCGAACTGTTGATGACGATTCCCGGAACCACCCTCAAAGTATCCCTCGAACGAAAGACCGAAAGCATGGCCTCTCTACTTGGTTGCAAGCGTATGGTCTTCATGATCTGGCAGCGCTTCGTCGTCCAGAGCTAATCGTGGCCGGAGATTTAGAGGGAGGAAATTAGAACCACACTGGGCTTGTAAGTATGAGGATTAGAAGAACTAGGTCTAGCTGTAATTGGATCAACTGGGATCAACTAGAACTAGAACTAGAACTTGATGGACTAGAGGAGGCTCCAAAACTTATGTTTACAAAAGAGCCAATACCTCAAGTATATATAGGTTATAGGGGGAGGAAGGGGCTGCCACCAAGGAAGGAAAGCCCCTCCTTTCTGCGCCAGCGAAGGGGGAGGAGTTGGACTCCTCCCTCACCTCCAATTTGGCCTCCCCTATAAGAAAGGGGGGAGCCACTTCCTTATGGGCCATGGTGGCCCAATACTCCTTCCACATTTTGGCCTTTTAAGCCCCGTTGATATTAAATTAAATATAAAAGCCTCCTAACAATTACTAGAGCCTTTTCATATTATTTTAACATCTCCGGAAACATTTTCCACCTATATATTATTTATCAGGAATACCCGGTATTGCCCGATAATCTCCGAAACCCTTCCAGTGACCCTAAACGCTTCCGGTTCCTCTCAAAACTATTCTGAATATTAATGAAACAACTCCACAAATAAATCCTCGATACTCTCATCCTACTAACACTTAGAAGATCGTGATTACCTTAAGCTTGTGACCCCATAGGTTCAGTAAATCATAGACATGAACGAAACCCCTTCGTTCAATGACCGATAGCGGAACCATGGACGTCCATATCGATCCCCATGATTATACAAATGATATTCGAGTGAACCTTATGTTATCATGTGATGTTCATTTTGCTTCGCGATACTTTACAACACTTGAGGTGAGATATATCAGTATCCTCTTGAGTCATACACATGCTCACTATACCAGTCTCCTCGTTACCTATTTTTTCTTCTTTCTCGTTGACATGTTCCCGCATCCCCGTGACGTAGTCACCTGTGTCTGGCCAGACGATGATGAATGTCTTCACACCGATAGGGCCCTAAGAATATCTCTCCATCGTCAGAGGAGCAAATTCCACTCTTGAGCTATCGTGTCCCTTGTCAAACTTTCCGATGAACCTCTAAGTTGTCGTTATGATCACCGTATTACAGATGACGTTTGAGCAACCCCAAAAGCTCATCGTATGGTAAGAAGTTACAAAGATACTCTCATGGTCTAAGGAACTAATCACACGTTAACACTCCGTATTATAGCAATTCACTTATGACGATATTATCTCAAAGTATAACAAACAAGTTTGGGTCGATTCAATATGATCGTTCTTCTAACGTCATATTCTCAATGTTGTTTTGAGATTATCGTTACTCTTAACGATATCACAAGATCTGGAAAACGTGATCGCGAACAACACTTGAGCTAGTCTTAGAGCAGAGACTAGGAATCTTATTTTACCATTTATCATTCCACACGTGCATATGAGTTTTCCACTGAATCGCACATTCCAGGATCATAGCTGTTATAGCATGGAATATAAACTCTTAATTTTGAATATGGGAATATAATAATACAATATTATTGTCTCTAGGGCATATTTTGTCATAGCCCTAGCTTAGTCATTGCTTAGCATTGCATAAGCTTGCATGCATCATGTTATTTTCAAAGAAAATTGAATTGAGGAATTTCCAGAAGCCTCAAAAAATATTTTAGAAATGATCCACTAAAAATTCCTTCAAATGATCTCATGGAAATGTACCTTTTAAAATCTGAAAATATTGGCAAGAGGTAAAATTCAAACCAATATTTTGGAGGCTTAAAAGCATTTATTTTGGGGCTTTGAATTAAATCAATAAATATTTGAGTTGGATTTAATTCTGCTATAAAAGAATTACAAGTTCAATAATTCTAAAAATTTGTTAGTGGCTCTGAATATATTTTACCAAGCCACATAATAATTTTTAGGAGCTACAAAATTGATTTGGGTTCAAACAAAATTCAAAACAGATTAAAGTAATAGAAAGCAGAAAGACAAAAATAGAAAAGGAGAGAGACTCACCTGTGCGGCCTGCTACTGTTGCTGGCAGCCCAGCCCACCAGCGTGCCCATGTCGTCTTCCTCCTCTGCCAGGAGGATGAAGGCACGTGGCCACCGCGTGCCGGCATGCGCACGGCCACCTCCAGCCTGCCTGCTCGCCCTGAACATCGCCTAAAGTCACCACGCTGCTCCCTCTTCCCCCTCGGCCTCTCCCTTGTCCTCATATCCTCCCTCTGCTCTCTCTCTCTCTCTCTCTCTCTCTCTCTCTCTCTCTCTCTCTCTCTCTCTCTCTCTCTCGTGACCGTCCGTGAGCACCCGAGAGCAACGACGAGCACCACCGCGGCCACCGTCCACCCCTCGCCTCGCCGACGTGTCCAGCAGCTCTGCCTAGCCATCTTCGTACTCTACGCCGAGCCACGCAATGCGGGGAGTCCTGAATCGCCGTCAACATCGTCATCTTCCTCCTCGGCCACCATGGATCGCTACCGTTGATTCGCCGTCTCCGACGCCTCCCAGATCCCGCTGAGCATGCCTTCGAGTGCGCTATGAGCCCCGCATCATTTCTCCTCTCCTCTCTTCTTTGTTTGCATGCCATATCCACGTTAACCACCGCACCTGAGAGCTCGTAGCAGCCGGCCATGCCGCCGTTGTGGCCACAGCCGCTGCAGCTCATAGCCGAGCACACCCGCGTGCTCAACGCATCCCCACGAGCCAGTAGCCACCAACAGCTCCTCCTCCCGTGCTCTCTAACGCCATTGTCATCGATGCCCGAGCTCCAACCGCCGCCGCCGCCGCCGCAAGCTTGATTCCGGGGAGCTCCACCGACCTCACTGCCCCCCCGCTTGCACAGATGGATGTGGCCGAGCACCAGCTCCACGTAGAGCCCCTCCGCCACTTGTTTGGTCACCGGAGGAGGAATTCTAACGCATTCCACCGTCCCTAGTCGCCGCCGGTGACTAAACGCCGGTTAAAACCGGTTTAACTTAGCACTAATGACCCCCTGGGTCACTGACAGGTGGGCCCATGTGCCCAAATAATATTGGTTAAAGTTAATTAAAATGGTAATTAACACTGTTAAATAGATGAGTCACTGACTAGTGGGACCCACTAGTCAGGTTTGACTTTGTTGACTGCTGACGCAGTGCTGATGCATTGCTGACGCGATAAAGGATTTTCTGTTATTTTATATTTCAGAAATGATTTTATAAATTCCAGGAAATTGTTTAAAACTTCTAAAAATCATAGAAAATAATCTATAACTCAGATGGAAACAATTTGTATATGAAAATGATCAGAAAAATATGAAGAATCTGTTTATGCCAAGTTCATGCATGTTTGAACAAGTTACCATCACTGTTTAGGACAAATCATGATTTGGTCAATTTTGGTAATTAGTTTTGGAGTTGAAATTTAATATATATTTGAATTCCACTTCAATTAACTTGGCTTACTATTCCATTAGTTCAATTCAGTACCTTAACATGACATGTCATTCATTTGGATGTGCATTGCATTGAATGTTCTTCCTTTTTCTGATTGTCGGTGTTGTTCCTTCTTGGTAGAGGATGATTCCGACGTGGTGATCGTTGACACTGATGAAGAGCTGTACTATCTTTGGAGGTGCCAGGCAAGCAAAATCCCCTTGAGCATTTCGATACAATCCCACTCTCTCGCTCTTGCTCTCTTTTACTGCATTAGGACAACAATGATTCAACTGTTACATGTTGCGGTAGTTGAACCCATTCCTCTGCATGACCTGACTTTATCACAGTAAATAGTAAAACCTCTTAGCATGAGTAGGAATTGCTTGAGCCATTATGTGACTACTCATCCATGCTTGCTTGCCATGCTTGCTATGCCTTGAGTCATATCGGGTCTGATCCATCTGGGCGATGAATTGGAATGGTTGTGTTCATGTCCTACTGTGTGAGAGCTAAGTGTGTGAACCTGATTTGTTAAAGGTAGCGATGAGAGGCCATGTAGGAGTACATGGTGGGTTGTCTCATTGGGACTGTCCTTAAGAACTTAGTTCTGTGTATGTTATCCAAGACTAGCTACTACCACACACTAGGATCCTTAATTGACTCTCTCGACTTATTAATCACCTTGATCTCTGTCCAGGAGTTGCAACTAGTTTATGGTGTTTGTAGGATATGTGGTGGGGGCTGTGTTTAGTGCTACCCGACGGGGTTGCCTTCAGTGTGGTAGATGCATCGTGGCACGGTGTACCATGGGGCACCCGAATGGTAGGCTTGGGAACCCTGCTCACATCGTTTGGAGCCGTAATAGAAACTTCGGTCGGACGTCCCTTGCGGATACAACCTCAAATAGGTGATAAACCTAGACTAGAGTCTTGCGTGGTTAGTCAGGTTGTGGCCGACACCTGCGACCACTATAAAAAAAGACACATCCGTGACATTATGGCCCGAACGAAAACTTTTTCTGTCATGGTTGTGACACTTCTATGACGATAATTGTGACAAAAACACGTATCATCATACATGTGATGGGTTCCTACTTCTATGACAAAAAATTATGACAGAAAATGGGCTTTTCATCCTGGGCGGGCCGGAGACGCACCTGCATGACATTCTTTGGGCCGTCCATGACGTAAAAAATCATGGTAGAAGTGAGGGCGAGGAAATTTTTGGGGAGTTCCCGGTTATGGTGGGTGGTCGGGGCCGAGCGACGCACTGTGGTTTGCGTGTTTCTCTCATACGCGCGTGTGTGCGAGGTGTTCGCTAACTGAACCCGAGCGAGGTGTTCGCTTACTGAACCCGAGCGATCGCACTAGCTAGCTACGTACTGAAGCCGATCGATCCCTTCGCTAGTAACTGAACCCGTGCGATTCCTTCGCTACTAACTGAACCTGATCGAGCCCCCGTGCGAGACGTAGCCAGCTGGTGTTGGGTTGCCTCTTGATGAACAGTGCCCGTTGTTGCGTGATACATAGAACGAGTCGACACTTGCATCGATCGAGCCCCTTGCGCGAGACATGGTGAGTTGACCTAGCTTGTTGGTTGGCTGTGGATGAACAGTTCCCGTTGCTGCCGCCCGCTCATACGCCCCACCCCAGCCAGTGGGGTTGGATGAACAGGTCCCCGGCCGTGTAGTAGGCGGTTGCCGCTGGATGAACAGGACCTCGTGTGGTAGTAGGCGGTTGCCGCTGGATGAACGGGACCCCGAGGAGGCCACCACACCCCAGCCGGTTGCCGCTGGATGAACATGACCCCGTGGAGGCTGGATGAACAGTAGCCGGTGGAGGCTGGAGGAAGTTGACAGTGGGTAAACAGTAACCCGTGGAGTCCCATTTTGCGGTATGCCACACCCCTCCCGATGAACAGGACCCCGTTTCGACCGCAGGTGCTCGAAGAGAAGTCCGTTTCCTCCGTTTTGCAGTACGCCACACCCCTCCCGATCAACAGGACCCTGTTTCGACCATAGGCGGTTGAACAGAAGTCTGTTTCCTCCATTCTGCGATACGCTAAACCCCTCCCGATGAACAGGACCCCGTTTCGACCGTAGGCGGCCGAAGAGAACTCCATTTCCTCCGTTTTGTGGTACGCAAGACGCCGAGTCGATGAACAGGACCCCGTTTCAGCTGTTCCGTCCAAGCCGGTTGGCTCCCGATGAACATGATGCATTCCGACCCAGTCGGGGTCCTCCCGATGAACACAATGCTGTTTCTCCGTTCCTACCCAGCCGGTTGGTTGCCAATGAACAGGACGCCGTTGCTGCCATCCGTTGCCTCTCCATGTACACGAGCCCTGGCCGTACATATGTGTGAGTAGGCGTTCGAGACCCCGCCCGTATGTACGTATGTGCCCGTATTTTTTGCAGCGTGGCTATACGTACGTGTACAGGATTTAGATGGGGTTGCCTGAACTGCTACGCCGGGGGCTCTACTATGACATGTGCCGCTCCTTACACGCCCACAGTTCATCGTTGCAGAGAGACCGATCGACCAGTATGTATGTACACGTTAGCGACTGCTACTTGCGAGCTGCGTTGGTATATCCTTGAAGAGGAAAGGAGATGCAGTACAGTAGAGATAAGTATTTCCCTCAGTTAGGAACCAAGGTTATCAATCCAGTAGGCGAAACACACACAACCTCGTTGGCAGCACCTACACACACGAAAAGCAAATACTTTCACCCAACGCAAAATAAGGTGTTGTCAATCCCTTGGCGGTTAATTGCAAGGATCAAATCTCGTAGTGATAGATAAATAAAGTAAAACACAAAAGTAAAATAACGGTAAATAAATTGCAGCTATGTATTTTTAGTTTTATATATGATGGAAGATAGACCCAGGGGCCATAGTTTTCACTAGAGGCTTCTCTCTTGAAGATAGCATACGGTGGGTAAACAAATTACTGTTGGGCAATTGATAGAAAAGCGCATAGTTATGACAATATTCAAGGCAATGATCATGTATATAGGCATCACGTCCGAGACAAGTAGACCGACTCCTGCCTGCATCTACTACTATTACTCCACCCATCGACCGCTATCCAGCATGCATCTAGGGTATTAAGTTCACGAGAAGCGGAGTAACGCCTTAAGCACGATGACATGATGTAGACAAAGTAAATCCAAGCAATATGAATAAACCCCATCATTTTACCCTTAATGGCAACGATACAATATGTGTCATGTCCCTTTCTGTCACTGGGATTGAGCAATGCAAGACCGAACCCATCACAAAGCACCTCTCCCATTGCAAGATAAATCAATCTAGTTGGCCAAACCAAACCGATAGATCGGAGAGAAATACAAAGCTATAACAATCATGCATATAAGAATTCAGAGGAGACTCAAATAATAATCATGAATAATCTGATCATAAACCCACAATTCATCGGATCCCAACAAACACACCGCAAAGAAGAATTACATCGAATAGATCTCCAAGAAGATCGAGGAGAACATTGTATTGAAGATCAAAGAGAGAGAGAGGAAGCCATCGAGCTACTAGCTATGGACCCGTAGGTCTGTGGTAAACTACTCATGCATCACCGGAAGGGCGGCAAGGTTGATGTAGAGGCCCTCCGTGATCGAATCCCCCTCCGACAGATCACCGGAAAAGGTCTCCAGATGGGATCTCGAAAAAACAGAGACTTGCGGCGGCGGAAAAAGTGTTTCGGGTGGATCTCTGTTGGTTTGGGAATATTTGTGAATTTATAGTGACGAAATTAGGTCAAGAGGTGCCACGAGGGGCCCACAAGCCTAGGGGGCGCGCCTGGCAGGCTTGTCACCTCCTCGTGGCACTTCTGGTCTTCTCCCGAAGCTTCCTAGGTTTCTTCTAGTGCAAGAAAAATTAATCCAAAGTTTTTTCTCCATTTGGACTTCGTTTGGTACTGTTTCCCTAAAAAGCCAAAAACATGCAGAAAACAACAACTGGCACTGGGCATTGAGTTAGTAGGTTAGTCCCAGAAAATGATATAAAATTGCATATAATTGCATAATAAACATCCAAGATTGATACTATAATAGCATGGAATAATAAAAAATTATAGATACGTTGGAGACGTATCAGCATCCCCAAGCTTAATTCCTGCTCGTCCTCGAGTAGGTAAATGATAAAAACAGAATTTTTGATGTGGAATGCTACCTATCATATTCATCATGTAATCTCTTTTGTGGCATGAATATTAAAGATCCGAATGATTCAAGGAAATAGTCTATAGTTTTATATAAAGACATCAATACTCAGGCATACCAACAAACAATCATGCCTTTCAAAATAAAAATGCTAAAGAAATGTATCCCTACAAAATCATATAGTCCTGTCATGCTCCATCTTCTTAACACAAAATATTTATCATGAACATCCCCGGTTTTAGCCAAGCAATTGGTTCATACTTTTTAACGCGCTTCAGCTTTTTCAACCCTCACGCAATACATGAGCGCAAGCCATGGATATAGCACTATGGGTGGAATAGAATATGTTGGTAGAGATCAATAAGGGGAAGTCAAAAAAGAAGATAGTCTCACACTGACGAGGCTAATCAACGGGCTATGGAGATGCCCATCAATTGATGTCAATGCAAGGAGTAGGGATTGCCATGCAACGGATGCACTAAGAGCTATAAGTTTATGAAAGCTCAACAACGAAAACTAAGTGGGTGTGCATCCAACTTGCTTGCTCATGAAGACCTCGGGCATTTGAGGAAGCCCATCATCGGAATATACAAGCCAAGTTCTATAATGAAAAATTCCCACTAGTATATGAAAATGAAAGCATAGGAGACTGTCTATATGAAAAACATGGTGCTACTTTGAAGCACAAGTGTGGAAAAAGGATAGTAACAATGCCCCTTCTCTCTTTTTCTCTCATTTTTTTCTTTTTTTTTCTTTTCTTTTTTCTCTTTTTTTCCTTTATTTTTCGTCCGGAGTCTCATCCCGACTTATGGGGGAATCATAGTCTCCATCATCCTTTCCTCACTGGGACAATGCTCTAATAATGATGATCATCACACTTCTATTTACTTACAACTCAAGAATTACAACTCGATACTAGAACAAAATATGACTCTATATGAATGCCTCTGGCAGTGTACCAGGATGTGCAATGATACTAGCGTGACATGTATAAAAAATGATGAACGGTGGCTGAGCCACAAATACTATGTCAGCTATATGATCATGCAAAGCAATATGACAATGACGATGTGTGTCATACAAATGGAATGGTGGAAGTTGCATGGCAATATATCTCGGAATGGCTATGGAAATGCCATAATAGGTAGGTATGGTGAATGTTTTGAGGAAGATATAAGGAGGTTTATGTGTGATAGAGCGTATCATACCACGGGGTTTGGATGCACCGGTGAAGTTTGCACCAACTCTCAAAGTGAGAAAGGGCAATGCACGGTACCGGAGAGGCTAGCAAATTGCGGAAAGGTTTTCTCTTCTATCTCTTTGGTATATTGGTAATATTTGGGAATTTATTGCGCTGGAATTAGGTCAGGAGGGGCTACAAGGGGCCCACGAGCCTGGGGGCGCGCCTACCCCCCTGGGCGTGCCCTCCAGGCTTGTCGCCTCCTCGTGGCTCTTCTGGTATTCTCCTGAAGCTTCGTGGGTCTCTTCTGGTCTAGAAAAAATTAATCCTAAGTTTTTTTCTCGTTTGGACACTTTTTGATAATGATTTTCTAAAAAGGCAAAAACAAAACAGCAACTGGCACTGGGCACTGGGTTAATAGGTTAGTCCCAAAAAATGATATATAATGGCATATAATTGCATATAAAACATCCAAGATTGATATTATAATAGCATGGAACAATAAAAAATTATAGATACATTGGAGACGTATCAAGCATCCCCAAGCTTAATTCCTGCTCGTCCTCGAGTCGGTAAAAAACGAAATTTTTGATGTGGAATGCTACCTATCATGTTTCATCATGTAATCTCTCTCTCTTATGGTATGAATAATAAGATCCGAATGATTCAAAGCAATAGTCTATAGTTTGATATAAAGACATCAATACTCAGGCATACTAATAAACAATCATGCCTTTCAAAATAAAAATGCTAAAGAAGATCCCTACAAAATCATATAATCCTGTCATGCTCCATCTTCTTAACACAAAATATTTATCATGCACTACCCCGATGACAAGCCGAGCAATTGGTTCATACTTTTTAACGCGCTTCAGCTTTTTCAACCCCCACGCAATACATGAGCGTAAGCCATGGATATAGCACTATGGGTGGAATAGAGTATGGTGGTAGAGATCAATAAGGAGAAATAAAAAATAAGAAGATAGTCTCACATCGACGAGGCTAATCAACGGGCTATGGAGATGCCCATCAATTGATGTCAATGCGAGGAGTACGGATTGCCATGCAACGGATGCACTAAGAGCTGTAAGTGTATGAAAGCTCAACATGAAAACGAAGTGGGTGTGCATCCAACTTGCTTGCTCATGAAGACCTCGGGCATTTGAGGAAGCCCATCATCGGAATATACAAGCCAAGTTCTATAATGAAATATTCCCACTAGTATATGAAAGTGACAAAATAGGAGACTCTCTATATGAAAAACATGGTGCTACTCTGAAGCACAAGTGTGGAAAAAGGATAGTAACATTGCCCCCTCTCTCTCTTTTTCTCTCATTTTTTTTCTCGTGGGCTCTTTTTGGCCTCTTTTTTTTAGAACGGTCTCATGGACCTCATCCCCACTTTTTCGAGGACTCATTAGTCTCCACCATTCTTTCCTCACTGGGACAATGCTCTAATAATGATGATCATCACACTTTTTTTACTTACAACTCAATATTACAACTCGATACTAGAACAAAAATATGACTCTATATGAATGCCTCTGGCAGTGTACCAGGATGTGCAATGATGCTAGCGTAACATGTATAAAAATGATGAACGGTGGCTGAGCCACAAATACTATGTCAGCTATATGATCATGCAAAGCAATATGATAATGATGATGTGTGTCATAAAAATGGAACGGTGGAAGTTGCATGGCAATACATCTCGGAATGGCTATGGAAATGCCATGATAGGTAGGTATGGTGGCTATTTTGGGAAAGATATAAGGAGGCTTATGTGTGATAGAGCATATCATATCACGGGGTTTGGATGCACCGGCGAAGTTTGCACCAACTCTCGATGTGAGAAAGGGCAATGCACTGTACCGAAGAGGCTAGCAAATTGCGGAAAGGTGAGAGTGCGTATAATCCATGGACTCACATTAGTCATAAAGAACTCACATACTTATTGCAAAAGTCTATTAGCCCTCGAAGCAAAGTACTACTACGCATCCTCCTAGGGGGAGGTTGGTAGGAGTTAACCATCGCGCCCCCCCAACCACCACACAAAGGAAGACAATCAATAATAAATCATGCTCCAACTTCCTAGCATAACGACAGACCATACGTGCATGCTTCGGGAATCACAAACCTTAACACCAATATTTTGACTAAACCACAATCATTCACTAGTACCTCCCACATATTACCGCCTTAATATCGCAAAACTATTGCAAGGAATCAAACTTATAATATTCAGTGATCTACATGAAAGTTTTTATTATATCCTTCTTGAATACCTATCATATTAGGACCAATTTCATAACCCGTGCAAATTGCCATTACTATTTATGATACTTTCAAAAAGATATAAGTGAATTATGAGAGTGCAACTATTTTTTAAAATATAAACACTGCCATGCTCTAAAAGATATAAGTGAAGCACTAGAGCAACTGCCTAGCTCAAAAGATATAAGTGAAGCACATAGAGTATTCTACCAAATCACGAATAAATGCGTGTCTCTCTAAAAAGGTGTGTCCAGCAAGAGATGATTGTGTCAAACTAAAAAGCAAACAAGCAAAATACCACTATAATATACGACGCTCCAAGAAAAACTCATATCATGTGATGAATAAAAATATAGCTCCAAGTAAGTTACCGATGGTTGGTAGACGAAAGAGGGGATGCCACTCGGGGGCATCCCCAAGCTTAGATGCTTGAGTCTCTTTAAATATTATCTGGGGGTGCCTCGGGCATCCCCAAGCTTAGGATCTTGCCACTCCTTATTCCTTCATCCATCTTGATCTCACTCAAAACTTGAAAACTTCAGCACACAAAACTCAACAGAACCTTCGTGAGATCCGTTAGTATAATAACCAAATCACAAACTCTAGGTATTGTTATGAACCCATTCATATTTTATTATTTCATAATAGCTACTGTATTTCAACTTCTCCATGACTTATACCCCCCGATACAAACCATAGATTCATCAAAACAAGCAAACTACGCAACGAAAACAGAATCTGTCTAAAACAGAACAGTCTGTAGTGATCTGAATAAAACCCATAATTATGAACCTCCAAAAATTCTGAAAAATTAGGAAAACGTGGAAAATTTGTATATCAATCAGGTGTAAAAACTTCAGAGCAAAAACACATTCCAGTGATTTTTAGATTTTTCTGGACTGAGCGTAAAAGTTTCTGTTTTTCACAGAATCAAAGCAACTATTATCCCGCATCATCCTAAAGACTTTACTTGGCACAAACACTAATTAAAACTTAAAAACACAATAATAACAGTAGCATAATTGTGTGCTCACTCAAAAACAGGAAAAGAAAACTATTGGGTTGTCTCCCAACAAGCTCTTTCTTTATAGCCATTAAGATAGGCTTGAGATTTTATTGATGCTCACATGAAAGATAATACTTGAAACACAAAGAGAGCATCATCAAACATGTGACAAAAACATTTAAGTCTAACATACTTCCTATGCATAGGCATTTTATAAGCAAACAAATTATCAAGACAAGAAATATCTAGCATATGCATGGAAGAAGAACAAAACATTAACAATTTGAACTTCAAGAGAGGTAACTGAACATGAAAATTCCTATAACCATATTTTCCTCTCTTATAATAATTACATGTAGGACCATATTCAAATTCAACAATAAAGCTATCACATAACATATTTTCTACATGATCCACATGCATGCAAAGTTGACACTCTTCCAAAATAGTGGGATTATCATCAACTAAAGTCATGACCTCTCGAAAACCACTTTTATCAAAAATTTCATAAGATTGAACACTCTCCGAATATGTGGGATTCTTTTTACCTAAAGTTGACACTCTTCCAAACCCACTTTCAATACTATTGCAAACATTATTATCAATAGCATATTCATCATGAGGCTTAAATAAATTTTCAAGATCATAAGAAGCATCACCCCAATCATAATCATTGCAATAAGTAGTGGACATGACAAAATTATCATCCCCAAGCTTGTAGATTTGCTTATCATTAGCAAAATCGACATTAATAGAATTTATAGTAACATCATTACAATCATGCTTTTCATTCAAGGAGCTATCATGAACCACTTTATAAATATCTACTTTCAAAACTTCATGACAATTTTCAGATTCATGATTTTCAAGCAAAACTTCATAGAGATAATCAAGTAAACTCAACTCACTAGCAATTGGTTCATAATAATTGGATCTTTTGAAAATATTAGCAAGTGGATAAGGATCCATCTTTATTTTCTTGTTTCTTTTCTGTTATTTGAGTGTTGTCACGAAGACAATAAAAGCAAGCAAGCAAAACAAGGAAACGAGCAAAAAGGTAAACAAAAATATTTTTGTGTTTTTTATAAAATTGTTTTAGAAGTGGGGGAGATGAAAACGAGAGGCAAATGGCAAATAAAGTAAATGCAAGTAGATGACAGTTTGCGTGTACGTACCTGATAGGTTATGGTGATATCTCCCCAGCAACGGCGCCAGAAATTCTTCTTGTTACTTGTGAGCTGCGTTGGTAAATTCTTGAAGAGGAAAGGAGATGCAGTACAGTAGAGATAAGTATTTCCCTCAGTTAAGAACCAAGGTTATCAATCCAGTAGGAGAAACACACACAACCTCGTTGGCAGCACCTACACACACAAAAAGCAAATACTTGCACCCAACGCAAAACAAGGGGTTGTCAATCCCTTAGCGGTTAATTGCAAGGATCAAATCTCGTAGTGATAGATAAATAAAGTAAAACACAAAAGTAAAATAATGGTAAATAAATTGTAGCAAGGTATTTTTAGTTTTATATGTGATGGAAGATAGACCCGGGGGCCATAGTTTTCACTAGAGGCTTCTCTCTTGAATATAGCATACGGTGGGTAAACAAATTACTATTGGGCAATTGATAGAAAAGCGCATAGTTATGACAGATTCATGGCAATGATCATGTATATAGGCATCATGTCCGAGACAAGTAGACCGACTCCTGCCTGCATCTACTACTATTACTCCACCCATCGACCGCTATCCAGCATGCATCTAGGGTATTAAGTTCACGAGAAACGGAGTAATGCCTTAAGCAAGATGACATGATGTTGACAAAGTAAATCCAAGCAATATGAATAAACCCCATCGTTTTAACCTTAATGGCAACGATACAATACGTGTCATGTCCCTTTCTGTCACTGGGATTGAGCAACGCAAGACCGAACCCATCACAAAGCACCTCTCCCATTGCAAGATAAATCAATCTAGTTGGCCAAACCAAACCGATAGATCGGAGAGAAATACAAAGCTATAACAATCATGCATATAAGAATTCAGAGGAGAATCAAATAATAATCATGAATAATCTGATCATAAACCCACAATTCATCTGATCCCAACAAACACACCGCAAAGAAGAATTACATCGAATAGATCTCCAAGAACATTGAGGAGAACATTGTATTGAAGATCAAAGAGAGAGAGGAAGCCATCTAGCTACTAGCTATGGACCCGTAGGTCTGTGGTAAACTACTCACGCATCATCGGAAGGGCGGCAAGGTTGATGTAGAGGCCCTCCGTGATCGAATCCCCCTCCGACAGATCACCGGAAAAGGTCTCCAGATGGGATCTTGAAGAAACAGAGACTTACGGCGGCGGTAAAAGTGTTTCGGGTGGCTCTCTGTTGGTTTGGGAATATTTGTGAATTTATAGCGAAGGAATTAGGTCAAGAGGTGCCACGAGGGACCCACAAGCCTCGGGGGCGCGCCTGGCAGGCTTGTTGCCTCCTCGTGGCACTTCAGGTCTTCTCCCAAAGCCTCCTGGCTTTCTTCTGGTCCAAGAAAAATTAATCCAAAGTTTTTCTCCGTTTGGACTTTTGGTACTGTTTCCCTAAAAAGCCAAAAACATGCAGAAAACAACAACTGGCACTGGACACTGAGTTAGTAGGTTAGTTCCAGAAAATGATATAAAATTGCATATAATTGCATAATAAACATCCAAGATTGATACTATAATAGCATGGAACAATCAAAAATTATAGATACGTTGGAGACGTATCAGCGACCAGACAAACAACGCTACGTACGCTTTGACCGGGTGGGTCCCGGCTGTCAGGGAGGATAAGGAGGCACTTCCTTGCGTGCGAAGATATAGCAGGTGGGTCCCAGCTATCAGGGGTTAAGGAGGCACTTCCTTGCGTGCGAAGATATAGCTGGTGGGTCCCAGCTGTTAGGGGGAGGAATCATTTTTTGCGCGTAATAAGGAGGCACTTCCTTGCGTGCGAAGATGTAGCTGGTGGGTCCAGCTGTCTGCCTCACCGCGTAAAGTCCTCTTTCGATGGTTGTCATTCATTGACCACGGTGACCACGCCGTGCCAAGAGCACCAAGGCGATGGACGACGGCGAGGCCTAGGAAGGGAACGACGCGGAGCCGGGGAAGACGCGACAGTGGATGCCCACACGGAGGGGAGTGCGAGGGTTGACTGGTTCCGCTGCGGTGTGAGGCTGCCATCACCGGAGAATAACAGGAGATGTGGGTGAGTTGAGGGAAGGCCTGGCCAACGGTGGAAGTAGGGTGGGGCAGTGAGGACTACGCGGCAGCACAGCCGGCCACGGGAGGCAGGAGTAGGCGGTCCCGCCGGCGCTGGTTTGGGCGGCTGGAGCAAGAAGATTAGAGATTGAGAAAGCAGCAAGGCCATTGGATTAACATCGAATGGCCACTGCGGCTACAATCGTTTGTTGACTAAGTCAACAAAGCCCTGCGTACGCGTCAACAAAGTAGGCCCACAAGTCAGTTTCCAAATCTGGTGGGTCCCAGTTGTCATTGGGAGGAATCATTTTTTTCACGTAATAAGGAGGCATTTCTTTCCGTGCGAAGATATAGCTGGTGGGTCCCAGCTGTCAGGGGGAGCAATCATTTTTTTTCTTACTAATAAGGAGGCACTTGCTTGCGTGCAACCAAGGACCATGTGGGTCCCTACTGTCAGAATCTCCATGTACATCCCTCTTCCGATGGCTGTCGTTTGTTGACCACGTTGACCACGCCGCGCCGAGAGCACCAATGTGGTGGACGACGGCGAGGCCCAGGAAGGGAACGACCCGGAGCCGGCGAAGCCATAGCAGTGGATGCCCACGCTGAGGGGAGTCCGAGGGTTGACTGGTTCGGCTGTGGTGTGAGGCCTGTGTCGCCGAAGAATAACAGGAGGTGTGGTTGAGTAGAGGGATGGCCTGGCCAGCGGTGGGAGTAGCAGGGGACGGTGAGGCCTGTGCGGTAGGACAGCCAGCCACGGGAGGCGGGAGCAGGCGATCCCGTCGGCGCTGGTTTGGGCGGCTGGAGCAAGAAGTTCAGAGATTGAAGAAGCAGCACGGCCGTTGGATGTTATCCAACGGTCACTACCGCTAGAATCGTTTGTTGACTAAGTTCACAAAGCCCTGCGTACGCGTCAACATAATAGGCCCACAAGTCAGCCTCCAAATCTGTGCCAAACGGCATACAACACATTTGGCATTATTTTTAATAATTTACAGCCCATTTTTTAATTCTTAAGGATTTTTTTGAAGCCCATATTCTTTTTGTTGGCATTACAGCCCATATTCTGGCCACGGTTAAAAAATTCAATGACTTTTTGCATATTTCGATCGGGTTCGAACTGTTTTTAATCCCAAAATTTTGAGTCAGATTCAAACTAATTTGTAAAATAAATTTATATTAATTTAAAATCCAACAAAATTTTCCTAGCAAAAAAATCAATGAAATTTAAAATCTCGAAATCCTAAAAAAACTGTAATTTGAAACCAATTGCCGGTTTGCTGCGTTGTTTTTAAAATTTACAGCCCATTTCTTACTACTTACAGCCCATTTTCTGGGCAAGCCCCGAATACATCCCTCATTGTCTTGAAAGATTTGCAACCCAGCAGGGCTGAGAAAAGCAAGTAGGCCTCGGTTGGGTATTCTGGAAAAAATAGAACTGGGCTAGCCATTTTCAGAAAGAAAAAAACAACTGGGCTGGTCATGTGGTAAACAGAAAATAAAAGCCTGGGCTAGATGGGCTACAGCCCCCGCACAGCCCAGTTGATACCCTGCTTCGTCTCAAAAACAAAAAAACAATTGTGCGAGCTGCTGGGTCCCTTGTGTCAGCCGCTCGTTGGGCAATTCTCTCGTTTATTGACTACGTTGACAATCGCGTGGGACCCAGATGTCAAACCATTAGGAGGAAGCATTTTTTTGGCTTGTAATAAGGAGGCACTTGCTTGTGTATTACAATGACCCTCGTGGGTCCCTACTGTCATCCTCTCGACGTACAGTCATCTCCTGATTCCTATCGGTTGTTGACCATGTTGACAACGCCAGACGGCGGCACCGCGGCGAGCGAACCAAGGCGGAGGATGACGGTGAGGCCTCGGACAGGAACGAATAGGAGCCGTGGAAGATGCGGCAGTGTAGTTGCAGGCGGAGAGGAGTATGAGGGTTGACTGGTTCGGGTGTGGGTGTGGGTTGGGGCTGATGTCGCCGGAGAATAACAAGACATGTGGGGGAGTAGAGGGATGGACTGGCCAACATTTGAGGGTATGGTGGGCCGGCAATGCATGGGCGGAGGCACAGCCAGCCATGGGAGGCGGGAGCAGGCGAGACCGACAGCATGGTTTCGTTTGGGCGTCTCGAGGAAGAACACAAGAGGTTGAAGAAACACGACAGATGTTGGATGTCAATCCAACGGCGGGCAAGCAGAATCGTTTGTTCACTAAGTCGACACCACCTTGGATAGGCTTTTTCATTGTGGGTCCCAAATGTCAGAATTCAAATCTGTCACGGGCATGTAGCCTTTCTTATTAGGAATTACAACCCATTTGGTGTGCTAGCTCAAAATAAGTTGGTGGGTGCTGGCGGGCGCTAAGCACTTGGGTTCTATAATGCACAGTGAGCTCAAGGAGCCAGCGAGAGTGATGTTAATTCCCTTGGATGGGATTTGTTACAATATTTCTCTCATAATTAAAGAAATGGCAAGCCATTTGCCTGTTTCAAAGAAAATATGACAGCCACAGCCGAGTTGAAAAGGGCAACAACATCTAACTCCAGCTTTTTAACTGTACAAAAGCACGAGGGTCAATTGTTCATCAGGTTTAGACAAAACCCAGATTGAAAAGGGCAACAACATCTAACTCCACCACTGTTTTGGGCAGTCACAATCAAATGGATTGGTCAGATCCATAAAATGAGCAGCCTGGGTCATAAAAGTTAATGGAATATGATCACAAGATATTGTAAATAGAAGCCGGGCTCGTTCAGAAACCCTTTTGTCCACCCGAAACTCCTTTTTTTTCTCTTTGACATATCCATCCGTCGAAACTTTGCTGCTAATAGACTTAAGCCTGATGGACAATTGGACCCTCACATGCAGCAGGAAGAATGTGACAAATCTAGTGTTTGCATGGTTGGCTACATATCCTTCCAGCGTTATTGTCTTCAAACGAATGTCATGAGAACTAAGAAAATCCTAGTGCTTACGATGCCACCGATTGGTTATACCTTTTGTACCTCGTCCTACTACCTAAATGGACATGAAGATCGAAAAAAGTTTAGGTCTAAAAAAAGAATAAGTTGAAAGAGCAACAACTGAACGGTTAATTCTAGTACACTATATATGGGATTCCAATGTGCGTGAAATCATCACCTTTATATACAAATTCTCCAGACATGGAAAGCATCACAGCAAGCTAATAATCTTGTTTAGATCAAAAGTATTCAAGCTGATATATAAGATCTTGACAGAATCCTGCGCCACTGATAGGCTATCCATGGACAAACTCTTCATTGAGCATAGAACATAATATTAGTACAAAATGTGTACTCCAAGATGATATAAAACTTATGCGCACAAATGAAAAATGTAGCTTATGATTACAAAAGTGTAGATGATAATATACAGTACCTGGATAACTGTTGAGCCAAACACCATCTTGAAATGATCACAAAGATCATGAATTACACCCAAGGTCTCTAGTTTAGGCGCAGAGATGACAGTTATTTGCGAAGGTGAATAACAAGAATCATGGATCAACCTTTGAAGTGAAGGGGCATCTTTGATGATGAGCTCCCCTACGTCAAAAGAAATTCCAATTCTTACAAGGTTAGGCGACTCTATTCGGAGACAACCGATTTTAACTATGAAACAAGCACTAAGCACTCCAGGGCAGGGCAACTGGATTGGATGATGCTGTGTAGTGAGGCCTCCGACACAGGAACCCATATAAGTGAAAGTTTTTTGAGAAGTGGGAGTCGAAGCTTTTGTACCAGATTGTCTGGTAGTTTGCACACGGCAAAGGTGGCGGTGTGGAGAGAGGAGGAAAACCGCGAGATGGACATCGGTGCTGAGGGCACAAGTACATGGCATTTAGTAAGTGGTGTGTAATTTTTGTGGGAATAGTAGAACTCAAGCAGCTGGAGTTTTTCGAATTCAGGGGATTTCAGCCAGGCATCCATCGTGCAGGGCATGCACAGGTAGCATGCTGGGATGCGGAGGCGTTGAACGGAGCCCTGGTGGGAGGAGATGATGGCTCCGGGGAGTTCAAAATGACTAAAGAGAGATAGGCCATGATAGTCGAGATTAAGAGGTGTGGCGTGCCATAGAGGGCGCCACCGAGATGCGAGGACTTGGGTACGGCAGCCATCCTTGGTAGGGAGAAGGGAGATGATCTCCCCAAGGATGGTGACCGGGAGATTGCTGATGCGATCCGCCCCAAATTCTTCGGGTTCCTCAGATCCATGGGGGTGGCCCTCACCGCTTATCCCCGTGCTGTCGGGTGTGGGATCTACAATAGGCGTCGCCACTGGTGGGAGCCTCATCTTCTTGGCACTGGGGCCAGCCGACTCCATTTTCCTTGCGGGCATCGCGTCGAGCCTCGGATTTGAGCAGAGTAATGAATGATGAGCCTAGTTGTAGTGTGAGTGAAGAAGAAGGGGAGCTGGGGTTTTCTGTAGCAGTGAGGAAGAAAGGGAGATGGGGTTTTCTGTAGGAGTGAGGTGAGGAATTTGGGGGTACAACCGGAGGGGGAGACGAGTCGAGCGAGCTGACGACAGGTGAGAGTGAGGAGGAAGAAAAGCACCCAGGTTTTTTGGGGGGGGGGGAGTGTGGTGGGGTCCGTGGGGGGCGCCTCTCATTAAGTAAATACTCTATGTGCTTTTGAATTGATTTTATTAATTAGGGTCGATGGGCTCTTTTGTCTTGGGCCCAGAAAAACAATTACTACTAGTACAATGGAGACACTCTACCGCTACCCAGAAAAACAATTACTACTAGTACAGTGGAGACACTACCGCTTCTGGCTCCTCCTCAGTCCACGAAACGGGTCCCGCTACTGAATGTCGTTTTACTTGGGTTCACCGACATGCGGGCCATGCAGCGCGCGGGCCCAAATGGCATCCACCAAATTAGAAGGCGGTATGCAAGCACAGAGTCACCCCGGTCGTAGCGCGGTAGTAATGAGCCATCATATCACAAAACCCCGCCTCCCCGCAGTAAGTTGGATGGACGAAGCAACCATCATTTCACTCTTCACTGAATCCGCTTCTCCCTCATCTTCTTCAAGAAAGCCACCACTCACTTCTGCCATTGTTCTTCTCTCCCAACGAAGGGAAGGTGAACGCATTCGTGATGTTGGTATATTTTCTTTCCAAATAAAATCTTTTTCAAAGCAGTAACCGATCCTCACTCCCTTTTCTATTTCATTGTCATTGCGATTGTGTTTTCCTTTCGGTTGTCTTCTATTTGTCGGTTTCATGATGGATCATGGATAACCGAGCAAAGATCTACCGATGTTGGAGCAGAAGCAGTAGGCTGAGCCCCACGAGACAGAGAGCTCCAAGAAGATGAAGGCCACCACCGATCCGATCCCAAATACGCTCACGGCCACTACTGAGATGGTCAACACCACGTTTGAGGTTACAGCCCTCGTGGCCATGCAGGAGCAGTTTCCCCCCAGCAAGATGGACCCCTTCGAGGATGTGTCACCCCCCCCCGTAGAGTTGCCCAAGGTGATTTTCTTCTTTGGCGATCTTGATCGTGGTTTTTGATCTAAGTATGTGCTGATAAATAATGCAAGATTTATTAGCTCCGATGCCATGCTACCTTCCCTGTCATGCATACTTTTGACTCTACATGGTGGTTTAAATAACTTGTGTTTTTTATATTGGAAAGTAATTCAGAATTCGTTTCTTTTTCAATTAGATCCCTGATACAGACAAGGATTGTGTGGTTGTACATGTCACTCGCTATGAGGTGGATGACCTGAATATACGCACTAGGAAAACAAAGTTCTTAGGCTGTTCGATCCTGGAAGCCATTTGCACTTATACAAAAGGCAAAATGTATTCCAACTATACTGTTGTCAGGCGTGTTGTCCAGGGTGTACTAAAGCACAACAAGTTCACAACTACTCCTTTGTTTGTGAGGCATAATGTTCTTGTCAAGCTTATCCATGAAAATGACGTGGCATGCCTCAACAAACAAGTTTATGAGTGGAAAGGCCATGAGGTTATCTTCAAGAAGGTTGACATGATTGAGCTGCTACCGAACGTCCTCGAGGATGTTCATGGCAAGGTCCATCTTGTGTCCATCCCCAATTAGATCGATGTCATGAAATAGTTGGCCCAGTTAGTGTGTCAAAGTAGTTTGGATTGTGTTTAATTACCCGAACCTTGCGTATTATCAAGCCCTCTTGGGGTAGTACTCTGTTTGAATCCCTCTATGGGAACTACTGCTACTTTTGTGTGCCCGTGAATCATGTGAGAACCCTCGTAAGTGTTGCCGAAATTGATGCATCGTCATGAGTTCTTTCATGTAATATGGCATGGTAAGACATAAGTTACCACTGTTTATCAAACGAGCAGTGTGTGTTTGATGAAATACTTGTTTGACAACTCTTGGTGCGCCGACCTATACATAGGGTTGGTAATGCTGGTTAAGTACATGTAAACACTGTTGGTGCTACCCCACTTGTAAGCACAGTTGGTGCAAACACGGCACATTGGCGTAGCTCGCTTCAACACTAGAAAAGTCGGCTATCGACCAGCTCACACTGATACTCTGTTGTCTGACATATAAGCAACTATGTATCTTTTTTACAGTAGTTCATGCAGTTAATTGAGGCCACAATATTTATTCCAAATGTTCACACGCTAGTCCAGAATTCATGTTAAACATTCACAATAAACTCGGCTTCATAAAATACTTCAAAAGCATAAGTTCAACATTTTTATACATCTCAATGATTCATAGAACATAACATCTCTTTTAGAAGTTCACAACAAAAGACAAAGTTGTGAGAAGGTTTACAAATCCGGAAAAATCAAGCGGGGCTTCTCCGAGGAAAGGGCCTCCCTAGGCAAGCTTTAATTTCCTGGGGCTCAGTCTGGTTTTTCTTGTTGCCAGCATCCAGGGTTAGGTTCTCTCATTCCAGAATAACAAATTATAATTGTGTTCTTAGTAGGAATATTGAACTGAACCTTGAAGTGGATTGACCATCTGAATTTCTTGTGCAGTTCCACTAAATTTAAGCACCACTATTTGCAGAAATAAGCAGACCACGATGCCTCATGTACTGCGCACCTGGCCCCACAACCTCCGCGTAGCCATGCTAGCTAGTCCTCTGGCCATCCTTGATCTGGGAGTGAGTGTATTTCCCAGAAGATGCAATGCTTGTTTTCTCCCGCCACACATAACAGTCTCGTTCCTGCACTGCAATCAGGAAGTCCATGTATGAACTAGCTTCTTTTAGCTTGCGTTGGTCATTCTACCTAGTTACTACAAATGTAGGAATGCCTGGAATACGGGTGGCTAGAGAACGGCAGGTAGGAACAACCATCTGATTTTGTTCAGTTCTACTAAAATTGAGGTGTGTGCTTCTGATTGCACAAATAGAAACGATATGGAGATAGACATCCTTGTTTGCACAAATATGTAATAGGGTTATTTAAGCAGTGATAGTTATTTGCAGTGGCAAATTAACAACATCATCTCTTGTGTTATGAATGGCATTACATTGACAGTATGAAAAAGTGCCATTAAGTAAGAAGTAGCATCACATCACATCAACAATGGCACTAGATTAACATGCAGAACAACATCATTAGTATTATTGTCATGAGAGTAGCACATGGTCAGTACCTCCCGTGCACGGTGCAACCAAAATGTGCAATCAAATTTGTGCAGTTCCACTGGGATGAAGCAATGTTACCGGTGTGGGATTTAAGTGTAACTGCCAAAACAGAATTCATGGGAAATAAAGCAAGACAGAAGCACTTCATAAAACGGTGGTGTCATTGCTTCAATTTATCGATGGCACTAGACTGACAGCAGCATTACTTAGAAGTGGCATTAGGCTAACAGTGGCATTGCTTCATTTTTCCTGTGATATTAGATTAACATTAGCGATAAGGGCATAGGGACAGTGGGGGCATAAAGTGGTGAGGCAGATGTGGTTGCCGAGAGCGGCAAACATTCAGGCCACATGTCTGCATTTGTCCCATTTTTTATCTCCTCGGCGACCTTTTCCTATATGAGCATAGAAAATTTAGACCTGCGACCGGTCTGGCCAGTATCTTACTAGTACTTCCCCCCACCCTTCGCTATCCACCCCACTTTCTTCCCCTTTTCAACCAAGATACCGGTTGGGTAGCCAGTCTCTACTACTTTCCCCCCATTCTTTCCTCTTTGAACCAAGTCCTACATTCATGCTACAGCTTTCCCCCCTTTCTTCCTCTTTGAACCAAGTCCTAGATTCGACTGCATGAAGTAGGTTTACCTCTAATAATAGTAAAAATTTAGGTGGCTTTGGAAAAGCCGAAGGAAATAGAAAAAGATCCACATGTAGCCATGTAGGGAGCTGGGGCAGTAGAGCAAGGCAGGTTTCATAGGAAGTTATACCTGAGGGTCGTCCGGATGTGGCTAGGAGGGCGGCGGGAGGCCGGATCTGCCCAAAATGCGTCAGGGAGGAAGAAGGGGTCGGAGGCCCTCCCGAACCGGCGCTGTGTCAGACAGAACGACACGGGCTGTCGATCGGGACGCACCGACAGCTGTGGGTCTCCTCCCTCGCCGCTGATGACCACGTGAACGCTGCACCTTCTCCCCTTCCCCGGCGGAGGGGATCCGACCGGAACTGTGACCAGCGATGAGCAGAGAGAGAGTGTGGTCATTGCCGTCTTGTTTAGATCAGGAGAGGATGAGAGTGAATGAGAGCAACCCTAGTAAAGCAAGTGCTAAGGCTCCTACTTATATATATAGTGGAGTGATTTTCTTGTAGCAATCATTTCTAAAATAAATACGCATGAACCACTATTTTCATTTAATGTTCCAGTAAAAAAACTCAATCAATAATGCGCCACCGCATCCAGGTCACACAACGTACTGTATCATTCATGTGTGGTCCTTGACCCTCCATGAAGTTGAAAACTACACGAGTCAAATTTTCACTTGGGATGCCTCTTTGTAAACAAATGCGCTCGTACGTGTACCCGCGCCTGGGTGTGAGAGAACTGGTGCGTGCGTGTGCCGCTTCTCTTCATGTACTACGTACTCCACCTAGAGTACGATGTATACATGTGTGATGTCTGAGTTTCAAAAAAAATGTGTGACGTCTTAACTCTACTCCTATAAAAGACTCAGTTGGTGATGATGGTGTGTCTGGCATCCGTCATTTCTGACCATCAGATCTGAATCTAAAGACTGTGATGTAAGCTGTGGCATTTTTGCAATAAGACCACACTTGTCTGCTCCAATTTGCAGAAACCCCTTGGTATCTTGAAACCAACCACATTCGTCCCTCACCTCATCAAAACCCCATTGCTAGTATTTTTAGAAGTTCTGAGGGAACGGTGTGAAGAGCACGTATATGTGTGTGACGTCTACCTATAGATAGATGGTGTGTGCGAGAAGTCTCAGGAGAGTCGTGAGGGTGCCTGTGCGTGAGAGGGAGGGTTAACGTATCAATGCAATCCGTCTATCCGTAAATCATATCTGGCGACCGTTCACAAGAAGACGGCACCTGGCGAACGCCTAAAGAACCGTCAGATCTGCATCTGACGGTGGTTGTTTTGCCATGGCATTTGACAGAACAGCCAATCCTCCGACACATAAAACTTCCACGTGAGTGTTCTCAACTACCGTATGCTCCCTCCGTTCCAAATATAGTGCATATAGCTTTATTGAAAATTCAAACTTCACAAACTTTAACCAAGTTTTTGTATGACTACATGCACATATAGAATACCCAGCATATATCATTTCATTCATCGTCGAGAGATATCTATAGAGATGGGGGAGGAATGTATGAGTGTGTCTTCGATAAAGAGGGGCCGTATGTGTGTGTGTGTCTGTGTGTGTGTGTGTGTGTGTTGTGAGAGAGAGCGAGAGACATCGTAGGATTGAGTCCTCTAACTAAGGAGAGAGAGAGAGCGATTGGGGATCCGGAGAGAGAAAAAATATAGTGCGTGTGATGTAGTCAAATATTTGAAATAACTCAGTGTTTTTCATAAGAAAATGAATAAGAGATCATGGTATTTGTAATCCATGCAGATACAATGGAGATATGCATGGTGTGGTTGTCTCGACATACTATATTATTACCATATATACATTTAACAAGCTCAAGTTCATTTGAATTTTAGAGTCCCATGCCATCATTTGACCATGTTGCGTCCATGGAGTTCAATTATTAATTTGAGATAATGTCTGGCTTCTATGGTTGACATCTAAATTGGGTTACATCATTACCGAGTTTGGCGAATATTTAATTAATGTTTGCCGAGTTTCACCTTCGAGGGAATTCAACACAGCACACCGTCAGACGGAACGGGGCGTAACGGAGATCCCACGTGACACTATAGGTTGCCGAGTTCTACTTGGCTAAGCTCGACAATGCACAATGAATATACATAAGCCACATGGCAACACTTATTGCCCAATACAGAACTTCTACCGAGTTCCTTCGGTACAAGAATCGGGCAAATATTTTGCAAAGTTCTAAACTCGGCAATGTCCCATTGAGTAAGGACTCGATGTGTGGCAGTGCTCTATTGCCGAGTGCCACATTTCGCCAAGTTTGTTAGCCGAGTGTCCGTTAGCCGAAATTCGGCAAAGAAAGACCGCCGTATCACCTACAGCAATTTCAAGCCTCCTTTGGTGTGGAGGAATATCATAGGAATTCTATATGATAGGATTTTTATAGGATTTTTTCCTTTAGAGCCATTTGGTTCCTAGGAATGGATTCCTATACTCCACATTTAAGAGGAAAATAAACATTAAGACTCAATGGAAAAAATCATATGATGTGAACCAAATGACATCTCTTTTCCTATCCCTACTCATAGGATTTGAAATACATGTCATCTCTTTTCCTACAACTTTCATATTCCTATAATATTCCTACCCTGTGAACCAAATGAGGCCACGGGTATATCAAAGTGCAGGGCCCATGCGTCATTGCCTTTGAGTCGAACCTACATCCAAAATTTTTTGTACTACGTATATCTCCCCTGCTCCGTCCAGCTTACAGCGGGCAGGGTGGGGCTTTGTGATTTGATGCCTCATTCCTCATTTACTAGTACTGCGGCACTACGACCGGGGTGCCTCCCCCCGCTGCTCCGAACTATAATTTGGTGCATGGCACGTGGACCAAGATGGCAAGGCAACATGGCAAGTTTATATAACAGACATATTTGACTTGGTGAAATTAACAAGATTCAAAAGCAGTAACATTGACTAAGCAAGTTTACAAGCTTATGGCAGTCACATCATGGCATAATATGGCATGAAGTAAATACTACCAGCAAGAAGACATGAAAATGCTCCAAACTCATGTTGTCAAGATGCTCATATGACAGTTGCATTAATTAACACAAAAATAACAAAATGGCAAGTTATGTTAAAATGACATGCACACAAACTTGCTCAAATGACTAAACTAATGCCACAGATGGATTAGTTGGATTTTTCTACCCCAATTTCATATAAAATATGCATATTTTTCAATATAGAAAATGCTCAAAATGCACATTTTACACACTGACCAGAAAAGGTTAAAAACAATATTCCAGAATTGGCATATGCCAAAATGGAATGCGCCGGGAATGGAATTCTGCCAAAAATGGAAAGCGCTGAAGATGAAAAAAAAACAACGTGTGGCCGACAGGGAGGGCCAGCACAGGTGTGCGTATGATAGTGGGGCCGCGGCGCGTGTGTGGCTGACCAGTGGGACCCAGGTGGCCCACATGGCAGTGGCCCAAGGCGGAGGCGAGCAGAGGAAATAGAGGAGGTGCCTTGCCAGCGATTGGAGCATGGTGGCGCACTCGCCGGAGTTGCCTCCAGGGAGCAAAAGGCACGGCTGAGGGGTGGAATCAAACCGCCAGTCGATTCCGCACACACGCATGCGACTCACGCGACCGGACGCCGACGGAGGCGACGCCGGCGATGAGGTACAGTGGCAGTGACGACGGTCTCGTGTGGCTCGTTGCAGGGCACGACAGCGGCTGCGAAGCAGCGAGGCGGCATCTACGTGCTATGGCGAACACGCTGGACACACTCGCGAGGTCTACGGGGGTCAGGGTACTTGCCGGAGACGAGGCCCGACGGCGGCGGGTACGGCACATGGCAAACGGCGATGGAGAGTGAGATCAAGGGGGAAAAGGGCACGGGGAGATGCGGTTGCTCACGTTGGGTGCGGTGGAGGGGTCGCGTGGGCTCGGGGAAGACGGAGTCGGCCGGGATTTGGCCGGAGACGACGCGGAGCCGACGAGGAAGAAGAGGAAGGAGACGGCGAAGGCTTGGCATTTCCGGGTGTTGCGGTGGATGGCGGGGATTTAGTCGACGTCGAGGAACTTGTCGGACACGGTGCGGACGATGGAGGAGGACGATGGCTACGGGGACGACATGGACGCATCCTCAGATGCGCTCGGGACGCGGTCGGAGAGGCGGCTACGGTGGGTAACCACACCTGGCGGCGGCGAGAGGCAGATGGGAACCCTAGGCGAGTAGGGGACACCGAGAGGGCTTAAAAGGGGGGCTAGGGCGAGCGGGGCGAGCTCGCTCTTGGTCCCCATGGCGAGGGTGTGAGGTGGACGAAAAGGCAGGTGCGGCGCGCTGTAGCGGGGACGCTGGCAGGTGGGACCGGGGGTGCGACGTGGCGACGGTCTAGCGGGGGTGCGGGCGCGCTGTGGGTGAGAAAAGAAAGGGAGGAGGAGGCGCGGGCTGGTGTTGGGCTGCTGCCTCTCTATGCATTTCTTTCTTTCTTTTCTTTTCTTCAAACAGAAAATCAAAGAGGAAAAGCACAGGGGTTTTGGGGAAGAGTAAGGAGGAGACAAGAATACCCTTGGGATCCATGGTCTATGCACTATTTGAATAAAATGGTTTGGACATTTTTAGAGATAGAAAAATAATCCAAGTTTGAATTTAATTCAAACTTAAGCCATTTTGAACCCAACCAAAACACATCCAAACATGCTGAAATTTGGAGGAGAGACATAAGGCAGACTTGAGAATTTAAAAATTAAGTCGACATTTATTTGGGACAGAAAGATATCCACATGGAAAACATTGGAGAAGAGAAGGGTGTTGGAGATGATGGTGGGGGAAGTGCTATGCATGGTGACACCTCAAGAGTTTGGGTGAGAAAAAGAAGGGGATGACCACACACACAATGCATACATGAGCAACCCAAGATAAATATAGAATGCAATGCACATGGCAAATAACATGAAGATGAAATGCAAAAAGAAAAGAAATGAAAACACAACAAGAGGATGAAACATCATATTATGATCATCATGACAAAATCCATACATGACACAAGATGAGGGTACAAATATGGAAGGATCACTCTTGGGGTGTTACAGCGTGTGTGAGGAGGGGCCGAGGGAGAATGCATCTATGCGTAAAGGACTGTTCTACCCATTAAATTTAAATATAAATTGTATTAAGAAAATTGGATGGGATCATGAAATTTGCAATTCGCGTATGAACGAACATTGGTTCTAGCAAACATCCATACTCTATCGGATTCGAGCATGTGTATGGTATTATTTCACATTATTGATCCATAGTCAGTAGTTTGAAATCCAGACAATGCATGGCCCTTGCAATTCATATATAAACGTGGGTACACTCTGCGGTCAGTGTCAAGCACATTATACATAAGAAACAGACATGGTATACATTCCAAATTGCTAGCTATGAACTAGAATACATTTTGAATTCAATATAAAAGTGGTTTCAAAGATTCTAATTCATAGGAAGTGCATTCAACTATTTGAATTCGAGATAATGGCATTTGTAAATAACATATAAAAGGGGCATCAATCTTTGTTGATAATATATAGTCGTGTACAAAATAGATTCAAATTTACCTCCTCCATTCCAAAATAATCGTAGTTATAGGATTTTCAAGAGTCAAAATTTCAAAAAAACGCATAATTTAATGAGGTTTTTATACATACATGGTAAATTTAATGAGGTCTAATTAGGAAAGTTCAACTGAAGAGTACTGTAAACGTGAATGCTTCTGGTCCCAAATTTTGAATGAAGCGCCAAAAGAGCCCGAAACCGCGCGAGACCAATGTTTGGTAGAAGGAAATTACCGTCCTAACTCTGACCCGTGAAGCCTACCGGCCCGACGTCCACAAGTCTAAACCGGGGTAGGTTTGTAACTTCATCGAGATGCCACACAACCGCCTCCGAAAAACATTCATATACCGTGGGCGCCTAAACGCCCATGCGCTTGACCGAAATTGCCCCCGCCCACTATTTGAGACATGTGAGATTACCGTCCTACCCCCGACCCTCAACATGTCTGAAATTTTAGATGGGGGCAAAGTTTGTAACTTTCCCCAAATTTCAAACAAGCGCGTCCTGAAAACATGGTCCCCCCTTAGCTTCCCGCCCCTCTCCCCCGTCCGATTCCCCATTCATACTCCGTGGGCGCCAAAACTCCTTCTCCACCAGCCGCGAAACCCTAGCCTCCTCCGTCTGCCACCCCATCGCACTGATCCACCGCCGCCCTCCTCCATCACGCCGGAGCCGATACCCTCACGTCGTCGTCCACCGCAACCACAACCGCAGCGCCCTCCAGGACTTAGCAGTTGAAGCCGACGCAGAGCTGCCTCCACGACGCTGATGTGCGCCGTACCCGAGCCACTTCAACCCCTCCATCCTGTGCCTCACCCCTGCCGCTCCAACATCGCAACTGTCCACTGCACAGGAGCTATTCCTGCTAGGACGCCATTCGCTGCCTCGGACCTGCTTCCCCGCCGCCGACAAACGGTGACCGCACCACACTCAACAACTTGGCCATGGGATCGTCCAAGGCTCCACCGTCCTCCACAACATCTGGTTTCCAGCGAAACACAAGAAGATCTTCGAAAAAATAGAAAGAGGACACAACATTGCCAGCCGATATTGGTACTCGTCCCTTATTCTTGCAAATCTTACATGTCTTCTCGCACGGTATTCATCCCACGAAGGAAACTAGTTGACCGCTTCTTACTTCATATTCTTCCTGATACAAGATGTTCCAAGTAACTCGCGATGCACAAGGTTTCCCCCCATTTACTATTTCACTTTAGCTAGAGATAGGTCCGTCGCCTGCCTGGATTTCAATTCAGTGTCAGTTGATTCCCAATTAAAGGAAGCACCACCCGCGGAGGCGCGCGGAGCACCTAGTCCGCCTGTTCGCCGGGGAAGCAGCGCCTCGGTGTCTATCTTAGAGGTATGTGTGGTGCAGGAGATCCTGGCGCCCGGTCTGGAGGTCCGCCGGGCTTAAAGGGGTGGCCGGGGGGCGCTGCCAACCACGGCGATGGAGTGAGGTCGAGGGGAGGGCGGGGCGGCACAGGCAGGGGTCTGAGCCGGTGGTCGCTGGCGGTTCGAGCAAGATCGTCAACAGTGACTGGCGGTAGGTAGATGAAGGCCATCTGCCCATTCATCGGACGGTGCAGAAAAAATCGATTGACCTATTTGTTTTCAGTCGACTGTTATTTTCATTGGACCACATGTGGTGGTTTGCTGGAGGATTACCTGCACTTCCCAGCCATTCCTGTGCTCATATTTCAAAAGCCAAGAATCTAATTTCGTGTGCCATGCATGTTGTAGAGCTATCATATGTCTGCCGTCATTTATTTTTGACCCACTTGCTATCTGATACTTTTATACTGCACTACTTGTGCATAAGCTACACCCATACTCTCACTATTGTTTTATTATGCATGGGTATTTCAGAATCTCAAGCACAATATTCTAAATAGAAAACAGAGCAGTCGCTCCAGTCTGCATCAAGGATTGGAAAGACGTGGTGGGACTCTCTAAAGAAGACGGTAGTGTCATTCGATGAAGACTGTCAACATAGCTCTGTAGTTGATGACCCCGTTCGCCATACACCAGCATCGCAGGTGCTTGCCTTAACTTCACGGTGTCATATGTGGTTGCATGTTGCATATGGTGTCTATCTTGTATTGCTTCTAAATTGGTTAAATTGCATCTGCTTAGCCATATACTGTGAATATGACATGCCTTCCTGTTTTTGCTACATACTACATCTGTCTATTAACCATGTTCTTACATCAAACTAATGTTCTTGTCTATCCCTCATCAATCACTTATGATGAGACAGTCAAGCCCATGGGTTAGTGTCAGACGCGCTACTCTTTTAAAGAGTGCAGTGTCATCCTCCCCACATGATTCTCAACAAACAGCAAGGCTAGATGAAGATAGTCGACGTAGCTCTGTAGTTGGTGACCGCATTTCCCCTACACCACCATCGCAGGTGCTTGCTCTAACTTGGTAGTGTGATATGTGGTTGCATGTTGCATATGGTGTCTAGCTTGTATTGCTTCTAGTTAGGGTAAATTGCATGTGCGTAGTTTACACATTATACATGTGAATATGACATGCCTTCCTGTTTTCGGTACATACTACATCTGTCTATTAACCATGTCCTTACATCAAACTACTGTTCTTGTGTATCCCGCATCAATCACTTCTGATGAGACACCTTCAACTTGACAGTGTGATATTGGTTGCATCTTGCATATGATTTCAAGCATGTACTGCCTCTAATTTTTTGAAATGCCACTTATGATGAGACGCTTTTAACTTGACAGAGTGGTATTGGTTGGATCTTTCATATGGTGTCTAGCTTGCATTGATTCTAATTTGCTGAAATGCCTTATGCTTAGCGTTTTTCGTACATATTCCATCCGCCTATAATGTGGTTGCCTTACTTAAAACTAGTGTTCATCAGTATCATGCATCAATGAATTCTGAAGAGCGAATTTCATTCCTTTTTCTTGTGGGTTTGACTTGACAAGGCAAAATGAAAAAGGACAAACGTACGGGATGATGGTGGTCCTCTGGAGCAACCGAAATAGATGATCTCTGTAGATTCTCCTGCTACTCCTAGTGCAGTACTAGTTCCAAGTCTCATCTCCCCTACTCCACCATCCCAGGTGCTTTCTCTAATTTGGTAGTGTGATATCTGGTTGCATGTTGCATATGGTGTCTAGATCGTATTGCTTCTAATTTGGTTAACCTGCATCTACTTAGCATAAACAGTATACATGTGAATATGACACGCCTTCATGTTTTTGGTACATACTACATCTGTCTATCACACCATGTTCATACATCAAACTACTGTTCTTGTGTACCCTGCATCAATCACTTATTATGAGACAGTCACACCCGTGGGTTAGTGTGAGAAGCGCTACTCTTATAAAGAGTGCGGTTTCATCCTCCCCACATGATTCTCAAGAAACGGCAAGGCAAGATGAAGATAGTCAACGTCGCTCTGTAGTTGATGACCACATTTCCCCTACACCGGCATCGCAGGTGCTTGCTCTAACTTGGCAGTGTGATATGTGGTTGCATGTTGCATATGGTGTATAGCTTGTATTGCTTCTAATTAGGGTAAATTGCATCTGCTTAGTTTACACATTATACCTATGAATATGAGATGCCTTCCTGTTTTTGGTACATACTACATCTATCTATTATACATCTTCTTACATGAAACTACTCTTCTTGTGTATCCCGCATCAATCAGTTATGATGAGACACCTTTATTCGTTCCACATTGCCTATGATTTCTAGCATGTAGCCATGTATTTCTTCTAATTTTTTGAAATACCCTTATGAGTCCGCCCTTTTAATTTGGCAGAGTGATATTGGTTGGATCTTTCATATGGTGTCTAGCTTGCATTGCTTCTAATTAGTTGAAATGCCTTCTACTTAGTTTACACATCATAGGTGTGAATATGTCATGCCGTCCTATTTTTCATACATATTCCATCCTCCTATCATGCAGTTGCCTTACATCAAAGTAGTGTTCATCAGTATCATGCATCAATGAGTTCTGAAGAGCAAATTTTATTCCTTATTCTTGTGGGTTGTACTTTACAAGGAAAAATAAAAAAAGAGGAAGGAAAAGAGTAAGGAAGCGGATGATGGTAGTCCTCTGCAGCAACGTGAACGGAGCATCTCTACAGATTCTCCTTGTACTGCTAGTGCATTACAAGTTCCAAGTCTCATCTCCCCTACTCCACCATCCCAGGTGCTTACTCTAACTTGTCAGTGTGATATCTGGTTGCATGTTGCATATGGTGTCTAGCTTATATTGCTTCTACTTAGGGTAAAATGCATCTGCTTAGCTTACACATTATACATGTGGATATGACTCACCTTCCTGTTTTTGGTACATACTATATCTGTCTATCACACCATGTTCTTACATCAAACTACTGTTCTTGTGTATCCTGCATCAATCACTTATGATGAGACACCTTTAAGTTGGCAGTGTGATATTGGTTATGCCTTGCATATATTTTCTAGCATGTACTGCATCTAATTTGTTGAAACGCCACCTATGACGAGACAGTTTTAACTTGGCAGAGTGATATTGGTTGCATCTTTCATATGGTGTCTAGCTTGCAGTGCTTCTAATTAGTTAAAATGCCTTTTGCTTAGTTTCCACATCATAGGTGTGAATATTTCATGCGCTCCTGTTTTTCGTACATATTCCATCCTCGTATCATGTGTTTTCCTTTCATTAGAGTACTCTTCGTCAGTATCATGCATGAATGAGTTCTGAAGAGCGAATTTTATTCCTTTTTCTTATCGGTTTGACTTCACAATGCAAAATAAATAAAGCGGAAGGAAATTAGGACGGCATTGGATGATGGTGGTCATTCCGAGCAACTGAAATGGAGGTTCTCTACAGATTCTACTCCGCCATCCTCCCAACAAGATTCGCAAGACAACGCAAGGCTAGGCTGTCAACATAGCTATGTAGATGATGAGCACATCTGCCCTACTCCACCATCATAGGTGTTTGATCTAACTTGGCACTATTATATGTGGTTGCATCTTGCGTATGATGTCTAGCTTGTATTGCTTCTAATTTTGTTGTATTGCATCTGCTTAGTTTACACATTATAATTGTGAATATGACACGTGTTCCTGTTTCTAGAACATACTAAATCTGTCTATCACACCATGTTCTTACATCAAAGTACTGTTTTGTATCCTGCAACAATCACTTACCATAAGACACATTTAACTTGGGAGTGTGATATAGATTGCATCTTGCATTGTCTTCTAGCTTGTACTGCTTCTAATTTGTTGAAATGGCACTTATGACGAGACACTTTTAAGAGGGATATTGGTTGCATGTTCATATGTTGCCTAGCTTTCATTTCTTCTAATTTGTTGAAATGTCCTCTGCTGAGTGTTTTCATACATATTCCATCCTCCTATTATAGGTGTGAATATGCAATGATGTCTTTTTTCGTACATATTCCATCCTCCTATCATGCAGTTGCCTTACATCAAAGTAGTCTTCGTCTGTATCATGCATCAATGAGTTATGCACAACCAATTTTATTCCTTTTCTTGTTGTTTTGACTTAAGAAGGCAATATCAAAAAAGAGGAAGGAAAAGAGTAAGTTAGGGGATGTTGGTGGTCCTCCGGACCAACGCAAACGGAGGCTCTCTAGATTTGCCAGTGCTACTACTACTGCAGTTAAAGTTCCAAGTCTATATGATGACTCCATCTCCCCTACTCCACCATCACAGGTGCTTGCTCTAACTTGACAGTGTGATAATTGGTTGCATGTTGCATATGGTGTATAGCTTGTATTTCATCTAATTTGATTAAATTTAACCTGCTGAGTTTATACGTTATACATGTGAATATGACATGCCTTTCTATATCTAGAATACATTGCATCTATCTATCACACCATGTTCTTACATCAAAGTACTGCTGTCGTGTATCCTGCATTAATCACTTTTGATGAGACACTTTTAACTTGGCAGTGTGATATTGGTTGCATCTTGCATTGATTTCTAGCTTGTACTGCTTCTAATTTTTCGAAACTCCACTTATAACGAGACACTTTTAACTTGGCAGAGTGATATTGGTTGCATCTTTCATATGGTGTCTAGCTTGCATTGCTTCTAATTTCTTTTAAAATCCTTCTGCTTAGTTGACACATCATAGGTGTGAATATGTCATGCCATCCTGTTTTTCATACATATTCCATCCTCCTCATACAGTTGTCTTACATCAAAATATTTCATGTCTGTATCATGCATCAATGAGTTCTGAAGAGCGAATTTTATTCTTTTGTGCTGTGGGTACGGCTTGACATGGCAAAGTCAAAAAAGAGCAAGGAAAAGATGATGGTAGGGGACGCTATTAGTCGTCGGGTGCAACGGAAAAGGAGCTTCCCTCGAGATTCTACTGGTACTTATAGTGTAGTAGAAGGTCAAAGTCCACCGGCTAAATCTACAAACACACTATCCCCTGCTCCACCAGCTGCAACACCTCCTTCGACAGTACCGACAACTCAACGAGTTACTCATTCGAATGCTCCGCAAGCGGTATGTTCCCAAGCTACCTTCGCACCTAACACTACTTCTGAAGCACTGCTGACACTACAGGACTTGGCAAGATCAGATGAACCTCATGAGCACCAACACCAAGACAGTACGTGATCGAGTCAAGTTGCAGTTGCGTGCTCCTTTATATGCACTCTCATAGTTTGATGTGCACTAACACTTTCAATATTCGTTGTTGCACTAGCACCTCGGCGCAAGAGGAAACAGACATCAGTGATAATGCTTGACAGGTTAACAAAATCTAAAGGAGGAATAATGGAGATCCATTTTGAGGCAGGTTTAAAAAGGCCACGTGATGCTACAGAGTCAGTCAAGTTAGTATCAGAGGCAGCTGTTGCCGTTAGGTGTCATGCATGTATCCTCCCAACGTGGATCCAGTACAGGAATGACAAAGACGAAACCCAGTTTAACACCTTCCTTGACCATTTATCCGTCAGTAATGTTATTCATCACAATTTGTAATATTGTCTTGCTCTGTCCCATACTTTCTAGCTTGCTTCTAATGAGACTCCCATTCTTTTTTCAACAGATGAGGTTCAAGTTGGATCCGAAAGATGATGCAACCAAACAAGCATGCACTCATGTTTTTCAGTCTACTCTGCAACTGTATCGGTATCACCTTAGAAAAACTCACGTTGAAGGCAAGGCTAACAATGAAATCGCCCAAACATCTCCAGAAGAATATATTACGGACGAAGAATGGACAACCCTTGTTAAACACTGGTCTGATCCGAAGTATTAGGTAGGGTATATGTATGTGATCAGATCACATATTTAACTCGTATTTACGTATGTGCCTTACAAGTCTATCTTCTTCTAGGCTAACTGTTTGAAGAACAAGACCAACCATTCTAAAGTGAAATTCCAACAGACAACAGGATCTCGTAGCTATATTGCATATTGTGAGGCTCTTGTAAATAGCTGCTATTTCCTCCTTTTTGCTATGCCATATTATCGTATCTATATTGACTTGTTCAAAATACAGAGGAAAGCCCGTGCGGACCAAAAAGAACCTGAACCGAATGCAGTGCAAATCTTCAAGGATTGTCACACCAGCAAGATGAAGGGCATGACTACACCAATCCAAGCCGTTGTTGTAAGTCCTTACTCCTCATGCCTTTGAACTGCTTGTTACTATGACATGTTCATTTAACTGCTTGGTTTGCAGCCAATGTCAGTTACTCTGTTCGCTTTTATACACAATTATCTTAACGTATCATTTCACCTTACACGGTTTAAAAGAAAGTAAGGATATTCTTTTGGTCTTTATCTGTAATTTAGTTGTGATGTTCACGTGCCCACATAATGATACAATAGCCTGTTTGTTTGATATCCGTTTGCCCGTGATATGAATGATGTCATACTATGTTCATTGTATTTTAAACCGTGTCTCTTTATCCTTAGATGTCAATAAATGTGAGGAAATAGACAATACATTAGGCATGCTACATGGACATATGTTCGAAAGTAATTTTATTATGTACTTGCCATTAAAATACATGCTAAAGTATTGCAGTGGTTCACCAAAATAAGTTATGTATAAACGTGAAAGCTATTTTGTTTGTTTTTGTCTCATTAGTAACGTCTTATATTGTACACTAATCTACAAAATTCAAACTTTCAGCAAGCTATGGAACAATTGATTGAACAACCACAACCTCCTGAAGGTGACGAGGCTACCACAGGCACAATGTCACCTCTTGCTACAGTGCGTCAGTATCTCTCCACTAACAGTGCAAAAAGCACCTTCCTGAGTAATTCTGGGTTGGTTGTTAAGGTAACCTCGTCGAAACCGTGTACTGAACAAAATCTTCTGGCTAGACAGAGTGATATATCTATGCTCCAGACACAAGTCCAATCCCTAATGGAGGTCGTTTCTGAAACTAGAATAGTGGTTGACAAATGTCATCAAGATATGAATGTTTTTAAAACCAGACTATCAGACATTTGCTTCGTTGTTCAAGAGCAATGGCGCAAAAAAGGGGAAGGTCATGTTGCTCCATCAGATTCTACATCCTGATTACCACTCTGGTCAAATGATCTCTGCTTCTATACATCTCATGGTGCATTTATCTGCAAGGACTGTAAACTTTTATGCCAACAAGCCTTTTGTTGTATGGTTGTAATTTATTTTGTTGCGATACAAAATTTCTCCTACTGCCAAAGGCCGTAGAAATTAGCAAGCTATTTTTGTATAGTGTAGGTTTATTCTTAGTAATGTATTCGGCATCATCGGTCTCCTTTAGGCAGAAAGCATCGTAGGAGCCCAAAGTGCCAATATTCGTCCGGCCCACAACTAGAATGGAGCTAAAAATGATTACGGGTTGTAATCGGTATGTAGCCCATAGAAAATAATTGGGCCTAAATAAGCGTAGGCCCTTCTTATTTCTGATCGTTCCATTGGTAGGTCCGTGAACATAGTGGGCCATTAACAGGCGTAAACATAATATGGGCCCATAGTAATAACGGGCCGTTAACATGTCTAAATATCATGCATGCCTTATTTGGCCCATAAATGACATAGGCCTTTAATAGGCCAAAACGCAGATTGGTCCATCGTTGGGCCAGAATATACCTAGGGCTTGCAGTAGGCCGTAAGATGATTGGGCCTAAAATATGCCAGATAGCCCACTGGCCATTAGCAGCCCAAAATGTAGCTCAGCCCATGGTGGCCCATTTACATGGCGGATCATTAACAGGCTAAAAGTCAGCACGGGCCGTAATAGCGCCGACCTACTACACGGGCCTTTAACAGGGCGAAAGTGCTGGCGGGCTGGATTTGTGTCATTGAGTTTATGGGCCGTTAATAGGCTCGATGTGACGTTGGGCCACATATGGCCCATGGGTTACGTCCGCCGTTAACAGGCCGGAAGTCTAACCTGTCCGAAAATGGCCCAATTCCATGACGGTCTATTTATGGGCCGAAAGTTCCATCAGCCACAAATGGGCCCAAATGTAGCAGGACCTTAAACAGGCCGGAAACACACCGGGCCGTAATTGGGCCCAAATACAAAGTGGACTCTTAACGGGCCAGAAGTGACCATGGGCCGCAATGATAAGAAATCCACAACGGGCCGGTGACAGGCCGATTTGACACTATTCAAACGGGCCTTACCTACATATGGGTCGTGTGCAAGCAGGCCATTAATGGGCTAGCCCGCTAACTTTGACTGGGCCGGCCTTTTTAACCTAAATGGGCCACTGTTGGGCCGTGCCATGTGTCACTTTTTCATAGGCGCGTATCTTCCATTGGATGGATGACATCTGTCGCGACGTTGAGCTGACACATGGTTCTGTTGGTGAATGAGAATTTTACACGTGGAAAATCGCCATTGGTCAGGGCTGTTAACCGGTTATCGGATCCAAAACCGCACCCGATAGCTTAACGGCGACCCGTTATGGTGGAAGCCACGTGTCGGTTACCCTTGACGAAAGCACTTCCATGACGCGGCAATTATCCTCATGGAAGTGGACACTTCTGTGATGATAATTTGATTATTGTCATGGAACACTTCTACGACAGCACAGGTATGACTATCTTGATTCTGTCATAAAATCGTCACGGATGTACATGCATGACAGAAAACCTGACCTACTATGACAAACCCGTATCATCACGGAAGTGTTTTTTTGTAGTGGACATGCTTTCGCTTGAAGGTTGCCGAGGTACATGACGTGTATATGGTGGTAAGTGGTGAGAGCATGTGTGAAGAAGTACACCCCAGTAGGGTTAAATGATCTATTCGAATAAACGCGTCCACGGATATGGACAACCTGGAGACTTATATTGTTCATAGACAAGTTGTAATGGATACTCTAAAATGCGCAAGATAAGTGTGAGTGCTATGGATGCCCTTCTCGTAGGGACACAGGAAGGATCCATAGTGGTGTATTGTTGTGGTGAATATATGGACTCGTGTACGCTTTTCACACCCCAAAGAAAATATTGGTAGTCATAGTACAGGATAGCCACTGAGTCAAAGCAGGCTTGCTGTAGTAAACCCCACAATCCCCTTCTTGATAATGGTGCATAAGTAGATAGTTCTGATGTAAGTCTTGCTGAGTACCTTTGTACTCACGGTTTCTTAATTTATGTTTTTGTAGAGGAGACTTCAGTCTCACTAGTAGTTCCACGTGGAGTACGATGTTGACTGAGTAGCTTGGGAATCCTAGACAGAGGTCTGGTTCCTATGGAGGGTCTTGTAGATAGACAGGCTTTCTAGCCTTCTTTCTTTTCAGCTGTCTTTCCTCAGACAGTTTATGCTTCTGTTGCTTGTATGACTTTGTATGTTGGGTCATGAGACCATGTTCATAATATCATGTTATGTATGGCTTTTTCAAGCCTTATTTATACTTGAGTTGTAGAGTTATGTTGTGATGCCATGTTGTACAACACATACTTGCATGTCATGCGTACGTGTGATATGTATTGCTATGTGTGGGATTCGACACCTAGTTATGTGCCTTTGGAAGCCTTTCTTATAGGGAAATGCCTCCTAGTGCTTCCACCGAGCCTTGGAAGTTCGCTACTACTCTAGAACACATTGATTGACCGACATGTATCCTTCTTTGCTCCTGTGTCTGTCCCTACGGGAAATGTAAAGCTGTGTTTACTTGAGTCCTTGTAGCTTGCTACGACTCGGTTACACACGCTGATGACCGACACGTGCATTGCTGGGTTACCTATGTCTGTCCTTGTACATTTGTGCCACCTTGGTCTATAACTAATCATGTTGACCCGGGTTCTCTGTCATATGGATGCTAGCGACATAATCATATACGTGAGCCAAAAAACGCAAATGGTCCCGGCCAAGGAAATGGTTGCACCCGTGGGATACCATGCGTGAGGGCTCAAAGTGATATGATGTGTTACATGCTAGATCTATGTGACCTAGGATCGGGGTCCCTACAGCTTTGGTATCAGAGCCTGACTGACTGTAGGATTACCAAGCCCCTTGGTCGATGTTGAGTCTAGTACTGCTTTAGTTATATAAGAGAATTGAGTGTGGAAGGGAGCGTAAGGCTCTTTTTACTCCTTACCTAGTTTCCTTCTGATTCTGAGCCACCCTCTTCTTTTCTACGGGGTTTAAGAACTAGGCTTCTCATCTATCTATCAGGATGATGAGTTACTATGCTGGAGACTTATAGGAGAGTGTTGTCTTCTGATCGGTGTTTCCGTAAGAATTTAGTTGTTATGTTGTCAGTTGTCTTGTGAGTTGTCCCATATTTCATGCTCGTATAGCCGTTCTGATGTCCGAGTTATCCAAGATTTCTAAATAATCTGATGCATTTGCAATCATTCCATCCCGATTCAATGTCTTTTTGGCCAGACTAGACACACTACTTGTGGTGTTGAGGTATTCCATTACCTTGACATATCTGTTGAAGTTAATAGGAAACCAGGTTATCTTAAGTGAACCACCCAGAGATTCAGCCTTCGTGTTGTATCCCTAGTGTGATAATTCTGGCCATCATTCTCGAAAGCATCTCGTGATGCCATTTAGTTAGTAGGTACTCTATTTCAGGGTTCTTGAACCCATGATTCATTCCGTTCATTCCTGTTGATAGTGTTTGCTCGTTCCTTTAGGATATTAGTAACCTTTGTGATAGTCTTCAAGGTTCGTGGTTTATCATTCTTCCAATACAATGAACCAGTATGGCAGACGTTTTTGTGAACCAAAAGATCACAATAAGAGTGTTCTTGATGAGTTCTCCATTCTACATTGTGAATCTGCCAATCTTTTCCTTCTGCATGGGTTATCCGGAAAAAATATGTTGGGCCTTGTTCGACATGTTAATCTATGCATCCACAACTGAGAAAAGCATATGTTCTTTGAGTTTTCCCTCGTCATTTATATTCTGATTCGTCTATCAGCTGATAATCAAGAGTATGCCATGCATTCGTGTCATCGATGCCTATTACTCTTGTGGTCCGTGAAGCCATTCTATTTTAGGATGACTAGGAGAAACAAACTCCAGTACCTCATCCATATCTAGGATTGGGTCAAGCAGTTGTATTCCGCAGATCAAGAAAGCCTGTGCATCTTCTGCTCTATTCTACCCTGGAGTATTACCGTCTTTGTGTCAAGAATGTTGAGAGAATTGCGCAACCTCTTATGTATTCTTGATACAGTGATACTTCTCGTCATCATTATTCATTTCTTGGCCTTCGTGTTGTTGTAACCGGAATACCTACAAGTGAATCGTGATGTGTGAAATCAATACTCTTAGCAACCCGGTTGCTTGGAAGTTAATGGACAAAAATTTCATTCTTGGCATGTTGGTTATTGAATCATCACTCTGAGATTGATCATGCTACCCAGTCCATTTTCCCTGGTGCACTCTTCGATCGATGAGTTAGGATTGTGCCAATCCCTCACTCCTTTGATCATATCTTCTTGCCCTGAAAAGCAAGATTGTTTTCGAGCTTAATAACATATCAGTGGTTCATGATTTTCTGAATATCTTCTCGGAAGTATTACTAGGTTGTCCCCTGACCGATATGGTGGGTACGTGATCAACTTGGTTTCCCTGTAAACCACCCCTTCTCCAAGAATCTGTGTTGGATACCCCTGAGGTAGTTGGTTAAGCTTAAACAACAACTTGGAGAGTTGGAAGATAAAAGCTTTGCCTAACTTAGTTCGTTCCAAAGGGATATTTGTGTGTTTGTGCGTGTGTTGAAGAAAGATGATATATTCATCAATTGACAATCATGATTAGGTTTTGGATCTATTGTCTTATCCAATCTTTGATTTGAGTATGGGTTATCGTCAAATCAAAATCAGAACCAACGATTTTCCTAATGTTGCTTTACTCGAGCATGCATCATTATATTCTTTTGGTTTTGACCAACGCTATCACCTTGTTCACATGGTTGTGGAATTCCATCTTTATGGAAATCTCAATAAATTGTTGTTGAGCCCATCGACAACATCCTTATCTTCTCCATGATTAATGATGAACACTTAAGCTAGTGTTGGAAACTTTTTAAGCATTTTCTTCATGCCATCTCATGTAGTATATGTCTGATGTAAGAAGTGACTTCCTCTAAATTCACGTGCATTTGATGCAGGTTGCCGCCGTGAATTCGAGAAAGTTTGTTTTTGCTTCCTCTAGAATCATCCCAAGTCAGCAATGCATGTGCGAAGTATTCTATGGCTTGATAGGTTGGCCACCTCCATTCTATATGTATTCCCTAGCACACCAAGCCACTGATTGATTTGTTCAAGAAAAGGAAGTTTGTTCTAAAGTGTTAATCCTCGATGATGGATCCCAACCAGAACTCAATTGCATTTTGTTGTAAGATTTCTATGTGGACATGATTATCCTGGACATTCGGTTCACATGTATCTTGCAAACCAGCTTATGTTTTGGACCTTGCTTCCGTAGTTCATTTCCCGAGAATCTCGCAACGTCATCTCTTTGATTTGTATTTTCAAACATGCTCGGTCTGAAATATCCTGTTACCAATCAATCTGAATCTTATGCAGATACAATGGTTGGAACATTTCCCAAGAATTATAATACTGGTCTCTATGTAACCCGGTAAAGTGGATGTTGTGCCTAACACACCTAGCCAGAAGACTTGTTATTACAATATCTTGTATCAACAACATTAGCCACTTCCCCATGAGGATTTCATATGACTTAATCTAGATGTTGTTTCTTATGGATTCTTTGTGCTCCCGAAGTCCGACCTTTACTTGATGTTCTAGATACCAAACAGTAAGTATAAATGGGTTACGCTAGTGCCAAGGAGAACATTAGAAGCGGAGTGCTAAATGTCTCTCGGTCGATCATCCAGATTTTGTTTCCTTGGCCTAGTCAAGATAAAATCTAAGAAAGTGTTGTCTTCCTTTGCATCTACATCCTCCAACATTATTCATCATGGTAGTATGAAGTGTTGCCCGGATCTTTGGCATGGATGTTGGAAAAAGCCTCATGAATATGGAAATGCTCAAGTTCTTGAAAGCACGCTCAGACACTAGGTTATATCCCCGGTATCAATTGAAATATGCCTTCCATTTGCCGAGTTGTTTTATAACCATTGTATCCTTTCCAAATAGAGTATGCCATTCTTTTGAATTCCTCCAAATGATCATTTGTGAATTTGCAGTCTGGTATAAAGAGTTTCAATGATCCATGTATCAAAAGTAATTCTTTTTGCCACTTAAGGGAATAATTCTACGAGTCACCTCCTCTAAGGTGCCCCGTTTGGTTTGAAGGGCAATTAACTCCTCACTAGTTTGAAACCCATGTACCATCTTACTTAAGCGTGGAATTGTTGCCTACCAAATTGAACCTTCGTCATCTGTTTCTTTCCATCCCTCTCGATGTGTGTTTTGTGTCTCGGCTCAAGAGATGTTTCAACGTCTCATTCCGTGAGTTGCTCGATCATCGAGAAGATCGATTCTTTTAGAGTTTCACTTTCTTCTCATTGTCATGTTGGATGAAGTTCTCACATCAAGATGTCGAGACCAAGATGATGAAATGAATCAACATTCTTAAGAAGTGCAATCTAGATCATGAAGATTGTGTTAGTTTAATGTCCCCCCTTTCCTCTTACCTCATGTCTTGAATCTCGGGAAGATATTCTTGTTTAGTGGGGGTGAGTTGTCATAGCCCTAGCTTAGTCATTGCTTGTCATTGCATAAGCATGCATGCATCATGTTATTTTCAAAGAAAATTGAATTGAGGAATTTCCAGAAGCCTTAGAAAATATTTTAGAAATGATCCACTAAAAATGCCTTCAAATGATCTCAAGCAAATGTTCCTTTTAAACTCTGAAAATATTGGCAAGCAGTAAAATTCAAACCAATATTTTTGGAGGCTTAAAAGCATTTATTTTGGGGCTTTGAATTAAATCAATAAATATTTGAGTTGGATTTAATTCTACTATAAAAGAGTTACAAGTTCAATAATTCTGAAAATTTGTGAGTGGCTCTGAATATATTTTGTCAAGACACATAATAATTTTCAGAAGCTACAAAATTGATTTGGGTTCAAACCAAATTCAAAATAGATTAAACAAATAGAGAACAGAAACAAAAAAATAGAAAAGGAGAGAAACTCACGTGTGCGGCCTGCTACTTTTGCTGGCGGCCTAGCCCACCAGCGCGCCCCTGTCGTCTTCCTCCTCCGCCAGGAGGACGAAGGCATGTGGCCACCGCGCGCCAGCACGCGCACGGCCAACTCCAGCTTGCCTGCTCGCCCTAGACGTCGCCTAAAGCCGCCACGCAGCTCCCTCTTCCCCCTCGGCCTCTCCCTCATCCTCATCTCCTCCCTTTGCTCTCTCTCTCTCTCTCTCTCTCTCTCTCTCTCTCTCTCTCTCTCGTGACTGCCCGTGAGCACCCAAGAGCGCCGACTAGCACCACCGCGGCTACCTACCACCCCTTGCCTTGTCGACGTGTCCCGCAACTCTGCCTAGCCATCTTCATACTCTGCGCCGAGCCACGCAACGCGGGGAGCCTTGAATCGCCATCACCATCGTCATCTTCCTCCTCGGCCACCGTGGATCAGCGTCGTCGACTAACCGTCTCCGACGCCTCCCTGATCTCGCTGAGCTTGCCTTCGAGTGCGCTATGAACCCCGCGTCATTTCCCCTCTCCTCTCTTCCTTGTTTGCGTGGCGTAGCCATGTTAACCACCCCACCCGAGAGCTCGTAGCAGCCGGCCTTGTCGCCGTCGTGGCCACAGCTGTTGCAGCTCATAGCCGAGCACACCCACGTGCTCAAATCATCCCCATGAGCCCATAGTCACCAACCGCTCCTCCTCCCATGCTCTTTAACGCCGTTGTCGTCGATGCCTGAGCTCCGGCTGATGCCGCTAGCTTGATTCCGGCGAGCTCGGTTGACCTCAGCCCCTCCCGCTTGCACAGATGGATGCGGCCGAGCACCAGCTCCACATAGAGCCCCTCCGCCGCTCGTTTGGTCGCCGGAGGAGGAATTCCGACACCTTCCTTGTCCCTGGTCGCCACCGGCGAATAAACACCGGTTAAAACCAGTTTAACTTAGCACTAATGACCCCCTGGGTCACTGACAGGTGGGCCCAGGGGCCCTAGTAATATTGATTAAAGTTAATTAAAATGCTAATTAACACTGTTAAATAGATGAGTCACTGACTAGTGGGACCCACTAGTCAGGTTTGACTTTGTTGACTGCTGACGCAGTGCTGATGAATTGCTGACGCGATAAAGGATTTTCTGGTATTTTATATTTCAGAAATGATTTTATAAATTCTAGGAAATTGTTTAAAACTTCTAAAAATCATAGAAAATAATCTATAACTCAGATGGAAATAATTTATGTATGAAAAATGATCAGAAAAATATGAATAATCTGTTTATGCCATGTTCATGCATGTTTGAGCAAGTTACCATCACTGTTTAGGACAAATCATGATTAGGTCAATTTTGATAATTAGTTCTGGAGTTGGAATTTAATATATATTTGAATTCCACTTCAATTAACTTGGCTTACTATTGGATTAGGTCAATTCCGTACCTTAACATGACATGTCATTCATTTGGATGTGCATTGCTTTGAATGTTGTTCCTTTTTCTGTTTGTCGGTGTTGTTCCTTCTTGGTAGAGGACGATTCCGACGTAGTGATCATTGACACCAATGAAGAGCTGTACTATCTTAAGAAGTGCCAGGCCAGCAAAGTCCCCTTGAGCATTTTGATACAATCCCACTCTCTCGCTCTTGCTCTCTTTTACTGCATTAGGACAACCACGATTCAACTGTTACATGTTGCGGTTGTTCAACCTATTCCTCTACATGACCTGTCTTTGTCACAGTAAATAGTAAAACCTCTTAGCATGAGTAGGAATTGCTTGAGCCATGATGTGACTACTCATCCTTGCTTGCTTACCATGCTTGCTATGCCTAGAGTCATGTCGGGTCTGATCCATCTGGGCGATGAATTGGAATGGTTGTGTTCATGTCCAACCGTGTCATATCTAAGTGCGTGAACCCGATTTCATAAAGGTAGCGATGAGAGGCCATGTAGGACTACATGGTGGGTTGTCTCATTGGGACCGTCCTTAAGAACTCGGTTTTGTGTGTTATCCCAGACTTGCTACTACCACACACTAGGATCCTTAATTGACTCCTTCGACATATTAATCACCTAGATCTCTGTCCAGGAGTTGCAACTAGTTTCTGGTGTTTTTAGGATATGTGTTGGGGGCTGTGTTTAGCGCTGCCCGATGGGGTAGCCTTCAGTGCGGTAGATGCACCGTGGCACAGTGTACCAAGTGGCACCCGGATGGTGGGCTTGAGAACCCTACTCACATCATTTGGGGCCGTAATAGAAACTTCGGCCGGACTTCCCTTGCAGATAAAACATCAAATAGGCAATAAACCTGGACTAGAGTCTTGCGTGGTTAGTCAGGTTGTGGCCGACACCCGCGCCAGGCTTCCGCTTGAAGGTTGCCGAGATACATGGCGTGTATATGGTGGTAAGTGGTGAGAGCGAGTGTGAAGAAGTACACCCCTGCAGGATTAAATGATCTATTCGAATAGCCGCATCTGTGGATATGGTCTGCTTGGAGACTTATATTGTTCATAGACAAGTTGAAATGGATACTCTAAAATGCGCAAGATAAGTGTGAGTGCTATGGATGGCCTTCTCGTAGGGAGACAGGAGAAGATCCATAGTGATGTATTGTTGTGGTGACTATGTGGACTCGTGTGCGCTCTCTCACACACCAAAGAAAATACTGGTAGTCGTAGGACAGGATAGCCTCTGAGTCAAAGCTGGCTTGCTGCAGTAGACCCCACAATCCCCTTCTTGATCATGGTGCATAAGTAGATAGTTCTGATGTAAGTCTTGCTGAGTAACTTTGTTCTCATGGTTGGTTAATTTATGTTTTTGCAGAGGAGACTTCGGTCTCACTAGTAGTTCCACGTGGAGTACGACGTTGACCGAGTAGCTTGGGAATCCCAGACAGAGGTCTGGTTCCTATGGAGGCTCTTGTAGATAGACAAGCTTTCTAGCCTTCTTTCTTTTCAGTTGTCTGTACTCAGACAGTTTATGCTTCTGTTGCTTGTATGACTTTGTATGTTGGGTCATGAGACCCATGTTTGTAATATCATGTTATCTATGGCTTTTTCTAGCCTTATCTATACTTGACTTGTAGAGTTATGTTGTGATGCCATGTTGTACAACACATACTTGCATGTCATGCGTACGTGTGGTATGTATTGCTATGTGTGGGATTCGATACCTAGTTATGTGCCTTTGGTAGCCTTTCTTATAGGGAAATGCCTCCTAGTGCTTCCACTGAGCCTTGGTAGTTTGCTACTGCTCAGGAACACATGGATAGACCGACATGTATCCTTCTTTACTCCTGTGTCTGTCCCTATGGGGAAATGTCACGTGGTGCTTACTGGAGTCCTTGTAGCTTGCTACAACTCGGTTACACACGCTGATGACCGACACGTGCATTGCTGGGTGACCTATGTCTGTCCCCGTACATTTGTGCCACCTTGGTCTATAACTAATCATGTCAACCCGGGTTCTCTGTCATATGGATGCTAGCGACATAATCATATACGTGAGCCAAAAGGAGCAAATGGTCCCGGCCAAGGTAATGGCTGCAGCCGTGGGATACCGTGCGTGAGGCCGGAAAGTGATATGATGTGTTACATGCTAGATTTGTGTGACCTAGGATCGGGGTCCCGACATATTTCCAACAAGAACTTTCCAACTTCTTTTGATTCTCCGCACCGGGTTAGGTCTTCAACCAATGTCGCCCTACCTGACGCGCCAACTAATGGAGTGGAATGTTGTCAGGTCCCTCAGTAGGGTTCATGACTAGGTCAGAAGTACTTGTTCAGAGTCTTCACAAACAGTTTACCCAAGTTTGGGCCTCCTAAGAGTAATACCCTACGTCCTGCTTATTCTTGTTATTCATGGTGATGGGATAGCTCGTGCAGAGGATTACAATGGTGTATAGGATTGCTACCGATAGTTTTTGGATCTGAGATTGGATGCCCTAGAGGATACCCATACCTTCCTTTATATAGACATGAAGGTCTAGGGTTTACATGGTCACCTGATGCGATCTTGGCCGCCGCCGACCTTGCCTTGTGGGATGGGCTAGGGCAAGGTCGGTTCCTTCTGTTACTTGGGCTTCAGGTGCCGGCCCATGTCTCCATCTAGTCCAGCCTGATTAGATACCCCGGGGTCATAGCCCCGTCACAAGTCACGAAAGACTACGGCCAACCAGAGCACGTCATTCAGGGGTGGCGCAGCTGATGAGGACCCGTCCACCCGAGAACAACAAGAGGCGGCCGAGCAGATCCTTCACACGCCCATTCCGGGTGATTCCCCGGCTGACAAGGCCCTCGAGGCCGCACGTCAGGAGACCCTGGTAGAGCACGCCTGACTGGCACAAATCGAGCATGAACTGATCGTCCGCGAGCAGTAAATGTTGGACAGCAGTCGGCCACAGCGCTCCAACCCTTCAGTCGTCCGAAGAGGACAGGACTTGAACAACAACTTCGCAGTCGGAAGCCCAAGCGACCTCTGAATCCTTCGCATCCCGATGGATAATGTTTGGGCGGCGACCAGGCTAGCTGATGCTATCCCGCACCATGGCGACGGAGTTATCACTGACAGCATTCGAGAACTGTCCACCTTCTTGAAGGTGGCAGTCGCTCAGAATGAGCTCATCTCGTAGTCCCATGACCGACTAGCGTTTCGTAGTCGGATACCGAGGGGAACAGAGAGCCGAGTTCCCACCGTGGCATCGTCACATCCTCGCCACAAGGCTAGCCAGAGGACCACCACTCGGATGGATGGAAGACGAGCTCGATCCCCTATCCGGCAGAAGGACCACCGGCGGGGGCATGATGATTACTCTCCACGGCATAGGGATGATTCTCCTGTGTGTCGTGATAACCCATAAGGGCGGGACATCCTTCCACCACGGCAACATGGGTCATCGCCCCGCCACCGCAGAGACTCAACGTGCAGCCGGGATGTGCATCCCCGGCGGCGCAATGATTGGCCTTGTAGTCTGGACAGTTCGCCCCAACTGCGGGATGACTGGCCACGCAGGCGGGATGAGCATCCCCGCAGGCATGAAGACTCGTCTCGGCGTCGCAGGGGCTCTCCCAGGTGTAGGGACATGTCCCCTAGGCACTGGGATGTACAACACCACGATGCACACGGGGTCCTAGCACAAAGACGAGTGGACCGCGCTCAAGCTGCACGCCGCATGGACGAGCACGATAGGCCGAGTGGGTCAGGATCCTTGGGCCTGTTGTGTTTCAGTCGGCGAATACAAATGACCCCCTTCCCTGATCCATTCCGGATGGCCTTTGGTATTGGGAAGTATGATGGAAACACCAAGACGGAAACTTGGCTGGCCAATTACCTTGTTGCTGTCCAAATTGGAAGAGGCAACAAGAATATGGCTATGCGCAACCTGTCCCTTTACCTAGAGGGGTCAGCCAGAGCTTGGTTAAAAAATCTGCTTGAAGACAACATTCACAACTAGAGGGAATTAGAGATCTTATTCAAGAACTTCGAGGGCACATACAAGTGTCCCAGAGGGTACCAGAGGTGATGTTTTATGTCCAGCAGCCAAAGGAATCCACTTAGGAGTACATCCCAAGATGGACCCAACTACGCAATTCCATGGAAGGCATGTCGGAGGATAGAGCCATCCTAGCTTTTCAGCAGGAAGTCAAGTACAAACACCTTCAGTTGAATCTGGGTAATACAGAGCTTACCTCCATGTCCCAGTTGATGGATATAGCCAACCGGTATGCAAACGGAGAAGAGGATGACAAGATCCGGTGGGGTGAACACTGTGGACAGTCGATTGCTCAGAAAGGACAGAATAGTCAGAACAAATGGGAGGGAAAGAATAAACGCCAACAGCTGGACAATGACGGAGTCAGTGGAGCCGACTTGGTTGTAGCAGTCAATCAAGGCAAGAAAGGAGCCGGGAAAAAGAAGGAATGGGTTCCGCGAAAGAAAGCCTTCAGCGATGACATCCTTGACAAGCCCTGTTATCTCCACAGTAGTGAGCAATATGGGCCGACGAAGCATACCCTCCGACAATGTCGAGCCCTAAAAAGCATACCGTCAGAGAAACCCAAAGAAAATTATGACGGAGGCGCCAGCGGAGGAAATAACCCGGTAGATGGATACCCAGGCAAGACAGCCATCCTGCTGATCTTTGCAGGCCTGGAGATCTGTAACGCCCGGATAATTAAGCTACAGTAATCCCACGCTAATGGCGCCATGTCATCGCTATTACTGTTGCTAAATCCCGCTTAGATTCAAACCAAGTTCAAACTCAAATTTAAAACACAACTCAAATTATTATTTCTTAAAACATGAAAACTAAAATGTTCATTATTTTTAAAATAATCATTAAGTAATTGTAAAATAGAAACCAACATTAATTGGTTTATTAAATTCCCTTAGCCTAATTAAAACAGTGCCAAAATAGCGCATTTAACCCAATTATAATTAAACCAAAATTTAAATGATTTCAATTAAACCTCAGACCTTTTGTGGCAGTGCTCAATAATGCATAGCAATTATTGAGACAAGTTTCATGTTTTGCAAAATTCAAATGGTATGAAAAGATAAAGCAAAACAGTAGCTAGAAAAATAAAACAAAAAAGGAATAAAGAAAAAGGAAAGAGCCCACTGCCACTTGGGCTCTAGACTACAGAAGGGCCCAACCCAACGCCCCCCTCGTCCCTAACCTCCTGCCACTCCCTCCTCTCGTGGCAGCACGCCCGCAGCACCCCCTCTCTCCTCTCGCCGCTCGACAACGCACGCTACAGGCACCGTGGACGGCTACTTAGCCTCGGCCCTGACCCCGCAGGCGAACCCTAGGCCTCCCTTTCCTTCCCCTCGCCCCGTCCCTCCAGATCCGCCACCACCGCCGCCGCCGTCGCCATGGACGCCCCGGTACACGCGCTCTTCATCGACCCCATCGCCTAGGACCGCGCCGGGAGCTCCGCCGTCGACCTCCACTTCGCCTACGACCACTACCTCGAGCTCGGGGCCACTCCATCGTCGCCGGCGTATTCTTCTTCCACCTCGGCCGAGACGGGCGCCGTCGACGAATCGCCACCACTAACGCCTCCCCGAGACTGCTACGCCGCCCGTCGAGTTCGCTGTGAGCCGCCGTCCATATCCCTCTCTTTTCCACGCCGAATCATCGCCGTGTCACCGCTCACTGCTCGACCCCGCGTACGCCCGGACGTGCATCGCGCGCGCTCACCCGCGCCCTCGCCCGCTTCCGCCCGAGCCTCGGTGCCCCGGGCCGCGGTCACCGCGCCCGCAGCCGCGCCCCACTACTCTGTCCTGCCGCTGCTGCCTGCTAGCTACTGCGGCTGCTCGCCGCTCTGCTTAGCTGCTACTGCTGCTCAAGCTGCTGCTGCTGCTAGCTCCTGCCGCTGTAGCCTGCGCTGCTGTCACTGCTGCGCCGCCGCCGCTGCCTACCGCTCGAGCGCCCGCGTGTGGCTGCGCCCGCGCTACGCCGCTGCCCACCACTGCTTTGCCTGTACTGCTGCTGCTACAGTAACTGAATGTTACTACAGGAGTAGCTAGCTTTGCCGCTGCTACACTGGTTAACCCTCTGGACAGCCCCTAAACAGCGACTAAACAACTGTTAACATGAGTAAGAATTATATGGACAGAAAGTACATTTGACAAACTTCATTTTACCCCACTGGACCAAATCCATTTGATGCATGGATTAAATCCTATGAAAATCACAAAATCCTATGTTCGTATATTTTAATAGTTTCTGGAATTAACTTCAAGTGGCACTTTTCAAGCAAAGTTTTGATTAAGCAAATGAACTCTAATATGGATGCAAGTGATACTGTCATGTAGATCACAGAAAGATGATAAAAGTAGATATAGGGCACTAAGCCATAGGATGAACAGAACAATAGTTATAGCCTTTGGAAAACAGCTAAGTGATGTTTAAAACTGATGAATTCTTAGACTTAAGCCAAATTTCAGAAAATTCAGAAAATACTTAAAAACTTTGGAAATTCATAGAAAAATAACCGTAGCTCAGATGAAAATAATTTATATATGAAAAATGCTCAGAAAAATATGACGATTCTGAATGTGCCCTCCGTATAGCTGTTAGATGCCTCTAACTCTGTAAACATGGAACCTTCCCCTCCGGTTCATTTGACCGATAAATGCCCGGAGCCGGTAAAACACCTCCAGATGTTTTACCGCTCCGACTAACATGCGTAGTACTGCATTAGAACACCCCAGCACAGTATATTGCCATGTCATGCATTTGTGTTGCATTGTTTGCTGTGTATTTATTGTTTCTTCCCTCTCATTCTCTCCTAATAGACCCCGAGACTGCCGACGACGCTGCAGAGTACGACTACGTCGTCGACGACCAGACCCCTTCAGCAGAGCTTCCAGGCAAGCAAAACCACCTTGATCATCCAGATATCGCCTACTCTTTCTCTCTTATGCTTGCATTAGAATTGCTTCTGTTGTTATTCCGATAGCTCCTTTTCTGATGGATAGCCTGATTTCGTCACCTGCTATTGATACCTTACCTGCTATCCTATGATGCTTAGTTAGGTATTCTATGTTTCATCAGCTGGCCCTTCACCCTTGTCCATTTGCCATGCTTGTTATCGGGCCGTGATCACTCTGGGTGATGATCACGGAAATGTTTACATTACTGCAATACTTTAAAATGTTAAAGTCGGGCCGGCTCCAAGAGTGCCCGCGAGGTAATGAAACAAGACGGGTTGAACCCGAGGGTACCCGCGAGAGAGTCCTGTGATGGCTGGCCGTTAGCGGTATCACCCAGGATGTGGTGGTAGCTCGGGACTTGTCCCGACAGCCGAAGCGAAACTTGCACTGTAGATGGAGCGATAGGGCAGGCGGAGTCTACCTAGGTGAGAGGTGGGCCTGGTCCCTGGTCGTGGTCCGCGAGATATCTACTCGATGCGACAGGGTGTCGGAGGTGAGCCTTGAACCCTGCTCGTGTCCGCGAGCTACTAAAACACACTTAACGGATTTGGGTATTTGATCTGAGTTGGCTACATGCCTATACGCACTACCACCACGTTTGATAATGGTTTATGGGGCCCTCTACGCCGTATGCATCAGCCGAAGTTCCTCAGATGTCAGCGACTGAGCGGCGCGCGCCGGGTTGGACTGGAACGCCTGCGCCTGTATTTAAGGGGGGCTAGGTCTGCTCACCGGCCGCGTACGCAACGCGCAGGAGTGCTTAGGACGATTGACCCATGACCCCTTCGCACTTAGGATTTAGACCGGTGTGCTGACCTCTCTATTGGACCTAGGTAGGGCTACGTCGTGTTGATTATCTGAGGCCGGGCATGACCCGATAAAAGTGTGTCCGGCCAGAGTTAATCGAGCGTGTTGGGTAATGTGGTGCACCCCTGCAGGGAAGATATATCTATTCGAATAGCCGTGTCCACGGTAACAGGACGCTCGGAGTTGTATCCTGATCTACTACAACTACAAACGGATACTAAGTTATTACTAAACTATTACTATGGCTCCGGGATCGCTTTCTCATAGGGTAGTCGAGGAAGGATCTCTGGGCGTTACTAAATTATAACCACTGTTATATGTTGTTATGCTCTACTCTCTTCTGATGCTGCAAGATTGCTTCAAGATACTAGTCTTCGATAGGCTAGGCCTTTCCCCCTCTGTTCTGGCATTTCTGCAGTTTAGTCCAAAGATATAGCCCCATTCCTTTGATACCGATGCATGCTTAGAATAGTTCTGATGTAAGTCTTGCGAGTACTTTGGATGAGTACTCACGGTTGCTTTGCTACTTCTTTTCCCCTACCTGTTTGCTGCAATCAGACGATGGAGTCCAGGAGCAGGAGATCCCCGGAGGCATCTACTACTACGCTGAGCCCGCCGACCAGGAGTAGTTCGGAGGCCCTAGGCAGGAGGCCTTCGCCTTTTCGATCAGTGTCGCTGTTATGCTAGCCTTCTTAAGGCAAACTTGTTTAACTATGTCTGTACCCAGATATTATTTTCTTCCGCTGACTTATGTATTTGGGTCCTCGTGACCCCCTGGTTTGTAATATGAAGAATTATGTTTAAATTTGTGTTTAGAGTTGTGTTGTGATATCTTCCCGTGAGTCTCTGATCTCGAGCGTGCATGTTTGCGTGTATGATTAGTGCACGGTCGAGCAGGGGCGTCACAAGATCAACCGAGTGCACAAAGTGCGCAGTCGGGAGGTCAATATGGCAGCCCCGGCTATCCCAAACTATCTGAATTGGTTGGAGATTCCCATCTTCTTTGACAGATTAGACCACCCGACACATATACCTCATCTCGGACGCCAAGCCCTCGTGGTCGACCCGCTTGTTAATGGGGTCTGACTTCGGAACGTGCTGATGGACAGAGGATCTGGGCTAAACATTCTATACACGAGTACAATGGACAAAATGGGAATTCCCCGGTCGAAGCTTACTTCGACTGGGATGACCTTTCACGGGGTGGTCCCTGGCATGGGTGCCAAACCACTCGGCCAAATTACCTTTTCATTTGTATTCGGCAACGAGAAGAACTACCGCAAGGAGTCCCTGTCCTTCGTGGTCCTCTACTTCAAGAGTGAGTATCACGGCATCTTCGGTCGGCAGGCGTACGCGAAGTTCATGGTCGGTCCATGCTACGTGTTCTCCAAACTCAAAATGCCGGGTCCCAAGCGTGTGATCACAATCTCAGGCGCCCCGAAGCATGCAGAAGAAATTGCTAACCTAAACGTCAGCATGGCGGATGCAAGTGTTGCGGAGGTGGAGTTTGCGGCATACAAAGCTGTTGTCGATCCGACTGAAATGTCTCTGGCGAAGAAATCGGCTTCCGAGTCGACCTTCCAGTTAGCCACGGTCACTAAGAAGATTCAGGTGCACCCAGACAATCCCTCCAAGACAACAGAAATTGCGGATGACGTGGACCCCAAATAGGAAAGCGAGCTCGTCAGTTTCCTCTGTGAGAATTGGGACATCTTTGCATGGCAACCATCTGACATGCCCGGAATCCCATGGGAGCAGGCTGAGCACCGACTGAATATGTTACCTGGGGCAAAACCAGTCAAGCAAACACTTCGCCGATTTCCTGACGTTAAAAGCAAAGCACTCGTCATGGAAATAGCAAAACTACTGAAGGCAGGGTTTATCCGAGATTTTGAGCACTCGTAGTGGGTGGCGAATCCAGTTGTTATCCCAAAGAAGAATGGAACATGGCATACCTATGTGGATTACAAGGATGTAGACCGAGTGTGTCCCAAGGACCACTTTCCATTGCCACGCATCGACCAGATTGTCAATTCCACTGCGGGGTACGAGAGACTATGTTTCTTGGACCCTACTCACGCTATCACCAAATCAAGCTGAAAGAGTCGGACCAACTGAAGACAGCTTTTATCACACCATTCAGAGTTTTCTGCTACATCACCATGTCGTTCGGTCTGAAGAATGATGGGGCTACTTACCAGCGAAAAATCTAGACCTGCTAGCACAAGCGGATTCCACGCAATGTTCATTCTTAAATCAGCCAAGGGATCTGATCTCTTGGCTGACCTTGCTGAGACGTTCGCTTAACTCAGAATGTACAACATCCGACTAAATCCTAACAAATGCGTCTTTGGAGTTCCTGCGGGAATGCTACTTGGCTTCCTCATGTCTGCACGAGGGACTGAGGTGAACCCGTAGAAGATTGATGCCATACTGAATATGAAGAAAACGAAGGAGTTAATGACGTCCAGAGGCTAACCGGGTCCTTAGCCGCACTCAACTGATTCATTTCCAGACTCGGGGAGAAGGCACTGCCTCTCTACTGACTGATGAAAAATTCAGACACCTTCAACTGGACTCCACAGGCCTAGTTGGCCTTTGATGATTTGTAGCGGCTGTTATCCACACGGCTAGTACTTGCATCTCCAAGGGAGTCGGAGCCCATGCTCCTCTACGTCTCAGCTACCTACCAAGTGGTTAGCGTGGTCCTCACTATTGAAATAGAAGAAGAAGGCAAGGCGCAAAAGATACAGCGGCATGTATATTACCTCAATGAAGTCCTCACCGAGTCAAAGCAAAGATACCCGCACTATCAGAAGCTTGTCTACGGCATCTTTCTGGCGGCATGGAAGCTGGCGCATTACTTCCGGGAACACCAGATCCAATCTAAAAAAGCACCAGATCCCAGTGGTTAGCTCAACACTGCTCTGGGATATCATTAACAATCGGAACGCCACCGGTCGGGTGGCCAAGTGGGCAATTAACACTAGTGCAGAAAAGCCAAGCTACGGCGTGGCAAAAACGGCCTTGCTGGCATGGACACCCGACACCACCAATATTTCGCCATTGTTAAGAAATAGTGGTGGCGTTGGAGTCCACGTCAGCAGTATTTTAGATACCGATGGCGTTGGATATAGTTGCACGACAGCAGTATCATATGTGCCTACGGCGTTCGGCATTTTCCCTATGCCATAAATATGGTGAAACCTTGGAGGCGTTGCATTTCCTCCGCGTGCCATTACTTAGTTTAAAACAATCAGGAAAACGCTGCCACGGCAGCAGAAAAATGGTGCCGTGGCACCGTTTTTTATGATCAGATATATGTAGAGCAATATTGGTGAGGGTGTCCCAGACTAGGGGGTACTAGCCCATACGGTCTACCACCTATGGGCCGAACTAAGGCCCATTAGTTATCGCCTGGAGGATGGCCGAAGCTGTATACCCCGTCGTAAGCAAGATGGAAACCACCGAAGACTTGGCGTGTACTTCAAGGACAGCTCTTGTGTCCGGCATGTTTATCCCTAGATGGTAACCGACCTTATGTGTAAACCTAGGTACCCCTGGTGTCCATATAAGCCAAGGGGTTTAGTTTGTAGAGACACAATCACAAGCCTTAGGGTTTGGAGCACAATCATACGATCTCGAGGTAGATCATCATGTACTTGATACCCCATCACGGCAATATAATCAAAGCAGGAAGTAGGGTTTTACCTCTTCGAGAGGGCCCAAACATGGGTAAACATCATCTCCCTTGTGTCCTATTACCCATGGATCCTAGATCCACAGCTCGGGACCCCCTACCCGAGATCAGCTGGTTTTAGTACCGACATTGGCGGCCCATGCAGGTTCCGCTGTGTGGTCAAACAGGATCGATGGCTCATCTTCGGATCAATGATGACATCGGCTGCGGTGACCTCTTCGTCCCCGGCAAGTTGTTTGCGTCCGGCGGGATTGTTCTTCACACCAACGCGACCAGCCGTCTCGACCGTGTCGAAAGCTTCATCCTGAACCAGGTGTCGGTGTACAAAATTAGGGGTCCCTTAGTACCCCAGACTTGTGCACAGGCAGTTGTAGCCCTCTGGACGGCAAAGGCTTGCCGGAGGATAGCTCTACCCAAGACCCAAGATCTGGTTATCAAAACCATGAAGAAGACCTCCAGGCAGGTCATCGAGAAGTACTAGTTTAGTACTGAAGGATAAGACTCCAGTTGCCGGCAAGCTCCACACTGGCAAGCCAAGACCCGGCAAGCTCCTTGCCAGAAAACTCCCCCTCTCGCTTGTCAGCCGCTCCACCTCATCGGCCAGCTGATGGCTTGGTAACATTAGGTGTCAAGCGGGCAGGCAGCTTAGGGAGGATCATCAGAACACGTGTCAGCACGTTGAATAAAGGTTAACTTTATTGACACCCTTCTTGTGGACGTGTCAAGACGATAGGAAGCCGCTGGACCGACGGCACAGAAGAAGAGACACCTTTTTGCCAAGGATCATTATCAACTCATGGTGCATTAAATGCTCTTGTCCTAATTTGACGGGATTAGGTTGGATAACGTTGAAGCCACTGTTCCATACATGTAATGACCATGTTGCCACTGTGGTGACCCCTTTTTTGATATAAAAGTAGGCCCATGGCTACCTAGGAACTGGTCGACACTTTGCTCACTCTCACACAGTAGCTGCACCTTGCACGCACCTTGCCGACAAGCTGCGCTCGTTTGTAACTTGAGCCCCAAGTCAATCCACCAAAAGGCAAGAGTAGGGTTTTACGCCCCCACGGCGGCCCAAACCTGGAAAAACCTCGCGTGTTAACCTCTGGATTTGCTCTCTGTGCTTATTGATCTCCCCAGCCGGACACAAAAGGGGCCTCGCTGGTCCCATAGATCGTCGTACCCCGACATCTTTGGCGCGCCAGGTAGGGGGATCACTTGTGCGGATCTACTCCAGCAGTTTTCTTGCAAGTTTCGCCATCTACTTCATCCATGGCGCCCAAGAAGAAGAGCACGATGGTGGGTGCACCGTCTGCTTCTAAGCTGTAGACCTAGACGCCTCCGGCGGACGGGCATGGCGGCGAGCACGCTCCACATCGTTCTGGCAACAAGAGTCATCACTCTGGCGAGAGCCAGGACCCGCGCGTCGCTACGTCGAATGGCGGCGCTGCGGCTCACAAGGCTGCTGCGGCTACGTCTAAGGACAATGCCGTGGGGTCTAAGACCGGTGGAGCGGCGAGGCACACGTCGAGGCCATCGCAAGATGGCCATGAGGTGCTTCCCCGCAACGACGCCGACCCCGGCCGGCGTCTAGGCAAGGAGCATGTGCGCCAATCTCATGGTGCACATGGCCTGCCACCACGTCAAACCGCTGGCGAGCATCGACCGCGGCAGCAGGATAGGGATGGAGCTCCTTCTGGCTCACACAAAAGTCGAGGCACCTCTCAGTCTTTGCACCCAGTCATGCCCAAGTCACCAGCGGAGGCGCTGGCGCAGGTACAGCTGCTGCTGCCGAACTTTTCTCTGGCTCCGGAGAAGGTGGATGAGTGGCGTGCCACCATCCAGAGCCTCGTAGGCTTCGCCAACAATGATGGGGCGCAGCCGGCGGGACCTTCTCAGTGGCAGCCAACGGCGCCAGTACGATGGGCTGGTGAGCGAACCGGGGGTGGTGCACCAACGGTGCAATCTCCTCCCTGGCAAGCACGGCAGAGCAAGCGGGTCGACACCCGGGACGATGCGTCGATGGTGTCGTCCGATCCGCTAGGCCGCCGGAACCACCACCAAGATCAGCGCCAGGTCATCAACGACCGGTGTGCAGAAGATGCCCGAACTACCATCGAGTGGCGTCGGGAAGCGCGACATTAGTCAGACGCGCAAGAAGGACCAGTTGTGAATGAGCCTGCGCCAGGGTTCCCTAGGAGCCTACCCTATGATGTGGGCTGCCCAGCGTTTACCCGTGAGCTGCGGCAAGTTCAATGGCCCTCTTCCCGAAGCTTCAAGCCTGACTTGACGGAGAAGTATGATGGCAAGCTCAACCCTTCCGAGTTTCATGGAATTTACACCATTGCGGTGCAAGCTGCAGGTGGTAGAGACGACAAGATTATCGCCAACTACTTTCCGTTGGCACTCAAGTCCAACGTGAGATCTTGGCTAATGAACTTGCCGGAGGGCTCCATTTCTTCTTGGTCGGACTTGTGTCATGAGTTTGTTGGGACCTACATTGGGGGCCACCAGCCTCCGGGGAAGCCCAGCGACCTCCACTTGATTCCATAGAAGGATGGTGAACCCCTTCATAAGTACGTTCAGAGGTTTAGCCGTGTGCATCACAACATCCCCGATGTGCACCCTGCTGCTGTGATTGCTTTGTTCCACACGAATGTTCGCAATCGCAGGATGCGAGCTGAGATGAACATCGAGCAGGTGAAAACTGTCAACGAATTGTATGCCTTGGCAGACCAGTGTGCACGTGCTGAGGAGGGGAGGAGACTTCCTGGGGAGGATGCCGGAGCCGAGGTTGATTCTGAGGACGACGACGCGTCCACCCCAAAGAAGACAGGCCGGAAGTGCAATCGCAAGCGCAAAGGCAAGACAGTGATGGCCGTTGAGGGAGCTAGTGACACCGCCGCCAAGAAGCCCAGGGCCGAGGACACCAGCAAGGATCTTGCCACGTGCACTTGTGACCATGAGGCTGCGGCGGGTGAACAGACCGGCAAGACCAAGGGGCCGTACTGCAAGATCCACCGCACCAAGGGCCATGATCTCAACGACTGCCGGCAAGTGGAGCAGCTTGCCGAAAAGCAAAGGCAAGAGTATAAGAAGTGTGACAAGGAGAAAGGCTAAGATGGCACTGGTGGGTCCGGCAACAAGAACCGCGGTGGCCGTGGGGGTCACCGTGCCAAGGGCCAGCAGGAGAAGGAGAAGCCTGCTCGCGGCCATGGGAAGGAGGGTGAGGATGATGGTGATGACGATGACGAAGAGTCTGAAGGGCAGGAATTCCAAAAGGCTGTGGAGGCCATGTGCATTGACGGAGGTGCATCTTTGCACTCCTCTCACCGCCAGCTCAAGCAGTGGGCACGTGAGATCAACGCGGCCGAACCTGCAGTAGAGGCACAGAAGCTGCTCAAGTGGTCCGTCACGCCCATCATTTTCGACACCGAGGACCACCCTGACCGCACGATTGTGGTCGGGTGTTTGCCATTGTTGGTATCCCCAACAATTCGCAACCTCAAGGTGATGAAAGTGTTGGTTGATGGTGAGGCTGGCTTGAACCTGATCTCCCCCGATGTGATCAGGAGGCTGCAAATCCCTGATGGAGATCTCAAAGAAACGGGAACGATTCAAGGGGTCAATCCAGGGAGGAGCCAGCCCACCGACAAGATTACCTTGCCGGTCACTTTTGGTACCGAACTAAACTACAGGACCGAGAAGGTCGTTTTCGACATCGTCAAGATACCACTGCCTTACAATGGGATTCTTGGCCGTCCGGCCCTGGCAAAGTTTATGGCAGCGTCCCACTACACCTATAATACTTTGAAAATGCCGTGCCCGATGAGCATCATCACCATCCACTTCGACAAGAAGGACGCAGTTGTCTGCACCGACAGGCTCTACCAGGAGGCAGTGGCAGCGTCTGCCGTCAAGGCACCTGCTCCTGCCGGCAAAGCTCCCGGGGGAGGAAAGAAGAAGAAGATCGGCAAGACCTCTAGTGAGGCCTCCGCGAAGCGCGCTTCAAAGTGCAGCATGCCCGTTGAGGATATACCAGAGAGTTCTACTGGCAAGAGCAAGAATACCAAAGCTTCACCACCTGCTACGAAGCAGGTATCTGCAAGGGAGGATGGCACTGGCGGTACTTTTACCGTAAGTGCTACTCTTGATGGAAAAAAGGAAAGCATGCTCGTCGCCTTCCTATGGGGGAATATTGATGTGTTTGCATGGCAAACATCTGATATCCCCGGTGTTCCCAGGGAGGTGATTGAGCACCACCTTGCCATCTGCCCTAATGCAAGACATGTCAAGCAGTAGGTCAGAAAGCAGGCTTTGGAGCGGCAAGAGTTCATTGCCCAAGAAATCCAAAAATTAGATGCGGCAGGCCTGGTCAGAGGAGTGCTACACCCAACTTGGTTGGCAAATCCCGTGGTCATTCACAAGGCAAATGGGAAGTGGAGGCTTTGTATTGACTTCACTCACATAAACAAAGCGTGCCCAAAGGACCCCTTCCCCTTGCCGCGGATTGATCAGATTGTGGACTCCACCGCCGACTGCGACCTGCTCTCTTTTCTTGATGCCTACTCTAGTTATCATCAGATCTTCATGGCCAAGGAAGATGAGGAGAAGATGGCATTCATTACTCCATGTGGTACGTACTATTTTGTACGCATGCCTTTCGGATTAAAGAGTGTCGGAGCAACATTTGCAAGGGCTGTGCAAATTGGTTTTGGTCCTTAGCTACACAGAAATGTGGAAGCCTATATGAATGATATAGTGGTCAAAACCAGGCACAAGGATTCGCTGATCCAAGATTTAGAAGAGACATTTGCAAACTTGTGCAAGATCAACTTGAAGATCAACCCTGAGAAGTGCGTGTTTGGCGTTCCGTCCGGCAAGCTTCTTGGGTTCTTTGTATCTCAACATGGAGTTGAAGCCAACCCCGACAAGATCAAGGCGATTGAGCAGTTTGAGGCACCGAAGCGTGTCAAGGACATGAGGCGTCTTGCTAGTTGCGTAGAAGCTCTAAGCAGGTTCATCTCCAAGTCAGCCGAGCGCGCCTTGCCATTTTTCAAAATCTTGAAAAAGGCAGGCCCAGTGCAATGGACCCCGGAAGCGGGGGCTGCGCTCCAAGACTTGAAAGAGTACCTCTCCTCTCCGCCAATACTAGTTGCACCAAGACTGCAAGAACCGTTGCTGCTATACTTAGCGGCAACCAATCAAGAGGTAAGTGCTGCACTAGTGGCTGAGAGAGAAGCCGAAGACAAAGAGATAGCAACTGAAAAACCTCAAGCCGACAAGCCGGAATCTTCTCCGCCAAGGTCAGGTGCCGACAACCCAAGTTCAGCACAGGCAGATGAGACAGAATAGCAACCTATGAAGAAGAAGATGGTGCAGCGCCCAGTTTACTTTGTCAGCTCCCTTCTCCAGGGGGGCTAGGTCATGGTACTCTGGTGTGCAGAAGTTTCTCTTTGGCCTCCTCATGGACTCAAGGAAGCTGCGCCATTACTTCCAAGCACATCAGATCACCATCATCACTCGCTTTCCATTGCAACGCATCTTGAGAAATCCAGAAGCCACCGGCAGGATAGTGGAGTGAGCGTTGGAGCTGTCAAGCTTTGATTTGAAGTTTGAAAGTACATCAACAATCCAAAGCAGAGCCTTGGCAGACTTCATTGCAGAATGGACATCAACTCAAGATGAAGAAATACCGGAGACCTCGCTCCCCGACAAGGAAGCGCCTCAAGACTGGATCATGTACTTTGATAGTGCTTTTTCGCTCCAGGGCGCTGGTGCCGGAGTGCTGCTTGTCGCACCCACCAGAGAGCATCTCAAGTACGTGGTTCAAATGAAGTTTCCCCGGGAGCAGGTGTAGGATCAAAAGTAGGACTAGAGGAGGGTGATTAGACTACTTGACAAAATAAAACACTAGCCTTTTCCCAATTTTAGTTGTTGACAGATTTTAGCTAGCTAGCACATCAAGCATCACCCTACACATGCAATTCTAAGAGTATAGGCAGCGAAAAGTAGAACATTGCACATGTAAGTAAAGGAGGGGTTTGGAGATTTCAAACGCAATGAAGACACGATGTTTTTGGCGTGGTTCCGATAGGTGGTGCGATCGTACGTCCACATTGATGGAGACTTCAACCCACGAAGGGTAATGGCTGGGTGAGTCCACGGAGGGCTCCACCCACAAAGGGTCCACGAAGAAGCAACCATGTCTATTCCACCATGGCTTCCGTCCACGAAGGACTAGCCTCACTCGGGTAGATCTTCACGAAGTAGGCGACCTCCTTGCCCTTACAAACTTCTTGGTTCAACTCCACATCATGTTGGAGGCTCCCCAGCGACACCTAACCAATCTCGGAGACACCACTCTCCAAAAGGTAATAGACGGTGTGTTGATGATGAACTCCTTGCTCTTGTGCTTCAAATGATAGTCTCCCCAACACTCAATCACTCTCTCACAGATATGGCTATGGTGGAGGAAGGATTTGAGTGGAAATCAACTTGGGGTAGGCTAGAAATCAAGTTTCAAATGGTAGGATTGGAATATCTTGATCTCAACACATGAGTTGGTGGTTCTCTCTCAGAAAATGTATGGTGGAAGTGTAGTCACGTTCTGAGGGCTCTCTTACTGGGTAAGAGGGGGTGGAAGGGTATATATAGCCTCCACATAAAAATCCAACCGTTACACATTTTTGACCAAACTCGGTGGCACCGAAAGAAATTCTCGGTGAGACCGACCTGTGCAAAAGATATGAACTTTTAAAGTTTTGGTGGGACCGATAGAAAACAAGTCAGAGCGACCGATGTGCAATGGTAGGGCAAAACCTCATTTCGGTGGCACCGATTGCATCATCTCGGTGGGACCGCAGTAATGCAATAAGGCAACAGAAAGTTGGCAAGCCATCTCGGTGGCACCGATTGCAAGAACTTGGTGGGTCCGAAATAATTGCAACCGAAGACAGAGAGTTGGCAAGGCCATCTCGGTGGGACCGAGATCCATATCGATGGATCCGATTTGTTAGGATTTGGTTGTGGCAGTTGAAAAGATCATCTCTGTGGCTCTGAAAATATGGAATCGATGGGACCGAAATGATGAGTTAGGGTTTTGGACAGATGTGATTTGGGAAAGTGATGGAGGGTTTTTGGAGCAATATCACTAAGCATTTTGAGCAACAACCTCATCAACAATACCTCATCCCCTTTTAATAGTATTGGCTTTCCTATGGACTCAATGTGATCTTGGATCACTGAACCAAAAATGAAGAGTCTTGAGCTTTTGCCAATGCATGTCCTTAGCATTTTGAAGGGATTCACATCCTTAGTCCTTGCCATGCCAATCATTGAACTTCCTGAAATCTTTCACTTGAATGTATAATAGTTCAATGAGATATATGTTGTTATTAATTGCAAAAACCACCTGGGGATTAGTTGCACTTTCAATGTCCCCCCTTTTGGTAATTGATGACAACATATAGATCAAAGCTTCGATAGAGTGAATAGACAATGAATATTATCGTCGCTTTGAGAAGTATGTGATAAGCAAGAGTTCCCCCTAAATTTGTGCATTATTTAGAATTTGCGTTTGAATGCAAATGCACAATCGATTAGGATCATGGGTTACTCTTCCATGTCACATACGACTTGGTGGAGCGCACAAAATGATATGAATGTAATAGTAAGTACGCATCACCAACAACACATGTGAATGATCATACATAGATAATGAAAAGGATAAATAATGTGCATGACATGGAGCTTAGTATGATCAACCACACACAATCATCCAACGAAGTACTTAAACAACACAGACAAAGTATCACGCACGAGCCAAATAGTAAAAAGTAGCAAAGCACTCTCAACAGAAATCAAACGAGAAAAGCAAAAGACTCTCTCTCTTGAAGCCTACTGATCTATACAAATTCCCCCCCCTTTGGCAACAAGTACCAAAAAGCTTTAATATGTATAGAGCTACGCGTCACTCTAGGCACGGTCTCCGGCAGCTCCTGAAGATCTCTGGCTGGCAGCTCCGGTGTGCGTCGACGGCGTTGAGAGAAGAGCGTCTGCGAATGCTTCGGCTGACGTCTGCTGAGCTGGCGGTGTTGATACTGGCGGTGGAACAGCAGGAGCAGTCGCTGGTGCAGAGACGGTAGACCTGGTATCTGCAGTAGGAACAGCGACAGACCTCGATGCCCTAGGCACTGACTGAAATCTGTCTGTGGTAGGTCTCTCATCACCACTGTCCTCATCATCAGACTCTCTGACTCTGTCCACATCATCCTTGAGCTTCTCTACTGTTGTCTGGATCTCTGTGACTTTTATATCAAGATCATGGAACTTTGTTTCCACAATCCGCTCTAAGCTTGCCTGATTCTTGACAAGGTTGGCCAGACTTTGTTCAATCCTCTGGGTTGCTTCCAGCAAATAAGTCATTTGATCAGACTTAGACTTCGGGTGAGATGCTTCCTTGGTGGCTTTGGCTGCAGCAGCTGCTCGTATCCTTTCTCCGGCCTCTGCAGAAGTAGGGTGAGACGGATCCATCACCACTACATTGTCCTCGAACTCTGGTGTCAATGGGAGGTGCTCACGGTCAAGAAGATATATGCCCGTTCCAACCTTGGAATTTATGAGCAACTGGAGATGCGGAGCAAAACCACATGACCTCTTTTGGTCAGCTGTTGTCCTCTTAATCGTCTCAACAATCAAACTCATAACTTTGAACTTCTGTGGAACATCAAGCAAATGTAGCAAGTTGATGGAGTGGCCACGAATCATCTTGTCATCTCCAGATTTGGGCATCAATGTGTGCCTCAAAATAGTGTTGATCGTGGCCAAACCAGGTAGCAAATGCTTCACAAACCCTAGCTTGTGTGTCTCAAGATCACTCTCTGGAATAGGGTTGTACATGTTCTTCATAGAGTTGTGATCTTGCTTGGGCTTAGCATAAACGTCAATATCATGCTCTTCATCCTCAGGTGCATCAAGAAGAGCAGCCCACTCAGTGATCGAAGACTGATATCGAACTCCTTCAGTCATCCATACTATCTTCCCATCTGGATAAAAATGTGCTGTGGAGTAGAACTGCATGATCATCTCATCACTCCACGATGTAAGCTTCCTTCCTATGAAGGTGTCAATCCCAGCAAGCATAAAGCTATCATGAACATTGGGGAAGTAGTCTTCATTCTCATCAATGTAGCTCCAGTTTACCCATCTCATGTCACTGACAATTGGTTTCTTGTCAAGCAGCACAGTCTCATAAAAGTCTTGCTACTCTCAAGTGTGGAACCTGTAGTCACAAGCTGTCCTTCTCCTGATAGCATAAGGATCAGACTATCTCCATTTCCTCAGACCACTATCTCTTCTAGCTTTCATGTTTTCAGCAGTAGGGTGAGCATCATCATGTTTAGGCAACTTGGGCCTTAGCTTCTTGAGCACAAGTGTTTCATCACCAATATCAGCTTCAGGCACCGGGGCTTTGTTTTTCTCTTTGGCTGAGACATCTCTGGTAGTCTTCCTTGGTTTGGTAGTTGTAGTTTTCTTGGGTTTGGAAGAGGTGCTGGATTTCATTGTATCTGCCATGAGCTTTTGTTGCTTGGCAGGAGGAGGGTTTGCTACTGGTTCCTCTTCTTCCTCTTCTGAAGTGGTGTGCTTTTCAAATTCAGCCATGGGGTCAACTAGCTTGCACCACCTACCTCTGTTCCTTTCCTTTTTGTGCTTGCTTGCTGCTTCTGCCTTTGAGCCACTTGGCTTCTCAAGAGTGAGTTTCATTCCTTGCTTAGCTGCAGTAGATGCTGACACTTTCCTTGTGCCTTTCCTCTCAGTCCTGCTTTCATACTCTTTCAACACCACAGCTGGCTTCTTGGAGGTAGTTTCTGCCACAAAGTCTTCATCTTCATCATCTGAATTTTTCTTTCTTCTAGCCCTGACGGCTACTTTTGGCAGATCTGGAGAGTGTCTCTCTCCCTCATAGAAACTTCCTGTTGGACTAGAGCCTTCACTCAGCTCAACATTCTCCTTAGAAACATTCTGGCTGTCACTAGCATCAGACATCTTGAAAGCAGACCCTGTGAATAGTTGGGTATGGGCAGAGTGGATGAGTCATCACAAAAAGTACAGCTGTTTTTTTTTGAAAAAATGAGTTCAAATCTTAGTTTCAACTTTTCACAGAAGGGATTTCGGATCCACCGATTTGATCATTTCGGTGATACCGAAGCACTAACAGAGACTTGGCACACTGTTTTTGGTCAGACCGATTTGTGTTTCGGTGTCTCCGATATGCTAGGGTTTCACAGAAACTTATTTTCGGTCTCACCGATTTGTACTACTCGGTGGCACCGAGGGGTGCAAGTGCAATGGCTGAAGCCAGATCGTTGACTCCGAAAATTTCAATTCGGTTGGTCCGAGATGCATTCTGCGAAAACTTAAACCTAAAATTTTGCTCGAAACTAATGTAGGAACTTCAGTGGATAGGAACTTTCAATCCGTGGCAAGAATCATCGCAATCCATTCGTGCATTGAATCGGAATTTAGAACACGAAGGGGGTCGAATCTCACCCTAACTTTGTGGAGATTCTCTACGGCGGCAACGGTGGAGGTGAATGCCGTTGACGGCGACGGAGTCCGGCGGCGAGGGCGCGCTGGAGACAAAGGCGACGATCCGGAGACCAGGGTGACGGCAACAACGGGGTGCGGGAACGTGACGTTTGAAGAAATTTTCAACGTACGGGCCGCGGATGTATATATACCCGAATGCTGTCGGTGATACCGAGCCAAACCAATCGGTGGCACCGAAATGAATAATTGTTGTGAGCATGACATTTCGGTGACTCCGAGAGTTTTAAACCAGTTTCTCCGAGATTGAAAATCAGATCAGTCTAAATGGTTTCGGTGACACCGAATGAGAATGGGTTGGTCTAACCGAAAAAAATCTAGAAGGTTTTGGAGAGTGCTCCTCACCCGGAGGGTCCGAAAATGAGCTTGTTCAAATTTTGTGATATAGCAAGAATAGAATTTGAGACAAGAAACAATAGATAGCTAGAGAAGGTGCTTAAGCATTCTTGTACATCCACTTGGCCAGAAAAACCAAGACAAACAAAACAACAAATGGATGTCCTCGAATGAAGAAAAATGCATTGCAACATACTCACACAATAAGATAGCAAATGAAATATGTGTCCAACATGCACAACCAATTCTAGCATCTATCACACAATGGGCGATGACATAGTCATCTATATATGAGTATATTGACTTAGGAGCCAAATGAGAACATTTGATCATAGGTCATACTCATCGTTTAAGCACAAGTGGGGTTACCACATTTACATAAAGCATTGTTGTGTTCACACCATTAGAGTTTCTTTAGCTCAAGTCTTAGAGCAAAGCTCCCCTAGATGTGATATCCCCCCCCAGAGAGGGTTGAACTAACCTTGGGTTTTGTCGATGATGAATTCATGTAGATGTTGAAGATGTGGATGCTCAAATGTTGATGTAGACCATCAAGAGTTGGGAGCAATCCTTGGAGTTTTGCACTTTCAATACCTACATGGGTTAATCCCACACAAGGAACATACAAAGATATCCATAGACATAGAGTGAAATGCACGTGTTACGATGTCCATGAATGCATTGAATACCTTGTCCCTTGTCTTACCAACAAGAGGGTTTGTGACTCCATGAACTAGTGCATGATGTTGAAGTTGGTTGCACAGGTTCTCGCCAATAATGAATATGAGTGAAATTTGTTGGCGGAGTCACCCTCAAGAACTCTCTAGTTCTTCTTCTTTGGGACCCACATCAACTTGATGGGAATCCTTGGAGTTGTAGTAGCACTTGATGAAGTAGAACTTGATGAAGTCTTGGGGACCCACTTGACCAAGGCTTGAGGTGCTTCTTCAAATGAGTCAATCTCTTCTTGAACCATGTCCTTGCCTTTTCGCTTGTGGTCTTGTGGTGGAAGATCATCTTGAGCTTGTGTTCCCTTGAAGGAAGTAGGATCATACTTCTCTTGTTGAGGAACAAACTTCGTCTTGGGGTATTGATCTTCTTCCCACTCTAGTCCATTTGCATTGAACTTTCGTTCAAAACCAATACCTTGATTCTTCCAGTGCCTTCCTTGCTTGTGCACAATTTCCTCAAATTGCTTACTCCCGGCAAGGCTCTTGTAGACACCCTTTTCTATAATTCCTTTCAATAAATTGTTTTCTTGCTCAAGTGTAACTTGGCTAAGAGATTCATTAGTGGAATCAATAGAACTACTAGAGGCAACGACATTGGATTTAGCATTGTTATTGTTGCTACTAGATGAAGAATCCTTTTTACCCTTGTTACTAGTTTGCTTATATTTAACTTGTGGCATAAAAGTAAACAAAAGTAAACATTTGGCAAGATATGAAGAACTCTTCTTTCGAAGATCATCATTGATAGCTTTTAGAAACTCATGCTCTTGCTCTAAATTTAGCTTCTCGAAGCGTAGCTTCTCATGATATCTTAAAAGCTCTCTATGATCCTCTTGAGTTGTTTCATGAGCTAACTTAAGAGTGTTTAGTTCTTTAGTTAAACGCTCAATCTCCTTCATAGCATTGTCATTCGTTTCCTCATGGCTATCAAGATTACTAGCATGTTCATTATAGCTCACATCACTATTCCTACCAACAAGTAAATCATCATCACCAAGCAAGTCATCCTCATCACTATTGAAGTCAAAGTACTCGGGGTGTGATACCTTGGGGCCTTTTGCCATGAAGCATCTTCCAATTCCTTCATTTGGTGAGTCAAATAGATCATTGGAGTTGAAGGATACGAGTGCAAGTCCGGCAAGACCTTCATCTTGACTATAGTCGGAGTCGGAGTGATAGCTTCTCTCGGAGTGGTTGTCGGAGTCAGAGCCAGAAATCCATTCACCAACATGAGCTTGATGTCTTCTTCTTGTGTAGCTCTTGGACGATTTGCTTCTCTATGATGATCTTCGTTCATAACGATCATCTCTACTCCTTCTCTCCTTGTGAGGTGATTCATCTCTTCTATGTCTTCCTCTTGGTGATTCGTCTCTTTTCTTGTGAGGTGCCATACACTCATTGGAATAGTGTCCGGGTCTTCCACAATTCTAACAATTACGGTCACGACTTGATGATCTTCTATCATAGTGCCTTGAGCTAGAACTTCTCTCTTTTCCTTTGTTCTTGTAAAACTTGTTGAACCTTTTCACCATTAGGATAATCTCCTCATCGGATACTAGTTTGTTGCTTGTAGTTGAGGGAGCATCGGTTGAGGCATTGTAAGCACCACTTGACTTGTTGTGTAGCTCCTCCTTATCCTTGAGTGACATCTCATGAGCAACAATTCTACCAATGACTTCCGTGGGCTTGAGATCTTTGTAATTTGGCATCATTTGGATCAATGTGCATACGGTATCATATTTTCCATCCAAGGCTCTAAGAATCGTCTTGATGATGAATTTGTCGGTCATCTCTTCACTTCCTAAGCCGGCAATCTCATTTGTGATGAGAGCAAGCCTAGAGTACATTTCGGCGACTCCTTCACCATCCTTCATCTTGAACTTGTCAAGTTGACTTTGAAGCACATCCAACTTGGATTCCTTGACGGACTCGGTACCTTCATGCATATCAACCAAAGTATCCCAAATTTCCTTTGCATTCTCGAGGCGACTGATCTTGTTGAACTCCTCGGGGCACAAACCGTTGAATAGAATGTCGCAAGCTTGAGCATTATATTGCAACATCCTCAATTCTTCTGCGGTTGCTTCACGATCCGGTTCCTTACCATCCTCAAAGAATTCACCTTGCAAGCCAACATGAATAACAGCCCAAACAGCGAGGTTATGACCAAGAATATGCATTTTCATCTTATGTTTCCAACTAGCAAAGTTTGTACAATCAAAATATGGACCTCTACGGTGATAATTACCCTCACTAGACGCCATACACTCCTAGGTTGTGAAACCAAAGCAATGGAAACCAAGCTCTGATACCACTTGTAGGATCGAAAGTAGGTCTAGAGGGGGGTGATTAGACTACTTGACAAAATAAACACTAGCCTTTTCCCAATTTTAGTTGTTGACAGATTCTAGCTAGCTAGCACATCAAGCATCACCCTACACATGCAATTCTAAGAGTATAGGCAGCGGAAAGTAGAACATTGCACATGTAGGTAAAGGAGGGGTTTGGAGATTTCAAACGCAATGAAGACACGGGTGTTTTTGGCGTGGTTTCGATAGGTGGTGCTATCGTACGTCCACGTTGATGGAGACTTCGACCCACTGAGGGTAATGGCTGCGCGTGTCCACGGAGGGCTCCACCCACAAAGGGTCCACGAAGAAGCAACCTTGTCTATTCCACCATGGCTTCGTCCACGAAGGACTAGCCTCACTCGGGGTAGATCTTCATGAAGTAGGCGATCTCCTTGCCCTTACAAACTTCTTGGTTCAACTCCACATCATGTCGGAGGCTCCCAAGCGACACCTAACCAATCTAGGAGACACCACTCTCCAAAAGGTAATAGACGGTGTGTTGATGATGAACTCCTTACTCTTGTGCTTCAAATGATAGTCTCCCCAACATTCAATCACTCTCTCACAGATATGGCTATGGTGGAGGAAGGATTTGAGTGGAAAGCAACTTAGGGTAGGCTAGAAATCAAGTTTCAAATGGTAGGATTGGAATATCTTGATCTCAACACATGAGTAGGTGGTTCTCTCTCAGAAAATGTATGGTGGAAGTGTAGTCATGTTCTGAGGGCTCTCTTACTGGGTAAGAGGGGGTGGAAGGGTATATATAGCCTCCACACAAAAATCCAACCGTTACACACTTTTGACCAAACTCGGTGGCACCGAAAGAAATTCTCGGTGAGACCGACCTATGCAAAAGATATGAACTTTTAAAGTTTCGGTGGGACCAATAGAAAACAACTCGGAGCGACCGATGTGCAATGGTAGGGCAAAACCTCGTTTCAGTGGCACCAATTGCATCATCTCGGTGGGACCAAAGTAATGCAATAAGGCAACAGAAATTTGGCAAACCATCTCGGTGGCACCGATTGCAAGAACTCGGTGGGTCCGAAATAATTGCAACCGAAGACAGAGAGTTGGCAAGGCCATCTCGGTGGGACCGAGACCCATATCGGTGGATCCAATTTTTTAGGGTTTGGCTGTGGCAGTTGAAAAGATCATCTCGGTGGCTCTGAAAATATGGAATCGGTGGGACTGAAATGATGAGTTAGGGTTTTGGACAGATGTGATTTGGGAAAGTGATGGAGGGTTTTTGGAGCAATATCACTAAGCATTTTGAGCAACAACCTCATCAACAATACCTCATTCCCTTTTAATAGTATTGGCTTTCCTATGGACTCAATGTGATCTTGGATCACTGAACCAAAAATGAAGAGTCTTGAGATTTTACCAATGCATGTCCTTAGCATTTTGAAGGGATTCACATCCTTAGTCCTTGCCATACCAATCATTGAACTTCCTGAAATCTTTCACTTGAATGTATATTAGTTCAATGAGATATATGCTGTTATTAATTACCAAAACCACCCGGGGATTAGTTGCACTTTCAGCAGGCCACCAACAACACTGCTGAGTACGAAGGATTGCTTGCCGGACTCCACATTGCAATCGACCTTGGTATCAGAAAGTTGATCATTAGAGGTGACTCGCAGTTAGTGGTGAAGCAAGTGAACAAGGATTACCAGAGCCCATTGATGGAGGCATATGTGGATGAAGTGAGGAAGTTGGAAGAGCACTTTGACGGTCTGCAAGCAGAGCATGTTCCTCGTGCTGAGAATAGCATTGCCGATGATCTGTCGAAGCGTGCCGCCAAGAAGTTACATGTGGAACTATGTACCTTTGTACTCCTTCTGAATCAACCCTCAGTTACTCCGTCAATCAATGAGGCCAAGCAAGAGAAGAAAGTTGAATTCTGGCGGGTACTTTTTGGCAGAGCTTCCCATAGCCGCCGGAAAGGAAGTTGCCGAAAACAACTCGATGCTTGCCGGTGAGCAGCAGGCTCTGGCAAGACCCGAGGTCCTTGCCGTCGAGACAAGCGCTCCCGCAGCAGAAGTGATGCCTTTAGCCCTTGTCATCGAGCCACAGGCTCCAGCGTGGGCACAACAGATAGTCCATTACCTTCAAACATGTCAACTTCTCGACGAACAAGAAGAATCTGAGAAAGTAGCCCGCCAGTCAAGTATGTATAAGTTTGTTGATAGCATTCTATATTGAAAGAGGCCGAATGGGGTGAAATTGAAGTGCATCTGCCAGGAAGATGGACAAAAGCTAGTGACAAAGATACATGATGGGTTGTGTGGTTCCCATATTGGGTCCCGCGCGCTTGTTGGCAAAGCTTTTCGTCAAGGTTTTTATTGGCCGACAACCCTTCAAGACGCAGTGGCTATTGTGACAACATGCGAAGCATGCCAGTTCCACGCCAAGAACATTCATCAGTCAGCTCAAGCTCTTCAGACAATCCCTCTCTCCTGGCCTTTCTCGGTCCGGGGGTTCGACATCCTCGGCCCCTTCCCCCGTGCCATTGGGGGTTTTGAGTTCTTGTATGTAGCAATCAACAAGTTCACAAAGTGGCCTGAGGTAGAGCCAGTGAGAAAGGTGACAGCACAGTCAGCCGCCAAGTTCTTCAAAGGATTAGTTTGCCGTTTTGGTGTGCCCAGCAGGGTCATCACCGACAACGGCACGCAGTTCACGAGTCGCACCTTCATGCAATGCTGTCAAGACCTTGGTAGCAAAATATGTTTTGCATCAGTTGCTCACCCGAGAAGCAACGGCCAAGCGGAGAGGGCAAATGCAGAAGTGTTGCGAGGACTCAAGACAAGAACGTTCGACAGGATGCACAAGTGTGGAAGACGTTGGATTAATGAGCTGCCGGCGATTCTTTGGTCACTCAGGACGACACCAAATCGAGCCACCGGTGAGACACCCTTCTCCCTGGTCTATGGTGCAGAAGCGGTGCTCCCCACAAAACTCACATACGTGTAACCTCGAGTGCAAGCTTTTGACGAAGCTGAGCAAGAGCAAATGCGGCAAGATGATGCCGTGGTCCTTGAGGAAGATCGTCTCCGGGCTGCTGTGCGTGCTGCATGCTACCAGCAAGCTTTGCGCTGCTACCATAGCCGCAAAGTGCACGCCCGGAGCTTTGAGGAAGGTGACCTTGTTCTTTGTCGGATCCAGTCCAGGAAGGGGTCAAACAAGTTGACACCGAAGTGGGAAGGCCCTTACCGGGTAGCACGAGTCACCAGACCTGGCGCAGTCCGTCTAGAGACCGAAGATGGCATTCTGGTGCACAACTCATGGAATATTGAGCATCTCCGCAAGTTCTACACATAAGGCGCGGTTGCCGGGCCCCCCGGTAACCCCTTTTGTACAAGTTTGTCGGCAGGACATGTAATCCTTTGTACAAAGCCAGGCGCAGACCCTGTGCATAGTGAAATAAAGATAAGTGTTTCACAGCTCTTTGTCAAATACATATATGTTTGTACATGTTATATGCAGGCTTGTGTTACATTTTGCCTGGTATGAGATGCTTGACGAACCATCAAAGGTTCCAGCCTCCTCTTTTCTCTTCTTTGTTTTTCTCAAAGGACAAAAGGGTTCCTCATGTGCAAGTTTCCCGGGGAGAGTGACGGTATGGATACCACTAGTGACATTCAAGCTATCATTCCACGACAAGAAGTACAGCAAAGAAAAAGCTAAGTTGAAAAACTTTGAAACAAGTTCTTTGTTGTAATTACTATCTTTCCTTGAACGACCTCAGCTTTTGTATGAGAAACCTGCACGCGAAGGAACCTTGTTGTGATCAATTGCGCTCTTATTTTTGTTTCGAGTCCGCTCCACAACTTAAGTGGCTGCGTTTGACCGACAAGTGTGACCTTGCCGACAGCGGCACCTCCGGCAGGCTGCTAAGGACCCGTTCCTCAAGCGCTCGCGGCAAGGGTGTGCGCACCGGCAAGCGTAGGGTATGAAAACATACAAAGACAGAATCAAACAAGGGAAAACAGCATACATTCATCCATAAACACAAGTTATATTACATCATCAGCCAAGCACAGTTCTAACATAAGATGAATCTGTCTTTTACATGAACTACACTTGCGACGAGAAGTGGCAAGGGGGCTAGTCCTTGCGTGGCCCTCGATCCTTGGGATCTGGTGGATTTTGCTAACGATTGGGGCGATAAGCTCTTCGGCGGTTGCAGTGTCGGCGTCCTTTGGCAAGCTTGCGAAGGCTTTGGAGACGTCAATCCCAGGATTCCAATAGACAATCTTGATGAGCACCTTGGAGAGGACGTCGCTGCAGAACTTGCGGGACTCACTGGTGAATTGAGTAGCTGTCTCACCATGGTACTTTTCTAGTGTCTTGACAAGACTCTCGAAGAATAAAGTGAGCCTGGCACTGGCGGCATCCCTCTTGTTGGTGAAAAAGCGGCACTCCGGGAAGCCCATAACAGATAGTTGTGTGGTGATTCCTTCCGCAGCAGCCACAAGACGATTAGTCCAGAGCTTGTAGGTGCTTCTAAGCTCGTTGAAGGTGTTTGCGGCACTATTAAGCAAGGCCTTCTCGTTCTGGATGTCCTTCGCCAAGACCTTCTCGTGCTCTTTGGCGGCTTCAAGAGACTGTTCCAAGATAGTCAGCTTTAGCTTGTGGTCTTCAATGACGTCATTGGCCTTGGTGAGCTCTTGTTGCTTAGCGGATATTGAGGTTTGCAGCTCCGCCAAAGTGTGAGCCGCCTTCTCTCTGTCTGCTTTGAGCGCCAAGATTTCCTTGTCATTGGCGGCAAGATCGGCCTCAAGTTTCTGCACTTTGCTCTCTAGCTCATTCTTGGCGGCCTCTACAGCTTCGGCAGCATCGATGGCCTCCTTGATCTTGCCGGCATGATCTGCGGCCTGAGCTTCGATTGCTTCTTTATGCTTTCGCTCCAGCTCCTGGGTCTGCCATGCAAGCGCTTCTTCACAAGCGGCAAGTTCTTCTTCATGAGCGTCAAGGCCAATCTTGCGCTCATTTAGTTTCGCCTTGATTGCTGCTATCCTTTGCGCAGCCTCCTCTTGTGCCTTGTCGGCTTTGGCCTTCTCCAAGATAAATTCCGCCTTGGCGGCGGAAAGTTGGACGTGGCGTTCGTGGAGATATTGAAGGCACTCTGTATACCAGACTTGTGTCTCCTCCACACGCTTTTGGAACTCCTCCTCCGCCTTGTTGAGCACAGCCACTCTGGAATCCAAGCTCTCCATTCGGCTATGATAATGTGCTTGGAGCTTCTGGAAGTTTACGCTCATGGCCTTGAGGAGCTGCTGCTCTTTGGATTCGTTGCCACTAACGCACGGCTCGTCGACAACCTCGAGCCCGGTAGCAGTGATGACTTCGCTATCAAAACCTTCTCCCTCCGTGGGCACTCCAACGCTCGACGTCCCAGGCATGCTAACGAATAAATCTTCACCAATCTTCAGGTATTTGCTTCAGAAGGGCACTTCAGATGACGAAGGGAGATCATCAGTATCCGCTTTGCCGGTATTGATCCCCCTCATGGCCGAGTCAGCGCTTGGCGCTCCTGAGACAGAAATGTCATCAGTGGCCTCGACACTCTCGTTGCCGCCCTCCTCAGCAGTAGTGTTGGCGCCCTCTTCAGGGGAAGCTTTGGCGGCTTCTTCAGCAGCAACCTCGGCGGCTTCGGCGGCAGTAATCCTGCTGGCCTCGTCAGCAGCGTCCTTTGCAATCCCCTCAATAGTGACGTCGATATCCATGTCTTCTATGTGAGGTGGGTCTGAGAGATGGGGAAGGAGAAGATTCAGTTCAAGGTCAAGTTCAAGAAAACAAAAAATGGTTAAAGAAAGAAAGGTGCTTGACGGCAGAAGGCTTACCAGATTGAGTTTGTTGAGGAGGAACCGTTTCTTCTCCGACAACCTCTGTTGTCACTGCCTGGTTGCCGGCAGCTTCAGTTGCCGGCACTTCATCAGTGCGGACAGGCTCGTCGGTGGAGGTCCTTGCCGGAGAGCCAGTTGCCGGCGCAGTGGTTGACAGAGGCATAACAATTGGATCTGCCTCCGGGCATTCCTCTTCGTGGCGTTCTTCTCCTGCTCCCTTGCCGATGTCAGAAATGACTACTTCAACACCAACACTTGCCAAAAGAAAATGAGAAGTGGCCTCACGTTGGGGGCTGCACTGGGGGCTTTGTTGAGGACTGGTAACCACAACGTCAACATTTGGCGATGTGCTTGTTGTCGGCTCATCCTCCGGTGTGATTCTTGCCCTCTTGGCCATCCTTTGTGCCAAGGTTTGCTCGTCTCTGTTGAATCAAGACAAGGCGCAGTAAGTCAGATTAACAAAAACAAGAAATCAACAATCAATGAAGCAGCTGAAGACACATACTCTTCTTCCCCCTCCTCGTCGCTGAGGATGGAGAGGTCATGCAAGCCCTCTGGTCCGGTGCTAGAGGCGGGAGGCGGAGCTGGTGTTCTGTCTCGCTTGATTGTCGTGGGTGCAGCGGGTTGAGAAGACCCAGCTACTCCAACAGATAATGTGGCTGCTCGCTTCGAGTAGGTGCACCGCATTTTCTGCTATTGAGGAGCTTGGCGTCGAGATCCTTGCCACCCGGCAGCCTTGGCGTCCGCTCCCTTGCAGCTACTTCATCACTCGAAGATGAAGGACGAACTGGATCCCCGGAGGTAGCTTTCCGGAGGACGCGGGGCTTCCTTGCTAGAATGGGAGGAACAAGGGGCTCCCTGTGCTCCCGTTCCTCAGTAGCTTCTTTGCCCTGTTCCCCGGCAAGCGTCTCTTGCTCTCCAGCAGGCTCTTTCGGCTGCTCGTCTATCGGTTCGCCCTCAGCCCCTTCGTAAACATCGGCTGCCGCGGACCCAGAGCCACTGGCACCTCCAGCCAACCCTGCCTCCACCGCCCTGTTGGCAATGTGCACCAGCTCTTCGGCGGTGGTGTCGCGGATGAGGTTTTTCTCCTCAATAACACCCCAAAAATCGGGTTATCGATTTTTGTGTTGTTATTCCTTTCCAGCTCTTCTTTTTCTCGGGAGTCTGGTAATGATCAGGTGAATCCACGCAATACTCAACCTCTCGAGACCTTTCTTATGCTCTTGGTACTGGTCAGGACTCCGTCTGCACAACCAAACTCCATCGAACCCTGGCTCCGAAATTTCAGAACGGGAATTCTGCCTTTGTGATTACAAAGGAACCCTCACTTTCCTTGCCCAGTTGATCCTCCCAAAATTTCCAAAGACTCTCCTACATTCATAAACCTCAGGTGTGCAAAAATATTGCCAAGTGTTATGCAATATTTTTCATCTGGGATTAATTCATTTTTCTGCCTTTCCGAGGAATTAAATTCAGAGGGATAGGCAAACATCTCTGAATTTCATAAAAATTGGTGGAGATGATCTTTGTGCCTACCTCAAGCTCTGGTAAAAATATTGGCCACAATTAAATAGGGAAAATTGCATTTTTCTTATTAAAGCCAATATTTCAATTTGGGGCCTTTCCAAAGGAACTACCATTTTGGTAGCTATGGGAAAATCCCAAATAATTTGTGGAGCTTATGCTATCCAAATCTTCACCATTTCCATCAAATCTCAAGTTCCACCATTCATATTTTGAGCACAACTTCAATTTGCAAATTCTGTCCAGATTTCCAGTTTGTAAAGGAAGTACTGGATTCTTTGATCTCCTTGGGCCGAAATTTTGCATGGTAATTCATTATGAGATATTACTCTTGCAAACCAAAAACCAGCCCATTCTATTGTGCCAATCTCCCTCAGTAAATTATTTGGATTTCAGTTCAGATTGCATCCTTGTGAAGGAAGTACCTTCATACATGATCAAATTGAGCTGAAATTTTTCCAGCTAGCTCTCTGGACCAAATCATCATCCTACACCAAAAATCAGTCAAGTCAATCCAGCCATTTGATCCCAGCATCCTTATCTCCATTTCTGGCCAGATGGCAAGGTTGCAAAGGAAGTGCCAGCTAGCTTTGCCCATTTGAGCTGAAATCTTGCCAGATTGATCACCCTAGTAAGTGGTCATCCTCATCCAAAGATCAGGCCAAGAGGTCCACTGTGGTGGCCACACCAACTGTCAAACACCCTGCTATCAGTTCATGTTTGACCTTCGTTCAGTCACACCAGAACTCTCCCGTGCCAGCCAGCCGCACAAGTAAATTCACGGAAAGAAGGAGAACATCCTAGACAAGGTTTGGCATGGAGTGGGGCGTGGCAACACCGTGGCCACGCGGTGACCACGTGCAGAGCGCGCCAAACCAGCGCCCTGTGCACTGGAGTCTTTGGGAGGGAACCTCCAGCAGGTTCCAGCTCGTCCGGGTGCGCCGGCGAGCTCCCCACCGTGCACGTACGCCTTCTAGAGCCCTCTCCCCCTTGTCCCCTAGCCCGTGGATGCCTCTGCCGACATGGATTCGTCACCGGAATGCCGTCACGACGCCGTGCATCTCGAAGCCTCGGCCGTCGTCCGGAGCTCCTCCCTCAGCTATTTAAGGCGTGCCCCCGAGCCTCCTCTTCACCAGCAGCCCCAGCCCCCTCCCAGTCTTCCCACCCGAGCCCGGAGCTCCCTTCAATCCCGGCGCCCTAGCCACTCCCTCCCCTCCTCTGCTGCACCCTCGGCCGGCCCAAGAGCTGGCGGAGCCGCTGCCGTCCCCAACTCCTCCGGGGAAGCGCCGCTGAGCAGCTCCTCGAACGGCCACGGCCGCTACTCCTGCCGCCCGTGGGCATCTCCCCTCCAGGCCCTCCGAGCTCCCCGGCGACCCCTCCTTGGCGCGGGACGGCGCCGCGTGCCCGTCCGACTCGTCGACAGGCGCGGCTGTGCAGGGGAACGCCGGCAGCCGGCCAGGCCCGAGCCGCCGCGGCCATTCCTCTGTTTCGATCGAGGAAGAGGACGACCAGGGGTGGAGAGAGAGGAGGGATAAGGGGGCCCAACGCGTAAGCCACACAGCGTTGACTCGGGCGGGCCCGCGCGTCAGTTTAAGTGGAAGCGTATTCTCAATAATACGCTTTCCACTTATCAAAGCATATTCAGCCACGGCTTAAGGAAGAAATATGTTTTCTCTCTGGAGAGGCGCATTCCCAGAAAGGCGTTTTCTCTTTTTAGCTGGCGGCCGAAGAGGCTATATAGCGAACGTTCACTCGTTAGGGACTGAAACGCATAGTTTTCTGTCTGTTTCTCTGCTTAATGAATGAACGCCCGTTTCTCTTCAACCGTAACTCCGATTGAGGCCTCTCCCGAGAGTGCCGGTTCCGACGACCCATAACTGGAGTTTCGTCGCACTTCTTCCCGGTGTATTCCTTCACCCCAAGGCAAGCCAACATCTTATCATGAGCTCCGGACCTGCGTGATAACTTTGTTGGCACCCTGTGTGTTCATTGCAATATATTCAGATCATCTGCTAGTCCGCACTTACATGTACCCGCTATATTATCTGTGTCGCATGCTAGCATTTTTTTCTGAGTGATATCATGCCCTACCTCCATGCTATGTTTTGCCATGATATGTATATTGTAATTGTCATGATCATACTATGATTTGATCTCATACCTGAAAGTGCTAGTTATCGACTAGAGGGGGGTGAATAGGCGATTTTTATGAAAGGCTTCGAAAACATGCAATGTCTTCGAAGAAAGCGGAAGCAGGATAAGAACTAGTAAAGCCTATCAATAAGATGAACAGATATGACAAGCATAGACATCATACATAGAAGCATCCATTGAACATAAGCACAAGAAGCATGAAGATAAATGAGTGAACAGATGAATGGCTTCAGGGAATATCTTCAAACACAAGCAAGCATGCAATGGCTTCACAGTTCAAAACAGTAAGTAAGGAAGAGTAAGGATAGAACCAGGAGCTCGGGGAAGACAATGATTTGTTTGACCAGTTCCAACTGCTGTGACAGTTGTACGTCTGGTTAGGGAGGCTGAGATTGAACTCAGAAGACCACGTCTTCACCTTATTCCCCTTGAGCTAAGGTCACTTAGACCTCGCCCAATCACTCTGGTAAGTCTTCAAGGTAGACTTCCAAACCTTCATAGACTTCGTTCACCAGCAATCCACAATGACTCTTGGATGCTCAGAACCCGACGCCTAACCGACTGGAAGATCACAGTCTTCAAGTGTAATAAGTCTTCAGTTCACTTAGAACAGAATGTCTTCAGTGATACTCAATCACATTGGGCTCTGGGTGTTTTGGGTTTTGTCCTCGCAAGGTTTCTCTCTCAAAGGCTTCGAGGTGGGTTGCTCTCAAACGACAAAAGTCGTGTACTAACTCGGAGCAGCCACCAACTTATGGTGGAAGGGGTGGCTATTTATAGCCAGGGGGCAACCCGACGTGATATGTCCGAAATGACCCTTGGTCATTCAGGAACTGACACGTGTCCAACGGTCGGAATTTGAACCCACGCGGCAACTTTACTTGGGCTACAAGCAAAGCTGACTCAACCAACTCTGGAAGAGATTTTCTCTCATTTGTCTTCGCTTGAAGACATAGGATTTTAGGTTGAGCATCACGTCAGTTTCTGACTTCGTTTACCTCGACCCCACTTGACAGTTCGGTGGTTCCTATGACTCAAGAAATAAGAAAATGAAACTATCAAAAGACTATGTCTTCAAGCTTCATTGTCTTCGATGAATGTCTTCATGAACCACTATCTTCAGCACGGATGTCTTCGTGAAACATCATTGTCTTCAATGTCTTCATACATTTTTAGGGGTCATCTGCAATGGGTAAACCGTATCAATAGGGACTTCTACCTGTGTTCTCCTGTGAATCTCACAAACACATTAGTCCCACAACCGAGTTTGTCTTCAATACTCCAAAACCAACAAGGGGTGGCACTAGATGCACTTACAATATCCCCCTTTTTGGTGACTGATGACAAACTGGTTGAAGTTTTCAATGGGGATAAAAATTGGTGAAGTTAAGGTACATATGGTTTGGCTTCATGAAGTAGGAGGGGCTCCCCTTGAAGATGTGCATATAAGTAATTTGCCTTTGAATGCAAATGCACATGGCAGGTTTGACTTTGTAGAGATCTCCCTCTATTCATGAAGTCACAACATGTGCATACAAAAATATATTGAAGATAATGACATGCACAATGAAATATGGGCGTCTGCGAAATGACTTCATGCGCATAAGATCAAGGTTAAGTAGTGCACAAGCGAAGCAAAAACGGCTAATGTAGCAGACGTCCATCAGGACTTAAGTTTTACAACTCAAAACCAAAAGTTCAAGAACGAGAGTTGTAAACTTAGCAAAAATATATCTAGCCCAGCCCAATTTGCCCGCTTGAAGACTATCAACCCATATGCTTCTCCCCCTTTTGTCAACAAGTGACCAAAAAGGTGCGAAGACATAGGATGTCTACACGTCCCGTGGAGGCGACGAAGATGTTGGGGCAGCCGGGTCGATGGTGGAGTTGGGAGGTGCAGAGGGGCCTGATGCAACGTCTTGATGCAGTGAAGCCATTGGTGGTGAAGTAGAATCATCTTCCTCATCAACCACCCGTGCGACGACAGTGGGCGCTGAAGACGAATAGTCGGAGTCTTCAAGAGATGGTGTAGCACGCCACTTCGCTGTAGTAGGAGGCTTGGAGTCGAATTTGAAGTCTTCCTTGAAGCCATCGGCAGCAAGGTCATCTTCAGAGAAGAGTAGGGTGAGACTCTTCCAAGCCCGGCGGCTGGCTTCATGTGCAACAAACGCATTCTTGGTGGAAAGGTTGTGCACCCTGTTGAGATCAGTCATGAGGCTCCTCATTTGTCGTTTGAGCCAATCATGATGCTTGTCGTGCTTCTGATGAAGAGAAACAAGCAGCTCTCTGTCGGATAAGACTCGCGCTCGCGTTTGAGGTCTTGGAGGCACAGTGCTTGTGGTGGCTTCGGTATTGGCTTCACGTGGCTGGCGAAACTGGCCTGTGAGATGGCCAGCTGTAGCAGCACTAGGGATATGAATGGCTTCAATATGAGCAGCACTGCTGTGAGAGCCAGGAACGTTGACCAATGGAGCCTTGGCAGCAGCGGGATAGATGTCTTCAACAGGAGCAATCTCAGGCAGAAAAATGTGATGGTTTCGGCTTGATGGCTGATATTGCACTGAAGAGCGAATCTTTATGAGGCGCATTATCCAGGGAGCATAAATCTTGAGGCCAAATAGGTCCATGCCAGAGGCAGCTAACTGTCTGATGAAGAAGTCATTGGTGTTGAATCGGATGCCATAGATGATGTTGTAAAGCATTGTCTTCATAGCACCGTCAATCTTGCTCGAAGTGGAGTGCCCTTTGATTGGCCATAAAGTATGCCTTAGGATATGATAGATGGTGCGAGGCAAATACTGGAGGTCATTAACAAGAAACTCCGTGGGGCAATCAGCTTCAGCAGGCAATGGCTTCATCATAGTGAGCATCTCAGTCATGTTTGGCTCGGACTTCTGAAAGATACTCTCCACAGCTCTATCATAGGCTTCACAGCCAGGTTCATAGATATCACCAGGAGCAGGCAGGTTTGTGAGCTCGAGAAGATCTTGAGCAGTGGCTTCATGGTGTACATCACCTGTCATCCAGTGAAGGGTCCACGTCTTGATGTCCTTGTGGTACCCACAGATGTGGAGGGTGGCATAAAATTGCAGCAGCAGCTCCTCGTTCCAGTGCTCTTTGTCTGTCACAAAAGGAAGCAGACCTACATCACGAAGACAATCAATGGCTTCATCCAGACAGGGCAGATCAGTCATAGCTTCAAAGTTGAGGCGCTTGTGAGGATGAATCATGTCTTGCTTGTAGAGGATACTCATGTAATAGCTTCGTTGTTGGTAGCTCCAGAACCGGTCAGAAGATATCCGTGACTTGGTGTATGGGTTCTTGGAGCGGTCAAAGAATGTATTATCGTTTCTGAAGCTATTGACACTGAAGGGGTAGTCGTTGGAAGCAGCTCCTCCAAGCCTTGGCAGCCTAGGCATTGGCTTCTGAATGAGAGGCCGGTTGTCAACATGGAATTCATATTGTGGGCCATGTCTTTCTGGTGACGCAAGACGAGGCCAGTTGACAGGAACAAGTTCTCCAGCCCTGTTGTATGCCATGACAGTATTGGCGTCAGAGAGCACAATGGCTTCAGAGGTGGCAGGGGCTTCAGTAGTGACATTCAGATTTCCTTCAGTGGCTTGATCATCAGACTCAGGGGCCACAGTTGTATCAGGAGCAGCAGTGACAGACACAGGAGGCTGCTCTTGTACGTCTTCGGCTGTTTCAGCCGGTATGACTTCAGACTATTGATCCTCTTTATCAGGTTGGGCTTCACCAGATACAGTCTGTACTGGATCAGCTTGCTTGTCTTCAGTCTGAGGTGTGTTGGTGGGGGGAACATCTTCTTGAATAACCTCTTTTGAAACAGAGGCATCTTGATGTACTGCCTCCTCAGAAATGCTGGACATCCGCGGGCCACGGCGAAGCCTTCGGAGGATGGGCGACGCCTGTGGAGAAGAATTGTCTTCAACCATGTCTTCAGGAGTATTGGCCAACACAGGCTCATCAGTGGTTGTAGCTTGAGGAGGAGTGTGGGGTATAACTTCATCATGATCCATTGGCGCAGAGGGCGACCAATGCTGATCGGTTCACTTTGCTCAAGTTCGGGCGATGATACCACGTTCTCGGTGAGCTGAGGAAGGACTTCATCATCATCATTTTGCACATTGGCATCAGTACCAATGTCTTCAGCCGCGATGGGGTCAGCAGCTGGAATCTCTTCAGTAACGGGAACCTCTGTGGTAGCAGGTTCATGCACGATAACTCTTCTCTCGCTGTTTCCAGAGGCAGGGGGAGCAACAGATATCGGGGTCACGAGCAGAGGCTCTTGAGAAGCTGATTGAGCGTGTTCTGCTTGTGCCTTGCGCGAAGCCCTTGAAGACTTCGTCTTCTGACGCTTTTGAGACAGAGGAGCAGCAGAGGCATCAGATTGCTTGCGCTTGCGAGCTTCGGCTTCAGCTTGCTGCGTCTTCTTCTTCTCAGAAGCAACTGATGGAGCGGATGGCTTAGAAGCAAGCATAGATGGTGGGAAGACAATCCGAGGCTCATCTTGCCTTGGTGCCTCAGCAGCTGTGGTCTCGGGCTTCTTCTTCTTCTTCTTGATCAGTTTTGGATCAATAGTAGGACGACCAAGTGCCTTTCTCTTCAAACCCTCATTGTGGGCTTGCACTGTCTTCTCAGCATAGTGCTTGAGACGTTCTCTGGCACCTTTGGCATCATCACGAAGCTTTTGAAATTCCTCTTTCAGCTCGGCCATCATCTTCTTGTAGCCTTGAATTTCTTCAACGGTGAATTTTGACAAGTGCTTCTTGAATAGACGCTTCTCATGTTCAATCTTGTTTTTCTGTTCATGCACTTTCTGAACAACCGCAAGTTCTTTGTTGATGAAGCCTTGGAATGTGACGCTGATGCCAATTGGCAGCTGCAAGTCTTCAATTGAAAGAGACGGGTTGCGAAACCATTCGTCAATGAAGTCGTTGAGAATATCATGGTCGAAAAGAGGCAAGTCTTTGAAGATATCGGCCTCTTCCTGCTTGTTCTTGATGAGGAGCTCAAGGGCATCATCATCAAACTCATCATCAGATAAATCAATTATTGCATCGTCATCTGTCAACATGCTTGTTGGTTTGGGGCCACGCCCAGCTGGTTTCTTTGTCTTCGGAATGTTCTGAGACACATCTTCAGACTGCACACTGGATTTAGGAGGTGCATCTTTCACTGGCTTCACTCTTGAAGCAGATGGAGCAGTAGCATACTTAGCAGATTGCCCCTCTTTAGCTTTGGAGCCCTTTGGCTTCCTTTGTGTCTTGGGGGAGGCAGGAGCAATGTCTTCCTCTTGGGCTTCTCCGCGTGCATCAGCGGCAGCGACATGAAGAGCGTTGATGTGCTCAACATATGCTTGAAGACTTTCCCATGGCCCAGTCAGATTGGGATCTGCATGACGGGAGCCATCGGGTCTTGGTTCTGCTGGTCCAGGGTTGAAGTTCACACCAAACTCCTTCTTGTTGGCATCTGCTGAAGCCTTTGCAAACTGATAATTGGCTTCAAACAGATCATCTTCACGACACCATCGAATGCTAGATGGGTCAGCATCTTCAGGCATCACACCACGTACCATGCAAGGATAGAAGCTCTGGGCAATGGCGCCAGCCTTTGTCTTCGGAATAAGCTTCCGGTACACAATATCCGCCCATGGTGGCCTGACAGCATTCTCTCAGCATACTCTGGTGTGACAAAATGATAATAGAACCATTGTTCTGCCCAGTATCGGCGAATCCATTGCACACGAGATTTGCGTTCACCATAGGTTTCCTCCGGATCTGACTTGTATTTCTCATAAAGGTCTGGAGGGAGGTCAAGAGCTATGTTTGCACGTCTTTGCCTTCCTCCCTTCTTTGCAGATTTACCACTGGCCACCGGCTTCACAGAGCTGAATGGCTTCACAGAACTGATTGGCTTCACACTGCTGGTCTGACAGGAACTAGCTTCAGGAGAGTCGAGATGAAACTGTAAGAAGTCTGCAAATGAATTCAGACTATGAGAACCAAGTGACTCGCCCACGGACATGTACCTGTGACAGCATTAGAGATGCGAGGGAAGGAGGAGAGGTCATATGCATTCTCAGAGGATTTTGAAGATAAATCAGTTTGACGACAATGACCTCACAGTGCGAAGATATTCACTTATAGAGAGATGTTGGTTCCAGATTTGTACGAATCCAAGGATGGGTACAAGTGAGGAATCACGTGAATCATGCAGCATAAGTGAAATAACTTGGCAAGATATGAAATGCGTGTGTGTGAAGATGAAGATTTGGAGGTGAAAGAACAACTTTTGAAGATATTCAGGAAAATTTCAGATCTAGCAAACAGTTAAAAGAAGATCTTATTTACCGCACGAAGAACAGCTCAACGATGCGAAGGGAGGCTGAGCAGTTCAATGTCCCACGCCCTAACTTGGCAATGGAGGACAGCTAAGCGCTTCTTCTCCGGCGACGATGAATTTAGCGGCGGCGCTAGGGTAATATGCGGGCGATGGCGACAGGTGTGTAGAACATTGATGGGAACCAGGGGCGAAGTATTTATAAGGGATGGCTTGGTCTGGGGAAAAAGACGGACATGCCCCTGGCGATACATATCTATACGACGCGTGGCACACATGTGCAGTTGTGACCACGCCTCGACCCCCACGACCCACTGTTTTAGCGGGAGGTCGTTCCGCCTTCTGCGGATGCAGGAAAATTTGACAGAGATGAAAAACATTTTAAAATTTTGTCTCAAAATCTTCGACTGACAAGGACATAGTGAAGACAATCGACATGTGTCAAATAGAATGCATATGAAGATTTTAGAGAGATTTGATGAGATGAGCACAGAAGGGGTAAGGGTCCGATCACATTCACCTAGTTCAAAAACACGAATTGAAGACATAGCTATAGGTGAATGCTGTTGAGGACAAACTCATATATATATAGTATAGGCAATGAAGTCAAATAGAATTCAAAGATAAAACCATTCATGAAGACAATTCAAATCAGGAAGATAATGCAATAGATGTGACGCCAAATGAAAGTCTTCAAGAAAATTTTGGTGGTGGCGTTACCCACCGTATTGGAAGTATTAGACCTAGACACGGCGCACCATTATCGTGGCGCTCTGAAGTAAAATTCCATTTTAATATCTTCACACTGAGAGTGTATATCTTCATGAATTGAAGACATACGTTACTTCGTGTGTTGTGCACCAAAGTCGTCAAGAATGCATAAGTGTTTGGATGGATGCCCTTTTACAAGACATTTGAGGATTCTAAGATATTTAGCTCACACCGTACAATTCGCTTCACGGCGAGGTGATGCGATTCCTTTGGTGCCGCTTGAAATCGGGCACACATGCAAACACTAAGCATTATATCTAGCCTAGATGCACATAAGTACAATAAAGAACCAATCATGGAGCGGTATACCTTTTGATCGAACTCTTTACCATTGTCGTCAGTACTCAGATGACCATTGGTTGGCATTGGCGTCTTGTAGCCCTTGCAATCTTACATTCCAAACTTCTTCAGGCAGTCTTTGAGATACTTCTCTTGCGATATGAAGATGCCATTGCTTTGTTGGCGAATTTGAAGACCAAGAAAGAATTTCAGCTCTCCCATCATGGACATTTGATATTGCTCTTGCATCATATGACTGAACTCATCACTATATCGTTTGTCAGTGCAGCCGAAGATAATATCATCCACATAGATTTGGCACACAAACAGTTCACCATCATATGATTTGGTGAAGAGAGTGGGATCAAGTGAACCAGGTTTGAAGCCTTTGCTTTTCAGGAATTCCTTGAGTGTATCATACCAGGCTCGTGGAGCTTGCTTGAGGCCATACAATGCCTTGTTGAGCCTATAGACCTTGTCAGGGTACTTTGGATCTTCAAACCCAGGTGGTTGAGCAACATAGACTTCCTCTTCAATTTTGCCGTTTAGAAAGGCACTCTTCACAACCATTTGATATAGGAGAATATCATGATGATTTGCATAAGCAAGAAGTATGCGGATGGCTTCAAGTCTAGCCACAGGAGCAAAGGTTTCATCGAAGTCAATTCCTTCCACTTATGTGTATCCTTGTGCGACTAGACGAGCCTTGTTTCTGACCACTTGACCATGTTCATCTTGCTTGTTGCGGTAGATCCATTTTGTTCCAATGATATTGTGCTTACGAGGGTCAGGACGCTTGACAAGTTCCCACACATTCTTGAGCTCAAATTGCTGAAGCTCTTCTTGCATAGCTTGAATCCATTCTAGTTCCATGAAAGCTTCAGTTATTTTGGTGGGTTCATTGATGGAGACAAAAGCGAAGTGCCCACAAAAGTTTGCTAGCTGTGTAGCTCTTGAACGAGTGAGAGGACCAGGTGCGTTGATGCTGTCGATTATCTTCTCGATCTGAACTTCATTGGCCACGCGAGGATGTACAGGACGAAGACTTTGCTGTTGCTGAGCATTGTCTTCAGGCTCAACATTATCTTCAGTCTAATAATTGTCTTCACGCTGTACCGGAGTAGGTATTACGACCTCTTCATCTCCGAGTTCCTCGGTGGGTATTATTTCTCCAGTACCCATTTGCTTGATGGCTTCACTAGGGGGAAGTTCATCTATCACATTTGGCAAGTGCTCTCTTTGCGAGCCGTTAGTCTCATCGAATCGCACATCTACAGTTTCAACCACTTTGTAGTGAAAGAGGTTGAAGACTCTGTAGGTGTGCGAATTCTTTCCGTAACCAAGCATGAAACCCTCATGTGCTTTCGGTGCATATTTGGAAGTGTGATGTGGATCTCGTATCCAACACCTGGCACCAAATACTTTGAAATAACTTACATTTGGCTTCTTACCAGTGATCAGTTCATAAGATGTCTTCTTGAAGAACTTGTGAAGATATACTCTGTTGATGATGTGGCATGCAGTATCAATGGCTTCAGGCCACCACTTGCGTGGTGTCTTGTATTCGTCAAGCATAGTGTGAGCCATCTCAATGAGAGTCCTGTTCTTGCGCTCCACGACGCCATTCTGCTGAGGAGTGTATGGAGTTGATAACTCATGAGTGATGCCAAGAACGTCAAGATAGGTGTCGAGCCCAATGTTCTTGAACTTGGTGCCATTGTCACTCCTGATGTGCTTGATCTTGACGCCATAGTTGGTCATTGCACGGTTTGCGAACCGCCTGAAGACATCCTGCACTTCAGTCTTATACAGGATTATATGCACCCATGTATATCTAGAGTAATCATCAACAATCACGAAGCCATATAGGTGTGCAGATGTAGTAAGAGTGGAGTAATGAGTAGGGCCGAATAAGTCCATGTGTAGCAGCTCGAAGGGACGAGTGGTCGTCATGATTGTCTTCGAGGGGTCTTTCGCCCTAGTCATCTTCCCGGCTTCACATGCTCCGCACAGGTGATCTTTCTTCAACCTGACGCCCTCGATCCCAATGATGTGCTTCTTCTTCACAAGGGTGTGCAAGTTCCTCATGCCAGCATGTCCTAGCCATCGATGCCAAAGCCATCATTCTGAAGCTTTTGCTAGAAGACATGTGGCCAGCTGTGGTCCTGTGGAGAAATCTACCATGTACAAGTCACCTCTTCGATAACCGTCGAAGACTTGAGTTTTGTCAGAAGCCATTAGCACAAGACAGCGATATTTGCCAAAGATGACAATCATATCAAGATCACAAAGCATTGAGACTGACATGAGGTTGAATCCAAGGGATTCGACAAGCATCACTTTATCCATGTGCCGATCCCTTGAGATTGCAACCCTACCTAGACCCAATACCTTGCTCTTCCCAGTATCAGCAAAAGTAATGTGCTTTTGAGTAGATGAACGAAGTGTAGCATCCATGAGTAAGCTTTGGTCACCAGTCATATGGTTGGTGCAGCCACTATCCAGGATCCATTCAGTAGCTTTTGGAAGTGAACCCTACAGTAGAGTTAGTGGGATAGGCTTCACGATGACAATTTGTGAAGATAAAGCATGTGATCGCATATACTTCATGCAAAATTAGTTTCATGAAAGATATAGAAATATAATCATTCAGAAATCGAGTCTTTGGTTTCATAGCATTTTGGGCATTTTAACTTGTGCCGTGCAAGTTTATTCAGGTCCCCAGCATTGTCTTTAGAACCCAATGCTTTTCGGCTTGAGACCTGACCCTGCAAGAAAGTGATCAGTTCTTCTTAACCACCCACATCTGAAGGGGTGGCTTAGAAGCAATGAGTCTAAGTGCAGCATCTGAGAACTTTGGCTTTGAAGCCCTAGCAAATAGCTTCATAGGGGGGTTAGAGTACTCAAATGAATAGGCAGAGAAATTCTTTGATTTGTGAACATGATGGTAAGAAGAATGTCTCTCATATTCATGAGTCCGATCATTGTAACCCTGCAAAACATTGGCGTTAGGGCGATCATACAAAGACCTTTGTCTGTATGAAGACTTTGGTCCATATGAAGCTTTTCCTTTGGGGTTTGTCTTCTTCCCAGTTGGTGTCATGATGACATTCACGGGAAGCTTATCCAGAAGACTTTTGGGAACCCAGATCTTCTTCATAGGGGAACCATTCCTGCAGTTAGTTCCAATAAACCTGGCAAACACTTCACCATTCTAGCTTTTGAACATTTTATAGTTTGAGTCAAAAGACTCATCAATGATGATAGGGTTAGCACAGTTGTAACCAGATAAGGTGGTTGGATCCACTGACGGCCCTTGTGTAGTAACCCAGGTAGTTTTGGGGCACTGCTCGGGCTTCCAGTAAGATCCATCAACATTGATTCTCCTCTCGAAGCCAATACCCTCTTTCCTAGGGTTTCTGTTCAGGATCTATTTCTTGAGGACATCACAAAGAGTCTGATGCCCTTTGAGACTCTTATACATGCCTGTCTCAAGCAATGTCTTCAACCTAGCATTCTCATCAGTAATAGCATTGGCTTCCTCAGATGAGGGGTTAATTGCCACAACAGTAGTTGAAGATATTGCAGTTTCAGAAATAGTAGAGCATTCAGCAGAAGAATTGGCATTATCACGCTCAAGGCATTTCAGGCACGGTGGCACAAATTCATCCTGAGCGGTACTGATCTGTTGAGCGAGTAGTGAATCGTTTTCAGTCCGAAGATCATCATGAGACGCTCTCAGCTTCTCAAGCTCTTGCTTCCTTTGAAGATATTCATAGGAGAGCTTCTCGTGATCAGATGAGAGGGTATCATGACGACTTAGGAGCTCTTCATACCTAACTTGAAGATTTTTTATGTCTTCAATTAAGGATTGACTTCGATTCATTTCCTCGTCCAACAGATCATCGCTTTTGTCTAGCAGTTTTTGAATCTTTTCCATAGCAGTTTGTTGCTCAGTTGCAATTTTAGCAAGTGTCTTATAGCTAGGTTTGGATTCACACTCAGAGTCATCTTCACTAGAGGTTTCAAAGTAGGCAGCGCGTGAAGTTACCTTAGCGCCTCTTGCCATGAAGCAGTAGGTAGGAGCAGGGTCATTTTTGTCGTCGTCCATAGTGTCAGTGACGTGACCATTATCTTCAGTGTTGAAGATGGACTTGGCGACGAACGCTGAAGCCAAAGCCAGGCTTGCCACGCCTGAGTCTGACTCCTCCTATGACTCCTCCACAACCTCCTCGGTATCAGATTCCTCCTCTGAATCCATCTCCTTGCCAATAAATGCACGAGCTTTGCTAGAAGAACTTGATTTACGCGATGAAGACTTTGATTGTTTCTTCTTCTTCTTGTCGTCAGAGTCATAGTCCTTGCTCTTCTTCTTCTTTGACTCCTTCTCCCATTGAGGACAATCAGCGATGTAGTGACCTGATCTCTTGCATTTGTGACAGGTTCTCTTCTTGTAGTCACGAGTGGAGCCTCATCTTTCTTGGAGTCATACTTTGAAGACTTTCCAGAACGGTTCTTCTTGGTGAACTTTTGGAACTTCTTCACAAGCATTGCGAGCTCTCTGCCAATGTCTTCAGCACTATCAGAACAGCAGTCAGAGTCTTCAGACAATGATACAGCCTTTGCTTTCAAAGCACGCGATCGTCCATAGCTAGGACCATAGATATCTCTCTTCTCAGATAGCTGGAATTCATGTGTATTGAGCCTCTCAAGTATATCGGCAGGATCCAATTGCTTGAAGTCGGGGCGCTCTTGGATCATCAGTGATAGGGTGTCAAAGGAACTGTCCAGAGACCTCAGTAGCTTCTTCACAACTTCATGCTTGGTGATGTCAGTGGCGCCAAGAGCATGAAGCTCATTGGTGATATCAGTGAGACGATCGAAGGTGAGCTGGACATTTTCATTCTCGAGCCTTTTGAAGCGATTGAAGAGATTGCGAAGAACATCGATTCGGGAGTCCCGTTGTGATGAGACGCCCTCGTTGACCTTGGAAAGCCAGTCCCAGACAAGCTTCGCAGACTCCAAAGCACTCACACGTCCATACTGTCCTTTGGTCAGATGACCACAAATGATGTTCTTGGCGGTGGAGTCCAATTGCGCGAACCTCTTCACATCAGCAGCGGTGACACCTTCACCGACCTTGGGGACACCCATCCTGACGACATACCAGAGGTCGTTGTCAATGGCTTCAAGATGCATGCGCATCTTATTCTTCCAGTAGGGATAGTCAGTGCCATCGAAGACGGGGCACGCAGCGGAAACTTTGATTATCCCTGCAGTCGACATAGCTAAAACTCCAGGTGGTTAAACCGTATCACAAAGAACAAGGGAGCACCTTGCTTTGATACCAATTGAAAGTGCTAGTTATCCACTAGAGGGGGGTGAATAGGCGATTTTTATGAAAGGCTTCGAAAACATGCAATGTCTTCGAAGAATGCGGAAGCAGGATAAGAACTAGTAAAGCCTATCAATAAGATGAACAGATATGACAAGCATAGACATCATACATACAAGCATGCATTGAACATAAGCACAAGAAGCATGAAGATAAATGAGTGAACAGATGAATGGCGTCAGGGAATATCTTCAAACACAAGCAAGCATGCAATGGCTTCACAGTTCAAAACGGTAAGTAAGGAAGAGTAAGGATAGAACCAGGAGCTCGGGGAAGACAATGATTTGTTTGACCAGTTCCAACTGCTGTGACAGTTGTACGTCTGGTTAGGGAGGCTGAGATTGAACTCAAAAGACCGCGTCTTCACCTTATTCCCCTTGAGCTAAGGTCACTTAGACCTCGCCCAATCACTCTGGTAAGTCTTCAAGGTAGACTTCCAAACCTTCACAGACTTCATTCACCACCAATCCACAATGACTCTTGGATGCTCAGAACGCGATGCCTAACCGACTGGAAGATCACAGTCTTCAAGTGTAATAAGTCTTCAGTTCACTTAGAACAGAATGTCTTCAGTGATGCTCAATCACTTTGGGCTCTGGGTGTTTTGGGTTTTGTCCTCGCAAGGTTTCTCTCTCAAAGGCTTCGAGGCGGGTTGCTCTCAAACGACAAAAGCTGTGTACTAACTCGGAGCAGCCACCAACTTATGGTGGAAGGGGGTGGCTATTTATAGCCAGGGGCAACCCGACGTGATATGTCCGAAATGACCCTTGGTCATTCAGGAACTGACACGTGTCCAACAGTCGGAATTTGAACCCACGCGGCAACTTTACTTGGGCTACAAGCAAAGCTGACTCAACCAACTCTGGAAGAGATTTTCTCTCATTTGTCTTCGCTTGAAGACATAGGATTTTAGGTTGAGCATCACGTCAGTTTCTGACTTTGTTTACCTCGACCCCACTTGACAGTTCGGTGGTTCCTATGACTCAAGAAATAAGAAAATGAAACTATCAAAAGACTATGTCTTCAAGCTTCATTGTCTTCGATGAATGTCTTCATGAACCACTATCTTCAACACGAATGTCTTCGTGAAACATCATTGTCTTCAATGTCTTCATACATTTTTAGGGGTCATCTTCAATGGGTAAACCATATCAATAGGGACTTCTACCTGTGTTCTCCTGTGAATCTCACAAACACATTAGTCCCACAACCGAGTTTGTCTTCAATACTCCAAAACCAACAAGGGGTGGCACTAGATGCACTTACAATACCATGTTCATCAATATTACTATTGTTTTATAATATTGTCGTCATGGTTGCATTCCACTGTTGCCATGCTATAAATGTCATGAGTAGTTTCTCACTTAAGATGTCTGGTAGAACTTGCTCATTGTTGCATTCATATTTGTTCATGCCCATAAGTATTAATGTTATGGTACGATGATGGAGATATTAAACTGAACTTATAAACTAAACCTCCTCCGTCATCGATGGGATCGAGTCATAGTGCCACCGAACCGAGCTTACCCATGCAGCCACATCTGCCGGTATGGGACGGCCTTGACTTGGTCTAACCTCGTGCTCTTTTGTCGGTACCACCAAAGAGGGAAGGTTATGCGCGCGTGCTACCCTGATCAGGTAGGCAGCGATAACCTTGTGAGCCCAGTTGTTTGTTTACCCGTGGGGTCCCCGTTTGGGACAGTTTTGTTTGGCCACGACGGTGGCAAGTGTCAGATGTGACACAGGGGCCACCCAGGACAGGACCCGGAAGGGGTATGATTGTCGGTGGAACGATAGAGGGGTCACGGGTTAGGTGAGTTTCGTTGGACGAATGTCCATGGTGTGGGTAACGCGCGCAACCTCTGCAGAGTGTATGAATCTATCGATAGCCGAGTCCACGGTAATGGACACAGTTCATACTAGGTCACACTATTTGGTCTTGGTCGATCTGGAGGACGAACTTGTTATATTAATCTTGTTAAAGAACGTGCTACTAAATGTGGTAACTTGGACCATGTGGTAGTTGTGTGAATCCATGTTGTTCTGACATGGTCATGAGATGAGACCTCGGTGAGTCATGAGTTAGCCCAGAGGGGCAGTGGTAATAAAACAGATTGATGAACCGTGCAGAGTTTCAACCCTTCACGGGAGGTCGGTGTAGTTTACTTTCCTGTTCTAGTTTCATGCATGTCCTGTAGAGATAACTATGATATGCTATGATATGCTTTAATGTGCTATGATATACCATGATAAGCTAGGATATGCCATGTTGTGCTTTGACCTGTTATGATGTGCTTGATCCATATTACTAGCTAGTATTAGGCCATGTTTGATCCATGTTCTCCTGTTCATTTCATGCCATGTTTAGAATAATTTCATGTATAGCATAGGGCCTGCTTTGTCTTCTGCTTGTTTGGATGCTATGTATTTGGTTGTCTTGCGAGTACATTCAAAGTACTCACCTGGCCTTGCACGTGGCCAGTTGCAGGAGAAGATCTGTCGTGCTAGATCGTAACCTAGCCAGAGACGTCGTCACCACTGAACCAAGACCTTCGCTGCCATTTAGTTAGCCCTGGAGCCATGTAATATTGTTGTAAGCAACAGTGTTGTAAGACTCCATTTCATTTAATAAAGCCATTTTTATGTCTGGAATTGCTGTACCATGTGTCGGACGTGTGCCAGGTCTTATCCTGGGACTGGCATGCGTCGGCCATCTATCGGGGTGCCACATCCTCCCTAATGGCTTTCTCCACCATTGTGTCAAACCACTCCCTCACCGCGTCTTCAAGTGGTTCTTGCCAAGTTCCTTCAACGCTGTTGGCATTGCAAGCCGGCATCATTGCAATGATAGCGTCCTTGGCGGAGTTATTGCACAAAGGTATCACATTCGCCGGCAACCTGAAGTTGCCGGTGGCGCGGAAGAGTTGGTGGCATAGCACCCTGTGCTACAGTACCGTCAGGTTGGCGTGGAGCCCAGCCCGCACTCGCATGACGTCAGCCACATTCTTGAAATCCCAGGCGGGTCTTCCTTTGTTTTGGAGGGGAGCAATGCGGCGGCGGAGAAAATCGGCCCTCACCATCTCGATGGTGAGGCCAGCAGCTCTGAGGCGAAGGATGCGGTTCGTGGCGATTGTGAGCTTCTTGTCATTGGCGTCAAAACAGCTCCAGTCCTTGCCGTGCTCCACCTTTGTCGTCCTGGGCTTGCAGAAATCTGGAAAGTCATTATCCTTGATCCAACACCATTATGCGCGCCATTCATTCCACTTCAGATGGAGCAGCCCCTTGAGGTAGGCTTCCTTGTCTCTGGGAATCCAAGTGATGCCGCCAGAAAGAGCGTCTACTTCGATGTGTGGGGAGAAGTAATGGCGGAACAGAGCTATGCTGGGTACTACTCCAACGAAATTTTCTCACAAATGTGCAAAAACAGCCATGCAGATCCTAGCTGGGTGTGAAGTCTAGAAGGCGGAAACCATATGTGTACATGATCTCGCAGAAGAAATCAGAGAAGGGGGGACAAGCCCGCAGTAAAAGTATGCGACAAAGAAAGGGTACTTGTCCTTGCCAGGTTTGACGGAGCCGGGAAGAACATGTGGTGCGGAATGGGCTTTCGTCTCCTTTCCCCACATGATTGAGTACCGCTCCACCGGCGAGAAGACGACGTTGTCTCTGCGCATCGCTACTAGATCCCCTTTCCCCACCTCTGCCTCCGGGTCGACGGCCTTCCCTGGCTTATCTTGGCCCTTCTTGGGTGCCATGGTTGCTTGGGGAAGGGTGGATCTGAAAGCAAGCGGAAGAGCGGCGCGGCGGCGAAAAGAAATGCGCTCTGTTCTTGCGCAAGGTTGAAGACGATGGCGGCAAGCAAACCCCCCTTGAGCATTCCAATACAATCCCACTCTCTCTCTCTTGCTCTCTTTTACTGCATTAGGACAACAATGATTCAACTGTTACATGTTGCGGTAGTTGAACCCATTCCTTTGCATGACCTAACTTTGTCACAGTAAATAGTATAACCTACTAGAATGAGTAGGAATTGTTTGAGCCATGTTGTTACTACTCATCCATGCTTGCTTGCCATGCTTGCCATGCTTAGAGTTGTGTCTGTCTGATCCATTGGGCGATGAATTGGAATGGTTGTGTTCATGTCCTACTGATAAGAATTAAGCGTGTGAACATGTTTTGGTAAAGGTAGCGATGAGAGGCCATGTAGGAGTACATGGTGGGTTGTCTCATTGGAGCCGTCCTTAAGAACTGAGTTCTATGTATGTGATCCAAGACAGTTACTACCACACATTGGGCCCTGAAATATGACCCCGCTCGACTTATTAATCGCCTTGATCTCTATCTAAGAGTGCAACTAGTTTTTGGTGTTTGTAGGATATGTGTTGGGGCCGTGTTTAGCGCTACCCGACGGGGTAGGCTTTAGTGTGGTAGATGCACCGTGGCACGGTGTACCAAGTGGCACCCGAATGGTGGGCTTGGGAACCCTGCTCACATCGTTTGGGGCCCAAACGGAAACTTCGGCCGTACTTCCTTGCGGGTTCAGTCTCAAATAGGCGATAAACTTGGACTAGAGTCTTGCGTGGTTAATCTGGTCGTGGTCTACACCCACGCCGAGCTTCCGCTTGAAAGTTGCCGAGATACACGATGAGTATATGGCGCTAAGTGGTGGAAACATGTGTGAGGAAGTACACTCCTGCAGGGTTATCATAACTATTCGAATAGCTGCGTCCGCGGATGTCGACTAGTTGGAAGCTTGCATTGTTCATAGATAACCTTAAATGGATACTCTAAAATGCGCAAGATAAGTGTGAGTGCTATGGATGGCCTTCCCGTAGGAAGACGGGAGAGGATCCAAAGTGGTGTATTGATGTGGTGACTATGTGGACTCGTGTGTGCTCTCTCACTCCAAAGAAAAACTGGTAGTTGTAGTATAGGTTAGCCAAGAGTCAAATTTGGCTTGCTGTAGTTAAGCTCCACAACCCCATTGTTGATACTGATGCATATGTAGATAGTTCTGATGTGAGTCTTGCTGAGTACCTTTGTACTCACGGTTGCTAAATTTATGTTTTGCAGAGGTGACCTTAGTCTCACTAGTGGCTTCTACGTAAAGTTTGACGTTCACCGAGTTGCCTGGGAATCCCAGACAGAGGTCTGGCTCCTATGGACGGTCTTGTAGATAGACAAGATTTCTAACCTTCTTTCTTTTCAGCTATATGTACTATGACAGGTTTATGCTTCCGTTGCTTGTATGACTTGTATGATAGGTCATGTGACCCCTGTTTGTAATATCATACTATGTTGGCTCTTTCGAGCCTTATCTATACTTGAGTTGTAGAGTTATGTTGTGATGCCATGTTGTACAACACATACTTGCATGTCATGTGTACATGTGATATGTATTGGTATGTGTGGGGTTGGACACCTAGTTATGTGCCTTTGGTAGCCTTCCTTACAAGGAAATGCCTCTTTGTGCTTCCACTGAGCCTTGGTAGTTCGCTACTGCTCCAGACACATTGATTGAACGACATGTATCCTTCTTTGCTCCTGTGTTTGTCCCTATGGGGAAATGTCACGCGGTGTTTACTGGAGTCCTTGTAGCTTGCTACGCCTCGGTTACACACGTTGATGACCAACACGTGCATTGTTGGGTTTCCTATGTCTGTCCCTGTACGTTTGTGCCACCTTGGTCTATAACTGAACATGTCGACCTGGGTTCTCTGTTATATGGATGCTAGCAACATAATCATATACATGAGCCAAAAGAAGCAAACGGTTCCGGCCAAGGTAATGGATGCAGCCGTGGAATACCGAGCGTGAGGCCGCAAAGTGATATGATGTGTTACATGCTAGATCTGTGTGACCTCGGATCAGGGTCCCGATAAGGCGGCCCTGTAGCCACAACCTCCGCCTTGAAATTTGGATAGTGCGTCTTCATAGATGGATACGCTAGCCGAGTACCCTCCAGGCAGGCGGAGCGCTTCTAGTGGTGGACTTGGGGGCAGGCGCTTTGCAGCTGCAGAACAAGTCTGAAGAAACTACTCGGCAGAGGCTGTACGGGCCATAGATTGATGCAGAGGTCCTCGATGGCTGGCCTCACCATGCGGTGTAGTTCCACCAGCTGCTTCATCTCGTGGTTGAGGAGCGGCGGATGCGAAGGCACTTGGAACTGTGCCCAGAACGCCTTCTACTCGACATCACCTTCCCGGGAGCCGTAGTAACGGCAGGCATCCGCCGCATTCCTCGGGAGATCCATGAAGGCGTCTGAGGAATGCCAGATTTGCGTCAGCTAGGCGAACCTGATATCACCAAAAATGCATCGCAACAAGTACGGCTTACCAGAGGCAATCTGCTTCACCTGCTGACGCTCCTCGTGGTCCGCCCTTGCCCGGCTCTGGGCCTCTTTGCACACCAAGCCCAGCTTCTCGAGCTCGGCGGCCTTTTTCTTCTGGTCTGCCTGAAGGGATTCGCGTTACGCGTACAAACCCTTCAGGTATTCCTCGATCTCGATCAACCGGGCTTGATCCTTGCCGCGAAGGCCAGCTCCAAACTAGCCTTTTCAGTCGCAGCCTTCTGCTGCTCGATTTCTTATCGAGGTTTCTTGAGCTCATCACAGAGCGCTTCAACCTCCATTGATGCAGCTGGAAAGACACTAAAACAGTCTTGTATTAAAAATGCTACTAATAAAAACAATGGTAAGTACTCGGTGCGAGTTTTCCTCACCATGCACATTATCCATCTGCTTTCTAAGCAGATCGATATCCTCCTCGGACCGTGCAAGCTTGTGGTTCAGCTCCTCAACTCCTTGGAGTTGGACAACGAAGCCGAGGCGAAGACCTGAAAAACAAAAAGTTAGTCCCCAACAACGATATCGATCCTTTGCTCGGCTTCGTCAATCCGACCAGAGTCTCGGGGGCTACTGCATATTCGCTTTTACATCAATTAAGCTAAGAAATAGATGACCCCCAAGTCAGTTTTATCAAGCTAACTTAGGGCTCGGGGGCTACTGTCACTACGCTCTTAAGCAAATATTCGTAAGAGTAAGTCTTCGGACAATTTCACCAATTTGGTCCATTAAGGGCTACTGGGTATACTAGGTGCTAACTAGAAGCCCTGGAATCATACAAATAGTAAAAACCAAAAGATTAGTTGTGATTGTCATACGTCAAAAGCTTTGAAAAGGCCTTTGAAGGTGTCACAACCCTAGAATAATGCTTGTAATTAGTTGCATCTGCATCCATGCATCATTCTTAAAATTCAAATGAATTTGAATTGGGGATTGAACAAACCCTAACACCAAATAATTAAACTAGGTTCAACTGAAATATTTTTTCAATGAATCCAAAATGCCCTTAAAAATGTTCATGATTTAGGGAAAAAGGTGAAAACCCCAACCATAAATGGTGCACATTTTTCCAGGACATAAATGGGCGTTGAATAAACCCAAAAGTATTTGAATTGGAGTTAGCAAAATGCTATACATAATTTAGTTGCTCCAAAAAAATTCTGAAGTTAATCAAAGGCCACTGGATTAATTCAGAAAGTGCCCAAAATTATTTTCAGGATTTTATAAAATGATTTGGTTTAAAATCAAATCAAAACAGAAAAAGAAAAATATAAAACAGAAACAGAAAAACAGAAAAGAGATTACCTGGGCCAACTTACCTGGCCGGCCCAACCTACCAGCCAGTCACAAATAACCTGTCGTGTCGGGTCTGATCCATCTGGGCGATGAATTGGAATGGTTGTGTTCATGTCCTGCTGTGTGAGAGCTAAGTGTGTGAACCTGTTTTGGTAAAGGTTGCAATGAGAGGCCATGTAGGATTACATGGTGGGTTGTCTCATTGGAACCGTCCTTAAGAACTGAGTTCCGTGTTTGTGATCCAAGACTAGCTACTACCATGCATTGGGCCCGAAACCAATGGACCCTCTTGACTTATTGATCGCCCTGTACTCTGTCGAGGAGATGCAACTAGTTTATGGTGTTTATAGGATATGCATTGGGCCATGCTTAGTGCTCACCTTAGGGGTGGGCTATGACATGGTAGGCAAGTGGCACGGTGTACCAAGTGGCACCCGGATGGTGGGCTTGGGAACCCTGTTCACATCATTTGGGGCTGTAACGGAAACTTCGGCCGGACTTCCTTGCTGGTCAGTCTCAAATAGGCGATAAACCTGGACTAGAGTCTTGTATGTTTAGTCAGGTTGTGGCCGACACCCTGGCCAGGCTTCCGCTTGAAAGTTGCCGAGATACATGACGTGTATATGGTGGTAAGTGGTGAGAGCGTGTGTGAAGAAGTACACCCCTGCAGGGTTATCAAACTATTCGAATAGCCGCGTCCTCGGATATGGACTACTTGGAAACTTATATGGTTCATAGACAAGTTGAAACGGATACACTAAAATGCGCAAGATAAGTGTGAGTGCTATTGATGGCCTTCTAGTAGGGAGACGGGAGAGGATCCATAGTGGTGTATTGTTGTGGTGACTATGTGCACTCATGTGCGCTCTCTCACCCCAAGAAATACTGGTAGTCGGAGTACAGGTTAGCCACTGAGTCAAAGCTAGCTTGCTGCAGTTAAACCCCACCACACCTTCTTGATAATGATGCATATGTAGATAGTTCTGATGTAAGTCTTGCTGAGTACCTTTGTACTCGCGGTTGCTTAATTTATGTTTTGGCAGAGGAGATGTTAGTCTCACTAGTGGTTTCGACGACAAGTTCGATGTTGACCGAGTAGCTTGGGAATCCCAGACAGAGGTCTGGCTCCTATTGAGGGTCTTGTAGATAGACAGGCTTTCTAGCCTTCTTTCTTTCAGCTGTCTGTACTCAGACAGGTTTATGCTTCTTTTGCTTGTATGACTTTGTATGTTGGGTCGTGAGACCCATGCTTGTAATATCATGTTATGTATGGCTCTTCTAAGCCTTGCTTATACTTTGAGTCGTAGAGTTATGTTGTGATGCCATGTTGTATCTACACATATCATGCATATTGTGTGTATGTTTGAAATGCATTGGTATGTGGGATTTGACACCTAGTTGTTTGCCTTTGGTAGCCTTCCTTACAGGGAAATGCCTCCTAGTGCTTCCACTGAGCCTTGGTAGTTCCCTACTGCTCCGGAACACATGGATTGACCGACATGTATCCTTCTTTGCTCCTGTGTCTGTACCTACGGGGAAATGTCACATGGTGTTTACTATAGTCCTTGTAGCTTTGCTATGACTTGGTTATACTCGCTGCTGACCGACACGTGCATTGATGGGTTACCAATGTCTGTCCTTGTACTTTTGTGCCACCTTGGTTTATGACTAGTCATGTCGACCCGGGTTCTCTGTCATATGGATGCTAGCGACATAATCATATATGTGAGCCAAAAGATGCAAACTGTCCCGGCCAAGGTAAAGGTGGCAACCGTGGGTTACTGTGCGTGAGGCCGCAAAGTGATATGATGTGTTACATGCTAGATCGGTGTGACCTAGGATCAGGGTCCCGACAGCGTTGGTATCAGAGCCTGACTGTCTGTAGGATTACCAGTCCAAACTGGTCGATGTTGAGTCTAGAAATGCGTTAGTTATATAAGGGAATTGATTGTGGACGGGAACATAAGGCTCCATTTACTCCTTTCCTTGTGTCATTCTAATTCTAAGTCACCCTCTTCTTTTCTACGGGGTTAAGAAAATAGGCTTCTCATCTATCTATCAGGATGACGAGTTACTATGCTGGAGACCTATAGGAAAGGTGTTGTCTTCTCGGATCGGTGTTTCCATAAGAATTCAGTTGTTATGATGCCAGTTGTCACGCAGGTTGTCTCATTTTTCATGCCCGTACAGCCGTTATGCTGTCCGAGTTGTCCCAGGTTTCTAAACAATCTGATGCATTTGCAAATCCCTTCTCCTCATTCCCGATTTCTTTTGGGCCAGACAAGACACACAAATTGTTGTGTAGATGTATTTCATTACCTTAACATATCTGTTGAAGTTAATAGGAAACCATGTTATATTAAGTGAACCACCCAAAGATTCAGCATTTGTGTTGCATCCCTAGTATGATAATTCTGGCCATCATTCTCGAAAGCATCTTGTGATGCCATATAGTTAGTAGGTATTGTGTTTCTGGGTTCTTGAACCCATGATTCATTTTGTTCATTCCTGTTGATAGTGTTTGCTCATTCCTTTAGGATGATTAGTAACCTTGTTCTAGTCCTCTAGTTCCATGGTATATCATTCTTCCAATACCATGAACCAGTTATGGCAGACGTTCTTCTTTAACAAAACATCACAACAAGAGTGCACTTGATGAGTTCTCCATTCTACATCGTGAATCTGCCAATCCTTTCCTTCTGCATGGGTTATCTGGAAGAAATATGTTGAGCCTTGTTCGACATGCTAATCTATGCCTCCACAACTCAAAAAAAGCATGTGTTACTTTGAGTTGTCCCCCTTCGGTTGTATTCTGACCTTCATCTATCAGTTGATAGTCAAGAGTATGTCATGCATTCGTGTTGCTGATGCCTATTATTTCCATGGTCCATCAAGCCATTCTATTTTGGAATGACTAGGAGAAATAAACTCCAGCACCTCATCCATTTCTAGGATTGGGTCAAAGTAGTTGTATTCCGCAGATCAAGAATGCCAATCCAGCTTCTGTTCTGTTCTACCCTAGAGTGTTACCCTCTTTCTTTTCAGGAATGTCATGGGAATTGCACCATCTCCTATGAACTCTTGATACAGTGATACTTCTTGCCCTCATTATTCATTCATCGGTCTTTGTGTTATCGTAACCGGAATACCGACAAGTGAACCGTGATGTGTGAAATCAATACACCTAGCAACCCTGTTTCTTGGTAGTTAATGGACAATAATATCATTCTTAGCGTGTTGGTTATTGAATCATCATTCTAAGATTGATTGTGCTACCTAGTCCATTTTTTGAGGTGCACTTTTCGATCAATGAGTTGGGATTGTGCCAATCCCTCACTCCTTTGATCATATCTTCTTGCCCTGAAAATCAAGATTGTTTTTGAGCTTAATAACATATTGGTGGTTCGTGATTTTCCAAATATCTTCTCGGAAGTATTACTAGGTTGTCCCCTGACCGTTATGTTGAGTCTGTGATCAAGTTGGTTTCTTGTAGACCACCCTTTCTCCAAGAATCTGTGTTGGATATCCCCGGACTAGTTGGTTAAGCTAGACCACAACTTGGAGGGTTGGAAGATAAAATCTTGATTGACTTTCTTCACCCCGAAGGGATATCTTTTGTGTGTGTGTGTGTGTGTGTGTGTGTGTGTGTGTGTGTGTGTGTGTGTTGAGGAAAGATGATACCTTCATCGATTGACCTTCGTATTCAGTCGTTGGATCTACTGTCTTGTCCAATCTTTGATTTGAGTATGGGCTATCGTCAAATCAAAATCAGCACCAATGATTTTCCTAATGTTGTCTTACTCGTGGATGTTCCTCGAGCATACACCATTATATCCTTTGGTCTGACCAATGCTATCAGTTTGTTCACATAGTTGTGGAATTCCATCTCCATGGAAATCTCGATGAGTTGTTGTTAAGCCCGTGGGCAACATCCTTATCTTCTCCATGATTCATGAAGAACATCAAAATAGTGTTGGAAACTTTGTTAAAGCATCATCTTCGTGCTAGCTCAGGAAGTATATGTCTACGGTGAAAGAAGTGACTTCCTCTCAGTTCACGTGCATTGATGCAAGTTGCTGCCGTGGATTGGAGAAAAGCCTATTTTGTTTCCTCTAGAATCATCCCAAGTCTTGCATGCATGTGCGAAGTATTCTATGGTTTGATAGATTGGCCATCTCCATTCCATATGAATTCCTTAGCACACCAAGCCACTGATTGATTTGTTTAAGGAAAGGAAGTCTAATTTAAGTGCACAAGACTTCGTTATCCTCGATGATGGTTCCCAACCAGAACTCGGTAGTATTTTGTTGTAGGACTTCTACGTGGTCATGATTGTCCTGGACATTCTATTTACATGTATCTTGCAAACCAGCTCATGTTTTGGAGTTTGCTTCCGTAGTTCATTTCCCGAGAATCTTGCTGATGGAAATATGCCCTAGAGGCAATAATAAAGTTGTTATTATTTTATATTTCCTTGTTCATGATAAAGGTTTATTATTCATGCTAGAATTGTATTGACCGGAAACTTAAATACATGTGTGAATACATAAACAAATACCGTGTCCCTAGTAAGCCTCTACTAGACTAGCTCGTTGATCAAAGATGGTTAAGGTTTCCTAACCATAGACATGAGTTGTCATTTGATAACCAGATCACATCATTAGGAGAATGTTGTGATGGACAAGACCCATCCGTTAGCTTAGCATATGATCGTTCTGTTTATTGCTACTGCTTTCTTGAATGTCAAATACATGTTCCTCAGACCATGAGATCATGCAACTCCTGGATACCGGAGGAATACCTTGTGTGCTCTCAAACGTCACAACGTAACTGGGTGATCATAAAGATGCTCTACGGGTATCTCCAAAGGTGTCCGTTGAGTTGGCATGGATCGAGACTGGGATTTGTCACTCCGTGTTTCGGAGAGGTATCTCTAGGCCCTCTCGGTAATGCACATCATAAGAAGCTTGCAAGCAAAGTTACTAAGGAGTTAGTTACGGGATGATGTATTACGGAACGAGTAAAGAGACTTGCCGGTAACGAGATTGAACTAGGTATGGAGATACCGACGATCGAATCTCGGGCAAGTAACATACCGACGGACAAAGGGAATTACGTATGTTGTCATTGCGGTTCGACCGATAAGATCTTCATGGAATATGTAGGAACCAATATGGGCATCCAGGTTCCGCTATTGGTTATTGACCGGAGAGGCATCTCGGTCATGTCTACATCATTCCCAAACCCGTAGGGTCCGCACGCTTAACGTTCGTTGACGATATAGTGTTATATGAGTTATGTGAATTGGTAACCGAATGTTGTTCGGAATCCCGGATGAGATCCCGGACGTCACGACGAGTCTCGGAATGGTCGAGAGGTAAAGATTTATATATGGGAAGTCATATTTTGGGTTCCAGAAAAAGGTGCAGTTTTTTTCGGTATTATACCGGGAAGCTTCCAGAAGGTTCCGGAGGATTTCGGAGGGGTCCGGAAGTCCACAAGTGGGTCCACCACGTCCCAAGCGCTGGCATGGGCTAAGGGGAGGCGCCCTGGCCTTATTGGGCCTGGCGCACCAAGTCCTCAAAAGCCCACGCAGCTAGGGAATGAAAAAGGGAGAGTCCTAGTAGGAATAGGATTGGACTTTGGAGTCCAAGTCCACGTGTGTACTATTCACGGTTACTGTTCACATGGCACTATTCCTTCTACTCCAAGCCCCTACACATATATAAATAGAGGAGAGGGGGCGCCCCAAAGGGACACACAACATTGTCTTAGCCGTGTGCGGCGCCCCCCTCCACAGTTCCGTCCCTCGGTCATATTTTCGTAGTGCTTGGGCGAAGCCCTGCGGAGATAACATCACCATCACCGTCACCACGCCGTCGTGCTGTAGGAACTCATCCACTACCTCGCCGTCTTGCTGGATCAAGAAGTCGAGGACGTCACCGAGCTGAACGTGTGCGGAACGCGGAGGTGCCGTACGTTTGGTGCTCAGTCGGTTGGATCGTGAAGTTGTTCGACAACATCAACCGCGTTGTTCTAACGCTTCCGCTTATGGTCTATGAGGGTACGTAGACACACTCCCCCTCTCGTAGCTATGCATCTCCATGGATAGATCTTGCATGTGCGTAGAATTTTTTTTGTTTTCCATGCAACGTTCCCCAACAGTGGCATCATGAGCCAGGTCTATGCGTAGATGATATGCACGAGTAGAACACAAAGAGTTGTGGGCGATGATATTCATACTGCTTACCACCAACGTCTTATTTTGATTCGGCGGCATTATGGGATGAAGCGGCCCGGACCAACCTTACATGTCCACGTACATGAGACCGGTTCCACCGATTGACGTGCAACCAGTTTTGCATAAAGGTGGCTGGCGGGTGTCTGTTTCTCCTACTTTAGTTGAATCGAATTTGACTACGGCTGGTCCTTGAAGAAGGTTAAAACAGCAAACTTGATAATTCACCATTGTGGTTGTTTTTCCGTAGGTAAGAACGGTTCTTGCTAGAAACCCGTAACAGCCAAGTAAAACTTGCAACAACAAAGTAGAGGACGTCTAACTTGTTTTTGCAGGGTATGCTGTGATGTGATATGGTCAAGACATGATGTGATATACGTTGTTGTATGAGATGATCATGTTTTGTAATTTATCGGCAACCGGCAGGAGCCTTATGGTTGTCTCTTTATTGTATGAGATGCAAGCGTCATGTAATTGCTTTACTTTATCGCTATGCATTAGCAATAGTTGTAGAAGCAATAGTTAGCGAGACGACCACGACGCAACAATGGAGATCAAAGTGTCGAGCCGGTGATGATGGAGATCATGACGATGCTTTGGAGATGGAGATCAAAAGCACAAGATGATGGCCATATCATGTCACATATTTTTGATTGCATGTGATGTTTATCCTTTATGCATCTTATTTTGCTTAGAACGACGGTAGCATTATAAAATGATCCCTTCACTAAATTTCAAGATAAAAGTGTTCTCCCCGAGTATGCACCGTTGCTAAAGTTCCTCGTTTTGAAGCACCTCGTGATGATCGGGTGTGATAGATTCTACGTTCACATACAACGGGTGTAAGCCAGTTTTACACAAGCAGAATACTTGGGTTAAACTTGACGAGCCTAGCATGTACATACATGGTCTCGGAACACTGGAGACCGAAAGGTCGAACATGAGTCATATAGTAGATATGATCAACATGGAGATGTTCACCATTGATGACTATCTCATCTCACGTGATGATCGGACATGGGCTAGTTGATTTGGATCATGTATCACTTAGTTAACTTGAGGGATGTTAATTTAAGTGGGAGTTCATTTGTAATTTGATTAAATGAACTTAATTTATCATGAACTTAGTCTTGATAGTTTCTTTGCATATCTATGTTGTAGATAAATGGCCCGTGCTACTGTTCCGTTGAATTTTAATGCGTTCCTAGAGAAAGCTAACTTGAAAGATGATGGTAGCAACTACACGGACTGGGTCCGTAACTTGAGGATTATCCTCATTGCTGCACAGAAGAATTATGTCCTTGATGCACCGCTAGGTGATGGACCTGCTGCAGGAGCTGCTGCAGATGTTGTGAACGCCTGGCAGGCTCGATCTGATGACTACTCGATAGTTCAGTGTGCCATGCTCTACGGCTTAGAACCGGGACTGCAAAAGCGTTTTGAACGCCACGGAGCATATGAGATGTTCCAAGAGCTGAAATTGATATTTCAAGCTAATGCCGGGTTGAGAGATATGAAGTCTCCAACAAGTTCTTTAGCTGCAAGATGGAGGAGAACAGTTCTGTCAGTGAACACATACTCAGAATGTCTGGGTACCACAACCACTTGACTCAGCTGGGAATTGATCTTCCGGTTGAGAGTGTTATTGACAGAGTTCTTCAGTCACTGCCACCAAGCTATAAAGGCTTCATGATGAACTATAATATGCAAGGGATGGAGAAGACAATTCCCGAGCTCTTCGCGATGCAGAAATCAGCGGAGGTAGAAATCAAGAAGGAGCATCAAGTGTTGATGGTTAACAAAACCACTAGTTTCAAGAAAAAGGGCAAGGGAAAGAAGGGGAACTTCAAGAAGAACGGCAAGCAAGTTGCCGCTCCCACGAAGAAACCCAAAGCTGGACCCAAGCCTGAAACTGAGTGCTTCTACTGCAAAGGGACTGGTCACTGGAAGCGGAACTGCCCCAAGTATTTGGCGGATAAGAAGGATGGCAAAGTGAGCAAAGGTATATTTGATATACATGTTATTGATGTGTTCCTTACTAATGCTCGCAGTAGCGCCTGGGTATTTGATACTGGATTGGTTGCTCATATTTGTAACTCGAAACAGGAGCTACGGAATAAGCGAAGATTGGCTAAGGACGAGGTGACGATGCCTGTCGGGAATGGTTCCAAGGTTGATGTGATCGCCGTCGGCACGCTACCTCTACATCTACCTTCGGGATTAGTTTTAGACCTCAATAATTGTTATTTGGTGCCAGCGTTGAGCATGAACATTATATCTAGATCTTGTTAATTGCGAGACGGTTATTCATTTAAGTCAGAGAATAATGGTTGTTCTATTTATATGAGTAACATCTTTTATGGTCACGCACCTTTTGTGAATGGTCTATTCTTGTTGAATCTCGATCGTAGTAATACACACATTCATAATATTGATGCCAAAAGATGCAAAGTTGATAATGATAGTGCAACATACTTGTGGCACTGCCGTTTAGGTCATATTGGTGTAAAGCGCATGAAGAAAATCCATGCGGATGGACTTTTGGAATCTCTTGATTATGAATCATTTGATACTTGCGAACCATGCCTCATGGGCAAGATGACTAAAACTCCGTTCTCCGGAACAATGGAGCGAGATACTGATTTGTTGGAAATAATACATACCGATGTATGCGGTCCGATGAATGTTGAAGCACGCGGCAGGTATCGTTATTTTCTAACCTTCACAGATGATTTGAGTAGATATGGGTATATCTACTTGATGAAACACAAGTCTGAAACATTTGAAAAGTTCAAAGAATTTCAGTGTGAAGTAGAGAATCATCATAACAAGAAAATAAAGTTTCTACGATCTGATCGCGGAGGCGAATATTTGAGTTACAAGTTTGGCCTTCATTTAAGAAAATGTGGAATTGTTTCACAACTCACGCCACCTGGAACACCGCAGCGTAATGGTGTGTCCGAACGTCGTAACTGTACTTTATTGGATATGGTGCGTTCTATGATGTCTCTTACCGATTTGCCACTATCGTTTTGGGGTTATGCATTAGAGACAGCTACATTCACGTTAAATAGGGCACCGTCTAAATCCGTTGAGACGACACCGTATGAACTATGGTTTGGCAAGAAACCTAAGCTGTCGTTTCTTAAAGTTTGGGGATGCGATGCTTATGTGAAAAAGCTTCAACCTGATAAGCTCGAACCCAAAGCGGAGAAGTGCGTCTTCATAGGATACCCTAAAGAAACAATTGGGTACACCTTCTACCACAGATCCGAAGGCAAGGTCTTTGTTGCCAAGAATGGGTCCTTTCTGGAGAAGGAGTTTCTCTCGAAAGAAGTGAGTGGGAGGAAAGTAGAACTTGATGAGGTAATTGTACCTTCTCTCGAATTGGAAAGTAGCTCATCAGAGAAAACCGTTCCCGTGATGCCTACACCAATAAGAGAGGAAGATAATGATAAAGATCATGAAACTTCAGATCAAGTTACTACTGAACCTCGTAGGTCGACCAGAGTACGTTCCGCACCAGAGTGGTACGGTAATCTTGTTCTGGAAGTTATGTTGTTAGACAACAGCGAACCTACGAACTATGAAGAAGCTATGATGAGCCCGGATTCCGACAAATGGCTTGAGGCCATGAAATCTGAGATAGGATCCATGTATGAGAACAAAGTGTGGACTTTGGTGGACTTGCCTGATGATCGGCAAGCCATTGAGAATAAATGGATTTTTAAGAGGAAGACAGATGCTGATGGTAATATAACTTGTCGCGAAAGGTTTTCGACAAGTTCAAGGGGTTGACTACGATGAGACTTTCTCACCCGTAGCGATGCTTAAGTCTGTCCGAATCATGTTAGCAATTGCCGCATTTTATGATTATGAAATCTGGCAAATGGATGTCAAAACTGTATTCCTTAATGGATTTCTCAAAGAAGAGTTGTATATGATGCAACCAGAAGGTTTTGTCGATCCTAAGGGTGCTGACAAAGTGTGCAAGCTTCTGTTCTGTTCTACCCTAGAGTGTTACCCTCTTTCTTTTTAGGAATGTCATGGGAATTGCACCATCTCCTATGAACTCTTGATACAGTGATACTTCTTGCCCTCATTATTCATTCCTCGGTCTTTGTGTTATCGTAACCGGAATACCGACAAGTGAACCGTGATGTGTGAAATCAATACACCTAGCAACCCCGTTTCTTGGTAGTTAATGGACAATAATCTCATTCTTAGCGTGTTGGTTATTGAATCATCATTCTAAGATTGATTGTGCTACCTAGTCCATTTTTTTAGGTGTACTTTTCGATCAATGAGTTGGGATTGTGTCAATCCCTCACTCCTTTGATCATATCTTCTTGCCCTGAAAATCAAGATTGTTTTTGAGCTTAATAACATATTGGTGGTTCGTGATTTTCCAAATATCTTCTCGGAAGTATTACTAGGTTGTCCCCTGACCGTTATGTTGAGTCTGTGATCAAGTTGGTTTCTTGTAGACCACCCTTTCTCCAAGAATCTGTGTTGGATATCCCCGGACTAGTTGGTTAAGCTAGACCACAACTTGGAGGGTTGGAAGATAAAATCTTGATTGACTTTCTTCACCCCGAAGGGATATCTTTTGTGTGTGTGTGTGTGTGTGTGTGTGTGTTGAGGAAAGATGATACCTTCATCGATTGACCTTCGTATTCAGTCGTTGGATCTACTGTCTTGTCCAATCTTTGATTTGAGTATGGGCTATCGTCAAATCAAAATCAACACCAATGATTTTCCTAATGTTGTCTTACTCGTGGATGTTCCTCGAGCATACACCATTATATCCTTTGGTCTGACCAATGCTATCAGTTTGTTCACATAGTTGTGGAATTCCATCTCCATGGAAATCTCAATGAGTTGTTGTTAAGCCCGTGGGCAACATCCTTATCTTCTCCATGATTCATGAAGAACATCAAAATAGTGTTGGAAACTTTGTTAAAGCATCATCTTCATGCTAGCTCATGAAGTATATGTCTACGGTGAAAGAAGTGACTTCCTCTCAGTTCACGTGCATTGATGCAAGTTGCTGCCGTGGATTGGAGAAAAGCCTGTTTTGTTTCCTCTGGAATCATCCCAAGTCTTGCATGCATGTGCAAAGTATTCTATGGTTTGATAGATTGGCCATCTCCATTCCATATGTATTCCTTAGCACACCAAGCCACTGATTGATTTGTTTAAGGAAAGGAAGTCTAATTTAAGTGCACAAGACTTCGTTATCCTCGATGATGGTTCCCAACCAGAACTCGGTAGTATTTTGTTGTAGGACTTCTACGTGGTCATGATTGTCCTGGACATTCTATTCACATGTATCTTGCAAACCAGCTCATGTTTTGGAGTTTGCTTCCGTAGTTCATTTCCCGAGAATCTTGCTGATGGAAATATGCCCTAGAGGCAATAATAAAGCTGTTATTATTTTATATTTCCTTGTTCATGATAAAGGTTTATTATTCATGCTAGAATTGTATTGACCGGAAACTTAAATACATGTGTGAATACATAAACAAATACCGTGTCCCTAGTAAGCCTCTACTAGACTAGCTCGTTGATCAAAGATGGTTAAGGTTTCCTAACCATAGACATGAGTTGTCATTTGATAACCGGATCACATCATTAGGAGAATGTTGTGATGGACAAGACCCATCCGTTAGCTTAGCATATGATCGTTCTGTTTATTGCTACTGCTTTCTTGAATGTCAAATACATGTTCCTCAGACCATGAGATCATGCAACTCCTGGATACCGGAGGAATACCTTGTGTGCTCTCAAACGTCACAACGTAACTGGGTGATCATAAAGATGCTCTACAGGTATCTCCAAAGGTGTCCGTTGAGTTGGCATGGATTGAGACTAGGATTTGTCACTCCGTGTTTCGGAGAGGTATCTCTGGGCCCTCTCGGTAATGCACATCATAAGAAGCTTGCAAGCAAAGTGACTAAGGAGTTAGTTACGGGATGATGTATTACGGAACGAGTAAAGAGACTTGCCGGTAACGAGATTGAACTAGGTATGGAGATACCGACGATCGAATCTCGGGCAAGTAACATACCGACGGACAAAGGGAATTACGTATGTTGTCATTGTAGTTCGACCGATAAGATCTTCGTGGAATATGTAGGAACCAATATGGGCATCCAGGTTCCGCTATTGGTTATTGACCGGAGAGGCGTCTCCGTCATGTCTACATCATTCCCGAACCCGTAGGATCCGCACGCTTAACGTTCGTTGACGATATAGTGTTATATGAGTTATGTGAATTGGTAACCGAATGTTGTTCGGAGTCCCGGATGAGATCCCGGACGTCACGACGAGTCTCGGAATGGTCGAGAGGTAAAGATTTATATATGGGAAGTCATATTTTGGGTTCCGGAAAAAGGTGCAGTTTTTTTCGATATTATACCGGGAAGCTTCCAGAAGGTTCCGGAGGATTCCGGAGGGGTCCGGAAGTCCACAAGTGGGTCCACCACGTCCCAAGGGCTGGCATGGGCTAAGGGGAGGCGCCCTGGCCTTATTGGGCCAGGCGCACCAAGTCCTCAAAAGCCCACGCAGTTAGGGAAGGAAAAAGGGAGAGTCCTAGTAGGAATAGGATTGGACTTTGGAGTCCAAGTCCACGTGTGTACTATTCATGGTTACTGTTCACGTGGCACTATTCCTTCTACTCCAAGCCCCAACACATATATAAATAGAGTAGAGGGGGCGCCCCAAAGGGACACACAACATTGTCTTAGCCGTGTGCGGCGCCCCCCTCCACAGTTCCGTCCCTCGGTCATATTTTCGTAGTGCTTGGGCGAAGCCCTGCGGAGATAACATCACCATCACCGTCACCACGCCGTCGTGCTGCAGGAACTCATCCACTACCTCGCCGTCTTGCTGGATCAAGAAGTCGAGGACGTCACCGAGCTGAACGTGTGCTGAACGCGGAGATGCCGTACGTTCGGTGCTCGGTCGGTTGGATCGTGAAGTTGTTCGACGACATCAACCGCGTTGTTCTAACGCTTCCGCTTACGGTCTACGAAGGTACGTAGACACACTCCCCCTCTCGTAGCTATGCATCTCCATGGATAGATCTTGCGTGTGCGTAGAATTTTTTTGTTTTCCATGCAACGTTCCCCAACACTTGCAACGTCATCTCGTCGATTTGTCTTGCACACCTTGTTTATCAAACATGTTGAGTCTGACACATACTGTCACCAAACAGATCTGAATCTCAGGTAGATATGATGGTTGGAACATTTCCCAAGAATTGCAATATTGGTCTCTCTGTAACCCGGTAAAGTGATGTTGTGGCCAACACTCCTAGTCGGAAGACCGATTATTATGGTATCTTGATTCAGCAATATGGCCATTCTTCCATGAGGGATTTCATGCGACTTATTCTAGCAGTTGTTCCTTATGGATCTATTGTGTTTCCGAAGTCCAACCTTTAGTTGGTGACCATACTGATGCTATCTTGAAGCATGTTTGTGGTAGCTAGACATCAAAGGGAATATTAGAAGCGGAGTGCTAAATGTCTCTTGGTCTATCATCCAGATTTCGTTCCATGGCATAGCTAAGGGGGAATCTAAGAAAGGGTTGTCCTCCTTTGCATCTGCATCCTCCATCATTATTCATCATGGTAGAATGAGGTGTTACCAAGATCTTTAGCACAGATGTTGGTAAAACCCGGATGAATATGGAAATGCTCAAGTTCTTGAGAGCACGCTCAGACACTAGGTTATATCCTTGGTATAAACTGGAATGTGCCTTCCATTTTCTGAGTTGTTTTATCAGCATAGTTCCCTTTCCAAACTGAGTACGCCATTATTTCGAATTCCTCCAAATGATCATTTGTAAATTTGCCTCAGTCTGGTATACAGAGTTTCGATGATCCCTATATCAAAAGTAATTCTTTTTGCCTAACTTAGGAAATGATTCAACGAGTCACCTCCTCTAAGGTGCCCCATTCGGTATAAAGGGCAATTAACTTCCCGCTCCTTTGAAACCATTCACCATCTGACTTAAGCGTGGAATTGTTGTCTACCAAATTGAACGTCTGTCATCAGCTTCCTTCTTTCGCTATCGATGTGTGTTTTGTGTCTCAGCTCAAGAGAAGTTTCAATGTCTCATTCCATGAGTTGATCGTGAGTTGCTCGATCTTCGAGGAGATCGATTCTTTAGAGTTTCCCTTTCTTCTGTTGTCATGTTGGATGAAGTTTTTATAGCAAGACGTCGAGGCCAAGATGATGGAATGAATCAACGTTCTTAAGAAGTGCAATCTGGATCGTGACGATTGTGATAGTTTAATATACCCTCTTTCCTCTTACCTCACGTCTTGAATCTCGGGACGAGATTCTTGTTTAGTGGTGGTGAGTTGTCACATCCCTAGAATAATGCTTGTAATTAGTTGCATCTGCATCCATGCATCATGCTTAAAATTCAAATGAATTTGAATTGGGGATTGAACAAACCCTAACACCAAATAATTAAACTAAGTTCAACAGATATATTTTTTCAATGAATCCAATATGCCCTTAAAAAATGTTCATGATTTAGGGAAAAAGGTGAAAACCCAAACCATAAATGGTGCACATTTTTCCAGGACATAAATGGGCTTTGAATTAACCCAAAAGTATTTGAATTGGAGTTATCAAACTGATATATATATAATTTAATTGCTCCAAAAATTCTGAAGTTAATCGAGGGCCAATGGATTAATTCAGAAAGTGCCCACAATTATTTTTAGGATTTTATAAAATGATTTGGTTTGAAATAAAATCAAAACAGAAAAAGAAAAATAGAAAACAGAAACAGAAAAACAGCAAAGAGCTTACCTGGGCCAACTTACCTGGCCGGCCCAGCCCACCTGCCAGTCACCACTAACCTCCCGCCAGTCGGACGCACATCGCGTGCCTGATGCGCGTGCATCCGCAGCTCGCCACGCCACCTGCCTACCTCCCATGTCCAGTGCAACGCCGCGGAAAGCCCCGCAACTGCCGTCTGGATCGAGCCAGCCTCTCCATTCGCCCCCTTGCTCTCCCCTCGCTCTCCCCCACCATGGACGAGACCGTCATGGATCCTCCGCCGTGAATCACTGTAGCCACCGCCGTCCCCATGTTCCTTCTCTGTGTCTGGGAGCTTCGCAGTCGTCCTCTTCATTAACCCAACCGAGCCATGTGAGCCCGAAAGTCCTGCATCGCCGGCACCATCACCATCTTCCTCCTCGGCCCCGTGGATTGCCACATTCTAATCCGTCGCCGTCCGTGCTCCCCAAGCTCGTTGAGACCGCGGAACTATCCACAAGGAGCTCCTACGAGGATCCCCTCCCTTTTCCCCTTCGTTTTCGAGCCATAGCCATAGCCGTCGCCCCCTTGCCAACCGTAGCATGCCGCCGCCCGAGCTTGTCGCTGACGATGCTCCGGTGACCATTTGGTAACTCCCGCATGTCTAACCCATTTGCCGCATTGCGTACTACCCCACTAGCGCCTTAGTTCACGCATTTGCATGCTGCAGCAACGTTTTCGTGCACACTCGAGCTTCGGCCACCGCAAACGAGCTCGCTGCCGTTGATTCCGGCCACCCCAGCTCCGACCGAGGCCACCATTCAACGCGCCGTCGTGCCAGCTCTCTAGAGAGCCTAGCCACGCATCGAACGGTGCCCTTTGGGCAAATTCCGAGTCCCTCCGCCGCGGCTATCATCGTCGGTGGCTAACCACCGGTCAGATTGACCAGGTTTGACATGTGGGCCCCGCCTCTGACTAATTTTGGATTAGCACCAAAAATTAACACTAATCACACTGTTAGCAAACGAGCCACTGACTAGTGGGCTCCACTGTTCAGGTTTGACCTGGAACGGTCTGTTGACCACTGATGTCACACTGACGAAATGCTGATGCAATAATACATTTTCTAGTTTTTAGTTTATTTCAAAATAGACAGGAAATTCCAGATAATGTTATAAACTTCAAAAAATCACAGAAAATCAACCATAGCTCAGAATGAAATAATTTGTATATGAAAAATGATCAGAAAAATCCAAAGAAGTCATCTGTACCATTTTCATGCAATGCAAAACAATTTATATTCACTAATCAGGACAATTTAATTAAATGGCATTTTAAATGATATATATGGATTTTGAATTTGAACCTTGGGTTCAAACCAACTTCATTTATATAGTTGCTAGCTGCATTAGCCCAAACATCAGGATATTGCCATGTCATGATCATGCATCATATTGTTGCATTTGTAGTGTGTTCATTTGCCCTTCTTTGTTGTTGTTCTTTCTCGGTAGCAGACGGTTCCGATGTAGTGATCATTGACACCGATGAAGAGTAGTACTATCTTCAGAAGTGCCAGGCAAGAACCCCCCCCCCCTTGAGCATTCCGATACAATCCCACTCTCTCGCTCCTGCTCTATTTTATTGAATTAGGACAACAACAATTCAACTGTTACTTGTTGCGGTAGTTGAACTCATTCCTTTGCATGACCTGTCTTTGCCACAGTAAATAGTAAAACCTACTAGCATGAGTAGGAATTGCTTGAGCCATGATGTGACTACTCATCCATGCTTGCTTGCTATGCTTAGAGTTGTGTTGGGTCTGATCCATCTGGGGGATGAATTGGAATGGTTGTGTTCATGTCCTACTGTGTGAGAGCTAAGTGTGTGAACCTATTTTTGGAAAGGTAGCGATGAGAGGCCATGTAGGAGTACAAGGCAGGTTGTCTCATTGTAACCATCCTTAAGAACTATGTTCTGTGTTTGTGATCCAAGACTAGATAGTACCATGCATTGGGCCCGAAACCAATGGACCCTCTCGACTTATTAATCGCCATGTACTCTGTCTAGGAGTTGCAACTAGTTTCTTGTGTTTATAGGATATGCTGGGGATCGTACTTAGTGCTGACCTTAGGGGTGGGCTATGACATGGTAGGCAAGTGGCACCCGAATGGTGGGCTTGGGAACCCTGCTCACATCATTTGGGGCCATAACGGAGTCTTTGGCCAGACTTCCTTGCGGGTCAATCTCAAATAGGCGATAAACCTGGACTAGAGTCTTGTGTGGTTAGTCAGGTTGTGGACGACACCCTCGCCAGGCTTCCACTTGAAGGTTGCCGAGATACATGATGTGTATATGGTGGTAAGTGGTGAGAGCATGTGTGAAGAAGTACACGCCTGCAGGCTTATCAAACTATTCAAATAGCCACGTCCTCGGATATGAACTACTTGGAAACTTGTATGGTTCATAGACAAGTTGAAACGGATACTCTAAAATGCGCAAGATAAGTGTGAGTGCTATGGATGGCCTTCTCGTAGGGAGACGAGAGAGGATCCATAGTGGCGTATTGTTGTGGTGACTATGTGCACTCGTGTGCGCTCTCTCACCCCAAGAAATACTGGTAGTCGTAGTACATGTTAGCCACTGAGTCAAAGCTGGCTTGATGCAGTTAAAACCCACCACACCCTTCTTGATAATGATGCAGATGTAGATAGTTCTGATATAAGTCTTGTTGAGTACGTTTGTACTCACGATTGCTTAATTTATGTTTTTGCAGAGGAGATGTTAGTCTCACTAGTGGTTTCCATGACGAGTTCGATGTTCACCGAGTAGCTTGGGAATCCCAGACATGGTCTGGCTCGTATTTAGGGTCTTGTAGATAGACAGGCTTTCTAGCCTTCTTTCTTTTCTGATATCTGTACTCAGACAGGTTTATGCTTCCATTCCTTGTATGACTTTGTATGTTGGGTCGTGAGACCCATGCTTGTAATAGCATGTTATGTATGGCTCTTCTGAGCCTTGTTTATAATCTGAGTCATAGAGTTATGTTGTGATGCCATGTTGTATCTACACATATCGTGCATATTGTGTGTATGTTTGAAATGCATTAGTATATGTGGGATTCGACACCTAGTTGTTTACCTTTGGTAGCCTTCCTTACAGGGAAATGCCTCCTGGTGCTTCCACTGAGCCTTGGTAGTTTGCTACTACTCCGGAACACCTGGATTGACCAAGATGTATCCTTCTTTGCTCTTATGTTTGTCCCTACGGGGAAATGTCACGCGGTGTTTACTATAGTCCTTGTAGCTTTGCTACGACTTGGTTACACTCGCAGCTGACCGACACGTGCATTGTGGGGTTACCTATGTATGTCCCTGTACGTTTGTGCCACCTTGGTTTATGACTAGTCATGTCGACCCGGGTTCTATATCATATGGATGCTAGCGACATAATCATATATGTGAGCCAAAAGACGCAAACGCTCCCTGCCAAGGTAAAGGTGGTTGCTTTCGGTTATCATGCGTGAGGCCGCAAAGTGATATGATGTGTTACATGCTAGATCGGTATGACCTAGGATCGGGGTCCCGACAGAAGGCCTCCTTCATCCCGATCTCTGCACACCGAAAATGGTGGAATACCTTGCCGAGGAGGGCACGGTGTTCGGGCAGGATGGAGGATCTCGTCACGGCCGCCTCCATCTCCTCTTGCCACCCCGCATGGACCTCTCCTAGGTCGGGTGGGGATGGTGGAACAACCTCGGCTCCTCCCTCCGTGGAGGCAGGGATGGTCGTCTCCGGTTGCCGTAGTGGCTCCGGAGCAACTAGGGCAGAGGACTCGGGGCAGCCGAGCTCCTCTCGTTCTTCGACCTGTTGTGATCCTCTTGGTCCTTGATGACCAAGGTTTCAACCCCGGCCGTACGAACACCAATGCCGCCTTCCGCTCTTAACACGGGAGGGGCCTGGTGTGATGACACCTCCCCTAGCTCGCCTTGAGCAGGGGAGGGGAACTACATAAAAAAGACACATCCGTGACATTATGGCCCGAACAAAAACTTTTTTTGTCATGGATGTGACACTTCTACGGCGATAATTGTGACAAAAACACGTATCATCATAGATGTGGTGGGTTCCTACTTCTATGCAAAAAATATGACTGAAAATGGGCATTCCGTCCTGGGCGGGCCATAGACGCACCTGCATGACATTCTTTGGGCCGTCCACAACATAAAAAGTCATGGTAGAAGTGAGGGCGAGGAAATTTTCGGGGAGTTCCCGATTACGGTGGGCAATCGGTGGGTGGTCGGGGCCAAGCGATACAGTGTGGTTTCCACGTTTCTCTCGTGCACACGTGTGTGCGAGGCGTTCGCTAACTGAACCCAAGCGAGGCATTAGCTTATTGAACCCGAGCGATTGATCCATCCCTCACACTACGTATTGAACACGAGCGATCGATCCCACTATATATGTACTGAAGCCGATCGATCCCTTCATAGCTAACTGAACCGGAGCGATCGCTTCGCTGCTAACTGAACCCGAGCGATCCCTTCGCTGCTAACTGAGCCCAATCGATCCTTCTCGCTGCTTATTGAAGCCGATCGAGCCCCCGTGCGAGACGTAGCCGGTCGGTGTTGGGTTGCATCTCGATGAACAGTGTCTGTTGATGCCACACGCGCGATACACGTAGACACGAGTCGAGACGCATCGATCGAGCCTGTGTGGGTTGGCTGAATAGGACCCCGTGGTAGTAAGTAGTTGCCGCTAGATCTTCAGGACCCCGAGGAGGAGTTCCTGTTGCTGCCGCCCGCTCGTACGCCCCACCCCTGCCAGTGGGTGTTGGATGAACAGGACCCCGTGGTAGTAGGCGGATGCCGCTAGATGAACAGGACCCTGAGGAGGCCGTGCCGCGGTACGCCACAACCCAGCCGGTTGGGGGTGGATGAATAGGACCCCGTGGAAGCAGGAGGAAGAAATCGACACTGGATGAACTGTAGCCGGTAGAGGCTGGAGGAAGTCGACGGTGGATGAACAGTAGCCTGTTTCAACCGTAGGCGGTAGGCCACACCCCTCCCGATGAACAGGACCCTGTTTCAACCATAGGCGGTTGGAGAGAAGTGTGTTTACTCCGTTTCGCGGTACGCCAAACCCCTCCCAATCAGCAGGACTCCGTTTCGACTGTAGGCGGTTGAACATAAGTCTGTTTCATCCGTTTTGCAGTACGCCACACCCCTCCCAATGAACAAGACCCTGTTTCGACCGTAGGCGGTTGAACATAAGTCCATTTCGTCCGTTTTGCGGTACGCCAGACCCCGAGCCGGTGGGGGGTCAATGAACAGGACCCCATTTCGGCTGTTCCCTCCAAGCCGGTTTCCTCCTGATGAACAGGACGCATTCCAACCTAGTCGGTTACCTCCTGATGAACATGACGCAACTGTTTCTCCATTCCGACCCAGCTGGTTGGCTGCTAATGAACACGAGCCCTGGCTGTACATATGTGCGAGTACGCATTAGAGACCTCGCCCATATGTATGTACGTGGCCTTATTTTTTGTCGTGTGGCTGTACCTACATCTAAATGATTTAGACGGGACTTCCTGAATTGCTACGTCGGGGGCTCTACTATGACACGTGCCGCTCCTTACTCGGCCACTGTTCATCATTGCGGAGAGACTGATCGACCAGTATGTACATACAGGTTTGCGACCAGACAGATAACGCTACTTAGGCTTCAACCTGGTGGGTCCCAAGTGTCAGGGAGGAGGAGGCACTTGCTTGCATGCGAAGATATAGCTGGTGGGTCCCAGCTGTCAGGGGGAGGAATCATTTTTTTGTGTGTAATAAGGAGGCACTTGCTTGCGTGTGAAGATATAGCTGGTGGGTCCCAGCTATAAGGGGGAGGAATCATTTTTTTGTGCGTAATAAGGAGGCACTTCCTTGCGTGTGAAGATGTAGCTGGTGCGTCCCAGCTGTCAGGGGGAGAAAACTTTTTTTCCGCGTAATAAGGAGGCACTTCCTTGCGTGCGACCATGGACCTCGTGGGTCCCAGCTGTCAACCTCTCCACGTACAGTCCTCTTCCAATGGATGTCGTTTGTTGACCGTGTTCACGACGCCGTACCGAGAGCACCAAGGTGGTGGACGACGGCGAGGCCTGGAAAGGGAATGACCCGGAGCTGGGGAAGACGCCGCAGTGGTTGCCCACGCGGAGGGGAGTACGAGGGTTTACTGCTTCGGCTGTGGTGTGAGGCTGCCGTTGCCAGAGAATAACCGGAGATGTGGGTGAGTAGAGGGATGGCCTGGCCAGCGGGGGGAGTAGGGTGGGGCGGTGAGGCCTGCGCGGCAGCACAGCCGGCCACGGGAGGCAGGAGTAGGCGGTCCCGCCGGCGCTGGTTTGGGCGGCTGGAGCAAGAAGATCAGAGATTGAAGAAGCAACACGGCCGTTGGTTTAACAACAAACGGTCAATGCTGCTAGAATCGTTTGTTGACTAAGTTGACAAAGCCCTGCGTACGCGTCAACTTAGTTGGCCCACAAGTCAGCCTTCAAATCTGGTGGGTCCCAGCTACCAGGGGGAGTTATCACTTTTCTTGCGCGTAATAAGGAGGCACTTCCTTGTGTGTGACCATGGACCTCATGGGTCCCAGCTGTCAGCCTCTCCACGTACAGTCCTCTTCCGATGGCTGTCCTTCGTTGACCATGTTGATGACGTCGTGCCAAGAGCACCAAGGCGGTGGACGACGGCGAGGCCTAGGGAGGGAACGACCCGGAGCCGGGGAAGACTCGGCAGTGGATGCCCACGCAGAGGGGAATACGAGGGTTTACTGGCTCGGCTGCGGTGTGAGGCTGCCATCACCAGAGAATAACAGGAGGTGTGGGTGAGTAGAGGGATGGCCTGGCAAGCGATGGGAGTAGGGTGGGGCAGTGAGGCCTGAGCGGCAGCACAACCAACAATGGGAGGCGGGAGCAGGCGGTCCCGCCGGCGCTGGTTTGGGTGGCTGGAGCAGGAAGATTAGAGATTGAAGAAGCACGATGGCCATTGGATTGACATCTAACGGTCTCACGCTGCTAGAGTCGATTTGTTGACTAAGTTGACAAAGCCTTGCGTACTTAGTAGGCCCACAAGCCTTGCGTACGCATCAACTTAGTAGGCCCACAAGTCAGCATAACATCTGGGGCGAACAACATATAGCCCATTTGCTAGTTTCCCTAATTTACAGACTATTTGCTAATTATTAGGTAATATATTGCAGCCCATATTATTATTTTTAGAATACCTGACCATTTTCTGGCAAGGACAGTGTTAAAAAATTTAACGATATTTTATTGAAATTTTCGAACTAGTTTTAATCTCAAAATTTCGAGCCCAATAGAAACAAAATTTAAAATATATTTAAATTATGTTAAAATCCGATGAAATATGAAATATCAAAAAATAAAAGAAATCCGCAATTTGAAACTAATTGCCTTATATATATACAGCCCATTTCATATTACTTATAAGATTTACAACCCTTTTTCTAGGCAGGCCGAATGTATCCCTCGTTGTCTTGAAAGATTTGCAGCCCAGCTGGATGGAGAAAAATAAATCGGCCTGTGTAGGATATTCTACGAAAAACAATGTGGGCTAGTCATTTTCACCGAGAAAAAAAATAGCTGTGCTTGTCATGTTGTAAACACAAAATAAAAGCCTGGGCTAGACGGGCCACAGACACCGCACAACCCAGTTGATAATCTGCTCCGTCGCAACAACAACCAAAAAACTGCTCGAGCTACTAGGTCCCAGGTGTGAGCCGGTCTATGTGCAGTTCTCTCGTTTATTGACTACATTGACAATGTCGTAGGTCCTAGATGTCAGGATACCATTAGGAGGAAGCGTTTTTTGGCTTGTAATAAGGAGGCACTTGCTTGCGTACTGCCATGACCCTGGTGGGTTCCTACTATCATCCTCTCCACGTACAGTCATCTCCTGATTCCTCTCGGTTGTTCACCATGTTGACAACGCCAGACAATGGCGCCATGGCGAGCGAACCAAGGCGGAGGACAAAGGCGAGATCTCGGACGGAAACGAACAGGAGCCGTGGAAGATGCGACAGTGTAGTCGTAGGCGGAGGGGGGTACAAGGGTTGACTGGTTTGGGTGCGGGTGCGGGTTGGGGCTGACGTCGCCGGAGAATAACAGGACGTGTGGGGGAGTAGAGGGATGGACTAGCCAACATTTGAGGATACGGTGGGGCGGCGATGCGTGGGTGGAGGCGCAGCCAGCCAAGGGAGGCGGGAGAAGGTAGGACCGATGGTGTGGTTTCGTTTGGGTGGCTGGAGGAAGAAGACAAGAGATAGAAGAAACACGACAGATGTTGGATGTTAATCCAACGGCTGGTAGCCAGAATCGTTTGTTGACTAAGTCGACACCACCTTGGATAGGCTTTTTCCTCGTGGGTCCCAAATGTCAGAATCCAAATCTGTCACGACCATGCAGCTTTTCTTATTAAGAATTACAACCCATTTAGTGTGCTAGCTCAAAATAAGTTTGTGTGTGCTGGCTGGCGCTAAGCACTTGGGTTCTGCAATGCAAAATGAACTCAAGGAGGCGGTGAGAGTGATGTTATTTCCCTTGGTTGGGATTTTTACAATATTTCTCTCTTATTAGGAAATGGCAAGCCATTTGCCTTGTTTGAAACAAAATATGAGAGCCTTAGCCGAGTTGAAAATGGCAACAACATTTAACTCCAGCTTACAAACTGTACAAAAGCACGAGGGTTAATTGTTCATCAGGTTTATACAAAACCCAGATTGAAAATGGCAACAACATCTAACTCTGCCACTGTTTTGGGCAGTTACAATCAAGAGGATCAGTCATATCCATAAAATGAACATCCTGGGTCATAAAATTTAATGGAATATGACCACAAGATGTTGTAAATAGAAGTAGGGCACGTTCAGAAGCCCTTTTGTCCACTTGAAACTCCTTTTTTTGCTCTTCGACATATCCATCCATCGAAACTCTGCTGCTAATAAACTTAAGCCTGATGGATAATAGGACCCTTGCATTCAGCAGGAAGAATGTGACAAGTCTAGTGTTTGCATGGTTGGCTACATATCCTTCCAACGTTAGTCTTCAAATGAATGTCATGAGAACTGAAAAAATCCTGGTGCTTACGACGCCGCCAATTGGTTATACCTTTTGAATCCCGTCTGTTGGGGCACGACAATCTATGGGACCAGCGAGGCCCCTTTGTGGTCCGTCTGGGGAGATCAACGAGCACCGAGAGCAAATCCAGAGGCAAACACACGTGATTTATCCAGGTTCAGGCCACCGTGGGGGCGTAATACCCTACTCCTACCTTGGTGGATTAACTTGGGGTTCAAGTTACAAATGAGTGCAGCTTGCTGGCAAGGTGCGCGGAAGGTGCAGCTAATGTGTAAGTGTGAGCAAGGTGTCGACCCGTGCCCAGGTAGCCATGGGCCTCCTTTTATAGACAAAAAAGGGGTCACCACAGTGGCAACATGTTCATTACATGTGTGGAACAGTGGCTTCGACGTTATCCAACCTAATCCGGCCAGATTAGGACAAGAGCATTTAAGGCACCGTGAGTTGATAATGATCCCCGACAAGAAGGCGTCTCTCCTTCTGTGCCGTTGGTCCAGCCGCTTCATGTCGTCTTGACACGTCCACTAGACGGGTGTCAATAAAGTTTAACCTTTATGCAACATGCTGACACGTGCCCTGGTGATCCTCCCCAAGCCGTCTGCCCGCTCGACACCTAATCTTGACAAGCCATTAGCTGGCTGATGAGGTGGAACGGTCAAAAAGTGAGAGGGGGAGCTTCCTGGAAAGGAGCTTGTCGGGTGTTGGCTTGCCGGTGCGGAACTTGCCCGCGGCTGGTGTCTTCATCTATAGTACTAACTTAGTAGTTCTTGATGACCTGCCTGGAGGTCTTCTTCATGGTTTTGTGAACCAAGTCTTGGGTCTTGTGTAAAGCTATCCCCCGACAAGTCCTTGCCATTCGGAGGGCTACAACTGCCTGTGCACAAGTCTGGGGTACTAAAGGACCCCTACTTTAGTACACCGACAAGAGCCCCCGGGCCTGGGCCATACACAAATGTGAGGCGTCATTGGGCTAGGCCCAAACAGTGCACAGGCATGCATGGCAGGGGATAACTGCTGTAATCTTCTCTTTTACCACGCCCCCACGACGCGCATTAAATGCAGACATGGGAGAGGTGGAACGAAGCGGCCGCTCGGGGTGACGCGCCTGAAAAAGCGCAGCCACGTAGGATGGTAAAGAGCCAGCCCTCGCGCCTTCCCCATAAAAAGGAATCTGCAAAGGGCGCTGCTCATTCACCCCTCCTTCTTCCCCAATCTAACCAGCCGCCTCGCCTTCAATCTCGCGCAAGAACTCAAACTCCTCCGCCGTTGTGCGATGCCATCGCCTTCCACCGAACCCACTTCTTTTGAGATCGCCATGGCACCCAAGAAAGGCCAAGACAAGCCGGAGAAGCCGGCCGTCCCGGACGCGGATGTGATGAAGGCAGCCATGGCGGCGCTGCGGCGGGACAATGTCGTCTTCGCGCCGGTGCTGAACCATAGTGACCTGGTAGGGCGGTACGCGATCATGTGGGGGGGAGGAGACAAAGGCCCATACCGCGCCACACGTACTTCCCAGCTCCGTCAAGCCTGGCGAGGACAAGTATCCCATCTTCGCCGCATATTTTTATTGCGGGCTTGTCCTCCCTTTCTCCGATTTCTTTTCTGAGATCATGTACACATACGGGTTCCATCTCCTAGACTTCACACCAAACGCCATGACCTGTATGTCAATTTTCGCCCATATGTGCGAAAATTTTCTTGGAGTAGTTCCCAACATGGCTCTGTTCCGCCATTACTTCATCCCCTGCATCGAAGCAGATGCTCTTTCTGGTGGAATCACCTGGATTCCCAGAGGTGGCGCCAAAGAGATCTACCTCGAAGGCCAACTGCATCAGAAGTGGGAAGAATGGCGAGCTGAGTGGTGTTGGATCAAGGAGCACAACTTTTTGGATTTTTGCAGGCCCCGGACGAAGAAAGTGGAGCACGGCAAGGATTGGAGCTACTAGGATGCTCATGATAATAAGCTCGCAATTGTCGTGACTCGCATCCTCTACCTCAGGGCTGCCGGCCTGACCATCGAGATGGTAGGCACAGACTTCCTCCGTCGCTGCATCGCCCCTCTTTAGAACAAAGGGCGGCCAGCTTGGGACTTCAAGGATGCTGCAGATGTCATGAGGCTGCACACAAGACTCGGCAACAACTTGACGGTGTTGCAGCACACAGTCCTCTGCCACCAACTCTTCCGCGTCACCGGCAAGTTCAAGTTGCTGGCAAGTGTGGTTCCGTTGTGCAACAACTCCGCAAAAGACGCAATCTTGGCGATGATGCGAGCTTGCAATGTACACAGCGTCAAGAGCTCATGGACAGAACCACCAGAAACTATGGTGAGGGAGTGGTTCGACACTCTGGTGGAGAGGCCCATCACAGAAGAGAAGGGCCTCATCCGGGACACCACCAACGAGGAGTTGGCTCACATCGCCAACAGAGCGGTAGAAGCGAGAATGACGAAAGGCCCCGGCGGTTCTGGATCCGCGGAAACCGACCCTGAAGAAGAGGCCAAGGACGAACCAGCAGAGGAGGCACCGGAAGACCCTGCCGGAGAGCAGGAAGAGCCTGCCGAGGAACAAGGTGACAAGGTTGCCAGGGGACGGGGGCGTTGGGAGCCCCCGGTCCCTCCTGCTCCGGCAAGGAAACCTCGCGTCCTCCGGTGAGCCGTTTCCGGAGAGGCAGTACACCCTCCGACGTCTGGCGACGAGACTGTTGATAAAGGGGCAGCCGGCAAGGCTACCCGGTGGCAAGGAGTTCGACGCCAAGCTTCTCAACAACAACAAGTGCGGTGCACCTCAGCGAGGCGGCCAGCCACACCGGTAGCTCGAGGAGCTGGGTCGTCTCAACCTGCCGCACCTGCGGCAACCAAGCATGCCAGGACTCTTACTCCGCCCCCCACCTCTAGCACTGGACATGGAGGCGAATACGACCTCTTCGTCCTTAGTGACCCCGAGGAGGAGGAAGAAGAGTAAGCATCCTTAACCACCTTCATCAATTTCTGATTCTTTGCTTCTGTTAATCTGACTTGCTTCATCTTGACTTGATTTTGCAGAGACATTGAAACCTTGGTGCAGAGGGTAGCGAAGAGGGCGAGGACCACAACTGGCGACCAACCAACGACAAGCGCGACGCTGGATGCGGACGTCGTGGCCATCAGCCCTCAGCGCAGCCCCCAGTGTGAGGCCACTATCCACTTTCCTTTGGCAAGTGTTGACATTGAAGTTGTCATCCCTGACACCGGCAAGAAAGCAGGAGAAGAGCACCATGAAGAGGAATGCCCGAAGGAGGACCCAATCACGACGCCTCCATCAACCACCGCCCCGGCAACTGATTCTTCGGCAAAGACCTCCACGGATGAACCCGTCTGCACTGATGACTTGCCGCCAACTGAGGTTGCCGGCAACCAGGCGTCGACAACCGATGTTGTCAGAGAAGGAACTAACCCTCCTCAACAGACCCAGTCCGGTAAGTCTTCCCCTATGAAACATTTTTCTTCTTTGGTCATTTTTTTTGTTTTCTTGAACTTGACCTTGAACTGGATTTTCTCCTTCTCCATCTCTCAGATCCACCTCACATAGAAGACATGGATGTCGATGCCACTATTGAGGGGATCACGAAGGACGTTGCTGATGAAGCCAGCAAGATTGTTGCTGCTGAAGCTCCAAAGGTTGCTGACGAAGAGGCCGCCAAGGCCACCAATGAAGAGGCCTCCAAGGATACTACTGAGGAGGGCGGCAACAAGGCCACTGGTGGCATCTCTGCCCCAGGAGCGCCAAGCGCTGACTCGGCCATGAGGGTGATTGCTACCGGCAAGGCGGCTGCTGACAATCAACCTTGGGCATCTGAAGTGCCTCCACCAAGCATGTACCTGAGGATTGGCGAGAACCTATTTGTCAGCATCCCTGGATCATCAAGCATTGGGGCACCCACTGGAGAAGAGGTTTTTGATGATGAGGTCATTGTTGCTGCCAGGCTTGAAATCGTTGAGGAACCGCGCACTAGCAACAGTGAATCCAAAGAGTAGCGACTCCTCAAAGCCATAAGCAAGAACTTCCAGAAACTCCAAGCGCATTACCGGAGCCGAGGGGAGAGCTTGGACTCCAGAGCGGCCATTATTGGCAAGGTGGAAGAGGAGTTCCAGAAGCGGGTGGACGAGACAAAGACTTGGTATGCAGAGTGCCTCCAAGACCTCCACGACCGCGACGCCCAGCTCTCCGCCGACAAGGAGAAGTTCATCTTGGAGAAGGCCGCGGCTGAGATGGCATAGGAGGAGGCCGCCAAAAGAATAGCGGCAACCAATGCCGAACTGAATGACCGCAAGGTCGGGCTTGACGCTCATGAAGAGGACCTTGCCGCACGAGAAGAGGCGCTTGCCGCCAAACTTCTCGGCAAGGATGATGAAATTCAGGCCCTCCTTGCACAGTGCACCTAGGAACTCGAGCGAAAGCACAAGGAGGCAATCGAAGCTCAAGCTGTGGATTACGCCGGCAAGATCAAGGAGGCCGTCGATGCTGCCGAAGCCATAGAGACCGCCAAGAATGAGCTGGAGGACAAAGTAAAGAAGCTCGAAGCAGATCTTGCCACCAACAACAAGGAGATCTTGGCACTCAAAGCGGACATGGAGAAGATAGCCCACACCTTGGCAGAGCTGCAAACCTCACTGTCCGCCAAGAACCAAGAGCTTACCAAGGTCAAAGACATCATTGCTGATCATAAGCTGAAGTTGACCACCTTGGAAGAGACCCTTGAGGGTGCCAAAGAGCGGGAGAGAGTTCTGACCAAGGATCTTAAGAATGAGCAGTCCCTGCTTGCGAGTGCTGCAAACTCCTTCAACGAACTCAAGGGCGCCACGCAACTCTGGACTAATCGCCTCATGGCTGTCGTGACAAACCTCACCGCGCAGCTACCGTCATGGGTCTGCAGGATTGCCGCTTCTCCACCAACAAGAGGGACACCGCCAGCGTAAGGCTCACTCTGTTCTTCGAGAGGCTCATTGGAGCGTTGAAGGGGTACCACGAAATGCGAGCTACTCATCTTGCTAGTGAATCCCACAAGCTTTGTCGTGATGTGCTCTTCAAGGTGCTCGTCAAAGTGGTGTACCAGAATCCCGGCGTTGATCTCTCCAAGGCCCTCACCAGCTTGCCGAGGGGAGCCGATACCAAGGCCACCGAAGAGCTCGTCGCCCCTATCACCGATAGAGTTGGCCAGATCCCTAGGACCGAGGGCTAGCACAAGCACTAGCCCCTCATCATCCCTTATCACAAGTGTGGTTCATGTAAAAGACAGATCTATCTTAAGTTAGAACTGCACTTGGCTCATGATCTAATATAACTTGCGCTATTTGAATGAAAGTATGTTATTTCCCTTGTTTAATTTTGTCTTTGTATGTTTTTGTACCCTACGCTTGCCGGAAACTTGCCGGTGCGCACACCCTTGCCGCGATCGCTTGAGGAACGGATCCTTAGCAACCTGCCGGAGGTGCCGCTGGCGGCAAGGTCACACTTGACGATCACAACACAGCTACTTAAGTTGTTGAGTGGACTCGAAACAAAGAAAGAGCGCAATTGATCACAACATGGTTCCTTTGCGTGCAGGTTTTTCATACAAAAGCTGAGATCGTTCAAGGAAAAATAGCAATTACAACAAAGAACTTGTTTCAAAGTTTTTCAACTTAGCTTTTCTTTGATGTACTTCTTGTCATAAAATGATAACTTGAACGTCACTGTCACTTGTGGTATCCATACCGTCACTCCCCCTGGGAAACTTGCACACGAGGAACCCTTCTGTCCTATGAGAAAAAGAAAGAAGAGAAAAGAGGAGGCTGGAAACCTTGACGGTTCGTTAAGCATTTCATACAAGGCAAGATGAAACACAATATCACATGAAGACACGCACAATTTAACTTGTAAATTGACAAGAGTTGTGAAACACTTAGCTTTATTTCACTATGCACAGGGTCTGTGCCTGGCTTTGTACAAAGGATTGCATGTCTTGCCGACAAACTTGTACAAAAGGAGTTGCCGGGAGGCCCGGCAACTGCGCCTTACGGGTAGAACCTGCGAAGATGCTCAATATTCCATGAGTTGTGCACCGGAGTGCCATCTTCGGTCTCCAGACGGACTGCGCCAGGTCTGGTGACTTGTTCTACCCCGTAAGGGCCTTCCCACTTCGGTGTCAACTTGTTTGATCCCTTCGTGGATTGGATCCAAGGAAGAACAAGGTCACCTTCCTCAAGGCTCCGGGTGTGCACTTTGCGGCTATGGTAGCGGCGCAAAGCTTGCTGGTAGCGTGCAGCACGCACAGTAGCCCGGAGATGATCTTCCTCGAGGAGCACGGCATCATCCTGCCGCAATGGCTCTTGCTCAGCTTCATCGAAAGCTTGAACTTGAGGTGACCCATATGTGAGTTTTGTGGGGAGCACCGCTTCTGCACCATAGACCAGGGAGAAGGGTGTCTCGCTGGTGGCTCGATTTGGTGTCGTTCTGAGTGACCAAAGAACTGCCGGCAACTCATCAATCCAGCGTCTTCCACACTTGTGGAACCTATCAAATGTTCTTGCCTTGAGTTCTCGCAGCACTTCTGTATTCGCTCTCCCCGCTTGGCCGTTGCTACTTGGGTGAGCAACTGACGCAAAACAAATTTTGCTACCAAGGTCTTGATAGCATTGCATGAAGGCGCGACTCATGAATTGCATGCCATTGTCAGTGATAACCCTACTGGGCATGCCAAAACAGCAAGCTAATCCTTTGAACAACTTGGCGGCTGACTATGTTGTCACCTTTCTCACAGGCTCTACCTCAGGCCACTTTGTCAACTTGTCGATTGCTACGTACAAGAACCGACAGCACGGGGAAAGGGGCCGAGGATGTCGAGCCCCCAGACCGAGAAAGGCCAGGACAGAGGGGTCGTCTGAAGAGCTTGGGCTGGCTGATGAATATTCTTGACATGGAACTGGCATGCTTCGCACCTTGTCACTACAGCCACTGCATCCTGAAGGGCTGTCGGCCAATAAAAAGCTTGACGAAAATGCCGACAAGCATGCGGGACCTGATATGGGAACCACACACCCCTCCATGTATATTTGCCAACAGCTTATGTCCATCTTCCCGGCAGATGCACTTCAATTTCACCCCATTTGGCCTCTTTCTGTACATAATGCTATCGACAAACTGATACATACTTGATTGGCGGGCTACTTTCTCGGCTTCTTCTTGTTCATCGGGAAGTTGACCTGTCTGAAGGTAATGGATGATCTGCTGTGCCCATGCCGGAGCCTGTGGCTCGACGACAAGGACTAAAGGCATCTCTTCCGCCGTGAGAGCGCTTGTCTCGATGGCAAGGACCTCAGGTCCTGCCGGAGCCTGCTGCTCAGTGACAAATGTTGAGTTGTCACCTGCAACTTCCTTCCCGGCGGTTGTGGGATGCTCTGCCGGAAAGTACTCGCCAAAATTCAACTTTCTTCTCTTCTTTGGCCGTGTTGATGGTGTAACTGAGGGTTGATTCAGAAGGAGTATGAAGGTACCTGGTTCCACAGGTAATTTCTTGGTGGCACGCTTCGTCAGGTTGTCGGCAATGCTATTCTCGGCACGAGGAACATGCTCTGCTTGCAGACCATCAAAGTGCTCTTCCAATTTCCTCACTTCATCCACATATGCCTCCATCAACGGGCTCTGATAATCCTTGTTCACTTGCTTCAGCACTAATTGCGAGTCACCTCTGATGATCAACTTTCTGATACCAAGGTCGATTGCAATGCGGAGTCCGGCAAGCAATCCTTCATACTCAGTAGTGTTGTTGGTGGCCTGCTCCCAGGGAAACTTCATTTGAACCACGTACTTGAGATGCTCTCCGGTGGGTGCGACAAGCAGCACTCCGACACCGGCGCCCTGGAGCGAAAAAGCACCATCCAAGTACATGATCCAATCTTGGGTTGCTTCCTTGCCGGGGAGCGAGGTCTCCGGTATTTCTTCGTCTTGAGTTGGTGTCCATTCTGCAATGAACTCTGCCAAGGCTCTGCTTTGGATTGTTGATGTACTTTCAAACTTCAAATCATAGCTTGATAGCTCCAACGCCCACTCCACTATCCTGCCAGTGGCTTCTGGATTTCTCAAGATGTGCTGCAATGGAAAGCGGGTGACGACGGTGATCTGATGTGCTTGGAAGTAATGGCGCAGCTTCCTTGAGGCCATGAGGAGGCCAAAGAGCAACTTCTACACACCAGAGTACCTTGACCTAGCCCCCTGAAGAACGGAACTGACAAAGTAAATTGGGCGCTGCACCATCTTCTTCTTCTTCATAGCTTGCTGCTCTGTCTCATCTCCCTGTGCTGAACTTGGGATATCGGCACCTGACCTTGCCGAAAAAGATTTCGTCTTGTCGGCTTGAGGCTCTGCAGTTGCTATCTCTTTGTCTTCTGCCTCCCTCTCGGCCACTAGTGCAGCACTGACCACTTGGTTGGTTGCCGCCAAGTATAGCAGCAACGGCTCTTCCGGTCTTGGTGCAACTAATACTGGCGGAGAGGAGAGGTACTCCTTCAAGTCATGGAGCGCAGCCCCCGCTTTAGGGGTCCATTGCATTGGACCTGCCTTTTTTAGGATTTTGAAAAACAGCAAGGCACGCTCAGCTGACTTGGAGATGAACCTGCTTAGAGCTGCTACGCAACCAGCAAGATGCCTCACATCTTTGACGCACTTTGGTGCATCCAACTGCTCAATCGCCTTGATCTTGTCGGGGTTGGCTTCAACTCCACATTGAGATACAAAGAACCCGAGAAGCTTGCCGGACAAAACGCCAAACACGCACTTCCCGGGGTTGAGCTTCAAGTTGATCTTGCACAAGTTTGCAAATGTCTCCTCTAAATCTTGGATCAGCGAATCCTTGTGCCTGGTTTTGACCACTATATCATCCATATAGGCTTCCACACTTCTGTGTAGCTGAGGACCAAAACCAATTTGCACAACCCTTGCAAATGTTGCTCCGGCACTCTTTAATCTGAAAGGCATGCGTACAAAATAGTATGTACCACATGGAGTAATGAATGTCGTCTTCTCCTCATCTTGGCCATGAAGATCTAATGATAACCAGAGTAGGCATCAAGAAAAGAGAGCAAGTCGCAGCCGGCGGTGGAGTCCACAATCTGATCAATCCACGGCAAGGGGAAGGGGTCCTTTGGGCACGCTTTGTTTATATCAGTGAAGCCAATACAAAGCCTCCACTTCCCATTTGCCTTGCGAACGACCACGGGATTTGCCAACCAAGTTGGGTGTAGCACTCCTTTGACCAGTTCTACCGCATCTAGTTTTTGGATTTCTTGGGCAATGAACTCTTGTCGTTCCATAGCCTGCTTTCTGACCATCTGCTTGACGGGTCTTGCATTAGGGCAGACAGCAAGGTGGTGCTCAATCACCTCCCTGGGAACGCCGGGGATATCAGATGGTTGCCATGCAAACACATCAATATTCCCCCACAAGAAGGTGATGAGCACGCTTTCCTATTTGCCATCGAGGGTAGCACTCACGGTAAAGGTACCACCCGTGCCATCCTCCCTTGCAGAGACCTGCTTCGTAGCAGGTGGTGAGGCTTTGGTCTTCTTGCTCTTGCCGGTAGAGCTCTCTGGTACATCCTCAACGGGCATGCTGCACTCTGAGGTGCGCTTCCCGGAGGCCTTGCTAGAGGTCTTGCCGGTCTTCTTCTTCTTTCCTCCCCCGGGAGCTTTGCCGGCAGGAGCAGGTACCTTGGCGGTAGATGCTGCCACTGCCTCCCGGTAGAGCTTGTCGGCGCAGATAACTGCGTCCTTCTTGTCGGAGTGGATGGTGATGATGCTCATCGGGCCTGGCATCTTCAAAGTATTATAGGCATAATGAGATGCTACCATAAACTTTGCCAGGGCCGGACGACCAAGGATCCCATTGTAAGGCAATGGTATCTTGACGACGTCGAAGACGACCTTCTCGGTTTTGTAGTTCAGCTCGGTACCAAAAGTGACCGGCACGGTAATCTTGCCGGTGGGCTGGCTCCTCCCTGGATTGACCCCTTGAAACGTTCCCATTTCTTGCAGATCTCCATTAGGGATTTGCAGCCTCCTGATCACATCGGGGGAGATCAGGTTCAAGTGTGAGCAAGGTGTCGACCCGTGCCCAGGTTGCCATGGACCTCCTTTTATAGACAAAAAAGGGGTCACCACAGTGGCAACATGGTCATTACATGTGTGGAACTGTGGCTTCGACGTTATCCAACCTAATCTGGCCGGATTACGACAAGAGCATTTAAAGCACTATGAGTTGATAACGATCCCCGGCAAGAAGGCGTCTCTCCTTCTGTGCCGTTGGTCCAGCCGCTTCCTGTCGTCTTGACACGTCCACTAGACAGGTGCCAATAAAGTTTAACCTTTATGCGACGTGCTGACACGTGCCTTGGTGATCCTCCCCAAGCCGCCTGCCTAATCTTGACAAGCCATCAGCTGGCTGATGAGGTGGAACGGTCGAAAAGCGAGAGGTGGAGCTTCTCGGCAAGGAGCTTGTCGGGTCTTGGCTTGTCGGTGCAGAGCTTGCCGGTAGCTGGTGTCTTCATCTACAGTACTAACTTAGTACTTCTCGATGACCTGCCTGGAGGTCTTCTTCATGGTTTTGTTAACCAAGTCTTGGGTCTTGTGTAAAGCTATCCCCAAATAAGCCCTTGCCATCCAGAGGGCTACAACTGCATGTGCATAAGTCTGGGGTACTAAAGGACCCCTACTTTAGTACACTGACACCATCCTGTTGCCTAAATAGACATGAAGATTGAAAACAGTTAAGGTCTAAAAAAAGAGTATGTCAAAAGAGCAACAACTGAACGGTTAATTCTAGTACAGTATATATGGGCTTCCAATGTGCGTGAAATCATCACCTTTATATACAACTTCTCCATACATGGAAAGCATCACAGCAAGCCAATCATCTTGTTCAGATCAAAAGTATTCATACTGATCTATAAGATCTTGACAGAATCCAGTGCCACTGATAGGATATCCATGGACAAACTCTTCATTGAGCATAGAACATAATATTAGTACGAAAAAGTGTACTCCAAGATGATATAAAACTTATGCGCACAAATTAAAAATGCAGCTTATGATCACAAAAGTGTAGATGATAATATAGAGTACCTGAATAACTGTAGAGCCAAACACCATCTTGAAATCATCACAGAGATCATGAATTACACCCAAGGTCTCCAGTTTAGGCGCAGAGACAATAGTTATTCGTGAAGGTGAATAACACGAATCAAGGATCAACCTTTGAAGTGAAGGGGAATCTTCGATGATGAGCTTCCTCAGGCAAAAGAAATTCCAATGCTTACAAGGTTAGGCGACTTTATTCGGGGACAACCGATTTTAATTGTGAAAACAAGCAGCAAGCACTCTAGGGCAGGGCAACTGGATTAGATGATGTTGTGCAGTGAGGCCTCTGACATACGAACCTGCACAAGTGAAAGTTTTTTGAGAAGTGGGAGCCGAAGCTTTTGTACCAGATTGTCTGGTAGTTTGCATAGGGCAAAGGTGGCGGTGTGGAGAGAGGAGGAAAAACGCGAGAGGGACATCGGTGGCGACAGCACAGATACATGGCGTTCGGTTCATGGTATGTGATTTTTGTAGGAATGGTAGAACTCGAGCAGCTGGAGTTTGTGGAATTCAAGGGATGTCAGCCAAGCGTCCACCATGCAGGGTATGTACAGGTAGCACACCGAGCTGCAGAGGCGGTGAACGGATCCCTGGTGGGAGGAGATGATGGCTCCGGGGAGTTTAAAATCATGAACGAGAGATAGGTCATGACAGTCGAGATTAAGAGGCGCGGCATGCCATAGAGGGCGCCACCGAGATGCGAGGACTTGGGTGCGGTAGCCATCCTTGGTGGGGAGAAGGGAGATGATGTCGCCAACGATGGCATCCGGGAGATCGCTGATGTGGTCCACCCAAGATTCTCTGGGTTCCTCGGATCCAGGGGGAACCTTGCCGCTTCTCCCCATGCTGCCGGGGGCGGGATCTACAACCAGCGCTGCCGCTGGCGGGAGCCTCATCTTCTTGGCGCTGGGGCCAGTCGACTCCATTTTCCTTGCGGGCGTCACGTCGAGCTCATGGATTTGAGCAGAGTAACGAATGAGGAGCCTAGTTGTAGTGCAAGTGAAGAAGAAGGGGAGCTGGGGTTTTCTGTAGCAGTGAGGAAGAAGGGGAGCTGGGGTTTTCTATAGGGGTGAGGTGAGGAATTTGGGGGTACAACCAGAGGGGAGATGAGTCGAGCGAACTGACGTGAGGTGGAAGCGAGGAGGAAGAAGAGCACCCGGGTTTTTGGGGGGGGGCGGTGTGGTGGGGAGCGCCTCTCATTAAGTAAATATGGGCTTTTGAATTGATTTTATTAATTAGGGTGGATGGGCTCTTTTGTCTTGGGCCCAGAAAAACAATTACTACTAGTACAGTGGAGACACTCTACCGCTGCCTAGAAAAACAATTACTAGTACAGTGGAGACACTACCGCTTCTTGCTCCTTCTCGGGCATCGAAATGGCTCTCACTACTGAATGCCATTTTACATGGTTCACAGACATGCGGGCCATGCAGCGCGCGGACCCAAATGGCATCCACCAAATTAGAAGGCGATATGCAGGTGGAGAGTCACCCCTCTCGTAGCGCGACATTAATGAGCCATCATATCACAAAACCCCCACCTCCCCGCAGTAAGTTGGACGGAAGAAGCAACCATCATTTCACTCTTTGCTAAATCCGCTTCTCCCTCATCTTCTTCAAGAAAGCCACCACTCGCTTCTGCCATTATTCTTCACTCCCAATGATGGGAAGGTGAGCCCATCCGTGATGTTGGTATATTTTCTTTCCAAAAAAATCTTTTGCAAAGCAGTAACCGATCCTCACTCCCTTTTTTGTTTCATTGTCATTGCGATTGTGTTTTCCTTTCGTTTGTCTTCTATTTGTCAGTTTCATGATGGATCATGGAGAACCAGGCAAAAATCTGCCGGTCTTGGAGCAGACGTGGGAGGCCGATCCCCACAAGACAGAGAGCTCCAAGAAGATGAAGGCCACCACCGAGCCGACCCCAGATACGCTCACGGCCACTACTGAGATGGTCAACGCCACGTTTGAGGTTATAGCCCCTGTGGCCGTGCAGGAGCAGTTTTCCCCTAGCAAGATGGACCCCTTTGAAGATGTGCCCCCCCCCCCCTGCTAAGCTACCCAATGTGATTTTCTTCTTTGGTGATCTTGATTGTGGTTTTTGATCTAAGTATGTGGAGATAAATAATGCAATATTTATTAGCTCGGATGCCATGCTACTTTCCCTGTCATGCATACTTTCGACTCTACATGGTGGTTTAAATAACTTTTGTTTTTTATATTGGAAAGTAATTCAGAATTCGTTCCTGTTTCGATTAGAGCCCTCATGCAGACAAGGATTGTGTGGTTGTACATGTCACTCGCTATGAGGTGGATGACTTGAATATACGCACTGGGAAAGCAAAGTTCTTAGGTTGTTCGATCCTGGAAGCCATTTGCACTTATACCAAAGACGAAATGTATTCCAGCCACACTGTTGTCAGGCGTGTTGTCCAGGGTGTACTGAAGCACAACAAGTTCAAACCTACTCCTTCCTTCGTGACGCATAATGTTCTTGTCAAGCTTATGCATGAAGATGATGTGGATGCCTCGACAAACAAGTTTATGAGTTGAAAGGCCACATGGTTATCTTCAAGAAGGTTGACATGATTGAGCAACTACCGGACGTCCTCGAGGATGTTCATGGCAAGGTGCATCTTGTGTCCATCACCAAATAGATCGATGGCATGAAATAGTTGGCCCAGCTAGTGTTCCAAAGTAGTTTGGATTGTGTTTAATTACTCGAACCTTGAGTATTATAGAGCCCTCTTGGGGTAGTACTCTATTTGAATCCCTCTATGGGAACTACTGCTACTTTTGTGTGCCCATGAATCATGTGAGAACCCTCGTAAGTGTTGCCGAAACAAATGCATCCACACAAGTTTTTTCATGTAATATGGCATGCTAAGACATAAGTTGCCACTGTTTATCATACGAGTAGTGTGTGTTTGATGAAATACTTGTTTAACAACTCTTGGTGCGCTGACGTATACATAGGGTAGGTAATGCTGGTTAAGTACTTGTAAACACTATTGGTGCTACCCCACTTGTAAGCACAGTTGGTGCAAACACGGCACATTGGCGCAGCTCGCTTCAACACTAGAAAAGTCGGCTATCGACCAGCTCACACTCATACTCTGTTGTCTGACATATAAGCAACTACGTATCTTGTTACAGTGGTTCATGCAGTTAACTGAGGACACAATATACATTTGAAATGTTCACACACTAGTCCAGCATTCATGTTAAACATTAACAATAAACTCAGCTTCATAAAATACTTCAAAAGCATAAGTTCAACATTTTTATACATCTCAATGATTCATAGAACATAACCAACATTTACAAGTTCACAGCAAAAGACAAGGCTGTGAGAAGGTTTACAAATCAGGAAAAATCAAGTGAGGCTTCTTTGAGCAAAGGGCCTCCATAGGCAAGCTTTAATTTCCTGGGGTTCACTCTGGTTTTTCTTGTTGCCACAATCCAGGGTTAGGTTCTCTCATTCCAGAATAACAAATTATAATTGTGTTCTCAGTTGGAATATTGAACTGAACCTTGTAGTGGATTGACCATCTGAACTTCTTGTGCAGTTCCACTAAATTTAAGCACCACTATTTCCAGAAATAAGCAGACCACAATGCCTCTTGTACGGCACCTGGCCACACAACCTCCGCGTAGCCGTGCCAGCTAGTCTTCTGGTCATCCTTGATCTGGGAGTGAGTGTATTTCCGAGAAGGACGTGGTGCTTGTTTTCTCCACCACACATGACAAGCTCGTTCCTGCACTACAATCAGGAAGTCCACGTACGAATCAGCTTCTTTTAGCTTGCGTTGGTCATTCTACCTAGTTACCAATGTAGGAATACCTTGAATACGAGTGGCTACAGGATGGCAGGTAGGAACAACCATCTGATTTTGTGTAGTTCTACTAAAATTGAGGTATGTGTTTCTGATTGCACAAATAGAAACGATAAGGAGATAGACATCCCTATTTGCACAAATATGTACTAGGGATATTTAAGCAGTGATAGTTATTTGCAGTGGTATATGATTGACAGCAGCATCTCTTGTGTTATGAATGGCATTACATTGACAGTCTGAAAAAGTGCCATTAAGTAAGAAGTAGCATCACTTCACATCAACACTGGCACTAGATTAACATGCAAAACAATACCATTAGTATTACTATCATGAGAGTAGCACATGGTCAGTAGCTCCGTGCACGGTGCTACTAAAATGTGCAATCAAATTTGTGCAGTTCCACTGGGATGAAGCAATGTTACCGGTGTGAGATTTAAGTGTAACTGCCAAAACACAATTCATGGGAAATAAAGCAAGATAGAAGCACTTCATAAAATGGTGGTGTCATTGCTTCAATTTATCGATGGCACTAGACTGATAGCAGCATTACATAAAAGTGACATTAGGCTAACAATGGAATTGCTTCATTTTTCTTGTGATTTTAGATTAACGGTAGTGATAAGGGCATAGGGACACCAGAGGCATAAAGTGGTGAGGCAGATGTGGTTGCCTAGAGCGGCAAACATTCAGGCAGTATGTCTGCATTTGTCCCACTTTTTATCTCCTCGGCGACCTTTTCCTATGTGAGCACAGGAAATCTAGACCTCCTCGTTCTGAGTTGCGTTGTCCGCCCCAACACCCCCTCACTTTCTTTCCTTTTTCGACCAAGAGACAGGTCCACTTCTCCCCACCCTTCGCCATCCACCCCACTCTCCCTTTTCAACCAAGAGACCGGATGGGTAGCCAGTCTCTACTACTTTCCACCCTTTCTTTCCTCTTTGAACCAAGTCCTAGATTCATGCTATAGCTTTCCTGCTTCTTCCTTGTTTGAACCAAGTCCAAGATTCGACTGCATGAACTAGCTTTACCTCTAATAATAGTAAAAATCTAGGTGGCTTTGGAATAGTTGATGGAACTAGAATAAGATCCACATGCAGCCACGTGGGGATTTGGGGCAGTAGAGCAAGGCCGGATTCGAAGGAAGATATACCCGACGGTCGTCCGGATGTGGCTAGGAGGGCGGTGGGAGGCCTAATCTTCCCACAATACGGCATGGAGGAAGAAGGCGTCAGAGGCCCTCCCCAGCCGGCGCTGTGTCAGAGAGAAGGGCACGGGCCGTCGATCGGGACGTGCGGGCAGCTGTTGGTCTCCACCCTCATCGCCGACGACCGCGTGAACGATGCACCTACTCCCCTGCCCCAGCCGAGGGGGTCCGGCCGGATCTATGACCAACGGTGAGCAGAGAGAGAGTATGGCCAGCGCTATCTTGTTTAGATCTGGAGAGGATAAGAGAGTGAATGAGAGCAACCCTAGTAAAGCAAGCGCTTAGGCTCCTGCTTATATATATAGTGGAGTGATTTTGTTGTAGCAATTGTTTTTAAATTGAATACACGTGAACCACTATTTTCATTTAATGTTCCAGTAAAAAAACTCGATCAATAATGCGCCACCGCGTCCAGGTCGCACTATGTAGTGTATCATTCACGTGTGGTCCCCGACCCTCCATGAAGTTGAAAACTACACGAGTCAATGTCACATGGGATGCCTCTTTTTAACAAATGTGCTCCTATGTGTACCCGTGCGTGGGTGTGAGAGAACTAGTGTGTGCGTGCGCCGCTTCTCTTCGTGTACTCGTACTCCACCTAGAGTACAATGTATAAGTGTGTGACGTCTGAGTTTCAAAAAAAAGTGTGTGACGTCTTTTATTTTTTTGAAGTTCAGAGGGAAGGGTGTGAAGAGCACATATGTGTGTGACATCTACCTATAGATAGATGGTGTGTGTGAGAAGATTCGGGAGAGTCATGACTCGTGAGGGTGCGTGTGTGCATGAGAGAGGGGGGGTACATGTCAATGCAATGAATGTGTTCATAAATCATATCTGGCGAGCATTCACCACAAGCCGTTTCCTGATGAACGCCCAAAGAACCATCAGATATGCATCCGACGGTGGCAGTTTTGCCATGGCATTTGACAGAACAACCACTCCTCCGACACATAAAACTTCCACGTGAGTGTTTGCAACTGCCTTATGCTCCATCCGTTCCAAAATGTAGTGCATATAGCTTTATTGAAAATTCAAACCTCACAAACTTTTACCGAGTTATCGTAGAACAACATGCACATATAGAATACCCAGCATATATCATTTCATTCATCATTGAGAGATATCTATAGAGATGGGGGAGGAATGTACGAGTGTGTCTTCAATAAAAGATGGGTCGTATGTGCGTGTATGTGTGCGTGTGTTGTGAGAGAGTGCGAGAGACATCGTAGGATTGAGTCCTCTAACTAAGGAGAGAGAAAGAGTGATCGGCGATCCGGAGAGAGAAGAAATATAGTGTGTGTGATGTAGTCAAATATTTGAAATAACTCACTGTTTTTCTTAAGAAAATGAATAAGAGATCATGGTATTTGTAATCCATGCAGATATAATGGAGATATGCATGGTGTGGTGGTGGACATAGTATACTATTACTAATGGAGATATACATTTAACAAGCTGAAATTCAATTGAATTTTAGATACCCATGCCATCGTTTGACCATGTTGCATCCATGGACTCAATTATTAATTTGAGATAATGTCTGGCTTCTGCGGTTGAAATAATGTTTGCCGAGTTTCACCTTCCAAGGAATCCAATAGAGCACACCGTCAGACGGAACGGGGCGTAACGGAGATGCCACGTGACACTATAGTTTGTCGAGTTCTACTTGGCTAAACTCAGTAATGCACAATGAATATACATAAGCCACGTGGCAACACTTATTGCCCAATACAAAACTTCTACCGAGTTCCTTCGGTAGAACAACTGGGCAAATATTTTGCCAAGTTCTAAACTCGGCAATGTGCCATGGAGTAAGGACTCGACGCGTGGCACTGCTCTACTACCGAGTGCCACACTTCGCCAAGTTTGTTAGCCGAGTCTCCGTTAGCCGAAACTCGGCAATGAAAGACCACCGTATCACCTACGGCAATTTCAAGCCTCCTTTGGTGTGGAGGAATATCATAGGAATTCTATATGATATGATTTTTATAGGATTTTTTCTTTAGAGCCATTTGGTTCATAGGAGTGGATTCCTATTCCTACATAGGATTGGTTCCTATACTCCACATTCGGACTGGGATCCAGTGACATGCCCACACCATGTCATGGCGTAACATGACCACGGATCAAAACCGGACCGCCTCGATTATGTACTGTAGCACAAAGTACTATAGATGTGTACTGTGTAGGTTTCCTGTTCATCGGCAACTGTAGCGCTGGTACTGTCCACGCACTGTAGCCCGGGTGCTATTCACATTGATCTCTCCGTTGATTCTCAATCGGACGGTGGAAAATCGAGGACATGTTACGATACTGTTTACCGGTGACATGCTCATGGCATGTCACTGGAACTCAATCCTCCACATTCCACATGTAAGCCGAATATATGTATGTGTTGTGGCAGAAAGTGAATTGATGATCTTAAAAAAGTGAATTGATGATGTTTTTACAATTAACATTAGAGCCATATCGTGCATATAAAATCTTTGCTGGGACTGTCCTACATGGGCCCTACATGCACACACCACCTAATAGGAGTAGTACTAGAACCTGAAAACCCATCTTGCGAACTCACTGGTGGCTTTAGTAGTACTAAATCCATGCGCGGGAAGGCAGGTGGAGTATCCAAGCATTTTTAGCCGTTCGATCCAGTGAGTTTTGGTCTGATGAGCATGGCAGCTACAGCTTCCAGATCAACGGTTTGGATCACTCTAAATTAATGAATCCAAGTCTGTATATGGTACTCCCTCCGTTCCTAAATATAAGTCTTTTTAGAGATTCCAATATGGACAACATACTGTCGGAGTATGACGATCTATGGGACCAGCAAAGCCCCTTTGTTGTCCGGCTAGGAGATCAACAAGCACAGAGAGCAAATCCAGGAGTTAACGTGCGAGGTTTATCCAGGTTCGGGCCGTCGTGAGGACGTAAAACCCTACTCCTGCCTTTGGGTGGATTGACTTGGAGCTCAAGTTACAAACAAGCACAGCTTGCCGAAAATACACGTGCAAGGTGTAGCTACTGTGTGTGGGTGAGCAAAGGGTCGACCCGTGCAAAGGTAGCCATGGGCCTCCTTTTATAGAAAAAAGGGGTCACCACAGTGGCAGCATGGTCATTACATGTATGGAACAGTGGCTTCGACGTGATCCAACCTAATCCTATCGGACTAGGACAAACACATTTAATGCGCTGTAATCTGATAGCGATCCTTTGGCAAAAAGGTGCCTCTCCTTCTGTGCCGCCGGTCCAGCGGCTTCCTATCATCTTGACACGTCCGTAAGACGGGTGTCAATAAAGTTAACCTCGTCACAACATGCTGACACGTGTTGTGATGATCCTCCCCACGCTACATGCCTGCTCGACACCTAATCTTGCCAAGCCATTGGCTGGCTGATGAGGTGGAGCGGCTGACAAGCGAGAGAGGACGTCTTCCGGCAAGGAGCTTGCCGGAACAAAGCTTGCCGGCAACTGGAATCTAGTCCTTTAGTACTGAACTAGTACTTCTCGATGACCTGCCTGGAGGTCTTCTTCACGGTTTTGATAACCAGATCTTGAATAGAGCTATCCTCCGGCAGGGCCTTGGTGTCCAGAGGGCTACGACTGCCTGTGCAGAAGTCTGGGGTACTAAGGGACCCCTACTTTAGTACACCAACAGGAGCCCCCGGGCCTGGGCCACACGCGTATGGGAGGCGTCGTTGGGCTAGGCCCGAACAGTGCATAGGCACGCGTGGCAGAGGATAACTATCATAATCTTCTCTTTTACCACGCCCCCACGACGCGCATTAAATGTGGAACGTGGGAGAGGTGGATTGAAACGGTCACCAGGCGTAGTGCGCCTGAAAAGCGCAGCCACCTAGGACAGTAAAGAGCCAGCCTCCATGCCTTCCCCATAAAAAGGAAACCGCGAGAGACGCTACTCATTTACCCCCTTTCGCTTCCAATCTAGCACCCGCCTTCTTCATCTTCTTTCTCGCGCGAGAGCAGAGCGCATCTTTCTTCGTCGCCGCGCCACATCGTTCTGCTCACCCCCTTTCTCCCCCAAACCGCCATGGCGCCGAGTAAGACTAAGAAGCCCGTCAACTCGGCGGCAGAGGAAAAGAAGGCTACTAAAGCAGCCCGGCGGCGCACCAACGCTGTCTATCCGCCGGTGCCAACGGAGGAGTACCTGGCGGAGAAGTACGTGTACATGTACACAGAGGAGACAGAGGATCACGAGGCCATCGTGGTGCTCCCAGGAAACCGGCAAGGAGACGGGGGGCATCTTGCCGGAGGGAGAGCACCAAGGGTCGGACTCCTTGACGGTGCCCTCAACCTCTGCTCCACCACCAAGTACTTCTCCGGCAAGGTCCACCCCTCCTCCGGAAGAGCGACAAGAGGAGCTTGTCCGCATCGAGGACCCTTCGGCAGGTGACGTTGTCGGGGCCCGAGTGACGGCAACTAATGTTGCCGGAGAAGAAACGAGATCTTCTCCACAAGCCCGCCAAGGTAAACCATTACGCAAGTACTACTTTTCTCTCACCAGTTCCTTTTTTTGTCTTCTTGGACTTGATCTAAATTTCTATTTTCTTCTGCTCCTTGCTTCCTTCCCGTCCTGCAGACCCAGCCTCCACGGAAGAGGGGGAGCTTTCTGTAGAGGAAACAGCAAGGAGAGCCGCTACTGAGGCCGCCAAGGTATCCGCTGGCCAGGGCACTGCATCTGCCGCCGAAGAGGCTAGGAAAGCCTCCGAAGGGTTGGACAAACCTTCCGGCGGCACACTTATCCCCGTCACCACTGATGTCGAGATGGGAGAAGCTGGCCATAGCGGGCCAAATCCTGATAACCACCGCATCATGCCGGAGACGCAAGCTTCAACAGATCCCTTGGAGCCTACCAGCCAGCAACAAGAGTCCAGAGCCCCCAGCTCATCTGGTGCCGGGGAGCCTTCCTTCGGAGATGCTATTGCCGAAATCTTGGCACCTCTTTCTCTCTCTGTCTCGGAAACAGACCACTCCAGCGACAGCTCAGCTGATCTTGCCTTCCTGAAGACGATGGCTGCCAGCTTCCAGGATGTGCAAAACCACTACAGTAAGTGCTGGGAGAAGCTCCAAATGCAGTAGCAAGCCGTAGCGTTGGCTGAGGAGAAGCTGAGGGAGAAAGCGGGGAGGACCTCCGCAAGTGGTATAATGAGAAATTCCACAACATCAAGGGGCGGGAAGAAAAGATCGCTGCTGCGGAGGAGAAAGCATCGGTTCTTGACAGCAAGCTAGCAGAGATGGAGGCGCAGCTTGCCGGAAAAGAGAGGGACCTTGCCGCTCATGAGGAAGCGCTCACCGCCAAGCTTCGCAGCAAGGACGACGAGGTCCAAGTCCTCGTTGCCCGGTAGATCCAGGAGTTGGAGCAAAAGCACAATGAGGCGATTATAGCCCAAGCTCTGGATCATGCCGGCAAGTTCCAAGAGGCCGTCATGGTTGCCGAAGCTGCTGAGGCCATCAAGGTGGAATTGGACAGCAAGGTTAAAAATCTTGAGGACGAGCTGGCCACCAATGGCAAGGAGATTTCGGCACTTAAGGAAGATGCAGAGAAGGCAATCCACAACTTGGCAGACCTACAGACTTCCCTGTCCACCAAAACCAAAGAGCTCACAGCCGCTCATGATTCCATTGCCGATCTCAAGTTGAAGCTCACAACTCTGGAGGAGTCCCTTGAAGCCGGCAAGGAAAGGGAGAGGGAACTGCTGGTGAATTGGGAGAAGGAGAAAACTGCGCATGCCAACGCCAAGAATGCTTTCGACGAGCATAAGAAGGTCCTGCACCTGTGGACTGACCGCCTTGTCGATGTTGTCGAGCGCCTTGCTGCCCAGATGACTATCATGGACAAGGAGAGCTACAGCTTCACCATTGGCAACCACGAATCCACAAGTGCCAAGCTCACCCTCTTCTTCGAAAGTATCCTCGAGGCGCTGAAGAAGCATCACGAAGAAAGAGCTGCCCAATTCGCCAGTGAATCCCGCAAGCTCTACGAGGGTGTCCTTTCCAAGGTGCTCATCAAGATTGCCTATCGGTATCCTGATGTTGCCCTCTCCAAGGCCTTCAAGAGCTTGCCGAAGGGAGCCGACACCAAAACTGCCGAAGAGCTCGTCGCCCTGCTTGTTAGCAAGGTCAGCTAGATCCCAAGGACCGAGGGCCAGCGTAAGTACTAGCCCCCTTGCTGTTTCTTGTTGCCAACAACAGTTCATGTAAAAGATAGATCCATCTTAAGTTAGAACTGCACTTGGCTAACGATGTAATATAACTTGTGATGATGAATGAATGTATGTTGCCTCCCTTGCTTGATTCTGCCTTTGCATGTTTTCATACCCTACGCTTGCCGGAAACTTGCCGGTGCGCACACCCTTGCCGCGGCGCTTGAGGAACGGGTCCTTAACAGCCTGTCGGAGGTGCCGCTGCCGGCAAGGTCACACTTGCCGGTCACAATGCAGCTACTTAAGTTGTTGAGCGGACTCGAAACAAAATAAGAGCGCGGTTGACCACAACAAGGTTCCTTCGCGTGCAGGTTTCTCATACAAAAGCTAGGATCGTTCAAGGAAAGATAGCAACTACAACAAAGAATTTGTTTCAAAGTTTTTCAACTTAGCTTTTTCTTTGTTGTACTTCTTGTCATGGAATGATAACTTTGAATGCCACTTGTGGTATCCATACCGTCACTCCCCCCGGGAAAGTTGCACATGAGGAACCCTTTTGTCCTTTGAGAAAAAGAAAGAAGAGAAAAGAGGAGGCTGGAACCCTTGACGGTTCGTTAAGCATTTCATACCTGACAAAATGTAACACAACCCAGGATACAACATGTACAAACATATATGTATTTGACAAAGAGCTGCGAAACACTTATCTTTATTTCACTATGCACAGGGTCTGTGCATGGCTTTGTACAAAGGATTACATGTCTTGCTGACAAACTTGTACAAAAGGGGTTGCCGGGAGGACCGGCAACCGCACCTTACGTGTAGAACTTGCGAAGATGCTCAATGTTCCATGAGTTGTGCACCAGAGTGCCATCTTCGGTCTCCAGACGGACTGCGTCGGGTCTGGTGACTCGTGCTACTCGGTAAGGGCCTTCCCACTTCGGTGACAACTTGTTTGAACCCTTCACGGATTGGATCCGACGAAGAACAAGGTCACCTTCATGAAAACTTCGGGCGTTCACTTTGCGGCTATGGTAGCAGCGCAAAGCTTGCTGGTAGCATGCAGCACGCACAGCAGCTCGGAGACAATCTTCCTCAAGGAGCACGGCATCATCTTGCCGCATTTGCTCTTGCTCAGCTTCGTCAAAAGCTTGCACTCGAGGTGACCCGTATGCGAGTTCCGTGGGGAGCACCGCTTCTGCACCATAAACTAGGGACAAGGGTGTCTCGCCGGTGGCTTGATTTGGTGTCGTTCTGAGTGACCAAAGAACTGCCGGCAACTCATCAATCCAACGTCTTCCACACTTGCGCAGCCTGTCAAACGTTCTTGTCTTGAGCCCTCGCAACACTTCCGCATTTGCCCTCTCCGCTTGGCCATTGCTTCTCCTGTGAGCAACGAACGCAAAACAGATTTTGCTACCAAGGTCTTGACAGCATTGCATGAAGGCGCGACTCGTGAACTGCGTGCCGTTGTCGGTAATGACCCTGCTGGGCACACCAAAATGGCAAACTAGTCCTTTCAAGAACTTGGCGGCTGACTGTGCTGTTACCTTTCTCACTGGCTCTACCTCAAGCCACTTTGTGAGCTTGTCGATTGCTACGTACAAGAACTCAAAGCCCCCGATAGCACGGGGGAAGAGGCCGAGGATGTCGAGCCCCCAGACCGAGAAGGGCCAGGAGAGAGGAATTGTCTGAAGAGCTTGAGTTGGCTGATGTATGTTCTTGGCGTGGAACTGGCATGCTTCGCATGTTTTCACCACAGCCACTGCGTCTTGAAGGGTTGTCGGCCAGTAGAAACCTGATGGAAAACCTTGCTGACAAGCGTGCGGGACCCAAGATGGGAAACGCACACCCCTTCATGTATCTCTGCCACCAACTTCAGTCCATCTTCCCGGCATATGCACTTCAATTTCACCCCATTCGGCCTCTTTCTGTATAGAATGCTATCAACAAACTAATACATACTTGATTGGCGGGCTACTTTCTCAGCTTCTTCTTGTTCTTCGGGAAGTTCTCCTGTCTGAAGGAAATGGACGATCTGCTGGGCCCATGCCGGAGCCTGCGGCTCGACGACAAGGACTAAAGGCATCTCTTCTGCTGCGGGAGCATTTGTCTCGATGGCAAGGACCTGGGGTCCTGCCAGAGGCTGCTGCTCACCGTCAAGCATCGGGTTATTTCCGGCAACTTCCTTTCCGGTGGCTGCGGGGAGCTCTGCCGGAAATTACTCGCCAGAATTCAACTTTCTTCTCTTGCTTGGCCCCATTGATGGCGTAACGGAGGGTTGATTCAGAAAAAGTACAAAGGTACCTGGTTCCACAGGTAGCTTCTTGGCGGCACGCTTCGACAGGTCATCGGCAATGCTGTTCTCGGCACGAGGAACATGCTTTGCTTGAAGACCGTCAAAGTGCGCTTCCAACTTCCTCACCTCATTCACGTACGCCTCCATCAACGGGCTCTGGTAATCCTTGTTCACTTGTTTCACCACTAACTGCGAGTCGCCTCTGATAATCAACTTCCTGATACCAAGGTCGATTGCAATGCGAAGTCCGGCAAGCAATCCCTCATACTCAGCAGTGTTGTTGGTGGCCTGCTCCCGGGGAAACTTCATCCGAACCATGTACTTAAGATGCTCTCCGGTGGATGCGACAAGCAGCACACCAGCACCGGCGCCCTGGAGCAAAAAAGCACCATCAAAGTACATGATCCAATCCTGCGGCGCTTCCTTGCCGGGGAGCGAGGTCTCTGGTATTTCTTCGTCTGGAGTTGGTGTCCATTCTGCAATGAACTCTGCCAAGGCTCTGCTTTGGATTGTTGATGTACTTTCAAACTTCAAATCAAAGCTTGACAGCTCCAATGCCCACTCCACTATCCTGCCGGTGGCTTCTGGATTTCTCAAGATGCGCTACAATGGAAAGAGAGTGACGACGGTGATCTGATGTGCTTGGAAGTAGTGGCGCAGCTTCCTTGAGGCCATGAGGAGGCCAAAGAGCAACTTCCGCACCCCAGAATACCTTGACCTAGCCCCCTGGAAAAGGGAGCTGACAAAGTAGACTGGGCGCTGCACCACCTTCTTCTTCGCAATTTGCTGTTCTGTTTCATCTGTCTGCGCTGAACTGGGGTTGTCGGCACTTGACCTTGCCGGAAAAGATTCTGGCTTGTCGGCTTGAGGCTCTGCGGCTGCTATCTCTTGGTCTTCGGCTTCCCTCTCGGCCACTAGTGTGGCGCTGACCACTTGATTGGTTGCCGCTAAGTATAGCAGCAACGGCTCTTGCGGCCTTGGCGCAACTAGTACTGGCGGAGAGGAGAGGTACTCCTTCAAGTCTTGGAGCACAGCCCCCGCTTTCGGGGTCCATTGCACTGGACCTGCCTTTTCCAAGATTTTGAAAAATGGCAAGGCACGCTCAGCTGACTTGGAGATGAACCTGCTTAGAGCTGCCACGCAACCAGCAAGACGCCTCACATCCTTGACGCGCTTCGGTGTCTCCAACTGCTCAATCACCTTGATCTTATCGGGGTTGGCTTCAACTCCACGTTGAGATACAAAGAACCCGAGAAGTTTGCCGGACGGGACGCCAAACACACACTTCTGAGGGTTGAGCTTCAAGTTGATCTTGCGCAAGTTTGCAAATGTTTCTTCTAAGTCTTGGATCAGTGAATCCTTGTGCCTGGTTTTGACCACTATATCATCCATATAGGCTTCCACATTTCTATGTAGCTGAGGACCAAAACCAATTTGCACAGCCCTTGCAAATGTTGCTCCGGCACTCTTCAATCTGAAAGGCATGAATACAAAACAGTACGTACCACATAGAGTAATGAATGCCGTCTTGTCCTCATCTTCCTTGGCCATGAAGATCTGTTGATAACCAGAGTAGGCATCAAGGAAGGAGAGCAGGTCGCAGCCGGCAGTGGAGTCCACAATCTGATCAATCCGCGGCAAGGGAAAGGGGTCCCTTGGGCATGCTTTGTTTATGTCAGTGAAGTCAATACAAAGCCTCCACTTCCCATTTGCCTTGCAGACGACCACTGGATTAGCCAACCAGGTTAGGTGTAGCACTACTCTGACCAGGCCTGCTGCATCTAATTTTTGGATTTCTTGGGCAATGAACTCTTGCTGCTCCAAGGCCTGCTTCCTGACCTTCTGCTTGGCAGGTCTTGCATTGGGGCAAATGGCAAGGTGGTGCTCAATCACTTCCCTGGGAACGCCGGGGATATCAGATGGTTGCCATGCAAACACATCGATACTCCCCTTCAGGAATGTGATGAGCGCACTTTCCTATTTGCCGTCAAGGGTAGCACTTACGGTAAATGTACCGCCATTGCCATCCTCCCTTGCAGAGACTTGCTTGGTAACAGGTGGTGAAGCCTTGGTTCTCTTGCTCTTACCAGTAGAGCTCTCTGGTATGTCCTCGACGGGCGTGCTACACTCTGGAGTGCCCTTCCCGGAGGCCTCACTAGAGGTCTTGCCAGTCTTCTTCTTCTTTCCTCCCCCGAGAGATTTACCGGCAGGAGCAAGTACCTTGACGGCAGACGATGCCACTGCCTCCCGATAGAGCTTGTCGGCGCAGATAACTGCATCTTTCTTGTCGGAGTGGATGGTGATGATGTTCATCGGGCCCGGCATCTTCAAAGTGTTATAGGCGTAGTGGGACGCCGCCATAAACTTTGCCAGGGCCGGACGACCAAGAATCCCATTGTAGGGCAATGGTATCTTGACGACGTCGAAAACGACCTTCTCGGTCCTGTAGTTTAGTTTGGTTCCAAAAGTAACCGGCAAGGTAATCTTGTTGGTGAGCTGGCTCCTCCCTGGATTGACCCCTTGAAACGTTCCTGTTTCTTCGAGATCTCCATCAGGGATTTGCAACCTCCTTATCACATTGGGGGAGATCAGGTTCAAGCCGGCCCCACTGACAACCAACACTTTCGTCACCCTGAGGTTGCGTATTGTTGGGGATACCAACAATGGCAAACACCCGACCACGGTTGTGCGGTCTGGGTGGTCCTCGGTGTCAAAAATGATGGGCGTGTCGGACCACTTGAGCGGCCTCTGTGCCTCCAGTGCTAGTTCGGCCACGTTAATCTCACGCGCCCACTGCTTGAGTTGGTGGTGAGAGGAGTGCAAAGACGCACCTCCGTCAACGCACATGGCCTCCACAGCCTTTTGGAACTCCTGACCTCCTGACTCTTCCTCGTCATCCTCATCATCATCCTCGCCCTCCTTCTTCTCTCGGCCATGAGCAGGCTTCTCCTTCTGCTGCTGGCCCTTGGGGCGGCGACCCCCACGGCCACCGCAGTTCTTGTTGCCGGATCCACCGGCACCATCTTGGACTTTCTCCTTGTCACGCTTCTCGTACTCTTGCTTTTGTTTTTCGGCAAGCTACTCCACTTGCCGGCAATCGTTGAGATCGTGGACCTTGGTGCGGTGGATCTTGCAGTACGGCTCCTTGGTCTTGCCGGTCTGTTCACCAGCCGCAGCCTCTTGGTCGCAAGAACATGCGGCAAGGTCGCTACTAGCATCCTCGGCCTTGGGCTTCTTGGCGGCGGTGTCACCAGCTCCCTCAACGGCCATCACTGTCTTGCCTTTGCGCTTGTGATTGCGCTTCCGGCCTGTCTTCTTTGGGGTGGACGCGTCGTCGTCCTCGGAGTCACCTCCGGCTCCGGCATCCTCCCGGGGAAGTCTCCTCCCCTCCTCAACACGTGCACACTGGTCCGCCAAGGCATACAGATCGTTGACGGTTTTCACCTGCTCGATGTTCAACTCAGCCCGCATCGTGCGGTCGCGAACGTTCGTGTGGAACGAAGCAATCACGGTAGCAGGGTGAACATCGGGGATGTTGTGGTGCACACGGCTGAACCTCTGGACATACTTATGAAGGGACTCCCCTTCCTTCTGTGGAATCACGTGAAGGTCGCTGGGCTTTTCTGGAGGCTCGTGGCCCCTGATGTAAGTCCCAACGAACTGGTGACACAAGTCCGACCAAGAAGAAATGGAGCCCTCCGGCAAGTTCATCAGCCAAGATCTCACGTTGGGCTTGAGCACCAACGGAAAATAGTTGGTGAGAATCTTGTCGTCCCTAGCACCAGCGGCTTGCACCATAATGGTGTAGATTCAGAGAAACTCAGAGGGATTGAGCTTGCCGTCATACTTTTCTGGCAAGTCTGGCTTAAAGCTTCGGGAAGAGGGCCACTGAACTTGCCACAGCTCACGGGTAAACGCTGGGTAGCCTACATCATAGGGCAGGTCCCCAGGGAACCCTGGCGCAGGCTCGTTCATGACTGGCCCCTCTCACGTGTCTGATTGATGGCGTCCTTCCTGTCGCTGCTCGATGGTGGTTCGAGCATCTTCTACGCGCCGGTCGTTGATGACCTGGAACTGATCTTGGTGGCAGTTTTGGCGGCCCTGCGGATCAGACGACGCCATCGACGCATCATCATGGGCGTCGACCCGCCGGCCCTGCCGTGCTTGCCGGGGAGACTACACCGTTGGTGCACCAGCCCCGGTTCGCTCACCAGCCCCTCGTACGGGCGCCGTTGGCTGCCACTGAGAGGGTCCCGCCGTCCGCACCCCATCATTGTTCGCATAGCCAACGAGGCTCTGGATGGTGGCACACCACTCAACCAGCTTCTCCGGAGCCAGAGGAAAGTTCAGCAGCAGCTGTACTTGCGCCACCGCTTCTGCCGGCAACTTGGGCAGGACTGGGCACAAGGACTGGGAGGTACCTCGACTTCTGTGCGAGCCAGAAGGAGCGCCATCCCTGTCCTGCTGTCGCGGTCGATGCCCGCCAACGGTTTGTCGTGGTGGCTGGCTACGTGCACCATGAGACTCGCGCACATGCTCTTAGCCTGGACGCCGGCCAGGGTTGGCGTCGTTACGGGGAAGCGCCTCGTGGCCATCTTGCAATGGCCTCAACGTGGGCCTCACCGCTTGAAAGCACATTTGCTCCCTTGGTGGTTTTGGTAATTCATAACAACATATATGTCATTGAACTAATGTCCATTCAAGTTAATTATTTCAGAAAGTTCAATGATTGGCATGGCATGGACCAGAGATGTCGACCCCTCAAAATGCTAAGGACGTGGATTGGCAAAAGCTCAAGACTCTACATTTTTTGTTTCGTGATCCAAGATCACATTGAGTCCATAGGAAAGCCAATACTATTAAAAGGGGATGAGGTGTTGCTTAATTATCTTTTTGCTCAAGAGCTTAGTGACATTGCTCCAAAATCCTCAACCACTTTCTCATTCCAAATATATCCAAAATCCTATATTCCAACTCGACCCCACCGATATTTCCATTCCGGAGCCACCGAGTTCATTTGGACTTAGCCACTGCCAAAACCCTAACAAATCGGATCCACCGATATGGATCTCGGTCCCACCGAGATGGCCTTGCCAACTCTCTGTAATCGTTTGCAATTATTTCGGTCTCACCGAGTTTTGCAAATCGGTCTCACCGAGATGGCTTGCCAACTCTCTATTGCCTTATTGCTTCACTTCTGTCCCACCGAGTTGATGCAATCGGTGCCACCGAGACGAGGATTAACCTAGCCCTTGCACTTCGGTCCATCCGAGTTGTTCTCATCGGTCCCACCGAGATTCCTAACGTTCATATCTTTTACACAGGTCGGTGCCACCGAGATTTATGTTTCGGTGCCACCGAGTTGAGTCAAAAGTGTGTAACGGTTGGATTTTGTGTGGAGGCTATTTATACCCCTCCACCACTTCTTCCTCAGTGAGGAAAGCCATCAGAACGTGCCTACACTTCCACCATACATTTTCTGAGAGAGAACCACCTACTCATGTGTTGAGATCAAGAGATTCCAATCCTACCATTTGAACCTTGATTTCTAGCCTTTCCCAAGTTGCTTTCCACTCAAATCCTTCTTCCACCATAGCCAAATCTGTGAGGAGTTGTTTGAGTGTTGGGGAGACTATCATTTGAAGCACAAGAGCAAGGAGTTCATCATCAACACATCGTTTATTACCTTTTGGAGAGTGGTGTCTCCTAGATTGGTTAGGTGTCACTTGGGAGCCTCCGACATGATGTGGAGTTGAACCAAGGAGTTTGTAAGGGCAAGGAGATCGCCTACTTCGTGAAGATCTACCCCGAGTGAGGCTAGTCCTTCGTGGACGGAAGCCATGGTGGAATAGACAAGGTTGCTTCTTCGTGGACCCTTTGTGGGTGGAGCCCTCCGTGGACTCGCGCACCCGTTAACCTTCGTGGGTTGAAGTCTCCATCAACGTGGACATACGATAGCACCACCTATCGGAACCATGGGAAAAATCTCCGTGTCCCTATTGTGTTTGAAATCTCCAAACCCCTCCTTTACTTACTTGCATGTGCAATTTTTTACTTTCCGCTGCTTATACTCTTAGAATTGCATGTGTAGGGTGATGCTTGACTTGTCTTACTTGCTAAAATCTGCCTACAACTAAAATTGGGAAAAGGCTAGTGCTTTTATTTGGTCAAGTAGTCTAATTACCCCCCCCCCCTCTAGACATACTTTCGATCCTACAAGAGGTATCAGAGCCTTGGTCTCCGTAGCCTTGATTTCCATTGCTTTGGTGATCATAGCCTTGGTTTCACAACCTAGGAGAGTATGGCGTCTAGTGAGGGTAATTATCACCGTAGAGGTCCATATTTTGATGGTACAAACTTTGCTAGTTGGAAACATAAGATGAAAATGCATATTCTTGGTCATTACCCCGCCGTTTGGGCTGTTGTTCGTGTTGGCTTGCAAGGTGAATTCTTTGAGGATGGCAAGGAACCAGATCGTGAAGCAACCGCGGAAGAATTGAGATTGCTGCAATATAATGCTCAAGCTTGCGACATTCTATTCAACGGTTTGTGCCCCGAGGAATTCAACAAAATCAGCCGCCTCGAGAATGCAAAGGAAATTTGGGATACTTTGGTTGATATGCATGAGGGTACCGAGTCCATCAAGGAATCTAAGTTGGATGTGCTTCAAAGTCAACTTGACAAGTTCAAGATGAAGGATGGTGAAGGAGTCGCTGAGATGTACTCTAGGCTTGCTCTCATCACAAATGAGATTGTCGGCTTAGGAAGTGAAGAGATGACCGACAAATTCATCATCAAGAAGATCCTTAGAGCTTTGGATGGAAAATATGATACCGTATGCACATTGATCCAAATGATGCCAAATTACAAAGATCTCAAGCCCACGGAAGTCATTGGTAGAATTGTTGCTCATGAGATGTCACTCAAGGATAAGGAGGAGCTACACAACAAGTCAAGTGGTGCTTACAAAGCTTCAACTGATGCTCCCTCAACTACAAGTAACAAACTAGTATCCGATGAGGAGATTAGCCTAATGGTGAAAAGGTTCAACAAGTTCTACAAGAACAAAGGAAAAGAGAAAAGTTCTAGCTCAAGGCACTATGATAGAAGTCGTGACCATAATTGTTACAATTGTGGAAGACCCGGACACTATTCCAATGAGTGTACGGCACCTCACAAGAAAAGAGATGAATCACCAAGAGGAAGATATAGAAGAGATGAATCACCTCACAAGGAGAGAAGGAGTAGAGATGATCGTTATGAACGAAGACCTTCACGGAGAAGCAAGGATTCGGAAAGGAAAGACAAATCGTCCAAGAGCTACACAAGAAGAAGACATCAAGCTCATGTTGGTGAATGGATTTCCGGCTCCGACTCCGACAACCACTCCGAGAGAAGTTATCACTCCGACTCCAACTATAGTCAAGATGAAGGTGTTGCCGGACTTGCTCTTGTGTCATCCAACTCCAATTATCTATTCGATTCACCAAATGAAGGAATTGGAAGATGCTTCATGGCAAAAGGCCCCAAGGTATCACACCCCAAATACTTTGACTTCAATAGTGATGAGGATGACTTACTTGGTGATGATGATCTACTTGTTGATACGGCTAGTAATGTGAGCTATAATGAAAATGCTAGTAATCATGATAGTCAAGAGGAAACGAATGACAATGCTATGAAGGAGATTGAGCGTCTAACTAAAGAACTAAACACTCTTAAGTTAGCTCATGAAACAACTCAAGAGGATCATAGAGAACTTCTAAGAACTCATGAGAAGCTACGCTTCGAGAAGCTAAATTTAGAGCAAGAGCATGAGTTTCTTAAAGCCATCAATGATGATCTTCGAAAGAAGAGTTCTTCATATCTTGCCAAACGTTTACTTTTGTCTACTTTTATGCCACAAGTTAGATCTAAGCAAACTAGTAACAAGGGTAAAAAGGATTCTTCATCTAGTAGTAACAATAACAATGCTAAATCCAATATTGTTGCTTCTAGTAGTTCTATTGATTCCACTAATGGTTCTCTTAGCCAAGTTACACTTGAGCAAGAAAATGATTTATTGAAAGGAATTATAGAAAAGGGTGTCTACAAGAGCCTTGCCAGGAGTAAGCAATTTGAGGAAATTGAGCGCAAGCAAGGAAGGCACCGGAAGAATCAAGGTGTTGGTTTTGAACGAAAGTTTAATGCCAATGGAGTCGAGTGGGAAGAAGATGAATACCCCAAGACGAAGTTTGTTCCCCAACAAGAGAAGTATGATCCTACTTCCTTCAAGTGAACTCAAGCTCAAGATGATCTTCCACCACAAGACCACAAGCTAAAAGGCAAGGACAAGCTTCAAGAGGAGATTGACTCATTTGAAGAAGCACCTCAAGCCTCGGTCAAGTGGGTTCCCAAGACTTCATCAAGTTCTACTTCATCAAGTTCAACTACAACTCCAAGGATTCCCATCAAGTTGATGTGAATCCCAAAGAAGAAGAACTAGAGAGTTCTTGAGGGTGACTCCGCCAACAAACTTCACTCATATTCATTTTGGCGAGAACTTGTGCAACCAACTTCAATATCTTGCACTAGTTCATGGAGTCACAAACCCTCTTGTTGGTAAGACAAGGGACACGGTATTCAATGCATTCATGGACATCATCATATGTGTATTTCACTCTATGTCTATGGATATTCTTGTATGTTTCTTGTGTGGGACTAACCCATGTAGGTATTGAAAGCACAAAACTCCAAAGGATTGCTCCCAACTCTTGATGTTCTACATCAACATTGAGCATCCACATCTTCAACATCTACATGAAGTCATCATCGACAAAACCCAAGGTTAGTTCATCCCTCTATGGGGGGATATCACATCTAGGGGGAGCTTTGCTCTAAGAATTGAGCTAAAGCAACTCTAATGGTGTGAACACATCAATGCTTTATGTAAAAGTGGCAACCCCACTTGTGCTTAAATGATGAGTATGACCTATGATCAAATGTTCTCATTTGACTCCTAAGTCAATATACTCATATATATATATATATATATATATATATATATATATATATATATATATATATATATATATATATATGACCTAGTCATCGCCATTGCTTGATAGATGCTAGAATTGGTTGTGCATGTTTGACACATGTTTCATTTGCTATCTTATTGTGTGAGCATGTTGGATTGCATGTTTTCTTCATTCAAGGACATCCATTTGTTGATTTGATTGTCTTGGTTTTTCTGGCCAAGTGGATGTACAAGAATGTCTAAGCACCTTCTCTAGCTATCTATGCTTTCTTGTCTCAAATTCTATTCTTGCTACATCACAGAAATTGAACAAGTCATTTTCGGACCCTCCGGGTGAGGCGCACTCAGAGCCACCGATCTGAGAAGGACTGACCTCCAAAACCTTCAAGTGTGTTTCGGTGTGACCAATTCATATCCATTCGAACCCACCGAAATCACTTGATTGATCTAGGTTTCAATCTCGGTGTCACCGAGTTGAACCGTTTCGGCGCCACCGATGCGTTATACTGCTAGCAGTTACACATATCGGTGCCACCGAGTTGTTCAACTCGGAGCCACCGACAGCACACGGGTATATATATCCAGCGGGCCCGAACGATTGAAAATTCTCAAACCTCTTCGTTCCCGCACCCCGTTGCTGCCGTCGTCGTGGTCTTCGGATCGTCGCCCTTGTTTCCTGCGTGCTCTCGCCGCCGGAATCCGTCACCGTCACCGGGAATCTTCTCCGCCGTTGCCGCCGTAGAGAATCTCCACCAAGTTAGGGTGAGATTCGACCCCCTCTATGCTCAAATTCTGATTCAATGCACGGATGGATTGCCATTATTCTTGCCACGGATTGAGACCTTCCTTTACACTGCAAATTTCGTAGATTAGATTCGAGTAAAATTTTAGGTTTAAGTTTACGCCGAACGCATCTCGGACCGACCGAATTGAGATTTTCCGAGTCACCGATTTGGCTCCAGGCCATTGCACTAGTACGTCTCGGTGCCACCGAGTAGTACGAATCGGTGAGACCGAAAGTAACGTTTCAATGAAACCCTAGCATCTCGGCGACACCGAACCACGTCTCGGTCTGACTGAGATGGTGTGTTTAGTTTCTGTTAAGTGCTTCGGTATCACCGAGATTATCAACTCGGTAGATCCGAAATTCCTTCTGTGAAAACTTGAAACTAAGATTTGAACTCAATTTTCATGAAAATATCTGCTTTTGTGATGACTCTTCTACTCTGCCCATACCTATCTATTCACAGGGTCAGCTTTGCAAGATGTCAGATAACAGTGACAGCCAGAACATGTCAGAGCATCATGCAAACCTCAGTTCATGATCGAGTCCTGAGGGCAGCTACTATGAGGGAGAGAGAAGCTCATCAGAACTACCCAAGGCAGCTACCAGGACAAAGAAGAAGCGAACCTCAGATGATGAGGATGAGGACTTTGTTGCTGATGAAACAACATCAAAGAAGAATAAGAGAGTTGTGCTTGCAAAGGAGTATAGCACCAAACCATCTGCTAGAACCAAAGACAAGACTGCTGTGAAGAAAGTTTCTAAGGAAACTATGACTTATACACTTGAGGAGCCAAGTGATACAGAGACAGCTGCTACAGGAAAGAAGAAGAAGCGGATAAGGAAGACAACTGCTTATGTTGTTGGCAGACCCTCTATGATGATTGAAGAGGAGGAGGAGGAACAAGCAACTGATGCACCTCTTGCCAAGACTCAGAAGCTTATGTCTGATGCTATAAGGACTGCCCCCTCCAAGTCCAAGCCCAAAGCTCCAGCACCTAAAAGATTAACAAGAAACATATCTGCCGCTGAAAAGAACAAGGCCCTAGTGCCTGAAGCTGATGTTGATGAGGAGCCACTAGTGCTCAGAAAATTGAAGCCCAAGATTCCAGATCATGACGATGCACACCCAGTTGCTGAAAACATGATGCTTAGGAAGGACAAAGATTTGCGTCTGTGGAGATTGATTGATCCATATGCTGCAAGGAGGAGGACTGCCTGTGATTATCGCTTTCAGATCCGAGAACAACAAGACTTCTATGAAACTGTGCTACTTGACAAGAAGCCCATTGTTAGTGACATGAGGTGGGTCGATTGGAAATACATTGATGCTAATGAAGACTATTTCCCCCATGTTCATGAGAGTTTCAGAATTGCTGGTGTTGATGATTTTGTTGGACAGAAGCTTACCAAATGGAATGATGAGATGGTCATGCAGTTTTATTCGACAGCACACTTTTACCCCGATGGTAGAATTGTGTGGATGACTGAGGGTTCCAGATACCAGTCAACCATCTCTGAATGGGCTGATCTTCTTGGTGCTCCCAAGGAAGAGGATAATGACATAGATGTTTATGCCAAGCTCAAGAAGGACCACAATTCCATGACTAATATGTACACAACCATTCCAGAGAAAGACATGGAGACTCACAAACTTGGTTCAGTGAAGCACTTACTTCTAGGATTGGCCACCACCAATACAATCTTGAGGTACACCTTGTTGCCCAAGTCTAGAGATGAAAAGATGATACGTGGCCACTCCATCAATCTGCTACACTTGTTTGACACACCACAGAAGTTCAAAGTCATGAGCCTTATTGTTGAGACAATCAAGAGAACCGCAGCTGACCAGAAGAGATCTTGCGGATATGCTCCACACATTCAGATGCTCATCAATTCCAAGGTTGGAATGAGCACTTATCTTCTTGATCGTGAGCATCTCCCATTGCGTCCAGAGTTCGAGGACAATGTAGTGGTGATGGATCCATCTCACCCTACTTCCGCAGAGACAGGAGAAAGAATTCGAGCAGCTGCAGCAGCAAAAGGGGGAGAATTTGTATAGATCATTTAGGCTTCGAGAGAGAGAGAGTGTCTCGCTTTTGCTCGCTCTTTGCTTTGCTTTTAGTTTGATACTGTTTGGTTTATGCCTCTTTGGTTTGATATGTGTGTGAGATACTATGTGTGTGATGGACCATACTATGCTTCATGTGATGCTTAATGCTTATCTTTATCATTATACTGTATGATCATTCACTTGTGTTTGGTGATGCGTGCTAATTATTCTATTCATATCATTTTGCGCGCTCCACCAAGTTGTATGTGACATGGAAGAGTGACCCATGATCCTAATCAGTTGTGCATTTGCATTCAAACGCAAATCTTTAATAATGCACAAATTTAGGGGGAGCTCTTGCTTATCACATACTTCTCAAAGCGACGTTGTATTTCATTCTTTTAATCTTTTGTCGAAGCTTTGATCCATATGTTGTCATCAATTACCAAAAAGGGAGAGATTGAAAGCACATTTGCTCCCTTGGTGGTTTTGGTAATTCATAACAACATATATGTCATTGAACTAATGTCCATTCAAGTTAAGTATTTCAGAAAGTTCAATGATTGGCATGGCATGGACCAGAGATGTCGACCCCTCAAAATGCTAAGGACATGGATTGGCAAAAGCTCAAGACTCTACATTTTTGGTTTAGTGATCCAAGATCACATTGAGTCCATAGGAAAGCCAATACTATTAAAAGGGGATGAGGTGTTGCTTAATGATCTTTTTGCTCAAGTGCTTAGTGACATTGCTCCAAAATCCTCAACCACTTTCTCATTCCAAATATGTCCAAAATCCTACATTCCAACTCGGCCCCACCGATATTTCCATTCCGGAGCCACCGAGTTCATTTGGACTTAGCCACTGCCAAAACCCTACCAAATCGGATCCACCGATATGGATCTCGGTCCCACCGAGATGGCCTTGCCAACTCTCTGTAATCGTTTGCAATTATTCCGGTCTCACCGAGTTTTGCAAATCGGTCTCACCGAGATGGCTTGCCAACTCTCTGTTGCCTTATTGCTTCACTTCTGTCCCACCGAGTTGATGCAATCGGTGCCACCGAGACGAGGATTGCCCTAGCCCTTGCATTTCGGTCCATCCGAGTTGTTCTCATCGGTCCCACCGAGATTCCTAACGTTCATATCTTTTACACAGGTCGGTGCCACCGAGATTTATGTTTCGGTGCCACCGAGTTGAGTCAAAAGTGTGTAACGGTTGGATTTTGTGTGGAGGCTATTTATACCCCTCCCCCACTTCTTCCTCAGTGAGGAAAGCCATCAGAACGTGCCTACACTTCCACCATACATTTTCTGAGAGAGAACAACCTACTCATGTGTTGAGATCAAGAGATTCCAATCCTACCATTTGAACCTTGATTTCTAGCCTTTCCCAAGTTGCTTTCCACTCAAATCCTTCTTCCACCATAGCCAAATCTGTGAGGAGTTGTTTGAGTGTTGGGGAGACTATCATTTGAAGCACAAGAGCAAGGAGTTCATCATCAACACACCGTCTATTACCTTTTGGAGAGTGGTGTCTCCTAGATTGGTTAGGTGTCACTTGGGAGCCTCTGACATGATGTGGAGTTGAACCAAGGAGTTTGTAAGGGCAAGGAGATCGCCTACTTCGTGAAGATCTACCCCGAGTGAGGCTAGTCCTTCGTGGACGGAAGCCATGGTGGAATAGACAAGGTTGCTTCTTCGTGGACCCTTTGTGGGTGGAGCCCTCCGTGGACTCGCGCAGCCGTTACCCTTCGTGGGTTGAAGTCTCCATCAACGTGGACGTACGATAGCACCACCTATCGGAACCACGGGAAAAATCTTCGTGTCCCTATTGCGTTTGAAATCTCCAAACCCCTCCTTTACTTACTTGCATGTGCAATGTTTTACTTTCCGCTGCTTATACTCTTAGAATTGCATGTGTAGGGTGATGCTTGCCTTGTCTTACTTGCTAAAATCTGCCTACAACTAAAATTGGGAAAAGGCTAGTGCTTTTATTTGGTCAAGTAGTCTAATCACCCCCCTCTAGACATACTTTCGATCCTACACCGCTTCACCGGTCTTGGACCCTGCGACGTTGTCTTTAGACGTAGCCGCAGCGGCCCTATGAGCCGTAGCGCCGCCCTTCGACGTGGCGACGTGCGCATCCTGCCTCTCACCGGAGTGGCGACTCTTGTCACCAGAATAGCTTGGAGAGTGATCGCCGCCGCCCCCGTCCACCGGAGACGTCTGGGCCGGCAGCTTAGAGGCGGACGGTGCACCCACCACCGCGCTCTTCTTCTTGGGCGCCATGGATGAAGTAGATGGCGAAGCTTGCACGAAAACTGCTGGAGTGGATCCGCACGAGCGACCCCCCTGCCTGGTGCGCCAAAGATGTCGGAGTACGACGATCTATGGGACCAGCAAAGCCCCTTTGTTGTCCAGCTAGGAGATCAAGAAGCACAGAGAGCGAATCCAGGAGTTAACGCGCGAGGTTTATCCAGGTTCGGGCCATCGTGAGGACGTAAAACCCTACTCCTGCCTTTGGGTGGATTGACTTGGAGCTCAAGTTACAAACAAGCACAGCTTGCCGGAAATACACGTGCAAGGTGTAGCTACTGTGTGTGTGTGTGAGCAAAGGGTCGACCCGTGCCAAGGTAGCCATGGGCCTCCTTTTATAGAAAAAATGGGTCACCACACTGGCAGCATGGTCATTACATGTATGGAATAGTGGCTTCGACGTGATCCAATCTAATCCTGTCGGACTAGGACAAACGCATTTAATGCGCTGTAAGCTGATAGCGATCCTTTGGCAAAAAGGTGCCTCTCCTTCTGTGCCACCGGTCCAGCCGCTTCCTATCATCTTGACATGTCCGTAAGACGGGTGTCAATAAAGTTAACCTCGTCACAACATGCTGACACGTGTTGTGATGATCCTCCCCACGATGCCTGCCTACTCAACACCTAATCTTACCAAGCCATCGGCTGGCTAATGAGGTGGAGCGGCTGACAAGCGAGAGAGGACGTCTTCTGGCAAGGAGCTTGCCGGGTCTTGGCTTGCCGGCAACTGGAATTTTGTCCTTCAGTACTGAATTAGTACTTCTCGATGACCTGCCTGGAGGTCTTCTTCACGGTTTTGATAACCAGATCTTGAATAGAGCTGTCCTCCAGCAGGGCCTTGGCGTCCGGAGGGCTATGACTACCTGTGCACAAGTCTGGGGTACTAAGGGACCCCTACTTTAGTACATCGATACATACTGATACGTCCCAAACGTATCTACTCTTCCAAACACTTTTGCTCTTGTTTTGGACTCTAATTTGCATGATACGGAGCCACCGCCACCTCCTTTTCTTCATCGGGAGGTCTGGTCTGGAGTCCGTTTGGGGCTCCGAAGAGGGGGATTCATCGCCGTCGTCATCATTAACCCTTCTTCATCAATAATTCCATGATGCTCACCACCGGGAGTGAGTAATTCCTTCGTAGGCTTGCTAGATGGTGATGGAGTTGGATGAGATTTGTCATGTAATCGAGTCAGTTTGTTAGGGCTTGATTCCTAGTATCCACTATGTTCTGAGATTGATGTTGCTATGACTTTGCTATGCTTAATGCTTGTCACTAGGGCCCGAGTGCCATGATTTCAGATCTGAACCCTCTATGTTTTCATGAATATATTTGAGTTCTTGATCCTATCTGCTAGTTATATGCACTTGCTATTGTTCTGATCCGTAGACCCCAAAGTGACAATAGTTGGGATACTCTCCGGGGATGACTGCAATTCGAGGAGTTCATTTATTCACCATGTGTTCTTAAGAGGAGGCCTTAATATCCCTTAGTTTCCTTATGGACCCCGCTGCCACGAGAGGGTAGGACAAAAGATGTCATGCAAGTTCTTATAATAAGCACATACGACTATATACGGAATACATGCCTACATTACATTGATGAATTGGAGATATTGTGTATCGCTCTAGGTTGTGACTGTTACATGATGAATGTCATCCAACAAAAATATCCATCGCTGATCCAATGCCTACGCATTTCTCATATTGATCTTTGCTGAGTTACTACTAATGCTGCTGTTACAATCATCACAAACTGCTTCTGTAACTCTTCTTGTTACTATTGCTACTGTTACTGAAACTATCAAAACTATCAAACTACTGTGCTACTGAATACTTTGCTGCAGAGATATTATATCCCAGGTGTGGTTGAATTGACAACTCAACTACTAAGGCTCATAAATATTCTTTGGCTCCCCTTGTGTCGAATCAACAAATTTGGGTTAAATACTACCCTCGAAGACTGTCACGATCCCCTATACTTGTGGGTTATCAAGACCCTTTTCTGGCACCGTTGCCGGGGAGCATACCTCGATTTATTGAGTTCACTTTGGATTTTACAGTATGAAGAATCTGAAAGACCCTAAGACTAAGATCGTACCCTCTAAGACGAGGGGAGGTAAGGAACTGCCATCTAGCTCCGCACTTGATTCACCTTCTGTTTTAGGTAGGCTTGTGACACCACCACCTGTTATTCATTCTGATATGTGGCAAGTAATTGATGATACTACTTCTGCTATAAATGAAACTTGTGATGATGCTAGTACTCTGCTTAATGATATTGTGCCACTAGGTGAATTTCTTGATGAACAAATTGCTAAAGCTAAAGAAATCGAGAGTGCTGAAACCGCTGAAAATTATGAGTCACCTATTATGCCTAGCTCTCCTACTAGAGTTGAAATGCCTAAGATACCTAATGGTTATGTTATGGATGGGGAGATAGCTAGAGAATTTCTTGCTTGTAATGATAGAGATGATGTTAAGAAATTACTGAGAAAGCTAAAATAAAAAGCTATGATAGAGAGAATGAAATATGATCATAAGTTTGCTACTTCTCCTATCTTTGTTACCGATAAGGATTATGAGTTCTCTGTCGATCCTGAGTTGATTACTTTGGTTGAATATGATCATTTTCATGGTTATGAAACTGAAACTGTTGTGGCACACCTTACCAAACTGAATGATATAGCCACCCTATTTGCTCATGAGGAAAAAATCGCTACTATTATATTCTTAAGTTGTTTCCTTTTTCATTAAAAGGTGATGCTAAGAAATGGTTTAATACTCATGCTCCTGGTTGTGTGCGTAGTCCTCAGGATATGATATATTACTTCTCTGAAAAATACTTTTCTGCTCATAAGAAACAAGTTGCCTTGCAGGAAATATTTAACTTTTTGCAATCTAAAGAAGAGAATCTCCCTCAAGCTTGGGGGAGGCTTCTCCAATTATTTAATGCTTTGCCAGATCATCCTCTTAAGAAAAATGAAATACTTGATATATTTTATAATGGACTAACCGATGCTTCTAGGGACTACCTAGATAGTTATGCTGGCGGTGTTTTCAGGGAACAAACTGCTGGACAGGCTGAAGAACTATTGAATAATATGTTGAGGAATGCCGATGATTGGACACTTCCTGAACCACCGCCTAAACCAACTCTGAAGAAGAGAGGTATTCTATTCCTCAGTCCAGAAGATATGCAAGAAGCTAAGAAATCGATGAAAGATAAGGGTATTAAATCTGAAGATGTCAAGAATTTACCACCTATTGAAGAAATACATGGACTTGATATCCTGACACATGTAGTAAAGGTAAAATCTCTTTATAGATTCGATGAAGGTGATATTCCCTATAATAAACTACTAGTCAATGCCTGAATGAATTTGATAACTACATTGTTAAGCAAGAGAATTTTAATGTGCATGTTAGCAATCAATTGAAACGAAATGCTATCATGATTGACCGTTGAGTGTCTTGATGTTTAGGATTGCTAATGATGTTAGAGGTTTAGGTAAACACTCATCCATAGTTCATACTCAGTTAGAACAAGTTTCTATGTCACAAAATGATTTGCTTAATGAAATGAATAACATAATGAATGCTCGTGCTGTTAGAGTTGTGACTAGAGGAGATAGAATGACTCAGGATCCTCTATATCCTGAAGGTCATCCTAAAAGAATTGAGCAAGATTCTCAAAGAATTAATATTGATGCACCTAGTTCATCTAAGAAGAAAAAGGAAAATAGAAATGATAAAACTTTGCATGCTTCTAGTGAACCTGTGATAGAAAAACCTCCTGAGAATCATAAGGATGTTTCTATTTCTGATGCTGAGACACAATCTGGTAATGAACATCCATCTAGTGATAATGATAATGATGATGTTCACGTAGGTGCTCAACCAGACAATGATAAAGAACCTGATAATGATGTAGAAATATAACATGCTATTAATCTTGATAACCCACCTCCTAAGAATAAAAGATATGATAAAAGAGATTTCATTGCTAGAAAACATGGTAGAGAAAGAGAACCATGGGTTCAAAAGCCCATGCCTTTTCCTAGTAAGGTTCCAAAAATTAAAGATGAGGAGGATTTTGAACGCTTTGTTGAAATGTTTAGACCCGTCTTTTTGGGAACACGTTTGACGGATATTTTGAAAATGCCTCCATATGCTAAATACATGAAAGATATTGTCACTAATAAAAGAAAGATACCTGAAGCTAAAATTTTCACTATGCTTGTGAATTATACTTTTAAGGGAGGTGTGCCTAAGAAGTTAGGAGATCCAGGAGTACCCACTATACCATGCTCCATTAAAAGAAGTTATGTCAAAACTACTTTATGTGATTTAGGAGCCGGTGTCAGTGTTATGCCTTTCTCTTTATATAGAAGACTTGATTTGAATAAGTTGACACCTACTGAAATATCTTTACAAATGACTGATAAATCAACTGCTATACCTATTGGAATTTGTGAGGACGTTCCTGTTGTAGTTGCAAATGTTACTATCTTGACAGACTTTGTTATTCTTGATATGCCCGAGGACGACAGCATGTCGATTATCCTTGGTAGACCCTTTCTGAATACTGCAGGGACTGTTATTGATTGCAACAAAAGCAATGTTACTTTTCATGTCAATGGTAACGAACATACGGTATACTTCCCGAAGAAGCAGAGTTCAGTGAATAGTATCAACTCGATTGAAAAAATTTCGACAATTACTATTGGAGGTTTTGAATTCCCCCTTCCGACCGTCAAAAGGAAATATGAAACTCTTATTGTTGGGGAAATGCATATCCCTGTTGAGCTAACTTAGTGTTATACGAAAATTCTTCGGTTTCATATTACTCGAAAATAGTTTGTTAATAAGACCTCATCAACCTTATTAATGGATTCTTTTTGAGGGGCATGTGGTCGATGAATTTAGTAAGCTCAACCTACTGTACCTTTTATTCACTCTCTGTTATTTCAAGTTCAATAAAGAAGAATGCCATGATTATGCTGTTTTCTGAATTATCCGTGCAATAAAATATGTCCCAAAAATAGAAGTTCTCGGAATGACCTAAAAAATTAGTATGGTGTTTTCTACAATATTTAAGAATTTTTGGCATTGAACACACCCCAGGGGGTGCACGTGTGAGCCACGAGCTCAAAGGGCGCGCCCACCCCCTGGGCGCATCTAGTGAGCTCGTGGGTCACATAGGGCCCCCCTCACTTAGTGCATCAGCCCACTGTCTCCTTCCACCTCTAGAAAAAATCACCATTGCCTCCTAGCCCGTGTTTTTGCTCATTTTCGTGTGATTTTCGATCTCCTTGCTCGAAGCTCCGTTTCCGAAATTGTTTTGAGGAATCGCTCCTTGGTATGTAACTCCTCCGATGGTCCAATTAGTTTTTGTTCTAGTACTTTGTGTTTTGCAATTTTTTTTACTGTTGGTGACCGTATATATGAGCTTGCATGTTGAATTTGTATGGTTCAAAGTAGTTTCCAATTTGTAGACACCAAATAGCATATGATTTATATTGAAATTGGATACCGTGTGGACTAAATTCATCTAGTAGCCTAATAAAAAGAAAACATCTTTTGCCTGCAACTTTTACAAACAAAGATGCATATCACGTGGATTAAATTCCAAGGGGTTAACAAGATGTCACATCTTGCCCAGATTTCAGAAGTATAAACTTGCTCATCAACCCATCATATTTGGATATCTCTACATTATTTTATTTCAATTTATCTTAACTACATAGTAAAGAGCTAGCAAAGAGATGACAACTATGGTAAGTGCCAACATGTATCTGTTTTTCTTCTCTGCCTTCACTTCAAGTCCTTGTATGACTCTTGCTTTCTCCTCTCCATCCATTTGCAGCGCGTCTATCACATGATCAAATATGGCCAGATCAGTCTCTAGTTTCAACTTATCGTTGCGAGCACTTCTTCTTTCTTCCGCAATAGTACACTTCAGCTCAACAATCAATCTATTTTTACTGGCTAATTCAACACCCAAATTAGCCGCCGTCTCCTCCAATGTCATCTTCTCTCTACCCTACTGGATTGACTCATCTTGATATGTAATATACCAACACTACAAAAAAAGACACATCCGTGACATTATGGCCCAAACGAAATCTTTTTCTGTCATAGATGTGACACTTCCATGACGATAATTATGATAAAAACACGTATCATCATAGATATGGTGGGCTCCTAGTTCTATGACAAAACATTATGACAGAAAATGGGCTTTTCGTCCTGGGCGAGCCGGAGACGCGCCTGCATGACATTCTTTGGGCCGTTCATGACGTAAAAAATCGTGGTAGAAGTGAGGGCGAGTAAATTTTCGGAGAGTTCCCGGTATACGGTGGGTGGTCGGGCCCGAGCGATGAAGTCGTTTTCGCGTTCATCTCTCACACGCGCGCGTGTTTGCGAGCCTTATTCGCTAACTAAACCCAAGCGAGGCATTCGCTTACTGAACCCGAGCGATCGATCGCCCTCGCACTAGGTCCTGCACACGAGCGATCGATCCCTCGCATTACGTACTAAACCTAATCCATCCTTCGCTGCTAACTAAACCCGAGCGATTCCTTCGCTGCTAACCGAACCCGATCGATCCTTCTCGCTGCTTACTGAAGCCGATCGAGCCCCCTTGCGAGACGTAGCCGGCCGGTGTTGGGTTGCCTCTCGATGAACAGTGCGTGTTGCTGCCGCGCGCGCGATACACGTAGACACGAGTCGAGACTCATCGATCGAGCCCCATGCGTGATACGTGGTGAGTTGACCTAGCTGATTGGTTGGCTGTGGATGAACAGTTCCCGATGCAGATCGAGCGCGACGAGGAGGAGCGCCGCGAGCAGGAGGAGGAGGAGCGTGCCCGCCGCGTAGCAATACCGCAGCCGGAGCAGACGTCGGAGGAGTCGGCGCGAGTGGCGTGGGAGACCGCCTTCCCGTGGGTTGGGCCCCCGCCAGCCTTCTCGACCTCACCGGCGACGATGACGACAAGGATGGCAAGGCCTAGGGCAGCGTGCGTGCGCGTTTTTAGTTTTTATTTATGTTTTATTAATGCTAAAGTTGACTTTGGCCGGCAGTTGACCGGCCGTTTAATGTTTAATTATGTTATTTTTATTAGATATTTTCGAATTTGATTTTTTAGACGCGGAAAAAAATGCGCGAACCACCCATTAGGCAACGCGGCAGACCCAAACTAAAAAGCGAACAATGTGGTCCGCTCGGCCGGACAAAACGTGGGTTGGTTTCGGTCCTCGCGTTGGAGTTGCTCTAACGAAACCAAATCCGGGTTGGCAACTGCTCCTCGTCCAAAGGTGGGATTTTTTTCTTCATCCCTCACAAAGAAGGCCGACGCGCGACGCGCTCCCCTTCTTCTCGCATCTCGATGTGGCGCTGCTTCTCGTATCTGATCTAAGTGAAAATCCTTTCCAAGGCCGCCGCGTCTCTTCTTCTCGACGAGCAACGAGCAATAGCCCAAGTCTTATTCCCGAGGTTTGTCGTCCCTTTTGGCATCATAACTTCAATAATTTTGTCGCGGTTGGAGATTAATAATCCGAGTTCTGAGGTTTTGGGGTATCGGGTTATCGATGTAAAGAAAGATTTTTGCTTCTTTAGATTTACTCTCGGTCATCTACATTTTGTGATTCTTAAATTTGTGAATCAGATCTGCGATTGAGGATGCGGAACGCAAGGAAGCACCTTTTGCCGCCGGAGTGCAAAACGAAGCGCCGTCGGTCCGGAGTCCGTACTGCCACCACTGCAACCGCCGTCACAACGACGGAATCAATGACCTGGGCATCGCTTCCAGAAGATTTGGTTCTGCAGGTAGCGTGGCGCGTGCTGGCCGGTGACTTTCTTGGTTACGTCCGCTTTCGCGTGGTCTGCTCCACTTGGCGGTCTGGCGCCATCTCTCCTCGGGGCCGCGGGGTTATCGACCAGCGCTTCCACCCTCGCCGCTGGATGATGCTGCCCGAGGGCCATGGCCTCCACCCCGGCCATGGCAAGCTCCGGGGGTGGGTCCGCTTCTTCAATCTCGACACCGGAACTTTCCTCCGTGTCCAGCTCGATCTATTCAAGGACCACTGCATTCTTAACTCTGTCGATGGCTTGCTATTGCTGCAACGCGACAATGACACATCAATTCGCCTTCTCCATCCTTTCACGGGCGACATCGCTGACCTCCCACCACTCGCAACCCTTCATCCACAGATGGACCCACTCCTTATTGGAGCCGCAGATGAGAAGCATAGGTGGATGTATCTCAGATCTATCTATTCTTCTTGCTGCACTATCAGCACCGATGGAGTTATTACTGTCATGCTTGCACTTCATCATATCAATCGTGTAGCTTTTGCTACCTCACAGGATCATCAGTGGACTCTTTCAAGTTGGAAGCTCCCAGACTGTTCTAGACAATTGTCATTTAAAGGCAAACTATATGTAGTGTCTAACAACTCATACATTGCTGGCCCACGTATTTTCCAGATTGACCCACCCCTACAGCATGGCATTCTACTGCCACCAAAGTTGATCGCCACATGCCCGCCAGATAAAAACTGCCTGCCTATCTATCTGGTGGATTCCAATTTAGAGATTCTAGTTGTCAGATTCAACAATTCTGGGTCACACATTTCAGTTTACAGACTTTCTGATACCGTCTTGGGAAGATTTGTCCCGTTAAAGAGCATTGGAGACAACGCCATCTTCATTCATTTAATTACTTTATGTGTTTCTGCTAAGGCGCTTCCTAGTATTGTGCGCAACAGTGTTGTTCACGGCCACACTTCTGGTTATGTTGCTGAATATCACCTCAGTAATGAAAACTTGTCACCGGCGCTTGATGATTGCGACTTAAATGGCTTTGCCCCAAGCCCCTATAGCCTCATTCGCCTTATCTTTACCTGTTGCTCTCAAATGCACTGGTATGTACTTCATTTTATTTTCCAACCGTACCTTGATAAGAATAGCTCTTTCAAGCTTCTTGTTTTACTGACTGGCTAATTATGTTCTTTCCTTGTTTGCAGGAACAAAGGACTAATACACTGTGTCAAGAATTATGCACATACAATCAACTGGAAGGTGAAGGGAAAATTTCGTTATGGTGTAAGTCTTACTCTCTATCCATGATTACCTATACCACAACATGGTAGATTTTCTGCTCTTTTTCATTTTCCTACCTACCTGACCCAACAACTGGTCATTAGCTTCCAAGCTGTGCATATCGTCCTTATGTAGTTATACGACGCTGTTGACCATTTGCCATTGATAAACTTTAGTTGTCATTTGTATGTGCAATATTGTTTATTGTACATGGTGTGTAGCAAATATAAAATGACTCTACCACTCCTATGCCTTGTTCGGTCGACAGGGGTCTAACCCCCTAGGGGATTCAGTCCCTGCAGGGATGGGATGAACCCTCCATCCACCCAATCCCCTCTAACCCCTCCTCCTGTCATCACTCAAACCCCTGCTACCAAATATGTATTCGGTTAGCCCGAGGTGATCCCTACCATATCAGATTCTGCTCACTAGGCATGATTAAAAACTAGATGTACTGAGTTGACAAGATTTCATCACGCACATGTGAAGCCAAGATTTCATCACACAACCATAGTTTAAATAGCTAAAAACATGCCAACAGCAATTCAGCAAAGACAATCTGAAGCGAACTTAAATACAAATGCAGTAAAATTGCGAGCGTCTTAATCCAGCTATAACATGCCAACAATAAATCCAGTAGCTCCCATGATCTGCAATGACCTCGAATGTCTCTTTTCCACTGTGAAACCGATCATACCTGAAAAAAGTATCAAATGTTTATGCTCTGAATCTTGTGACATTGCATGCCCTTAAACATGAACAAACTAGTAGAGATATTTCACAACTAGGAAATTAGAGTAAGGAAGACAAGAATAGTATTTCCTCCAAAAATTAATCTGCATACTGATATTGATTTCATCCAAAACACTAAGACTATGTTCATGAGCCTGGCACGCACAAGATCAAATTGCCATGTAAAGAAAAATCATCCATACACACAGATCACTTTGCTTTTACTAGAAGAGTTCTACAAGGGCTGGCTGGCTTTGCCATTGGAGCATGCCCATCAGTGAGAACCATTCAAGCAAAATTAATAAGTATGTATTGTGTCTGGAGTAGCAATGTGGAATATGATAAAGCCATGTCAGGGAACCCTTTGAAGTTCCAGATTTCAAGATAATCTCTGGAGAATCTAAGCAATTACAGGAAACACACATGTGACAACCTATGGAAGGTAAACCAAATTAGGGAGAATGTAAAAAAGGAAAAGCATGAACAAAAAGTTCGACCTTTTTTACTGTGTTTCTTTTGAGCAGTGACAAATGGCAGAAAAACAGTATGTTCTTTTAGCACAGAAGGATGCCATATGAACAAATAATGTATATGGGCAGTCTTTGTTTTTTGCATCTCTTTGAGTTGACTACTTCTCACAAGTCCCCCAGAGAATCAGTTCACTGCAACTACCAAGCTAGAAGGTGGTCTAGCAGGAACAAGAGTTGCAACTGTAGCATCAACTACCAAGCTAGGATATTCTGATATTTTGTTGAACTCAAACAAGAGGTCATGCGTTCGACACAGCCTATCTGCATTGCACTGTGGAGGGTAAGGCTTGCCTCGTATAATCCTTCCCCAGACCCCACCTGGTGTGGGAGCTGGGTCTGTCCTTTTTCAAACAAGAGCTCACTGATATTTAAGATAGGTTATACATCCCCAAAGTAACTTGAAACTTCTACTCCCTCCGTCCGGAATTACTTGTCGCGGATGGAGGGAGTATTTTGTTTTCTTCAGAAAACAGCTGACGTTGATGATTTGTTCAGATTACTTAGGAATTAATTAACATCAGCAGCTTCCTCTTTATATGAGAAAGTCTGACATATGTTCTTGTTCAATCTACACATGAACAACATCAGTTCCAGTATGAATGCTTGCTATTGCTCTTGCAATGGAGCTAACCCACACTTTTTGATGTCACAGAAAATGAGATCCACCCCATACATAAGATGCAAATTCAAATCACATATACATACTTATACAGAGCTAAAATTTACTACAATGCAAGTGTCATTGACAAACGCATTCACACCATGAACAGGGCAATAATGCCTCTTGCCATTATGATGCTGTCAAACGTGATGTACAGATCTACCTCAAACTTTTTGAACAACATTACCTATGATCAAAGCTCCTAGTACTTGTTAGGTCTGCTTTTAGACATTTGACAAAGCAAGTGTTGTGCTACCATGAAACTCAAGGAGGCAATCAACAGAAGTGATCCATTTTTTGAACTGTGTCAGTGGGGTAAGGTAACCTTTACACAAGAGTAATTTAGGATGCATGTAGGCAGGTAAGGTAATCTTTAAACAAGAGTAATTTAGGATGAATGTAGACAGTCACATAGATCGGTGGAGACTAGCACATCAAAAAAACCCAGAGCCCTAGAAACTAAGGGAGTGAGAAGGGAATCAAGAAAAGGAGGAAGGGCTTACTGGTCCACTGTTGGGGAAGAAGGACGCCGGCGATGGGGTCGTTCCGGTCGCCACAAAGCTCGCGGCGCGGCTGCTCCGGGTCGCTGCTGAGCTCACACCGCTGCGGTTGGATGGGTGGCACCAGTTGGACATCGGAGGGGCAGAGGGAAGGGGGAAGCACACCGCCGCCCTCTCCTTTAGTAGTGCTGCCGCTATCCCTCCATCCTCGGCGCCGCCATGAAGTCGAGAGAAGAAGAGGGGTCTGGGCTAGAGAGAGCGTTGTTTCACGCGAGAGAGACATTACCTATGATCAAAGCTCCTAGTACTTGTTAGGTATTAGGTATGCTTTTAGACATTTGACAGAGCAATTGTCGTACTACCATGAAACTCAAGGAGGCAATCAACAGAAGTGATCCAACTCTTTGAATTGGGTCAGGGCAGGTAAGGTAACCTTTACACAAGAGTAATTTAGGATGCATGTAGACATAGATTGGTGCAGATTAGCACATAAAAAAAAAATCAAGAACCCTAGAAATTAAGGGATGAGAGGGGAAACAAGAAAAGGAGGAAGGGCTTACTGGTACATCGTCGGGGGAGAAGGACGCAAGCGATGGAGTCATTCCGGTCGCCACAAAGCTCGCGGCGCCGCTGCTCTGGGTTGCCGCCTAGCTCGCGCCGCTGTGGTTGGATGGGTGGCACCAGTTGGACAGCGGAAGGGGAGAGGGAACGGGAGGGGAAGCACGTCGTTGCTGTCTCCTCCAGTAGTGTTGCAGCTATCCCTCCATCTCCGCCATGAAGTCGAGAGAAGAAGAGGGTTCCGGGTCAGAGAGAGTGTTGTTTCACGCGAGAGAGACATTGGCTATGTTCAAAGCTCCTAGTACTTGTTAGTTCTGCTTTTAGACATTTGACAGAGCAAGTGTCGTATTACCATGAAACTCAAGGAGACAATCAACAAGAAGTGATCCATTTTTTTGAACAGGGTCAGTGGTTTAATTACCAAGGTACGTAAGGTAACCTTTACCCAAGAGTAATTTAGGATGCATGTAGGTAGGTAAGTTAACCTTTAAACAAGAGTAATTTAGGATGCATGTAGGTAGGTAAGGTAACCTTTAAAAAAGAGTAATTTAGGATGAATGTAGACATAGATCGGTGCAGATTAAAAAAAAATAAAAAATCAAGAACCCTAGAAATTAAGGGGATGGGAGGGGAATCAAGAAAAGAGGTAGGGCTTACTGGTCCATTGTTAGGGGGAGAAGGACGCCGGTGATGGGGTCGTTTTGGTCGCCACAAAGCTCGTGGCGCCGCTGCTCCGAGTCGCCGCTGCGATTGGATGAGTGGCACCATTTGGACTGCGGAAGGGGATGGAATGGGAGGGGGAAGCACGCCGCCGCTTTCTGCTCCAGTAGTGCTGTCGCTATCACTCAATCTCCAGCGCCGCCACGAAGTCGAGAGAAGAAGAAAGGTTCCCAGCTAGAGAGTATTGTTTCACATGAGAGAGACATTACCTATGATCAAAGCTCCTAGTACTTGTTAGGTATGCTTTTAGACATTTGACAGAGCAATTGTTGTACTACCATGAAACTCAAGGAGGCAATCAACAGAAGTGATCCAACTCTTTGAATTGGGTCAGTGGTTTAATTATCAAGGTAGGTAAGTTAACCTTTACACAGGAGTAATTTAGGATGCATGTAGGTAGGTAAGGTAACCTTTAAACAAGAGTAATTTAGGATGAATGTAGACATAGATCGGTGCAGATTAGCACATCAAAGAAAATAAAGAACCCTAGAAATTAAGGGGATGGGAGGGGAATCAAGGAAAGGAGGCAGGGCTTACTTGTCCACTGTTTGGGGGAGAAGGACGCCGGCGATGGGGTCGTTCCGGTCGCCACAAAGCTCGTGGCGCCGCTGCTCCGAGTCGCCGCCGAGCTCACGCCGCTCTGATTGGATGAGTGGCACCAGTTGGACCGCGGAAGGGGAGAGGGAACGGGAGGGGGAAGCATGCCGACGCTTTCTCCTCCAGTAGTGCTGTCGCTATCACTCCATCTCCAGCGCCGCCACAAAGTCGGGAGAAGAAGAGGGTTCCGGGCTAGAGAGAGCGTTGTTTCACGTGAGAGAGACATTACCTATGATCAAAGCTCCTAGTATTTGTTAGGTCTGCTTTTAGTCATTTGACAGAGCAAGTGTTGTACTACCATGAAACTTAGGGAGACAATCAACAAAAGTGATCCACTTTTTTGGACCGAGTCAGTGGCTTAATTATCAAGGTAGGTAAGGTAACCTTTTTACACAAGAGTAATTTAGGATGCATGTAGACATAGATCTGTGCAGATTAGCACATAAAAAATGAAGTAACCTAGAAATTAAGGGAATGAGAGGGAAATCAAGAAAAGGAGGAAGGGCTTACTGGTCCACCGTCGGGGGAGAAGGACGCTGGTGATGGGGTCGTTCCAGTCGCAACAAAGCTCGTGGGGCCGCTGCTCCGGCTCGCCGCCGAGCTCACACCACTATGGCTGGATTGGTGGCACCAGTTAGACAACTGAAGGGGAAAGGGAAGGGGAGGGGGAAGCACGTCGCCACTGTCTCCTCCAGTAGTGCTGCCGCTATCCCTGCATCTCTCGCCACAAAGTCGAGAGAAGAAGAGGGGTCCGGGCTAGAGAGAGAGAGAGACGGGGTTTGCTTCCACGAGTTGGGTGGGTTTCTTCCCAGCGGTTTCCACAGGGTTTGGGAGGGGTTCAATCCCGGCTGGGTCTAACTGAAGGCTGTTATGAAGTATAAACCAATCCCGGCCAAGGCAAAACCCATGGGGATGGGCGGGTTTTTTTGCCCGGTCCCGGCGGGTGTGGCAATAACAGAACATAGCCTTACGAAGTTGTGAGGTGTAGTACTATTATTTGCTGTTGTGGATTAGCAGAAGAAGAAGCTTAAGGGTTTGTTTGGATTACACCCTGTCTAGCCCTGCCAAAATACTGGCATGACCAAAATATTGGCAAGATGTGGCTATTTGGATTGTATCCCACGGGACTTGCCATATTTAAAAAAAAACGTTGGCTTCCATTTGATTTCAAGCCAAATGACTTGCCAAATATTTGTCAACTTTGATTGACTTGTATTTGGTTTGGCTTCAAAATTCGGAATTTGCATGCCAGCCAATATGGATACAGGTGTTAACTAACACTTACATGTACCATGTGATAAGGATACAGAAAATTGAAATTACCTAATACACGTTCAATGAAGCAAGCCTTTCAATGACATCATCATTCAATTCATACACATTAAATAGCCCACATATTCCCTTTGATACATCAGATTCATTAAAGTGATAAAAATCAAGACCAACCCCTTACCAGACCACTCCAGACCCATCTAAGACATCCAGCCATGCACCCTAGTCTGCTCTATATAAACAAAATATGATGCACCCAAGTATGCTCCATATAGACAATGTGCATGATTTATGCTATCCATCCAGGATGCAAATGGAGGGTGGGTCGCGCACCCCTCCCACAGGTATCTGCCTGCCACGATCCGATAGGATTAGTATGGTGCAGTGTGGCAGCCCGCGTAAGCCTGCCACAAATCTGCAACTGATGTCCAACGTATAAACATCACATCACTGGAGGAGCCCCAGCGTGTACAGGACAGCAGGTCGCAGTGAAGATGGCGTCGCCCTGCGTAATCTCCTTAGTCGCAATATCTAGGTGCCCGCCATGTCTTTCCACGTGAGTGGAGCCTGTAGCATGTGAGCATCCCCAACAAGCACTATGAACATGCTTGATTATGTTGTAGTCAATTGTGGACGCAAAACATGTTGCATACTTGGCTGTCTTTTTATTTTTGTTTTTTGTGCGGGGAAAAACTTGACTCTGCCCTGTAGTTGGTGGAATGACGAATATGACATGATATTTCTACTTTTTGCTAGGCATAATTGTCATGTACGGAGGAGACATGCCTTGATTGCTTCCGACTTGTTACATCTTTGGAGAGTATCTCTTACAGGCAGGCAGGGACGGATCCAGCACTATCTCATGATGTCAGAAGGAAGGCGCGCTTTGCCACGTCGTGTGCTACCTGAAAATGTTGATGGTACTTTAGTGAATCATCACATTCTAATGACGTTGAAGGCTTGCAGCTTCATGTATGATTAGAAACGTAAAACAGAAAAACAAGCATACTATAAAGACCGTGACATTGGCGTTTTCTCAGCGGTTCTGTTTCTTCCATGCTCCTCTCGTCCGAAGTTGGTTTATCTGCTGCTGGCTTTTCCCACCTCACGCATGTTACTTTCTTTCTGAATCCCTGTTTTGTTTTTACCCCTTTTTCCGCTGTTGTGGTTCCTCCCGGTTGCTTGTGCGGTTGTGCCTGCTATTGTCGGTTGCTTGCGCTGCTGGTCGTTGCCTGTGAATGTGACCGGCTTATGCAACCGGGAGGGACTAGTTGAATCTTGAGGTGGAATCGTGGAGCTGCATGGCCATGTGTCAGCATCGGGAGCTGCTGTTCCATAGAGCTTCACTGCGGATCACTCCGTCAGTTGTGCTCGTGGTCTTCCGCTCTGGTCCATTTGCCTCTGCTGTTTTGACGACCACGACCTACATCCATCACAGTTCACGAGATCAGCTGGGGTACACGAGGGCGTTGAGGGAGTCGGTGGAGTTGCTGGCGAATTCGACTGCGAACGGAGAAGAATTCTTTAGCTACTTCCGTGGCAACAATGATGACGACACCGACGACGGCGCGTACGACGATGCAGAAGACGGCGACGGCGGAGTCATTGACCTATGTGGGAGCGGGAGCGGCGAGGAGTAGTTAGTTCGGGTTTATATTTTCGAATGAGTTTCGTTCACATTGTAAAAATCCTAAGATTTGAATGAAACTTGTGATGTTTAAATGAAATGTGGACTGTTTTGAATTTGTGGACTGATCCAAAAAATTTCCTTAGCTCTGGATTTTTAAATGAAAGTTTAAAATGCAGTGCATATTAATTTTTAGCCACTACCACTAAAGTTTAAAGCCAAAGATTTTTTTTGGCTTTTCTGATTCCATTGGTTCCAGACTTCCAGTCAAGAATGATTTGCCATTCAAATTTGAGTTTTCAAAGTTTATCAACACAACTTAATTCATAGAACAATGCATATAGATAGAACAATGCATCAGGTCTTAAACATACATCAGGTCTAAACATCAATTCCCATCATCTCTTAAACATACATCAGGTCTAAACATCAACTTGCATCATCTCTTACTACTACCTAGATCAGCTTGCAGGCTCTTCCATTTCTTCAATCCATTTTACACTCATTTATACTTCCATCTGTAAAACAATGCAGGTATCGATATTAAAGAAAATTGTCATATTTTTTCATGACTGAAAAATATTTTGCCATGGGATATCTTGTGTTAAACAATACAACAATTTTGTGATAAATTTCAGATTTTTCATGGGATAAATAGCACAATTCCAATTTGTGTTAAAAAAATTACTAATAGATGTGCACATTTAGGATCTTTAATGTGCACATTCAATGCAAAAAAATGACACTTGGAAAACTTAAAAGATTTGTTCTTTAACATAAATATTTGTTCTTTACCAAAGTACTCATGCATGCTTGCTATGTGTTTTTCAGGGCCACGTGACAAAATTCAGTGCTAAAAATGCAATGCTAATAATATAGAAATGACAAAAATGCAATGCTTTCTTAGCAAGCACATTAACATTGGGGTTTACTAAACCCTACATATAAATTTTCTACATAACATTGAGGCTAGCTACATTAACACTGAGGCTTGGAGATTGGATATACCTCTGCTGCGCGTCCGTGGAGCGTGCAATCCTCAGAGAGCGGCGGGGAAGCGGGGAGAGCGAAGAGGCAGGGCCACCTCCTTTACCTTTGCATGCAACCTCCTTCTACGCAGATTGGCTTACGAGGCAAAGGGGAGAGCGACGAGGCCCGCATCGCCATGACCTGACGCATCCAGAGCCGCATCGCCATGGCTAGTTGTTGGAAATATGCCCTAGAGGCAATAATAAAGATGTTATTATCATATTTCCTTGTTCATGATAAATGTTTATTATCCATGCTAGAATTGTATTGACGGGAAACTTAAATACATGTGTGGATACATAAACGAATACCGTGTCCCTAGTAAGACTCTACTAGACTAGCTCGTTGATCAAAGATGGTTAAGGTTTCCTAACCATAGACATGAGTTGTCATTTGATAACAGGATCACATTATTAGGAGAATGATGTGATGGACAGACCCAACCGTAAGCTTAGCATCAGATCGTATCACTTAATTTAATTGCTACAGTTTTCTTCATGTCAAGTATCTGTTCCTTAGACCATGAGATCATGCCACTCCCGAATACCGGAAGAATACTTTGTGGGTTATCAAACGTCACTTCGTAACTGGGTGATCATAAAGGTGCTCTACAGGTATCTCAGAAAGTGTTTGTTGGGTTGTATGGATCGAGACTGGGATTTGTCACTCCGTGTGACGGAGAGATATCTCTGGGCCCTCTCGGTAATACAACATCATGAATAGCTTGCAAGCATGTGACTAATGTGTTTAGTCACAGGGATCTGGTATGATGGAACGAGTAAAGAGACTTGCCGGTAACGAGATTGAACTAGGTATGGCGATACCGACGATCGAATCTCGGGCAAGTAACATATCGTCAGACAAAGGGAATTGTATACGGGATTAACTGAATCCTTGACATCGTGGTTCAAACCGATAAAGATCTTCGTCAAATGTGTGGGAGTCAATATGGGCATCCAGATCCCGCTATTGATTATTGATCGGAGAGGAGTCTCGGTCATGTCTGCATGTTCTCGAACCCGTAGGGTCACACACTTAACGTTCGGTAACGGTAGGGTAGTATTGGGATATTCATAGTGGAAAGTCCGAAGGTAGTTCAGAGTCCCGGATGGGATCCGGACATCACGAGGAGCTCCGGAATGGTCTGGAGGTAAAGAATTATATATGGGAAGTGGTTTTTTAGGGTTCCAGAAAAGTTCGGAAATTTTCGGTAGAGTATCGGGAAGGTTCTAGAAGGTTCCGGGGTTCCACCGTGGGGCCCAACGACCTGGGAAGGGCCCACATGGACCGAGGGGTGGGGCTACAGCCCACATGGGCTGGCCGCACCAGCCCCAAGGCCCATGTCGTTTAAATCTAGAGATAAAGGTCTCATCTCTAAATTTAAAGGGTTAAATCTAGAGATATGATCTTATCTCTAAATTTAAAGGGATTTCTCCCTTGTGGCCGGCCCTAGGAGGGTTTTGGCCGCCCCTCCCTGCCCCTAGCCTATATAAAGAGAGGGGAGGCGCATGGGGAGGGCCACCCATCCATTCCTAGCCACTGCCTCTTCCATCTCCCTCCATCTCCTCGTCCGGTTGCGCTTGGCGAAGCCCTGCCGGAGTTCCGCTGCCACCACCACCACCACGCCATCGTGTTGGTTCAGATCCCATTTACCTCTTCTCCCTCGCTTGATCAAGAACGAGGAGACGTCACCGAGCCGTACGTGTGCACATCTCGGAGGTGCCACTCGTGCGGTGCTTTGATTGGATTGGATCATGACGCGAGTACGACTACGCCAACCACGATCATTAAATCGTTAACGCTTTTGGTCTACAAGGGTATGTAGACACACTCACCTCTCGTGGCTAGCATCTCAAGAGAATAGATCCTGGGTGTCTCGTAGGATTTTTTTTGTTTTCCATGCAACGTTCGTCATCAGTGGCATCATGAGCTAGGTTTATGCGTAGATGTTATGCACGAGTAGAACACAAATTGGTTGTGGGCATTGATGTTCAGATTGCTTACCTCCCTTGTTAATTTTGGATTCGGAGGTATTGTGGGATGAAGCGGCCCAGATCAACTTTACTTGTCCTCGCACAAGAGACCGGTTCCACGATTGACATGCAACTTGTATTGCATAAAGTTGCTGGCGGGTGTCTATCTCTCCCAATTTAGTTGAATCTGATTTGACAATGGCGGCCCTTGCAGAAGGTTAAAAGGCAACTTGTATATCACCGTTGCGGCTTTGCATAGATAAGAACCGTTCTTATAGATTGCCCCTAGAAGCCACGTAAAATATGCAACAACAAAGTAGAGGACGTCTGAAAGCACATTTGCTCCCTTGGTGGTTTTCGTAATTAATGTCAACACACAAGTTGTTGGACTAATACTTTTATCTAGTGTATTTCAGACAAGTTCAACAATGGCATGGCAAGGACTAGGGAATGTGGATCCTCTCAAAATGCTAAGGACATGCATTGGCAAAAGCTCAAGACTCTTCATTTTTGGTTTAGTGATCCAAGATCACATTGAGTCCTTAGGAAAGCCAATACTATTAAAAGGGGATGAGGTTTTGATGATGATCTGATTGCTCAAGTGCTTAGTGATATTGTTCCAAAACCCTCAGCCACTTTCTCTATCCAAACTTGTCCAATACCCCCAAAGCCAACTCGGTCCCACCGAATCCTATCTATCCGGATCCACCGAGTTTATCTGGACTTTGCCACAGCCAAACCCTAACAAATCGGATCCATCGATATGGATCTCGGTCCCATCGAGATGGCCTTGCCAACTCTTTGTCATCAGTTGCAATTATTTCGGTCTAACCAAGCTTTTGGAATTGGTGCCACCGAGATGGCTTGCCAACTTTCTGTTGCCTTATTGCATTACTTCGGTCCCACCGAGATGATGCAATCGGTGCCACCGAAACGAGGTTTACCCTACCATTGCACATCGGTCACTCCGAGTTGTTTCCATTCGGTCCCACCGAAACCTCCAAAGTTCATATCTTTTGCACAGGTCGGTGCCACCGAGAATTCCAGTCGGTGCCATCGAGTTTGGTCAAAAGTGTGTAACAGTTGGATTTCGTGTGGAGGCTATATATACCCCTCCACCCCCCTCTTACCTAGTAAGAGAGCCATCAGAACGTGCCTACACTTCCACCATACATTTTCCGAGAGAGAACCACCTACTCATGTGTTGAGATCAAGATATTCCAATCAAATCATTTGAACCTTGATTTCTAGCCTTCCCCAAGTTGCTTTCCACTCATATCCTTCTTCTACCAATTCCAAATCTGCGAGGGAGTGTTTGAGTGTTGGGGAGATTATCATTTGAAGCACAAGAGCAAGGAGTTCATCATCAACACCTCGTCTATTACCTTTTGGAGAGTGGTGTCTCCTAGATTGGTTAGTTGTCACTTGGGAGCCTCCAAGATCATGTGGAGTTGAACCAAGGAGTTTGTAAGGGCAAGGAGATCGCCTACTTCATGAAGATCTACCCGAGTGAGGCTAGTTCTTCGTGGACGGAAGCCATGGTGGAATAGGCAAGGTTGCTTCCTCGTGGACCCTTCGTGGGTGGATCCCTTCGTGGACTCGCGCAACCGTTACCCTCCATGAGTTGAAGCCTCCATGAACGTGGATGTACGATAGCACCACCTATCGGAACCACGCCAAAAACACCGTGTCTTAATTGCGTTTGATCTTCTTTTTTCTACCCCATTACTTTCCGCACATTTGCATGCTTTACTATTTCCGCTGCTCTATCTCTAGATATGCATGTGTAGGAAGTCATGGTGATATCTTAACTTGTGCCAAAATCTGCCTAAATTTAAAGAGAACTAAAAAACTGCACCTTTGGTTGGTTAAGAGTCTATTCACCCCCCCTTTAGACCTATCTTCTCGATCCTACAGTTGGTATCCGAGCATTGGTCTCCATTGCTTTGGTTTAATCACCATTGGAGGAAGATGGATGTGTCTACTTTGGGGAGTCTTAGATGTAGAGTGCCCATTCTCAATGGAGAGTATTATCACTTTTGGAAGGATGAAATGCTTTATATCTTTGATGAATTTAACTTGAGCAAGTATATTCATAGCCCTTATGTGCCTCCCATTGATCCCTTGCATCCCACTCATGAGGAAGAAATCGATATGCTTCGTAACCTTAGAACCATCAATCTTATCATCACAGGATTACCTAGAATTGTGCTTGATCATATGCAAAACTTTGAGTGCGCTTATACTCTTTGGTATGACTTGGAAAAACAATATCCCAACTACTCTTAAAAAAATCTTGATGAAATTCTTCATAAAACCATTGCTTTTCACAAGATGAAGCCTAGTGATCCAAACTTTGATAATTGCCTATTTGAGCTTCGTGATCTTATGCGTGTGAAAGGAGATGTTGGAACCATTAGTAACATCATAACGGAAGCCATTAGAATTCATAAAGTTGAACATTGTCATGAAACTAATGAATCCATTGCCCTAGGTGATGATAACATACATGTTGATGATGATGACGTTGAGCATGGCTATTATGATGAGGACGAGGAATTTGACATCGAATATGAGAAGACTATGAAGAATCTTAGTCTCATGGCAAATCTCCGAGATTACATGTCCGGAGGAAAAGAGTGGATTCTCGACAGTGGATGTACCGATCACATGACCGGAGATAGAGACATGTTTTGTGAGCTTGCTAAAAACGATGGTCCACGCAAGTATGTGACTTTTGGAGACAACTCCAAGGGTAAGGTACTTGGCCTTGGTAAGGTGGCCATATCCAATGATAGTTCCATTCAAAATGTTATGCTTGTTAAATCTCTTGGTTGCAATCTTCTTTCCGTATCTAGACTAGCCGACTTTGGTTTCAATGTTCTATTTACCGAAGTAGATTGCCAAGTGTTTCATAGAGATAATCATAATATGGTCTTTACCGGCATTCGCAGAGGTGATCTATACATTGTTGATTTCACTAAGAGAGCCCACCCTCGAACATGTTTAATTGCTAAATCTTCTAAAGGTTGGTTATGGCATAGAAGGCTTGGACATGTTGGCATGCGTAATCTTGATAAACTTGTTAAGGGAGATCATATTCTTGGTGTGAAAGATGTTATCTTTGACAAGGATAGACTTTGTAGTGCTTGTCAGGCAGGAAAACAAGTTGGAGGAAGCCATCCCGTGAAGAACATCATGACCACAAGGAGACCACTCGAGCTACTTCACATGGATCTCTTTGGTCCCAATGCCTATAAAAGTCTTGGTGGTAACTCCTTCGGTTTGGTCATTGTTAATGATTTTTCTAGATTTACGTGGGTGTTCTTTCTCGATGACAAATCGCAGGTACAAAAGATCTTCAGGAACTTCGCTAGGAAGGCCCAAAATCAATTTGAAGTGAAGATCAAGAAAGTTCGAAGTGACAACGGAACGGAGTTCAAGAATGCAAATGTGGATACATTTCTTGATGAGGAAGGCATTTCACATGAGTTCTCGGCAAAGTACACACCTCAACAAAATGGAGTTGTTGAAAGGAAAAACCGGACTCTTATTGAGATGGCAAGGACAATGCTAGATGAATACAAGACGCCAAAACACTTTTGGGCGGAAGCGGTTGAGACAGCTTGTCATGCTACTAATCGACTCTATCTTCACAAGCTTCTTGGTAAAACGGCGGATGAACTACTCACCGGTAACAAACCACAAGTTGGATACTTTCGAGTATTTGGCTCAAAATGTTACATTCTTGATAAGCATCGTCGTTCGAAATTTGCTCGTAAATCTCATGAAGGTTTTCTACTTGGTTACGGATCGAACTCTCACACCTACCGTGTCTACAACAACTTCACTCGAAAATTTGAAGAGACGGTAGATGTGAAGTTTGATGAGACTAACGGCTTGCAAGTCGAGCAATTGCCACTTGATGTAGGAGATCAAGAACCATCGGAAGCAATCCAAGACTTGTCCATTGGCAAGATTCGCCCCATGGAGGTGAAGGAGAGTACTTCATCCATTCAAGTGGAAGCCCCAACTTCACATCAAGGCGAACCGCAAGTTGATATGGAGGCATCCACAAGTGGGACACGTCAAGACGAAGGGAATGAGGAAGTGCAACAAGATGATCCACCTCAACCTCCTTCTCCACCTCCACAAGCGAACAACGACAGCAACAACGGTGAAGAAGACAATGATGATGATGAGGAAGCCACACCACAACCCAAGCAAAAGCTACCTCGAGTTAGAGCAAGAATTGACAAGAATCATCCCGTCGAACAAATTCTTGGCGACATCAAATCCGGGAGAATCACTCGCTCTAAATCTTGTTTAGCTAACTTTTGTGAGCATTACTCATTTATATCTAGTGTTGAGCCTATGAAGGTAGAAGCAGCTCTCAAGGACCCTGATTGGGTAAATGCAATGCATGAGGAGCTACACAACTTCGAGAGGAATCAAGTTTGGACGTTGGTTGAGAAGCCTAAAGATGAGCAAAACGTCATTGGAACAAAATGGGTGTTTCGGAACAAGCAAGATGAAGATGGACAAGTTGTACGCAACAAGGCTCGTCTCGTAGCACAAGGTTACACACAAGTCGAAGGTATGGACTATGGTGAGACCTATGCCCCCGTTGCTAGACTTGAGTCCATTCGCATTTTACTTGCTTATGCCAATCACCATGATATCACCCTTTATCAAATGAATATTAAAAGTGCTTTCTTAAATGGTGAAATTGAGGAGGAAGTTTATGTTAAACAACCTCCCGGCTTTGTTAATCCCAAGAAACCTAACCACGTTTATAAACTTCGTAAAGCTCTTTGTGGTCTCAAACAAGCCCCTAGAGCTTGGTACAAATGCTTGACAAAGTTTCTTCTTGAAAAAGGTTTTGAAATTGGGAAAATTGATTCAACCTTGTTCACTAAGACGATAAATGGAGAATTATTTGTATGCCAAATATATGTTGATGATATTATCTTTGGATCTACTAATTCCTCTTTTAGTGAAAAGTTTGGAAGGTTGATGTCGGAAAAGTATGAGATGTCTATGATGTGTGAACCCAAATTCTTTCTTGGTTTGCAAATCAAGCAAACTAAGGAGGGTACCTTTGTTTCTCAAACAAAGTATACCAAGGACTTATTCAAGAAGTTCAACATGCAAGAAAGTAAATGTATGAAAACTCCCATGCCCACGAGTGGACATCTTGACTTGACTAAGGATGGCAAACCAGTTGATCAAAAGGTTTATCGATCTATGATTGGTTCATTGCTATATCTATGTGCCTCTCGTCCTGGCATTATGCTAAGTGTGTGCATGTGCGCACGGTACCAAGCGGCACCAAAAGAGTGTCATCTTAAAGCCGTGAAAATAATTGTGAGATACTTGCTACATACACCAAATTTTGGCATTTGGTATCCCAAATGATCTACTTTTGTTCTTGTTGGCTATTCCGATTCGGACTATGCCGGAGACAAGGTTGATAGAAAATCCACTTCGGGTACATGTCAATTTCTTGGTAGATCTCTTGTGTCTTGGTCCTCCAAGAAACAAAACTCGGTATCTCTATCCACTGCCGAAGCGGAATACATTGCCGCCGGATCATGTTGTGCTCAATTACTATGGATGACACAAACTCTTAAAGACTATGGTGTGCATGTGAGACATGTTCCATTACTATGTGACAATGAGAGTGCTATTAAGATTGCACACAATCCCGTGCAACACTCTCGAACTAAGCATATTGAGGTTCGTCACCATTTCATTCGAGATCATGTTGAGAAAGGTGACGTTGACCTCAAGCATGTTCGTATCGAAAAGCAATTGGCGGATATCTTCACTAAACCCCTCGATGAAAAGGTATTTTGTCACTTGAGGAGTGAGTTGAACATCATTGATGCTTCAAACGTGAACTAGAGACTCACTTGGATGCATGCAAGGGCTTGAGCATTCTTGACTAATCCATGATACTTCTATGATCATTTTATATCTAGGACACTTTGCTCCCTTGTATTGTATCTAACCACTTGTAGGTACTTGGACAAGCTTCATGTCACAAGATTGCATCTCACTCTTATCTTGAGCAATCTTGTATAACCCAAGTATCAACAATTTTTGGTGTGACAAGGAACAAGACAACTTACACATATCCTTTGACTACATTTGAGTTTATGCTTCATTCTTGTCATTTTGGATACACATGTTGTTCCTTGTAAATCTAACCCATGTAGGAAGATGAACTACAAATGATAGGATTGCTCCCAACTTCACTTCATGAGCATCCACTTCGAGTTCAACTACATGATGGACATCAACACCACCCAATGTAAGTTCTCACATCTTAGAGAAGTTTTACTCCAAGTTTTGAGATAAAGCAACTCAACAAGATGTGAATACATTAAAATGCTTAAATGAAAAATGGCAACCCCATTCTGAGCTTAAACGATGAGTATGACCTATGATCAAATGTTCTCATTTGGCTCCTAAGTCAATATACTCTAACATAGGTGACCTTGTCGCCGACCCCTCTAGATGAAGTTTTCCAGTATTTCCTTTGTGTCTTTTTGAGTGTTTCTTTAAAAAAAAAAACTTCATCTAGATGTATCTTCGTTTTGATTGTTGTTTTTTGTGTTCTTCTTTTAGTCTCTCGTGAATTCATTGCAAATCTTATCAAATTCATTGCAAATCATTGTGAGAATTCTTTGCCTAGTGAGCTGAGTTGACAAAATCTTTCTCTTTGCACTAAACTCAGTCACACTGAATTGTTCCAACTCGGAGTCACCGACTTTATTGCTCAAAGGCATTTTCTGTCACATATTTCCTGAATTTTTTCTGCTCCAGCTCCACTCAATGATTCTTTCCCTCTGCTTGCATCTGGAACTACTTTATGGCTAGTTGTGTTTCTCAAGGACCACACTCACTTGACCAATAACCTTGAAGCTATCCCTTCTTGGAAATTGATGTCAAAGGGGGAGAGAGATGCACATCAAAGCTTATCACCATAATCTCTTCCATGTCAAAAGGTATATCCTAAGGAAGAGTGATGCATTTTATAAGAGGAGAGAATGGTACATGTTTCTAAGAGGGGAGAAACATGATCTGTTTTCTGTTTGCTCTAGTCCTCTCACCCTACCTACTCCCAATATCCAATGCTAGATTCAGGGGGAGAGGAAGTTTCTTTAGGGGAGTCAACAAATTTTGTTTGACCTTTGGGGACATGCTTGCTTTCTCAAGAAGTATTCACTTAGTGATACTCTCTTCTACATGTCATCCCAATCTTGGTTCTCTTGTTGATCTTGTATTCTTTTCTTGGAGAAGTTATCTTGTGTTATCTAACCCTGTTTTCTCAAGTGTATTTCTTCAGGTATATGATCAAGAACATCAAGGTAAGTATGTACATCAGACTCATGTGCATAATGATCTCTTGCTTTTGCACATATTGTTTGCAAGAAAGTAATCATGGACATGAGAGTACTTCACTTTCATTTTGTTGCTCTGATGCATATAACCAAGATACATGTTACATGTGCATTCCCTTCACTTTGTGCCTCTACTTTTTATAAGCTATCATCTTTTTCTAGCTGCACATCTATAGGGGGAGCTCATGCATGTTACATGTTTTCTTCAAAGCTTTCATACAATCTCCTATTACATCTTTATTTGTAGCTTTGTTGTATGTTGTCATCAATTACCAAAAAGGGGGAGATTGAAAGCACATTTGCTCCCTTGGTGGTTTTGGTAATTAATGTCAACACACAAGTTGTTGTACTAATACTTTTATCTAGTGTATTTCAGACAAGTTCAACAATGGCATGGAAAGGACTAGGGAATGTGGATCCTCTCAAAATGCTAAGGACATGCATTGGCAAAAGCTCAAGACTATTCATTTTTGGTTTAGTGATCAAAGATCACATTGAGTCCTTTGGAAAGCCAATACTATTAAAAGGGGATGAGGTTTTGATGATGATGTGATTGCTCAAGTGCTTAGTGATATTGCTCCAAAACCCTCAGCCACTTTCCCTATCCAAACTTGTCCAATACCCCCAAAGCCAACTTGGTCCCACCGAATCCTATCTATCCGGACCCACCGAGTTTATCTGGACTTTGCTACAGCCAAACCCTAACAAATTGGATCCACCGATATGGATCTCGGTCCCACCAAGATGGCCTTGCCAACTCTCTGTTATCAGTTGCAATTATTTCGGTCTAACCGAGTTTTTGCAATCGGTGCCACCGAGATGGCTTGCCAACTTTCTGTTACCTTATTGCATTACTTCGGTCCCACCGAGATGATGCAATCGGTGCCACCGAAACGAGGTTTGCCCTACCATTGCACATCGGTCGCTACAAGTTGTTTCCATTCGGTCCCACCGAAACCTCCAAAGTTCATATCTTTTGCACAGGTCGGTCCCACCGAGAATTCTAGTCGGTGCCACCGAGTTTGGTCAAAAGTGTGTAACGGTTGGATTTCGTGTGGAGGCTATATATACCCCTCCACCCCCTCTTACCTAGTAAGAGAGCCATCAGAACGTGCCTACACTTCCACCATACATTTTCTGAGAGAGAACCACCTACTCATGTGTTGAGATCAAGATATTCCAATCAAATCATTTGAACCTTGATTTCTAGCCTTCCCCAAGTTGCTTTCCACTCATATCCTTCTTCTACCAATTCCAAATCTGCGAGGGAGTGTTTGAGTGTTGGGTAGACTATCATTTGAAGCAGAAGAGCAAGGAGTTCATCATCAACACACCGTCTATTACCTTTTGGAGAGTGGTGTCTCCTAGATTGGTTAGGTGTCACTTGGGAGCCTCCAAGATCATGTGGAGTTGAACCAAGGAGTTTGTAAGGGCAAGGAGATCGCCTACTTCGTGAAGATCTACCCGAGTGAGGCTAGTCCTTCGTGGACGGAAGCCATGGTGGAATAGGCAAGGTTACTTCTTCGTGGACCCTTCGTGGGTGGAGCCCTTCGTGGACTCGCGCAGCCATTACCCTCCGTTGGTTGAAGCCTCCATCAACGTGGACGTATGATAGCACCACCTATCGGAACCATGCCAAAAACACCGTGTCTTCATTGCGTTTGATCTTCTTTTCTCTACCCCATTACTTTCCGTACATTTGCATGCTTTAATATTTCTGCTGCTCTATCTCTAGATATGCATGTGTAGGAAGTCGTGGTGATATCTTAACTTGTGCCAAAATCTGCCTAAATTTCAAGAGAACTAAAAAACTGCACCTTTGGTTGGTTAAGAGTCTATTCACCCCCCCTCTAGACCTATCTTCTCGATCCTACAACGTCTAACTTGTTTTTGCAGGGCATGTGATGTGATGTGGCCAAGATGTGGTATGATATATGTTGATGTATGAGATGATCATGTTTTGTAATAGGTTCACGACTTGCTTGTCGATGAGTACGGCAACCGGCAAGAGCCATAGGGTTGTTTTAATATTATTGTATGACCTGCGTGTCAACAATTAAACGCCATGTAATTGCTTTACTTTATCTTTATGAGTTAGCAATAGTTGTAGAAGCAATAGTTGACAGAGACAACTACGTGACGGCACCTTGGAGATGATGGAGATCATGGTGATATGCCGGTGATGATGGAGATCATGCCGGTGCTTTGGAGATGGAGATCAAAAGCACAAGAAGATATTGGCCATATCATGTCACATATTGATTGCATGTGATGTTTATCTTTTATGCATCTTATTTTGCTTAGGACGACGGTAGCATTATAAGATGATCCCTCCACTTAATATCAAGATAAAAGTGTTCTCCCTTAGTATGCATCGTTGTGAAAGTTCATTGTTTTGAAGCACCTCGTGATGATCGGGTGTGATAGACTCTTCGTTCGCATACAACGAGTATAAGCCAGTTTTACACATGCGGAAACACTTAGGTTAACTTTATGAGCCTAGCATGTACAAACATGGCCACGGAACACGGAGGACCGAAAGGTCGAACATGAGTCATATAGAAGATATGATCAACATGGAGATGTTCACCATTGAAACTACCCCATCTCACGTGATGATCGGACTGGGGTCAGTGAATTTGGATCATGTATCAGTTAGACAACTTGAGGGATGTTGATTTACCTGGGAGTTCATTAGTAATATGATTAATTGAACCAATTATCATGAACATAGTCTTAATGTCTTTGCAAATTATGTTGTAGATCAATGGCTTGCGCTATAGCTCCCCTGAATTTTAATGCATTCCTAGAGAAAGAAAAGTTGAAAGATGATGGAAGCAACTATGCGGACTGGGTCCGTAATCTGAGGATTATCCTCACTGTTGCATAGAAGGCTTATGTCCTTGACGCACCACTAGGTGTGCCACCCGCTTTCGCCAATCTAGATGCTATGAATGTCTGGCAGGCGAGAAATGATGACTACACGATAGTTCAGTGCGCCTTGCTTTACGGCTTAGAACCGGGGCTCCAAAAGTGTTTTGAGCACCACGGGGCATATGAGATGTTTCAGGAGCTGAAATTGGCATTTCAGGCTCACGCCCGTGTGGACAGGTATGACGCCTCCGACAAGTTCTTTAGCTGTAAGATGGAGGAGAACAACTCCGTTAGCGAGCACGTACTGAAAATGTCTGGGTACTTCAACCGCTTGAATCAGTTGGGAGTTAATCTTCCGGATGAAGTAGCGATTGACAGGGTTCTTCAGTCACTGTCACCAAGCTACAAGAGCTTCATGATGAACTATAACATGCAAGGGATGGAGAAGATAACCCCTGAGCTTTTAACGATGCTTAAAGCCGCGAAAGTAGAAATCAAGAAAGAGCATCAAGTGTTGATGGTAAAAAAGACCACCAGTTTCAAGAAGGGCAAGGGAAAGAAAGGGAACTTCAAGAGGAATGGCAAGCCAGTTGCCGCTCCCGTGAAGAAACCCAAGGTTGGACCCAAACCTGAGATTGAGTGCTTCTATTGCTAGGGGAATGGCCACTGGAAGTGGAACTGCCCCAAGTACTTGCCAGATAAGAAGGCTGGCAACATCAACAAAGATATATTTGATATACATGTTATTGATGTGTACCTTCCTAGTGCTCGTAGTAGCGCCTGGGTATTTGATACTGGTTCGGTTGCTAATATTTGTAACTCGAAATAGGAGCTATGGAATAAACGGAGGCTAGTTAAGGATGAGGTGACGATGCACGTTGGAAATGGCTCCAAGGTTGATGTGATCACCGTCGGCACGCTCCCTCTACGTCTACCTTCGGGATTAGTTTTAAACCTGAATAATTGTTATTTTGTGCCAGCGTTGAGCATGAACATTATATCTGGATCTTGTTTATTGTGAGATGATTATTCATTTAAGTCAGAGAATAATGGTTGTTCTATTTATATGAATAATATCTTTTATGGTCATGCACCCAATGTGAATGGTTTATTCTTGTTGATTCTCGATCATAGTGATACACATGTTCATAATATTGATGCCAAAAGATACCAAGTTAATGATGATAGTACCGCATACTTGACGACACCTTGGAGATGATGGAGATCATGGTGCTATGCCGGTGATGATGGAGATCATGCTGGTGCTTTGCAGATGGTGATCAAAAGCACAAGATGATAATGGCCGTATCATGTCACATATTGATTGCATGTGATATTTATCCTTTATGAATCTTATTTTCCTTAGAACGAGGTAGCATTATGAGATGATCCCCCCACTTAATGTCAAGATAAAAGTGTTCTCCCTAGTATGCACCGTTGCGAAAGTTCATCGTTTCGAAGCACTTCGTGATGATTTGGTGTGATAGACTCTTCGTTCGCATACAACGGGTGTAAGCCAGTTTTACACATGCGAAAATACTTTGGTTAACTTGACGAGACTAGCATGTACAGACATGGGAACACGGAGGACGAAAGGTCGAACATTAGTCATATAGAAGATATGATCAACATGGAGATGTTCACCATTGAAACTACCCCATCTCACGTGATGATCGGACTCGGGTTAGTGAATTTGGATCATATATCACTTAGACAACTTGAGGGATGTTGATTTAAGTGGGAGTTCATTAGTAATTTGATTAGTTGAACTAATTATCATGAACATAGTCTAAATGTCTTTGCAAATTATGTTGTAGATCAATGGCTCGCACTGTAGCTCCCCTGAATTTTAATGCATTCCTAGAGAAAGAAAAGTTGAAAGATGATGGAACCAACTATGCGGACTGGGTTTGTAATCTGAGGATTATCCTCACTGCTGCACAGAAGGCTTATGTCCTTGATGCACCACTTGGTGTGCCACCCGCTCCCTCAACTATGGATGTTGTGAACATTTGGCCGGCGAGGTGTGATGCCTACTCGATAGTTCAGCGCGCCATGCTTTACGGCTTAGAACCCGGGCTCCAAAAGCATTTTGAGCACCACGGGGCATATGAGATGTTTCAGGAGCTGAATTTGGTATTTCAGGCTCACGCCCGTGTGGACAGGTATGATGCCTCAGACAAGTTCTTTAGCTGTAAGATGGAGGAGAACAACTCCGTTAGCGAGCACGTACTCAAAATGTCTGGGTACTTCAACCGTTTAAATCAGCTGGGAGTTAATCTTCCGGATGAAGTAGCGATTGACAGGGTTCTTCAGTCACTGCCGCCAAGCTACAAAGGCTTCGTGATGAACTATAACATGCAAGGGATGGAGAGGACACTCACTGAGATTTTCGCGATGCTTAAAGCTGCGGAAGTAGAAATCAAGAAAGAGCATCAAGTGTTGATGGTAAAAAAGACCACCAGTTTCAAGAAGGGCAAGGGAAAGAAAGGGAACTTCAAGAAGAATGGAAAGCCAGTTGCCGCTCCCGTGAAGAAACCCAAGGCTGGACCCAAACCTGAGACTGAGTGCTTATATTGCAATGGTAATGGCCACTGGAAGCGGAACTTCCCTAAGTACTTGGCAGACAAGAAGGCTAGCAACGTCTACAAAGGTATATTTGATATACATGTTATTGATGTGTACCTTTCTAGTGCTCGTAGTAGCGCCTGGGTATTTGATACTAGTTCGGTTGCTAATATTTGTAACTCGAAACAAGAGCCGCGGAATAAATGAAGGCTAGCTAAGGACGAGGTGACGATGCATGTTGGAAATGGCCCCAAGGTTGATGTGATCGCCGTCGGCACGCTCCCTCTACGTCTACCTCCGGGATTAGTTTTAAACCTCAATAATTGTTATTTGGTACCTGCGTTGAGCATGAACATTATATATGGATCTTGTTTATTGCGAGACGATTATTCATTTATGTTGGAAATATGCCCTAGATGCAATAATAAAGATGTTATTATCATATTTCCCGGTTCATGATAAATGTTTATTATCCATTCTATAATTGTATTGACCGGAAACTCAGTTACATGTGTGGATGCATAAACAACACCGTGTCCCTAGTGAGCCTCTAGTAGACTATCTCATTGATCAAAGATGGTTAAGGTTTCCTAACCATAAACATGAGTTGTCAATTGATAACGGGATCACATCATTAGGGGAATGATGTGATGGACAGACCCAACCGTAAGCTTAGCATCAGATCGTGTCAACTAGTTTATTTGCTATAGCTTTCTTCATGTCAAGTATCAGTTCCTTAGACCATGAGATCATGCCACTCCCGAATACCGGAAGAATACTTTGTGGGCTATCGAACGTCACTTCGTAACTGGTTGATCATAAAGATGCTCTACAGGTATCTCGAAATGTGTTTGTTGGGTTGCATGGATCGAGACTAGGATTTGTCGCTCCGTGTGACGGAGAGATATCTCTGGGCCCTCTCGGTAATACAACATCGTGAATAGCTTGCAAGCATGTGACTAATGATTTTAGTCACGGGGATCTTGTATTACGGAACGAGTAAAGAGACTTGCTGTCGGCGTACGACACCTATGGGATCGCTTGGATCCCTTTATGGTTCGGCTGGGGAAAGAGATATACACAAAGAGCAGATCCAACGATCAACGTAGGGATTTTTACCCAGGTTCGGGCCGCTGAGTAGCGTAAAACCCTACTCCTACTTTGGTTTATTGTGGGTGTTTAAGCCCAAGCTCCAGGAGCGCTTGCAATGAACAGTATGTTCATGAAGCAGCTACACATGCAGAATGGGCCAGAAGGTCCTTCCCCTGTAGCTGTTGCCTTGGGCCTCCTTTTATATGTCCAAGGGGTCACCAACAGTGGCGAACATCAAGTACAAGAGGTGTAAAGTTGCTACCGTGTTTACAAGCTTATCTCTGACGACTTAGGACAAATGCATTAAATGCTTCGCTTAGGTGTCCCTTACTTTCTTGGGGACAGTAAAAGAACCCGTCCCATCAGCACCGCTTAACCCCATCCACCGCTAGTGCCATGACACGCATCCAGGAGGACAAACCCTAAATGACAGGCCGGTCGCTGCGCTGGAGCGGTGGCAGGGTGGCGGGATCTTGCCGGGTGCGAGTCTTGCCGGGCCTTCGCAAGCCTTCCCGGCAAGTATCTTGCCGGGAACCCAGCCTTCGGTCTTCGGTCTTCTGATCATCGGCTTGAATGCCTTCTTGATAGTCTTGTATCTGCAGTTGACCCCCGGCAAGCCTTGCCGCTGGTATGGCTACAATCGTCCATGCACAAGTATGGGGTACTAAAAGACCCAGACTTTAGTACACCGACACTTGCCGGTAATGAGATTGAACTAGGTATGGCGATACCTGCTACCTGTGAGCTGCATTGGGATTTTCCCTGAAGAGGAAGGGTGAAGCAGTACAATAGAGATAAGTATTTCCCTTAGTGAGAACCAAGGTTTATCGAACCAAAAGGAGCACCAACGAAACCCTCGTGAACAACACCTGCACACACAAAAGCAAATACTTGCACCCAACGCGGGCAAGAGGGTTGTCAATCCCCTTGAATTCGTTACATGCAAGGATCAAATCTTGTATAGGTAGATGGATAAATTGCAAAACAAAATAAAAGTAAAATAATTGTAGCAAGGTATTTTTGGTTTTAATAATATGATTAAAGTAGACCCGGGGGCCATTGTTTTCTCTAGAGGTTTCTCTCTCGAAACAATAGCATACGGTGGGTAAACAAATTACTGTTGGGCAATTGATAGAAAAGCGCATATTTATGATGTATCCATGGAATGATCATGTATATAGGCATCACGTCCATGACAAGTAGACCGACTCCTACCTGCATCTACTACTACCACTCCACCAATTGATCGCTATCCAGCATGCATCTATGGTATTAAGTTCATGACAAACAGAGTAACGCCTTAAGCAAGATGACATGATGTAGACAAAGTAAACTCAAGCAATATGATTAAACCCCGTCGTTTAACCCTTAATAGCAACAATACAATACGTGCATTGCTACCCCTTCTATCACTGGGTGAGGACACCGCAAGATTGAACCCATTACAAAGCACCTCTCCCATTGAAGATAAATAATTCTAGTTGGCCAAACCAAACGGATAGATCGGAGAGAAATACAAAGCTATAACAATCATGCATAATAAAGTTCAGAAAAGACTCAATTACTTTCAATGAATAATCTGATCATAAACCCACAATTCATCGGATCCCAACAAACACACCGCAAAAGAAGATTACATCGGATAGAACTCCAAGAAGATCGAGGAGAACATTGTATTGAAGATCAAAGAGAGAGAAGAAGCCATCCAGATACTAGCTATGGACCCGTAGGTCTGTGGTGAACTACTCACGCATCATCGGAAGGCAGCAAGGATGATGTAGAAGCCCTCCGTGATCGATTCCCCCTCCGGCAGAGTACCAGAAAAGGCCTCCAGATGGGATCACGGAAGAACAGAAGCTTGCGGCGGCAATTTTTTTTTTCGTGTGGCTCTCTATTGGTTTGGAATATTTTTGAATTTATAGAGTTGAGATTAGGTCAAACGGAGCTACGTGGGGCCCACGAGCTCAGGGGGCGCTCCTACCCCCTGGGGCGCGCCCTGTGAGCTCATGGCTCTCCCGTAGGTCTTCTGGCCTCCCCCTGAACCTTCTAGGGCCCCTTCTGGTCCAAAAAAAATCACCGTAAAGTTTCATTGTGTTTGGACTTCGTTTGGTATTGATTTTCTGAAAAGCCAAAAACAAGCAAAAACAACAAATGGCATTGGGCACTGGGTTAATAGGTTAGTCCCAAAAATGATATAAAATAGCATAAAAATGCATATAAAGCATCCAAGATTGATAATATAATAGCATGAAACAATAAAAAATTATAGATACGTTGGAGACGTATCAACATCTCCAAGCTTAATTCCTGCTCGTCCTCGAGTAGGTAAATGATAAAAACAGAATTTTTGATGTTGAATGCTACCTAGCATGTGTATAATGTAATCTCTTTGACGGTATAAATATTGAGAAACGATGAAGTAACAATATCAACATAATAATATCCATGAATATAAGAAGCATAATCATTACTTTTTCAAAATATACGATCCTTAACGAATGTTATCCCTACTCATTTTATCATGTTAGCATGGCATGACTCCGCCTTCACCACATAAATATAAATCACGAGCACCCCGGTGTCAAACCAGGCAATTGGATCGTACTTCTAATGCGCTTCAGCATTTTCAACTCCACGCAATACATGAGGGTGAGCTATGTATATAGAACTATAGTGGAATAGAATGCAGTGGTAGAGATCAATAAGGGAAGTCAAAAAGGAAGAAAGTCTCGCATCAACTCGGCGGATCAATGGGCAATGGAGAGGCCCATCAATCGATATCAATGCGAGGAGTAGGGATTGCCATGCAACGGATGCAGTAAGAGCTATAAGTGTATGAAAGCTCGACAGAAACTAAGTAGGTGTGCATCCAACTCGCTTGCTCATGAAGACCTCGGGCATTTGAGGAAGCCCATTATCGGAATATACAAGCCAAGTTCTATAATGAAAAATCCCCACTAGTATATGAAAGTGACAACTCAAGAGGCTCTCTATATGAAGAACATGGTGCTACTCTGAAGCACAAGTGTGGAAAAAGGATAGTAACATTGACCCTTTTCTCTTTTCTCTCATTTTATATTTTTTCTTTTTTTTTTCTTTCTTTTTCTTTTTTTCTTCTATTTTTTGTCTGGAGTCTCATCCCGACTTGTGGGGTAATCATAATCTCCATCATCCTTTCCTCACTGGGACAATGTTCTAATAATGATGATCATCACACTTTTATTTACTTACAACTCAATATTACAACTCGATAAAAATGAAATAACGACTCTATATGAATGCCTCTGGCAGTGTACCAGGATGTGCAATGATTTAGCGTAACATGTATAATAATGATTAACGGTGTCTGTGCGACAAATATCATGTCAACTCTATATGATCATGCAAAGCAATATGATGATGAACACACAAGTCATGTGACGGAACAGTGGAAGTTGCTTGGCAATATATCTCGGAATGGCTATGGAAATGCCATGATAGGTAGGTATGGTAGCTGTTTTGAGGAAGATATAAGGAGGCTTATGTGTGATAGAGCGTATCATATCACGGGGTTTGGATGCACCGGCGAAGTTTGCACCAACTCTCGAGGTGAGAAAGGGCAATGCACGGTACCGAAGAGGCTAGCAAATTGCGGAAAGGTAGGAGTGCGTATAATCTATGGACTCACATTAGTCATAAAGAACTCACATACTTATTGTGAAAGCCTATTAGCCCTCAAAGCTGTGACACCCCTGAAATTAATTGTGCACTAAACATCCACGCAACATGCACGATCAAGATCAACGACTCACGGTATAATATCACAACACAACTCTACGACTCAAATTTAAACAAAGAAACAATATATTACAAGCCATGGTCGCAAGACCCAATATTACATCAAGAGTTAGGTCAGACTACAGACAATTACAAAGGTGCCTTAAGAAGGCGAAAACAAACAACGACTCTAGATCGAAAAGGCGCAGGCCTCCTGCCTGGGACCTCCGAACTACTCCTGGTCGTAGGTCTCCACGTAGTAATCGTCGGCAAAGGAACCTGCATCCAGAGCACTACTATCTGATAGCAGCAACCAGATTGGATGAAAAGAGTAACAAAGCAACGGTGAGTACTCATCCAAAGTACTCGCAAGACTTACATCAAATCTATACTAGATATGCATCTGTATCAAAGGAATGGGGTAGTATCTGTGGATTATACTGCACAATTGCCAGAATAAGATGGAGAAGCTCATCATATCGAAGACTACATCTTCTTGCAGCCATCATCTTGCAGCAAAAGAAGAGAGGCAGATCATCTTGCATCAGGGGAAGGAGTATGAGCGTATACGATACCAACTTGTAATTAACACATCAATTCAATACCCTGAGATCCTTCCTCGACTCCCTGCGAGAAAAGATCCGTGGGCATTCCATATTTACTGAGCAATGTATTTCATCAAGTATCTGGTTGAAGTCGTATAAGATCGGGATACTCTCATATATCCAAGCGTCCTGTTACCGTGGACACGCCTATTCGAATAGTTTAACTTCCCTGCAGGGGTGCACCACATTACCCGATACGCTCGATTACCTCTGGCCGGACACACTTTCCTGGGTAATGCCCGACCTCGGATAATCGACACGCCGTAGTCCTACCTAGACTCCGCAGAGAGGTCCCTGCCCGTCTACATCCTAAGCGCGAAGGGGTTGTTCGGCCGCTCACCCCTAAGCACTCCAGGTCATTGCGAGGGTGACCGGAACCAAACAGAACTCTTCCAGGATCTGCTTGCCCGACCACGCCGCAATGCTGAACTGGACATCTGACAGAGCTTTCGGAAGAAATCGTACGATGCCGAGGGTCCCATATACCATTATCCCGCGCGGCGGTTAGTGCGTATATGCCAATGGCAGTCTCAGATCAAATACCCAATCTCGTTAGTGTATTATTCGTAGCTCGCGGACACAAACAAGGCTCCTATCGCTTTGACTTGGTAACTCACGGACCACGACCAGGGACCAGGCCCACGTATCTCCTGGATGGTCTCCGCCTGCCCTGTCGCTCCACCAAAGTGCAAGTTTTCATGTCGGCTGTCGGGACAAGTCCTGAGCTACCACCACATCCTGGGTGGTACCGCTAAACAGCCAGCCGCCACGCGAATCTCTCGCCGGTGCTCTCCGATCCGACCCGACTTTAGCATTGGGGGTTGTCGTGATTCAGGTCCATACCATCAAGGCGAAATCTGTGGAATCACCCTCGATGAGTTCATGCTTGATATACTGCACGACAGAGACATCATCGAGAGTGAAATACAAGAAATAACCCTCAGTAAGATCACACTAGGTGTGCTGCACTGCAGAGTCATCATCGAGAGTGAAATACGAGGAATCACCCTTAGTAAGTTCACACTTGGTGCGGCTCTGCAGAGCCATACAATTGCATGGGCCTAAAGGGGTGTTCAGGTCTCGATACAACGGTCAAGTTGCTTGGATCACCCAGATAGTATAGCATGGCAACTCGGACAAGGGTGTAGGGCCATTGATGGGCCACTAGCATATCTATACTAAGCATATAGGATAACAGGTAAAGTATCAACAGCAGGTTAACAAAAGTAGGTTATGCATCAGAGTAGGAGCTATCAGAACAGCAACAATAGCAAAATCTAATGCAAGAATAAGAGATAAGGAATGGGCAATAACGGAATGATCAAGGGGGTTTTGCTTGCCTGGTTGCTCTACAAAAATAGATCCCCACGAAGTAGACGATCGCCAGAACATCAATGGTCTCGGAGTCTACCGGAAAGGAAGTAACGGAGGGGGAAACAATAAATAACAGAGCAATCAAATGCATCACAGATGTATGTCACGGCAAAATGTGTTGGTGATATGCTCTAATGCATTACTAGGCAATATTATCCCGGCTCCAGATATTATTCGGTAGCAAAAGTTCAATGTTCATTGTGATAATGATGTTTGTCATAGATGTGGATGACATATTCGGATTCATTATATTTTTCTAATCGTTTTTGATATATAAATTATTTTCATCCGAGTTACTGTTTATTTTATATAAATTTCCAAAGATTTAATGATTTTCTAGAATTCTTTTAATTCAAAGTATAAACTACGAAATACTTTTTATACCCAGCAGGGGCTAGACACAGTCAATGACATGTGGGGCCAGGGGGCTGGGTTGACCGAGTCAACATTTGACTGGTCAACATGTGAACAGTGGAAGTGGGTCCAGCGTGTCATTGTCTTTACTTTAATTAGATGATTTTAATTGTTTTATTTAGGCAGCGGGGTCCACACATCATTGAACCATTAAATTAACTAAACACTAATTAACGTAATTAACTTAAACTAACAGGACCGGCCCCACTTGGCAGGGGCACAAGCCGTGCCCCTCCAGTGGCTGGGCGCACACGGGAGCAGAGGGCTCCGGTGGCCATGTCCAGGACTAGCGGCGGCTGCGTGCGGGAGGTGTGCACAGGAGCGGGGCGTGGGCGGCTACAGCAGTAGCGGGCGCAGCAGCAGCAACAGGCCGCAACAGGAGTAGTGCAGCAGCAACCACCGGTAGGCGGCAGTGAGGCCACGCGCGGGTGCGCGCGCAAGTGTGCGGGCGGGCGAGGCCAGGGCGCGGCGGGCGCATGGGGGGCGGGTGCAAGGGAGCGGCGGGGCGGCAGTGGGCGCGAGCAACGCGCACGCTGGGCGGTGCGTGGGCGCGGCGGGGCACGCACGGGGCGCCCGCGACGAGCATCGGTACAAGCCGGCAGCAGCGGTAGCGGCAAGCAGTAGCGGCAGTGGTGGAAGCAGTAGGGGACCGCGGCAGCGGGCGACTGTGGGCGCACGCGCATTGTAGGGCGCGGTGGGGAGGCTAGCGGGGCGCGGCGGCTGGAATGAGCACGCGGGCTCCGGGCACGGCGGGCGAGCATGGAGGGGGCTGATACGTGTCCAACGTATCTACAATTTTTTATTGTTCCATGCTATTATAATATCAATCTTGGATGTTTATTATGCAATTATATGCAATTTTATATCATTTTTTCGGACTAACCTACTAACTCAGTGCCCAGTGCCAGTTGCTGTTTTCTACATGTTTTTGGCTTTTTAGGGAAACAGTACCAAACGAAGTCCAAACGGAGAAAAACTTTGGATTAATTTTTCTTGGACCAGAAGACACCCAGGAAGCTTCGGGAGAAGACCTGAAGTCCCACGAGAGAGCGACAAGCTCACCAGGCGCGCCCTGGGGGGGGGGGGGGGCGCCTGGCAAGCTTGTGAGCCCCTCGTGGCACCTCTTGACCTAATTCCTTCGCTATAAATTCAGAAATATTCCCAAACCAACAGAGAGCCACCCGAAACACTTTTTCCGCCGCCGCAAGTCTCTGTTTCTTCAAGATCCCATCTGGGGACCTTTTCCGGTAATCTGCCGGAGGGGGATTCGATCATGGAGGGCCTCTACATCAAGCTTGCTGCCCTTCCGATGATGCGTGAGTAGTTTAGCACAGACCTATGGGTCCATAGCTAGTAGCTAGATGGCTTCTTCTCTCTCTTTGATCTTCAATACAATGTTCTCCTCGATCTTCTTGGAGATCTATTTGATGTAATTCTTCTTTGCGGTGTGTTTGTTGGGATCTGATGAATTGTGGGTTTATGATCAGATTATTCATGAATATTATTTGAGCTCCTCTGAATTCTTATATGCATGATTGTTATAGCTTTGTATTTCTCTCTGATCTATCGGTTTGGTTTGGCCAACTAGATTGATTTATCTTGCAATGGGAGAGGTGCATTGTGATGGGTTCGGTCTTGCGTTGCTCAATCCCAGTGACAGAAAGGGACATGGCACGTACTGTATCATTGCCATTAACGGTAAAATGATGGGATTTATTCATATTGCTTGGATTTACTTTGTCTACATCATGTCATCTTGCTTAAGGCGTTACTCCGTTCTTTATGAACTTAATACTCTAGATGCATGCTGGATAGCGGTCGATGGGTGGAGTAATAGTAGTAGATGCAGGCAGGAGTCGGTCTACTTGTCTCGGACATGATGTCTATATACATGATCATTGCCTTGAATATCATCATATCTATGCACTTTTCTATCAATTGCCCAACAGTAATTTATTTACCCACCGTATGCTATCTTCAAGAGAGAAGCCTCAAGTGAAAACTATGGCCCCCAGGTCTATCTTCCATCATATATAAAACTAAAAATACCTTGCTGCAATTCATTTACTTTTATTTTACTTTATTTATCTATCACTAAGAGATTTGATCCTTGCAATTAACCGCCAAGGGATTGACAACCCCTTGTTTTGCGTTGGGTGCAAGTATTTGCTTTTCATGTGTGTAGGTGCTGCCAACGAGGTTGTGTGTGTGTCTCCTACTGGATTGATAACCTTGGTTCTTAACTGAGGGAAATACTTATCTCTACTGTACTGCATCTCCTTTCCTCTTCAAGGATTTACCAACATAGCTCACAAGTAGTAGGAAGAATTTCTGGCGTCGTTGCCGGGGAGATATCACCATAACCTATCAGGTATGTACACGCAAACTATCATCTACTTGCATTTACTTTATTTGCCATTTGCCTCTCGTTTTCATCTCCCCCACTTCTAAAACAATTTTATAAAAACACAAAAATATTTTTTGTTTGCCTTTTTGTTCGTTTGCTTGTTTTCTTGTTTGCTTGCTTTTTTTTTCACTATGTCTCGAGAAAATTACTATGGAACCTTTTATCAAAACAAGTTGGCTGAGATTGATAAAAATACTAAGGATTTTATGTCTACACAATTCGAGCATAATAATTTTTTATTGAAGAACTTAAAGAACATTCTACTCTTTTAGATGCTATTAGAAAACAACTTGATGATGTTAGCAAAGAAGTTGCCAATCTTCAATCTCAACTTGTTCTCGCTGAAAGTTTGCTAGGAAAAATTTCTGATAAACAAACTACCCTAGTGAATAGAATGGCAGCTAAGCCAGAATCTCTTGATAATCATGATGAAGAGATTAAAATGATTGGTGTTTCTCCTATTGAGTCTTTGTTTAGTAATATAAAACTTGATGATGATGGGACTGAAGATGAGTCAACTTTAGCTAGAAGGCATCCCAATTGTTCGGAGGGTGATAATCTTAATAAAAAAAATTGCAAAAGTGGGTTTGGAGAGGTCAAAACTTTAGCTAGCGATGCACCCACTACTTTGGATTACAAGGACTTTAATTATGATAGTTGTTCTTTGGTTGAATGTATTTTCTTGTTGCAATCCATGCTAAGTTCACCCAATTCTTATGAACAAAATAAAGCATTTACTAAACATATTGTAGAAGCTATGATGAAAGCTCATGAAGAAAAATTAGAGATGGAGGTTTCTATACCTAGGAAATTATATGATGAGTGGGAACCAACTATTAAATTTAGAATTAAAATTTTTGAGTGCAATGCTTTATGTGATTTGGGTGCTAGTGTTTCCACCATACCAAAAACTTTATGCGATGTGCTAGGTTTTACCAATATTGATGAATGTTCTCTTAATTTGCATTTGGCAGATTCTACTATTAAGAAACCTTTGGGTAGAATAAATGATGTGATTATTCTTGCAAATAGAAATTATGTGCCCATTGATTTTATTGTGCTTGATATTGATTGCAATCCGTCTTGTTCTATAATACTTGGTAGACCGTTCTTGCGTACCATAGGTGCTATTATTGATATGAAAGAAGGTAACATAAGATTTAAGTTTCCATTAAAGAAAGGCATGGAACATTTTCCTAGAAAGAGAATTAAGCCACCATATGAATCTATTATGAGGGCCACCTATGGAATTCATTTGAAAGATGATAATACTTGAAACTATGCATTACGCCTAGCTAGGGGCGTAAAACAATAGCGCTTGTTGGGAGGCAACCCAATGAATAAAATAAATTTTTGTTTTACTTTATGTTATTTGAGTGTGCACACCATTATGTTACTGTTATGATTGTGTTTTTATGTTTTAATTAGTGTTTGTGCCAAGTGAAGCCTTTAGGATGATGCGGGATAATAGTTGCTTTGATTCTGTGAAAAACAGAAACTTTTACGCTCAGTCCAGAAAAATCTAAAAATCACCGGAACGTGTTTTTGCTCTGAATTTTTTACACATGATTGATATACAAATTTTCCACGTTTTCCTAATTTTTCATAATTTTTGAGGTTCATAAGTATGAGTTTTATTCAGATTGCTACACACTGTTCTGTTTTAGACAGATTCTGTTTTCGTTGCATAGTTTGCTTGTTTTGATGAATCTATGGTTTGTATCGGGGGGTATAAGTCATGGAGAAGTTGGAATACAGTAGCTATTATGCAATTATAAAATATGAATGGTTTCATAACAGTACCTATAGTTTGTGATTTGATTATTATACTAACGGATCTCACGAAGGTTTTGTTGAGTTTTGTGTGCTGAAGTTTTCAAGTTTTGAGTAAGATCAAGATGGATGAAGGAATAAGGAGTGGCAATAGCCTAAGCTTGGGGATGCCCGAGGCACCCCAAGATAATATTTAAAGAGACTCAAGCATTCAAGCTTGGGGATGCCCCCGAGTGGCATCCCCTCTTTCGTCTACCAACCATCGGTAACTTACTTGGAGCTATATTTTTATTCATCACATGATATGAGTTTTGCTTGGAGCGTCGTGTAGTATAGTGGTCTTTTGCTTGTTTGCTTTTTAGTTTGCCACAATCATCTCTTGCTGGACACACCTTTTTAGAGAGACACGCATTTATTCATGATTTGTTAGAATACTCTATGTGCTTCACTTATATCTTTTGAGCTAGGCAGTTGCTCTAGTGCTTCACTTATATCTTTTTGAGCACGGCGGTGGTTATATTTTAAAGAAATAGTTGCACTCTCATGCTTCACTTATATCTTTTTGAGAGTCTCATAAATAGTAATGGCAATCTGCACGGGTTATGAAATTGGTCCTAATATGATAGGTATTCAAGAAGGATATAATAAAAACTTTCATGTAGATCACTGAATATGATAAGTTTGATTCCTTGCAATAGTTTTGCGATATTAAGGCGGTGATATGTGGGAGTTACTAGTGAATGATTGTGGTTTAGTAAGAATATTGGTGTTAAGGTTTGTGATTCCCGAAGCATGCACGTATGGTCTGTCGTTATGCTAGGAAGTTGAAACATGATTTATTATTGATTGTCTTCCTTTGTGTGGCGGTCGGGGGCGCGCGATGGTTAACTCCTACCAACCTCCCCCCTAGGGGCATGCGTAGTAGTACTTTGCTTCGAGGGCTAATAAACTTTTGCAATAAGTATGTGAGTTCTTTATGACTAATGCGAGTCCATGGATTATACGCACTCTCACCTTTCCGCAATTTGCTAGCCTCTCCGGTACCGTGCATTGCCCTTTCTCACCTTGAGAGTTGGTGCAAACTTCGCCGGTGCATCCAAACCCCGTGATATGATACGCTCTATCACACATAAACCTCCTTATATGTTCCTCAAAACAGCCACCATACCTACCTATTATGGCATTTCCATAGCCATTCCGAGATATATTGCCATGCAACTTCCACCGTTCCATTTATATGACACACATCGTCATTGTCATATTGCTTTGCGTGATCATATAGCTGACATAGTATTTGTGGCTCAGCCACCGTTCATCATTTTTCATACATGTTACGCTAGTATCATTGCACATCCTGGTACATTGCCAGAGGCATTCATATAGAGTCATATTTTGTTCTAGTATCGAGTTGTAATTCTTGAGTTGTAAGTAAATAGAAGTGTGATGATCATCATTATTAGAGCATTGTCCCAGTGAGGAAAGAATGGTGGAGACTAATGAGTCCTCGAAAAAGTGGGGATGAGGTCCATGAGACTGTTCTAAAAAAAAGAGGCAAAAAAGAGCCCAACAAAAAAAATGAGAGAAAAAGAGAGAAGGGGCAATGTTACTATCCTTTTTCCACACTTGTGCTTCAAAGTAGCACCATGTTCTTCATATAGAGAGTCTCCTATGCTTTCATTTTCATATACTAGTGGGAATTTTTCATTATAGAACTTGGCTTGTATATTTCGATGATGGGCTTCCTCAAATGCCCGAGGTCTTCATGAGCAAACAAGTTGGATGCACACCCACTTAGTTTTCGTTGTTGAGCTTTCATACACTTATAGCTCTTAGTGCATCCGTTGCATGGCAATCCCTACTCCTTGCATTGACATCAATTGATGGGCATCTCCATAGCCCGTTAATTAGCCTCGTCAGTGTGAGACTATCTTCTTTTTTGGCTTCCCCTTATTGATCTCTACCAACATATTCTATTCCACCCATAGTGCTATATCCATGGCTTGCGCTCATGTATTGCGTGAGGGTTGAAAAAGCTGAAGCGCGTTAAAAAGTATGAACCAATTGCTTGGCTAAAACCGGGGATGTTCATGATAAATATTTTGTGTTAAGAAGACGGAGCATGACAGGATTATATGATTTTGTAAGGATAACTTTCTTTAGCATTTTTATTTTGAAAGGCATGATTGTTTGTTGGTATGCCTGAGTATTGATGTCTTTATATCAAACTATAGACTATTGCTTTGAATCATTCGGATCTTTAATATTCATGCCACAAAAGAGATTACATGATGAATATGATAGGTAGCATTCCACATCAAAAATTCTGTTTTTATCATTTACCTACTCGAGGACTAGCAGGAATTAAGCTTGGGGATGCTGATACGTCTCCAACGTATCTATAATTTTTTATTGTTCCATGCTATTATAATATCAATCTTGGATGTTTATTATGAAATTATATGTAATTTTATATCATTTTTTCGGACTAACCTACTAAGTCAGTGCCCAGTGCCAGTTGCTGTTTTCTGCATGTTTTTGGCTTTTTAGGGAAACAGTACCAAACGAAGTCCAAACAGAGAAAAAAACTTTGGATTAATTTTTCTTGGACCAGAAGACACCCAGGAAGCTTCGGGAGAAGACCCAACAAGCTCACCAGGCGCGCCCTGGGGGGGGGGGGGACGCCTGGTAGGCTTGTGGGCCCCTCGTGGCACCTCTTGACCTAATTCCTTCTCTATAAATTCAGAAATATTCCCAAACCAATAGAGAGCCACCCGAAACACTTTTTTCGCCGCCGCAAGTCTCTGTTTCTTCAAGATCCCATCTGGGGACCTTTTCCGGTAATCTGCCGGAGGGGGATTCGATCACGAAGGGCCTCTACATCAACCTTGCTGCCCTTCTAATGATGCGTGAGTAGTTTAGCACAGACCTACGGGTCCATAGCTAGTAGCTAGATGGCTTCTTCTCTCTCTTTGATCTTCAATACAATGTTCTCCTCGATCTTCTTGGAGATCTATTCAATGTAATTCTTCTTTGCGGTGTGTTTGTGGATCCGATGAATTGTGGGTTTATGATAAGATTATTCATGAATATTATTTGAGTCTCCTCTGAATTCTTATATGCATGATTGTTATAGCTTTGTATTTCTCTCCGATCTATCGGTTTGGTTTGGCTAACTAGATTGATTTATCTTGCAATGGGAGAGGTGCATTGTGATGGGTTCGGTCTTGCGTTGTTCAATCCCAGTGACAGAAAGGTACATGACACGTACTGTATCATTGCCATTAAGGGTAAAACGATGGGGTTTATTCATATTGCTTGGATTTACTTTGTCTACATCATGTCATCTTGCTTAAGGCGTTACTCCATTCTTTATGAACTTAATACTCTAGATGCATGTTGGATAGCGGTCGATGGGTGGAGTAATAGTAGTAGATGCAGGCAGGAGTCGGTCTACTTGTCTCGGACGTGATGCCTATATACATGCTCATTGCCTTGAATATCGTCATAACTATGCGCTTTTCTATCAATTGCCCAACAGTAATTTGTTTACCTACCGTATGCTATCTTCAAGAGAGAAGCCTCTAGTGAAAACTATGGCCCCCGGGTCTATCTTCCATCATATATAAAACTAAAAATACCTTGCTGCAATTTATTTACTTTTATTTTACTTTTATGTTTTACTTTATTTATCTATCACTACGAGATTTGATCCTTGATATTAACCGCCAAGGGATTGACAACCCCTTGTTTTGCGTTGGGTGCAAGTATTTGCTTTTCATGTGTGTAGGTGCTGCCAACGAGGTTGTGTGTGTGTCTCCTACTGGATTGATAACCTTGGTTCTTAACTGAGGGAAATACTTATCTCTACTATATTGCATCTCCTTTCCTCTTCAAGGATTTACCAACGCAGCTCACAAGTAGCAGGGGTGGCTTACGGTGGTGGAACGGAGGGGGAAACGAGGGGAACCAGAGGAGGGCTCACCAGGAGGGACGATGGCGACCTCGGGAGGGATCGGGAAGGGCCGGAGTAGCGGGATCAACGGTGGTGGTAGTGGCTGCCGTCGGTGAGGAAGACGACGCAGGCGGCGGTGGTGTTGTTTCCCGTCCTCGATCCGGCGGTGCAGAAGATGTAGACGACTGCGACGGAGCTGCTAGACATGCTGTTATCCAGCGGGGAGCGTGGTGGCCGTGACGACGAAGGAGGCCATGGCGGGCGGAGCTCGGATGTGCGTCGGGATGTGGGTGGTGACGCGAGGGGTGGGGGAGGAATCGAGCTAGGGTTCTTCAGAGGGCTGCGGGCGACGTCTTAAGGGCGCTGGGGACGTGCCCGATGGCCGGCACGTGGCTAGGCGTGACCACGGCCATGGGATGCCTGCCACGGCTCCCCTGCCTCCCTATAGTAGGAAGTTGAAGGACAGGTGGAGGTGGGCTGGGCCTGAGGCACTGTGCACTTACGGCCCATTGACACAGTGGCGTTTAGTTCTTTCCTTTATTCTTTTTCTGCCTTTCAAATTAGTTGCTGTTTTGTAATTTTTATAATTAGTAATTGATTTTTGATGCATATGAAATTTGTCACAAAAATACTAGGCATTATTTTGAGCTTGTCCACAAAGTTTGGGGGTCAACTGAAGTGTCTAAATTTAGCTTTTCATTTAATTGGACCAATGCAGTCCTGCTGGTCCTGTTTTAAATAGGTTAGGGGCAAAATAATAATTCAAATGGTGTTGGTTTATACATGACAATTACTTAGTGATTATTTGCAGCCCAACCGACATTTTTGTTTTACTGTTTGAAGAAATAATAATTTGACTTGCAATTTGAATTCAAATTTGACTTTGTTTTTTCATCAAGGGGCAATTAAGCTTAGCAAACATGGTGACATGGCATCATTAGCATGGTGTCACTGTAGCTTAACTACTGGGGTGTTACAAAAGCAAAGTACTACTCGCATGCCACTAGGGAATAGGTTGGTAGGAGTTAACCATCGCGCGCCTCCGATTATAACAGTACTCAAGGATTTCATTTCAGACATAAAAATGCTCAAACCTCCCCACCGTGCCATGACCAACACTTAGATGAGAAGTTAATAACAAGCTTTAATACCGATATTTCTACTAACCAATGATCATGAACCAATATCCTTTCATATTACGACATCAATATAATTAAACCATACATTTCATATTTAATGATCTACATGAAAGTTTTTATTATATCCCCCTGGAATACCTATCCTTTCCGTACTAGTCTTATAACTCATATTCATTACCACTTCCTATTAAAGACTCTCAAAAAGATTTAAGTGAAGCATGAGAGTGCAATCATTTCTATAAAATATAACCACCACCGTGCTCTAAAAGATATAAGTGAAGCACCAGAGCATCTGCCTAGCTCAAAAGATATAAGTGAAGCACATAGAGTATTCTAACAAATCACGATAAATGTGTGTCCCTCTCAAAAGGTGTGTCCAGCAAACAATGATTGTGGCAAACTAAAAAGCAAACAAAGCAAAAACTATGGCACAAGATGCTCCAAGCAAAACTCATATCATGTGATGAATAAAAATGTAGCTCCAAGTAACATACCGATAGATTGTAGACGAAAGAGGGGATGCCATCCGGGGCATCCCAAAGCTTAGATGCTTGAATCTTCCTTGAATATTACCTTGGGGTGCCTTGGGCATCCCCAAGCTTAGGGTCTTGCCGCTCCTTATTCCTTCATCCATCATAATCTCACCCAAAACTTAAAAACTTCAGCACACAAAATTCAACAGAAACCTCGTGAGATCCGTTAGTATAATAGACAAATCATAAACTTTAGGTGATGGGTAACGAAGCATGAAAATAAAAAAATTTCCTACGAACACCCAAGATCTAATCTAGGAGATGCATAGAAATCAGAGGGGAGTGTGTCTACGTACCCTTGTAGACCGAAAGCGGAAGCGTATAAAACACGGTTTTTGTAGTCGTACTCTTCGTGATCCAATCACGATCCAACCGATCTAGTGCCGAACGGACGACACCTCCAAGTTTAGCACACATGCAACTCGATGGCGTCTCCTCCTCCTTCATCCAGAAAGCGAAGGGCAAGAATTAGATGGGATCACAACTAGCACGATGGCGTGGTGGTGATGGTGGTAGTGGAGCACCAACAGGGCTTCGCCAAGTCAAACCGGGATGAGGTGGTGGGAGAGACGGGGAGGGGCTGCGCCAGGGAAAAGGTTTGGTGTGTCTGCCCCCCTCCCCTCTTTATATAGGGGTGGGGGAGGGGCGGCCCCCCTTTCCAAGCCAAGGGGGCGGATGCCCCTCCTCCAAGCCAGGGGCCCGTGACCCCCCTCTAAGCCACGGGGCGGATGCCCCCCTCAAGCCAGGGGGTGGATGCCCCCCTTTTTTGGCCACGTGGGCCTGGTGGGGTGCGGCCCATGTAGGCCTAGGGCACCCACTAAGGGTCCATGTGGCCCTTCGGGCTGGTTGGTCCCTCCGGTGGACCTCTAGAACCCTTCGGTGCCCCCTAGTACGCTCTCGGTGGACCCCTGAACTTTTCCGGAACCCGAACAAAACTTTTCCAATATATAAATCTTTACCTCTGGACCATTCCGGAACTCCTCGTGATGTCCGGGATCTCATCCAGGACTCCGAACAACCTTCGGCCACCAATGCAAATATCCCAATACTACTCTAGCGTCATCAAACGTTAAGCGTGCGACCCTACGGGTTCGAGAATCATGTAGACATGACCGAGACACCTCTCCGGTCAATAACCAATAGCAGGACCTGGATGCCCATATTGGTTCCTACATATTCCACGAAGATCTTTATCGGTTGAACCATGATGTCAAGGATTCAGTTAACCCCGTATGCAATTCCCTTTGTCCGGCGATATGTTACTTGCCCGAGATGCGATCGTCGGTATCTCCATACCGAGTTCAATGTTGTTATCGGCAAGTCTCTTTACTCATTTCGTAATACAAGATCCCATGACTAAACTCATTCGTCACATGAAGCTTCTTATGATGTTGTATTATAGAGAGGGCCCAGAGATATCTCTCCGTCACACGGAGTGACAAATCCCAGTCTCGATCCATGCAACCCAACAGACACCTTCAGAGATACCTGTAGAGCACCTTTATGATTACCAAGTTACGAAGTGACGTTTGATAGCACACGATGCACTCCTCCGATATCCGGGAGTGGCATTATCTCATGGTCTAAGGAACTGATACTTGACATGAAGAAAGCTGTAGCAAATAACTAAATGATCTGACGCTAAGCGTACTATTGGATCTGTCCATGACATCATTCTCCTAATGATGTGATTCCATTATCAAATGACAACACATGTCTATGGTTAGGAAACCTTAACCATCTTTGATCAACGAGCTAGTCCAGTATAAGCTTACTATGGACACGGTTCAGTTTATGTACTCACACATGTATTTAAGTTTCCGGTCAATACAATTCTAGCATGAATAATAAACATTTATCATGAATGGGAAATATGATAATAACTATTTTATTATTGCCTCTAGGGCATATTTCCAATAGTCTCCCACTTGCACTAGAGTCAATAATCTAGTTTACATCGTAATGAATCTAATACCCATGGAGTCCTGGTGCCGATCATGTTTTGCTCGTGGAAGAGGTTTAGTCAATGGGTGTGCCACATTTAGATCCATATGTACTTTGCAAAGTTCTATGTCTCCATCCTTAATGTAATTACAAATGGAGTTGTAGTGGTGTTTGATGTGCCTGGTCTTCTTGTGAAACCTGGGCTCCTTGGCAATGGCACCAGTGTTGTCACAAAATATAGTCATTGGATCTGATGCACTAGGTATCACCCCTAGGTCGGATATGAACTCCTTCATCCAGACTCCTTGCGCTTCTTCCGAAGGAGCTATATATTCTGCTTCACATGTAGATCTTGCTATGATGCTCTGCTTGGAACTGCACCAACTGACTGCTCCACCATTCAAAATAAATACGTATCCGGTTTGTGACTTCGAGTGATCCGGATTAGTGTCAAAGCTAGCATCGACGTAACCCTTTACAACGAGCTCTTCGACACCTCCATAAACGAGAAACATGTCCTTAGTCATCTTTAGGTACTTAAGGATATTCTTGACCGCTGTCCAGTGATCTACTCCTGGATCACTTTGCTACCTACCTGCTAGACTTATGGCGAGGCACACATCAGGTCTGGTACACAGCATGGCATACATTATGGAGCCTATGGCTGAGGCATAGGGGACGACTTTCATCTTTTCTCTTTCTTCTACCGTGGTCGGGTTTTGATTCTAACTCAACTTCACACCTTGCAACACAGGCAAGAACCCCTTCTTTGACTGGTCCATTTTGAACTTCTTCAAAATCTTGTCAAGGTATGTTCTTTGTGAAAGTCCTATCAGGCATCTCGATCTATCTTTATAGATCTTGATGCCCAATATGTAAGCATCTTCACCTAGGTCTTTCATTGAAAACCTCTTGTTCAAATAACCCTTTATGCTTTCCAGAAATTCTATATCATTTCCAATCAATAATATGTCATCCACATACAGTACTAGAAATGCTACAGAGCTCCCACTCATTTTCTTGTAAATACAAGCTTCTCCATAAGTTTGTATAAAACCAAAAGCTTTGATCACTTCATCAAAGCGTATATTCCAACTCCGAGATCCTTACACCAGTCCATAGATGGATCACTGGAGCTTGCATACCTTGTTAGCATCCTTAGGATCAACAAAACCTCCCGGTTGCATCATATACAACTCTCCCTTAAGGAAACCATTAAGGAATGCTGTTTTGATGTCCATCTGCCAGATTTCATAGTCGTAACATGCGGCAATTGATAACATAATTCTAACAGACTTCAGCATTGCTACGGGTGAGAAAGTCTCATCGTAGTCAAGCCCCTGAACTTGTCGGAAACCCTTTGCGACAAGTCAAGCTTTATAGACGGTGACATTACCATCAGCGTCTGTCTTCTTCTTAAAGATCCATTTGTTCTCAATGGCCTGCTGGTCATCGGGTAACTCCACCAAAGTCCATACTTTGTTTTCATACATGGATCCTATCTCGGATTTCATGGCCTCAAGCCATTTGTCAGAATCCGGGCTCATCATTGATTCTTCATAGTTCGTAGGTTCGCCGTTGTCTAACAACATAACTTCCAAGACAGGATTACCGTACCACTCTGGTGCGGAACATGTCCTGGTCGACCTATGAAGTTCAGTAGTAGCTTGATTCAAAGTTTCATGATCATCATCATTGGCTTCCTCTCCGGTTGGTGTAGGCATCACGGGAACTTCTTTCTATGATGGGCTACTTTCCAATTCAAGGGGAGGTACAATTACCTCATCAAGTTCTACTTTCCTCCCACTCACTTCTTTCGAGAGAAACTCCTTCTCTAGAAAGGACCCATTCTTGGCAACAAAGATTTTGCCCTCGGATCTATGATAGAAGGTATACCCAATGGTCTCTTTAGGGTATCCTATGAAGACACACTTCTCCGCTTTGGGTTCGAGCTTATCAGGCTGTAACCTCTTGACATAAGCATCGCATCCCCAAACCTTAAGAAACGACAGCTTAGGTTTCTTGCCAAACCATAACTCATACGGTGTCGTCTCAACGGATTTAGACGGTGCCCTATTTAAAGTGAATGCAGTTGTCTCTAATGCATAACCCCAAAACGATAGTGGTAAATCAGTAAGAGACATCATAGAACGCACCATATTCAATAAAGTACGATTACGACGTTCGGACACACCATTACACTGTGGTGTTCCAGGTGGCGTGAGTTGTGAAACAATTCCACATTGTCTTAAATGCGTGCCAAACTCGTAACTCAGATATTCACCTCCACGATCAGAACGTAGAAACTTTATTTTCTTGTTACGATGATTCTCCACTTCACTCTGAAATTCCTTGAACTTTTCAAATGTTTCAGACTTGTGTTTCATCAAGTAATTATACCCATATCTACTCAAATCATCTGTGAAGGTAAGAAAATAACGATATCCACCGCGTTCTTCAACACTCATCGGACCGCATACATCGGTATGTATTATTTCCAATAAGTCACTTGCCCACTCCATTGTACCGGAAAACGGGGTTTTAGTCATCTTTCCCATAAGGCATGGTTCACGTGTTTCAAATGATTCATAATCAAGTGATTCTAAAAGTCCATCGACATGGAGTTTCTTCATGTGCTTTACACCAATATGACCTAAGCGGCAGTGCCACAACTATGTGGTACTATCATCATTAACTTATTGCATCTTTTGGCATCAATATTATGAACATGTGTATCACTACGATCGAGATTTAGTAAGAATAAACCATTCACAAAGGGGTGCATGACCATAAAAGATATTATTCATATAAATAGAACAACCATTATTCTCTGACTTAAATGAATAACCGTCTCGCAATAAACAAGATCCAGATGTAATGTTCATGCTTAACACATGCACCAAATAACAATTATTCAGGTTCAAAACTAATCCCGAAGGTAGACGTAGAGGGAGCATGCCGACGGCGATCACATCAACCTTGGAGTCATTTCCAACGCGCATTGTCACCTCGTCCTTAGCTAGTCTCCGTTTATTCCGCAGCTCCTATTTTGAGTTACAAATATTAGCAACCGAACCAGTATCAAATACCCAGGCGCTAGTACGAGCACTAGTAAGGTACACATCAATAACATGTATATCAAATATACCTTTGTTGATGTTACCAGTGTTTTTATCTGCCAATTAATTGGGGCAGTTCCACTTCCAGTGACCATTCCCCTTGCAATAGAAGCACCCAGTCTCAGGTTTGGGTCCAGCCTTGGGTTTCTTCACGGGAGCGGCAACTGGCTTGCCATTCTTCTTGAAGTTCCCTTTCTTTCCCTTGCCTTTCTTGAAACTAGTGGTCTTGTTGACCATCAACACTTGATGCTCCTTCTTGATTTCTACCTCTGCGGCCTTAAGCATGGAGAAGAGCTCAGGGATCGTTTTCTCCATCCCTTGCATATTATAGTTCATTACAAAGCCCTTGTAGTTTGGTGGCAGTGACTGGAGAACTCTGTCAATCGTTACTTCATCCGGAAGAATAACTCCTAACTGATTCAAGCAGTTGTAGTACCCAGACATTTTGAGTACGTGCTCACTAACAGAGCTGTTCTCCTCCATCTTGCAGCTAAAGAACTTGTCGGAGGTGTCATACCTCTCAACCCGGGCATGAGCCTGAAATACCAATTTCAGCTCCTGGAACATCTCATATGCTCCGTGGTGCTCAAAATGTCTTTGGAGCCCCGGTTCTAAGTTGTAAAGCATGGTGCACTAAACTATCATGTAGTCATCATTCCTTGTTTGCCAGACATTCATAGCATCTTGGTTTGCAGGAGCGGGTGGTTCACCTAGCGGTGCATCAAGGACATAAGCCTTCTGTGCAGCAGTGAGGATAATCCTCAGATTACGGACCCAGTCCGCATAGTTGCTTCCATCATCTTTCAACTTTTATTTCTCTAGGAACGCATTAAAATTCAGGGGAGCTACAACATGAGCCATTGATCTACAACATAATTTGCAAAGACATTAAGACTATGTTCATGATAAGTGGTTCAGTTAATCAAATTACTAGTGAACTCCCACTTAAATCAACATCCCACAAGTTGTCACGTGAGATGGGGTGGTCATCAATGGTGATCATATCTACGATATGACTCATGTTTGCCCTTTTGGTCCTCTATGTTCTGAGGCCATGTCTATACATGCTAGGCTCGTCAAGTTTAACCCAAGTATTCCGCATGTGTAAAACTGGCTTACACCCGTTGTATGCGAACGTAGAGTCTATCACACCCAATCGTCACGAGGTGCTTCGAAACGACGAACTTTCGCAACGGTGCATACTTAGGGAGAACACTTTTATCTTGAAATTAAGTCAAGGGATCATCTTATAATGCTACCGTCATCCTAAGCAAAATAAGATGCATAAAATGATAGACATCACATGCAATCAATATGTGACATGATATGGCCATTATCATCTTGTGCTTTTGATATCCATCTCCAAAGCATCGGCATGATCTCCATCGTCACTGGCATGACACCATGATCTCCATCATCATGATCTCCATCATCGTGCCGTCATGTGGTTGTCTCCGCCAACTATTGCTTCTACGACTATTGCTAACTCATAGCGATAAAGTAAAGCAATTACATGGCGTTTAATGATTGACACGCAGGTCATACAATAAATTAAAGACAACCCTATGGCTCCTGCCGGTTACTGTACTCATCGACATGCAAGTCGTGAACCTATTACAAAACATGATCATCTCATACATCAACATTTATCACATCACGTTTTGGCCATACCACATCACAACATGTCCTGCAAAAACAAGTTAGACGTCCTCTACTTTGTTGTTGCAATTTTTACGTGGCTGCCAGGGCAAACAATAAGAACCGTTCTTATCTACGCAAAACCACAACGGTGATATACAAGTTGCCTTTTAACCTTCTACAAGGACCATGGTTGTCAAATCAGAGTCAACTAAGGTGGGAGAGACAGACACCCGCAAAGCCACTTTTATGCAATACAAGTTGCATGTTAGTCAGTGGAACCGGTCTCTTGTGCGAGGACAAGTAAGGTTGGTCCGAGCCGCTTCATCCCACAATACCGCAGAATCCAAATAAGACAAAGTAAGTAAGCAATTTGAGCATCAACGCCCACAACTTCTTTGTGTTATACTCGTGCATAAATATCTACGCATAGACCTAGCTCTAATACCACTGATGGGTAACGAAGCATGAAAATCAAAAAAATTCCTATGAACACCCAAGATCTATTCTAGGAGATGCATAGCAATGAGAGGGGAGTGTGTCTACGTACCCTTGTAGACCAAAAGTGGAAGTGTATAAAACACGGTTGATGTGGTCGTACTCTTCGCGATCCAACCGATCTAGTGCCGAACGAACGGCACCTCCGAGTTTAGCACACGTGCGGCTCAATGGTGTGTCCTCCTCCTTGATCTAGCAAGTGAAGGGGGAGAAGTAGATGGGATCACAACCAGCACGACGGTGTGGTGGTGGAGCACCGGCAGGGCTTCGCCAAGCCAAACCGGGACGAGGTGGTGGGAGAGACGGGGAGGGGCTGCGCCAGGGAAGGGGTTTGGTGTGTCCGCCCCCTGCGCCCCCCTCTTTATATAGGGGTGTGGGGGGGGATGCTCCCCTCCAAGCCAGTGGGCAGCCTCCCCCTTTCCAAGCCAAGGGGGCGAATGCCCCTCCTCCAAATCAGGGTGCTGCGGCCCCCCTCTAAGCCAGGGGGCGGATGCCCCCCTTTTTTGGCCACATGGGCTTGTTGGGGTGCGGCCATACTAGCCCATGTAGGCCTAGGGCGCCCACTAAGGGTCCATATGGCCCTCCGGGCTGGTTGGTCCCTCCGGTGGACCTCCGGAACCCTTCGGTGCCCCCTGGTACGCTCCCGGTGGACCCCCGAACTTTTGCGAAACCCGAACAAAACTTTCCCATATATAAATCTTTACCCCCAGACCATTCCGGGACTCCTCGTGACGTCCGGGATCTCATTCGGGACTCCAAACAACCTTCGGTCACCAATGTAAATGTCCCAATACTACTCTAGCGTCATCAAACGTTAAGCATGCGACCCTACGGGTTCAAGAATCATGTAGACATGACCGAGACACCTCTCCGGTTAATAACCAATAGCGGGACCTGGATGCCCATATTGGTTCCTACATATTCCACGAAGATCTTTATCGGTTGAACCACGATGTCAAGGATTCAGTTAATCTCGTATGCAATTCCCTTTGTCTGGCGATATGTTACTTGCCCGAGATTCGATCGTCGGTATCTCCATACCTAGTTCAATCTCGTTATTGGCAAGTCTCTTTACTTGTTCCGTAATACAAGATCCCGTGACTAAACTCATTAGTCACATGAGGCTTCTTACGATGTTGTATTACCGAGAGGGCCCAGAGATATCTCTCCGTCACACGGAGTGACAAATCCCAGTCTCGATCCATGCAACCCAACAGACACCTTCGGAGATACCTGTAGAGCACCTTTATGATTACCCAGTTACAAAGTGACGTTTGATAGCACACAAGGAATTCCTCCGGTATCCGAGAGTGGCATGATCTCATGGTCTAAGGAACTAGTACTTGACATGAAGAAAACTGTAGTAAATAACTAAACGATCTAATGCTAAGCTTACGGTTGGGTGTGTCCATCACATCATTCTCCTAATGATGTGATCCCGTTATCAAACACCAACACATGTCTATGGTTAGGAAACCTTAACCATCTTTGATCAATGAGCTAGTCCAGTAGAGGCTTACTAGGGACACGGTGTAGTTTATGTATTCACACATGTATTTAAGTTTCCGGTCAATACAATTCTAGCAGAATAATAAACATTTATCATGAACGGGAAATATGATAATAACTATTTTATTATTGCCTCTAGGGCATATTTCCAGCATTAGGTACTGTTATAAACCCATTCATATTTTATTCATACATAATACCTACTATATTCTAACTTCTCCATGACTTATACCCCCCGATATAATCCGTAGCACCATTAAAACAAGCGCACTATGCAATAGAAAACAGAATATGTCTAAAACAGAATCGTTTGTAATGATCTGAACAAAAACTATACTTCTGTCACTCCAAAAAATCTGAAAAATTAGTACAACATGGGAAATTTATAAATAAATCATGTGTAAAATTTTCAGAATTATCACGTTCCAGTGAATTATAGTAATTCCGGCACTGGGCGCAAACATTTCAATTTTTTCACAGAATCAAGTAAACTATCAACCAAATCATCCCAAAGGCTTTACTGGGCACAAACACTAATTAAAACTTAAAAACACAATCATAAGAGTAGAAATAATTGTGTCATCACACCAAAACAGAAAGTAAAAGCAAAAATTTAAGATAACTATTGGGTTTCCTCCCAACAAGCGCTATTGTTTTACACCCCTAGCTAGGCGTAAGGCATTGTTTCAAGTATTGTCATCCTTCAAATTAATTCCATAGGTAGCCCTCATAATAGAATCATATGGTGGTTTAATTATCTTCCTAGGGAAGTGTTCCATCCCTTTCTTTAATGGAAATTGGAACCTTATGTTTCCTTCTTTCATATCAATAATAGCTCCTATGGTGCGTAGGAAAGGCGTACCAAGTATTATAGGACAAGAGAGATGTCAATCAATATCAAGCACAATGAAATCCACGGGCACATAATTTCTATTAGCAAGTATGAGAACATCATTATTCTACCCAATGGTTTCTTAATAGTAGAATCTGCTAAATGCAAGTTAAGGGAACATTCATCCATATCGGTGAGACCTAGCACGTCACATAAATATTTTGGTATAGTAGAGACGCTAGCACCTAGATCACACAAAGCATTACATTCATAATCTTTAATATTTACTTTAATAGTAGGTTCCCATTCATCATGTAATTTGTTAGGTCTAGAAACCTCCAATTCTAGCTTTTCTTCATGAGCTTTTATCATTGCTTCTACGATATGTTTAGTAAAAGCTTTATTTTGTTCATAAGCATTAGGTGAATTTATCATGGATTGCAACAAGGAAATACATTCAATCAAATAAAAATTATCATAATTAAAGTCCTTGTAATCCAAAGTAGTGGGCACATCACTATTTAAAGTCTTGACCTCTCCAAACCCACTTTTATCATTATTATCATTAAGATCATCACCCTCCAAACAATTGGGACACCTTCTAGCTAAAATTGACTCATCTCCAGTCCCTTTTTCATCAAGTTTTATATTACTAAACAAATTTGCAATAGGTGAAACACCAATCATTTTAATATATTCATCATGATTATGATAAAAACCGGGTGGAATAGTTTTTTCTAGAAATTCTCGCTTAGCTCTCAACCTAGTGGTTCTCTCTGTACTTTCATTAATGGAGACTTGAATAGATTTAATAGACTCATTAATATCATGCTTAGGTGGCAAAATTTTAATTTTAAGAGTATCCACATCATGAGCAATTATATCCATGTTTCTAGCCATATCATCAACCTTATGTAGTTTTTCTTCTACCATAGCATTGAAAATCTTTTCAGAACTAATAAATTCTTTAATGTGGTTCTCAAGATTAGTAGGTATCCTACTACTACTACTATTATTATTATTATTATTATTATTATTATTATTATTATTATTATTATTATTCTTATTATTATTATATGAATTGCCATAGGAATTACCATAATTATTAGAGGAATTTCCGGGATACGGTCTAGGATTGAAATTACCTCTATAAGCATTGTTGTTGAAATTATTTCTAGCGACAAAATTCACATCAATAACATCATTTTTTTGTTCAATCAAAGTAGATAGTGGCACATCATTAGGATCAACATGAACATTTTTACTAGTAAACATATTCATAAGAGCATCCATTTTATCACTCAACGTAGTAATTTCTTCGACAGAGTTTACCTTCTTACCAGTTGGAGCTCGTTCGGTGTGCCATTGAGAATAATTTGTCATCATATTATCAAGGAGCTTTGTAGCTTCTCCCAATGTAATTCCCATAAAGGTTCCACCAGCAGCAGAGTCTAGAAGATTTCTCGACACAAAGTTTAGTCCCGCATAGAAATTTTGTATTATCATCCATAAGCTTAAGCCATGAGTGGGACAATTTCTAATCATTAATTTCATTCTCTCCCAAGATTGTGCAACATGTTCTTGCTCAAGTTGCTTAAAGTTCACAATTTGATTTCTAAGAGAAATAATCTTAGCGGGAAGAAAATATTTGGCAATAAAAGCATCCTTACACTTATCCCAAGAATCAATACTATTGCGAGGCAAGGATGAAAACCAAGTTTTAGCACGATCTCTTAGCAAGAAAGGAAATAATTTCAACTTAATAATACCATTATACACATCTTTTTTTCTTTTGCATATCACATAATTCAACGAAGCTATTAAGATGGGATGTAACATCATCATTAGGATTTCCAGAAAATTGTTCTTTCATAACAAGATTTAGCAATTTAGCATTAATATCATATGACTCCGCACTAGTGGCGGGAGGAGCAATTGGAGTACTAATAAAATCATTAGTATTAGTATTTGAGAAATCACACAACTTAGTGTTTTCTTGAGACATAGTGAGAAAGCAAGCAAACGAGCAAACTAACAAAGTAAAATATTTTTGTGTTTTTGTTTTTTAGAGAAGTAGAGGGAGTTGAAAAAGAGAGGCAAATAAAAAGTAGAGCAAGTAGATGATAGTTTGAGTGAAGGTTCTTGATAAGATTTGATGATCGCCCCCCGGCAACGGCGCCAGAAATTCTTTCTGCTACTTGTGAGTTGCGTTGGGATTTTCCCCGAAGAGGAAGGGTGAAGCAATACAATAGAGATAAGAATTTCCCTCAGTGAGAACCAAGGTTTATCGAACCAAAAGGAGCACCAACCAAACCTTAATGAACAACACCTACACACACAAAAGCAAATACTTGCACCCAACACGGGCTAGAGGGTTGTCAATCCCCTTGAACTCGGTACTTCCAAGGATCAAATCTTGTATAGGTAGATGGATAAATTGCAAAAAAAAGAAAATTAAAATAATCACAGCAAGGTATTTTTGGTTATAATAATATGATTAAAGTAGATCTGAGGGCCATAGTTTTCTCTCGAGGCTTCTCTCTCGAAACAATAGCATACGGTGGGTAAACAAATTATTGTTGGGCAATTGATAGAAAAGCGCATAGTTATGACGTATTCATGGCAATGATCATGTATATAGGCATCACGTCCATGACAAGTAGACCGACTCTTGCCTGCATCTACTACTATTACTCGACCAATCGACCGCTATCCAGCATGCATCTATGGTATTAAGTTCATGACAAATAGAGTAACGCCTTAAGCAAGATGACATGATGTGGACAAAGTAAACTCAAGCAATATGATTAAACCCCATCGTTTTACCCTTAATAGCAACAATACAATACGTGCCTCGCTACCCCTTTTGTCACTTGGTGAGGACACCGCAAGATTGAACCCATTACAAAGCACCTCTCCCACTGAAGATAAATCAATCTAGTTGGCCAAACCAAATGGATAGATCAGAGAGAAATACAAAGCTAGCTATAACAATCATGCATAATAAAGTTCAGAAAAGACTCAATTACTTTCAATGAATAATCTGATCATAAACCCGTAATTCATCGGATCCCAACAAACACACCGCAAAAGAAGATTACATCGGATAGAACTCCAAGATCGAGGAGAACATTGTATTAAAGATCAAAGAGAGAGAGAGAAGAAGCCATCTAGATACAAGCTATGGACCCATAGGTCTATGGTGAACTACTCACGCATCATCGGAAGGCAGCAAGGATGATGTAGAAGCCTTTCGTGATCGATTCCCCCTCTGACAGAGTACCAGAAAAGGCTTCCAGATGGGATCGCGGAAGAATAGAAGCTTGCGGTGGCGGAAAAAGTGTATCGGGTGGCTCTCTGTTGGTTTGGGAATATTTATGAATTTATAGAGTTGAGATTAGGTCAAACAGAGCTATGTGGGGCCCATGAGCTCAGGGGGCGCGCCTACCCCCCTGGGACGCACCATGTGAGCTCGTGGCTCTCCCATAGGTCTTCTGGCCTCCTCTTGAACCTTCTAGGGTCCCTTCTGGTCTAGAAAAAACACCATAAAGTTTCATCGTGTTTAGACTTCGTTTGCTATTGATTTTCTGAAAAGCCAAAAACAAGCAAAAAATAGCAACTGGCACTGGGTTAACAGGTTAGTCCCAAAAAATTATATAAAATAGCATAAAAATGCATATATAGCATCCAAGATTGATAATATAATAGCATGAAACAATAAAAAATTATAGATACGCTGGAGACGTATCAATACCGACGATCGAATCTCGGGCAAGTAACATATCGCCAGACAAAGGGAAATGTATACGGGATTAACTTAATCCTCGACATTATGGTTCAAACTGATAAAGATCTTCGTTGAATATATAGGAGTCAATATGGGCATCCAAGTCCCGCTATTGATTATTGATCGGAGAGGAGTCTCGGTCATGTCTGCATGTTCTCGAACCCGTAGGGTCACACACTTAACGTTCGGTTACGGTTGGGTAGTATTAGGATATTCATAGTGGAAAGTATGAAGGTTGTTCAAAGTCCCAGATGGAATCCGGGACCTCACGAGGAGCTCCGGAATAGTCTCGAGGTAAAGATTTATATATGGGAAGTGGTTTTCCAGGGTTCCGAAAAAGTTTGGGAATTTTCAGTAGAGTACTGGGAAGGTTCTGGGGGTTCCACCGTGGGGCCCAACGACCCAGGAGGGGCCCACATGGACCGAGGGGTGGGGCTACAGCCCACATGGGCTGGCCGCACCAGCCCCCAAGGCCCATGTCGTTTAAATCTAGGGATAAGGTCTTATCTCTAAATTTAAAAGGTTGAATCTAGAGATAAGATGTTATCTCTAAATTTAAAGGGATTTCTCCCTTGTGGCCGGCCCTAGGAGGGTTTTGGCTGATCTCCCCTGCCCCTAGCCTATATAAAGAGAGGGGAGGCACATGGGGGCAGCCACCCTTCCACCCTTGGCCTCGTCTCTCCCAACTCCTCCCATCTCCTCCGCACAGACGCTCGGTGAAGCCCTGCTGTAGTTCCGCTGCCATCACCACCACCACGGTGCCGTGCTGGCCTAGATCCCATCTACCCCTCCACCCTCCTTTGCTGGATCAAGAAGGCGAAGACGTCACCGAGCCATACGTGTGTTAATCTCGGAGGTACCGTTCGTTCGTTACTCGGGTCGGATTGGATCGCGAAGGAGTACGACTACGCCAACCATGATCATTAGATCGTTAACGCTTGTGGTCTACAAGGGTATGTAGACAAAATCACCTCTCATTTCTAGCATCTCCATAGAATAGATCCTGGGTGTTTCGTAGGATTTTTCCATGTAACGTTCCCCATCAGTGGCATCATGAGCTAGGTCTATGCATAGATGTTATGCATGAGTAGAACACAAATTGGTTGTGGGCATTGATGTTCAGATTGCTTACCTCCTTTGCCTTATTTGGATTTGGCAGTATTGTGGGATGAAGCGGCCCGGACCAACTTTACTTGTCCTCGCACAAGAGACCGGTTCCCCCATTGGCATGCAACTTGTATAGCATAAAGTGGCTGGCGGGTGTCTGTCTCTCCCACTTTAGTTGAATCTGATTTGACAACGGCGGTCCTTGTAGAAGGTTAAAAGCCAACTTGTATATCACTGTTGTGGCTTTGCGTAGGTGAGAACCTGTCATGCCTAACCCTATGCTTGTCGTTGGCTCGCCCCTGCTGTGGTTTTCGATTTCTTCACCGCCCTCTGTGCCAACGTCTCGTCTTCTCTGCAAAATCAAGACAGATCAAACAAGTCAAAACAACAGTAACAAGAAGACCAAGCAATGAAGAAAAATGGAAGTACTTACTCTTGTACCTCCTTGCGATCGCTAAGGACGGAGAGGTCCCAGACAGCTTCATGTCCAGCGCCAGAGGCTGGAGGCGGAGTAGGAGTCCTGGCATGCTTGGTTGCCAGAGGCGGGGTAGGCTTTGAAGACCCTGCTACTCCAGTAGCAGATGCGGCTGACTATAGGAGATATGCCCTAGAGGCAATAATAAATGTTATTTTTTATCTCCATGTTCGTAATTAGGGTTATATTCCGTGCTATAACTGCTATGGTTCTCGAGTCTGCAATAACCACAAGGCTCGGAGGGAAACTCATATGCACGTGTGAAAAAATAAACGGTAAAATGTATTCCTAGTCTGGCCTCTAAGACTAGCTCAAGTGTTGCATGATGGTTCTATTTTCCTGATCATGGGCATGAATATGCCGGCAACTTTGAGGGCACAATGTTAGAAGAACAATTGTGTTGAATCGACCCGAATTGATGTTATGCTATGAGATACATTCGTCACAAGTTAATGGTTAATAACACAGAGGAGTTAACGTTTGCATGATTCCTTAGACCATGAGAGTATCGAGTTTCTTCATGCTTGCTTCATGAACTTTGGGGTTTGTTAAACGTCATCCGTAACTGGGTGGCTATTACGGCGGCTTACGGGTACATGGAAAAGTATGTCAAGGGACTTGATAGCTCAAGATTGGGATTTACTCCTCCGACGATGGAGAGATATTCTTGGGCCCTCTCGGTGTTACGGTATCCATCATCGTTTGGCCAGACACAATGTGATTTGATCAAGGGGATGCCGGGACGCGGAAATGAGAAAAGTGAACAAAACCGGTAACGAGGTAACTGGCATTGTGGAAGAGTGTTGATCCACGTGGATGCCGATAAATCTCACCTCGGGTTTTGTAACATATCGCGAAGTAAAAGGAATAGCACACGACAACTGGGGGTTCACTCGAATATTTATTCGTGTGGGTATAGGGGTCAATATGGGTGTCAACGGCTCCGATGTTGATCATTGATCGGAAGGTGTTCCGGTCATGTCTATACTTCACCGAACCTATAGGGTCACACGCTTTAGGGTCATCTATCTTCTGAATTCTAGACAGGGAGTCAGAGAGAAATTCACCGAAAAAGTTTCGGAGACAACGGAAGAATTCTGGAGAGAGAACACCAGAATAGTTTCGGTAAAACTGAAAAGTTGTTTCGGAGTATACCATTATGTCAAATTGGTTTCGGCACATGCCTGGAAATTATTGGAGGGTGCCAGAATTGTTCTGGGAACTTCTGGGAATTTTCCGGAGAAAAAAACCGGAAGTGTTCCGGAGCTGCCGGAACCGCTTTGGTTGCTTTTCGCTGAAGAAAATCATTGATCCGAAAAAGTTTCGGAATGCGTCCAAATTTAATTTAGTGGGTACTAGAAATGTTCTAGGCCTACAAAAAAAGTTTCAGATTTAACGGTCGCAGAAAAATGTCTTCGTGAATAGAGAAAGTGCTTTTTGGGTTACTTTATGGAAAGCCACCTTTTAGGGCTTTTCCCAAAAGGCTTCTAGAAGGACTTGGGGATCAAGGAACCCCCTTTGGGGGGCCCCCATGAGGGTGGGACGTTCAAGGGTGGAGCTCCTCCATGGAGCGCCACTTGTCATCCTTTTATGCCCTTTATGCCCTTTATGTGTGACATAAAGTGTGGGCATTTTGGGTTTTTCATGTGCCCCCTACCCCTTGGGTTTTCCTATAAATAGAGGTGGAGAGGCACTCTCCACACTCACTCTTTCTCACATACACATGCCATGCATGATCTGGCTTTCTCTCTCCCTCCCAGCGAAATAGTTTCCTAGAGCCGAAAGGCTGTCTGGGTTCCGGTGGGAACTAGTTCTGGATGGCGCAGCCCTACCGGATAGATGGCACCGTATGTGTGCAACCCCGTAGAGAGGTCGTAGGTTCGTCCTTTTTGCCCGAGGGGCTGTTCGAGTGTGCCTCCCGAAGGGCTGTCCGAGTGACCATCCGAGATTCTGACGGCCTACCGAAGGGCTGTCCGAGGATCCGTCCGGTGGGATTATCCGAGGGACTGTCCCGAGGCCTCCCGAAGGGTTGCCCGAAGATCAGTCCAGCGAGCTGGCGAGGGAGTACATCCTCACGGTTGGGAGGTTGTAAATCCTAGCTGCGGGGATCTGCACCTACGATCAACATCGACTCTACTTCCGCTGCACTACGAGTCGGTAACGATCAGATCAAACCTTGTATGCATCTCCATAGTGATCCTGGGCGTGCTCGCTGTACCGAATTTTTTTGTTTTCTGTTGCGTTCCCCTACAGTGGCATCATGAGCCATGCTATGCATAGATGCAGGTTACGATCTAGAATACATAGAGATGTATGGGTGTTGCACAATATAATTTGTAGTAGATGAGTTCTATTACTAAAAATTATTTGTGCGGGTAGCAGATGAAATCTAATACCCGATGTTCTTGTTGCTTCCCTGAAATTTGCGTATTTTTGATCTTGATAACGGCATGGTGGAGTTTCAAAGTTCTGGCAATCCGCGATCCTGATTGATCAACGAAGTGCTATCAGTTCGTTGAATTCCACCATATTTAAAAGAAAGATGAAATTTCGCAGACAAAAGGGCAATGCAGATATGATCTGCATGGGGGTCATGCATATGACGAAGTTCAGTATGGGGCTCGAGATTTTATTATCTCGTGTTTCATACACCCCGCAAAGTTAATCTAGTGTCTTGAATAATCATGCTTGATGATAAACGTTGGTAGCTGCGGTTTGGTTGAAACCTTAGAAGCCACGTAAAATTAAATTTTGCATAAACCAATTAGAGGCGTCTAACTTGGTTTTGCAGGATGTGCATGTGATATGGTATAGCAGTTCTCATATTTAATTTCATTATGTATGAGATGACTATATAATGTAAATTAACATGACCTGCGTGTCATGATTCGGCATGATGGCTGGAGCCATATGATTGTCACTTTAATGACCTGCGTGTCAACCTTAAGTAATGCACTTATTTTATTAGCTATAGAGATAGCAATATTATCTGGTGCATTGACAAGGTGGTGGCAATCTTCGCGAAGGTGAACACCGACGCGAATGCCGAATACGAAGAAATGAAAGACTTCTCCGTCAGAAAGGGCTATACCATATCAAGCTATTATGAATTGCCCGAGATGTTTATCCCTTATGTTGCACCCTTTTTGATTGCGTGGTAGTCGCTTTTTATTAGGGTGATCTCTCACTTAAAATATCAAGTAGTTAGTGTTCTCCCAAGTGTAGCACCGTCACGGCACCTATCTTTTCGGAGTGCGTCATGTTTCCATGAGTACAAACGATTAGAGAAGTGTGAGGCGGGTGAGTTGAGACCTCGCAACGAGATCACTTGGTTGTCTTGACGTTCAGGCAGGAGAGTCTTGAGCTCGGAACACGCCCATCGAAAGATGAACAAGAATCACATAGAGATGTGATCGGCAAGTTGGCCTACCGATTGAAGTTCCCGTCATTAGTGATGTTCCCATCAATGGCGTTGAATTGAAATGCGGATCTTGAATCACTCATAATCAATTATGAGAGATATTGATTTGAGTGGGAGCGCACTATAGAATTAACTTGTTTAATTCACAGTGCAAATTAATTATGAACATTGTCTAAGTGTAAATTGCATAATAGTTGTAGAATAATGGCTCGCGTTTCCACCTTCCGTATTAAAATTGAATAAGCTATTATTTATCTGGTTAATCTTTGCGATTGGTAACGTAATGTGAGGATTGTCCTCAAGAGTGCCGAGAAGGACTTTGTCCTATCGCATGCTTTCGGTATTCTCCCGCTAATGCTATGGATGATGTGACTCTCGTCCTTCGATCCAAAAGCTAGAATTCCGTTACGGTCAAATACAATATGCTTGCTTCCATGAGACCCGGACTTCAAAAGTTTGGGATAGTTATGTGATATTCATGGAACTGAAAATTATTTTCAGACACAAATAAAGGCTAAAAGATATGAGATATCCAAAGCAATGTTTGTTTTGCAAAGTATTAGTAAAGTGTTTACTAAGCATTTGACTGATAAGAGAGTGATCCAGAAGAACGCCTGTCATGTAAATGAAGGTGAATAAAACAACCACTTAAAGAGAAAGGAAATGTCCAAAGGGTGTTAGTGAGACTTACACACCTAGGAAGTCCGGGGCTAACACCACTCTTAATGTTGGGTGCTTCTTCGGAGAGTAGGAGAAATACTAAAAGTTAAACTGTTAGAAATATAAAGGCAAAAAGAGAGAAGTCTGGAATATCCAGCTCATGTATGAAAGTCATACAAGTTATTGATGTATAGAAGGCTGGTTAAAGAAATAGTTCTTGGGAATTGTGATTAAACTGTTAGTCACTGATTCTTGGGTATTGTGAGTTGATCATAGAAATACCCGCTCGATTGCATTCTGTTGCAACTCGTTGCAAGAACCACTATGGCCTAAAAGACTTGCCAGTAATGAGGTTTAGATACGCACTGGGAACCTAGTAAATGTTACTATACCTTCTATCAGTGTATCACCGTCTGTATTTATTTTCATAATTCATTTAGAGTTTTATACACTCTAGCCCATTGCATAAAGTATGTTGCAAGAAGGTTGTTCATAAGAGAACTTTTGATGTTTGATGTTATGAATAGCATAAGGGCCATACTTTCATTATGAATGAGATGTATGTCATGAATATTGACAATAATACATTACCTCTGTGTTTACTTTCATAATTCATTTTAGAGTTTTATACACTCTAGCCCATTGCATAATGTTTGTTGCAAGAGGGTTGTTCATAAAAGAACAATTGTTGTTCAGTATTATGAATAACATAAAGGGCCATGCTTCCATCAGGGATGGGATGTGTGTTATGAATATTGATGGTAATATGATGCATCCATAACAATGACGCTAAATGTCGAAAGACTAAAAGAATACCACATATGTCTGGCACTGCATTTGGTCACATTGGAGAAACCCGCATGGAGAAATTCCATAATGATGGATTTTGAAGTCATTTGATTATGAATCATCTGACACTTGCAACTTTAGTCCGAAAAGTGAAGTGACTAAAATACCATTCACAGGCCATAAGGAACGAGCAACGAACTTATTGGTGATCATGCATTTTTGATGTGTGTAGTCCGATAAATGTTGTTGCTAGTAGTGGATTTGTCTATCTTCAGAAATGACTCAAGTAGATAAATGGATATTTACTTGATGAGACATAAGTCTAGATCTTTTGAAATCATTCTAAAGGTTTTCAAAAATGAAGTAGAAATTATTGTAACAAGAAAATTATGTTTCTACAATTAGATTGTGGAAAGGAATATTTGAGTTACAAGTTTAGCGAATGTCTGATGAGTTGTGAAAAGAGTTTCATAACTTACACCTCCCGGAACACCACAGTAAGTGGAATGTCCGTGAAGATGTAATCAAACCATTTATGACGTGGTAAGGTCAAAGATGACATAAATCAATTTGCCATTATCCCTTTTAAAGTGATGCATTAGAGACTACGGCTTTTACACTGAAAAGAGCGCCATCAGGTCTGTTGAAATGACACCATGGTATGGTACGCCCAACCATGTTTTATATTTTCTTAACATTTGGAATATGGGGCTTGTTTAAAATGTTTACAAACCTATTCCAAATCAGACAAGTGCTACCTTGTAGGTTATCCCAAGTTATTGGGTATTCCCCCACCACTATACCGAGGCAAAGGGTTTTGCCACAAAGAACGGTATGCTTTTAAAGAGAATGGTTCTTGCAAAAAGGTGAGTGGGAGGATAGTGCAACTCGACGAGATAACAATATCTTCGTCATCAGGTCAAAGGAAAGGAACCTTGGAAGTAATTCCAGAGTTTCCTACTGCGACTGATACGGAAGCCTCTACATGAGATGTATGGACTTCGGTCGAACTTGCAGCTGAACCACGTAGGCAAAACTCGTGCAAACCTCTCAGGTGCGCAAACGAGATATTGTTGTTAGACAACAGTATACCTATGGGAATCAAGGAAGCGATAATGGGCCCTGACTCCGGAATTGGCTAAATGCCAATACAATCCGAGATAGTTTCCATATGAATGATTCAAGATTATATCTTGATAAACCCTTCGGAAGAATTGGAGTCTAAACGATCATTAATGGAACTATAAACTGATGTGGATAAAATGTTTTATCCATAAAGCTCGACTTGTTGCAATAACAAGTTCAAGGAGTTGACTACGATGAGGTTGTCTCACCGTAGCAATGCTAAAAGTCGGTTCGGGTTAAACTAGCAATTAATACATATTTCAATCATGAGATATGAAACATGGATGGCGAAAGAATTTCCATGAAATGGGAATACAAACTAGGACTTGTATATGATACAGTCCAAAGTATTTTGTCGATCCAGAGGATGCTAGTGAGTACGCAAACTTTAGAGTTCCAGCGATGGATAGAAGAGAGCAAAATGGAGTTGGAATCTTCATTTTTGATGAAATGGTCAAAAGAGTTTGATTTCATCAATGGATAATGAAGATGCTTGTGGTTACAAGAAAGTAAGTGGGAGCATAATAATATTTCTAAAAACCTTGTGTGCTTGACACATTGTTAATTGGAGATAATATAAATTTCTTGACACGAATTAGGACTTCATTTGAAAATGGTTTTTCGATGAAGTTCTTGGGCTAAATAGCCTTGATATTAGGCATAATTATCTGCGAGATAGAATTGCCTAATAGGGCTAAAGCCAAAAATACATATTGACAAGATGTTAAAACAGTTTAGCATTAAAACGCTAAGGAGTGATTCTTGCCGAAGTCACATGGAAAGAGTTTTTGCAAGACTCGGTGTCCCAAAACACTGATGAGCAAAATACATGATGGATATTTCACAGACTCCTATGTTTGGATTAATCATGTATTCCATGGTATGTAAAACAACCAGATATGTCCGATACTCCCAAGCTGTTACGAGTATAGATACCAAAGTGATCAAAGTACTGATCATAGGACAACAGTGAAAATATGTCATTGAGTACTAAAGTAGCACTGATGACATGTTTTCTCGCAAGTAGAGATTATGAAGTGCTCGTTGTAAGTAATTACATCGATATAGTCTTCATCAATACTCCATGCGATTTTCGATTTAAATTGAGGGTTTTGTGTAACACACAATATGGTGGCACGGTAAGTTGGAATTGTTCTAAACAGGTTACTGTGGCGAATTCTATAACAAAGGCTAAGTATGTTGACGCTTTAGAAGCGACAAAGAAGATGTTAAATCATATAGTTCATGCATGAACTTAGTATGGTTCCAAGAAGGCTTTGGTTAATGGGACACTATTGTAGATAGATGCTCCATAGCTCAGTCTGAGGAATCATGGTTCGACCAGTGATTCACATATATACAAAGCCAAGTCCACACAAAATATAAATTTTGTGAAAGCCTGAAAACGCAAGGATATGCAAAGACACACACGGAGATGGAGTTGTCAGATCCGTTGGACATCAGGCTATACCACAAGCGAAGCATTTTTTACACCGGTATGCCATAGGTGTGAAGTGCATTAGCATTGACTAGATTATTGACTCTAGTGCAAGTGGGAGTCTGTAGGAGATATGCCCTAGAGGCAATAATAAATGTTATTATTTATCTCCATGTTCATAATTAGGTTTATATTCCGTGCTATAACTGCTATGGTTCTCGAGTCTGCTATAACCACGAGGCTCGGAGGGAAACTCATATGCACGTGTGAAAAAATAAACGGTAAAATGTATTCCTAGTCTGGCCTCTAAGACTAGCTCAAGTGTTGCATGATGGTTCTGTTTTCCTGATCATGGGCATGACTATGCCGGCAACTTTGAGGGCACAATGTTAGAAGAACAATTGTGTTGAATCGACCCGAATTGATGTTATGCTATGAGATACATTCGTCACAAGTTAATGGTTAATAACATAGAGGAGTTAATGTTTGCATGATTCCTTAGACCATGAGAGTATCGAGTTTCTTCATGCTTGCTTCATGAACTTTGGGGTTTGTTAAACGCCATCCGTAACTGGGTGGCTATTACGGCGGCTTACGGGTTCATGGAAAAGTATGCCAAGGGACTTGATAGCTCAAGATTGGGACATACTCCTCCGACGATGGAGAGATATTCTCGGGCCCTCTCGGTGTTACGGTATCCATCATCGTCTGGCCAGACACAATGTGATTTGATCACGTGGATGCCGGGACGCGGAAACGAGAAAAGAGAACAAAACCGGTAACGAGGTAACTGGCATTGTGGACAAGTGTTGATCCACGAGGATGCCGATAAATCTCACCTCGGGTTTTGTAACATATCGCGAAGTAAAAGGAATAGCACACGGCAACTGGAGGTTCACTCGAATATTTATTCGTGTGGGTATAGGGGTCAATATGGGTGTCCACAGCTTCGATGTTGATCATTGATCGGAAGGTGTTCCGGTCATGTCTATACTTCACCGAACCTATAGGTTCGCACGCTTTAGGGTCATCTATCTGCTGAATTCTAGACAGGGAGTCTGAGAGAAATTCACCGAAAAAGTTTTGGAGACAACGGAAGAGTTCCGGAGAGAGAACACCGGAATAGTTTCGGTAAAACCGAAAAGTTGTTTCGGAGTATACCATTAAGTCAAATTGGTTTCGGCACATGCCTGGAAATTATTGGAGGGTGCCAGAATTGTTCTGGGAAATTCTGGGAATTTTCCGGAGAAAAAAACCGGAAGTGTTCCGGAGCTGCCGGAACCGCTTTGGTTGCTTTTCGCTGAAGAAAATCATTGATCCGAAAAAGTTTCGGAATGCGTCCAAATTTATTTTAGTGGGTACTAGAAATGTTCTAGGCCTACAAAAAAAGTTTCGGATTTAACGGTCGCAGAAAAATGTCTTCGTGAATAGAGAAAGTGCTTTTTGGGTTACTTTATGGAAAGCCACCTTTTAGGGCTTTTCCCAAAAGGCTTCTAGAAGGACTTGGGGATCAAGGAACCCCCTTTGGGGGACCCCATGAGGGTGGGACGTTCAAGGGTGGAGCTCCTCCATGGAGCTCCACTTGTCATCCTTTTATGCCCTTTATGCCCTTTATGTGTGACATAAAGTGTGGGCATTTTGGGTTTTTCATGTGCCCCCTACCCCTTGGGTTTTCCTATAAATAGAGGTGGAGAGGCACTCTCCACACTCACTCTTTCTCACATACACATGCCATGCATGATCTGGCTTTCTCTTTCCCTCCCAGCGAAATAGTTTCCTAGAGCCGAAAGGCTGTCTGGGTTCCGGTGGGAACTAGTTCTGGATGGCGAAGCCCTGCCGAATAGATGGCACCGTATGTGTGCAACCCCATAGAGAGGTCGTAGGTTCGTCCTTTTTGCCCGAGGGGCTGTTCGAGTGTGCCTCCCGAAGGGCTGTCCGAGTGACCGTCCGAGATTCTGAGGGCCTCTCAAAGGGCTGTCCGAGGATCCGTCCGGTGGGACTATCCGAGGGACTATCCCGAGGCCTCCCGAAGGGCTGCCCGGAGATCCGTCCGGTGAGCTGGCGAGGGAGTACATCCTCGCGGTTGGGAGGTTGTAAATCCTAGCTGCGGGGATCTGCACTGATGATCAACATCGACTCTACTTCCGCTACGCTACGAGTCGGTAACGATCAGATCAAACCTTGTATGCATCTCCATAGTGATCCTAGGCGTGTTCGCTGTACTGAAATTTTTTGTTTTCTGTTGCGTTCCCCTACAGTGGCATCATGAGCCGTGCTATGCGTAGATGCAGGTTACGATCTGGAATACATAGAGATGTATGGGTGTTGCACAATATAATTTGTAGTAGATGAGTTCTATTACTGAAAATTATTTGTGCGGGTAGCAGATGAAATCTAATACCCGATGTTCTTGTTGCTTCCCTGAAATTTGCGTATTTCTGATCTTGATAACGGCATGGTGGAGTTTCAAAGTTCTGGCAATCCGCGATCCTGATTGATCAACGAAGTGCTATCAATTTGTTAAATTCCACCATAGTTAAAAGAAAGATGAAATTACACCATGGTGGAGTTTCGCCAGGAAGTACGTGCGGCGCCTTGTGGTCCTTGGTCTCTTTCCCCCACATATAAGCATACCACGTCATGAGATCGTTCTTCTCCAATGCTGACGGCTGGAAGACGATGTTATCTCTCCACTGCACCGCTGTGGCCTCCCTCCTCTTTTCCGCGTCCGGATTGACTGGCTTGTTTTGGGCCTTCTTCTGCGCCATGACGGCTTCAGGGGAGGTGGATATGCTGGATGGATGAAGGTGTAGCGCTGCGGCAAGGAAGAACTCTGTTCTGGCACGAGGTTGAAGACGATGGCGGCAGCAAGATTGGAGAATGAGGAAGTGGATGAGCAGCGCTCCTGCAGATTCCCCTTTTGTATGGGGAAGGCGCGGGGGCTGGCTCTCCACTACCTGACGTGTCTGCGCTTTTTCAGGCGCACGACCCCAATCTGCCGTTTCTATCCACCTATCCCACGTTCCACATTTAATGCACGTTGTGGGCGTGTAGTAGAAGTGATGATTACGACATTTATCCTCTGCCACATATGCCTGTGCATTGTTTTGGGCCTAGCCCAACAACGCTTCGCATGCGTGTGTGGCCTAGGCCCGGGGGCTCCTGTCGGTGTACTAAAACATGGGTATTTCACCCTGACTTATGCACAGGTAGTAGTAGCCTCCCCGATGACAAGGGCTTGCTGGTGGATAGCTCTGATCAACATTCAAGACTTAGTTGTAAAACCATGAAGAAGACCTCGAGGCAGGTCATAGAGAAGTACTAAGATACTACTGAAGATCAAGCATCAAGTTGCCGGCAAGCTACACACCGGCAAGTGAAGACCCATTTAGCTCCGTGTCGGCAAGTTCCCACTACCTCTCCACTGCTCCTCCTCAGCTTTCAACTAGTCACTTGTCAATAGGTATCGAGCGGGCATGCAGTTAGGTGAGGCTTGTCGGGGCACGTGTCAGCACGCCGCCGAAGACCAACTTTATTGCCACCCGTCCCAGAGGCGTGGCGAAGGAATAAGAGGTAGCTGGCGAACAACACAGAAGGAGAGGCACTTCCTTGCCGGAGATCATCCCCATTACGACACCTGACGGCGTTTTTAATGCTTTTGTCCTAATCCGGCAGGGTTAGGTATGATATCACTGTAGCCACTATTCACTGCATGTAATTACCATTTTGCCATTGTGGTGACCCCTTAATATATAAAAGGAGGCCCATGGCTACCTTTACAAAGGTCGACACTTTGCTCAATTACGCGTAGTAGCTGCACTTCCCGTGCACCTTGCCGGCAAGCTGCGCTCCTTGTAACTTGAGCTCATACACAAATAAATCCACCAAAGCAGGAGTAGGGTTTTACACCTCACGGTGGCCCGAACCTGGGTAAACTCTGTGTGTTGATTGCTAGATCTGCTCTTTGTGTTCGTTGATCCCCACAGCCGAACCGCAAAGGGGTCGTAGCCGGTCCCATAGATCATCATATCTCGACATCTTTGGTGCGTCAGGTAGGGGATCCAGAACCGCCGTTACCTTCTGCCATCCGTGCCTCCGCTGCCCTGTTGGCAATATATGCCAACTCTTCGGCGGTGGTGTCGCGAATCAAGTTCTTCTCTTCTCTGATGTGCCTTTCCACCAGATTGTTGACTCACCTCATCGTCAGGCGGCTGTTGCCAGTCGCTCTCGATGCCCTGGGCATTACACGATGGCATCATCGCCAAGATCATTGCATAAAGGAACCACACTTGCCGGCAACTGGAACTTGCCGGTGGTGCGGAAGGGCTGGTGATAGAGGCTGGCATGCTGCAGCACCGTCAGGTTGCTGCCAAGTCCAGTGTGCAGCCGCAAGATGTTAGCAGCGTTCTTGAACTCCCAGGTGCACCATTCCTTCTTCTGCAAAGGGGCGATGCAGCGCTGGAGAAAATCAGCGCCAACCATCTCAATGGTGAGGCCGGCGGCTCTGAGACGGATGATGCGGGTCACGGCAATGGAGAGCTTGTTGTCATGCTTGTCAAGATAGCTCCAATCCTTGCCACGCTCTACCTTCTTCGTCCGGGGCTTGCAAAAATCTGGAAAGTCATCTTCCTTAATCCAACACCAATGTGCCCGCCACTCATTCCAGTTCAGGTGCAGCTGACCCTCAAGGTAGACATCTTTACTGCCGGATCTGGGGATCCAGGTGATGCTGCCGGAGAGAGCATCCCCTTCGATGTGAGGAATGAAGAAATGGTAGAACAAAGCAACATTGGGCTCAATGCCGACGAAGTTTTCACACATGTGGGCAAAGACAGACATGCAGGTGATGGCGTTCGTAGTAAAATCAAGGAGCCGGAACCCATAGGTCCACACGAGCTCAGAAAAGAAATCAGAAAAAGGGGGAACAAGCCCGCAATAGAAGTATGCGGTGAAGAATGGATACTTGTTCTCGGAGGGACTGGTGTCGCCGGGAAGTACGTGCGGCGCCTTGTGGTCCTTGGTCTCTTCCCCCCACATATAAGCATACCGCGGCGTGAGATCGTTCTTGTCCAATGCTGACGGCTGGAATATGATGTTATCTCTCTGCTGTGCCGCTGTGGCCTCCCTCCTCTTCTCCGCCTCCGGATCGACTAGCTTGTTTTGGGCCTTCTTCGGCGCCATGACGGCTTCAGGGGAAGTGGATTTGGTGGATGGGCGAAGGTGTAGTGCTGCGGCGAGGAAGAACTCTGTTTTGGCGCAAGGTTGAAGACGATGGTGGCGGCGTGATTGGAGAATGAAGAAGTGAATGAGCAGCGCTCTTGCAGATTCCCCTTTTGTATGGGGAAGGTGCGGGGGCTGGATCTCCACTACCTGACGTGTCTGCGCTTTTTCAGGCGCACGACCCCAATCTGCCGTTTCTACCCACCTATCCCACATTCCGCATTTAATGCGCGTCATGGGCGTGCAGTAAAAGTGATGATTACGGCAGTTATCCTCTGCCACGTATGCCTGTGCATTGTTTTGGGCCTAGCCCAACAACGCTTCGCATGTGTGTGTGGCCCAGGCCTGGGGGCTCCTGTCGGTGTACTAAAACATGGGTATTTAGCACCCTGACTTATGCACATGCATTAGTAGCTTCCCCGGCGGCAAGGGCTTGCTAGAGGATAGCCCTGATCAACATTCAAGACTTAGTTGTAAAACCATGAAGAATACCTCCATGCAGGTAATAGAGAAGTACTAAGTAGTACTGAAGATCAAATAAAGACACCGCTGAGGAGGCCACTAACAAGGCTGCCGAGGCCACTGGTGGCATTCCTACCCCAGGAGTGCCAAGCGCTAGCATGGCCATGGAGGTGAGAGCAGCCGACGAGGCAACGGCGGATGTTGACCACCATCCCTCAATGTCCTAAGTGCCTCCGTCAAGCAGATACTTGAAGGTTGGTGATCTGCAGTTCATCAGCGTCCCCGGCACGTCAAGCATTGAGGCACCCATCGGAGAAGAGGTTTTTGATGGAGAAGTCGTCATCACCGAGCGTGAAACCATTGAAGATCAGCGCAGTTGTGGCAACGAAGCTGAGGATCAGCACATCCTCAAGGCCATGAATGAAAACTTCAAGAAGCTTCAGACGCACTACATCAACCGTGCAGAATGTCTAAACCATTGGGAGGCCATTATCCAAAAGGCAGAAGAAGATTTCCGGCAGCGGGACGAGGAAGCACAAATTTGGTATGCTAAAAGCATTCAAGATCTCAAGGACCACCAAATCCAGCTTGCCGCTGATAGAGAAAGCTTCATCTTGGAGAAGGCTACAGCTGACAAGGCACAAGAGGAGGCCGCTAAAAGGGTTGGTGCAGTTGACGCTGACTTGGTCAGGCACAAAGTTAGTCTTGACGCCCATGAGGAAGAACTTGCCGCCCAAGAAGAAGCGCTTGCCGCTAAACTTCGTGGCAAGGATGATGATGTTCAAGTTCTCCTCACGCAACAGACCCAAGAGCTAGAGCAGAAGCACAAGTAGGCCATCGAAGCTCAGGCTTTGGATCATGCTGGGAAGATCAAGGAAGCCGTCAATGCTGCCGAAGCTGCAGAGGCTTTCAAGATGGAATTGGAAGCCAAGGAGAAAAAGCTTGAAGAAGATCTTGTCGTCAGTAGCAAGGAGGTCTTGGCGCTTAAGGAAGATGCACAGAAAATAGTTCACACCTTGGCGAAGCTGCAAACGTCGCTATCAACCAAGACCAAGGAGCTCACTGCTGCTGACGACGCCAATGCTGATGTCAAATTGAAGCTCACCACCTTGGATTGCCCCTTGGAGCTGCACCGTTCTTGTAGATTGCCCCTTGATGACCCACAAGTATAGGGGATCACAACAGTCTTCGAGGGTAGTTGACGGTGTAGTGGGAACCAGGGTCCCACAAACCTTCTAAACATGGGTCATCTAGTCCAAAGCTATTGCATAAGTCACTCTGGCGAAGAATTAATCATTTCGACAAGCACTACATCCACCAAGCGTTACGCCGGCAAGCAAGACCAAGGACGCATCGGGAAGGCGCTTCTTCTTGGTTGTGCATCTTCTCAGTATCGAGAAGTATTTTAGAAGACCGACAAGTTTTGGGCCGGCAAGCTACATACCGGCAAGCTCCGTACCGGCAAGCCTCCACTACCTTTCCACCACTCCACCTCAGCGACCAGCCAGTCGCTTGTCAATAGGTGTCGAGCGGGCAGGTGGTTAGGTGAGGTTTGTCAGGCACGTGGCAGCTCGCCACCTAAGGATTACCTTTATTGACACCCGTTCATGTGTGTGTCATAGCCACATTCTATCAACCATGTAATTACTGATTTGCTACTGTGGTGACCCCTTCATCTATAAAAGGAGGCCCATGGCAACAATAAGAGGGGGATCAGACCCCTGCAGGTCGACACTTTGTTCAATTACACGCATAGCTGCACTTCCCGCGCACCTTGCCGACAAGCTGCACTCCTTGTACTTGGACTCCACATCAATACAATCAAAGCAGGAGTAGGGTTTTACACTTCACAGCGGCCCGAACTTGGGTAAACCTCATGCGTTCTGCTAGTTCTGCTCTTTGTGCTTGTTGATCTCCCCAGTTGAACCGCAGAGGGGCCTTCGCCGGTCCCATAGATCGTCGTACGCACGCCAACTTTGGCGCGCCAGGTAGGGGGTCGCGTGCGCGAACCTGAATTAGCAGTCTACGTGTCAACTTCTTCATCATCTTCATCGCCATGGTGCCCAAGAAGAAGGGCGCGACGGCGAACGTCCCATCCACGTCAAGGCTACTGACGCCGACGCCTACGCTAACAGGTGGAGGCGAAGGGGGCAGCAGATGGAGGCAACGGATGCGGACAAATTTCGCACCCCCGAAGTTAAGTTCTAACACCTTAATTGCTATATGATGTTTAGTCTTTTCCTCGAATGGCATTTTTGTATAACCTGTGCGTAGAGGAGCGCTTTCAGAACATTCTGTGCTCTTGGTGGTTTGGGTCCGCCTGACAACACCTATGAAGCTGCGTTTGTTCTCGAAGCGTTAAGCTTTCGAGGAGGCGGCGTTCTCGATGGACTGCTAACTTGGACCCGATCCTAAGCACCATTGACTGGAACGTGCGTGACTAGAAGGCATTCCGGCAAGCGTAGGGAATAATTGTACAAAAATATAGTTATTCAAGGAAAAGGCTTAATAAGTCTTTTTTCTTTTTAAGATTTCTGTTTATATGTGACCCGTGCACTAAGGAGCCTTCTAGGGGGCTAGTTGTGCTCCTAGTTGTCTTGAGTCCGCTCAGCAACATGGGCAACTGCATTAGGACCGAGAAGGTAAACCTCTTCGGGAGGCGGTGTTCCCGGCAAGCTGCTAAGGGCCTGTTCCCTCAAGCGCTGCCGACTGGAGCATGCGCACCGAGAAGCATTCTGACAAGTGTTGGGAATATTTAGCAAAAATCAAAACTTACACATGAGTTAAGTGCAAATCAGACGCTAATTAACTTTTTGTGTTAAAAACACTGTTGCGGCATTTCCATGCCCAAGTCAGTGTTGCAGGTATACAAGTGGAAGATTACCTTCATGGTTTCTTGAGGTCAGTCTTTCGGGAAACTGGCCATGGTATCGAGAACCACGAGTTCTCTACTGAGGGACGGAAATGATCTTCCCGCCATAAGTATTCTTGGAATCAATTTTCCGGAAAACTAGACCCCGGGGCTCCCGCAATATCGAGAACCCCGAGTTCTCTATTGAGGCTGGAAATGACTTTTTCATCAGAAGCCTTCCCGGGAACAACTTTCCTGAAAATACGCATTCCATGATGCCGGCAAGGACTGAGCCGGCAAGCAATCAAGCAAGACCCGGCAAGATCCGGTGATACAGGAAGCAGGGTCCCACTCTAGCATCGAGATATTTGAAGTTCTCTGCAGGAGACGAGCCCGAAGACGGGCTCGGGGGCTAGCCGTTTTCACAAGAGCAATCTTTTCGGAGGCTACCTTCCCGGAGATGAGAAGGATATGACAATCATGACCCATGCCAAGTTTGGTCCCAGCTCCAGCATCGAGATCCTTAGAGTTTTTTGCTAAAGCTGGGCCCGGGGGCTCCTGACGGTGTAGTGGGAACCAGGGTCCCACAAACCTTCTAAGAGCATCTCCAATAGAAGATGTAAATTTGGAGATGTAAACCAGGAGATGTAAAAATTTACATCTCCAAAAAGTGCTTTTTACATCTCCAAAAAAGAGGCAACTCCAACAGAAGATGTAAAATGGTGATGTAAAAGTGCAACTCCAACAAATGATGCAAATGGAGATGTAAACTAGTTGTGCCGCCGGCAACCATCAAGCATGGCGGAGTGCCTCGGGTTTGCTCTACGGGCGATGGTTTGCAGCGGCGTTTGGCTCTACAGATAGCTGGGAGCAAGGCTTGTCCTTTGGGGCAAATGAGAGGAGTTGCGGTGGCCGAAACTCGACGGGAGCGAGCTCGATGCGGCGGCCGGAGCATGGCGGGGCTGCGGGCGGCGGTGCGGGGCTGCGGGTGGATGCGGGCGGTGGTGCGGGGCTGCGGGCGGTGGTAAGGGGCTGCGAGCGGTGGTGCGGGGCTGCAGGCGGTGGCAGTGGTGGAATCGAGCGGCGGTGGTGTGGGGATGCGGCCAGTGATGCGGGCGGGGCGGCGACGGTGGTGGAATCGACCGCTGACGGCGGTGGAATTGAGCGGCGACGGTGGAATCGAGCAGCGGCGGAAAAACGCCTGATTCGCGGCATGTGGCGGCGGCCGGCGGTCAAAACCAGCGGCGGGGGTGCCGGAGCGGGCTAATCTAGTGCAGGGCGATGGCGGCGGTGCGGCGGGGCGGCGGTAGGAAGAAGAGGGGTTTGGGGAAGGAAATGGAACGGCGGTTGGCGGTTGGCGCGTGGCTGACGTTTTTTACATCTCTAGTGGGTGGAGATGTATATTTGCACCGCGAGGTGTTGTAGTTTACGTCTCCGGGAGGCAGAGATGTATTTTTTTTGCATCAACATCATCTGTTGGACAGGCGTTTTTGGGCCTCGGAGATGTAAAAGTTAGGTATTTTTGCATCTACATCTTCTATTGGAGATGCTCTAAAGATGGGTCATGCTAGTCCAGAGCTGTTGCATAAGTCACTCTGGCGAAGAATTAATCATTCCGGCAAGCGCTACATCCGCCAAGCATTACGCCGGCAAGCAAGACCAAGGACGCATCGGGAAGGCGCTTCTTACCGGTTGTGCATCTTCTCAGTATCGAGAAGTATTTTAGAAGACCGACAAGTTCTGGGCCGGCAAGCCACATACCGGCAAGCAAGGATCCGGCAAGCTCCGTACCGGCAAGCCTCCACTACCTTTCCACCGCCCCACCTCAGCGACCAGCCAGTTGCTTGTCAATAGGTGTCAAGTGGGCAGGTGGTTAGGTGAGGTTTGTCGGGCATGTGGTAGCTCGCCGCCTGAGGATTACCTTTATTGACACCCGTCCGTGTGCGTGTCATAGCCACATTCTATCAACCATGTGATTACTGATTTCTACTGTGGTGACCTCTTCATCTATAAAAGGAGGCCCATGGCAATAGTAAGAGGGGATCGGACCCCCGCAGGTCGACACTTCGTTCAATTACACGCGTAACTGCACTTCCCGCGCACCTTCCCAGCAAGTTGCGCTCCTTGTACTTGGACTCCACATCAATACAATCAAAGCAGGAGTAGGGTTTTACGCTTCACAGCGGCCCGAACCTGGGTAAACCTCGTGCATTCTGCTAGTTCTTCTTTTTGTGCTTGTTGATCTCCCTTGTCGAACCACAAAGGGGCCTTTGCCGGTCCCATAGATCATCGTACGCACGACAATAGTATTTCACCCAAATTTATTGATTCAACACAAGGGGAGCCAAAGAATATTTATCACCCTTAGCAGTTGAGTTGTCAATTCAACCACACCTGAGATGTTAATTCTTTGCATCAAAGTGTTTAGTAGCACAGTAGTATGATAGCTTGATAGTAGCGGTAACAGTAGCAATAGTAACAGTAACAGAAATAGTAGCAGTTTTGTAGTGATTGTAACAATTGCAACAACATTAGTAACTTAGCAAAGAAAATATGAGCAAAGCGTAGGCATTGGATTAGTGATGGATATTTGTATGGATGACATTCATCATGTAACAGTCACAACCTAGAGCGATACACAATAGCTCCAATTCATCAATTCAATGTAGGAATGTATTCCGTATATAGTCATACGTGCTTATAATAAGAACTTGCATGACATCTTTTGTCCTACCCTCCCGTGGCAGCGGTGTCCATAAGGAAATCTAAGGGATATTAAGGCCTCCTTTTAATAGAGAACCAGAACAAAGCATTAACACATGGTGAATACATGAACTCCTCGAATTACAGTCATCCCCGGAGAGTACCCCAGTTATTGTCACTTCGGGGTGTACGGTTCAGAACAATAACAAGTGCATACAACTAACAGATAGGATCAAGAACTCAAATATATTGATGAAAACATAGAGGGTTCAGATCTGAAATCATTGCACTCGGGCCCTAGTGACAAGCATTAAGCATAGCAAAGTCATAGCAACATCAATCTCAGAACATAGTGGATACTAGGGATCAAGACCTAACAAATTGACTCGATTACATGACAAATCTCATCCAACTCCATCACCGTCCAACAAGCCTACGAAGGAATTACTCACTCCCGGTGGTGAGCATCATGGAATTGTTGATGAAGAAGGGTTGATGATGACGACGGCGACGAATCCCCCTCTCCGGAGCCCCAAACGGACTCCAGAACAGCCCTCCCGATGAAGAACAGGAGGTGGCGGTGGCTCCGTATCATAAAATGCGATGAAACTACTTCTCTAATTTTTTTCTTGGGAAGACGGAATTTATAGGCTTGGAATTAGGTCAGACGGAGCCTCGTGGGCCCCACAAGACATCAGGGCGCACCCTGGGGGGGTAGGCGCTCCCTCTTGTCTTGTGGACAGCAGGTGGCCCGCCTCCGGTGGATCTTCGTTCCAGTATTTTTTATATATTCAATAAAAAAATTCTGCAAAGTTTCGTCCGATTCCGAGAACTTGTAAAAGTAGATACGATGGAGACGTATCAACTCCCCCAAGCTTAACTCATTGTTTGTCCTCAAGCAATCCAGTTGATAACTGAAAGTGATAAAGAAACACTTTTACAAACTCTTATGTTTTGTTGCCGTATATAAACTTCACTAGTAACCAAGTTTTCAGCAAAGATCATGAACTAACCATGTGATTGATAACACTTAGAACTCACATTTACTCATATCAATGGCATAATCAACTAGCGAGCAATAATAACATACCTCAAATGCCAACAATTTGTCAAAATAATCATGATATAATATGATAACATGGTATCTCGCTAGCCCTTTCTGAGACCGCAAAACATAAATGCAGAGCACCTCTGAAGTTCGAGCAGCGACTAAACATTGTAATTTAGAGTAGAAGGGATCTAGTCATGGTCACATCCAACATTAACTAGACTCAATGCATGTTAAACTAAGAATGACAATAGTGCTCTCTATGTTGGTTCTTGAATGAGAAGGTGATGACTCAACAGTGAAAGTAAATAACACGAAAGTAAAGAGAAAGTCCCTTCGCAAAGGGAAGCAGAGATTTGTAGAGGTGCCAGAGCTCAAAGCTAAAAATAGAGATGAATACATTTTTGAGTGGTGTGTTTTTCCTGTCAATGTCACGACAAAGGATTTCATCATCTTCCATGCTAAACACATTATCGGCGGTTCCCATGCAGAAATGAAAAGTTTAACTCCCCCACAACCATACAAACACAAGCCATGGCTAGTCGAATCCACGGGTTCCCTCCGAACAATCAACTTTCTAGGGGGAGTTTTGTTTTATTATATTTTTCTTTGTTTTTGTTTGACGGGACTGGGCATCCCAACTACCAGCCTCTCTTGTGCAAGACGAGTGAACAAACTCTCGTCATGAGAATAACCAACTTAGCATGGAAGATATTGACTGCCCCGTCGCTCCATGAGCAGTACAGGCACACAAAACAGATGTTTATTTGAACGACTAGAGATGGCACATGCAAATTTACTTGGAACGGCAGGGTAATACCGTATATAGGTAGATATGGTGGACTCTTTTGGCATAACTTTGGGGTTTCAGGATTTCGGATGCACAAACAGTATTCCCGCTTTGTACAGGCGAAAGCTAGCAAATAGATTGAGAAGCGACCAACTAGAGAGCGACAATGGTTATAATCATGCATTGCGAATATTTAACATTGGACATGAGCATGAGTAGGATATAAACACTCTGAATATAAATATCATAAATGCTGCATTGGTTTTGAATCAACTACATGTGTGAACATGTGCCAAGTCAAGCCACTTGAATTCTTCAGAGGAGGATACCATCCTAACATACTACATCATAATCATTTTAATGCATGTTGACACTCAAGATAAATCATTATCCACTCCTAGCTACTTAAGCATGGCATGAACAACTATAATCTCTAATTGTCATCACAAACATGTTTACTCATAATAAGCTGAATCAGGGCTACTGAGTTAAACATATTTACAAAAACAAAAACAAGAAGAGTTCATACTAGCTTTTCTTTGCCACAGTCACTTCATCAAATTATTGTCATTATTGCCTTTCACTTGCATGACCAAATGATGTGAAAATAATAATAGTGCAAGAGTTTCATGGACTAAGCTGAAATCTACAAACACTTTATTCAAAGGAGAAGACAAGGAAATATTGGCCCTTCGTTAGAGCAACAATAAAGCATATAAGAGCCATTCAACAATTCTTACAAAGTCTTCTCCATACAACGACTCAAAGAAAAGAAATTCAAAGAAACACACTGAAATATTTTTGGAGTTTTTAGTTTTTCTGAAGAAAGCGAATTAAAGAAGAAAAGAAAAAGCGAGAAAAACTATTTACACCGAAGAACTCCCAACAAACAATAAAAGAAGAAACAAGAAATCGTTTTGGGTTTTCTTTTACTACTACGAACTAACTAAACAAGAGAGAGAAAACAAAAAGAAGTGAGAAATATTTTTTGTATTTTCAAAGTTTTTCAAACACACAAAAAGGAAAGCAAAATAAAGCGAAACATGGATATACAATGAAAACGATGAACACCGACAACTGTAATGAATGTGTGAACATGAGTGTAATATCGGTGAGAATACGTACTCCCCCAAGCTTAGGCTTTTGGCCTAGCTTGGTGATCACCACTGCTGATCAGGATAGTAGTCGTAATGGTAGCTCAGGGCGGCATTCTGTGCTGCCTCCTCAGCGAGGCGAGCAGCCTCTACTGCCGCGTCGTATTCCTGGGCCTCATCCTCATAGACAAAATGCCTTTGTTTGTTCTGAAAGTCAAAGAGAATAGGCGCATGCAAAATAACAGAGACATTATGGTATTTATTAAATGTCAGGTTGTAATCATATTTGTGAGTCTCATACTTAATAAACTGGTGGCATTGCATTGCCTCAAAATCCAAGTACTTATAAGGCAGTATAGTATCATTGGGTCTAATGGAGACCCCAAGTTTCGTAACTACACGAGAGGCATAAATTCCTCCATATAAATCACCATCCTCCGCGTTGCGGCTTAGCCGGTGTGCAATAATAGCCCCAAAGTTATAATGTCTACTGCCATGTACGACAGCATGAAGGATGCTCAAATCAGGAGCACATAGTGCACTACAATCATGTTTGCCAACAACACACCTCCCACTAAAAATTGCAAAGTAACGAATAGCGAGAAACTGAATACTTCTAATTCTAGCTTGTGTCACACCCCTATCCTCACCATTTCAAAGATTACTAAGAAATGCCTCATAATCATATTTCCTCAGTTCGGTGAGCGAACCCCAAAACGGAATTTTGCATGCATCGCAGAATTCTTCTGGAGACATACTATAAAATTTCTCACAGAGATCAAATAAAACTCTAGACGTGGAAGAATGATACTTAAATTTCTGTCTGAATGAATTGGTAAGGTGGTAATGCTGCGTGCACTTATCTACAAGGAAGGCGGTAAGCTCGGCATTCTCAATATATTGATCAAATTCTTGCTTGATGCCAACACCTATCATAAATGTGTCGTAGGGCCACTGGCATGATTTCACCTCAGCACCTCGCACTGAACTTGCCTGTGGCTCATGATATGCCTGATGTGCCGAGCTTTGGCTCGAGGAGCTTCCTGAAGACCTCCTCCTGAACATGTTTATTTCCGTTTTTTTTTTGAAATTTTTGGGCCACAAAAAGATGTTAATAAAACTTGACAAAATTGATAGCAACAACTCCTACAAGTGTCTAGAGGCTATATCAAGCATTCAAGCTACTTAGAACCAAATGGATTCAATATGCAAGCTCATTTTCAGTGGCACCAACAGTAGCAAAATAAGCAAAATATAATCCACTAAAACAAAAACTAATTGGACCAATGGAGGAGTTACATAACAATGAGCAATCCCCCAAAACAGTTTTGGAAACGGAACTCCGAGCAAAGAGATCGAAAATCTCAGTTTTTGGGGCAAGAACAATTGCTACCACAAATTTTTTCTAGAGGAAGAAGAAGAAGTGGGCAGGTAGACTAAGTGAGTGGGGTCCTGTGGGCGCCACAAGACATCATGGCCCGCCCTGTTGTCTTGTGGACAACAGGTGCAGCCCCCTGGGGTGTGTCTAGTGGCAAAAATTCTTAAATATTCAATGAAAAATCATGTTAAAATTTTACAACATTCTGAGCACTTTTATTTCCAGATCATTTTTTATTGCACGGATAATTCAGAAAACAGGATAATCATGGCATTTTACTTTATTGAACTATAAATAATAGAGAGTAAACTAGAATTACAGTAGGTTGTGCTTACGGAATTCATCGAACACATGCCCCTAAAAAAGAATCCATTAATAAGGTTGATCAAGTCTTATTAACAATTTTTTTCGAGTAACATGAAACCGAAGAACTTTTGTATAGCACTAGGTTACCTCAATCGGGATAAGCATTGTCCCAACAATAAGAATTTGATATTTATAATATATAATAGGTACATATCAAGTTACTTAGACCCCACATTTTAGTTTTTATACAGTTTCTTATTTTTCTTTGTCTAATTTTTGGCACACCAGAAATTTACTTTTTTTAGGGATTTTGGGCACACCAGAAATTACTTCTGAGAATTTTTATTTCTTATTTACATTCTATTTATGTGTTTTGCTTTTTGACCATTTTTCATTTACGGTGTATCTCGTGTAGAGTATCAATGCATGTGTGTCCTTGCATGCGTAATTAGATGAATGGTTGTGAGACACGTGTAAGAGATACACCTTATGCTACCCTAGATTCAGAAAATGTTGCGCACAAAATGAAAATATAGGACAAATTGGTTTGTCTATCATATCCACGTGTGCAAGAGATTAAGTTGATTATTGCTTGAGGTGTAATGAGAGCATGCATATGTTGGCTGCACTAAAAGGTTTGCAGTTTTAGACGGTCCTGAACATACCCGGGGCATGGTTCATCACTACTTCTGATTGGAGAAAGTATGGAATAATTACTGCTCAAACTTTATTGGCGCAAAGATCATACTAACATAACTATATGCAGGAAGATGGATCCATATGTCCATGGATGTAACATGAACATTGGTGGAACAGACGCTGGAGCAGTCGATACGGAATATTACCCGAGCAACTATAGCGGAACAACATGACCAGTGGACTCGATCGGGTTACTACATTTTTTTTCAGGCGTCCAAATATCTAAGAATACATGCAGCATATAGAAAGGCATTAGTCCATGTCCTATGCTAGCGGCAATGCATGTATATTTTTTCTTCATGCATCCATATAAGAATGTATGCATTTAGAAAGGAATATGCCCACGTAATGCATGCATGTAGCTTTATTTTTTTAAGGGAAGTCCTATGGATGCACGTCACCCTGTCCTATGCTAGCGGCAATGCATGTATTTTTTTTCATGCATCCATATAAGCATGTATGCATATAGAATGGAATATGCCCACGTATTGCATGCATGTAGCTTTATTTTTTTTAAGGGAAGTCCTATGCATGCACGCCACCATGTAGCTTTATATACTTTTTAAAGAAAGTCCTATCTCTAATGTATGCACGTTAGATCGCACTATCTTTTTAAATCTCAGGTCAGGCTATCAGATGTAGCAATAATAAGGCAACCTGCGAACGCATTTTTTTTCATAATGGGGTGGGTAAATTTTTCACATAAAACACATCTAATGGCTGTAGATTTTTATTGTATTTAATAAATGGCCGGATGTTTCTGATTTTTGTGGGATTTTCTAGCTTAATTCTCTTTTTTCTGGTGAACCCGTAAAGCGCTTTTTATATATAATAGATAAGAATTTGATATTTATTTTCGGTAGCCGGAAGAGGAAATTCAAAACCTCCAATAGTAATTGTCATGACCTTTTCAATAGAATTGATACTATTCACTTTGTTTTGTTTCTTCAAAAAATATACTGTATGCTCATTATTGTTGACATGGAAAGTGACCTTGCTTTTTTTGCAATCAATAATAGTCTCTACAGTATTCAGAAAGGGTCTACCAAGGATAACCGACATATTGTCGTCCTCGGGCATATCAAGAATAACAAAGTCTGTTAAAATAGTGACATTAGCAACAACTACAGGAACATCCTCACAAATACCGATAGGTATTGCAGTTGATTTATTAGCCATTTGCAAAGAGATTTCAGTAGGTGTCAACTTATTCAAGTCAAGTCTTCTATATAGAGAAAAAGGCATAACACTAACACCAGGTCCTAAATCACACAAAGCAGTTCTAACATAATTGTTTTTGATAGAGCATGGTATAGTAGGTATTCCTAGATCTCCTAACTTCTGAGGTACTTTTCCTTCAAACGAGTAATTTGCAAGCATAGTAGAGATTTCAGCCTCAGGTATTTTCCTTTTATTAGTAATAATATCTTTCATGTATTTAGCATATGGAGGCATTTTCATAATTTCTGTTAAGGGTGTTCTCAGATACAAGGGTCTAAGCATTACAACAAAGCAATTAAAAGCATTTTCATCTCTATATTTTGAAGCCTTACTAGGAAATGGCATAGGTTTTTGAACCCATGGTTCTCTTTCTTTTCCATGTTTCCTAGCAATGAAGTCTCTTTTATCATATCTTTTATTTTTAGGAGGTGGGTCATCAAGCTCAACTTCAGGTTCTATTTTTACATCATTATCACATTCTTTATTATCGTCTAGTGGAGCATCAATATGATAATTACTAGCATCATCATTGTCATTATCACTAGGTGGATGCTCCTTACCAAACTGCGTCTCAGCATCAGAAATAGAAACATCATTAGGATTCTCAGGAGGTTTTTCTATAATAGGTTCACTAGAAGCATGCAAAGTTCTATCGTTATTCTTTTTCTTTTTCTTCTTCCTATGTGAACTAGGTGCATCATTATTAATTCTCTAAGAATCTTACTCAATTCTTTTAGGATGACCTTCAGGATATAGAGGATCCCGAGTAATTTTGCCACCTCTAGTTATTACTCTAACAATATGATTGTTCATTTTATTGTTCATTTCATTAAGCAAATCATTTTGTGATTTAGAAACTTGTTCTATCTGAGTTTGAACCATAGCTAAGTGCTTACATAAACCTTTAACATCATTAGCAATCCTAAACATCATATCACTCATTCGTTCAATCATGATAGCACTATGTTTCAATTGATCACTTAATTGCCTATTGAAGTTTTCTTGCTTAACAATAAAATTATCAAATTCATCCAAACATTGGCTAGGAGATTTATTATAAGGAATATCACCTTCATCAAATCTATAAAGAGATTTTACAGATTTTACCTCCACTACCTGTGTCAGAATGTCAAGTCCATGTATTTCTTCAATAGGTAGTAAATTCTTAACATCTTCACATTTAATGCCCTTTTCTTTCATAGATTTCTTTTCTTCTTGTATATCTTCTGGACTGAGGAATAGAGTACCTCTTTTCTATGGAGTTGGCTTAGGTGGTGGTTCAGGAAGTGTCCAATCATCGGCATTTCTCAATATATTATTTAATAATTTCTGAGCCTGTTCAACAGTTCGTTCCCTGAAAACACAACCAACACAACTATCTAGGTAGTCCCTAGAAGCACCGGTTAGCCCATTATAAAATATATCAAGTATTTCATTGTTCTTAATAAGATGATCATGCAAAGCATTTAATAATTGGAGAAGCCTCCCCAAAGCTTCAGGGAGATGCTCTTCCTCAAGTTGCACAAAGTTGTATATTTCTTGTAAGGCAACTTGTTTCTTATGAGTAGGAAAATATTTTTCAGTGAAGTAATATATCATATTATTGGTGTACTAAAGTAGGGGTGCCTTAGTACCCTGACTTGTGCACAGGAAGTTGTAGCCCTCCCGCCGGCATGGCTTGCCGGAGGACTACTGCATACAAGACTCGAGATTCAACATACAAGACCATGAAGAAGACCTCCCGGCAGGTCATTGGGAAGTACCAAGTTAGTACTGAAGGACAAGATTCCGGTTGCCGGCAAGCTCCGCACCGGCAAACCAAGACCCGGCAAGCTCCTTGCCAGGAAGTACTTCCCTCCCGCTTTTCGGCTGCTCCACCTCATCGACTAGCTGATGGCTTGTCAAGATGAGGTGTCGAGCGTGCAGACAGCTTGGGAAGGATCATCAGGACGCGTGTCAACACCTTGCATAAAGGTCAAATTTATTGACACCCGTCTTGTGGACGTGTCATGACGATAGGCTCGGCCAGCCCGACGACACAGAAGGAGGGACGCCTTTAGCCAAAGGATCGTTATCATCTCACTGCGCATTAAATGCCCTTGTCCTAGTCCGGCAGGATTAGGTTGGATAGCATCAAGGCCACTATTCATAAGTTGTAATGACCATGTTGCCACTTTGGTGACCCCTTTTCGTCTATAAAAGGAGGCCCATGGCTACCTGGGCATGGGTCGACACTTTGCTCACTCTTACACAGTAGCTGCACCTTGCCCACACATTTCCGGTAAGCTGCGCTTGTAACTTGAGCCCCAAGTCAATCCACCCAACAGACATGAGTAGAGATTTACGCCTCTACGGTGGCCCGAACCTGAGGAAACCTCGCGTGTGAGCTTATTGGATTGGCTTTCCGTGCTCGTCGATCTCCCCAGCCGAACTGCAAAGGGGCCACACTGGTCCCATAGATTGTCGGACCCCGACATCTTTGGCGCGCCAGGTAGGGGGATCGCTTGTGCTGATCTACTCCAGCAGTTCTCATGCAAGTTTCGCCATCTTCTTCATCCATGGCGCCCAAGAAGAAGAGCGCGGCGGTGGGTGCGCCGTCTGTCTCTAAGCTGCCGGCCCAGACGTCTCCGGTGGACAGGGGCGGCAGTGAGCACTCTCCACGCCGTACTAGTGACGGGAGTTGCCACTCGGCCGGGAGCCAGGATCCACGCGTCGCTACGTTGAAAGGCGGCGCTGCGGCTGACAAGGTCGCTACGGCTATGTCCAAGGACGACGCCGCAGGGTCCAAGAGTAATGGAACGGTGGGGCGTGCGCCGAGGCCATCGCAAGATGGACACGAAGTGCTTCCCCGCAATGACGTCGACCCCGGTCATCGTCCAGGCAAGGAGCATGTGCCCCGATCCCATGGTGTGCATGGCCTGCCGCCACATCAAACTGCTGGCGAACATCGACCGCAGCAGCAGGGTAGGGATGGAGCTCCTTCTGGTTCGCACAGAAGTCGAGCCGCATCTCAGTCCTTGCGCCCAGTCATGCCCACATCGCCGGCGGAGGTACTGGCGCAGGTGGAGCTACTGCTGAATTTTCCTCCGGCTCCGGAGAAGATGGATGAGTGGCGTGCCACCATCCAGAGCCTTGTGGGCTTCGCCAACAATGATGGGGCGCGGCCGGAGGGGACCTCTCAGTGGCAGCCAACGGCGCCAGCACAAGGGGCTGAAGGGCAAACCGTGGGTGCTGCACCAACGGTGCAGTCTCCTCCCCGGCAAGTATGGCAGCGCTAGCGGGTTGACGCCTATGACAGTATGTCCATGGCGTCGTCCGATCCACAAGGCCGCCAGAATCGCCACCAAGACCAACGCCAGGTCATCAACGACCGGCGTGCTAAAGATGCTCGAACCACCATCGAGCGACATTGGGAAGCGCGCCGTCAATCAGACACGCGAGAAGGGCCAGTTGTGAATGAGCCTGCACCGAGGTTCCCTGGGTACCTACCCTACGATGTGGGTTGCCCAGGGTTTACCCGCAAGCTGCGGCAAGTTCAGTGGCCCCATTCCCAAAATTTCAAGCCTGACTTGCTGGAGAAGTACGACGGCAAGCTCAATCTGGTAGAGTTTCTTGGAAGCTACACCATCACGGTGCAAGCTGCTGGTGGCAGAGACGACAAGATTCTCGCCAACTATTTTCCGTTAGCACTCAAGCCCAACGTGGGATCTTGGCTGATGAACTTGCCAGAGGGCTCCATTTCTTCTTGGTCGGACTTGTGTCATGTGTTCGTTGGGACTTACATCGGGGCCATGAGCCTCCGGGAAAGCCCAGCGACCTCCATTTGATTCCACAGAAGGATGGTGAGCCCCTTCGTAAGTATGTCCAGAGGTTCAACCGTGTGCATCACAACATCCCTGATGTACACCCTGCTGCTGTGATTGCTTCGTTTCACACGAATGTACGCAATCGTAGGATGCAGGATGAGTTGAACATCCAGCAGGTGAAGATCGTCAACGACTTATACGCCTTGGCGGACCAGTGTGCACGTGCTGAGGAGGGAAGGAAACTTCCCTGGGAGGGTGCCGGAGCCGAGGTTGATTCCGAGGATGATGACGCATCCACCCCAAAGAAGATAGGCCGAAAGTGCAATCGCAAGCACAAAGGCAAGACAATGATGGCAGTCGAGAGTTCCGACAACTCAGAAGCCGCCAAGAAGCCCAAGACTGACAGCCCCGGCAACGAGCTTGTTGGATGCGCTGATTGTCGGGAGGCTGCGGTAGGCGAGAAGCCAGAGGGCTCCGGCAAACCATACTGCAAGATCCACCGCACCAAGGGCCATGAGCTAAACGATTGCCGGCAAGTGGAGCAGCATGCTGAGAAGCAAAAGCAAGAGTACAAGAAGCGTGACAAGGAGAAGGGCCAAGATGGCGCCGGTGGGCCCGGCAACAAGAACCGCGGCGGCCGTGGGGGTCGCTGCGCCAAGGGTCAGCAGCAGAAGGAGAAGCCTGCTCGCGGCCGTGAGAAGAAGGAAGGCGAGGATGATGGTGATGACGAAGATGAGGAATCTGGAGGACATGAGTTCCAAAAGGCTATGGAGGCCATTTGCGTTGACGGAGGTCCATCTTTGCACTCCTCTCACCGCCGGCTCAAGCAGTGGGCGCGTGAGATCAACGCGGCCGAACCAACAGTAGAGGCGTAGAAGCCGCTCAAGTGGTCCGACACGCCCATCGTTTTCGACACCGAGGACCACCCTGACCGCACCACTGTGGTCGGGTGTTTGCCTTTGTTGGTTTCTCCAACAATTCACAACCTCAAGGTGACGAAAGTGTTGGTTGACGGTGGGGCCGGCTTGAACCTGATCTCCCCTGATGAGATCAGGTGGCTGCAAATCCCTGATGGAGATCTCAAATCCAGGGAGGAGCCAACCCACCGGCAAGATTACCTTGCCGATCACTTTTGGTACTGAACTGAATTACTGAACCGAGAAGGTCGTTTTCGACGTCGTCAAGATACCATTGCCCTACAATGGGATTCTTGGTCGTCTGGCCCTGGCAAAGTTTATGGCGGCGTCACATTACGCCTATAATACTTTGAAAATGCCGGGCCCGATGAGCATCATCACCGTCCACTCCGACAAGAAGGACGCAGTTATTTGCGCCGACAAGCTCTACCGAGAGGCAGTGGCAGCATCTGCCATCAAGACACCTGCTCCTGCCGACAAAGCTCCCGGGGGAGGAAAGAAGAAGAAGACCGGCAAGACCTTTGACAAGGACTCCAGGAAGCGCACCTCTTCGGAGAGTGGCACACCTGTTGAGGAAGTGCGGGAGAGCTCTACCGGCAAGAGCAACAAGACCAAAGCTTCACCACCTGCTACGAAGCAGGTCTCTGCAAGGGAGGATGGCACTGGCGGTACCTTTACCGTGAGTGCCTTCCTTGATGGCAAATAGGAAAGCGCGCTCGTCACCTTCCTGCGGGGGAATATTGATGTGTTTGCATGGCAACCATCTAATATCCCCGATGTTCCCAGGGAGGTGATTGAGCACCACCTTGCCGTTTGCCCCAATGCGAGACCTATCAAGCAGAAGGTCAGAAAGCAGGCTTTGGAGCGGCAAGAGTTCATTGCCCAAAAAATCTAAAAACTAGATGCAGCAGGCCTGGTCAGAGGAGTGCTACATCCAACTTGGTTGGCAAATCCTGTGGTCGTTCGCAAGGAAAATGGGAAGTGGAGGCTTTGTATTGACTTCACTGACATAAACAAAGCATGCCCAAAGGACCCCTTCCCTTTGCCGCGGATTGATCAGATTGTGGACTCCACCACCGGCTGCGACCTGCTCTCTTTTCTTGATGCCTACTCTGGTTATCATCAGATCTTCATGGCCAAGGAAGATGAGGAGAAGACGGCATTCATTACTCCATGTGGTACGTACTGTTTTGTACGCATGCCTTTCGGATTCAAGAGTGCTGGAGCAACATTTGCAAGGGCTGTGCAAGTTGGTTTTGGCTCTCAGCTAGACAAAAATGTGGAAGCCTATATGGATGATATAGTGGTCAAAACCAGGCACGAGGATACACTGATCCAAGACTTAGAAGAGACATTTGCAAATTTGCGCAAGATCAACTTGAAGCTCAACCCTGAGAAGTGTGTGTTTGGCTTCCCGTCCGGCAAGCTTCTCGGGTTCTTTGTATCTCAACGTGGAGTTGAAGCCAACCTTGACAAGATCAAGGCGATTGAGCAGTTGGAGGCACCGAAGCGCGTCAAGGACGTGAGGCGTCTTGCTGGTTGCGTAGCAGCTCTAAGCAGGTTCATATCCAAGTCAGCTGAGCGCGCCTTGCCGTTTTTCAAAATCTTGAAAAAGGCAGGTCCAATGCAGTGGACCCCTGAAGCAGGGGCTGTGCTCCAAGACTTGAAGGAGTATCTCTCCTCTCCGCCAGTACTAGTTGCGCCGGTGCCATGAGAGCCGTTGCTGCTGTACCTAGCGGCAACCAATCAAATGGTTAGCGCTGCACTAGTGACTGAGAGGGAAGCAGAAGACAAAGAGATAGCAAGTACAGAGCCTCAAGCCAACAAGCCGGAATCTCCTCCGGCAAGGTCAGATGCCAACAACCCAAGTTCAGCGCGGGCAAATGAGACAGAATAGCAAGTGTTGAAGAAGAAGATGGTGCAGTGCCCAGTTTACTTTGTCAGTTCCCTTCTCCAGGGGGCTAGATCGAGGTACTCTGGTGTGTAGAAGTTGCTCTTTGGCCTCCTCATGGCCTCAAGGAAGCTGCGCCATTACTTCCAAGCACATCACATCACCGTCGTCACTCGCTTTCCGCTGCAGCGCATCTTGAGAAATCCAGAAGCCACTGGCAGACTAGTGGAGTGGGCGTTGGAGCTGACAAGCTTTGATTTGAAGTTTGAAAGTACATCAACAATCCAAAGCAGAGCCTTCGCAGAGTTCGTTGCAGAATGGACACCAACTCCAGACGAAGAAATACCAGAGGCCTCGCTCCCCGGCAAGGAAGCGCCCCAAGATTGGATCATGTACTTTGATGGTTCTTTTTCGCTCCAGGGTGCCGGTGCCAGAGTGCTGCTTGTCGCACCCACCGGAGAGCATCTCAAGTATGTGGTTCAAATGAAGTTTCCCCAGGAGCAGGCCACCAACAACACCGCTGAGGACGAAGGATTGCTTGGAGGACTCCGCATCACAATCGACCTTGGTAGGAGAAACTTGATCATCAGAGGCGACTCGCAGTTAGTGGTGAAGCAAGTGAACAAGGGCTACCAGAGCCCGTTGATGGAGGGATATGTGGATGAAGTGAGGAAGTTGGAATAGCACTTTGACAGTCTGCAAGCAGAGCATGTTCCTCGTGCTGAGAACAGCATTGCCGACGACCTGTCGAAGAGTGCTACCAAGAAATTACCTGTGGAACCAGGTACCTTTGTACTCCTTCTGAATCAACCCTCAGTTACACCATCGACGAGGCCAAACAAGAGAAGAAAGTTGAATTCTGGCGAGTACTTTCCAGCAGAGCTTCCTACAGCCACCGGAAAGGAGGTTGCCGGAAACAACTCGATGCTTGCCGGTGAGCAGCAGGCTCCGGCAGGGCCCCAGGCCCTTGCCGTTGAGACAAGCGCTCCCGCAACGGAAGAGATGCCTTTAGTCCTTGTCGTCGAGCCACAGGCTCCGACATGGGCACAACGGATAGTCCATTACCTTCAAACAGGTCAACTTCCCGATGAACAAGAAGAAGCTAAGAAAGTAGCCCACCAATCAAGTATGTATCAGTTTGTTGATAGCATTCTATACAGAAAGAGGCCGAATGGGGTGAAATTGAAGTGCATCTGCTGGGAATATGGATAGAAGTTGGTGGCAGAAATACATGAAGGGGTGTGTGGCTCCCATATTGGGTCCCGCACACCTGTCGACAAGGTTTTCCGTCAAGGTTTTTATTGGCCGACAGCCCTCCAAGATGCAGTGGCCGTGGTGACAAGATGCGAAGCATGCCAGTTCCACGCCAAGAACATTCATCAGCCAGCTCAAGCTCTTCAGACAATTCCTCTTTCCTGGCCCTTCTCGGTCTGGGGGCTTGACATCCTCGGCCCCATTCCCCGTGCTATTGGGGGCTTTGAGTTCTTGTATGTAGCAATCGACAAGTTCACAAAGTGGCTTGAGGTGGAGCCAGTGAGAAAGGTGACAGCACAGTTAGCCGCCAAGTTCTTCAAAGGACTAGTTTGCCATTTTGGGGTGCGCAGCCGGGTGATCACCAACAAGGGCACGCAGTTCATGAGTTGCGCCTTCATGCAATGCTGTCAAGACCTTGGTAGCAAAATCTGTTTTGCATCAGTTGCTCACCTGAGAAGCAACGGCCAGATCGAGAGGGCAAACGCAGAAGTGCTGCGAGGACTCAAGACAAGAACATTTGATAGGCTGCACAAGTGTGGAAGGCGCTGGATCAACGAGCTGCCGATAGTTCTTTGGTCACTCAGGACGACACCAAATCGAGCCACCGACGAGACACCCTTCTCCCTAGTCTATGGTGCAGAAGCAGTGCTCCCCACAGAACTCACATACGGGTCACCTCGAGTGCACGCTTTTGACGAAGCTGAGCAAGAGCAAATGCGGCAATTTGATGCCGTGCTCCTTGAGGAAGATCGTCTCCGGGCTGCTGTGCATGTTGCACGGTACCAGCAAGCTTTGCGCCGCTACCATAGCTGCAAAGTGCTCCCCCAGAGCCTTGAGGAAGGTGACCTTGTTCTTCATCGGATCCAATCCACGAGGGGATCAAACAAGTTGACACCAAAGTGGGAAGGCCCTTACCGGGTAGCACAAGTCACCAGACCTGGCGCAGTCCGTCTGGAGACCGAAGATGGCACTCCGGTGCATAACTCATGGAATATTGAGCATCTTCGCAAGTTTTACCCATGAGGCGCGGTTACCGGGCATCCGGGCAACCCCTTTTGTACAAGTTTGTCGGCAAGACATGTAATCCTTTGTACAAAGCCAGGCACAGACCCTGTGCATAGTGAAACAAAGATAAGTGTTTCACATCCCTTTGTCAAATACATATATGTTTGTACATGTTGTATGCATGGTTGTGTTACATTTTGCCTTGTAAGAGATGCTTAACAAACCGTCAAGGTTTCCAGCCTCCTCTTTTCTCTTCTTTCTTTTTCTCAAAGGACAGAAGGTTTCCTCATGTGCAAATTTCCTGGGGGGAGTGACGGTATGGATACCACAAGTGACATCCAAGTTATCGTGTTACGACAAGAAGTACAACAAAGAAAAAGCTCAGTTGAAAAACTTTGAAACAAATTCTTTGTTGTAGTTGCATGAGAAACCTGCACGCTAAGGAACCTTGTCGTGACCAGCTGCACTCTTACTTTGTTTCGAGTCCGCTCGACAACTTAAGTAGCTGCGCTGCGACCGTCAAGTGTGACCTTGCCAGCAGCGGCACTTCTGGCAGGCTGCTAAGGACCCGTTCCTCTAGCGCTCGCGGCATGAGTGTGTGCACCGGCAAGTTTCCGGCAAGCGTAGGGTACAAAAGTCAAGCAAAGATAGAATAAGACAAGGAAGATAGCACACATCCATTCATCGGACATCAGTTTATATTACACCAAAAGCCAATTGCGGTTCTAACTTAAGATGAACTTGTCTTTTACATGGACCGCATTGGCGGCAAGATAGTGCAGAAGGAGCTAGTTTCTGTGCTGGCCCTCGGTCCTGGGGATTCCGCAAACAGCATGACAAGCTCTTTGGCAGCCTTGGTGTCTGCACTTTTCGGCAAGCTCTTGAAGGCCTTGGAGATGTCGATGCCGGGGTTCCAGTACACCACCTTTGTCGTGGTAATTTCACGGCAGATGCCATAATATGGCTAAAGAGGTGGGGCTACGAGAGGACGCCGGTGGGCTCCGGAGGCGAGGTTGGCACGAGCAAGTGCGAGACACGAGACGTACCCAGGTTCGGGGCCCTCTGGAGAGGTAACACCCCTAATCCTGCCGTATGAGATGATATGCGCAAAGGTTACAGAGTTGCTCCTGGAGCTGTTTGGACGGAGGAGGGAGAAGGGGCTAGGCCACCGTTCTGCCTCTCCGGCGGGAGTGGGTGTGTGTTCTGTGGAGCGAGGAATCACTAAAGGGAAGTGAAGAGCCACTATCCCACAGGAGAGAGTGATCTGAAGGGAGCTAACTAGAATGTGTACTGATCTGACCGACTGATCGACCGATCCCTCTGCAAGGAGGCCTCCCTGGGGGTCTTATAGGCCGACCCCCAGGGTTACAATGGTAACGTTACAGAGGCGCGGGCCCCTGGTGTCATTGACCGGGGTCTGGTGGCCGGGTCGCCGGGCTGCCGGGTCGCCAGGTGCGCCGCACCTGCCTGGCGCGGGGCATTGTGGCGGGTCTTGTCTCTTGTCAGTCTGGGTACGAGGCACTGTGGCGCGTCTTGTCCGTCGTCAGAGGGAGGTTGGCGCTGCCATTTCTACAGGACCGCGCCTCCCTCACACTGCCCGCCTCGGGCGGGGGCGCAAGGAAAGCTGCAGCCTCGCCTGTTCTGTCAGTATAAAGGGAGGAGTGCTGTAGCCATGCTTGCTTCGTCGCTAAGGCTTCGTCTCCTCGCGGCCGGCCGGCATGGGCCAGCCGGCCAGGCCGGGTTGCCGTGCCGAGCCGGCTCGCGCTGGGGAGCCGGCGTGCTTGGCAAGCCGGCCTGAGGGACTTGTCTTGCTCCAATGATTTTCCGAAAGGGATCCGGACTCCGTCGCCTACCCGGGGGTCATCCCCCGACACTAGTCCCCGAAGCTGTGAAGGTTCGCCGGCTTCAGGCTGGGGGGCCTTTGCAGCTTACCACCCTGAGGAGCCGGTTTGTTGATGTAGTGCCAGAGTCCGGTCAGGCGGCTTCGCCTGGCCGCTCGCCGGCTCCGCGGCAGCGGGCGCCGGGAACATCCGTTGGGGGCCGGCTTCCGGAGACCGGGTCGCGGCACCCTGGCCTGGGCGGGAAACGGAAATGCCTGCCAAATGAGTCTTGCTTCGTACGCCGATTTGCGCCTGCCGCAACTCGACGGGCTGCCACGTGCAGTCTCACGGTGGGCGAGGCCTGCCAGCCCATGCGCGCGACGGGACGTGACTGTGGTCCGGGCTTGCCACGATGCGCCCTCGGCCCGCGCGCAAGGGATTTACTGCGGCGGCTGTTGGCGATTGCGCTTCCCCGCGCAGTTAATGTGCGTGGGGAAAGTGCGCGCGTAGTGCGGGGGAGTGGGGATCGTGGGCGCAAACAATCCCGCTCCCCCACGATTCGTAGTGGTTATAAATGAGAAGGGAGGGGAAGTGCGACGGAGACGCTCGCGCTCGCACCCTTGCCCCTCGCTCCTCTTCTTCTCCATCGCGACCGAGCGAAGCGCTGCCGCCACCGCACGCCTCGCCCACGCCTGCTGCCTCGCACCGCTACCCGAAGCCCGCAGCGCGTCGCTCTTTCTCCCTCTGCTCCTCTTCATCGCCGAAACTCGACGCCCGAAGAGTTCTTCAATGGCGCTGCCGAAAGGCTCTTGGGAGGGCTCCATTACGACAGAGCAGAATATCCGGTACCTCCGCCGCACGAAACGGCTGCCTCCGGCGGAGGTACTGCTCGCGCACGCGTCGGGCTCGGAGAGGGTGCCGGAGCCGCAGGAGGGCGAGCATGTGGTCTTCTTCTCGCATTTCGAGCGCGGGCTCGGCCTCCCCGCGAGTCTCTTCTTCCGCGCGTGGCTTGATTTCTTCGGGCTGCAGCCGCATCATCTCGACGCCAACGCCGTGCTGCAGGTTGCCGGCTTCGCCATGCTCTGCGAAGGCTATCTCGGGATGCTGCCGACTGTGGAGCTGTGGGCGAAGATGTTCTTCCTCAAGCAGCAGGGAGCGTCAGCCGGTGCCATGTCCGGCTGCGGCGCGGCGGTGGTTACCGGCCGGGTGAACGGGCAATTTCCCAAGCTGCCGCTTGAGGACTCGGCCAAGAAGTGGCAGACGACGTTCTTCTACGTCCGGAACGCCGACCCGGCGGTGGACGTCATCAACCTTCCGCCGTTCGTCGACGCGCCGCCGCTCGAGAAGCCAAACTGGGGCTACTGCCCCAAGAAGCCGCCGCAGGAGATGGTGAACATCTGCGGCCGGGTCGGGGAGTTGACGGAGCGCGAGGGGCTGAAGCCGGTTGATCTCATCGCGGCATTCATCGCCCGCCGGGTTCTGCCGCTGCAGCGTCGGGCACACCGGATCTGCGATATGAGCGGCCGGCACGACCCGACCCGGATGTCGACCAAGGACCTGACGCCGGCTGGGATCGTCCAGCGGGTCAATTACATCTCCAAGGCCGGGCTGAAGGAGGAGGGGTGGAGCTTCGGGAAGGAGCCTTATCACCGGGAGAACCCGGCGCCTGCGGTGAGTCCTTGGTCTTTATATTTTGCCGCTTCGACGTTATTCTTGAGTCCTTGATCCACCGCATAGCTGCCCATGACCTCAACAATTGCCGCCAAGTAGAATTCTTTGCTGAGAAGCAAAAGCAGGAATACGAAAAGCGTGGCAAGGAGAAGAAGGGCCAGGATGGTGCTGGTGGTTTCTGCAAGAAAAATCGAGGCGCCCGTGGAGGACACCGTGGGAAGGCCGGAAAGTAGAAGGAGAGGCCCGCACGTGGTCGCGACAAGAAAGAAGATGACAAAGAGGATGAAGATCCAGATGAGGATGATTCTGATCAAGGGTTTTAGAACGTTGTTGATTGTGTCTGCATTGATGGAGGGGCATCTTTGCACTCGTCTCACCGGCGGCTCAAGCAGTGGGCCCGGGAGATAAATGCATCAAAGCCGGCAATGGATGCCCATAAGCCCTTGAAGTGGTCACACACGCCCATCATCGTTGATGCCGAAGACCACCCAGATCACACAACAGGTGTTGGTAGCTTGCCGTTGTTGGTATCACCAACAATCCACAACATTAAGGTATCGAAGATGCTGGTTGACAGTGGTGCTGGTCTCAACTTAATCTCCCCTATGGTGATTAAGAAAATGCAAATTCCTGATGAGGACCTCCAAGAAATGAGAACATTTCAAGGAGTAAATCCGGGAAGGACCAAGCCGAAGGGCCAGATTACTTTGCCGGTCACATTTGGTGATTCAATCAACTACAGAACCGAGAAGATCGTCTTCGATGTCGTCAAGTTGCCATTGCCCTACAATGGCATTCTGGGACGCCCTGCATTAGCCAAGTTCATGGCAGCATCTCACTATGCATACAACACTTTGAAGATGCCAGGGCCCATGGAGGTGATCACAATCCATTCTGACAGGAAGGATGCGGTGATCTGCGTGGACAAGTTGTACCGGGAAACTGTTGCGGCATCCCCCGGCAAATCACCGGGCCATGCCGGCAAAATTTCCGGGGAGCAGACCCAGAAGAAGTCTATGACTGATGCCGGCAAGACCCCCGTGAAGCGCACCGCAGAGTGAAGCATGCCCAGGGAGGAAGGTGAAACTTCTGTCGGCAAGAGCAAGAAAGTTGCCAAAGCTACTACAGCCGTGACCAAGAAGATTCCTGCCAAGGAAGATGGTACCGACACTTTCACCATAAGTGCCAACCTATCTAGCAAATATGAAAGCACGCTCATCACTTTCCTGTGGGCGAATGTTGATGTGTTTGCATGATAACCATCTGACATCCCCGGTGTTCCCAGGAAAGTGATTGAGCACCACCTTACTGTCTGCTCGGAAGCGAGACCCGTCAAGCAGAAGGTCAGGAAGCAAGCTTTGGAACGACACGAGTTTATAGCTCAAGAGATACATAAACTGGAGGAAGCAGGATTGGTGAGGGGAGTTCTACACCCCATTTGGTTGGCCAATCCTGTGGTGGTTCGTAAAGCTAACGGAAAGTGGAGGCTTTGTATTGATTTCACTGATATCAACAAAGCTTGCCCCAAAGATCCCTTTTCGTTTCCACGAATCAACCAGATTGTGGACTCTATGGCTGGCTGTGATCTTCTCTCTTTCCTTGATGCCTATTCTGGATATCATCTGATCTTTATGGCTCGGGAAGATGAGGAGAAAACAACATTCATCACTCCATGTGGCACATACTGTTTTGTACGAATGCCTTTCGGACTGAATAGTGCCGGAGCCACTTTCCAGAGAGCGGTAAAGATTGGTTTTGGCTCACAACTGTACAAAAATGTAGATGCATACATGGACGATATTGTGGTCAAGTCCAAGTGCCAGCCAACCCTTATTCAAGATTTGGAGGAGACATTTGCAAACTTGTGCAATATCAACTTGAAGCTCAATCCCGAGAAGTGTGTGTTTGGTGTCCCATCCGGCAAGCTTCTCGGCTTCTTTGTATCTCATCATGGAAATTAAGCCAATCCCAACAAGATCAAAGCGATTGAGCAAATTCAAGCCCCGAAGCGTGTCAAGGATATTCGGCATCTTGCTGGCTGTGTTGCTGCCCTGAGTAGGTTCATTTCCAAGTCAACTGAGCATGCCCTGTCGTTCTTCAAAATTGTGAAAAAGGCTGGTCCTATGAAATGGACCCAAGCAGAGGCCGTGCTCCAATACTTGAAAGAGTACATCTCCTCTTCGCCAGTACTAATTGTGCCAAAACAACAAGAGCGGTTGCTGTTATACCTAGCAGCCACCAATCAAGTGGCAAGTGCCACACTAGTTGCCGAAAGGGAGGCAGAGGAAGAGATGCCGGGAGTAGCAGTACCAGATGCCGACAAGCTGGAATCTTCTCCGGCAACGTCAGATGCCGACAAGCAGAAACAACAAGAGCAACCTCCAAAGAAGAAGTTCGTACAGTGTCTAGTGTATTTCGGTAGTACCCTATTGCAGGCAGCAAGGTCCAGGTATTCTTGAGTGCAAAAATTACTTTTCGGTCTCCTGATGGCTTCCCGCAAGCTGCGCCACTATTTTCAAGCACACCCAATCACTGTCGTCACTTCCTTCCCGCTCAAGCGCATCTTGAGAAATCCAAAAGCCACTGGCAGGATAGTGGAGTGGGCGTTGGAGCTGTCTAGCTTTGATTTGAAGTTTAAAAACACTTCCACAATTCAGAGTAGAGCTTTGGCAGAATTCATTGCTGAGTGGACCCCAACGCCAGATGACGAAGTGGAAGCGACTTCTCTCCCCGGCAAGGAAGATCCCAATGACTGGGTAATGTACTTTGATGGTGTTTTTTCTCTCTAGGGCGCTGGTGCTGACGTACTTCTTCTCACGCCCAACGGAGAGCACCTCAAGTATGTTATACAGATGTCCTTTCCCAGGGAGAAGGCCACCAAGAACACTGCTGAGTACGAAGGGTTGCTTGCCGGCCTTCGGATAGCAATAGATTTGGGAATCAAAAGATTGATAATCATAGGTGACTCCCAGCTTGTTGTTAGGCAGGTCAATAAAAAATATCAGAGCCCGTTAATGGAAGCCACAGGCTCCGGCAGGGTCATCTGTTCTTGCTGTCGAGACATGCGCTCCGGTAGACGCATACGAGCCACTGGCCCTTGTTGTCGAGCCGCAGGCTCCAGCATGGGCGCGACAACTTGTCCAGTACCTCCAGAAAGGTGAACTTCTCAACGAACAAGAAGAAGCTGAAAAAGTAGCTCAGCAGTCAACTATGTACACGTTCGTTGACAACGTTCTGTACAGAAAGCGACCAAACGGTCACTACTGCAGGATGGTCCTAACGCGACACATGTATCGGAGACCCTTCGACCAAACTATGTGCGATGCATGATGAATATACGGTATGGTAATAAAACCGTCACCAATAAAATGAACTGTGTGCGATGGCGGATACATCAAATACGATTCAGAAAAGAGGTGAGTGTGCGAATCTTGGCATACAGTTGATCTATACGAACTGTTTGCGATGAGACAAAACAACAGAAACGGTTAGCCAGATCAAGGTGTGTGCGATAGACGGCATACAGTTCACTCGGATGAACTATTTGCGATGAGCCAAAACAACAGAAATGGTCAGCTAGATCAAGGTGTGTGCGATAGATGGCAAACAATTCACTCTGATGAATTGTTTGTGATGAGCCAAAATAAACACAAACGATTCAGCTTAACAAGATGTGCGTGATATGTGACAAACAGGTCAGTAATCAGAACTGTGTGGGAAGACCAATAATAACACAGACGATTCCTGCTAATAAGCCGTGTGTGTTGTGGGCAAACGCTTGTTGGTATACAATTGTCAACGATTGATGAAATCATCACCAACGGGGTCCGTAGTTTAGTCCGTGTGCGATATGATTTGCTCTGTCTGCACAACATCTATGCTCTGTCTACAGAACATGATTGAATAACCAAATTAAACATCCAATTACATAAGTGACTATACACAACATTCACACACACCTCGATAAACAATTGCATGCATACTAAACTAGGAGAAATGATCATCTAATCATCTACTTCTTGTGACGTTGTCATCACTACTCTGTGGCTCGATCCCTCACCTGGGGCAGGACGAAGGCACTTCCTCATGTCAATGATCCACCTGTACATCTCGTAGCTTGTGTACGAGTCCTTGGTCGCGTACTTGACATGTTCTTCATCCAGTCTATGCACCCAGGCACTGTGCCAGGCGGTCTTGTTCTTCTTGCACTCACCCTTCATGTTCTTGTAGTAGGGGTCGATGATGGCCGAGGCGAGGTCAACTAGGGAGTCCTTCTCCTTCTTGCTACCCCAGACCCTGTACTGGCCTTGGATATCGACAAGCTTCTAGCAGGCCAAGCCCAAAGTCTCAAGCACCTTTAGATTGTTCTCGGTGTCCACCGTAGCAAACATGTAGTCGAGGCTGTTGATAAACCTGGTGAAATGCTCACAAGGCCTTGTGGCCAGGAAGTACTGGTAGACGAGGACGTGATGGCGCACACATAACTGGGCGATGACAACCTTTTGATCATACCCAGCACGACCGCCGGTGAACTCGAGGTCGAAGCCGACCACTTGGTACTTGTCCTCACTAAGCAACTGCTCCATAGTGTCGATGAAGCTCTCCACTGAGACCGGCTCGTTTGTGTACACCACCGAGAGGTCCTTCCCCCTCATGTGGGTGTCCACTACGTGACGCGTGGTGAACAGCTGCCCGTCGTCGTCGTCATCCGCTGGGAGCGCCATTGGAGCCGCTAGATATCCTCTCTGTATGTGTCTTCATGGGTGTGGTTATTGTGTCATGGGGCATGAGAGATTAAGGTAAATGGCCACGGGAATAAATGGGGGCCAGACGGCTTGGATTCTCGGCACGTCCGCATGGCAGTTTTTGCAGCGGGTAACTGCATCGTGGCACTGCGCCTGGTGCAACCTCATGCATATGGCACCCCAAACGTACGTGATCATGTGCCGGCACCAAACGCTGGCAGCACGTGCGGAGGGGCGCGGGCAGAGCAAACGGAGGGACGCGAGAAGAGCGCATGTGGCGGGACGCGAGCAGAGCACGCCATGGCCGCCTCAACTGCGAGCAACCACACGCATAGAGCAGTTGAACACACAGGGAATGGCTGTCTACAAGCCGGCCGGCAGTTGCGAGCCGGCGGCATGATGAGAAACTACGTCGCGTCTCACATCACACCGTGGGCGAACAATCGTTCACGACGCTGCGTAGAGAATGGCCATTTGCTAGGTAATTAAATCACAAACGTTTTTTTATTAACCGTATGTGTTGGGAATATTCCCCACGGATGAGACCTGACATAGTATAACCCGACTTTGAGCTTGTATGCTCTGGAAGTCACACCATTTCCGGGTCACGAAGAAGCTAAGCCAGAAGAAGAAAGGCCAAGGGCCCGCTACGAGATCCGGCCCGTAGTTGCCGGGTCTCACGTAAAGCTTAGTGGGTCGGTTTGCAAGAAGGCCCGGGAGGATAGTTTCTCCTAACTTCGAAAGTAAGAAGATCATTAAGACTTAGAGTAGGATACAGGTTAAAGAGTACGACCCGGATTCATCGGTAACCTGGAGACCCTGCTGTTATATAAAGAGGAGTTCCTGGGATGTAGAAGGACAAGTTACAATCTCTCGAAAGCGAGGTAGCGAAAGAGCATCCTTGTAATCGAGATCATAAACAATATCAATCAAGCAGGAGTAGACTTTTACCTCCACTGTGAGGGACCGAACCTGGGTAAACTCGTGTCCTTCGCATCCGATCAAACCCGCTCAAGCTACCACCTAGTTGCGATGGCCTTGAGACTTAGTCCTTTCACGTGGACATCTTCCGTGACAAAACCACGACAGTTGGCGCCCACTGTGGGGCCAGCGCACGGTGGTGTTGAGTTCTTGGAGGGAGCTCTTCCAGGGATCGAGGTATACGCGATCGGCCGGATGACGAAAAGCCGATGCGGGAAGCTCTACATCGACGACTCTGGTTGGGGTCCCGAGGCCGACTCCATTGAGTCAGGATACTAGGTCCCCTTCGGCAAGATCCACATCTTCATCGGCATAATCGATGAATCTGGTCCAGAGGCGGATGACACCGCCGGCTTCATCGAATCCACTCGCCGCTCCAAACCCAGCCAGGCCCGAGCCGGCCGGACTCACATTTTGTCGGTTTCATTGGTGGCACCAATCAGTAGTATGAGCCAGCCTACGGTCCGGTATTAGGAGGCGACACGCCCGTCAATTCCGATGGCGAGTCATCTATGGGGGAGACGGAATCTATTTTCCCACTCTTCGATGAAAGGTTTTGGTGGATACTCAGATGACGATGCCGGCTCAGAATCTTACGAGACACCTCGGCGTGTGGTGGTCTACATGGCAGTAAATCAGAATCAGCCTAGGTATGATGACCAGGGGCGTGTGGTTGCTGATCGCTACACAAACCAGAACCTGGCAGAGGTTGTGCCGGGTCGAAACCCTATGGCGACCGGGACCACGGCGGTGGCTTCGGCGCCTGCCGGCTCTGGGAGGACAGGTGCTCAGGCGCTTGCAGAGATGATGGCCACCCTTGGTACACTCCTTGCGGATCCAGTAACTCCAGAAAACGCAGTTGCATGCAACACCGAGATCACAAAGTGTCGCGAACAAATGACCAAGATTCAGGAGGATTTCAATGCAAAGAATGCGCGCTTGGCACAAGCGCAGGCCGAGGTCCTTAATGAGGTTAAACGCTTGGAGACAGAGGCAATTCACCTAGGTTTTTGTCAAAATGAGGTATCATCAGTTCATCATAGAAGGTTCCAGAGCTGGCTCCCAATCTCGATGGAGCCGACAAGGCTTTTTCAGACGCCGCTAGATACGCCTCCCCCAGCAACACCAGGAGCAGGAACGTCCACGCCGGGTGCTGGAGTGGTCATACCCAAATTGGCCCAGCAGATTCCCCCAAACACAATCCAGTTGCAACCACCGACACGTCAGCAGCAGCCAATAGTGCAACAACAGATGACCCAAGATCAGCCCAGACGTTTTCAGACGCCTGTCGATCATTATTCAAACCCACTTGATAATGTGCTGGCAGCAACACACAACCTCGCGGCAACCCCGATTGATGGAAATAGTCCAATGGAGAGGGAGGATAGGAACGCTATTGAGATGCTAAAGACAGCGGTCATGCAGCAGGCAAATTAATCTCATAGCCCGAACTGGCTTCACTCTACTCCCCATCAGAGCTGCAGTAGGAGCCGGCATGCAGAGTCTCCAGTAGTCTCCAGCAGTGCATGGTGCCACAGGGCACAACAACCTCAACAACGTTACCCAGCAGTCTCTGATGCCCAAGCTATTGTTGAGAACGTGCGTGCCGCGCACAGAGTAGATGCAGGCAATGCAGGAGCAGCATATGTTCAACCAATAGCACAACCCCCACCCGTCTTGACCCAGCCTGCCTTACTGAGTACTGGCATTACAGGACGAACCATTGGAACTCCCTGTCTGGGGTCGGCTCTACGAAACGAGCGTGTGCCGCCTGACTTCAAAGGTCCTCGCACAGTCTCTAACTATACAGTTGAACTAGAGCCGGCTGAGTGGATCGAAAGTTACGAGCTAGCCATGGACATGTTAGAAGTCAGCGATGCTGTATGTGCTCGATATTTGACTATGATGCTTGAAGGTCCAGCACACACATGGTTGAAAAACTTTCCTGCGAATTCAATCAACACTTGGCAGGAACTGAAGGAGTGCTTTATCAAGAACTTTCTAGGAACTTGCAAGTGTCCAACCGTGATTGTTGACTTAGAGCATTGTGTCTAGAGGGATGCTGAGTCAGCTCACCATTGGTCGTGTCGCATAACAGAGATTATCCACTTCTCGGATAGCATCACAGCTCAGCAAGCCAGCCTCGTCTTGGAACGAAACTGTCATTTCCAGCCTTTGGTACCGAAACTCGGACGCCTGAAGAGGAAGGTTAAGGATATGGGAGATTTTATGGACGTTCTAACTTGGTATGCTGAGTCTGACAATACAAAAGACCCAATCTCAGATGATGAGAAGTCTAGTAAAGGAAAGAAAAACGGTGGCAAGGGTCACCACCATAATGGAAATGGAAACAACAGTGATGGTGTAGTGGAAACCAGGGTCCCACAAACCTTCTAAACATGGGTCATGCTAGTCCAGAGCTGTTGCACAAGGCTCCAGCGAAGAGTCAATTTTTCCGGCAAGCGCTACGTCAGCCAAGCGTTACGCCGGCAAGCAAGACCAAGGATACACCGGGAAGGCACCTATTCCCAGTTGTGCATCTTCTCAACATCGGGAAGTATTTAGAAGCCCACAAACTCCAAGCCGACAAGTTTCAGACCAGCAAGCTCCGGACCGGCAAGCTATTTGGCGGCAAGCGAAGACCCGACAAGCTCTGTGCCAGCAAGCTCCCACCACTTGTCCACCACTCCACCTCAGCAACACACCAGTCGTCTGTCAAGTAGGTGTCAAGCGGGCAGGCTGTTTGGTGAGCTCTGTCTGGGCACATGCCAGCTCACCGCCGAAGATACAACTTTAATGACACCCATCCCTGGAGCGTGTCAAGATAATAAGAGGTAGCTGGGTGAATGATACAGAAGGAGAGACAACCCTTGCCGGCAAGCATCACCAGCGCGACACCTCACGGCGCATTTAATGCATTTGTCCTAACCCGTCAGAGTTAGGTATTTGGCACTGTAGCCACTATTTACCTTGTGTAAAAACTATTTTGCCACTATGGTGACCCCTTCATCTATAAAAGGTGGCCCATGGCTACCTTTACAAAGGTTGACACTTTGTTCAATTATACACGTAGCCGCACTTCCCGCGCACCTTGCGGGCAAGCTACGCTCCTTGTATTTGAGCTCAAACACATCCAATATACAAAGCAGGAGTAGGGTTTTACGCTTCGCAGCGGCCCGAACCTAGGTAAAACCTTGCGTGTTCTGCTGATTCCGCTCTTTGTGCACATGGATCCCCATAGTCGAACCACAAAGGGGCCTTTGCTAGTCCCATAGATCGCCATACGCACGACATCTTTGGTGCGCCAGGTAGGGGGATCGCGTGCGCGAACTTGAGTCAGCAGTCTACATGCCAAGTTCATCAGCATCTTCTTGATCACCCATGACATTCAAGAAGAAGGGCGCCACGGTGGGCGCTTCGTCTATGTCCAAGCTTCCATCGCCAGTGCCTACGGGCGACGTTGGAGGAGGCGGCGGAGGAGATGGAGGCAGACAAGCTTCACATTCTTGAAGTTAAGTTCTAACACTTTAATTGCTTTATGATGTTTAGTCTCATCCTCAAATGTTATTTTTGTGCATAACCTATGCGCGAAGGAGCGCTCTTGGGTCATTCTGCGCTCCTGATTGTTTTGGGTCCGCCTGGCAACACATGTGCAGCTGCGTCTGTTTCCAAAGTGTTAAGCCCCCGAGAAGGCGGCGTTCTCGATAGGCTGCTAATTAGGACCCGATGACTAGAACATGCACGATCGGGGAGCATTCCGGCAAGCGGAGGGGATAATTGTGCAAAAACATAACCATTTGAGGATGGGGGTGCATTTAATAGATATATATATATATATATATATATATATATATATATATATATATATATATATATATATATATATATATATATAGAAACTCTATTCAAAACCCTGGGTGAAGAATAAATAATTCCTCGTCCCGGTCGAACGACCCAGCCAGCCGGCAGGCAAATTGATTCCATCGCACCCGCCCGCACCGCTCTCCACAGCCAAGGTAATTTATTCCATACCAACAGTTTTTTTACGGTGGGGTTGAGCCGTTTAGGAGTTGACCCCACTCCCCGCAATTTCTGAAACTATTGGGAGCGGAAGCGGCGAGGGGTTCGGAGGTGAGCGGCGGTAGGTTTAAGCGGCGAGCCGACGGCAGATGCGGGTGGATTCGGGTGTGGGAGGCTGGGGGTGGCCCCGTTGGCTGGCTGCAGCGTCGAGGCGAGCAGCGTTTCGAGAGGCTTCCCGGCGGGTGGCAGCCTCGCCGGCCGGCGGTAGTGCCACGACCCGCCTCCGCCCTCCGCTCCCTTCGTCGCGCTGGCTTTGGCCCACCCTACCTTGCCATTCCCCGCCCCCGAGCTCCTGCCATATCCTGTCGTCGTCGCACAGGCGCCAGAATCCATCCCACTTCCTTTTTTGTTGCGCATAGCAGCAGGAGGTCTCCGTTTGGAGTGAGGGTCGCGGCCCCCTTCCTATGACCAGGGAAAGCAGACCCTGCGTAAGATGCGTGGTTGCAGCAACAACATCTGTTCCACGCCCCTACTTCTTCAACCAGCTGGACGAGGTTCCATGGCCTTCGTGTCCTAGCTGCTACCCTGTGGACATGTTTCTCTCTTTTCCTCTTTCCTTCTCTCCCTCTGTATGTGGGTGTTCTTCTTAGTCATTACTGATGTTTAGATTAATTGACAATGTTATGCAGGACGAGTATTGTGCAGGAAGCCCCATTAGTAAAGTATAAAGACCAGGAGTCAGTTTACATCTTATCTGACCATCTTAGATATTTCTTATTAGTTAGGTTTATGATTTGGCTTTGGCCTGTGTATAAGTTTATTCCCAATTAGGAATCAGCTACTGTACCATAGTAGCGCTTCTCTCATTCTGAATCTCAAACGTATTTCAGAAATCCCATATTAATCATTTAATTTATGACATAATTGGAGAATCATCAAACAAAAAATTGTTGATGTCATGGTTGCAAAACTAGATGTTTCCATTTTTCAAATGCCATGTAATGTTTCTCATAGGCTCGACATATAAATGTTGGCCTGAATTTGCATTTGTGCTTGGCTGTCTATGTAAATTCAGTTTTTTTTCCTTTTTTTTGTTGGTTTGATTATGCATTTCTCTCATAGCTTGGGAATACTGTCGTTAGCTCAATTTAATAGTAGAATGATCTTCTTTTCTTTCCATGTGATGCAAAAAGACCAACCTTCTCTTCTGTATGTTGTGATTTAAAAAATGTTACAGGCATACTGTTGTTAGTTGAATTTAATTGTGGACTGATCTGATTTCCATGCCATGAGCATGTAATGATTTCTCACATGGGAACTATCTGCTCCATGCTCCAGTTTAGTCACATTTAGTAAGAAATTCAGTTATCTGAATTTAGATAGATTGCCCATATGCAAAGGTGAAGTATTGTATTTTTGATTTTGATCCCAACCCCATATTTATTTGTTTAGGGCATTGCTATCCTCCAAGCTAAATACTCATTTCGAGCCGAGATGATGGTGTCGCCATCTTCCCTCTCCATATACGATCGCCAGTGACACCTGCATGAATGACGACAAACTGCTTGGTTCTCTCCTGTAAGTATTCCTCCATCATCCTCTTGTTTCTCTTCTCTTCTTCGCCCGAACAATCTAGGTTTCTGAGGTTTCTATATCTCATAGGCTCCCCTCCTCCTGATTCTTTTATTGTGTTATGTTAGATGATTGCAAAATTGACAAGAGTTTCTTGTAAAAAAATATTGTTGTTTAGGCACCATGCCACTGCTAAGATTATTGTCGTGTAGTAACTTCAATATTTCTCCCTCCTTTTTCTGCAAAATGTGTAAATGTAGTTAAGAGTTGGGAAAGCATTAGATCTTTTTTTGAAAAACCTTCAGATATCTTTGTTGTTTGGGTATCAAAGTTCAGTATTATTGCTGCTCCGAAATAGTGTTTTCATGGTGGAAAAAGTGGACTGCTACTGGAGAAATAGAAATTTTGTCAAATGAGTTGGAAGTGTTTAAATGCACCAACTGTCTACATTGCACCAAATAAAGTGATGCAAGATATTCAGGTTTCTGCTACCAATGAGAATTTACATCGGGTTCGGCATTAACTTAGTGCTTAATTGTTGTCGTGCTGATTGTTTCTCTTTCTGGGTTTCAGAAGCATATGTACTGTTGGACTGTTCATAAACTATTTGACTATAGGTTTCCATGGGATTACATCTCAATCTACCTTCATGTTGATGCACTGTCAAAATCAATTCAGTTTTTTTTTGTCTTTTTTTTGCTCAAACACCACCCATCCCTTGGCTGTATGTTCTTTCATATGTATAATCTGGATTCCGGAAGCATGACTAACATATTTGCTTTTAAATCGAGGTTCATTATTTTGCAGCTGAAGGTTTATATGATATGTACATAATCGTATAAGAAGTGTTCAACTACTTTTACGCGCTAGTCGATTTTATGAAGAACCAAGGAAAAAGGCCATCGGCATCACCTTGAGGTTGGGAGCAGCGGCAAAATCGATAAAATATTAACCAGATAGGGGTCATATATATCCAGTCTTGCGTGATGAGATTTCTGTTCCATACAAGGTCAATTGCGCTGCTGCGCCTTCAGTTTCCAAAACTTATAAGCTTCAATCTCCATAAATACTACTCACTCCGTCCCATATAAGCTTGCAAAAATGTTTTATATTATGGGACGGAGGGAGTAGCTACTAGACAATAACATATGTTTACCCTCCCTGTTTTCAGTCAACAGAGTAATTAGTCATAGTAAAATTAGTTGTGCATGTAGCAACTTATCATGCTTTCAAGTGAAATTAATTTAGTCACTTACTAAATTTGAACCAGTATTGGAAATCGTGCCTACAAGCTCAAGTTGGGGCTTATTCTTTCCTTCTTAACATTAGGTCTAGCTAGTAGCCTCCAGCTCAGACCATATATAGGAGTTACTTGTTCAATTCTTCCTACATCAAATATACAGAGCATGGTCTAGGAAATATCCTTGCAAATCAGTTTAAGTGACATACTCTTCTTTTGTGTGGCAATCGCACGTATACATAGTCCACTATACGATAGTAGAAGAATGACTTTGTTGTAGTGAGAGGAAACAAGAATTTTTAGATATCTTTCCACTGATTACTACAAATGAGTCTATTTCTCGTGTTTTATCTGCCGCCCTGGTTGGGGACAGCTAGCAAGGCTCTACTTACTTGTGTGCTTTTCTCGCATGCTTTTGCTGGATATGTATCATCATTCTGGTCACACCAACCAAATGGTTGCGTATTGCTAGGTTTGCATGATAAGAGATATGTTTGTGCATGGTTTTATTTGGAAAATGCTCTCTCTGGTTGCCATGTCTCGATTTGGAAAATGCTCTTTTGTAGAAGATTAAAGAGTGTTGTGAAAAGAGACAGTAGTGTCTTTTTATAGTGCTGATGATATCTTCTATTCTTTCATCAGGGAGAAGACAAGTGTGCAAAAACCTTTCTATGAAATCTTGGTGTGGTTAAGCTGGCAATTTCCCTCACAATCTGCACAAAAGCCATTCTGGCAGCCATTCTACCTGCTGCTCTGCATTTTTATGTCTTGTCATTCCACATGAGCACGTTCATGTTTTTTCACAAATGTTGAAGCTATGGCCATTCATATCTTGTATTGTGCTGAAATGGTGAATGTAAATATTGTTTACTATACTTTTGTGCCAAAATTATATCAATTTTCTGGTTGTCACCAAACCTGTGTGAACAATCAGTGTTGGTGTCCCCTTTCCTCCTCTCTACTGTGTGGACACTATTTACATCACGGTAGCTATATCTGTACAGGAATTCAGCTACATATGTTAGATACTAAGGTTTTTATTATGGGTGTTAGATACTAAAGTTGAGAAAGAACATACATGTATGCATCTTGCGTTGGGAACTGACAACTGTGCTAACGCGGAGGTGTACATAGCTGGATGATGTGCCATTGAGTTATTGCTAGCCATTGCAACAATTGGACAGTTCGACAAGCGTCCAGAAATATGTTTGAGGAGGCGCAGGACGTTAGGCACACAAATATATTTGGAAAATCTTCGTTGTCCAAAGATTGGTAACTACATGACCACAACTACCTTGTGCCAATCCCCTGCCTGATCTCATAAAAAAAGTTCCATAAACTTATTATCCATAAAATAGCCAGACATACCTATAATATAGGAACACAGTATTACCCATAAAATAACCAGCAAAACATCCGCTAATCATTCCGTAAAATTACGGCAGCATCATTTGATTTCTATATACTGCCACTTTTATGCGCCATATAGGTTGCACACATGCATGATGTAAATTACTGGCATGTAGGAGGTAATATTATGGTGCTCTCTTTTGCTTTACGGAATAGAGAGGTTCCTTTTTCAGGCTGTAATCTTACCCCACATGCTTTTGTTTCTTACGTTTTGAGTTTTGTGCGTAAGAGATGGGTGGGGTGAGGAATAAGAATTCTTATTCCTCACCCATGGTGACGAATAGCGCGACCCAGGATGAAAAGTATATTCATCACCCAGGGTGAATAGCGCGACCCATAAAATAATATTATGTATGTATGTATGTATATAAAGTATATTCATCACCCAGGGTGCAGGATAAGTTATTCTTCACCCGAGGTAATCTTACAATCGTTTCATAAATACAAATAATTGCATTTATATTCATTCACCTCATAAAATTTGACATAAGAAAACAAAAATATAGGACATCAGACCAGAAAAATTACATTTTATGTATATTTTACACTATATTTTTATGTTTGTAATTTTACATGACATATAATTTTTTTTACGGTGATTTTATATTTTCCTACGGTCTTTTTTTACGTATGAAATAAGAAAAAAATTACGGAACGTAAAATTACAAGGGGGTGAAGAATAACTATTCCTCACCCAGGGTGACGAATAGTCAATCCCTATATATATATATATATATATATTTATCAAGCATACACACAAGTTAAGTGTGCATCAGATGCTGACTGAACTTGTTGTGTTAAAACGCTGATGTGGCATTTGATGCCCAAGTCAGTGTCGTAGGTATACAAGCGGAATATTATCTTCATGGTTTCCTGAGATCAATTTTTCAGGAAACTAGTCATAGTATCGAGAACCCCGAGTTCTCTACTGAGACCGGAAACAATCTCCCCGCCATAAACATTTTCGGAATCAATTTTTCGGGAAGCTGGACTCGGGGGCTCCCCCAGTATCGAGAACCCTTAGTTCTCTACTGAGGCTGGAAACAACTTTTCCGTCAGAAGCCTTCCCTAGAGCAGTGTTCCGGGAGATAAGCATTCCATGTTGCCGGCAAGGACTGAGCCAACAAGCAACAAAGCAAGACCCGGCAAGTTCCGGAGATAGAATAAGTAGGGTCCCACTCTAGCATTGAGATCTTTGAAGTTATCTACGGGGGCCGAGCCCGAAGACGGGCTCGGGGGCTAGCAGCTTTCACAAGAGCAAAGTTTTTGGAGGCTGCATTTCCGGAAATGATATTTCTGAAAGAAGGATATGACTATCAGGACCCATGCCAAGTTTGGTCCCACCTCCGGCTTCAAGATCCTAAGAGTTCTCTGCTGAAGCTGGGCCCGGGGGCTACTGATAGTGTAGTGGAAACCAGGGTCCCACAAACCTTCTAAACATGGGTCATGCTAGTCCAGAGCTGTTGCACAAGCCTCCGGCGAAGAGTCAATTTTTCAGGCAAGCACTACGTCAGCCAATCGTTACGCCGGCAAGCAATACCAAGGATACACCGGGAAGGCGCCTATTACCGGTTGTGCATCTTCTCGACATCTGGAAGTATTTAGAAGCCGGCAAACTCCCAGCCGACAAGTTCTGGACTGGCAAGCTCCAGACCGGCAAGCTACTTGGCGGCAAGCGAAGACCCGGCAAGCTCCGTGCCGGCAAGCTCCCACCACTGTCGACCGTTCCACCTCAGCAATTCAACACTCGTCTGTCAAGTAGGTGTCGAGCGGGCTGGCTATTTGGTGAGCTCTGTCTTGGCACGTGTCAGCTCACCGCCGAAGATACAACTTTAATGACACCCGTCCCTGGAGCGTGTCAAGATAATAAGAGGTAGCTGGGCGAACGACACAGAAGGAGAGACAACCCTTGCCGGCAAGCATCACCAGTGCGACACCTCACGGCGCATTTAATGCATTTGTCCTGACCCATCATGTTAGAATCGGGGCTCCAATAACCCAAAGGTTCAAACACTGGGGTGCGCTCGTTCCTACGCACAGGCTCCTCTTCCACGACGAGCTACGGTGGAGCAATGGCGAGAGCGCGCTAAGCGAGGGGAGGACAATGGCACAGCGGATTTACCCAGGTTCGGGCCACCTTGCGGTGTAAAACCCTACTCCTTCTTGGTTTGATTGATCTCACGAGAGAGTACAAGGTTTTTGGGGGTCAGGAGTCGATCGAGGGTTCAGTCTCTGGTCTAGTTTTCCTCCCTTTTCTACAGCGGCACCCTGCCCTCCTTTTATAGCTGCCTTGGTCCTCTTCCCCCAAAAACATTAGCGGGAAGGGTTGCCACACAACAGCAAGTCTATACTGACAAAAGATGGTCTTCGCCTATAAAGCAGCTGTCCATGATGCGCCAGTGGGCTCGGTGGTGACCTCCGCCATGCGCGCCCTCCATCTTGGCCTTCCTTCACCGATCGGGTAACCTTTGGGGATTGCTTTGGGAAATGGACTGCTGGCCTTGCTCCCTTAGCACCAAAGTGGGAAGCTTCTCCATCCGCGCCCGCTGGCGCACCCTCTGTCGTCGTTCATCGCCGCGCGCATCACCCACGTGGTCGGCAGAGGCCGCGCGACTGAGCTGGATCTTCCTTGTCTTGTAAGCCATCGGGAGGATGCCTCGGGAGGCAGCCTCGTGGGATCGCCTTGTGAGGGGGCCTCGCGAGGTCTCGGGCAGAGCCGCTGCTGAGCCCTGCTTGCCCGCTCCCTGAGGAGGAGTCCTCGGGAGGCCGGAGCCTCGCGAGGTGGCTCCGCGCCCGGGGCGGCCATTGGTGGGCCGCCTATCTGGGCCTCCGCCAGGCGCCGCGCCCTGGGCCGCGGGCAGACGGGTCGTGGTACCCTGGGTTCCATGGGCTCGACAGTAGCCCCTGGGCCCGTGGCACGCACGTTCCCGCCTAAGGGGGCGAAACGGCACGGGCCCTAACCGCCTGCGGGCCAGGCGCGACGCGTGGCGCACGATGAAACGGAAGACGCCTCCACCTTTCCACGATGCCTCGGCAACTACCCGGGCTGACATAAAGCCTGCCCATGCATGGCGGAGGGCCATCATCGCCATCCTCTGCGTATTCCATCTTGATTCCTTGCGCGCAGTAAAGGTGGGGCGGCGCCGAGGGCGCCCCTTGGGAGCTATAAAAAGGGGATGGGAGGGACTCCTCCACCCATCTCCGTTCGCCCGCTCCACTCTCCTTTCTTGTAACCCAGGCGAGCCTGCGCGGTGATGGCGAGGGGTAGAGGCTGAGCCCGCGCGTTCGTTGCCACATCCAGGGTTCCCCCTCGGGGTCGGGGATGCTCCCCGGCGTCTGACAGCACCGGCCCTAGCACCCCTGGAAGGGGCGCATCCCACAGGCGTGGACGACGTGGCGCCCATGGCCATGGTGGCCGAGGCGGGGCGGCCGCCCTTCCTCCCCAGGCGGGGAACCACTCGGCGGAGGCGGCGCACGAGTTCATCATGGACATGCACCGCCGGCCCCGCACCTGGCTTCGGCTTCCTGACACCTTCGCGAGGGTGATGGAGGAGCGCACGCCCCTGGGCCTGTGGCTGCAGGCGGACAGCTGCTGCAACGGCCCCTCCTGGGTGGCGACGGAGTTCTGCCCCAACGGCTTCATGTTCTTGAAGCAGGGGTGGAAGTCCTTTGCCCTCGCCCGAGGCCTGAAGCGGGGGCACCTCCTCCACTTTAAGTACGACGGAGCCGCCACCCTCTTCATGAAGATCATCGTTGTCTCCGGCAGCTGACTGGGGTGCTGCGTGGAGAGCGAGGACGGTAGTGACAGCGGCTCCTCCGACGAGGATGACAGCGCCACTTCCTCTGGCAGAAGCGGGAGCGACGACAGCTCCCCCCGCATCAGGAGCGAAGACGTGGACTCCGACTAGGCACGTGCACGGCGCCGAGGTTGGATCCCGGGGGCGGACCTCAGGACCCTTGCCGCCGGGGAGCCACGCGCCGCTTCGTCTCCGCCGGCCAGTTCGCGCTCACCGGACCCTGGGATGGCGACCTCCGCCTCTGGGACCTTTCCGCGAGGCCGCGCTCTGCGCGCATTCTTCTTTTGCCCTGTATCAGAACAATGTAATCCTGTAGGAACATGTAAACATCGGCTTTCGAGATTCAATTTAATGCTTTCATGATTTCGTGTGGTGCACGTTCCTTCCTTGCGTCCTCTCATGAGGCTGGCATTCTTCTTCCTTGCTTGCCTTAGCGCTCTACGCCGACAGGACCCAGTCCCCGAGCGGGCCTACAGCCGTCGCTGGTATGTCCGGTCGGGATGCCTGGACAAGGCCAGGAGGTGAGAGGCACCGGGTGCTAGTGAGGGCTCCTGGCGTGATGCTCAGGGAGCCCCCCTTGGGCGTGCAAACGGCTCACGCGAAAGAAAAATACCAACACATAGCGAGATCGCGAAAGGAGGGAACTCGAGAGAGGGTAAGGGCGTCTCGCGAGGTGGTTTTAAGACTTAGCTCTGCGGAGTGGGGCGTCGGGCGAGCCGCAGCTCCCGGGGCGAGAGTGGATCACGAGGCGTGGCCTGCTCGATCTCGCGCTGGGGTGGCCGTCGTCTGTTGGCTCCTCCTGAGGCGTCTTGTCGTTGGGTCACCTCGCGAGGCAGCGCTCACGAGGCCCTCCTGGTGCCCTGTTCCTGAGATGGCCATACGTCGACAATTTTCGCAAATAGGGGAGCGACGCACGCTTGCTAGCTTGCTCGTGGTCGTTACGTGAGGGGATAAGGCACCAAGGACCTTGGTGAGGTGACGTGCATTGGAGCAGCCCCGCGAGCCAGAGCTCAGTTGCTTGGATTTAGCGGCGCTACAGGGACAGACCCGAGCACAGACGCCATGCCTAACTCCCATTCACGGGACGGTCAGGAGAGAGATTACGAGCGCACGGCACTTCGGAGATGGCACTTCTGCCGAATACTCAGTTAAGTAAGCATCATAAACTTAAGTGGGCACAATAGATAGGTTCGTTACACAACCAAAAAAGGGGAATGCGGCTGCCGCGTCCGGTACGGGTCAGCTTGTGGCTATCGCAGCCCGGGGGGTGCCCTCAACTGAGCAAGGACAACATCACCTTGAGGGAAGGGACTCGAGATGCGCGTAGTGTCTCCTGCGCGCATCTGGCAGAAACGCGTATGGAGGTGCGAAAGGTGCCCGGCGATGGGCATCGCGGTAGCTGGCTGTAGGGGGCCCCGCGAGGAGCCGGAGGCTCGCGAGGTTCAAAGGAGGGGATCCAAGGAGGTGAAGTGCCCGGGGCCACCCGGGACCTCCTCACCCCTCCTCGCTCGAAGCCCCGGCTCGAAGAGCGCCTGCCTCTGGAAGGTGGCACCAGCGTTCCTCAGGCCGAAGGGCATGCAGGCGTAATGGCCTACACCACGGGGGGGGCATGAAGGCCGTTCTCTCCATGTCTTCTGTCACCATCCGGACCTGGTGGTAGCCTGAGAAGGCGTCCAGGAAGCAAAGCAGCTCACACCCGGCGGTGGAACCCATGACCTGGTCGAAGCGGGGACGATGGAAGGAGCACTGGAAGCAAGCCCGAGTGCCGAAGACGATGGGGTGCTGCGACCACCTGAGGGGGCGAGACGCCTCAGGCACCGGAAGGGCGGCACCCGCCTTGCGAGAGGATTGCCTGAAGTGGCGACTGTACACGGGAGCCTAAGCTCCTGGTAGCCCCCAGCGCCTTCGCCAGGCTGGTTGACGTCGTTCCTTTGAGGCAGTTGAAGCGGCAGAGTGATGCCATCCTGAGGACCGGCCTCGCGAGGCTGGTCGCGCCAGCCCTGCCTGAAGTTGGCGTGGCTGTTGCGGCTGCCCCAGTAGTTGCCACTGTGGCCGCCTCCGTGGCTGGCGCCGCGGTCGCCGTTGTTGCCACCCAGGCGTCCGTCGCGGAGCAGCTTGAGCTCCCGACAGTGTTCGGTGTTGTGGGAGGGTACGTCATGGTAGGCGCAAAATACCTCCCAGCGCGGCTTGCGAGCAAAGGCGTGGCAGCCCACACCGCTCGAAGGGACACCACCGGTGAGGGCGGCACGGTTCTCACGCTGGCACTGCTGCTCGAGGAGTACGCGCACATGGGGCGGCGCGCGGCAGACGACCCGGTAGCTGGCCTCGACCCAAATGGGCGAGGACGCGTCGCGGGATGACCCACGCACCTGTGCGTGGCTCAGGCGCCCGGTGGGCTACCCGTAGCGCAGAAGAGGGGGAGGGGGAGCGCCATGCACCACGTCCCCGGCGCGAGACAGCAGAGGGTGGAGTGAGTGAGAGGGCATCAGAGCGCCCCCAGCGGCGTCGATGAGCTCAGTGACGCAACCAAGCCAAGCGTCATAGGCAGTGTCGGCAGGGCGATAGCGGAGGAGCTCACGCGCCATGAGCAGCACGGCCTGCGCATTCAGCAGCCCATGGCGGCCGAGGGAGGAGGAGGCCGTGGCGGTCCCGCCGTCGGCCTGCACGGAGGGGTGCAGGGAGGAGTCCTGCTGCTAGCGGGCGGCAAGGTCGGTGGCGGCGGCCGCGACGTCCTCAGCGCAGCGACGGCGGTTGCCGCGGCCCACTGGCTCAGTCTGAGCCAAGCAACCAGCTCTGCGCTCGGCGCGCTCGCGGCGGGCGTCGTCCATGAAGCTGGTGTAGCGGAAGAACGGAGAGCGGGGTGGAAGAACAACATCACACCCATACCTGGCGTGCCAAAAATGTCAGAATCGGGGCTCCGATAACCCAAAGGTTCGAACACTGGGGTGCGCTTGTTCCTACGCTCAGGCTCCTCTTCCACGGCGAGGTACGACGGAGCAACGGCGAGAGCGTGCTAAGCGAGGGGAGGTCGATGGCACAGCGGATTTACCCAGGTTCGGGCCACCTTGCGGTGTAAAACCCTACTCCTGCTTGGCTTGATTGATCTCACGAGAGAGTACAAGGTTTTTGGGGGTCGGGAGTCGATCGAGGGTTCGGTCTCTGGTCTAGGGTTCCTCCCTTTTCTACAGCGGCACCCTGCCCTCCTTTTATAGCTGCCTTGGTCCTCTTCCCCCAAAAACGTTGGCGGGAAGGGTTGCCACACAACGGCAAGTTTGAAGGGGGACAGGGGCGGAGGCTATCCTGACAAAAGATGGTCTTCGCCTGCAAATCAGCTGTCCATGACGCGCCGGTGGGCTCGGTGGTGACCTCCGCCCTGCGCGCCCTCCATCTTGGCCTTCCTTCACCGATCGGGTAACCTTTGGGGATTGCTTTGGGAAATGGACTGCTAGCCTTGCTCCCTTAGCACCAAAGTGGGAAGCTTCTCCATCCGCGCCCGCTAGCACGCCCTCTGTCGTCGTTCGTCGCCGCGCGCATCACCCACATGGTGGGCAGAGGCCGCACGACCGAGCTGGATCTTCCTTGTCTTGTAAGCCATCGGGAGGATGCCTCGGGAGGCAGCCTCATGGGATCACCTCGCGAGGCCTCGGGCGGAGCCGCTACTGAGCCCTGCTTGCCCGCTCCCTGAGGAGGGGTCCTCGGGAGGCCGGAGCCTCGCGAGGTGGCTCCGCGCCCGGGGCGGCCGTTGGTGGGCCGCCTATCTGGGCCTCCACCAGGCGCCGTGCCCTGGGCCGCGGGTAGACGAGTCATGGTACCGTGGGTTCCATGGGCCCGACACATCAGAGTTAGGTATTTGGCACTGTAGCCACTATTTACCTTGTGTAAAGACTGTTTTGCCACTGTGGTGACCCCTTCATCTATAAAAGGAGGCCCATGCCTACCTTTACAAAGGTCGTCACTTTGTTCACTCACACGCGTAGCTGCACTTCCCGCGCACTTTGTCGGCAAGCTGCGCTCCTTGTATTTGAGCTCCAACACATCCAATATACAAAGCAGGAGTAGGGTTTTACGCTTCGCAGCGGCCTGAACCTGGGTAAAACCTTGCGTGTTCTGCTGATTCTGCTCTTTGTGCGCGTGGATCCCCACAGTCGAACCACAAAGGGGCCTTTACTGGTCCCATAGATCGTCGTACGCACGACAAACAACAACAACAATCACAAGCGTAGGAATACTGAGGGAGGCTTAGATTTCGTTGCCAACACCAATACTGGCTTCAAGAGTCAGCGTCAGAACGACAACTTCAGGAAGCCGTCTTTTGGTAATCGTCCTCATAATTACAAGGAAGCTCTCAAAGGTCCGTGTCCAAAATACAGTGTGGATGGGAAGCTGGCCAACCACTCCACGGAAAACTGCTTTATCATGCAGGAATTCGAAAAAAGAGTGTTTCAGAGTCATAACAATGCTGGTGGCAGTGGCAGATACCCAGGAAATCGGGGAGCCGGTGGTTCTGGGGCCGGGTTCCAGGGAGCCAGCTTCCAGAGTATTAACTTTTCAGGCCCTGGGTTCCAGGGGACAGGCAATCAAGGCTCTAGATTTCAGGGAGCTGGCAATGGCGGGGGCAATAACCAGCGAGCCGCCCAGGGAAATCAGCACCAGGGAGGCCCCTCCGGGTTTCAGAGCAATCCCAAACAGTTGAATAGTGCGCAGTATCACGTCTTCATGACCAGTACTTGCAAACGCGACAGGAAGCTTCAGAAAATGAGCAGTTCATGCAGTTATGCCAGCTGTCCCAGAATACTTAGACTGGTCAGAGCAACCAATCACATGGAGTCAAGAGGACATTCCTCCCCGGGTTGATAACCCCGGGAGTCTCGCCTTGGTGGTTGCCCCTCAAGTCGGCGGTTATAAATTAACCAAGCACTACAAAAAAAGACACATCCGTGACATTATGGCCCAAACGAAACTTTTTCTGTCATGGTTATGACACTTCTATGACGATAATTGTGACAAAAACACGTATCATCATAGATGTGGTGGGCTCCAACTTCTATGATAAAAAATTATGATAGAAATTGGGCTTTTCGTCCTGGCCGGGCCGGAGACGCACAGGTGTGAAATTCTTTGGGCTATCCATGATGTCAAAAATCATGGTAGAAGTGAGGGCGAGGAAAATTTCGGGGAGTTCCCGGTTACGGTGGGTGGCCGGGGCCGAGCGATGTAGTGTGGTTTGCGCATTTCTCCCGTATGTGTGTGTGTGTGAGGCGCTCGCTAACTGAACCCGAGTGAGGCGTTCGCTTACTGAACCCGAGTGATCGATCGATCCCACTACGTACTGAAGCCGATCGATCCCTTCGCTGCTAACTGAACCCGATCGATTTCTTCGCTGCTAACTGAACCCGAGCGATTCCTTCACTGCTAACTGAACCCGATCGATCCCTTCACTGCTTACTGAAGCCGATCGAGCCCCCGTGCGAGACATAGCTAGCCGGCTGGGTTGCCTCTGGATGAACAGTGCATGTTGCTGCCGCGCGTGCGATACGTAGAACGAGTTGAGACGTGGTGAGTCGACCTAGCCGGTTGGTTGGCTGTGGATGAACAGTTCCCGATGGGGGTTGGATGAACAGGACCCCGGCCGTGTTGGCGGATGCCGGTGGATGAACAGGACCCCGAGGAGGCCGCCACTACTAGAAAAACGGCTATAGATAATATGGACATTAATGGCGCACCATGAATGTGGTGCGCCACTGCTATATAGCAATGGCGCACCAGAAGCAGGTGCGCCATTGTTATTTTTTTAGTAGTGGCGCACCACCTGAGCAGTGCGCCATTGCTATTTTTTTAGTCCATCCCCCCACCCCACCAGACATAGCAATGGCGCACCACACCAAGGTGCGCCATTACTATGTAGCATAGTAATGGCGCACCTTGGTGTGGTGCGCCATTGCTATGTCTTAGCAATGGCGCACCAGGGAGGGTGCGCCATTACTAACGTCTCACACACACACAAACACACACCCCACCACACACACACAAACACACACCCCACCACACACACACAAACACACCCCCCCCCCCCCCCCGTGGATCGCCTTTTAGTTTAAAAAAAATAAAAGAAAATGATAAAAGATTCAAAAAAAATCAAAAAAATTGATGCCCATGTGTTATGTGTTCTAGTTGTTAGGAAAATTAACAAACATGAATTTCGATTTTTTTTGCAAAAGGCCGCCGTGTTTCGGTAAAATGGCCGTAACTTTTGCATACGACCTCCGATGAAAAAAAAATTTATATGAAAAAGCATCTACTCGAAAAGTTACATCCGAATTCAACGGGCTAGGCCCGTTATCGATTTTTTAGAATCCTCAAAAACCCCACAGAAAAAAAGTTACGATGCTTTTAAGATCTGGAGGCAAAAAAATAAAAAATTTAAAAAAAGTTAGCAATGGCGCACCAGTGCATAGTGCGCCACTACTATTTTCCCGCCTTCAAAATTCAATTTTTTTTAAAATAGTAATGGCGCACCACACCTAGGTGCACCATTACTAATTTAAAAATCAAACTCAGTAATGGCGCACCTGCCCATGGTGCGCCATTACTATCTTCCCGCCTTCAAAATTCAAAATAAATCAAAAAAATAAAAAAAAGTTAGTAATGGCGCACCTGCCCAAGGTGCGCCATTACTATCTTCCCGCCTTCAAAATTCAAAATAAATCAAAAAAATAAAACAAAAAAATAAATTCAAAATAAATAAAAAAAATAAAAAAAAGTTAGTAATGGCGCACCTGCCCATGGTGCGCCATTACTAATTTAAAAATCAAACTCAGTAATGGCGCACCTGTCCATGGTGCGCCATTACTATCTTCCCGCCTTCAAAATTCAAACTATATCAAAAAAATAAAAAAAAGTTAGTAATGGCGCACCTGCCCACGGTGCGCCATTACTATGCCGTATATATGGCTGGGCGGGGTCCTTCTCCTCCTTACCTCTTCATTCTTCTCCTCCTCTCCTCCTCTCCTCCTCTCCTCCACTCCATCTCCTCCTCTCCTCCACCATACTCCCCTCCTCCTCTCCGGCGACCTACTCTCCGGCGACATCCTCTCCGGCGACCTCCTCACGGTGCTCTCCGGCGACCTCCTCCTCCTCCTCTCCGGCGACCTAGGTGACCTCCTCCTCCTCCTCTCCGGCGACCTAGGCGACCTCCTCTCCGGTCCTCTCCGGCGACCTCCTCCTCCTCTCCGGCGACCTAGGTGACCTCCTCCTCCTCCTCTCCGGCGACCTAGGCGACCTCCTCTCCGGTCCTCTCCGGCGACCTCCTCCTCCTCTCCGGCGACCTAGGCGAGCTCCTCTCCGGCGACCTCCTCCTCCTCTCCGGCGACCTAGGCGAGCTCCTCTCCGGCGACCTCCTCCTCCCTCCTCTCCTCCTCATGGTCTCTCCTCCCTCCTCTCCGGCGACCTCCTCTCCGGCCACATGTGGAGCTCCCCGGCACAAAGAACGTAGCAGAACGAAATTTGAAAAAATATCACAAAAAAAATCGCAAAAAAAAATCGTGCCAGATCCGGATCTAGAATTCAAAAAAAGTTAGCAATGGCGCACTAGTGCATGGTGCGCACTACTATTTTCCCGCCTTCAAATTTCAAAAAAAAAATTCAAAAAAATTCAATAAAAAAAAAGTTACCAGTGGCGCACCTGTAGCAATAGTAATGGCGCACCACATGGTGCGCCACTAGTATTTGGATTACTAATGGCGCACCAAAGGTGCGCCATTACTATTTGTTACTAATGGCGTGATAATAGTGGCGCACCTATAGTGCGCCATTAATAGCCAAAATAGGTGCGCCACTAACAGCCTTTTTTCTAGTAGTGTGCCACACACCCCAGCCAGTTGGGTTTGGATGAACAGGACCCTGTGGAGGCTGGATGAATAGTAGCCGGTGGAGGCTGGATGAACAATAGCCCATGGATGAACAGTAGCTGGTGGAGGCTGGAGGAAGTTGTGGTGGATCAACAATAGCTGGTGGAGGCTGGAGGAAGTCGACGGTGGATGAAAAGTATCCCGTGGAGTCCCGTTTTGCGGTACGCCACACCCCTCCCGATGAACAGGACCCTCGTTTCGACATTGGCGCTCGAAGAGAAGTCCGTTTCCCCCGTTTTGCGGTACGCCAGACCCCTCTCGATCAACAGGACCCCGTTTCGACCGTAGGCGGTTGAACAAAAGTCCGTTTACTCCATTTGTGGTACGCCAGACCCCTCCGGATGAACAGGACACCGTCTCGACCACAGGCAGTCGAAGAGAACTCCATTTCCTCCGTTTTGCGGTACGCGAGACCCCGAGTCGATGAACATGTGTTGGTACTAAAACCGGCGGATCTCGGGTAGGGGGTCCCGAACTGTGGATATTGGAGTCAATGGGTAACAGGGAACGTAGAGACAGCATTTTACCCAGGTTCGGGCCCTCTCAAAGAGGTAAAACCCTACGTCCTGCTTGATTGTATTGATGTGTTGGGAAGACACTTACAGAGTTGATCTACCTCGAGATCGGATGAACTAGGCCCTAGATGGGTATGATGATAATGGTTTTTCTTTGCCTCTACGGACTAAACCCTCTGGTTTATATAGACACCAGGGGTACCTAGGGTTACATATGGTCGGTTGCCACCAGGGGATAAGCATGCTGGCTACGTTGAACTTTCCTTGGAGGAGACGCCAAGTCTTCGGAGGTTTCCTTCTGGAGTACGGGGTCGCCTGTAGTTCGGCCTTCCTTTAATGAACTAAGAGCGGCCCATCAGTACGGCCCATGGGAGACCAGTCGCCTATATGAGAACCCCTTAGTCCGGGACACCCTCAGTAGCCCCCGAACTAGTCTTCGGAGCCGAGGTATATGTCGAATACTATCGGTTTTGCAGACCAGTTCCTCCCCTTCTGTGGTATTTGTGCCGGGCCCGCAATTCCCCTGAATCAAGTTCTCGAGGACCGCTTGGCCATTTCCGGCCATACGTTTCCCGGATTATGCTTCGGTTTCCGAAGTGTATAAACAACTTAGCCATGAAGGCCAGCCGCACAAGTGTAAATAGTGACCTTATCTGACAACTTTTGCCGAAGGGTCATGACCTGCTACGACCACGAGCCAGTTATGAAAACTCAATTCGCGGTTCGAGGTGGTTTCTCCATTGGCACGTCATATCGATATGGAGATCGTGCCCTGTTTTCAAGGGATATGATGAATGATTTGCACTATCCCACGCGTAAATAACATCACGATTATACGGGGAAATGACGAGGCCTGCAGCGCAGTAATAGGGCTCTTGATCTTACGGTGGCCGATAAAAGGGAGGCGGCCATCATTTGTTTTGCAAGCTCTCATTCCCTCCTGCGCCGTTGCTTTCCCAACCTCCTGAGCTCTAGCGCCGAGATCCATTTCCCCCCTTAAGCACTTCCAGCCCTTCCCTCAATTCGGTAATGGCTGGTTCTGGTTCCAAAGGCAAGTGGGAGGCCTCCATCGTCACGGAGAGCGCCATCCAGGAGCTGAAGGACGCGGGTTACCTCCACGCTAACGTCGCTCACCGTGCTCCAGAGGAGGGCCAGGTCATCTCCACGCCGAAGCCGGGCGAGAGGGTAGTGTTCATCCCCCATTTCATTCGGGGGCTAGGCTTTCCCCTTCACCCCTTTGTCAGGGGTTTGATGTTTTTCTACGGGCTAGATTTTCACGATCTAGCCCCATACTCCTTCCTGCACATTTCGGCCTTCATAATCATCTGCAAGGCCTTTCTTCGGATCCAGCCACACTTTGGCTTGTGGCTGAAGGTGTTCAATGTCAAGCTAAAGATCGTCGACAGCCAGCAGGCGGACTGCGGGGGGGGGGGGGGGGGGACAATGGTGAGCAAGCTCCCCGGGTCGAGTGGCCAGAGGGCACTTTCATCGAAACTGTCAAGATCTGGCAGAAAGAGTGGTTTTACATCACAGAGCCGCGAAACGCGGATTGGGCGGCGCTTCCCGCCTTCAGGTCCGGACCCCCCACAAGGCTCGTTTCATGGACCAAGAAGGGCCTAGACTGGGGGTCAGCCAAACAGGTGGAGCTGCTGCAGCGCCGCATATCCAAGATGATCGAGCAGGGGGTCGAATTGACCAATGTGATTCAAATCATGCTCCGGTGCCGCATCCTCCCCTTTCAGGACCGGGCCTTCCCCCTGTGGGCCTACAAACCCGAAGACCCCGCCACCGTGCTCAGCTTCTTCCACACTACCCACGCCTAGCTGTGGAAGGTGCTATTCAAGCCGCAGAAGGAGTGGCCGACCGAGGAGGAAGACATCGGCCTCGACGCCGAAAACCCCCCTCACGAGGTATGATAAGTTTTACTCTTTTATGTTCGGATGTTTCTTTTTAACAAAGCACTCAACTTTCTTTCCTCTCATCCACAGAGCTGGTTGAAGAGGGCTGAGCGAATCAGCTGCCCGGCCCCGCTGCCCGAAGGCACCAGGGCCGCCTTGCTGACGGCCATGTTGGCCGAGGCGCCGTATGATGCGCCGGAGAAGAAGCAGAAGAAGGAGACTAAAGAGGGTCTCCGGTCCCGAGGGCTGCCGGACACTAGATCCGGAGACACCTAGGTCCCCTCCACCCTAGAGGGGGAGAAGGGACAGGAAGAGGTCGGGAAAGAAGACTACTCTTCCCGGACAAGGAAGAGGGCTGCGTCCGAAGACGCCGAGGAGAACCAGCCTCCTCCCACCCCAAAAAGACCACGAAAGGCCAAGGTGGTCTTGTCTGATAACAGCTCGGCCTCTGCCAAGCACTCCGAGGCCTCCGACGAGGTACCCCGGAGGAACCGCAGGGTGAAACCGCGGGCCCAAAGGTATGTATCTTAAGATGCACTTATCCAATTTTGGATGAATTAAGCCTGTTATTGATCACACGTTTGCCTTTAATATTGCAGCCCGCCGCGCGACCTCCCAACCAACCAGGTCTCGGAAGGGGACTCTCCACCAGCCGAGCTGGCGGAGAGCGGGACCGAATCGAGCGCATCGCCTCCCCCGCTCATCGAGGAGACCGGGGATCTTCTGTCAAGGAGGACCCCTCCTGTGTCGAACACAGAAGGAGGGGCTGATGTTATTATGGCTGAGGTGCATACCTCGGTTGCCGAAGACCAGGAGGGAGAAACCCTTCTGGCGAACAAAGACAGGGAGCCCGGTCAATCCGAGCTCTCCTCAAAAGCGATTCCAGAGCCGTCAAGGCACTAGGAGCCGACCATCCCAGCCTCCACAGGGGGAGGGGCCGAAGTGCCCCCGCCACCCTCGCCCGCTCTGGGGCGGGTCTCGACTGGGTGGCCATACGAGATGGAGGAAGCTTTAACAAGCTCCTCCAACGCCGAAGAGCACCGTACCCTAATGGGCGCGGTTTTGCAAAGTCTTTGGTCCGTGGATGACTGACTGAAGGAGGCCTGTAGCGGCCTTCTGACCGGCTTCAAGGTAAGCCATATAATGACTTTTCCTTGGAAATTTTCTTTTATATAAGCATGAAACCTCATACACAGTAGCCCCCGAGCCCTGTGTGAGTTTAAAAAACTCATGCGGGGGTCGAATAACTTTAAGATATAGATGATAGCAGAATGAGGAGTAGCCCCCCGAGACTCTGACCGGATTGAGAAAGCCAGTCAGGGGATCGAAAATCAAGTACTCGAGAGTCTAATGTGGTTTGTCTGATATGCAAGCGTCGTCCTCGGCGGCAGCTGCCAACACCGAGGAGCTGGCCGAGCTGTACCGGAAGCTTAAGAGCTCCGAGGACGACCTCGATCTGCTGAATAAGCGGTTTGACGAGGTGCAAGGTAAGTCCGAGCTAACCTATTTATTACGATGATTATTTATTTAAGTTCGGAAGTTAAACCAAACTGAACGCAATTGACATTGCTGCAGCTACCACCGCCGAGGTCGAGAACCTCAAGGCCGAGCTTGAGAAAACTCGGCGGGAAGCTGCGGAGCAGAAGGTTGCGGCCGAAAAGGCAGTCACCAAACTGGCTGAGGTAAACATCGTGAGCCAGAAGCACGAGGCCAGGGTGTCTGAAGTGCAGCAAGAGCTCAATGATGCCATCAAAAAATGTGAGGCCCTTGAGCAAAAGAACAAGGATCAGGCCACCGAGCTAACCTCACTGAGGTTGGCGGCCAAGGAAGCACGGACGGAGGCGCGGGGCTACCAGGAGGAACTCTACCAAGTTAAACTTATTACGGATGGTAAGCCATACTTAATGCAAAGTGTATTTGGTGGTAACATGTTTGCTTTGCTCACGCGAGTGTGGCGTTCCCCAGGCGCTTTTGCGGACCTCCCAAGTAGTGCATCAGACGCGGCCAAGTACTTTGCGTCCCAGGAGGGTCGTGCCGAGCAGAGGCTATTTTGGGCGCAGTTTCAAGCGCCCGAAGACCCTCCCCTCCTCAACAACCAGCTGAAGCAGCTGATGGAGTTGCATCGGATGGCGGAGCCGGCGATGAAGGACCTCTGCATCAAGTTGTGGCCTTCAGAGCCGCTGCCGAGCAGCTACTTTGGCTTGGTGCAGAAGTTGTGCGACGCCACGCCCCGGATTGATTTCTGGAAGCGTTCCGTATGCATTGAGGGAGCTCGGATGGCCTTCGGCAAGACCATGGTGCATTGGCCGAAGATCAAACCTGCCGAGGTTGCCACTGGACCACCTTCTCCTAGGAAGGAGCATGGGCGCCCCGAGCAGTACTTTCCCGTTGTGATGGAAGGTGCTTGGGCGATAGAGGCCCAGTGCTCGAAGGATGAAATTTATGAATGAATTTATTTTCCTGTATCCAAAGAAGTTGAAATTTTTGTGCTGTACAATGCAACTGGTCGGCTTTGTATATAATGCCTTGTGTGTTTATTTTGACTCCTGTGCGGCCGTTTTAAACTGAAAGTTACCCGTCGTCGGCTTCAACCCCCTTGCAGATACTGCATGAGGTGTTTTCCTTAACACCTTAACCCTTAGCCGACGTCTCGGTGCCCGGAGGCGGTTGTGTGTAAGGAAAACGTGGCAATCAGACTATGCAGCTTTAGTGCTTTCACTTAACCATAGGAGCTTGACTGCGGGAGCTAGTGACTAGCCCCCAGTATATGTGATATCCGGACGTACCGAGGTTGATACCATTATCACTTGGTTCCTGTGACAGTGAACCCTTCGTTTGACACGGAATAACCTCCATCGATTTTTAGTTTAACACTTGTCATCGGATCGCCGACCAGTTCTCGCTTATTATGACAGTCAGTTTTCGGCTTTCTCCACTGAGGTACTTAACCAGGCGACCTAGAAGTACAATCGTAGTGGTTCTCCCTTTACCCTCCTAGCCGAACAATGCAGAACGTAAGAGGGCAAACACAGGAGCTGGGCAACCCAACTATTGACCAAAGACATAATTCGGAACCGATTCATATAATGCAATATCTGAGACGCCGAGCACTTGTAATGAAATTAGTACCAAATGACTACAGTATGACCGGAGAAGAATGGTCTTTATTTCCTTTGAATTTGTGACGTCCAACCGTACAATCCGAACTGCCGAAGCAACTTTTACAGATACTTAAAAAAATAAATTATCAGAGGAAAGGTTTACACAGGGCCTCCATAAGTGATTTGACATCCCTACCGTGCCCTGTTGCATGTGTGCGCCTTTGCTCTTTATGAAGCTTCCGTAGGTAACGTGCGATTAAAGTCACCACTTGTATGCACGACGGAAGTGATAGTGTTCGGCGGACGAGCCCTTGAGAAAGGGTTTTGAGAAGTCGCCGCAGTATATCAGCTTGACGCTGATCAGGCCCTAAATGGTGCCTGTTGTCGATGTTAATCCGAGAACATCCTTGGCCATGGCTCGGTCGAACCGGGCACTTGACCCTTGTAACTTTTGCCCCCACAGCTGCCCATGGAATTTTAAGCGCGAAATTATGTACCCGAGGTACGTATTTCGCGGCTGGGGAGGCTGTGCTGTGGGGCGCGTATCCCTATTTAGGGGAACCACGGGAGTGTTCCGGGACCGAGGACGTAGCTCGGGTGCGTTTGCGTACGTCTAGCGCCTTGATGGTAGACTGGGCCTTCGACACTTCTTCGGCGGCCTGGGCTTTGGCTGCAAGAGCCGCTGTGTGTTCCTCGGTTCGGAGCGAGCGGTCGGTGTTACCATTAATGGTGATGACACCCTTGGGTCCTGGCATCTTAATCTTCAGATATGCATAGTGCGGGACAACATTAAAGTGGGTGAACGCTGTTCGGCCGAGTAGTGCGTGGTAACTGCTGCGGAAAGGAACAATGTCAAAGATTAAATCTTCACTGCGGAAGTTTTTGGGTGAGCCGAAGACCACTTCCAAGGTTATGGTTCCCGAACAGCGTGCCTCGACGCCTGGGATTACACCTTTAAAGGTAGTGTTGCTGGGTTTGATCCTTGATGGATCGATTCCCATCTTCTTCACCGTATCTAAATAAATCAGATTGAGGCTGCTGCCTCCGTCCATAAGGACTCTAGTGAGGTGGTACCCATCCATGATGGGGTCGAGCACCAGAGCCGCCATTCCTCCATGACGGATACTGGTCGGATGGTCTCGACGGTCGAAAGTGATCGGACAAGCCGACCACGGGTTGTATTTCGGGGCCACAGGCTCGAAGGCGTAGACATCCCGAAGTGCTCGCTTCCTCTCCTTCTTCGGTATGTGCGTGACGTAAATCATGTTCATAGTTTTTACCTTGGGACGGAACTGCTTTCGGTCTCCATTGTTCGGCCCGCGAGGTTCATCATCGTCCTCGCTGTGGGGACCCTTGCCAAGTTCCTCGGCTGAAAGCTTGCCGGCCTATTTGATAACCCAATAGTTATGGTTGGTGTGGTTGGCAGGCTTGTCCAAGGTACCGTGGATCTGGTAGGGCCTATCCAGGATTTTGTCCAACGCGGTCGGGCCGTCCCGGTTCCCTTTAGAGGGCTTCTTCCGCGGTCCTGATTTCGAGCCGCTGAACCCGGCGTTTACAGCCGCATCTTCGGCTTCATTGCCGTTGTTTGTGTGCCGGCGCATGTTACTCTTGTTGTGCCGGGGTTTCCCGTTCCCATCCCGGACCTTTGAGGTGCTGGGGTCATCGGGGTGGTTGCTTCTACGAGCTAACCAACTATCTTCACCCGTGCAAAAGTGGGTCATTAAGGAGGTGAGGGCAGACATTGTCCTCAGCTTATCTTAGCCGAGCTGGTGAGGTAGCCATTCATCCCGAATACTGTGCTTGAAAGCGGCAATTGCCTCAGCATCCGGACAATCAACAATCTGGTTCTTCTTAGTCAAGAACCGATTCTAGAATTGTCGAGCCGACTCCCCGGGTTGTTGAACAATGTGGCTCAAGTCGTCGGCATCCGGAGGCCGAACATAGGTGCCTTGAAAGTTAGCTCAGAAGGCGTCCTCGAGCTCTTCCCAGCTCCCAATGGAGTTTTCGGGCAGGCTGTTTAACCAGTGCCTTACCGGTCCTTTAAGTTTTAACGGCCGATACTTAATGGAGTGGAGGTCATCTCCTCGGGCCATATGAATGTGGAGAAGGAAATCTTCGATCCACACAGCTGGGTCAGTTGTCCCATCATACAATTTGATGTTTACGGGCTTAAATCCCTCGGGGAACTAATGCTACATCACCTCATCTATGAAACACATTGGGTGTGCGGCGCCCCTGACCCGGGCCACGCCGTGCCGGAGATCGGTTGTCTTCCGGGCATGACGCTGCTCTCGGGCTCTGTCATTCCTGTCGCGCCAGGCTTGGTATCCGTCCTGTCCCGCGGGCGTGCATCCTCTGGATCCATAAATGGATCTCATCTGTCCTGCTCTGGCGTTTAAGTTGTGCCACCGATCATATAGGTCATCTGGTTGTACTGGCTCCTTGCCTGCCCTGCGAGGGAGCACAGGTGAGTATTCGGTTCTCCAGCCATCCTATCCCATCCTCGAGGGGCGCGGTCGGGCTGGTTGGCCTGAGTTTGTCTAGGGGGTATGGGCTCAAGGGCTTTGTCATCAAATGATGGAAGCAAACGCCATCGTGGGTAGCTTTTGTTTTGATCCGGGCGGCGATTGTCAAAGCCCTCTTTGGCTGCTAAGACTAGCATCCACCGCTCATTAAGGGTATCCTGATCAGCTTTGACCTGCTGCTGCTTCCTCTTCAGGCTCCGGGCGGTGGCTATAAGTTGTCGTTTGAACTTTTCCTGATCCAGAGGGTCCTCGGGGATAATGAAATCCTCGGGTCCGAGGCTGTCCTCCTCTTCGGATGGAGGGAGGTAGTTGCTGTCCTCGGAATCATCAGGGTCCTCGGGGTTACCCTGATCTTCATGCCCTTCAGAAGCGTTGCCGTGCTGTTCAAGAATGGTGTTGTCGCCGAGCTCCACCATGTTGTCTGGAGTATCATTATATCCGGTGCCGTTCGTGTTGCTTTCCCTGCCCTTTCCCCGTCCCCTGGATCACCTTTGTTGGCGTCGGCGTTTAGGCAGCTCCCTATCGGGGTCATCGCCATCCTTTCTGGGGGAGCCATCCTTGGGGGTGTTGACCATGTAAACGTCATAGGTGGAGGTGGCGATCCACTTTCCAGTGCTAGGAGTGGCAAGGGAGGGAGCGGTATAGGACATGACGTTGATATCCTCGTCCATGTCATCAGCCTCCTCGGAGGCGTAATCCAGCATGTCGGCTAAGTCTTCGATAGTGGCTACTAAGTGGGTGGTGGGTGGGACGTAAAATTCCCCATGGTTGCCCTCAAGTCCGATTTGATGACAGACCGAGGACGGGCCATCCGCGATACTCATGATCTGGATCTGATCTGACGCCTCGCTTAACAGTGAGAGGTCCGATGGATCCATCCTCTGAAACCTTTCGGAGTTAACCTCTGGCATGCCTGCGTTGGCCGCATGTTGAGTCGCCCCCGAAGCATGTTCGGCCAAGGCTGACCCCTAGTTCTTGGAAGCTGAGATCGGATCCGAGCTCAAAGTCAGATCCGAAATAATGGCTGACCCGAAGATAGGGTCGGAGGGAAGATCCGAGGTTAAGGCCTCGGGATTACTAGGGCCCTCAGGTAAAGCTGAGAACCCAGTAAAGATCAGATCGCCCCGAGAGTCGGCGACGTACTCTAGGTTACCAAACCTGATTTCTTGCTCAGGGGCGAAACTGTCGATCTGGTCAAGTTGACCGGTTGGGTTGGCGTGTAGTACGATGCTGCCAAACGCGAAGAGCTGTCCGGGGACGAAACCGCCCTCACTGCGGACACCATCGCTGATGACTAAATGAGCCATTGATCCTCGATGATCCAACAGGGGAACTCTCAATGAAAGCACCAATGTCGGTACTAAAACCGGCGGATCTCGGGTAGGGGGTCCCGAACTGTGGATCTTGGAGTCAATGGGTAACAGGGAATGTAGAGACAGCGTTTTACCCAGGTTCGGGCCCTCTCGAAGAGGCAAAACCCTACGTCTTGCTTGATTGTATTGATGTGTTGGGAAGACACTTACATAGTTGATCTACCTCGAGATCGGATGAACTAGGCCCTAGATGGGTATGATGATAATGGTTTTTCTCTGCCTCTACGGACTAAACCCTCTGGTTTATATAGACACCAGGGGTACCTAGGGTTACATATGGTCGGTTGCCACTAGGGGATAAGCATGCTGGCTACGTTGAACTTTCCTTGGAGGAGACGCCAAGTCTTCGGAGGTTTCCTTCTGGAGTACGGGGTCGCCTGTAGTTCGGCCTTCCTTTAATGAACTGAGAGCGGCCCATCAGTATGGCCCATGGGAGACCGGTCGGCTGTATGAGAACCCCTTAGTCCGGGCACCCTCAACAGGACCCCGTCTCGGCAGTTCCGTCCAAGCCGGTTGGCTCCCGATGAACTGGACGCATTCCGACCCAGTCGGTTGCCTCCCGATGAACACAACGCTGTTTCCGCCATTCCGACCCAGCCGGTTGGCTGCAGATGAAAAAGACGCCGTTGTTGTACGCGTTCGAGACCCCGCCCGTATGTACGTACCTGTCTATATTTACTTTCTTGAAGCGTGGCTGTACGTACGTGTACACGATTTAGACATGACTGCCTGAACTGCTACGTCGGGGCCTCTACTATGACACGTGCCACTACTTGTCCATGGTTCATCCTTGCACAGAGACCGATCGACTAGTATGTACGTACACGTTCGCGACCAGACAGACAACCCTACGTACGGTTTGATAGGGTGGGTCCCAGCTATCAGGGAGGATAAGGAGGCACTTCCTTGCGTGCGAACATATAGCTGGTGGGTCCCAGTTGTTAGGAGGAGGAATCATTTTTTTGCGTGTAATAAGGACGCACTTCCTTGCGTGCAAAGTTGTAGCTGGTGGGTCCCAGCGGTCAGGGGGAGGAAACATTATTTTTCCACGTAAAAAGGAGGCAGTTGCATGGGTGCGTCCATGGACCTGGTGCGTCCCCACTGTCAGCCTCTCCATGTACAGTCATCTTCCGATGACTCTCGTTTGTTGACCAAGTTGACCACACCGCGCCGAGCGCACCAAGGTGGTGGACGACGGCGAGGCCCCAGATGGGAATAACCCAGAGATGGGGAAGACGCGACAGTGGAGTCACATACGGAGAGGAGTGTGAGACTTGACTGGTTCGGGTGCGGGGTGGGGCTACACTCGGCGGAGAATAACAGGAGGTGCGAAGGAGTGGAGGGATGGCCTGGCCGTCGGTGCAGGAGCGTTTCGCTGTGAGGCACGTGAAGCAGCACCGCTGGATGCCGGAGGCTGGAGCAGGCGGTCCCGGCAGCGCTGGAGGAAGAAGATGAGAGATTAAAGAAGAATGCCAGCCGTTGGATGTAAATCCAACGCCTTGCTTAGGCTTCGACCTATTGGCCCACATGTCAGCGAGTCCATTTGGTGGGCTGGGTGAAACAATGAAGTAGCATCTATGCAGCCCATTTATATATTATGTTAGAATTTACAGCCCATTTGCATTTTTTTTTCAAAATACACGGATTTGCTGGGCTGGGTGAAAATATCATGTTGGGCTGGACGGAGAAATGTTTTAAAAACATAAACACGTGATTGCATGTCTATTACTGCATTGGTCAGTAAAATCTTAGCAAGCTTATGTACGCAATCAATAGGAATTAACTTGCCAACTTATTGTTAAACAATTATTATTATTATTTTGTAAGAACTTATCGATTTATCAAATAAAATATTATATTAATTTGATGAGTTAATAAGACGTTGGGTATTATTATTTTTTAGGCTAGACGTGGGACAGTTGAGTTCGTTCTAGGGAAAACTACTGGGAGAAAAATCAGATTACCTCAAAAAAGAAAGTGGGAGAAAAATCAGAGATAGGATGAATAAAAAAGAAAAATAAAGGAAGTGGGAAGGACTATACAAAGGTTGGACGAAGGACGGGTCAAACGGGAACCTTATGTTGTTTCTAATATATATATATATATGTAATAAAATAAAATATAAATATAAATACATATACTATTATAGAAGGGGAAACATAGGTTCAGTTTGGCTTTCTTATAGAAAAATAGAACTGAGCTGTGCGTTGTCTTGAAAAAACAAACATAAGTTGGGCTGCTGATGTTATAAAACAAGCTAGGCTGTGAGGCCCAGAGGCCGCTTGATACCTACTGGACCTCAAAAAAAAGTTGAAACCTACTGGATCAACTGTGTCTGCATGTCGTGGGCTGCGCATGTTAAACAACAAAACCTAGGCCATGGACCTGGTGGGCCCGTATTGTCAGCCTCTCCACGTACAGTCATCTCCCGATTCCTCTCGTTTGTTGACCATGCTGAGAACGACATACGGCGGCGCCACGGCGAGAGCACCAAGGCGGAGGACGACATCGAGACCTCGGACCGGAACGAACTGGAGCCGGGGAAGACGCAGACGGAGGGGAGTATGAGGGATGACTTGTTCGGGTGCAGGGTGGGCTGGTGGAGCTGCCACTGCCGGAGAATAAAACGAGATGTGGGGGAGTAGAGAGATGGCCTGGCCAGCGCCATACGCTAGGATGGGTCACCGAGGCGTGCGCGGCAGCGCCGCCAGCCACTGTAGGAAGAGGACGAAAGATTGAACAAAATAAAGAAATACAAATGGATAGGTGGTTGGTCCCAGATGTTTGGGTACGAGACCTGCTGGGTCCACCTAAGAAGGGGAATATGTTGGGAGGAAGGAGATTCAAAGCACACCAGCCATTGGATTTCAATCTAATGGCTGGCAGAAGGACTGTCGCAAGAGGTATCAAACTTAACTTGTTCTCATCGTTCGTGATCAACGATGACCACCCTGAGTGAAGTTCTCTGATAGTCTCGGCAAAACGAATGACTGTGCAACCTATAGAAAACTGCACACAGACTTCAAAAATAAAAAACCGCACTAAAAAAATGATACACCTGCTGGATCCCTTAATCATGTTGTCGGCCGTGGATGTCCTAAGAGAAGAAACCTGCGCTGGGCAGCCATGGCCCAGTTGATGACTACTGGACCTTAAAAAAAGGAAACACGGCAGCCCAATGAACTAGTTACATACATAAGCAAATAGCCACTAAAAAAAAGCAAACTTGTTAATGGGTTCTTAGACGAAATATTTCGGATAAAACAGATAATTACGACACATAGGCTAATGCATGAAACACTCAGATGATAAAGGTGCTTAAACAGACAAAGTACACCATCTAGATCTTCCTGGCACGCTTGATCATGACGTTGCGGCTGTCCGTGTACTCCTTGGTTACGGGAAGCAGATACACCCTCATGTCCAAGATCCGCTTGTACATGTCGTAGCATCCGTATGCGTCAGAGGTACCTCCCACACGTAGGTGATGTAGGCTAGATTCAGAGGTACCTCACATGTGTTCAGGTCCTTCGTATCCACGTCTTCTTTCATGTTGGCATAGCAAGGGTCGATGATGGCCGCGGTGAGGTCAACCATGGAGTCCTTCTCCTGCCCGTTGCCGATGTTCTTATATTGCTTCTGGATGTCGACGAGCTTGTTGCACCAGATGGTCGAATCGTAAAGTACAATGGCGTTCTTCCCGCTCTCCACCATAGCGGAGGTGCAGTCGGCAGTGCCGATGAAATGGGCGAATGCTCCAGAACCTCTGATGGCCCTACATTAGTGGTAGACGAGAACCTCGTCCCGCACGCATACCTGGGCGATGGCGATCCACTGGTTCCTTTCAGAAGACGGATGGATGGGCATAAGGTCTAGTCCCGTGACCTTGTGCTTCTCCTCCTGTAGGTACTGCTTGAACTTGGCGAGGCAGAGCTTCACCGAGTCCGAATCGTTGGTGTACATCACATTCAACTTGGTGCAACCATGGGTCTGAACGGCGAACTCAAAGGTGAACTCCTTGCTGAAGTCCATATCCAGCAGGCTCACCCCTCGGATCGCCATTGGAGTCTCTTCTCACGCAGAGTTGATGTGGCGGTTCTCATTTTGTGGGGATTGGGGGCAGGGGGATGATGAAGATGGTCGGTGTGTAGTGGGGTACTGGGGGCGGCAGGAGCAGTTTGTTTTTTCAATCTTGGGGAACTGCAATCGCCAGTGAGCGTAGTGGGTAGGTGGCAGCAGTTCGTTTTTCAACTCTTGGGGAACTGCAATTGCTACTAAACAGAGTGGGTACATGCGACATCAGTTACTACTCCTCCTCCCTCGCCCGCTGCACGCCCGGCAAAACACGCCTCCTCGGTGCATTCAAACGCCTCCATTAAACCCGCGTGGAAGCCGAGAAACCTATTCCAGCCACATGTCCGTTCACGAGCGGGTCAGCATTGGCACTGTAATAGCAATTGTTAGTGGTCACTTTACTTAAATTTTATTCACTTTACTTAAATTTTATTCTTAAAACAAGCAAAGCATTGGCTCGTTCTTTCAGTGCCACAGGATCAACATGCAAAACAATTAGAATTATTATTCTCAGGACGCACACGATCAGCTCATTTGCCTCACTTTCACACAGGCAATACTACCAAGTTTGAACAGCTTGTTATGGTTGCTGTCCTCTGCATCATAGTGCCATGTTTCCTAGCTTGCAAGATTCACAACCAACCCATAAAATTCAAATAATAAGTATAACAAAGATGCCTACGCATCTCAATGATTCACAGATCAGTGCCAATAGTTACTGTATAACTAAAACATTGTGTGAATGTGAACAAATAAATAAAAATCGATTGATGTTTATGTAAGCAATTTGATTCAAGGATTTGCTGAAACATTGAAACCAGTCATGTTTATGGCCACGCATGTCAAATATTGGCAGATGAATATGTTTTGCATCACTGGTGGCACTACCACTTCCAATATATGCATAAGCGGGTCGCCAAGAACTTGGCGAATGCTTTGACCATCCCAACATCTGTAGTTGAGTATTCCTATTTGCACAGATAAAGAAAGAGCATGCTTACTATAATGGTGGCACTAGTTGAAGCAACTTTATTTTCAAAACGAGAAAAGATTGCGATAGAATAGCTTTATTAAAAAATACAACGTTAGCCTAGTATGACAAAGCACGATCATGTGGATAAAGGATAGTACTGACCTATTTGAGATGACTTTGGGAGATCAAGTTATTCTTCAGGTCCCCGTATCTTGCCATGAAGGCGATTCATTGACATCTATTAACAACGTCAGTGTGGTAGTAGAAGGAGGGGCGTCGACTCATTCCAATCTCTTTTTTTGTGCATTCTAACTAAAATTATGACGCCCGCCATGCCGCGAGGGAGAGAGGGGGCCCGCGCCACCTCGACGGTAGGCGTGATGGACTCAACTAGTTTAGTGCACATGCTATGTGATTGATGCAGTGCACATGGACTTGATTGGAAATGAAATAATAGCTAAGACAGTAGCTCTATTTTAAATGTATTATTACTTTATTTTATCAGTGACAGTAGCGGTGCCAAAACAATGCCTTAAATTATTAGTGGCATTAAATTAAGACGCAAAAACAATATCATTATTGCTTTCTCATAGCAGTGCCAAAACAGTAGCACAAGATCACTAGCTGGATGCAGAGTCAAAATCAACCAAAAAGGAACATACCTGGTCATGGGAACCATAACTGAGAGAGGGGCCCTACGCCGCCACGAGGGTAGACCTGATGGACTCAGCAAGTTCAGGACTCGATTCTCTTGGATACACGCCTTCTGCAAGTGGTGAACCTGCAGCTCCACTCGGATGATTCAATTCATGCGACCTTTTTATGTAGTTCACCAAAAATGAAGCAATGTTTGCATCATGCAGCTAGCAAGAAGTACTTGGTCTCATGAGCTGTGTCGGGACCCCGATCCTAAGTCACACCGATCTAGCCTGTAACACATCATATCACTTTGCGGCCTCACGCACGGTAGCCCACGACTGCCACCTTTACCTTGGCTGGGACCGTTTGCGTCTTTTGGGTCACGTATATGATTATGTCGCTAGCATCCATATGATAGAGAACCCGGGTCGACATGACTAGTCATAAACCAAGGTGGCACAAACGTACAGGGGCAGACATAAGTAACCCAGCAAGACACGTGTCTGTCATCAGCGAGTGAAACCGGGCTGTAGCAAGCTATCAGGACTCCGGTGACACCGCATGACATTCCCCGTAGGGCAGACACAGGAGTGAAGAAGGATAAATGTCAGTCAATCCTTGTGTTCCGGAGCAGTAGGGAACTACCATGGCTCAGTGGAAGCACTAAGAGGCATTTCCTTGTAAGGAAGGCTACCAAGGCAGATAACTAGGTGTCAAATCCCACACATACCAAAGCATTTTAAACATACACACAATATGCTCGATATGTGTAGATACAACATGGCATCACAACATAACTCTATGACTCAAAGTATTCATTTAAGAGGCTCCGAAGAGCCGTACATAACATGATATTACAAACAGGGGTCTCATGACTCAACATACAAAGTCATACAAGCAACAAGCGGAAGCATAACATGTCTGAGTACAAACAACTACAAAAGAAGAAGGGTGAGAAGCCTGACTATCTACAAGACCTTCCATAGGAACCAGTCCTCTGTCTGGGATTCCCAAGCTACTCATCGAAGCCCACGGTAAACTACTAGTGAGACTGAAGTCTCTCTGCAAAACATAGATAAGCAACCGTGAGTACAAAGGTACTCAGCAAGACTTACATCCGAACTATCTACATATGCATCAGTATCAACAAAGGGGTGTTGGAGTTTAACTGCAGCAAGCCAGCTTTGACTCAGTGGCTATCCTGTACTACGACTACTAGTATTTTCTTTGGGGTGAGAAAGCGCACAAGAGTCCACATATTCACCATATCAATACACCACTATGGATCCTCTCCCTTCTGCCTACGAGAAGGCCATCTATAGCACTCACACTTATCTTGCGCATTTTAGAGTATCCACTTAAAGTTGTCTATGAACAATGTAAGCTTCCAAGTAGGCCATATCCGCGAACGCGGTTATTCGAATAGATCATTAACCGTGCAGGGGTGTACTTCTTCACACACGCTCTCACCACTTATCGCCGTTTACACGACATGTACTCGGCAACCTTCAAGCGGAAGCCTGGCGAGGGTGTCGGCCACGACCTGAGTAACCACACAAGTCTCTAGTCCAGGTTTATCGCCTATTTGAGTCTGACCCGCAAGGAAGTCCGGCCGAGGTTTCCACTATGGCCCCAAACGATGTGTGCAGGGTTCCACAAGCCCACCATTCGGGTGCCACTTGGAACACCATGCCACTATGTCTGTACCGTATCATAGCCCACCCCTAAGGTCAGCGCTACGCACGGCCTCCAACACATATCCTACAAACACCAGAAACTAGTTGCTACTCCTGGACAGAGTACGAGGCGGTTAATAATTCGAGAGAGTAAATTAAGGATCCCAATGTGTGGTAGTAATTGTCTTGGATCACAAACACGAAACTCAGTTCCTGAGGACGGTTTCAATGAGACAATCCACCATGTACTCCTACATGGCCTCTCATCGCTACCTTTACCAAATCATGTTCACACACTTAGCTCTCAACAGTAGGACATGTTCACCACCATACCAATCCATCACAGATGAATCAGACCTGACACAACTCTAAGCATGGCAGGCATAACAAGCAAGCATGAATGAGTAGGCACATCATGGCTCAAACAACTCCTACTCATGCTAGTGGGTTTTACTAATTACTGTGGCAAAGACAGGTCATGCAGAGGAATGGGTTCAACTACCACAACATGTAGCAGTTGAATCGTTGTTGTCCAAATGCAGTAAAAGAGAGCAAGAGCGAGAGAATGGGATTGTATCAGAGTGATCAAGGGGGTTTGCTTGCCTGGCACTTCTGAAGATATATAGCTATTATCTCTTCATCGGTGTCAATGATCACAACGTCGGAAACATCGGCTACCGAGAAGGAACAAGACCGACTAGCAAAGAAGGAACACAATCATTGCAATGCACATTCACATGAATGACATGTCATGTTAAGGTACTGAATTCACCTAATGCAATAATTATCCAAGTTAATTGGTGTGGAATTTAAACAAGATCAAATTCCAACTCCAAATGTTATTTCATAAATTGCCCTAATCATCATTTGTCCTACTCAGTGAGGTTAACTTGTTCAAACATGCATGAAAATGGCATAAACAGATTCTTTGGATTTTTCTGATGATTTTTCATATATATATTATTTTCATTGGAGTTATAGATTATTTTTTCTATGATTTTTAGAAGTTTTAGGACATTTTTTGGAATTTCCTGAATTATTCTAAATTAACTAAATCTAGTAAATGACTTATTGCATCAACATGACATCAGGGTGATGTCAGCAAGTCAACAGGGGCGGTCCAGGTCAAACCTGACCAGTGGGCCCCCCATGTCATAGACACGGTGCTGATTAAGTGTAATTTTTGAACTAAACCGAAATTAACAGGGGGCTGGCCCCACCTGTCATAGACCCAGGGAGGTCAAACCCATGGTCAAACGGGGTCAACCCACCAGCGATGCGACGCCGGCGAGGCGAGACGCGGCGGAGCGCATCGGGATTCGCCTACAGGGGCCTTTGTCGCACGGAGAGCATCTACGGGAAGTTGGCGGAGTGGCGCATCGAACGGTGGCGGCGGCTGGAGCTGGGGTGGCCTGCAGAGGCACCAGTGATGAGCTTTACGGTGGCCGGCACTTGGGTCTCGGCCGAATCGGGGCTGCAGTGGCCGTGGCGTTGCGTGCATAGCACCTACGGCTTCTACGCACTGAGGCGGGTACGTTGGACGCATGCCCGGGACCAAATGGTCACCGGAGCGTCATCGGCGGCGAGCTCAGGCGGTAGTGCAGTCAGGCATGAGCGGCGCGACGGTTACAGTGGCCAAACAATGCAAAGGAAAGAGGGGGTCCGAAGCAGGAGCTCACGACGAGTCAGACGGTAGGGTCAGCGAGCTCGGGGAGCCACCGGAGGCAGCAAATCGACGACGATGATCTTCGGTGGCCAACGAGGGGAATGTCGGTGCTGGCGGTGTCCAGGGACTTCCGGCATTGTGCGGCTTGGTGAAGAGGAAGAGGGGGACAAGGCGGAGCTCATAGATAGCTCGAGGCGTCGTCGGGACGGCGGTGGCCGCGGTGATGGCGAGCGGCGGCGACGGAGGCATTCAGGCGGGGTGCGGGCAGCGAGGGAGAGGTGATGGGGAGAGAGTGAGGCAGTTAGCTCGATCTAGATGGCAACAGGGAGGACCTTCGCGGCGTCGCTCTGGCCCTGGGGAGACAGGCAGGCTGGTGGCGTGTCGCGCCAAGCGTGCTCGCGCGTCGGGCACGCGCCCGCGTCCTTCTTTTGCCAGGAGGACGACGATTGGTGCGGCCAGTGGACTGGGCCGGCAGGTAAGTGGCCCAGGTGGCCTTCTCTATCTCTCTCTCTCTCTTTTATTTCTTTGTTTCTGTTTTCTAATTTGCTTTTCTATTTTGGCTTTAGGAAAATACTAAAACTCTTTGAAAAATCCCAAAATAAATTGTGGGCACATATTGGAATATTCCCAATAGCCCTCAACTATTTTCAGAATTATTTGGGCATTTTAAAATATTTATAGCATTTAAATACCCAAACTCAAATACTAGATGATTTAATTCAAAAATCTAGAATGACCTATAAAAATGTAAACCATTTTTGGCAGAGGGTTCCAACCAATTCAAAAAGGATGAACTTTTCTGAAGGGCATTTTGGGTTCATTGAAAATATTTGTAGTTGATCCTAGTAATTCAAAGGGGTGCCAGGGTTTGATCATTCCCCATTTCAGGTTTAATGAAAAATTTAAACATGATGACATGATGATCATGCATTGACATACAAAGTCTAAGCTAGGGCCGTGACATGCTGGCAGCTTCTTCTTCATTAGTTGCACTAAAATTGAGCAACATTAAGGTTGGCTGTCATGCTCATGCAAGGTGCAACTATAATTTGCTTATCCTTTTGTGTAGTTCCACTAAAATCAAGTGCCATTGTGGTGACGGTGACGGCTAATCTTGCAAAGGCTAATAAACTGTTGCACGAGATTACCGGCAGAGTTAGACGAAGAGCTTAGGAACTCCAATCACCCTTTGTGCAGTTCCACTAAAATCGAGAGACGTTGCCCATGTGAAATTTTAGTAGAACTTCACAAGACACTCTTTCAAAAAAAACAAAGTGTTTGTGCAGTTCACCAAAAGGTCACAATAGCAACGAGGTGAAATGGATATCCCTATCTGCACAAAAAGATAGAAAGAAAACAGTTACTGGTCAATAACAAGATATGAAACATGCACGAAATGAAAAGAAGCATCTTCATTATCTTAATGGAAATCATGCAAGGACAGTAGAAATTTTAAAACGGCAGCATTGCTTCATATTACCGGAAGCATTACGATTAACAGTGACATTGGTCAAATATGGCATTACTTTAATGGTGGCATTGCTTGTTTTACTAGCTACATTAGATTAACAGTAGCTAAAGAGTTAATATAAGGGCATGGGACAGTGCGGACACCAGGACATTCACCAGCGTAAAGAAGCAAGTTACTTATCATAATCGGAAATATAGCAGGAGAGTACCATTTGTAAAACAGTTTAATTGCATCATATTACTGGAGGCATTAGATTAACAATAACATTGGTTAGACATGTCCTTACTATAACAGTGGGATTGCTTCATTTTACAAGCGCCCTTACATTAACAACAGCAAAAAGTTGGTATAAGGGCATGCGTTAGTGGACGCATCAGCACCATGTACCTACAAGGAGGCATAAAGTGGTGATGCCGAGTTTGTTGCCCCGAGCAATAAACATCCAATCAAGATCTGGGCTGGTCCCAAATTTAGTTCTCTTTAGCCACCTTTTACTATGTGAGGGCAGCAAATCTAATCCTGGACATACTCTGTTAACTTGTCCCCCATCCGCCACTTTCTTTCCTTTTTTCAACCAATAATTGATCTGTTCCTTATCCAGTTTGTACCGCGTTTTCCCTTTATTTCCCTTTTCAACCAAGAGACCGGTTGGGTATCTAGTCTCTACTACTTTCCCCCTGTCATTTCCTCTTTGAATCAAGTCCTAGATTTATGCTACAACCTTCCCCCTTTCTTCCCTGTTTGAACCAAGTCCTAGATTCAACTGCATGAAGTAGCTTTACCTCTAATAATAGTAAAAATTTAGGTGGCTTTGGAACAGCTGATGGAAGTAGAAAAAGATCCACATGCAGCCACGTGGGGAGCTGGGGCAGTAGAGCAAGGTCGTTTTTGAAGGAAGTTATACCTAAGGGTCATCGGGATGTGGCTAGGAGGTCGGCGGGAGGCCGGATCTGGCCACAATATTGCAGGGAGGAAGAAGGGGTCCGAGGACCTCCCGAGCCGGCGCTGTGTCGGAGAGAACGGCACGGGCAGCCGATCGGGACGCGCCGGCAGCTGTGGGTTGCTTCCCTCACCGCCGACGACCGCGTGAACGATGCACCTACTCCCCAACCCCGGCCGAGGGGATCCGGCCGGATCTGTGACCAGCGGTGAGCAGAGAGAGAATGTGGCTACCGCTGTCTTGTTTAGATCTGGAGAGGGTGAGAGTGTGAAGAGAGCAACCCTAGTAAAGCAAGCACTGAGACTCCTGCCTATATATATATATATATATATATGGGAGTGACTTTCTTTTTCTCTCCACAACAATCATTTCAATTTGTGTACGTGACATTAAAGAAAAGAAACTCTCTATTTAACATGCTACTATAGTGAAGAAAACTCCACGGCATCCAGGTCACACTTGAGTCGTTCGCACGTATTACTGTACTACTAGTAGTATTGTTCACTTGTGGACCCTGGCCCTCCATTCATTGAACAAGCAAACGGGTGAATAAATATATATTTATATAGAACGAACAAGCTCGAGCTCTTTTGGCTTTGAGATATCAGTGGTACCGTTTGACCACATTGCATCAATGGACTCAGTACTTTGAAGTTGACGTAATGCGTGGCTTTTGCAGTTCACATCTAAATGGGGGATACCATACATTTTGTTTGATAACTACCCTATACGTATAAACACATGCACGGTTTACATTCTGAATCACTAGCTAGAGCTTGAACTGTATTTGTTTACATGCACGGTTCATCGATACAAAATTATATTTAAAAGTTGAGGGCGGGGCTTTTCCCAGGCGGTACGCGCGGCAGTTTCGCCTAGCTGGTTTGACAGAGAGGTGAGGAGGATGACGAAGGAGCGGATTCAACTTACTGCTAGAAAGGTAGGGCTGTGTGATTTGACGGCTCGTTACTGCTGGAAATGTGGGGTCTTGTGATATGACTGCTCATTATAGTTATTATTACTGCGGCGCTACGACTAGGGTGAGGCTCCCCTTCTGTTCCCCACTCTAATCTGGTGCATGACACATCGACCTGGATTCTGGCTGTCCCACATGTCGGCGACGTAAGAAGGAGCAAAGAACCAAGTGGTATACTCTAGTTTAGCACTGGAGTACTAGTATATACTAGTACGTCGGAGGAGTGCGAAACACGGCAGTCCAGTGAACCAGCAGGCGATATGGCCATAGAAAACAATGTGGTGATATGGCCATAAAAAACAATGTACTACAGTCCAGTCTCTAGCAAGTAAAAACATGCCACCACTTCCTCCTCCACCTCTCGGTTTATCGCCATCAGCGGAGCAAGAGCGTCGTCGCAACTTAGGGCATCTCCAACAACCATTGTATATTTGCACTGAATTGCAATGTTAGCAATTTTGGTCAAAAACGCTCCTCCAAAATGTAATGAATGTGCTCCGGTTTCGATAAAAATCATCCAGTTTGCATGTACTAATTCATTTATTTATTCTTTTGTGGAGGGTTTGCATGTAATTCGTCCGGTATGAAATGTACGCCGGCATGGTTGGATGGTCCGCTGCCGCCTCACTGTCCGCGGACGCATCCCTATCGGTTGGCGCTCAGTGTTGGAGATGCCCCGAGTCGTGCATGCACGTCGACCCAGATGCTCTATGTCCCACATATCGGCGAAAGGAAGAACATAGAAATATTTTCGACGACCGCGGAGCCGAGGAGTACATCTAGTAGGAAAAATGCATGAAAAAATATGCACTATGAAGCATTGCTGCGGTTCGAACAGGAGACCTAAAGTGATGACGGGTAGTATAGGTCGCACGCACCCAACTAGTGGTACTAGACGTACGAGTACAAATGAGTACGGAGTACTCCTACTCTATCAACACGAGTCCCATCTAACAACGGCGTCCGTGCTACAACTAGCTCTTCTCCCTCCTTGTTTCTCTCTTCTAATTCTAACTCAGTCGACGCGCGGTGGCGGGGTGGGGATTTGCCGATATTCGGTTTGCTCAACTGCGATCGCACATGACAGTGAAAATGCTAGCCAACACGCGTTCCCTAGCTTGAGTGGCGTGCCGGACCGACCGTGGAGTACTCCGACCATGTGGGGGTGCGACGCGAACACGGCAGGCTTTTCCTTTCTAACTTGTATATATAGAAAATGTAACATTTGGTTCTAGTTCTGCTCCTTGGCATGGTAGACAGATAGAAACAAAGATTATAAACGCTAGGGCGGGGATTTTCCCGCGCAACAACCGGGGGAGTTTGCCAGTATGGCGCATCGTCGATTTTCTCATATCGGGCTCACATGTTAGATATAATATGCCAAGCCAACGCGCGCTTAGCGGCGGGCCGGAACGATAGTGTGGGGTGCGACGCGAACGGGACAGGCGTGCTATACTTGTTCCACTTTCTCATTTTGAACTTGTGACGTGTAACGCTTAGTTCTGAATTTATAAGTTTGGTTGTCGTGCCCATATATATATACTATTGTTTGGTAGGTTGGGTCATGCATCGTACGTAAATTATGAAGTTGATGCAATAGGTAAGTACTACATCCATCCTGGTTTGTTGGTCCCCTTTGTGACAAATTTTGACCATAGATTTAACTAACAAAATGTTAATCCATGTCACCAAAAAACATATCGTTCGATTCGTATTTCAACACAGTTTCCAATGATATTGTTTTTTGTGACATGCATTAACATATTGTTAGTTAAATCTGAAGTCAAAATTTGGCACAAAACACGATGGTGACCAGTAAACCAGGACGAAGACAGTGATACATATAATTAATGCCAAATAAGAGCAAGGGATCACATATGTTATTCACGACTTGAATGATAATGCCATACAGTAACACATTAAGGCCACGAGACGATGCAGTGCTGGTTACAGGAGGCAAGAAGAAAGTGCATCCATCTACGACCTCCTCCTCCTCGACTCAGGGAGTCGGCCCACCGAACGGCGGCTGAGGAGTAGCGGCTTTCGTGGTGAGGTCAACGTGCTTCTGAACAATGGCGTCCAAGGATTCCAGCCGGTCAAAAAAGGCCAACGTCTTAGCGTCATCCCTGGCCCTGTAGTGGCCTATGTAGACGATTTCCTCGTAGACGTGGATGTGTAGGTCGACAGTTTCTTGCATGACAAGGCGCTGCGCGGCGAGCGCGGCCTCGAGGTGGACATTCTTCGTCCTGACATTCGGCAGCTGTAGGGCCACCGGTGCTTGAAAGAGGTCATCACCATGGAGGCCGATGAGGGTGGCAGGCAATGAGGAGCCTGGGTGCGCGGGCTGCAGGAGTACGGCAAGGTCGTCCGCGCGCTTCTTGAGGACGGTGAACTTGCGGATGGAGCGGACCATCATCTCGTCCATGCGAGAGGCGAAGCCGGCGTCGACGAGGGCTATGACACTGGCAGTTGCCAGCACCGTCTGGAGATTCTGCGCGGTGCGGGGCTGCAGGACGGTGTCTTGGATCATCTGGCACAGCCGACTGCTGCTCACGTCCATCGCCTCCATGGGTGGTTGTGGCTTCTAGTCACATGGTCTTGGTCTTGGATTGGAGTGAGCAGTGTTGCGCAGACTAGGTGCATACGATTTGCTAGATGGATTGGAGTGGTGGGGCGCCTTCATATGAGAGTGCAAACCGCATTGCATTCACATCGTGCTGGCTCCATTCTGCTTCTCCAATTAATTCCCTCTGCATGCTAATTGAATGAGGATGCATCATTGACCGTTCAACGTTTCGGGAACCGCTACCCTCTCCCTCGTTGGCATTCAAGCCGTATCAATGTATATGCGTGTCAAAAAGAGACTAGTCAATAGTTCGCCACGAGCCTATAACTAGCGATCGCCACAATAACCGTAAGATCTACATCTGACGGTGGCACCTATTGGACGCAAACAGCAATAAAAAAGAAATGCCATGGTATTTTACAAAACTGCCACACCACGCTCCTCCCCTACACATGAAACTGCCACGCGAGCGTTTGCAGCTGCCACATTTGGGTTGCGCTTGGCTCTTCGCCTCTTCGAGAAGTCGAACAATGATGTTACTACTACTACAGTACCGAATCAACTGCTGCATGTCCACCGCATGGGGGAGGGAGAGCTTGTTGTAAGCAAAAGCTTATCCTCGTCCTGCGAGCCACCGCACGCATGGGCGAGGGAGAGGGCGTAGTAATCAAGGTTCTCCTTGTTGTATGAGTTGACGCGACACATCAAAGCAGTACACTCGATTTTCTCAAAAAGTTGTGTTTACCGATGCATTAATTACAATGCATGCATGCATGCCGTGAGTTTCCTTTTGATCCTTGCATGTGTTGATTTAATGCACCTTGAAGGATGAACATGTGATGGTAAAACTTTCTAATTCCCCGGCCCTAAAGCAAGAGATGGTGGTGCACGAGGAGGGCGAGATCATGCCAACGGAACAGGACCCGACGATGGACGTCTTTATGGACCTCACCATGCTCCACTACCCCTTCTGCCTCCGCCCCTTGAAGCCTCCGGTGTACGAGATTCGAATACATCTCGTCCGTTTGGCTGATCGAGCAAGGCGTAGGTTTCTTGATTGATGTGGTGTTCGATTGATTTGTGCAGCGCAAGGGAGGGCACCTGGCCTGCGCGGACTGCCGCGGCGAGCACCCCGAGAACCAGTGGCAGTGCCAGAAGTGCGAGCGCGGCGGCGGCTTCGACATGCGCAACACGGCGATGGGCGCCGTCCTCTCCTCGGCGAGGGTGGAGTGCCCGCACGAAGGCTGTGGGCTCTACGTCACTTACCACAAGCTCGCCGATCACCAGAGCATGTGTCCGCTCGCGCCCTGCAAATGCCCCATCCCGGCTGCAGCTACGAAGGCCCGCCGCCGGCGCTCCCCCACCACATCAGCACCGTGCACCCCATGCCCGTGCACATGATCCAATACGGCAAGGTGCTCCAGCTGCAGGTGCTGGTGTCAGAGTCGCGACGCTTGCTGTTCGCTGAGGAGGACGGACACGCGTTTTTCGTTGTCGACAGCACGCTTGGCGTCAGCGCGCCTATCATGGTGTCAGTCGTCTACATCAGAGCGGGGGCATTCCCGCCGCCGCACTACGTGGCCAAGGTATGGACGAACGGGCCGCTAGGGGCGCCCAAAGGCAGGACCAATGCCGTCAAGGTGGAAATCGAGGTGACAAGCAGCAAGGAGCCCGTCGCCGTCGCCGTGGAGGAGCTGACCTTCTTCATAGTGCCGCCCAAGCTGCTGGCCGGGGCTGGGTTGTCGAGGACGGTGTCCCTCCACATTCAGATTGACAAGCTCACCTCCTAAATGATTCCACAATGCCTTCTAATTATCTTAGCAATATGCTAATATAGGGTTTAGTTTGGTCTACTTTAGCTTAAGAGATGGTGGATTTTGGTGGCGATGCAGCAATTACTTCAACATCAGATCAGCCGGTGAAGTAATTTCCAACAGTCAAAGGGATATTTTGTGTCTATTGGATATAAGATCCTTTGGGTAAGAAGTAAACCTAAATATAAGCTGCTTATATGCTTGTTTGTTAAGGACATGCTACATACTTCTGCGAGTTAACGCGACACATCAAAGTACTAGTACTAGTAGTACTCACCCGACTGCGCACCAGACAGACCAAACTCGTGTTGTGTTGGTGCCGTGTGCGGCACGCACATTAACCAAAGCCTCGCGCCTCTAGCTGAGCCTCCGCGTTTTGAACTTTTGAATCTCTAGGCCAAGGAGCAACATGAACCTTTGATAGAGCCAATCGGATGGTTGAGAACACTATGATTCGTAGCTACAGATGCGTGTGTGAGAGAGGACGAGTGCGTGTGTGCACCTCTTCTCTTCATGTACGACGTACTAAACGTAGAGTACAAGTGTATGTGTGTGGCATCGACCTAGAGAGCTAGAGATGGTGTGTGCGAGAAGTCTCGAGAGACTCATGAGCGTAGGTGTGTGCGTGGGAAAGATGGAGAGAGATGATATGTGTTGATGTAATCCGTGTGAAAAAAGACTAGTCAATAGTTCGCCACGAGGCTATTCCTGGCGAACACCCCAATAACCGTAAGATCTGCATCCGACGGTGCCAGTTATTGGACGAAGAAAGCAGTAAAATCCCCTACCCATGAAACTGCCACACGAGCGTTCGCAACTGCCATGGTCTGCTCCTTGGTGTGATCTACAATATTATTAAAATAAAAGGCCGGGCTTTTCATGCGCGGTAGGCGGGGGAGCTTGTCCTATCGGTTTGTTACTGCTCACATGCGGTCGAACATGTAAGTGATGTAACAAGCCGATGCGCGTCTCTTCGGTGAGCGGCGGGCCGGACTTACCGTCTGTTCATGCTACTGCTCACATGCGGTCGCACATGTCAGTGATGTACCAAGCCGATGCGCGTCCCTTCGGTGAGCTGCGGGCCGGACCGACCGTGTGTTGGTGCTACTGCTTACATGTGGTCGCACATGTCTGTGACGCACCAAGCCGATGTGCGTCCCTTCGGTGAGCGGCGGGCCGGACCGACCGTGTGTTTGTGTGATGTGACCGCGACGGGCTGTAAGTTTACCGCCTAACTTAATTTGTAAAGGGTAACACTTGCTTTGGCTCCTTAACGAGATCGGTGGATAGAAATCCCCATTAGAAAGGCGAGGGCGGTGTTTTTCCAGTGCGGGAAGCGAGGGAGTTTTTTTTAGTGTAGCGGGGGCGTCGGAGTTTGCCCGACGGTTTACTTACGTTTCTCGAATGGGTACGTGGGCCCGCATTCTCGGAGGCCATTGTGGCGGAGCCAGACGCCCGCAACCTCTCAGAGCAAAAAATGAGTAGCCCGCTGCTGGCTATTTCTATAATCAGTTTAGAAATTCTCAATTTCACGTGTGACGCAATATCAGCCGTTCATTGATGTTGATCCAATGGTCTAGGTGCCTGGGATTCGCGTCTATAGTAACCTAATTGTATCCAGCAATGTCTACGTTCTTCTGGAACCATCGACACGTCAGTGTGATCAATCCACACAAGAAGCTGGCAAACAACACCTCCACATGTGCCACATGGCTTCATTGACGCCGCCCCCCCACATCATTTTATTCATAAAAATATTGACTGAAAAAGAGAGACATCACCCGAAAGAAGATCTTACTCGTATTTTGTTTCTTACTTGCTTTGCACGTACCGAAAGTACTACTGCCACATCATCTAAAAAGTCTTTCTACACGCGTCAAATTATCACGTGGGCTACCTCTCCTTAGAGAAATGTGCTCCACCGTGTACCCGCTTGTGTGTATGAGGGAGGCAGTGCGTCCGTGCATGCACCTCTTCTCTTCGTACATGTCCTCTACCTAGTGGGTGTGTCAGAGAGAGAGAGAGAGAGAGCGAGAGAGAGAGAGAGAGAGAGAGAGAGAGAGGGAGGGAGATGGTGTGTGCAACATGCCTCTATACATATGTTTGTGTCAAACAGAGGCATAAATACATAGTATATGTATGTGCAGGGGGGCGATATACGAGAAGAGAGGGGGGATCGTTTACGCGAGATATCGATAGACACGGATAGAGGGAAGAACTTTACGAGCGTACAAGCGCTAGGAAAGAGGGGGGCGCATCCTGGAAGATGGTGCAAGAGGCCAACTAGACGAAGACAATGAAGGAGTACAAGTGCAAGATTAATAATTAAAGAGAGGGGACGATAACGTGCGTGGGCGCGCGTGTCTGGTTGATAGATAAAGCGAAAGGCATGGATGATGAGACGGGGAGGGACAATTAATGTGTGTGTGGTAGGCGGTCCTATGTAGAGAGGTCGTGGTTCGGTCGATGTGTACGTGGGAAAAGAGGGGGAGACTTAATTAGAGATATAGATCGGTCGGTTTGTGTGAGGAAATAGCGAGAGACCTGGCTACACATAGAGGGAAATCGATTGGTGCACATGCATGCATGTGTCAGAGATAAAGAACACCCGGAGTGACGAAGAGAGGGAGAGGTGTGTGTGGTGGTGGGGGAAGGGGGTGCAGCTAGCTAGGAGATGGTGCGAGAGGCCTAGTATTAGTTAGTTAGCTTGTGACACTGCACGAGTGCGAGATGGATAACAGCAGAGGGGGCGATAGTGCGCGCGTGCCTCAGAGTTAGGGCGGGAGGCATGGATGGTGAGAGGAGGGGAGGGACTATGTGTGTACATGTTTGTGTGTGGTAGGCAGGCCTAGCTAGCTAGAGGGGTATATCGATCGGTGTGTGTGGGAAAGAGGAAGATGGAGAGACCTAGAGAGATCGTGGGAGACCGACCTAAAGAAAGAGAACGTGTGTGCGCGATGTAGAGGATGCTGAGTGGGGAGTGTGTGTGTATATATGCATGCATGATAGGAAAGTTAGTGCTATCCACAAAGAGAGGAGGAGTGTGTGTGTGTGTGTGTGTGTGTAAAAGACTCATAGAGATGATAATCAATATAAAAGTGGATTCAAATTTTTGAATAAGAGATCATGATGTTTGTAACTCATGCATGCATGAATATAATGGAGATATGCGTGGTGTGGTTTTGAATCAAACATGCTATGTACTATATACACATCGAACAAGCCCAAATCGATTTGAATTTGAGATACCGATGGCAGGCATCGTTTGACCACATTGTATCCATGCATGGACATAACTATTCGAATCTGAGATAATGTGTGGCTTTCGAAGCTAACATCTAAATGTTGTGTGTGTGTGTGTGTGTGTGGCGGGGGGGGGCATGCATTGTTGTGTTTGTTAAACACATTAGACATATGAAAATAGGGTTTAGCTTATTCCGAATGTCTAGCTACCTAGAGCATTAAATGTACCGTGATTTGAATTCAACATAAAATGGATACAAATATTTGAATTGGAGATCGTATGGTACATGTAGTTCATATTTAAATAGGATTACTACTATATGCATGTTTTGTGTTATCAAGATAATATTTAAATGATGGTATAACTTGACAACAATCGTATTCAAATAGGGAAAATTGATTCAAATTTAGTCCATATGGTAGACGACAGTATATATTCATTGGATGAAATAAATGTTCATATAAGGTGGAAGATCCAAATGTAGGACTACATCCATTATACACTGCAAAATCACCTAACGATATATTCGAATTCAACATAATGTGGATTCAAAATTTGAAATTCGAGATCGTGGCATTTGTAATCATATAAAATGGGACATGACTCTTTCTTGTGGTTCGAATTGATTTGTTTTTGCTGTTGTTGAGGGAAGTGCAAATTGATTTGGTACTGTACACGCTAAGCTTGTTCTCCTTTTTTTTTGTTATTGTTTTTGAATGGAATTTGTAGTAATATAGTAAAACGGGACATGACTCTCTTTTGTCTTCTATGAATTGTCTTTTATTTTGTTTTTTTGTACACGTTAAGCTTGTTCTCCCGAACATGGAATCCGCGCCTTGTTATCCCGAAATTTTCAAGCTAGAGTATCTCTATGTCTCTTGTGCTGCGAAACTCCCGCCTCTTCAACCCGCGCCACGCCTTGTTATCCCAAAATTTCAACACGCATGAAAACTCCCTCCTCATCCGAAATCGATCGCGCAGCCCAGACACGCGAAATCCCCCATCTACCCCTCAACCGAAAATGTCGCCTCGACGTCCCGTGGTCAAAACCGGTGAGGGTACTTTTGTAACTTACCCCACATTTTGGACAAGCGCGTCCCTAAGCCATGGCTCCCCTCCCTTCCCCTGTGTCCCCCCCTTTCGTACACTGAGGCTGCCAAAACCCGCGAAACCCCACTCTCCTCCGTCCGCCTCCTGACCACCGCCCAGCCGGAGCCTCTTCCCTGACGATATCGTCCACAGCAACAGCTCGACGTCCCTCATCCACCGCACCGGATGAGGATCCATCGTCGATCTCGTCATCCTGTTGGTTCAGCCGCCCCGTCCTCGACCTCCAAGGAGCTGCCCTGACGTTCGCCTCGTCTATCGCGCCACCTCCATTCCCACAACGCCGTCTTCCCTTGCCCCACCGGAACTGAAGCACCCTCACCAATTCCTCCGATGAAGCTGAGGCCTACTCGGCGCCACCAAGGAGGTTCTACACTCATCGCTGCATTTTATCTTTTATTCGATCGCACGGGGCTGCCGGTGCTCGATACCGAGCCGCCATGGCACGTCTCCATCGACGGCGGCGTCGCCGGCCACTTCCTCCATGGCGTCTCTACCCCATGGCGTTGCTCCCTCGGCGGCGACGTCCACACCAGCAGGAGCTGCTGTTGCTCCGGCTCTCACTCGCGCTGCTCCTGCTGCTCCGCCTCTCACTCACGTTGCTACTCTGCTCTTACTGTCGGTCGCGCTGCTACTCCGGCTCTCTCTCGCGCTGCTGCTGCTGCTCCATCTCTCGCTCGCGCTGCCGCTCTGATCTTGCTATTGGTCGGGCTGCTGCTCTGCTCTTGCTCTCGTTCGTGCTGCTGGTCTGCTCTGCTCTTGCTCTTGCTCGTGCTGCTGCTGCTACACGACCTGCTGCAGCTACACGAGTTGCTGTTTTAGCTCTCGCTCACGCCGCTGCTCCGGGCGCAGCTGCTGCTGCACGAGCTGCTCTCTGCTCGTGCGTTCCCTGCTCGAGCGGCTGCTGATTTAGATCACTGCTTCTCTGCTACAAGTGCTCGAGCGGCCTATACTTTTATCGTAGTGCTCTGCTACTAGTGCAATCAATTTCGACAGTAAAATTCAGTTTCTTCAGTAAAATTCAGTTTCGACAGTAAAATACAGTTTTGACTGTAAAATTCAGTTTCTTCAATTAAGTTCAGAGTCAACAGTTTTTACATCATCTGCTGGAGGGACCACGGCGCGGCTAATGCATTTTACATCTAGCACTTTTTGGTGATGTATTTTTACATCATCTATTGCAGATGCTACTAGATTGCCACTTCAGATTAACGTTGTCTGTCTTTTCATGCTTCAACCTCGCCGTCGTACACCTCACCGGAGCTGCTCCAATGATGGAACCGTCCATCACAGCGGAGTAGTACCCTCGGCGCCATCTCCAGATGCTTCAGATCTTCTTCCCCGCCTCCAACAGTCACACCAGCTGTACCATCCTCCACGACCAACCCAATGATGCTGAGGTCGACAAGGCTATGCCAAAGAGGTTGTACACTCGTCGCATCGCTTTTTACTCTACATTCATGTCGATCCCTTAGGGATCCTTTGGTTCAAAGCAGTTGCAAATCTAGAAAGAAATGGAGGGTGGTCTCAAAGTTAACAGGGAGAAAACTAAATGCTCTTTTGAACCACAATTTGAATCGGTTTAGGAAGATAGCCATTATCTCATAATCATGTGGACCAAATAAGCTCACAAAAATTCAGATTACAACGGGAACATGTACTGTTACTGATTTTTTTTAAGATATAACTTTTTAACCAGAATAATGGACCTACTTATGTTGTCCATATAAGCTCAATTTTTTTCAGAGTACAAGAGAGCACATGTAGTATATATTGACAAACTTTAGGTTTCTTTAAAAAAAATCCAGTTCATGCAGATTAGAAGACACATAGAGAAGACGTAGTAACGAGAAATACGAATAGTTTCTCCCATATAACAAGCAGTGAGGTAGTAGTCCTGGGAGTGTAGATGGCCCTGGGAGTTGAGCTAGTTAACTGGGTCTAAACTAGTAGTAGTACAAAAACATTTTTCGAGGGCAGGCTTCAGCCTGTTGAAGACTGCCTACAAGAATCGCCACTGGTTCAAAGAAAAAGTGAAGGAAAACATAGGAATTGGAAAGTTTCCTATGGTACTACTATTCATTCATTTGGTTTGAAGGTATGGAGCAAAGCAAAACTGGAGGATTTTTTTCCTTTGGTGTCTCTTTCAAAGAAAAAACGTAGGAATTTTAATATCCACTTGGACGTCCTTTTCAAATTCCTATGCATGAAGAACAAGACTAAGTGCTTTTGTGGCATAATAAGATTCTACCATTACATTTTCATGTGGTTTGACTTTAATTTGACCATGTTTCTCTGCATTCCTGTGTTCTTCCAATTCCTGTGAACCAAACAGCCAGGTTGACAGAAATCCTGTGTTTGCAAATGCTCTGTTTTGCACGTGCATTCCTGCTACTTGTGAGGTGCGTTGGGATTTCCTTGAAGAGGATAGGATGATGCAGTACAGTAGAGATAAGTATTTCCCTCAGTTAAGAACCAAGGTTATCAATCCAGTAGGAGAACCACACAAAACCTTGTTAGCAGTACCTACACACAAAAGAGCAAAAACTTGCACCCAACGCGATCAAGGGGGTTGTCAATCCCCTCAGCGGTTATTTGCAAGGATCAAATCTTGTAGTGATAGATAGATAAATAAAACACAAAATAAAATAATGGTAAATAAATTGCAGCAAGGTATTTTTGGATTTAATATATGATAAAAGTAAACCCGGGGGCCATAGTTTTCACTAGAGGCTTCTCTCTCGAACAAAAAACATACGGTGGGTAAACAAATTATTGTTGGGCAATTGATAGAAAAGCGCATAGTTATGATGATATTCAAGGCAATGATCGTGTATATAGGCATCACGTCCGAGACAAGTAGACTGACTCCTGCCTGCATCTACTACTATTACTCCACCCATCGACCGCTATCCAGCATGCATCTAGAGTATTAAGTTCATAAGAAACGGAGTAACGCCTTAAGCAAGATGACATGATGTAGACAAAGTAAATCCAACCAATATGAATAAACCCCATCGTTTTCCCCTTAATGGCAATAATTCAAATACATGTCTTGTCCCCTTCTGTCACTGGGATATAGAGCACCGAAAGATTGAACCCATTACAAAGCGCCTCTCCCATTGCAAGATAAATCAATCTAGTTCGCCAAACCAAATGGATAGATCAGAGAGAAATACAAAGCTATAATAATCATGCATAAAAGAATTCAGAGAAGACTCAATTAATATTCATGAATAATCTGATCATAAACCCGCAATTCATCGGATCCCAACAAACACACCGCAAAAGAAGATTACATCGAATAGAACTCCAAGAACATCGAGGAGAACAATGTATTGAAGATCAAAGAGAGAGAAGAAGCCATCTAGCTACTAGCTATGGAGCCGTAGGTCTGCGATAAACTACTCACACATCATCGAAAGGGCAGTAAGGTTGATGTAGAAGCCCTCCATGATCGATTCCCCCTCCGGCAGGGCACCGGAAAAGGCCTCCAGACGGGATCATGGAAGAACAGAAACTTGCGGCGGCGGAAAAAGTATTTTGGGTGTCTCTCTGTTGGTTTCCCGATTTTAGAGAATTTATAGAGGTGGAATTAGGTCATACGGAGCCACGAGGGGCCCATAAGGCATCAGGGCGCGCCTACCCCCCTGGGCGCGCCCTGTTGCCTTGCCGTCTCCTCATTTGCCTTCTGGTCTCCTCCCGAAGCTTCTAGGGTCTCTCTTGTCTAGAAAAAAATCATTAAAAAGTTTCGTAGCGTTTGGACTTCGTTTGGTACAGGTTTCCTGGAAAATCAAAAACAGGCAAAAAACAACAACTGGCACTTGGCACTATGTTAATAGGTTAGTTCCGAAAAATGATATATAATTGCATATAATTGTATATAAAACATCCAAGATTGATACTATAATATCATGGAACAATCAAAAAATATAGATACGTTGGAGACGTATCAAGCCTCCCCAAGCTTAATTCCTGCTCGTCCTCGAGTAGGTAAATGATAAAAACATAATTTTTGATGTGGAATGCTACCTAACATGTTCATCATGTAATCTTTCTTTTATGGTATGAATATATAGATCCGGATGATTCAAAGCAATAGTCTATAATTTGACATAAAGACATCAATATTCAGGCATACCAACAAACAATCATGTCTTTCAAAATAAAAATGCTGAAGAACGCTATCCCTACAAAATCATATAGCCTTGTCATGCTCCATCTTCTTAACACAAAGTATAAATCATGCACTACCCCGGTGTCAGCCAAGCAATTGGTTCATATTTTTTAACGCGCTTCCGCTTTTTCAACTCCCACGCAATACATGAGCGCAAGCCATAGATATAGCACTATGGGTGGAATAGAATACAGTGGTAGAGATAAATATGGAGAAGACAAAAAAGGAGAAAGTCTCACATTGACGAGGCTAATCAACGGGCTATGGAGATGCCCATCAATTGATGTCAATGCAAGGAAGAGGGATTGCCATGCAACGGACGCACTAAGAGCTATAAGTGTATGAAAGCTCAAACTGAAAACTAAGTGGGGTTGCATCCATCTTGCTTGCTCTAGAAGACCTCGGGCATTTGAGGAAGCCCATCATCGGAATATACAAGCCAAGTTCTATAATGAAAAATTCCCACTAGTATATTAAAGTGACTACATAGGAGACTCTCTATATGAAAAACATGGTGCTACTGTGAAGCACAAGTGTGGAAAAAGATAGTAACATTTCCCCTTCTCTCCTTTTCTCTTATTTTTTATTTTTTTTATTTTTTTGGTGGGCTCTTTTTGGCCTCTTTTTTTCTGGGCTCTTTTGGCCTCTTTTTTTATTTTTTATTTATTTCCTCACTGGGACAATGCTCTAATAATGAATAATGATGATCATCACACTTCTATTTATTTACAACTCAAAATTACAACTCGATACTAGAAATAAATATGACTCTATATGACTGGCTCTGGCAGTGTACCAGGATGTGCATTGATCTAGCGTAACATGTATAAAAAATGATGAACGGTGGATGAGCCACAAATACTATGTTAGCTATATGATCATGCAAAGCAATATGACAATGATGATGTGTGTCATAATAACAGAACGATGGAAGTTGCATGGCAATATATCTCGGAATGGCTATGGAAATACCATAATAGGTAGGTATGGTGGCTATTTTGAGGAAGATATAAGGAGGCTTATGTGTGATAGAGCGTATCATATCACGGGGTTTGGATGCACCGGCGAAGTTTGCACCACATTTCGAGGTGAGAAAGGGCAATGCACGGTACCGGAGAGGCTAGCAAATTGCAGAAAGGTGAGAGTGCGTATAATCCATGGACTCACATTAGTCATAAAGAACTCACATACTTATTGCGAAAGTGTATTAGCCCTCAAAGAAAAGTACTACTATGCATGCCCCTAGGGGGGAGGTTGGTAGGAGTTAACCATCGCGCGCCCCCAACCTTCTCGCAAAGGAAGACACTCAATAATAAATCATGCTCCAACTTCTTAGCATCACGAGAGATTATACGTGCATGCTTCGAGAATCACAAACCTAAACACCAATATTCTTACTAAACCACAATCATTCACTAGTACCTCCCACATATTACCATCTTTAGATCGCAAAACTATTGCAAGGAATCACACTTATCATATTCAGTGATCTACATGAAAGTTTTTATTATATCCCTCTTGAATACCTATCATATTAGGACCAATTTCATAACCCATGCATATTGCCATTACTATTATCAAACTCTCAAAATAATATAAGTGAAGCATGAGAGTGTAATTATTTCTTTAAAATATAACCACCGCCGTGCTCTAAAAGATATAAGTGAAGTACTAGAGCAACTGCCTAGCTCAAAAGATATAAGTGAAGCACAAAGAGTATTCTAATGAATCACGAATAAATGTGTGTCCCTCTCAAAAGGTGTGTCCAGAAAATATGATTGTGGCAAACTAAAAAGCAAACAAAGCAAAGACTCATATAATACATGACGCTCCAAGCAAAACTCATATCATGTGATGAATAAAAATATAGCTCCAAGTAATTTACCGATGGTTGGTAGAAGAAACAGGGGATGCCATCCGGGGCATCCCCAAGCTTAGGGTCTTGGGTCTCCTTGAATATTACCTTGGGGTGCCTTGGGCATCCCCAAGCTTAGGGTCTTGCCACTCCTTATTCCTTCATCCATCACGATCTCACTTAAAACTTGAAAACTTCAGCACACAAAACTCAACAGAAAACTCATGAGATCTGTTAGTATAATAGGCAAATCATAAACTTTAGGTATAGTTGTAAACCCATTCATATTTTATTATTGCATAATACCTACTGTATTCTAACTTCACCATGACTTATAACCCCCGATACAATCCATAGATTCATTAAAACAAGCAAACTATGCAACGAAAACAGAATCTGTCAAAAACAGAACAGTCTGTAATGATCTGGACAAACGCAATACTTCTGTAACTCCAACAATTCTGAAACATTAGGAAAACGTGGGAAATTTGTATGTCAATCATGTGTAAAACAATTCCAAATTTTATCACGTTCCAGTGAATTTAAAAAATTGTGCTACTGGGCGCAAAAGTTTCGGTTTTTCACAGAATCAAATCAACTATCAACCAAATCATCCCAAAGGCTTTACTTGGCACAAACACTAATTTAAACACAAAAACACAACCATAACAGTAGCTTAATTGTGTGCACACTCAAAAACAGAAAACAAAAAGGAAAATAAAGATAACTATTGGGTTGCCTCCCAACAAGCGCAATTGTTTTACGCCCCTAGCTAGGGGTAATGCGTAGTTTCAAGTGTTGTCATCCTTCAAATTAATTCCATAGGTGACCCTGATAATATATTCATATGGTGGCTTAATTCTCTTTCTAGGGAAGTGTTCCATTCCTTTCTTTAATGGAAATTGGAATCTTATATTACCTTCTTTCATATCAATAATAGCACCTATGGTACGTAGGAAAGGCCTACCAAGTATTATAGGACAAGACGGATTGCAATCAATATCAAGCACAATGAAATCAACGGGCACATAATTTCTATTTGCAAGAATAAGCACATCATTTATTCTACCCAAAGGTTTATTAATAGTGGAATCCGCAAAGTGCAAATTAAGGGAACATTCATCCAAATCATGAAGGACTAGCACATCACATAAAGACATTGGTACAGTGGAAACGTTAGCACCCAAATCACATAAAGCATTGCACTCATAATTTTTAACCTACTATTTCATCATATAATTTCCTAGCTATTGAACCTCCAATTCTAGCTTTTCTTCTAAAGCTTTCATCATAGCTTCTACGATATGTTTAGTAAAAGCTTTATTTTGTTCATAAGCATTGGGTGAATTTATTATGGATTGCAACAAGGAAATACATTCAATCAAAGAACAACTATCTTAATTAAAATCCTTGAAATCCAAAGTAGTGGGCATATCACTAGTTAAAGTTTTGACCTCTTGAAAGCGCAGGTTTACTCCCAGAGGGGGGGGTGACTGGGAGATTTTTAGAAATTCGTCAAACTCCGAAGACTTTGATGAAGGTCAGAGTGAAGAAATAGAAACAGAGGCGAAACTAGATCTACACAGATACGGAAAGCATGCATACGATGTACATACAAGTGAAGAACATGTAATCATACAAGCAGATACACATGAGGAAGATGAACTGAAGAAAAGAGAAACAGCATGATGAAAGTCTTCAGTTCAAATTCTTCAGAAGGGTAAGACACAAGTTCTTCAGCAGCGGAATTGCGTAAAGGTAAAGGGTGAGGAATTTGAAACTAGGTGAGCTTGACGAAGACACAACGATTTGGTAGACCAGTTCCAGTTGCTGTATCAACTGTACGTCTGGTTGAGGTGGCCGAGTTTTACCTCAGAGGACACTTAGTCCTCACCGTATTCCTCTTGAGTTGAGGTCACTTAGTCATCGCCCAATCACTCGTGGTAGGTCTTCAAGGTAGACTTCCAAAACGTTCACAGACTTGTTCACCAGCATGCCACAATTACTCTTGGGTGCTCGGAACATTACGCCTAACCATCTGGAAGAATGACAGTCATCAAAGGTAAAAGGCGTCGGATCACACAGATCAACTTCTTCAGTGATGCTCAATCACTTTGGCTCTGGTTGGGTTTTTCCTCACTTAGTTTCTCTCAAAGTCGTCAGAGGAAGGGTTGCTCTCAAATGACAAGTGTCAAGTTCTATCTAGAGCAGCCAACCAACTATTGGTTGTGGGGGGCAGCTATTTATAGCCAGGGGCAACCCGACATGAAATGTCATTAATGCCCTTCACAGACAAGACCATTGTCAGGATAAGGATCCACTCGACAGCTGGCACGCGGCACAGCAACGGTCGGAAATTGGGATTCTCAATTTCGTCGGGGCACTCAATTTCCTCACGATAGGCAGATCGCACTAGCGAAATCCTAACTCCTCAGCCTGAACAAATTCGTTAGAGACCAAATGAACTTCGTCACTGTCACTGGAAAATTCATTAGCTGTTCCGGAGATTTCCAAAGGCTTCACTCGAAGCGGCTTGTGTATGTATAGGTTTGAGCATTACTTTGGAATCGTGATAAGTGTATCACCTAGACCCCCTTTAACAGTACGTTTTTTCCTATGACTCAAATAAGAAGAAAAAGAAACTATGAAAACAAAGTCTTCAAGCTTCAAAGTCTTCACATCAATTTCTTCATAGGCCGCACCAAATTCTTCACTCGAGGAAATACATTTTTAGGGGTCGACTTCCGTGGATTAAACCAAGTCTTCAGGGACTATTTTCACCTGTGTACACTCACAAACACATTAGTCCCTTAACCTGTTTGTCATCAATACTCCAAAAACACTAAGGGGGCACTTGATGCACTTACAATCTCCCCCTTTTTGGTGATTGATGACAAAACAGTTAAGTTTTCAACGAGAGTAAATAATGGAAGTGTAAGAACAGAATGTGAAGACATTGGTTACATGATATAGAGGAACTCCCCCTGAAGATGTGCATTTGAAGAATTTGCTTTGGATTGCAAAAGCACATGGCAGGTTATAATTGTGGAGATCTCCCCCTATATCTTGGAATCAAATCATGCATGATCAAAATATATTTGAAGAATTTGTATGCATGATGAAAATTGGTGTCTGACGAAATGTATGCATGCACATATATTACCGAGGATGAGAGCATAACCATACTGAGGATCAGATCATAATCATGTATGCAGATAAACGTAGCAGAAAATTGTCAGACCACCAACAGTTATTAAGTTACAACTCATCAAAGGAGAAAATCGAATGAAAACCAAGTGTTGCAACTTAGCAGACTAAAAGCCCAATATATGACCCGCTTGAAGACTAACACTCAAATTTCTCCCCCTTTGTCATCAATGACCAAAAGGAGACGAAACTGAGGACTAACGCCCCTGAAGAATATCATCATGAAGCAGTTGAGGGAGCGCTAGCGTTGTTGTCGGGGTTGAGCTGAGAAGAAGGGCCTGCTGCAGTGTCTTCACTTCATTTTCATCAGTGGCCCTTGAAGGAGACACTGAGCTTGGAACCATCGGAAGAAATTGAACTTTCTTGAACTTCTTCTTGGGCGGATTGGCCCAATCAAAGTTCATTTGAAATTCCATTTCTTCAAGTTCTTCAGGGGTCTTCAAATGAGAGAGAATGGCCCAAATTCTTTCAAAGATCTCATGCAAATAATAATGATTCTTGTGGACTGAATTCTATGTCACTGTCATATTGCCAAGTATTGCATGTAGCTGACGTTTCACCCAGTCATGATTTCTGTCCACCTTCTGATGAAGACTGATGAGAAGCTCACGATCAGTCATGATACATGGAGCATCACCTTGAGGCTTTTGCTGAGCAGTATTTGCGTCAGTGGCTTGGCTGGAAGTATCATCCCCTGTGGACTGAGAGACAGGCTGACGAAATTGCCCATCAAGGGGACGAACGCCTTCGTCAATGATAGCTTTGCCCTTGCCAGGAACTGAAGCAATAGTGCTTTGAAGTATTTCCATGTCTGGCACAAAGCTGAGATGGTTTTGACGATCAGCCCTGTAGTTGATTGAAGACCTTGTTCTGATGAATCTCATGATCCAGGGTGCATAAGGCTTCAAATCAAATGGAGATTGTGCAACTGTCGCCAGAGTCCTCATGATGAAATCATTGATATTAATAGGAATCCCATGAATGATGTTGAATAGTAAGTTCTTCATGACTCCCACAACTTCTTCAGTCTCAGAGATGTGCCCTTTGATTGGACTGAGGGATTTGGCCAGAATCCGATACACAGTGCAAGGCACAAAAAGCAGATCCTTCACAAGGAAGGTCTTCCTTGGTGCTTCTCCTTTAGCAAAAGGTGTCATCAGCACATTCATCAGATGGTTGGGCAGCTCAGGTTCTTCATATATTTTCCTTGCTTCATCAGAGGGTAACTCAACAGGAAGGGCGAAGTAATTCCTCAGCAGGAGCCTTATAGTGTATGTCCTCGCTCATCCAATCGAGTGCCCATGAGTGGATGTCATCAACCTCACCTGACAGATGCAGAGTAGCATAGAATTGAAGAATTAGCTCTTCGTTCCAGTCACAAATGTCGGTGATGAAACTAAGAAAACCAGCTTCATAAAGAACTGCTAATACTGGCGTGAAGCATGGCACCGACTCCATATCCACGTGAGGAATGTGATGATGTGGGAAGACTTTATTCTTGTCAAAGAGTAGTGATGAATAGTAGTTCATCTGAGTGTTGGTCCAAAATCTCTAACGCCTGATTTTTGCAGAGTCATAAGGTGACTCGCCAATGAAGAAATTCTTCTCTTCAAAGAAGGCAACATTTTCAAATTTTGGCCTTCTGATGCTTCTGCCAACCTTGGGCATTGAGGGCACAGGCTGAAGATTGATCTTCTTTGGCCTCACATCAAGAATGGGCCTGGGAGAGCCCGTTGAGTCATTGGGATCCGTGATGGCCAAAGACTTAGCAACTTCCTCAGCTATTGCAAATGGAACAGTCTCTGAATCTGCTGAGGGAGCTGGCTCTTCTTGTTGAGGCGGTGGAGGTGCAACTTCATCAGTGTTCATTGTTGCACATTTTCTTCAGTTGATGCAGCTGGAATTTCTTCAGTGATGGTTGATGTCCTTCAGAACCAGTGTGTACTTCTTCAGTGACTGCTGGTGAATCAGGCACTTGAGGCAGAGGTGTGGTGAGGGGTGAGTTCGGATGAGTAACGTCCCAGAAGTCATCATGTATAACAGGTGTTGTGGAACCCACATCCATGTCCTCATCAGTTTCTTCACCGCTTCCAGTTGAAGCAGCAGTTTCTTCAGTCTCTTGGACTGGCTGTGGTTTTCGTGATGATACCATGTGAAGTGAAGATTCTTCTTCAACTTCAATTTCCTCATCCACCTACTATGTGGAAGTATCAGAGTGGGTAGTCTCTTCATCAAAAGGTGGGATAACATATTCCACACCATAGAGAACAATCTGAAATTCTTGCAAGTTTCTGGTCGGGGGTGCTGACGAGATTGGAATGGCATCAATCGGAGCAGTTGAAGACATTGGGACGGTCTTCAACTTTTTCACAGTTTCAGTGGCAGGGGGTGTTGATGCCTTTCTCTTCTCAGTTGCGTTGGTTTTGTTCACTTCTGGTGCAGAAGGAAATGTAATAAGCTTCAAAGTTGAAGTCAGTTCAGGCGTTGCAGCTGAGGAATTTGGTGGTACAGTTTCTTCAGGCGCAACTGATGCAGTTGCCCTGGTTTGGTCTTGCAGAGGAGGCATAGGCACAGTCTCACTGGCCTGATGGGTTTGTTGGGGAGCTAAAGAACTTGATGGAGGTGTTTGACCAAATTTGGCTGCCTCCTTTCTGTTGTGGTCATCAACCACCTTGTTGGTTGCGTTGATGAATCTGTCTCTCACACCATAGCAATGATTGGCTTGACATTCATATTCTTCAGACAGCTGTTGGATCTCAGATTGAAGTGCTACAAGCTGCTGAGGAGATATGGTAAGTATGTTTTTCTTCAGCTCCTTATCCTTCTGAAGCTGTTGCTTTCTTACAAGCTTGGCTTGTGTAATCTTGTACTTTTGTGTCAGTATGAATGAGGACAGCACATGGCTTCGACCAGGTGGCAGATCGAGGTCATCAAGAGGGGTGTCAGGCTTCTGGCACCAAATTTCAATGAAGTCCAAAATCCGTTTGGGATTCAGAAAAGTTGGTATTGTGGTATTCTTGGCACGGGCAGCTTCCTCCAATCCCCTCTGAACATAGTCAGCGAGCTCATCTTCATCAGCCATGTCATGTTCATCAGCCTGAGGCACTACGGCCTTGCTTCTAGGGCTTGGCCTTATTCCTCGGCCTACGGTGGCCTTCTTCTTCAGCATGGGCGAGTTTGAAGAAATATGCCCAGATGCTGACGCACTTGATGCAGCTATTGTAGCTGTTTGAAAGCCTTCAATGCGTTGGCAGGATGCCAATACGATTGGCGTTGAAGCTCTTGCAGCTGCCATTGAAGAATTTGTGGCTGGCGGAGGTGCTGACGAAGTTGGTGCAGAGGGAGCCTTGGGTGCTGAAGCCTTTGAGGATGACGGCTTTGGCTCTGAGGGCTTAGCAGAGGATTTTGTAACTGAAGATTTTGACCGTGAGGGCACATCAGTTGAAGGCTTTGGCCTTTGAGCTGGCTTCTTCTTCATTGCCTTTTTGGGCATACTGCCACTAGAGCCTGCACCAGCACCTGCTGATGCCTTTGAAGCCCTATTGAATTCGTCAACAACCTTCTAAGCTTGTTTCTGCAATTTAGCCTGACGCCCGGCCCACTCTTTGGGGAATTCTTCACCAGATCTGATGCTAGAGGGGTCGGCAGTCTGACCAGGAGCTAGAGGTGGTCTATTGCAAGGGGGTTTGATAGCAAAATCCTTCATGTATTTTTCAGTGACATATCTGTAGCTCCTCCACTCATAGGTCCAATACCTCTTGATCTTTTGCATGCGCGTTTTGCGTTGTTCCTTTGTTTCCTTCCCATGAGTTGCTTCATCAGGTGTGCAATATCCAGCATATATATCATCAGGGATCTCGACTGCTGTGTGTTCCTCTTTCCTCTTGCCTCCCTTCTGAGGCTTTCTGCCATCTGCCATTTTCTTCAACTGAGGGTTTTGAACTTTTGAAGTTTCTGAAGAAGTCTGTAGATTTTCCTCAAGTAATGCTGCAAATGAATTAAGTTGATGAGAACCAAGAGATTCGTCTGCAGACATGGGTACCTGTGAACAGAGTATAGTTGCGAGGAAATTGGGAAGAGTCACATGCGTTCTCAGAGATTTTCAAAATAAACCCAGTTGAGGAAATTGACCCTTATCTTCTTGAAGAAATTCACTAAGTGTTCTTGACTTAGGTTCCGGAGTTGTATAGATTGAGGCAATTGCAAAACTAAGGAATCTAATTGTGAAGAGTAACTTAGTTGAAATAACCAAGACTAGCCAGAAGGAAGTGCTGAAGATTTGGAAAGAAGTGGTCAAAACATCACTCAAAGAATTTAAGGCAGAAAAAAGATCAAACTTGGGCGGTAAAAATAGATTTTAATTACCCCAAGGATGAACTCGATGAACTGGACGATGAGTCGAAGGAAATCGTCAGCTCAGATCTTTCGTGCCCTAACTTGGCGACGAAAAACAGCTACGGCGGCGGCGGAGGTGAAGAAATCCACGGCCGGCGCGAGTACGACGGCGAAGAAGGCGATGCAGTGAAGGTCTTCTTCTCTGGCGGCGATGAATTCCAGCGGCGGTGCTAGGGTTTGGGAGTGAGAGCGACAGGGGCGAGGGAGCGAAGTGAGCGAAGGTTGACGGGGTCAAGCCTTTATATAGGCGTGGTGAAAACCGGGTGGTCCAAAGATTTTGGACGGATAAGACCCTGGCGATTCGCATCTCAGCGACACGCGTCATGCATGCATTTTGAATGCGCACATCCATGCGTCAGATGCGTGGGATTAAGTTACTGTGGCAACCGCCAAAAACTCAATTAGAAAATTTTAAAATGTGTTCGCAATTTCTTCAGCCGACAAGGACACAGTGAAGACTTTGAACGGTGTCAATTAGAACGCATATGAAGAGATTGAGAACAGAGTGGTTTGAGTTTAGCATAGAGGGGAGCGGGTTCGATCACATCCACATAGACGAAGAAACACACAGTTTGAAGAATTAGCAATATGTGGATGCTGTTGAGGACATGAGAAACTCAAATATATATATATATATATATATATATATATATATATATATATATATATATATATATATATATATATATATATATATATATAGGTTCTACTCAAGCATTGAAGAACAACCTCAAATGACGAATTTGAAAAAGTTTGACGAAATTGCAAACGACAAAGATCTCAAATTGAAGAATGTCATTAGGAGGGTGGTGGCGTTACCCACCGTGTAAGAACTATGCTGATTTTAGACACCGCATACAATTGTCATAGGGTTCTGAGAATCAAGTTCTTCATTAATTTCTTCACACATAGTGGGTAAGTCTTCATTGATTGAAGAAATACGTTACTTTGTGTGTTGTGCATTAAAGTCATCAAGAATGCATAAGCGTTAGGATGTGTGTCCTTTTCAAATGACATTCGAAGATTCCAAGTTGTTTAGCTCACACCGCAACTTGCAAAACCTTCTCTCATCCAAGGGCTTAGTGAAGATATCGGCAAGCTGGTCTTCAGTCTTCACGTGGTCGATGGCGATGTCTCCCTTCAGCACATGATCACGAAGAAAGTGGTGACGAATCTCAATGTGCTTCGTCCTAGAGTGTTGCACCGGGTTGTGGGCGCTCTTGATGGCGCTCTCATTGTCGCAGTAGAGTGGCACTTTCTTCATGTTGACGCCGTAATCCTTGAGGGTTTGCTTCATCCATAGTAACTGAGAGCAGCAGGCGCTAGCGGCAATGTACTTAGCCTCACTGTGCAAAGTGATACGCATTTCTGCTTCTTCGAGGACCAACAAACAAGAGATCGTCTGAGAAAATGGCATGTGCTTGATGTTGACTTGAGATCCACACAATCTCCAGCATAATCAGAATCAGAAAATCCAGCAAGATCAAGTGAAGAGCCCTTGGGATACCATAATCCAAGTGTTGGTGTATGAGCTAAATATCGAAGAATTCGCTTCACAGCCTGATGGTGTGATTCCTTCGGCGAGGCTTGAAAGCGGACACACATGCAAACGCTAAGCATAATAACTGGCCTAGATGCACATAGGTAAAGAAGCAAACAAATGATGGAGCGATATACCTTCTGATCGAAATCTTTACCATTTTTGTCAGCGTTGAGTTGGCCATTTGTTGGCATGGGTATCTTGAGGCCTTTGCAGTCTTGCATACCAAATTTCTTCAGGCAGTCCTTGAGATATTTCTCTTGGGAAATGAAAATGCCATTGGGTTGTTGACGAATTTGAAGACCAATGAAGAATTTTAACTCCCCCATCATGGACATCTGATATTCTTCACGCATCATATATGCAAATTTGTCACTGTATCGTTTGTTTGTGCAACCAAAGATAATATCATCAACGTATATTTGGCATATGAACAGTTCACCATCATAAGATTTTGTGAAAAGAGTAGGGTCAAGTGAACCGGGTTTGAACCCCTTCTTCAGGAATTCCTTCAGTGTGTCATACCAAGCCCTTGGGGCTTGCTTGAGGCCATAGAGAGCCTTGTGAAGTCTGAAGACTTTGTCAGGATGCTTTGGATCCTCAAAACCTGGTGGTTGAGCAACATATACTTCTTCCTCAAGCTTACCATTGAGGAATGCACTTTTCACACCCATTTGATATAATATGATACCATGATGGTTAGCATATGCAAGCAATATACGAATGGCTTCAAGCCTAGCAACAGGTGCAAATGTTTCATCAAAGTCAATACCTTCAACCTGTGTGTAGCCTTGAGCTACAAGACGGGCCTTATTCCTCACCACTTGGCCATTTTCGTCTTGTTTGTTACGGTAGATCCACTTAGTGCCGACAATATTGTGCTTGCGTGGACCGGGACGCTTGACGAGCTCCCACACATTGTTGAGCTCGAATTGATGCAATTCCTCTTGCATCGCTTGAATCCATTCAGGTTCCAGAAATGTTTCATCAACTTTAGTGGGCTCTGAAATAGAGACAAATGCGTAATGCCCACAAAAGTTAGCTAAGTGTGAAGCTGTAGAGCGTGTAAGGGGACCAGGTGCATTGATGTTGTCGAGGATCTTCTTAATCTTCACTTCATTCGCCACTCATGGATGTGCTGGACGAGGGCCTTGCTGTGGTTGTTGCTGTGCAGAGTCCTCAGCATCATTTTCTTCAGGATTTGCAGTTTCTTCATGATGAGGGACAACAGTTTCTTCATCAGCAGCTATTTCTTCACTATGCACTATTTCACCAGTGCCCATTAGCTTGATAGACTCCTCAGGAGGCATTTCATCTAGCACAGGAGGCAGGTGCTCTCTTTGTGAGCCGTTAGTTTCATCGAACCGCACATCTATAGTTTCAACAACCTTGTTGTGATAGGTGTTGAAGACCCTGTAGGTGTGCGAGTCCTTTCCGTAACCAAGCATAAAACCTTCATGTGCTTTTGGTGCAAATTTAGAATTGTGATGTGGATCTCTAATCCAACATTTAGCACCGAAGACTTTGAAATAACTCACATTGGGTTTCTTATCAGTAAGGAGCTCGTATGAGGTCTTCTTGCGGAATTTGTGAAGATATACCCGATTGATGATGTGACATGCAATATCAATTGCTTCAGGCCACCATCGACGAGGGGTCTTGTATTCATCAAGCATAGTATGCGCCATCTCGATGAGAGTCCTGTTCTAGCGCTCCACGACTCCATTCTGCTAAGGCGTATAAGGAGCAGATAGCTCATGAGTGATACCAAGTTCATCAAAATAGTCGTCAAGGCCTGTGTTCTTGAACTCGGTGCCATTGTCGCTCCTGATGTACTTGATCTTGAGACCATAATTCGTCATGGCCCGAATGGAGAATCGTCTGAAGACATTCTGAACTTCAGTCTTGAAGGAAATGATGTGCACCCAGGTGTAGCGAGAGTAGTCATCAACTATGACGAATCCGTAGAGAGATGCTACATTGGTTAGTGTGGCATAATGGGTAGGATCAAATAGATCCATGTGAAGTAATTCAAATGGACGAGTGGTGGTCATGATAGTCTTCGCCAAGTGCTTGGATCTGGTCATCTTTCCAGACTCACAAGCCCCACAAAGATGATCCTTGACGAATTTGACACCCTCGACGCCAATGATATGCTTCTTCTTCACGAGAGTGCTCAAATTCCTCATCCCAGCATGTCCAAGTCGTCGATGCCATATCCAACATTCTGAAGCTTTTGCTAATAGACATGTTGCGGGCTGAGGACCTGTAGAGAAATCTACAATATACAAGTCACCTCTCCTAAAGCCTTCGAAGACTTTGGACTTGTCAGATTCCAACAGCACAATGCATCGATATTTTCCAAAGATGATGATCATATCAAGATCACAAAGCATTGAGACAGACATGAGGTTGTATCCAAGGGACTCGACAAGCATCACCTTTTCCATGTGTCGATCCTTCGAGATAACAACCTTTCCTAGACACAATACCTTGCTTTTACCTTTTTCGGCATAGTTGATATGCTTCAGATGAGACAGAGTAAGGGGAGCATCGGTGAGGAGATTCCTATGGCCGGTCACGTGATTCATACAACCACTGTCCAAGACCCATTCAGTAGCTTTGGTGGAATCATCATGTAGAAGCATTAGTCTCACTTACAAGTTCATATACTTCAGAGTAAAGAATATGATTATCAATTTCGAAAGTGAATTTCGTCAACAGTATACAACTAGCAGCGTAAGGGATGTGTGAAATGAAGAATTCATTTCATCATGATTATCTTGCATCCCAACAAGCATTTTGTCAGGTCTTCAGCAAATTCATCAGACAAGTATTTCATCTGAAGACCTGACCCTGCAGAAGAGATTAGTTCTTCTCCTTAACCACTCACATCTGAATGGGCGGCTGAGAAGCCATGTAACGAAGTGCATTAATGGAGAACTTAGGCATTGAGGAATATGCATTTCTCTTCACTGGAGGGTTATAGTACTGAAATGAACAAGCAGAGAAATTCTTCGATGATTTGTGAACATAGTGGTTCAAAGAATAATGCACATATTCATCAGAACTCTGCTTATTTCCCTGCGAAACAGATGCATTAGTACGACCATAAGTGGGTCTGCAACCATTTGACCACTTTGGTCCATGTGAAGAATTTGCCCTGGGATGGTTCTTCCTCATTGGTGGTGTCATGATGACATTCACCTGAAGACTCTCAATGATACTTTTGGGTACCCAGATTTTCTTCACTAGGGAACCGTTCCTGCAGTTAGTACCAATAGATCTAGCAAATACTTCACCATTCTGATTCTTGAACAGTTTAAAGTTTGAGTCAATTGACTCATCTGAAGAACATGAAGAATCACAGTTATAGCCAGAGAGAGTTGATGGGTCTACTGGAGGTCCCTTTGCAGCAACCCATGTGGTTTCGGGATACTGCTCAGGCTTCCAATAGGAACCATCAGCATTCAGCTTCCTCGGAAAAGCAATACCCTCTTTTCTAAGGTTCCTGTGAAGAATTTGCTTCTTGAGCACATCACAAAGGGTTTGCTGTCCTTTGAGGCTTTTGTACATGCCTGTGACATACAATTCCTTCAACCCTGCATTTTCGTCAGTAGCACTGGTGGCATCCTCAAATGAGGGGTTAGTGGTCACAGAGATAGTTGAAGTAATTGTAGGTACTGAAGCATTTGAACATTCAGCTGAAGAATTTGCATTTTCACGTTCAAGGCATTTTAAGCATGCTGCAACATATTCTTCCTGAGCGGTACTAATCTGTTGAGCGAGTAATGAGTCGTTTTCAGTTTGAAGGTCATCATGAGACGCTCTCAGCTTCTCGAGCTCTTGCTTCCTTTGAAGAAATTCATAGGACAACTTCTCATGTTTAGCTGAGAGGGCCACATGACGACTTTCAAGTTCATCATATTTCGACTGAAGACGCTCAAGATCGTTAGTCAGACATTGAGAACGTTCCATTTCATCGTTCAACAGATCATCACTTTTATCTAACAGCTTTTGAATCCTTTCCATGGTAGTTTGTTGCTTAGCGGCAATTTTGGCAAGTTTGGAATAGCTAGGAGTCAAGTTTTCATCAGATTCACCTTCACTTGAAGAAGATGAGGAATGTTTGAGTACCTTTGCGCCTTTTGCCATGAGGCATGTAGGTGATGAAGATGAGGCCGGATCAACTTCCTGAGATTTGAGAGATTTCTTGAACTCAACAAACCAGGGATCTTGACGAGTGCGGTGTCCTTCATAAATGTCAGAGATCTAGTCCCAAATAAGTTTTGCATTGCAGAGATGCATGATGCGCCTGAACTCATCTCTGGATAAGCTAGATCAGATGATATCCCTTGCCCAAGTATCCAGCAGAGTATACTTGCGAATGTCATCAGCGTATGCCATCTTGCAGAGGTCAGTCAGTCCTATTTCAGTGACAGTCCACAGCTCGATGTTCATCGATAGGAGACGCTTCCTCATCATGGCCTTCCACTTGGGATAGTCCGTTCCATCGAAGATGGCGCACGCAGCGGATAACTTGATAATACCTGCGGTCGACATAACAAAAACTCTAGGTGGTTAAACCAAAATCACACAGAACAAGGGAGTACCTTGCTCTGATACCAATTGAAAGCGCATGTTTACTCCCATAGGGGGGTGAATGGGAGATTTTTAAAAATTTGTCAAACTCCGAAGACTTTGACGAAAGTCAGAGTGAAGAAATAGAAACCGAGGCGAAACTAGATATACACAGATACGGAAAGCATGCATACGATGTACACACAAGTGAAGAACATGTAATCATACAAGCAGATACACATGAGGAAGATGAACTGAAGAAAAGAGAAACAACATGATGAAAGTCTTCAGTTCAAATTTTTCAGAAGGGTAAGGCACAAGTTCTTCAGCAGCGGAATTGCGTAAAGGTAAAGGGTGAGGAATTTGAAACCAGGTGAGCTTGACGAAGACACAGTGATTTGGTAGAGTAGTTCCAGTTGCTACATCCACTGTACGTCTGGTTGAGGCGGCTGAGTTTTACCTTCGAGGACACTTAGTCCTCACTGTATTCCTCTTGAGCTGTGGTCACTTAGTCCTCGCCCAATCACTCGTGGCAAGTCTTCAAGGTAGACTTCCAAAACCTTCATAGACTTGTTCACCGGCAAGCCACAATTACTCTTGGGTGCTCAGAACATGATGCCTATCCATCTAGAAGAATGACAGTCTTCAAAGGTAAAAGGCGTCGGATCACACAGATCAACTTCTTCAGTGACGCTCAATCACTTTGGCTCTGATTGGGTTTTTCCTCACTTAGGTTCTCTCAAAGTCGTCAGAGGAAGGGTTGCTCTCAAATGACAGGCAGATCACACTGGCGAAATCCTAACTCCTCAGCCTGAACAAATTCGGCAGAGACCAGATGAACTTCGTCACTGTCACTGGCAAATTCGTCAGCTGTTCCGGAGATTTCCAAAGGCTTCACTCGAAGCGGCTTGTGTATGTATAGGTTTGAGCATCACTTTGGAATCATGATAGGTGTATCACCTAGACCCCCTTTAACAGTACGGTTTTTCCTATGACTCAAATAAGAAGAAAAAGAAACTATGAAAACAAAGTCTTCAAGCTTCAAAGTCTTCACATCAATTTCTTCATAGGCCGCACCAAATTCTTCACTCGAGGAAATACATTTTTAGGGGTCGACTTCCGTGGGTTAAACCATGTCTTTAGGGACTATTTTCACCTATGTACACTCACAAACACATTAGTCCCTTAACCTGCTTGTCGTCAATACTCCAAAACTACTAAGGGGGCACTTGATGCACTTACACCTCTCCAAACCCACTTTTATCATTTTTATCATTAAGATTGTCACCCTCCGAACAATTGGGACACCTTCTAGCTAAAGTTGACTCATCTTTAGTCCCCTTTTCATCAAGTTTTATATTACTAAATAAAGATTCAATGGGTGAGACACCAATCATTTTAATATCTTCATCATGATTACGATAAAAACCGGGCGGAATCGCTTTTTCTAGGAGTTCTCGCTTAGCTCTTAATCTAGTGGTCCTCTCTTTACTTGCATTAATGGAGACATAGATAGCTTTAATGGACTCATTAATATCAAGCTTGGGTGGCAAAATTATAGATTTGAGATTTTCCACATCATGAGCAATTCTATCCATGTTCCTAGCCATATCATCAACTTTATTCATTTTTTTCTATCATAGTATTAAAAATCTTTTGAGAATTAGTAAATTCTTTAATGTTACTTTCAAGATCAGAGGGCATCCTATTATTATTATTAATTATTAGAGGAATTTCCAGGAAACGGCCTAGGATTAAAATTACCCCTATAAGCATTGCTATTGAAATTATTTCTAGAGACAAAATTCACATCAATGGAATCAATATTTTGCTCAATCAAAGTAGATGATGGCACATTATTAGGATCAACATGATCACTCTTACTAGCAACATTTTCATAAGCACATCCATTTTATCACTCAAAGTATTAATTTCCTCGATAGAATTCACTTTTTTTACTAGTTGGAGTTCTTTCAGTGTGCCATTGTGAATAATTTGCCATAATATTATCAAGGAGTTTTGTAGCTTCTCCTAATGTGATTTCCATAAAGGTACCCCCCGTGACAGAATTTAAAACATTTCTAGAAATAAAGTTTAATCCTGCATAATTTTTTTGTATGATCATCCATAAGCTTAAACCATGAGTGGGGCAATTTCTTATCATTAATTTCATTCTCTCCCAAGATTTTGCAACATGTTCATGCTCAAGTTGCTTAAAATTCATGATTTGATTTCTAAGAGAAATAATCTTAGCGGGAGGAAAATACTTGGCAATAAAAGCATCCTTACACTTATCCCAAGAATCAATACTATTTCGCCGCAAAGATGGGATGCAGCATCTTCATTAGGACTACCAGAAAATTGTTCTTTAATAACAAGATTTAGCAAAGCAGCATTAATATCACATGACTCCGCACTAGTGGCGGGAGGAGCAATTGGAGTAATAATAAAATCATTATTATTAGTATTGGAAAAATCACACAACTTGGTATTTTCTTGACACATAGCGACAAAGAAAGCAAACAAGCAAACGAAAATATTTTTGTGTTTTTGTAAAATTGTTTTAGAAGTTGGGGAGATGAAAATGAGAGGCAAATGGCCAATGAAAGTAAGAACAAGTAGATGATAGTTTATGCTAAGGTACTTGATAGGTTTTGGTGATGTCTCCCCGGCAACGGCGCCAGAAATTCTTCCTGCTACTTGTGAGCTGCGTTGGGATTTCCTCGAAGAGGAGAGGATGATGCAGTACAGTAGAGATAAGTATTTCCCTCAGTTAAGAACCAAGGTTATAAATCAAGTAGGAGAACCACGCGAAACCTCGTTAGCAGCACCTACACACAAAAGAGCAAATACTTGCACCCAACGCGATCAAGGGGGTTGTCAATCCCCTCGGCGGTTATTTGCAAGGATCAAATCTCGTAGTGATAGATAGATAAATAAAACACAAAATAAAATAATGTAAATAAATTGCAGCAAGGTATTTTTCGATTTAATATATGATAAAAGTAGACCCGGGGGCCATAGTTTTCACTAGAGGCTTCTCTCTCGAACAAAAAGCATACGGTGGGTAAACAAATTACTGTTGGGCAATTGATAGAAAAGCGCATAGTTATGATGATATTCAAGGCAATGATCATCTATATAGGCATCATGTCCGAGACAAGTAGACCGACTCCTGCCTGCACCTTCTACTATTACTCCACCCATTGATCGCTATCCAGCATGCATCTAGAGTATTAAGTTCATAAGAAATGGAGTAACGCCTTAAGCAAGATGACATGATGTAGGCAAAGTAAATCCAACAAATATGAATAAACCCGGTCATTTTCCCCTTAATGGCAACAATACAAATATGTGTCTTGTCCCCTTCTGTCACTGGGATATAGAGCACCGCAAGATTGAACCCATTACAAAGCACCTCTCCCATTGCAAGATAAATCAATCTAGTTGGCCAAACCAAACAGATAGATCGGAGAGAAATACAAAGCTATAATAATCATGCATAAAATAATTCAGAGAAGACTCAATTAATATTCATGAATAATCTGATCATAAACCCACAATTCATCGGATCCCAACAAACACACCGCAAAAGAAGGTTACATCGAATAGAACTCCAAGAACATCGAGGAGAACATTGTATTGAAGATCAAAGAGAGAGAAGAAGCCATCTAGCTACTAGCTATGGACCCGTAGGTCTGCGGTAAACTACTCACACATCATCGGAAGGACACTAAGGTTGATGTAGAAGCCCTCCGTGATTGATCCCCCCTCCAGCAGGGTGCCGAAAATGGCCTCCAGATGGGATCGTGGAAGAACAGAAACTTGCAGCAGCGGAAAAAGTATTTTGGGTGGCTCTCTGTTGGTTTCCTGATTTTGGAGAATTTATAGGGGTGGAATTAGGTCAGACGGAGCCACGAGGAGCCCACAAGGCATCAGAGCGCGCCTACCCCCTGGGCGCGCCCTGTTGCCTTGTCGTCTCCTCGTTTGCCTTCTGGTCTCCTCCCGAAGCTTCTAGTGTCTCTCTTGTCCAAAAAAATCATCAAAAAGTTTCGTATTGTTTGGATTTCGTTTGGTACCGATTTCCTGGAAAACCAAAAACAGGCAAAAAACAACAACTGGCACTTGGCACTAGGTTAATAGGTTAGTCCCAAAAAATGATATATAATTGCATATAATTGTATATAAAACATCCAAGATTGATACTATAATAGCATGGAACAATCAAAAATTATAGATACGTTGGAGACGTATCAATTCCTATCCTATTCCCGTGTTTTTCCTGTCCCTGCATTTTTAGAATCCTCCAATTCAAAGGAGCCCTTACAGATTTACTTCATTTACATACAGGTGTCAATGAAAACTCTTTGTGGTTTGTCTCGCTCCTACCGTGCCGTCGTCCACCCCACCTGAGCTGCTACATCGACGAAAGCGACCACAACAGCTGAGATCCCCCTGCAGATCTTCTTTCGCCGCCTCAGATCTTCTTCCCCACTGCCAGCAGTCACGCCAACTGCATTACCATCATTGACTGAGCAGATGAACCTAAGGACTACACAGTTCTGGAAGAGAGGTCGCACTCTTTCGTGTCTGTTTACATTATACATCGATTAATATTACCTACTACTTCATCGTCCTGTTCACCTCTTAGACTCTGAGTTAGGTCCAAAGTCCAAACTAATGTTCAAACTTGAGTTTTAAAATGCTTCTGGGGCACATATCGAGGCAGCAATGAATAGTATCTCTGTCTACTATCTGGTTCATCTGGGGTCTTCTATGTGGTTCATGTTGGGTGGGCAACAAACAGTAGAGGAGCCATCATCTTTCTTTCTAACTGAAGCTATCATCTGCCTGCTACCATTACTTTTGGATCTATACACTGGTTGCTACCATCAGTCTGCATAATCTGACCATGTTTTTTTATTATGCATGTCAGTTATTGTACACAATTGTACTGAAGAAGTAGAGAAAAAGAGAAGAGCGTTCGTGGGAATGTAATGTCATGCAAACGTCGCTCCATGGTGGGCGCAGTGGCAGCCCCCCTCCCCCCATGCCAGATTGTATTCCAGAGGAAGATAACTGTTCAGAGGGGGATCCAGAGGGAGCAGACCACTCCCATTTACCCCCTGAGATGTTTGCTCTTAACCTGGCATGCTGATGTTGGTCATATCATGCATATGCTGCCTTGCATTGCTTACTTTATACATTGTATATGTCATCAGCTTAGTTTAGACATGCTTTGTGTGAATGCCACCTGTTTGGTTTCTATATCATATATGTGAATTATGCAATGCCATCTTGTTTAGCCAGACATCATATATGTGAGTCATGCAATGCCATGCTGTTTAGCCAGTCATCGTATATGTGAATTGTATCATGCCATACTATTTTTTTCCATCATATATTGCATTTGTTGACAATGTTTGTACATTCATCTACTCTTCCTGTGCATCAGCCATTTGAGTCGGTGATGGAAAAATCTAGAGTGAAAACAAGGTCTTCGGAGCAGTCAGTGCTACCTGTCAAAGAAGATATCTTGCTGGTTACAGATAGCTCCTCAGAGGAGGATTCAGAGACAGATGCCAGTCCTATTGCCCCCCCCCCCCGAGGTGTATGCTCTAACTTGGCAGGGTTATATTGCTCATATAATGCATATGGTGTCTTGCACTACTATGTCATCTGCTTAGATTAGACATGCTTTGTGTGAGTGCCACATGTTTAGTTTCTTTATCATATATGTGAATTATGCAATGCCATCTTTTTTAGCCAGACATCATATATGTGAATTATGCAATGCCATCCTATGTAGCCAGGCATCATATATGTGAATTATGTCATGCCATCCTTTTTTTTCATTACCTATTCCATTTGTCGACAATGTTTGTATATTGAACAACTCTTCCTATGCATCAGCCATTTGAGTCGGTTATGGAAAAATCTGGAGTGAAAACAAGGTCTTCACAGCAGACAATGCTACCTGTTGGAGCAGATATGTCGCTGGTAACAAGTAGCTCCTTAGAGGAGGATTCAGAGACAAATGACCAGTCTTATATCCCACCTAAAGTGTATGATCTAACTAGCGATGTTTATATTTCTCATATCATGCATATGGTGTCTTGCATTGCTTAGTTTAGACATCATATACACAATATTCAATACCATCTGCTTAGTTTAGAGATCATATATGCGAGTGCCAGCTACTTAGTATATCAATCATATATGTGAATTATATCATGCCATCCTGTATACTTAGACAACATGTATGTGAATTATTTCATGCCAACCTATTTTATAAAGACATCATATAGTTATGTCATGTCATCCTGTTTAGATAGTCATCATATGTTGAATTATGTCATTCTGTCCTGTTTAGTTATCCATCATATATCTGAAACTGTGTCATGCTATGCTATTTAGTTAGCCATCATATATGTGAAATTGTGTCTTATTGTCCGGTTTGGTTAGACAACATATATGTGAATTACTGCATCTATCTATCATACAATGTCTGTACATTCAATTTCTTTTCTTGTTTATCAACCATTTGAATTGGAGGGGTTGATGGCAGTATCTAACGGAGTAAAAACATGGTGTTCACAAAAGATGGTGCTACCCATCGACGCAGATAGAACCATGGTTGTACTTGCCCAAGAACCAACCCACCACACATATCCGGCACTCTTGCAGATTGTACCCCTACCCCGTTGGACAGAGAACCAGCTACACCCCATCTAACCCCAACCCCAGCAAATAGTAACCCACTTCCAGTTGAGACAGCACCTTCTCCACCACAGAGCACCCACACACGAGTAGTTAGTAAGGCAACTACAGTGCCCAAAGCACGAGGAGCACCCCAGCAAACCCAAACTCCACGCTTAAAGCAGAAGAGCAACTGTTCTTAGGTCAGATTCTGTAGCTATGGTGCATACTCCTTTGCTCTTGCATCACTGTACTTACTCATACCAACTAATTTTGAATTTGAAGGATCCAACTGAAACTCCAATGGCGCAACAGGTATGTTTTAAACCTATTTCTTTAACTGGATTGCTGTTGTAACTTCTTGATCTATGTTGATTTCAGTTTCAATTGTATAAACAGTTATGTTCTCATGTCATGCACATTACAAGTGTTGTTAGTGCTGTGTAGTTTTCCACACTTATACTATCTATGCTGCTTTGTCTTAAACAGATATGATTTGAACTGTGTCTCTATCTTGATTTTGCAACATAAACTAGGATGATATAGACAATACAGTGACCATAGTACATAGATATATGTTTTTTTCATGTTGTTATTATGTACTACCTTGCAATAGAAGACAAGTTAGTATAATCCTGTCAACATTACTGCTGAACTGGTTTACAAAAATGAGTTTCATATACTACATGCTAAACTTGTGATGTGTCTGCTTGTTCCTCTTTTAGAATGCCGGCGGAATATTGGAGAAGAGTACCCCATTATGCAATGGTAAAGCAAGTAATGCAGATAAGGTTCAAGATAGTGAGACAACCCTGTTGGTCTCCAAGAAAGTTGATAAAAACTATCCTGAAGAAAGTGAGACAAGCCCAAAGTCCTGCCTTGATGTTGTGTTCGAGTTACTGGCCACTACCGCTGACACAAGCTCTTCGAACTCGTTGCCTAAATGAGTTCGTCTTCTTGAGTCTCCACTACAAGCTGAAAGACAACGATCAGCTGTGCTGTGACAAGAAGCCGAAGGACCGAGGAAGTCCTTGCAGAATTCAGATGCATACTTTCTGGTGCAACAACAAGAGTCGGAGGATTTTAGCGCCAAACAACAGAAAGCTAATAAGCTTGCTAAGCTTCTTGCCAACATGGTGGGTGCCTAGGATATTGTTTCTTGAGCTCTTCTGAAGTTGTTTCATTTCTAGACTTGTTTTGCTGCCGCGTTTATTTGCATTGGTGGCCAACTTAGACGCCCAGTGTTTGTAATATGCTGCTTTGTTGTTCCCTACATTTGCACTGGTGGCGAACTTTGATGCCCAGTGGATGTAATATGTGTAATAGCTGTAATAGCCTAGCGTTAGTTGCTTGCTTATTTATTTCCTTATTATCTTGTTTATTTGTTTGCTTGTAGTCACTGCAGTTCTTTTTCTGTGGTTTGCTTGTGGCCACAGTAACCATGCGCCACATACGGACTGTTGTAACCATGGGCCTGCTACCGGCTGTACTGACCATTGGGCTCCTATGGGCCTTGTACGGGCCATAGGATCCATGGCCCTCGTACGGGCCGTAGGATCCATGGGCACACATGGGCCATACTATTCATGGACCAATAACAGACCGCTATATGGGCCGTAAACGGGCCAAAATCGGAATCGTCCGTTTATGGGCCCGATCACAATGGGCCGTTAATAGGCTGGTATGTATCACATGCTTAATTCTATCAACGGGTCATTAATGGGCCGGAATACATAACGAGATAGAAAAGGCCCAAAGGGTTATCGGGTCACAAACAGACCTACTGTAACCACGGGCTCAATTTGGCCCATTATCGGAACAGGCGAGTAATGGACCATAAGTAATCGAGGGCCGGAAATGAGCCCAAGAATATATGGGCCTTAGAAGGCCGAAAGATAACACGGCTGGAAACGGCCCAACTGAATCATGGGCCGCTAATGGGTATATAGCAAATTACTGTTCAATATGGGCCAGAATCACCACGGGTCGTTAAAAGGCCCAGAGATACAAATGGCTTCATATGGGCTGAAAGACGTCATGGGCCATACATGGGCCGAAAGTGACAATGGGCTGGAATTATATTGGACGGTACACATGATGCTACTGGGCTGAATTCGGAAAAGCCATAACGGGCCGTGAGTTACCGGGCCGTAAATGGGCCATATGCGAACAGGCCGTTAACAGGCTTTCCATGGGATGGCTCGCTAACTTTTGACCAAGTCAAACGGGCCGGCCTTTTTAACCTATATGGGCCACTGTTGGGCCGTGCCACATGTCAACGTATCATAGGCGTGCCTCGTCCATTGAATGGATGACATCTGTACCAACGCCGAGCTGACACATGGATCCTCGGGCGAATGGGAATTTTACACGTGGAAAATCCCCATTGGTCCGAGCTATTAACGGGTTATCGGATCCAAACCAGAACCGATAGCTTTACGGTGACCCGTTACGGTGGATGCCATGTGTCGGTTACCCTTGACGAAAACACTTCCACGACATGCCATTTATCGTCATGGAAGTGGACACTTCCGTGATGATAATTTGAGTATTGTCATGGAACACTTCTACGATAGCACAGGTATGACTATCTTGATTCTGTCATAAAATCATCATGGATTTACATGCATGACAGAAAAGGTGACCTACTGTGACAAACACGTATCATCACGGAAGTGTTTTTTTTGTAGTGAAGGTTCTCATGGACGTAGGGAGTAGCATCAATATACTCTATTATGATACTTTCAAACAGATGAACCTGTTAGAGAAGCAGCTGAAGCCGTCATCTACAGTCTTTCATGGTATCGTTCTTGGCAAGTCGGCATATCCCATTGGCAAAATTTCTCTGGAAGTTGCCTTTGGCACAGAATTCAATTTCAGATCTGAGTTTCTGACGTTTGAAGTGGTCAAAATCAAGAATTCATACCATGCTCTTTTTGGAAGACCGGCTTATTCACGGTTAATGGCACGTCCATGTTATGTCTATCTAAAGCTGAAAATGCCCGGGCCTGAGGGAACTACCACAGTCAATGGTGATAGGAAAATTGCGCTTGAATGTGAGGAAGGAGATGCAACATATGCGGAGTCAGCTTGCGCAGCTGAAGAGTTAAAATTTTGCAAAGACAATGTCGATCCTGTAGATATGACTTCTTTTAAGAAGCCCACTACCGAGTCTGATCCCCTGCTCAAGTTTAAGTCGGCCAGAGACACCAAGCAAGTTCACTTCACCCCTAGTGACTTGTAACACCCCTGGAGATTAGCTACAGTGATCTCCCCTCTAATCAAGCCAAGTCATCATGTTTTGCAAGCTTAAGTTCCACTTGATAAAAATCAAAGCCAAATTCAAATTTAAATTTGAAGTCAACTTATTATTTCTTCAAACAGTAAAACAAAAATGTTTGTTGTGTTGCAATTAATCCCCAAGTATTTGTCATGAAGAAACCAACCTCATTGGACTTCCTAATTTTGCACCTAGCACTTATTAAAGTGGACTAGCAACATTTAATCATCCCTTTGATATTCAAACCAATATTTGTACTTTTCCAAATATTCTAACAACTTGTGTATGTGGCACTTTTATATTGCCTAGTAATTTTGTGCAAAGATTTACTCACAATTAAAATCATTTGGATATACAAGTAAATAGAAAACGACAAGCAAAGAAAAACTAAAACAGAAAAAGAAATGAAAAAAGGAGACAAAGCTACAGTGTGCACTGTAGCCCACTGCTACAGTCACTGCCCAGCCCACCTAACCCCTCATCCCCTACCTCCTGTTCACCGCGCCCTTGTGGACGCCCGTGCGTCGTCCATGGCGCGGAGGCCGCACGTGCTGACCATCCCTAGCCCTCCTGGGCTCCATAAGGACCCCGTGAATCCCCCTGCTAACCCTAGCCCGTAGTTCCAGACTCCCTCGCTCCCTCGTTCTAGACTGGGCCATCACCGAGCTCCTCCATCACCGCGCCTTCGTCGTCCTCGCGCTCCGGAGCCACCCCGCGCCGTAAGGAGATGTCTAGGGGGACCACCATCCACGCCTATGTAGTCTACGAGGCCGGATCGGCCTGGATCGCAGTTGCATCGATGCCATCACGCCGTCTTCTCCCCGTCGGCCCTGCCACTGCCTCGCCACCGTCCCGCTACTCCAGCGCCTCCCCGACCTCCCCAAGCATGCCACCGGGCCCGATGTGAGCTCCGCCATCAATTCCCCCCTCCCCCCCTTCAATTTCGACGCCATAAGTCGCCGCCCATCATCTCGCCCGGAGCCGCTCTCGCCGCGCTCCCTGGCCATGCCCGCGAGCCTCTGGCCGCGTCCGGCCGTGCCCTGGCCCCGTCCCGCAGCCGCCCGCGCAGACCCGCGCCTGCCAGCGCGTGGCCTCTCCCACCGCTCGCCCTGCCACCTCTCGCTGCCTCCTCCTACTTCTGCTGCTTTGCCGCTGTTGCTGCTAATTGCTGCCGCACTGCCGCACTGCTGCCCCACCCGCGCCCGCTGCGGCTTAGCCCACGCGCCAGCCGCGACCCACTCAGTCCGCGCGCCCCGCCCGGCCGCGTCCACCGCTGCTCGCAGCTCCCCCGCGCTTGCACGGCCATGGCCGAGCCCCCTTGTATGCGAGCGTGCACAACCAGGGGTTGGCTTGAGCCACTGCCATTGGGCCCTACCTAATTTAATTAGGTCCTAACCCCTGTTAGTGGTAAAGCCCCACCTAACCAACCCACTGTCACTGACATGTGGGCCCCCCACTATAGCAATTAGATTAATTCTAATTAAAACCTATTAAATAAACTATATCACTGACAGCCTGGCCCCACCTGCTAATTAGGATACTTGGATTAATTAAAACACCGTTAAATTAAATAGTCACTGACAGCTGGGACCCACTGGTCATTTTGACCAATCAAAGTCCACAGTTGACTGCTGATTGGGTAGTCAACTAGGCCCCATCTGTCATCCACTATAGCACTCTCGCCGGGTACACAGAATCTGTGTACCCATAGAAATACTGTTTAAATGATTGTCGAAAATAAATAAATCCAGAAAATCATTAAAACTTAGAAAAACATATAAAATAAACTCTAAGTCGGATGAAAATAATTTATATATGAAGGTTGATAAAAAAATATAAAGAATCTGAATATACTATCCACATACCCTTCACACGCCTCTAACGTAACAAACCTTGAACATTTGCACCTTGATCGATACAGACAATAATTCCCGGAGCTGTCGAATATTTTCCGACTCCGTCTAAAATACTTAGTAATGCATTAGAGCACCCCTAGCATAACATTTTGTCATGTCATGCATTGTGATGCATTTGTATCCTTTATATTTATTGTTTCTTGCCCCTCCTTCTTCTCCAGTAGACTCCAAGACTGCCGCTGCCCCCGAGTACGACTATGACGTCGATGACCCTTCCTCCTCGGCAGAGCTTCCAAGCAAGCAAAACCCCCTTGATCATTCCGATATCGCCTATTCCTTCTCTCTATTGCTTGCATTAGAGTAGTGTTAGTGTTACTGCTTTATCGGTAGATCATATACTGCTGCATAGCCTGTCTTTGTTAACTGCTGTTGATGCCATCCTGTTATTTTATATGCTTAGTATAGGTTTTCTATTATCCCATCAGTGGCCCTACAGCCTTGTCCGTGTTGCCATGCTGTACTATCTGGGTTATCCGAGATGATGGATCATTGTACAGAGACCTGAACACCCCTTTAGGCCCTGCAATTGTTCAACTCTGCAGAGTCACACTACGGGTGAACTTACTGAGGGTGATTCCTCGTAGTTCACTCTCAATGATGACTTTGCAGCGCAGCACATCTAGTGTAACCTTACGAAGGGTGATTCCTCGTATACCACTCTCGATGATGTCTCTGTCATGTAGCATATCAAGTGTGAATCTATCGTGGGTGATTCCTCAGGTTTCACCTTGATGGTATGGAACCGAGTCCTGACAGCCCCAAATGTTAAAGACGGGTCGGCCCCAAGGGTACCCGCGACTGATTCACTGTTGGCGGAACGATAGTGTAGGTAGAGACCACCTAGGAGAGAGGTGGGCCTGGTCCCTGGTCGGTGTCCGCGGTTACTTCTTAATAACATGCTTAACGAGTTCGGTGTATTTGATCTGAGACTGCCACTGGCATATACGCACTAACCGCCGCGCAGGATAATGGTTTACGGGGCCCTCAGCGTTGTACGATTTCTCCCGAAATATCTACAGATGTCGCAGTTGAGCGGCATGCGCCCGGGTGATCTGTAAGTGCCTGCTTTGTATAAAGAGGTAGCTAGGATTGGTCCCGACCATCCACGCAACGTGCAGGAGCGCTTAGGGCGATCGTCCCATGACCCCTTCGTGCTTAGGATTCAGACCGGCGTGTTGACCTCTCTGGAGAGCCTAGGTAGGACTACGGCGTGTCGATTATCCAAGGTTGGGCATTACCCAGAAAAGTATGTCCGACCAGAGGTAATCGAGTGTATAGGGCAATGTGGTGCACCCCTGCAGGGAAGTAATCTATTCGAATAGCCGTGTCCATGGTAACAGGATGACTTGGAGTTGTATCCCAACCTCTTACAACTAAAACCAGATACTTGTTAAAACACACCCAGATAAGAGACAGATACACCTAGTGATCACTTTCTCCCAGGGAGACGAGGAAATGATCTCCGGGTAGGTTACATCTATATGTATGTACACGATGATACCATTTAAGCTCCTCTCTTCTACTGCTGCAAGATGATGGCTGCAAGATGATGGTAGTCTTTGATAGGATGAGCTTCTTCGCCTTATTCTGGCATTTCTGCAGTTTAGTCCACAGATGCGGCCCCATTCCGTTGATACCGATGCATATCTAGTATAGATCTGATGTAAGTCTTGCGAGTACTTTGGATGAGTACTCGCAGTAGCTTTGCTACCCTTTTCAATTGATCCGGTTGCTGCAACAGTTGGTAGCAACGTGGATGCAGGTTTCCCCGGCGGTGCGTACTACGTGGAGACTGACGACCAGGAGTAGTCCGGAAGTCCCAAGCAGGAGGCCTTGCCTTTCGATCTAGTGTCGTTGTTTTGCTCAGCCTTCATAAGGCAAAACTTTTCTAACTATGTCTGTACTCAGATAATATTTGCTTTGATGACTGATGTATTATGGGTCCTCATGACCCGGGCTTGTAATATAAAGATTTATGTTTAATTTGTGTCGGAGAGTTGTGTTGTGATATTGACGTGAGTCACCGTTCGTGATCGTGCATGATGCGTGTATGATTAGTGCACGATTATAAACGGGGGTGTCACATGACTCATCTCAACAGTTGACTATTGGGGCTAATATGGACCCCAAATAGGAAAGCACGCTCATTGAGTTCATCTGTGAGAACCGGGACATCTTTGGATGGAAACCTTTTAACATGCCTGGTGTACCGAGAGAATTCGCTGAGCACTGCCTGAATATTGATCCTAATATGAAGCCTGTGCGGCAGTACCTTTGTCGTTTCAACGAGGAGAGACGCAAAGCTATTGGTGAAAAGGTGGCTCGGCTCCTAGCTACCGGGTTCATTGTCGAAGTATTCCACCCAGAGTGGCTGGCTAACCCCGTGCTTGTTCTGAAGAAGAACGGGACTTGGCGGATGTTTGTTGATTACACTGACTTGAATAAAGCCTACCCTAAGGATCCGTTTGCTCTTCCTCACATTGATCAGATAATTGACTCCACTGCTGGCTATGAGAGTCTGTGCTTCCTGGATGCATACTCCGGATATCATCAGATGAAGATGAAGGAAGAAGACCAGGAGAAAACAACTTTCATCACACCCTTTGGAGCTTTCTGTTATACATCCATGCCCTTTGGCCTCAAAAGTGCCGGTGCAACTTATCAGCGCTGTGTCCAGAATTGTTTCCACAACCAGATTGGGCGCAATGTTCGCGCTTATGTCGATGATATCATGGTCAAGTCTCAGAAGAAAGAAACCCTGCTTGACGATCTAAAGGAGACATTTGATAATCTTTGAGTGTATCAGATGAAGTTAAACCCGACCAAATGTGTGTTCGGGGTCCCAGCAGGGACATTCCTGGGTTTCCTCGTTTCTGAGCATGGCATTGAAGCTAACCCGGAAAAAATTCAGGCTATCACGGCTTTGAAGAAACCGACAAACATTCCTGGGTTGTCCAGAAGTTGACTGATTGCGTTGCGGCTTTAAGTAGGTTTATAAGCCGGCTTGGCGAGAAGGCGATTCCTCTCTATCAACTGTTGAAGCAGACAGATCATTTCGTCTAGGATGCCGCAGTAGACAAAGCCTTTGAGTCCCTCAAGAAGCAGTTATCTGAAGCACCTATCCTTGCTGCTCCTCAGAAGAAGGAGCTGAAGTTCTTGTACAGTGCTGCCAATAATAAGGCGGTTAGTGTGGCAGTGGTTGTGGAGCGCAAGGAGGAAGGCAAAGAATATCCAGTACAGTGGATAGTTTATTATGTCAGTGAGGTCTTGACCGAGTCAAAACAACGCTATCCACACTGGCGGAAGCTGGTCTTCGATATTTTTATGGTTAGTCGCAAGTTGAAGCACTATTTCCAGGAGCACCCTATCACTGTCGTTAGCTCAGCACCTCTGGGAGATATTATTATGAACAGAGAGGCTACAGGCTGGGTTGCAAAGTGGGCTATTGAGCTTGGTCCACATCATCTGAAGTATGTGCCGCAGACAGCCATCAAGTCCCAAACTTTGGTTGATTTCATCAATGACTGGACTGAATTACAAACTCCTAAAGAGAAGCCGGACAATACATACTAGACGATACACTTTGATGGATCCAGATAGTTGGAAGGCTCGGGGGCTGGAGTTGTATTGACTTCCCCACGAGGTGATAAATTTTGCTATGTTTTGTGACTAATGTTTCCTTGCACTAACAATGCAGTAGAATATGAGACTTTACTTCATGGGCTTCGCATGGCTAGGGAGATGAATCTGAGCCGGGTCAGGTGCCTGAGCGCTCAGATCTGGTTGCCCAGCAAGTTTCTGGGACTTGGGATTCTAAAGACCCCCTTATGGTGGCTTACAAGCATGCTGTCACAGTAATAGGTGATCACTTCAAGGGATACCAAGTTGATCATATTGATCGCCGGCAGAATGAGGCAACAGATGCACTGTCACGCTTGGGCTCTCAGTGCAAGCCGATTCCACCAAATGTCTTTCTGGATGTTCTACATAACCCGTCAGTGAAGTTACCGATAGAGGAAGATATCGCTATTCCAGACCCAGAGTCCGCGCTGGTTGCCGCAGTTCATGCAACACCTGAGTGGACAGTCCCTTACTTGGCTCATCTAACCCGTGGCGAGCTCCCTGATGAGGAAATCATCGCCCGGCAGATTATTCGATTGTCCAAGTCCTTTTCTATAGTCAATGGCGAGCAACACAGTTGAAGTATTACATGCGTTTTTCAGCGTTGCGTTTCTCCTAAAGAAGGTCATGAGATTCTCAATGAGATCCACTCTGGTGATTGTGGACATCATGCGAGTTCCAGGTCTCTGGTGGCAAAGGATTTTTGGCATGGTTTTTACTGGCTTATAGCTCGTGCAGATGCAGAGGACATTGTTCGCAAGTGTGATGGGTGCCAGAAATTTGCACGTCAAGCTCATGTGCTGGCTCAAGAACTTCGGATGATCCCAATTACTTGGCCATTTGTAGTCTAGGGGCTCAATATGGTCGGCCCTTTCAAACCATCGTCTTGCAAAAAGATTCACCTTTTGGTCGCAGTTGACAAGTTCACAAAGTGGGTTAAAGCAGAACCAGTCAGTAATTGTGATGCCGCAACAGCAGTCAAGTTTTTGACAAAGATAATCTATCGCTTCAGATATCCTCATAGCATTATTCCTGACAATGGCACTAATCTGTCCAAAGGAGCTATGAAGTAGTTTTGTTAGAAAGAACGTATTCGGCTCGATCTGGCTTCAGTTGCACATCCGCAGTCCAATGGAAAAGCGCAGCGTGCTAATGAGGAGTTGCTACGAGGGATTAAACCAAGGCTTATGGTTCCACTTGAATGCACCCCTGGCTCCTGGGATGAAGAGCTTCCTCCGGTCCTTTGGACTGTACGGACTACTCCCAACAGGTGAACAGGCTATACGCCATTTTTTCTGGTCGACGGTGCAGAAGCCGTATTACCAAGCGATATATGTCATGACTCTCCGAGAGTTACAGCATATGTCGAGGCAGACAATGAGATAGCTCTTCAAGACTCTCTTGATGCACTGGAAGACGAACGTGATCTTACAATGTGAAGATCGGCGATATATCAACAAGACCTACGTCGCTATCACAACCGTAGAGTCCGAAGTCGTATGTTTCAAGAAGGTGACTTAGTGCTCCGTCTGATACAAGAATAGACAGGGATGCATAAGCTCTCCCCTCCTTGGGAACGACCCTTCGTCTTCAGAAAGAATCTGCACAACAGGTCATATTACCTCCTTGATATACGTGAAGCAAATAAGTCACGTACCTCTGAATCAGAGAGAAGCAGGCCTTGGAACATTGCACATCTTCGTCCCTATTATAGTTAAGTTACTTACTTAGCTGTATTTTTTGTTTTTATATACTTGTTTGTATATATATATATATATATATATATATATATATATATATATATATTATGATCAATGAAATAAAGCCGGCATCTCTAGATCCTGGAGTTTGTCGTTTCACCTCAAAAGCTGTGTGTTGAGTCTTTATTCTTTGATCATTTGTTACTTGGGGGCTTCTAACTCATCGAGTTCCGCTATAACATCCCTATTAACCTGGCATATGCCATTATAATTCTTGGTTATACCTGCCTGTAGGCTTGATGTTACTCACAAAAATGTGACCCGACTGTATGCTTGATAAGTCAATCACACTAACGCCTATTATGGACTTTATTGACCCTGAACTTATCAAAGTTAAAACACCGGCTTATGTCACGTGAGAGCCGGATTTCCAGATAGCAAGGATAAACCATACAAGCTACAAGGCCTACTTCCACAGGAAGCATATTTCAAATGCCGAGCCTTGAAAGCCGACCCTTACATTTCAAATGTCGAGCCTCGAAAGCCAGCTCTGATATCTAGTTTAAATTTAATTTATGTTATATCTATTATATGTTACTTGGTTCATTATACCAGTTTTGTTGGTTTCTAACACATCCAATTATATATATATATATATATCTATATTTCTTGTCTTTTTTGCAGAAACCGGATTTTATCTACAAGGTCGGGTTTTACATTTTCTTAAGACGTTGTTTCAACCAAGGAACGAAACTTTTATGGAATTTTTCATACCAGCCAAAATTGCAGGGTTTCAAAGTCGATCCCGAACCAGGATTTCATCTGGTCAACAAAACAAAGCAGTTATGGATAAATTCCTAAGTGCACGATGGCACTGCCAGATTTCAGAAGTTTTAACAGAAGGCAAAGTTATTACAAGCCATCTCAGGGCTGATTCCTCATCAGTTTTCAACAGAAAATTCAAGCCTCAGGAGTTGACGTTGGTTTAGACCCGGCGGTCTGGTTCGCCGGGTTACCTTCTGCTTGGGTCCCTTCAGCCTCCGTCGGCGCCGGGTTGCTGTGAGCCGGCTCATCGGGTTTCTTCTGCGCCTTTTCAGTTGCAGCTTCATCTACGTCGGTCTGGGGGCTCTCAGGCACCCACTGCATTGAAGATAAAGCTTCAAATTCCATATCTTCCTTGAGGATATTGGAAGAAGTACTACTTGATCCGGCTTGCGATGCAGCAGCTAGCTTACGCGGTGGAATCAGCTCGAAAGGTTTTGGCTGTGGCATGCTCATGCGCTGGTCATTTTCATCAAAGCCAACTTGGAAACTAGTCAGGTCCAAGCCATGAGTGATGGTAGTACCGGAAGGCCGGGTCTCCTTCACACAATGATGAAAGTTTGTTTTGGTGAATGGAGTATTATCAGCATTCAGCTCCGGGAACCCGCAAGCTAGAAGAGTCGGATCCATCTGCATGTGATATGCCTTGGCTAGTGCAAGAGCGCTCATGGCTCCTCTCCTGCAGACTGACATTTTCAACTCCTTAATCCACTCAGGCACTGTGGAGAAGTCATTGATCATGTCCATGTCTTGCGAGGAGGACCTGGCACATTCTTCGTTGCTATTAAGCAGTTGACTCCTCCCACGTATTGCTATTCTAAGAACTTGTAGACAGCTTGCAGTTTGATAAGTGGGAGTTCCCTGAGACAAGAGCTTTTTCGACCTATTTCAATCAACATCAAAGCTGCCAGTAACCCAGATTTTACTCCAGACAGAACATGGCAAGTTTGATGGCACAAGTGAACTTACCAAAGATAGCTATACACATTTGGCTAATGTGGCCCTTCAGGGTTTTGAGCTCTTGAGTAACATGCTCCAGCTTTGACTTGGCCTCTTTTGCACGTTTTAGCAGTTTCTCTCTCTCCAAAGCAAAAGCACTCTTGTTTGTCTCGAATGTGTTAGTGCAAGTTAACAAGGACTCCTGAAAGTCGGAAGACAACTTTTTAGCAGTCTCCCGTTTCTCCTTCTCAGCCTTGACATTTTCTTTTAGCTCGGCTATTTCATTGCCGTCTTGAGTCAGCATTGCCTGCATAAGTAAGAGTCGGGTTTATTTCAATTCTTCCCCAAAGTCCCAAGTCGCCGCAGGCTTGCGACCCGGCACTTGCGGGCTACGGGATTTCAAAGTACTTTCAACATTGACACTCCAAATTACACCTATATAAAAGTTCCGAGTTGCTGAAGGCACACAACCCGGCACTTGGGGGCTACATCATTTGATGCCATTCTTTTCAAAAGAAGCAAATTCAAGTCCCGAGTCGTTGCAGGCATACGACCCGTCGGGGGCTACACTACTCAGTTCAAGTTCTTTAAATTTCAACAAGTCCCGAGTCGTTGCAGGCCAACGACCCGATACTTGGGAGCTACATGTTTTGCAGTTTGCGGTACAATTATTCAAGATATGAATGGCGACTCAGGTGTGACACCTAAGTGTCTCAGAAGCTACAATATCTGTCATATTCATGCAAGTCTCAAGATTATCACTACTTTCTAAAACTTAAGACTTGGGGGCTACATACATATAAATGAGAGGGAACAAAAATTATACCTCATATTTTTTCTTCATGAGAGTCACCATGGCACTCTCAGTTTCCTGGCTTTCAGACAGCCGGGTTAGATAGCTCTGGTGAAGAGAATTCACGTCTAAACTCTCAAAGGATTGCAAGTGAAAGCCGGTTTTCCCTTGTCACGGCTTGGCGACTCATCCTTGACTATTATTTGAGCCAAGGTGGTAGAAGCTTCAGGTGTTGCGCCATGACGTTCAACAGTAATCACTACATCATCCTGCGCCGTCTCACCTGGCTTCTCCAGGTCCGGGTTTTCTTTCTTCTCCTCTACAACAGTAGAAGTTGGAGGAACTTGAACATGGCTATCCGGGTCATCCTATTGAGCCGGGTCATCTTGGCCTGCCGGGTCATCCTGGCCAGTTGGGTTAGCATCATGAGAAAGAATCTCCATCCCAGTATCTGCCATGACGGTGGAAGAGTCGCCGGTTTTCTTTTTCACAAATGCCTTTGCCCTGGATCAACAAAAGACATGGTGAATAATAAAGGAAGCATATTATATATTGATAAGTTTTACAAGACTCACCCAATGTTGATGGTAAAGGCTAGCAGCTGGCTGGCGCTGGACTCGTCAGACAAGGGGGAGGTCGTCTGATAATCTGGGTCAGAACAATTCAGTGGATTCTTGATTTGGCTAGCTCTAGGCAAGAAGGTTTTAGGCTCAGCTACTCCTGGACACGGGCCCAGCGCGGAGATGGCTCATATGAAAGTCCATCTGAGAGGTCATCCGAACCAGAACTTTGGGTCTTCCTCTTCAAACTCGCTTCATGCTGTGTTTTCTTCAATGATAAGTGTTTCCCAAGTAAGCTGATGGGTGTGAAAATGGTACCTTGCGAACGGCCAACCGGGTCTTCCTCTGACCAAGGGTTTTAGAGTCAGAGACACTAGGAGTTACCTCTGTCTCGCCGGCTCTGCTTGTCCCTATTTATTCTTGTGAAGAGTCAGCGTCAGCAAGTTTATTATGAAGACGACCAAGAGTGTCAAGTTCTTCGACCTCTTCCTCTTCATGTTCCTCCACCTCATCTAAGGTATCATATTTTGGAGGAGTTGGAGTTGAAGGTTCAGTTTTCCACCAGTCGGAAGTCTCCTGAGTAAGAACAACTCAGCATGTCAAGAAAGAAGCAAAGGTGATTGCATAAAGTTTGAATATAGATTAAGACGGCTCACCTGAGGTGCTGGGTTACCAGCAAAGAAGGGGGCAAGACCTACAATTGTGATCTTCTCGTGAGTCTCACCAAGAAGTTTTTTGATGGCCTTCATGAGATCGCTGGAGGATAAGTCTTTATCACTGAAACGCAAGTCATTTTCTAACTCTCCAGTGTATTCATGCATCAGTCAATTTCTGAGGCTGAGGGGTTGAATCCGCCAGCTCATCCAGCACCAAGTCAGATCAATCGCTGAGAGCCCATGAGCTATCAAGGCGTTGATTCTGGAATAAATGGGCTCCAGCGCCAGTCTCTCTTCTGCAGATGCATAAGAGGTAAATTGCTTTGTCGAGTAAACCGGCCATATCTGGAACCTGGCAATGGCTTCTGCTGATTCAGAGAAGTATCCTTGTAATAAAACTAAGTTTTCTTCCATCCCTTTGGATGACTCGCCAGTTTCATGTCAGGGAAGGCACAACTCCTTTGCCTCTGGATGGTAACTCCTCCGCACTCCAGACTCAGTCCTCCACTGCACTCAGTCTGTCTGTTCCAGTAAAAGAACTCTTGGAAGAGGCTGACGGTTGGCTCTATTTGAAGATAAACCTCACAAAAGACTCGAAAGTTGCTCAAATTAAGAACCGAGTTAGGAGCAAGGTCCTGGGGTATGATGTCATAGTAATGGAGGATGTCACGGAAAAACTTGGAACCGGGCGGACGGAAACCCCTGTCCAAATGATCCACAATGATAATAATTTCATTTTGATCATGTTGGGGCCAGGTTTCCTCCTCCGGAGCTCGCCATTCAATCTGGTCCTTGGCCGGCAGTGACCCGAGTCTTACTAATTCATCGAGCATGAGCTCTGTCATGCAAGACTTGGTCCAATTGACGGCTTTGCTTACCACCGGCTTAACAACTTTGGTTCCCTTCTTGGGAGCCATAGTCTTTGAGCGCATACAAAACCATACTACAAGACAAGAAGAGCAATTATAAGCCGGCTAGAAGCATGTGAGTTGTGCGTATCAAAATTATCTAAGGATATTTAAGAGTGTGAGCTGGCCGAAAGGACTACTGTGATTCAAGAGCTGGCAGAAAAGACAAAACTAAAGGTACATCTAGGTAATCTAAAAGTTAGAGCCGGTAAAGATTGCCACAAGAGCCAGCAAAATGACAGAGCAAGTGCCGAGTCAGAGGTTGTTATAAACAACAAATGTTCAGATTCAACAATAGTTATTGATCTAAGAAATATTGAGAAAAAGAGAAAAATAAAGCCCTAACCATGACGACAGATGCTAGTTGCGGCATCAAAGGGATCTAATACCACGACAAAAGGGTTCAATTCAAAGGCAAAATAGTCGCGGGGTTGCTGCAACATGTAATGATCAATAGATCTATGGGTGAACTATGGACATTTTCTGGATGAATCATTGATGAACTACGAGAAGGTCACGGTAATGGCGAAGCGCCGAGGGTGAGATGCGCACTTATAGATTTGTGATGGCGAGGTTGAAGAGCTTGGGCTTCACGGATGCAGCCGCGGTGAATTCCGACAAATCTCGGAGATGGAGGTGATGAATGGCTCTCGACGGCGACTAGGTCAAAAGCTCGATTAGGCAGAGAGCTCGGGCAGAAATGAGAGGAAGAAGAAGGACGAGCGCACGCGCGAGATGAAAATGGATCTGGGGCCCCTGCTAGCCTATTTATAGGCAGGGTAGATATCAAAGCGGCATGGTGGAACCCTAGAACGACGCAGTAATTTTTGGGCTAAAAAGGTGCCTCGAATCTCGCGTTGACAAGATTTGACATCATCCACTTAAATATTCATTATAAGATTGCAAGCACGTGGCGTATCAGATGAGATAACATCACGATATGAAAAAACAAAATTTACCAAGTGTGGGAAAACTACGAGACCCAGCAACATTTGGATCCTGAGCTGAGACCCGGCTACATGACTTAAAAAGAGAAGAAATGACAAGGTTGAAGAGATGAAGCAGGTGCCGGCTCTAAAGGAATCAAGACCCGGGATGCAACTTTTTAAGTTTTTATTATTTTTCAGGATGAAGTTTAGCATGAATAAATTCAAGCTAAACTTTAAGGTAATGTTTGGGATATTCCCCATGGATGAGACCCGGCATAGTATAACCCGAATTTGAGCTTGTATGCTCTGGAAGTCACACCATTTCCGAGTTACGAAGAAGCTGAGCCTGAAGAAGAAAGGCCAAGGGCTCGCTACGAGACCCGGCCCGTAGTTGCCGGGTCTCACGTAAAGCTTAGTGGGCCCATTTGCAAGAAGGCCCGGGAGGATAGTTTCTCCTAACTTGAAAAGTAAGAAGATCATTAAGACTTAGAGTAGGATACAGGTTGAAGAGTACGACCCAAAATCATCTGTATCCCAGGGACCCTGTTGTTATATAAAGAGGAGTTCCTAGGACGTAGAAGGACATGTTACAATCTCTCGAAAGCGAGGTAGGGAAAGAGCATCCTTGTAATCGAGATCATCATCAATATCAATCAAGCAGGAGTAGGCTTTTACCTCCACCGTGAGGGGCCGAACCTAGGTAAACTGATGTCCTTTGCTTCCGATCAACCCCGTTCAAGCTACCACCTACTTGCGATGGCCTCAAGACTTAGTCCCTTCACGAGGACATCTTCCGTGACAAAACAATGATAGTATGTGTACGTGTCATTTCATCCTCCTCTCACTTGTCTTGTCACTTTGCTGGCGCTGAAGGCTTCGAGTGCATGCCTGAGCACCGCACAAGCGTTCCTTTTGGCCAAACATTGGCTCGAAGAGGCGCCAATGAATTGTCGGTGAGCCCATTTCCGCGCAACCGAGTAGGTTCCCATGCGCAACCGCTCAAGCTTCCCGCTCAACTCGGTGAAATCCCCCCAAATCCCAATGCTTACTGGCCTGCTATATAAACCCTCACGGCTGGCAAGTCCGCATCCCATTTTCCCCTCCCTCCCCGTAGCTTATCTCGTCTGCTTCTCCCACAATCGCCAATGGCACCGGTCCATCGTCATCGCTCAGCCACTTCGCCATCATAAGAGGACAGTTCCAGCTGGGAGGCTACACCACGGCGGCGGCGCAGTCCCCGGCGGCGTGTATTGCGCATGGCGTCCCTGTTTGTTGTGCACACAACACCCACTACACGGTCCGCCGCCGCTGCCCGACGGCAGCTGTTGCCGGCCGCCGTTGCCGCCACCCCACCGTTGGCCGCCGTGGCCGCCACCCCACCGTCGGCTGCCAGGGCCATCGCCCGCTCCACCACCGCGGCCCGAAGGTGGGAGGTGGCCGTTGTGGCCGCCACCCCACCGTAGGCCGCTGGGGCCATTACCCGCTCCGCCACCCCGGCCCGAAGGCGGGAGGTGGCCGTCATGGTTGCTACCCCACCGTTGGCCGCTGTGGCCGCCACCCCAACATTGGCCGCCGGGGCCATCACCCGCTCTGCCACCCCGGCCCAAAGGCGGGAGGTGGAGGCCCGCATTTGCGCCAGCGACCTTGCGCGCTACATTGAGTTCATGCGGGAGGAGGACGAGCACTATCGGGCCATTGGGAACCAGGGTACCCAGGCCCATCTGCCTGCGGCCCAGGAAAGCAATGCTCGGTAGAGGTCCAAGAAATGGCCCAAGCACGGGCCACCGACGCGACGACGCCTCGCGAGGCTCCTGCCTTGTGAGGGCCCCTCCAGAGGGAGCAGGCCACCATGACTCGGTAGCAGCAGATGGCCTCGCGAGGCTCCCTTGTGAGGCGACCTCCCGAGGCACCCCGGCCTGGCGGGGTCCGCACTGACCCGGGCCCATCACGTGGGTGACGCACATGGCGATGAGCCGCGGAAGGCGCCGTAACAACAGGCGCGGACTGAGAGGTTTTCCACTTTGGTGCTAAAGGGGCGGCTCCAGCTGTGCACCTCCAAAGCTAGTCCCAAGGACTGCCCGTTTGGTGAAAGAGGATAAAGGACGATAAGGCGCGCGTGGGCGGAGGTCATCACCGAGCCCACTCGCGCGTCATGGATAACAACTTTGCAGGCGAAGACCACCTTTAGTTAGGATAAGCATGGGCGCATGTCCCCTTTCAAAATCGCTATTGTGGGGCAATGCTTCCGGCCAATATTCTCAGGGAAGAGGACCGTGGCGGCTATAAAAGGGGCAGTGCTGCCACTTTAGGAGGTCGATCCCTTCCGTCTCCCACCTTGTATGCAAGAGTCCTCTGGCTCTCCATAATCCCAACCACAAGCAGGAGTAGGGTTTTACACCGCAAGGTGGCTCGAACATAGGTAAATGTCGTGTCCTCTGCCGTGCTCTGTGTGTCCTCGCCGTAGCCTCGCCGTGGCAACCTCTAGGCTGGTAGGAAAGACCTAGTGCTCGAACCATAGGGTCCCCGGAACCCCAGACTCTGACAAGCGCCTGTTCAAGCACACAAAGAGTCTTACCGCCGCCATGACCGCAGCAGAAGCCGCCCTAGTGGCACGGAATGCGGAGATCTACGAGGAGTCCTATCGCTTCGAGAGGGATCATCTGGAGGGACAGAGGGCGTTCGAGCTAGGCGTCGTTAAAGGTGCCTCACGCGGTGGCTTGCATCCTCGGCGGAGCCCAGGCTCCCGCGTCTAACCGCCACTTCAAGCAGTTCTCTCGCGAGGTGAACGCCGCCCTCCCAAGGCCTGAGGCTTCTCTGCCCCTCAAGTGGTCACAGTACGCGATCACCTTCGACTCCAAGGACCACCCCAAGTCTGCAAGCACCGCGGGCACGATCCCCATGCTATGTACCCCCACCATCATCAACGTCGCTGTCACCAAGACGCTCATCGACGGAGGCGCCAGCCTCAACGTCATCTCCGTCAAGACCATCGAGCTGCTCCAAGTGCCCTACGAGCAACTGCTGCCGACGAGACCCTTCTCAGGCGTGACGATGGCTCCACCGTGCCCTTGGGGCAGGTGCGCCTTCCCGTCACCTTCGGCACCCACAAGAACTACCACACCGAGCTCATCGACTTTGATGTGGCGCACATTGGCCTGCCATACAACGCCATCCTGGGCTACCCCGCGCTTGCCAAGTTCATGGCAGTGACCCACCACGCGTACAACGTCCTCAAGATGCCACGCTGTAGCGGCATCAACACCGTCAGCTGTGATGAGAAAGATGCGATCCGCTCCCTCGAGAGCGCCTGCAAGGCTGCCGCCACGGCCTATCCAGCTGACGAGGACGACGTCAAGCCTCCTGAGGCCGCACCCGCGAAGAAGAAGCACCTGTTCTCCCAGACGCGCACCGAGACAAAGAAAGTGTCGGTGGATGGCAGCGGCTCAGGACCTGCCTTCACCATCGGCACTGGCCTTCCTCCCACATAGGAAGATGCGCTCGTCACCTTCCTTCTGGCAAATGCTGATGTGTTCGCGTGGGCTCCATCAGATTTGTCCGGTGTGCCGAGGGAGGTGATCGAGCACCACTTAGCGGTGTGCGCTGGTGCACGCCCTGTAAAGCAAAAGGCACGGTGCCAAGCGCCAGGGAAGCAAGAATTCATCGTCCAAGAAGTTCAGAAGCTACAAGAGGCAGGAGTTATCCGTGAAGTTCGCCATCCTGAGTGGCTCGCCCACCCAGTTGTGGTCCCCAAGCACACTGGCAGCTCGCGAATGTGCGTTGACTTCACGAGCCTCAAGAAGGCCTGCTCTCAATATCCCTTCCCGCTGCCCCGCATCGACCAGATCGTGGACTCCACCGCCGGGTGCGAGCTGCTGTGTTTTCTGGACGCCTTCTCAGGCTACCACCAGATCAAGATGGCGGTGGAAGACATGGAGAAGACAGCCTTCCTCACTCCCTGTGGGGTGTACTGCTCCATCTGCATGCCCTTCGGCCTGAGGAGTGCAGGAGCAACCTTCCTTAGGCTGATGCGCATCGCTCTGGGCCCCAGATGGGAAGAAACGCGGAGGCCTACGTCGACGACATTGTAGTAAAGACTCGCGAGGCCAGGAACCTCATCGCGGACCTCGAAGAAACCTTCACCAGCCTGCGCAAGATCAACCTCAAGCTCAACCCTGACAAGTGCGTCTTCGGAGTTCCCTCCGGCAAGCTGCTCGACTTCCTAGTCTCCCACCACGGCATTGAGGCCAGTCCTGAGAAGATCAAGGCCATTGAGAAGATGCGCCCTCCCCGGAGCCTCAAGGAAATGCAGTGCCTGGAGGGATGCATGGTCTCGCTTGGGCGCTTCATCTCCAAGTTCGGCGAGCGAGCCCTGCCATTCTTCAAGCACATGAAGAGGTTCGGCTCCTTCAGGTGGACTCATAAAGCTGACACGGCCTTCGAGGGCCTCAAGAGGTACCTCACGAGCCCTCCGGTCATGGTCGCGCCACGTCCTCGTGAGCCCCTGCTCCTGTACTTGGCGGCCACGCCCCAGACAGCCAGCGCAGCCCTTGTGGCAGTACGGGAAGAACACACTTGCACCCCAGAAATGCCCTCCGAGGCCACGCCACTTGCGCCTCCTGAGCTCGCGTCGCCGCTTGCTGAGGTCCCTCCTCAGGGGCCCTCTGGACGACGCCCCCCGAGCCGCTTACGCCTCCTGAGGCCGCGTCATCACCTGCCGAGGCCCCTCCTCAGGAGCCCTCCGACACTCCTCCTCAAGAGCCCTCCAGCATGGCACCTCCTGAGCCCCTTGAGCCTCCCGAGCCTTCCAAGCCTCGCGGGCTTCCCGGGCCATCTGAAGAGCAAGCTGCCATGACAGCTATGCGCCTCGTCGAGCACCCTGTGTACTTCGTCAGCACGGTGCTACGTGATGCACGCGAGAGTTACCCCATGCAGCAGAAGCTCCTCCTCGCGCTCCTCATCGCATCCAGGAAGCCGCGCCACTACTTCCAGGGCCACCCCATCAAGGTGATCTCGTCCTACCCCTTGGAGCAGATTCTGCACGGCCCTAACGCTGCTGGCCGTGTCGCTAAGTGGAACATCGAGCTGTAAGCCTTCGAGCTAGAGTTCTGCACCACGAGGGTGATCAAGGGCGCAGCTCTGGCAGAATTCGTCATGGATTGGATGGATCCGCACCAAGATGAGCCTCGCGAGGACGAGTCCCTCCTGCCGGGGGACGAGGCACCTGGTGGCTGGACCATGCACTTCGACGGCGCGTTCTCTCGGCAGGGCGCGGGGCTGGCGTCATGCTCACATCGCCCAAGGGAGACAAGCTCTACTACCCTGTCCAACTCTGCTTCAAGCACAGCGACAAGGTCTCCAACCACATTGCAGAGTACGAGGGCCTCATCGCTGGGCTCAAGGCTGCTTTCGCCCTCGGCATCAAGCGCCTCCTCATCAAGCGAGACTCGCAGCTCCTCATCAATTTCTCCAACAAGAGCTACAAGCCCAAGGACGAGCACATGGCTGCCTACTTGGATGAAGTGCGCAAGCTCGAGAAGTGCTTCCTCGGCCTGGAGCTCCAACACGTGCCTCACGGTGGCAACAAAGAAGCAGACGACATCGCCAAGCGGGCATCTCGCCGCGAGCCTCAGAACCCCGGCGTCTTCGAGGAAAGGCTCCTGAAGCCATCAGCTGCGCTACCTGCCGCTGGCGCCACCGCGCCTCATGAGGAGCTCCCACCCGCACCACCCACGGGCGCACCTAACTGCGGGCCGTCCTCAGGCGCCCGCCTGCTGCTGGCGTTGGAACCTCAAGCGGACAGTTGGGCTGCTGAGTTCAAGGCCTACCTACAGAACGACACCCTCCCGGCAAAGGAATCAGAGGCAGATCATGTGGTTCGCCAGGCCACCGCCTACTGCTTAAAAGATGGGGAGCTCTACCGCAGATGCCCCAACGGTGTCTCGCTCAAGTGCATTTCTGAGGAGCAAGGGCGCGATCTACTTGCCGACATCCACGGAGGAGACTATGGACACCACTTGTCATCACGCACCCTCGCGGGCAAAGTGTTCCGCAGCGGCTTCTACTGGCCCACTGTGCTTCAAGATGCAATCGAGCTGGTCCAATCATGTGAGGCCTGCCAGTTCCACGCCAAGCAGATCCACCAGCCAGCGCAAGTGCTTTAGACCATTCCCCTCTCATGGCCCTTCGCAGTCTGGGGGCTGGACATCCTCGGCCCTTTCCCTCGCGCCGCTGGCGGCTACCGCTACCTCTATGTTGCCATCAACAAGTTCACCAAGTGGGTGGAGGTCGAGCCAGTGAGCGCCATCCCGGCAGGATCAGCCGTCAAGTTCATCAAGGGCCTCGTGAGCCGCTTTGGCGTCCCCAACTGCATCATCACGGACAACGGCTTTCAATTCACTAGCGGCCTCTTCAAGTCATACTGCGCCAGCCTTGGCACGCAGATCTGCTATGCCTCTGTGGCGCACTCGTGCAGCAACGGCCAGGCCGAACACGCCAACGCTGAGGTCCTCAAGGGCCTCAAGACACAAAGCTTCAAGAAAAAGCTCGACGCCTGCGGCAAGGGCTAGCTTGACGAGCTCCAGTCTGTGCTATGGTTGATCCGCACGACGGCAACCAAGCCTACTGGTGAAACTCCATTCTTCCTCGTCTACGGAGCCGAAGTAGTCCTCCCCTCTGAGCTCAAAATTGGCTCTCCGCGAGTCCTTGCCTTCGACGAGGCTCAGCAGGATGCCTCACGAGAAGCTGACCTGCTGCTCCTTGAGGAAGCCCATCGCCAGGCTGCCCTGCGTGCCACCACATACCAGCAGGCCTTGCATCGCTATCACAGTCGCAACATACGCCCACGCACCATCTAGGTTGGTGATCTAGTCCTACGAAGGATTCTCTCCAGAGAATGTCTCCACAAGCTCTCACCCATGTGGGAAGGCCCATTCAGGGTCGCTCATGTCTCCCGGCCTGGCGCCACTCGGCTGGAGACGGAGGATAGAGTTCCTGTGCCTAACGCCTGGAACATCCAACACCTCCGCAAGTTCTACCCGTAACGCACGGGCACGGACGAAATGGAGCTGTACACGCTCAGGAGCCTCTCATTGCGTCAGCCTGATGGGCCCGCGAGAGCTCCCTCCCACAACCCCGTGGAAGTCCCATGCTCAGCGCTGGCGGACCGATCGAACCGAGGGTGCCGGCTGCACCAACCTCACGCTGACCCGTCCCGAACACGGCAGCCTCCTTTTCTTTTCGGATGTGAAACTGAGGGTGCCCCACGGGCTGCACCAACCTCAAGCTGACCCGTGCCGGACACGACAGCCGCATCTCTCTTTTTGGTTGTGTAATGAATCTCATTATTACTTCGCAGTCGAGCTTTATTCCCTAAGTATATTATGTATTGGTAAGTCATTCGCCTCAAGGGCTGCGTGCGCTCGCGATCTCCCTCCTACCCGTCGGGGGCTGGGCACGGTGCCTATGCTTGGGTCAGTCCCAGCAGCGCCGCCAAACCCAAGTGACTGAGCTCTGGCTCGCGGGCCTGCCCCCACACACGCCACCTCACCAAGGTCCTTGGTGCCTCATCTTCTCGCGTGACGCTCATGAGTGAGCTAGCAAGCTCGCGTCGCCCTTCTACTTGTCAACTTCTTAACATGCAGTTATCGTGGGAACAAGCCTCCAGGAGACCTCGCGAGCGCTGCCTCGCGAGGCAGCCTGCTGAGGCCACCCCCATCGAACGTCGGCAGGAGATAGCTCGCCCGACGTCACTCTCCTGGAAAGCTAAGTCTAATTATCTCACGAGCCACTCTCGTCGCCTTTCAAGCTCCCTCTTCTTTTTGCGATCTCATCGAGCGCCCACATTTTCTCTTTCGGGCGAGCCGCTTGCACGCCAAAGGGGGGCTTCCTGAGCATCGCGCCTTAGGAGCCCTGACTAGCTCCCGCTGCCCCTCACCACCCGGCCTTGTCCTGGCATCGCGACCGGACATACCAGCGACGGCTGTAGGCCCGCTCGGGGGCTGGGTCCTAACGGCGTAGAGCACCAAGGCAAACAAGAAAGAAAAACGGGGCCTCATGAGAGGACTTTAAGAGGAAATAAGCACACATTACAGCAAGTCATGAGATACTTAAGGCAAAGGACATCGTTTTTCCTCACGCCGTCAGAGGCTACGCTAACTTATTACAGGAACAAAAGAAAGAGGGCCGAAGAAGGGGACCCGGCGCGCCTTCAGGACCCAACACGGGCGCTTCTTGCGCTTAGTCAGAATCCTCGTCCTCGCTCTTGATGCGCGGAGAATCTTCACTGCTCTCACCCCCACTGCTGGTGTTGTCGCTCCCGTCGGGGGAGTCGAATCCACTGTCATCCTCGCTCTCGGCGCAGCACCCGAGGTGGACACCCGAGGCCCCGAAGATCTTCAGGAAGAGGGTGGCAGCTCCGTCGTACTTCAAGTGGAGGAGATGCCCCTACTTCAGGCCGTGGGCAAGGGCAAAAGACTTCCACCCCTGCTTCAAAAACATGGAGCCCGTGGGGGTGAACTCCGTTGCCACCCAGGAGGGCCTGTTGCATCATCCGTCCGCTTGCACCCATAGCCCCAAGGGCTCCTTGCACTCCATCGCTTCCGCGAAGGAATCAGGGAGCCGGAGCCAGCTGCAAGGCCAGCGATGCATCTCCACAAGGAACTCGTATGTCGCCTCTGCGGAATGGAACCCATCCTGGGGCGGACGGGCGACCGCCCGGCCACTCCCGTCTCGGCCGTGGGTGCCGCGCCCTCCACGGCCACGGGCGCCGGCCCCTCCACGGGCACTTGGGCCGGCTTCGGCGGCCGCCGATGGACGCCCATGGCCCCGAGGGGGAACCCTCGTGGCGGCAGTGGACGCGCGGGCTCGGCCCCTACCTCTCGCCATTGCGGTGATACTCTTCGAAGAAGGCGGGGATGGACTAGAGGTTGAGGAAGGCAATGGTAGAAGGCAAATGAGGGAGACTTCCGCCCCTCTGCTTCTTTTATAACACCCTGGAAGGTCGCTCCCTCGGCCGCTTCGTCTTCTTCGGTTCCAAGAATCGAGGCAAGAACAGGGGAAAGCAATGATAGCCCTGCGCCACGCGCGGGCAGTTTTTATGGCCACATCGGCGGTTTCCCAGGCGTAGTGGGAAGTGGGGGCGTCCCACGTCCCATCGTGCGCCACGCGTCGCACCTGGGCCTCGCAGGCTGTTAGGGCCCGCGCCGTTTTGCTCCCCATGGGCGGGAACGTGCGCGCCACGGGCCCGGGGGCTACTGTCGGGCCATTGGGAACCAGGGTACCCAGGCACGTCTGCCTGCGGCCCAGGAAAGAAACGCTCGGCGGAGGCCCAAGAAACGGCTCAAGCACGGGCCACCGACGCGACGACGCCTCGCAAGGCTCCTGCCTCGCGAGGGCCCCTCCGGAGGGAGCGGGCCACCATGACTCAGCAGCAGCAGATGTCCTCGCGAGGCTCCCTCGCGAGGCGACCTCCCGAGGCACCCCGGCCTAGTGGGGTCCGCACTGACCTACACCCATCACGTGGGTGAAGCACGTGGTGACGAGCCACGGCAGGCGCCATACCAGCAGGCGCGGACTAAGAGTTTTTCCTCTTTGGTGCTAAAGGGGTGGCTCCAGTTGTGCACCTCCAAAGCTAGTCCCAAGGACTGCCCGTTTGGTGAAAGAGGATCAAGGACGATAAGGCGCGCTAGGGCGGAGGTCATCACCGAGCCCACCCGGGCGTCATGGATAACAACTTTGCAGGCGTAGACCGCCTTTAGTCAGGATAAGCCTGGGCACCTATCCCGTTTCAAAACCGCTATTGTGTGGCAATCCTTCCCGCCAATATTCTCAGGAAAGAGGACCGTGGCGGCTATAAAAGGGGTAGTGCTGCCACTTTAGGAGGTCCATCCCTTCCGTCTCCCACCTTGTATGCAAGAGTCCTCTGGCTCTCCGTAATCCCAACCACAAGCAGGAGTAGGGTTTTACACTGCAAGGTGGCTCGAACCTGGGTAAACGCCGTGTCCTCTGCCGTGCTCTACGTGTCCTCGCCGTAGCCTCGCCGTGGCAACCTCTAGGCTGGTAGGAAAGACCCAGTGCTCGAACCGTAGGGTCCTCGGAACCCCAGACTCCGACAAGCGCCTGGTCAAGCACACAAATAGTCTTACCGCCGCCATGACCGCAGCAGAAGCCTCCCTAGTGGCACGGAATGCGGAGATCTATGAGGAGTCCTGCCGCTTCGAGAGGGATCGTCTGGAGCGACAGAGGGCGTTCGAGCTGGGCGTCGTTGAAGGTGCAGCAGCAGCAGGCGCCGGATTCCACTTCTCCAGCTCGTCGGTAGGCTCCTCCTCCTCTGCCTCTTATTGAGCATGCTCGGCAGAGGAGAGGGTGGTGGAAGTAGTACAAAGCCCCTTTATAGTAGTATTTAAGGGCTATTTTGTTCAGTTCATCTGACTATAGATATGGTTGAACTGTACTACGTACTTAAAATTAGCTAGTATATATAGTTGAACTAGCTATTTTAGTACGTGGTTGGCAACAATTGGGGAAAAGTTTGTTCGGTTCAGCTCCCGAGTTGAACTATTTGTATAAAGAACGACTACTTAATCTATGAATGAAATCTATGCTTACTGAATTTCAGTTGCAAAAATTAGACAGTACTAGTGATTTTTAGCTGCAAAATTTGACAAATGGCAGTGTTTTTTTTTAGGATCACAAATGGAAGTGTTACAAGATTGACAAATAGCAATGTTACAAGATTCACAAATGCCAATTTTCCAATTTGAAAAATGGCAATATACCCAATATGACAGATGCAAATCTTACCAAATTGTATGTACGTGGTTGCACACAGGTCATCATGCAAAATCATTTGCGATGAAGAGATGCACAAAACCTGCGTGCCAAATTTCCCATGGTTTAGTGGCGAAGGAACCTAGCTCTTGCTTTGCATACGGGTGTTCAATCTGAAACGTTTGCGATGAGTGTTTTATTCAGAGAAAAACATTGATGTTTTTTATTTTTTCACTTTGATAAGTCTGTACATTCAGAGAAAAAATGCTCAGTTGATCAAAATCATAGATTTCATTCAGTCACACTATGATTTTACATTCATACGATCGAGATACAATATTAAACAAAAAAACTAATTGCGGCGGGGGCGGCGACATGCAGCACCGGCATTGTCGTCCTCCGGGAAGCCGTTGTTCAAGTCTTCAAGCCAGCCCAGAATGTTCTGGACTTGCAAATCCAAGAGTCGTTCATCGCGCGATCGACGGGGGAGGGGCGGGGGGACGGCGACTCATGGCGTAGCGAGGTAGCGGTCGACGGTGGTGTCCCATGATGCTGGGGGGCGGGGCGGGTGCAGGCGCGCGCACGGTCACGGGTGCGGCGGGTGCAGTCAAGTGCACGGGGACCGGCGCCGCGGTGGGCGTAGGGGCACGCACGAGCACAGGCGAGGGCACTAGCGCTGGCACGTACCTGAGCTCGTGCGGGTCCGCAGGGACCTCACTGATGCCCGCGGCTTCCAGCGCTGCGATGGTGCTCGGCGACCAGCTCGTCAATGCCACAGGGATGGTCGCTGGCACGGGAGCGGGGATGGGAGCTGGGACGGGCGCGGGGTGATGTCTACTACGCAACTTTATTCTTTTATACTCGTGTTGGGCCTCCAAGCGCAGAGTTTTGTAGGACAGTAGCAAATTTCCCTCAAGTGGATGACCTAAGGTTTATCAATCCGTGGGAGGCATAGGATGAAGATGGTCTCTCTCAAACAACCATGCAACCAAATACAAGAAATCTCTCGTGTCCCCAACACACCCAATACAATGGCAAATTGTATAGGTGCACTAGTTCGGCGAAGAGATGGTGATAAAAGTGTAGTACGGATAGTAGATATAGGTTTTAATAATTTGAATAAATAAAAACAGCAAGGTAGCAATTGATAAAAGTGAGCACAAACGGTATTGCAATGCTTGAAAACAAGGCCTAGGGTTCATACTTTCACTAGTGCAATCTCTCAACAGTGCTAACATAATTCGATCATATAACAATCGCTCAACGTGCGATAAAGAATCACTCCAAAGTTCCTATTAGCGGAGAACATAAGATGAAATTTTTGTAGGGTATGAAACCACCTCAAAGTTATCATTTCCGATCAATCTATTGAGCCATCCCTATAAGTGTCACGAACAACCCTAGAGTTCGTACTAAAATAACACCATATGATACGCATCAACCAACTCTAATGTTACCTAGATACTCCAATGTCACCACAAGTATCTGTGAGTTTATTATTCGATATGCATCAAACAACTTCAGATTCATAATATTCAATCCACACAAAGAACTTCAAAGAGTACCCCAACGTTTCTATCGGAGAAAGGAAGATGAAAACGTGTACCAACCCATATGCCTAGACTCCCCATGGTCACAGGAATCCGCGAGTTGATTACCAAAACATACATCAAGTGACACAATAGAATACCCCATTGTCACCACGGGTATCCCATGCAAGACATACATCAAGTGTTCTCAAATCCAAAGTATTCAATCCGACAATAACGAAACTTCAAAGGGAAAGACTCAATTCATCACAAGAAGATGGAGAGGGAAGAAACACCATATGATCCAACTATATTAACAAAGCTCGCGGTACATCAAGATCATGCCAAATCAAGAACACGAGAGAGAGATCAAACACATAGCTACTGGTACATACCCTCAGCCCCGAGGGTGAACTACTCCCTCCTCGTCATGGTGACCGCCGGGATGTTGAAGATGGCCTCCGGTGATGATTCTCCCCTCCGGCAGAGTGCCGGAACAGGTCTCCGGATGAGATCGCTTCAGTACAACGGCTTGCGGCAGTGGCGTGGAAGTTCTAGGTTTCTTTCTGGGTTTTTTGGTATTTATAGGAATTTTTGGCGTTGGAAACACGTCAAGGCGGTGCTCGAGGGGCCCACAAGCTCGGGAGGCGCGCCCTAGGGGGGGCGCCCCCCAGGCTTGTGGCACCCTCGGCCACTTCCTGGTCCAGCTCCGGTGCTTCGTGGGTCTCTTTTGGTCCATAAAAAATCACCGTAAATTTTGGGCCCATTCCGAGAACTTTTATTTCTGCACAAAAAACAACACCACGGTAGTTCTGCTGAAAACAGCGTCAGTCCGGGTTAGTTCTAATCAAAATATACCAAAACCATATAAAATCCTTGTAAACATGGCATGAATACTTCATAAATTATAGATACATTGGAGACATATCATGGGGGCAGCATCCGCCGTGGCCAGCTCGTTTAGGGCCATGTCCATGAAGCCCCATTCCTCCTTGTTTTCTATCTCCTTCGGCTCGGAGTCGATTTCACCAAACCGGAAGACTAGTGGCAGGTGATCCTTGTGCGCCGTGGCGTAGGTGGAGGTCTGGGAGATAGGCCGGCATATTAAATAGCAGCTCGGGCGCGATTAATGGAGAAGTTGGGAGCGAGGCGGGCAGCGATGGAGGTCAAAGGGCTCGCTTCCCAGTGAGCCTGCGCAGCATACTGCTCGCACACTTCCCGATGAGCTTGCGTAGCAGAGGACTGCTCGTACGCCTCCCGGTCAGCCTATGCAGCGGATTGCGCTTGCATGCCTCCCGTCTACTCAAGCAGCTGCCTGCACGGCGCCTACTAGCCAAGAAAGTGTGACGCGTGGTGTCACGTGAATCGTTAGCAGAACGCCCATGATTTAAATTATAAAAACTTTGAGATGATAACGTGGCAGCTATTTGTTTCAAAATGCCTTTGTTGGCTGTTAACGTGTGCCTTCTCTCAAATTGGACACGAAAAATACCATAGCCTGTTGGTGCCATTTCATGATACCATGCCAAGTTTCATGAATTTCAGATGAGTTTTGGATTTACAGGAATTTAAAAACCAAGTTTCTCAATGTTTGCGTCCGGGCCATGAAGCCGAGGTCTTTGAAATTCATTCCCATTTCTTGCATGGGACCTAAACATGCACAGAAGGACACATATATGATTTTTCAACCCATTTTGGTGCACTGGAGCATGTGCCTGTAGTTCAAATTTGAATTTGCACATAAAATGCCTAGAAAACTCAGTTAATGTATAAAAATGTCCAAATGAACCCTGAATAATTCCAAAATTTAACACAACACTCCTATTGGTCTATCTTGCCTCTAGAAAAAAAAATCAAGGCGAGAAGAGGCAACGAATGTTGTTTCGTCCACAAAGGTGACACGTTCCCTACCGGAACCATGAGGCTTCTTGTGAGAAGCTCTCATTTGTGTGAAGCTTATACCAAAACCTGCCCCAAATGGGACAAAAAATTTACCATAGCATGTTGGTGCCATTTCATGATAGCATGCCAAGTTTCCTGAATTTCAGACGAGTTTTGGATTTATAGGAATTTAAAAACCAAGTTTCTGGATGTTTGTGGAGGAGCCATGAAGCCGAGGTGTTTGAAATTAATTCCCATTTCTTGCATGAGACCTAAACATGCACACAAGGACACATATATGATTTTTCAACCCATTTTGGTGCACTAGAGCATGTGCCTGTAGTTCAAATTTGAATTATGCACATAAAATGCCTAGAAAACTTAGTTAATGTATAAAAATGTCCAAACGAACCCTGAATAATTCCAAAATTTTACATGACACTCCTATTGGTCTATGTTGCCTCTAGAAAAAAATTCAAGGTGATAAGACGCAACGAATGTCGTTTCGTCCACAAAGGTGACGCGTTCCCTACCGGAACCATGAGGCTTCTTGTGAGAAGCTCTGGTTCGTGAGAAGCTTATACCAAAACCTGCCTCAAATGGGAATTTTTTTTACCACATCATGTTGGTGCCATTTCATGATACCATGCCAAGTTTCATAAATTTCAAATGAGTTTTGGATGTACTTGAATTTCAAAACCAAGTATCTCAATGTTTGCGGCCGAGCCACGATGATGAGGTGTTTGAAATTCATTCCCATTTCTTGCATGGGACCTAAGCATGCACCCATGGACACATATATGATTTTACAACCCATTTTGCTGCACCGGAGCATGTGCCTGTAGTTCAAATTTGAATTCTGCACATAAAATGCCTAGAAAAAAATCAGTTAATGTATAAAAATGTCCAAACAAACCCTAAATAATTCTAAAAAAATTTCATGACACTCCTATTGTTGCATGTTCACTGCAGATAAATGTTCTAGCAATTGAAACGCCGTCGTTTGCCGCTGTGACCCCATTCTGTATTTCAAATCAAAACGAAAAATTAAGTACATCACACACAGTTTATTATCACCAACCGTGTGAGATGCAGTACAAAATATCTTGGAGCACCATCATATATGGCTTACGCGAGAAGGTTCGTCGGCTACAGTCCACAGCCGGTGCGTCAAGCACACTAGCTCCCCAATATAATTTTACTGTTCAATCGTCGCCGGTTAAAGGTGGGGACGTGGACCCATGTCGTGAGAGCAACTTCAGCGGCCCACTCCGGCCAGAGCGCGGTCGCAACCGCCATGAGCGCACTCACAACCTACATGAGTGTGGCCGCAATTTGCGACCAGGCGGCTGCAGCGGCCAAAAAGGGAGCTGTTGCAGCTCAGATGGCAGCAGCAACATTTGCGGCGGGGAAAGCAAATGGCGAGTGCGGCACAACAGCTGTCCATTCCGTGGCGGCCGCCTTAGCCCCGATGGAGGCCGCCCACGCCCTTTTCGAGGCCGCCCACGCCTAGCTCATGGCGGTCACCGCACAAATCGAACAAAGCTTCTCCGACAACGGTCGACAACCCACGTCCGAAGAGTTGGCAATTGCCAAGAGCGTTCGAGAAGCCGTCAGTTCGTCCACGGCAACCCTTGCCGGGATCGCGGCCGCCCAACCCCGGACCGTGGCCGCCCACGCCTAGCTCATGGTGGCCTTTTCCAAAGACATGGCGGACACGGACAATGAGATGCTAGCCGAGTATGTTGCGATGGATGCCACGGAGCCACTTCCCCAAGAGATCGTCGAGCGCGAGCTGGACATGGTGGAGGCGGCGGAGATCGACGAATGCCAGGCAGAGTAGTAGTCTTTGTTTAGAGCACCGGTCTTTTGTTAGAGTAATTTTTAGGTCAGCTTGCTTTGTTTAATTGCTGAACTTGCTCGATTAAGAAGTGTGGGTGTGTTGTAGGCTCTTTTGTGTACCCAAATTATGCAATGACATGGATGACCACTGTAACCAGGGAAATTCGGACCAAAATTTGCACGTTCAAACTCATCACATACGGGGTAAGCTAGATGAATCATTGTGATGTTCACATATCACACACAATCCTGAATAAGGGACCGTGTCTGATGACACTTTGCACGCCAGTTTTTCGCTGCACCAAGCGAAAAATTTCGGCATCCGCGGAAATATCTACCTCCCCCCTTCTCCTGACCAAGAGCCACATTTCCCCTATTTTCCCCTTCCTTTCCAAGTTCAAACCTTCACTGCTTGCTTGCAGCGCCGCCTCCTCGCCGACGACGCTCCTTCCAGCTGCTCGGCCTCGTCGATCTAGTCAGGTAATCCACACCCGACCCCCATCCTCCTCCTCCTTCTATATCCCACATGCCCCGACTGTCGGCACGACACCTTCCACCCAAATCACCGCCCCATCTTCCAAATAAGCACCGCCCTAAGCCATGGTGCACGCAATATAGCCAGGAGCTGAAGGAGCATTTGGCAGCGGAGAAGTAAATCGCGACCGCACGTGCAGATGAGGTCGCAATGGCTGCCCTGCGTGCCGACCCCCAGATCTTGGAGGAGCACCTCGCCATCGAGGCCACCGTCAACGCCTCGCACGGCCGCCGCCACGCGGTTGGCTGCTTTAAACGACAGTTCGTGGTGTTTTCTCGAGGCCACCGTCTGTGCCTTCGACGAAGACTACGAGGTGTTTTCTCAGCATGCCCGTGCTTAACTCAACTCCAGAGCCAGCAGGTTGGTGCCCAGAGCGGCTCAGGCGACTCACCACTACAAGGACGGCATCCACGATGTGGAGGTCTTGCCCTCTTCCAAGTCTAAGGAGCCCATCGTCATTGATATTTGCGACGATGAGGAGTAGCTTGTCTTTTTGGCTTACTATAAGGACCTATGTTCAGCTAGCTACCTATGCCAGTTAAGCATGTTCGGTTTCCCTGTTGCATGTGTTGCTCCTGCCTTTCCTTTACAAATTCTAGTGAATTGTCCTATGTAATGTTACTATGCAGTCTGATCCTCTAGTATATATGTTCTATAGATTGTGCAATGTGGTGCTCAGTTAACTGTTTAGTTTATTTGTTGTCATGTTCAGTTAATTGTTTGGTTCAATTATGCAATATGATGTTCAATTGTTGTGGGTGCAATTTTGTATTGTTATGCATGTGAGAAATAAATCAAATTTCACTGTAATAAATAAATGAGAAACATATACAATTGCTATATTTCCAAGTTGTTAAGCATGCTTGGTTTGGTTAACTGTCTGATCTTCTAGTATGTTCTATTGTGCAATTTGGTGCTCAGTTAACTGTTTGGTTAATTTGTTGTGGTGTTCAGTTAACTATTTTGTTCAATTCTGCAATGCGATGTTCAATTATTGTGGGTACAATTTTGTATTGTTCTGCATGTGAGAAATAAATCGAATTTGGCTGTACTAAATACATGAGAAACATATACAATTGCTATATTTCCTAGTTCTTAAGCATGCTTGGTTTGGATAACTGGCTTTTCCATGTGGCTCGAATTAATCTGCTGAATCTGTAATGTGTTTATTTTTTATCAACATATTTTACTGATAGTATGCCAACCCTCACTTAACCTGATCAATAACTACCATGTGTTGCAGGGAAACAATGGGAGGCACTGAGGTTTACCATCGAGGTTTGCAAATGCATGGTCCTTTGGCTAATAGCACATTATTGTGCAATTGCAGGAACCATTCTAATATTTAGGTTTTTAACAATTTGGTCTTGCACATGTAGGTCCTGCTGTCAGAGGTTTTGACCCACTGTTCGACCCATTTTGCATATGGGGAAATGAGATGTCCATGAATATCAATCAAGTCAAGAAACTCAGAAAGATTGTTAGGATAAAGAAACTAGCGACGAAAAATAACAAGATCTTTGTCTGCACAATGAAGAAGTCATCAGTGAACTACAGGATGGTACTAACTCTTATACCTTTTTTTATTCCTTTGCGCCATTTCAAAATTTAGAGAAGATATTTATGCATGTATTTGTTTTCAGGCCTTTCCAAAGCAGTTCACTGATGATTACCTCTCAAACCAACTGTATGGTCAAGAGGCGAGGAAGGTGTTCATACAACACCCACGGTACAATATTGAAGTCTTCCTCAACAGGACGAAGGATGGGTGGTCAATCATCCACAGGCACTGGCCTAAAGTTGCAAGGACCTTCAACATCATTGAAGGCTCAATATTCACCTTCCGCTTCAGCAGTTTTTCAGATGAGATTCATCTGTCTATCTACCGCCTATGATGCTAATTTCTAAAGGTTTTAGATGTTGCATGTGAAACTTGGTGCTGTTGTGCAATGGGGTAGCTAGCTATATGCCTATATGGTGTAACTGAGTGCTGAAGCTATATGATGTTGTACTCTGATGTATTTCAATTATGAAATCCTGGTTGCCATAATACGAAAATGAAATATATTGTGTGTTTAATATGAAATGTCAATTTGATTACTAAATGGACTAAAAACAATAGGTCAATTAGCCTGCTTTTTGGGTTTTCTATTGCACATGGTTATTGAGACAACACCTTGGGCGATGACCTCAGACAACCCACACAATTTCTAGGAAGTAAACGTGTTGGAACAATCACAAACGACTTCCTCTGGACAACTGTTTGCGTTAGGCCACCTTGCACAAACATTTTTCCCATAAAAAGTGTGTGTCATGGACAGCCTATGCCCCATAGTTTCTTCTAGGCATCATGCGTGATGCATTCAATAATGCAAACGATAAAATTATAAATATCATATGCAATGGCAACGCTATCACAAATGATGTGATGAGGAAAATTGTGTGTGATGTACATACGAATGGAAACGTTTGTCTAAGATTCTCTGTGTATGATGTACATACGAATAGAAATGTTAGTCTGGGATTCACTGTGTGGGATGTACATATGAACGGAAAAATTTGTCTGCGATTCACTGTGTGGGATGTACATACGAACGGAAGCGATTGGGCCTGTATAATTGTCTGTGATGGCTCACCCGATCGCACACGCGCTCTTTTTGCCCCGCGTGTGTTACTGAAGGACCTATCGCCGACAGTTTTTGGGTCATGTGGGATGGACACCCCCTATCGCACACACATGCAAGATGTTTGTATAGCACGTCGCTACACTAGTATAGGTCGTTTGTATAGCACGTCGCTACACTAGTGCGTGTGAAATTGAAGTGCATTTCCCGAGAAGATGGACAAGCGCTGCTGGCAGACATACATGGAGGGGTGTGTGGCTCACATATTGGGTCACGCGCACTTGTCGGCAAAGCTTTCCGGCAAGGATTTTACTGGCCGAAAGCCCTTCAAGATGCAACTGAATTGGCGACTACTTGCACAGCATGTCAGTTCCATTCAAAGAACATTCATCAGCCGGCACAAGCTCTCCAGTCTATTCATCTTTCCTGTCCCTTCGCAGTTTGGGGGCTGGACATCCTCGGCCCTTTCCCCCGTGCAACCGGGGGCTTTGAGTATATGTATGTGGCAATCGACAAATTCACAAAGTGGCCTGATGGCTCGAGAATTTGTGATGTTTTCCTAGTAATTCTTGCTTGGTTTTCACCGGATTTTTATTACTCTTCGGATATTTCTAACGCTAATCCTTCGAAAGAGAAGAAAATCCCCATGTTTCTAATGTTTGGCAGGAAATATCAATTATGGAAGGAAACCTAGGGGGATTGCTACAAATCAAACCAAATGGACCATTAAGAGACTCAAGTGATCAGGCGCAGCAGAGTGAAAGATGGCATTCCATACGACCTTGAGCGCCCGTATGAGCGGTCGTATGGACCACCAACAGCTCCACCACGTCTATACAAGCCACTTTCTTGAAGGGGCAAGGAGGAGAAGAGAACCCTAGCTGTCACCACACCATCCAGAACAGGAGAAGAGGGGAACTGAAGAACCATCAAAGATCTTCTTAGTTTTGGTCCTTTCATCTCCATAATCATAACCACCCCCTTCAATATTTGTAAGAGGAATTCCAATTTGGGAGAACAATTGTAACTCTACTCAATCTTATCAGGAGATCAAGACTATTTGAATAATCCATTTCATCTTATTGTGGCTCTTCCTGTTATTATCGATATGGTTTTCATGGGTTTTATCTCTGTTGTGATTGGTTCCCCTCTTATAATGTGTGTGTAATTCACCATAGGCGTGGGAGATGTAGGTGAGTGGTAAGATTCATCTGTGCCTATTCTATATGTCGTCATTTGCATTCGTAGTAGTATGATCTATCTAGTATGTTGTTATACTGGGGTGAACTCTATGCGTGTTGTCAAATTTAAGGGCCCAGACGACATGATCTCAAGACCTACACAGGTAACACACATTGTTTAGGAAATCTGTGACCTCTGACGTGACAGGTGGAGATATCTATGAGGACCGAAGACAATATGAGATAACGGTATCCATTAGACGTAATGCTTGGTTTCGGTCTAAGGACCTTAATTGTGGAAGCGACCACTCTGTGGCAACGGTGAAGCAGGACCATGAATGAAATATAATCCCGCGTGGAGGAGTTTCATAACCTTAGGGTGACCCACATTTTGAAAACATATATCAAATGCTATGAGTACAATACAAGGTAACTGGTATTACCGTCGCACTGGCACACTTGATATATTCTTACCATGAACTGAATTCTATCCATGCCTAATCTCTGCATTGCAGGAAACTCAACTTGTATTCTCATTCATGTTATCTGCTTTTAATAGTTCTTATAGCTGTTACTTTAAACCCCTTTTATCTTTGTCGTTCTGGTTTACCCGTGATTTAGGATAGTAACAATATTTGCGGAAGCACAAGCAGTTACTTCACACAAGAACTATGACACCTTGTGTGTGACAGAAACGCCACCATAAATACTCTCATCAGCACTTCGTTGGGACGATTACTCATTGGGATACTTCTGCCAAAGTGCTACACTACCATGTTTGGTTTGTAGGCATCAAAGCATTTTCTAGCGCCGTTGCCGGGGAGCTAAGCGTAGAGTATTTGTTTCGTAACTGTTTTTGCAGGTGTTGTTATTGTAGATGCTTCCTATAAGTCACAGGGGATCTACTCATTCGGGAAGAACGTATTTACTAGATTATATTGCTCATTTTCCTTAGGAGCAACATGCTTCATTAAAAGAAAAATACAAAAATAGTGAAAACGTTGAGCTTAACACTTTGTTTCCAGAAATGTTGATTACTCCAAAGCCAAAGAAGACTATTAGGGATCACTGTGCTCCAGTGTTAACTTCTAGATCTCCTATAGTGTATCCTACAAATTATGCCAAAGAGTATTCAATTGACTATGATCTTATTGTAGAAGTTAGAAAGCATGCCTTTGTAGGAACTGAAGAAGAGGACCCTCAAGTACATCTCTTCTTTTTTGATACTTTATGTGGAACTTTTAAACTAAAGGATGTGTCACAGGAATTCGTATTATTAAGACTTTTCAGGTTTTCTTTAAAAGATGATGCTAAGAAATGGTATAATTGATTACCTCAAGGAAGTATAACCAATTGGCTTATGTGTGCCGAAAAGTTTATGGCTAAATTTCTTCCAATCTTGAAGATTACTAAACTAAGAAGAAATCTCACCCTATTCGTCCAGGAAGATGGTGAAAGTTTATATAAAGCTTGGGAGAGATATTCTAAATTCTTGAACTTATGCCCTAACCATAGTTATGCTGAATATGTTATGCTTCATATGTTTTATCATGGAATTAATGAGGAATCAAAATCCATTGTTGATTTAAGTGCAGGGGGACGATTCATGTCTTTAACTCTTGAAGAAGGGAGATAACTTATATGCACAAGAACAGTGGAATATCGAGGAGCCAATCAAGCCTACTGGAAAAATATATCATATAAAAGACATGGAAGAATTTAAAAAGGTTACTCAAGAAAAGATAAACATGTTGAACAAGTTATTAACGAAAAAGTGGATATATTTATTATGTATCGGCAGGAGGATGAACTTCTGGAAGCAATTGTCGGTGTACTAAAGTAGGGGTCCGTTACTACCCCAGACTTGTGCAATGGCAGTTGTAGCCCTCTGGACGCCAAGGCCTTGCCAGAGGACAGCTCTACTCAAGATCTAGATCTGGTTATCGAAACCGTGAAGAAGACCTCCAGGCAGGTCATCGAGAGGTACTACTTCAGTACTGGAGGACAATATTCTAGTTGGCGGCATGCTCCATCCCGGCAAGCCAAGACCCAGCAAGTTCCTTGCCGGAAGACATCCCTTCTCGCTTGTTAGTTGCTCCACCTCATCGGCCAGTTGGTGACTTGGCGAGGTTAGGTGTCGAGCAGGCAGCAGTGTGGGGAGGATCATTACAATACGTGTCAGCACGTTGTGACGAGGTTAACTTTATTGACACCCGTCTTACGGACGTGTCAAGATGATATGAAGCGGCTAGACCGGCGGCGCAGAAGGAGAGGCACCTTTTTGCCAAAGGATCGCTATTAGCTTACAGCGCATTTAATGCGTTTGTCCTAGTCCGACAAGATTAGGTTGGATCACGTTGAAGCCATTGTTCCATGCATGTAATGACCATACTGCCACTGTGGTGACCCCTTTTTCCCTATAAAAGGAGGCCCATGGCTACCTTGGCACGGGTCGACCCTTTGCTCACACTCACACAGTAGATACACCTTGCATGTGTATTTCCGGCAAGCTGTGCTTGTTTGTAACTTGAGCTCCAAGTCAATCCACCCAAAGGCAGGAGTAGGGTTTTACGTCCACACGACGGCCCGAACCTGGATAAACGTCGCGCGTTAACTCCTGGATTCGCTCTCTGTGCTTGTTGATCTCCTAGCCGGACAACAAAGGGGCTTGCTGGTCTGATAGATCGTCGTACCCCGACATCTACGGCGCGCCAGGTAGGGGGATCGCTCATGCGGATCCACTCCATCAGTTTTCATGAAAGCTTCACCATCTACTTCATCCATGGCACCCAAGAAGAAGAGCGCAGCGGTGGGTGCACCGTCCGCCTCTAAGCTGCCAGCCCAGACGTCTCTGGTGGACGGGGGCGGCTGCGGTCACTCTCCAAACCGTTTTGGTGACAAGAGTCGCCACTCCAGCGAGAACCAAGACCCACGCGTCACCAGGTCGAAGGGGCGGCGCCGCGGCTCACAGGGCCGCTGCGGCTACGTCTAAAGACAACGTCGCGGGGTCCAAGACCGGTGAAGCGGCGAGGCCCATGTTCACGCCATCGTAAGATGGCCATGAGGCGCTTCCCCACAACAACGCCAATCCTGGCCGGCGTCCAGGCAAGGAACATGTGCGCCAATCTCATGGCACACGTAGCCTGCCACCACGACAAACTGCTGGTGAGCATCGACCGCGGCAGCAGGACAGGGACGGAACTCCTTCTGGCTCGTACAGAAGTCGAGGTACCTCCCAGTCCTCGTGCCCCGTCCTACCCAAGTCGCTGGCGGAAGCGCTGGCGCAAGTACAGCTGCTGCTGAACTTTCCTCCTGCTCTGGAGAATCTAGATGAGTAGTGTGCCACCATCCAGAGCCTCGTTGGCTACGCCAACAAGGATGGGGCCCAGACGGTGGGACCCTCTAAGTGGCAGCCAACGGCGTCCGTACAAGGGCCTGGCGAGCGAACCGGGGTTGGTGCACCAACGGTGCAGTCTCCCCGGCAAGCGCGGCAAAGCCGGCGGGTCGACGTCCATGACGATGCATCAATGGCGTCGTCCGATCCGCAGGGCCGCCGAAACCGCCACCAAGATCAGCGTCAGGTCAACAACGGCCATCCCGTAGAAGATGCTCGAACCACCATCGAGCGGCGATGGGAAGGACGCCATCAATCAGACGCGCAAGAGGGGCCAGTCATGAACGAGCCTGCGGCAGGGTTCCCTGGGGACCTGCCCTATGACGTGGGCTGCCCAGCATTTACCCGTGAGCTGCGGCAAGTTCAGTGGCCCTCTTCCCGAAGCTTTAAGCCAGACTTGCCGGAAAAGTATGACGGCAAGCTCAATCCTTCCGAGTTTCTCGAAATCTACACAATCGCGGTGCAAGCCGCTGGTGCTAGAGATGACAAGATTCTCGCCAATTATTTTCCATTGGCGCTCAAGCAGAATGTGAGGTCTTGGCTGATGAACTCGTCAGAGGGGTCCATTTCTTCTTGGTTGGACTTGTATCATCAGTTCCTTGGGACTTACATCAGGGGCCACGAGCCTCCGAGAAAGCCCAGCGACCTTCACTTGATTCCACAGAAGGAGGGGGAGACCCTTCCTAAGTATGTCCAAAGGTTCAACCGTGTGCACCACAACATCCCCGATGTTCACCCTGCTGCCGTGATTGCTTCGGTCCACACGAACGTTCGCAATCGTAGGATGCGGGCTGAGTTGAACATTGAGCAGGTGAAAACTGTCAACAATCGGTATGCCTTGGCGGACCAGTGTGCATGTGCTGAAGAGGGGAGGAGGCTTCCTGGGGAGGATGCCGGAGCCGGGGGTGACTCCGAGGACGAAAACGCGTCCACCCCAAAGATAGTCATACCTGTGCTGTCGTAGAAGTGTTCCATGACAATACTCAAATTATCATCACGGAAGTGTCCACTTCCATGACGATAAATGGCGCGTCATGGAAGTGTTTTCGTCAAGGGTAACCAACACGTGGCATCCACAATAACGGGTCACCGTTAAGCTATCGGGTTCCGGTTTGGATCCGATAACCCGCTAACAGCCCGGACCAATGGGGATTTTCCACATGTAAAATTCTCATTGGCCAGAGGAACCACGTGTCGGCTCAGCATTGGGACATATGTCATCCATTCAATGGACGGGAGGTGCCTATGATACGTCGACACGTGGCACGACCCAACAGTGGCCCATTTAAGTTAAAAAGGCCGGTCCAGTCAAAATAAGTAGGCCAGCCCATTTAGGGCCTACTTGTGTCTGGCCCATTTAGGGCCACGGCCCATACGAGTTGTGCCAATTCGGCCCGTCAACGGCCCATTAACTATTTGAAACCATTATAGCCCATTGTCAGTACGAGCCTGTTAACAGCCCGCTATATATTTGGGCTCAATAGCGGCCCGAGGTAATTTTGGCCTGTTAACAACCCATTCTAGGGATGGGCCAATTTTCAGGACGTCCGCCTTTCGGCCTTTTAGCGACCCATTCAAGTGTTGGGCCAATTTCCAGCCCGGTGTGTCTTTCGGCCTGTTGACGGCCCATACAGGATTTGGGACATATACGGTCCGACCTAACTTTTGGCCTCTTAACGGCCCATGCTCTTCATGGTCCAATTCCAGCCCGGTGTGTCTTTCGGCCGGTTAAAGGCCCACAACAGAGTTGGGCCATTTACAGTCCGACCTGACTTTTGGCCTCTTAGCGGCCCATGTCACCGAGGCACAATTCTAGCCCGACCTTACTATCGGCCTGTTAAAGGCTCGTGTTGTTAATCGGCCCACTTATGGCCCGCTTGGAATTTGGCCTGTTAACGGCCCGACAGGAACAGGGCCAAGCATTAACTGTAGTCTATTTTCGGCCTGCTAAGGACCGTTGGCTCGTTTCAATTATTGCGGCCCAATAGAGCTTTCGGCCTGTTAACGACCCGTTAACTAATTGGGCCCGCTAAAGTAGAGCATGGCTGTAGGCCCAATTAGCCAACGTCGACATTGGCCCAGCTATTACATTGAAACCAGTACAAGGACCATTTATGGACAAGGCCAAATCCGGCCAATGAAAGGCCCAAGACAATTTTGGCCCCTACGAGCCCATTAGGGGGCCCATTATGGGCAGTGGGCCGCTCACCTTGATGAAGGGGCCAGGACGCTTCGTTCCATATATTAATTTAACTGCTTTTTCACCAGTTGAGCTTTCGACCCAGAAAGCTAGATTGCGAGCCGCGCTAAGCAAATGTACGGCATACAAGGAAACACTAGTGCAGGATGCTGCTAACGGGACACTACAATCAGAGACCCTTCGACGAAACTGTGTGTGATGCATTAATCGCAAATGGTGTTGTAATTAAACCGTCACCAATAATACAAACCGTTTGTGTTGGGACCCCGATCCTAAGTCACACAGATCTAGCATGTAACACATCATATCACTTTGCGGCCTCATGCACGGTAACCCACGGCTGCCGCCTTTACCTGGGCCGGGACCGTTTGCGCCTTTTGGCTCATGTATAAGATTGTGTCGCTAGCATCCATATGACAGAGAACCCGTGCCGACATGACTAGTTATAAACCAAGGTGGCACAAACATACAGGGATAGGCATACGTAACCCAGCAATGCATGTGGCGGTCATCAACGTGTGCAACCGAGTCATAGCAAGCTACAAGGACTCCAGTAAAACACCGCATGACATTTCCCCAAAGGGACAGACACACGTGCAAAGAAGGATACATGCCGGTCAATCCATGTGTTCCGGAGCAGTAGCGAACTACTACGGCTCAGTGGAAGCACTAGGAGACATTTCCCTGTAGGGAAGGCTACCAAGGCAGATAACTAGGTGTCGAATCCCACACATACCAGTGCATTTCAAACATACACACAATATGCACGATATGTGTAAATACAACATGGCATCACAACATAACTCTACGACTCAAAGTATTTATTTAAAAGGCTCCGAAGAGCCATACATAGCATGATATTACAAACATGGTTCTCATGACCCAACATACAATGTCATACAAGCAACAAGCGGAAGCATAAACCTGTCTGAGTATAGACAGCTGGAAAGAAAGAAGGCTAGAAAGCATGTCTATCTACAAGACCCTCCAAAGGAACTAGACCTTTGTCTGGGATTCCCAAGCTAATCGGTCAATGTCGAACTCATCACAGGAAACTAAAGTGAGACTAAAGTCTCCTCTGCAAAAACATAAATTAAGCAACCGTGAGTACAAAGGTACTCAGCAAGACTTACATCAGAATTATCTACAAATGCATTAGTATCAACAATGGGGATGTGGAGTTTTACTGCAGCAAGCCAGCTTTGACTCAGTGGTTATCCTGAACTATGACTACCAGTATTCTCTTTGGGGTGAGAGAGCACACACGAGTCCACATAGTCACCACATCAATACACCAGTATGGATCCGCTCCCGTCTCCCTACGAGAAGGCCATCCATAGCACTCACTCTTATCTTACGCATTTTAAGGTATCCATTTCAACTTGACTATGAACAATGTAAGCTTTCCAAGTAGTCCATATCCGAGGACGCGGCTATTCGAATAGATCATATTACCCTAGAGGGGTGTACTTCTTCACACACACTCTCACCAATTACCACCATATACATGACATGTATCTCGGCAACCTTCAAGCGGAAGCCTGGCGAGCGTGTAGGCCACAACCTTACTAACCACGCAAGACTCTAGTCCAGGTTTATCGCCTATCCGAGAACTGACCCGTAACGGAAGTCCTGCCAAAGTTTCAATCACGGCCTCAAACGATGTGTGCCGGGTTCCCAAGCCCACCTCGACGGATGGTACTACGCTTGGTACACTGGGCCACGGTGCCTACCATAACAAAGCCTACCCCTCCGGTCAGCGCTAAGTACAGCCCCCAGCACATCCTACAAACAGCAGAAACTAGTTGCAACTCCTGGACAAAGATCAAGGCGATTAATAAGTCAAGAGGGGTCATATTTTATGGCCCAATGTGTGGTAGTAACTATCTTGGATCATAAACATAGAACTCAGTTCCTGAGGACGGTCACAATGAGACAACCCACCTTGTACTCCTACATGTCCTCTCATCGCTACCTTTACCAAATCGTGTTCACACACTTAGCTCTAACACAGTAGGACATGAACACAACCTTTCCAATTCATTGCCCAGATGGACCAGACCCGACACAACTTTAAGCATAGCAGGCATAACAAGCAAGCATGGATGAGTAGTCACAACATGGCTCAAGGAATTCCTATTCATGCTAGAGGGTTTTAACTATTTACTGTGGCAAAGACAGGTCATGCAGAGGAATGGGTTCAACTACCGCAACATATAACAATTGAATTGTTGTTGTCCTAATGCAGTAAAAGACAGCAGGAGCGAGAGAGTGGGATTGTATCGGAGTGATCAAGGGGGTTTGCTTTCCTGGCACTTCTGAAGATAGTAATGTTCTTCATTGGTGTCAACGATCACAACGTCGGAATCATCTGCTACCGAGAAGGAACAAACACCGGCAAACAGGAAAACAGAATGCAATCAATGCAATGCAATAATATGATGTGTGATGATGACATGGCAAAATGATGTGATTTGGGCTAATGCAACTAGCAATGATTTAAATGAAGTTGGTTTGTACCCAAGGTCCAAATTAAAACTCCATATAAGACATTTCAAATGCCATTAATTCAAATTGTCATATACAGCAACTTTAAGTTGTTCAAACATGCATGAAAATGCCATAAACAGATTCTTCATATTTTCCTGATAATTTTTCATATATAAATTATTTCATTCTGAGCTACGGTTAAATTTCTATGATTTTTAGAAGTTTAAAGCATTTTCTGGAATTTTCTGGTTATTTCGAATTAGAATAAATCCGGAAAAGGATTTACTGCGTCAGCATGTCGTCAGGGTGACGCCAGCAACAAATAGAATGCTCCAGGTCAAACCTGACCAGCGTGGTCCATCGGTTAGTGACACATCTACATAACAGTGTTTAATTAGACCTAATTATCCATTTAGCAGACACGAGGCCCATGTGTCAGTGACACTGGGTTTAGTTAGCGGGGTGATTAACCCCTAACAGTGGCTGTCACCGGCGGCTAATCACTGGCGTAACCAGGACGTGGCGGCTTTGCCCGTCCGGCCAACTCCGGCGACGGGAGCTCGCACGGCTGGGCGCGTTGGAACCGGCGAACGAGGCGCATCGGTGGGTGGCCTCGGGCGGTACTGGGGTGGCTGGGTGTGTCACTGGTGTCGAGGTTTAGTGGTGGTGGAGCTCGGACTTGGCAGGAGATGGCACAGGAGCGCGCTAACAAGGAGATTAAGTGGCCAGGAGGCTTCCTGGAATCTCGAGGAGCACAACTGCGCCACGAGGGAAAGCAGGAGAGCTCGGGAGCACGAGGCTCGCCGGCCATGGCGGCGGCCGGAGCTCAGCTTTGATGGGGAAGCTAGCTAGACGTCGCAGCCGATCAGGGAAAGGGGGGATTCCACGCAGGAGCTCACCATGGGTCGTTTGGCGCAGACGACGAGGCCGGGGACGGTCTGGGGTGGGCGAATCGACGGCGAAGAACGGCGGCACCCGAGGTTGAAGACGGCGGTGATGGCGACGTTGCAGGCCATTCGCGGTCGCGTGCTTTGGCGTGCAGCTCCACGGCATCGAGGGGGAGCTAGAGGACCGGAAGGCGAGGCGTGCGCGGTGGCTCCGGTGGTGCTCGTCGGCGCTCTCGGACGCGAGCGAGGAGAGCGGGGAAGAGAGGCAGAGGAGACATGAGGATGAGTGAGAGGTCGAGCGGGTCGAGGGGGAGTGCGTGGCATCGTCCAGGGGGGCAGGGAGGGAAGCTGGCAAGCAGGAGGTGGCCAGGCGCGGCGTCGGCGCTCGCCACCAAGCTGTTTCGTGCGCTGGCACGAGGAAGAAGACAGGCGTGCCCCTGGTGGGCAGGGCTGCCTATTGGGCCAAGGTAAGCCAGGTAAGCACTCTCTTTCTCTCTCTCTATTTTTCTAATTTTTTCTGTTTTCTAATTTATTTCTTTGTTTTGATTTAGTAAAAAATACCAAATCACTTTGTAAAATCTTGAAATAATTTGTGGACAAAATTTTGATTATTCCAAAGGCCCTCAATTAGTTTCAGAATTATTTGAGCATTTAAAATAATTATAGCAATTAAATGCCCAAATTAAAATACACTATGAGTTAATTCAAAAATCCAGAGATGACCTAGGAAATGTGCACCATTTTTGGCAGGGGTTTTCACCCATTTCAAAAATGCTGGACTTTTCTGAAGGGCATTTTGGGTTTATTGAAAATATTTTTAGGTTGAACCTATTCGATGTATTTTGGGTGCTAGGGTTTATCATCCCCATTTCAACTTTCATTTGCATTTAAACATGATGGATGGATGCAGATGCAACTATTTGCAGGCAATTATTCTATGGCTGTGACAACTCACCCCCACTAAACAAGAATCTCGTCCCGAGATTCAAGACATGAGGTAAGAGGAAAAAGGGGACACAAAACTAACACGATCTTCACGATCCAGATTGCACTTCTTGAGGATGTTGATTCGTTGCATCATCTTGATCTTGACGTCTTTGCTTTCAAGATCTTGATCCAAACACGATGACAAAAGGAACAGGGAAACTCTACGAGAATCAATCTTCATGAAGATCGAACAACTCACGACCAACTCACGGAATGAGACGTTGAACATCTCTTGAGCTGAGACACAAAACACTCATCGAGAAAGGATGGAAGGAAATAGATGATGAAGGTTTCAATTTGGTAGGCAAAAATTCCACGCTTAAGAAGATGGTGGATTTGTATTCAAGTAGGGAGGAGTTAATTTCCCTTCATACCAAACGGGGCACCTTAGAGGAGGTGGCTCGTAGAATTATTCCCTTAAGTGGCAAAAAGAATTACTTTTGATACATAGATCATTGAAAGTCTTCATACCACACTAGGGCAATTCACAAATGATTGTTTGAAGGATTTCGAAAGAATGGCATACCCAGATTGAAAAGGAACTATGGTTATAGAACAACTCGGCAAGCGGAAGACACATTCCAATTGATACCAAGGAAATAACCCAGTGTCTGAGCGTGCTCTCAAGAACTTGAGCATTTGCATATTCATCAGGGTTTTACCAACATCTGTGCCGAGATCTTGGTGACACATCATACTACCGTGATGAATAATGATGGAGGATGCAGATGCAAAGGAAGACAAACACCTTCTCAGATTTCACCTTAGCACTGCCAAGGGAATAAAATCTGGATGTTCGACCGAGAGACATTTAGCACTCCGCTTCTAATGTTCTCCTTGATGTTCTAGCTACCATGGTCATGCTTAAAAGCATCAACATGGCCATCACGTAAAGGTCGGACTTCGGGAACCCAAAGTATCCATAAGGAACAATTGATAGAATAAGTCGCACGGGGTCCTCATGGAGAAGATGGTCAAATTGCTCAATCAAGATACTACAATAATAGATCTTCCGGCTAGGTGTGTCGGCCAAAACATCAACCTTGCCAGAACCTACATCACAGATCTTGGGAAAATTCCAACCATCATACCTGCCTGAGATTCAGATTTGGTCGGTAACAGGATACTTCAGACTCAGCATGTCTGAAAAGGAAAGTTTGCAACACAAATCGACGAGATGACATTGCGGGATTCTCGGGAAATGATCTACGGCAGCAAGCTCCAAAACATGAGCTGGATTGCAAGACACATGTGAACATGCTGCGCAAGACAAGCATGGCCACAAAGAAGCATTACAACAAAATACTACCGAGTTCTGGTTGGAAACCATCATCTAGGATATCGAAGTCCTTGTGCACTTATCGATGAACTTCTTATCCTTGAACAAATCAATCAGTGGCTTGGTGTGCTAGGAAACACATATAGAATGGAGGTGGCCAACCTATCAAACCATAGAGTACTTCGCACATGCGTGACTAACTTGGGACGATTCCAGAGGAAGGAAAAACAATCTTTCTCGGATCCACGGCGGCAACTTACATCAAGTGCACGTGAATTAGAGGAAGTCACTTCTTTCATCCAAACATATGCTTCATGAACAGGACACGAACAAAATGCTTACACAAGTTTCCAACACTAGCTTGATGTTCAACACGAATCATGGAGAAGATAAAGATGTTGTCGATGGGCTCGACAACAATTCATCAAAATTCCACGAAGATGGAACTCCATAACTATGTGAACAAAGTGATAGCATTGGTCAGACCAAAAGATATAATGGTGTATGCTCGAGGAAAACCCACGAGTAGAACAACATTACGAAAATCATTGGTTCTGATTTTGATTTGACGATAGCCCACACTCAAACCAAAGATTTGATAAGACAATAGATCCAACAATTGATCACGGAGATCAATCGATGAAGATATCATCTTTCTTCAACACACACACACACACACACACACACACACACACAAACACAAAGATATCCCTTCGGAACGAACTAAGTTAGGCAAAGCTTTTATCTTCCAACTCTCCAAGTTGTTGTATGGCTTAACCAACTAGTTCAAGGGTATCCAACATGAATCTTGGAGAAGGGGTGGTTTAGAGGAAAACCAACTTGATCACAAACTCAACATAACTGTCAGGGGACAACCTGGTAATACTTCCAAGAAGATATTTGGAAAATCACGAACCACCGATATGTTACTAAGCTCGGGAGCAATCTTGCTTTTCAGGGCAAGGTGATATGATCAAAAGAGCGAGGGATTGACACAATCCTAACTCATTGATTGAAGAGTGCACCAAGAAAAATGGAGTAGGTAGCACGATCAATCTTAGGATAGTGATCAGTAACCAGCATGCTAAGAATAAAATTATCGTCCTTTAACTACAAAGCAACGGGGTTGCTAGGAGTATTGATTTCACACATCACGGTTCACTTGTCGGCATTCCGGTTATAACCAACATGGAGACCGGGGAATGAATGATGATGGCGAGAAGTATCACTTTATCTTGGACTCATAAGATGGTGTGCAATTCCTATGACATACTTGACATGAAACAGGGTAACACTCCAAGGTAGAACAGACCAGAAGCTGGATTGGCCTTCTTGATCTGCGGAATACAACTGCTTTGACCCAATCCTAGAAATGGATGAGGTACTGGAGTTTGTTTCTCCTAGCCATTCTGGAGTAGAATGGCTTGACGGACCACAAGAATAACAGGCATCGGTGAACACGAATGCATGACTACTCCTGACTATCAATTGATAGACGAAGGTCGGAATACAACTGAAGAGGGACAACTCGGAGGAGCACACAATTTTCTGGGTTGTGGATGCATAGATTAGCTTGTCGATCTAGGCTCAACATATTTCTTCCGGATAATCCATCTAGAAAGGTAGGATTGGCAGAGTCACAAATATAGAATGGAGAACTCATGAGGAGCACGCTTGCTGTGATCCCTTACTGCCATAATGGTTATTGGTATTGGAAGAATGATAAACCACGAACCTTGAAGACTATCTCAAAGGTTACTAATATCCTAAAAAAATGAGCAACACTATCAACAGGAATGAGCAGATCGAATCTTGGGTCCAAAAACCTAGAAATAGAATACCTACTAACTAAATAACATCCCGAGATGCTTTCAAAAATGATGGCCATCGTCATCACACTGGGAACACAAAACATGGCTAGATTACTTGGTGGCTCTCTAAGATATCCTAGTTTCCTAATAACTTCAACATTTATGTCGAGGCAATAGAGTACCTCAACACAATGGTTTGTGTGGTTAATCTGGCCCAAAAGAACATCGGGAACAGGGAGGAAAGAGGTTGCAAATGCATCAGATTATTTAGAAACCTGGAATAACTCGGATAGCATAATGGCTGATCGGGCATGAAATATGAAACAACCTGCAAGACAACTGACAACATAACACTGAATTCGTATGGAAACACCCATCTGAGAAGAAAACACCTTTCCTACAAGTCTCCAGCATAGTAACTCGTCATCCTGATAGATAGATGAGAAAGCCTAGTTTATTAACCCCATAGAAAAGATGAGGGTGACTCAGAATTAGAATGACACAAGGTAAGGAGTAAAAAGAATCTTTCGTTCCCTTCCACAATCAATTACCATATATAACTAGAGCAGTTCTAGACTCAACATCGACCGGTTTGGCTTGGTAATCCTACAGGAAGTCAGGCTCTGATACCAAAGTTGTTGGGACCCCGATACTAAGCTACACAGATCTAGCATGTAACACATCATATCACTTTGCGGCCTCCCGCACGGTAACCCACGGCTGCCGCCTTTACCTGGGCTGGGACCATTTGCGCCTTTTGGCTCACGTATATGATTGTGTCGCTAGCATCCATATGACAGAGAACTCGGGCCGACATGACTAGTCATAAACCAAGGTGGCACAAACATAATGGGACAGGCATACGTAACCCAGCAATGCACATGTCGGTCATCAGCGTGTGCAACCGAGTTGTAGCAAGCTACAAGGAATCCAGTTTAACACCGCGTGACATTTCCCTGAAGGGACAGACACAGGAGCAAAGAAGGATACATGCCGGTCAATTCATGTGTTCCGGAGAAGTAGCGAACTACTATGGCTCAGTGGAAGCACTAGGAGGCATTTCCCTGTAGGGAAGGCTACCAAGGTAGATAACTAGGTGTCGAATCCCGCACATATTAGTGCATTTCAAACATACACACAACAAGCACGATATGTGTAAATACAACATGGCATCACAACATTACTCTACGACTCAAAGTATTTATTTAAAAGGCTCCGAAGAGCCATACATAGCATGATATTACAAACATGGGTCTCATGACCCAACATACAACGTCATACAAGCAACAAGCGGAAGTATAAACCTGTCTGACTACAGACTGCTGGAAAGAAAGAAGGCTAGAAAGCATGTCTATCTACAAGAAACTCCAAAGGAACCAGACCTCTGTCTAGGATTCCCAAGCTAACCGGTCAACGTCGAACTCATCGCAGGAATCTAAAGTGAGACTGAAGTCTCCTCTGCAAAAACATAAATTAAGAAACCGTGAGTACAAAGGTACTCAGCAAGACTTACATCAGAACTATCTACAAATGCATCAGTATCAACAATGGGGTTGTGGAGTTTAACTGCAGCAAGCCAGCTTTGACTCAGTGGCTATCCTGAACTACGACTACCAGTATTCTCTTTGGGCTGAGAGAGCGCACACGAGTCCACATAGTCACCACATCAATACACCACTATGGATCCGCTCCCGTCTCCCTACGAGAAGGCCATCCATAACACTCACTCTTATCTTGCGCATTTTATGGTATCCATTTCAACTATTCTATGAACAATGTAAGCTTTACAAGTAGTCCATATCCGAGGACACGGCTATTCGAATAGATCATATTACCATGCAGGGGTGAACTTCTTCACACACGCTCTCACCACTTACCACCATATACACGACATGTATCTCGGCAACCTTCAAGCAGAAGCCTAGTGAGGGTGTCAGCCACAACCTGACTAACCACACAAGACTCTAGTCCAGGTTTATCGCCTATCTGAGAACTGACCGGTAACGGAAGTCCGGTTGAAGTTTACATCACGGCCTCAAACGATGTGTGCAGGGTTCCCAAGCCCACCTCGACGGATGGTACTATGCTTGGTACACCGGGCCATGGTGCCTACCGTAACAAAGCCGACCCCTCCGGTCAGCGCTAAGTATGGCCCCCCAGCACATCCTACAAACACCAGAAACTAGTTGCAACTCCTGGACAGAGATCAAGGTGATTAATAAGTCAAGAGGGGTCATATTTCAGGGCCCAATTTGTGGTAGTAACTGTCATGGATCACAAACACAGAACTCAGTTCCTAAGGACGGTCCCAATGAGACAACCCATCATGTAATCCTACATGGCCTCTCATCGCTACCTTTACCAAATCGTGTTCACACACTTAGCTCTAATATAGTAGGACATGAACACAACCATTCCAATTCATCGCCCAGATGGATCAGACCCGACACAACTCTAAGCATAGCAGGCATAACAAGCAAGCATGGATGAGTTGTCACAACATGGCTCAAGCAATTCCTACTCATGCTAGAGGGTTTTAACTATTTACTGTTACAAAGACAGGTCATCCAGAGCAATGGGTTCAACTACCGCAACATGTAACAGTTGAATCGTTATTGTCCTAATGCAGTAAAAGAGAGCAGGAGCGAGAGAGTGGGATTGTATCAGAGTGATCAAGGGGGTTTGCTTGCCTGGCACTTCTGAAGATAGTAATATTCTTCATCGGTGTCAACGATCACAACGTCAGAATCGTCTGCTACTGAGAAGGAACAAACACCGGCAAACAGGAAAAAGGAATACAATCAATGCAATTCAGCAATATGATGTGTGATCATGACATGGCAAAATGATGTGATTTGGGCTAATGCAACTAGCAACGATTTAAATGAAGTTGGTTTGAACCCAAAGTCTAAATTCAAACTCCATATAAGACATTTCAAATGCTATTCATTCAAATTTTCATATATATTAACTTTAAGTTGTTCAAACATGCATGAAAATGCCATAAACAGATTCTTCATATTTTCCTGATAATTTTTCATATATAAATTATTTCATTCTGAGCTACGGTTGAATTTCTATGATTTTTAGAAGTTTAAAGCATTTTCTGGAATTTCCTGGTTATTTCGAATTAGAATAAATCCAAAAAAGGATTTACTGCATTAGCATGTCATCAGGGTGATGTCAGCGACCAACAGAATGCTCTAGGTCAAACCTGACCAGCGGGTCCACCGGTCAGTGACACATCTACCTAACGGTGTTTAATTAGACCTAATTACCCATTTAGTAGACACGGGGCCCACGTGTCAGTGACACTGGGTTTAGTTAGCGGGGTGATTAACCCCTAACAGTGGCTGTCACTGGCGGCTAATCACCGGCGTAACCAGGATACGGCGGCGTTGCCCGACCTGCCAACTCCGGCGACGGGAGCTCGCGCGGCTGGGCGCGTTGGAACCGGCACAACAAGGCGCGACGGTGGGCGGCCTTGGGCGGTGCTGGGGTGACTGGGTGCGTCGCTGGCGTCGAGGTTTAGCGGTGGCGGAGCTCAGGCTTGGCAGGAGATGGCACAGGAGCGCGCAAACAAGGAGATTAAGTGGCTAGGAGGCTTCCTGGAATCTCCAGGAGCACAACTGCGCCACGAGGGAAAGCAGGGGTGCTCGGGAGCACGAGGCTCGCAGGCCATGGCGGCGGCCGGAGCTCGGCTTCGATGGGGAAGCTAGCTAGACGTCGCAGACGAGCAGGAAAACGGGGGATTCCACGCCGGAGCTCACCACGGGTCGTTTGGCACAGACGGCGAGGCCGGGTACGGTCTGGGGTGGGCAGATTGAAGGCGAAGAAAGGCGGCACCCAAGGTTGAAGATGGCGGTGATGGCGACGGTGTAGGCCTTCCGCGATCGCGTGCTTTGGCGTGCAGCTCCACAGCGTCGAGGCGGAGCAAGAGGACCGGACGGCGAGGCGAGGCATGCGCAGTGGCTGCGGTGGTGCTCGTCGGCGCTCTCGGACGCGAGCGAGGATAGCGGGGAAGAGAGGTAGAGGAGACGTGAGGACTTGGGAGAGGTCGAGGGGGAGTGTGTGGCATCGTCCAGGGGGTCGAGGAGGGAAGCTGACAAGCAGGAGGTGGCCAGGCGCGGCGTCAGCGCTCGCCACCGAGCTGCTTCGTGCGCTGGCACGAGGAAGAAGACAGGCGTGCCCCTGGTGGGCTAGGCCACCTATTGGGCCAAGGTAAGCACTCTCTTTCTCTCTCTCTATTTTTCTAATTTATTTCTCTGTTTTGATTTAGTAAAAAAATACTAAATCACTTTGTAAAATCCTGAAATAATTTCTGGACAAAATTTGGATTAATCCAAAAGCCCTCAATTAGTGTCAGAATTATTTGAGCATTTAAAATAATTATAGCAATTAAATGCCCAAATTAAAATATAGTATGAGTTAATTCAAAAATCCAGAGATGACCCAGGAAATGTGCACCATTTTTGGCAGGGGTTTTCACCCATTTAAAAATGCTGGACTGTTCTGAAGGACATTTTGGGTTCATTGAAAATATTTTTAGGTTGAACCTATTCGATGTATTTGGGATGCTAGGGTTTATCATCCCCATTTCAACTTTCATTTGCATTTAAACATGATGGATGGATGTAGATGCAACTATTTGCAGTCAATTACTCTAGGGTTGTGACAGTTTGCGATGGCGGATACATCAAACACGATTCAGATTAGAGTTGCGTGTGCGATACGTGGCATACAGTTGATCCATACAAACTATTTGCGATGAGCCAGAACAACAGAAATGGTCAGCCATATCAAGGTGTGTGCGATAGACATCATACAGTTCAGTCGGCTGAACTGTTTGCGATGATCCAAAAGAACACACATGATTCGGCGTAACAAGATGTGTGTGATACCCGGCAGATAGGTTGGTAATCAGAATTGTGTGCGATAATTATTGACAGCGCATATGATTTTTTGTTGTGAATTGTGTGCTCGATAGGGCTCACAATTCAAGAAACCAACCTGTGGGCGATAATGTAAAAGATCTCTGTCGAATATGTATTGCTAACCGACTGCAATGAGATTGACAGGGGAAACAGACATAACGAATTAATATGAGCGAACGGCAACAGAGATATATAGTCTGCTTAATTTAGTCCTTGTTGTTTTTGTTGTTGTTGTTGTTGTTGTTGTTGGATGGCCCCATGACATCGTCTTGGCGAGGTTGTTTCTTGCTGCTGACCGTTGGCTTTTCATCGCCGCCGCCATCGTCATCGTCGTTGATGTCCTCGTCGTCCTCCTCCTCATTCGACCATACCTCATCATCATCATCGTCGTCCTCTTCTTCATCGTCCGACGGCTCCTTGTCCATCTGGTTGTCGTCCGACGACTCGGGCGGCGGCATCCCTTCCATGATCCGGATAAAATCGAGGTCTGGGCTCGACGCCGGACTCATGGAAGACGAGCGGGATGATTTCGAGGTTCACCTATCATCGGGCGCCAGACTGCTGGCGGAACTGTCGTCCTCGCCGTCGCTCGACATGGCCACGGTACGTATGCAAACCGCGAGAAAGCGAGATTGCAGAGTATGTGCAAGTGTGTAGCGCGGCCGGCCGGGGCGATGAAGATGGTGGAGACTGAAGCGGGGTATGCAAAAAAGAGGAATGGCAATTGAAGCGTGGGATTGACGAATTATATTGGCGCCTTGGCAGGCGGTTAGAATACTGATATAATCAACAGCAATTATTAGTACCCAGTCGCTCCAAATTCCCGCGGTTGCGCAGTTCTCAATGATGTAATTACGCACACGGGTTGGAGCGTCCAAATGTGAAACAAGCATTTTTCATACTGCCTCCGTACCGGCGACCAAGGTGGGGAAAAAACGAGAGAACTTGATGTTTATTTGCTAATCAATACCATTGCATGCAGAGAATTGACCATTGCATGTTATGCTAAGTAGTCCCAAGTCATTGAATGCATACACGCCCCACGTCTCCTCTTGGTTGATTTCTTTTTTCAGGGCAAAAAACAGGGAAGGAGTTTTGGGATTATTTGGTTTTCGTAATGTGACTTAGGGTAGTCATAGTGGGAATAACTTAGCTAGTAACATAGCGCAGTCCAAGGCAAATTTGCTTATGTGGCATTTATTTAATGAAGAGAGATGTGTTTAGAGTAACATAATATGTTACTGTAACATAGCGCCTCCCAAGAGAAGATGAGTCTACAAGCTAATAAATGAAGCCAACTATGACACTACTACTATGTTACTTTGCGCTATGGAGATAGTAACTTAGACTAGTGTCATATGCATGACACTAGTATAAGTTACTCTCCACTATGACCAGCCTTATGCACCGGTACGAAGGGAGTATGACAGTTGGCAAGCAATAGATGAGCTCTGCTTATTGATGTAGCCAGTAATAATCAAACAAAACCCCTAATCATCATTGCAAACAGCTCATAGAAGATGGCTAATGCGGCAACCACAACTACACATGCTAGTTCTTTCTTGTCTCTAGCTTTCATCTGTTTCCTGTGATTGATTCTTTCTTGCTTCATCGTAGTGATTGTACACTCCAGATCAGTCGGTTTCTTCTTCAGCTTTACGTTATCTTCTGCGAGCTTGGTGATAACACTCCGAGCCCTGCCATGCCATTGTTCATCCAATCAGTTAATAAAGGCACAAACCTCATATCCCTGCCAATGTTAAATAGTATTCAGGATGAGCGGAGGTATTAACCCAACTTAAATGATGAACTTAGCACTAACCTCTAAGGGGCAACTGAGAAACCGTCTGCCAATGTCAAATCCCTCCATGCATACACGTCGAGCGGGAGTGTGTCCGTGCTCACAACTCAACTTTTGGTACTTCTCGGTGGCGCAAAACTCGGAGTCGAACTCATGTTGTAGTAGTCTGGAGTCATACTCCGGATCCGGTAGTTGATTTCTTTCCTGGGTGTTCGGGGGGTCATTCCGGACGGATTGAGCAGGGAGCTACTTTGGACATGCTAAAAAAGATCGGGATAGATTGGAACCTGACAAGACGATTCGGATCCGTAGTACACCTGCCTTCTGATGACCATAGGCAAGTGCTCGGCGGTGACCGCCGTCATGGCGGCGCCGCCCATCACGCTGCCGAGTGCGACGATACGAGCAGGAGCAGCCGCACCGAAACCATCAACACCACTCATCCACATTCCCCCAATGTCAGCGTCACGCGAGGGAATTTGGGGGCTAGGGATTTGGAGGATATCTAGGGATTTGGGGGAAATGGGAAACCGTGGGGATCTGATAACGGTCGGGAACTACTTATCGCACTCTGTTGTATACGGCACAGGGTTCGTACATGTCGTTTGTGTTTGATATTACAACTTCACACATGATTTCCTCACCAAACCGTCTGAGAAGACAACGTAGGTGAGACATGGTTCCCATGACATAACCGTATATGATATACTGCCCGTTACATATGGGGATGCAATAATTGAGTTAATACTTTGGGTAAACAAACGCTCTGGGGATACTCGTCAAAAAATAAAACAGTTGCTCTGCAGATAGAGATGGCGGCGGTGGCCGAGGCAGCGGCTACCGGATAGGAGGTCAATCCTCAGTCGGTCGGCGGTGGTGGCATGATAGGAGGTCAATCCTCGGTCGGCGGCAGGAGATAGGAGGAGCTCAATCCTCGAGGTCGGCGGCGGCGTGATTGGAGCACATCCCTCGTGGTCGATGGCTGGATAGTGGAGCTCGAACTTCAGGCGGTTGCCCCACAAAGCTTTGCTCCTCGACCCTGTTGTCTCGGCGTGCCGCGGCATGGCGCTTCTCGGTCTGCTGGGTGGAGGTCGCCGCGCGGCTAATTAATTAAGGTATTGTTTTCATTGAGTGGCTTAATTAAGTATTCAATTCATAAGGGTAGTACTGTACTCTGCGTGTAAATTGACTGGTCATTAATTTGTGTCATCGCACGGCTGGATAACAATATGGAGCGCCCTCAGTAAATTATGAAAATAAAACCTTGTGATTTATGCATGCATCTTTAGGCATCAATTAATCCATGTATTAATGTTTTTTTCAAGTACCCCTCGTGTGGTGCAGATGGAACGATCTGAATGGATGAAGGATCGGAGAAGCTCAGAGTTTATGAGTGGTGTGAGGGAGCTCATGAATTTGGCTGAAAGGACAAAGAAGAGAGTCTGTAATGACTATTACATCATGTGTCCATGCAGTGATTGTACCAATTCAGAGTCACGTAAAGTTACAGATGTCGATTTACACTTACTCAAACGGGGATTGATGGATGGATATACACGTTGGACTAGACACGGTGAAGAGCCGGTCATGGATGAAGGTAACCAGGGCGGCGGGATGCCAAACCCCGATCAGAGTCACAAGGATGTTGAATCTAACCTCGGGGCTGAGACGTCAAGCTACCAACGGAACACAGACAAGCCAAACCCCCCACTAGAAAACCAAGGCGGCGACGCAAATGATGACCTTCATGATATGCAAGATTTTGCTGCTATGATTGCAGATTTCCAGGGCCCAGATAAAGATATGGTTGGGTACAAGGATCTGCCATCCATTGAGGTGGACTCCAAGAAAGATTTGTAACCAGGTTGCAAAAAGAAATATTCCAAGTTGAGTGCCACACTGGCGCTTCTCAGATTTAAAGCAGCGAACGGTCTATCAAACAAGGGCTTCACAGAATTGTTAGGTCTTTTCAAAGACATTCTTCCAGAAGATAATGTGCTCCCCAAAAGCACGAACGAAGCGAAGAAAGTTGTTTGCCCATTGGAACTTGAAGTCCAGGAGATACACGCTTGTGTGAATGATTGTATGTTGTACCGCGGAGACTACAAAGATTTGCATGCATGTCGCATATGCAAGCATCCACGATACAAGCACAGGGGAGCAAAGGACAAGTACAAATTGGACAACGAGATCAAGACAGGAATCCCGTTCAAGGTTGTTTGGTACTTGCCTTTAATTCCAAGATTGAAGCGTTTGTTTGCAAACCCTCGAGAGGCAAAGAGGTTGCGGTGGCATCATGATGAGCGAACTATGGATAAATATCTGAGGCACCCGAAAGATGGGGCTCAGTGGGAATTAATTGACAAAAAGTATAAAGACTATGCCAAGGATCCTAGAAGTATAAGGCTCGGGGAGTGTACTGACGGGATGAATCCATTTGGCGATATGAGCACCAAACACAGCACATGGCCGATGCTTCTGTGCATATATAACCTTGCTCCTTGGTTGTGTATGAAGAAAAAATACATCATGATGTCAATGATTATCCAAGGCCTGAAGCTACCTGGAAATGACATCGACATTTACTTTTAGCTACTAGTAGAAGAACTGCTGACATTATGGGTAGAAAAGCCTGGTGTAAAATATTATGATGCTTACAAAAAGGAGTTTTTCAATTTACACGTGATGCTGCTACACACTATTCAAGATATGTCGCATTAGGCAACACGTCGGGGTAGAAAACAAGGGGAGATGTAGCATGTGCCACATCCATGGATAGCACAGCGAGAAGATTTCTTCCCAACTCACGCGAAACTGTGTATTTGCGTCATCGTAGGTTTTACGGAAAGATCACCCATACCGAAAGATGAAAGCTGAATTTGATGGTATGGCAGAGGTAGGTTTGGCCCCAAGACCTTATTCTAGGAAGGTGGTCCATAGCATGGCTAAACAAATTGAAGTTGTGCTTGGCAAGCGACACGGTTTGACGGTGAAACAAACACCCAGGGGGCAAGTGTTTAAGAAGAAATTGGTGTTATGGGAATTACCTTACTGGGATATTCTACGTGTACGTCACTGCATCGATGTCATGCATGTAGAGAAGAACGTATGTGAAAGCATCCTTGGTACTCTTCTCAAGATTAAAGGTAAAACAAAGGATGGTGATGATGCGCGACTCGATATGCTTGGTGATCAACCAAAATGCATGAATGAAGCATAAGATGATGAAAAATTCCTCCACGTTCGCCAGAGTTACAATTTCACTCCAAATGAAGCAAAAGAGTTCTTCAAGTATTTCTTGTCAGTTAAGGCACCCTCTTCCTACTCCGCAAACATCAGAAGTCTCGTGGATGTGAGCTCAGGTAAAATGAAGTTGGCACACTTGAAGTCACATGATTGCCACATAATGTTGACACAAATCCTCCCGATGGCCATCAAGAATATGATGGACATAGGCATAAGAAACACACTCATTGAGCTCTGTGTTTTCTTGAACAAACTATGGCAGAAAGTGGTAGATCATAAAGAGCTGGATTGTATGCAAGAGGATATTGCAAGAATATTGTCCAGCCTAGAGATGTTTTTCCCACCGTCATTCTTTGATGTCATGGTCCATCTCACTATGCACCTTGTCGACGAGATAAAGTATTGTGGTCCTGTGTTTCTTCGCAACATGTATCCCTTCGAGTGGTTCATGGGAATATTGAAGCGCTATTGTCGGAACCGATGCCATCCAGAGGCAAGCATCCTACAAGGTTATACCGCGGAGGAGGTGGTTGAGTTTTGCACTGAATACATGAAACAAAGACCTATTAGGTTGCCCCTCTCTCGCCACGAGGGAAGGCTGGCTGGTAAGCTGGTCCTTGCTGGCACGCAACACACTGCACCCGGAGATGAGACCGATCAAGCCCATTTGACGGTAATGCTTAATAGCCGAGTTCTGGACGCTTATGCTGAGGAACACTAGGAAAACATATGATGAAGCTTCCTACCCATGGTGCATCCAATAGATGTCGAGATGAAGGCGCACAATAAGGACTGTGTCAGAAGGCTGAAGGATCGTTTGGCACGCGGATCCATGGATGACATTGCAACGTGGTTGGCACAAAAGCCATCGCTTACGGTATTGATGTACCAAGCGTATGACATAAATGGGTACACGTTCTACACTGAGGAACGTGATGAGAAGACCTCATATTAGAACAACTCTATTCGAATAGAATGCATGACTGTAGATGAAGCTGATAAAAGGGTATACTATGGAACCATCATAGAGATTTGGGAGCTTAAGTATGTGAAAGTTAAGGTGGCATTATTCAGCTTTAAATGGATCCCTCTTAGTCAGGTAAAGGTTGATGATTACAGGAAGACCTGTGTTAACATGTCGAAGATGGCATATCACAAGGACCCATTCATTCTTGCCAGCGATGCTATCCAGATTTTCTATGTGAAAGACCCCTTGCATACGAACTGTCATGTAGTGATGCATGGGAAGAGGAGGGTACTGGGCATCGAGGGTGTTGCTGATGAGGATGAGTACGATGAATTTGCTGAGTTGCCTGCGAAGGGATCATGCACAAAACATACAGAGAGGCTTAAAATCATCAAAAAACCTAAGTTCATTCGGGGTCTACCTAATGATCCCAGTTCCCCCATGTACATGGGAATTAATCTGTAACACTATTTATTATGCCTATTCTGCAACATAATTCGTTCAATTTAGAACTGTCGCGTGTACTGAATTGTGAGTTATGCCCGACCTTCTGTTGATCTAAGAACAGTTAATATGTTGACCTTGATATGTTGTCAGCCCAGGCAATGAATTATAAATAATTATGATTATATACCCTAGAGCTAGCACACTCAATTGATCTCACTCCGGTATGTATGAACAGAACATATGCAATTTGGTTTGCAAATAGCACACGGTTCATTGACGATAGTCGTGTGCCTACCAAACCGTGGCCGATGAGGCGATGAGCCCTACTGCGCGCGATGTGAGTCGTTCGTTCTGATTGGCTAGAACCCAAACCCCACGGATTGTGCTTCTGCACCGTTGGATGATCCCAGATCGAACGTCAATCCTCATCCCTTTCATCACCACATGTAGTTGCGGTTAGGATTTGATTTATATGCACTAAATGCATGGTAAATGCAAAAAAATGCCTTAAATATACCAAACGATCCCTGAAATGCGCAAGAAAATCAAACCTGGGGTGTAATGGTGATTGCGTACCATGGAATTTTTTTATGTGAAACGATGAAGTCACCGGCGACTTGAGTTCGAATTGTCACATCTCCTTTTCGGAAACTATGATCCTTCTTGTGAGCTGCTCTGGTTTCCAAGGAGCGATCATCAAAACTTGTGCCAAACTTTACCAAAATTTTTCCACGGGGTCTTGAGAGCACGCCACGGTGAGACACAGATTTTTGTGATTTTTGGACTCTATCTGCATTTCCTGTAATTAAAATACCAACAAGACCTACGCCGGTGGCCCCACCTTGCAGCCGAAATGTTTGAAATTTCTTCCCATTCCTTGGACAATGAATGAAAACTCGCAAAGCAACACAAAAATGATTTTTTAGACCTTCTTTGCTAACACCCACATGTAGTAGCGGTTTGTATTTGATTTATATGCACAAAATGCACGATAAATTCAAAAAATGGCTTAAATATAGCAAACGAGACCTGAAATCGGCCAGAAAATCAAACCTAGGGTATATTGGTGATTGCGTACCGTGGAAAAAAAATCGAGGCGAAATGATGAAGTCACTGACGATTGGAGTCCGAATTGCCATGTCTCCTTTTGGAAACTATGATCATTCATGTGAGATGCTCCGGTTTCCATGGGGCGATCGTCGTAACCTGTGCCAAACTTTACCAAAACTTTTCCACTGGACCTTGAGATCGTGCCACGATGACACACCGATTTTTGTGATTTTCGGACTCCATCTTCATTTCCTGTAATTAAAATACCAACAAGCCCTATGCAGGTGGCCACATCTTGCGGCCGAATGTTTGAAAATTCTTCCCGTTTCTCAGACAATGAATGAAAACTCGCAAAGCGACACACAAATGATTTGTGCACCTTCTTTGCTAACACCCACATGTAGTTGTAGTAGGGTTTTGATATATATATGCACTAAATGCATGGTAAATGCAAAAAATGGCTTAAATATAGCAAACGAGACCTGAAATGCGCCAAAAATCAAACCTAGGGTATAATGGTGATAGCTTACCGTGGAAAAAAATTCGAGACGAAACGATGAACTCACGTCTTCATTCAAACAAAGTTATGCTATTAGTTGATGTAAATGTTTGTGAATAGCACACGGTTCATTAATGAAAGCCGTGTGCCTACCAAACCGTTGCCGATGACCCCTACTGCGCGCGATGTGAGTCATGCGTTCTGATTGGCCAGAACCCAAACCCCACGGATCATACGTCTGCACCATTGGATGCTCCTAGATCAAACGGCAATCCTCATCCCTTTCATCACCACATGCAGTTGCGGTTAGGATTTAATTTATATGCACTAAATGCATGGTAAATGCAAAAAATGCCTTAAATATAGCAAACGATCCCTGAAATGTGCCAGAAAATCAAACCTAGGGTATAATGGTGATTGCATACCGTGGAATTTTTTTGAGGCGAAACGATGAAGTCACCGATGACTGGAGTTCGAATTGCTACATCTCCTTTTGAAAACTATGATCCTTCTTGTGAGATGCTCCGGTTTCCAAGGAGCAATCATGAAAACTTGTGCCAAACTTTACCAAAAAATTTCCACGGGGTCGTGAGAGCACGCCACGGTGACACACTAATTTTCGTGATTTTCGGACTCTATCTGCATTTCCTGTAATTAAAATACCAACAAGACCTATGCAGGTGGCCGCACCTCGCAACCGAAATGTTTGAAAAGTCTTCCTGTTCCTTGGACAATGAATGAAAACTCACAAAGCGACACAAAAATGATTTTTTGACCTTCTTTGCTAACACCCACATGTAGTTGCGGTTGGGATTTGATTTATATGCACAAAATGCATGATAAATTCAAAAAATGGCTTAAATATAGCAAACGAGACCTGAAATGGGCCAGAAAATCAAACCTAGGGTATATTGGTGATTGCTTACCATGGAATTTTTTTTGAGGTGGAACGATGAAGTCACCGACGATTGGAGTCCGAATTGCCATGTCTCCTTTTTGAAATTAACTATGATCCTTCATGTGAGATGCTCCGGTTTCCAAGGAGTGATCATCGTTACCTGTGCCAAACTTTACCAAAAAATTTCCACTGGGTCTTGAGATCGCACCACGGTGACACACTAATTTTCGTGATTTTCGACTCCATGTGCATTTCCTGTAATTAAAATACCAACAAGCCCTACGCCGGTGGCCGCATCTCGCGGCCGAAATGTTTGAAAATTCTTCGCGTTTCTCGGACAATGAATGACAACTTGCAAAGCGACACACAATGATTTGTACACCTTCTTTGCAAACACCTACATGTAGTTGTGTTAGGGTTTTGATATATATGCACTAAATTCATGGTAAATGCAAAAAATGGCTTAAATATAGCAAACGAGGCCTGAAATGCACCAGAAAATCAAACCTAGGGTACAATGGTGATTGCTTACCGTGGAAAAAAATTCGAGGCGAAACGATGAACTCACGTCTTCATTCAAACGAAATTATGTTGTTAGTTGATGTAAATGTTTGCGAATAGCACACGGTTCATTCATGAAAGCCGTGTGCCTATCAAACCGTGGCCGATGACTCCTACTGTGCGCGATGTGAGTCGTGCGTTTTGATTGGCAAGAACCCAAACCCCACGGATCGTACGTCTGCACCGTTGGATGCTCCCAGATCGAACGGCAATCCTCATCCCTTTCATCAGCACATGCAGTTGTTGTTAGGATTTGATTTATATGCAAAAAATGCACGGTAAATGCAAAAATGCCTTATATATAGCAAACAAGCCCTGAAATGCGCCAGAGAATCAAACCTGGGGTATAATGGTGATTGCGTACCGTAGATTTTTTTTGAGGCGAAACGATGAAGTCACTGGTGACTGGAGTTCGAATTGCCACGCCTCCTTTTGGAAACTATGATCCTTCTTGTGAGATGCTCCGGTTTGCAAGGAAACAAATTCGAGGTGAAATGCTTAACTCACATCTTCATTTCAAAATTACCACGTCTTCATTTCAAACGAAATTATGTTGTTTGTGCACACGGGTGCGTAAAGGCAACCGTTTGCATGGGCCTTTCCGCGTGGCGACCGGCACTCTTTTTTCACCTTTTTCACCGAAGTTGCCAACATCCCCCCACCACCCGCCCCGTTTCACTCAATGGTCCGCATATTCCACCCATAGTCCATCGCCAGCTGCCCCTCCCCTAGATCCACACCAGAACCTTTTCCGGCGCCGACGTGCTCAACCCGGCCGTGTGCCCGCTCTTCGGCGTCAACCCTATCTACCTTCACTGCCGTTCCCAACACACGGCTGCCCACGCCGCGCTGTCTTCGCTTGCTCGCCAGCCTCCCTCGAGCATATCGATCATGTAACCCTCGCCTCTCCTGTCGGGTTTGCACAAAAACCTGTCAGTTACTGCTCTCCATCGCGGTGAGGCATATTTCCTCGCGATCCCTCTTCGTATTTGGTTCGGTGTGTTTCCAAATTGGCTATAAAATAATGGAGAGCGTATATATGTTCATTATCTACCTTCCTAACTAGTAAAAGTAGTTGTATTTGTTCCAATTAGTTATTGTCGATTTACAGATCGTGGGCGCCCAAGTTACACAAAATGAACAAATTAGCTGTACATTTTCCAAATTATTACATGACATGTTTAGACAGCTTGCTACCAAGTTGATAGCTTTATGCTTATCACCCTTTTCTAAATTTCGCATGTGTTCTCTGTAGATGCCGAGTAGCAGCGACAACACTCATGCTTCGGGCGATGTATCTTCATCTGAGTCCGACAACCCTAGGTCTCCAGTAGATGATCATGGATCAAGTAATCTGGAACGGGATAGAGCTACCGCAATCACCCTTCTAGTCAGGACACGGAAGAATGCTCCAGGAAAGACCACACACCAGCCTAATGGTGTATATGAAGTAACCGACATTGATTTAAAGCCTTGGGCTCCAACTAAACCAGATAAAGCACGCACGAGGTTCAGGAGTGTGTGTGGATTTGTTGGCAGGGCAAGGCTCAACATTAATCTGCCTGGGTTTTGGAAGGCTGACACAGAAACGCGGCAAAGGATAGTCTGGGAGATTATGGATCACTTCAATGTTCCAGAGCAGTGGAGAATGCAGGTGGAACACTGTCGGTGTCAAAACCGGCAGACCTCGGGGTAGGGGGTCCCGAGCTGTGGATCTCGAACAGATGGTAACAGGAACAAGGGAGATGATATTTACCCAAGTTCGGGCCCTCTTAATGGAGGTAAAACCCTACGTCCTGCTCTTGTTTATATTGATGGAGATGTATCGAGTACAAGCTGGATCTACCTCGAGATCGTAAGTAATGTTCTAACTCTAGGGCTAGGTGAATGTAATTGTGTTTTGATCCCCTCTACGAGCTAAACTCTTTGGCTTATATACACGCCCGGTAGGGTATCTTAGGGTTACATAGTCAGTATCCAGGGATGCATATGGAGGCGGTAGGGGATGTCTTGGAGTATACGCCAAGTCTTCGGCAGATGCAGTCTTGAACAAGCGTGTAGCTTCCGAAGGCCACCTTGATGAGAATGAGGGCCCACTGGGCCAGTCCGAGGACCACGGGCCGACTAGGTTAGCACCCCCTAGTCCAGGACACCATCAATAGCCCCCGAACTGGTCTTCTATGACGAGGATGACCTCCTTGATGTTAACAATTCCGGATCCGAAGTCCTTGGCTCGACAGACGAGTTCCCCTTTGCCACTTTCAAGGTTCCCGAACTACTCCTCCAGGGAGTGATGTCTTGCAGACAAGACTCGGCCGAACTCATGCAACATCCAAAGACGCGGGATTACTTAACTTTGAAGGCCAGCCACATAGGCATGAATAGTGCTTTATAGCCTGACAACTTTATCGAAGTGGCACTTCCCATGACTGTTCAAGCAGTTACTGCTCACCCGAATCGTGGCCCGAGGTAATCTTCTCATTGGCATGTCCCATCGAAATGAAGATCGTGCCTATTTTCTTAGGGATATCATTGAGATTTTTGTTTCTCCCCGTACGCATAACGACATCTTTCGTGGGGAGTGGCGATTTCAACGACGCGACAGAGGGACTCTTGGCCTTTTACCAGCCTATATAAGAGTAAAATGATAGCGATGGAAAAACACGCTCTCATTTCTCCTCGCCTGCTGCCTCTCGAGCTCCAGTGCCCAGATCCAATCTCGCCCTCTTCCTCCGCAGTGCACCCCAGTCTCTGTCCCAACAATGGCCGACGCCAACCTCAAGGGACACTGGGTTGGTTCCTCTGTTACAGAGGGCACCATCTCGGAGCTGCGCGACGCGGGGTACATCCCCGCTGAGGTTAACACCCGAGCGCCGGACCCAAACTAGTGGGTATCCGCTCCCAATCCAGGGGAGTGGGTGGTCTTCGTCCCCCACCTCATCAGGGGTCTAGGGTTCCCGCTGCACCCCTTCGTGCGCGGGGTCATGTTCTTCTATGGGCTGGATTTCCATCATCTGGCCCCAAACTCTATCCTCCACCTCGCCTCCTTCATAACGGTTTGCGAGGCTTTCCTCCACGTTGAGCCGCACTTCGGCCTATGGCTGAAGATCTTTGATAGCCCACAAGTATAGGGGATCGCAACAGTTTTCGAGGGTAGAGTATTCAACCCAAATTTATTGATTCGACTCAAGGGGAGCCAAAGAATACTTGCGAGTATTAGCAGTTGAGTTGTCAATTCAACCACACCTGGAGAACTAAATATCTGTAGCAGAATGATCAGTAGCATAGTAGTAGGATAGTAGCAGTTGCAATAGTAACAATAGTAACAATAGCAGTAGCAGATTTGTAGTGATTGTGACAGCAGCAGCAACGAAAGTAACTTAGCAAGAACCAATATGAGAAAGCCGTAGGCATTGGATCAGCGATGGATGATTATGTTGGATGACATTCATCATGTAACAGTCATAACCTAGAGCGACACAGAACTAGCTCCAATTCATCAATGTAATGTAGCCATGTATTCCGTATATAGTCATACGTGCTTATAGTAAGAACTTGCATGACATCTTTTGTCCTACCCTCTCGTGGCAGCGGGGTCCATAAGGAAACTAAGGGATATTAAGGCCTCCTTTTAATAGAGAACTGGAACAAAGCATTAGAACTTAGTGAATACATGAACTCCTCGAATTACCGTCATCAAGGAGAGTGTCCCAAATATTGTCACTATGGGGTCTACGGATCAGAATGATAACATGTGCGTACAACTTGCAAGATCAGATCAAGAACTCTAATATATTCATGAAAACATAAACGGTTCAGATCTGAAATCATGGCACTCGGGCCCTAGTGACAAGCATTAAGCATAGCAAAGTCATAGCAACATCAATCTCAGAACATAGTGGATACTAGGGATCAAGCCCTAAGAAAAATGACTCGATTACATGATAGATCTCATCCAACTCATCGTTGTCCAGCGAGCCTATGAAGAGATTACTCACGCACGGTGGTGAGCATCATGGAATTGGTGATGGAGGATGGTTGATGATGACGATGACGTTGAATCCCCCTCTCCGGAGCCCCGATCGGACTCTAGATCAGCCCTCCCGATGAAGAACAGTAGGTGGCGGCGGCTCCGTATCGTGAAATGCGATGATTCTTTTTTCTCTCATTTTTCTCCACGAATAGGTATTTATGGAGTTGGAATTAGGGTAAACGGAGCTGGCAGGGGCCCACAAGCCTGGGAGGCGCGCCCTGGGGGTGGGCGCGCCCGCTGGGCTTGTGGCGCCAGGGTGGCCCCCCTCAGGTGGTTCGCTTCACCAATATTTTTTATATATTCGGAAATAATTCTCCGTAAAGTTTCAGCCCAATCCGAGAACTTTTATTTCTGCACAAAAATAACACCATGGCAATTCTGCTGAAAACAGCGTCAGTCCGGGTTAGTTCCATTCAAATCATGCAAATTAGAGTCCAAAACAAGAGCAAGAGTGTTTGGAAAAGTAGATACGTTTGGGACGTATCATATCCCCCAAGCTTAACCCATTGCTTGTTCTCAAGCAATTCAGTTGAGAAACTGAAAGTGATAAAGAAAAACTTTTACAAACTCTCTTCGTTCTTGTTGCTGTATATATGCTTAACTAGTGCTCAAGTTTTCAGCAAGTATAATGAACTAACCATATAAATGATAACACTTAGGTCTTACATTTACTCATGTCAATAACATAACCAACTAGCAAGCAATAATAACATATCTTAAATGCCAACACTTCGTCAAAACAATCATGATATAATATGATAGCATGGTATCTCGCTAGCCCTTTCTAAGACCGCAAAACATAAATGCAGATCACCTCTAAAGTTCAAGCAGCGACTAAATATTGTAATTCAGTGTAGGAAATATCCAGTCATGATGCACACAACATTAACTATACCCAATGCATAAAAATGACAATAGTTCTCTCCAACTGGTGCTTTAATTGAGAAGGTGATGACTCAACAATAAAAGTAAAATAACATGAAAGTAAATAGATAGGCCCTTCGCAGAGGGAAGCAGAGGTTGTCATGCGCTTTTTATTTCTTGCGTATACAAGCTCTTAATGCAAAGGAACGTCACTTTATATTGCCCCTTGTGATAGCAAACTTTATTATCCAGTCCGTCGCTTTGATTTCTTCACCATTACAAGTTCGTACAAAGCTTATTTTCCCTTACAATAAAAGATCATACATATTTTTGGAGCAATTTTTATTTCTTTTGCACCGATGACAACTTACTTGGAGGATGTTATTCAATCCATAGGCAGATATAGTGGACTCTTCTGGAACAACTTTGGTTTAAGGGATTTGGATGCACAAGCAGTATTCCCACTTAGTACAGGCAGAGGCTAGCAAATAGATGAGGAAGCGACCAACTAGAGAGCGAAAATAGTCATTAACACGCATTGAGAATAATTAACGTTGAACACTAGCATGAGTAGGATATCAACACCCTGAACATAAATATCGTGGAGGCTATGTTGGTTTTGATTCAACTACATGCGTGAACATGTGCCAAGTCAAGCCACTTGAAACATTCAGAGGAGGATACCATATTAACATACCACATCATAACTATTTTAATGCATGTTGACACTCAAGATAAATCATTATCCAGTCCTAGCTATTTAAGCATGGCATGAGCAACTATAATCTTTAATTGTCATCACAAACATGTTTAATCATCATATACTGAATCAAGATCGACCGAGCTAAACTATTTACAAAAACAAAATCAAGAGAGTTCATACCAGCTTTCCTTCACCGCAATCACTTCATCAAATCATCGTCATTATTGCCTTTCACTTGTACGACCGAATGATGTGAAAATAATAACAAGTGCAAGTGTGATGTGGACTAAGCTAGAATCAGCAAACATTTTATTCAAGGGAGAAAACAAGGTAATGTGGGCTCTTTGTTAGATCGACAATAACGCATATGACAGCCACTCAACAAGTTCATCGTGGTCTTCTCCTTCCCACAATTCAAACAAAATAAAAGAATTTCAAAGAAACACACTGAAATATTTTTGGAGTTTTTGGTTTTTCTGAAGAAAGCAAAGTAACGAAAGAAAAACAAAAATGAGAAAAACTATTTACACGGGAAAGCTCCCAACAAGTAAAAGAAGAAATGAGAAATCTTTTTGGGTTTTCTTTAAATACTACAACTAGTTATGCCGGAAAGAAACTACAACTAATTTTTTGGGTTTTTGAAAGTTTTTCAAGACACACAAGAAGAAAGCGAGAAACAAAAACTAACATGGATATACACTGAAAAAGTATAAACACCGACAACTGGAATGAATGTGTGAACATGAATGTAATGTCGGTGAGAAATACGTACTCCCCCAAGATTAGGCTTTTGCCTAACTTGGTCTATGGCCCTTGGTAGCCTGGATAATACTCGTAATCGTAATTCAGGTTGTACTAAAGTGCAGCTGCCACAGCTTGGCGGGCTGCCTCATCAAGACGGGCAGTCTCCACCGCCCTCTCTTACTCCTCGGCCTCCTCCTCAAGTATGAAATGTCTATGTTTTTCCTAATAATTAAAGAAGGCAGGAGCAGGCAAAGTAATATGGAAGACACGACGCCTGTTAAAGATTAATCTGTATCTAAGTGGAGGGTCGTTCCTCTCAATGAACTGGCGGCTTTCCATAGCATCATAATCAACAAAAGTAGGTGGCAATATGATATCATTTTCCTTAATAGGTAGACCAAGATGAACGGCTAAGCGATTAGCATAAATTCCACCAAAGAAATCACCAACCAAAGCATTATTATGTAAACGACGTGCAACAATTGCCCCCATGTTATATTGTCTATCTCTCAACACCGCAGTTTTACGTATACTCAAATCAGAGGCACAAAGATGACTATCATCATGTTTACCATTAATGCACCTTCCTATGAATAGAGCAAAATAATGTATAGCAGGAAAGTGAATGCTCCCCATAGTGGCCTGTGTTATGCCTCTAGTTTCACCTCTAGTAATGTTTAGTAGAAATTCATTGCAACCAGATTTACGGGGCTCAGTGAGGATCCCCCAGTAAGGAATCTTCCAAACCTCACTAAACTCCTCTAGGTCCATGCGAAAAGAGTTTTCATACAGACTAAAAATAACATCATGTGTAGCGCGATGAGGTACATACTCGAATTTCCGAACAAATGAATTAGTGAGATTGTAATACTGCGGGCACTTATCTGACACGAAGCTTGTCAACCTAGCATTGTGCACGTACATGTCAAACTCTTCCTTAATACCAGCACGAGCCATGAAGGAATCCGACGGCCATTCACACGGTAAGACCGAAGCCTCCCGCGGCGGTTCAAGGTCCGGCTCACGAATTGCAGGCCTCGGAGCCTTCTTGCTTGAGGAACCACCATGAAACACTTTCCTAAACATTTTTTCCCTCTGAAAAATTCTGAAATTTTAGTGACTCCTAATAAAAGTGAACAAACTCAACAAAAATGAAAGCAACTACTCCCACAAGTGCCTAGAGGCCATATCATGCATCAAATCTACTTTGGACCATACAAATTCAACATGCAAGCTCATATACATGGTCACCAACAACAGTAAAATATGCAAAGTATAAAGTACTAGAACAAAAACTAATTGGATCATTGGAGGAGTCACATACCAAGGAGTAATTCCTTAAAACAGTTTTGGAAATGGAGCTTCGAGCAAGGAGATCGAAAATCACAGCAAGATGAGCAAGAACACGGGCTTGGGAGCAAGTTTGATTTTTTTCAGAGGTAGAAGAAGAGTGTGGGCAACAGGAATAAGTGAGTGGGACCCTGTGGGACCCACAAGCCTACAGGGCGCGCCCTGTGAGCTTGTGGCTGACAGGTGCACCTCCCTGGGGTGTGTTCAGTGCCAAAAATTCTAAAATATTCTATAAAAAATCATACTAAATTTTCAGGACATTTGGAGGACTTTTATTTTTGGGTAATTTTTTATTGCACGGATAATTCAGAAAACAGGATAATCATGGCATTTATCATTTATTAACTCTAAATAATAGAAAGTAAAAGACAAGAACAGAGAGTTGTGTTTACTAAATTCATCGACCACATGCCCCTAAAAAAGAATCCATTAATAAGGTTGATCAAGTCTTATTAACAAACCATTTTTGAATGACATGAAACCAAAGAATCTTCGTATAACACTAGGTTACCTCAACGGGGATATGCATCTCCCCAATAATAAGCGTCTCATATTTCTTTTTGACCGAAGGAATAGGGAATTCAAAACCTCCAATAGTGATTGTCGAAGTTCTTTCAACAATATTGATACCATTCACCGCAATTTGTTTCTTCGGAAAATAAACCGTATGCTCATTACCATTGACATGAAAAGTAACCTTACTTTTGTTGCAATCAATAACGGCCCCTCCAGTGTTCAAAAAGGGTCTACCAAGGATAACCGACATGTTGTCGTCCTCGGGCATATCAAGTATAACAAAGTCTGTTAAGATAGTAACATTGGCAACCACAACGGGCACGTCCTCAGAAATTCCAATAGGTATAGCAGTAGATTTATCAGCCATTTGCAAAGAGATTTCAGTAGGTGTGAGCTTATTCAAATCAAGTCTTCCATATAAAGAGAAAGGCATAACACTAACACCAGCTCCTAAATCACATAGAGCACTTTTGACATAATTTCCTTTAATGGAGCATGGTATAGTAGGTATTCCTGGATCTCCTAATTTCTTAGGTACACCACCCTTAAAAGAATAATTTGCAAGCATGGTGGAGATTTCAGCTTCAGGTATCATTCTTTTATTAGTGACAATATCTTTCATATATTTAGCATAAGGAGGCATTTTTAGTATGTCGGTCAAACGGGTACGCAAAAAGACAGGTCTAAGCATTTCAACAAAGCGCTCAAATTGTTCATCATCCTTATTCTTAGGTGGCTTAGTCGGAAAAGGCATAGGTTTTTGGACCCATGGCTCTCTTTCTTTACCATGTTTCCTAGCAACAAAATCACTTTTAGCATATCGTTTATTCTTAGGAGGTGGGTTATCAAGATCAACAGCAGGATCTATCTCTACATCATTATCTGGCTGAGCATCATTACTAACATCATTATCATTATCACTAGGTGGATGTTCATCACCAGATTGTGTCTCAGCATCAGAAATAGAAACATCATTATGATTCTCAGGAGATTTTTCTATCACAGATTCACTAGAAGCATGCAAAGTTCTATCATTTTTCTTCTTCTTTTTCTTCTTAGATGGACCAGGCACATCATTATTAATTCCCTGAGAATCTTGTTCAATTCTTTTGGGATGACCTTCAGGATAAAGTGGCTCCTGAGTCATTCTACCTCCTCTAGTTATTACCCTAACAGCATGGTCATTCATTTTATTGTTCATCTCATTAAGCAAATCGTTTTGTGCCTTAGCAACTCATTCTAACTGGGTTTGAACCATGGAAGCATGTTTTCCTAAACCCTTAACATCATTATTAACTCTAAACATCAAGTCACTCAAATGATCAATCATGATAGCATTACGTTTCAATTGGTTGCTAACATACCTATTGAAGTGTTCTTGCTTAACAATGTAATTATCAAATTCATCAAGGCATTGGCTAGCAGACTTATTATAAGGGATATCACCTTCATAAAATCTATTGAAAGAATTTACCTCTACTATCTGTGTAGGGATATCGAGACCATGTATTTCTTCAATAGGTGGTAAATTCTTAACATCTTCAGCTTTAATACCTTTTTCTTTCATAGATTTCTTTGCCTCTTGCATATCTTCTGGACTGAGGAATAGAATACCTCTCTTCTTTGGAGTTGGTTCAGGCGGTGGTTCAGGAAGTGTCCAATCATTATCATTTCTCAATATATTATTCAATAGTTCGTTAGCCCGTTCAACAGTTCTTTCCCTGAAAACACAACCAGCACAACTATCTAGGTAGTCCCTAGAAGCATCGGTTAGTCCATTATAAAATATATCAAGTATTTCATTTTTCTTAAGAGGATGATCAGGCAAAGCATTAAGTAATTGGAGAAGCCTCCCCCAAGCTTGAGGGAGATTCTCCTCTTCAATTTGCACAAAGTTAAATATTTCCTGTAAAGCAGCTTGTTTCTTATGAGCAGGAAAATATTTTTCACAGAAGTAATATATCATATCCTGGGGGCGGTGCAAACAACCAGGAGCGAGACTATTAAACCATTTCTTAGCATCACCCGTTAATGAGAAAGGAAACAACTTAAGAATATAGTAGTTGCGAGTTTTTTCCTCATGAGCAAATAGGGTGGCTATATCATTCAATTTAGTAAGATGTGCCACAACAGTTTCAGTTTCATGACCATGGAAAGGATCAGATTCAACCAAAGTAATTAACTCGGGATCGACAGAGAATTCATAATCCTTATAGGTAACAAAGATGGGAGAAGTAGCAAACTTAGGATCATATTTCGTTCTCTCCCTCATAGATTTTTCTTTCAGTTCAGCAAGCAATTTTCTAACTTCATCTCTATCCTTACAAGCAAGAATTGCCCTAGCCATCTCTTTATCAAAAACATAATCCTTAGGTATTTCAACTCTAGTAGGCGGACTAGGCATAATAGTTGATTCATAATTTTCAAGAGTTTCATCAGTTTCAACATTTTCAATTTCCTTAGCTTTAGCAAGTTGTTCATCAAGAAATTCACCTAGTGGCACAGTGTTATCAAGCATAGCAGTAGCATCATCAATAGCATCATTCATAGCAGGAGTAGCATCATCAATTGCTTGCGACATATCAGGATCAATAACAGGTGGTGGTGTCACAAGCTTACTTAAAACATCAGGTGAATCAAGTGCAGAGCTAGATGGCATTTCCTTACGTCCCCTCGTCCTAGAGGGAACGATCTTGGTTCGATGGTCTTTCAGATTCTTCAGATTCTTCATAGTGATTATCAGATATAAATCCCAAGTGACTGAATAAATATAGCTATTTTCCCCGGCAACGGCGCCAGAAAAAGTCTTGATAACCCACAAGTATAGGGGATTGCAATAGTCTTCGAGGGTAGAGTATTCAACCCAAATTTATTGATTCGACTCAAGGGGAGCCAAAGAATACTTGCGAGTATTAGCAGTTGAGTTGTCAATTCAACCACACTTGGAGAACTAAATATCTGTAGCAGAGTGATCAGTAGCACAATAGTAGGATAGTAGCAATAAAGTAGCAGTAGCAATAGTAACAATAGTAACAGTAGCAGTAGCAGATTTGTAGTGATTGTGACAGTAGCAGCAACGAAAGTAACTTAGCAAGAACCAATATGAGAAAGCCATAGGCATTGGATCAGCTATGGATGATTATGTTGGATGACATTCATCATGTAATAGTCATAACCTAGAGCGACACACAACTAGCTCCAATTCATCAATGTAATGTAGGCATGTATTCCGTATATAGTCATACGTGCTTATAGTAAGAACTTGCATGACATCTTTTGTCCTACCCTCCCGTGGCAGCGGGGTTCATAAGGAAACTAAGGGATAATAAGGCCTCCTTTTAATAGCGAACCGGAACAAAGCATTAGCACTTAGTGAATACATGAACTCCTCGAATTACCATCATCAAGGAGAGTATCCCAAATATTGTCACTATGGGGTCTACGGATCAGAACGATAACAAGTGCGTACAACTTGCAAGATCAGATCAAGAACTCAAATATATTCATGAAAACATAAACGGTTCATATTTGAAATCATGGCACTCGGGCCCTAGTGACAAGCATTAAGCATAGCAAAGTCATAGCAACATCAATCTCAGAACATAGTGGATACTAGGGAACAAGCCCTAACAAAACTGACTCGATTACATGATAGATCTCATCCAACTCATCGCTGTCCAGCGAGCCTACAAAGAGATTACTCATGCACGGTGGTGAGCATCATGGAATTGGTGATGGAGAATTGGTGATGGAGATTACTCATGATGGTTGACGGTGATTACCCCAATCGAACTCCAGATCAGCCCTCCAGATGAAGAACAGGAGGTGGCGGCGGCTCCGTATCATGAAACGTGATGATTCTTTTTTCTCTCATTTTTTTCTCCATGAATAGGTATTTATGGAGTTGGAATTTGGGTAAACGGAGCTGCCAGGGGCCCACAAGCCTGGGAGGCGCACCCTGGGGTGTGGGCGTGCCCGCTGGGCTTGTGGCGCCTGGGTGGCCCCCCTCAGGTGGTTCGCTTCACCAATATTTTTTATATATTCTGAAATAATTCTCTATAAAGTTTCAGCCCAATCCGAGAACTTTTATTTCTACACAAAAATAACACCATGGCAATTCTGCTTAAAACAACGTCAGTACGGGTTAGTTCCATTCAAATCATGCAAATTAGAGTCCAAAACAAGAGCAAAAGTGTTTGGAAAAGTAGATACGTTTGGGACGTATCAATCTTTGGCATTAAGCCGAAGTCCAGCAGCTCCGAGCTTGCGGAGTGTGGAGGTGCTATGATCAGCAAAAATCAGAAGGTCAACTGGTTCAAAGGCACCTTCATAGAGACCGTCAAAGAGTGGCAGCGCGAGTGGTTCTACATCACTGAGCCGCTTGCCGCTGGCCAGGCCGAGGTCCAGGCGTTTTCGGCTGGGCCTGCGAGGAAGCTCGTGTCTTGGAAGAAGAAGGGCATCGCCTGGGGGAAGCCAGGGGAAGTGGAGGCGCTGACCAAGAAGATCCAGTGGTGGTCTGATCAAAAAAACCTCCAGCTCTTGGACGTGGTGAACATCATGCTCCACCGCCGCATCCTCCCGCTCCAACTTCAGGCCACCCCGATGTGGGCGCACAAGTCCGAGGATGCAGCGTCCGTCCACCATTTCTTTCGCTCCACCTTGGCCGGAATGTGGACGCGGCTGTTCAAGCCGTCCAAGGATGAATTCCCTTCGGAAGGGCGTGCCTCGGCTTTGAAGCCGACTACGACGCCCCCGAGGTAATCGATTGGTCTTGTATTTACAGAAGTGAATCTCCAAGGCGAAGCTAATGCTGTGCCCAGCACCGCTACCTGAGGGGGAGAGGACACCACTGCTCACGGCCCTCCTAGTTGAGGAGCCGCATGTAGTGATCCCCAAGGGGTCAAAGCCCCAAAAGGGCAAGGCGGGTCTTCGGACGCGGGAGACGTCGGTCACCCGATTCGAGGAGACCCACGCCTCCTCCACTCACGAAGACAACGTGGAGGAGGACACGGGGGGAGAGAACCCTTCCCTTAAGGGGAAGAGGGCGGCATCCGAGGACGCCGAGGCCGAAGTGCGGCCGAAGGGCCACAAGAGGCCGCGCAAGGCCTCTGCCGAATCCGCCGGTAGGTCTGCTCCGCCGGAGACGGTCACCTTCTCCGAAGAGTCGGACGACGACCTCCTCAAGTAGGGGAGGAAGAAGCCAGCACCCCGGAGGTATGTCATCATCACCATATGTGGTTTGCAACAAGTCCTTTCACCGAGATAAAACTCATATGTGTTATTTTCTTCAGCCCGCCGAAGGTGCGCCTCAGCGGCGACACCTCAAGTGGGCTACCGCCTGCCAGCAGGACGCCCGATCCCGCCACTCCCCTTCCAGCTCTCGAGGGTCTAGGGGAAGCGTCATCCGGGCCGGCCCCCCAAGTTAACACCACGGGGGCCGAGACATCGGTCGTCATGGCCGAGGTTGAGACCTTGGCCCAACAAGGCCAAAGGGACGAAGTCCCTGAGGTCGTCAAGGAAGGCCTAGGCCAAACATCGGCCCCGTCGAAGTCAACTCCGGTGCCAACGCCACAGCCGGAGGCCTTTGTTCCCAGCACTTCGGTGCTGGGTTCCGAGGTTCTACCGCCCCCGCCTCCCGCCCCAGGGCGGGCTGCCGTGGGATGGACTGAACAGATAGAGGTATCCTTAACGGGCTCCTCCATCAAGGAAGAGCATCGCGCGCGCGGCGCTGCAAGGCTTCCGGTCCACACAGGCCGGGATGCATGATGTCTTCAAGGGCCTCGTCACAAGCTTCGACGTATATCCCTCTTTATTTTTATTAAGAGTAACTTCCATGCTTTGAATTATTTGTAAATTCGTGCTTTTGTCTGAAGACATTTTCTTCTATATCACCGCATGGCACTTAGATAGCGTAGCTAGTGAGTAGCCCCTGAGCCCAAGGCTAGTTTGAAGAAACTGGCCTTGGGGTCGAAACAAGGTATCATGAACTGATAAATGAGTAGCCCCCAAGACTCTAGCGGACATCAAGAAGTGTGTGTCCGGAGTATTTATATTGGGGACAAGGGCTAAGTAAGAATTGTTGGATTGCAAGTTTCAACCTCGGCTCCGAGCTCCGCCTTTGAGGAGATTGCGGAGATGAACCGGAAGCTCAAGAGGTCTGAAGAGGACCTCGATATGATGAATAAGCAGATCGAGCAGTCTCAAGGTAAGCTGCAAATCCGAGGTGTTGTCAAATTTACTTTGAGTAAAGATAATGCCGAATTGTTTGAATGATAGCTTCTTTGGCCGAGCTTGAGGGGCTCAAGGTCGAGCTGTCAAAAGCTCAGCAGGAGGCCCAACAGCAGAAGACCGCGGCCACTAAGGCCGAGAAGGACCTAGCCGCCAAAAAGGTGGCTAGGGGTAGGGACCAGGCACGGGTGCCGGAGGTGGAGGAGACCCTGAAGGTCGTGTATCAGGAGCGCGATTCCCTTCAGGAGAAGCAGAAGAAGGCATGCGGGGAGCTCAAGAAGCTACGCCTGACGCACGCCGAGGTCCAGACCTAGGCCCGGGCCGACTGCGAGGTGCTCCAGCAAGTGGAGCAAATTGCCGCGGGTAAGCCATTTTTTACTTCAGTGTGTGTTTGGCAGCGAGGAGTTCGTCGAGCTCACCCAGCTGTGGTGTTCCGCAGAGGTCTTCACGGATCTCCCAAAGAGCGCGCTGGACGTCGGCCTCCACTTCGGCGAATAGGAGGGCCACGAGGCGGAGAAGGCGTTCTGGCAATAGTTCCAGGTGCCACTCACCGAGGTAGCAGAATGGGCCCGGATTACCAAGGCCATGTGTCCTAAGGACACTTTGTATTTTTAGGTAGTACTTCAGAGTGCTGAAGTGTGTTTGGATGTACAAAACTTCCTTTTGTTTTAATGAATGCGGCTTTATATTCCGTCATACGATTGTGTTGTGTTTATGTTTTTTTTGACTCCTGTTTGACCGTGTTGAACTGAAAGTGGCCAGTCGTCGGCTTCGACCCCTCTGTACAGTATACAGAGGGTGTTCCTTTAGGCAATTGGGACCCTTAGCCGACGTCTCGGTTCCCGAAGGCGTTCCGTGCACATAGGAACGAGGCAATCAGACTAAAAATGGCTTTCTAACTTTCACTTAGTCGTAGGAGCTTGACTGTGGGAGCCGATGACGAGCTCCCTGTGTGTGGAGTGGCCGACTGTGTAGCCGGGGTTTAGGCCACTGACCACTTTGGCTTATTCGAGAAAGAAGCCCTTCGTTTAACACGGGTGATCGCTAACGACAAATTGCTTAACGCAGTCATTGAACGGCTGACCAGTTTACGCTTACCAAGACAGTCAGTTTTTGGTTTTCTCCACTGAGGCGCTCTGCCATGCGAGCTGGCGGCACTATCGCAGTGGTTCTCCCTTTACACCCTTAGCCGAATTGATCTGAAACGTAAGGGGTAAGCACAGGAGCCGGGCAACCCAACTATTAACCAAAATCTAGATTCAAAACTGATTCATATAATGCAACGTTCGAGACGCTGAGTACTTCAGACTTGTAATTTGGGGCATGAGATTAAAAGCGAAGGCCTTTATGGATAGCAATTGTATCATAAAAGTACTCTTCGTTGGCTCGATGGCAGTAGTCATAAGGAAGTGCTAAAGAACCTTAAAAGGGTGCAATTTCTTTATTTCATATGGTCAAGCCGTGTATGCCGAGCTTTGACAATAGGAACTTTTAGAAAAGATACAATGCAAGGAGGAAAGAAAAAGAGAAGGAGTGGATCCAAACAGGGCGGATTTATAGTCGGGTTTATTAGCCCGAGCTGCTTCCTACCGCACGTCTGCGTCTCCATGCTGTTGACCAGCTCGTCTTCGAAGTTGATATGGGCTGCCTGCAACCTCGGCCGTTTGCTTGCTTAACGCTTACGTCGGTCGAGCCCTTTAAAGAGATGTGCAGCTGCCACTTGGATGGTTTAAGCCATATGGGCGTGCTGTTTGTTGGTTGAGTCTTTTACAGAGTCCTGCCGGTATGCCAGCCCGGGGTGTGTCGCTGCTCGGTCGAACCGGCTACGACGTTTCCTGTATTTCGGCTCCTCGGCAGCCCAAGGAATTTTTAGTGCGAAATTATGCACCCTTCCCAGTGTAGGCGCACGAGGAGCCCGTACCCCTATTTGGGGTGGGGGAATGCTTGACCGAGGTCATGTTGCGCGGCCCTTGTACGCTTTGATGAGCTGGGCATGTGCTTACTTGCATGGGCTGCCTCCTCGGATGCCTGTACCTCCGCTGCGAAAGCTGTGGTCTGCTCCTCTGTTCGGAGGAAGCATTCGGTGTTACCATTAACTGTGATAACACCGTTTGGTCCCGGCATTTTTAACTTTAAATATGCATAATGCGGGACTGCGTTAAAGCGAGCGAATGCGGTGCGCCCCAGTAGTGCGTGGTATCCGCTCCGGAAAGGGACGATATCGAATATTAACTCTTTGCTCCTGAAGTTCTCGGGTGATCCGAAAACCACTTCTAGTGTCACCATTCCAGTACAGCGGGCCTCAACACCTGGTATGACACCTTTAAAGGTGGTGATGCTGGGCTTGATCCGAGATGAGTCAATGTCCATCTTCCTGACCATATCCACGTAGATTAAGTTGAGGCTGCTGCCTCCGCCCATAAGGACATGCGTCAGATGGAAGCCATTGACGATCGGGTCCAGGACCAGTGCGGCCGATCCGCCGTGCCTGATGCTGGTCGGATGGTCATGCTTGTCAGATGTGATCGGGTAAGCCGACCACGGATTGAACTTCGGGGCAATGGGCTCCAACGCGTAAATGTCCCGAAGTGCGCGCTTCCTCTCCTTTTTATGGATGTGGGTAACGTAAATCATGTTTACGTCATTTACCTCATTAGGAAACTGCTTCTGGCCTCCATTATTAGGCCGCCGAGGTTCATCCTCGTCTTCAATGCGAGGTTGGCTTTTATTTTGACCCTGCATCGCCATCTTGCCGGCCTGCTTGAAGACCCAACAATTCCTATTAGTGTGATTGGCTGGCTTGTCAGAGGTGCCATGAATTTGGCATGGTCTATCGAGGATCTTGTCTAGCTGGCTAGGTCCATCTCTGTTCCCTTTAAAGGGTTTCCTTTTCTGCCCGGATCTAGGTCCGGTGAATCCTGCATTGACTGCAGCATCCTCTGTGTCGCTCCCGCCATTTTTGATTGTTTCATGCCAATATTCTACAACTTTCATATACTTTTGGCAACATTTCATATTATTTTTTGGACTAACATATTGATGCAGTGCCCAGTGCCAGTTCCTGTTTGTTGCATGATTTTTGTTTCGCAGAATATCCATATCAAATGCTGTAAAAATTTACGAAGATTTATTTTGGAATATATGTGTTTTTTGGGAAGAAGAATCAACGCAAGACGGTGCCCGAGGTGGCCACGAGGCAAATGGGCGCGGCCGGGGGGTGGCTGCGCCCATGTGGCTTGTGGGCGCCTTGTAGCTCAGTTGATGCCCTTCTTTCGCCGCAAGAAATATAATATCGGGAAAAAGTCGTGTTAAAATTTCAGCCCGATCGGAGTTACGGATCTCCGGATATAAAAGAAACGGTTTTCGGCCAGAAACAGGGACGCGGAAACAGAAGAGAAATAGAGAGAGATCCAATCTCGAAGGGGCTCCCGCCCCTCCGCCGCCATGGAGGCCATGGACCAAAGGGGAAACTCTCCTCCCATCTAGGGGGGGAGGCCAAGCAAGAAGAAGAAGGAGGGGGGCTCTCTCCCCCTCTCTCCCTGTGGCACCGGAGTGCCGCCGGGGCAACCATCGTGACGGTGATCTACACCAACAACTTCGCCCCCATCAACACCAACTCTCTCCTTCTCTATGCAGCGGTGTAACACCTCTTCTCCCCGCTGTAATCTCTACTTAAACATGGTGCTTATTGCTACATATTATTATCCAATGATGTGTTGCCATCCTATGATGTTTGAGTAGATTCATCTTGTCCCATGGTTTGATTGATGATAGTGATTGGTTTGAGTTGTATGTTTTATTTTGGTGCTGTCCTATGGTGCCCTCTGTGTCACGCAAGCATGTGGGATTACCAGTGTAGGGTGTTGCAATAGTTCATGATTCGCTTATAGTGGGTTGCATGAGTGACTGAAACACAAACCCGAGTAAGTCGGTTGTTGCGTATGAGAGTAAAGAGGACTTGTTACTTAATGCTATGGTTGGGTTTTACCTTAATTATCTTTGGTAGTTGCGGATGCTTGCTAGAGTTCCAATCATAAGTGCATATGATCCAAGTATGGAAAGTATGTTAGCTCATGCCTCTCCCTCATATAAAATTGCAATAATGATTACCGGTCTAGTTATCGATTGCCTATGGACAAATCTTTCTCTTGTTCTACAAAAAGCTCTCTACTAAACAACTAACTTTTATTATCTTGCAATTACTCCTAGTTCTATTCTTGCAAAGTAGTTCTAGCATTACACCTACAAAGTACTTCTAGTTTCATTCTTGTTCTAGGTAAAGCGAACAATAAGTGTGCGTAGAGTTGTATCGGTGATCGATAAAACTTGAAGGTAATATTAATTCTACCTTTAGCTCCTCGTTGGGTTCGACACTCTTACTTATCGAAAAGGGCTACAAATGATCCCCTATACTTGTGGGTTATCAAGACCTTTTTCTGGCGCCGTTGCCGGGGAGTAATAGCGTGGGGTTGATGTTCTCGTGTGTGCTTGTTTGCTTTATCACTAAGTAGTTTTTATTTTCTGTTCTAAGTTGTTCTCTATCTTTAGTTATGGATATGGAACACGAAATACCAAAAAAATTAGTTGTACTTGCTACTCATGGAGATGGGGAACCTCCTAAAACCCTCGATGCTCGTTATGTGGAAAATATTAAACACTACTTTGATAATCCTAATAAATCCCCATTCAACTTGATAATGGAAGATACTTTGGATCACCGGGAATACTTTAGGGATTATCGCTTGTCTCAAAAAGGGTAACACTTATGGGATCAAATTAAAATGTTGCGTTGGTATGCTTGGAATTCATGCTTAAGATATGATTATACTTGTTGCTCTAAGATGGAGGCTCCACACCTCCCCTTTCAATGTGAATTTAATGATAATGAAACCTTAGCTTCTTATGCTAATGGTGTATATGATTACTATGATGTGGAACAAATAGAAGAATTTGTTGCTTTTAAGGGTGCTTATGAAATTGAATCTTTATTTGAAAAATATGAAGATTGTGATGATGCTCTTTACAGATCTAAATTTTTTGCTATACTTAAATATTGCTATGAGAATTATGAATACAATGCCCATATTGATGAATTTATTGAGAAAGTCTCCGCTATCCAAGAAGTGACTAATATTTTGCAGGAAGAAGAAATTGCTGAAATTTTGAGCTCATTAGATGAAAAAGATGAGGGGGAGCAAAATGAGGAAGAGCGGATTGATCACCCGTGCCCACCTTCTGATGAGAGTAACTCTTTATCCCATACATTGTTTAATTTCCCTTCGTGCTTACCGAAGGATGAATGCTATGATCCCTTTGATTCATTTGAAATATCCCTTTTTGATGAAATTGATGCTTGCTATGCTTGTGGCCATGATGCCAATTTGAATTATGCTTATGGATATGAATTTGCTATAGTTACTTATGTTAAGAATGAAATTGTTGCTATTTCACCCACACAAGATAGTCCTATATTCTTTTTGAATTCTCCCAACTACACTATATCGGAGAAGTTTGCACTTACTAAGGATTATATTGATGGGTTGCGTTTTACTATGACACATGATGATTTTGATGAATATAATATGCATCTGCTTGCTGCTCCTACTTGCAATTATTATGAGGGAGGAACTACATCTCCACCTCTCTATGTTTCCAATACGATAAAATTGCAAGAAACTACTTATGCTATGTATCGGCCTTTATTATGTGTGCATGAATTGTTCTTTTATGACATGCCGATGCATAGGAAGAGAGTTAGACTTCGTCATTGCATGAAATATGTTGCTTTGTGCTCACTACTAAATTACAAATCATTGTTAATTAAAATTGTCTTTGATATACCTTGGGATCCGGGTGGATCAATTACTTGAGCATTTTATGCCTAGTTTAATGGCTTTAAAGAAAGCGCTGCCTAGGAGACAACCCGGAAGTTTTAGTGAGTCATTTATTTCTGTTGTGTGCTTTTAAAATGTTTAAAAACAAAAAAATATAGAGGGGAACCTAAAACCTTTTCAAAAAGAAAGGTGAAAGTGAGAAAGACGAGCACCGTTGAAGTGGGAGCATGCCTTGAACTTTGTTCATGCCCATGGAAACTTTGTGGATCTTGATTATAGAAACTTTTCAACAAAAATAATTATCCCCTTGTACCAATGCATTGTATTATAAAAATAATGTGCCAAGATTTACCTTTAGGATGTTTAAATTGCTTGTTTGGTGTGTGTTGTGAAAAAACAGAAACTTTTGCTGTAGTGTTTTAATTTCTATATTTTACTGGAACATGCAAAAATTCTGAAATTTTTACACAGTACTGCTATGCAAATTGTTTATTTTTTCCTTATTTTTCATAATTTTTGGAGTTACATAAGTATATGTACCATCTGCATATTTACAAATTGTCCTGTTTTCACAGATTGCTGTTATAGTTTCTTTATTTGCTTATGTTTGAAATCTTGTTGAGCCCCATTGACTTGGGAGCCATAGAATTGTGATAGTATACAGTGGGTAATGTTTGATTATGATTATACAATAATTTTACAGCAGGACATGATGGGATTTGATGTTATATGTACTAACCCCTCTAATAAAAAGTTCGGTTAAGTTTTGTGTGGATGAAGTGTTCGAAGATCGAGGAGGTATCGATATGAGAAGAATAAGGAGAGGCAAGGGTTCACGCTTGGGGATGCCCAAGGAACCCCAAGTAAATATTCAAGGATACTCAAGCGTCTAAGCTTGGGGATGCCCCGGAAGGCATCCCATCTTTCTTCGACAATTATCGGTATGTCTCGGTTTTTGTTTTGTTCACATGATATGCGTAAATTCTTGGAGCGTCATGTGCCTTTTATTTTTATTTTAATAATGCACCATGCTGGTATGAGATAGTCCTTGGTTGATTTATAGAATGCTCTTTGCACTTCACTTATATCTTTTGAGTATGGCTTTATACAATGCTTCATGTGCTTTACTTATAGCATTTGAAGTTTGGATTCTTGTTTCTCTACATATAGAAAACTGTTATTTGTAGAATGCTCTTTTGCTTCACTTATATTTGTTAGAGCGTGGGCAAGTCTTTTGTAGATAGAATTAAACTCTCATGCTTCACTTATATCTATTTAGAGAGTCAACAGGAATTGGTCATTCACATGGTTAGTCATAAAATCCTACATAAAACTTGTAGATCATTGAATATGATATGTTTGATTCCTTGCAATAGTTTTGCAATATTGAGATGGTAATATGTGGGAGGTACTAGTGAATGATTGTGGTTTAGTTAGAATATTGGTGTTAAGGTTTGTGATTCCCAAAGCATGAACATATAAGTTTTCAGTTGTGCGACGAAGTTATATCCTACTCATGTTAGTATCCAATGTTAATTATTCGCTATGCATGATTATGACCGTTGTAGCTCTCTGGCTGGTCGCTTCTCAATCTATTTGCTAGCCTTCGCCTGTACTAAGTGGGATTACTGCTTGTGCATCCAAACCCTTAAACCCAAGTTGTTCCAAATGAGTCCAACATATCTACCTATATGCGGTATTACTCTGCCGTTCCAAGTAAATTTGCATGTGCCACCTCAAAACATTCAAATAAGCATCTGTTTTGTGTGCCCGTACTGCTCATGAAGCGGCAGGGGGTGGTCAGTATCTTCCATGCTAGGCGGGTTATTCTCACGATGAGTGTTTATTCACTTGTCATTGCACAAAAGAGGCTGGTAATTGGGATGCCTAGTCCCGTAAAAAAATTTAATTATAATGAAACAAACTCCCCCGAAAAGTTGAAAGTTTGGAAGGCACCCGTGGATACGGCTAGCCATGGATTGTGAAAGAATGGTGGAGGGGGAGTAAAACTTTATTTTTTGTTTGGGAACCGCCTACAATGTGCTTAGCGTGGAAGATATTGAGAACCCTCGGTCGTGACGTTGACAGGAAAAGTACACCTCTCAAAATGTATTCATCTCTGATTTAAGCTTCGAGCTCTAGCACCTCTGCAAATCCATGCTTCCCTCTGCGAAGGGCCTATCTATTTATTTTTATGTTATTTTACTTTTATTATTGAGTCATCACCTTCTCATTCAAGCACCAGTTGGAGAGCACTATTGTCATTCTTATGCATTGAGTATAGTTAAATGTTGTGTGCATCGTGACTGGATCAGTGATTGAGCATGACGGGCTAGGGATAGCGTTCTTTACATTTTTATTCTGAAAGACATGATTTTTGTTGGTATGCCTGAGTATTGATGTCTTTATATCAAATTATAGACTATTGCTTTGAATCACCCGTGTCTTAATATTCATGCCACGATTATATTATATGATCAAGATTATGTTAGGTAGCATTCCACATCAAAAATTATCTTTTTGTCATTTACCTACTCGAGGACGAGTAGAAATTAAGCTTGGGGATGCTGATACGTCTTCGTCATATCTATAATTTTTTATTGTTTCATGCCAATATTCTACAACTTTCATATACTTTTGGCAACATTTTATATTATTTTTGGGACTAACATATTGATCCAGTGCCCAGTGTCAGTTCCTGTTTGTTGTATGTTCTTTGTTTCGCAGAATATCCATATCAAACGAAGTCGAAACGCGATAAAAATTTACAAAGATTTATTTTGGAATATATGTGATTTTTTGGAAGAAGAATCAACGCAAGACGGTGTCCGAGGTGGCCACGAGGCACATGGGCGCGGCCAGGGGGGTTGGCCACGCCCATGTGTCTTGTGGGCGCCTCATAGGTCAGTTGATGCCCTTCTTTCGCCGCAAGAAAGATAATATCGGGAAAAAATCGTGTTAAAATTTCAGCCCAATCGGAGTTACGGATCTCCGGATATAAAAGAAACGGTTTTCGGCCAGAAACAGGGATGCAGAAACAGAAGAGAAACAGAGAGAGATCCAATCTCGGAGGCGCTCCCGCCCCTCCGCCTCCATGGAGGCCATGGACCAGAGGGGAAACTCTCCTCCCATCTAGGGGGAAGGCCAAGCAAGAAGAAGAAGGAGGGGGGCTCTCTCCCCCTCTCTCCCGGTGGCACCGGAGTGCCGCCGGGGCAACCATCGTGACGGCGATCTAGACCAACAACTTCGCCGCCGTCAACACCAACTCTCTCCCCCTCTATGCAGCGGTTTAACACCTCTTCTCCCGCTGTAATCTCTACTTAAAAATGGTGCTTAATGCTACATATTATTATCCAATGATGTGTTGCCATCCTATGATGTTTGAGTAGATTCGTTTTGTCCTATGGGTTGATTGATGATCGTGATTGGTTTGAGTTGTATGTTTTATTTTGGTGTTGTCCTATGGTGACCTCCGTGTCGCGCAAGCATGTGGGATTACCGCTGTAGGGTGTTGCAATACATTCATAATTCGCTTATAGTGGGTTGCGTGAGTGACTGAAACACAAACCCGAGTAAGTGGATTGTTGCGTATGGGAGTAAAGAGGACTTGTTACTTAATGCTATGGTTGGGTTTTACCTTAATGATCTTTGGTAGTTGCGGATGCTTGCTAGAGTTCCAATCATAAGTGCATATGATCCAAGTACGAAAAGTATGTTAGCTCATGCCTCTCCCTCACATAAAATTGCAATAATGATTACCGGTCTAGTTATCGATTGCCTATGGACAAATCTTTCTCTTGTTCTACAAAAAGCTCTCTACTAAACAACTAACTTTTATTATCTTGCAATTACTCCTAGTTCTATTCTTGCAAAGTAGTTCTAGCATTACACCTACAAAGTACTTCTAGTTTCATTCTTGTTCTAGGTAAAGCGAACAATAAGTGTGTGTAGAGTTGTATCGGTGGTCGATAAAACTTGAAGGGAATATTAATTCTACCTTTAGCTCCTCGTTGGGTTCGACACTCTTACTTATCGAAAAGGGCTAGAAACGATCCCCTATACATGTGGGTTATCAAAACAGGCTATTCAGCCAATGCCTCGCCGGCCCCTTTAATTTGAGCGGCAAATATTTGATAGCATGGAGGTCGTCTCCATTGGCCATATGTATGTGGAGAAGAAAATCCTCGATCCATACGGCTGGATCTGTCGTGCCATTGTATGATTCTATGTTAATGGGTTTAAACCCGTCCGGGAATTGATGTTCCATTACCCTGTCTGTGAAATAGATCGGGTGAGCGGGCCCTCCGGTCCGAGCAGAATCGCGCCGGACATCGGGAGAAATCTGTGCGTAGGCTTGATCTCGAGCTCAGCCATTCCAGTCCAGCCAGGCCTCGTAGCCGTCGAGTCCCGTGGGTATGCATCTTCTTGATACGTAAATGGACCGAGGCGGCGCCTGGTTCGCCTCTATCTGACGTCGAACGTCGTGAGGATCTAAGTAATCAACAGGGTCCTTGCCGTGACGGCGTGGTGCTGTTTGAGTGTGGAGATTTTCCCGCGCTGGCCTGTCGCACCCTCTAGGGGGTCGATCGGGTTGGTCTGCTCGTCCGTGCGTTAAGGGCACGTCGTCAGCTAGTTCTTCGTCGAACTCGGGCAGCAAACGCCTGCATGGGTAAGATTTCAGTGCACTACGACGCCATTCTTCGAGAGCTTGCTCGGCCGAGAGTATTTCGAGCCATTTGTCATTCACTGCATCCTCATTGGCCTGCAGATGTTGCTGCTTCCGTTTCATGATTCGGGCGGTGGCCACAAGGCGTCGCCGAAAGCATTCTTGCTCAAAGGGGTCTTCGGGGACTATAAAGTCCTCGGTGCCGAGGCTCTCATCCTCTTCGGATTCAGGTAAGTAATTGTCATCGGCCCCTTCAAAGAGGTCATCGGGGTCCACGTCTCCGGGGATTCCTTTGGGGCTAGCATGTCGCTCTGGGGAGGCTTGAAAATCCTCTCCGGGATCTCCAGCCTCGTAGGCTGCCGCGCCACCATTATCGGCGGCTGTGTTGTTCCCGCTGGGGTCCCTGTTGGCACCCCTTCCACGTCTGCGCCGACGTCTTGAGGGGGCTTGGGGGTATCTACCATGTACACATCATAAGTAGATGTTGCAGTCCATTTGCTGGTGTTTGTCAGCGGCGAAGTGGTCTCTGTGGGGCTGTCGACATCCTCATCCATGTTGGTAGCCTCATCGTAGTCCAACACGTCGGTTAAATCATCGATCATGGTGACTAGGTGGGTGGTGGGTGGGACGTAAATTTCCCGGTCGTCGGCTCAAGTCCGATCTTATCGTAGACCGAGGTCTGACCGTCTGAGATAGATAAGCTATGGATGCGGTCAAGCATCTCATTCAAGTGAGATAACTCCTCGGGATTCATGTCTTGGCCATAGGCCAGGCTAACTTGAAGCATGACTGGTGAGTTGCTTGACGCACTTTCAGCCTTGTAGGGAGCCGGATCCATTGCTGAGGTCGGTTCTAAGCCCGACGTAGTATCCGGGGCCGGACTTAGATCCGCATCGGGGCTTGATGTTGTGATGGGGCCATCCAAGGCGGGGGAGGGTAACTCCTCCGTGCATCCTGGCGGTGTTGAAGAGCCTGATCCGATGTCCCCGAGGGAGATCGGCTCCGAAGTCGAGCCTCCGATGTCCGATAAGCCCTCAATCCGGTCGGGTGTCCAGGCTGACAGGACGAGCTTGCCGTGGGAATACGCAGTGTACTCCAAGCCTCCGAAAATCATGATCTGATTCGGGGCATAGTTCTCGACGGGGGCCAGGTGGCCTACTGAGTCGGCACAAAAAATCATGCTGCCGAACATGAAAAGTTGGCCGGAGGCATATACATTCACATAGCTGCTGCCGCAGTTAATCTGCAGATGAGCCATCGATCCTTCTGTTGATCACATAGCAGAACTCTCAATGAAAGCACAAGTGTCGGTGTCAAAACCAGCAAACCTCGGGGTAGGGGGTCCCGAGCTATGGATCTCGGACAGATGGTAACAGGAACAAGGGAGATGATATTTACCCAGGTTCAGGACCTGTTAATGGAGGTAAAACCCTACGTCCCGCTCTTGTTTATATTGATGGAGACGTATCGAGTACAAGCTTGATCTACCTCGAGATCGTAAGTAATGTTCTAACTCTAGGGCTAGGTGAATGTAATTGTGTTTTGGTCCCCTCTACGGGCTAAACCCTTCGGCTTATATACACGCCAGGTAGTGTATCTTAGGGTTACATAGTTGGTATCCAGGGATGCATATGGAGTAGCAGGGGATGTCTTGGAGTATACCCCAAGTCTTCGGCAGATGCAGTCTTGAACAAGCATGTAGCTTCCGGAGTCCACCTTGATGAGAATGAGGGCCCACTGGGCCAGTCCGAGGACCACGGACCGATTATGTTAGCACCCTCTAGTCTAGGACACCGTCAAACACGCTGCACTGAAGACGGCCAGAGATGCTTGGAGAAACTGGAAGCATGTGTTGTACAAGAAGTACATGAGTGAAGGCAAGTACCCAATCCCCGCATACCCCCAAATTACAAAGGCAGACTGGGCAGAATTCAAAAGGGTTGGGGCAACTACAGATTTTACTGAGAAGAGTGCCAAGCAATCGGAACTTCAGAAGAGGAACATAGACCCCCACTGTATTGGTGTGCCAGGATACTACGGCATGAAACCGATATGGGACCAGGAGGACAAAAAAGCAGTAGCTGTGGGTGGGAAAGCGGCCTCTAGTGAAATCAGGGGCGAACGCGCTAGAGACTACTTGCGGGCACGTGCAAGGAGGCATGACGACGGAACTTATTACTTTGAAAACTCACATGACGAAGAAATGTATCGCGTGATGGCAAAGGCTTCCAGCATCCCTAGAAGCTTCTACAGGAACTCAGGGCCATGTGACATTCTGTCTGATGCTCTGGAAACAAAAGAGCCCCCTGGCCGTGCAACAACTATAGGTGTAAATGTCCCGCACAGGAGGGCTTTCACACTCAGCAAAGAAGAGAGGCTCACCATGAAAAAAGCGAGTAGTGAACTGAAGCAGAATCAATTGTATGAAAGGTTGAGGAGGGACATGTATCCGGGGCTTCAAAAGGAAATTGAGGAGTCACTGATGATGCAGAAGACTCTAACACTGAGAGATAGCCAGGAGACGGGAGGGGAGGCGAGCATGGACGATGCTGCTTATTGTGCGACAACACCGCACAAGAGTAGTTGTGCATCAGCTGACCCCAGTGACACTGAGACTGTAGCTGCGCATGATGATGCTATATCTGATCTATCTGGAATGATAGACAGACTGAGGGGAGTGCTTACACATTATGAAGGTACGCTAAAATGTGCAACAGCCTGGATTTGCCCCCCTACTCGGAAGGAGGCCTCTTGTTGGACAATGTGCCATTGAAGCCGGGCTATGTGAAATGCTATGTGACTGAAGTAAAGCTGGATTCAGTGAATTTGCCCTGAAGAATGTCCTAGGGGACTATGAGCAGAGGACCTTGGGAGAAACACTGTTACATCATATGAGTAAAGGAAATAGACTTCATTGATGAGATCCCTCAACCCCGCCAAGAGCAACCAATGTCACCTTTGAACCGGTGACTCTCTCCTTGCCATAGCAGCTCTCGTGTGCTTCCCTCGAGGAACCTAATACTCGTAATCCGATGGCTGATGCATCAACCTGTGATCAGCCCACCTGACTTTGTACCGTACAGGCCATGTCATCATTCGCCCCTGAGCAGCCAGTGGCAAGGCCTACACCTGCTGAAGACGCACCACCGGTTCAGATGCCGGCCACTGAAGCAGCAGGGGGAGACTCAGCGGCACCGCATGCTCAGCAGACCAACCTGGTGGAACGGACTGCTAAGCAGTCCGATGCTTTGGAACCGCCTGCTAAGCAGTCCGGAGGTCCGGAACCGGCTGCTCATCAGTCTGTCGGTTCGCAGCCGCGTGATCAGCATACCGATGTGTCGGCACTGCCTCCTCAGCAAACCAACGCGTTGGCACTGCCTCCTCAGCACACCAACAAGTTGGCACCACCTGCGCAGAAACCCGACATAGCTTCAACGCCTGGTCAGCAGTCCGATGCCTCTTCTCCTACAGCCCAGCAGTCCGTCACAGCAGCACCACCAGCTCAGCAATCCGGCGTAGCTAAACCGTCTGCTCAGCAGTCCATCGTAGCTTCACCGTTTTCTCGGCAGTCCGCCTTTCAACCATCCAGACCTTGCACCAGAAGTGCTTCAAGTACCAAAAAGGAAGCGGGCAAAAATGCTGCACCCCCGAGGAAGCGGGCCACGAGACCAAGGAGGAATGAGAACGATAGCCTCTTACTTAAAGCACTCATCGCCCAGAACCAAATTACCAGCAAGTTGTTGGAATCGGAGACTAATATTGGTTCTGACATCATGGACGATGAAAAATTCGATAGGATGCTTGCTAAAAATAAAGCATACGTACTTCAAGTACGCAATTACGTCCATGGCCAGCCATTTCTTGTTGGCAAATACTTTGAGGAGTGCAGTTCCAGTTGCCGCACGTTACATAAATATTGCATGGATCAAATGTCAAAAGTTCATGAGTTTCTGCTAGTCCACTACGACAGAGATCATTTCCGTCACGATCTGGGTTCCATCAATGTGGGTTACAAGGACTTACATCTCTTCTTCAAGTTCAATGTGCTCGATGGCACTCTTGTTAAATGCCTGATTTTGTAAGTAATTCACAAAATCTGATCAACTTCTCCATACAAGGTTGTAAACGATAAAAAGCTAACTGCATTGTATTCCTCTCAGGGGATTGATCGCGCAGAGAAGAAAAAGGGAGAGAATGTATTTCATAGATCCTGCACTAGCAAATGGCACATTATTATGTGATAAGGATGAACGGGAGTGGGCCATTATCAAGGTCGCCAGTATCTTTGAAAAGACGCCCCATGCAGAATTATTTCTCTGGTCATATCATGAAGGGTAAGTCAACTAAACAACCACACATACATTGATCGTCTTTCAAATTTCGACATAGTTTGTAAGTTCACGGTTTTCTTAAACTGTAGCAATCACTGGATCTTGGTAGTCATTGTTCCAAAGAAGAACAGAGTTTACTACCGGGATTCTCTCAGAGAGTCAATAAAGCCTCAGGATCTGATGCATCTTCAGCAATTCATGGATAGGTATTGAATTCTATGATGTTGAAATTTGCATTCATATCTGGTTCAAGAATTGAGTATGTGAAAATTCATCTTCATTTGCAGTGTGTTGGCATTGTGGAAAACTAAACCAGGGAACCAGTTCAAGAGGTTACTACCTCTGTAGCACGAGATCGTTTCTCCGGTAAGACACGGAAGTCCTCTATTTTCGGAAAATGCATCCAAAAGTTTGCAAATACCTTTTCTTACGCTAGTCAAATGTGCAAGTTTGTAAATAAACCTCTTTATATTTCTCTCCAAAGAAAAAAATAATTACATCTTACACCGGTTAGGTTGTTCCTAACAGGGCAAATACATGACTAATTCTGTACAAAAAATTTCAGTGTCCTCAGCAACAAGCAGGGACCAACCTTTGTCGATACTATGTTTGCAGACACATGATCTCCATCTGCAATTCTACCGATTATTGTGACGGTGCTTGCGAATTAGTACCAGTAAGTCTATCTTAATTAATATCTTCTACTCCATTCGTATGGCACATTCTGATCTTAAAAATCCTGCAGCTCATCTTTGAACCGATGACCCCTGAACCGCTCCCCGCTGGTGAATTGCTGCTGGTTAGGAGATTTATCAGCAACTTCTTCCTGAATCACTACATCAAGCCCATTGGTGATAATGAAGATTTCAGCATGGTTTTTCCTAAAACAATGAGTAAGAGTTAGTCGCTAAACATACACGCATGGATGCGTTGTTTTCCATGTGATGAGGTCTTCGTATTTCATACACTATGATTATGGACTGCATATGTCGATAAATCAGTGGAATTTAGCTAGAATTTGTTCAATTGCATATTGTTGCGAAGTCTGATGAATGTTCTTCCCGTGGACACTATTTGTTCTATTGCATATTGTGGCGAATTTGCTTTTTGAATGGTGATTCAAATGCGATATTTTTTGCTTTAACCTGGCCATTGATGCGCACACGGTTCAACTAAATGAGCGTGTGCGATCCAGAACAGAAAGCACATGTCACTCATAGCGGAACCGTCGGTGATACACAACAAATCGCAGACGATTTGCAACACATCTACGTGTGTGTAGGGCATCCTGTTTGTGTTAGCACATTATCGCACACGAAAGCTTATAGGAAACCATGCCAATGCAAAATGCAATCCCATAAATTGTTCAGGAAATGTGTGCGATCCCGAATGGAAAGCACACGTCACTCATACCACAACCGTCGGTGATACACAAGAAATCGCAGAGGATTTGCAGCACTTCTACATGTGCGTAGGGGCTCCTGAACCGTTTGTGATAGCACCTTATCGCACACGAGAGCTTAGAGGAAATCGTGCCCAATGCAAACTGTAATCCCACTCGTAAATTGTTCAGGAAATGTGTGCGATGGTTTCATGCATGGCAGACGATTGCCATAGAATACTTGTGTTCGATGGGGAACATATCGCACACAGTTTCTATGATGGCCCATGTGCCTTAGGTACATTTTCGCAAACGGTCCAATATGAAACACCGTTTGGTTTCACTGTGTAATTAGAAACGTTTGATCACCAATCCCACACGTGTGCCAGAATGTAGTGTGTGCGATATGTTCCTGCTTCCCATATGATTACATTTGGGAACACGTTTGCAGCATCGTTGCCTATCGCCAACGGTTTCTGGGTTGTGTGGGAAGAACCCCCCTATCGCACACATAGGAGAGGCGACGGTTTAAAACTCCATCGCGGAAAAGGGTTAAAAACCGTTTGTATAGCAGCTCGCTGTACCAGTGAAAAACGTAGCACATCGAATCAAATATTACAGGAAATTACATCCACTAGGAAATCAAAGATTGATGCAAGTGCACGTAAATGAACAAAACTTAATGATCTACAACCTCACAATCTGCAACCTCAGCGCGGATGACGCCCATAAGTATGTGAGCAAGTTCTTCCTTCTTTGCTATACCGTCTCTGAAAACATCGATCAGTTGTTGTTGCGCAAGAATGTGCACCTCTGATTCCTACACGATTTCCATCATTGCTTTAGCTAGTAATTGGTTCACAAACATACATTTTTTGTTGGATTCGAGACAGAGGAAACTGAACAGATTCAGATGGCGATTTTGGCAGGCTTGTATCATTGATAGTGGAGAGTGTCTCGACCACTGCATCATAACATAAATTAGGAGGGGAACTGAATAGATTAATCAAGAGTTATTGCCATATTACCAGCACTAGATTTATTGGAGAGAAACAATGGGGTTGCCTTGCTGTCTTCAGAGTTTGTCTTCTTATCTTCAGCAGCCTGCACCAAATTAACACACTAGCATTGCTATCACTGGCCAGTTCAGATAATAGGAAAGCAACATTGACACAATGAATGTTTGGGCAACAAGACCACACCAGCCTACACCAAATTAACACAATATGGCACTGCTATCATCAGCCAGGTAAGGTAATAGGAAAGCAACATTGACACAATGAATGATTGGGCAACCAGACCACAGTACTACATTTTAGTAATGTGCAAGATATGAGATAGTACAATCATGCAACTTAGTATGCAAAACCACCAGGCAGTTTTCCTTACAAAAATCTACATTAGCGCCTTTAATTATACATTTTGCTACAAGTAAATTTAGATCAGATAATCAGTGTAGGGTACTAAAGGTTGGATTCACACCGATGCTACTTAACAAAATACATGTTGATGTAAAAATATAGTGATATACAACAGGTACTTACATCAGCATTGGAGCACAGAGCATTCCCGTAAGATACTTTCCTCGAACACGATCCCAGTTTAGAATGTCTTCTATCCTTTAAGCATATTTTCTACAAGAGAGATGCGTAAGAAACAGGTAGAAAATATGATCTGAATGCTATAAAATTTCATGATGCGAGGATACGCACACGCTTCTTAGAAAGGAGTTGACATATTTTTGCTGGACTGGAGCAGACTAGTTCTTTGGCCACTGGAATCTGGTTATTATCTGGAGGAGTTGGGTTTCTCTGTGCTGGAGCAGTATCTATGAACACTGGAGTTGGTTTACTATCTCCTGGAGTTTGCATCTTTTGCAAAGACCTTGTTTGTAGCCCTTCAGATTCTAACATAGCCGTCTTCCCCTTGCATGCCTTATATAGAAGAATGGTGCTTCAATTATAAAACATGCTACGACAGAGAGATGGAATAGGCATTGAAGAATAGAAGGGCATGACATATTGATATGTATTCCCTTCATCCGGAAATAAATGGATGTGTCTTGGCGTATTTCAGTTCTAGATACATCCATTTTTATCCATTTCGGAGACATGTAATCCGGACGGAGGGAGTATGATGTAAGAGCTAGGGATACGACAGGACAACAGAGTAAAAGAAACACTAGTTGGATGTAAAATTGTATGATAGCTGGAATAGGTACAGAAAAACAGGAAGGCAACATATGCGTGTATGATGGGGAAACTAAGATGGCATTGCAACAGAACAATACAACATCACTTCTATGTAAAAAAACATGGTATGGTAGACGGATGGAGTACATACTGATGAATAACAATGCATGAAATATTCAGAAGGATGATGTCCAAACTAAGGAGATGGCATTGCGACAGAGTATAAAAAATTGAATTTGAAAACATGTTATCATGAATGGAATAGGTGCTGAAAATCAGGAAGGCATGACATATTTGCATGTATGATCAGCAGGCTAAGCACATGGCATTGCAACAGATTAGATGCACTGCAGGACATTATATGCATGATGCTACCCATATCACGGGCCAAGTTAGAGCAAGGAAATTGTGGGGTGAATAGGAATCATCATCTTTCTACAACTCTTCTGAATAACTACCTTTAACGGTTCCATCATATTGGATATCATTGACGTCGAGTTTGTTGGCCGTTACATTGCTCCGCGAGGTTCTTCTAGTGGATTTGTTCCGATATTCAATATCAATGTGTGCAATAATATCTGACATGCATGGAAGACAACTAGTAGTGAGATTATGTAATGAGTGCTTGTAGGAGACGACTTAAATAGTAGGACTGGACTTAACTAGCAGCAACAGGTCTCAAAAACTAAAGAGAGAGCACAGATGATAGCTACAGAATATGTATTGTTTGTACTCAAGATTAACTAGATGGCACACAAAAGTATTAAAGAACAACAACATAGGTAATACTAGAACGGGTATAATCACCAGCCTGTGGGATAGCATTGGCTGATGGATGATAACTATGGAACAACGTTAACTCCTGAACAAGTCTCTTATCTGAAGTAAGACTCTTAAGAGATCAGCATGAATGTACAGTGACATGTGATAATCTATTTTCCATGCTTAGATGAATAATGAAGCCATAAATGTTGCACACAAGTAAAATGAGGGTACAACCTATCTTGTCGCCCTCCATAGGAGTGAGCATCATCTTCTGACTTGTTGATGGCGCTGCGGTTATTGTGGTTGTCCATGTCGGGCAAGCACATTCGAGGCAGGGAACTCTTGAGTGGGGACTATAGCTCCCTTCTGATGTATGCTTCCCTTGTTAGAGCAGCTCCGGTGAGAAGGAAGACGGTGTGGCTGAAGATGCAGAAAACACAAAATGTTAAGAACGACACATATCTCTGATCTGAAGAAATACCCAAAGAGATCAACACTGAGGTATGAGACTGGTCACATGTCAGTTGACTGAAAACTAAATTCGGGTCACACGCTTTATTTTGTACTATCCAATCTATGCCAGATGGTTGGATGGCCGTCTTGTGCCTCCCGGCTGACACTGTTCAGAATCATCCCCGAACAGCTAGCGACCATCGGTAGAGCAGCCTGCCTCCGACGTCCCTGGACGCGACAGCTCCGACCACGACCCCGCCCCCCACCGCACTACCGTGGTTGCGCCGCCCCTGCCATACCTTAAAGACTCGCCGTCATCCAGATCCGGTGGCAGCAGTACCTTGACCCCACGCAACCCTAAGATAGGCACCTAAGCACTGCTTCCGCGGTGAACCTACGCCCCTGCACCTCTATGATAGACACCGAGGCACTGCTGCCCCGGCCAGCCGGCAGTCTAGGAGCTCTGCCGCCTCGAGGGGTGCTCCTTCCGTCCATTGGGAATCGACTGACCCAGAATAAAAATTCAGGCGACTGACGCCTAGATAAAGTGATTTAAGATGAGTGTACGACCTATCTTGTGGCCTGGTGAAGTAGGCAGCTGCAGCTGCTGAGTCGGTGAGGCAGGCGCGGTTGCGGTGGCTCCCGGTGGCGGGAAAGCAGATATGTGGCAGTAGTCGGCGGCTACGGGGGACCAGTGCCGGCGCGCTGGACGCATGCGCAGTAGGAGCCGCTCCGGCACCATGCACAACGACGCGGTTGAATCGGCTCAAGTACGGTTCACGCGGTCGTCGTCGAGGCAGCTCCGGCAGCACAGAGTAAGAGGCACACGGCCCAGTGCATGACGGCGAACGGACATCGGCTCCGGCATTGGGGAGGAGGGCGGTGGTGAATTTGGTGCGATGGGGGGCCATGGAGGAGGGGCTGAGGTTTCGTGGCTGGGGAGAAGGTGGTTTGGCGCCCACGGTTTATGAATGGGGAATTGGGAGGGGGAACCATGTCTTACAGACGCATTTGTCTGAAATGTGGGGAAAGTTACAATTCTACCCCTGCCTTTTGGCTTGTGGGCTTGGGTCTGTGTCTTGATGGTTGGGGATAGTAGGGTAACTTTGCTTCTCGTAAATAGTGGGCACCATCGATTTCAGGCGAGGAGGGCATGCTTTGAAATAGTGGGCGCGAGCGATTTCGGTCGAGGAGAGGGTGTTATGCCACCCATGGTTTATGAATTATTCGGCGCCTGCCATTTCGGCCGAGGAGAGGGTGTTTTGCCGTCCATGGTTTATGAATTATTCGGCACCTGTCATTTCGGCCGAGGAGAGGGCGCGCTTGGATGAAGTTACAAACCTACCCTCGATATACAACGGGCCAATTGATGCGGGTCTCAGATAGGCCGGTAATTTCGCATCTCCCATTTATTTGCTTGGGCGAATTCCACCGAGCAGAGGGTGTTTAGCGGTTCGTTCAAATTTTGGGAGAGCAAGCATCCACTTCTACCTTACCAAGTCGATTCGAATCAAATTTTGAAATATTAGTTCTATAGTGTTGCATCTTGCCACTTCTTTTTTAGATGGTGAGATGATACTCGGGACTAATGTGTTTTTACATGCTCGTTGCTACCGATTTATTTGATAAATAGTTGACCCACTCAAAAACGGGAATCAAACCCAAAATGAAATGTCTCAATTCAATGAAATAACTCGTTGACCCGGTCAAAATAGTGGAACCCGGGGTACCACGGTCTGTCTGCCGTGGGCCCCGAGGGCGACGCTTGGGCCGGCCCATCAGGATGGCCCTGCCGCTTCAGAAGAAGCCGCCTCGCGAAGGACCGGGCTCGCGAAGCCTCTTGCCGTCGCGTCAAGCCCTGCCGCGGCTGCGAGGTACCAGGTCGCCTCACGAGGCCCCCCTCGCGAGGCCAGCCGCACGGCGCCAGCCGCTGGGCGCTGCGTCCCTCACGTGGATGACGTCCCCCTGCCAGGGCAGGGACAGCGGGGCGTGGCCAGACTCAGTTTCCATTCTGGTGATAAGGGAGCAATGGCATCTGCCTCCCCCAAAGCAGGTTCAAAATCATTTCCTCTTTTGTGCAAGGGGATCAGGACGGATTGGCGCGCCAAGAAGGAGGTCATCGCCGAGCCCACCACCGTGTCAGGATGACTACTTTATCAGGCGGAGACCGCCTTTAGTCAGGATAGGCCAGGATGCCTGCCCCCCTTTGAATTACCGCCCTGTGGGTGCCCTTTCCCGCTGATATTTTCGGGGAAGAGGACGAAGGCACTACAAAGGGAGGAGGGCTGCCTCCATGTCAAGGGATCGAGCCATTCTCTCCCAACACATAGTGTACTCCAAACCACAAGCTCTCCAGAGCGAGATCCAAGGCAGGCAGGAGTAGGGTATTACACCTCCCGGTGGCCCGAACCTGGGTAGCTCCCACGTCTCCGTCGTGTCCGGTGAGGGTGAAAGGCCTCGCCGTGCTTTCACCATAGCCGTGGTCAGGTCATAGGTAGCTAAGCCAAGTCCCCCAGAGTTCGAACCCCTGGTTTTTGGAGAAGTTTCTTGGACGCAGATCCTCGACTCTGACACTTTATATCTCCCTAGGTCAGACATACACATATCTCACTCGCACTAGATAGACCCATCTAAAACTCTCTCTCTCTCCCCCTCATTCTCTCTCTATCTCACACGCACACACACACACACAATCTCCCACCTAGCTAAGTATGACTATCTCTCACTCCATTATAGGCACATGCACTCCCCCCTAGGTATGACTATCTCTCACTATCCATCACAAACACACATATTGTCCCCTTCCATCCCTAGGTCTATCTCGATCTCTCTCAGGGTATCTTTCTATCGTGCACACACCTTGTCACTCGATCTCCCACCCATATAGTCCCCTCACGATCTCGAGGGGATCTCTCTATCACAAACACACACTCCCTCCCTCCCCATGCCTACATTTCTCCATACGTCTCTCTCGACCTCTCTCCCTTATTTGCCAAATCTCTCTTGGCCACGTGCTACGAGTCTCTCTCTCTCTCTCCATTGCAAACAACCACACACTATCTCCTCACCTCGCTTATGCTCTCGGAGATGCATGCGTGATATGTTTGCATAAGACACACACACTTTTTGTCTCCTTTATTGTGTGTTGTCCATTTCTCTTTCACACACACACACACACACTTTTTGCACACTCACTCTTTCTCTTTCACACACACTTGATCTCTCTCTAGTTAGGTACTCTCTCAGGTCCATAACATATGGATGTTTTGAAAATTCAAACCTTACAAAATTTGACCAGGTATATGTGGAGAAAAACATTTACACCTGGAACGATCATTAGATTCATCACAAGATGTAGTTTCATATCATATATCTTTGGTATTGTAGATATAAGTAATTTCTCTATAAACTTGGTCAAAGTTTCAAAACTTTGAATTTTCAAAAAATCATAGGCACTACATTATCGAACGGAGGGAGGATCTCTTTCTCTCTCTCTATCTCTCACGGGCCTCCCCTCTCACTCGATCTCTCTTTACCGAGGGATTATACGGTCACTGGCTTAGCGTATAGCTCCGTATATTGTTTAGTTGACCGGTCAACCAGATTACATGGTGCCTTGTCAGCTCATGTTCTCTATCTGGGTGTGTTGGCCCATGTGGCAGTGGGTGAAAATAAATAAACTAGAGGCCCATCTGCCACGGGGTGAAATAAACAAACTAGAAACCACTCGCGGTAGCACCCCGCACGCTACTAAATTGAGTGCACACTTCTTCCACGTTAATACACACACTACGACAACGCACATACACCACTGCGCAACATACACGCAAGGATGTAGTCGCGCACACCCAACACACAATACACACCAGCACACGTGTACACCGGCGTCGCCGCTGGCTGAGATGGATGACGAGGCGGCCAACAAGCGGAGGCGGCTCGAGCCAAAACCGCATCCGGCGAGCTTGGACTTCATCAGCAACATCCCCGATGACATGCTGCTCATCATCATCGCCCTCCTCCCCACCAAATCTGGTGTGCGGACCACCCTGCTCTCCCAGCGGTGGCACCCCCTCTGGCACTGTGTCCCCCTCAACCTCACCATCGACAGCTGCCTTTGCGATGGGGATTGCAAACGCATGGCCGTAGTCTCCAAGATCCTTGCATCGCACCCTGGGCCAGCCAGACGCCTTGACATCCGCATGTTCAGTACCAACTGCAAGGCCCAAGCCAAGTTCGATGAGTGGTTCTTATCCCCCGCCCTAGATCAGCTCGAGGAGCTCAGGATTGAAGGTGGACGATGTCGCTCTCTGCCACCGTCCGCGCTCCGCCTCGCACCAATGTTGTGCCACGCCAAGTTCAACTCCTGCTATTTCCCCCAGATTAATGCCACGCCCGCTCTTATTCTCCCTCAACTCAAGTAGCTCAACGTCTGTGACATGGAGCACCTGCTCCGCGGCTGTATTGCGCTCGAGTACCTTTGCCTTCAACAGATCCACGGGTTCATTAGCCTCCACATCGCCTCGGCGAATCTCTGATGGATTTATGTGTCTTGCTGGCCCCGCAACAAGACATTACTTGGGAAGAGATCAGTTGAGCTGTTTCACGATATGGTCATTGAGAATGCGCCTTTGCTTGAGAGATTGCTTGTATCTGATCTAGAAGGTCCAACAAAAATCAGGGTCATTGACGCGCCGAAATTGATAGCGTTAGCCTACTCGTCTGCCAAATTCTCCGAACTTGTTATTGGATCCATAATCGTTCAGGTACAACACCCTTCTTCTTCTCCTTCTTCTTCTTGAAATTTACATTTTTTAATTTTTCTTGATGTATGTTCGACTGTCATCCAGAAAATGATTCCCACAAGCTTAACCCAGTCTGTGCGCACAGTGAAGATCTTGGCAATAAAATTTATCGGCCCCAATCTGGATCAAGTTATTGCATTCCTTAGATGCTTCCGTGCACGGAGAAGCTACTCATCGAGGTGAAACTCCTTTACTATTAAATGTGAACCACAATGGAGCTCAATTTTTTTGTAATTTTCCCAAGTTACAATGACAAATGTAGTGTTCAAAACTGCATCTAGGCACTATACTGAAAGAAATGTTTTTAGTATTTTTTTCTCATGTGATCACCTGCATCGTTTTTGTTGTTGTTGTTGTAGCTAAGGCTAGTCATAGTGGGAAGTAACTTAGACTAGTAACACTATGGTTAGCCTAAGAGCAAGTACTACCTCCGTCCTGGTTTACTAGTCCCCTTCGTCTTTTGTAGTATCAAATTTTGACCATAGATTTAACTAAAAAATGTTAATGCATGTCACTAAAAATTATATCGTTGGATTTGTATTTGAACATAATTTCCAATGGTATAATTTTTGGTGACATGCATTGACATTTTCTTAGGTAAATCTATGGTCAAAATTTTACACTAAATACGAAGGGGACCTATAAACTAAGACGGAGGTAGTACAATAGTGGGCTATAAGTCCTTTTTTTGTTGTTGTAGCCAAGGCTAGTCATAATGGGAAGCGGGCTGTAAGAGCATCCACAGGCAAGTTTGCCTCTAACTTGGGACCCACTGACCTGCCTCTAAGCTTATATGAAAGCTTCGCAGTGTGCTGCCTCTACTATAGATTTAAAGTTGGACCCACAACTGAATAAAATTAAGTACTAGTACTAGAGTACTCCTATCCTATGGCTTATTAGAGGCAAGAAATGCCCAACCTCTTCACGTGCTCCTAGGTAAAATGAGTAAATGAGAGGAAAGAGAAAGAGAGAGAGTGAAAAATTATCACTAGCCTTATAGCCAACCCTATAGCCAACTCTATCGTATGAGCGAATTATATTGGTAGCTCTTGATGACACGGCAATCTTATATAGCCAGCTGCTCTAATATGTTCTCTTCTTTTGCAAATAAAAAAAGACCCGAAAGTGGAAAATGTGTTGCAATATAACAATCTCATTGAATGCCTTGATCTCCATCTTACAGAAATTGATTTGATCGACTACCGAGGCACCACATCTAAGATTAAATTGGCCAGGTTCTTTGTTCTGAAGGCAATTGTGCTCAAGGTAATGAGATTTGGCATTCTCTGGCGCAACAATGAATGGTGCGCTGATCACCGCAAGCGTCTAAAGCTGAATGACAAAGGCTCTGCAGAAGCGGAATTTGTTTTTCAAAAATCAAGTGACGAGAGACTCGAAAGTTTATTTGCCCATTAGTGACTTGTCAGGGGCGGTGGATTTTAGTTTGTACGATAATGCTGCATCCACCTAAAGTAACGAAAGTTCTTACGTAAACTTCCTAACAATTCCCTCTTCGTAGGTGCAGCATTACTCCTAGCATTTGTAATACAGTTTGAACCTTGTTATATTACGACTATCTAGCACGTGATACTACGTTACGATAAATGTTCGCACGAATAGGTGCGGTAACGATATACCCATTACAATATTTATTATTACTCGTGGCAACACGCGGGAAATTATCTAGAACATGGCTAGTTGTAAGCAGCGTAGCTCTACAGCCTTGATGATAGTGACTCCACACGGTGAGGCTGACTTTGGTAACCCGAACATGCCGCCTACACTCGGGTGTCATCTCCGGCGCAGGGTCTTGTCACTTCACCGTAAGGAGCAGCACATAAGAATTTGACCAACGGGTAGTACATTGGTAGTACTACTACTACCACCGTCTGGATTTAGTAGTACTACCACCTCCGTCTGGATTTAGAATTTGACTAGAAATATCTAGTAATGCATGTCACAAAAAATATACTACTCCCTCCATAAATAAATACATGGAGTATTGTTTTATTCGGTTTTGAATGTAGTTTTCGATGATATTATACACTCTCCCTTCCGGTAGAGGGCTCAAATCAGAAATCTCATCAACCAGACTACTACTTGTACTCCCTCCGTACTGGTGCATTAGTCACGTTACAAAAACCAAATAATCCCAAAACTCTTAGGCGCGGTGCATTAACTACCCACCTCATTCCCTGTTTTTTCCACGAAAAAAGAAATCAGCCAATAGGAGACGTGTGGCGTGTATGCATTCAATAACTTCAGACTACTTAGCACAACATGTAGTGGTCATTTCTCTGCATGCAATGACATTAATAACCAAATAAACATCAAGTTCTCTCATTTTTCCCCAACTTAGTCTCGGTGCATATCCTAAGATGACTATAATGCACCGGTACGGAAGGAGTAAGGACCGAGGAGTAGATGGCCAACGCACACATGAATGCAACGCAGTCTGCACTTCTCATATAAAGGGTCCCCACCAGTCCAATCCATCTATGAAATCCTACGCATCTACGCACCCTAACCAAGGGCAAGAGTGATCACTCCAATCGCAAGATCAATTGACCAGAAGCTAGACCCATGGAGGCGATGAGAGCGGGCATGAGCCGGCTGTGCCAGATGGTCCATGACGCTGGCCTGCGGCCCGGCACCGAAGAACGTCTCTAGGTCATGCTTGAGGCCACCAGGGTGAGAGGCCTCTTGGACGACAGCTTCGTCTCCTTGTTCAATGAGGCCCTCATCGGCTTCCTCGACAAGTTCACCGTCGTCAAGAAGCTTGCGGACGACCTTGACGTACGCCTCCAGCCCACGCGCCCAGGCTCTGTGATGCCCGCCACCCTCGCCGGCCTCTATGGTGACAACCTCTTTGATGCACTGGTGGCCCTGCGACTGCCCGCCGTCGCGCCAGAGAATGTCCACCTCGAGGTCGCACTCGCCGCGCAGCGCCTCGCGCAGCAAGACACCATCGACATAATCACCCACGTCTACGAGCAAATTGTCCACAAGGACCACTACGTGCCAGAGGAGGACGATAGGACGGTGGCCTTCTTGGACCGCAGGGCAACCTTGGACGGCATTGTTTAGAAGCACGTTGACCTCGCCACCAACGCCGCTGCTCCCCACCCGTCGGTTGGTGGCCCGGCACACTAGGGCGAGAGTATCTCGTTGATGGATCCGTATGCATCTTTATTTTTGTGTCAATTCCATGTATACTGTAATTTTCTTACCTTTTGCATCAGCTTCATAATTTTCATATGTACCATGCATGAACTGCACCACAACCAAACTTCTTATTAATATTGACGTGTAATGGGAATGTTTAGGTACCATACACGAAATGGGAATGAATTTCAAACTTCTGGGCGTGGTGGATCCGCCTCAAACATTGAGAAACTTGGTTTTTAAATTCCTGTAAATCCTAAACTCGTCTGAAAATCATGAAACTTGGCATGGTGTCATGACATGGCACCAATATGTCATGGAAATTTTTTGTCCAATTTGTGAAGGCGCACACATTAACAACCAACAAAGTCATTTTGGAACAAAGAGCTGCCACGTTACAATCGGAAACAGAAGTACTATTATTGAAACCATGGGCGTTCTACTAACCATTTACGTGCCGCCACGCGTCCCTCTTTTGATTGGCTAGGAGGCGCCATGTGGGGTACTAGTAGCTATTTGAGTAGACGGGAGGCGTGTGATCAGACTACTACGCAGGCTCACCGGGAGTCGAGCCCTTTGACCTCCATCCGCCGCCCACCTCTATCCCAACTTCTCCATTAATGGCGCTCGAGCCCCTGTTTATTACGTGCCTAATGGTGTGGCTAGGTATCAGTCAAGTGACATAACATGTATTAAGAGAGAAAAAAGAAAATTTGAAAAGACAATTTCACACGGATCTTGATGTAAGATCTCACGGATATACTAGCATCGACTAAGACTTAACGAAGTCTCACTCGACTGAGAGTTAGCAAGACTGATATATATGATGATGATGGCAATGGATTATAATTGTCTTACATATTCAGGAAGATAATTGAAAATGCCACATGCGGCAACGCCCGAAAGACACAGGGGCAAAAGAAGAAGGAAGACACAGACAACGATCTGGGGGTCGCTGCTCTCTACTTCATGATGGGTTGCTGCAGGGCGCGGATGTCGGGCCAGTGGGAACCGGGGTACCCCAGCCCATCTGCCTGCGGCCCAAGAAGCAACGTCGAAGGCCCAAGAGGTGGCCCAAGCTCGGGTCCGCAAAGCGAAGACATTTGTCGATGCGCCAGCCTCACGAGGACCCCTCCTCAGGGAGCAGGGCCACCAAGACTTAGCAGCAGCAGCAAGTGTCCTCGCGAGGCAGCCTCCCGAAGCACCCCGGCCTGACGCTGGTTGCGCGGTCCTACATCCATCACGTGGGTGACGCGCTCAACGACGAACCGCGGCAGGTGCCGTACCAGCCTGCGCGGACAGTGAGGCTTCCCTCTTCGGTGCTAAGGGAGCAGCGCCAGTTGTCCACCTCCAAAGCAAGTTCCAAAGACTGCTCGTTTGGTGAAAGAAGACCAGGACGATAAGGCGCACAGGGTGAAGGTCATCCCCGAGCCCACCGGCGTGTCTTGGATAACAACTTTGCAGGCGATGACCGCCTTTAATCAGGATAAGCCTGGGCGCCTGTCCCCTTTCAAAAACCGCTGCTGTGTGGCAACCCTTCCCGCCAAGATTTTCAGGGGAAGAGGACCATGGTGACTATAAAAGGGGCAATGCTGCCATCTGTAAAGAGAGCCCCGGATCGATCGCATCCACCATCTCCTACCTTGTACACAAGAACTCTCTTGCCTCCATAATCCAAAACACAAGCCGGAGTTGGGTTTTACACTGCAAGGTGGCCCGAACCTGGGTAAGTCTTGTGTCCCCTGTCGTGCCCCATGCGCAAAGCGCGCTCTCGCCATAGCCTCGCCGTGGTCACCAATAGGCGATAGAAACGAGCTTGCCCCCAGTGTTCGAACCAGAGGGTTCCCGGTGCCCCCGACTTCCGACATTTGGCGCGCCAGTTAGGGGGCTCGCCTCCATTTCCTCTGCCTCGACCTCGTCATGGCCGACGCTCTCCGCGAGCGCGCAGAGCGCAGGGCTATCTGGGTCGCCCAGACGGAGCCCACTGCCAACAACACCCGTCATCGTCGCGCCGGCGCTGCCACCGACCCTGCTGCGAGGGAGCAGTAGGCTTCTTCCGTGCAGCCGGCAGGCCACACCGCCTCGGCCTCCTCGGGCGCCTGCCGTGACCCGCCGAATGCGCAGGCGGCGCTGCTCATGGGGCGCGAGCTACTGCGCTACCGCCCCACCGAAGCCGGCTATGACGCCTAGCTCGCCCGCATCACCGAGCTCGTCAATGTCGCGGGAGACGCTCCGGCGCCCTCCCACTCGCTCCGCCCTCCACCGCCTCGCGCCGGAGAAGTGGCGCACGGTGCTCCTCCACCGCCCCCTCCGTCCAACGAGGTCGCCAGACGTCAACGTGACACGCGGGCACATGAGCCGTCCCACGGTGCGTCCTCGCCGGTCCATGACGAGGCCAACTGCCAGATCGTCCGACGTGCGCAGCAGCGCCAGTGCCTGGACCGCACCATCCAAGAGGTCGCAGCAGCTGGTTTGCCAGAATCATGCCGCCCTCGCCGGCGGTGTTCCCTCCAGCTACGTGGGCTGCCGCGCCTTCACGCGTGAGATGCGCTGCGTGGTGTGGCCCACGAAGTTCAAGCCGGACCTACCTCCTCGCTACGACGGTACCCCCAACACCGCAGAATTCCTGCAACTCTATGCCCTGAGCATCGAGGCAGCAAACGATGACGACAAGGTCATGGCGAACTGGTTCCCCATGGCCCTCAAGGACGGTCCACGCTTGTGGCTCATGAACCTTCCCGAAGCGTCCATCTCCTCATGGGCCGAGCTCTGCCGGCAATTCATCGCCAACTTCAAGGGAACGCACGAGAGCTCCCTCATGCTCAACGACCGGCGAGCCATGCGCCAGCGCCCTGGCGAGGCCCTCTGCAAGTACATCCATCGCTTCAGCCAAGTGCACAACAGGATCCCGCGCGCCTCCGACGCCGCCATCATCTCCGCATTCTCCTCCTTCGTTGCGGACGTCCGGATGCGCGAGAAGCTCACCATCAACAACAAGCTTGACTCCGTGGTTGAACTGTTTGACCTCGCCGACAGGTGCGCCAAGGTGGAAGAAGGCCGCCTCTTCATCCACTACGACCCCGACGCGGCGCCAGACGCCGTCAAGGCCAAGACCAAGGACGCCAAGCGCAAGGCAGTGCTCGTGGCTGAGCCCGAGCAGAAGCGCGGCCGCGAGCGTGACGTGCCCAAGAAAGACAACCGCCCTCTCTGCGCCTACCACAATGTGCACTCCCACAGCACCGAAGACTGCTACGAGCTCAAGTTGCTTCGTGAGGAACGGCTGGGCCGCCGCGGCAACCGCAACGATCGCGGTGCTGAGCGCGGAGGCGACCGTGGCGGCAACCGCTAGGGGGGGCGCAAAGGCAGCGGCAACCCCCGGCAGGGCTGGCGTGACCAGCCTCGGCAAGGTAATCCTCAGGCCAATGGCTTGCATCCTCGGCGGGGCTCAGGCTCCCGTGTCCAACTGCCACTTCAAGCAATTCTCTCGTGAGGTGAACGCTGCCCTCCCGAGGCCTGAGGCTTCTCAGCCCCTCAAGTGGTCGCAGTACGCCATCACCTTCGACTCCAAGGACCACCCCAAGTCTACAAGTACTGCGGGCACAATCCCTATGTTGTTTACTCCCACCATCAGCAACGTCGCCATCACCAAGACGCTCATCGACGGAGGGGAAGTTCTCAACGTGATCTCCATCGAGACCTTCAAGCTGCTCCAAGTACCCTATGAGCAACTGTTGTCGACGAGGCCCTTCTCAGGCGTGACTGATGGCTCCACCGTGCCCCTCGGGCAGGTGCGCCTTCCCGTCACCTTTGGCACCTACATGAACTACCACACTGAGCTAATCGACTTCGACGTGGCACACATTGGCCTGCCCTACAATGCCATCCTAGGCTGCCCCGCGCTCACCAAGTTCATGGCAGTGACTCACCACGCCTACAATGTCCTCAAGATGCCAGGCTGCAGCGGCATCATCACCGTCTGCTGTGACAAGAAGGATGCGATCCGCTCCCTTGAGAGTGCCTAGAAGGCTGCCGCCACTGCCTACCCAGCTGATGAGAACGATGTCGAGCCTCCTGAGGCTCCAACCGCGAAGAAGAAGCAGCTGTTCTCTTAGGTACGCGCCAAGACGAAGAAAGTGTCGGTGGACGGCAGTGGCTCAGGCCCTGCCTTCACCATCGGCAACGGCCTTCCTCCTGCATAGGAAGGCGCGCTCGTCGCCTTCCTTCGGGCAAATGCTGATGTGTTCGCATGGGCTCCATCAAATTTGTCTGGTGTGCCGAGGGAGGTGGTCGAGCACCACTTAGCGGTGTGCCCCAACGCATGCCTTGTAAAGCAAAAGGCATGGCGCCAAGCGCCAGAGAAGCAAGAGTTCATCGTCCAAGAAGTTCAGAAGCTGCAAGAGGCAGGAGTCATCTATGAAGTGCGCCATCCCGAGTGGCTCGCCAACCCAGTCGTGGTCCCCAAGCACACTGGCGGCGTGTGAATGTGCATCGACTTCACGAGCCTCAATAAAGCCTGCCCTCAAGATACCTTCCCGCTACCTCGCATCGACCAGATCATGGACTCCACGGCCGGGTGCGAGCTGCTGTGTTTTCTGGATGCCTTCTCAGGCTACCACTAGATCAAGATGGCAGCGGAGGACATGGAGAAAACGGCCTTCCTCACCCCCTATGGGGTATACTGCTACATCTGCATGCCCTTTGGCCTGAGGAGTGCAGGGGCTACCTTCCAGAGGCTGATGCACATCACCCTGGGGCCTCAGATGGGAAGAAATGCAGAGGCCTATGTCGACGACATCGTAGTCAAGACTCACGAGGCCGGGTCCCTCATCAAGGACCTCGAAGAAACGTTCACCAACCTGCGCACGGTCAACCTCAAGCTCAGCCCCGACAAGTGCGTCTTCGGAGTCCCCTCCGACAAGCTTCTTGGCTTCTTGGTTTCCCACCGCGGCATCGAGGTCAATCCTGAGAAGATCAAGGCCATCGAGAAGATGCGCCGTCCCCAAAACCTCAAGGAAATGCAGCGCCTGGTGGGATGCATGGCCTCGCTTGGGCGCTTCATCTCCAAGTTCGGCGAGTAAGCCCTGTCATTCTTCAAGCTCATGATTAGATCCGGCCACTTCAAGTGGACTCCCAAGGCTGGCGCGGCTTTCGAGGGCCTCAAAAAGTACCTCATGAGCCCACCGATCATGGTCGCACCATGCCCTCGCGAGTCCCTGCACCTGTACTTGGAGGCTACCCCCCAGACAGCCAGCGCATCAGTTGTGGTAGTACGAGAAGAGCACACTTGCGCCAAAGTGAAGTCTGCTGAGGCCGCGTCGCCTCCCGAGCCCTCCGAGCCTCGTGAGCCTCCCAAGCCCTCTGAGCCTCGTGAGCCTCCCGAGCCCTCCGAGCCTCGCGAGCCTCTCGGGCCCCCCGCAGAGCAAGCTGCCACAACAACTACGCGCCTCATCAAGCACCCCATGTATTTCGTCAGCACGGTGCTGCGGGATGCACACGAGCATTACCCTATGCAGTAGAAGCTCCTCCTCGCGCTCCTCATCTCATCCAAGAAGCTACGCGACTACTTCCAGGGCCATCCCATCAAGGTGATCTCGTCTTACCCCTTGGAGAAAATCCTGAGCAGCCCCAACGCTGCTGGCCGTGTCGCTGAGTGGAATATCGAGCTACAAGCCTTCGAGCTAGAGTTCTGCACCACGAGGGTGATCAAGGGTGCAGCTCTGGCAGACTTTGTAGTGGAATGGACAAATCCACACCAAGAAGAGCCTCGCGAGGATGAGTCCCTCCTGCCTAGGGACGAAGCACCTGGCGGCTGGACAATGCACTTCGACGGTGCATTCTCTTGGCAGGGCGCGGGGGCTGGCGTCATGCTCACCTCGCCGAAAGGAGACAAGCTCTACTATGCTGTCCAACTCTGCTTCAAGCACAACGACAAGGTCTCCAAGAACATTGCAGAGTACGAGGGCCTCATCACTGGGCTCAAGGCTGCTTTCGCTCTCGGCATCAAGCGCCTCCTCATCAAGGGAGACTCGCAGCTCCTCGTCAATTTCTCCAACAAGAGCTACAAGCCCAAGGACGAGCACATGGCCGCCTACTTGGAGGAAGTACGCAAGCTTGAGAAGCGTTTCCTCAGCCTGGAGCTCCAACATGTACCTCGCGGCAGCAACAAAGAATCAGACGACATCGCCAAGTGGGCATCTCGCCGTGAGCCCTAGAATCCCGGCGTCTTCGAGGAAAGGCCCCTGAAGCCATCAGCTACACCACCTGCCGCTGGCGCCACAACGACTCATGAGGAGCTCCCAACCGCACCACTCACACGCTCACCTGACTGCGGGCCATCTTCAGGCGCCCGCCTGCTGCTGGCGCTGGAACCTCAAGCAGACAGTTGGGCTGCTGAGTTCAAGGCCTACTTGCAGAGCGGCATTCTCCCGGCGAAGGACTCAGAGGCAGAGCACGTGGCTCTCCAGGCCACCGCTTACTGCTTAAAGGATGGGGAGCTCTACCGCAGACGCCCTAATGGTGTCTCACTGAAGTGCATATCCGAGGAGCAAGGGCGTGAGCTGCTTGCTAACATCCACGGAGGAGACTGCGGGCACCACTTGTCATCGCATACCCTCGCGGGCACGGTGTTCCACAATGGCTTTTACTAGCCTACCGCGCTCCAAGACGCAACTGAGCTTGTCCAGTCATGCGAGGCCTGCCAGTTCAATGCCACGCAGATCCACCAGCAAGCGCAAGGGCTCCAAACCATTCCCCTCTCGTGGCCCTTCGTGGTCTGGGGGCTGGACATCTTGGGCCCTTTCCCTCGTGCCTCTAGCGGCTACCGCTACCGCTATGTCACCATCGACAAGTTCACCAAGTGGGCGGAGGTCGAGCCAGTGCGTGCCATCCCGGCAGGGTCAGCCGTCAAGTTCATCAAGGACCTCGTGAGCCGCTTTGGCGTCCCCAACCGCATCATCACTGATAACGGCTCCCAATTCACTAGCGGTCTCTTCAAGTCATACTGCACCAACCTCGGCACGCAGATCTGCTACGCCTCCGTGGCGCACCCGCGAAGCAACGGCCAGGCCGAACGCGCCAACGCTAACGTCCTCAAGGGCCTCAAGACATGAAGCTTCAAGAAAAAGCTCAGCGCCTGCGGCAAAGGCTGGCTTGACGAGCTCCAGTATGTGCTATGGTCGATCTGCACGATAGCAACCAAGCCTACTGGCGAAACTCCCTTCTTCCTCGTCTACGGAGCCGAAGCAGTCATCCCTTCCGAGCTCAAGCATGGCTCTCCACGAGTCCTTGCCTTTGATGAGGCTCGGCAGGACGCCTCGCGAGAAGCTGACCTGCTGCTCCTCGAGGAAGGTCATCGCTAGGCTGCTCTGCATGCTACCAGATACCAGCAGGCTTTGCGTCGCTATCACAGCCGCAATATATGCCCACGCACTCGCGAAGTTGGCGATCTCGTCCTGCGAAGGTTTCCCTCCAGAGAAGGACTCCACAAGCTCTCACCCATGTGGGAAGGCCCTTTCAGGGTTGCTCATGTCTCCCGGCCTGGCGCCGCTCGGCTGGAGACGGAGGAGGGTGCTCCTGTGCCAAACACATGGAACATCCAACACCTCCGCAAGTTCTACCCGTAACCTCACGGGCATGAACGAAATGGAGTTGTACATGCTCCAGAGCCTCTCATTGCGCTAGCCTGATGGGCCCGCGAGAGCTCCCTCCCACACCCCCGTGGAAGCCCCATGCTCAGCGCTGGCGGACCAATCAAACTAAGGGCACCCCACGGGCTAGACCATCCTCAAGCTGACCCGTGCCGGACAAGGCAGCCTCATCCTTTTGGTTGTGTAATGAACCTTATTTCTATGCTGCAGAAATTTTTTATTTCCTAAGTATCTTATGTGTTGGTGAGTTATCTACTTCAAGGGCTGCGCGCTCTCGCGATCTCCCTCCTACTCGTCACGCGAGTGGGGGCTAGGCATGGTGCCTCTACTCGGGTCAGTCCCAGCAGCGCCGCCAAACCCAAGTGACTGAGCTCTGGCTCGCGGGCCTGCCCCCATACACGCCACCTCACCAAGGTCCTTGGTGCCTCGTCTCCTCGCGTGACGCCCACATGTGAACTAGCAAGCGCGCGTTGCTCCTCTACTTGTTAAACTTGTCGACATGCTGCCGCCGCAAGAACAAGCATCCAGGAAGCCTGGTGAGCGCTGCCTCGCGAGGCGGCCAGCGACGGCCACCTCCGCCAAGCACCAACAAGAGGCCTCACGAGCAGAAGCCTCACGAGACGCACCCCGCAAGCGACGACTCCTAAAGTTCTCCTCTCGAGCCGCCCTCGCCACCCCTAAAGCTCTCCTCTCACCATAGCCTCGCCGAGTGCTGATGTTTCTTCTTCTGCGCAAGTCGCTTGTACGTCAAAGGGGGGCTTCCTGAGCATTGCGCCTCATGAGTCCCTACCGCCTCTCAGTGCCCTACACCTCCTGGCCTTGTCCAGGCACGCGACCTGACATACCAGCAACGGCTGTAGCCCGCTCGGGGGCTGGGTCCTGATGACGTAGAGCACCAAGACAAGCAAAGAAAGGAAAATAATCCTCGCGAGGAGGTCTCACGAGGAGCACACATTACAACAAATCATTAAAGTACTTAAACATGAAAGTCATATTTTTATGCCCCCACGGGGCTACACCGGTTCTGATACAGGAAAAAAAAGGAAGCCTAGGCGGAGCATGGCGCATCTTCGAGGTCCGGTTAGGGCGCTACCGACGCCTAGTCGGAATCGTCGACCTCGCTCTTGACGCCCGGGGAGCTTTGGCTGCTCTCGCTCCCGCTGGTGGAGTCGGTACCGCTGCAGCTCTTGCTCTCCACGCAGCACTCCATGCAACCACCGGAGACCCCGAAGAACTTCATGAGGAGCGTGGCGGCTCCATCATACCTAAACTGGAGGAGATGCCCCAGCTTTAGACCGCGGGAGCGGTCGAACGACTTACACCCTCACGTCAGGAGCAAGGAGCCGATGGTGCAGAACTTGGTTGCCGCCCAGGAGGGGCCATTGCAGCAGCCCTCCACTTGCAGCCACAGGCTGGAGGGCCTGCTGTCCTCCATCGCCATCGCGAAGGAGTCCGAAAGCCGGAGCCAGCTGCGGGGCTGACGGTGCAGCCCCACGACGAACTCGTGCGCCGCCACCGCCGTGTGGGGCTTCGCCTGGGGAAGAATGGCGGCCGCTCTGCCGCGCCCGCCTTGACCGCGAGCGTCACGCCCTCCACGGCTACGGGGGGCGACCCATCCGCGGGCTCTAGGGCTGGCCTCCGCGGCTGCCGCCGGGGAACGCGCTCGGCCCTGAGGGGGAACCCTTATTGCGGCAGCGGATGCATGGGCTCGGCTCTTAGCCCTTACCGTCGCAGCGATGGTCTTCAAAGAAAACAAAGAAAGGCGGAAGGTTGAGGAAGGGAGAGGCGAGGGCAGGAGATGAGTGGAGAAGGTCTCTGCCCCTTGCTCCTTTTATAGCACCCTAGGGGTCTCTCTCTCTCCCCCTGTCGCTTCGCCTTCTCCGACACCGGGAATCGAGGCAGAGCAGAAGGAAAGCAATGATAACCCTGCGCCATGTGTGGGCACGTTTGATGGCCGCACGGGCGGTTACCAAGGCATAGTGGGAAGTGGGGGCGTCCCCCCTCCCAGCATGCGCCACGCGTCGTACCTGGGACTCGCAGACTGTCAGGGCCCATGCCGTTTCGCTCCCAACGGGCGGGAACGTGCGTGCCACGGGCCCGGGGGCTACTGTCGGGCCAGTGGGAACCGGGGTACTAGCACTAGCATGAGAGAGGGGGGGTCGATGTTTAAGGTCCCTTGGACCAACTTACTCTGCTTAGACGTTACCTCGCAACCACCATATATATCAATCTTACTTACCACCGTGATAATCACGCGATCACCTCATGATCGACTAACAGCGGTATCAACAATACCATCATGATCATTGCATGACCACGTCAAGATCAACCAATTTCTTTCTTCATGGAACCGGGGTTGTTTATTATTCAGGGTATTATTACTGTTGACCCATAGTGTGACCTAGTACGAACTGTGTCCATGACCAAGGACGTGGCTATCGATAGATTATACACTCTGCAGAGGTTAGTACACTGTACCCACACTACAGAACTCATGGCCTCGTGCTCCCATTCGGGTGGACCAACGACGTTCCGACAAAACCAATCTATTGCATAGCACTCTCCCGGCCACTCCGACAAACTCCCCTTTGTGCTATGTCATGGGTGGCCCCGATATCAACTTGTGACATCCGCCACCTTTGTGGCCGCCACCGTCATGGCCAAAATAAAAACTGTCCCAAACGGGGACTCTGGAATCCATACAACTCGGGCACACAAGGTTATTGCCACCTTCCGGGCCAGGGTAGCGCGCGCACATAACATTCCCTAGTTGGAGGTACTGGTGAGAGGCATGACAATAGACTGCATTAGGGCCCCCCATAAGGCAAGTGTGGTTGCACTGGTGAGCTCGATTCGGTGGCACCATGACTCATCCAACAGATTTGTTCAAGTTCGATTAATTTCAGGGTTAACTTGAATGGTGATGAGCTGAGTCATAATAAATCAACATAATGAAATAACAATGCAAATGAGCATGATATTAGTGTAACCATGGATGGGCAACATAACCATTTAATATCATAATATCAACAATGATGAACCATTAAGTCTACGAGATGCAAATGAGCATCGCATGATGATCATGAATATCCGAAGTATGTTCATATCAAACCATAACAATTCATATGAGCATATCATTATTACTAGCATCGGGACTGATTACAACATGATAATAATAACATTAGCAATTAATCATTTCACTTACTAGTTGAAAATGAACATGACATAAGAAACGAGCATGGATTCACAAGCGCATAAGTAGCACTCAAAATAATTACATAAACAAACAATTATTCGAACATTCAAGTCGAAACCATGGCTATAGCATTGCCATTATGCATGTGGCTGTCGTGGCTTGCCTGGGGATGAAGGATTCACCTCGGAGAAGTGCGAGGCACTCGAAGAAAAAATTGCCGTAAACGTTTCCCTCTCGGAGGGAGCTGAATAAGGGCAGGGGCAAAATGGCCATTTTCAGAAAACAACATGGTGAAAATGATACGAACAGAATGGGCTCGATGAACTGAGAACGTGGGCTTTCGAATCACCTGATTCGGAGTCACGGTTAAAAAGTTGTGGCTGTTCGTTCGTTAGGCAGAAAAACAAATAAAAAGTGTTCATTTCTGCTGTTAACGGACGAACGTCCGCAAATTAGCAGTTTCGGCCGGCGGCTGGAGATAGAAAGCGCCTTTCTGGGATTACGCTTTCAAACAGAGAAAACGTATTTTAGCTCGAAGAAGCACCAGAGTACGTTTTCAGTAAGAGAAAACGTATTTCAGGAAATACGCCTCCACTTACTCCTGCGTGGGCCCGGGGTCAACTCCCTCGCGGGCCCGGGGTCAACTCCTGGTGCGGCTGACCGGTGGGACACGAGAGGCGGTGGGGCCCGCCTGGCCAGGTCAGCATGTCCTTCTACCTCCCGATCCCGCGCCTGGCCAGGGAAACAGCGGAGTCCGGTGGCGACTGTCGGCAGCTCCGGCCACCATACGCGGCGCTCGAGCTACCGGCGAGCTCGGGAAGGAGGCCCGCATCCGATGGAGCGTACGAGAGCACCCGGGGAGCCCTAGAGGAAGTGGAGTCACGGCTGCAGTGGAGGACGGCCTCGGGCGAGCTCGGGCATGGTGCTACAGGGCACCAGAGGAGGAGGTGGAGGGCGGGAGAGCTCCATGGGTCTCGAGGGGTTCCTCTGGAGGTGGGGGAGTGGAGCGAGAGGGGCCGAGGCGCTCGAATTTGAGCGGCGGCCGGCGATGGCAATGGCGGCCGTGGGAGGGAATCGGGGCTCTTCGAGCTCAAACGCGTGACTGGGAAGGATGCTAGGGGAGTGGTGAGTAGGCTGGTGAGCTCGATGGTTCTCGGGGAGGACTTATATAGCCAAGGCGGTGATGCCCTCGCCGGATGCTAACGGGAGCACGGAGTTGATGCCATCGCGCGACCGCATACGCGTGCGCATGCGGGCAGGCGTGGATGGCGATGGGAGAGGGGTAGTGGAGTGCCAGAGATGCCGCGGGGAGGAAGAGGACAGGGGCAAGGCGACGACGTCCACGGGCACGCGGTGCGGCGTGGCGCGCCGAAGAAGAAATAGGAAGGGGAGAGGGGTCCAGAGGGGTGGCGTGGACGCAGGAGAGTTAGAGCAGCGCTGTGGACATGGTGCGGTGGCGCGAGGACGGCGTTTGGGCGGCGGCAGAGGGGTCCCAGTGTCCAGAGCGTGCTTTTGGCACGCCAGACCGCGTGGTCACAGCGTGCACAGGCGCACGCGGTGCATTCTGACCAGCGAAAAGATGTCTCACGTGTGGACCCTACTTGCTATAGACCCAAAATGAGCTTGGTTCGATCAAATCAACTCTGTGTTGAGTGGTAGCATCAACTGTAGCCACTGATAGCAAAGTGTTTGTGATAAACTGGGGAAGGCTCACTTGGGGAGGGGTGCTAATCTTAAGCTGGAGTTGATCACTCACTAAGGTGACCATTGTAGCAAAGTTTCAGCTCAATTGGAGGGGTTTATGTAGCACTTGCTTTGCAACGTGTTCCACTGGACAGAAATGAAGAAGTTGAAGTAGGGCTCACATGGATGATTGGACTAAGCTGAAATTTGGAGGAGGATGATCATTTGTACCTATGAAGGGACTGTAAAAATTTCATACCATTTGGATATACCAAAATGGTACTTCCTTCACAATGCTCTTCTCTGGACAGAGTCTTAGGAATATGGGTAGGAGAGAAATTGGCTAGATGAAATGATCCCAAATTTGGTAGAGGGAAGTTATATGGGTAGGAGCATGCTCTGGTAAATTTTCAGCAATAATGAAGCAATATAAAATATAGTTGCTTCTCAAACCAAAAATATGACCAGAATCAATGATTGGATGGTGTGCTCACCATAAGCATGGAATCTTGAATATTTTGACATATCCAAGGTTCATATGAGTCAAATGAATTTTGAGAATTTTGTGGGAATTAATGGCAAGACAGAAATGTAGGTTGCTGCACAACCTAGGGCAAACAGGGTTATTCTTTAATAGAAAAAAGGAATATTCCCAAGAAATAAATGTTGGGGTTGAGCTAAGATGGAAATGGCATGGCCTAGGGAAAGATTTGAGAGTGACAAGCCACTCGGGAGAGGAAAAAGAGTTGGTCTTCCCAGGTTTCAAGACCACAGAGCCAAACCAGAAGAAAACCAAATCAAAATCCCGAGAAATTCAAAAGAAAAAGAAAGGGCCAAAAATCAGGGTGTCACGGTGGCAACCCTTCCCGCCAAGATTTTTAGGGGAAGAGGACAATGGCGACTATAAAGGGATAGTGCTGCCATCTGTAAAGATAGCCCCGGATCGATCGCTTCCACCATCTCCTACCTTGTACGCAAGAACTCTCTTGCCTCCATAATCCAAAGCACAAGCAGGAGTAGGGTTTTACACCGCAAGGTGGCCTGAACCTGGGTAAGTGATGTGTCCCCTGTCGTGCCCCGTGCACGAAGCATGCTCTCACCGTATCCTCGCCGTGGTGACCACTAGGCGGTAGAAACGAGCTTGCCCCCAGTGTTCGAACCAGAGGGTCCCCGGAGCCCCCGACTTCCGATAGCAGAGTTCCTCCAACTCGCGGCGAGCGGCGATGATCTCTTTCACGTCCTCAATAACTCGCTTTAAGGGCAGCCACGGATTCCTCCACCAGCCTCTTGTGCTCGATGCGGATCTTGGCATTGTCATCGATAAGTTTCTCGACCATGGTGGTCGTCTTCTTCAACCATGGTGGTCGTCTTCTTCAACAAGGCAGGGCACTCCTCGTGCTGCTTCGTCGTGCTGACGATCTTCTCCCACAGCAGGTCGCGCTGGGTGTGGAGCTTCGCCTTGTCATCCATTAGTCCCCGGATGATGCCGGACGCCTTGTCAAATGAGGCATTGACCTCATCCTCCAACTTCGCCAAGCCGGAGATCTCCCCCTGCAACTTCGCCAAGCCGGACGCCTTGTCAAACGAGGTCAGGGTATCGATTTCAAGGATTTGAACATCGAGGTTTATTTTCATAGTGTTCTACAACCTCAGGGTTCAAAATAGACTTCACTCCACCACCACTGCATCACGTTGTCGTGGCCTTGATTCTTACTGTATCGCACTCTCATTCCAGCTGATAAAGACGTGTGTGATCCCTTCCTCACCTTTTGCATCATTTTCGTAGTTTACGTACCATGCATGACCCAACCTACCAAACTTTATAATAAGTGTTACACTTCACAATTTCAAAACGAGAAACTAGAACACGTATAGTCCCGTTCACTTCGCACCCCAGACGGCCGTTCCGGCCCGCCGCTCAACGCACAGTGGCTAGCCATATCACTTACGTATGGGACCGCATGTAAGGAAAGCGATGATGGCCGAAATTGGCAAAACTCCCCCGCTTATCATGGGGGAAAAGCCCAGCGCTAGCATTTTTAATCATTATTTCTATTTTTTGAGGGAAAATCATTATTTCTTTGTATCGGTCGCGCCAGGAGCAGAACCAAATGTTACAACTTACTAGTACAAGTTCAAAAGGAAAAGCCTGTCGTGTTCGCATCACACCCCCACACGGTTGGTCCGGCACGCCGCTCAAGGGGGGAAAGTGTGTTGTCTTGCATCTTCACTTACAAGTGATACCACAGTTGAACAAACCGACTATCGGCAAACCCCACCTTGCCCGCCGCACGATGGCTAAGTTGGAGAAACGAGGAGGGAGAAGAGATAGTTGTAGCACGGACTCCAAGAAATTTAGTGTCAGATGGGACTCGTGTTGGTGGCGTGTGCCGTACTCCTGGACATGAATGCTTGTTCTGGCCCATGCCACCCCACTATATCGAGGTGTTGGATACGTAGAGCGAACACATTAACATATGGCCCACCTCACACTTTGGCCAAATTTCCTGGAGTCCGTGCTCGGCCCTCCTCTCTCTCTTCTCAGCCAGCCAGCCAGGAAACGCGCGGAGTGTGCTCAAAGTCGGTTTGATCACATTCGGTCCCACATGTCAGTGAAAATGCAAGATGACGCACATTCGTTGGGCGATCGGCATGCCTGACCGACCATGTGGGGTGTGACGCGTACGCGATAGGCGTGTTGTAATTGTATGCGACAGGCTGGAAGTTGACGAAGATGATCCCACCGTCCATTTTTCAACGCACGACGACAACGAGGATACATTCCAAAGACTAAAGTTTTTATCACACAACAAATAACAAGCTATGAAATGAACTTTTGGTCAACCAATCCTCGGCGTTGGAAATGCTTGCTTTGAACCATAAGTGATCTTCTAGGCTGGGCCAGCTATTGTCAATATTGAGACCAACGCAAGACTCACCATCCAGGCTGAAGCGGCCTATATCAGGAGGACGCAAATTGTAGGGAACCATAGCAATGTCCGAGGTATAGATACAGTTGCTTCTCATAATGGTAACGTTGTGCCAACAGCCGCTGGATCGCCTTTCACCATCATTGGATAGTTTAGTCCAAAGAAAAGTGAGTATTCTCCAAGACTATCAATATTGAACCAGGGAGAAGGTGTTTGCGCTAGCACACTAGTCTCCATCCCGAATACCCTGCAACATATGTTTGAATAAGTCTAGAGAGTGCGACCATGGGAGACAACACCTGCTTCCTCTGTAACATCAGCAGTGCCCTATATACAGACAAGAAGAGGTGATCCATCGGAATAAGTAGCAAGGCGCCACTGATTAGGTAGGTCCTGATCGTCTTCATGCTCGTGATCATCACCATCGTCATCTCCCCCTTGGTAATAAAATTTTCCAAGTATCGGTGGGGGAATGTTGACATGACCTTGGAAACACAAGAAGGTTAATTAGTACGGGGATACTAACTCGCATGCATAGTGAATGAAAAAAATTCTAATTACGGTGGAAGACAAACGTACCGGAACAATAAGGATCCCATGAAAAAACAGTGGCAGAAGTGGTGGCATCAAACACAAGACACTCGTATTGAATTGCATCACAGTACACATGCGTGTGCAGAAACTGATTTTTGAGCAATATCCATCGAGGCGCAGAAGTTAGGGCGGCAACAAGCTTGTTGAAGATAGCGACAACATAATAGTTCATATAATTCCAAGAGCGATTGGGAACTCGACAAATTGCCATCTTCTGTAGATGATAGTCAGCATGATCGTATTTGAATGTACGAAGAGTATCGGTGTGCTCAACCTCAGGGCAGTCTGAGATTTTTGGAAGTGGAATCCGGTGACGAGTGTACACATTCACAAGTTCCCACTCATAGTTGTACCCAATATAAACAACCCAATCTCCATTTACGCCTGCCCAGGCCTTACACTTAAGCGATGGCATCTTAACAGCACACGTATCATTATCAAGTGGCATCAACTTGCACAAGGCGAGCCTTCCGTCGTCCGCGCGCCAGCGAGCAGGGTCATGGCGAAGAAGATAGGGGAGATTAAACCGCTCTTGAACCCTTGGGTTCTTTGTAATGATCCTATTTGTTGAGTCGAGAATGACCTTGAATGAACCTGCCATGCTAGCCGCGGTGATGACGTCGCATCAATTAAAGAGTTCCTCCACCGCGTCATCTTTCAGATTGGGGCAAGAATAACAGGGTCGGGTCCTGCGTCTTCCCTCCATCGAGAAGACGAACAATGGTAGAAGGAAGAGTCAAGGCAAATGGAGGGAAGAAAGAGCATGCGACAACAGTTCCAAATCGAGAGGGAAAGGCGAAGAGGCGGTGGACGGTTGCCACGGTTTGGGAAGAGGCGAGGGGGAGCGGACGGTTACCACAGCATAGGGAGAGGTGACCCGGCCTTCATAGACGTCCATTCGGAAATTATACAAAAGGACTCGTCGTCTTCTCACTGACATGTTGGAGCGGGACCACATGTCAACGAAACATGGTGTGTCATTTCTCGTGCAAAATGCGATAGGGCCGTGTTGGCCCGAGGTGCCACCTTATTTCTCGACTTTAATTTTTTTAATGGCGTGCCGTTCAATTTTCAAGCATAACTAATTGGTACTGTATGCAGAGATAAATATAAACTACTCTACCACTAGTAAGAATAGTGCTAGTACTAGTAAGATATATAGGCTGGAGCTTCAGTGCTTGCTTGCTAGGCTGCCCACTTGCTTCTCACACTTTCACCCTCTCTCCAGATCTAAAAAACACGGCGGTGGCCCCTCTCTCTCCCTCCTCACTGGTGGTCACAGATCCGCCTAGATCCCGTCCGTCGGGGAAGAGGAGGACGTGCAGCGTTGACGCACTCGTCGTTGACGAGTGAGGACACACACTGACGACAAGGCCGTCCTCTCAGACCTAGCGCCGACACGGGATGGCCTCTGTCCCAAGCTCGCTACCGTAGTGTATGCGGAGGACGACGACCACAAGCGAAGCCACTTCCTGCCGACCCTCAGGTATGCTACCTCTTTTCGTACCATACCCTTGTTCTATTGCCCCATCTACCCACGTCGCTGCATGTGGATCTTTTTCCACTCCCCCATCTCCCCAACTTACTATCCTCTACTCTGCTGGTCACGCAGATGAAAACCTTAGTTTGCACTATTAAAGGAAACCCTACTTCATGCAGACTAATCCATGTCTGGGTTGAATAAGGAAAGAAAGGGGGAAAGTACTGTCGAAGAGACTAGGTATCGAACCTACATCTTGGTTAAAAAGGGGAAAAGCAGTAGCTAAGGAACGAGTCTCTTGTCTCTTGGTTGAAAAAGGGTAGAAAGGCAGGACAACGCAATAGAGAATGACCAGGTCGATAGGTTTGTTGTCCTCACATAGGAAAAAGGTGGCTAAAGAGAACAAAAATGGGACGTAATCCACATATGCTGCTTGGATATTTGTTGCTCTGGGGAACCATCCCTCCCTCATCACTCTATGCATCCGTGCAGGTAGATCGTACTGGTGCACCCAATGTCCGAATGGGCCTCCCCATGCTCTTATTGCCACTTTTTTGCTGTTAGTATAACGCCACCGGTAGAATAAATCAATGCTACTGCTAAAGTGATGCCACTTTTAACTAATGCCGCAGTCAGTCTAATGCCACCGATAAATTGAAGCAATGCCAAGTAATGTCACTGGATTATTTCAGGGTTAGCTTTTGATTGTGGATGTATTAAAGATTTTTGAGCTAAGGCATTGTAATGCTATTGCATAGCCAGTATACCAACGATGAAACTTGTTACTACCTTTACATTTTTGCATTGTTAATGCTTATAGATTACATACCTCACTTCGTGATGTAATGATAAGTCAATTTTTTTATACAGTGTCACCAAAATGTCAAGGTGGTCATGGCTTTTTATTTTAGTTAAACTGCACAAAAAATTATGAAGAGAAGAGGAAAGGTCAGGAGTGCGCACCTCCTCCTCCTACTATTTACTTGATTCATTTAATCAAGTTTTTATGTTTGATCGATTATCAAGATTGGGATAGCAATTTTTCAGATCCCCTCGAGTTCGAAATGATATTTACCTTGAAGGTACATGGTTTGCAACTATTTTTGTACTGTCATTAGTTAATAATGTTAGTTACCTTCATACTTTTGTATTTTGTCTAATGTTGTTGCACAGCCAGTATACCAATGATGAAACTTGTTACCTTTAGATTATGTATAGTTAATGCTTATAGAAATCTTCCAGTGCTAGCTTATAGAAATCTGTTCAGTAAAACCATTCTACTGTACCCCGTAATAAAATAACTACTCTACTGTTGCACTAGCCACTAGATTAGTGTATATTTGTACTATTCGAATGGTGTTGCATTAGCGTATGGACATATATAAGGTGTGCCTAGCTTTCCCAGATATGTGCTCAAGAAAACTACTACCTGTTTTTCTAAATACAAGACGTTTGGGTACTTTAAATTGAACTGCGAAAATGTCTTACATTAAGGAACAGAGGGTGTAGAATTCATTCAAATTATGTCGGCAAAGCTAGTCACACCTGTGTTAAAATTAATGTTCATTATGTTATCGGAGGAGGCCTGCATTTTTGTCTCTATCGCCTGTTGATTACATACCTGACATCATGATGTAATGGTAAGTCATTTTTTTGTATAGTGTCACAGAATTGTCAAGGCGGTGATGGCATTTTATTTTAGTTGAACTGCATAGAAAATTCTTAAAAGAAGAGGAAAGGTCAAGAATGGTTCAATCTTTCACAAAATAATATGTATGCCTTCCTGACATCCGCCGCTGATGCCTTATTTATTCCTTTAAACAGGTGGTTAGAAACAGTCTTGCTACCTTTTCCCATTAAGAAATTGGAATGCTTATATTTGTGAGTCTATGCTTTCACTAGTGCCACTTTTATAGTAATCACACTTTCAATATCTGTGCAAACAGGGATGCTCGATTTTAGTGGAACTGCACAAAAAGTCCAAATGGTTCAACATTACGAGCATTTTTTCTTCCAAACAGTTATATCCAATTGGGGGCACTATGAGCTGTTCATTACCAAGGTACATGGTTTGCTACTATCTCGCTACTGTTTTTGTACAGTCATTAGATAGTAATATTAGTGGTTTGCATGTAAATTTATTTCCAGATTGGACCTCCATTGGTGGTGCAGGACATGATTCAATGATTGGATGCTCAATTTCGGTTGTATCGATTTCACCTCTTCCATCCCTGCAAACATGGATATCCTTGGTCTGATGAAGAATAGGCGCTATATTTCTGCTCTGTACCAGCAAATCAATTTAGTACCAAATTGTCCAGTGCAAAACATGACAGTATCAAATTGTCCAGTGAAAAACGTGACAGATGCTAAGCGGAAACGACTAGCAGAGACGTCTTTAAACCGAAAATACAAGGTGGGGTATATGTTAACTAGCTGATTGATATTTGTGCAGACAGATGTCTGCTCATTGCTATTTGGCAAACAAACAAAGGGACCTCAATTTTTGTGGAACTGCACAAAAGAATAGTATAGTCACTGCATGCAGTGCCATTTGAAAATAGAAAAAGAATGTTTGGATAGTCACTGCATGGACTGCACAAAAGTAGTATTGTACTATTTTTTGGCCAACACTAGGTGCTTCATTCCATCTGCTTTGATCATCTTACTGATCGATTTCATCTTCCTGAAAACCTCTCGGCAAAATGTGTCGTGATCACCGTCAACATTTTGACTTCGTCCGAGATGTCAAATGAACTCATGGTGAGAAATACCATCCTTGCCCCTCGATGATTTGAGTTATCATCGACAACATCCTTTACTTCCTGCCAACACAGACTCGGTCATGTTTTGCTCATACATTGAGTTCCCTGCTATTCTTGTAAATGTTCCTTTGTATCTCTTGTGATCTTCAGACCCAACCCTTGCTTGAAACACCATATTAATGCTGCCTCGAAGCATGACTGTGGTATTCCGAATATCAACAAGAACATGGGTAACACATTGCCAAATGTTTCTTGATCTATTATCCAAACACCATTGTATGGGTAACATCATGACTTTCCTCGCCCCTTTATCTAAGTGATTTGGTACTTAGTGTACTGCCATGTATATCATGCTCTGCTTTTTCCTTGGGAAAGATATACACCTAATACTTGTGTATAATCACATTTTCCTTTCCATTGGTCTGTTTGATCTGATAGTCACATTTTCCTTTCCATTCGACTGTTTAACCTTTCTTGTGATCTATATGATCTAAGCAGTAATAATTCTCTGCTTGTGAAAACACCTTGGTGTACAACTCTGTCAGGAAGACCCTGTTACTATTGTTGATGACATTCCGGTAACCACCGATGGACAAGAACTTTGCCTATTGGTCCGCCTCGTCTTAACGAGCAGGAAAAAGGTTCTCTTCTTCCCTCGCCCTTAGTACCAACGTTGTTGCCGACATAGCTGACAGATTGTCCTCTGACATGCCTTGCTATCATGACCGTGCAAGATGTCACCGTCCTCCCTACTCATAATCCACACTAACCACAGTTCCCCAGGATCGTAACCTGACTCTCCTGTACATCCTTGATTCCGAAGTATCTGTTGCACTTGGCTTCGTGTGTAATTCAAGAGCCACCCTTCTAGAGATGATCTATTCTGGTATCAGACGCAATACTTATTCCCGTTGCTTAGAATCCCTTTCTCACTCTGTTTCAGTCATGGAATGATTGCTTACCCGCTTGAAACTTCTTAATGTACCTTCTTACTTTTCCCTCGATGTTTTCTTAAGTTTCAATTCGAGAGATACTTTCTGCCACATTCCCTGAGTTATCCACCAGATAATCGACCTTGCAAAGGTCCGTTCTCCCGAAGATACCCCTTACTCCACCTTAAATCTTGGGACGAGATTTCTTGTAGTGGAGGAGATTTGTAACACCCCCGGTGTCAGGCTACAGTGACGTCATACTAATGATGCCAAGTCATCATGCTTTTCTAATCCAAATATGCCGCTTGTCCAAAATCAAGTTCAAATTCCTCTTTGAAATACAAGTCAAATATTTGCATCTTCAAATGAGCCAGCAAAATAGTTCATAAATTTGCAAATATTCCCTAAATATTTGTCATGTTGGCACCAACCTCACCTAAATTCCAAAAGTGCCCCTGGGAATTATTTGAGTGGTCCTGCAGCAATTATTTTGGCCCTTCCATTTTCTAAAAATGGTCAAACAATTCCATTGGTCCTGATACTTTTTGTGCAGGCCCAGTATATTGCCAACTAATTATGTGCCAAGTCTCAGTTGTAACCAAATTCGTTTGGTGCCAAAATAAAATGCCAACAGTGGTTAATTCCTTTTGACAGAAAAGAAAAAGGGAAAATACCCCTGTGCACTTGGCCTGCTCGCCACTGTAGCTGAGGCCCAGCCCACCGGGGCCTTCTCGCACCTCCTGACACCCCTCTCTCCCTACTGTCGCCTGCAGAACGTGCGCCCGCGCCACCCCCCCCCCCTCCTCCGAACAACACCGGGGCCACAGGAGCTCATCTGGGAGGGGATAAGGGCGTCCCTGAACCCCCCTGCTAACCCTAGCACGCCCCAATCCCCTCGCTCGCCTCTCTCCCCCTCTGTTTCGCTCGCGTCCGACGCTGCCATTGCCTCATTGCCTCGCCGACGCGGCCACCGGCCACCACGCGACCTGCCGTGGTGTCCAGAAGATCCGCTAGGTTCCTCTCCATCCCCTACACCGCAAGATCGATGCCGGGGAGCACCAACAACGCCGCCCGTGCCATTTCCCTCCGTCGGTATCCGCCTCGGCCGCCGCTCGATCCGCCATCCTCGCTGCGCCCCTGGCCTCCCCGAGCACGTCATCGAGCTCATTCTGAGCTCCCGGACCTCCCTGACCTCCCCTTGCTCCTTCCTGTGCCCCGTAGGCTAGTTCCCGTAGAGCACCGTCGCCGTCGTCGTCCCGGTCATGTCCGGCCGTCCTAGCTCGCGCCCGTGCCACCGTTGGATGCGCCGCACCTCCTTCTCCCCATAGCACCTCCTCCCGGGCCAAATGGTGGCCGGGAGCTTGGTCCCCGTGTGCCACTGCCGCACGGCTTGGTCGCCGGAGCTGCGCCAGCGTGCGCAGCTCGTTTTGACCTGGTCCGCCGCCACTGATGCGTGGGCCCGATTGGATTAGGTTAGGGACTAATTAACCTGCTAACCCCCACTGACAGCCGGGCCCCACGCTAATTAACCCTTCGTTTATACATGTGACAATGACATGTGGGCCCCACCGACACTGTTCACACTTTGACCAGGTCAACAGTGGACAGTTGACTTGCTGACTGTGCATGCTGACTCAGCCACTGGACCCCGCCTGTCATTCTAATAGGCTAGCTGTCTCTGAGTATAAAATGTATTTGCACTATTTATTTTCGAATTAATTAATTAAAATAATTTCAGAATATTGCTGAAACTTTGAAAATTAATATAAATTCAACCGTAACTCCGATGAAAATAATTTATATATGAAAAACGCTCAGAAAAATATGAAGAATCCGAATATGCCCTCCATGTAGCTGTTACATGCCTCTAACACTACAAACATGGAACCTTCCCCTCCGGATCCATATACCGATAACCGTCCGGAGCTGTGGAAATATCCCCGGATAATTTCCCGCTCCGTCAGCAACGTGTAGTGCTGCATTAGGCCACCCCTAGAACAGCATACGGCCATGCCATGCATTGTGTTGCATTGTTTGCTTTGTATTTACTGTTTCTTCCCCCTCATCTCTCTGGTTGACTCTGAGACTGACGCTGCTCCCGAGTGCGACTACGCCACTGACGACCAGTCCCTTTCAGCAGAGCTTCTAGGCAAGCAAAACCCCCTTGATCATTTCAATATCGCCCAATTCTTTTCTCCCTTTGCTTGCATTAGAATTTGCTATTGTTACTATTAGCTCCTATTCTGATGCATAGCCTGTTTTTGTAACTGTTGTTGATACCATACCAGCTATCCTATATGCCTAGTGTAGATTGGTTAGCGTTCCATCAGTGGCCCCACATTCTTGTCCGTGTTTCTATGCTTAGTCTCCGGATGTTTTGATCAGTATGATCGATGTGCTGAGACCGTCACACCACCGCACCTCACCCCCTTAGTTGTACGACTCTGCAGAGCTACTATCAAGTGCCGAGGGTGATACCTCGTACCTCACTCCTGATGATGGCTCTGTAGCATAGCTAGTCGGTGGTGGATTACCGAGGGTGATTCCTCTTCACCACCTTCGATGACAACTCTGTCGTGCAACCCCTCAAGCGTGGACCAACGAGGGTGATTCCTCCGGGTTCACCTTGACGGATACATCGAGCGGGAATCCATCGAGGGTGATTCCTCGGATTTCCCCCTTGATGACATGGACACACTGTTACTGTTACCTGTTGCCCCTTTACTTTACTGTTGCTGCAGGACTGTAGGGACAGGCGGTACCACCCCGGTAGAGGTGGACCTGAGTTCTTGATAGTCTCTTGTGAGTCGGGTTGACCTGGAGGGTACCCGCGAGATAATTACGAGGTGCGGTCGGGCAGTCTTGGCCCTTGTCGCAAGTCCTCGAGACGGGGCGACGGGACCATAGATCGTGGAGCACTGATTGTCACCGCGCACTCCCAACACACTAATGGGTTTGGATATGTGATCTGAGTAGGCCTCTGGCCTTTTACGCGCTGACCACCACGCAGGAATAAGTATGGGCACTCTGCATCGTATGTTTCTTCCGAAGTTCTTCAGACGTCAGCAGTTGAGCGGCGCACGGCGGGTTGGACTGGGAAAGCCTGCGCTTGTATTAAGGGGGCTAGGTCTGCTCACCGGCCACGTACGCAACGCGCAGGAGTGCAAAGGGCGATGGGCCCGGACCCCTGAGCGCTTAGGATTTAGACCGGCGTGCTAGCCTCTCTGTTGAGCCCAGGTTGGGCTGCGGTGTGTCGATTGGCCGACGCCGGGCATGACCCGATAAAAGTGTGTCCGGACGGAATTAATCGAGCATGTTGGGTACATTGGTGCACCCTTGCAGGGAAGAACTTGATCTATTCGAATAGCCGTGTCCACAGTTACGGACGCTCAGAGATTATCCCGATCTACTACAACTAGAACTGGATACCTAAGTCCCTTGTGAAGTCGGGTCGACCCCGAGGGGTACCCGCGAGAGATGGAAGTCGGGTTGACCATGAGGGTACCCTCGAGATAACTGGATACCCGTATTGTTTTAATAATATGTTAGCTCCGGGATTGCTTTCTCGCAGGGAGTCGAGGAAGGATCTCTGGGCATTGCTATTATATATGCTTATTACTTTATGTTATGCTGCTAATCTACACTCTTCTAATGCTGCAAGCTGCTGCAAGCTGCTAGTCTTCGATAGTCTAGGCCTTCTCTCTATTCTGGCATTTCTACAGTTTAGTCCATAGATACAGCCCTTCCTTTGATAATGTTGCATAAATAGATTACATCTGATGTAAGTCTTGCGAGTACTTTGGATGAGTACTCACGGTTGCTTTGCTACCTCTTTTTCCCTATACCCGATTGTTGCGACCAGATGACGGAGCCCCGGAGCTAGCTGCTTCCATCGACGACTACTACTACCCCACCGACGGAGCCTACTACTACGTGGAGACCGACTACCAGGGTAGTTTCGGAGGTTCCCAGGTAGGAGGCTTGCGCCTTTTTGATCTAGTGTCGTTGTTTTGCTCAGCCTTCTTAAGGCAAACTTGTTTACTCTTATGTCTATACTCAGATATTGTTGCTTCCGCTGACTCTTGTATTCGAGCTCTCGTGGCCCCTGGCTTGTAATATAAAGCTTGTATGACTTTTATTTGTGTCTAGAGTTGTGTTGTGATATCTTCCCGTGAGTCTCTGATCTTGATCGTGTGCATTTGCGTGTATGATTAGCACACGGTCGAGTCGGGGGCGTCATAGCTGTCGAGCACGCACGCATGGGCGACGCCGATTTTTACTACCAGCTCATCAAGTGGGTTTCCCGCTTAGAAGCCGAAGCTTCGGCGGACCAAGCCGGCATGGAAAGGGCCAACACGTGCGAGCAACGCGCCCTATCGCACCTCTGGCAAGTCCGAGGCGAGGAGGAGAATGTCGGTGCCGGCGTTTAGCGTGTACCGCGGATGGCGGCCGGCATTGTCTAGTTAGCTAAGAGTAAGTTAGTACTTCTACACTAGAGTATTAGTGGGAGTAGATAGTTAAGTTGGCTATGATGGTTGTCAACGTGGAAGTTCAGTACTCTGTCTCTGAATCAGACCTGTTACTTTGCTCTGAATGTTGAACTTTCCGTGTGAACGTTTGGAATGGGCTGTTATTTTTTTAAATGGGTTGTATTTGTCCGCCACGGATTTAGAGGCTGACTTGTGAGCCTACTAGGTTGACGCGTACACAAGGCTTCGTCAACTTAGTAAACAAACTTCCCCGCAAAAAAAAATGTAGTCAACAAATGATTCTGGCAACATAAGTTGTTGGATGTCAATCCAACGTCTATCATGCTCTTTCAATCACTTGTCTTCTTCCTACAGGCTCCAGCGGCCCAAACCAAACCGATGCCGGCAGGATCGCCTGCTCCCGCTTTCCGTGGCCTGCGGCGCATCCGCGCACACATCGCTGTCCCACCGTACCCTAACTGGTGCCAAGCCATCCCTCTACACCCCCACCCACCCACCTCCTGTTATTATCCGGCGATGGCATCCCCACCCCGCACCAACCCTCGTACTCCCTCCGCTTCCGACCACACTGCCGCATCCTCCACGGCTCCTTTTTGTTCCCGTCCGAGGCCTCAACATCGTCCTCCGCATTGGTTCGCTTGCCACGATGCCGCCTTCTGGCGTTGTCAGCATGGTCAACAACCGAGAGGAATCAGGAGATGATTCTACGTGGACAGGATGACAGTAGGGACCCACCAGGGTCATTGCAGTACGCAAGCAAGTGCCTCCTTATGTCAAGCCCAAAAAAAGGTTCCTCCTAATGGCTTCATGACATCGGGGTCCCATGCCATTGTCAATGTAGTCAATAACGAGAGAATTGCACAACGAGCAGCTGACACCAGGGACCCAGCAGCTCGCCCTGTTGTTTTTTGTTTTTGAGATGGAGCAGGGTATCAATTGGGCTGTGCGGGGGCTGTGGCTAGTCTAGCCGAGCCTTTTATTTTATGTTTACCACAAGACCAGCCCAGTTGTTTTTTCTCTTTCTGAAAATGGCTAGCCCAGTTTTTTTTTTGCAGCATACCCAATCGAGGCCTACTTGCTATTGTCAGCCCTATTGGGCTGCAAATCTTTCAAGACAAGGAGGGATGCATTCGGCTTTCCCAGAAAATGGGCTATAAGTAATGAGAAACGGGGTGTACATTTTTAAAACACAGCAAACTGGCAATTAGTTTCAAACTTCATTTATTTGGATTTCGAGATTTTACATTTCATTGAATTTTTTGTGGGGTAAATTTCATTGGATTTTAAGTCAATATAAATTTATTTTTAAAATTTGTTTGAATCTGAATCGAAATTTTGGGATTAAAAACATTTCAGACCCCACCAAAATATTCAAAATTTCGTTGATTTTTTTACCATGGCCATAATATGGGCTGTAATGCTAAGAAGAAGAATATGGGCTTCAAAAAAAATCGTTAAGAATTAGGAAATGGGCTATAAATTATTAGAAATAATGGAAAATTGGTTGTATGTTGTTTTCCACAGATTTGTAGGCTGACTTGTGGGCCTACTAGGTTGACGAGTATGCTTTCCTCAAAAAAATTTAAAGGTTGACGCGTACGGAAGGCATTGTCAACTTAGTCAACACACGAGAGCAGAGACTGTTGGATCTCCATCCAACGGCCGTCGTGCGTCTTCAATCTCTAATCTTGCTTTTTCAATCTTTGATCTTCCTGCTCCAGTCGCCCAAACCAGCGCCGGCGGGACTGCCTTCTCCCTCCTCCCGTGGTCGGCTGTGCTGCCGCGCACGCCTCATCGGCCCACCCTACTCCCACCACTGGCCAGGCCATCCCTCTACCCACCCGCACCTCCTATTATTTTTCGGCGACGGCAGCCTCACCTCGCAGCCGAACCAGTCAGCCCTCGTACTCCCCTCAGTGTGGGCATCCCCTTCTGTGGCTTCGCCGGCTTCGGGTCGTTCCCTTCCCGGGCCTCGCCGTCGTCGACCGCGTTGATGCTCTTGGCACGGCGTCGTCAACATGGTTAAGAAACGACAGCCATTGGAAGAGGGATGTACGTGGAGAGGCTGACAATAGGGACCCACATCATCCATGGCCGCACGCAAGCAAGTGCCTCCTTATTACGCGAAAAAAATGATTGCTCCCCCTGACTGCTGGGTCCCACCTGCTATATCTTCGCTTGGAAGGAAGCGCCTCCTTATTACGCGAAAAAAACTATTCCTCCCAATGACACCTGGGACCCACCAAATTTGGAGGTTGACTTGTGGGTCTACTAAGTTGACACATACGCAGGGCTTTCTCAACTTAGTCAACAAACGATTCTAGCAGCTAAGACCGTTGGATGTTAATCCAACGGCCGTGCTGCTTCTTTAATCCCGAATCTTCTTGCTCCAGCCGCCCAAACCAGCGCCGGCTGGACTGCCTGCTCCTGTCTCCCGTGGCCGGCTGTGCTGCTGCGCAGGCCTCACCGCCCCACCCTACTCCCACCGCTGGTCGGGCCTTCCCTCTACTCACCCACACCTCCAGTTATTCTCCGGTGACAGTAGCCTCACACCGCAGCCGAACCAGTCAACCCTCGTACTCCCCTTCGCATGGGCATCCACTATCGCATCTTCCCTGGCTCCGCGTCGTTCCCTTCCTAGGCCTCACCGTCGTCCACCACCTTGGTGCTCTCGGCGCGGCGTGGTCAACATGATCAATGAACGACAGCCATCAGAAGAGGACTGTACGTGGTGAGGCTAAAAGATGGACCCACCAGCTACATCTTCGCACGCAAGGAAGTGCTTCCTTGTTACGTGAAAATAAAAATGATTCCTCCCCTGACAGGTGGGACCCAGTAGCTATATCCTCACATGCAAGGAAGTGCGTCCTTATCTTCCCTGACAGCTGGGACCACCCGGTCAAAGCGTACGTAGCGTTGTCTGTTTGGTCGCGAACGTGTACGTACATACTGGTTGATCGGTCTCTCTGCAACGATGAACCGTGGCCGAGTAAGGAGCGGTAGCAGTTCAGGCAGTCCCATCTAAATCATGTACACATGCGTACAGCCAGATGCCAAAAAATACGGCCACGTACGTACATACGGGCGGGGTCTCGAACGCGTACTTGATCATACGTACGGTCAGGGCTCGTGTACATGGAGAGGCAACGGATGGCAGAAACGGCGTCCTGTTCATCGGCAGCCAACCGGCAGGGTCGGAATGGAGAAATAGCATCGTGTTCATCGGGAGGCAATGGAATGTGTCTTGTTCATCGGGAGCCAACCGGCTTGGACGGAACAGCCGAAACGGGGTCTGACGTACGGCAAAACGGAGGAAACGACCTTCCGTTTGACCGTGTACGGTCGACACGGGGTCCTGTTCATCGGGAGGGGTGTGGCGTACCGCAAAACAAAGGAAACGGACTTCTGTTCGAGTGCCTACGGTCGAAATGGGGTCCTGTTCATCGGGAGGGGTGTGGCGTACCGCAAAACGGGGGAAATGGACTTCTGTTCATCGAAAGGGGTGTGGCGTATCACAAAACGGGACTCCACGAGCTACTGTTCATCCACCGTCGACTTCCTCCAGCCTCCACCGACTACTATTCATCCAACCTCCACGGGGTCCTGTTCATCCACCCCCAACCGGCTGGGGTGTGGCGGCTCCTCGGGTTCCTGTTCGTCCAGCGGCAACCGCCTACACAGCCGGGATCCTGTTCATCCAACCACACCGGCTGGGGTGGGGCATATGAGCGGGCGGCAGCAACAGGAACTGTTTATCGACAACCAACGAACCAGCTAGGTCAACTCACCACGTCTCGACTCGTTCTATGTATCATGCGCGCGGCAGCAACGGGCACTGTTCATCGAGGGGTAACCCAACACACCGGCTGACTACGTCTCACACGGGGGCTCCATCGGCTTCAATGAGCAGCGAGAAGGATCGATCGGGTTCAGTTAGCAGCGAAGGAATCGGTCGGGTTTAGTAGCAGTGAAGGAATCACTCGGGTTCAGATAGCAGCGAAGGGATCGATCGATCGGCTTCAGTACGTAGTGGGATCGATCGCTCGTGTTCAGTACGTAGCTAGTGCAATCGGTCGGGTTCAGTAAGCGAACGTCTCGCTCGGGTTCAATTAGCGAACGCCTCACACACACGCGCGTACCAGAGAGAAACACGCAAACCACACTGCATCGCTCGGCCCCGACCACCCACCGTAACCGGGAACTCCCCGAAATTTTCCTCGCCCTCACTTCTACCACGATTTTTTATGTCATGGACAGCCCAAAGAAAGTCATGCAGGTGCGTCTCCGGCCCGCCCAGGATGAAAAGCCCATTTTCTGTCATAATTTTTTGTCATAGAAGTAGGAGCCCACCACATCTATGATGATACGTGTTTTTGTCACAATTATCATCATAGAAGTGTCATAAACATGACAGAAAAAGTTTTCGTTCAGGCCATAATGTCACGGATGTGCCTTTTTTGTTTGTAGTGTAGGCTGGTTTCACGTCCCTTTGCTATATGTTGAGATAATTCGCGTAACTGCGACACCGTCACGAACTTGGAGATTGTGTGGTAAATGATCGACCTTCTCCAAGGGAGTGTGTATGTGGTAAATAAGAACACTGATCACTGACCTCAAAAGAGACAACCATTCTTGATCCATAGTGCACAAAATTAAGCCACAACAAAACCCAGTTGCATATAGTAAATTTTGGCATAACCCCATCACCGAGAGTTGAAGTTCCAAAGGGTAATGATTGAAAGAAGTGTTCGAAAGCCATGACTAGGAGGCATTAGTGGGTGTTGATGAAATGCTTGAATTCTTTGCTCTCTTTATTTCCCAAACTCCCTAACGCATTTGTTGGATATCCATCCAAGAAACAAATATTTTCGCTTGCCTAAACACTTGGTTAACAAAGAAAATTTGGTTTGAGAAATTATAACTAGTGATAGAAGACCATACGTGGTTGGCAACGAGCTTAGGTGCAGCTATTCAATTGTGAATACTTTCTTGAATGACTTTGCAGGCTAGGAGAAGATGGATATGATATATCTCGAGCCGGTAAAACTTCTTCTAATTCAATCAAGCTCCCTTTCATTCCCTTGATTTCTTGTTTGCTCGAGGACGAGCAAATTCTAAGCTTTGGGGAGTTGATGCCTCAAGAATTTCTGATGTTTTCCTAGTAATTCTTGCTTAGTTTTCACTGGATTTTTATTACTCTTCAGATATTTCTAACGCTAATCCCTCGAAAGAGAAGAAAATCCATTTTCCAATGGTTGGCAGGAAATATCAATTATGGAAGGAAACCAAGGGGGATTGCTACAAATCTAGCCAAATGGAACAACTTCCAAGAAGAGACTCAAGTCATAAGGCACAGCAAAGGAAAAGACGGTCATCCATACGACCGCGAGCGCCCGTATGAGCGGTCGTATGGACTGCCAACAGCTCCACCATGTCTATACAAGCCGCTTCGTGAAGGGACGAGGAGGAGAAGAGAACCCTAGCCGCCGCCACACCATCCAGAACAGGAGAAGAGGGGATCTAAAGAACCATCCAAGATCTTCTAACTTTTGGTCCTTTCATCTCCATCATCATCAGCACCCCCTTCACAATTGTAAGAGGAATTCCAATTTAGGAGAACAATTGTAACTCTACTCAATCGCATATGGAGATCAAGACTATTTGAATAACCCATTTCATCTTATTGTGGATCTTCCCGGTATTATCGATATGGTTTTCATGGGTTTTATGTCTGTTGTGATTGGTTCCCCTCTTATATGTGTGAGTAATTCACCATAGGCGTGGGAGATGTAGGTGAGTGGTAAGATTCATCTGTGCCTATTCTATATGTCGTCATTTGCATTTGTAGTAGTATGATTTATCTAGTATGTTGTTATACTATGGTGAACTCTATGCGTGTTATCCAATTTAAGGGCCCAGGCCACATGATCTCAAGACCTACACAGGTAACACATATTGTTTAGGAAATTTGTGACCTCCAACATGATAGGTGAAGATATCTATGAGGACCGAAGACAATATGAGATAATGGTGATCCATTACACGTAATGCTTGGTTCCGGTCTAAGGACCATAATTGGGGAAACGACCACTCTGTGGCAACGATGAAGCAGGACCATAGAATGAAATATAATCCCATGTGGAGGATTTCATAACCTTAGGGTGACCCGCCTACAAAACATATATATCAAATGCTATGAGTACAATACAAGGTAACTGGTATTACCGCCGCACTAGCACACTTGATAATTCTTACCATGAACTGAATTCTCTCCGCGCCTAATCTCTTCATTGCAGGAAACTCAACTTGCATTCTCATTCATGTTATTTGCTTTTAATAGTTCTTATAGCTGTTACTTTAAACCCCTTTTATCTTTGTCGGTCTGGTTTTCCCGTGATTCAGGATAGTAACAATATTTGCGGAAGCACAAGCAGTTACTTCACACAAGAACTGTGACACCTTGTGTGTGATAGAAACGCCACCATAAATACTCTCATCCGCTCTTCGTTGGGACGATTACTCATTGGGATAGTTCTGCGAAAGTTCCATACTACCATGTTTGGCTTGCAGGCATCAAAGCATTTTCTGGCGCCGTGCCGGGGAGCTAAGCGCAGAGTATTTGTTTTGTAACTATTTTTGCAGGTGTTGTTATTGTAGATGCTTCCTGTAGGTCACAGGGGATCTACTCATTCGGGAAGAACATATTTACCAGATTATATTGCTCGTTTTCCTCAGGAGCAACAAGCTTCATTAAAAGAAAAATACAAAAATAGTGAAACAGTTGAGCTTAACACTTTGTTTGCAGAAATGTTGATTACTCCAAAGCCAAAGAAGACTATTAGGGATCATTGTGCTCCAGTGTTAACTTCTAGATCTCCTATAGTGTACGACGGAGCAAAATCCCGTCAGATCCCTTCATACGGTTCCTCATGGGACAGAGTGCATAGAGGATGAGATTGTGTACACACAGGACGCAAGTTTTTACCCAAGTTCAGGCCTCCATGGTGGAGTAATACCCTACATCCTACATGCCAGATTGTATTGATTGTGTATCTCTCATGGAGAGATGAGGAGATGACAGATGGCCGCTTGGGAGACCCCTACCTCCCCTTATATAGATGGGTGAGGGCTAGGGTTACAAGTGCCGAAGTCGGTTTACATGGCTTGGCACCCAAGTTTTCTACTAGAGTACATGTATTGTGGTACAAGTAATGTATATCCTTCTGGAGGAGGCCTACCGTTAGTGGCGATGGGCCTAGGCTACGTTCGGCCCCGTGGCAGGCCTGGTGACCTTGTTCCCCAGAGGTCGGGAACCCCGGGTCCATGGCACCGTCAGTAGCCCCCGAGCGCGTTTGGAGTTGGAGTCCTTCGTCTTCGGGAGTGAAAACCCAGGCGGGCTCCATCTGTTTCAGCGACAGTTGTGGCATGTCTTCATGAGTCCAACCTCGTAAATACTCGGGTTTGCCAGGCATGTGGCCTCTTGGGCAACCTCAATGTATTGTTCCGTCGGTATCTTGTCGGCATTAGTCTTGATGTTGAACCGAATGCGTCATCTTGGACTGCTTGGCGAGGCCTTGAGGAAGAAGTTGACCTTGTGTCGGCTTGCCTTGAATCTGTTGGAGATGATCCGTCGAGGGACGAGGCCGACGAGAGTAGCCCGACAGTGAGGCCTACGGCGGAGAAGGTCCGCTGAGCGATGAGGCCGGTGTGAGGAGGCTGACAATGAGGCCTGTGGCAGTGATGTTCCGCCGGGCAATGAGGCTGACGCGAGGAGGCCGACGATGAGGCCTGCGGCGGTGATGCTCCGCTGGGCGATGAGGCCGGCACGAGGAGGCCTGCGGAGGTGATGTTCTGCCGGGCGATGAGGCTGGCGCGAGGAGGCCAACAATGAGCCCGCGGCGGTGATGTTCTGCCGGGCGATGAGGCCGGAGCGAGGAGGCCGATGATGAGGCATGCGGCGGTGATGTTCCGCCGGGTGATGAGGCCGGTGCGAGGAGGCCGACGATGTGGCCTGCAGCGGTGATGTGCACCGGGCGATAAGGCCGGCGCGAGGAGGCCGACGATGAGGCCCGCGGCGGTGATGTTCTGCCGGTCGATGAGGTCGACGAAGGTCCGTAGCGAAGGAGGTCCGCGCCATAAAGATCCGCTTAGTGTGGCCTCGCGTCTTCTTTGTCGTTGGAGATATCTGGCAGACCTACCGTCAGGAGGGAGCTTATGTGATCGGTTGGGCTTGGAGCCCCGAAGGTGAGACCGGTGCCTGCCGCGCAGAGTGCGCAGGGCTTCCGGCCTCCTATTCTTGTTTTGTTGTTGAAGATGGTCAGCTTTGGTGGATCGAGTCTAGCGGCGTCTACGACGCGTCGCGATTGATTTGTTTTTTGTAGACACCGGGGAAATGACAGTGCACCCGGTGGATGTTGCCCCCGAGCCTTCGGTCGACTCGTGGAGTCGGGTGAAGGATCGTGTGATAATTGTAGTTGAATGTTGTCGCGGCGTGGCGAAGTTAAGCCCCCGAGCCTGGATGTGGCGAGGAGCCTAAAGAGGTGAAGTGAAACCCTCGAACCCAGCAGCAGCGAGGCCGCCGAGGAGAAGTGGAGCACCCGAGCCTGGATGAGGCGAGGACCTGGTGGGGCGAAGTAAGCCCCCGAGCCCGGCAGTAGTGTGGCCGCCGAGGCGAAGAGTAGCCCCCGAGCCTGGATGCGACAAGGGGCCTAGTGGGGTGAGGTGAAGCCCCCGAGCCCGGCAGCAGTGTGGCCGCCGAGGCGAAGCGTAGCCCCTGAGCCTGGATGCGGCAAGGGGCCTAGTGGGCGAAGTGAGCCCCCGAGTCCAGCAGCAGCATGGCCGCCGAGGCGATGCGGAGCCCCCCAGCCTGGATGAGGCGAGGGGCCTGATGGGGCGAAGTGAGCCCCCAAGTATGGCAGCAGTGTGGCCGCCGAGGCAAAGAATAGCCCTCGAGCCTGGATGCGGCGAGGCGCCTGGTGGGGCGAGGTGAAGGCCCCGAGCCCGGCAGAAGTGTGGCCGTCGAGGCGTAGCATAGCCCCCGAGCCTGGATGCAGCGAGGGGCCTGGTGGGGCGAAGTGAGCCCCCGAGTCCAGCAGTAGCATGGCCGCCGAGGCAATGCGGAGCCCCCAGCCTGGATGAGGCGAGGAGCCTGATGGGGCAAAGTGATCCCATCTAGAGGCCTTTTCTGGTACTCTTCCATAGAGGGAATCGATCATGGAGGGCTTCTACATCATCCTTGCTGCCTTCCGATAATGCGTGAGTAGTTCGCCATAGACCTACGGGTCCATAGCTAGTAGCTAGATGGCTTCTTCCCTCTCTTTGATCTTCAATACAATGTTCTCCTCGATGTTCTTGGAGTTCTATTCGATGTAATCTTTTTTGCGGTGTGTTTGCTGGGATCAGATGAATTGTGGGTTTATGATCAGATTATTCATGAATATTAATTGAGTCTTCTCTGAATTGTTTTATTCATGATTATTATAGCATTGTATTTCTCTCCGATCTATCCATTTAGTTTGGCCAACTAGATTGATTTTTCTTGCAATGGGGGAGGTGCTTTGTGATGGGTTCAATCTTGCGGTGCTCAATCCCAGTGACAGAAAGGGACATGACACGTATTTGTATTCTTGCCATTAAGGATAAAAAGATGGGGTTTATTCATATTGCTTGGGTTTACTTTGTCTACATCATGTCATCTTGCTTAAGGTGTTACTCTATTTTTATTAACTTAATACTCTAGATGCATGCTGGATAGCGGTCGATGAGTGGAGTAGTAGTACTAGATGCAGGCAGGAGTCGGTCTACTTGTCTTGGACGTGATGCCTATATACATGATCATTGCCTTGAATATCGTCATAACTATGCGCTTTTCTATCAATTGCCCAACAGTAATTTGTTCACCCACCGTATGTTATGTGCTCGAGAGAGAAGCCTCTAGTGCAAACTACGGCCCCCGGGTCTACTTTTATCATATATAAAAACACAAAAATACCTTGCTACACTTTTATTTATTTTATTTTGTTTTGCAATTTATCTATGTATCTACCACTACGAGATTTGATCCTTGCAAATAACCGCCGAGGGGATTGACAACCCCCTTGTTTGCATTGGGTGCAAGTTTTTGCTTTTGTGTGTGAAGTGCTGCTAACGAGGTTCTGTGTAGTTCTCCTACTGGATTGATAACCTTGGTTCTTAACTGAGGGAAATACTTATCTCTACTGTACTGCTTCATCCTCTCCTCTTCGAGGAAATCCCAACGTAGCTCACAAGTAGCAGGAAGAATTTTTGGCGCCGTTGCCAGGGAAACATCATCAAAACCTATCATGTACCTTCGCACAAACTATCATCTACTTTCTCTCAATTTTATTTTCCTTTGCCTCTCGTTTTCATCTCCCCCACTTCTCTAAAAAATCAACAATACCAAAAATATTTGTGTTACTATCTTTGTTGTGTTGCCATGTGCCATCTATTTGCTTGCATCTTCGCTTGCTAAAAATTTATTGATATGGATCCTCATCTACTTGCTAATCTTTTCAAAAGATCCTGTTATGATGAACCAATTGCTAGTGAGTTGAGTGCACTTGATTATCTCTATGAAGTTTTGATTGAAAATCATGAATCTGAAAATTGTGATGAAGTTTTGAAAGAAGAAATTTATAAAGTGGTTCATGATAGCTCCTTGAATGAAAAGCATGATTGCAATGATGTTATTATAAATTCTATTAATGTCAATTATGCTAATTATATGCAACGCTACAAGCTTGGGGATGATAATTTTGTTATGTCCACTACTTATTGCAATGATCATGATTGGGGTGATGCTTCTTATGACCTTAAAATTTTACTTAAGCCTCATGATGATTATGTCATTAATAATAATGTTTGCAACAATATTGAAAGTGGGTTTGGAAGAGTAACAACTTTAGGTAAAAATAATCCCACATATTTGGAGAGTGTTCAATCTTATGAAATTTTTGATAAAAGTGGGTTTGGAGAGGTCATGACTTTAGTTGCTGTTAATCCCACTATCTTGGAAGATTATAAGATTTGTATTCGTATGGATCATGAACAAAATGTTTTACATGATAGTTATATTGTTGAGTTTGATTATGATCCTACATGTAATTATTATGAGAGAGGAAAATATGGTTGTAGAAATTTTCATGTTACTGAATTACCTCTCGTTATGTTGAAATTATTAATGCTTCATTCTTCCCATTTGCATATGCTAGATATTGCTTGTCTTGATAATTTGTTTTCCTATAAAATTCCTATGCATAGGAAGTACGTTAGACTTAAATGTGTTTGTCACATGTTTTATGATGCACTCTTCGTGTTTCAATTATTATCTTTCATGTGAGCATCAATAAAATCTCAAGCCTATCTTAATGGCTATGAAGAAAGAGCTTTTTGGGAGACAACCCAATAGTTATCATTTATATTTTTTTGTGTGTTCACACAATCATGCTACTGTTATGATTGTGTTTTTATGTTTTAATTAGTGTTTGTGCCAAGTAAAGCCTTTTGGATGATTTGGTTGATAGTTGACTTGATTCTGTGAAAAAACAGAAACTTTTGCGCCCAGTACTTGAATTCTTTAAATTCACTGGAACATGATAAAATTCTGAATTAATTACACATGATTGATATACAAATTTACCACGCTGTCCTAATGTTTTAGAGTTTTTGGAGTTACAGAAGTATTGTGTTTGATCAGATCATTACAGACTGTTCTGTTTTTGACAGATTCTGTTTTCGTTGCATAGTTTGCTTGTTTTAATGATGCTATGGATTATATCAGGGGGTATAAGTCATGGAGAAGTTAGAATACAGTAGGTATTATGCAATAATAAAATATGGATGGGTTTACAACAGTACCTAAAGTTTATGATTTGAATGTTATACTAACGGATCTTACAAGGTTTCTGTTGAGTTTTGTGTGCTAAAGTTTTCAAGTTTTGGGTGAGATCACGATGGATGAAGGAATAACGAGTGGCAAGACCCTAAGCTTGGGGATGTCCAAGGAACACCAAGGTAATATTCAAGGACAACCAAACATCTATGCTTGGGGATGCCCCGGATGGCATCCCCTCTTTCGTCTACAGTTCATCGGTATATTACTTGGAGCTATATTTTTATTCATCACATGATATGAGTTTTGCTTGGAGCGTCGTGTATTATATGAGTCTTTGCTTTGTTTGCTTTTTAGTTTGCCACAATCATCTTTGTTACACACACCTTTTGAGAGGGACACGCATTTATTCGTGATTTGTTAGAATACTCTATGTGCTTCACTTATATATTTTGAGCTACGCAGTTGCTCTAGTGCTTCACTTATATCATTTAGAGCACGGCGGTGATTATATTTTAAAGAAATAGTTGTACTCTCATGCTTCACTTATATCTTTTTGAGAGTCATGCACGGGTTATGAAATTGGTCCTAATATGATAGGTATTCAAGAGGGATATAATAAAAACTTTCATTTAGATCACTGAATATGATAAGTTTGTTTCCTTGCAATAGTTTTGCGATATAGAGATGGTGATATGTCGGTTGTACTAGTGAATAATTTTGGTTTAGTAAGAATATTGTTGTTAAGGTTTGTGATTCCCGAAGCATGCACGTATAGTCTCCCGTTATGCTAAGAAGTTGGAGCACGATTTATTATTGAGTGTCTTCCTTTGCGTGAAGGTCGGGGGCGCGCGATGGTTAACTCCTACCAACCTCCCCCCTAGGGGCATGCGTAGTAGTACTTTGCCTCGAGGGCTAATAGACTTTCACAATAAGTATGAGAGTTCTTTATGACTAATGTGAGTCCATGGATTATACGCACTCTCACCTTTCCACAATTTGCTAGCCTCTTCGGTACCGTGCATTACCCTTTCTCACCTCGAGAGTTGGTGCAAACTTCGCCGGTGCATCCAAACCCCGTGATATGATACGCTCTATCACACATAATCCTCCTTATATCTTCCTCAAACAGCCACCATACCTTCCTATCATGGCATTTCCATAGCCATTCCGAGATATATTGCCATGCAACTTCCACCGTTCCGTTATTATGACAAACATCATCATTTTCATATTGCTTTGCATGATCATATAGCTGACATAGTATTTGTGGCTTAGCCACCGTTCATCATTTTCATACATGTTACGCTAGTATCATTGCACATGCTGGTACACTGCAAGAGGCATTCATATAGAGTCATATGTTTCAGTTTTATCGAGTTGTAATATTGAGTTGTAAGTAAATAGAAGTGTGATGATCTTCATTATTAGAGCATTGTCCCAGTGAGGAAATAAATAAAAAACAAGAAAAAAAAAGAGGCCAAAAAGAGCCCAACAAAAAAATCAGAGAAAAAGAGAGAAGGGGCAATGTTACTATCCTTTTCCACACTTGTGCTTCAAAGTATCACCATGTTTTTCATATATAGAGAGTCTCCTATGTTGTCACTTCCATATACTAGTGGGAATTTTTCATTATAGAACTTGTCTTGTATATTCCGATGATGGGCTTCCTCAAATGCCCAAGGTCTTCTAGAGCAAGCAAGTTGGATGCACACCCACTTAGTTTTCAGTTTGAGCTTTCATACACTTGTAGCTCTAAGTGCATCCGTTGCATGGCAATCCCTACTCCTCGCATTGACATCAATTGATGGGCCTCTCCATAGCCCGTTGATTAGCCGCGTTGATGTGAGACTTTCTTACTTTTTTGTCTTCTCCATATTAATCTCTATCACCGCATTCTATTCCACCCATAGTGCTATATCCATGGCTTGCGCTCATGTATTGCGTGGGGGTTGAAAAAGCTGAAGCGTGTTAAAAAGTATGAACCAATGGCTTGACTGACACCGGGGTAGTGCATGATTTAAATTTTGTGTTAAGAAGATGGAGCATGACAAGGCTATATGACTTTGTAGGGATAGCGTTCTTTAGCATTTATATTTTGAAAGGCATGATTGTTTGTTGGTATGCATGAGTATTGATGTCTTTATGTCAAATTATAGACTATTGCTTTGAATCATTCAGATCTTAATATTCATACCATAAAAGAAAGATTACATGGTGAACATGTTAGGTAGCATTCCACATCAAAAATTCTATTTTTATCATTTACCTACTCGAAGACGAGCAGGAATTAAGCTTGGGGATGCTTGATACGTCTCCAACGTATCTATAATTTTTTATTGTTCCATGCTATTATAGTATCAATCTTGGATGTTTTATATCACTTTTTGTGCTATTTTATCTCATTTTCTGGGACTAACCTATTAACCCAGTGCCAAGTGCCAGTTGCTGTTTTCTGCTTGTTTTTGGTTTTCCAGGAAATCAATACCAAACGGTGTCCAAACGCTATGAAACTTTTTGACGATTTTTTTCTGGACAAGAGAGACCCTAGAAGCTTCGGGAGGAGACCAGACGAGAAGTGAGGAGACGGCAAGGCAACAGGGCGTGCCCAGGGGGGTAGGCGCGCCCTGCTGCCTTGTGGGCCCCACGTGGCTCCGTCTGACCTAATTCCACCTCTATAAATTCTCTAAAATTGGGAAACCAACAGAGAGCCACCCCAAACACTTTTTCCGCCGCCGCAAGTTTCTGTTCTTCCGTGATCCCATCTAGAGGCCTTTTCCAATACTCTGCCGGAGGGGGAATCGATCACGGAGGGCTTCTACATCATCCTTACTGCCTTCCAATAATGTGTGAGTAGTTCACCATAGACCTACGGGTCCATAGCTAGTAGCTAGATGGCCTTTTCTCTCTCTTTGATCTTCAATACAATGTTCTCCTCGATGTTCTTGGAGTACTATTCGATGTAATCTTCTTTTGCGGTGTGTTTGCTGGGATCTGATGAATTGTGGGTCTATGATCAGATTAATCATGAATATTAATTGAGTCTTCTCTGAATTCTTTTATGCATGATTATTATAGCATTGTATTTCTCTCCGATCTATCCGTTTAGTTTGGCCAACTAGATTGATTTTTCTTGCAATGAGGGAGGTGCTTTGTGATGGGTTCAATCTTGCGGTGCTCAATCCCAGTGACAGAAAGGGACATGACACGTATTTGTATTGTTGCCATTAAGGATAAAAAGATGGGGTTTATTCATATTGATTGGGTTTACTTTGTCTACATCATGTCATCTTGCTTAAGGTGTTACTCTGTTTTTATTAACTTAATACTCTAGATGCATGCTGGATTGCGGTCGATGAGTGGAGTAATAGTAGTAGATGCAGGCAGGAGTCGGTCTACTTGTCTCGGACGTGATGCCTATATACATGATCATTGCCTTGAATATCGTCATAACTATGCGCTTTTTTATCAATTGCCCAACAGTAATTTGTTCACCCACCGTATGCTATGTGTTCGAGAGAGAAGCCTGTAGTGAAAACTATGGCCCCCGGGTCTACTTTTATCATATATAAAAACACAAAAATACCTTGCTGCACTTTTATTTATTTTATTTTGTTTTGCAATATATCTATCTACCCACCACTATGAGATGTGATCCTTGCAAATAACTGCCGAGGGGATTGACAACCCCCTTGTTTGCGTTGGGTGCAAGTATTTGCTTTTGTGTGTGTAGGTGCTGCTAACGAGGTTCTGTGTGGTTCTCCTACTGGATTGATAACATTGGTTCTTAACTGAAGGAAATACTTATCTCTATTGTACTACTTCATCCTCTCCTGTTCGAAGAAATCCCAACGCAGCTCACAAGTAGCCAATGCGCGGAGGCACAGCTCACCCGGTGGGTATGGGTGTGAGTAGGAATCGAGCGGGGCTCAAATGACTCATAAAATAATGAACTCGTGCAAGAGTAAAATGTGAAGCTTTAAGCATGTAGATGACTTAGCTTTGTATGCTCATGGCATTGTTGACTTTGTTCGAGTCATTCAGGCGACGAAGTATGATGTAGAGGCCGTGGCATCCTTTCCCACTACGGAGAGCCACCGTTAGGCATAGACCTGTATCCTAGAGACAGGAAACTTCGCAATATTCTTTGCGATGCTTATTTGTAAGAGCTTGTTTTTGGTGCTTTGTTTCGCTTTGAGTAACAAGCTCATTGTTTCTTTTCTGGTCGCCGTAAGCGAGTTGGCGCCCATTCCTGATGGAATGGAGTTCGCGTTGATTTTGGTTGACCTGATTTATGTGATTTATATTTGCTTGAAAAATGAGGTGTGTATTTTGCTTATGCCATAGAGACGGTTAAGTGCCTCTGCCCGGGTTAGGAGCAGAGATCCCCTTTTGTGCTAGTTGACGCCGTAGGCGTATTTAGTGGGGCTCGGCATGACCAGAATGCTTGATTCAGTCATCTGGCATCCTCGTTGGTTGCTCTCCTCAAAGGAAGTACTACCAAAAAATGGATTCGATGTAGCCTCAGAGCACGAAGCTCTGGGAGGTCGTCTGAAGAAGCACCACAAGGGTCCAGATAAAAATTAGGAATGCACGATACAGCCTTCGGGTGGAGCTGCGTGGGGGGGGGGAGGGGGTAACTGGGTTCGAGACCAGGGGTACCTAACATAAAGGAGCTGGGCCGACCTTGTCAAGGGCCCATCAGGCCCAGAGGACATCAAGGAACCCTAAGAAGGAGAGGGCGGCAGACGTGTAGCCCAACACAGAAGGCGGCGGCCAGATCGATCTCATATCTTCTTCGTGTAAACCCTAGACCTCTCCTGTCTACAAAAAGGAAGGTCAAGGGCCCTCATTAGGATCCAATCTAAAACTCAACTCACGGTAGACATCTCAAACACCATTGTAATCCTCTGCACAAGGTATCCCCTCACCATGAATACCAAGACAAAGCAGGGCGTAGGGTATTACTCTCTGGAGGCCCGAACCTGGGTAAACTGTGTGTGCAGACTCTATTCCGGTAGTTCCGATCTCGTCATGAACCCTACCCAGGGATCTAACGGGAATTCACTCCGTCAGTTGGCGCGCCAGGCACGGGCGATGTTGACCGGAGAACGAACCCTTCTCGGAGAATCATTAGAGGTCGGCGATCTCTCGCAAGGCCATAGCCTCACGTTCGGCTGTTTCAAGCTGGTCGCTGACGGATCAGGGCAATTCCTCGACATCTCGCCTTCATGCTATGTCAAACGCGTGTACAACAGGTAAGGGAAGGCCCAAGAGGTCTATGATCGACCCGATCACCCCGCTTGGAGACGTATCACACGATCTCCCCGGCACTACGGGGTCTCCTGTGAGACCTCTGTGAACATGATATTCACGACGACTGACACACGCCGAAACCAGAAGCTCACCAGACACGCGATCTATGCAGTAGAGGACGCGACCAACGAACGACTGGCATGGTCCCAAGATACGATTACCTTCGATGTCGGGGATCATCCCGAAGACGTCGCACAGCCAAGCAAACATACCCTGGTACTAGATCCATCGTCGGGGGCTGCCGCCTCTCACGTGTCCTGATGGACGGAGGCAGCGGCCTCAACATCATGTTCACTAATACCCTGGAGAAGATAAAGATCTCCCTGTCAGGACTGCGGAGGTCGGACGTGGGCTTCCACTGGGTAGTGCCAGGCCACCAGGAGCGTCCCTTGGGCTGGATCGAACTCGAGGTCGTCGTCGAAAATGAGTCAAATTACCTGAGCGAAACCATCCAGTTCGAAGTCACCCCTTTCTAGAGCAGCTACTGTGCGATCTTGGGCAGGCCCGCATACGTGAAGTTCATGGCGGTCCTGACCTACGCCTACCTACAACTCAAGATGCCTGGCCCTAATGGCACGATCACCGTCTGGGGGAGCATGAAGAAAGCCTATCAGGCCGAAGTGGCAAACGTGGAACTTGCCGAGGCCACATTGGCCTCCGCCGAGCTCGCCAAGATAAGAAAACGGATAGGACCATCCTAGGCCGAGCTCACCCAGAAGCCATGGCCCGGTCCCGTCTTCCAGCCGGTGAAGCAAACCAAGAACTTCCAGGTCTACCCCGAAGACCCTGACAAAACAGTGACCATTGGGGGAGACCTCTTGGAGGACCAGGAGGCAGAGCTCCTCGCCTTCCTCCGGGCCAACTGGAACATATTCGCATGGAAGCCCGCTGACATGCCGGGAGTGCCAGCAGAGAAAGCCGAGCATTGCCTGAACATCCGCAAGGATGCAAAGCCAGTAAAGCAAGCCCTGTGGCGCTTTGCCACAGAAAAACAAATGGCGATAGGAGGAGAAATAGCATGCCTACTCACGGCCAAGTTCATAAGGGAGGTCGAGCACCCAGAGTGGCTGGCAAACCCCGTGATGGTGCTGAAGAAGAACAACACATGGCGCATGTGCGTATACTACATTGACCTCAACAAGGCATGCCCTAAGGACCCATTCCCATTGCCAAGGATCAATCAGATAATCGATTCCACGGCAGGATGCAAACGCCTATGCTTCCTGGATGCGTACTCAGGATATCATCAAATACGGATGAAAGAATCCGACCAGGAGATGACCTCCTTCATCACGCTGTATGGCCCCTTCTGCTATATCACGATGCCGTTCAGCCTCAAGAACGCGGGGGCTACGTACCAGCAGACAATGCAGAATTGTTTGAATAAATAGATCGGAGTAAATGCGGAGGTCAACATTGACGACATTGTGGTAAAATCCAAGCAAGGCTCAAGCCTCCTCACCGACCTCCAGTAGACGTTCGACAACCTCTGCAACTTTAGCATGAAGCTAAACCCCGACAAATGCGTCTTTGGGCTCCCGCAGGACAGCTGCTGGGGTTCATTGGATCCCAACGGGGGATAGAGGCGAACCCAGAGAAGATAAAAAGCAATAGTGTACCTCGAGCCCCCCCCCCCCCTAGAGATAGTGCGCGACATACAAAATCTCGCAGGTTGCGTGGCGGCCTTAAGCAGGTTCATCTCAAGGCTAGGAGAGAAAGCCCTGCCAATATACCGCCTCCTCAAGAAGGGCGACAAATTCTACTGGAGCGACGAAGCCTAGCAAGCATTCGTCGACCTCAAGACGCTATTACAGTCAAATCCACTCTTGGTTTCCCCAGCCCAATCGGAACCCATGTTGCTCTACATTGCAGTAACAACCCAAGTAGTTAGCATGGTCATCGTTGTCGAATGAGAGGACACCGGAAAGATACACCGCGTACAGCACCCGGTGTACTACGTCAGCGAGGTACTCACGCCTTGCAAGACCAGATACCCACACTTTCAAAAGATCACATATGGAGTGTTCATGGCCGCAAGAAAGCTCAACATTACTTCCAAGCCAACCCAATAATGGTGGTCAGCCATGTGCCGCTATCAGACATCATCAACAACAAAGACGCCACAGGTCACATGGCAAAATGGGCAATTGAACTCTTGCCGTTCGAGCTCTCTTACAAGCCACAAATGGCAGTGAAATCACAGGCCATCGCAGACTTCCTCGTAGAGTGGACAAAGGCCCAGCAGGTCCCCAAAAACATCGACCTCGAGTAGTGGACAATGTACTTTGACGGGTCGATGACCATACAAGGACTGGGAGCTGGAGTAGTCCTCGTCTCCCCAAGAGGCAACAAGATGAATTATGTCCTTCAGCTACATTTTTGGGACTCCAACAACGTAGTAGAATATGAAGCCCTCCTACACGGGCTCCGGATCGCGGCCTCCATGGGCATCCGACGTCTCATCTGCCGTGGCGACTTCGACTTCATGGTCCAACAGGTCATGAATACCTTTGACACCAAGGACCCCAAGATGGCGGCGTACTGCGCTTCCGTCCGAGCACTTTGAAGGGAAATTTGACGGACTCGAGCTGCACCACATCAAGAGAGGCGACAACATCGCAGCAGACAACCTCGCACGGGTCGGGTCATCCAGAGAGCCTGTGCCAGCTGAGACCTTCCTGGAGATACTACACCAGCCATCCGTCAAGATAAAAGACCTTGGCGAAGCGGCAGCAGACCCCGGCAACACAGAAAACGCAGCCCAAACACCCGCCCCACCGCCCTCAGCCACATCAGAAGAGGTCGTGATGGTGGTTCACACCCAAGACTGGATAAAACCACTACATGCCTATATGACCAAAGGCGAGCTCCCTCAAGACGAAACAGAGGCGCGATGCATCGTCTGCCGTTCCAAGGCCTACACGATCATCAATGGTGAGCTATACAAACGCAGCCAGGTGGGCGTTTTCCAGCGAGGTGTATTAGATGAAGAAGGAAAAAAGCTCCATGAAGAAATACACGCGGGGGCTTGCAGTCATCACGTAGCCCCCAGAACAATTGCAGCAAAGGCCATTCGGCATGGTTTCTTCTGGCCTCGCGCGATGCGCAACGCCGAGGAGATTGTCCGCAACTGCGAGGGCTGCTAGCGGTTCGCCAACAAGACACACATGCCGGCCTCAGCCCTAAAAATGATCCCACTCACGTGGCCATTTGCAGTATGGGGGCTGGATATGGTGGCAAGCTCATGCCCTTGCCAGGAGGCCACAAATTCCTGTTGGTGGCCATCGACAAATTCACCAAGTGGATCGAGGCTAAACCAGTAACAAATGCAAAGGCCGACACAGCGGTCAAGTTCGTTTCCGGCCTCCTACACCGCTTTGGCGTCCCACACAGTATCATTACTCACAACGGGTCCAACTTAACCGCCTCGATGATCAAAGATTTCTGCCACCAACAGCGCATCCACATAGATTACGCGCCCGTGGCACACCCCCAGTCCAACGGACAGGTCGAACGAGCCAATGGCCTGATCATGCAAGGCCTCAAGCCACGGCTCATCACGCCCCTTGTTCGGACTAAGGGCAACTGGGTGGAGGAGCTCCCCTCCGTCCTCTGGAGTCTTCGCACGACCCAAACAAGTCCATTGGTTATACGCCGTCCTTCATGGTCTATGGAGCGAAGGCAGTGCTCCCATCAGACATCGAGTATGACTCGCCCCTATTCCGGGCGTACAATGAGGAGGTCACCGAAGAAAACAGGAAGGACGACGTCACTGGTAAGGAAGAAGCGCACCTCCTCGCCATCGAATGCACCAGCATATACCAACAGAAACTGTGATAGTATCAAGGCCGGCGCGTGTGAGCACACGAGTTCAACATCGGCAACCTCGTCTTACGCCTCAAGCAGAAGCCAAGCAAGAACAAGATGTCTTCCCCCTGGGAAGGCCCCTTCGTCGTCCACGAGGTCCTCAACAATGGGGCCTACTAGCTCCGCAATAAGAAAACTGGTAGGATCACGTCATGACCCTGGAATGCCGAGCATCTCCGCCTATTTTATGCATAAACCTCTAAGTATGACATACTTTTCTGCGTAAAATGTTTTTCGAAAACTACTTTTTCATGTAACTTTAGCTCAAACAATATTAGGTTGGAAAATAAGGAGGTTGCAATTGCCCCCCACACTTTTTCATGTCCCTTCTAGTTTGCTAAATGTAACATGACACACAGCTATTCAGCAACAAAACACTTTCCTGAAACCCCTTGGGATAGACAAGTTGCGGAAGAACAAACTAATCTCTTTGGTGAGGGACTCAGGGGCTGCATCGCTATCAGTGGACCCCCCCCCCCGCAGCTCCACCCGAAGGCTGCATCGTATGTTCCTGATCCTTGATCCGAACCCTTGTGGGTGTTTCTTCTGCCGACCTCCCACAGCCTAGTGCTCCGAGGCTTGTATCGAAGCAATTTTATTGGTAGTCCTTCCTCTGAGGAGAGCAACCATCGAGGATGCCGGACGATTGAATCAGGCATTCTGGTCACGCTGAGCCCCACTAAATACGCCTACGGCATCAACATGCACCAAAGGGGATCTCTGCTCCTAACCCGGGCAGAGGCACTTCACCGCCTCTACGGCATAAAAATATACACCTCATTTTTTATGAAAAAATAAAAGCACGTAGAAAGAGGTCGTATTAATAAGTATCGCAAAGAGATTTGCAATTTGCTTTGTTTTCAGGCTACAATACATTAGGCCTCCCGGCGACTACATTCAGGAGCAAACATCGCAGCCGACTCTACATCCTCATAAAAGCTCTGCACCGTCCTGGCCTGCGGTTCGGTGGTCACCAAGTCATAAAACGGGCCACTCAGGGCGGCACACGTGAAGCCGTGTTAGCACGTATTGAGCATCCCTTATCGCTGCGGCCTCTTGGACCTCCATCAGGCGCTGGGCCGCTTCCGGCATACTGATACGTCCCAAACGTATCTACTTTTCCAAACACTTTTGCTCTTGTTTTGGACTCTAATTTGCATGATTTGAATGGAACTAACCCGGACTGACGCTGTTTTCAGCATAATTGCCATGGTGTTATTTTTGTGCCGAAATAAAAGTTCTCGGATTGAGCTGAAAATTTACAGAGAATATTTTCAGAATATATAAAAATACTGGCGAAAAAAATTACCAGAGGGGGGCCACCAAGGTGCCACAAGCCCAGGGGGCGCGCCCTTCCCCAAGGGCGCGCCTGGCAGGCTTGTGGGCCCCTGGAGCCTCCGGCAACCCTAACTCCAACTCCACATATACCTATTCAGCGAGAAAAAATCAGAGAGAAGGAATCATCGCGTTTTACGATACGGAGCCACCGCCACCTCATGTTCTTCATCGGGAGGGCTGATCTGCAGTCCGTTCGGGGCTCCGGAGGGTGGAAATCGTCGCCGTCGTCATCATCAACCCTTCTCCATCAACAATTCCATGATGCTCACCACCGGGAGTGAGTAACTCCTTCATAGGCTTGCTGGACGGTGATGGAGTTGGATGAGATTTGTCATGTAATCGAGTCAATTTGTTAGGGCTTGATCCCTAGTATCCACTATGTTCTAAGATTGATGTTGCTATGACTTTCCTATGCTCAATGCTTGTCACTAGGGCCCGAGTGCCATGATTTCAGATACTATGTTTTCATAAATATATTTGAGTTCTTGATAATATGTTGCAAGTTATATGCACCTATTACGTGTTATGATCCGCATACCCCAAAGTGACAATAGTTGGGATTCTTTCCGGTGATTACCGTGGTTTGAGGAGTTCATGTATTCACTATGTGTTAATGCTTTGTTCCGGTTCTCTATTAAAAGGAGGCCTTAATATCCCTTAGTTTCCTTATGGACCCCGCTGCCACAGGAGGGTAGGACAAAAGATGTCATGCAAGTTCTTATTATAAGCACGTATGACTATATTCAGAATACATGCCTACATTACATTGATGAATTGGAGCTATTGTGCATCACTCTAGGTTGTGACTGTTATATGATGAATGTCATCCAACACAAATATCTATCACTGATCCAATGGCTACGCTTTTCATACATTGATCTTTGCTAAGTTACTTTTGTTGCTGCTGCTGTTACAATCACTACAAAACTGCTACTGTTACTGTTACCGTTACTATTGCTATCAAACTATCATATTACTGTGCTACTGATCACTTTGCTGCAGATATTTAGTTCTCCAGGTGTGGTTGAATTGACAACTCAACTGCTAATACTTGCGAATATTTCTTTGGCTCCCCTTGTGTTGAATCAATAAATTTGGGTTGAATACTCTACCCTCAAAAACTGTTGCGATCCCCTCTACTTGTGGGTTGTCACATACGCGCAATCAGTTGCGCAAGACCAGCGGCCTCGCCCTCTTCTGGACACAAAGCCCCGATGGCTCGAGCAAGAGCCCCGGACATCCCATCCAAAGCCAGTGCCACCGCAGCAAGACGTGAGGAGCCCGGAGGGCAGATCAAGTCGGGCGGCACAGCTACATGAACAACATATGTCACCAATCACAAGTCAAAGAAGGTGCAAAGGGCAGACTCAAAGAGCCAGAACAAAAAGACTCACCACCTGCAGCACCCACCAAACGCTGCTGGCGTGAATGGGACCGCAGGAGATCCCCCACAGCGCGCGTCCCGGCCTCCGCCAACGAGGCCTCACACACTTTGCAGCCCTCAATGCGGAACTCGGCGTTCGCAACACGGCCATTGGCGGCCTCCAGCGGCCGCCGCAGGTCAGCTTCCGCCTCCTGACTCTCCTTTAGTTGCGAATGGAGGCCCTCGGTGATGCCCTAGTTGTCAGCCAGCAGACCACCATCCAACTACAGCAACTCCTGGCAGGAGCGGGCTTCGGCACTCTTGGCGCTCGTCGAATCCTGCACATGAGCTGCAGCCCCGCGATCCACATCCACTTGAGCCTGCAGCCGCTGAAGCTGCTCAAAGGCTGCACAACAGGAATACAGCGGGACAGTCAAACACAACATTGCTACACAAACAAACTAGCTCCGGACTGGACAACTCACAAAAGATGTGCGCAAGTGACCTCTACAGACGAGTATTCCGCTCTCCCTCCAGCACGATCTGCTACGTTATGTCACGAGCTCGGCGATCCAGCTCCGCCACCTGGGTCAACGCATCCTGCCAAGACAGATCAGGACCCTCAAGCATATTACACAAGTATAATTTCCCTGAGGCTCGGGGGCTACTAGGTATACACCTAAGAACTTTGCTTACCTTGATGTTGGCCTCCGCCGAAGAAGTGAGATCAGCAAGAGCACTCCCCAAAGCTTGCCCCAGTACCTCACTCTGGCACACACGCGACAATAGTACCAAGAAGTCACCTGGGCCCTCCTGTGACCAGGGATGGAGAGATGCCAGGCTATGACCTCCAACGTTTGGGAGCCCGGTACGACCAGACGACCCAACACCAGCATCCACAAGTCCTGCCCCTTCGGACGAAGCAAAGGCCATAGCGGACGGTCGACGGCCGACGACCTTCTTCCTACCGGCCACCTTCGGCCTGTGTGGAGGGATCGTCGATGACAAGGACTCGGGAGATACGAGCCCCCGCTTCACGTCATCGGTCGACGACTCGAGCCCTCCACCACTGGGGCTGGAGGTTCCAAGCGCCACCTCGACAACCCCAGCTTGCGCAGGATGATAACGCCCCTCCTTCGACAGCAAGGCGATGGAAGACCCCGCGTGAGATCGAGCACTCTTCAGAGAAGGCTCGTCTTCCAGCACAGATCCGAGCCTCTTTGATGTGCCATCTTGGTTGATCGCGGACCGGACTGTGGAGTTATTGTAATCACTCTCAACAGGCAGGAGCCCATGGCATAGAGAGGCCGCGGTACCGGCACGAGGGCGCAGGGGGTGGGGCTCACTCGTCAGATGCCGGAAGGACTGACAAACGAGACAGCAAGAGGACAGAAGAGCATCAAATAAACGCGTCCCAAGACATAAAGAACGGTGAGATGCCAGGTTACTCACCGCAGGCCAGAGGATTCCGCACTGTAGGGCTCCACGGCTACCTCCGGACAGAGCTCCTCAAGAGGGAGGCCGGTGAGCAAATGCAGGCGGTCTTCGATCTGGAATTCTGAAAGATCTCGCCAAAGCAGGCGATCACCTCCCTCGGTATTCATACATGGGAGGGTCAATATGGCCCAAGGGCTGGACGTTTCTGTGCACCCAGGTCCTCAAAATCTACAACCCGGTGAGACCACGGCCTTGGAGACGGACGACGGCGTCTATGAGATAACCGGTTCCAAGATCAAAATCGATTTTCGACCGCCACTCAGGTTTTTGCCAACAAGGCGCGTCAACGAACTCCGGCAACCCAAGGTTATCGGGGTCGTGGGAACAATCCGGGGCGGCGAACCACCCCTGTTTCCATGATTCCACCTCCGGATCCAGCGCCAAATCAAAGTAGCCGAAACCATGTGACGGTGTCCTAGACTAGGGGGTCCCGGCCTTGCCGGTCTAGTCCATGGGCCGGACTGCCAGCCCATTAAGGAGGTTGGACTTCGGAGGCCTCTAGTATGCCTCGACCGAAGACTTGGCATGTACTTGAAGTATATCTGTTAGAATCGGCATGTAATCCCTAGATGGTAACCGACCATGCGTAACCCTAGATACCCCTGGTGCCTATATAAACCAGAGGGTTTAGTCCATAGAGAGACATTCATTCATCATCATGATCATACCCTAGGGTTTAGACCACAACTCACGATCCCGAGGTAGATCAACTCTGTACTTTGATACTCCCATAATATAAGCAAGAGCAGGACATAGGGTTTTACCTCCTTAAAGAGGGCCTAAACCTGGGTAAAAACAACGTGTCCTCTATCTCTTGTTACCCATTGATCCGATCTCACAGCTCGGGCCCCCCTACCCGAGGTCTGCCGATCTCATAGGTCATCACCATTAACGGCAACACGGAGCGCTCCCTCGGAACAGAGGAGCAGACAGCGGCCTTCGCGGCCGATTCCCAGGCAGCCAAGGAAGCGGCCCGACGTACAGCTTGGCTGGATCTACCAGGCTCCTCAAAGCGCGTCTGCATTATTACTCTGGCCCCTAGGCACACGCGTGAATCCTAAATAGGGACACACGCTCCCTAGCTCCCGCCTCCTAGTAACAGACTATGTACCTAGAGTACACAATTTTGCACTTAAAATTCCTTGGGAGCTCGGGGAGCATAAAAACAAGGTGTGCCATCTCGGTTCATCCGAACACACCCGAAGCCTGGCGATCTCTCCGGCACAATAAAGGCCCGCCAGGAAGTATATCTCGGCAACGTATGGCTGTCACGCTATGGCTCTAGCCTCATTAGGGGCCCCGCTTTTTGGATCCGTCAAGCATGGCTTATGCGGAGTAGCTGGCAGTCTTCAAAAAGCCTTGGAATAGACAAGGAAGAGCTGGTCAATAGCACAGAGGCGCAGACGTGCGGCAGGGAAAGACACGGGCCACACGACCTGTTCATTAAAGCCATGTATCACACTCCATTTTTCTTTTTCTTTTTACATACTCTCTGTATTGGTCACGGTTCTTCCATGTAAACAGCTCGGCATACATGGCTAAGCCGTATGAATGATAAAACAGACCTCTTTTCGGTCCCTGCACAACTTTAAGTGTCGTTTTTCTTCTTTCGTCCTTGACTCGTAGCAATATAGCAACCATTCGAAATATACAGGTGAGCTCAGATTTCAACCGGGGGCTTGGATTTAGAATCGAGCCTATGTTTAAGTCCGATAACAATTCGGCGTCTCGGATATTGCATTATATGCATCAGTTTCGAATTGTGATTTTGGTCAATGATTGGGTTGCCCGGCTCTTGTGCTTGCCTCCTACGTTCCGCTTTGGTTGGCTAGGAGTGTAAAGGTAGAACCACCGTGATTGTACTTCCAGCTCTAATGGTCAAGTACCTCAGTGGAGAAAGCCAAAAATCGACTATCACAATAAGCGCAAACTGGTCGGCGATCCGAAGATAGTGTCAAACTATAAACCGTTAGTGGTTACGCCGTGTTAAATGAAGGGTTCTTGTTATAAGGACCGAGGTGTCAAGTCAGGTGGACCTCGGCTAGTCCAGTCACCGCTACACTGGGGGCTAGGGCAACTACCCCACAAGTCAAACTCCTATGACTAAGTGAAAGTTATAAAGCCATTATAGTTTGATTGCCTCCGGGCGCCGATACGTCGGCTAAGGGTTCAGGCGTTTTAAGGAACACCCCATATAGAATCTACAAGGGGGCAGAAGCCGATGACTGGCCGCTTTCAAAATTAAAAACGGTCGCACAAGAGTCACAACAAAACATCGGATAAAAACGACTGATAGGCAAAATATTACTTGTTTTATACAAATTTCTCCTCGGCATACCGAGGGACCTTCAAAACTTGAGTTCCGACTTCTTACACTAGGCCTCGGTCACCCAAGCACCTTCATGCACCTCGGCCAGAAACTGTTCCGGCGTCCGATTTTTTCCTGCTGAAGGTCCGGATGCGATGTCCAGCGGCTTGATCTTCGGAAAGTGCGCCATCACTGACGCATACGCCCTTTTTGCTCCCTCTAGACAGGCCGGCCGCTTCCAGTTCTCCACCTGGGGGCTGGCCTCTCATAGCCTGCTCACCAAGCCGAAGAAGCTGGTCGGCATCGGCTTGGTAGGCCAGAGGTTGATGCAGAGGTCTTGCATCGATGGCCGGGCCGCACGGAACAGCTTCGCCAGTTGCTTCATCTGATTGTTTCAAAGCGGTGGGTGCTCGGGCGCCTAGAACTGGGCCCAGAAGGCCTTCTTCTCGGACTCATTGGGATGGGCAGCGAAGTAGGATCCGGCATCCGAAGCACTCCGCGGCAGGTCCCTAAAGGCCTCTGAAGAACGCCAGACTTGCGTAAGATGAGCAAATCGGCTGTCACCAAAAATGCAGCGAAGCAGGTATGGCTTATCGGCGGTGATCTGCTTCACTTGTTGAAGCACCTCGCGATCCGCCCGGGCCTGGGTCGTGGCCTCCTTATAGGCTGAGCTTGCCGTCGCGAGCTCGGAGGCTAGCTTGTTCTTTTCTTCCTGAAGGGTATCACGCTAAGCGCAAATCCCCTTCAGGTCTTCCTCGACCTCCGCAGCCTAGGCCGCATGCTTCTAGCCGACCTCTTTTTCCTTGGCCAGCTCCTCGCTGGCTTGCTTCGATGCAGCCTTCTGCTGCTTGGCTTCCTGCCGAGCTGTTTGCAGCTCGGACCAGAGCTTTTCGAGCTCTGAGGAGGAAGCTGCAAATACATTGACATATGAATTAGAGCTCACAGCAGCCATGTCATACTTTAAGTACAATTTCAGGATGCTGAAGCTTTTTGGTATTTACCTTGAGTTTTCTCCATCTGCTTCTTGAGCAGATCCATGTCCTTCTCGGACCAGTCGAGCTTATGGTTCAGCTCTTTCAACTCTTTCGAGTTGGACACTGAAACCGATGCCAAAACCTATAAAGGACACTGTTAGCTTCCTCGGATAACATCGATCCCCTGGTCGGCTTTTCTATCCGACCAGGGTCTCGGAGGCTACTGTATATTCGCTTTTATACAGGTTTAGTTCTTTAATAAGACCCCTGAGTAAGATCTTGGTATCTAACTCAGGGTCGAGGGCTACTGTGGTTACATGTCCATGGTACACGTCCGCAGTGGCATAAGTCTTCGGACAATTTTACCTTCTACTTATCCGCGAAAGGAATAATGGATATGTCTAGTGGTAACAATTTTATGCATTGATGTAAATTCTGAAAGATGACCAAAGGTTACCTCAAAGCCTTGATAGAGGCCCTTGAAGGCCTCCCTTATACCGGCCTCCGCGGACTAGTAACTTTGTAGCGCCGCGCCTAGAAGGATGCGGTGCTCGGCAACCATGGAGGAGCCCGTCATGGACGCCTCCATCTCTTCTGTCCACCCATGGACGCTTGCCCTGCTACAGGCGGGGATGGACGGGTCACCTCGGTTCACTCCGTCATAGGAGGAACTGCTGCCGTGATAGGCTGCCGGGGTGGCTCTGGGTCGACGGGGGCCGAAGTTGTCGGTTGCCCCAGTTTTTCCCCTTCCGTGGAGGAAGGGTTCTTCCCCAGCGGGGCCTTGGAGGCTGAGGCCTCCGCCTCGGCCATGGAGACATCGGTGCCGCCCCCCGTGGTGGGCGCGGGCGGGGCCTGCTGAGATGTCGCCTCCCCCAGCCCGTCGTGGGCAGGTGGGGAGGGATGATGTTCCTCCGATGCACTGGGTGGAGGGAGCCGACTCGACTATGACTTGGCGCTGATGTGGGAGCACTGTGGGCTGCAAAAAGACGAACAATCAATTAAAATTGTGAAAAGAAGGAACTAGCTCGCGTATGACACATGCGACAAGAAAGTGTACCTCCTCGGCGGTGGCCTCGGCCATCGCGGCTCGACGAGGTCATCCTCCGACTCAGAGGAAGCGACCTGGGCTGCGGCAGGGGCCTGGTGGGGCGCGACATCGGTGGCCTTCACAAGGCACCAGCGGGTTCGGGAGGTGTTGGCCCCCGCGACGTCTTCGGATGCCGCCCCCTTTTTCTTCATGGAAGAAGAGCCATCCTCCCCTTCCTCTTTTTCTCTTTCCTCCTCGTCGGAGGAAAGGACTCGGATGTTCTCCGACCTAGCATCCGAGGGGTCTTGGATCCGAAGACCCCCTCTCTTCTTCTCCGGATCCTTAGTCTTGGCCGGGGCCTTTGGCAGCGCCACGGCCAGAAGGGCTTGCAGCTCGGGGGTCCGGTTATCCTCGGGCAGTGGTGCAGCGCATTTGATGAGCGCCGCCCTAGATGCCCACTTCTGAAAACAGAGAGGGAAGACTTAGACAAATGTGAAATACAGAACCATTGATGAACATACAAGGCAATGATTACCTTGGAGGGGCCGCATACGAAATAGTAGCAGTCTGGCCCATCTGCGGGGAATTCGTTTTGGGACGGCTTGAAGAGAGCCGTCCACATCCCATCTATGTTGGTGAGGAAGAAGTTCCGCAATGTTGGCGTGTCCTCGAGCTTTTAGAGCCACATAGGGCTAGCCCGGAGTTGGAGTGGGAGGATGTATCGATGCAGCATCACATCCACCACATCCACCAACTTGTACTTCGTCTTAAGGGTCCGGATCCGCTCGTGGAGAGCGACGACCTCATCCGGATTACCCCATTCCAGGCCTTGTTTCTGCCAAGACATCAGCTTCCTCGGCAGTGTCCCCATGAAGGTGGGGGCCGCGGCCTGGCCCGGGATGAGCGTTTCTGTAATATAGAACCACTCGCGTTGCCAGATCTTCACGGTCTCGATGAAGGTGCCCTCCAGCCAGTCCGGCTTTTGGATCTTGCTGATCATGGCGCCGCCGCACCAGGCGAACTCTGCGCCGCTGCTCTTCGGCTTGACGCAGAAGGTCTTCAGCCATAGGCCAAAGTGTGGCTCCATGCGCAGAAATGCCTCACACACTATGATAAAAGTGGTGAGGTGCATGATGGAGTTCGGGGCTAGATTGTGGAAATCTAGCCCGTAGAAGAACAGGATCCCCCGCACAAAGGGGTGCAGGAAGAACCCCAGACCTCGGACGAGGTGGGGGATAAAGACGACCCGCTCCCCAGGGTTGGGAGTGGGGACGCATTGGTTGGGCTCTGGGGCCCTGCAGGCGGCATCGGCGTGGATGTATCCCGTCGCACGGAGCTCGGCGATGGTGGGGTCGGTGACCTTGGAAGCCACCCACCTCCCCTTCAGATCCGCATCGGCCAATTATGTGGGAAGTGGAGAACTGGAGAAAGCTTTAGGCTTGGAAAGGGGATTGGGGGTGTGGAAGCTTGGAGGGTTTGGGCGCTGGAGCAGAAGGAGAGCATGGAGAAAAGATTCGACGCTCCCTGCTCTTTATAAGTCAGTAAAACGCGAAGCGTCCCCTCCGTTGCACCGTAAAAAACACCACGTTTCGGATGGCCATGCCGTTATGGCCGTGTTGGGTGAACTAATTGATTGATGATATCCCCTAAAATGCGGGGCATGATCTCTGTTTAGATACGATGTGCCAATGAGAGGGTTGCCTCAAACCGCAATTTGAATAAGCAATAACTGATACATATGATGTCATGGGTGGTGACGCTTCAGAAAAGTTGTCAGTAATTGACTGCCGAACACACCTGTGATTCTAGTCTTCGAGACTAAGCAAGCCATGCACTTCGGATAAGTGAAGATGTGTTTTGGGTAGCGTGTGGTCAGTTGGCCCTATCCCTTGTCAGAAGGGTAGTATGATCCGATTTGGGATCTACAAGTTTCGTGTGGATGCTTGGCCTAGGCCGTTGAACTTGCCTGCTAAGCCAAAGACTATCCGGCCGAAGACATTATCCAAAGAAGATTATCGACCTCGGCTTTGAAGACAAGTTCAGGGGCTACTGACGGTGTCCTGGACTAGGGGGTCCCAGCCTAGCCGGTCTAGTCCATGGGCCGGACTGCAAGCCCATTAAGGAGGAGGGACTTCGGAGGCCTCTAGTCTGCCTCGACTGAAGACTTGGCGTGTACTTCAAGTATATCTGTCAGATTCGGCATGTAATCCCTAGATGGTAACCAACCATGCCTAACCCTAGATACCCCTGGTGCCTATATAAACTAGAGGGTTTAGTCCGTAGAGAGATATTCATTCATCATCATCATACCCCTAGGGTTTGGACCACAACTCACGATCTCGAGGTAGATCAACTTTGTACTTTGATACTCCCATAATATAAGCAAGAGCAGGACATAGGGTTTTACCTCCTTAAAGAGAGCCCGAACCTGGGTAAAAACATCTTGTCCTCTGTCTCTTGTTACCCATCAATCCGATCTCATAGCTCGGGCCCCCCTACCCGAGGTCTGCCGGTTTTGACACCGACACCCTGCAAGGCTGTAAGATGGCCCCACCATAGGAGGGTATCTTCCCATCCTTGAGGAAGGGGACCACTTCAAAAAAGTACCGGAGGAGACCAAATTGGGGCCGGACACCTAGGAAGCACTCGCAGAGGGACACAAAGTTGGCGAGTTGCAGAACACCGCTAGGGGTCAGGTGATGCAGCTGAAGCGCGTAGAAGGCTAGCACGTCCCTGGTGAATATGCTGAGCGGGAACCGCAGCCATCGGTGGATGAACGCCACGTGCACTACCTGGTTCAAGCGCAGTGGTCGCGGAACTTTATCCCTCGATCTAGGCGCCATCCAGCCTATCTCGGTGAATTCCTGGAGAAGCCCCTTCATCACAAGCTGCTCCAACTGAGAACGCAAAACGGAAGAGCGCTCCCAATCGCTAGCCCACTCAGGCGGATGGGGAAGACACGACAGTAAGGCCTCAGGCGGACCGCCCTGGCCGATAGAGGAAGGAGCGGAAGCCATGGCTCTCCTGCGAAGGAAGGACCAATGCCGCCAACCCAGAAGAAGTTGGCGAAGCATGTGGCGGCGGAGAAGAAGGGTCAGGCGAACACCAATGTGGTCGTTCGACCATTGTATTTAAGGGAAGCAGGAACACGAACCGTGTCCAGAACGGTAACTGGGCGACTGGTGGGCCGGCCCACTGAGGTTTGCCCGGCCCTGTCGCCCAAAGAAGACGCAGCAGCATCACCAACACGAAGAAGGACAGGACCGCCCTGTAATGACTCAGGAGTCCAGAGGCACGAAGAGGAGAGCCCGACGGAGATCTTGGAGCCCGGATGCTCGCGACCTCCGTCACGCTTGGGGTCGCGGACACAGGGTACCTAACGTAAAGGAGCCCGGCCTCGACCTTGTCAAGGGCCCATCAGGCTCAGAGGACATCAACGAACCCTAAGAAGGAGAGGGTGGTGGACATGTACCCCAAGACAGAAGGCGGCGGCCAGATCGATCTGATATCTTCTTCGTGTAAACCCTAGACCTCTCCTGTCTATATAAAGGGAGGTCTAGGGCCCTCAATAGGATCCAATATAAAACTCAACTCTCGGTAGACATCTCAAACACCATTTTAATCTTCTGCACGAGGTATCCCCTCACCTGGGTAAACTCTTCAGAGACCCGGACCTGGGTAAACTGTGTGTGCAGGGGGCTACTGACGGTGTCCTGGACTAGGGGGCACTCACCACGTCGTCTCCCAACCAGAGGGCCAGGCCGAGGACCCCCATGGTGGTTCACTAATGGGCCACTTCAGGCAGCCCATGACATATACGAGGAAAGATTCCACAATACTTGGTAATCAAGACAAGGACTCCTCTACACCGACGTATCCGACTAGGAATCTTGTTATCCTAGGCCTCCGGTACATTATATAAGCTGAGGCCAGGCTATTCGATGGATATATTCTAGATCATCACAATCACAATTACAACCACCTAGCCTTAGGGTTAGAACACAACTTACGATCTCGAGGTAGATCAAGCTTGTACTCGATACACAATCATCAATACAATCAAAACAGGACGTAGGGTATTACCTCTTTGAGAGGGCCCGAACCTAGGTAAATACTATCTCCTTCGTCCCTTGTTACCCATAGATCCGAGATCCACAGCTCGGGACCCCCTACCATGAGGTCTGCCGGTTTTGACACCGACATTGGTGCTTTCATTGAGAGTTCCGCTGTGTGGTCAAAAAGGATCAATGGCTCGCCTGTAAATCAACTACGACGTCGGCATCTCCATCGCCGGCTCGACTGGTCACCTCGGCTAGACCGAGGACTATGCTCCGCGTCAGATCGTCAAGATCGGACGGATGCCTTCATCATCAAGCTCAAATCTTAACCGAGATCATGGAGCTCGGGGGCTCAACGTCAATATTGCCCTCGTGCGATCGTGCAGTTTTTTCTGCACAGCGGATTCTTGTTCGCCGTCCCCGCCTCCTCGAGAGTCGCTTTGATGATTGATTTAGGGGAATTGTGCTGAATTGAGTCTACAACAACCCTGTAAAATTTCATCACATTCCGATGGAGGAATCTCCGATATATCAGAGCCCTATTGAATCTGGATGAGTTTGAGGTGAGGAGTGTAGCGTTCAGCTCGGACATTCGTTGGAAGATCCAACCATTGATCGGATGCGGAATTCCCATATCAACCACGCCTCAAAATTTCAGCTCGATCCAACCGTTCAAACTCCGAGAAACGTTCGATGAGTGCATCAATTTTCGGATCTGTTTTCTACGCGAAAACAAATCCGACCCGAGTTTGTCTTTTTCATGAACGAGTTATCGGACGTCCTTTTTGAAGGAATTTTTTTCTAGGGTATTGTGTTTTGTTCTCAAACATGTGCCTACAAATTTTAAAGCCTTTTGTGGTAATCTTCACCGTCGCGTCGGTGTTAAACCAGACCGACAATGTTGCTCCACAGCTGCCGACCTGCGCTAGACAGGTCATCGCTTCGTCGAGCCGAGGTCAACCTCATCGGATCATTACCCCGGCGAGCCAACCAAGAGTTCGGCATAGCGAAGGCTAAATCATCACCAACATCGTCGCCCCACGAATTGCATGGGTCGGGCACGCCGGCATCGCCACGCGGTCACTTCATCAAGCCGGCATTGACCGTGTCACAAGTTACAACCTACGTCAGCATGGTCGCGCCGTTGCTTCTTCAAGCCGATGTCCACCACGCCGACCTGCTTCGACACCTCGGCTGGCATGGGGGCTGCAACGTCACCTTACCGACCTGCTCCATCACCTCGGCTGGACCGGAGGCTTCTCCATCTCTTCATCAACCTACTCCAGAGACTTCGGCGTCACCTGCCGACCAGCTTCGTCACGTTAGCTGGACCGGGGGCTTCGCCTCGCCGCATCGACCGTGTTGCGTCGCCACTTCGTCAAGCCGAGCTCTTCGCTCAGTCACCTCGGACTTGGGGGCTCGGACCTCTGCCAGGCCGAGGACTAAGTCTTTGTCCCACCACAAGCTCAGGCCTCATCATCAACACTGAGCACATTAACCAGCTAAGTCGCTTTCATGCTCAAATTTCCTCCAATCTTTCAAATTTTGCTCGGTTCAACCAAGCGTTGTATTTTTTGTCTTAAAACAAAAAAGTTGTTTGTCAAAAATGATGTTTGTTAAAAACACTTCCTTTTCCCATGTTAACTGGGGGCTCTTAAATTTCTATGAGCCGTTTTATAATAAATGTGTTTTCTTCTTAGTCATTGCAAAGTCTTTTTCTACCACTCCTTTTTTGACTCGAGTGTATGGTCAATAGCCGGATAGCCTGGTTTCTCTCTAAAGCCGCTCGAGTTTAGTTCACTAAACTAGCCTCTGAGAAGCACTCAGCCTTCGGGATAAGGAGGTTGAAGCCGAAGGCTGACCTACTTGAAGTTTAGAGATGGGATGTGTCATGTTAAAGCACGACGGAAGCACATAATAATTTTAAGACCAATTTCGGATTGGCACCAAAAAAAGTTGATTTAATGTAGACGTAAAGTTTTACTAAAGTTTTTTGGTTTTTCGACCGTATAGCACCTTTAACCTATTTGTATGTTTTTCTTTCAGGAGGCGGGACATCCTCTTAACCGAGGTGCCCTGCGTAATAGTTAAGCTTGGGAAATCTTTCCTGCCGACCTGCACCTCGGAGTTGGCAAAACACACACTACATCTGGACTAGTTCCCGAGGAGATACGATCCTAGGGTCGGCCATATTGTCCAACCCAAGTATCGGGGGCTACTGCATTGACGAATCAATGCAGAAAAATCAAAGTGCAAAACAACTTCCGAGGAGATTACGATCCTCAGGTTGGTCGGCTGCACCCAACCTGAGTCTCGGGAGCTATTGCGCACCGCGTTTCTTTTCATACAGTATGCTGCCAAGAAAGGACTTGATCCTCAGGACGATTTCGCGAATCGACCTGAGTCTCAGGAGCTACTGGGATCAGTGGTTTTGTTTTATCCTTCAGGTGCATCCTGGATATTAGGCCGACACACACCTTGAGCGCTACTGGCTATATATCTCGTCAGCAAATAAATTGCACCAATCGGAAAGAAATTCCGCAAAAAATCAGCCCACGGCCGAGGTGGTGCACCACCTCGGAAGCATTCCGACATAAAGCTCGGATGCAAGTGGCTGGCTCCGTAGATGTCATTTCCAGCATTAAGCTCGGCTTCAAAAAGACACCTCGGATGCAGTCCCGCATTGGAACTCGGCTGCAAGAGGACACCACCACTCGGGAAAAACTTCAAACACAAACTATGGTGTAAAAATAACAAGGCATTGATAAAGGCCGAGAATTTAAAGGGGTTTCTCGGACGCCCGACATATACAATCCTCGGATGCCCGACGTGTGAACTTTTCGGATATACCTCGGCGATCATCAAGATCGGAAATGGGAAGATTTGTTGAACCAGCTTTCAAGACCGATGACCAAAGACGAAGAATAGTTCGGAAGAACTGAGGAGCATCCCCAACTTGAAGACCGGTTCAGGGGGCTACTGACGGTGTCCTGGACTAGGGGGCACTCACCACGTCGTCTCCCGGCCAGAGGGCCGGGCCGAGGACCCCCATGGTGGCTCACTAATGGGCCATTTCAGGCATCCCATGACATATACGAGGAAAGATACCACAAGACTTGGTGATCAAGACAAGGACTCCTCTACACCGACGTATCCGACTAGGACACTTGTTATCCTCGTCCTCTGGTACATTATATAAGCCGAGGCCAGGCTAGTCGATGGATATATTCCAGATCATCACAATCACAATTACAACCACCTAGCCTTAGGGTTAGAACACAACTTATGATCTTGAGGTAGATCAATCTTGTACTCGATACACAATCATCAATACAATCAAAGCAGGACGTAGGGTATTACCTCTTCGAGAGGGCCCGAACCTGGGTAAATATTGTCTCCTTCGTCCCCTGTTACCCATAGATCCGAGATCCACAGCTCGGGACCCCCTACCCCGAGGTCTGCTGGTTTTGACACCGACACAAGGGGTTCAAGAATGTGTTTATGCTGAGTAGCTGTGTGTCATGTTTATTTAGCAAACTATAAAAGGGAAATGAAAAAGTGTGGGAGGTCATCGCGACCTCCTTATTTTTCAACCTGATTCTATTTGAGCTAAATAAATATATATGCAGATTTGAAGTTATTTATGCAGAAAGTACGTAATACTTTAAAGTTTTATGCATAGAATAAACGGAGATGCTCGGCATTCTAAGGTCGCGATGTTACGGACCTGATTTCTGTTGTCGCTACATGAAGCGACTCGACGTTCGCGTTGGTGAAGCAATGAGATCAGCTTGTCGAGGTGCAAGCGTGGACCGATCACCAATTTATCTGCATACATTAGGTAGTGCAAGCAGAAGAAAAAATTCGCATAGTAATATGTGTGAGCAAAATAATTAGGTATACTGGACTTTTAGCTGTAGGCGGCAAGCTGGAGCCCCCGTGATGGGAGCCCTACGGAGCTAGGCATTACGAAACCGGAGCCCTCGAGCCATCGCGGCGAGGTCGGTATGGACGTGCGGAGCCAGTGTGAGGGCGACTAGCTCCGTGCTCGTGGAGCGACGAGGCCAGCTCAGTGATGTGACATGTGTCCTTATTGTAATCTGCGTACATAGAGTATACTGACAGAAAAAATTTCTCAAAAAACTAAGGGGATGAGAAAAGTAAATGAAGAAATAAATGGCGCATGTGTCCATAAGAGGCGAAGCCCTCGAGCCGGTTGCGGTAAGGTTTACGGTTTGAGGTTCACGCATGGAAGCTCGCGTGATCTAGTCCGAGCCCGTCGGGTGACGAGGCCAAAGCGGAGAGGCCCGCGCGATGAGATCACATGGTGAGGCCGCACGATGGGGCCGGAGCGGCGAACCAACGATGCAACACAGGCATAGTCGATTTATCTGCACAAGGTAGCATTGGCAGACGCGGACAAATTTTTTTTGTCAACGTAATATTTATGATCGAATAATTAGATCAATAGGACATGGTCGTAAGACGGCGAATCGGAGCCCTCGAGCCACATGCGGCGAGGCCGGAGCCCCCGGGTTGGGTGCAGCGAAGTTAGGCTCGTTCGTGGGAGTCCATGTGGTGATGATGCGATGAATTTTGTCAAGCCGGATGTGGCAGACGGAGCCTTCAAGCCGGACCTGGCAAGCTCAATAAGCCTGAGCCTGTAGAGATGTCGCGCCAAGGCTGGCTTGGCGATCCGGGGACGTCCCGGTTGCGACTAATTGTTCTGCATACATTGAGTAGTACTTGCAGAAAACAATTCTCATTAGGTCATTTCACATGAGAAGAATGAAATTATATAAATAAAGAGATGGCACTTGGATCCGTAAGCGGTGTGGCGGGGCCCTGGAGCCAGTTGCGGCGGGGTTCGGCTTGGCCGATGCGTCGCGTTGATGTGCGTGCTGTGAGACCCAGGCGGTCCGGTTGGACGCTGGTGCGAGCTCCGGTGTGTTGGCATAGACCGGACCGACGGGCGGCGAGCAACGATTGTGTCTACCGGGTAGCCCGGCACGGTATGGACCATCACGTTGGAGGACCTTGCGCCACATTCCGATGATGGAGGTCATTCTTTTTAGACCTACGTACATCATAGTACAAATCGTGAGTAAAATTGTTCAATGAAATTTGCACGGAGCAAATATCTCAAAAAAATATAACCTGGTGGTTTGTTCTGGGTGGATGGATCAACTGGATCTACGATGTGAGGTCGCCTGGCGTGGAGTTGACGAGTCGCAGAGGCCTTCGGTCCTTTTGTTTAGAGGAGGCCGACGGTGAGACCTCTTGTGGAGGAGGTCCGCACGGTGAAGATAAGGTCGGTGTGAGGAAGCCGACGGTAGACCTCCAGCGGAGGAGATCTGCACGGCGAAGATATGGTTGGCGCGAGGAGGCTGACGGTAGACCTCTAGCTAAGGAGGTCCGCGTAGTGAAGATGAGGTCGGCGTGAGGAGGCCGACAGTAGACCTCCAGCGGAGGAGGTCCGCGCGGTGAAGATGAGGTCGACGCGAGGAGGCCGATGGTAGACCTCCAGCGGAGGAGGTCCGAGCAGTGAAGATGAGATCGGCGCGAGGAGGCCGGCGGTAGACCTCCAGCGGAGGAGGTCCGCGCGGTGAAGGTCCTCGTTGTGGAGATCCCCGACATGGAGGTCCGCGGCGCTGAAGGTCTATGCCATGGAGGTCCGCGGCGGAGGAGGTCTACGACGAAGGTCTGTGCCATGGAGGTCCACGGCGAAGGAGGTCAGTACGATGGAGGTCCCCGCCAGGGAGGTCCGCGGCGAACGAGGTCCGCGGAGAAAGCCCATGCATTGGAGGTCCGCGGCGAAAGAGGTCCGTACAATGGAGGTCCCCACCAGGGTGGTCTCCGCCATGGAGGTCTGTGTGGTGGAGGTCCGCACCTTGGAGGTCCGCGGTAGAGGAGGTCCTCGCACCATGGAGGTCTTTGGGTGGTCAAGGTATCCGCGGGATGAAGGTTGATTGCCCGTTCATGAAGAAAGACGAACTCAGATCGGATATATTTTCATGCAGAAAACTGACGCTTACCTTGATGCATTCTTCGGGCACGTCCCAGAGTTTGAACAGTTGGATCATCCTGTAATTTTAAGGGGTTGTTGACAACACAAACCCGCATGAGATCAACGGTTGGATCTTTCAAGGATGTCGGAGTTGGCCGCCGGACAAGTTTTCCCGAGCTCGCGCGGATTCCCTTCCAGATTCGTTAGGGCCTCAGTATGTCGGAGACTGTCAGAGACTCGTAGATCGGATCGCGCTAAAATTTTAAGGGGTTGTTGTAGACTCAATTTCGCACAATCCCATCGAAGGAATCGTCAAGACAATACTCGAGGAGGCAGAGGCGACGAAAACGAATCTGCTATCTAGAAAATTCTACAGGTCGTGCAGATGCTACGTTGATGTTGAGCCCTCGACCTCCATGGACGATCCTCCATGGTGCCGGTTGAGATCGAAGTTGTTCATGATGAAGCATCCCATTTGAACATGGTATCTATGCACACCAGGCCCATACCTAGCGCGCCAAATGACGGAGCGAAATCCCGTCAGATCCCTGCATAGGGTTCCTCATGGGGCGGAGTGCATAGAGGATCAAATTGGGTACACACAGGACGTAAGTTTTTACCCAGGTTCAGGCCTACATGTCAGATTGTATTGATTGTGTTTGTCTCATGGAGAGATGAGGAGGTGATAGATGGCCACTTAGGAGACCCCTACCTCCCCTTATATAGATGGGTGAGGGATAGGGTTACAAGTGCCCAAGTCAGTTTACATGGCTTGACACCCAAGTTTTCTACTAGAGTACATGTATTGTGGTACAAGTAATGTATATCCTTCTGGAGGACGCCCACCGTTATTGGCGACGGGCCTAGGCTACGTCCGGGCCCCGAGGCAGGCTTGGCGACCTTGTTGCCCGGAGGTCGGGTACCCCGGGTCCATGGCACCGTCAGTGTATCCTACCAATTATGTCAAAGAGTATTCGATTGATTGTGATCTTATTGCAGAAGTTAGAAGGGGATCCTCAAGCACATCTCATGTTTTTTATACATTACGTGGAACTTTTAAACTGAAGGATGTGTCACGAGAATTCGTATTCTTAAGACTCTTCAGGTTTTCTTTAAAAGATGATGCTGAGAAATGGTATAGTCGATTACCTCAAGGAAGTATAACCAGCTGGCTTATTTGTGCTGAAAAGTTTATGGCTAAATTTCTTCCAAGCTCGAAGATTACTGAACTAAGAAGAAATCTCACCCTATTCGTCCAGGAAGACGGTGAAAGTTTATGTAAAGCTTGGGAGAGATATTCTAAATTCTTGAACGTATGCCCTAACCATGGTTATGCTGAATATGTTATACTTCATATGTTTTATCATGGAATTAATGAGGAATCAAAATCCATTCTTGATTTAAGTGGAGGGGAAAGATTCATGTCTTTAACTCTTGAAGAAGGGAGATAACTTATAGAGAAAATTATGTCTGCACAAGAACAGTGGAATATCGAGGAGCCGGTCAAGCCTACTAGAAAAATATATCATATTGAAGACATGGAAGAATTTAAAAAGGTTACTCAAGAAAAAGGTAAACATGTTGAACAAGTTATTAATGAAAAAGTGGATATATTGAGTATCTATCGGCAGGTGGGTGAACTTCAGGAAGCAATGAATAAGTTCAAATTCCATCAAGACAACTTCAACAGAGACTTTCGAAGGTGCATCTATCATAATGAAAAGGTTATAACCTACCTTTCCCGAGAGGTAGAAGGGTTAAGTCAAGCGGTAAAGAATCTCGATAAACACTCTTGCATGATAGAAACCCAATGTTCTCAAATTTCTGAGACTCGATCATTGATTCTTGATCAATTAGATAAAGATAATCATGTTTCTACTAATGAAATTTTGACTCGTAGTGGTAAAAGAACACAGGACCCTAAAGGCCCAGAGTGGTATGAGAAGGAACAAGAACAAAGAAGAGAGAGCCAGAGCCAAACATAGGAGAACAGAGAACTTCTCTTGGGTGAGGAAGAACCAAAAGAACAGGTCCATCAGAAAATAAAGTAGAAGCAGACAAAGAAATTGACCCTGATGCTGAGGTAGTAGATGGTGACGATAATGAAGAAGAAGTAGCTCCGGAAGCTGAAAGAACTGAAGAACCAAGGGTGGAAAGGAACCCTCGACTGTCGGCGTAGGACAATCTATGTGCCTAGAGGCCCTTCTACGTTTGGCTGCTCGCAGCACACAAAGAGCAGAATCAATCACGAAGCGCACGATCAGTTTACCCAGGTTCGGGCCGCTGTGAAGCGTAAAACCCTACTCCTACTTTGGTGGAATTATATGTGGAAATGCCCAATTTACAAGCGAGCGCAACCTTGCCGGCAAGGAGCTCGGGAGGTGCAGCTAGCTAGTGCAAATGGGCAGAGTGTCGACCCTTGTAAAGGTTGCCATGGGCCTCCTTTCACAGACGAAAGGGGGCTACCACAGTAGCAAAATGGTAATTACAAGGGATGAATAGTGGCTACAGTGCTATCATAGCTAACCCTGATGGTATAGGACTAGAGCATTAATTGCACTATTAGGTGTCACGCTAGGGGTGCATGCCGCCAAGGGAGTGCTGATCCACCTGTGCCGTCAGCCCAGCTACCTCTTATTATAATGACACGCCATCTGGACGGGTGTGAATAAAGTTGATCTTCAGGCGGTGGACTGGCACGTGCCCCGACAAGCCTCACCTAACTTCCTGCCCGCTCACCACATGTCGGCAAGCTTCTGACAGGCCGCCGAGCTGAAGCGATGGAGGGAGCTTGCCGGCTTCGCGCTTGTCGGCCTGATCCTTGCTGGCTTGGAGCTTGCCGGCTTTCAAGTACTTACTTAGTACTTCTCAATGGTCTGCCTCGAGGTCTTCTTCATGGTTTTTATCTACCAAGTCTTGAGTACTTGGAGTAAGATCATATTCCTCCAAGTCCTTCCCTGCGAGGAAGTTGACACTGTCTGTGCATAGTCAGGGGTATTGAACACCCATTTTGAATACATCGACAGGATCCCCCGGGCCTGGGCCGAACATGCGTGCGAAGCATCGTTTGGGCTAGGCCCAAAACAATGCACAGACACATGTGGCAAAGGATAACTGTCGTGATGATGGTTTTTACTGCACGCCCACGATGGCGCATTAAATGCAGGATGTGGGAGTGGTGGAGCGAAACGGCCTGAAAAAACGCAGCCACGTTGGACAGTAAAAGAGCCCGCCCCCGCGCCTTCCCCATAAAAAGGCATCTGCGGGAGTGTTGCTCATTTTAATTCCTTCACCTCCAATCCATCTCGCCGCCCCTATCTTCTTCTTCCTTGCGCAGAAACAGAGCCTCGCTCCGCCGCGCGGTTTTGCCATTACCGCCTCCATCCTTGCTTTCCCCGCGCCGCCATAGCGACGCGCCCGCAACCGCCTTCTGCCCCCATCGAATCCACCAACCGCCATGGCTCCCAAGAAAGGAGTGAAGAAGCCATTGGACAAGGAGGCAGAAAGAAGGAAGGCTACCGTGGCGACGATGCAGTGGGAAAATGTCATCTTCCCCTGCAAGCTCAATGTTCCGGACCTCACCAAAAGGACGCATACATGTCGGGGAGGAAGACCAAGGACCACGAAGGAGTTGAAGTCTTGCCAGGATCCACCGCTCCATCTGCTGATAAGTACTCGTTCTTCGCAGATTACTTTTACTGCGGTTTGGTTCCCCCCTTCTCAGCTTTCTTCGATGAGGTGATGCGGACATATGGGTTTCGGCTTCTTTATTTTGCTCCAAATGTTGTCACCTGTATGTCTGTTTTCGCCCATCTGTGCGAGAATTTCATGGAGGTAGAGCCAAATGTAGCACTGTTCTGTCACTTTTATGCGCTGCGGATCGTGGGAGACACTCTTTCCGGCAACGTGACTTGGATCTCCCGGACGGGGATGAAGGAGCAGTACCTTCCCGGCAAGCTCCATATCAAGTGGGTTGAATGGAGAGTAGACTGGTGCTGCATCAAGCAGAAGGACTTCTCGGAGTATTGTCGCCCAAGAGCCCAGAAGATCCAGAGGGACACGCACTGTACCGATCTTGGGCCCAATGAGTTGCTTCAAGAGGCACTGCAGGCCCAGTCAAGCGCGCTCAAGAGGCGCGAGATGAATGTCGAGAGACGGGGGGTAGCGCACCAAGCGAATGTTGACGCTGGCGATGCCCGTCTGAGGAAGAGACGTGATGAGTAGGAGGCCTCCAACAAGAAGGCCCTTGCGGACGCCCTTGCGAAGCAAAAAGAGGATGCCCGCATAGAGTACAAACAAAGACTGGCTTTCCAGGAGACGTGCTTCACGGAGAAGAACAAAGTCCTTGAGGCCAATTGCGCCGACCTGGAGAATCAGCTGGTACTGCTAAAGGGCTCCGTGGAGGGAGCAGGGTCTTCAGCGGCTGCTTGTGAGAAGGCCAGGGAGGATGTCGAAAAGAAGCTCGCAGACTGCCAAGCGGAGCTTGCACAACTTGAGACGCAGCATGCCCAGCTAGTGGATACCAACGACAAACAAGGCCAGGAGATAGACCATCTTCGAGGGCGGAGAAAAATGCAGTGCGACATCTTCTGGGAGGTCTACAACCGCATCTTTGCCATTCGAGGGAAGCTAGGAATGACCCTTGTCGGCTCTAGCAACTTCCAGGCGGACAATGTGGGTAGCTACGCCTTGTTCTTCCAGGGGTTCGTGACCAAGCTGGAGGAGATCGCGAAGGACTTTCAAAAGACCATTGATGACAAGGCTCGGGAGGTGATGACGCTGGCCATAGAGCGCGCCTTCAGCAACCTGCATCTCATCATGCCACCTTTCTATTCGCAGAGTTTGTGAAGCTACCGGAGCAGGGCACGAGAGCAGAGGCTTCCTGGCCGCCACCGCGGACCATGTTGAGGAGCTCGTCAATGTGTTCGTTCGCAGCGAAGATGAGGATGAAGGCCTAGAGGACCCTGCTCATGCTTCCAATCTCCAAGGTGGAGACACCGATCCTGAGGCCAAGGCTTAGGCCATTTTGTATCGTTGCTAGTAATATTTTCAAAACTTGTTCTCGTCGAACGCGCGCTGCTTGCTTTGAATCTGTACAAGCGTATTTGCCCTGCCTGCCTTTGTGCTTTAACTTTTTGCCTTGTCTGATGCACGGTCCTTATTGTCGGGGAGAGAACGCCAATGGCTGGGCAACGCAAAAGTCCGCCGAATACCTAGGAGTCCTTCCGAAGAACCGTTTTCTGTGAGCCCCTGATTCGTTCTGGCACCAGGAACTTGCATCAAGATAGGGCCGCAGGTCAAGCCGTATTGGGCCAGTTGCGTGTCGTGTAGCCCCCAGGCCCATTTCGCCCGTGCGGGCATCAAAGGAGCATTGGGAGGAATGGGGCCCAGAACCTGCTGAGGCCGGACGTGTGGCACGCGCTGCCCCCTGGTGCGAGCACTCGCCCGCGCCGCCCGGTCATTTCACCGCCCCCATCACTTTGCATTTACCATCGCAGTAAAGCCGCTGTAAAAGCAGGCGGCTCCTTGGCTCGCACGCCATGACGCTTGGGGTCGTGCGGAGAGTAGATTTTTGTGTAGTAATCATGGGGGTCGTGGCCGCTTTGTATCCTCCGCCTTTATAAGGGGAGGCACTGGCTATCCTTCCCCACCCTTCTCCTTTCGTCTTATGCTTCCAACCCTCTCTGCCTTCCACTTTCGCACCAGCACACCCCTCTCTCTAGACCGTCCTTCCCCGTCCCAGGCTTCCATGGATCTTGCTTGCAATCTAACTTGCGAAGTGGCACAGCTACGGAGGGAGCTGGCCACCAGAGGAGAGGGCCTGGCGGCAAAGGACGAGGCACTGGCAAAGAAGGATGCGGTGCTAAACAAAGTCCGCACCCGCTACCTCGACGCGCTGACGCATCTTGAACGGGTGAACGGCGAGCTCCGGTCATGGCTCGCCGCCACGACGAAGCAGTTGGACAAGGTGAGGAATAACCTCGCCCAGGAGACCGTCCGGATGACCTGTCTGGCGGCGCGGGAGCGCAAGGAGCGGGACAAGCTCTAGGAGCACCTTGGGGGTATGCTGGTGGAGATCGGGAAGCAGCACGAGGTCCTGTGCAAGGTCTACCGCCAAGCCAGCACGGTGATGCCTACCGTTGGGCTCGACCCATACCACCACCGCACTGACTACAACGACCACCAGCTGGCAGACCTGGTTGGCTTTTTCCAGCATCTCTCCGACCAGCTAGTCCACCTCCTTGAGCTAGTCGGGGCGAGGTGGACGAGGAGCGGGCCTGGGCTGCCGTGGCAGTAGCATTGCGCATCCTCTCCGGGCTTCATCATCGCCACCCTTTCTTCCCAGTGGACGTCATCATGGAGGAACTGGCGCCAGTGGACCGCAAGAAGTCCCTGAGGGCCATGGCTGGCCATGTCTCCTCCGTGGTGCGGCTGGAGAAGGAGGGAGATTTCGGAGGCCCTTAGGAGCTATCAAAGGCGGGCATGTGGTCATCAAGGCGCGCACGCATCGCCCCGTGGAGGCCTTGGCGAGCATGATGATGGCTTGGGGGGCGAGGCCACCTCCTTGGTGCTCTCGATGCCGAGCCCGACATAGTCGTTGCCATTGTTGCTGACGACGGATGCCCCTGGGCAGGAAGCGCTCCTTCCTTGTTTGTAGTTTTTTGTGCCTGTTTTGGGACAAAACCTAGTAGCGTAGTGATGCAGGGGCAGCAAGAATGTAATTAGCATGCGTATTCTAGTTTGTAATAGGTCATGGGCTGCTGCTTGTAGACCCTATGAATCGGTATTAAGTGCACGTAAGGAATGTTGTTCCTTCCAAACTGTTCCTATATGTTCAGGGTTTCGCACATTACCGGGGTGACCGACCCCGATGACAAGAGCGTATGACGCAGATACATTGGAGTGGGTCCGGAACGCAGTGTGTAGGCTTGTTTCTCGGGGTGACAGAACTTCTCCGGGAGTAGTTCACTGGGTGACACTTTCCGGGAAGCCCACATTTCACGGACGGGCCTGGCATATGACGAAAGCATTTTCGGGAGGAGTGAGCGATTTTGACGAGTCAGATCATTGGGGCCCGTGTTTTTCTTAACTGGACTCGACGCACGCGGAGGGGATCAGCGCCCCGAGACCCATGAAAGGGAATTCATACGAGGTGCGTCCGGAGAATAGGTCCTTCGCGGCCAGGCGGGGTACGCGACCATGACTCGGCACGTGCACTTAATTGAGTAGAGGAAAAACACGGGGAAACTGGAAAGAAATCTTAAAGTAGCGTAGTTCAGGTACGCCATCGTGCTCCTTCTTAACAGGGGAGCTCCCGGATACATGGCAGCTGAGACACTTACCTTTTTAGGTACTTAAGGTAGTAGAGGTGAGAGTCTGGCCCATCACGGTCCACCGCCTGCCAAGCAGATGGTTGCTCCTAGGGAACGCCTTGTGCGACGAGGGGCACGCCGCCCCATCCCGGGGAGTCGAGCGCAGCCCCCGGGCCTACGCGGTAGTGAAGTCCGCCTTGATCGAGAGGTCACGGGACACGTCCCCGCTGATGGTGATCTCTAGGACGAACGAGCGTCGCGGCTCATGGAGCGGTCCCGTCTCAGCGGGATCCGTCAAGGGGGAAGGCCCCGGGTCCGCTCCGCTGGGGGGCGCAGTTCTCACCGGGAGAGCGGTGCCTGCGGGCCTCAAGGTGTGAAGGTGCATGGGCTCTCTGTGGAGAACGAGCCCGGGGAGAGGGGTGTCGCTGGATCCCGGGATGATACCCGCCTCCAATGAGCGAGCGTAGCCGTACACGACGCGGTAGAGCTTAGCAACGGTGTGCACCCATTGGGCGGCCATCTCATCGCGCACCCCAGTGCTTCCGACGTTCCGAAAGAATGCCGCGATGACGGCCTCCTCGGGGATGCCGCGGGTCCTCGCGTGGACACCGTGGAAATGATGGATGTAGTCTCTAAGGTGCTCCACTGGCCTCTGCCTGAGGTACCGAAGGGAGATGTACGTGGGCCTTGCCACCATGCGACCCACCGGCACAAACATGTCACCCGTTGTGCGGCCCCTACGGTCATGCACCGCCCAGGAAGGCAGCGCGCCGCCATTGCACGGTCGGGTGAAGTCCGGCACGGGACAGTGCACGCGCCGGCTCACCGTGGCCCGGGGAAGTCTACCCTGCGCCATCTTCACTTGATGTCAAAGTGACGGTTGGAGCGGGTGCTTGGCTGAAGAGGTGGCGCCGGAGGGGACGCCGGAGAAGAGGGACGCCCAGAAGGGTGAACGGCACAGACCAAGGAAACTAAGGTCACCTCAGCCCCCTACCTGGTGCGCCAAATATCAGTGTCTAAGAACCTGACATTGGGTCGTTTAATACAACCCTTTGTGAGTTCGGACAGGGACTGAACGGGCTAGTTTCCTAAGTCATAGATCACCGGAGGAAGAAGAACCAGAAGTAAAGCACACAGGAACTACCCAGGTTCAGGCCACCATCTTGGTGTAATACCCTACTCCTACTCTGGTTTGATATTTCTCTGAGAGTTGGCTACAATGTGTACGCTCTGTTGTGAATGAGTTCGACCTCTCTTCTAAGGTAGTAGCATTCTCCTATTTATACTACCCGAGGGTCCTCTTCTCCTCTCGGGGGCTCCTATTGGCTTGGCATAAACAAAGGATAGGTCTATGTAGCTAGTACTGGCATGACATGGCCGCTCATGGCATTCCTATCCCTGCGAGGATGATGGTCGTCGGGGCAGTGTATTGCTCTATGGATAACGGGCGGTATCCTTAATCGTACCGAGTAGGTGGCCTCAGGGCACTGTTCCTGTAGCCACAAGTGGGGCAGGTGAATCTTCGGGTGCCACTGTTGATGACCTTGCCTTACTGGAGCCCATGCACCGGGGACGGTTCCGATCCGTCCCCTCACAACTGCTGACGCGGGCAGTAGTTGAGAGGGAATGGGTTGCATTCAATGCCCCTGACAACGAGATTCCCGCCTCTCGGGTGGGGAAGGGCTAGGTTGTAGCGATGCTTCCCTAGGCTTCGAGAGGCGTCTCCCGGAGCGGAGAAGCCCATACAATGCTCTGTGCTATCCTTATACGACTTGTGATCCAACCCCCCTAGGGAGAGTCAATCCTGTGGAAGCGTTTTGCGGACAAGGTCTTGTCTTGGGGGGCCACAGTCAAGCCTTAGGTTCTTAGGCCCGTGGTACCCTGGTTCCTGTTGGGCTGACATTGTCTCAAGCCATACAAAGATTTCAATAGCCTACAAACCTTTCCTTCCTGGCCATTTACTACAAAGCCATCCGGCTATTGCATGTAAATTTCCTTGTCTAGTTCTCCATTAAGGAAAGCCGTCTTGATATCCATCTGATGGATGAGTAGACCATGCGAGGCAGCCAATGAGAGAAACACTCGAATGGTTGTCAGTCTAGCCACAGATGAGTAAGTATCAAAGAAATCTTGTTCTTTCTGGGTATAACCCTTGGCCACAAGCCTAGCCTTGTACTTTTCAATAGTACCATCAGGCCTAAGCTTGTTTTTGAACACCCACTTACATCCCATTGGTTTACAACCATAGGGATAATCGGTGATCTCCCATGTCCCGTTAGCCAAGATGGAATCCATCTCGCTATGAACTGCATCCTTCTAGTAGTCAGCATTTCTGGATGCATAAGCTTCTGAAATGGAAGTGGGAGTATCATCCACGAGGTGCACGAGGAAATCATCACCAAAGGACTTTGTGGTCCATTGTCTCTTGGTCCGATTAGGAGCTTCCTCATCATCCTCCTTGGGATTTTCATCATGTGTTCATTCATAATATTTCATTGGAATGGCACGTTCAGGAATCTAATCAGATTCTAGTCTAGAAGTGCCCTCCACATCTCTCATGGGGAAAATACCCTCAAATAATGTAGCATCTTTAGACTCCATGATCGTACCGACCACAACATCAGGTACATCTGATTTCACCACGAGAAATCTATAGCCAACGCTATGCTTTGCATAGCCCATAAAAACGCAGTCCACAGTCTTTGGTCCCAACTTACGCTTCTTTGTTGTCAGCACATTGACCTTCGCCAAACCGCCCCAAGTGCGCAAGTAGGAGAGTATAGTTCTATTGTTCTCCCATAGCTCATACGGAGTATTCTCATTATCCTTTGCTGGAACCTTATTCCGGACATGACATGATGTCAATATAGCCTCCCCCACCATGCCTTGGATAAACCTGACGTCTCTAACATGGCATTAACCAAATCCGTTAGAGTACGGTTTTTCCGTTCGGCAACCCCGTTTGACTGGGGTGAATAGGGAGACGTCCTCTCATGAATAATTCCATGTTCCGCACAGAATAAATTGAACTCATTAGAAAAGTACTCTCCACCATGGTCACACTAAACTCGTTTTATTTTATTTTCAAGTTGATTCTCAACTTCTGCCTTATAGACTCTAAAATAGTGTAGAGCCTCATCCTTGGTATTTAACAAATACACATGGCAGAATCTCGTGGAATCATCTATCAGTGTTATGAAATATTACTTTCCACCTTTAGTCAACACATAATTCATCTCACATAGATCAGAATGTATGAGCTCTAATGGTGCCAGGTGCCTCTCCTCTGCAACCTTGTGAGGCTTGCGAGGTTGCTTAGCTTGCACACACACATCGCACTTAGAGCCTTAAGTTAAAGTGAAACTCGAGATTAAATTCTACTTAGCTAGCCGCTTCATAGCACCAAAATTAATGTGACAAAGACGTGAATGTCAAACCTCAGATTCGTTCACACTGGATTGTATATGGTTCACGGCTTTATTACAAAAATCCTCTAGGGAAAGGCAGAACAAACCTCTGCATTCATATCCTTTTCCAATAAACATTCCATATCTCAATACGACTACTTTATTGGACTTGAATACTAACTTAAAGCCTTCTTTACATAGAAGGGAGCCACTAACAAGATTCTTGTTGATAATGGGGATGTGCAACAAGTTCCTTAGTTGCACAATCTTGCCCGAAGTAAACTTCAGATCTACCATGCCAATACCATGAACAGAAGCATTTGAGCCATTCCCCATCAGGACCGAGCAATCTCTTGCAACCTGGTAAGAAGAGAACAAAGACAGATCAGCACACACATGAACATTGGCCCCAGTGTCAACCCACCAATCAGTGGACTGACAAACCAAAAGTACCATAAACGAATTACTATACCCGACTGCCCCATAGTCATTATTGCTCATGGTTACATTGACAGACTTGGAGTCCTGTCCCAACTTCTTAAACTTGTTCGGGCACCAAAGTGCTCAGTGATTTTCATCACCACAAGTGAAACAACCATCTTTATTCTTGTCTTCCTTCTTACCCTTCTTCTTGAAGGTAGTATTCTGGACAGTCTTCTTTCCCTTGAACTTGTGGAAATTCTTCTGCAGCACATTGGCGCTAGAAGATCCCTTTTCCCCTTTGACATGTGAGTCCTATGATCTCGAGTTCTGCTCAACACTTGGATGATCGATGACAACCTCAACCGAGAATTCACGTCTCAAGTGCTTGAGAAAAGTAGCAAAGTTCCTCCAACCAGGAGGGAGTTTTGCAATAATGCAACCCGCGACATACTTGCCTAGTAACTCACACTTTTGGAGTTCCAACCCTTAGCGATGCATTGTATCAAATGATCCTAGTCCAATATAGTACGATTCTCAACCATCATATACTGATTGAACTGATCAATAGTATACAAATCGCTTCCAGCATCGGTTGCACCAAACCTAGCTTCGAGCGCATCCCACAAGTCCTTGGCAACCCACATATGAAGATATGCGTCAACCAACTTGTCTCCGATCACACTCAGAACGGCTCCCACGAAGAAAGTGGTTGCCTCCCTGAACGCCTTCCCCTTATTAGGAGTGATCATTCCCACAGGAGTCACACCAGCCGACCAGAACACGTTCATTGTTGTGAGCCACAAAATGGTCTTGGTCTACCAATGCTTGAAATTTGTCCCTGTAAACGGGAACGGTTTCAATGTTGCAACAAAGCCTTGAATCGAAAACTGCCTAAAATAAGGTTTTTGGATTCCTGGAAATATTAGCACTTTAGCGATTGATCCAATCCCTAACCAAATCGGGAACATGGCAAGCACGGTATGAAGCTCATACCGAAACATAAACATGTGAGCTTGAGTAGAACATAGAGTCGAAACATCTATGAACACAACACGCCCGACTAGCGCATGAACAAGAAAGAAAGGGATGATCGAGTCATACCCTTCAGTCAGCCAATATAGGTCGTCAGTAGCAGCTGCAGGTTCATCCACAGCCTTCTTCTTGGCGGCATCATCCTCCACCATGTCGTCGAAGCCGGGGACGTAGTGGAAGCAGAGGACAAAGTCGAAGGAGAACCAGGAGCAATCGCGCCAAAATGCTCCCCAAAAACCCCATCGCCCTTCTCCCGTTGCAGGATCTCAAAGGACAGGGTTTTGGTGGCCTGCTCCCCTGTCCATCCGTGCACGCAGTCGACGGGATGGGATCGCCGAAGGCAACACAAAGCTTGGAACAGTGGATGAAGGCTAGGGTTGCGTGAGGAGGAAATGAGTTGGTTGACCATGTGGATCGATAGCCCTTTAGCCGGCCAACACCTCCTATATATAAGCATCAGGTAGGAGTCATGGCCAAGGCCCATGACTGCGTCGGTGTGCAGCAGGGCTGGCTCACACCTGAGTCGGCACATAGCCGGTAGGCCCACATCCGAGTCAGCTCGACGTCGGCCCGACTGAGTCGGCACTGGGTAGGCATGCAGCCGGGTCCAAGATCTCAGACCGTGGCACATCCATTAAAGACTCGTAATTAATCCAAGATTAATTAACCATTCCTGACCGGCAAAGATATAGCGCATACATGGCATAGCAATCCGAGTGGCTAAGAGGAAGCCTATGTGAGCCACCACTACAAAAAAAAGACACATCCATGACATTATGGCCCAAACGAAAACTTTTTCTGTCATGGTTATGACACTTCTATTACGATAATTGTGACAAAAACACGTATCATCATATATGTGGTGGGCTCCTACTTCTATGACAAAAAATTATGACAGAAATTGGGCTTTTCGTCCTGGGCGGGCCGGAGACGCACCTGCATGACATTCTTTGCGCCGTCCATGACGTAAAAAATCATGGTAGAAGTGAGGGCGAGGAAATTTCAGGGAGTTCCCGGTTATGGTGGGTGGTCGGGGCCGAGCGATGCAGTGTGCTTTGCGTGTTTCTCTCGTACGTGCATGTGTGCGAGGCTGTAGGATCGAAAGTATGTCTAGAGGGGGGTGATTAGACTACTTTTCCCAATTTTAGTTGTTGACAGATTTTAGTTAGCAAGCACATCAAGCATCACCGTACACATGCAAGTCTAAAAGTATAGGCAGCGGAAAGTAAAACATTGCACATGCAAATAAGTAAAGGAGGGGTTTGGAGATTTCAAACGCAATGAAGACACGATGATTTTTGGCATGGTTCCGATAGGTGGTGCTATCGTACGTCCACGTTGATGGAGACTTCAACCCACAGAGGGTAACGGCTTCGCGAGTCCACGGAGGGCTCCACCCACGAAGGGTCCACGAAGAAGCAACCTTGTCTATTCCACCATGGCTTCCGTCCACGAAGGACTAGCCTCACTCGGGGTAGATCTTCACGAAGTAGGCGATCTCCTTGCCCTTACAAACTCCTTGGTTCAACTCCACATCATGTCGGAGGCTCCCAAGTGACACCTAACCAATCTAGGAGACACCACTGTCCAAAAGGTAATAGGCGGTGTGTTGATGATGAACTCCTTGCTCTTGTGCTTCAAATGATAGTCTCCCCAACACTCAAACAACTCCTCACAGATTTGGCTATGGTGGAAAAAGGATTTGAGTGGAAAGCAACTTGGGAAAGGCTAGAAATCAAGGTTCAAATGGTAGGATTGGAATCTCTTGATCTCAACACATGAGTAGGTGGTTCTCTCTCAGAAAATGTATGGTGGAACTGTAGGCACGTTCTGATGGCCTTCCTCACTGAGGAAGAAGTGGTGGAGGGGTATAAATAGCCTCTACACAAAATCCAACCGTTACACACTTTTGACTCAACTCGGTGGCACCGAAACATAAATCTCGGTGGCACCGACCTGTGTAAAAGATATGAACTTTAGGAATATCGGTGGGACTGAAGATAACAACTCGGATGGACCAAAGTGCAAGGGCTTAGGGCAATCCTCGTCTCGGTGGCACCGATTGCATCAACTCGGTGGGCCGAAGTGAAGCAATTAGGCAACAGAGAGTTGGCAAGCCATCTCGGTGGGACCAATTTGCAAAACTCGGTGGGACCGAAATAATTGCAAACGATTACAGAGAGTTGGCAAGGCCATCTCGGTGGGACCGAGATCCATATCGGTGGATCCGATTTGTTAGGGTTTGGCAGTGGCTAAGTCCTAATGAACTCGGTGGCTCCGGAATGGAAATATCGGTGGGGCCGAGTTGGAATGTAGGATTTTGGACATATTTGGAATGAGAAAGTGGTTGAGGATTTTGGAGCAATTTCACTAAGCATTTGAGCAAAAAGATCATTAAGCAACACCTCATCCCCTTTTAATAGTATTGGCTTTCCTATGGACTCAATGTGATCTTGGATCACTAAACCAAAAATGTAGAGTCTTGAGCTTTTGCCAATTCATGTCCTTAGCATTTTGAGGGGTCCACATCTCTAGTCCTTGCCATGCCAATCATTGAACTTTCTGAAATATTTAACTTGAATGGACATTAGTTCAATGACATATATGTTGTTATAAATTACCAAAACCACCAAGGGAGCAAATGTGCTTTCAGAGGCGCTCGCTAATTGAACCTGAGCGAGGCATTCGCTCATTGAACCCGAGCGATCGATCGATCCCACTACGTACTGAAGCCGATCGATCCCTTCGCTGCTAACTGAACCCGATCGATTCCTTTGCTCCTAACTGCACCCGACCGATTCCTTCGCTACTAACTGAACCCGATCAACCCCTTCGCTGCTTACTGAAGCCGATCGAGCCCCCATGCGAGACGTAGCTAGCTAGCCGGTTGGGTTGCCTCTGGATGAACAGTGCCCGTTGCTGCCGCGCGCGTGATACGTAGAACGAGTCGAGACGTGGTGAGTCGACCTGGCCGGTTGGTTGGCCGTGGATGAACAGTTCCCGGTGGGGGTTGGATGAATAGGACCCTGTGGTTGCCGCTGGATGAACAGGACCCCGAGGAGGCCGCCACACCCCAGCCGGTTGGGGGTCGATGAACAGGACCCCGTGGAGGCTGGATGAACAGTATCCGGTGGAGGCTGGAGGAAGGCGATGGTGGATGAACAGTAACCCGTTGAGGCTGGAGTGAGGCAGTAGACGGTGGATAAATAGTAGCCCGTGGAGTCCTGTTTTGCGGTAGGCCACACCCCTCCCGATGAACGGGTCACTGTTTCAACCGTAGGCGCTCGAAGAGAAGTCCGTTTCCTCCGTTTTGCGGTACGCTAGACCCCACTCGATCAACAGGACCCTGTTTCGACCGTAGGCGGTTGAACAGAAGTCTGTTTCCTCCGTTTCGCGGTACGCCAGACCCCTCCGGATGAACAAGACCCCGTTTCGACCGTAGGCGGTCGAAGAGAACTCCATTTCCTCGGTTTTGTGGTACGCGAGACCCCGATCGAGTCGATGAATTGGACCTCATTTCGGCTGTTCCGTCCAAGCCGGTTGGCTCCCGATGAACCGGACGCATTTTGACCCAGTCGGTTGCCTCCCGATGAACATGACGTTGTTTCTCTGTTCCGACCTAGCCAGTTGGCTACCGATGAACAACACGCCGTCGCTGCACGCGTTTGAGAACACGCCCGTATGTACGTACGTGGCCGTCTTTTTTGCAGCGTGGTTGTATGTATGTGTACACGATTTAGATGGGACTGCCTGAACTGCTACGTCGAGGGCTCTACTACGACATATGCCGCTACTTACTCGACCACGGTTCATAGTTACAGAGAGACCAATTGACAAGTATGTACGTACACGTTTGCGACCAGACAGATAACCGGACGTACGCTTCGACCTGGTGGGTCCCAACTGTCAGGGGGATAAGGACGCACATTCTTGCGTGCGAAGATATAGCTGGTGGGTCCCAGCTGTCACGGGGAGGATCATATTTTTTCGTGTAATAAGGAGGCACTTCCTTGCGTGCGAAGATGTAGCTGGTGGGTCCCAGCTGCCAAGGGGAGGAAACTTTTTTTTCCGTGTAATAAGGAGGAACTTTCCTTGCGTGCGACCATGGACCTCGTGGGTCCCAGCTGTCAGCCTCTCCAAGTACAGTCCTCTTTCGATGACTCTCGTTTGTTGACCACGCTGCACCGAGCGCACCATGGCGGTGGACGACGGCGAGGCCCCGGACGGGAATGACCCAGAGATGGGGAAGATGCGGCAGTGGAGTCACAGACGGAGAGGAGAACAACGTACGAGGGTTGACTGGTTCGGTGCGGCCTAGGGCTGCAGTCGATGGAGAATAATAGGAGGGGTGGAGGGATGGCCTGGCCGGCAGTGGGGTAGCGCTTCACAGCGATGCATGCGAAGCAGCGCCGTGGGCCGCCAGAGGCGGGAGCATGAGGTACCGCCGACGCTGGAGGAAGAAGACGAGAGATTGAAGATGCATGCCGGCCGTTGGATATACATCCAACGACTATAGATGTCAGAATCATTTGTTGACTAAGTTGACAACGCCTTCCGTAGGCTTCGACCTATTGGCCTACATGTCATCCTCCTTTGCGTGCGAAGATATAGCTGGTGGGTCCTAGCTGTCAGGGGGGGGGGGAATAAATTTTCTTTGCCCATAATAAGGAGTTACTTCCTTGCATGCGAAGATGTAGCTGCTGGGTCCCAGTTGTCAGGGAGAGTAAACATTTTTTCTGCGTAATAAGGAGGCACTTCCTTGCGTGCAAATATGTAGCTGGTGGGTCCAAGCTCTCAGGGGGAGGAATAATATTTTTTTCGTGTAATAAGGAGTCAGTTGCATGCGTGCGTCCATGACCTGGTGTGTCCCCACTGTCAACCTCTCCATGTACTGTCCTCTTCCGATGACTCTCGTTTGTTGACCACGGAGTGCCGAGCGCACCAAGGTGGTGGATGACGGCGAGGCCCCGGACAGGAACAAGCCAGAGATGGGAAGACGCGGTAGTGGAGTTGCAGACGGAGAGGAGTACGAGGGTTAACTGGTTCTGGTGTGGCGTGGGGCTACAGTCGGTGGAGAATAACTGGAGGTGTGGAAGGGGTGGAGGGATAGCCTGGCCGGCGGTGGGGTAGCGCTTCATAGTGATGTGTGCTAAGCAGAGCCGCTAGCCGCCGGAGGCCGGAGCAGGCGGTCCCGGCGGCGCTGGAGGAAGAAGACGAGAGATTGAAGATGCATGCTCGTCGTTGGATGTAAATCTAATGGCTATGGATGTCAGAATCATTTGTTGACTAAGTTAACAATGCCTTGCGTAGGCTTCGACCTATTGGCCCACATGTCAGCCTGCAAAAATGCGGCATGTATTTTACCCATGTTTTCTAGAATTCACAGTCTATTTGCTAGGCTGGGTGAACAAATAATGTAGAGTCTATGCGGCCCATTTAATTTTTTTTCTCAGAAATCACAGCCCATTTGCACTTTATTGAAATACACGAATTTGCTGGGCTTGTTGTAAATATAATGTTAGGTTAAACGGAGCAATTAGTATCAAAAAATAGCCGGAGCTAGGCATTTTATTATATAGTCCCTCCGTAAAGAAATATAAGAGCGTTAAGATCACTACTTTAGTGATGTAAACGCTCTTATATTTCTTTACAGAGGGAATATAAAATTAGCTAATTAGCGAGTTATTGCTCAAAAGAAAAATGAGCGCGTTATTATTACATTGGTCTTTAAATCTTCGCAAGCTTTTGTACACAATCACCAGGATTTTCGTTGCCTTAGAGTCAAAAACAACCTGGATTTTCCTTACCAACTTCTATTAAACATTTATTTTTATAAGTTAATAAGACATGGGAAGTTTTTATAATGTATATATAAGTTTCTATTAAATATATGATAATAATAATAATATAAATATATATAATATAGTTAGAAGGGTAAACATAAATTGGACCTGACATAAATTGGGTTACCGGTGTTTAAGAAAAAATAAAACCTAGGTTGGGAGGCCCATAGGCTGGTAGATACATGATGGACCTCAAAAAAATAAGTTGAAATCACTGTGTCGGTATGTCGTGGGCTGCGCATGTTAAAAAACAAAACCAAGGCTGGGCAGGCCACAACCCAGCTGATACTTGTTCGCCCTCTGAAAAAATGATACCTGCTAGATCCCCGATACCCCTCAAAAATAAAACTCCCCGATGACAGTCTTCGTTGTAATTTTTTTTCGTTTATTGACTAGGTTGACAAACCCGTGGGCCCCAACATCAGTATACAATAAGGAGGAAGCATTTTTTCCAATGAGGTACTTGCTTGCGTACGACCATGGACCTGGTGGGTCTTGACTGTCAGCCTCTCGACGTACAGTCCTCTCTAGATTCCACTTGTTCGTTGAGCATGTTGACAACGGTAGACGGCGGCGCTGCGGCGAGCGCACCACTACTAGGAAAACACATACTAGTGGCGCACCAGTTTTGCCTACTAATGGCGCACTACTGGTGCGCCACTAGTACCACGCCATTAGAATTAAATTCTAATGGCGCACCCCTGGTGCGCCATTAGTATCTGGTGTACTAATGGCGCACCAGGGGTGCGCCATTAGAATTGCCCCCCGTGCGCCATTACAATGCCTCCCAGGGCGCCATATGTACCCATGGGCTATGGCATACTAATGGCGCACTACGCTCTGATGCGCCATTAGTGTAGTTTTTTTAGTGCGCCATTAGTTTCCTTGTGGTGCGCCACTAGTATTAATATTAGGGATTTATTTTTTTTTCTTTTCTGATATTTTCACAGGATACAAAATATATCGAATACAAATAGATTTATCGAATACAATCACACAACAACAGCAGATTTATCGAATACAATAGAAGATTAGTCTCCGAATACAATTCATCATATTAGTCTCCGAATTTAAAATACCGAACAAAGTTAGAACATTACAAGTCTCGAAACCGCGAGTAGCGAGTTTGTCTTCACATTACAACCATATCAATCATCTAAACTACCATCACATAGAAGAGAGCTGCGGTTATCACGATGAGCATCATCGCGATGAAACTGATCTTCATCCGGTTCCTCCTCCGCTCCCTCCTCTCTCCCGCTAGATAGCGCGCGTATCGAGCTTCCGCCTCCGCCCTAGTGTCGTACCCTTTGTAACTGTTACCGCTGAAACGGTGAACCTGTCTCCGACACTCCTCCCAGTCGTCGTAGACTCCGGGAACCCTACCCTTGTACACGACATACGTCGGCATCTCTATGCACTAGCCAAACAAAACGTTAGTACCAACAATACATAAGCAATATATAAGTATGCAACAAAAGGATCGGAAGAGAAAAGCAAGACATTAATAGCATCGATCACATCTAAGTTGAACGACTGTCCAAACCAAAGAGACATACAAGTTCATTAAAGTTTAATTACAACATGAGCCAATCGATGTTTCAGAACTAGACATAGCATGACTCAAGGGGCCGGAACGTGGATGAAGCCGCCGTCATACGTGGGGGTCATGAAATTGCGGGCGTTGTCATCCTGCATTTGTAGCGTTGTGTCTATCTCACTGTTGGACGGTTGATTTTTGAAGTTGAACTGCCCGCAGGAATGAAGGACATCTTGATGGATGATTTCCGCAAACTCCGACTGGATGCGAAAGAATTCTTCTCTAATGTTCGCGTCCTGGATTGCCGACAAGCTCGCGGCCCAATCTTTGAGATTATCTGGTAGCAGAAGGTGATTATGGTCCCGTACGATCGCCCGCATGTGATGGAGGGCGTAGTAGGCATCCTTCTGACCGCCAGTCGGCTGCTTGACGCAGCAGAACGTCGTATTGTGGGCGAACACGTGCTTGCCGTACTTACGAACTTTCCTGGTGAAGGTGCCTCCAGATTTGGCGTAGCCGGGGAGAACATCATCAAGAACTTTCTTGACATTTGTGTAGTCTTTCTTCGACTGACGGTCCGAGTCGAAGTACGTCGCCATGGAATATTTAGGGCTTAAGAGGATGAGTGTGCAATGTGTGTCACTGCACAAAACACGGAATGTTAAAAAAAAACGATCGAAATCTAAGAAATCATATGTTACGGGGCGGTTGAGGGGACGACTTACTCGGGAAAGTAAGGCACGATGAAGTTATCCTTATCTGGGTTTGCCAGAATGACGCCTTCGAGGTAAGAACTCGCGACTTGCCGGTCCCCAGCGCTGCGCAAGATCTTGGCACGCATGTAGAAGGGGTCGACTATCACGATGTCCGGGGTCTTGTCTCTAATGATCCGCATCTCCATACTCAGCGAAAATAGCCGAACGAAGGTGTAGTGCAGCGGATGAAGGTTGAACATAGCGAAGATGTCATCAAACCGCAGGACGATCGTACCCCCGATGGAGTTATCCATAAAGCCCTTGCCCTCTGGCACCTTGGCCACGAAAACCGGGTATGCCACATCATTCTCTCTGAGACGCCGCTTCTCCAAAGAAAGAACACTGTCATGCAGACTCCGCATAGCACCGGTTGCAGCATTGAGCATATTAGTCGGTAGCATCGGCCTACCCGCCACATGCACCCTCCTCGAGATATCCTTAGGTGAAGGTGGCCCGTCCTGAGCACGGATCGTACTCGGTGCCGGCTGGCTCGCACCCTTGTTACTCTTTCTTTTCCGTCCCTTCTTCTGCTGTAATGGGATCGAGTTCTGCTCACAGACCGCCTTCTTGAGTGTGTTGGGGCTGATAATATTTCGCACCTCGGCTATCTGAGGCTCGGTGAAGTCGGCAGCTGGAGGCGTCTCCTGAGAACCGAATGCCAGACGACGCCTGTTGCAATTGGGTTTCTCCGCGGTACCAGCTAGATCGCGATCGTCTTTTGTAGGGTTGGGTTCTTGAGAAGAAGGCCCCATGAATTCGTCATTGTACCCATGTTCGGCAAAGTACTCATTGACTTGGGCAAACGTACCGTCGTCGTTGTCGTCGTCGTCCGGATCCTGTGCCATATGCATGTTCGGATCCTGTGCCATAGGGATGTCCGGCATGTCCGGTAGCGTTGCGGCGGTCTTGCCATGGCTTGGCGCCGGCACGACTGGCGGTGTTGTCTTTGGGGTGGTGTCCCCCGCCCCCAAACGAATCTGGCTCTTCGGCCAAAGCAGGGGCCAGCTTAGGCAGGCGCTGAGGGTCATCACATCATCTTCGTCGGCCCCGGCGGGTCGAATCGGAGGTAACAACTCGTCGCAGCCTGGCAGCACCCGAACCAGTTGAACCCTACACACGGTGGGTGGAATCGGATTACCGTGGAACACGGGGTTGCCCGGTTGAACGATTCTGCCCTTGGCGACATCGACCAACTCGTCGTTCACGAAGTGCAGGAGAGTGCACGGAACGTCGGCGGCGCCCTGCGAAAACATGTAGGGCGTCAGGGATGCCCAGTCAAAGGCAAGGAGATGAAGTCCTCGGCCGAGAGGCTTAATTAGTTACCGTGATGATGGCGTCGAGCTCGGCTAATGTCGAGGCACCGCCAACGGCGGGCGTGCAATTGACGGAGGGGCCGCTTGCTGCAGAGGTGCCGGCCGGCGTACACCCGGGTGCATTAAGCTCCAATGCCTGTGCCGGCGTCGGAGACACCAATGCCGCCTCCGCCGGAGACACCAATGGCGCCGCCTGCGCGTTGTGCGAGTTGCTGGCCGTGAAGCTGGGAATCGGGGGCGGCCCCTGTTGGCCGCCCGCAATCCACGTCGTCAGCCCATGAATCAAGGTAGGCATAATGCCGGTGAGCGTCGATCCCAGTTGTTGTTGCACTTGCTCTTGGACAATCTCCGGAATCCGCGCCACTTGTGCCTTGAGTTCTTGAACCTCGCGCGACTGGCTTTCCGAGCTGGTCTTTCTCTCCTTTCGCCCACCAGCGTTATAGTATGACGACCATTTTGTGGACAAGCCTTTGCCGGCCACACGACCAGCTGACGACGGCTTACTGAGCTTATCCTTGTTTTTCATTACGTTCAACGCCCTATTTAGAGTGCTGTCCCAAGGGGTGCTCTGAGTCGACCCCGCGCTACTGCTTTCAGACGCCTGCGGAAGGAATGTGAACCATTTAGAAATTTGGCTTCATTAATTAGAATGCAACCATATGGAGCTAATTACGCGGGGGTGTATTCCTTACCAGAACAACCTCAAGGGCCCTGGTCTTCGGATCCGTGGTAAGCTCCTTTGTTACCGGGTCCTCCTTGTACCGGGCCCTGACATAGTTCCTGGTCTGCTTGTCACGGTATTTCTCGAAGCGGGGCGGTAGGCCTTGCTCGGCACGCTCCGCGTCCTCCTTGTCCCATATAGGCTCCGCCACTCTGTAACCGCCGGGACCGAGTTTGTGTTCCCCTAAGTTCAACTCCCACATTTCTTTCCCCCACTGACTTGATTCGGAGGTTGCGGGGCTCTCGCACTTGATCTTGAACTCCTTGTAGTCATCTTCGCTGATCGAAGGATTTTTCGCCTTGATCTTCTCATAACTATCACCTTTGTCAATCATTCTCTTCACCGCGCTTCTCCAAGTAGACAGGGCCGTGCTCATCCTCGTGAGGGCGGCATTGTTCACTTTATTCCCTGAGAGGCGTGTGTTTTCAAATTCAGCGGGGAACTTGTATCGTTCGTGCAGCTTCGTGAAGAGGAGGTTGCGCATATTCCCTCGGTCCTTATGCCTTAGGTTCTCGGTGTTGATCGAGACGGTGCTCCGGAGAATGCACCCGAGCTGAACCGAGTACCCCTTGACTATTTCTTTGGGCGCCGTTGGATACCCGTCGGAGTCCACTTCAGTAAATTCCTCCTTGACGGTGCGGAGCGCGTTCGGGCGCCGGTCCTTCCGTTGCCTCTTCGGTTGGCTGCCATCTGTGCGTGCGCTGCCATCATCAGTGGTGGCATCCTCGGCGGCACCATCAGTGGTGGCATCCTCGGCGCCACTAGGGGTTGTGTAGTCAGGATCGGTGTCTTCCGCGGCGTCCTCATAGCGGTGAGGTTGTTCCTCCATCTCCTGGGACAGCTCCCAGAATGCCTTGCCGCCCGAACCGCCGGCCTCATCGTTGTGGGCCATGTTTCGCTCTAAATAGGAAAAAAGTTTGGTCAAAAAGTTGGTTATTGTCAAGGAACAAGATCTCATCATTTAGGGTTTGTCGACGCCGAGGCACCCTAAAAGCCTAAGCTTTCATCATTTAGGTTCTTATCGACACCGAGGCACCCTAAAAGCCAAGGTTTTATCATTTAGGGTTTGTCCATATCATCGACACCGAGGAACAAGATCATGGCCTAATCACTTGGCTCTATTGCCACCTATGGTTTAATGCAGCAAGAATGGCGGGGCAGTTGATCCTACTTAATTAAGTACTAAGATACCCCGGCCCATGCATTAGTCGCAAGTACCCCATATGTCCTATTTTTAGCAAAGTCATGCTAAAATTCACGGAAAATTTCAGCATGACCTTTGCTGAAAATAGGACATATGGAGTACCCGAATTTGCCGGAACGGAAGTTAATCGACATTCCGGAAAACTCAAGGGCCTCTCGGGGTACCTACAAAATCATCACGACACGATGGTCGGAGACAAAACCCAGCAGCAGCAGCAGAACAGAGCTGCTCCTATATAGAGCAGCAGCAGCAGCAGAACAGAGCTGCTCCTATATAGAGCAGCAGCAGCAGCAGAACAGAGCAGCAGCAGCTACTGACAGTTAATTCAAAAAAATGCTGCTGTTCCATGCAGGTGTATAGAAGGAGACTTGCTTCATGGAGCTGCGGTTATCGTTTGATGGTGGATTCCTAAGAATCTATGTGTGTATATAGATGCTATGGATGCTATAGATGCTATAGATGCACTTCATATAAGCACTGTTATCCAGTTAAGATTTGTGTTTTTCTCTTTCTGAAATTAAAAGAAAAAAAAGTCTATTGATTGTTTTGAAGATATTGTTCCTAGTCCTTCTAAATTATTTGCTGAATTCTCTACCTATTGGTTATACATCCCTGCACAAAATGACAGAATATTTGACACGCGACATCTTGAAAGGATTAGTAGGAAGAATGTTAATCACAGTACATGAAAAGGTATGCAGTAACCTTCAGCTTGAATAAATTTTCCACTGCTTAGATCATATTTGATCCCAATGCTTGCTTTCATATCATTGGTTTGTCCAATGTTTATGTTCAGAGATTATGCTTCAAAGATATGTCAGTGTGGTTTCAGTTCAGAGCAAACAGAGCAGCAGCAAAAACAGAATAAACTTAGTAGTAGCTTTATTGCTGTACTGTTGTTCAATGACAATGACAATGACTGTACTGTTAACTTAATTGCTGAGTAGAGTAGTTTCAGTTTCAGGTATTTTGTGCAGACCGCTCCAGTGTGATGCTGCATCTTTTTAGACAAATATAAACATGTTTATTTAAAAAAAAAAAAATTTGCCATCAAACAATTATTTGCTCAGCAGCAAATCCGAATACTAGATGGAAATGGTCCAGAATTACAATTTACGGTACGTTTCATCATACAGCAAGATTGATTCTTTAAGCCAGCCAGACTTAACACGGAGCAGCAACACTACTTGCTGTAAACATGGAACAGCAACACTAGACTGAACTGAAGATAGCAAATTAAGTAACAGAATCACAGTAACGAATCATTGGATATTTCCAGGAAAGAACTAAATCACAGTAACGAATGATCCCCTAGTATCAGCGAGTATTGACATGTGCAGCAATAAATCAGAGCCAACACTAAACAATGGTTAACAGTACAGTCATTGTCATTGAACCACATTAAGTTAACAGAATAAACAGAATATCTCCGTCCGTCCTCTGTTGGCCTCGGTCATTGTACGTCTTCTCAATAAAGGTTTTGTGCTCTACCACCCAAGGATCGACCACGTCTATGTGTTGTAGTGCGACTAGGTTTGCTCTTTCAAAGTCGGCGAGTCGACCCTCGAAGTCGACATGCATTTCGCGGCGACCCTCGCGGTGACCCCATCCAGCGAGCCTGCCGAGGTGCCTGTTGACGGGAAGACCAACGGGGTTCTCGATGCCTAGATAATTCGTGCAGTAGGAGATGCACTCTTCGGTCAGAAAGCCCCTGGCTATGCTTCCCTCTGGACGTGACATGTTACGAACGTATCCTTTGATGACACCATTCATCCTTTCGAACGGCATCATGCTGTGCAGGAACGTCGGCCCGAGTTGGATGATATCCTCCACGATATGGACCAGCAGATGCACCATAACATCGAAGAATGCGGGCGGGAAGTACATCTCAAGCTCGCATAGTATCACCACGATCTCTTCCTGTAGCCTTCTGAGTTGCCTCACGCCAACCGACTTCCGAGAGATGACGTCGAAAAAGTTGCATAGGCCAAATAGCGTCTCACGGACGTGCGCGTCCATGATCCCACGGATTGCAACTGGAAGTATCTGCGTCATCAGCACGTGACAGTCGTGAGACTTCATCCCGCTGAACTTCTGCTTCGCTGGGTCTAGGTATCTGCTAATCTTCCCCGCGTAACCGTAAGGAAGTTTTACTCCTACGAGGCAGGTGAAAAACTGCTCGATCTCCTCCTGACTTAGAGTGAAGCACGCGGGAGGGTAGTCATTTCCGGTCTTCTTGGCCTTTTTGCCTTTGCGACGACTTTCCGTGTCCTGCTTCGCCTCATCATCATCATCATCATCATCATCATCATCAGCGTGAAGCTCCTGCCTGATGCCCATTGATTTCAAGTCTGCCCTTGCTTTCGGCCCATCTTTGGTCCTCTCTGGCATGTTGAGCAGGGTACCAAGCAGACTCTCGCACACGTTCTTCGTGATATGCATGACATCAAGGCTGTGAGGCACACGGTGGATCTTCCAGTACGGCAAGTCCCAGAAAACAGACCTCGTTTTCCATACCTTCAGCAGCGGCTCTGGCGCCTTTCGCTTCTTTCCCGGCTCTAGCGCCTTTTGCTTCTTTCCCGGCAGTGGGCAATCTTTCCAATTTTTCAACAGCTCGTCTATTTCCTCGCCGCTCCTCGTACGCGGGCGTCTTCGGGGTTCGGTTTCACCATCGAACAGATCCTTGCGTTTCCTCCACGGGTCATCGTCGCGAAGCCACCTTCGATGTCCCATGAACACGGTTTTCGAAGACCCGGGGTCTCTAACTAGCTGGCGATACGTTGTGTCATCCATGCACCTGACGCATCCAGAAAATCCGTGGACCACCTGCCCCGCGAGATATCCGTAACCGAGATAGTCGTGCACCGTCGTGAGCAGTGCGGCTCTCATAGGGAAATATTTTTTCTCTGCGGCGTCCCATGTTTTGGCTGGCGTTTTCCACAGCGTGTCTAGCTCCTCTTTCAGCAGCCCCAGATACAGATTGATGTCGTTCCCTGGTTGTTTCGGCCCTTCAATTAGCATACTCATGTGAATGTACTTCCTCTTCATGCACAACCAGGGGGGAAGGTTGTACATCCACACAAACACAGGCCAGGTGCTATGTGTGCTTCTCTGGCTGCCAAACGGATTGACTCCATCGGTGCTCGCGCCCAGCACGATGTTCCTTGGATCGTTCCCAAATTCTGGGTCTTCGAAGTTCAACGCTTGCCACTGGCTCGCATCCTTAGGGTGACTCAGCATCTTGTCTTTTTTATTTATCTCCGGATCATTTCCGTCATCTTCTCGCTTCTTCTCCTCCCTATCCGCGTGCCAACGCAGGAGCTTTGCTACCTTAGGGTCCGCGAAATACCGCTGCAGACGAGGAGTGATCGGAAAGTACCACACCACTTTTCGAGGAGCTTTCTTCCTCTTCTTGTATCGAGTGACGCCGCACACCGGACATATGGTAGACTCTGCGTGCTCGTCCCGATAAATGACGCAATTGTTCATGCACACATGGTATTTCACGTGCGGTAAATCCAGAGGACACACGATTTTCTTCGCCTCCTCGAAACTGGTCGGGCACTTGTTCCCCTTGGGAAGACGTTCGTGCCAGAATGACATGTTCTCGTCGAAGCATGCGTCGGTCATTTTGTGTTTTACCTTCATCTCCAGAGCCATGAGCGTTACTTTCAGGCGGGTATCCTCGGGCCTGCATCCTTCATACAATGGAGTAACCGCGTCTATCTCCAGTTGATCCAGCTTGGCTTTCTCTCGGGCGGCAGCTCTTGCGTTATCCGTCTGCTTGAGAAGCAGCTCTTGAATATGAGGGTCATGCACCCAGCCTCCATCGTCGTCTGCTCCGGCATCTTCATCTAGATCATGATCATGCCCTTCGTCTTGATCTTCCTCATCATCATGTCCGGCATCTTCTACATGATGACTGTGTGCAGCATCACCGTCGTGATCATGTCCTGGAGATTCTTCGTCTTCTCGCCCGCCCTCGCCGCGGTGGTTGTCTTGCTGCCGATCCTCATTTCTTGCCCGGCCATGGACGACTTCATAGTCATCTTCATCACCTTGCCACCGATAGCCATCCATGAAACCACGCAAGAGCAGGTGGTCCCGCACCTGCCCGGAATCCGGGTCCGCAATAAGGCTCTTCAGCTTGCATCTTCGACACGGACATCTTATCTCCGTCTCGTTCTTTTGAAGCATCTCGGCCTTCGCGGAGCTCAAAAACCTATTCACGATGCCTTCGGTCATCGTGCGGACCATGGTCGCCTGCGGGGTAGAGCAAAACGATATTTTAGAACCAAGAAAAAATTTGGCATGACTTTCCCTAAAAATAGGACCAAAAAGAATGCATAGTGCCAAAATTCTCGCCGAAACGGAAATGAATCAACATGTCGGCAGAATATTGGCAACTATCGCATTTCAAATACCGGTACCTGCAAACACAAACATATATGCAACACCACAAACATATGCAACACCACAAACATACATAGATCTAGCTAGGCCATAAAAAGTGTATGTGCACGGTTGTTGGAGCTCGAGGGAGAAAAAATGTAGATCTACAACATAAAGATAGCTTTCCCCTTACTTACCTATCAAAAAAAGCTAATTTAACCACTTAATTTTGATGAATCTATGGTGCAAATGAGGTGAGGAGGAGGAGGCAGCCGACACAAGCTTGGAGGAGGAGGTGGAGAGAATGAAGTGGGGAAAGTGAGTGGGTAGGTGAGGCTGTCCAAAATATCTAGCTGGTCCCAGCTTACTAATGGCGCACCCCTATCTGGTGCGCCATTAGTAACCCTGGTTACTAATGGCGCACCAGCTAGGGGTGCGCCATTAGTAGTTTTGCAAAAATAAAAAAAAATAAAAAAAAATAGTAGTGGCGCACTGTGTTGGAGGTGCGCCATTACTACTCAAAATAGTAATGGCGCACTCTAACGTGGTGCGCCATTAGAATTTTTGGAAAAAAAAAATTGTTACTAATGGCGCACCGTGAGCCTGGTGCGCCATTAGTATCTACCACTCTAATGGCGCACTGGCTCATGGTGCGCCATTACTATATAGTAGTGGCGCACCAGGAGTCTGGTGCGCCATTAGAGCCCATTCCATCTATAGCCCTTTTCCTAGTAGTGCACAAAGCCAGAGGACGACGTCGTGGACTCGGACATGAACGAACCGGAGCCAGGGAAAACGCGGTAGAGTAGTGGAACAGTGCGCCTTCATTCTTTCGAACATACCGCAGTAGCCCAGTGGCTACAGCCCTCTCACCCAAAGCTGTACTGCGCGGGTTCGATTCGACCTGCTTAGTTGAAAAATCTCTATTTTTTGCCTCAGCTATTACTGACATGTGAGTCCCGCCATGTCATCTACACACACCACCTCCACCACTTACCAAAATTTTGTCCCTAGTTTACCCAGTTTTTCGCACACTCAACATTGTCTGGGCATTTCCATTTTTGACCATGAATAAAATTTCCAACATGCTGTTATCCATGTTAGAAAAGGGCTGATACGTCTCCAACATATCTATAATTTTTGATTGTTCCATGCTATTATAGTATCAATCTTGGACGTCTTATATGCAATTTTATGCAATTATATATCATTTTTTGGGACTAACATATTAACCTAGTGCCCAGTGCCAGTTGCTGTTTTTTTTGCTTGTTTTTGGCTTTTCAGAAAATCAATATCAAATAGAGTCCAAACGGAGAAAAAACTTTGGATTAATTTTTTCTGGACCAGAAGGGACCCTAGAAGGTTCGGGAGAAGACCTGAAGAGCCACGAGGGAGCGACAAGCTCAGGAGGCGCGCCGCAGGGGTAGGAGCGCCCCTAGGCTTGTGGGCCCCTCGTGGAACCTCTTGACCTAATTCCGCCTCCATAAATTCCCAAATATTCCCAATACATCATAGAGCCACCCAAAATACTTTTTCCACCGCCGCAAGTTTCTGTTCTTCCGCGATCCCATCTAGAGACCTTTTTCGGCACCCTGCCGGAGGGGGAATAGATCACGGAGGGCTTCTACATCAACCTTGATGCCCTTCCGATGATGTGTGAGTAGTTTACCACAGACCTATGGGTCCATAGCTAGTAGCTAGATGGCTTCTTCTCTCTCTTTGATCCTCAATACAATGTTCTCCTCGATGTTCTTAGAGATCTATTCGATGTAATCTTCTTTTGCGGTGTGTTTGTTGGGATCCGATGAATTGTGCGTTTATGATCAGATTATTCATGAATATTAATTGAGTCTTCTCTGAATTCTTTTATGCATGATTGTTATAGCTTTCTATTTCTCTCCGATCTATCCATTTGGTTTGGCCAACTAGATTGATTTATCTTGCAATGGCAGAGGTGCTTTGTGATGGGTTCAATCTTGCGGTGCTCTATATCCCAGTGACAGAAGGGGACAAGACACGTATTTGTATTGTTGCCATTAAGGGGAAAACGATGGGGTTTATTCATATTGGTTGGATTTACTTTGTCTACATCATGTCATCTTGCTTAAGGCCTTACTCCGTTTCTTATGAACTTAATACTCCATATGCATGCTGGATAGCGGTCGATGGGTGGAGTAATAGTAGTAGATGCAGGCAGGAGTCGGTCTACTTGTCTCGGACATGATTCCTATATATATATGATCATTGCCTTGAATATCGTCATAACTATGCACTTTTCTATCAATTTCCCAACAGTAATTTGTTTACCCACCGTATGCTTTTTGTTCGAGAGAGAAGCCTCTAGTGAAAACTATGGCCCGCAGGTCTACTTTTACCATATATTAAATCCAAAAATACCTTGCTGCAATTTATTTACCGTTCTTTTATTTTGTGTTTTATTTATCTATCTATCACTATCATATTTAATCCTTGCAAATAACTGCCAAGGGGATTGACAACCCCCTTGATCGCGTTGGGTGCAAATATTTGCTCTTTTGTGTGTAGGTGCTGTTAACAAGGTTTCACGTGGTTCTCCAACTGGATTGATAACCTTGGTTCTTAACTGAGGGAAATGCTTATCTCTACTATACTGCATCATCCTCTCCTCTTCGAGGAAATCCCAACGCAGCTCACAAGTAGCAAGGGCGTGTTGATATAAATGCTCTGCCTCTGAAACATGTAGTTTCTTATCTGAAACTGAAACTTGCAGTTTCTTCTCTGAAAATCACTTGGGCAAATAGCCATCGCCAGTGGTGGTTTGGATGCCGCGCTTCTTCAATCCCCCGGCAGCGCGAGGGGGAAGATGATGAAACTTCTGTCCCGTGCTAGCGGTTGGGGAATGGAGCAAACTGGATTTAAGAGGGGGCGGGGGGCACGGCACGAGGCAGCGCCGCCGGCCCCTGGGCGGCAGCAGGCTGTCCGGCCGCGCTGTTGGTTTGGGCGGCGGGAGAACAAGCAGAGGGAAGACTGAAGAAGCACATCAGATGTGATTTTTTTCAGTGGATGGCTCCCGATGGCGTATTATTATTTTTAACTTGCCTCTGCATGATACAACTTGTATATTTAGCCTCCCATTCCGTGGCGGACCAGCATCCCATTTGCTGGGCGAGCCAACCTATAGAAAACATCACTTGATTTTTCACCAAGGCCCAAAAACAATGCAGTACTATGTTTTTTAGAGGCCGAAAACATTATGGCGGGAGTTGAGCGAGGAGGGGGGGAGTCAGAGCAAAAAAGATAAAAAAGAGCTGATGTTTCATTGCTACCCTAACAAGCAGGTGCCATTTTCTCGGGACGAAGGTGTGCCGTGTGACACTCACACGTCACAATCCCACAGTATACATTCTAACAAGTTCACACACAAGTACAACAGAGAAGGTAAACAATCAGATCAAACTCAGGTTCACAGGATATGTTCATATTCATCACCAACATTCACAATCAACAACTCAAAAGATTCATATATACACAAGTTCAGCATGTCTATGCATCCAAATGAGTAATAGATCACAAGCCAATACTCATAGCTAACATTCACAAAAACATTCAGATATACACAAGTTCAGCATGTTTACGCATCCAAATGATTGAGAGATCACAGGCAATATCATCCATCGACACACTTTAATTATCTAGGGTACAGACTGGTAAGTGGTGTTCACTCGGTGGTACTTCTTGTTAAAATTAATGCTTGTCTGAGCAAACTTTCGAGTACATAAGAGGCAGCACAGACCATCTGAACTTTGCTTGTAGGTCTATCCTCATGATAGTGGCCTCGATGCCGTGAGAGGTTTGAGCATCTTGGCCACTACTTTCATCCAACTAGTTTACTGGCTCATCTTGGTCCTGTAGCTCGCCAAAATTCTACATTGCAGACATGAAAGGAGGCGGTCGACAAAATGAACCACCCAAAGTTTTTGTGCAGTTCAACTGAAATGGAGCATCCCTGGCGTGCAGGCTGGTTAAGTGCCATATGAATATATCCGTCAACCAACTTGTCTGGAATCTTTAGACTCCATGGCATACAGTTCGCTTCCAGCATACGTGCCAATAACCAAAAAGCATAAGTTGGGACCAAAGACTGTGGACTGTGTTTTTCTGGGCTACTCTGGCACTTCTCCTTGTCAACATCAATGCTAGTCTGAGTGAACTTTGGATTACATAGCAGCAGCACAAGTATCTGTCCATCTGATCTTTTTGTGCAGTTCTACTGAAATCAGGCAATGTAACGATTTGCCTACGAGTTCAGGCTCCAAGTTACTCCTTTTATGAAATCGGCCAACAGTAGCACAATACCAAATACCAATAGATATGACAAAGCATAATAATCAGGATGAAGGCCGGTACCAACCTGTGTGAGGAAGCTTATCAATTAGTACTTCCTTTGACTGGAAGCCAAGATAAGCGACTGGCAGGAAAGGAAGGAAACAGTTGAGGCAATGAACCACCCAAAGTTTTTTGTGCAATTCCACTGAAATCGAGCATCCCTGTTGGCACATATATTGAGAAAGTGAGAATACTGTAATAGTGGCACTAGTTGATGAAACATACACTAACAAATAGAAGCATCCTCATTATCTTAATGGGTAAAGATAGCAACATAGTAGCCTTTCTTAAAGAGAGGTATTAGTTTATTTTATCGATGCCAATTAGCTCAACACACAAACCATTGCCATGTATCATAGGTTGCAAAGATTTAACGTGCAAAGATAAAGAACTTGCTCATGACAGTAGAAAAACAGTAGCACGATACAAATAGAGATGACAGCACACTAATCTTGATGAAGGCCTTAGGCCGGTACCAACCTGAGCAAGGAAGCTTATTCAAGTAATTCCAGAAGAGAAGATAAAGCACTGACTGGAATCATTCAATAGTATATCTTTTTGTTACGGTTGACATCACTCTTGTTTACCAGTGGTGAGATTATATCGAGAGATTATCAAGAACTTCCGGTAGAGATAAAGCACTGGCTAGGATACAGTTCATTGTATCCTGTTGTGCAGTTCCACTAAAATGTACGATTGACACAACATGATCCTTGTTTGCACAAGTAGGAACGAGGTGAAACCTTCATTAGCTTAGTGAGGAAGGATAGAAAGACAATAGCATATTACTTTAACAGTAGCATCAAATCATGATGAAAATACAGTAGCAAAACATTGGCTCATTGAACCAGTGGCAATAAATTGACATGCAAAACAATAGCATTACTATCTCATGACACTACCAAGATCCCCTCCCTGCTCCACCACATGGTCCACCTGCACAGACACACACACACACACATAGATGATTCAACATGGGGTGCTACTAAAGATTTTTTTAACTCTGACAAGACAATTAGCAGTGATTAATTAGTGCTGCTTAAGTACTCCTAGTTGATTAATGACCTTGCAGGAGAGGCAGCAGAAGTGGAAGGGCTCCTGGAGGATCGTCTCACATGTGAGGCAGACATTGTCGGAGCCCTTGAAGGGCCTCGACTAAGGCCTCGGCTTCAGGAAGATCACCTTGGCACTGTTGACCGTGTAGGGCTGGGTCACACATGCATCCAGAATCCAGTTAATTAGTATGATGTGTCGTCAAGCCAAGTACTACTCTGCTACGTACTACAACTGTATTTCTTCAAGTAAATTAATACTAGTAGCAACACAGCAATACAGTACCACTAGCAAGATGTCAGGATAACAAAGGACAGTACCAGCATGTGATCCTTCTTCATTCCCTTCTTCTTCTTCTTGGTCTTCGTCTTCCTCTTCTTCCTCTGTTTCTCTTTCTCCTCACCAATTGGTGAAACCAAGTACAAGATTGGCCTTCAATGTCAGATTTGGTTTTGTCAGTGAGGGAGTACAAGTCTACTAGTAAACAATAGCATTATTTTCTCATGACAGATGCAAAATAGAGGTGAACACTTACATTAAATATCATTCTTACCTAAGGGAAGGTTAGGGTGCCAATATGGAGGATGAAGATTGGAACACAGATCTCCCTTTGTGCAGTTCCACTGAAATCGACCAACGGTTCCGGTGTGACATACCAGTTAAACTGCACAAAAATCACTTCTTTTAAGAAGTGTTTTGTGCAGTACACCAAAAGGTCGCAATAGCAACGAGGTGAAATGGATATCCCTGTTTGCACAAAAAGCTACAAAGGAAATAGTTAGAGCCTCATACAATTACTGGCATAAACAATTGGTTAAACTTGTCATGACTTATAACAGTGGCATGGCTTCATTTTACCAGGGGCATTAGATTAAGAACAGCTAAATAGTTGCTATAAGGGCATGGGACAGTGGGTGCACCAGCAGTCCAACACCATGTACCTAAACCGGGGCATAAAGTGGTGATTCAGAGTTTGTTACCCCGAGAAACAAACATCCAAGCAACATATCTGGGTTGGTCCCATTTTTTTTTTCACTTTAGCCACCTATTCGTATGTCTGGATAGCAAATCTAGTCCTGGTCATACCAGTGTGTACAACGTTTCCCCTATATTTCCCTTTTTCGACCAAGAGACCGGTTGGATGGCCAGTCTGTACTACTTTCACCCCCTTTCTTTCCTGTTTGTACCAAGTCCTATATACATACTACATCTTTTCCCCCTTTCTTTCCTTTTTGAACCAAGTACAAGATTCGACTCCATGACGTAACTTTACCTCTAACAATAGAAAAAAAAATGTGGCGTTGGACCAGCCGATCGAGCCTAGCTATGTGGGGGCTGAGAGGTTGAAAATGATGCACATGCAGTGATGTGGTGAGCAAGGGAAGTAGAGCTAGGCCGGTTTCGAAGGAAGATATACCTGAAGGTCGTCGGGGTGTGGCTAGGTGGGGGGCGGGAGGCTGGATCCCCCCACACTACGGCAGCGATGAAGGGATCGGAGGACCTCCCGCGCCGGCGCTCGGCCAGAGATAACGGTGCAGCTGGCAGTGGGTCTCCTCCCTCGCCGTTGACGACGGCCTAAATGCTGCACCTCCTCCCCTCCCCTGGTGGAGGGGATGCGTCCGGATCTATAACCAGCGGTGATGAGAGAAAGACAGTGTGACCACCGCTATCTTGTTTAGATCTGGAGAGGATGAGAGTGTGTGAAGAGAGCAACCCTAGCAAGCAAGCTCAGAGGCGCCTGCCTATATATATACGTATAGTCGAGTAGTTTTCTTTTTTCACTCCATCAAAACAATCATTTAAAATTGTGTACCTGCCAGGTCGCACTTTTTTTGAGTTGTTGATTGTTTTTTGAGATAGCTACCAGCTTATTCCAAGCGGTGTGCCAGGTCGCACTTTGTATCGTTCACGTGTGGTACTCGACCCTCCATTAAGTGAACAACCACCGCCTCGTAAAATTTGTGAACAAGCCCACGGCTCAAATTATCGGAAACGTGGGCTGCACCAACATGCAATATTAATTATATTTTTTATGTACAGTTTTGACCACATATATAAGTAGCAAACTTTTAATGCATGTCACCAAAAATTATATTGTTGGATTCCTATTTTTATGGAGTATTGATTTTGCCACATACAATTATATTTTTATGGAGTACTACTATTGCTAGCTCCTCCTCTATCATCCAAACTGTTTCTATGACTAGCCGCTCTATTACATTGTTTCACGGGCATGCGGGACATCAAGCATTCGGGCCCGCGTGCCATCCACCAAATCACAGCAAAGTGCTACAGTCGAGACTCACCAGTCACCCCGGTGTGGCAGTCATGACCCGTCGTATCACAAAACCCACACCTTTTACCAGAAGTAGTAAAGTGGCCTGGTAAGTTGGACGGACGAAACAACCATCATTTCACTGGAACGCTCGTTGAATTCCTTTCTCCCCTATCTTGAAGAAAACCACACTCCAGGCTACTCACTTTTGCAATTTTTCTTATCTACCGACGAAGGAAAGGTGAGCGAATCAGTGATGCTGCTCTATTTTCTTTCCAAGAATCTTCTTTTTGTGAAGCAGCGACCGATCCTCACTGCCTATTCTTTTCCTGTTTTCATTGCGATTGTGGTTTCCTTTCGATTGCTTTTTGTTTGTCAGTTTATTGATGGATCCTGGAGCATTGGGCAAAGAGTTACTGGCGGACAACCCACTCGAGAAAGAGATCTCCAGGAAGCGAGCACCGGCCAATGAGTTGGCCATGTTGGCGGGCAAACCCATGGAGACGAAGAGCTCCAAAAAACAAGCACTAGCCAAAGAGTTGACGACGTTGGTGGACGAACTCCTGAACATAGAAAGCTCGAAGAACAGCAAGGGCCCCACCGTGCCTACCCCAGAAACTCTAATGGCCACCTATGAGAGGCTCAAGGCCGTGTTTGAGGAGATAGTCGCCGTCGAGGAGCAGTATTCCCCTGGCAAGGCGATGCCCCCCTTCAAGGAGATGGCCCCGGAGGGATGGGATCCCCCGGTGAGCTTCCCAAGGTAAAAAAAATGGCTTACCATAATTGTGGTTTTTGATTATTTGCAATGTGTTTGCTAATATGTTAGGGTTGTGCAAGTGCCGGTGGACGTCCTTGATGATTCCCATGCCGCGGTCCATCCTATGGACATTGCCCTAGAGATCGATGACAAGAAATAGTTGGTTGGGCTAATCTTTCAATGTAGTTTGCATTGTGTTTAATTACCAGAATGATGCGTGTTATCAAACCATCTTACAGCTAGTGCATTGTCTTGTGTGGGCGGTACTTGCTACTTTTGTTTGATAGTGAATCATGCGAACCCTCTCCGAGTTATGGAAACAGATGTATCCTCACCAGCTTTTGATGTAATATATGGCATGCTTAGACATAAATTTGAACTGTTTATCATATAAGCAGGGCTTGTTTGATGATTCTTGGTGTCAAACCTCGTCTGATTCCGCGCTGTGTTAGTAGGCTAGCTACTGTGCGAGCTATAGTACTTGCAAACACTGACTGTACGCTAATAGGTCTGGCCGTCGATCGTCGGCCAATAGCCCACGCTCCTAAAATTGTAGGCTTAGCGATCGATCAGACAATAGTCCACAATTGTACATTAATGTACATACATGATGCATTCCAAGTTCAACATTCACATCAAACTCAAAGAGCTGGTTCACGGATACATTTACATTAATAGCCAGCATTCAGAACAAAATCGGTACGTACTTGTAACATGAGTGAATGTGTATTTTTTTTGCTGGAAGCGTGAATGTGTAGTTGGCATCGCACTTTTGGAGTGGCTACAGAGAGTGTGTGTACGTGTGCTAGAGAGGGGTTCTGGGATGGAGAGAGATCTGGAGAGAGAGAAAGGCCCTCCATTTCTTTTTAATCGTCAACAAAATCATACAGAAACGTACAAATCCTAGAACATTGGCGTACAAATACTTTCAAATGATGCATTTTATAATACATTTCCATCAAATCAACTATGCAAGCAGTATAACTAGGACTTTATTAAAACATGGCCCACCTCACATTATCACCATATTTCTTGGAGTCCGTGCGCGGCGGGCGGCCGATCTCTTCTCCCTCCCCGTCTCTCTCTTCTGAGCCGACGCTCGGCGGGCGATTAGATTTTGGCTATCGTCGGTTTATTCAATTGCAGTCCCACATGTCAGTGAAAATGCAAGACAACGCGTGTTCCCTTTGGTGAGCGGCGTGCCAGACCGACTGTCGAGGGTGCGACGCGAACGCGACAGGCGTGCTTTAAGTGTGCCGCCTTTTCCTTTTAAACTTGCAAAGTGTAACATTATCTTTCGCTTGTTCGTGCGATCGATCGATAGAAATCCAGAACAAAAAGACGAGGGCGGGGCTTTCCCACGCGTTAGGAGTGCTAGTTTGGCCTAGTCGGTTTGCTCACATACGTCCCCACATGTCAGTGATATGCCGTGCAGAAGCGCGTTGAGTGATATGGCAGGCCGTCGGTGTCGTGCACGGAAGGAGGCATCGATTTCACTATGGGGTAGCTATCCCCAATGAAAACCGAGTACTCCAAGTGTATTCATGCGCACCCAGGTAGCATCACGGGGGTCGAACACGCCACCGTCCAGCTGGTATACCTGGCATCTCAAACCTGGATACATGATCAGGGTCCGATCGTGATAGATCGTGGCACCTTGTTGCCCTTCAATGGTACCATGGGTAATGACTGCTAAGATAGTATGTCCCAAGTGGGAGTCGTCAGTTACAAGGTTCCACGTGAGACCGAATGCCCCATGCACATCCACGATCGGTGATCTGATTTTGATCGGGGATAACTGTTCCCTGCAAAATAATGGAGCACTGTTACGGATTACAGCATGATGGTTAGGGCATCTCCAACGCTGACCCGCAAATTTACACCGGCATTTGTTCGCAGACACTGAAGCCGGAGGATGCCATCCAACGCTGCCCGCATACCTTTTGACAACTATATGAACTAACCGGACGAAATTCGTGCAAACAAAGCGAATTTCATATAAACCAGATGAAATTCATTACATTTCAAAAACTTTTCCTATAAACCGGAAAAAATTCATGCAAACAAAGTGAATTTCATATAAACCGGACGAAATTCATTACATTTCAAAATAATTCCTATAAACCGGACGAAATTCATCACATTTTTGACACAAACCGTACTAAAACATACTCTAAACCTAATCTAAATGATCGTCGGCGCTCGACCACCATGTCCAGCCATGAGCCTCAAGAACTGACACTCCGGCTATTGCCTTCGCCTCCTCCTCATCCGCCTCGGCATTGTCCAGCTCCGCCTCCGTAACCTCCTCCTCCGAAGCACAAGGTTCTGAAGATTTCCGCCTCCACGTCGCCGCCAAGAGGCTAATCGGCCCTCGATTTTGTGCCGACCTAGCTTAGCTCCGACGGGAGGGGATGAGCGGTGGCCTTCTTGGGACCCGAGCGGCGGCAACCTACCTTGCACTACTCTTCCTCGCTGCCGGCAGCACCCGCGCAGATGTGCCGGCCTCATGGTTGTGGTGGCGGAGCGCGGCCGGGGGGAGCCGGCGATGTCCTTCGTCTGCTCCTGCGACAGTATGTCCAAGAGAGCTTTGGAGCGCACCCGAAGAGGAGCCGGCGATGTCCTTCATATGCTCCCGCGACAGTACATCCCAGAGGGCTTTGGAGCATGAGGAGGCCATGGTTGGAGTGGTGCTGATAGGAGAAAGGGACCAGAGGAGAATGGTTGTGGGTTTGTGGCTATGGCCGAGGCTGAAGTTAATATAGCGGGCGAATGGCAATGAGCCGCGGCATACGGATGGACGGGTGGCGTCGGAGGAGGTTTGTCAGCGGCCGCGTGTCATTAATGTGGGCGTTGGATGGACCGACGGCCGTGGTGTCGTTTGAACGCGGAGCAGTGGCGTGCACCGGGAAGCGGCACGGGTGGCGCTCTCTCAGCCGTCGCGCTGCTTCAATGCCGGCGCCAGTGAGAGGTCGCGTCGGGCGTGAATGCGGCATTGATGCTCTGGAGCGGCGCTGACCATTTCAGGCAGGAAGCGCGCACGAGCAAGGGAGGGGGTTTCGGTGGGCCAGGGCGGTCAGACGCGGGCGTGGTGGTATTGTTTTTGTAGTTTGCAAAAGTACTCAATTAATGCACTCAATTTCCTAAAAAATTGTGTTAACAAACATTAATTGCAATGCATGCATGTGTGCCAATAAATGAACAAAAAAAATACTACATGCATATTTAGGCCAAGATTGAAGGGGAATCCAAATTTCCTTCGTCGTTTGTCCTTGAGTTTTTTTTCTATGATCAATATACACCCTACAAAGCACTGTGTTCAAATTTGGCACTTTTCCAGGCTCTTTTACCATATTTAGTCATTTATGTGCATTTTGTAGACATTTAGTGCAGAAACATCAAATCCCAGCTACAGCTACACGGGTGTGATGAGAGGGACGTGGATTGCCGTTCGACCGCGGTGCACGCGCGCGATCCGCGTGGCTAGGGTTCCGGCCAATCAGAAAGCAACCCACAAACGGGTCAGTGCACACAATTTCCAGAGGCTACGAAAATTAACCGTGTGCGATAATAAATGACCAGGATTGAAGGGGAATCCAAATTTCCTTCGTCGTTTGTCCTTGAGCTCTGAAAAACCAATGCACTATACTGTACGGTTGTCCGGACACTCCGCCCCAGAGCTCTCTCCAAGCGTAGTTCATGCCACTGCGCCACACACTAACTGGTAAGGATGCGATGGCATCCCGCCGCGCCGAGTTCCTCCCGCCCACGACTTCACACTAAATGGTAAGGAAGCGATGGCATCCCGCCATGCCGAGTTCATCGCCACTGGCGACCGCACACCTACGTGGGCGGACTTTGAAGCTGCCAAGGCCGAATGGGCGGTAGATCAAGAGGCGGCCAAAGCCACACAGAGGGAGTGGAAAAGGCAGAAAGCACTCATGAAAAGAGAGTCCCGCCGCCACAAGAAAGAAGAGGACGCACGCGCTACTGAGGAGAGCTCGACGGAGATCCAAGCACGGTGGGGGGTCGCCGACAAGGCCGGGAAGGAGAACGACGGTGTCTGGCCAGCATGCCCCAAGGCATCCACCTATCAGGATCGCGGCGATAGCTGCCGCGATGCTGAGGAGAGCTAGGCAGAGATCCAAGCACGGTGGGGTGTCGCTGACAAGGACGACAAAGAGAACGATTATGTCTGGCCAGCATGTGAGAAGTAGTAGTTAGTGTGTGTGTGTCGCCCGTACGTTTGTTTAATTAATTATGAGCATCTACCAGTACAAGTTACTACTAGTGGTTTTTAGAGCAAATTACCAGTATATTGGAATTTAAGTTGGTATCTATTATTAACGTACAATGTCAATAAGTGACATACTTTTAGGCCTTTGAGCGTTGCTTAACCCAAGTGCCCATCAATGTCGGCATCTCAAGGGGCGTCAACTTGCAACTACGGCCACGCCACGTTGGAGACCCCCCCCCCCCAGGAAACGTCCTCGTCCTTGAGGACGCATGGCAGAACAACTAGCATGGCCTTCTCCCACGCATATTTATGCACTGTCTTAAAATATTTGGTGCAAGTACCGCTGAGTCTTGCGGATGTGAGGAAGTCGGAGCGACTTACAATTTCTCCCAAAGGATCGTTGTCCAAGGTCGCCCAACCTGGACGAGGACGTGAAGCACCACCGCCTTGCAAATCCATGGCAATGGCGATGAACTGCCTTGTCCCTTTGGGAACTGGTTTAGATGAGATGAGATGGTAACTGCAGGGCTTCGTCCCTTCATTTTTTTTTCAATGCACTTCCTCGCTTCAGAATGGATGTTCTGCGGGCGCGCACTAGTGCAGTTTATATTTGAGATTAGGGAGCCGGTGGGCGGTTCGTTGTACGGCACGTTCGCGTCCATCCACTAGCCCGGAATTTAACATGCACCACATTTACAGCGACTGGGATTAGTTTGTTTTCCGGGCACAGGGACCAACGCGGACTAGCGGACCTCGTCGCCCTTTTTCAAGCACGACTTCGACAACTACGTGCGTGACATGCCTGCATGCAAATATTGCGTGGCCAAACCATGCCAGGCGGAGCGGTAGGCTATCGAACTACAACCTGCATGTTGTAGCCATGTCATCCACACGCAACCTAAAGGCCAATTCATACTCCGCTAGTGTACATACTACCTAGTACTGTAGCTACTAAATACTATACTATCCATTGTTTGGCACGAAAGTTCCTTGGAGCTCGTGCTGCAGCTGGTGTACTCCACAGCCCGCTTCTCTTCTCCTTCCTCTTCCTCCACCCAGGCACGTCCGCGGGAAGCGACCGGTCAACCCTAATATAGTACTCTACTAGTACTAGTACAAAAAGATGCATGCATGACCACTAATTTCCTTTCTCTTATCTCTATGAAATAAATGTGGCGGGAGACTCAAAGCCCTTTAACTTGGATCAACATGAGCCTAATATAATGGAAATCTATTTTTTAGATGAGCCCTTTAAACTAGAAAGGAGGGAGTATGACGTATATTAGATATCTTTTTTTAACAAACAAAAGGCGCTCAGAGGCGCCAAGCTTTCATTCAGTCATCTTAAAAGCAGTTTACTTTGAGGAGTAGTATTAGATATCTCAAATCCATACAAACCATGCAATAGTAGTAACTAGTACTAGTACGTAGTACGCACATAACCTAAGCTAGACCAAACTACTCGTCGTCGGAGATGGGTAGGCGGCCGCATGCTGCAACTCCAGCTCCTTCTCCTCCTCCTTCAGTTCGGCGAACATCTCGTTGATCCCCCACTCCCGCTAGTGGAGGAAGCAGCGGTTGGACTCCACCTCGGCCTCCGACTGGATGGACTCGAGGATGGCCTGCTGTTCCGCCGCCCCCTCCGCTTGGGTCAACTCCGCCATGGCGTCGGCCATGGCGAAGCATGCAGCCGGTGGCGCCGGCTCCGCCTCGCCCGCGTCGTCGTCCTCCTGTTCCGGCTCCGTGTCGTCGTTCTCCTCCTCCGGCTCCGCGTCCTCCATGGCCGCGTGCTGCTCCGCCTCCACCGCCTCCTCCTCCGGCTCCGGCTAGTACGGGCTCCGGAGGCAGGCCGGTTGCGATCCGGGCTTCACGCCGCCTCCAGATCTCCGGAAGCAGCTCAAGGCGCCACTCCGGTGGGAGCATGGCGTATGTCGTTACCTTCGGCCGGGTCATGGCTATCGGGCGATGGCGAGTGGAGAAGAGGCAGTGGGAGGGGAATGAATGCGGCTACTGTTTGGGTTCGCCGTCCGGCTTAAATAAATGCACTCCATCACATGTACCCGCGCGTGCACAAATTGTACACATACGGGTCTGTTTAGGGTGCGTCACGTAACTCGCATGTGTGTGAGATTCTGAGAGACGGAGTGTGTGTGTGCGCCTCTACTCTTCGGACATGTACTCCACCTTTTGCATCGGGATATAAGTATAATGGTACTTTAGCTTGTGATTTACCTAGCCATATTAATGTGATTGTGTAAAAAAATGTCACTTCCTGCTCATGATTTGCGTTATATAATTATGAGAAGTTTGCTAACTAGTAAACTAAAGTGGAATTTGTCCATGTTATAAGTAAATTAAGGTGATTGATTATCATACGGGTAAGGTTGGACGAAGGGTGGTAGGAACAAATACTCCACCTGGAGCATGTGTGTGTGTGGTCGTATAGAGAGACCGTTCGTGTGAAAGAGAGAAGGGAGAGATAGATAGAGGGAGAGAGAGAGAGAGCGAGAGAGAGAGAGTGTGCGTGTGTGAAATGGAGTCTTCGGTAGGGAAAGTAATTAAGTGTGTGTGGCTTCATCGTAGAGAGGTGATGTGTATGGCAGAGGCTTCCAACGAGGGGGTGCGAGAGAGAAGAGGTCCATAAATAGGGAAGAGAAGGCGTGTGTGCGTGAGAGGGGTGGACATCGAGATAACGTGTTTGTTCGAGAGACACCGAGGAAGACTACTATCGATGGTGCATGTAGGCAGGAATTAAACGAAGGGATAGTCTTATTGGTTTCAGGGATAAAGGGAGGGAGTGAGAGAGAGGGTAGCTAGAAGGAGATAGTTAAGTGTGAGTGTGTGTTTTAGAGAAGAGACCCATCCAGACGGAAGACATGTGCACACAAGAAGAGAAAGATTCGATGTGGGGGTGGGAGCTGGGGGTAATTGACTACGTATGGAGAGAGATGAGACCTTGAACGTGCATGTGCGAGAGGTATACATATATACGCGGGGGGGGGGGGGGGGTGTGCGCACGCATGATCGTGATAAAAGAGAGGAGACATAAGTCATAAGATCAACAGGATGGGAGAGATGGATCGTATGACAATATGCATGCATGTGAGAGTGGAGGGAAGAAGGCCTGATGATGGAGCGTGTGTTTTTTTCTTTAAGAGAGAGTGGCGTGGGGTGGATCATGCATATATGGCGAGCAGAGAGAGCGAGACACAATGTGTGTGCAAAAGAGATCGACCTATAGATGCATGTAGAGAGAAGCGGATATAGTGTTTGTGTTAGAGATAGAGATGCTAGCTAGAGGGAGATCGGCTAGTGTGTGTGTTAGAGATAAGAGTCAAGTGGATCAGAAGGGTGAGTTATGTGTGTATGAGAGAGAGATAGAGAGAGGGTGCATGTCGAGAGAAACAGATATAGTGTGCGTGATAGGAAGCAAGAGTGCGGCCGAGAAAGAAGGTTGATGGAGAAACAGAGAAATAGAGAGATAGAGATGCTAGCTAGAGGGAGATCGGCTAGTGTGTGTGTTAGAGATAAGAGTCGAGTGGATCAGAAGGGTGAGTTATGTGTGTGAGAGAGAGATAGATAGAGGGTGCATGTGAGTGACATACAAACGAATATTAGAGAGAAATGAGACCCCGAGAGACGGAGTTTTGTGTTTGCGAGAGAGAAAGATATTTGACAGGGAGAGTCGCAGCTAGAGAGACATAGGGAACGCGAGATATCCCTAGGGAGAGAGGGTGTGTGTGAGCGGCATACAGGGGGATGGTGAAGAGAAATGAGACCCTGGGAGACGGAGTTTGTGTTTGTGTGTGAGAGAGAGATATTTAAGAGGGAGAGTCGTAGCTATTGAGACATAGGGAGCGCGAGACATCTCTAGAGTGAGAGAGTGTGTGTGAGCGGCATACAGGGGAATAGTAGAGAGAAATGAGACCCCGGGAGACGAAGTTTGTGTTTGTGTGAGAGAAAGAGATTTCACAGGGAGAATCATAGTTAGAGAGACATAGCAGGGAGCGAGATATACTTAGAGAGAGATAGAGTGAAGGTCGAGGGAGAGAGTACCATTAGTGTGTTACAAAAAAAAAGACTGCTATCGACATACAAGTAGCACGAGAGATACCCGAGAGATGGTGAAGGCGTACGGGTCTAGAGAGATATATAGGGCATGAGTGATAGCTATATGAGACGAATATCTGGATTAAAGGGGATTCAAATATTCAAATTAGATATCAGGACATCGATAATATCATAGCGAACATTGGTCTATCAAACATGCATATTCATTTGAATTTGGGGACACGTGTAATGTTATTTAGTTTATCAATATTAGTGATCCATAGATTTTTTAATTAGAGACAGTGCATGGCTTATGCAATTCATGTCTAAATGGGATTACACTATATGTTGCGTGTGTCAAACACATTATACATGTTTAAGAAGTAAAAAAACCGCATGAAACACACATTAATTGGAGACAGTTAGCGAGGAATGCATACATTGGATTCCAACATAAAGTGGTTTCAAATATTTGAATTCAAATTAAGATGGATTCAGCCTTATGAATCGGAGATCATGGCATTTGTAAACCATATTTATGCATAAAGGGTGTTGTGCTTTTGAAAGTCTATATATAAAAATGATGTATATAGATTTGTATTCAAATACAAAATGGATCCTGCCCGAAAAAATACAAAATGGATTCGAATTGAGTTGGCACGGTAAACGTGCAAGCTTTGTCTCCAAATATTTGAACGAAGCAGCAAAACACCCAGTCCCTCCTCGGCCGTAACCGCCTTAAACAAAATTTTGGGAGATGGACATTACTTCCTATCATTGACACGCAAAGCCTATCTGCTCGATTTGTATAGGTCTCGACAGGGGCAGGTTTGTAATTTCACTCAGACGTGACATAACCGCCTCTCACCCCGATTCATAGACGGTGGGCGCCAAAACACGGTCTCTCCTAGGCCGAAATCGCCTCTCACCCTGATTCATACATGGTGGGTGCCAAAACAAACTCTCCTCTGCCGAAATCTCCCTCGGTAAATATTCGGTGTATGCGAGATTACCGTCCTGTCCCCAACCGACCAATGTTGCTGTGATGTCTGAAATTTTAAACGGGGCTAAGTTTGTAACTTTCCCCGCATTTGAGACAAGCGCGTCCCAAAGACATGGTTCCCCCCTACCTCTCTCTATCCATTTCCCCATTCGTACTCCGTGGATGCCAAAACACCCTCTCCACCCCAGCCTCATCCGTCCGCCACCCCATCCACCGCCGTCCTCCTCCACCATGCCGGAGCTCATACCCCGATGTCGTCGTCCATTAGAAGAGATCGACGCCTGTCATCCACGGCTCCGGACCAGGATCCTTGCATCGCGTCCTCTCGCTTCATCCGCGTCGTCGTTCACCTTGCCGGGGCCGCTCCTACTATTGTCTCGTCCACCGCACCGGGACATTTCCCCCACCGCCACCGTCTGCCCTCCCAGATATGCTTCCATGCCGCCGACAGCCATCACTTCCGCAGCACCCTCAACGTCTCAGCAGATGCTTACACGGCGCCGCACCAGAGGCGGTACTCTTTTGTATCTGCTTAAGTCATTTATCTCAGCAAGAAAATAGATCGCCAATTCTTTACTGTGATTTCTTGTGCATCACTTAGAATCTTACTTGTTAGTTGAAAGCAAACATTGGTTGCGAAGTTGCCTTTGTCCGGTTTGCACCTTCAGATCCGCCATGGCACACTCAACACTATACTCGCAATGCTTATGGTTTTCCCTTTTTATATTCCACATTAGCTAAATGACAGTCGACTAAATTTCAAAATTGGGTCAGTCAATTTTTGAGAGTTTGCCGGAGTTCGCCAGAGGGAAGGAAGGAGAAGGAAGGGGCTCACCGGAGGGCTACCCCATTATCTATCTTAGGGTTTCAGGTGGGGACGGTGGTTGTGGGGGGCGGTGGTGGGGCCTCGCCGAAGGAAAAACTCGACGTGGGGGGGGGGGGCTAGAGGGATGGCCGGGGGCGGCGGAAGACTCGCGAAGGGGGTGGTTCAGGGGAGGGCGGGGGTGGTTCAGACGAGGGCGGGGGGCGGGAGCTGGTGGTTCGGCTGGCGGCCCATGCGGTGATCTGTTGGGGAAGAAGAAGAGGTGAGGAAGAAGAAGGGTTAGGAGACGTAGGATCTTCATCCAACCGCCTAAAATGGTCGACTAACCCAAATGACGAAAGTCAGGCGACTTGCATCTAGACATTCCCTTTATATTCAGTACCATCATCCTAGGTGCTTCGAGACGTGCTAGCACTGCTCCTCAACCCATCAAGCTAAACAACATGCCACTCATAATTCCAAACTTAGTTGTTCAAATACGAATCTGATATGATGCTGATATTACTAAAATACAGAACGTTTAATTGGTCAGCTAATGTTCCTACTTTACTTTCAAAAAGCAAGTGCGCCACATATACAGAGACAACAGGGAGTTGCATTCTTTATGGGCTTTGGTTCATCATGGGTGGGCAACGAACATTTTATTATCCAAAATCTGCTTGCTCTTCTTTAGCATGTTCCTCTTCTGTTCTTCTTTAATAAATACTCCCTCCGTTCCTAAATATAAGTCTTTGTAGAGATTCCTCTATGGACTACATACAGAGCAAAATGAGTGAATCTACACTCTAAAATGCATCTATATACATTCGTATGTGATCCATAGTGGAATATCTACAAAGACTTATATTTAGGAATGGAGGGAGTATAATAGTAGTATAATATGTTCCTTTTAGTGAAGAGGAGCAGGGACATTTGCAGTCTACAGGTCTATTCGGTCGCTTGTCATGGACGCTTTCAACTCTTCGTGTTGGTCTGCCATAATATCTAGGAAATGCTGGGAGCTGTGTCGCCTTTGAGAGTTAGACTGACTGGTAGTAACAGTACTACGCCTTCAGTTGAAGAGAGCTGGTATCCGAAGCCTTTCTAGCCGTACCGACAATACTAGCCCATATTTTCCAGCAAGTTCCACTTTCCTGATTTTACTCGTGATGCTTATGGTTTTCCCATTATATCTACACTATGATCTGCGTAGGTGCTTTGTGTCGTACTAGCAGCAGTCCACCCTTGAAGATAAACAACACACCAATCATAATTCCAAAGCTTAGTTGTTCAAATACGAATGTGATATGATACTGATATTAGTTAACAGACACACATTTAATTGGTTAGGTAATGCTCCCACTTGAGTTTCCAAATGCATGTGGCCACATATAGAGAGACAGCAGGGAATTTCATTTCTTTGGGTGCTCTGATTCATCATGGGTGGGCAACCAACATTGTATAGAAAGAAGCGGAATCTCAATAATATGCTTCCTCTTCTATTCTTTAACATGTTCCTCTTCTGTTCTTCTTTAATAAGTACAGTATGTTCCTTGTTAGGAAGGGGAGCAGGGACATCTGCAGTCGACGGGTCTATTGGGCCGCTTCTGCTAGATGATTTCAGCACTTCGAGTTGGTCTGCCATAATATCCAGGAAATGCTGGGAGTTGTGCAGCCTTTGAGAGACTAGACTGATAGTAACAGTAGTGCGCCTTTAGGTGAATTGAGCTGGCATGTAGGTGATCGATAGGCTTTCGATTAGTAGCGGCAATACAACCCCGTATTTTCCAGTCAGTTCCACTTTCCTGATTTATTTATGATGCTTATGGTGTACCCCTTTTATCTACACTATGATCTGCCTAGTGGCTTTGTGTCGTACTAGCAGCACTCCATCCTTCAAGCTAAACTACATGACACTCATATTTCCAAAGCTTACATTTAATTCCACGAGGAGGCGACAAGCCTGCAGAGCGCGCCCTGGGGGTAGGGCACGCCCCCCAGGCTTGTGGGCCCCTCATGGCTCTTCTTGACCTAATTCCAAGCCAATAAATTCTCATATATTCCCAAACCAACAGGGAGTGCCCCAAAACACTTTTTCCACCGCCGCAAGTCTCTGTTTATTCAAGATCCCATCTGGGGACCTTTTCCGGTAATCTGGCGGAGGGGGGTTCGATCACGGAGGGCCTCTACATCAACCTTGCTGCCTCTCCGATGATGCGTAAGTAGTTCACCACAGACCTACGGGTCCATAGCTAGTAGCAAGATGGCTTCTTCTCTCTCTTTGATCTTCAATACAATGTTCTCCTCGATCTTCTTGGAGATCTATTCGATGTAATTCTTCTTTGCGGTGTGTTTGATGGGATCCGATGAATTGTGGGTTTATGATCAGATTATTCATGAATATTATTTGAGTCATCTCTGAATTCTTATATGCATGATTGCTATAGCTTTATATTTCTCTCCGATCTATCGGTTTGGTTTGGCCAACTAGATTGATTTATCTTGCAATGGGAGGGGTGCATTGTGATGGGTTTAGTCTTGCGGTGCTCAATCCCAGTGACAGAAAGGGACATGACACATATTGTATCGTTGCCATTAAGGGTAAAATGATGGGGTTTATTCATATTGCTTGAGTTTATTCTGTCTACATCATGTCATCATACCTCATGCATTACTCTGTTTGTCATGAACTTAATACATAGAGAGGCAAGGATAGAAGCGCTCTCGAAGTGGAGTAATAGTAGTAGATGCAGAATCGTTTCGGTCTACTTGTCTTGGACGTGATGCCTATATATGATCATTGCCTTGAATATCGTCATAACTATGCGCTTTTCTGTCAATTGCCCAATAGTAATTTGTTTACCCACCATATGCTACTTTCAAGAGTGAAGCCTCTAGTGAAAACTATGACCCCCGGGTATATTTTCCATCATATATAAACAAAAATACCTTGCTGCAATTTATTTACTTTTATTTTACTTTTGTGTTTTACTTTATTTATCTATCACTACGAGATTTGATCCTTCCAATTAACCGCCAAGGGATTGACAACCCCTTGTTTAGCGTTGGGTGCAAGTATTTGGTTTTCGTGTGTGTAGGTACTGCCAACGAAGTTGTGTGCGTTTCTCCTACTAGATTGATAACCTTGGTTCTTAACTAAGGGAAATACTTATCTGTACTGTACTGCATCTCCTTTCCTCTTCAAGGATTTTACCAACGCAGCTTACAAGTAGCAGTGGTGAAACTACCAACTCCAACACAATGTCATATCCTGCTATGTCTTAACTATGAACAATGCCATATTATGTTAATGTTATTTAAATCATGTCTCTTTATTTACCAATCTGAAATGGGATAAATTGACAGTACAATCACCATTGATGCTTATATGTTGTTTAGCACTGCATGTATGCTTGTGTTCTTGATCTGTAATCCAGTGGTGTGGTGAAGCTGGCGCTCCTGCACAATGCCATTTCCTGCCATGTCTGAACTATGAACAATGCATGTAATGTTAAAGATATTTGAAACCATCTCTCTTTATTTGCCACTAAGAAATGGGATCAATTGACAGCACTGAGGCTTATACGTGCAAAACCTGTTATCTCTCTACTTGTTTCTCTTTCAGGGTGATATCACTGACGCTAGGAAGAACTGCCACAATGATAGTGAGATGAACCCATTGCTTTTCCCTCTAACATATATTGCAGGGAAGAAGGAAACACATCTTGGGGATAGCGATACAACCCCAAAGTCATGTCTTGATGTAGTGTCGAAGTTACTCGCTAATAGCAGTGACACAAGCTCGATGAAGTCGCCGCCTGAATCTGTTCGACTTCTTCAGTCTCAAATTCAAGCAGAAAGACATGCTTCAGCTCAACTCCGACTAGAACTCCAATCTCTATGCAAGATTAACCAGAAGTAAAGGACGTCTATTGATGCTATGCAGCTTGAGTTGGTGGATATAAGCGTCAAACAAGCGCAGTCTCATTAGCTTGCTCAGCTGCTTGCGCTGCAGCTCCCGGGCAGGGCTAACCTTTCTTGAACTATGTTGAAGTGCTGTCAGTTTTGTATATTATTTTGTCGGCGTGTTTACTTGCACTGGTGGTGACCTTTGATGCCCAGTGTATGTAATATGCTGTCTGGTTGCGCTTTATTATCACTGGTGGCAAACTTTGATGCCCAGTCGATGTAATATGCCATAATTTCTTTGTTGTATAGTCTAGGTTTATTCTTCGTCACGATGCTGTAATTTAATTACTGTATATGCTGTCGTCGCTCTCTGAAAACGCCGCAAGCTTCAACGGAGCGCAATGGGCCAAAACGTTAGGTTTATTTTAAAAAAAATATGATACTAAAATTGGTTGGCCCGCCAATTGCTATAAATGGGCCGGAATGTGGGCCCACAAACATCTCGGGCCATTAGGAGGCCTAGACTTAAACTGGCCCACTATTATTTACGGGCCTTTAACGGGCCTAGTAAACCGCTTGCCTTAGTTGGGCCAGAAAATAAATTGGGCTTTTAACAGGCTGAGAAGTAGATTGGGCTTGATTTGTGCCGAACAATTCACGGGCCGACAACAGGCCTAAATTTACCTCGGCCCATGGTTGGCCCAATAACATGACAGGCCATTAACAGGCCAAAATATAGTCGGGCCTTGGTTGGCCCAATCACATGATGGGTTGTAAGCAGGCTGGATGCAATGCGGGCCATCGTTAGGCCCAACTTCATCACGGGCCTTTAACGGGCCGATAGGCAGGTTGGGCTAAAATGTATCCGCGAAGACCACGGGCCGTTAAGAGGCCGAAAGTCACTTCGGACCAGAAATAGGCCCAGATGCAGCAAGGGCCATTAAATGGCCGAAAGTGAAACCGGGCCGACAGCGGCCCATATGTACCAAGGGCCGCTAACAGGCCGAAACTAATATCGGGCCGAATTGTTAAACGGGCCTTTAAGAGGCCGAAGTGCAAATCGGGCACTCAATGGACCCAAAAGCACAGTTCCTGTTAACGGGCCGGATCCGCTATGGGCCGTAGTTTGGCCCAAAACATGGCAGTCCATTAATGGGCCGGATCTTATATGGGTCGTAATTTGGTCCAAAATATTGCAGGTTGTTAATGAGCCGGATCTGATATGGGCCGTAATTTGGCCAAAAACATGGCAGGCTGTTAACGGGCCGGATCTGATATGGGCTGTAATTTGGGCCAGAACATGGCAGGCTATTAATAGGCCGGCCCATTAGTATCTGATGAAATCTTGTGGGCCTTTTGCTGGGCCGGCCTTTTTAACCTAAATGGGCCACTGCTGGGCCATTCCATGTGTCGACGTTTCATTGGCGACTCCTGTCCATTGGACAGTTGACATCTGTCCGAACACCGAGCTGACACGTGGTCCCTCTGGCCAATGAGAATTTTACACGTGGAATATCGCCATTGGTCTGGGTTGTTAACTGGTTATCGGATCCTAACCGGAACCCGATAGCTTAACGGCCACCCGTTACGGTGGATGCCACGTGTCGGTTACCCTTGACGAAAACACTTCCATCACTCGGCATTTATCGTCACGAAAGTGGACACTTCCGTGATGATAATTTGAGTATTGTCATGGAACACTTCTACGACAGCATAGGTATGACTATCTTGATTTTGTCATAAAATCGTCACGGATGTACATGCATGACAGAAAACGTGACCTACTGCGACAAAGACGTATCATCACGAAAGTGTTTTTTTTGTAGTGCACCTTCCTTCTCATGCCCCCAATAGTAAGAAGAAAAGCGTCCCTTAGCAAAGGATCTCAACTCTTCTCTTTCAACAATACCATGCACCTAAATGGGCCTCGGTGATTAACCAGAGATTATTGATTATAGGGTCTGTCTAGGGCACATCTAGATGTGCCCCGGTTATTGCACATCTAAGTGAAATCATGTAAACATTGTGGACCCAGTTTCCCCCTCATGCTATTCTTTTTCTATTGTGTTTGTTGTTATGTTGTTTGTCCACCGATTGGAACCAGATTGTGCAGTTGCAGGCAACACGGCACGCAGCTTCGGCTACTTTGTCTCGCATGGTGTCGCTAATGCAGGCAGGCACGACGTGCATGTCTTTATCAAATTTGGTCCCTCCCAAAGGGTAGCAGTAGGACTGTAGGACCTGTCCCCAGACTTTGACACCAAAGTGACAACATATGAACATTTGAATTGGAATTTGTAAGCTTCTATCCATTCAAATCTGAAGTGGACATTGGACAGTGCAACTTGTGAGCTGCATTGGGATTTCCCGAAGAGGAGAGGATGAAGCAGTACAGTAGAGATAAGTATTTCCCTCAGTTAAGAACCAAGGTTATCAATCTAGTAGGAGAACCACACAGAACCTCGTTAGTAGCACCTGCCCACACAAAAGCAAATACTTGCACCCAATGCAAACAAGGGGGTTGTCAATCCCCTCGGCGGTTATTTGCAAGGATCAAATCTCGTAGTGGTAAGTAAATAGATAAATTGCAAAATAAAATAAAATAAATAAAAGTGCAGCAAGGTTTTTTTGTGTTTTTATATATGATAAAAGTAGACCCGGGGGCCATAGTTTTCACTACAGGCTTCTCTCTCGAACACATAGCATACGGTGGGTGAACAAATTACTGTTGGGCAATTGATAGAAAAGTGCATAGTTATGACGATATTCAAGGCAATGATCATGTGTATAGGCATCACGTCCGAGGCAAGTTGACCGACTCCTGCCTGCATCTACTACTATTACTCCACCCATCGACCGCTATCCAGCATGCATCTAGGTTATTAAGTTAATAAAAATAGAGAAACGCCTTAAGCAAGATGACATGATGTAGACAAAGTAAACCCAAGCAATATGAATAAACCCCATCTTTTTATCCTTAATGGCAACAGTACAAATACGTGTCCTTTCCCTTTCTGTCTCTGGGATGGAGCACCGCAAGATTGAACCCATCACAAAGAATCTCTCCCATTGCAAGATAAATCAATCTAGTTGGCCAAACTAAACGGATAGATCGGGGAGAAATACAATGCTATAATAATCATGCATAAAATAATTCAGAAAAGACTCAATTAATATTCATGAATAATCGGATCATAAACCCACAATTCATCAGATCCCAACAAACACACCGCAAAAGAAGATTACATCGGATAGAACTCCAAGAACATCAAGGAGAACATTGTATTGAAGATCAAAGAGAGAGAAGAAGCCATCTAGCTACTAGCTATGGACCCCTAGGTCCGTGGTGAACTACTCACGCATCATCGGAAGGCAGCAAGGATGATGTAGAAGCCCCCCATGATTGATTCCCCCTCCGGCAGAGTACCGGAAAAGACCTCCAGATGGGATCGCGGAAGAACAGAAACTTGCGGCGGCGGAAAAAGTGTTTGGGGTGGCTCTCTGTTGGTTTCCCGATTTTAGAGAATTTATAGAGGTGGAATTAGGTCATACGGAGCCACGAGGGGCCCACAAGGCATCAGGGCATGCCTACCCCCCTGGGCGCGCCCTATTGCCTTGCCGTCTCCTCGTTTCTCGTCTGGTGTCCTCCCGAAGCTTCTAGGGTCTCTTTTGTCCAGAAAAAAACCATCAAAAAGTTTCCTAGCGTTTGGACTCCGTTTGGTACTGATTTCCTGGAAAACCAAAAACAAGCAGAAAACAGCAACTTGCACTTGGCACTGGGTTAATAGGTTAGTCCCAGAAAATGATATAAAATAGCACAAAAAGTTATATAAAACATCCCAGATTGATACTATAATAGCATGGAACAATCAAAAATTATAGATACGTTGGAGACGTATCAGACAGCTACCTACAGCAAGTAACAGAAATAAGTAGCAGCAGAAGAACAGGCACAACACGAGACAAACACAAGTGATTATATGAGATAGAAACCTTGTTCCATCCAAACTCCCAAACGGACAAATGGGAATAATGCATTGTACTACGCAAGGATGTAAATAAAAGGATCTTCGACTATATTATTGCCCATAAACACTACTAATTAAAGTTCACGACTTTGAAAAAATGTTCACGAAATTGAAAAAAAATGTTCATGAATTTCAAAAAAACATGAGTTTAAAAATTGTTCTCAATTTTAAGGCATAGTTCAAGTTTTTTCAAAAAAAAACATAAGAAAACAAAAAAAATCATGAACATATTTAAAATGTGGGCATACAACTGGTTGACAAACCCCCTCTCACCCCTAGTTGCAGTCGCATTGTGGGCCATGCAGTTGCAATTGAGTTGCATTAGATCGGATGAGTTGCGTGTCAAAGATGTACAAGAAACAAGGTCTCAGGTAGGGCCAAGTTGCATGTCGAGGGTGGACATACAACTGGGTCAGGGTCAAGCAAGTCGAGTGTCATGGCTGGGCATGCAACTGCGTCGGGATGGGCAAGTGGCACGTCGAGAGTAGACATGCAACCGGGTCGTGCTAGTTGCGTGTCATGGATGGACATGCAACTAGGTCGGGGTCGGGCAAGTTGTGTGTCATGGGTGGACATGCAACTGCATCGGGTTGGGAAACTTGCGTGTCGAGAGTGGAGATGCAACTGGGTCGGACGACTTGCGTGTCATGGGTGCACATGCAACTGGGTCGGGGTCGGACAAGTTGCGTATCACGGGTGGACATGCAACTGGGTCATGGTAGGACAAGTTGCATGTCATGGGTGGATGTGCAACTGGGTTGTGGGGTCCGGTGAGTTGCATGTCATGGGTGCACATGCAACTGGGGTCGGACGAATTGCGTGTCATCGGTGGACATGCAACTGGTCAGTGTCGGACAGGTTGCGTGTCATGGGTGCACATGCAACTAGGTCTGGGTCGGGCTAGTTGTGTGTCATCTGTGGACATGCAACTCGGTCAGGGTTGGACAAGTCGCGGGTCATGGGTGGACATGCAATTGGGTCAGGGTTAGACAAGTTGCATGTCATGGTGGACATGCAACTGGGTCGGGGCCGGACAAGTTGCGTGTCATGGGTGGACATGCAACTGGGTTGGGTAGGAGTAGGACAAGTTACATGTCATGGGTGGACATGCAACTAGGTCGGAGAGTCAGACAAGTTGCATGTCATGGGTGGACATGCAACTAGGTCAGACGAATTGCGTGTCATGGGTGGACATGAAACTGGGTCGGGGTCGGACAAGTTGCGTGTTATTGATGGACATGCAACTGGGTCAGGGTCGGACAAGTTGCGTGTCATGGACATACAACTGGGTTTGGGTCGGGCAAGTTCCGTGTCATGTGTGGACATGCAACTGGGCCAGGGGCGGACAAGTTACAAGTCATGGGTGGACATGCAACTGGGTCGGGGTCAGACAAGTTGCGTGTCATGGGTGGACATGCAACTGGGTCGGGGTCGAACAAGCTGCATGTCATGGGTGGCCATGCACTGGGTCAGGTAGGGCAACTTGCATGGTGGACATGCAACTGGGTGGGGTCAGACAAGTTGCATGTCATGGGTGGACATGCAACTGGGTCGGACAAATTGCGTGTCATGGGTGGACATGCAACTGGTTCAGGTCGGGCAAGTTGCGTGTCATGGGTTGCCATGCAACTGGGTCGGGTAGGACAAGTTGCATGGTGGACATGCAACTGGGTCGGACAAATTGCATGTCATGGATGGACATGCAACTAGGTCTGGTCGGACAAGTTGTGTGTCATGGGTCGACATGCAACTGGTTCTGGGTTTGACAAGTTACGTGTCATGGTGGACATGTAACTGGGTCTGGGTCTGGCGAGTTGCGTGTCATGGGTGAACATGCAACTGGGTCGGGTCGGACAAGTTGTAGGTCATGGGTGGACATGCAACTAGGTCAGGGTCGGACAAGTTGCAGGTCATGGGTGGACATGCAACTGCGTCGTGGTCGGACAAGTTGCGTTTTATGAGTGGATATGCAACTAGGTCAGGGTCGAAAAAATTGCAGGTCATGAGCGGACATGCAACTAGGTCGGGGTCGGACAAGTTGCGTGTCACGAGTGGACATGCAACTGGGTCGGGGTCAGACAAGTTACATGCCATAGGTTGACATGCAACTTAGTCGAGGAGGACAAGTTACATAACGGGTGGACATGCAATTAGATCGGGTCGTGTCGGAAGCTAGGGCTCTGGGGACCCTAAGGATCGAACACTCGGGGCGAGCCCTTTCCTACCAGCCTAGAGATGACCACGGCGAGGCTACGGCGAGAGCACGCGGAGCACGGCAAGGGACACGGTGTTTACCCAGGTTCGGGCCACCTTGCGGTGTAAAACCCTACTCTTGCTTGTGTTTGGGATTATCGGGAGCCAGAGGACTCTTGCGTACAAGGTAGGAGGCAGAAGAGATCGACCCCTCTCTAAGGTGGCAGCACTGCCCCCCTTATAGGTGCCAAGGGCCTCTTCCCCAAAATATGAGCGGGAAAGGGCTACCACAAGGCGGCAATTCAAAGGGGGATAGGCGCCCAGGCTTATCCTGACTAAAGGTGGTATTCGCCTGCAAAGTTGTTATCCATGACGCGCGGGTGGGCTCGGTGATGACCTCCGCCCTAGCGCGCCATATCGTCCTTGATCTTCTTTAACCAAACGGGCAGCCCTTGGGGCTAGCTTTGGAGGTGGACAGCTAGAGATGCTCCCTTAGCACCAAAGCAGAAAGATTCCCAGTCCGCGCCTGCTGGTACGGCGCCTGCCGCGGCTCGTCGCCACGCGCGTCACCCATGTGGTGGGCGCAAGGCCGCTCGGCATGCGTCAGGCCGGGGTGCTTTGGGAGGTCGCCTTGCGAGGGGGCCTCGCGAGGCCGCCTGCTGCTGCTGAGTCTTGGTGGCCTGCTCCCCAAGAGGGGTCCTCGCGAGGCTGGTGCCTCGCAAGGCGTCGTCGCTTCAGGATCCTGCACTTGGGCTGCTTTTTGGGCCTTCGCCAAGCGTTGTTGTCCTGGGCCGCAGGCAGACGGACCGGGGTACCCTGGTTCCCGATGGCCCGACATTAGCCCCCGGGCCCATGGCGCGCACGTTCCCGCCCTTTGGGAGCGAAGCGGCGCGGGCCCTGACAGCCTGCGAGGCCCAGGTGCGACGCGTGGCACACGATGGGACGTGGGGTGCCCCCACTTCCCACTACGCCTTGGAAACCGCCGATGTGGTCATAAAAACTGCCCGCGCGTGGCGCAGGGCTATCATTGCTTTCCCATGTTCTTGCTTCGATTCTCTGCGCCCAACTCCGAGCACCTTCTTCCTCCTTCGGCCTCCAAAGATCCACACTCAGCCATGGCACCCGCCGGCAAGAGAGGGAGGACGGCGGCCGCGGCTCCAAGCGCACCAGTCCTGGAGCCAACCTTGGCGCGCTCCACCATCGTCAACAGGGAAGGTCTGAAAGAGGTGATTCCGATGACCGCTTGCGAGCACAATGAGTGGAAGACGACGCAGATATGGCCCGGCTCGCGCGCGGTGCGCGATCTAGAGGCGACGACATTCCCCTTCTTCGTCCACATCATCATGGCTGGCCTGCTGCCCCCATTCTCTGATTTCTTCTGCGCCATCTTGTCCCACTATCAGATCCATGTGCTTCATCTTCAACCCAACTACATCCTCCTCCTCGCCGTCTTTGCCTTCTACTATGAGGCCTTCGTGGGAGTGATGCCCTCGGTGGCGCTCTTCCGCCACTTCTTTAGCCTGCGGCTGACTGCGGCGAACCAGCGCTCGGGGTGCGCCTCGTTCCTGGCCGTCAAGGCGACGGAGGATGATATCATCAACTTGAAGATCCCGAAGAAGGTGGAGGGCTACCGGCGGCGTTGGATCTGTGTGGACGCGCGCCAGCACAACCCGCTGCTGATGATCCCGGCAGCTCCTGCCATGAAGAGCTCCGGATGGGAGCACGAGAAGCTAGCCGACCCGAAGTTGGAGCCACTCTGGGAGCGGATGGCCAAGCATAGGGCCGAGGGCCTCACGGGGGCGATGGTCATCAAGGAGTACCTGCTGAGGCGCATCGCGCCCCTCCAGAAGCGTTCACGCCCAGTGTGGGAAATCACCGGCGCGCGGGACACCATGAGGCTGAGTGTCGGCAACTTCAATAAGGAGGCGATGGCCAGGGTCATGAACACCCTGCTGGGCAGCACCGCGGATGATCAACCTGCGGGCGTGCTCCCGCTGTACCGCTACCAGGGCAGAGAGCGGCTGGTCGGGGAAATGCCAATCTTTGACCAATGGGGCCCAGTGCCGGAGGGCCACGAGGAGCCTCGCGAGAACTCCCTCGTGGTGACGCCCGGCTCGGTCGATCGGAATGACGCCAAGGATCCGGAGAGCCCCGTGGAGGAACACGCCGGCGGAACGCCCCCGCGGACTCGTCGCCAGCTCATTACAGACATGGGCAATGACGATGATGATGATGTTATGCAGTTTGTGGTGAGGCCCTCCCAACCTGCAGATGCAGGGGGCGAAGGGAGTTCCAGCGCGGTGGCGGACGAGCCGCGTGGGACGGCGACAGACCCCGGCCGCGTGGCGACCGAGCCTTCCGCGGAAGAGATCCGCGCAGAAGCCGAGGCCACTGAGGCCCCCGAGAAGGGTGACGACGCCACCAAGTCCGCGGAGCCCCGTGCCGAGGCCTCTAGAGGTAGCGCGAGCGGGGCCCGCGGAGGCGGTGGAGACTGCAGGGCGACCGAACCCCCCACGAGAGAGACCCGAGCAGGAGCTGAGGCCAACAAGGCCGCTACCGAGGAAGGCGATGACATCGCCAGGACTGCTGAGCCCCACGCCGAGCCCTTCGGAGGAGGCGCAAGCGGGGCCCACCGGGACGGCGGCGAGAGCCCGCCTCCACTGGTGAAGAAGAAGAAGTGGGTCGCCACGGATGAGTAAGTTTCTAGCTTCCTTCCTTTCTCTAGTTAACGTCTTTCTCCCGAGGTCCTGGCTGAACACTTGCCACGCAGGGGGACCACAGGAAAGAAGAAGAAGAAGAAGAAGAAGAAGAAGAAGAAGAAGAAGAACCCTGGCACGAGGGGGACACCAACACCCATCACGGACACGGAGGGCGCGCGCAGAGACCACCCGCCGCCCCGAAACAGGAGTGGGGCGCGAGGAAATGAAGGGGGAGCAAGTGGCTCCTCCAGAGCCACGCGAGGATGCCGCTCCTGAGGCCCAACCTGGAGAGCCTCGGGAGGCAACCTCGGGAGGAGGGGCCACGCCTCGTGAGGAGCCCACGGCAGGAGGGGACGTCGCGATGGAGGAGGTCCGGGAGGCGACTCCCCCACCGAGTGCCTCCCCCGCCAAGGAGTCCGTAGATGCCGGGGGCGCCTCAGTGAGCCCCCAACGATCGCCCGTGCGCACGGCTCCTGCCTCGGGCGCGTCGGGCACGCAGAGCTCGCCATCGCCGCAGGAGGAGGAGGCCCCGGCGAGCCCCCCAGCCCAGACGAACAACGCAGCTCCCGGAGGAAGCGCGGATGCGGAGGCCCGCACAGGGTCAAGTGTTGGGCCCTCCCATGTTGTGACGGTAGAGGGTGGCGAGGAGCCGAGCTCAGGCTAGGCCCTGCAGCTCGTGGAGGGCAGCGCCCTGCTTAGGCGCGAAGTCCTGCGTGACGCCAGGGCAGCTCTGTCCCAGCTCGAGGTGGAGCTCCTAGCAGAGGAGGTGCACACCGCCGGGGAGCGGGTGAGCCTTGCAGAAGGGTGGCGGCAGCTTGACGTCGCCATCAAGTTGGGCCGGCACCAGGACAAGGTCGGGCGGGAGAAGTGTGAGAGGACCGCCTTCGAGGTGAAGGAGCTCTTCGAGAGCGCCGTTCGGGAGGCCGACGCGGTGGTCCAGCGCCACGAAGAGGCGGAAGCTCGCACAGAGGAGTTACGAAAGCAGCATGCCGCCCAGCACTGCTGCTCCAGGCGCGGGAGAACGCCGCCAACACTCGTGAGGAGGAGCTTAATCAACGCACCGAGTCCCTCGCGATCCAGGAGGAGGACCTCGCAATCCGCGAGCGGGAGATCTCGAGGACGACCTCTGAGCAGGCTGTGGAGGGAGAACGCCTGGAGACGCTGGACCACCAGGTGACCACCGCCCAAGCCTCCTTCGACCAACACAGGGAGAAGGCCAACGCCTAGCTAGAGGCCAAAATAAAGAAGATCCAAGCCGACGCCGACGAGAGGGTCGAGAGGAGCAGCCGGGCGTTTGCCGACGACACCAGCAAGAAGCTGAAGGCTCAGGAGGATCGCTTCAAGAAGAAGCGCGAGGAGCTCCAGAAAGAGATCGAGGGCCTCAAGGAGGCGCTGAAGGAAGCCCAGGACCAGCGGGATACCGCGCTGCAGGCCCAGGCCAATGCGGAGGAGGAGCTGGCCTTTCTCCAGGCACAGGTCGGAGGCGTTTCCAGCACCGTCGAGAAGGCCCGGGAGGAGGCGAACCGGGCGCGGGGGCAGCTGCACCAGCGCTCCAAAATGTTCCTCGATCTCTCCCTCCCCGAGGACAATGACGGCAGCTATCTTGATTTCTTCACGAAGCTCGTGGAGCGGCTCGAGGCGGGGGCGAAGAAGATGAGCGGCATGATCGAAGAAGAGTGCCGCGAGCTCCTTGGCCAAGCGGCGATGCGTGTCTTCAGTAATCTCCTCCGCGCCGACTCTAGCTTCGACCTCGACACGGTGATGGCCCCAGTTCCTGCAGAACTCCGTGACCGTCTTGGGAAAGCTATGGGGGGTCACGTGGACACCCTGCTCGAGAAGTTCGTCCACACCAGCGAGAGCTTCGGCGACGTCGAGGGAAGCGAAGGTGACAGCGACGAAGGCGATGATGGTAGCGCATCCTCTTAGGTCTCCTCCCTCTACTTTCCTGCACCAAGATCGAGGCGGCCCCGTGGGGGCATAAAAACATGACTTTTGTGCTTAAGTACTTTGATGATCTGATGTGATGTACGCTTATTTCCTCTTGAAGTCCTCTCATGAGGCCTCGCTTTCCTTTCTTGTTTTCCTTGTGGCTCTACGTCATCAGGACCCAGCCCCCGAGCGGGCTACAGCCGTTGCTGGGATGTCAGGTCATGATGCCTGGACAAGGCCAGGAGGTGAGGGCACCGGGAGCTAGTAAGGGCTCCTGAGGCGCGATGCTTAGGAAGCCCCCCTTTGGCGTGCAACCGGCTCGCGTGAAAGAGAAAACGTGGGCATTCAGCGAGGCAACGGTGGGAGGAGAGCTTGAGGGGCGATAAAAATGGCTCGTGAGGTGTTTATGGTACTTATCTTTTTCACGAGTGTGACGCCTGCCGAGGCTGGTCGCTCGAGGGGTGCGTCTCGTGACGCTCTCGCTCGCGAGGCCTCTTGTCGGCGTTCGATGGAGGTGGCCTCCGCAGGCTGCCTCGCGAGGCAGCGCTCGCGAGGTCTCCTGGAGGCTTCTTCCTGCGATAGCTTCATGGCGACAAGCTGACAAGTAGAGGGGGCAACACGCGCTTGCTGGCTCGCTCATGGACGTCACGCGAGAAGACGAGGCACCAAGGACCTTGGTGAGGTGGCATGTATGGGGGCAGGCCCGCGAGCCAGAGCTCAGTCACTTGGGTTTGGCGGCGCTGCTGGGACTGACCCAAGCACAGGCACCGTGCCTAGCCCCCACTCGTGTGATGAGAAGGAGGGAGATCGCGAGCGCACGCGGCCCCTGAAGCGGATAACTTACCAACACACAGTATACTTAAGGAATAAAGCTTGACTGCAAAGTAATAATAAGGTTCATTACACAACCAAAAAGAGATGCGGCTGCCGTGTCCGGCATGGGTCAGCTTGAGGTTGGTGCAGCCCGTGGGGCGCCCTTAGTTTTCACATCCAAAAGAAGAGGAGGCTGCCGTGTCCGGCACGGGTCAGCATGAGGTTTGTGCAGCCCGTGGGGCGCCCTCAGTTCGATCGGTCCACCAGCGCTGAGCATGGGGCTTCCACGGGGGTGTGGGAGGGAGCTCTCGCGGGCCCATCAGGCTAACGCAATGAGAGGCTCCGGAGCATGTACAGCTCCATTTCGTTCGTGCCCGTGCATTACGGGTAGAACTTGCGGAGGTGTTGGATGTTCCAGGCGTTAGGCACAGGAACTCCTTCCTCTGTCTCCAGCCGAGTGGCGCCAGGCCGGGAGACATGAGCGACCCTGAATGGGCCTTCCCACATGGGTGAGAGCTTGTGGAGACCTTCTCTGGAGAGGATCCTTCGCAGGACCAGATCGCCAACCTCGAGGGTGCGTGGGCGCTTGTTGCGGCTGTGATAGCGATGCAAAGCCTGCTGGTATCTGGCAGCGCGTAGGGCAGCCTAGCGACGAGCTTCCTTGAGGAGGAGCATGTCAGTTTCTCGTGAGGCGTCCTGCCGAGCCTCATCGAAGGCAAGGACTCGCGGAGAGCCATGCTTGAGCTCGGAGGGAAGGACTGCTTCGGCTCTGTAGACGAGGAAGAAGGGGGTATCGCCAGTAGGTTTGGTTGTTGTCATGCGAATCGACCATAGCACAGACTGGAGCTCGTCAAGCCAGCCCTTGCCGCAGGCGTCGAGCTTTTTCTTGAAGCTTCGCGTCTTGAGGCCCTTGAGGACCTCAGCGTTGGCGTGCTCGGCCTGGCCGTTGTTCGCGGGTGCGCCATGGAGGCATAGCAGATCTGCGTGCCGAGGCTAGCGCAGTATGACTTGAAGAGGCCGCTAGTGAACTGGGTGCCATTGTCCGTGATGATGCGGTTGGGGACGCCAAAGCGGCTCACGAGGCTCTTGATGAACTTGACGGCAGATCCTGCCGGGATGGCGTGCACTGGCTCAACTTTCGCCCATTTGGTGAACCTGTCGATGGTGACATAGAGGAAGCGGTAGCCGCCAGCGGCTCGAGGGAACGGGCCGAGGATGTCCAGCCCCCAGACCGCAAAGGGCCACGAGAGGGGAATGGTTTGGAGCTCTTGTGCTGGCTGGTGGATTTGCTTGGCATGGAACTGGCAGGCTTCACACGACTGGAAGAGCTCGATTGCATCCTGAAGCGCGGTGGGCCAGTAGAAACCGCTGCGGAACACTTTGCCCGCGAGGGTGCGTGATGACGAGTGGTGCCCGCAGTCTCCTCCATGGATGTCGGCGAGCAGCTCGCGCCCTTGCTCCTCGGAGATGCACTTGAGCGAAACACCATTGGGGCGTCTGCGGTAGAGCTCCCCATCTTGTAGGCAGTAGGCATTGGCTTGGCGAACCACACTCTCTGCCTCTGATTCCTTCGCCGGGAGGGCGCCGGTCTGCAAGTAAGCCTTGAACTCAACGGCCCAGCTGTCCGCTTGAGGTTCCAACGCCAGCAACAGGCGGGCGCCTGAGGACGGCCCACAGTTAGGTGCGCCCGCGGGTGGTGCGGGGGGAGCTCCTCATGAGGCAATGTGGTGCCAGCGACAGGTGGCACAGCTGATGGCTTCAGGAGCCTTTCCTCGAAGATGCCGGGGTCCTGAGGCTCACGGCGAGATGCCCGCTTGGCGATGTCGTCAGCTTCTTTTTTGCCACCGCGAGGCACGTGTTGGAGCTCTAGGCCGAGGCAGCGCTTCTCGAGCTTGCGCACTTCATCTAAGTAGGCGGCCATGTGCTCGTCCTTGGGCTTGTAGCTCTTGTTGGAGAAGTTGACGAGGAGCTGAGAGTCCCCCTTGATGACGAGGCGCTTGATGCCTAGGGCATTGGCAGCTTTGAGGCCGGCGATGAGGCCCTCGTACTCTGCAATGTTGATGGAGACCTTGTCGTTGTGCTTGAAGCAGAGTTGGATAGCGTAGTAGAGCTTGTCTCCTTTGGGCGATGTGAGCATGACGCCAGCCCCCGCGCCCTGCCGAGAGAATGCACCGTCAAAGTGCATGGTCCAGCCGCCAGGTGCTTCGTCCCCAGGCAGGAGGGACTCATCCTCGCGAGGCTCTTCTGGGTGCGGATCCGTCCATTCCGCTACAAAGTCCGCCAGGGCTGCACCCTTGATCACCCTCGTGGTGTAGAACTCTAGCTCGAAAGCTTGCAGCTCAATGTTCCACTCTACAACATGGCCGGCAGCATTGGGGCTGCGTAGGATTTGCTCCAAGGGGTAGGATGAGATCACCTTGATGGGATGGCCCTGGAAGTAGTGGCGCAGCTTCCTGGATGCGATGAGGAGCGTGAGGAGGAGCTTCTGCTGCATGGGGTAACGCTCGCATGCGTCCCCGTAGCACCGTGCTGACGAAGTACACAGGGTGCTCGACGAGGCACGTAGTTGTCGCGGCAAGCCCAGGAGGCTCGCGAGGCTTATAAGGCTCGGGAGGCTCGGGGGGCGTCGTGCCGGAGGGCTCCTGAGGAGAGACCTCGGCAGGTGACGGCGCAGCCTCGAGAGGCGCAGGCGGCGTGGCCTCGGGAGGCGCTGGCGGCGTGGCCTCAGGAGGCGCTGGCGGCATGGCCTCGGGAGGCTGTTCTGGGGCGCACGTGCGCTCTCCTCGTACTGCCACAAGGGCCGCGCTGGCTGTCTGGGGCGTAGCCGCCAAGTACAGGAGCAGGGGCTCGCGAGGGCGCGGCGCGACCATGACCGGCGGGCTCGTGAGGTACCTCTTGAGGCCCACGAAGGCCGCGTCAGCTTCGGGAGTCCACTTGAAGGAGCCGGACCTCTTCATGAGCTTGAAGAAAGGTAGGGCTCGTTCGCCGAACTTGGAGATGAAGCGCCCGAGCGAGGCCATGCATCCCGCCAGGCGCTACATTTCCTTGAGGCTCTGGGGAGGGCGCATCTTCTCGATGGCCTTGATCTTCTGAGGATTGGCCTCAATGCCGCGGTGGGAGACCAGGAAGCCGAGTAGCTTGCCGGAGGGAACTCTGAAGACGCACTTGTCAGGGTTGAGCTTGAGGTTGATCTTGCGCAGGCTGGCGAATGTTTCTTCGAGGTCCGCGATGAGGGACCAGGCCTCGCGAGTCTTGACTACAATGTTGTCGACATAGGCTTCCATGTTTCTTCCCATCTGGGGCCCCAGGGCGATGCGCATCAGCCTCTGGAAGGTAGCTCCCGCACTCCTCAGGCCGAAGGGCATGCAGATGTAGCAGTATACCCCACAGGGGGTGAGGAAGGCCGTCTTCTCCACATCCTCCGCTGCCATCTTGATCTGGTGGTAGCCTGAGATGCCGTCCAGGAAGCACGGCAGCTCGCACCCGGCGGTGGAGTCCACGATCTGGTCGATGCGGGGCAGCGAGAAGGGATCTTGAGGGCAGGCTTTGTCGAGGCTCATGAAATCGACGCACATTCACGCGCCGCCAGTGTGCTTGGGGACCACGACTGGGTTGGCGAGCCACTCAGGATGGCAAACTTCTCGGATGACTCCTGCCTCTTGTAGTTTCTAAACTTCTTGGATGATGAATTCTTGCTTCTCTGGCGCTTGGCGCCGTGCCTTTTGCTTTACAGGGCGTGCACCAGGGCACACCGCTAAGTGGTGCTCGATCACCTCCCTCGGCACACCGGACAAATCTGATGGAGCCCATGCGAACACATTAGCATTTGCCCGAAGGAAGGTGACGTGCGCATCTTCCTATGCGGGAGGAAGGCCGGTGCCGATGGTGAACGCAGGGCCTGAGCCACTGCCGTCCACCGACACTTTCTTCGTCTCGGCGCGCGTCTGGGAGAACAGGTGTTTCTTCTTCATGGGTGCGGCCTCAGGAGGCTCGACGTCATCCTCGTCAGCTGGGTAGGCGGTGGTGACAGCCTTGTAGGCGCTCTCGAGGGAGCGGATCGCATCCTTCTCGTCACAGCTGGAGGTGATTATGCCGCTGCAGCCTGGCATCTTGAGGATGTTGTACGCATGGTGGGTCACTGCCATGAACTTGGCAAGCGCGGGGCAGCCAAGGATGGTGTTGTAAGGCAGGCCAATGTGCGCCACATCAAAGTCGATGAGCTCGGTGTGTTAGTTCTTGCGGGTGTCGAAGGTGACGGGGAGGCGCACCTACCCCAGGGGCACGGTGGAGCCATCGGTTACGCCTGAGAAGGGCCTCGTCGGCAGCAGTTGCTCGTAGGGCACTTGGAGCAGCTCGAAGGTCTCGACGGAGATCACGTTGAGGCCGGCGCCTCCGTCGATGAGCATCTTGGTGACAGTGACGTTGCTGATGGTGGGGGTACACAGCATGGGGATCGTGCCCGCAGTGCTTGTAGACTTGGGGTGATCCTTCGAGTCGAAGGTGATTGCGTACTGAGACCACTTGAGGGGCTGAGAAGCCTCAGGCCTCGGGAGGGCAGCGTTCACCTCGCGAGAGAACTACTTGATGTGGCGGTTGGATGCGGGGGCCTGGGCCCCGCTGAGGATGCAAGCCACCACGCGAGGCTCCTGGTAGCCCCCGGCGCCCTCGTCAGGTTGGTTGTCGTTGTCCCTCCGAGGTGGTGGCGGCAGCGGCGGCCTGGCAGCGTTGGCCTGAGGGCTGGCCTGTCGAGGCTGGTCGCGCCAACCCTGCCGAGGGTTGCCACCGTCGCGACGATCTCCCCAGCGGCTGCCACCACGGCCGTTTCCGCGGCCAGCACCGCGGTCGTTGCGGTCGCCGCGGCGGCCCAGCCGCTTGTCACGAAGCAACTTGAGCTCGTAGCAGTCTTCGGTGCTGTGGGAATGCACGTTGTGGTTGACGGAGAGAGGGCGGTTGTCCTTCTTGGGCGCATCATGCTCGCGGCCGCGCTTCTGCTCTGGCTCAGCCGCGAGCACTGCCTTGCGCTTGGCGTCCTTGCTTTTAGCCTTGGCGGTGTCCGGCGTCACGTCGGGGTCGTTGTGGGCGAAGAGGCGACCCTCTTCCGCCTTGGCGCACCAGTCGGCGAGATCAAACAGCTCAACTAGGGAGTCGAGCTCGTCGTTGATGGCGAGCTTCTCGCGCATCCGGACGTCCACGACGCCGGAGGAGAACGCGGAGATGATGGCGGCGTCAGAGGCGTGCGGGATCCTGTGGCGCACTTGGCTGAAGCGCTGTATGTACTTACGGAGGGTCTTGCCAGGACGCTGGAGCACGGCTCGCAAGTCGTTGACCATGAGGGAGAGGTCGTGGGTGCCCTTGAAGTTGGCGACGAACTGCCGGCAGAGCTCGGCCCAAGAAGAGATGGACGCTTCGGGAAGGTTCATGAGCCACGAGCGTGGGCCGTCCTTGAGGGCCATGGGGAACCAGTTCGCCATGACCTTATCACCCCCGTTCGCTGCCTCGATGCTCAGGGCATAGAGCTGCAGGAACTCCGCGGGGTTGGGAGTGCCGTCATAGCGAGGAGGAAGGTTCGGCTTGAACTTTGTGGGCCACACCACGTGGCGCAGCTCGCGCGTGAAGGCGCGGGGGCCTACGCAGCTGGAGGGGACTCCACCGGCGAGGGCGACGTGGTTCTGGCGACCGGCCACTGCGACCTCTTGGACGGCACGGTCCTGGCGCTGCTTCTCGAGGGGCACGCGCGGGTTGGGTGGTGCGCGTCGGATGATCTGGCAGCCGGCCTCGCCATGATCTAGCGAGGACACGCTGCGAGACTGCTAACGCGGCCACGCATCATGTTGGTGCCTGGCGACCTCGTTGCACGGAGGGGGCGGCGGAGGAGCCCCGTGCGCCACGTCCCCGGCATGAGACGGCGGAGGGTGGACCGACTAAGAAGGCGCCGGAGCGTCTCCCGCGGCGTTGACGAGCTCGGTGATGCGGGCGATCCAGGCGTCGTAGCCGGCGTCGGTGGGGCGGTAGCGCAGCAGCTCACGCGCCATGAGCAACGCAGCCTACATGTTCGGCGGGTCACGGCGAGCGCCCGAAGAGGCCGAGGCGGTGTGGCCGGCCGGCTACACCGAAGGGTGCAGGGAAGAGGCCTGGTGCTCCCTCACAGCAGGGTCAGTGGCGGCACCGCCGCGGCGCTGACGGGCATTGTTGGCGGCAGGCTCCGTCTGGGCGAGCCGGACAGCGCGGCGCTCCGTGCGCTCGCGGCGAACGTCAGCCATGGCGAGGTTGAGGCGGGAGAAATGGAAGCAACGTGTGACGCCCCCGACTCAATCGTGCACTAATGATACACGCAAATGTACACGATCAAGATCAGGGACTCACGGGAAGATATCACAACACAACTCTAGACACAAATAAAAGTCATACAAGCTTTATATTACAAGCTAGGGGCCACGAGGGCTCGAATACATAAGCTCGAGTACAATAGTCAGTGGAAGCAAAAATATCTAAGTACAGACAAAGAGGTAAACACGTCTGCTTTAAAAAGGCTGAGAAAAACAACGACGTCTAGATCGAACAGGCGCAGGCCTCCTGCCTGGGAGCCTCCGAAACTACTCCTGGTCATCGGTCTCCATGTAGTAGTAGGCTCCGTCGGGGTAGTAGTAGTCGTCGACGGGGGCAGCTGTCTTCTGGGCTCCGCCATCTGATCACAGCAATCGGGTAGAGGGGAAAAGAAGTAGCAAAGCAACCGTGAGTACTCATCCAAAGTACTCGCAATACTTATATCAGGACTATTCTAAGTATGCATCATTATCAAAGAAAGGGCTGTATCTGTGGACTAGACTGCAGAATGCCAGAACAGGGGGAAGGGCCTAGCCTAACGAAGACTAGCATCTTGCAGCATTAGAAGAGTGCAGATTAGCATAATGTAAAGCATTAAGTAAGTAGTAGCAATGCCCAGAGATCCTTCCTCGACTCCCTGCGAGGAAGCGAGCCCGGAGCCAATCATATTATTCAAGTTCCACAAGTGACCAGTTTTAGTTGTAGTAGATCGGGATACGACTCTGAGCATCCATTACCGTGAACACGGCTATTCGAATAGATGTACTTCCCTGCAAGGGTGCACCAATGTACCCAACACGCTCGATTAACTCCGGCTGGACACACTTTTATCGGGTCATGCCCGGCCTCGGCTAATCAACACACCGCAGCCCTACCTGGGCTTAGCAGAGAGGCCAGCACGCCGGTCTAAATCCTAAGCGCTCAGGGGTCCGGGCCCATCGCCCATCGCACTCCTGCGTGTTGCGTACGCGGCCGGTGAGCAGACCTAGCCCCCTTAATACAAGCACAGGCTTTCCCAGTCCAACCCGGCGCGCGACGATCAATTGTTGAAGTCTGAGGAACTTCGGAAGAAACATACGATGCCGAGTGCCCATACTTATTCCCGCGTGGTGGTCAGTGCGAAAAGGCCAAAGGCTAACTCAGATCACATATCCAAATCAATTAGTGCGTTAGGAGCGCGCGGAAACGAACAGTGCTCCTGTCGCCCCGTCTCGAGGACTTGCGGCAAGGGCCAGGCCCATCCCTCTCCTGGGGCGGTCTTTGCCTGCCCGGCCGCGCCTCGTAATTATCTCGCGGGTACCCTCACGGTCAACCCGACTTCCACAAACTCTCAAGGGTACCCCTCGGGGCCGACCCGACTTAATCAAAGGACTGGGGTAAAAGTTAAGGTATCCGTGTGTCCAAAACATCAAGGGGGAATCTGAGGAATAACCTTCGATTGATTCCACTTGATGTAATCGTCAAGGTTAACTTGGAGGAATCACCCTCGATGGTCCACTCTTGAAGGGGTTGCACGACAGAGGCATCATCGGAGGTGGTGAAAGAGGAATCACCCTCGGCAATCCACAACCAATTAGCTACGCGACAGAGCCATCATCAGGAGTGAGGTACGAGGTATCACCCTCGGCACTCGATAGTAGCTCTGCAGAGTCGTACAACTAAGGGGGGCGGTGTCGGTGATGTGTCGGTCTCTGTACATCGATCATACAAATCGAGGCACCGGTAACAAAGCGGGGCAACAGGGACAAGGGTGAGGGGTCACTGACGGATCACTAATCAACCTATACTAAGCATATAGGATAACATGCAAGGTAACAACAGCAGGTTACAAAAGCAGGCTATGCATAAGAAATAGAAGCTATCTATTACAGTAGCAAAATCTAATGCAAGCATAAGAGGGAAAGAATGGGCGATATAGGAATGATCAAGGTGGTTTGCTTGCCTAGAAGCTCTGCTGAAAGGGGCTGGTCCTTTGCGGTGTAGTCGTACTCGGGAGCAGCGTCAGTCTCAGAGTCTACCGGGGGAAGAAACAATAAATATAAAGCAAACAGATGCAACACAGATGCATGACATGGCAGTATGCTGTGCTAGGGGTGGCCTAATGCAGCACTACACGTTGCAGACGGAGCGGGAAATTATCTAGGGTATTTTCCCAGCTCCGGACGGTTAATGGTATATGGATCCGGAGGGGAAGGTTACATGTTTGCAGTGTTAGGCATGTAACAGCTACATGGAGGGCATATTCGGATTCGTCATATTTTTCTGATCACTTTTCATACATAAATTATTTTCATCGGAGTTACGGTTGAATTTATATTAATTTTCAAAGTTTTAGCAATATTCTGAAATTGTTTTAATTACTAAATTCGAATTATAAACAGTGCAAATACATTTTATACTCAGCAGGGGCTAGCCACAGTCAACGACATGTGGGGCCAGGGTCAAAGTCAACTGTCCAGTCAATTGTTGACTGGGTCAACGTTGACTGGTCAAACTGGCTGGTGGGACCCAGCTGTCATAGTCACAATGTAATAAACAGTTTAACTAATTTAACATATTAAGTGGGGGCCACATGTCAGTGTCTTATTTAACTGGAACATTAATTAACAGAGGGGCGCAGTTGTTAGCGACCGTTTAGGGTTTAGTTAGTGGCTAGTTAGCGATTAGGTTTTAATTAGACTGGGCGGGATCACATGTCAGTGAACCAGCCCCCTGGTTTAAACGCGCGTGCGTTGCGCACGCCGGCGAGCTCCCGAGGCGGCGGCAGTGCTCCGGTCGGCCGATTCCGGCGGCCGTTGGACGCGCGTGAGAGCGCGTTGGAGATCTCGTGACGCGGCGCATCGGATGGGGGCAGAAGCAAAGGCCGGGGGGGCAGTGTAGCAACGGCGGCAAAGGCGTGCAGCGGCGACCGACTCTCGGGTTAGCAGCGGGAGCGGAGGGCCGCACGCGGGGACGGACAGCGCGTGGGCTGGGCGGCGTCTGTGCGCGGTGGGACACAGCCGGGGCGCGCAGGCGCGTGGTCAGGGGCGCGATGAGCACGAGGCGGGGCACGCGGGCGAGTACGCGCTCCGGTGAGATTGGCCGTGGTGGGGCACGACGTCTACGGCGACAGATAAGCATAGGAGAAAGAGGGGAAAAAGCGGCGCTCTCATCGGTGGTGAGGAGCGGCTTGGGGCAGCCGGAGATGGTCGAGGCGCGGCGGAACGCTGGCGAGGCAGAGGCGGTGGCCGACGGAGGAGGAAGGGTGCGGGCGTTGGCGGTGAGGCCTCCCGGCCTTGACCCGAAGGCGGAGAGGATGAGCCAGACGGCAGGGGTCCTCCTGGGCGTCTCCGTGCAGCGCGGGATGGCTGATGGCCACGGAATCGATGGCGGCGCGTCGGCGAGCTCACTCGGGCGAGGAGGAATAGAGAGGGGAAGAGGTGAGCGAGGGGAGGGAGAGTGCTAGGTTTGCTAGGGGGGTCACAGGGGGGTCTTATCCCTTCCAGGGACGGCGCGACGACGCGCTGTCGAGCAGCGAGAGGGGGGGCGGCTGCGGGTGTGCGCGCGCGCGGCGACAGCGAGGAGAGAGGCAGGAGGTTAGGGACGGTGGGGGTTTGGGCTGGGCCGTGGTGCTGTAGCCCCGAGGATTGAGTGCATAGTAGACTAGGCCATTTTCTCCTTTTTCTTTTTGCCTTTTTCAACACAGCCACTATTTGCATTTAATCAAGCCACCAAATGACTTTGCAAAAATGTGGAGCTTTGCTCATAATTAGCATTGCATTTTTCTGCACTGTCACAAAAAGTTTGGGAGGCAAAAGAGTTAAATTGAATTTTTCACAAAGGCAAAGGCATTTAAAAATGTTGTTTGGCCACTGTTTTAAAATCCAGAGGCATTTTGGGAATTCAAAAGAGGTAGGTTTTATCATGACAAATACTTAGAGATTATCTGCCAAATTATGAACTATTTTGATGGCATGTTTGAGGAAGCAAATATTTGACTTGCATTTCAAATGGAATTTGAATTGGATTTTGGACATGTGGCATATTTGGATTAGAAAAGCATGATGACATGGCATCATTAGTATGAGGTCACTGTAGCTTGACACTGGGGGTGTTACAAATCTCCTCCACTACAAGAAATCTCGTCCCGAGATTTTAAGAGGTGGAGTAAGGGGTATCTTCGGGAGAACGGACCTTTGCAAGGTCGATTATCTGGTGGGTAACTCAGGGAATGTGGCAGAAAGTATCTCTCGAGTTGAAATTTAAGAAAACATCGAGAGCAAAGTAAGAAGGTACCATAAGAAGTTTCGAGCGGGTAAGTAATCGTTCGATGCCTGAAATAGAGTGTGAAAGGGGTTCAGAGCAACGAAAATAAGTATTGCGTCTGAGATTAGAATGGATCATCTCTCGGAAGGTGGCTCGTGTTTTACATACGAAGCCAGGCGCGAGGAATATCTTCAAAAACAGGGAGGTACAGGAGAGTCAGGTTTCGATCCTGTGGAACTATGGGGAGGGTGGATTAAGAGTAGGGAGGACGGTGGCATCTTGCACGGTCACGATAGCAAGGCATGTCAGAGGACAATCTGTCAGCTATGTTGGCAACAACGTCGGTACCAAGGGCGAGGGACGAAGAGAACCATTTTCCTGCTCGTTAAAACGAGGCGGACCAATAGGCAAAGTTCTCGTCCATCGGTGGTTACCGGAATGTCATCAACAATAGTAACATGGTCTTACTTGACAGGGTTGTACACCGAGGTGTTTACATAAGCAGGGAATTATTACGGCTTGGATCATATAACTCACAAGAAAGGTTGAACGGACGAATGGAAATGAAAATGTGATTATCAGATTAAACAGACGAATGGAAAGGAAATGTGTTTACACACAAGTATTAGGTCTATATCCTCCTCAAGAACAAGCGGAGTATGATATACAGGATAGGTCAGCAAGGGCATCACCCCTTAAGAATAAGAGGCAAGGAGAATCATAGTGTTTACCCATACAACGGTGTTTGGATGATCGATCAAGAAACATTCAGCATTGCACTTCCAATGTTCTTGTTGATATACGGAGTACCACAGTCATGCTTCGGGGTAGCAATGATATGGTGTTACAAGTAAGGGTTGGGTCTGAAGATCACAAGAGGTACAAAGGAACAATTCCAGGAATAGCGAGGAACACAACTATAACCAAGACAAGACCAAGTCTTTGTTGGCAAAAATCAAGAATGTTATCGCTGATAACACAAATCATCGAGGGGCAAGGATGGTATTTCTCACCATGAGTTCAATTGATATCTCAGAAGAAGTCGGAATATTGACGTTGATTACGACACATTTGTCGAGGGGTTTCATGAAGATGAATTTGATCAGTAAGATGATCAAAGCAGATGGAATGAAGTTCAAGGTCAATGGAACCACGGATATGACGTTCGGATTCATATTGTGTAAGCAAAACGACATGATGATGAAAGTTTGACACAGGCTTAGCCGATTGTCACAAATGTGCACCGGGAAAGAGGACCAGGTAGCACAGTTAAGAATAGCACGATAATTATGTAGCCGATCGGCTGGGAATGACATTGTTGAGTACAGACTCATAAGCATCAAGGATGTAATAAGAGTTATTGAATATGAAGGGCACTGTCGGATAATAATCCAACAAAGGGATTGGCGGTCCACAAGGGATCTGATGTGAGTATCGGTACTCAACCAGAATAAGAAAGAGTGTAAAGGCACCAGATCATAGAAACAACTGAGTAATTCGACGTTTAAATATAAAGAAATTATGATTTCCAAAACAAAGGATCAGAAGCAGACGCTCTGATCAGAGATGAGTAAGTTGAGTAGAACTAGATGGACAATCAATTGCAACTTGATTGGCTGAGAACCAACTCATGTCCAAAATGACGTCTGAGCCGGAAGGATGATTTCTAGGATTCGACTGATGATTGCGAGCAGTCGCAGTATATTGAATCAAGGGACTCAAAATGGTAAAGACAAGGAATGTCAACGGAGATTACTAGACATATGGAATTAACCATAATGCAAGCAGGCAAGAATTTCCAAAGCAATAGGTTGCAGAGGATTCTCGAGAGATCAGATAGTATTTCAAAGTATTTTGGGAAACACATGAACAACTGGGGATGAACGGATCCCCGGTAAGTGTAAGGAATTATCCGCAGTGCACAAAGAATTCTCGGGACAACGGAGAGTATTTCGAGGCATCTTGTGGTAACAAGAGCAACGGGGAATGAAGGTGCAAACGGCAAGGATGTATAGTTATCCACGGGGATTTATCGATGGTAGGGAATTTCAAAAGCAGTGGGCACAAGGGTATCGGAAAACATCAAAGAGTATCTTCAGAATCTTCTGGTGAAACAGGCGATCATCTGGGATGAAGGGCTCTCCGGGATAAAATGGTCACGGGAACCTAATGTTAGAGTTAGCAAAACCCGAATAAAAGAGAGATCAGAGTCCCAGAGTAAAGAAGAGGAATAAAAGATCCTAAACCCATCCATTGGCGACGTGGGCCCGTAAGCCACACAACCATGTTAGTAAAACAATTTTCAACGACTAAACTCAACTTCGGCCAAGGAGTTGGAAAGGGGGCTACCTACAGGCAGTCGGCTCTGATACCAACTTGTGACGCCCCCGACTCAATCATGCACTAATCATACACGCAAATGTACACGATCAAGATCAGAGACTCACGGGAAGATATCACAACACAACTCTAGACACAAATAAAAGTCATACAAGCTTTATATTACAAGCCAGGGGCCACGAGGGCTCGAATACATAAGCTCGAGTACAATAGTCAGCGGAAGCAACAATATCTAAGTACAAACATAAAGGTAAACACGTCTGCCTTAAGAAGGCTAAGCAAAACAACGACGTCTAGATCGAACAGGCGCAAGCCTCCTGCCTAGGAGCCTCCAAAACTACTCCTGGTCGTCGGTCTCCATGTAGTAGTAGGCTCCGTCGGGGTAGTAGTAGTCGTCGACGGGGGCAGCTGTCTCCTGGGCTCCGCCATCTGATCCCAGAAATCGGGTAGAGGGGAAAAGAAGTAGCAAAGCAACCGTGAGTACTCATCCAAAGTACTCGCAAGACTTATATCAGGACTATTCTAAGTATGCATCATTATCAAAGAAAGGGTTGTATCTGTGGACTAGACTGCAGAATGCCAAAACAGGGGGAAGGGCCTAGCCTAACGAAGACTAGCATCTTGCAGCATTAGAAGAGTGCAGATTAGCATAATGTAAAGCATTAAGTAAGTAGTAGCAATGCCCAGAGATCCTTCCTCGACTCCCTGCGAGGAAGCGATCCCGGAGCCAATCATATTATTCAAGTTCCACAAGTGACCAGTTTTAGTTGTAGTAGATCGGGATACAATTCCGAGCGTCCGTTACCGTGGACACGGCTATTCGAATAGATATACTTCCCTGCAGGGGTGCACCAATGTACCCAACACGCTCGATTAACTCCGGCCGGACACACTTTTATCGGGTCATGCCCGGCCTCGGCTAATCAACACACCGCAGCCCTACCTGGGCTCAGCAGAGAGGCCAGCACGCCGGTCTAAATCCTAAGCGCTCAGGGGTCCGGGCCCATCGCCCATCGCACTCCTCCGCATTGCGTACGCGACCGGTGAGCAGACCTAGCCCTCTTAAATCAAGCGCAGGCTTTCCCAGTCCAACCCGGCGCGCGCCGCTCAACTGCTGACGTCTGAGGAACTTCGGAAGAAACATACGATGCCGAGTGCCCATACTTATTCCCGCGTGGTGGTCAGTGCGAAAAGGCCAAAGGCCAACTCAGATCACATATCCAAATCAATTAGTGCGTTGGGAGCGCGCAGAAACGAACAGTGCTCCTGTCGCCCCGTCTCGAGGACTTGCGGCAAGGGCCAGGCCCATCCCTCTCCTGGGGCAGTCTCTGCCTGCCCGGCCGCGCCTCATAATTATCTCGCGGGTACCCTCACGGTCAACCCGACTTCCACAAAGTCTCGTGGGTACCCCTCGGGGCCGACCCGACTTCATCAAAGGACTGGGGTAAAAGTTAAGGTATCCGTGTGTCCAAAACATCAAGGAGGAATCTGAGGAATCACCCTCGATTGATTCCACTCGATGTAACCGTCAAGGTGAACTTGGAGGAATCACCCTCGATGGTCAGCACTTGAAGGGGTTGCACGACAGAGGCATCATCGGAGGTGGTGAAAGAGGAATCACCCTCGGCAATCCACAACCGATTAGCTATGCTACAAAGCCATCATCAGGAGTGAGGTACGAGGTATCACCCTCGGCACTCGATAGTAGCTCTGCAGAGTCGTACAACTAAGGGGGGGTGTCGGTGATGTGTCGGTCTCTGTACATCGATCACACAGATCGAGGCACCGGTAACAAAGCGGGGCAACAAGGACAAGGGTGAGGGGTCACTGATGGATCACTAATCAACCTATACTAAGCATATAGGATAACATGCAAGGTAACAACAGCAGGTTACAAAAGCAGGCTATGCATCAGAAATAGGAGCTATCTAATACAGTAGCAAAATCTAATGCAAGCATAAGAGGGAAAGAATGGGCGATATAGGAATGATCAAGGTGGTTTGCTTGCCTGGAAGCTCTGCTGAAAGGGGCTGGTCCTTTGCGGTGTAGTCGTACTCGGGAGCAGCGTCAGTCTCAGAGTCTACCGGAGAGAAGAGGGGAAGAAACAATAAATATAAAGCAAACAGATGCAACACAGATGCATGACATGGCAGTATGCTGTGCTAGGGGTGGACTAATGCAGCACTACACGTTGCAGACGGAGCGGGAAATTATCTGGGATATTTTCCCAGCTCCGGACGGTTATCGGTATATGGATCCGGAGGGGAAGGTTCCATGTTTGCAGTGTTATAGGCATGTAACAGCTACATGGAGGGCATGTTCGGATTCGTCATATTTTTCTGATCATTTTTCATACATAAATTATTTTCATCGGAGTTACGGTTGAATTTATATTAATTTTCAAAGTTTTAGCAATATTCTGAAATTGTTTTAATTACTAAATTCGAATTATAAACAGTGCAAATACATTTTGTACTCAGCAGGGGCTAGCCACAGTCAATGACATCTGGGGCCAGGGTCAAAGTCAACTGTCCAGTCAACTGTTGACTGGGTCAACGTTGACTGGTCAAACTGGCTGGTGGGACCCAGCTGTCATAGTCACAGTGTAATAAACAGTTTAATTAATTTAACATATTAAGTGGGGGCCACATGTCAGTGTCTTATTTAACTGAAACGTTAATTAACAGAGGGGCCCAGTTGGCAGCGACCGTTTAGGCTTTAGTTAGTGGCTAGTTAGCGATTAGGTTTTAATTAGACTAGGCGGGCCCACATGTCAGTGAACCACCCCCATGGTTTAAACGCGCGTGCGTGCGTTACGCACGCCGGCGAGCTCCCGAGGCGGCGGCGGTGCTCCGGTCGGCCGATTTCGGCGGCCGTTGGACGCGCGGGAGAGCACGTTGGAGAGCTCATGACGCGGCGCGTCGGATAGGGGCAGAAGCAAAGGCCGGGGGGTAGCGTAGCAACGACGGTGAAGGCGTGCAGCGGCGGCCGGCGCTCGGGTTAGCAACGGGAGCGGAGGGGCGCGTGCGAGGACAGACAGCGCGCGGGCTGGGCGGCGTCTGTGCGCGGTGGGACGCAGCCGGGGCGCGCGGGTGCGTGGTCAGGGGCGCAGTGAGCACGAGGCAGGGCCCGCGGGTGAGTACGCGCTCCGGTGAGATCGGCCGCGGTGGGGCACGACGTCTACGGCGACGGATAAGGACGGGAGAGAGAGGGGGGAAAAGCGGCGCTCACATCGGTGGCGAGGAGCGGCTTGAGGTAGCCGGAGGTGGTCGAGGCGCGGCGGAACGCTGGCGAGGCAGAGGCGGTGGCCGACGGAGGAGGAAGGTTGCGGGCGTTGGCGGTGAGGATGAGCCAGACGGCGGGGGTCCTCCTAGGCGTCTCCGTGCAGCGCGGGATGGCTGATGGCCGCGGAATCAACGGCGCGCGTCGGCGAGCTCGCTCGGGCGAGGAGGAACAGAGAGGGGAAGAGGTGAGTGAGGGGATGGAGAGTGCCAGGGTTGCCGGGGGGGTCGCAGGGGGGTCTTATCCCCTCCAGGGACGGCCTGACGACGCGGTGTCGAGCAGCGAGAGGGGGGCGGCTGCGGGTGTGTGCGCGCGCGGCGACAGCGAGGAGAGAGGCAGGAGGTTAGGGACGGTGGTGGTTTGGGCTAGGCCGCGGCGCTGTAGCCCAGAGGCTTGAGTGCACAGTAGACTAGGCCCTTTTCTCCTTTTTCTTTTTGCCTTTTTCAACACAGCCACTGTTGCATTTAATCAAGCCACCAAATGACTTTGCAAAAATGTGGAGCTTTGCTCATAATTAGCATTGCATTTTTCTGCACTGTAACAAAAAGTTTGGGAGGCAAAAGAATTAAATTGAATTTTTCACAAAGGCAAAGGCATTTAAAAATGTTGTTTGGCCACTGTTTTAAAATCCAGGGGCATTTTGGGAATTCAAAAGAGGTAGGTTTTATCATGACAAATACTTAGAGATTATCTGCCAAATTATGAACTATTTTGATGGCATGTTTGACGAAGCAAATATTTGACTTGCATTTCAAATGGAATTTTAATTGGATTTTGGACAAGTGGCATATTTGGATTAGAAAAGCATGATGACATGGCATCATTAGTATGAGGTCACTGTAGCTTGACACTGGGGGTGTTACACAACGCCCCCTACCTGGCGCGCCAAATGTCGGAAGCTGGGGCTCCGGGGACCCTAAGGTTCGAACACTGGGGGCGAGCCATTTCCTACCAGCCTAGAGATGACCATGGCGAGGCTACGGCGAGAGCAAGCGGAGCACGGCAAGGGACACGGCGTTTACCCAGGTTCGGGCCACCTTGCGGTGTAAAACCCTACTCCTGCTTGTGTTTGGGATTATCGGGAGCCAGAGGACTCTTGTGTACAAGGTAGGAGGCAGAAGAGATCGACCCCTCTCTAAGGTGGCAGCTGCCCCCTTATAGGTGCCAAGGGCCTCTTCCCCAAAATATGAGCGGGAAAGGGCTACCACAAGGCGGCAATTCAAAGGGGGATAGGCGCCCAGGCTTATCCTGACTAAAGGTGGTCTTCGCCTGCAAAGTTGTTATCCATGACGCGCGGGTGGGCTCGATGATGACCTCCGCCCTTGCGCGCCTTATCCTCCTTGTTCTTCTTTAACCAAACGGGCAGCCCTTGGGGCTAGCTTTGGAGGTGGACAGCTGGAGATGCTCCCTTAGCACCAAAGCGGAAGGCCTCCCAGTCCGCGCCTGCTAGTACGGCGCCTGCCGCGGCTCGTCGCCACGCGCGTCACCCACGTGGTGGGCACAGGGCCGCTCGGCCGGCGTCAGGCCGGGGTGCTTCGGGAGGTCGCCTTGCGAGGGGGCCTCGCAAGGCCGCCTGCTGCTGCTGAGTCTTGGTGGCCTGCTCCCCCAGGAAGGGTCCTCGCGAGGCTGGTGCCTCGCGAGGCGTCGTCGCTTCAGGATCCCGCACTTGGGCTGCTTTTTGGGCCTTCGCCAAGCATTGCTGTTCTGGGCCGCAGGCAGACGGGCCAGGGTACCCTGGTTCCTGATGGCCTGACAGGTCGGACAAATTGTATGTCGATATGTGGACGTGCAACTTGATGGACGAGTAGATCATGCCCGCCAGACAAATTGTGCGTCAAAAATAGGCATGCAATTGGGCAGACGATGGGTGGACATGCGCTAACGGAGATTATAAAAGAAACGGTTGTTTATTAATGAAAACAAAAATACAAAAGTACTACTATAAAGGATAAAGCTTCTTTACTAGGAGAGCTCTTCCAGATTTTGAGAAATGAAAATGAGGAACAGAGAGTGAGAATGGGTAGGAGGGGTCACAGGTTCGTGCGTATATAAGGTCCTTTTGACTCTTCGTCGTGCCCCTTCGTCGAAAAGAAAACAAAAGTCACAGCCTACGGAACGCAAAAAGACAAATGACAACGCAGCCCACAACAGCAACGCATGCAGTCTGCCAGAACGCGGCCGCGCGACATAACGTACTTGGAGCAATTAATCGTGTGGTGTAGAATTTAGATGTGCAATACTTTAATCTCATTTAGATGTGCTTAGCAAAATTGTTCATTATATGAGCCTAAACCCATTTATAATCGAATAGTTTGGCTTGATTTGCTTCCCTGACAAATTTGCTGCTGGCCGAGAGCAACCACAGTACCACACGCAGGTAGTAAATCTAGCTCAAGCCAGTCTGATTGATCTTGCCTTAATTATTTCAATCCTGCTTGGACTCGGACACCCGTGATGAGTAAGCAGCATGGGACAATCATGATCCACGTCGCCAGCCACGGCTGGAGCTTCCTCCATACCCGACGCCAAGGAGCCTTCCACCGAACGGCCGCGCCGCATGGCACCTTCTCACGCACGCCTATTCGTGACCACCACCTCGCCACCACCTGCAGCAGGAGCTGCATCGCCCCCTCCTTGCAGTGCTCGCCATGCCGAAGTTGCTGAGATGTCGTAGCTTCAGTAGTTCCAGTTTGGTATCTAAGCTATTAGTTCTTGGATGAATATGTTGGGAGGCGATGAGGGAAATATGTTTCTTTCTGTGCATTCCAAGTCTTCTCATGACTTTTACTGGACAAACATACAGTGGGTGAGAGCGAGTGTGTTGAATTCTTAATTGGTGATTTGTGTTGATTGATTGACTGGGGATTAAATTTGGATAGCTACCCAGGAGTAGAAGTGTGATTAGTGTGACTAACTGTTTTTTTAGCCCAGACCGTAGAACAATTGTTCTACGATAAATTTTTATTAATAATAAAAAAACAATATGTACAGAAAACAAAGTAAAATGTCCACATTAACCAATGCCTGCTCTAGGAAACATAAGAATTAAGTTATAGATTTTGTTCTATCCAGGAGTGGATCTGCTCTGCTTTGGCTGGTCTAGCTCTTATTCCAGTCGCTTGTAAACCCTCTTTCAAATAGTGCTTCCAAGTGTCTGTTGAAGGTGTGGCCATTCTGAAGATCTTATCCTTCCTGCTCATCCATATGCTCTAGCATCCCATGACAATAATATCCATAGCAATAGCCGAGGGGAGATTGCTCAATGTCAGATGAATTTCATCATAAACCGATATGCCTCTCTGCTTGTTGGGTGTGATAGAGAGCCAGCACATCATTGCAAATTGGCAGTCCCAGAAGAGGTGTGTAACAGTTTCTTCAGTGGCGTCTGCACACAGTGCACAGTTATAGTCTCCAGATGCATACTTTTTCTATGGAGCAGGTTCCTTGTGCTTATTCTATCGTGAAATAGGAGCCAGAAAAAGATCTTATGCCTGAGTCTACAAGCAGTCTTCCAAAGGTACCTGAAGATATTGTGTGATGTGGTAACCCCCTTGATGGCTGTGTACATTTTCATGGAAGAGTATTTGGGTGCTGCCCATGCATAAGTCCAGATATCTTTTCCCCCTTTTGCTGTTCTGCTACTGAAAAAATTCTGCAACATATTGAACTAAGAAAATGCCTGCTGTGACAGTGGCCTATGGAATAGCTGACTGATGTCTGTGTGCTCAAGAACATTTTGCAAAGATATTTCTTGGTTGACTGCAAATGAGTATAGTTCAGGGTACTTGCCATTGAGTGGCAACCCAAGCCAATTATCATACCAGAAGAGAATAGAGTCTCCATTTCCCACTTTGCATATAGCATGTTGCTTGAAAGTAGGTAGTAGTTTCAGAATTGCCCTCCACCAGAAAGACCCAACTTGGTTCTCTCCTGGTAATTTATCCTGGTAATGCTTGTCCCAAATAATGTTGACCCAAGGAGTATCAACCTTATTGAAGAACTTGTGGAGGAATTTAATGAGCAATGCTTGGTTGTGTACATGGATGTCCAACACACCTAATCCACCATGGTTTTTAGGTGCAGACTTTATCCCAAGAGATCAGAGCAGGCCCTCTATCTTGGGTACCATATTTTCTCCAGAAGCAGTTCATTAGATAAGAATTGATCTGTTTGATAACTGTCTTGGGGATCATCAGAGTGCACATAAAGAAGGTGGGCATGCTGGTGAATACAGACTTGATGAGGGTTAACTTATCTCCAGAAGATGGCATAGTTGAGCAGCTCAGTAATCTGTTCTCAATTCTTTTCAGCATGGGGACAAAGTCCTCAACTCTAGGTTTGGTAATGCACAATGGGAGACCTAGGTATGTGTGAGGGAGTGTTCCAATCTTGCAGCCAAGAAGATTGGAGAGTTCATTCATTTTATCAGCAGGTGTGTTGACTGAAATCATAATTGACTTAGAGTAGTTCACCTTGAGCCCAATGTAACCAGCATAATGCAACAGAAGATTTTTGATATGTTGAATTTGTCTATCATCTGTCTTTGCAACCAAGATTGTATCATCTGCATATTGTATGATGGGGTAGTCAGGGCAAGAGCTGTGAATGACTGGTGATTCTACCAATGAGTTGTGATAAGCTTCATTTAGAATGGACTGGAGCACATCAACAACAATCACAAAAATCAAAGGTGATAATGGACCACCTTGTCTGACTCCTTTCTTACAGAGGAATTGTTTCCCTGGTACACCATTGAGCAGAACAAAAGAGAAACCAGTTCCATAAATCATCTTGATCCATTGAATCCATTTGGTACCAAATCCTTTGGCTTGCAAAATTTCAATAATAGTATGATGATTAAGCATATCAAATGCCTTCTCAAAGTCTAATTTCAATAAAATAATTTCCTTCTTGCTCTGGTGGCATTGGTCAATGTATTCATAGGACTAGGCCAAGCAATCATGTATGCATCTGCCACTACGGAAGCCATATTGATTCTTGTGCACCATACTGTGAATGTGCTTTTGTAATCTGTTTGCCAACAATTTTATGATGATCTTAAGTGTGCAATTGAGCAGGGAGATTGGTCTGAATTCAGCTGGGCTTGAGGCAGAGTCATTCTTGAGAATAAGAGTTATAAAAGAGTAATTCATACTCTGAATGTTCACCTTCCCTGAATAAAAATCTTCAGTCGGCTTGTAAAAATGTGTGGCAATGATATCCCAGCAGTTTTTCAAGAAGGCTGCATTAAATCCATCAGGACCAGGGGTTTTATCTGCTGGCATCTGTCTAATAACTCTATAAATCTCCTCTTTTGTGAATGGTGCTTCCAGATCAGACAGGTCCTCCAGTGGCTGCAACAGATGTTGTAGTAGGAGTGGGTTTGCTGTCGGTACACTAGTCCCCAGTCTATCTTTGAAAGATCTGTATAGTATAGCTTCTTTGGCATGGTGATCATAGTGCTCATGACCAAATTCATCTTTCAGCATAAAGATGCAGTTATTTCTGAATTTAATAGTGGCTTTGGCTTGAAAATACTTGGTATTGGCTTCTCCCACTTTGATCTGCCTAATGGTTGCTCTTTGCTTCCAGTATTTTCTCTGATTCTCTAGGACAAGCTCCAGATGAGCTTTGAGGATATCTCTACCATTAGACTCTTCAACAGATAGTGCCATGTACTCCTCTATAGTGTCGTAGCATAGGATCAAGAAGTTTGTATTTGCAATAATATTTTTCAAGTCTGATAATTCTTTAGCCCAGTTCTTTAAACCTTTTCTCAATCTTTTGAATTTGGTTGCAATGATTTTTGCACTGTCACTTTCATCCACATCTTGTGTCCATATGGCTTTGACTACATCTTTAAACTGTGGATGCTCTAACCAGAAATTTTCAAATCTGAAGATGTTGGCTTTTGGTATAGCAGAGCCAATCTGGATTTTAATGCGAACATGATCAGATGTGGTTTTGGCAAGTGGGAGAGCAAAAGTTGCAGGATATTTAAGTGTTCAGGCCTCAAAAGTGAAACACCAGTCTAACTTCTCCAATAAGGGTGCTTCTTGCATATTGCTCCAGGTAAATTTTCTGCCTTTGAGAGGAATTTCAACCAATGCCTGTTTGCTAATAGCTTCATTGAATAATAGCATGTCATTAATATTTCCCCCCTCTCTGCTTCTATTGTGTGGGTATCTAACATAGTTGAAATCCCCCACAATTAGCCAGTTAGCATCATCTTCCATCTGGAAATTCTGGAACCAATTCAGGAAAAGAATCATTTCATTCTGTTGGCAAGGTCCATATACATTAGTTAAAATCCATTTGTCACCATTGTGTGCTGATGTGAATTGGATGGATAAGGAGAAATCATTAACATGATGAACCTGTCCAGAAAACATTTGTTCATTCCAAGCCACTAGTTATCCACCAGATGCTCCTCCTGATGGAAGATATGCAAATTTTGCAAGTCTTTTGGGACAGAAGTTCTTGATGAAAGAACTATCGAAATTTTCCCTCTTAGTTTCTTGTAAACACATGATCAAACATTGAGACTCTTCAATTTTGTTTGCAATGGTTGTCCATTTTTTAGGATCATTAATACCTCTGATGTTTCAATTCAGTATGTTCCAATCTCTGTTCATATAGCAGCGTTTATCTGGTTGTTACTGTAACACAGAAGTCTGACCCAACAGTGATTCCAATAGTAGACATCTGATATACTTCCACAGTAATAAAGTGCATCAAAACAAGCCAGTGTAGGCCCCATGGTTACAAAGCTATACAAGTTCAGCATTCTATTACAAATCATAACAATTTGACCAGTACATCTAACTGTAGAGAGGGCATGGAAGTAACTACTAATGCACTGCTGGGACTGGTGAATTAGATCCACTTCTTGGTGTGCTCCTTGGTCCCATTGGTTCCTTCCAGTGCAAAGCTGCCACCTTTGCTCTTCTTGGCTCTCTTGTTCAGCAGTTTTTCAGAGGTGTCTTTATCAGATACCTTGCAGAAAGAGGTATTCAAGCTTTTAATAACTTTAGTAGGAATAGGTGGTGGAACAGCATGACAGGCAAGACATTCTTTGCCTCTACAGACAGCTTTCTTAAATCCTTTTGTAATTTTCTGTAGTCTGCAACTTCTTCTTACCTCTGTTTCAACCATGGGGACCTTCTCCTTCCTCTTTTTGTTCTTGTGCAGTGCAGAGGTGGAGGATGCAGACATCACTTGGGTTGATGTATTGTCTGTTGGAGAGGAGTTCTCCTGCTCTTGGGTGCCCTGGACAGATGGGGAAAGAGCACATACAAGAGAGTTGTCAACAGGGCAACTTTCAGGGACAACAAATGGCATAGTAATAGATGATGCAGTTCCTTGGTTAATGATTTCCCATACAATAGAAGAGATGAACTTCTTGGCCCAATCAAACTTATCTGGTGATAATAGTGTGACTGATAGGAAATTAACCCAATCTACTGGTACCTGAATGATATCTTTGTTGTCTTCGGTTGGGGCAAAATGCTTCTTCCAGACCTTGGCTCCTTCTTTCCCAATGAGTGCTTCTTCAGTTGCCAAGTTACATGTGGTGATGTCTCTGAGGACAGGTTCTGGTTCTGGTCGCTTACTTTGTACCTGCTCAGTACCTAAAGTATGGGCCTGTTTAGCAAAGACAGGGTTTGGAAAACCTGGAGGGGCAGACATGTCTGAATCTGCATTCTCACATGTGTCCTTCTCAGTTACTTCAGCTGCAAACAACTGTTCCTCGGTGCCAATCTGAGCATGATCTGATACTATAATATCTGCCCCCATAGGACCGTCAATGTGAACACCATCTACCATGTCAGGTAGGGCATTATGTATTACTACATCTAGATCAGTATTGTTCCTCTGGTCAACTTTGGAGCCCTTATCATCATCAGGTACTATAGATTCCTGCCTCATGGGAAACTTTGTGCCAATAATATCAACCAACACAGAGGACTTCTTGGGATGTGCTGACATAACCTTGCTTGTTTGTTTAAGTGCATGTGCTAGCAGTTCATAATGCATAGGATCAACCATTCTCTCTTCCTGATTGGGCCCATCTAGCCGAATAATTGCCTCCAGACTTGGATTTGGGCCTTGTTGGGCATGGATAATAGGGACATGCAAAATTTCCTCATGTATAGCTGGCTCTTATAGCTGGGCCTGGATAGGTTCTGGCCCATTGGGCATGGCATCCAGATTTAAATCTGGGAGTGCAGGCACCATTGGCGCCAATGGACCATTGGCAGAAGCAGCTGTATTAGCACTATTGTCAGATGGTACCAAAGAGAGAGTAATGCTGTTGTTAGCATCCATTGCTTGGTTGATCCCTTCTTCCATGGGTTACATAAGCTCATTCATTGCCAAGAATTCTCCTGCCTGAATTTCCATGTCTACCTCTTGTGGCATGGCCTAGTGGCCCCACCCTGGGAGATTCTCTTGATTATCATCCTCATCTATGTTTGCATCATCTTCCATACCATGATCAACATTGGCAGCTACATTGAGGGCTAACTGAAGATTTACCTGAGGCACTTGTTGCTGTTCTGGAGCATGTTGGTCATCATGCTCATGTTGTTGCAGAGGACATAGGAATTGGTTGTGCTGATTAGGGTGGTAATTAGCTTGAGGTGGAATTGGGTGTGGATTACCATGGGGGCCAATTGGGTCCTCATCTGGTGCCTCAACCCCTAATATCTGATGCTGCAGTATAACCATAGGTACAGTGAGTGAATCTGTCTGAAATCATATCCTTCCCCAAATACAATGTTGGCCGGAATATCCCTAAGTTCTTCCACTCTTACTTTTACCATGAGATTAGCTCTTGTGCTTTTGACTCTATCCCACATAAGAAATTTCCCAAACTTGCTGACAGCATTACTAACTTCCTGGATACTTCTCCTATCAGAAGGATAACCACATAGAAAAATCCATGCATCTCTGTTAAGAACCAACCTTCTCCAATTCAGACCTCTGTTGTGTTTCTCAAAGACTACATGGACATCAGTGAACTGACGTGGACTGTTGGAGACCAGTTCATCTCTATCGAACACGCTATTCAACTTGACATACGCTTGTCCAAAAGGACAAGGTTCAATCTCAGAAAACCCCAAATGCTTCTCAGTAAAGAAGTCAGATAGTACCTCTCGAACTGTGTTGAAGGCCACAGGCAGATTTGGCATCGGCACTATGGTCGCAATCGCCCATTCTTCGTGTGTCGCTGGCGCTGCCCCGGTGATGACCCGAATCCGTGCTGGTCTTCCTTCCACCTCAATGCTTTGGTTGTTCCGTGGGAGGAATGACGCGGGATCGAAGGGGGAAGTTGCAATTGCAGATGAGTCTACTGTCGGAGCAGATGCAGCAGCCGGAGATTTTTGGGAGGATGGGTCTGGTTGGATTGTGGCCGATTGGAGGTGAAGAGCAATGGAGGTTTGGAAAGAGCTGTAATTGTGGCTGATAACCCACAAGTATAGGGGGTCGTTTGTAGCCTTTCTCGATAAATAAGAGTATCGAACCCAACGAGGAGCTAAAGGTAGAATTAATATTCCCTTCAAGTTCTATCGACCACCGATACAACTCTACGCACACTTAACGTTTGCTTTACCTAGAACAAGAATAAAACTACTTTGTAGGTGTAATGGGATAAGTTTGCAAGAAAAAACTAGAAGTACTACGAGTAATAAAACTACGAGTAATTTGCAAGATAATAAAAGTTAGTTGTTTAGTAGAAAGCCTTTTGTAACACAAGAGAAAGATTTGTCCCTAGGCAATCGATAACTAGACCGGTAATAATTATTGCAATTTTATATGAGGGAGAGGCATGAGCTAACATACTTTCTGTACTTGGATCATATGCACTTATGATTGGAACTCCAACAAGCATCCGCAACTACTAAAGATCATTAAGGTAAAACCCAACCATAGCATTAAGTAACAAGTCCCCTTTACTCCCATACGCAACAACCCCCTTACTCGGGTTTAAGCTTCTGTCACTCTAGCCACCCACCATAAGCGAATCATGAACGTATTGCAAAACCCTACAGCGGTAATCCCACACGCTTGCGCGACACAGAGGGCACCATAGGACAACACCAAAATAAAACATACAACTCAAACCAATCACGATCATCAATCAACCCATAGGACAAAACGGATCTACTCAAACATCATAGGATGGCCACGCATCATTGGATAATAATATGTAGCATTAAGCACCATGTTTAGGTAGAGATTATAGTTGGGAGAAGAGGTGTTACACCGCTACATAGAGGGGGAGAGAGTTGGTGATGACGGCGGCGAAGTTGTTGGTGTAGATGGTCGTCACGATGGTTGCCCCGGTGGCGTTCCGGCGCCACCGGGAAAGAGGGGGAGAGAGCCCCCCTCCTTCTTATTCTTGCTTGGCCTCCCCCTAGATGGGAGGAGAGTTTCCCCTCTGGTCCATGGCCTCCATGGCTCCCGGAGGGGAGAAGCCCCTCCGAGATTGGATCTCTCTCTCTCTCTCTGTTTCTCTTCTGTTTCACGGTCCTGTTTCTGGCCCTTCACCGTTTCTTTTATATCCGGAGATCCGTAACTCCGATTGGGCTGAAATTTTGAGGGGATTTTTATCAGGAAATTATCTTTATTGTGGCGAAAGAAGGGCCCCAACCGCCTTACAGGGGAGCCACAAGCCCCCTAGGCCCGCCCAGGAGGGGAGGGCGCGCCCTCCGAGCTTGTCGTGCACTCGGGCATCGTCTCGCGTTGATTCTTTTTCCCAAAAATCACATATATTCCAAAATAAATCTCTGTAACTTTTTATCGCGTTTGGACTTCGTTTGATATGGATTTTCCGCGAAATAAAAAACATGCAACAAACAGGAACTGGCACTGGGCACTGGATCAATATGTTAGTCCAAGAAAATCATATAAATTATTGCCAAAAGTATGTAAAATTTGTAAAATATTGGCATGAAACAATCAAAAATTATAGATACGACGGAGACGTATCAGCATCTCCAAGCTTAATTCCTGCTCGTCCTCGAGTAGGTAAATGATAAAATGATAATTTTTGATGTGGAATGCTAACTAACATAATCTTGATCATATAATCTAATCATGGCATGAATATTAAGATACGAGTGATTCAAAGCAATAGTCTATAATTTGATATGAAGACATCAATACTCAGGCATACCAACAAACAATCATGTCTTTCAGAATAAAAATGCTAAAGAACGCTATCCCTAGCCCGTCATGCTCAATCATTGATCCAGTCATGATGCACACAACATTTAACTATACTCAATGCATAAGAATGGCAATAGTTCTCTCCAACTGGTGCTTGAATGAGAAGGTGATGACTCAAAAATAAGAGTAAAATAACATAAAAGTAAATAGATAGGCCCTTCGCAGAGGGAAGCATGGATTTGCAGAGGTGCCAGAGCTCGAAGCTTAAATCAGAGATGAATACATTTTGAGAGGTGTACTTGTCCTGTCAACGTCACGACCGAGGATTCTCAATATCTTCCACGCTAAGCACATTATAGGCGGTTCCCAAACAGAAAATAAAGTTTTACTCCCCCTCCACCATTCTTTCACAATCCATGGCTAGCCATATCCACGGGTGCCTTCCAAACTTTCAACTTTTCGGGGGAGTTTGTTTCATTATTATTAAATTTCACGGGACTGTGCATCCCAATTACCAGCCTCTTTTGTGCAATGACAAGTGAATAAACACTCATCGTGAGAATAACCCGCCTAGCATGGAAGATACTGACCACCCCCTTCCGCTTCATGAGCGGTACGGGCACACAAAATAGATGCTTATTTGAATGATTAGAGGTGGCACATGCAAATTTACTTGGAACGGTAGAGTAATACCGCATATAGGTAGATATGGTGGATTCATCTGGAACAACTTTGGTTTAAGGGTTTGGATGTACAAGCAGCATTCCCGCTTAGTACAGGCGAAGGCTAACAAATAGATTGAAAAGCGACCAACTAGAGAGCAACAACGGTCATAATCATGCATTGCGAATAATTAACATTGGATACTAACATGAGTAGGATATAACTTCGTCGCACAGCTAGAGACTATACGTGCATGCTTCGGGAATCACAAAACTTAACACCAATATTCTTACTAAACCACAATCATTCACTAGTACCTCCCACATATTACCATCTTAATATCGCAAAACTATTGCAAGGAATCAAACATATCATATTCAATGATCTACAAGTTTTATGTAGGATTTTATGACTAACCATGTGAATGACCAATTCCTATTGACTCTCTAAATAGATATAAGTGAAGCATGAGAGTTTAATTATTTCTACAAAAGACTTTTCCACGCTCTAACAAATATAAGTGAAGCAAAAGAGCATTCTACAAATAATGGTTTTCCAAATGTAGAGAAACAGGCATCCAAACTTCAAATTATATAAGTGAAGCACATGAAGCATTCTATAAAGCCATACTCAAAAGATATAAGTGAAGTGCAAAGAGCATTCTATAAATCAACCAAGGACTATCTCATACCAGCATGGTGCATTATTAAAAGAAAATAAAAGGCACACGACGCTCCAAGAATTTACGCATATCATGTGAACAAAACAAAAACCGAGACATACCGATAATTGTCGAAGAAAGATGGGATGCCTTCCGGGGCATCCCCAAGAATAGACACTTGAGTCTCCTTGAATATTTAATTGGGGTGCCTTGGGATCCCCAAGCTTGAACCCTTGCCTCTCCTTTATTCTTCTCATATTGATACCTCCTCGATCTTCGAACACTTCATCCACACAAAACTTAACCGAACTTTTTATTAGAGGGGTTAGTACATATAACATCAAATCCCATCATGTCCTGCTGTAACATTATTGTATAATTATAATCAAACATTACCCACTGTATGCTATCACAATTCTATGGCTCCCAAGTCAATGGTGCTCAACAAGATTTAAAACATAAGCAAATAAAGAAACTATAACAGCAATCTGTGAAAACAGGACAGTCTGTAAAGATGCAGATGATACATATACTTATGTAACTCCAAAAATTCTGAACAATTAGGAAAAAATAAACAATTTGCATAGCAGTACTGTGTAAAAATTTCAGAATTTTTTCATGTTCCAGTAAAATATATAAATTCAAACACTACAGCAAAAGTTTCTGTTTTTGCACAGCACACACCAAACAAGCAATTTAAACATCCTAAAGGTAAATCTTGGCACATTATTTCTATAATACAATGGATTTGTACAAGGGGATAATTATTTTTGTTGAAAATTTTCTATAATCAAGATTCACAAAGTTTCCATGGGCATGAACAAAGTTCAAGGCTAGCCCCCTCTTCCACATTGCTCATCTGTCTCACTTTCACCTTTCTTTTTGTAAAAGTTTTAGGTTCCCCTCTATATTTTTTTTAAACTTTTTAAAAGCACACAACAGAAGAAAATGACTCTCTAAAACTTCTGGGTTGTCTCCCAGGCAGCGCTTTCTTTAAAGCCATTAAGCTAGGCATAAAGTGCTCAAGTAATTGATCCACCCGGATCCCAAGGTATATCAAAGCCAATTTTAATTAACAATGATTTGTAATTTAGTAGTGAGCACAAAGAAACATATATCATGGAATGACGAAGTCTAACTCTCTTCCTATGCATCGGCATGTCATAAAAGAACAATTCATGCACACCAAGTAAAGGCCAATGCATAGTATAAACAGTTTCTTGCAATTTTATCGTATTGGAAACATAGAGAGGTGGAGATGTAGTTCCTATCTCATAATAATTGCAAGTAGGAGCAGCAAGCACATGCATATTATATTCATCAAAATCATCATGTGTAGTAGTAAAACGCAACCCATCAATATAATCCTTAATAAGCGCAAACTTCTCCGATATAGTGTAGTTGGGAGAATTCAAAAATATAATAGGACTATCATGTGTGGGTGCAATAGCAACAATTTCATGTTTAACATAAGGAACTATAGCAAGTTCATCTTCACAAGCATAATTCATATTGGCATCATGGCCACAAGCATAGCAAGCATCAAGTTCATCAAAAAGGGACATTTCAAACGAATCCAAGGGATCATAGCAATCATCATAGCATTCATCCTTCGGTAAGCACGAAGGGAAATTAAACAATGTATGAGTTGAAGAGTTACTCTCATTAGAAGGTGGGCACGGGTGATCAATCTGCTCTTCCTCCCTTTGTTCTTCGCTCTCCTCGTCATCTTTTTCATCTAATGAGCTCACAATTTCAGCAATTTCTTCTTCCATAGGAGCCTGCAAAATATTAGTCTCTTCTTGGGCAGTGGAGACTTTCTCAATAAATTCATCAATATAGGCATTGTATTCATAATTCTCAGAGCAATATTTAAGTATAGCATAATTTTCAGATCTGTAAAGAACCTCATCATCATCTTCATACTTTTCAAACAAAGATTCAATTTCATAAGCACCCATAAAAGCACCAAATTCTTCTATTTGTTCCACATCATAGTAATCATATACACCATTAGCATAAGAAGCCAAGGTTTCATTATTATTAAATTCACATTCAAAATGGAGGTGTGGAGCCTCCATCTTAGAGCAACAAGTATAATCATATCTTAAGCATAAATTCCAAGCATACCAACGCAACATTTTAATTTGATCCCATAAGTGTTTCCCTTTTTGAGACAAGCGATAATCCCTAAAGTATTCCTGGTGATCCAAAGTATCTCCCATTATCAAGTTGAATGGAGATTTATCTAGATTATCAAAGTAGTGTTTAATGTTTTCCACATAACGAGCATCGAGGGTTTTAGGAGGTTCCCCATCTCCATGAGTAGCAAGTACAACTAATTTTTTTGGTATTTCGTGTTCCATATCCATAACTAAAGATATAAAACAACTTAGAATAGGAAATAAAATCTACTTAGTGATAGAAAATAAATCTACTTAGTGATAAAGCAAACAAGCACACACGAGAATATCAACCCACGCTATTGCTCCCCGGCAACGGCGCCAGAAAAAGGTCTTGATAACCCACAAGTATAAGGGATCGTTTGTAGCCTTTCTCGATAAATAAGAGTGTCAAACCCAACGAGGAGCTAAAGGTAGAATTAATATTCCCTTCAAGTTCTATCGACCACCGATACAACTCTACGCACACTTAACGTTTGCTTTACCTAGAACAAGAATAAAACTACTTTGTAGGTGTAATGGGATAAGTTTGCAAGATAAAACTAGAAGTACTACGAGTAATAAAACTATGAGTAATTTGCAAGATAATAAAAGTTAGTTGTTTAGTAGAAAGCCTTTTGTAACACAAGAGAAAGATTTGTCCCTAGGCAATCGATAACTAGACCGGTAATCATTATTGCAATTTTATATGAGGGAGAGGCATGAGCTAACATACTTTCCGTACTTGGATCATATGCACTTATGATTGGAACTCCAGCAAGCATCCGCAACTACTAAAGATCATTAAGGTAAAACACAACCATAGCATTAAGTAACAAGCCCCCTTTACTCCCATACGCAACAACCCCCTTACTCTGGTGTAAGCTTCTGTCACTCTAGCCACCCACCATAAGCGAATCATGAACGTATTGCAAAACCCTACAGCGGTAATCCCACACGCTTGCGTGACACGGAGGGCACCATAGGACAGCACCAAAATAAAACATACAACTCAAACCAATCACGATCATCAATCAACCCATAGGACAAAACGGATCTACTCAAACATCATAGGATGGCCACACATCATTGGATAATAATATGTAGCATTAATCACCAAGTTTAGGTAGAGATTACAGCGGGGAGAAGAGGTGTTACACTGCTACATAGAGGGGGAGAGAGTTGGTGATGACGGCGGCGAAGTTGTTGGTGTAGATCGCCGTCACGATGGTTGCCCCGGCGGCGTTCCGGCGCCACCGGGAGAGAGGGGGAGAGAGCCCCCCTCCTTCTTGTCGGTGTACTAAAATTTGGGTCCTTTAGTACCCCAAACTAGTGCACGGGCGGTTGCAGCCTTACCGATGGCAAGGCTTGCCGGAGGACAGCTGGGAACAAGTGCAAGACTACAGAGGAGGCGTTAAAGCCAATAGCTAAAAGACAGAAGACCGAAGGCTGGGTTCCCGGCAAGATATTTGCCGGGACGCCTGCAAAGGCCCGGCAAGGTTCGCACCCGGCAAGATCCCGCCACCCTGCCACCGCTCCAGCGCAGCGACCAGCCTGTCATTTCGGCTTGTCCTCCTGGTTGCGTGTCAGGACACCAACGGCGGACGGGGTTAAGCAGTGCTGATGGGATGGGTTCTTTTTCCATCACCAATAAAGTATGGGACACCTAGATGAACCATTTAATGCGTTTGTCCTAAGCCGTCAGTGTTAAGCATGTTAACACTGTAGCACTTTACACCTCTTGTACGTGCTGTTTGCCACGGTTGGTGACCCCTTGACATATAAAAGGAGGCCCAAGGCATAGCTACAGGGGGAGGACTCTTTTTGGCCCAACTGCATGCATAGCCGCTCTTCTTGCGCACTGTTCATCAAGAAGCGCTCCGTGTATCTGGGCTCAAACAACTACAATATAGCAAAGCAGGAGTAGGGTTTTACGCTACTCAGCGGCCCGAACCTAGGTAAAAATCCCTGTGTTGATCGTTGGATCTGCTCTTTGTGCATATCGTTTTCCCCAGCCGAACCAAAAGGGATTCAAACGATCCCATAGGTGTCGTACGCCGACACTTCTTCTTCCCCCTAGAGGGGAGGAGAGTTTCCCCTCTGGTCCATGGCCGAAATGGCTCCCGGAGGGGAGGAGCCCCTCCAAGATTGGATATCTCTCTCTGTTTATCTTCTGTTTCACGCTCCTGTTTCTGGCCCTTCACCGTTTCTTTTATATCCGGAGATCCGTAACTCCGATTGGGATGAAATTTTGAGGGGATTTTTATCCGGAAATTATCTTTCTTGCGGCGAAAGAAGGGCCCCAACCGCCTTACAGTGGAGCCACAAACCCCCTAGGCGCGCTCAGGGGGGAGGGCGCGCCCTCCGAGCTTGTCATGCACTCGGGCATCGTCTCGCGTTGATTCTTTTTCCCAAAAGTCACATATATTCCAAAATAAATCTTCGTAACTTTTTATCGCATTTGGACTTCGTTTGATATGGATTTTCTGCGAAACAAAAAACATGCAACAAACAGGAACTGGCACTAGGCACTGGATCAATATGTTAGTCCAAGAAAATCATATAAATTGTTGCCAAAAGTATGTAAAAGTTGTAAAATATTGGCATGAAACAATCAAAAATTATAGATACACCCTTGCCTTGGAATTGCAATCGCCGGGATGGTTTGTGATCTCGACTCAGTGTAGGATCGAAAGTATGTCTAGAGGGGGGGTGATTAGACTACTTGACAAAATAAAAAATTTCCTTTTCCCAATTTTAGTTATGGGCAAGTTTTAGCAGGACTAACAAGTCAAATACACCCTACATATGCAAGTCTAAGAGTTGTGCAGCAGAAAGTAAAGACTTTGCATATGAACGTAAAGGAGGGATTGGAGATTTCAAACGCAATGAAGACACAATGATTTTTGGCGTGGTTCCGATAGGTGGTGCTATCGTACGTCCACGTTGATGGAAACTTCAACCCACAGAGGGTAATGATAGAGCGAATCCACGGAGGGCTCCACCCACGAAGGGTCCACGAAGAAGAAACCTTGTCTATTCCATCATGGTTTACGTCCACGAAGGACTAGCCTCACTCGGGTAGATCTTCACGAAGTAGGCGATCTCCTTGCCCTTACAAACTCCTTGGTTCAACTCCACATGATCTTGGAGGCTCCAAGTGACACCTAACCAATCTAGGAGACACCACTCTCCAAAAGGTAATAGATGTTGTGTTGGTGATGAACTCCTTGCTCTTGTGCTTCAAATGATAATCTCCTTAACACTCAATCTCTCTCACACAGATTTGGCTTGGGTAGGAGAAGTATTGGAGTGCAAAGCAACTTGAAGAGGCTAGAAATCAAGGTTCAAATGGTAGGAATGGAATCTCTTGATCTCAACACATGAGTAGGTGGTTCTCTCACATAAAACGGATGGTGGAAGTTGTGTTTCGTTCTGATGGCTCTCTTACTAAGTAAGAGGGGTAGAGGGGTATATATAGCCTCCACACGAAATCCAACCGTTACACACTTTTGACCCATCTCGGTGGCACCGATCAAAATTCTCGGTGAGACCGATCTATGTAAAAGTTATGAACATTGGAGGTCTCGGTGGGACTGAATGGAAACAACTCGGAGCAACCGAAGTGCAATGGTAAGGCAGAACCTCGTTTCGGTGGCACCGATTGCATCATCTCGGTGGGACCAAAATAACGCAATAAGGCAACAGAAAGTTGGCAAGCCATCTCGGTGTCACCGATTGGAAAAACTTGGTTAGACCGAAATAATTACAATAGGAGACAGAGAGTTGGCAAGGCCATCTCGGTGGGACCGAGATCCACTTCGGTCGATCCGATTTGTTAGGGTTTGGCTTTGGCACTATCCAGATGAACTCGGTGGGTCCGGATGAAAAGGTTTCGGTGGGACCGAGTTGGCAAATTAGGTTTTGGACATATTTGGATAGAGAAAGTGGCTGAGGGTTTTGGAGCAAGATCACTAAGCACTTGAGCAACCAGATCGTCATCAAAACCTCATCCCCTTTTAATAGTATTGGCTTTCCTATGGACTCAATGTGATCTTGGATCACTTAACCAAAAATATAGAGTCTTGAGCTTTTGCCAATCCATGTCCTTACCATTTTGAGGGGTCCACATTCACTAGTCCTTGCCATGCCAATCATTGAACTTCCTGATATCTTAACTTGAATAGGCATTAGTTCAATGACATATATGTTGTTATTAATTACCAAACCACCCGGGGATTAGCTGCACTTTCAATCTCCCCCTTTTTGGTAATTGATGACAACATATAGATCAAAGCTTCGACAATGGATATAATCAATGAATAGTATCATCGCTTTGAGAAGTGTGTGACAAGCATGAGCTCCCCCTAAATTTGTGCATTATTTAGAATTTGCGTTTGAATGCAAATGCACAATCGATTAGGATCATGGGTCACTCTTCCATGTCACATACAACTTGGTGGAGCGCACAAAATGATATGATTGGAATGTAGTAAGCACTCATCACCAAAAAACACAAGTGAATGATCATACATAGATAATGGCAGTGATAAACAATGTGCATAGCATGAAGCACCGTATGATCAAGCACACAACCAAACGTAGTATCTCGCAAGCGTAACGAACAAAGTAGCACAAACGGAACTGTAAAAGCAAGACACTCTCTCTCGAAGAAAATCAAACGAGCAAAAGCAAGACACTCTCTCTCGAAGCCCTAATGATCTATACAAATTCTCCCCCTTTGGCAACAAGTACCAAAAAGATCGAATAGGTATAGAGCTAAACGTCGCTCTGGGCATGACCTCCGACAGCTCTTGTGGTGAAGACCTCTGGCTGGCAGCTCCGGTAAGTGTCGATGGTGTTGAGAGAAGTGCATCTGCAAATCACTACTGCAGGATGGTCCTAACGCGGCACTATAATCAGAGACCCTTCGACGAAACTGTGTGTGATGCATTAATCGCAAACGGTGGTGTAAGAAAACCGTCAAAAATGATACGAACTGTTTGCGATGGCGGAGACATCAAACACAATTCAGATTAGAGTTGCATGTGCGATACGTGGCATACAGTTGATCCATACGAACTGTTTGCGATGAGCATAACAACAGAAATGGTCAGCTAGATGAAGGTGTGTGCGATATACGGCATACAGTTCACTCGGATGAGCTGTTTGTGATTAGGCAACACAACAGAAATGGTGAGCCAGATCAAGGTGTGTGCGATATACGGTATACAGTTCACTCGGACGAACTATTTGTGATTAGGCAACACAACAGAAACGGTGAGCCAGATCAAGGTGTGTGCGATAGACGGCATACAGTTCACTCGGATGAACTATTTGCGATGAGCCAAAACAACAGAAACGGTTCAAGTTAACAAGATGTGTGTGATACGCGGAAAACAGGCAACTCGGATGAACTGTTTGCGATGATAAAAAATAACACAAACATTTACAAGTGACAATATGTGTGTGTTACCAGGCAAACAGGTCACTCGGGTGAACTGTTTGCGATGATAAAAAATAACACAAATGATTCAGCGTAATAAGATGTGTGTGATACCTGGCAAACAGGTCAGTAATCAGAGTTGTGTAGTAAGACGGACCGACAATAACACATACGATTCGTGCTAATAAGCACCTGATTCAGAAAATGATTGCGCAAATTATCGTTCGTACTCATACATAATCAACCAAACAACATAATAGCGGCATTACATATCAGCAAGGTTCAGAAAACAGCAAAATATAAACAGCTACTCGTCGGTGTTGTTGCGGGGCTGACCTGTTGGTGCGACGATGTTGAAATATTCTCTGCACTGATGCAAAATCCTCTCTCGGAAGGAACGGTCAAGATTCGGGTCGGCGACGACCATGTCCTTGAACATTTCATAGGCCCTGCCATTCGTCTGCTTCTGCTCCATCACAGTAGCTCCGGGCTCCGGTTGTTTCGTGTGCGATTATGTGTGTAGAAAAAACTTTGAAAATGCAAACGAGTTGTTTGCGATGTCTAGGAGCATCGCACACGATGCGTGGTGCGAGTACTCGTGTGTGATGATTTGTAAGTTACACATACGTGTCCTTATGTTAACACGTGTGTGATAGCACGTGACACAGCATACGGTTGTGTGCTGGGAATTCTATGCTCCACTTGGTCTTCCCGCGCTCCAGCGAAGACTTCCCGCGCAAGGACCAGCCGCAGGGGTAAATTGTAAAACCCTCAATCCCCTAGCCAGCTGCTAGCTATAAATAACCACAACAATGGCCGGCGGCGTCGACTAACTACTGATCCACTTGCTAGCTAGTTACCCACACATACCGGCATACCCCCAACGGCCGACGGCAGGATGGAGTTGGGCGACGACGGAATCGAGGCTGGCGGCGCGATGGTCGGCTTGGCGGTCGACGGCCATGCCGCCGCCTCTCTCGACGACGTCCAGAGGAAGCAGGAAACACGGTACGAGCAAGCCGCTAGGTTAGCCAGGGTCGTCCTGAAAGCAGACAGGGATCGCCAGCGGGTGATACTACTGGCTCGGCGTAGAGTGCGGCGGATGGTGCGGGCGGCGGAGCAGGAACCGCGACGACGCAAGGACAACTGCGGCAGTGGCGGCCGCCACACGAGGTGCAGGCTTATGTCCCAGATGGAGGAGGGCGCAGCGTCGGACGTCGCCGGGGCATGCCTGGGGGCCGTGACAGTAGCCCTGGCGAGAGCCAACTTCGTCTCACCGGACGTCGCCGGAGCAGGCCCGACGGTCGCGGTAGCGCTGGTGAGCGCTGCGCCCGAGGCAGTACCGGCGATCCCCGATGTCGAGGCTGCCCCAGCATCGATCGATCAAGGTGTGTAGGTCATATATATATATATATATATATGACAAATTTTATCTACTACCGGGTGTAGTTACCCCTAGGTAGCTGCTTGCCACGTGTCCCACTTAAGCAACCCACTAATCGGGTTGGTGGATACAAACGAAACCCAACAGCGTTCAACTAACTAATTAAATTAAATAATTGTTTGGATAATCATGTGTCAACAACCTGCTAAGTTGTTGGTCCGTTAAAGCGTGTTGAATGGATAACATGCTCCTCCGAAATTTCTGGTATGTTCACACCGTCCCATGTCACATGCACTCCATTTAAAAAGGTGTGTCGTGTAGATCTAATCACTTAATTAAAAAACATAAACAAGGCCATCAACTTCCCAGATTTGTTTTTCTTCTGAAGTAGAAGTGCCTACGTATACATCTCTCGTTGTCATAGTATGGCGTATATATACTTTGTTTTAGAGGGTGGCGTATATATATACTTAATTATAATTGTGGTCTGGAGTATAATTTCTCAAAATTATGGAGTGTATGTTCATACTTTTTGAAACTGGGAGTATAATTTCTCAAAATTATGGAGTGTGTGTTCATACTTTTTAAACTAGAGATGTATACGTAGGTGGGAGTATGAACTTCTATCTAAAAGCTAACAGTCCTGCATACATGTTCTGTGAGACTTAATACTAAGTGTGTATACGTAGGTGGGAGTATGGACTAACTGTATTTTACGAGGCACGTGAGAGTATGCACGATACTCCTTACTTTAAAAGGAAGTATAGAGTATATATACTTCTTTTAGGTCATGTAGTAGTATATATACTCTATTCTGAATGGAGTATGGAGTATGGAGAGAAAAAAGAATGGAGTATGGAGAAAGGGCTATGTCTATGCATCTAGCAGATGCATTCGTTATAAATTACAAGGTCTGTAATTACATGTGTAGCAAGCATAGCTGTATGTACAGTTGTTTCCTTGTATCTCACTACCTTCAAGAAAAAATATGGAGTATAACCAAAAAAAGTATGTAGTATGAAGTATAGTTTACAAAGGTAGTATGGAGTATCTAAACAAAGTAGTATGGAGTATATACACAGTAAATAAATCAAGGAGTATAGACTGAGTTGTATCATGCATATGGCATGATGCACGCATATGTTCAGCAAGATGCCACGTGTTTAATTAGCTTGGAATCGTCCTGATTAGGATTGTGTATTTGATCATGCATAATGGCCCTCCTTCTATCCATGCTTGCGTACATACACTGCTTTCTTCCGCTGTCCTCGAGCTGCTGTGGCGTCTTCGTCTTCCGAGCATCCATCTAACCACTGCCTGCCGGCGACAACGACAACACCACAACTGTCACCGCCGTTGGGCAGCGTCGCCGGCAACAACGACGTAGTCTATGTACGTTATCCTATCCTGTCCAGCATGGTCGTCAATAAGCAATTCGCCCTGGTTGTATATCCCAGATCAATGGCTAGCATGGCAACATGAAAAAGAAACAATTAATTAGCCGTATGAAATATGCAAGCTTAGAAACCTTGGAAGGCTGGATCATACATACCATGTGTTGTTGTGGATCGCATGTCTTCCAAGCAAGCAATTTAGCTACCGTCGAACTTGGTACTGCGACCCGGCGTTAATCAGCCGAGAGGTAGCTTGCGGCTTCGTCGCTGTTGACGACGGTGCCAGGTGCGATGCACTCCATTAGTCGGATGTCGTTGTTTGTCGCCGGTATGAATGGCAGATGCAGGAGCCATGGTAGTATGGTACATGAGCACAAGCAAAGAGCCGGAAGTTGTTATCGCCGGAGACGGTGGAGAGCATCGTACTTTGTTAGTATATCAGGATAACGATGAAGCTGGGTTCGTTAGCAGCCGGATAAGGATGCCTTGGATTCAAACTTTGGGATAACCTCACACCTAAAACGACGGGATAAACACCTACTAATAAACTAATTAAAAATCAATTAAATTCTAAACGGGTTGGGTGCAAGATCAGCTAACCCGTTAGGATTCCAAAGGCTATATAGAATAAAATGCACGCTCCATCAAGGGGTTGAGATCAACGGTGGATTTGTAGGGGGTACCCCTGGTTGTAGTATATATATATATATATATATATATATATATATATATATATGCTCGATTGATTTGTTCATGCATGTCAAATATGTCAATTGTATGGGCTGGCCTATCTAATATTATCTGAATTTGCAATATGGACAATTAATATGCAAATGCCTTCTGGACATCGGTGTTGATCGCCACGTCGAAAACATGGACATCCTCTACTCTACCGGGCACACGCTTAAACTGAATGAACTGTGTACGATACTAATACTTTCCATCAAAATTTAAGAACTTGGCAAACAACATTTGAGTAACATATATATAGTGGTGACACTATTCGACAAAAGGCGGATCTAGGTAACACGGTACTTAACAATTCTGAACTTAACAATTTTGACAACCATATGGTCCATATCTACATACTTAACATAGTAACAACTAGCACATTTTAAGAAGCAGAGGGCCAACAACCACAACTATCCGCTGGAAGCAGCTTGATCACGGCGACTCGGCATCTCATCAATGAAAAGGAAGAACCCTCATGTTCCTTGGTAGAGCATGAGTAGAACAGTGTCTCCAATTTTCCAATGTGGATGCATTGCCATGACAAGCGAGAACTTGTTAATTTGAATGGTTCCATTTCTGCAGGAAATGCAGTACCTTGCAATCACTTTGGCGTTATTAGCAGGAACAAGTATAATTTGACCACGCCGGGAAATCGATTCAGGAATAGCTGCAGTGGGCAATTTCTGTTGCAATGTAGAATAAAAACCAATTGTAACATATCGTTGAAGCTATATATAGTTTATGAACATCAACATAAAAATAAGACTTTGTACCAGCGTTTTGTGCACACAATTGGTCTTGTTCAATGTGTGCACCAGTGGTAGAATTAACCCCATCCCAAATCCAGCGTTCATACGCTGTGCTATCTATGTCAGATTATCAACAAATTTTATGACATGCGCCAAATCTTTCCAGTGAAATTTGGTACGCCGAGTAACATACAGATCGTTAACTATGCATCCAACATATCCTGCTTAAAAGGTGAAAAGGGATTATTTATTCAGAACATGGCAGAAGAATAGTGGGCATAAATTGGTAATTAGAATTTGTTACTGCCTAGGAACAGAGTCAGAAAATGAAATCACAATTGGTTGCTTAAATAGTGATCAGTTAGTCAGAACAAATACCCCGCTTTTGCTACGTAATATGCCAACACGGAGAAAGTTGAAAGAACACTAACCTCGATCAAACTGTGATCGGCTGATGACGTTGGGGAAGTAAACATCCATGTTAATTAGACCAGGTTGTGGTGCACGCACTAGAATTTTATTGTCGGCTTTCAGTTCACAAAACTTAGAAATTTTTCTCCAAAGGTCCGCATCAAAATAGGAGTGACCATCTTTATCAAGTTTTACCCTAACTGTCATTGTAAATCCATGCTGTGTTGTCAATATGACATCCACGGAGTCATCAACAAAGTAAAGGACAAGATTTCCTTCTACACGTGTTCTTGCAAAGCAAGGGATGTACTGCTTGAAATGATAATTAAGATCGTTAGATATATTGAAATAACAGAGCAACATGCAAATATGGGAGTAATTGAGATAACAGAACAATATATAGCTGAAAGCAAAGTACAAAAATATATAATTAAAAAGATAATGTAACAAAGATTTCATGCAAGTATGAGAGTAACTGAAAGAACAATACATCATTAATTTGCCTAATTTAGAAGGAAAAATATCGTCCTCGGCGTCTAGGCTGCATGTGGCACCGTACCTTTTATCCAAATGTAGCAATATACGGTATATGTTCATAAATTTAGGCCATGCCAACCGTGGTAGGGTGAGATTGAACATACCGAGCGCTCCCTGAAGTCATCTGGTATGGTGAGATAGAACTTCGTTTCCGACTGGCCGCGACCACATTGGCCTGATTTGTGCTCGCACTATGGACACTTGAATGAAAACCCTCGAATCAGCTAGAAGAAAAGTTAATCCACGGCGATTTCCGTTGGTTGATTAACAGGGACAGACAGACTACGATAAGAGATGAGTGAATATTTTGCTAAATTAATTACCTTCTCCATGAGAAAAATCCCCGGCCCAATCTCGCAGAAAACCCCAATCGACCAGAGTCCAGAAAGTCAGTGCAAGTCGGTGCAGATAGGCGGCGGCAAGCGGTAGGGGTGAAATCCTGTGCCGTTTGGAGCATGACCGCCGCCCGCCGATGACAGCTGTCGAGCTTAGGGGTGGCCGCCGCGATAGAAGTTGATGAGGTGCAGAGTTGCGGAGGAGTGCACGGCAAGTGAGTGGGGACGAAGTGGGGAGGGGGTGAGGGTTTCCTTTTTCCTTTTTGACGTGTGGGTGAATGCACACGGTTCACTGAGGCGACGGAGATGAACCGTGGGCGATAATAAATCACCACGATTGAAGGGGAATCCAAATTTCCTTCCTCGTTTGTCCTTCAGTTTTTTTCTGCGATCAACATACCCCCTCCAATGCACCGTGTTCAAATTTGGCATTTTTCCGGGCTCATTTACTATATTTACTCCATTATGTGCATTTTCTAGGCATTAATGCACATAATTCAAATTCAGACAATCGGTGCATGAAAAAGTGCACAAAACGGTCTGGAAAACCATGCTCGTGGTATTTAGTAAATTTTCATGCCTTTTACAAGGAATGGGCATAGATTTCAAGCATATGTGTGGCAAGAGTCAACCACAAACGTGTCGTTTATTGGTTTTTCAACTATAGAAAATGACAAACATGCTAGAAATAGATAAGGCCTGGCATGGTGCCATGGTATGGCCTCACCATGCCCTGGTAAAAATTTGAGAAGGTTTGGCTTATGTTGTCATGCACGCTCTTCATAAATCAAACCATCACCGAGGAAGTTTCGTGGTTTCGAGAGGGAACTCACCAAGATTGAAGGGGAATCCAAATTTCCTTCCTCGTTTGTCCTTCAGTTTTTTTTCTACGATGAACATACACCCTACAAACCACCATGTTCAAATTTGGCACTTTTCCGGGTTCATTTACCATATTTAGGCGATTATGTGCACTTTCTAGGCATTAATGCACATAATTCAAATTCAAACAATCGGTGCATGAAAATGTGCACAAAAATGGTCTGGAAAACCATGCTCGTGGTATTTAGTAAATTCTCATGCCTTTTACAAGGAATGGGCAGAGATTTCAAGCATATGTGTGGCAAGAGTCAACCACAAACGTGTTGTTTATTGGTTTTTCAACTATAGAAAAATGAAAGACATGCTTGAAAAACATGACGCCTGGCATGGTGCAATGGTACGGCCTCACCATGCCCTGGTAAAATTTTGAGAAGGTTTGTCTTATGTCATCATGCACGCTCTTCATAAATTGAACCATCACCGAGGAAGTTTCGTGGTTTCGAGAGGGAAATCACCAAGATTGAAGGGGAATCCAAATTTCCTTCGTCCTTTGTCCTTGAGTTTTTTCTACGATCAACATACACCCTACAGATCACCGTGTTCAAATTTGGCACTTTTCCGGGCTCATTTACCATATTTAGGCGATTATGTGCATTTTCTAGACATTTAGCGCAGATACATCAAATCTCAACTACAGCTGCACGGGTGTGATGAGAGGGACGTGGATTGCCGTTCGATCGCGGCGCATCCTACGGTGCACACGCGCGATCCGCGTGGCTGGGGTTCCGGCCAATCAGAACACAACGCACAATAAGGTGAGCACACACGGTTTCCAGAGGCGACGGAGATGAACCGTGTACGATAATGAATGACCAAGATTGTAGGGGAAGCCAAATTTCCTTCGCCGTCTGTCCTCGAGCTCTAAAAAACCACCACACTGTTTGGTTGTCTGGCCACTCCGCCCCAGAGCTCTCTCCAAGCGCCGTTCATGCCACCGCGGTGCACACTAACTGGTAAGGAAGCGATGGCATCCCACCGCGCCGAGTTCCTCACCGCCCGCGACTGCACACTAAATGGTAAGGAAGCGATGGCATCCCGCCGCGCCGAGTTCATCGCCGCCCACGGCCGCACATCTACGTGGGCAGACTTTGAAGCTGCCATGGCCGAATGGGCGGTGGAGCAAGAGGCGGCCAAAGCCACACAGAAGGAGCGAAAAAGGCAGAAAGCACTCAAGAAAAGAGAGTCCCATCGCCGCAAGAAAGAAGAGGCCGCACGCCCTGCTGAGGAGAGCTCGGCGGAGGTCCAAGCACGGTGGGCTACCGTCGACAAGGCCGGGAAGGAGAACGACGGCGTCTGGCCAGCATGCCCCAATGCCTCCACCTGCCAGGATCGCGGCGGTAGCTACCGCGACGCTGATGAGAGTTGTGCAGAGATCCAAGCACGGTGGGCTGCAGTCGACAAGACCGGGAAGGAGAACGATTACGCCTGGCCAGCATGTGAGAAGTAGTTAGTGCGTGTGTCGCCCGTAAGTTTGTATAATTAATTAGGAGCATCTACCAGTAGTACTTACTAGTTTTAGAGCAAATTATTAGTATCTAGGAATTTAAGTTGGTACTATCTGTTATTAACATACAATGTCGATAAGCGCGTCCTTTTAGGGCTTTGAGCATTGCTTAGCATGTGTTCACTGAAGTTTTGTAGCCCTACCCCGGCCCTAAATCCTCCCGAAACGTCCGCTCGCAGCCACCCGAAGCCACCGGAGACGAGCTGGCCGCAGCTGGTTTTTAGTCCCACCTCGCCGCGCGAGTTGGCCGCACACCGGCTTAAATAGCCGCACCGGTGGATGGCAGCAAGCTTCTCTTTTGTTGCATAGGATCAATTCTTGCTGTGTGAGCGAGGCAAGTTGACACTTGATGGCATTTCATAAACGGATGATTGTTCATCGAGCGTCATCTTTGCCTCGTTCATGTACATTGAATACCCCTGCTACAATGAAAGAGATTATTAAATTTGCAGGTGTGGCTATAGATGATGATAGATATATGAATTATTAGAAGATCACAAAACACACGGTTTCTATGGCATACCATGTGCGTTTTTTTGCATTAATCATCCATAAGTCAGTTACCTGTGCGATGTTTTCTAAAAACGCAAGCGTACCATCACGACCGCCATTGACCGATTTAATCAATTACACGTGTAGAATTTTTTGGAGACTGGATCCGCCAATTTTCTCTTTTCTCGCACACGAGTATTTTACGCTTCGTCTGCGTTGTGTGTTTCTCCCGCCCAAGTTTCGAGTTTCGCAGCGAAATTTTCATTAGGCGCGCGATTCAGAATTTATTCCTCCCACCACATCCCCACCCATCACATTTCCGCAGTATCTCCCCCCTGCACCCCCCCTCCCGGTAGCTCAAATCGTCACCGCCGCAACCACAGCTTCAACCACATCTATGTTCTGCCCGAGCCTCGTCGATCCAGTCAGGTAACCCACCGATCTCTATCATGGCCCCGGCCTGATTGCTTAAATGGCGCCTGCGAAACATCCTCATGCCTCCAAATCCCCACCGCCCCTACTCCAGAGCATCGCCGCATAAGCCCAACCACATATCACGTGGAGGTCGAGGAGCTGATGGCGGTCGATGGCGCGATGGCCGCTGTGCGTGTCGACCCGGAGGAACACCTAACCCGTCTTACCTATTTTCCCTACCTTTTTATAGACAACTGGGCCATTCTCTGCTTTAGCAGCACCTGCCTTGCGATGTTTAACTCTGTCAATTTCATTTTTCTCAGTACCAGTTTCAATGGCTATACTAGGTTGTCTGTAGTTAAATGTGCCTTGTTTATTTTAGTACTGCACACTGTGTGATGTTCAAGTATGAACTGTCTAGCTCAATTTCACCAATACCAGCTACAAACTTACAATACTTGACTTAGTTTGCTGTTAAGCCTGTTGTAGTAAACAGTTCTATCCATTTTTTAATCCATCCCTTTGCTACCGTGCTACTCTTTCGCAATGAAGATATCACTACAGATGTTGTCGTTTTATTACCATTTGCTATTTTTGGTGGATGCTAACCCTGTTGTAGTTAACATGCCTTTCCATGTACTTACACAGGGCCACAATGGGCGATGTTGTTGTTTGCCGTCGAGGTTAGCTGCATCCCATGTCTTATAGTATTTTACATCATTTGTGCAATTGCAGTTTAGCTTGTAACATTTACTTGCTTCTTGTAGGTACACATGTCAGCGGCATTGATCCACGCTTCGACCCGGAGGAACACCTCACCTCCGCTGCCGCCGACTTGGGGTGGGCTCTGGCCCAGATGAAGTGCCCCAGCAACTACCCCTCAGGACTTACCAAGTATGAACTGACCAGTTCAATCTTACCAATAGCAGTTGCAATGGCTATGTTTTGTACGGTTAATGTATTAAGCATGTTGTAGTAAACACGCCTAACCCGTCTTAGCTATTTTCCCTACCTTTTTATAGACAACTGGGCCATTCTATGCTCTAGCAGCACCTGCCTTGCGATGTTTAACTCTGTCAAATTCATTTTTATCAGTACCAATTTCAATGGCTATACTAGGTTGTCTGTAGTTAAACGTGCCTTGTTTATTTCAGTACTGCACACTGTGTGATGTTCAAGTATGAACTGTCCAGCTCAATTTCACCGATACCAGCTACAAACTTACAATACTTGGCTTAGGTTGCTGTTAAGCCTATTGTAGTAAACAGTTCTATCCATTTTTTAATCTGTCCCTTTGCTACCGTGCTACTCTTTCGCAATGAAGATATCACTACAGATGCTGTCGTTTTATTACCATTTGCTATTTTTGGTGGATGTTAACCCTGTTGTAGTTAACATTGCCTTTCCATGTACTTACGCAGGGCCACAATGGGCGATGCTATTGTTTGCCTTTGAGGTTAGCTGCATCCCATGTCTTATACTCCCTCCGTTCCTAAATATAAGTCTTTTTAGAGATTCCAATATAGACTACATATGGAGCAAAATGAGTGAAACTACATTCTAATCTAAACTATGCCTATATACATCCGTGTGTAGTTCATATTGAAATCTCTAAAAATACTTGTATTTAGGAAAGGAGGGACTAGTATTTTGCATCATTTGTGCAATTGCAGTTTAGCTTCTATCATTTACTGGTAGCCTGTAGGTACATATATCAGCGGTACTGATCCACGCTTTGACCCCTTTTGCGTATGGGGCAATGAGATATTCATGAACAAGCGTCAAGTGAGGAAACTAAGAAAGATTGTTAGGCGAAAGAGATGGGTGATGGGAATTAAACTCTTTGTTTACACTTTGTCCAAGACAACAGTGAATTTTAGGATGGTAAGTAATCTGTTGCCTTTTCCCCCTGCCCACAACAAGTTACTCTATTAGACATGAATATCTGAAAGTTTTCTCTTTTCAGTGGTTTCCGAAGCAATTTACTGATGATTACCATGCAAACTACATGACCGGAGTGGAGGCAACTAAGGTTAAAGTATATAATTCATACTACCACGATAATGGTCTAGAAGTCTTCCTGAAGGCGGTGAAGGATGGGCGGGCGATTGTCACAAGGGGTTGGACAAAAGTTGTGCGCGCCGTTGGCATGCAGGAGGGCACATTACGGGCATTCCGCTTCTTCAACACCATCGGCAGCCAAAATGATTTACACTTCTCTCTTCACCTTTACCGCCTCTAAATATCATGGTTCATCATAGTTAATTGCTGCCTAATCCTGTAATTACTGAACATATTGTCCTGAGAATTTTATTTATGGATTGGTTGTTGATAACCCACAAGTATAAGGGATCGCAACAGTTTTTGAGGGTAGAGTATTCAACCAAAATTTATTGATTTGACACAAGGGGAGCCAAAGAATATTTGCAAGTATTAGCAGTTGAGTTGTCAATTCAACCACACCTGGAGAACTAAATATCTGCAGCAGAGTGATCAGTAGCACAGTAGTATGATAGTTTGATAGCAGTAACAGAGTAGCAATAGTAACAATAGTAAAAATAGTAACAGTAGCAGTAGCAAATTTGTAGTGATTGTAACAGCAGCAGCAACGAAAGTAACTTAACAAGAACCAATTTGAGAAAGCCGTAGGCATTGGATCAGCGATGGATAATTATGTTGGATGACATTCATCATGTAACGGTCATAACCTAGAGGGACACAGAACTAGCTCCAATTCATCAATGTAATGTAGGCATGTATTCCGTATATAGTCATACGTGCTTATAATAAGAACTTGCATGACATCTTTTGTCCTACCCTCCCGTGGCAGCGGGGTCCATAAGGAAACTAAGGGATATTAAGGCCTCCTTTTAATAGAGAACCGAAACAAAGCATTAGCACTTAGTGAATACATGAACTCCTCAAACTACGGTAATCACCGGAAAGAATCCCAATTATTGTCACCTTGGGGTATGCGGATCATAACACGTAATAGGTGCGTATAACTTGCAAGATCGGATCAAGAACACAAATATATTCATGAAAACATAAACGGTTCAGATCTGAAATCATGGCACTCGGGCCCTAGTGACAAGCATTAAGCATAGCAAAGTCATAGCAACATCAATCTCAGAACATAGTGGATACTAGGGATCAAGCCCTAACAAAACTGACTCGATTACATGATAAATCTCATCCAACCCATCACCGTCCAGCAAGCCTATGAAGAAATTACTCACACACGGCAGTGAGCATCATGAAATTGGTGATGGAGGATGGTTGATGATGACGACGGCGTCGAATCCCCCTCTCCGGAGCCCAAAACAGACTCCAGATCAGCCCTCCCGATGAAGAACAGGAGGTGGCGGCGGCTCCGTATCGTAAAACCCGATGAAACTTCTTCTCTTATTTTTTTCTCGGGGAAAGTGAATTTATAGCATTGAAATTAGGGTCGGTGGAGCTTCGTGGGCCCCACAAGCTACCAGGGCGCGCCCTAGGGTGGGCCGCGCCCAGGTGGCTTGTGGGCCACTGGTGGGTCCCCTCCTGTAGATCTTTGCTCTAGTATTTTTTATATATTCCATAAAAAATCTCCAAAAAGTTTTGTCCAATTCCGAGAACTTTTATTTCTGCACAAAAACAACACCATGGCAATTCTGCTGAAAACAGCGTCAGTCCGGGTTAGTTTCATTCAAATCATGCAAATTAGAGTCCAAAACAAGAGCAAAAGTGTTTGGAAAAGTAGATATGACGGAGACGTATCAACTCCCCCAAGCTTAACCCATTGCTTGTCATCAAGCAATTCAGTTGACAAACTGAAAGTGATAAAGAAAAACTTTTACGAACTCTTTTGTTCTTGTGTCAATATATAAGCTTAAATAGTACCCAAGTTTTCAGCAAAGATCATGAACTAATCATGCACACGATAACTCTTAGAAGTTATATTCACTCATATCAATGGCATAATCAACTAGCGAGCAATAATAACATATCTCAAATGCCAACACCTTATCAAAACAATCATGATACAATATGATAACATGGTATCTCGCTAGCCCTTTCTGAGACCGCAAAACATAAATGCAGAGCACCTCCAAAGTTCAAACAGCGACTAAACATTGTAATTCAGGGTAGGAAACATCCAGTCATGATGCACACAACATTAACTATACCCAATGCATAAAAATGACAATAGTGCTCTCCAACTGGTGCTTTAATTGAGAGGGTGATGACTCACCAATAAAAGTAAAATAACATGAAAGTAAATAGATAGGCCCTTCGCAGAGGGAAGTAGAGGTTGTCATGCGCTTTTTTTTTGTGCAAGCTCTTAATGCAAAGGAACGTCACTTTATATTGCCCCTTGTGATAGCAACCTTTATTATGCAGTCCGTCGCTTTTATTTCTTCACCATCACAAGTTCGTACAAAGCTTATTTTCCCTTACAATAAAAGATCATACATATTTAGGAGCAATTTTTATTGCTTTTGCACCGATGACAACTTACTTGAAGGATCTTATTCAATCCACAGGTAGATATAGTGGACTCATCTGGAACAACTTTGGTTTAAGGGATTTGGATGCACAAGCAGTATTCCCGCTTAATACAGGCGAAGGCTAGCAAATAGATTGGGAAGCGACCAACTAGAGAGCGAAAACGGTCATTAACATGCATTGAGAATAATTATCATTGAAAACTAGCATGAGTAGGATATAAACACCCTGAACATAAATATCGTGGAGGCTATGTTGGTTTTGAATCAACTACATGCGTGAACATGTGCCAAGTCAAGCCACTTGAAACATTCAAAGGAGGATGCCATATTAACATACCCCATCATAACTATTTTAATGCATGTTGACACTCAAAATAAATCATTATCCACTCCTAACTACTTAAGCATGGCATGAGAAACTATAATCTCTAATTGTCATCATAAACATGTTTACTCATAATATGTTGAATCATGGCTACTGAGTTAAACATATTTACAAAAACAAAAACAAGTTGAGTTCATACCTGCTTTTCCTTGCCACAGTCACTTCATCAAATATCGTCATTACTGCCTTTCACTTGCACGACCAAATGATATAAAAAATAATAATAGTGCAAGAGTACCGTGGACTAAGCTGGAATCTGCAAACATTTTATTCAAAGGGGAAGACAAGGTAATATGGGCTCATTGTTAATTCAACAATAGTGCAAATGAGAGCCACTCAACAGTTTCATCGTGGTCTTCTCCTCACGAGAACTCAAAGAAAGAAAAGGAATTCAGAGAAACACACCGAGATATTTTTGGAGTTTTGGTTTTTCTGAAGGAAGCAAATTAACAAAGAAGAAAAACAGAAACGAGAAAAATATTTACACAGAAAAGCTCCCAACAAACAAAAGAAGAAACGAGAAATCTTTTGGGTTTTCTTTTAATGCTACAACTAATTATGCAAGAAAGAAACTACAACTATTCTTTTGGATTTGTGAAAGTTTTGCAAACACACAAGAAGAAAGCGAGAAATAAAACCAACATAAATTATACAATGAAAGAGGATGAACACCGACAATTGGAATGAAATGTGTGAACATGAATGTAATGTCGGTGAGAAATACGTACTCCCCCAAGCTTAGGCTTTGCCTAGCTTGGTAATCACCATCGCTGATCAGGATAATAGTCATAATGATAACTCGTGGAGGCTTGATGGGCTGCCTCCTCAGCGAGACGGGCAGCTTCCACTACCGCGTTATACTCGCACACCTCGTTCTCATGGAGGAAATATCTTTGTTTACTCTGAAAATCAAAGAGAATAGGCGCAGGCAAAACAACATAGATAGAGCGATATTTATCGAAAATAAGGTTATAGTCATATTTGTGTGTGTTGTTCTTAATGAATTCATGACGCTGCATCACCTCAAAGTCTAAATATTTATTAGGTAATATGGGATCGTTAGGGCGAGGTGAGACACCAAGCCTTGCAGCTACGCGAGAGGCATAAATTCCTCCATATAGATCACCATTACCCGCATTGCGGTGAAGCCTACGCGCAACAATTGCCCCAAGGTTGTACGGTTTTAAGCCAGTTAAAGCAGTATGAATAATGCTCAAGTCAGGGGCGCAAAGTGCACTACAATCTTGTTTACCAGAAATGCATTTCCCATTAAAAAGTGCAAAGTAACGAATAGCGGGGAAATGAATACTTTCTTTTCTAGCTTGTGTAACTCCCCTATCTTCACCATTACAGAGGCTAGCAAGAAACATAACATAATCAGATGACTATGGTTCATTAAGTGAACCCCAAAATGGGATTTTGCATGCATCACAGAACTCTTCTAAAGACATACCATAGGATCTATCATAAAGATGAAACAAAACTCTAGAGGTACGGGAATGATACTCAAACTTATTAGTGAATGAATATGTCAGATTATAGTGTTGAGCACACTTGTCTGCGATGAAGGGAGCGAGCTTAGTATTGTGAACACATTGATCAAATTCTTCCTTAATACCCGCACCTATCATGAACTCGTCACACGGCCAGAGGCAGGATTTTGTATCGGAGATTCGCACCGAACTCGCCCTTGGTTCAATATACGACTGCCGTATCGAGCTCTCGCTCGCTGACCCTTCCGAGGGCTTCCTCCTTGAAGAACTCCTCCTAAACAAGTTCATTTTCCTATGAACAAATTTCTGAAATTTTTGGCCCACAAAATAATGTCAACAAAACTTCACAAGATTGATAGCAACTACTCATATGAATGTCTAGAGACCATATCAAGCATTCAAACTACTTGGAACTAAAAGAATTCAACATGCAAGCTCGTTTTTAGTAACACCAAGAGCAGCTCATTATTCAAAATATAATCTATTAAAGCAAAAACTAATTGGAGCAACGGAGGAGTCACATACCAAGGAGTAGTCCCCCAAAACAGTTTCAGAAACGGAGCTCCGAGCAAAGAGATCAAAAATCTCAGGTTTGGGAGCAAGAACACGAAGGAGAGAGCTACCAAGATTTTTTTTTCTAGAGGTAAGAGATGAAGTGGGCTAAAGGAATAAGTGAGTGGGTCCCTGTGGGGCCCACAAGCCACCAGGGCGCGCCCAGGGGGTGGCCGTGCCCTGGTGCCTCGTGGGCACCTGGGGCATCCCCCTGGGATGTTTTCAGTGCCAAAAATTCTTAAATATTCTATAAAAATTCATGTTAAAATTTCACAGCATTCTGAGCACTTTTATTTTTGGGTCATTTTTTATTGCACGGATAATTCAAAAACCAGGATAATCATGGCATTACACTTTATTAAACTAAAAATAACAGAGAACAAATAGTAGGTAAAGAAAATTGTGCTTACTAAATTCATCGACCACATGCCCCTCAAAAAGAATCCATTAATAAGGTTGATCAAGTCTTATTAACAAACCATTTTCGAATGACATGAAACCGAAGAATCTTCGTATAATACTAGGTTACCTCAACGGGGATATGCATCTCCCCAATAATAAGAGTCTCATATTTCTTTTTGACAGAAGGAATGGGGAATTCAAAACCTCCAATAGTGATTGTCGAAGTTCTTTCAATAATATTGATACCATTCACCGCAATTTGTTTCTTCGGAAAATAAACTGTATGCTCATTACCATTAACATGAAAAGTGACCTGGCTTTTGTTGCAATCAATAACAGCCCCTGCAGTATTCAAAAAGGGTCTACCAAGGATAATCGACATGTTGTCGTCCTCGGGCATATCAAGTATAACGAAGTCTGTTAAGATAGTAACATTCGCAACCACAACAGGCACATCCTCACAAATATCGATAGGTATAGCAGTTGATTTATCAACCATTTGCAAAGAGATTTCAGTAGGTGTCATCTTATTCAAATCAAGTCTTCTATATAAAGAGAAAGGCATAACACTAACACCGGCTCCTAAATCACATAAAGCAGTTTTAACATAGTTTCCTTTAATGGAGCATGGTATAGTTGGTATTCCTGGATCCCCTAGTTTCTTAGGTACTCCACCCTTAAAAGAATAATTTGCCAGCATGGTGGAAATTTCAGCTTCAGGTATCTTTCTTTTATTAGTGACAATATCTTTCATATATTTAGCATAAGGAGGCATTTTTAATATGTCAGTCAAACGGGTACGCAAAAAGACAGGTCTAAGCATTTCAACAAAGCGTTCAAATTGTTCCTCATCTTTGTTCTTAGGTGGCTTAGTAGGGAAAGGCATAGGTTTTTGTACCCATGGTTCTCTTTCTTTCCCATGTTTCCTAGCAATGAAATCACTTTTATCATATCGTTTATTCTTAGGAGGTGGGTTATCAAGATCAATAGCAGGTTCTATCTCTACATCATTGTCTGGTTGAGCATCATCACGAACATCATTGTCATTATCATTATCACTAGGTGGATGTTCACTACCAGATTGAGTCTCAGCATCAGAAATAGAAACATCATTATGATTCTCAGGAGGTTTTTCTATCATAGGTTCACTAGAAGCATGCAAAGTTCTATCATTTTTCTTCTTCTTTTTCTTCTTAGACGGACTAGGCACATCATTATTAATTCCCTGAGAATGTTGCTCAATTCTCTTGGGATGACCTTCAGGATAAAGTGGCTCCTGAGTCATTCTACCTCCCCTAGTCATTACTCTAACAGCATGATCATTCATTTTATTGTTCATCTCATTAAGCAAATCATTTTGGGCCTTAGCAACTTGTTCTAACTGAGTTTGGACCATGGAAACATGTTTTCCTAAACCTTTGACATCATTGGCAACTCTAAACATCAAGTCACTCAAACGATCAATCATAATAGCATTACGTTTCAATTGATTGCTAACATACCTATTGAAGTGTTCTTGCTTAACAATGTAATTATCAAATTCATCCAGGCATTGACTAGCAGATTTATTATAAGGAATATCACCTTCATCGAATCTATAGAGAGAATTTACCTCTAATACCTGTGTCGGGGTGTTAAGCCCATGTATTTCTTCAATAGGTTGTAGATTCTTAACATCTTCAGCTTTAATACCCTTTTCTTTCATAGATTTCTTTGCCTCTTGCATATCTTCAGGACTGAGAAATAGAATACCCCTTTTCTTCGGAGTTGGTTTAGGTGGTGGTTCAGGAAGTGTCCAATCATTATCATTTCTCAATATATTATTCAATAATTCTTCAGCTTGTTCAACAGTTCTTTCCCTGAAAACGCAACCAGCACAACTATCTAGGTAGTCCCTAGAAGCATCGGTTAGTCCATTATAAAAGATATCAAGTATTTTATTTTTCTTAAGAGGATGATCAGGCAAAATATTAAGTAGTTGGAGAAGCCTCCCCCAAACTTGAGGGAGATTCTCTTCTTCAATTTGCACAAAGTTAAATATTTCCTGTAAAGCAGCTTGTTTCTTATGGGCAGGAAAATATTTTTCACAGAAGTAATATATCATATCCTGGGGACTACACACACAACCAGGAGCAAGAGTATTAAACCAGATCTTAGCATCACCCATTAATGAGAAAGGAAACAACTTAAGGATATAGTAGTAGCGAATGTTTTCCTCATGAGCAAATAGGGTGGCTATATCATTCAATTTAGTAAGATGTGCCACAACAGTTTCAGTTTCATAACCATGGAAAGGATCAGATTCAACCAAAGTAATTAACTCAGGATCGACAGAGAATTCATAATCCTTATCAGTAACAAAGATGGGAGAAGTAGCAAACTTAGGATCATATTTCATTCTCTCCATCATAGATTTTTCTTTCAGTTCAGCAAGCAATTTTCTAACCTCATCTCTATCCTTACAAGCAAGAATTGCCCTAGATGTCTCTCCATCAAAAACATAATCCTTGGGTATTTCAACTCTAATAGGAGGACTAGGCGTAACAGGTGATTTATAATTTCCAAGAGTTTCATCAGTTTCAATGATTTCATCAGTTTCAGCATTTTCAATTTCTTTAGCTTTAGCAAGTTGTTCATCAAGAAATTCACTTAGTGGCACAGTGTTATCATGCATAGTAGTAGCATCATCAATAGCATCATTCATAGCAGGAGTAGCATTATCAATTACTTGCGACATATCAGGATTAATAGCAGGTGGTGGTGTCACAAGCTTACTTAAAACATCAGGTGAATCAAGTGCAGAGCTAGATGGCAGTTCCTTACCTCCCCTCATCCTAGAGGGAACGATCTTGGTTCGATGGTCTTTCAGATTCTTCAGATTCTTCATAGTGATCAACAGATATAAATCCCAAGTGACTCGGCAAAATAAAGCTATGCTCCCCGGCAACGGCGCCAGAAAAAGTCTTGATAACCCACAAGTATAGGGGATCGCAACAGTTTTCGAGGGTAGAGTATTCAACCCAAATTTATTGATTCGACACAAGGGGAGCCAAAGAATATTTGCAAGTATTAGCAGTTGAGTTGTCAATTCAACCACAACTGGAGAACTAAATATCTGCAGCAGAGTGATCAGTAGCACAGTAGTATGATAGTTTGATAGCAGTAACAGAGTCGCAAAAGTAACAATAGTAACAGTAGCAGTAGCAAATTTGTAGTGATTGTAACAGCAGCAGCAACGAAAGTAACTTAACAAGAACCAATATGAGAAAGCCATAGGCATTGGATCAGCGATGGATAATTATGTTGGATGACATTCATCATGTAACAGTCATAACCTAGAGCGACACAGAACTAGCTCCAATTCATCAATGTAATGTAGGCATGTATTCCATATATAGTCATACGTGCTTATAATAAGAACTTGCATGACATCTTTTGTCCTACCCTCCCGTGGCAGTGGGGTCCATAAAGAAACTAAGGGATATTAAGGCCTCCTTTTAATAGAGAACCGAAACAAAGCATTAGCACTTAGTGAATACATGAACTCCTAAAACTACGGTAATCACCGGAAAGAATCCCAATTATTGTCACCTTGGGGTATGCGGATCATAACACGTAATAGGTGCGTATAACTTGCAAGATCGGATCAAGAACACAAATATATTCATGAAAACATAAACGGTTCAGATCTGAAATCATGGCACTCGGGCCCTAGTGACAAGCATTAAGCATAGCAAAGTCATAGCAACATCAATCTCAGAACATAGTGGATACTAGGGATCAAGCCCTAACAAAACTGACTCGATTACATGATAAATCTCATCCAACCCATCACCGTCCAGCAAGCCTACGAAGAAATTACTCACACATGGCGGTGAGCATCATGAAATTGGTGATGGAGGATGGTTGATGATGACGACGGTGTCGATTCCCCCTCTCCGGAGCCCAAAACAGACTCCAGATCAGCCCTCCCGATGAAGAACAGGAGGTGGCGGCGGCTCTGTATCGTAAAACCCGATGAAACTTCTTCTCTTATTTTTTTTCTCGGGGAAAATGAATTTATAGCGTTGGAATTAGGGTCGGTGGAGCTTCGTGGGCCCCACAAGCTACCAGGGTGCGCCCTAGGGGGGCCGCGCCCAGGTGGCTTGTCGGCCACTGGTGGGTCCCCTCCTGTAGATCTTTGCTCTAGTATTTTTTATATATTCAATAAAAAATCTCCAAAGAGTTTGGTCCAATTCCGAGAACTTTTATTTCTGCACAAAAACAACACCATGACAATTCTGCTGAAAACAGCGTCAGTCCAGGTTAGTTTCATTCAAATCATGCAAATTAGAGTCCAAAACAAGAGCAAAAGTGTTTGGAAAAGTAGATACGACGGAGACGTATCAGTTGTTGAACCAATGTGCTGAGAATTTTAATTCCACGTTTCATAATTCAAAATTTAAATTTTCCAATTTGAATAATAAATTACAGGGAAAAATAAAATTAAACAGGAGCGAAAAAAACAATGTACACATGGTTAGAAAGAAAACAGCGTGTGCGATGGAAAATATAGAAAAGACGGTTCTTTGACAGGAAACGTTTGCGATGCTCAACGGACGAACACACGATTTCGTCTCATATGCGTGTGCGATTCATGGTAATACGACAAACGTTTCAAACATGTATGTGTGTGTAATGTTGGACAAAAAGAAGATGGTGCATATATGGAGCCCGTGTTTGATAGGAATACCTATCGCACACAGTTATGAAATGGACACGTTGGCGATAGTAGACGCACCGCACACATTTTACATTTTTTAACTGTGTGAGATAACGTACCTATCGCAAACACATCGTTAGATTAAATGTTTGTGATATCCACCTTTTCCACACGAGTATAGCTGTGTAATCATTTCGGATGTCTCTCGGATCAGAAACGTAATGTCGAGGCCTAACGTGTGGGATAGGCCGCGACTTCTCATATGTTTATTCTATGGAAATCGTCAGTAGCCGCTCGCCTATCCCCGACAGTTTCTGGGTCGTGTGGGAACGACCCCCCTATCGCACACACAGGCAAGATGACGGTTTAAAATGCCGTCGCGGAAAGGGGTTAAAACCCATTTGTATAGCACGTAACGGTACCAGTGAATGCTTCGGCTGATGTCTGCTGTGCTGGTGGAGTAGACACTGGTGGTGCAGCTGGAGGTGGAACTGTTGGTGCAGCAGCTGGAGCAGAAAGAGTGGTCCTCGTGTCAGCAGCAGGCACGGTAGCAGACCTAGGTGCTCTGGCCACAGTATGAAATCTGTCTGTAGTAGGTCTAGCATAACCATCAGTGTCGCTGGCTCTCTTGGCTTCTTCCACATCATCCTTCAGCTTGTCAACTATGGTCTGAACCTCTGTAAGCTTCACGTCAAGACTGTGGATCTTAGTTTCCACTATCCGCTCTAAGCTCTCCTGGTTCTTTGCGAGGTTGGCCAAACTCCGCTCAATCCTTAGAGAAGCTTCTAGCAAATAGGTCATCTGGTCAGACTTGGTCTTGAGATGAGCTATGGAAGTGCTAGGACCGGATGCCTCCTTAGATACTTTAGCTGCAACAGCTGCCTGGATCCTCTCCTGGGCTTTAACTGAAGTGGGGTGAGATGTGTCCATCACCACTTCATTATCCTCAAACTCAGGCCTCAGCAGGAGATGCTCACGATCAAGTAGATATGTGCTCGTTCCAACCTTGTAATTTATGAGCAGCTGAATGTGCGAAGCAAATCCACAAGATCTCTTCTGGTCAGCAGCTGTCCTCTTCACCATTTCCACGATCAAGCTCATCACCTTGAACTTCTGAGGAGTGTCAAAAAGGTGCAACATGTTGATGGAGTGGCCACGGATCATCTTGTCATCTCCAGACTTGGGCATCAAGGTGTGCCTCAATATAGTGTTAGTCGTAGCCAAACCAGCCAACAAGTGCTTCACAAAACCAAGCTTGTGAGTTTCAAGATCTTCCTCAGGAATAGGTTTGTATATGTTCTTCATAGAGTTGTGGTCGTCCCTGGACTTAGCATACATGTCAATATCTCACTCTCCTTCCTTCGGAACACCAAGCAGAGCAGCCCACTCAGGAATAGATGACTGATATCTGACTCCTTCTGTCATCCACACAATCTTCCCATCAGGGTAGAAGTGTTCAGTGGAATAGAACTGCATAATCATCTCATCACTCCATGAGGTTAGCTTCTTCCCTATGAATTCATCAACTCCTGCAAGCTTGAAACTCTCATGAACATGGGGGAACCTATCTTCATTCTCATCAATATATTCCCAGTCCACCCATCTCATGTCACTGACTATAGGCTTCTTGTCCAGCAACACTTTCTCATAGAAGTCTTGTTGCTCTCGAGTGTGGAAGCGATAGTCACAAGTAGTTTTCCTCCTGATAGCATATGGATCAGACTCTCTCCATGTTTGTAGACCTTTATCTCTCCTTTCCTTCATGTTTTCAGTAGTTGGGTTTCCATCATCATGTTCAGGCAACTTCGGCCTAAGCTTCTTGAGCACTAGCGGCTCCTCATCATCAGCTTCAGGCACTGGGGCCTTGTTCTTCTCACTGGCTGACACATTCCTTGTAGTTCTCCTAGGCTTGGAGGTAGGAGCTCTAGGTTTTGACTTGGAAGGGGCAGCAGTCTTCATAGCATCTGCCATGAGCTTTTGTTGCTTGGCAGCAGGTGGGTTCGCTGCTGACTCTTCCTCTTCTTCTTCCTCATGCTCAGCTGGATCTTTATACATAGATGGTTTTCTGCCAACAACATGAACTATCCTCTTTCTTTCCTTCCTTTTATTCCCTGCAGCTTGTGCCTTTGAGCCACTTGGCTCCTCAAGAGTGATGAGTGTCATACCTCTCTTTGCTGCAACTGAGGCAGGAACTTTCCTAGTCACTTGCCTCTCCTTCTGATTTCCATGCTCCTTGGAAACAACAGCTGGATTTTTCTTGGAGGTTACTTCCTCAACAACAAAGTCCTCATCCTCAATTTCTGAGCCCTTTGCTTTTCTTGTTCTCTTGGCAGCCTTAGGCAGATTGCTGGGAGTGCTCCTGTTGCCTTCATCATAACTGCTCTCAGGACTAGAACCTGCACTCAAATCAATATTGGCCTCTCCAGATGCATTCTGGCTATCACTGGCATCTGACATCTTGCAAGCAGACCTGTGAAGTAGTTGGGTATAGGCAGAGTAGATGAGTCATCACAAAATGCAGCTGGTTTTTGAAAAAATTGAGTTCAAATCTTAGTTTCAAATTTTCACAGAAGACATTTCGGATCAACCGAGTTGATCATCTCGGTGATACCGAAGCACTTAACAGAGACTTGGAACACAATTTCGGTTAGACCAATATGTGGCTTGGTCTCTCCGAGATGCTAGGGTTTCACAGAAACTTCATTTCGGTCTCACCGATCAGTACAACTCGGTGGCACCGAGACGTACTAGTGCAATGGCCAAAGCCAGATCGGTTACTCCGAAATTTTCAGATCGGTCGGTCCGAGATGTATTCTACGGAAATTTAAACCTAAAATCTTTGCTCGAATCTAATCAACGGAATTTATACTTGGAATAGAGGTTGCACACTATGGCATGAATCATGGCAAAAACCCTAGTGCATTGAATCGGAAATAGAGGCACTAAGGGGTTGGATTTTATCCTAACTTGGTGCAAATCCTCTACGGCGGCAACAGAGGGAGAGATTTCTGTTGACGACGGGGGAATCAAATGGCGAGGGCGCGCTGGACGGAACGGCGACTATCCGAAGACTGGGGCGACGACAGCTGTGGGGCGCGAGGATGAAACATTTGAGAAATTTCAATCGTACGGACTCACGGGATATATACCCATCAGCTGTCGGTGGCTCCGATTGAAACGGATCAGTGGCACGGAGATGTGTAACTGCTAGCAGTACAGCACATCGGTGACTCCGAGACGGTTCAGATCGGTTGCACCGAGATGAAAACTCAGATCAATCCAAATGATTTTGGTGAGACCGAATGAGAGTGAGTTGGTCAAACCGAAAGGCATTTAGAAGGTTTTGGAATTCAGTCCTTGACAGATCGGTGACTCCGAGTGCGCCTCACCCGGAGGGTCCGAAAAAGACTTGTTCAAATTTTGTGATGTAGCATGAAGAGAATTTGAGACAAGAAAGAATATATAGCTAGAGAAGGTGCTTAGGCATTCTTGTACATCCACTTGGCCAGAAAAACCAAGACAATCAAAACAACAAATGGATGTTCTTGAATGAAGAAAAATGCATTGCAACATGCTCACACAATAAAATAGCAAATAAAATATGTGTCAAACATGCACAACCAATTCTAGCATCTATCACATAATTGTCGATGACTAGGTCATCTATATATGAGTATATTGACTTAGGAGCCAAATGAGAACATTTGATCATAGGTCATACTCATCGTTTAAGCACAAGTGGGGTTACCACTATTACATAAAGCATTAATGTGTTCACACCATTAGAGTTGCTTTAGCTCAAGTCTTAGAGCAAAGCTCCCCCTAGATGCAATATCCCCCCCCCCCAAAGAGGGATGAACTAACCTTGGGTTTTGTCGATGATGACTTCATGTAGATAGTGTAGATGTGGATGCTTAATGTTGATGTAGACCATCAAGAGTTGGGAGCAATCCTTGGAGTTTTGCACTTTCAATACCAAAATGGGTTAGTCCCACAAGGAACAAACAAGGATATCCATAGACATAGAGTGAAATGCACATATGATGATGTCCATGAATGCATTGAATACCTTGTCCCTTGACTTACCAACAAGAGGGTTAGTGACTCCATGAACTAGTGCATGATGTTGAAGTTGATTGCACAAGTCCTTGCCAAAATAAATATGAGTGAAGTTTGTTGGCGGAGTCACCCTCAAGAACTCTCTAGTTCTTCTTCTTTGGGACCCACATCAATTTGATGGGAATCCTTGGAGTTGTGGTAGCACTTGATGAAGTAGAACTTGATGAGGCCTTTGGAACCCACTTGACCAAAGCTTGAGGTGGTTCTTCAAATGAGTCAATCTCTTCTTGAAGCTTGTCCTTGCCTTTTTGCTTGTGGTCTTGTGGTGGAAGATCATCTTGAGCTTGTGTTCCCTCAAAAGAAGTGGGATCATACTTCTCTTGTTGAGGAACAAACTTCGTCTTGGGGTATTGATCTTCTTCCCACTCAACTCCATTGGCATTGAACTTTCGTTCAAAACCAATACCTTGGTTCTTCCGGTGCCTTCCTTGCTTACGCACAATTTCGTCAAATTGCTTACTTCCGGCGAGGCTCTTGTAGACACCTTTTTCTATAATTCCTTTCAATAAATTGTTTTCTTCCTCAAGTGTAACTTGGCTAAGAGAATCATTAGTGCAATCAATAGAACTACTAGAAGCAACAATATTGGATTTAGCATTGTTATTGTTACTACTAGAGGTAGAACCTTTCTTACTCTTACTAGCTTGAGTAGATTTAACTTGTGGCATAATAGTAGACAAGAGAAGACGTTTGGCAATGTAAGAAGAACTCTTCTTTCGAAGATCATCATTGATTGCTTTAAGAAGCTCATGCTCTTGCTCTAAATTTAGCTTCTCGAAGCGTAGCTTCTCATGAGTTCTTAGAAGCTCTCTATGATCTTCTTGAGTTGTTTCATGAGCTAACTTAAGAGTGTTTAGTTCTTTAGTTAGACTCTCAGTCTCCTTCTTAGCATTGTCACTCGTTTCATCTTGACTATCATGATTACTAGCAAGTTCATTATAACTTACATCACTAGTTTTATCAACAAGCAAATCATCATCACCTAGCAAATCATCCTCATCACTATTGAAATCAAGATACTCGGGGTGTGATACCTTGGGGCCTTTAGCCATGAAGCATCTTCCAATTCCTTCATTTGGTGAGTCAAATATATCATGGGAGTTGGAGGATACGAGAGCAAGTCCGGCAACACCTTCATCTTGACTATAGTTGGAGTCGGAGTGATAACTTCTCTCGGAGTTGTTGTCAGAGTCGGAGCCGGAAACCCATTCACCTACATGAGCTTGATGTCTTCTTATAGAATAGCTCTTGGTTGACATGTATTTCCCTTCTGATTCCTTGTTTCTTCGAGAAGGTCTTCGTTCATAACGATCATCTCTACTCCTCCTCTCTCTATGAGGTGATTCATCTCTTCTACTCTTCCTTCTAGCTGAGTCTTCTCTTTTCTTGTGAGGTGTCGTACACTCATTGGAGTAGTGTCCGGGTCTTCCACAATTGTAGCAATTACGGTCACGACTTGATGATCTTTGCTCATATTGCCTTGAGTTGGAGCTTCTCTCTTTGTTTCTATTCTTGTAGAATTTGTTGAAGTTCTTCACCATTAGGCTTAATTCCTCATTGGATACTAGCTTGTCGCTTGATGTTGTAGGAGCATCACTTGAAGCTTTGTATGCATCAATTGACTTGTTGTGGAGCTCCTCCTTGTCCTTGAGTGACATCTCATGAGCAACAATTCTTCCAATGACTTCCGTGGGCTTGAGATCTTGGTAATTGGGCATCATTTGGATCAAAGTGCACACGGTATCATATTTTCCATCCAAGGCTCTAAGGATCTTCTTGATGATGAATTTGTTGGCCATCTTCACTTCCTAAGCCGGCAATCTCATTTGTGATTAGAGCAAGCCTAGAGTACATTTCGGTGACTCCTTCACCATCCTTCATCTTGAACTTGTCAAGTTGACTTTGAAGCACATCCAACTTGGATTCCTTGACGGACTCGGTACCTTCGTGCATATCAACCAAAGTATCCCAAATTTCCTTTGCATTCTTGAGGCGGCTAATCTTGTTGAACTCCTCGTGGCACAAACTGTGGAAGAGAATGTCACATGCTTCAGCGTTGTATTGCAACATCTTCAATTCCTCCGCGGTTGCTTCACGATCCGGTTCTTTACCATCCTCAAAGAATTCACCTTGCAAGCCAACATGAACAACAGCCCAAACGGAGGGGTTATGACCAAGAATATGCATTTTCATCTTATGCTTCCAACTAGCAAATTTTGTACCATCAAAATATGGACCTCTATGGTGGTAGTTTCCCTCACTAGACGCCATACTCTCCTAGGTTGTGAAACCAATGCAATGGAGACCAAAGCTCTGATACCACTTGTAGGATCGAAAGTATGTCTAGAGGGGGGTGATTAGACTACTTGACAAAATAAAACTTATCATTTTCCCAATTTTAGTTGTGGGCAAGTTTTAGCAAGACTAACAAGTCAAATACACCCTACACATGCAAGTCTAAGAGTTGTGCAGCGGAAAGTAAAGACTTTGCATATGAACGTAAAGGAGGGATTGGGGATTTCAAACACAATGAAGACACGATGAATTTTGGCATGGTTCCGATAGGTGGTGCTATCGTACGTCCATGTTGATGGAGACTTCAACCCACGGAGGGCTCCACCCACGAAGGGTCCATGAAGAAGCAGCCTTGTCTATTCCATCATGGCTTACGTCCACGAAGGACTAGCCTCACTCGGGTAGATCTTCACGAAGTAGGCGATCTCCTTGCCCTTACAAACTCCTTGGTTCAACTCCACATGATCTTGGAGGCTCCCAAGTGACACCTAACCATGCAATCTAGGAGACACCACTATCCAAAAGGTAATAGATGTTGTGTTGGTGATGAACTCCTTGCTCTTGTGCTTCAAATGATAGTCTCCTCAACACTCAATCTCTCTCACACAGATTTGGCTTGGGTAGGAGAAGGATTGGAGTGGAAAGCAACTTGAAGAGGCTAGAAATCAAGGTTCAAATGGTAGGAATGGAATCTCTTGATCTCAACACATGAGTAGGTGGTTCTCTCTCAGAAAACGAATGGTGGAAGTTGTGTTTCGTTCTGATGGCTCTCTTACTAAGTAAGAGGGGGTGGAGGGGTATATATAGCCTCCACACGAAATCCAGCCGTTACACACTTTTGACCCATCTCGGTGGCACCGATCAGAATTCTCGGTGAGACCGATCTATGTAAAAGATATGGACGTTGGAGGTCTCGGTGGGACTGAATGGAAACAACTCGGAGCAACCGAAGTGCAATGGTAAGGCAGAACCTCGTTTCGGTGGCACCGATTGCATCATCTCGGTGGGACCGAAATAACGCAATAAGGCAACAGAAAGTTGGCAAGCCATCTCGGTGTCACCGATTGGAAAAACTCGGTTAGACCAAAATAATTGGTGGGACCGAGATCCATTTCGGTGGATCCAATTTGTTAGGGTTTGGCTTTGTCACTGTCCATATGAACTCGATGGTCCGGATGAAAAGGTTTCGGTGGGACCGAGTTGGCAAATTAGGTTTTGGACATATTTGGATAGAGAAAGTGGCTGAGGGTTTTGGAGCAATATCACTAAGCACTTGAGCAACCAGATCATCATCAAAACCTCATCCCCTTTTAATAGTATTGGCTTTCCTATGGACTCAATGTGATCTTGGATCACTTAACCAAAAATGTAGAGTCTTGAGCTTTTGCCAATCCATGTTCTTAGCATTTTGAGGGGTCCACATTCACTAGTCCTTGCCATGTCAATCACTGAACTTCCTGAAATCTTAACTTGAATAGGCATTAGTTCAATGACATATATGATGTTATTAATTACCAAAACCACCAGGGGATTAGTTGCACTTTCACTCAGGCACTGGGTTGGGCCGCGAGTGGGTATAGCAGTCGTGGGCGATATGGCCCCAGTGCTTGCAGGCTCTGCACTTGATTCTATTAGTGCAGCTGGGCCTAGAGTGGCCCGATTGTAGGCAGCGGACACAGAACGCGTTCTGTGGGCCTTTTTGAAATTGCGTGGATCCCGCCTTGTTGCTAGTAACTGCATAGTTAATGGCATTGGCTCCAGTGAGTGGATCGTGGCCCGCTGATGGTGCCTGATTTGAATTAATCACAGCATCCGAAGATGATCTGGTATCGGAGTTGGTAGGATTTGAGTAGATATTAGGGGATCTAAGAGCTTGGAGGTAGGATTTTTTAGGATGACGCCGGAAGATGTGAGTCCAGGCATCCTCTTTTTCTTTGAGGTATTGATCAAGCTCCCAACAAGAGTTCGGTCCACCATTACGCTAGAGCGGAAAATTGACATTGAGGAGTGGGAGTGAGATATTACCTCCCTTGATGATCGAGAAACCCACCTCCTTCGATGAAACAGAGAATTTGAACGACCAATTTTGGAGCAATTTAACCTTGAAAAGGGAAGCACGTCCACCAAAGCATGATAAAAGAATAGCGCTTACAGAATCCTCCATGAGTCTGATCTGTGATCGGCTAGGGCGAGGGGCAAGAGCGGCTAGGGCGAGGAGCGGCTAAACGAGGATGCTTGCGTATATCAGATTGTTTAGTGATGAAAAGGTTGGAATTAATTTCTTTCATCAATTTTGTACTCCCAAATGCAAGTACTGCATTTTGGAGTACTTCTAACCATCAGAATTCAACAGAACTTCTACATTTTGGAGTACTTGCATTTGGGCCTAGAACTTAGTTGCAAGGGCGGGTAGCACATGCCTTTTGAGAAAATTTTGAAAGTTGTTTAGTTGTTCTATTAAACATGGTGGAATTTCTAATAATTGCGGGTATTTGGTTTTAGGTATATTTTTCTACTGATGACCGTAGCATGGATATCACTACTTATCCTCATGATGTCCCGTCAAAAAATCATCATGACTATTGAATTCCTGCTCCAGCCAACTCATCCAAAATTCCGAACTGATGGAGAGAGACAGGCAATATATTTCAACACCCCCCCCTCACGTCTAGGCTTATTAGTCCTTAGACGTGGGATTTATGTAGGCCGCAGAATCTTTTTTCAATACTGTGTTGGCAGGGTCTTGAACTCAAGACCTCTTGAATCAGATACCATATCGAATTCCTGCTCTAGTCAACTCATCCAAAAGTCCAAACCGATGAAGAGAGATGGGCAACATATTTCAACAATGACGTGTCGAATCATAGACCACACAGTTTAATGCTGGCGAATCTGTATCACTGCTTCTGTTGAATTCTGATGGTTAGAGATACCCCCTCCGTTCCATAATGTAGTGCATATAGAGTTTTTAGAAAGTCAAACTTTACAAACTTTGACCCAGTTTATAGATAAAACTATTTATATCTACAACTAGTAAGCGTGCACGTGCAACGCACGTATCATAATCTATAATAAAACATTTTTTAATCTTATCTCGTATGGCGAGTTGTTTGCCAAGCCATTTAAATGTGTCTCGTGCCCACGATGTGAGCACGCGTGTAACACGATCCGAACACATGTCTTCACATAAAATTCACAATCACATAAATGTATTATCATTAGTTACAAAAATATTTAAAAACAACAACTAAGAAACAATATCTACTATTTGTTCTTTGATGGTGATTCTCTCTTAAAGTTCCATGTATTGATGCCATCTAGAATACTTTGTTCCATGGCTGAGATATTATTTAGAGCTTCATTCCCTTGGTACTTCAAAATATGTCCAAAATTTGTCTCCTCGGTCGAATATCATCCTATATATGCATCATACAACATTGTTATATATAAAAAAAAATCATATGCAACGTGTATGCAAATGAGTATGCTGTAAACAATCACCTTGGATACTGGAAAATGTAGCCCTCTATCACACCATGAGTGCATGAAATTAGAAACCAAATAACCATGTAGTGAACTGGAATGTCTCCAACCAACGTCGTGGCACGCTAGTATACGCACAACAATATTAAAGCAATCAGCATCCATGTATTCATCATTCTTTAATATATTTTTTGTCTCAAATTTAAACTAATATGATAATGATTATAGCTTTTCCCCGATTCACTCCCGTGAAATCACAATTATGTCAATTATAATGACACAAGAGTATATTAGAACACAAAATGATCTAAAAAAATGTGGCTTACTGCAACAAAGGGACATCATCAAGCATGTTGATGCACAAGCAAAGTTCATCTATTAAGTCGTCGTTTGTTGGATTGACAGATGGTGAAAGAAGAAATGATTGCGAGATGAGCTCAAGTTTTGATGATGAGTTCGATGTTTTCAGATTCCTAGGGAGTCTATCCAGAATCACACAATCTGTGAGATCAGTGTCGATTTCGTCACGCTCTTATATTTCTTTACGGAGGGAGTAGTAAATTAGAGTTAGAATTCAAATAATAATATAACATAGAATAAATATAATGATAAGATTTTATAAAACCTTCAAAATCAATCAACCATTGATATATGAATGAACCAGTTTTGTAAACACTTCGCCGTAAAAAAAGATCACAACCATGCAGTACTCACCACACAGACGGACACGTGCCCGATCTAAAAATAAATAAAAAATTCGGACAACCAGAGCAAATACTCCACTCGCTCACTACACAAGCGGATAAGCTCCTCTCTCCCTCACATAACACGACCGCCCCTCTTCCACTGCATCCCCACCGGCGGCGAGACGAACACCCACCCCTGGCCGGTCCATGGCGGATGCCCTTCCCCAGTTGTCACGCCAGTCGCCGGTCCATGGCGACCGCCCTTCCCTTACCTCTCTTCCCGTAGCCCGGATCTGCCGCCTACGGCTTCCACCTCGCCTCCCTTTTCCCCAGCGCTCTCCAGCCCCACGACGAACCCGTTCGCCGACACCAGCCTGGTCCGCAGCCACGTCTCCGCTCCGGCCGCCAACGGATCGTCGGCACTGGCCACCGCGTGGCCTTGGAGGGATCCGGCAGAGGCAGGATGCCGGATGCCCCTCCCCACGTTGACTGCGGCTGGAGGAGGCCATCGATGGCTCCTACTTCGAGCCGTCCCAGCCGGCTACCACCGCTATCCGACAACAAGGAGCGCCGCCGCGTCCGTCCACGGGTACCCCTGCTCGGCATACTTCGTAGACAGTGAGGAATCCGAGATCCCCATTACGATAAATATATGTGACCGCTTTTTGTCTAAATCTTGCGTGAACTGAACATAATTGTGTGCATACTGAACTTTGACTGAAATAATTGCTTGAGAGAATTAGCTATCATCAAATTGTCTACTTTGTTAAATTTAATGTGTTTGTTCAAAGTCTGCCAAACCACCTTGGAGAGACGTGCTTTGATATTGTAGGTTAACATGATGGATGAGTAGTCTGCTCATGACGAAGACACTTAACTATGATGTCATCTACTCTCATTTGGTACGTGCATGTGCATGTGCATACTGTATTCTTAATTGTGGACATTTCCTTTGTAATACGACTAATGAGGACATACAAAAACGCATAATGCCGATTGCGTTGAGTTAGGAAGGTGTACCCATCTGTCTGCAGTCTGCTCTAAATACACTCTTCTCTTGGCCATGTTGTGATGTTTAGGTCCTTCCACTTATCAGATTTTAGTTCCATGTGAAGCGATGCAAATTGGAATACATTTTCCAGTCCTTCAAGCTGTTGCATGAATAAATGACAAAGCATTAGCATCACAAACGAAAAGAACATAAATCGTCTCATCAAAAGATGAGGCAGTCGGGCTAATAACTAACCATAGCAGTGAGGTCTTCGCGGTTAGTTACTGTGCCTGATGAGTGTTGCTATTTACCTGATGAGTGTTTTTGTAGTTAAAAACGGCATGAACAATTGCAACTTGCCGTTAGTTATCTCCGAGCTGCACTGAGCATTCTTACATCGTTCGGCTTGTGATATTGTATAATTTCCTAAACACCGTCAAGTTCCCAGAAAGCTCATTGTTAGATGCATGGATAATGTGACCGGTGCAACATATGCGCGAAAGGGAGCTTAAGGCCCTTTTCTTCTTCTATTTAGATAACAGAGGTCGTGCCCTTTTTAGTGTGCTGAAAATCATGACTTTATTGTTCGGATCATTTGAACGCTCTGTCTTGTTTCAGTTACCACCATATTTTCCTGAGAGACATTATTCTGGCCTTTTCAGATGTTCTACAAGCAGTCTTGCCTGGGAAGAAAATGTACACCCAGGGCGGGTGCCGGGGCAGGCTCTATCTCCTGGGCACTGGCGATCTCGCAGGACGGATGCCACGCTGTGAGCGGCAACAATCGGCGATGGCGATCGTGCAGGGAGGCGATGGAGCGGTGCAGTGCGGCGAGGTCGCCGTGCAGGTAGGAGACGTTGTTAGCGGGCGGCGTCTGGCACCAGGTCGCCGTAGTGCCAAACGGTTAGGCCGAGGCTAAGGGCGTGGAGTTGCCTTAGTTTGTGATCAGATTTCCATGATTGTAGGGGACATGGGAATGGTAGTTCCAGAAACTCCTCCTGGTGAAGCACGGTCAGTCATTGGAAATTGCTAAGTGTACACCATAGAGGTATTAGATCATTGATGGCTGTTAGATTGAGAAGCGTGAGCCTAATCATGTGGTGCTGATTGGTTCGTGCGGGGGTATGGGACTAATTGCGGGGTGCACGTAAGAAAGTTCTTATTTGATTGTTTAATAGTAGCGTAGATACAAGTGTTCAAAAAAAAAAGTAGCGTAGATACAAAATGTATACAATATGAAAGTGAAGCGATGCAGGTGACTCGCGACCGCCGGCTGACTTTGGCGTTCCGGCCGCCCTCATCCTCACAAACGTCGACCTCCAAGCCAGCGTGCTCAAGCGGATCCAGGTACTCATGCCTCGGCTCGGAATACAGCTCGTCCGAGGAGGAATCTGCACCGGCAGTCGGGATCCAGATGGCGATGAATGTGCTAGATGAAGGTGAGACAACCATGGGATGGACTCCGGTGGCTGGCCGGAGAAGGAAGACGGAGGCTGAGATTGTGCAGGAATTCTGGGAGGATGCCAGGTTTCCTAATCCGGCGTCCAGGTTCTGGGAGAGACGATCATCGTCACCGCCGGAGTCCATCTTGGGCCACGCAGGTATGGATTCGATGTCTTGCAGGGTGCAAGATGATGCCATGGAGGATGGGACAAAGGATCAGTCCAGGGCTACGCCGCCGGATGGATCAACGACGACTGGGCCGACACGTCGGAGTACTCCATCGTCGCCGGCCGGCTTGAGGATATCACGCGCTCCTCGTATGGGAGCCTGGAGAGGTCCCTTGCCGCCGCGCCGCGTTACGCCGCCACCTGTGCTGCGCTAGTTCTGGCTGCGGCCAAGCACGCTCCAGCAGGGGGCCATGGTGGATCTCCGGCGCCGGTTTTGTCGCCCAGATCGGAGGAAATTATGGAGGCAAGATCAGCGCCGATTCAAAACAAAGATGACGCGGATGGTGGGCCAAGTCTGCATGATTTCTCATGGGCCTATCTACGATGTCGCATGAAGGCCCTGTGGCAGGGTAACCCTACTTCCTCGATAGCAAGCCTCGATACGTTAATCACGTTCTCGGTCTCGCCTTCGTCTACAGCCGCTCAGCCGCCACCGACATCATCGTTGACTCAGACCACCTCGACTCCACCCTCCCAGCTGGTGACGCATCCATCTACTTCCGCCGGCCACCGGTCGTTCTTTCACGGCTGTTGTGGCGTCCACGCCGCGCCCGATGGCAGCCCCGCCGCCACGGGACTCATCAGCCAGGGGAGGTTCACAGCCTCGCGGTCCATCGTTCGGGGGAGTGGCTGCTTCTTCCGCTCCTCAAGTCACGGCACCCGGTCACCCCGGCGCTACGGGCATGCACCAACATCAACTGAGAGGGCCGGTACCCACGTATGCATATGGAGGACCTCAATACATGGTGCAAGGCTAGGGGGTGCAGGTCCCTATGAACTACGGGATGGCTACCGGTGGAGGGCCGACACCTACGTACGGGGCGCCAATCGCTGGAGCGGCTCCACCCCCTCAGTTTCAGGCAGGTGGTCTTCCGGTTCCACAGCAGCAGGTAGCCTTCGTGGTGGGTCAGCAAGGTGTTACCCAGAAACAGAAGAAGAAGAAGCCACACAATCAACAACCACAGGTCGGAGGTAATTTGCAACAGGGATATCACTATCTGCAGCAGCAGGTGAATGTTCAGCAGCAGTTTTCGAATCAGTACGGTATGCCACAGCAGATGCAGCCACAGCAGCAAGGGACATGCCAGCAATTCGGGACGTAGCAACAGATAGCTCAATCTTCATAGCAGCCACAGATACCGCAGAGGCAAGGCCAAGTTCCTTCCGTTGATGTACCCACGACAATGGCCACTAATGTGCGGGGGGATCCTTCCTTGGCCAAGGGCAAAACAAAGAAAGGGGTTCGATGTTGGAAGTACGCAGTGGATACACATGCAACAAAAGATTGCAAGGTTCAACATTATTGCTACATTTGCGACAAGATCACTCATCCAACATTGCAATGTCCTGTCCTCAAACTTCCTAAACCCAATGCTTTTGTGTCGGGACTAGGAGCTGAGGAGACTTATTTTGCTCAACTGCCTGATTGTGTTGTGAAACATCATTTGGCACCCGCCCAGTCTCCTATTGCTTGTGTTCAGGTTAGTGGTATTATGGTACCCGCTTCCGTTATTGGGAGCCAAATCGCAAGGCGATGCCCGGTTCAGACACAGTGGAAGTGGGAGGCTATACCACATGGGGAGGATGCATATCTTGTTAGCTTTCCTTCTTTTGAGGACTAACAGGGTTGATGGTATTCAGATGAATGTGTCATTTGTTAATGCTCAAATCACAATCTCTGCATGGAAGTCTCAGGAGATTCCGCACAAGTTGAAACTCAAACAGCTTTGGCTCCATGTTGAGGGCGTCCTGCACACTGTTTGTCATTTTTGGGGCTTGTGGGCAGTAGGCTCTCTAATGGGAAAAACCATCGATGTTGATCTCGGCACCCTGAGACGACGTGGAGTGGTACGCATTTTGGTGGCCATGACAAATACCCAGATTCGGTCGAAGGAAAATGATGATGTTGGGCCTTTCATTTCCACGGATGTGGTGGTTAGATTCAAAGGATATGCATTCACTTTCAGGAGAGAGCCAGTGGACTATGTTTCGGATCCGGGCTTTACTCCGTTTAATGGAAACGTAAGGGAGATGATGCTGATGATGATAGTACTGGGAAGGAGAAGGAAGACGAGATGGATACCTCATAGCAGACCGGTATTTCGTCCAGCCTGGCGCCATCCAGTTCTACACCTACTACTGATGTCCATATGACGCATGTTCAAGGACACGGCCTCGGTATGCTGGCGGTGACTCCTTTTAACTCAAACCTGCAAACTCCTCGTGGCATTCAGCTACTGGCGGATATGAGAGCTAACTCACCTTTGCGTTGTTGTCTTGAACGATCGCTGGAGGTGCAACATCATGAGACTCTGTCGGAGGCCGTTCACGCGCCGGTGCAAGCTCATGAGGAGATGTCGGCTCGGACGCACATGCATGCACCAGGACGTGCACCAAACATGCAGCCAGAGCTGGGCAATGCAAAGGACGTACACGTCCAGCCATCTCACATGCATGCAATGGGTCGGGTGCTAACCCAGCCGACCGAAAAGCTGGGCAACACCCAGCATGTCCCTGTCTAGTCATCTCACGTGCATACACTGAGTCGGCCAACCCAGCCGACCGAGCAGCTGGGCATCACCCAGCATGTCCCTGTCCAGCAGACGAGCGCCCAGGTGGCAGACAAGGCGGGTGGCCTGGATGGACCGGACCAGGGAGGCCGCGCCCCTGACCCAACCGGTCCTGTTCAGGAGCTGGTGGTGCCGAGCGGAGCTTTTTCTTCTACGACGACGGCGGCTCCTTCGACACCGACCGCTACGACACCGACCCTCACGTCTTCGATGGTTGCTGTTGGGGAGGGGATTTCTACGCTGATGAGGACACCACAACGATCGACAAGTCTCCAACAATTATAGGTCCAATCATAAGAAGTCGCGCCAAACTAATAAGTGACCAGGTGAACGCTAACTTAAGTTTGCCTTGTAACCTTGATGACACAACTATGATTTCATCCCCATTGTTGTTGGTTGAACTTAGGTATCATATGGAAGAAATCCAACAACCTATGAGCTCTTGAAGCAACCGGTTTGGAGGAACAAGTTTGAAGAAAACAAGTTTCAAGTGAAGCTGATGCTGTCAGTTTTTATCTTGGATGTTTCGTGGTTCCACACCCATGTGGTGGAGAGACGGGGCCATAGGGGTACATCACCAGAAGCTACATCAAATTTACTTTCCAATGCAAAAAACCTCACATCATTTGGAGTTGTGAGTCAAAAGTTCTAGTCATTCTCGTGGAAGGTGTACAGCCTGTCAAGGCTTCGCAAATTTCCGAGTAGCTCTCCAACAACTTCCAAAGTTGACTGATTATTCCCCCAAGGAAGCCATGCAAACCTGGTTACTTTTCAAACCATTTTCACACCTAGCTAAGGGGGGTTGTCCCTGCTATAAAACCCCATCTCCCCCATCCTCTTGAGAACCTTTTGTCAAACCATTCAGCTACAAGCTTATGCAGCAAGACTGCTCGAGAGATCCGAGAGATCCTTGCTACCTTTGCTCCTGTGAGTTCATCTGGATTCGCGAGAAGGAGCCTCTGGTTCCCCCTAATTCGTGCTCTACGGTTCCGGACATTTTGTGTGGGTTAGTTCCGGTTTGTGGTTCTGCGATTGTTCGGACAGCGGGTTGGAGTTCTTGTAGTTTTGGTCAACCATCCCCAACGTACGGGTTGCATCCAACCTTGGCAGGTATAAAGCTAATTATCCCGGCTGCTTGCAGCTAGTTATCCCTCCCGATTCGATCCTACAACGTGAAGATCGGGTCACCCTCGGGCGTGAACTCGTTCATCGGGTTTCCACCTATCATCTGGCATCAGAGCCTTCGTTGACACGGTAGGATCTGTTATCCAAGTTTATCTTGCTATCATCCCTTTAGATCGAGTGTTTTTCGTGCTATATTTTCTATCCTAGAAGTCCAAAGCCCCACCAAAAATAAATCCAAGCCTTGTTGGTGTTGAGATCTTGTTGTTGCATACCTTGCATGTTCTTCGTCTTTTAGATCTGCACCAAGTTCATCTTCGTAGTTGCTTTCAGATTTGGTTGTTGTGCTTTGGAAAAAGAGAGAAAAAAAGAGTGGCAAAAAAATCAAAGAGAGAAACAAAAGAGTGGCAGAAAAAAAAAATCAAGAGGGAAAAAGAAAGTGTTGTGTAAGATCCAAAAGTTTCAGCTTGATAGAAAAATTTCAGAAGCTTGTGTGTTGTATATTTTTAATCTTGGTGCAAAGGTGCAGCAGATCTATCCCCATATTTTCTTGGTTTGCATCAACTTGATTTCAGCACAAGCCCCTTTTTGTTTACCCCACCGAGCTCCACTAAAAACCGAAGCTAGTTCTTTGATCCCTATCTTTCAATCGCTTTAACACATCCGGGAGAAGCACAATCTGATGTGAACTCATAAGAACTTTGGTGAGTAAGAGGTGAGGTTGTGTGATTCCACAAAATTGTCCTATTCCACTTTTGGCCTTACTAACATGGCAGGATCTAGATCGAGTGTTCATGGAGAAAACCAGGGGGGATGCCCCGGTCATATGTGCTGAGCTGGAGCAACTCCAAAACAACATACTCCAAGCCGTGAAGAGGATGCTTTACGAGCGTCTTCCAGCAGGTGGTGATAGGGTTCGACACCGACAACACCCTATTGATCCACTTGAGGAAGTTGAGGATGAGAATTACGTGCAGGCTGCTGTGGACGGTGCCTTGGAGGATGATAACAACAGCTATGGTGGACATGTGGCTGCTGCTCGTGGGCGTGGTGCTGCTGCTCATGGAGGGCAGCGAGGAGGACAACTTCGAGGGCGAGGCCATGGTCCTCGTGGGCACTACTATGACCCTCATGAGCGTGTTGCTCGTGGTCATGGAGATGATTTTGATGATTATGATGGTGTCCCATACCGTCGTGCTGCTGAAGATGGGCATCGTGCAGAACGCCGTGATTGAGATGACATAGCAAGAATCAAGTTGCACGTCCCCAAGTTCACAGGAAAGGAAGACCCCGATGCATATTTTGACTGGGAAGAGCAGTGTGATCAGATTTTTCGTATCCATAACCTTGCTGATCCGAGGAGAGTAAACCTTGCTTGTGTTGAGTTTTCTGGTTATGCACTCACTTGGTGGAATCAACTACAAGAAAATCAGTTGCTGCTAGGCTGTGACCACATTGACACTTGGGAAGAGATGAAACAAGCCATGAGGCGAAGGTTTGTTCCTTCACAATATCAAAGAGATCTCTGAAACAGATTGCAGCGCCTCAGCCAAGGTACGCGTACGGTGGATGAGTACTATAAAGAGATGGAATTACTGCTCGTTCGTGCTCGTATTCATGAAGATGAGGAGTCAAAAATGGCGAGATTTCTGCATGGTCTCAACAATGAAATTTCTGATTTTGTGGAGATGTTTCCCTATAACACTCTACAAGATATTCTGGAGCAAGCAAAACGCACGGAGAGGAAGGTGCAGCGGAGTGGTCATGGACGGATATCTCATAACCGCACCACCACACCATGGCAAAGGTTGCAGCCAAGTTCCTCTCATGGTGGTTCTCAGTTTCAGCATACTTCACACCCTACTGCCACCCGGCGAACAGCGGCTTCATCGGCATCATCACCGGCTCCTGGGAATGTTGACAAGCGTGCTACTTCTGCTGTTGGAAGTACTTCTAACCCCGCGGTTGTACCATCATCTCGAAGTCGAGATATTGAGTGTTGGAAGTGCAAAGGGCATGGTCACATTTCTTCTGAGTGTCGAAACAAGAGAGTTCTATTTATCAATGAACAAGGTGAATGGGAATCTGAGAGTGAACATGAAAATAGTGGAGCACCGGACGATCATGAGGATGAAGAAAGCGAGAAGAGTGGTTGTGATATTCAAGCCGGCATGGGAGATTGCTTTGTTTCCCGTCATGTGCTTAGTGTCAATGCAGCTAGAGAAGAGAAAGGGCAGCGCCATAATATTTTTCACACACGTGGCACCATCAAGGACAAGGTTTGCATAATTATTGTTGACAATGGTAGCTGCAACAACATTGCAAGTTCAGATTTAGTAGAGAAATTGGGACTGAAACAAAGAAGGCATCCAAGTCCATATAAGATGCAATGGTCCAATGATTGTGGTACACTTCGAGTAAGCAACATAGTCACTGTTCAGTTTTCCATTGGGAAGTACCGAGATCAAGTGGAATGTGACGTGTTGCCAATGCAAGCATGCCAATTGTTGTTGGGAAGACCTTGGTTGTATGATCGTGATGTGCAAATCAGCGGCCGTACTAATCGTCTCTCGTTCCAATACGAGGGAGAGCGCATATCTTTGCTCCCTTTGACACCCGAAGAAATATTGATGGATGATCTGAAAAAGAAAGAGAGAGTGAGCGAGAAACACTTGACTGACATCCATCAACATAGTGAGTGAGAGAATCCGAAGCCAAATAAAACTCCACAACTTAAATTGACCAAGACATGGGAAAAACAGGGATTAGTTATGATGGCTAGGAAAAGGGACATGAGAGAGTTGAGAGAACCCAATTCCGTGTTCTTTGTACTTTTGTACAAGGACAACTTTCTTTCTACTAACGAATTATCCTCTACCACTCCTAGTGTTGTTGTTGAAATTTTGCAGGGGTATGAAGATGTGTTCCCCGAAGAAATACCACCAGGGATGCCACCACAAAGAGGCATTGAACACCAAATTGATTTGGTTCCAGGATCCCCGTTGCCGAACCGACCACCATACCGCACAAACCCGGAGGAAACCAAGGAGATTCAGCGACAAGTTGAAGGCCTACTAAACAAAGGTTATGTAAGGGAAAGTCTCTCTCCTTGTGCTGTACCCGTTATTTTAGTACCAAAAAAAGATGGATCTTCCAGAATGTGTTGTGATTGTAGGCCTATTAACAACATCAGCGTGAGGTATAGGCACCCCATACCTAGTCTTGATGATATGCTTGATGAACTTAGTGGCGCCACCATCTTTTCTAAAATTGACTTGCGAAGTGGCTGCCACCAAATTAGAATGAGAGAGGGTGATGAATGGAAAATTGCTTTCAAAACAAAATCTGGTTTGTATGAGTGGTTAGTTATGCCATTTGGATTGACAAATGCACCTAGTACCTTCATGAGATTAATGAATCATGTGCTTATAATGTTCATTGGCAAGTTTGTGGTTGTTTACTTTGATGGCATCCTGATTTATAGCAAAACTTTGGATGAACATGTTGAACACATCCGGTGTGTGCTTGCTGTCCTAAGAGAGGAGAGATTATATGCTAACAAGGAAAAGTGCACATTTTGCACAGACAAAGTTGTGTTTCTTGGCTTTGTTGTTTCAGGTAAAGGTGTGGAGGTAGATGAGGAGAAGGTCAAAGCCATCCGTGAGTGGATGCCTCCACAAAATGTAAGTCAAGTACGAAGCTTTCTTAGCCTTGTTGGTTTCTACCGTCGGTTTGTGAAGGACTTCAGCACCATTGCCGCCCCAATGAATGAGCTAACCAAGAAAGATGTTCCTTTCAAGTGGGCAAACGCACAAGAGAAGGCCTTCCAAGAGTTGAAAGAAAAATTGACATCTGCACCATTGCTTGCACTACCCAACTTTGGTAAGACTTTTTAAATTGAATGTGATGCAAGTGGTGTTGGTATTGGAGGCGTACTAATGCAAGAAGGTAGGCCTATTGCATATTTTAGTGAGAAGCTAAACAGTCCAACTCTAAATTACTCAGTTTATGACAAAGAATTATATGCACTTGTGAGATCTTTGGAAACATGGCAACATTATTTGTGGCCTAAAGAATTTGTGATACATTCCGACCATGAATCTTTAAAGCACCTTAGGGGTCAACAAAAACTGAACCGTAGACATGCCAAATGGAGCGAATTCATAGAATCTTTTCCCTATATTGTCAAGTACAAGAAAGGAAAAGATAACGTTGTTGCCGATGCTTTGTCTAGACGCCATATTTTACTCTCACAACTTGATACTAAAATTCTTGGGTTGCAAAGCATCAAAGAATTGTATGTCAATGACCCATATTTTGTTGAACCACACTCAAAGTGTAGTGAGGGGAAAGGTTGGGAAAAGTTTCACTTGCATGACGGATTCTTGTTTCGAGCTAACAAATTGTGCATCCCAGATTGCTCTGTTCATTTGTTGCTTTTATAGGAGGCTCATGTTGGTGGTCTCATGGGACATTTTGGAGCAAAGAAAACTGAGAGTGTGCTGATTGACCAATTCTTTTGGCCAAGGATAGGGCGTGATGTTGAGCGCTACGTGCTACGTTGTGAGATCTGCCGCAAAGCTAAGTCACGTTTAAACCCTCATGGACTTTATACGCCTTTATCAATTCCTAGTACACCTTGGGAAGATATTTCTATGGATTTTGTTCTTGGATTACCACGCACTAAGAGGGGGAGTGATTCAGTTTTTGTGGTGGTTGATAGCTTTAGCAAGATGGCTCATTTTATCCCGTGTCATAAGAGCGATGATGCTTCACACATTGCTGATTTGTTTTTCAGGAAAGTCGTGTGGCTACATGGAGTACCATGCACTATTGTTTCAGATCGTGACACCAAGTTTCTGAGCTATTTTTGGAAAATGTTGTGGGCAAAGCTATGAACAAAGCTTCTCTTTTCCACTACAGGCCACCCACAAACGGATAGACAAACTGAAGTTGTCAACCACACACTGTCCATGATGCTGAGAGCAGTTTTAAAGAAAAATTTGAAGATGTGGGAAGAGTGTCTCCCCCACGTGGAGTTTGCATACAACAGGGCGGTACATTCGACCACTAAATTTTGTCCTTTTAAAATTGTTTATGGTTTCAAACCTGCTGCTCCCATAGAAATTTTGCCTTTACCATTGCAGAAGCGAACTAATCTTGATGCAAGTAAGCGTGCTGACTTCGTGAAGAAAATTCATGAGAAGACCAAGGAAAATATTGAGAAGATGACTGAACAATATGCAAAACGAGCAAACAAGGGAAGAAAGAAGGTGTTGTTTGAAGAAGGTGATCTTGTGTGGGTACACCTGCGGAAGGATCATTTCCCGGATCAACGCAAATGCAAGTTGCAGCCACGTGGAGATGGTCCATTCAAAGTGCTTGTGAAGATCAATGGCAATGCCTACAAGATTGACCTTCCGATGGATTATGGTGTTAGTCCAACTTTCAATGTGTCCAACCTCTCTCTATACTTTGGACCATCAGAGTCGAGGACGACTCCTTTTCAAGAGGGGGAGGATGATGAGGACACCACAACCATCGACAAGTCTCCAACAATTATAGGTCCAACCACAAGAAGTCGTGCCAAACTAATAAGTGACCAGGTGAACGCTAACTTAAGTTTGCCTTGTAACCTTGATGACACAACTATGCTTTCATCCCCATTGTTGTTGGTTGAACTTAGGTATCACATGGAAGAAATCCAACAACCTATGAGCTCTTGAAGCAACCGGTTTGGAGGAACAAGTTTGGAGAAAACAAGTTTCAAGTGAAGCTGATGCTGTCAGTTTTTACCTCTGATGTTTCATGGTTCCACACCCATGTGGTGGAGAGACGTGGCCATAGGGGTACATCACCAGAATCTACATCAAATTTACTTTCCAATGCAAAAAACCTCACATCATTTGGAGTTGTGAGTCAAAAATTCTAGTCATTCTCGTGGAAGGTGTCCAGCCTGTCAAGGCTTCGCGAATTTCCGAGGAGCTCTCCAACAACTCCCAAAATTGACCGCTTACTCCCCCAAGGAAGCCATGCAAACCTGCTTACTTTTGAAACCATTTTCACACCTAGCTAAGGGGGGTTGTCCCTGCTATAAAACCCCATCTCCCCCATCCTCTTGATAAACCATTCGGCTACAAGCTTATGCAGCAAGACTGCTCGAGAGATCCGAGAGATCCTTGCTACCTTTGCTCTTGTGAGTTCATCCGGATTCGCGAGAAGGAGCCTCTGGTTCCCCCTAATTCGTGCTCTACGGTTCCGGCCATTTTGTGTGGGTTAGTCCCGGTTTGTGGTTCTGTGATTGTTCGGACAGTGGGTTGGAGTTCTTGTAGCTTCGGTCAGCCATCCCCAACGTACGGGTTGCATCCAACCTTGGCAGGTATAAAGCTAGTTATCCCGGCTGCTTGCAGCTAGTTATCCCTCCCGATTCGATCCTATGACATGAAGATCGGGCCACCCTCGGGCGTGAACTCGTTCATCGGGTTTCCACCTATCATACACCACTGCCATCCCCTCAGCTGGCAGCCTCACATATGCAACAACCATCGTCGGAGGTAACGCCTTCATGTCGTAGTACTCGACATATGGTTGCTGAGGATGGGAGGATGGAGACTGATAAGGACTATTTGGCCAAGGCAATGCACCGTAAAGCGGTGCACAACCTCGACAATACAGGTATATCATCTTCATCCAATTCCTTTTTATCTTTCTCTTCTAATACCATGATTACTAAGCTAAATAATGTTGGTGTTAGCCTAGGAAGTAATGAGAAGGATATTTTTGTTTTCGTTAATGCCTTGAGACACATGGAGTATGACCGACTAAAGGTTACCCCACGTGTTCCTAACAAGTTTGTTTCCTCAAACCTATATGAGGAGGAGTTGCGTGCCACAACAGATGGTCAGCTCCTTTCTCATATAGTAGGAGAGGTTCGGACGTAGGCTTGGATGAACCTGGGGCTAGTTCATTACATGAACTTACAGCATCCAGACGTAAATCAAAAGCCTACCGATCGAAAAAGGATCAAAAGTCATCTAAAAGGTTGGAAAAAGCGGTAGGCGTAAGCGAGGCGGTTGGCCTTCACCTAGTGCCTAGGCTGTGCTTAAGCGCCCTAGGCGTGGCCTAGGCGGTAATATAGTTTTTACTATGAGGGTGTACCTATAGTTATCATATGTGTATCGATATTAATTCAGGGCATATAAATAAGTTAACTACTAGCTACTGCCATTGGATTATGGCCTGTTTGGCATATCAGTGCAATATGGCATGATTTCTCGCTTGGATAGACAATTTCTTGATTGCCCTGCCTAGACTTCCATTTATGCCCTAGGCGAAGCGTTTGGGCATCGCCTAGTGCCTAAGCGTGCCTAAGCGCCTCCTAGGCACTGCCTTTTCCAACAGAGACTAAGAGGGCCAAAGTATCTAAATCTCCCACTGTTTCCAAATGAATGGCATGTTTTATAATAGCAGAGGTCTTGGTGACTTAGCTAAACATTTATTCATTGCGGATTGTAATAGAGATCATAATTTAGATTTTTTGGTTATTTCTGAAACGGGTAGACGAGATTTCTCGGTAAGTCTCCTTAGTCGTCTCTCTGGCGGTATAGACTTCACTTGGATTTCACGTCCGCCTAGGGGCCGTTCTGGGGGCATATTACTTAGCGTGAAAACAGGGACTATGGATGTTTTGGCTAGTTCGGATGATGAGTATCATATTAAACTCCATATCCGTAACAAAGCCGACAATTTCACATGGACCCTTGTCGCCGTGTATGGTGCAGCCTAGGATGAGTTCAAGGCCGACTTTCTTCGTGAATTGGTTAATCTGGTGAAAGATAATCCCGACCCTATTCTCATAGGTGGCAATTTTAATTTGCTAAGATTTCCTCATGAGAAAAGTTGTGGTCGGTTTGATAATCATTGGCCTTTCCTCTTCAACGCTGTTATTGACAGCCTAGATTGGAGAGAGGTGGCCATGATGGGATGACAGTTCACCTCGGCGAATAGTCTATCGGAACCGACATACGAAAAACTGGATCGCGTCTTGATGGATACCGAATGGGAGACCAAATTCCCTATGGTGTCCGTGCACGCACTACCACGTGTTGAGGCTCTATCGGACCATGCACCCATCCTTCTAGCTACTGGTTTGCCACAACCACAGCGTAGACGCAAGTTTAAATTCAAACTTGGATGGCTGCACCGTGATGGCTTTCATGACATGGTGAAGGAGGTATGGGACAAACCTACCGTCAGGCGTACCCCAATTCACAAATGGAATAATAAAATATGTGCATTACGTAAATTCCTTAGTGGATGGGCTAGGCATACTGTGAGTATTCTCAAGAATGAGAAGATATGTCTCTCGTCTATTATCGACGACTTAGAAGCCTTGGCAGGGGTTCGTCCATTATCGGTGCAAGAAATTGAGCTCAAGAATCAATCGAATGCGCAGATAGCTCGACTTCTGAGAGAAGATGAGCTCAAATGGTACCAACATTCAAACTCTCAATTTATTCTGAAAGGGGATTCGAATACTAGTTACTTCCATGGTGTGGCCAATGGTAGACACTGGAAGAAACTTATTCATTCTCTTGTATAGGAGGAGGGCACGATTGTGGGACATGAGCAAATCAAAACATACATTACTAATTATTATAAAAATCAGTTCGGAGCCCCAGAAGAAGGCAACTTCTCGATGGATGAGTCCCAAACAGATGATATCCCCCGAGTTTCTGTTGAGGAAAATAACCTTCTAACGGCCCCTTACTCTGAGGAGGAGGTAAAGAAGGCGGTTTTCCAAATGGAACACAACAAAGCACCAGGTCCAGATGGTTTTCCCACTGAGTTCTATCAAAACTTCTGGGAGGTTATCAAACCAGACCTTCTAGAACTATTTGGTTACCTCCATGCTGGACAACTAGAATTGTTTCGCTTAAACTTCGGTGAGATAATTTTACTACCTAAGGTTAATGAGGCTGAAAGGATTCAACAATATAGACCTATATGCCTCCTTAACGTTAGTTTTAAAATCTTCACGAAGGTTATGATGCTTAGGCTTAATTCGGTGGCGGACCATGTAGTTCGTCCAACTCAGACTGCTTTTATGCAAGGTAGAAACATGCTAGATGGAGTTGTCATCCTTCATGAAACAGTACACGAACTACATCGAAAAAAGTTGAATGGGGTAGTCCTTAAAATAGACTTCGAGAAAGCTTATGACAAAGTAAAGTGGTCTTTTCTTCAACAAACTCTTAGAATGAAAGGTTTTTCTACAAAGTGGCGTGCTCTGATCCATAGCTTCATTCTGGAGGTAGTGCCGCCATTAAAGTCAATGACGACGTTGGCCGCTACTTCCAAACGAAGAAACGATTGCGACAAGGTGACTCATTATCGCCCATACTATTTAATATAGTGGCTGATATGTTAGCTGTCATGATAGAGCGTGCCAAAGTTGATGGTCAAATTGACGGAGTAGTTAATCATTTGGTTGATGGTGGACTTTCTACCCTTCAATATGCCGACGATACAATTCTATTTATGGACCATGACCTAGAAAAAGCGAGAAATCTGAAATTAATTTGGTCAGCATTCGAGCATCTTTCGGGTCTTAAGATAAACTTCCATAAAAGCGAGTTGTTTTGTTTTGGCGAGGCTCAAGACGAGGCCCACCTGTACGCTGAATTGTTTGGCTGTGGGCAGGGCCAGTTTCTGATTAACTATTTGGGGATACCGATACATTATCGGAGACTCACAAATGCTGAATGGAAACACGTCGAGGAGAGACTACAAAAAAGGTTAAGCAGTTGGAAAGGTAAACTGCTATCTGTGGGTGGAAGGTTGGTTCTCATAAATTCAGTACTTAGTAATATGGTACTGTATATGATATCCTTCTTCCAACTTCCGAAAGGAGTCTTACATAAATTGGATTATTTTTTATCAAGATTCTTTTGGTAAGGAGATAGCGAGAAAAAGAAATATCGACTGGCTAAATGGAGCGTGGTTTGCCGTCCCAAAGGCCAAGGAGGGTTGGGTATTCATGATCTTGAGGTTAAGAATACTGCCCTACTTGGTAAGTGGTTGTTTAAGCTGCTGACGGAGGATGGTGTATCGCAAACCCTCCTAAGGAGAAAATATGTAGCCTCAAAAGCAGTGTCCCAAGTATATTGGAAGCCTGGGGACTCACAGTTTTGGGTTGGTCTAATGGCCACAAAGAAATTCTTCTTCCGCTATGGATCCTTTTCTATTAAAGATGGTTCGAAAATTAGATTCTGGGAGGACAAGTGGCTAGAAAATGCCACACTCTGGGAACAATATCCAGCTCTATATAATATTGTTCGTCATAAGGGTGATACTATCGCCACGGTTCTGGAATCCTTTCCTCCGAATGTGACCTTCAGACGAGATTTAATAGGCCCCAGACTTGCATCGTGGAATGATTTGATAAATCATCTCGCCATGGTACATTTATCACATGGAGTCGATGAATTTCGATGGAATCTAAATGCGAGTGGTAAATTCTCGGTAGATTCGATGTATAGAGCGTTGATCCAATCTGACGTGCCAGTTGATAATAATAAGAAGATCTCGAAGATGAAGATGCCGCTTAAGAATAAAATCTTTACATGGTATCTTCGTCGAGAAGTCATTCTTACCAAAGATAACCTTATTAAGAGGAATTGGCATGGAAATACGCAATGTGTTTTTTGTCATCATGACGAAACAATAAAACACTTGTTCTTCCAGTGTAAATTAGCTCGGTCTATATGGTCAATCATCCAAATAGCTATCCTCCATGTAGTGTTGCTAATATTTTTAGCAACTGGTTACATGGGATTGATCACAAGTTTAGAATTCTTATCAGGGTGGGAGCGCTTGCCGTTATTTGATCACTTTGGCTATGTAGGAATGATAAGGGTTTTAACAATAAAAGTACTTCTCTTATGCAGGTTATCTACAGGTGTACTGGTACGCTCCGTTTATGGTCGTCCCTACAACGTGTGGACAATCAAGACCTGTTTATAGAGGTGTGTACACGCTTGAAGCACACGGCAAGGGATACTTTTAGCCAACATGGATGGCAGCATGATCTTAGGATTGGCCCTCCTACAGTTTAGGCGGCATACAGACTTTCTTGTACTTCGCCTTTATTATTGTTCTTTTAGCTTCGACTTGGTAAGGTTGTGTGCATCTCAGTTATGTAGAAGCCGGGTGTAATGCTTAAACCTTTAAGTAATAAAGCGCCCTTTATCGGAAAAAAATTACAATATGAAAGTACCTCATGTGATGTATCTAAGGATATGTATTCGGAATTCTAGATGTATATGTTTTTACCTAGAAACTTGATCAAAGTTTGTAAAGTTTGACTTTCTAGAAAATCTATATGGGCTACATAATGGAATGGAGGGAGTACTGCAAGAATTTCGATTCGGCAGGGCCCGACACTGGCAGAGATGGTGCTCGGCGGCACGCTCACCCTGAGTTCGCTTTCAGCTCCCTCCTGCAGTTCGACAAGGTACTTCTGACATTTGCGTCTATGAATCAATCAATAGGTCTTTTAATAATTGTGTGCTGATATGTGTTTTCAAAATGGGCTTCTTGTTTCTTTTAGTCCATGAATGACGCGCTAGAGCACCAGGTCAAGAGCAATGCCTTCTTCAAGGTACCAACCAAAATGTCATCTCTCTACACATTTATCACTGTACTGTACAGGTTCCAAGGGAATAATGTTGATCTCTGAAATACCTCGTTGTTATCCAGATCAGCTAGTACTTATCTTTCTTATGTCCTGTTTGATGCCATGACGACTTATATGCTATTTTTAAGTAAATTACTCTGTGCGGAAAGGCGCGACAGCACCCGGGAGCCCCGGCACCTTTTCTTCTGCTCTGTGTGCATGTTATTTCCAAGTCGCCATAGGGCATTTGTTCTTTTGGTACATGCGTTGGGGGTGCTTTCCACCGGTACATGACTTCGTAATGAAAACAAAAGCAACATTTTTTCTTTGTAGTTCAGAGTTTTTAACAAGATATGAAGAATTAACCTGTTAATTTCTTTGTAGAAGAATTAACCAGTTAGTGTTTGAAACTCTGAACTGGCTAATATTTTTAAAATGGATTGTCATGTTTAAATAGAGGATGTGGACACTTGAGGACTCTTGGGTCATGTTTACTAGCGCTGAAGGAGCGCGGCGCACGCCGCGCCCGTGGCCGATTTCGTCTGTATTTTATCGAAATAAGCAAGAAAACAACATATATTTTTATTTTTATTTTGGTTATTTCTTTTGGATTATTGTCCACGTGAATGCATAGTGCTGGTTTACTATTTTTATTTCTTCTGAATTTCTGTTCACGTAAATGCATAGTGCTGTTTTTTTTGTTCCGGTTTATTTGGGTGTATTGTTTTGGTTTAAAATTTGGTTACTGTTTTAGTTTTATGGTTCGTGTGGGTTAATGTTTTCGGTTTATTTAGATGTTGTTCCGTTTTACTGGTTTTATTGCTCTGCATTATTCGAGGTTGTTGTTTTGGTTTATTTGGGTTATTGTTTCGGTTAGTAAACCTGAGTTTATTCGGATAATGTTTCGGTTTTTGTTCGGGTATTTGTTAGTGCACTTTTAACTGTTATTGTGTTGTAAAAATGGGCAATAATCGGTCAAGAACTTATTTTTCCCATGGATTACTGTTCATGCGAATATACAGTTTCAGCCTACTATTTTTGTGTCCTGGCAGCACTATCATCGGAAAGGATCAGCAGACGATTAAGGCGGTTGTGCATCGGTACGCCGGTGTTGAGAAATGATGTATAGAAAATTCTAAATCCTAACTCTCTATATAAGGACGCGAGGGTGGAGGAAGGGGAGAGAAATTATGTGTAAAAAAATCCCAGTTTTTTATTAAAAAACGTGCGTATTTTTTCTTCGGTGAAAGCTAAAAGAAGTAAGGGGAGGAAATCAAATTATTTGGAGCACTGGTTAAGCAGAAGTACTGGTCATCCGAGATGACTGTTCACTCGCGGCTACTGTTCACAGACGATTACTGTTCATGTATGGTATTCTTTGTCACTATTGTTCGCTGAAAACAACGTGCGCATTTTTCTTCGGTGAAAGCTAAAAGAAGTAAGGCGAGAAAATCAGATTATTTGGAGCACTGGTTAAGCAGAAGTACTGTTCATCCGGGAATGGCGGTTCACCCGCGATTACTGTTCACAGACGATTACTGTGCGTGTATGGTCCCGTTCGTAGGTGATTATTGTTCACAGGCGGTACTGTTCATATACGGTACTGTTCATATACGGTACTGTTCACTGACAGCGACGGAAAATGAGTAGTAATCTTTCAAAAAAAAATAGAAAATGAGTATTAGTACTTTCGCTCGTTTTATTGCTTTGGATTATTCGGGGTTGTTGTTTCGGTTTATTTGGGCTATTGTTTCGGTTAGTAGTCCTGAGTTCATTCGGATAATGTTCGGTTTTTGTTTCGGTTTATTCGGGTGTATTGTTTTGGTTTAAAATTCAGTTACTGCATCAGTTTTATGGTTTTGTTGTTTTTGGGTTATTCGGGGTTGTTGTTTTGGTTTATTTAGCCTATTGTTTCGGTTAGTAGTCCTGATTTCATTCCGATAATGTCCGGTTTTTGTTTGGGTATTTGTTAGTAGATATTGTTTCGGTTTATGATTCCGGTGGGCTAATGTTTTCGGTTTACTCCGGTGTTGGTCCGTTTCACTGGTTTTACTGTTTCGGGTCTAGGGAGGAGGAGTTCCAGTTTTTTTGGTTTTTTTATATATATTTTCTTATGGATTTCTGTTCACGTGAATGTGTGGTGTTTTTTTTTAGTTATTTCAATTTATTCGGGTGTATTGTTTTGGTTTAAAATTCTGTTACTGTTTCAATTTTATGATCCGTGTGGGTTAATGTTTTCGGTTTATTTAGGTGTTGTTCCGTTTCGCTGCTTTTATTGCTCCGGGTTATTTGGAGTTGTTGTTTCGGTTTATTTGGTTTATTGTTTCGGTTAGTAGTCCTGAGTTCTTTCAGAAAATGTCCGGTTATTGTTCGGGTATTTGTTAGTGCACTTTTAATTGTTGTTGCGTTGTAAAAATGGGCAGTAATCGGTCTAGAATTTATTTTTTCCACGGATTACTGTTCGTGCAAATATACAATTCCGGCCTACTGTTTTTGTGCTCTGTTAACACTATCATCGGAAAGAATTAGGAGACGATTGAGACGGCTGTGTATTGATACGTCGGTGTTGTGCATCGATACGTCGGTGTCGAGAAATGATGTATAGAAAATTGTAAATCCTAACTCTATATATAAGTACGTGAGGGTGAAGGAAGGAAACATTTTTTTTAGGAAAGAAAGCACGGCTTATGAGGGCACTGTTCATGAGCGGGGTACTGTTCACGCATGGTCACTGTTCATCAGGGGTTACTGTTTATGTTTGGGGTACTGTTTATACGCATTCACTGTTCACTTAAGCGAGAAATACGAACAGTAGGCGCCGAAAAAAATTCAAAAATACCAGAAAAATCAAACTCTTCCCGCTTTAGTTATAGTACTTATTATTTGGATAGGGACATGTGGTATTCTATCTCCCGTTGCAACGCACAGATATTTTGCTAGTGGAACGTAGCATCCAAATCCAACCGATCTGTATTTCTACTCCCGTAGCAACCAGTCGAAATCACGGTTGCCATTTACCAGTCGATCCACAGCACTGAACCTACTCACTATTGCATGCCATCATCTCTACAGCAAGTTTGCCTTGCCAGCCACTCATCGTTACATCCAAGTCAGCAAAAGGATGTCCTGCCTTTTGATCTACACACGGCACTGCCATGAAGTATCTCTCATACTAGAAGGGTTACTCCTGATCTGAAATAATAGGTTGTCCATCTCAACACGGAAAAATAAGTTTTCAAGTGTGTTGATAACTAGTGCCGTGATTCTTCTTCTTGGTCTTCATTGTTTTCGTCAGTCTGAGAAGCCAGCTTCACGATGTCTTCCAGAAGGATCTTTCCTTCTACAGCATAAAAGGTTGTCAGCAAACAATGTAATACTATCAACAGAACGGGGAGGTCATGAGTGCAAGGACCTTCGTCTTCAGAGATATATTGCTGAGAGCACTTGGACACCTTCCTTCCCTATGGTATCCTTGAGATAAGCCGCCGCCGCCGCTACCTCAGGAGTGACCTTGCCATCATGATCCCTGCAAATTGAAGTGCAAATGGAATCAGTATGTTGATGTAACATGCTCCAAGTGCAACCCAACGTCCCAACGTCTTGGTAAACATAAGCAGCTTAATCCAGAATTATTATTTTTCAAGGATGCGTCAAAGCTTGACGCATCAGAAGCATAGATAGAAAGAGCCAAGAATGGCCATCAAGTCATTACAACGCCACGGCTTACAAAAGCCCGAAAAGGATCCACATGCGGATCACTCGCCGCTATCCAACCTCACTACTCTACGTGGCAAAGAGCTAGACTCACGAAGCAGGCCCGCGGCCCTCCAGTCCTGCCCCTCCTCGTCAATCCGCCTGAGCACTGTTTCCGCCGATGGGGGAGCCCCATTGAACACTATGTCGTTCCGGTGTCTCCAGATCGTCCATGCCACCAGAGTGATCACCGTCCAAATCTCTTTTCTGAACTCCTTCTGCGGATTGAGGGCGGTCCACCATTGCACCAAGTTGGCATCGGCCGAAGGCATCCAAGTGGGCTTTCCCCACGCACTGGTGATGCATGACCAAACTTGCCGCGCGAGCACACACCCCAACAGCAAGTGGTCAATGGTCTCCTGGGCTTGATCACAGAAAGGACATGCAGAGGGGTGAGGCAAGTGGCGTCTTTGCAGTCTATCCGCCGTCCAGCATCTGTTCCGTGCCGCAAGCCAAGCAAAGATCTTGCAAGTGGCCAGCGCCCTGGATCTCCAAATCTGGGTAGCTCCGTCCGCCTCAATCCTACCCGCAAAGCACGCCCTGTAGGCAGATTTAGCAGAAAACTGTCCAGAGGCTTCCCAAGCCCAGTGTATCCTATCCTCAGACCCAGGCGAGAGCTCCACCTCCTGCAGCGTGTCCACCAGAGCAATGAACTCTAGTAGGGCACGCGTAGTCATGTCCGGGGAAACGTCTTGCCACCAGCCTTCCACCATGGCCTGTCTGACCGTCTTTAGCCGTGCAGGTTTTCTCACAAACGCAAAGAGATTAGGCATTATCTCCTCGATGCGGCCATCCGACAGCCACCAGCTTAATCCAGAATGAGTATTCTGATATATGAGTAGCCATACGGATCAGCCCTACGCATGCTATAATCTTGACTTCGACCTCCTCATTAACCTCATTGATTCCAAACATTATGGTGCACAATTATGCTACTTAGCCCTACAGCTTTTGGTCAGCTTTTCTGTTCAAATCATGGTATATAAAGAATAAATGAGTATTAATTATTTCACCAATTTATGGAAAATGGCAAATCCCTGACCAAGTATCAGGCAGATACATGATGATGTATCTATAATTCTATATGGGTGGCAGACTTGACAGCATATAAATCAACAAACACAGAACGATGAACGGTGTTGGTCAACGAGGCTACCAGTGAAGGCTTGTCTGGACGTGGAACTTGCAGTACATTTATAAACCCTACCTACTAGACGAGCCCCAATTCGGTTTCAAATACGAAGTGAAATTGACCATAAGCACAATGTACTACTCCCTCTGTAACTTATGAAAAACGTCTTATATTAAGTTACAGGGGTTGTAGTTGACTAGCATGCAACGTAAAACAACTTCGATTCACATGCAAGTGACATACCTATCAAGCAGTTGCCAGCGATTTCCGATTTGTGCATCTACATCATTTATCTCCTTTTCTAATTCCTGAAGCATAGCATCAACCTAAACACAGCAAAAATATGTCAACAGCTAATACACAGATTATATATATCCAACGTAACATACACATCAGTGGTAGACTGGTAGTTCCTCCAGCAAAACTTCTCCAACTAAGAACAGACTTTATTTGGAATAACGAAAGTAGATACAGAAATCAATCATGAAATAAATTCTTAAGGAGCCACCAGTTAATCAAAATAAAGATTTAAAGATTAAACTAAAATTTCAAATGTGAGTGCCGACACCTTATATTTGATATTTGACTAGCAGATAGCCAGCTGGTATATAACTCTGTTTATGACAGCTCAGTAGTTTATTCCCAAATAAGCTAACATGCAGAGGTGAGAATGCAAATCAAGTGGCTATAAATCCTACTCCCTCCGTTCACTTTTGTAAGACGTTTTAGACAGCTGAAATTGAACTGTTTTGGGTTTTGTCTTAAATGTCTAAAAGGTCTTACAAAAGTAAACGGAGGGAGTACCAAAGTTGACTAATCTAGGATACAATTTTTGGCGAACTATATTCTCGTGAAGGGAGAATGCAAACATACACACAAACAAGATATGAAGTTTACAAGTTATATCAAAGCTGACTTATTTAGGATAAGAGAATGGTTTCCATTACTTTGAGAAATGGATTCTTATATCAAACTATAGCTATTGCATTAAAGAAGAAAAGAAACTAATAGAAGTCGAAGACGCGGAATGATAGTGAATAGAGAGAAAGATTCTTCTGATTTTCTTGTTTCTATCTACTAGACGCCGTAGAGAATTGAGAATTTTCATGTCTTTCAATTCTCGTACTCGTAATTGGAAAGTTATGGAAGGAGACCCATCATTTTGCAATGAAAACAACATATAAAACTCTGGACAATTTCGAAATCAGGACAAGCGTCTTAATACATATGCAAAAAAATTCATTATTGGCCCACCATTGATTAGAAGATTTAGCTTGTATGAATCGCTATTGGTTTGATACGAATAATGACAATCGTTTCAGTATGTTAAGGAGTTACTCTACGTATATTGCGCGGCAGGTCCAGAGTTTTAGTATGTAAATTGATCCATATGCTGATTCAGCAAGCCAAGCATTGGAGTTGGTATTCCAAGTTTCTTGAATAACCTAGCTGTCTGAAACTCGCCAATGGGATTCTGTGTAATCCTCTGGTCTACATGGTGTAGGTAAAGGGCAAAAAAAAGTCGCTAATTAGTGGCACTGAAGTATGCACCCGGCGTGTAAACTTCTTCTTTTTATTTACCAATGTCGCTATCCGACTGATCATCCTTTGAGACCACGGAGAACATCAGAGAGAAAGATACGTCACCTAAAAAAAATTTACACCCTTACTTATATGAGTCGGCTAGAAACTCAAGGCCTGGCCTTTTGTGGGAGAATACTGAGTCCTTCCCAAAATCGCCTGGATCAACGAAAGATCTGGATAACGCTAGGTTGTGATACTGATGTCTGATTTTACTCATATACATCCGATAGTGAAGGCCGTGAAGTTTGAACAGCCTCACTTAACCCTGGTTTGGTAACCTTTCTAGCGCCCAGGTATCCATGACCTGTAGATAGAGGCCCACTTTCCATTGGATACTCCGAATAAAAGAAGAAGTAGTTACCTAATCATGGGTCTATACGTAAGATCTCCTTGCGTAGAGGTTAAGGCCAGACGGATTACTGAAATGTAGTTTTACTAACGTTTCCTCATCGACTGCGAGAGTTTGTGGTGTGTGTTCTCGGACCAAAGAAACCAAACAAGCATACCTTTCCTTTAATGGAGTATCTTGGGTATGGTACTCCCTCTTTATCAGCTCGATGTTCAATCAGCATTCCTTCACGGGGATCTTGACCGGATGTAAGTCAAGATTGCTATTATCTTATTAAAGAACATAAACTTCAAAGCTTCTAGTCTGTCCCAACTCTTTCGAGCCGCTCTCCCAGTCAACGTTCAAAGGCATCACCATACCATAGCACTTTTGAGCTTGAGAAATGCTTTTCTGGCTGCATAGAAGAATTCCTTACCTTCTCAATCAGCGCTGACGAGACCTTTTCTTCTGCAGCGATCTCGTCACTGTCGTCTTCCTCCTCTCTAGCAGCCATATATGCCCTCTTAGCTTCTTCACCATCTGTGCCTTCTTTTTCAATCATGGAGTTATACAGTCCTATCTGCAATCCACAATAATAAAGTTCTATTAGACATCTGTGCCTTCTTTTTCAATCATGGAGTTATACAGGCCTATCTGCATTCCACAATAATAAAGTTCTATTAGACCTCCACAGTACATGCATATGCAACATAACAGAAGAATGAGTATGGACAGTTGTTCCTCTAATTCCATTTCACGAGTCCACACTGTACCTCCTGCTGCTTGACAAGGCTCAGGAACTCTTGAAGCTCCTTGCTAACAGACTGCAATATAAGTAATCATGGACTATTACTGTCAGTAGTTAATGTGCTAATATAAAATACAGAGAGACTAGGGTCATACCGATGCAGATGCTAGCACAGTCAAGACTCGACTGATATTACAGAGTTGTTCCTTGTCACGCTGTTTTCCTTCTCTCAGTTCTTCCCTAGCAGTAGGCTCGGTCATTTCCTTTAAAGCTAAATCCTGTTCATCAGCCTCTGGTTCTTTGAGCTTTGCCTTCTCTTCCTTCTTTTGTTTTGCCTTTTCTTCTTTCTCTTTCTTCTTCCCTTCCTCCTGAATATTTTTGTATGCAAAAGTGTTAACTACAGTTCATATAAGCAGCATCACGCTGAAAGTGAAATAACTGGGTTACAGTTCGGTATAAGCAGCATTACGCTGAAAATAAAATAACTGGGTTACAGTTCAGTATTAGCAGCAGTATGCTAAAGATAAAATAAACGGGCAACAGTTAAGTACTAGCAGTAAAGCAGCATTATGCTGGAAATGAATAACTGGGTAACAGTTTGATACTAGCAGAATAACAGCTCAATGTTCGCAGCATTATGTTGGAAACAACAAAATAATCGGGTCCAGACGATCATAAATCCAATACCTACTTACTGGGTATTTATCAACTACAAATTTAAAACTGGGCTAACAAATCCCATAAAACAATTTTCTCGAAAAAACCCCATGAAACAAATTTTATTATGGATGGCCTAAAGCATTTGAAAAAATGAATGGCACTAGTTACCATTTACCACTAAGTCTCATCAGAAAATGGGGGACTAGGTGGGAGCTTTTTAACATTTCAGTTCAGATGTGACAAATGACACACTTGTGGACAGATTAAAAAACCCATCTACAAGCTCTTAACTGAAAATCACATCATAAAGTCATACTGTACATGACAACAATCGAGCTATAGGTACTTCCTTTTTAGACTTCAAATGGCAAGAGAAAACTTAACATTCGAAGCAGCGAGTTTGGTTGCCTGGCACTACAAACAAGTCCATTTGTTTTGTCTATATCACCAACTAGCTTTCTTATGTTGAGAAAACTATTTAAGATGCAACCATACAATCAATTCTCATCACGATACATCAACGTTCTTATTATCTGACAATTATGTCTTCAAGTTATGTGACTGATGAGATATGGCTTTCCATGCATAGAAGGATTCCTTACCTGCTCAATCAGCGCTGACGAGACCTTTTCTTCTGCAGCAACCTCGTCACTGTCGTCTTCCTCCTCTCTAGCAGCCATATATGCCCTCTTAGCTTCTTCACCATCTGTGCCTTCTTTTTCAATCATGGAGTTATACAGTCCTATCTGCATTCCACAATAATAAAATTCTATTAGACCTCCACAGTACATGCATATGCAACATAACAGAAGAATGAGTATGGACAATTGTTCCTCTAATTCCTTTTCACGAGTCCACACTGTACCTCCTGCTGGTTGACAAGGCTCAGGAATTCTTGACGCTCCTTGCTAACAGACTGCAATATAAGTAATCATGGACTATTACCGTCAGTAGTTTAATGTGCTAATATAAAATACAGAGAGGCTAGGGTCATACCGATGCAGATGCTAGCACAGTCAAGGCTCGACTGATATTACAGAGTTGTTCCTTGTCACGCTGTTTTCCTTCTCTCAGTTCTTCTTCTTCCCTAGCAGTAGGCTCGGTCATTTCCTTTAAAGCTAAATCTTGTTCATCAGCCTCTGGTTCTTTGAGCTTTGCCTTCTCTTCCTTCTTTTGTTTTGCCTTTTCTTCTTTCTCTTTCTTCTTCTCTTCCTCCTGAATATTTTTGTATGCAAAAGTGTTAACAACAGTTCATATAAGCAGCATCACGCTGAAAATAAAATAACTGGGTTACAGTTCTGTATAAGCAGCATTACGCTGAAAATAAAATAACTGGGTTACAGTTCAGTATTCGCAGCAGTATGCTAAAGATAAAATAAACGGGCAACAGTTAAGTATTAGCAGTAAAGCAGCATTATGCTGGAAATGAATAACTGGGTAACAGTTTGATACTAGCAGAATAACAGCTAAATGTTCGCCGCATTATGTTGGAAACAACAAAATAATCGGGTCCATACGATCATAAATCCCAATACCTACTTACTGGGTATTTATCAACTAAAAGTCTAAAACTGGGCTAACAGATCCCATGAAACAAATTTTATTATGGATGGCCCTAAAACATACAAAAGATGATTAACTAATACACTTTTCCCCATTCGGTGTGAACATTGACGTGGTTCAGACGAGATGAGATGATAGTTTTACAGTTGAGACTACAGAGTATTGTCTTAATTCACAAATGCACGGTCACCATGAGTTCAAGAAAAAAAATCATTCATAGCATAAACCATGAACAGCTTCCCAATCCATCCAATGCATGAGGTCATGAGGGCATGAACAGGAAAGATTATCGAGCTTCAATCATGACAGAACAAGCGCGTGACAGGATATGTAGTAGTAGCATATGTTACATGGGGTGTCAGACAAAAGAAGTCCATAATATGAATGCCTTTTGAGCCAAGACAATAAATTAGTAAAAGAAGAGTGACTACATGCCCCACTCACTATTAGCATACCAGAAGTACGACCAATGTGAGTTTCATATCTACAACAAATATCATGGTTGCATTTGCAGATGATGTAAAAATAGTCCATTTTTAATATTTGTAATACTTCTATAAGGAGAAGACATATACATCACCTTGATAAGTTCTTCCTGCATCTCAAGGAATTCCAGTTTTTTCCTCCTCTCAGAAACTGAATCTTCAGATGGCAATACTGTACCAACTGTATCCACAACTTCATCTGGTAGAGAAGATGTTGTTGCTACAACAGCCTCCTCAGGTTTCATTCTCCTAGATACAATAAAAGCTCTGACAACATTAGAAAGATGAGTAAGGGTGCAAGCCCAAACAGTACTTTTGTAGCCACTGGGAAATATATCAGAAGAATTTACCTTAAAAGTACGCGAAGGGCCGATGGCATAGCATGATTGAGTGAGGGGTCCAACCAGTCTCGTAACTCGACAGAAAATGAAGTTGTAATGAAACATTAACACAAGAAGTTATGCTTGTTAAAAGCAATACAACCCAACTTTAACTGTGTTTATATGTCTAAGTGGAGACAGAATGATGGATGTAGCTTACAACAGCATCAGACATTCAGACTTCACATTACAGTTACTACAGAAGTAATATAGCTCTGGGAACAAAAATTATGAAACGAGATCATACAGAAGGGACAACTGATAAATAAACTACGATGGACTAGGATAAGTAACCATGGTGCCGAATAGGGCATAGAGGTACTTGCAGATAGCAAAAACAAAGAAACAAAAGTCATTTTTGGAAGACCAAAAAAAAAAAAAAAAGGTCTGCCGATGGAAATTGATGATGACTTGCCTATTCTATATGATAGGGACATAAAATGAAAACTCCCCCTCTCATATAACAAATCATTCTAGTTCTTGGCATAAGAACTTAGGTAAGGTATCTGTTGACCGAAGTTAACCCTATTTGAGATGTATAGGCATATCAGAAATAGTTAACTATGGATACGTTATTGCAGTATATGCAGGATACTGGATGCGTAATGTCATAAATTTATCTCGAAGGGGGTAGAATGACATACAATGTGGAGGAAATGAATAGATGGCTAGGATGACCATGCAACAGAGGTAGAAAACTAAACAAGTAACTACACCAAGTAACTGAGTATAAGTATTGGAGACTATGAAACTCTAATTATGTGCATATCATCGGAGTAGGGCAAACAAACCTCTTCACGGCAGGCTTGCCGGAGCTCCTCTTCAGAAAGAGACTCCACCCCCTCAGCTTGAATCACCTTATCATCATTCTTAATGCTGCATAGATAAGAGTACTATTACTAAAACAACAAGCAGATAACTTATAAAGATAAATGCCAAATTGCATTGAAGTATATAGTCAACAACAGCAAGACGAAGGGCAAAATCACTAGCAAATCCAATTCCACAAATAGTTACATATAGTTATACACATTAAATGAGCATAGATGCTTGATATCAGGTACTGTTTGAGTCCAGCATATATTACACATATTCAAACAGTCTCGAACATAAATCAAATAAGACATGATTCCTGACGTCTACAAAGCTTCCACATCGAGCAGAGTACTCCGTATTTGTCTTACATATATTAACAGAGATTACAATACACACTTGATATTATAATTTGGACAATTGTCTGGTTACTTGGTTAGTTCTCTATAAGCATTGTATTAATCTCATAATGCTCACCTTGTTAAATGGAAATCTCCATGGAAGTGGATGTTCCCGCCGGCGCCGCCAGCTCCACCAGGAGCACCACCCCAAGCATGGCCACCGGCGCCACCCTGCGCACCATACATTCCATGCCCTCCGGCGCCAGCATGGCCCCTTCCACCACCCGCGCCCCCAGCACCTCCACCACCTCCACCTCCGCCATGCCCTCTGCCATGTCCACGTCCATGGCCGTGGTCGTTGTCATTATTGCCTCCATCACCATCAGCAACATGCCCCCCAGCTGGTGGTATTGCTGGGTACTGCAAAGGGGGGGCACCAGGAAATTGAGGCAAGCGACCCCTCGGTGCCCGCGTACCCGGTGGAAGTGGCAGTGGAGCTGCAGGAGACCCCACCCCTGGTACACCCATGGGGCGAGGAAGAGGCCCTCCGTTTGCAGCTTCCTGCTGCTGCCTCAAGGCATGCGCAGCATGCCGCCAATGTAGTTTATCGTACGTAGGAAATACCCTCCACTGGATTAGAACACCGCCTGGATTTGGGTTGCCTGTAAGTTGTTGATAGTTAGCAGGAAAGACCCACCGTCTTCTCCCGCGGTGTTTTCCTCGCAGTTCAAAGCATGGGAAACGCAGTTGCTGATCAGGATTGGCTGGAAGAGATGACCTTAGATCAAGCGGGTACTCGTAAGCTCTTCCATGCAAAGTGTAGTTAACCCATTGATTTCCATGAAGAGGGCCTGCTTCAGAGTTATCAACAAGTACGGCATATGCGGCTTCAGTTATCAAGCGAAAGAAAGAATTATTTCTTTCTTGCATGTCATTAATTGCGACATTATGTGTCCAGTACGGAGCTGGATTCATCAACACCGCCAGAGCTTCATCCTTGGTCATCCATCTCTGCTCATTCCACATTCTTTCTAGACTCTGTCCTAGTTGATTATCGGTATGGATTCCGTGAAAATTGCCACCAACAAATGCCATCTACAGCTCAAGTAAAAGTAAAATATGTATTAGCAGTACCAAAATTTAGGAAATAACTGGCAGAAGTTAAAAATTTAAATAATGTACAAAATTTAAACAAGTTCAACCAAAATTTAAACTAATCCTAACTAAAACTAGGTGGCAAACTGGACGGTGACCTCATATGGGTGGCCTCCGCAATACAGTTTTTCGAAAAATTAATCATTAGGAATTTAGGATTACAACCATTGCAATTTATGAACTGCTTTGAATTAGAACTGGTAAAATGACAGTTGAATTGATAGTTGTTTTTTTTTTCTTTGCGAATACACTATTGCATATCATTTCATTGATAAGGTAGAAAAGCAAGAGTAGATTACAAGGATGACTACTAACTACTTTCGCAGGAGTTAAAATTTGCCAAAACAGCAGCTCTCCCTCACCGGTGCCAAAACAGCAGCTCTCCCTCACCAGACTACATCCCCACGTGAGCAGAAGCTGCACCTCACCGCCACCACTGCTCGTTCCCGTACTCTATGTCTCCCCTCCTTCCCTTAATCTTCCATCCCACCGGCCTCCAGCTCAGCCGGATCGACCCAGAGGTCACCCACCCCTGATAGCGCCGCCCCCACCTGGAGCGGCACCAGCCCCGGCTCGCGCAGCCCTTGCGGAGGCCAAGCTCGCTGATGGGTGGCGGCGGAGCTCCCACATGCGGCCTTTACCCTATTCAAGTCCCGCTCGGGGACCCGAGCGCATCGACGACGCGCTCCGCGCGCGCTCGCCATGGTTTGCCGACCGCGCGGTCCACGTCCTCCACGATCCCGACCCCGCGCGCCCATTCCTCTCGTTCTGCCTCTCCCTCTCAAAATTCCCCACCCGATACACCAGAATGGCTGGCGGTGGCGGCCGGATCGACCACGGCCCCATCTCCCCGATCCGCCGCCTCCGATCCGCAACGATATCGGCTGCGTCGACGTATGCGCGTGATAGACACCTCGCGGCGGTGGCTCGGCGCCACTCCTGCAAGCGCAGTTTAGACGAGGAGGCCTCACCAGCATCTCTAGCAGCCTGCCAAGTTCAAAACCCGTATAAACTCGCCGAAGATACATCAAACCACAAACCAACCCTACCTCGAATCGAACCCCAAATTCCCCTTACACGACCAATCAATCGAGCAAATGCGCGGAATACGGAATACAGGAGACGACCGTGCGCCATTGCCTGCGCGATGCTAGGTTTCTCAAAAGCGGAGCAGGAGGTGGAGTGGGGATTTGAAGATAAGCAGCAGCTTACCTAGATATTGACGACGGAGAATCGGGAGGTCTCCTGGTGCCTCTCCTCCGGCCTCCGGGCTTGAATTTGGAGGCGAGACTCTCGTGCCGCGAAGTGGAGCAGCGCGCAGCGACGAGGTGGGAAGGAGGAGAGGGGAAGCTGGGCGGAAATAGAGCGGGGAGGTGGGAAGGAGGAGAGGTGGGAAGGAGGAGAGGGAGGAAATACAGCAGGTGGGGAGGAGGGGGGAAACTAGCCGCGCGTCAGTCGGCTCGAGCGCCGTTGGATGCATGTGGTTGGCGTTTCTTCACACGAGTGCTTCCTCCTGTGTCTTTTTTCTTTTTCTTTTTTTGAAAATGGCAGGATTCCTGCATTCATTAAATAGACTAGTGAACACGTTGCGCCAAATGACACAGAGACACGTTAAATCTATGTGCACGATGCAAAAAATGTCCATGGTTTAATCTCTTTTAATAGGAAACATGGTGGATTGTTATCTGCAATGAGATGTATAAACACATTTTAATTTGATAGCACAAACTGCTTGCTACCATGTTCGCAGAGACCCATTTGAAATCATGTTCGCATTAAAAACATGCATTTTTCAGTGACTTTGTGTTTGAGCAAAAAATAAATAGGCTTTTGTTTAAAAATATATCTACTTTTAAAATCATGAGTGCTTTTAAAATATTTTCATTAGTTAGGAGCTTTAGGTTTGAGCAAACATGTATGATTGGAGCTTTAGCCCTTTTGTTAAAGATAATGAAGGAGCATCAAACATTGAATAGCAGATGAACAATAGTTCGAAACGTCTCTATAATAGCAATAGCTATCGTCTATGACATTTCTTTTATAACTATCAGACATGCCTAAAACACCATTTCTATTGAATCCACACAACAAGTATTTATGATAAGTGACACCATCACGTAGATTAAAGAAAAAAGAGGAATTATCAGTAGTTCAACACTAAAGCATCGACCACTTGCATGATGGTAGGAGCAAGTGGCAATGTGTAAGTCTCTAAGTTGCGGTACATATCCTGAAGCCTTGCAGTGCTCCATGGTCAGCAATGCATCGTCATACGCACTTAAGAAAAAATATGTTTTTCGTCTCTCAAATTTACAAAAAGTATACATTTGGTCCCTTCAATTTTTAGACTATATTTGGCCCCTCGTGTTTTCAAACCGGACATGAATCGTCCAAAACCAGACTGGGGCTGGTGTGTCCCCGGTTTTGAATCTCACTTTGACATGTCAAAGTCAACTCCACTACCACGTCATATTTCTTCTTCTTCTCTGTTCGTGTTGTCATTTTATCGAGCACCTTGTGCGCCCTCGCAACCCGTGGATATTCTTGTCGTCGGCCGTCCTCTTGTGGCTCACCAGCGCGGCACCTCGAGCTCCCCCACACGCTAGCTCGAACTCCGCCACCATGTGTGCCACCTCGAACTCGAAAGGCAGCGGAATTGGCGACCACGAGAATGGATAGAGGGCTGCACGGCGATTATGGAAATGTGCAGCATGCTAGGTGGGGGAAACCGGAGACGACGACGGCATCATCCCGAGCGGATGCCAACCGCGGTGATGATGCAGGGTTCGCCGGAGCTTCGTTGCCAGCAACCAGGCGATGTGCCAACAGTTGCCGAGGATGTGTGGCTGCCTCCAGAGCTCGTCTGCGTCAGGTCATCTCCGCTGCAATTGAAGGATGTAGGCGGTCTGTGAGGTCGAGTGAATTATGCAGCCAAGGAATTAAAGGAAGACGAACTGAGTAGCTAGCCATTGATGACGGCGAGGCCGTGGCAGCAGTTTTCCGTCGGAGCTTAAGGAGAAGACCCGTGTGCCACGAGTTAGAGAGGTGGGCAGCTCCAGGGAGGCGAGGGGATGTACGCAAAGCTTGTGGGCATGGCCGAAACGGCCATAGGGAAGCTAGCGCAGGCGCACCGTGGAGGTGGCGCACGGCGGCCATGGCATGGCGACGAGGGATTTCACGGCTGCGTCAGCACCACGGCTGACTACTAGGGCAGTAGTGCTGAATCGGTGCCCACGCCTGCACCTCGGCTGGCTACTAGGCCCCCCTAGCTTGAGCCTGCACTTGTTGACGTCCTCGGCGGTTTGGAGCAGTGCCTTGCAGGCAAGCACGCAAATCGCTTGATAAAATACCCACTACATAGAGAGAATGAGAAGGAAGAAGATGATGAGGTGGCAAGTGAGTAGACAGAAAACAGCTGACACCTACCCGGTTTTCGCCTCTACTCTGGTTTTGGATGAAATTTGTCCGGTTTTGAGACTTGAGGGACGAAATGTCGTCTAAAAAAGTTAAGGAACTAGATATCGACTTTCAATAAACATGAGGAAACAAAAACATATTTTTCTCTTGCTAAAATTACTCATGAACTTGTCTAATATTCCAACATATACCGAAGATAAACATATGTAGGTAATGGGATTTTTCGTCGTCATCATAGACCATCTAGTTGTGAGATGGAGGGTGCGTCTTCGGAGGCACGTAGTCGACGCCGATGTCGACCGCATCGCTCTCCGGCTGATCAGATCCGACGATCCTCCGTCACTGCCGACGGCATCGCCGCATCCTGCAGCTTCCTTATCCCCGCAGTCGTCCCCTCGTGGCGGGGGCATCACCATGTCCTGCTCGGCCGGCGGCACACTGCCCTCCTGGACGGCGTCCCTGGCCAGCGTCACACCCGGCTGCGGCGACGGAGAAGGCCCCTGCTGCTGTTGCATCGCTATCGTGTCTTGCACGTGCTCGTGCTCGTGGGAGTGCTGCTGTTGCTGCATCAAGCCATCAGCCATATATATTACGCAATGCACGAACAGATTAGTGTACTAGGAGCACGCCTGCATTGCATACAGCCATACATTGAAGTGAATGCACACGCATGCACTTTCGTTCCTACCATTGGGTCGCGGAGAAGGCGACGGGGCATCGTCATCGTCGATGATGAAGGGGTCGCGGGGACGCGGACGCCCGTGGGGAGGACGAGGCAGTGGTTCCCGCTGTTGGCCTCGCAGACGGAGGAAGAGAGGTGGAGGAAGAGGAGGTAAACCAAGAGCATAGCTGCCGCGGGAGACGGTCTTGGTTTAGTCCTCCTCCCTTTGTTCTGCACGGGTTTCAGGTCTTCTTCTTGGATCTTATACGTTCTGTGTTTGGAATTGGGACGTGAAGTGATGGCTTTCGATTTGAAGGGTTCGGGGGAGGAGACGTATTTGTAGTGGTTTAGGGAGTCAGAAATCAATTTAATGCTAGCTGTGTCTGTGTGGATTCATGGGACACCTACGATTCGTACCTCCATGCACGAGAAAAACAAAGCTTCCGCACGGCCGTGTTAAGAGCATCTACAACCGGACCATCCCCGCCCAAACGAGTGGACGGGCTACCAAACCACACCGTTTAAAATCGCCTCAAACGCCCGGAACTAGCAGTCTTCATATCCGGTCCATATCTGAGGCGAATATGGAAGGCCTGCACGCGCCCAGGCACCGCCACCACATCGGACCGGCCCGCTTTGACCCACACTGCCCTCACCACCGTCCCACAAAACCCCACCCGATGGGACGAACCCTAGGCACTCTCAATCCTTTCGCCCTCTCCGTTCCCCTCCGGTCTTCTCCACTTCTCTCACGATCTCTTCGCCTCCTCCGTCATGGCCAAGTCCGGCCACGACTTCAGCATCAAGACCGATCCCATGGACTGGGACGGCCTTGTGAAGGAGGAAGCCGGCTCCAGCAGCGACTCACCGGACGATGAGGAGCTCGCAGCTGGACACCGTCGGAAGCTCGATCTCCGTTGCGTCCGCCGCCTGCTCCTCCGGGTCCCACTGCAGCAATGCGGGTCGCGGTCTCCCGCCCCGCGCTCTCCAGTCCCGCTCCGCGCCGCTCCAGATCCGGAGCAGGGCGGTCGTCTCCCATTCCCCTCCAGCGCCAGCACCGCCCGACCAGCGCTGGGTGCTCGTGCACGCAGCTCCCATGCGGATGCGCACACCGGAGTCGGAGGCAAAGGCAGGCCGGCGCGAGTGGCACTGGGCCGTGGCTGCGACGGAGCCTAGCTCTTCCCGCCAACATGCACGCTCCGTCCCCGTCGACCCGGAGGAGGCGCTCTTCTACGAGGTCATGCGGCGCTCGCTGACTACGGCGGAGTCCGACGCTAGACGCCTCCGGCGCAAAAACGTGAAGGCACTCCAGCTCAGGCTCGAAGCTTCCGAGCGCCTCACGAGGGAGAAGGTGAGCGCCAAGGCGAAGGCGGCACATCACGTGAGGGAGTAGGCCCGCGCCATCCGCCGCCTGTCTGGCTACATCTCCTCAACATTGGAGAGTGGCACCACGAGCACGGGCGACGACAATGACGATCCTCCTGCGCGGACGCATACATGCAGGAAATGGACCCTCGCGCTGCCGACCACAAGGGCAAGGGCCCGACCAAGAAGTGGTGAACTCCAACCTCCCGCCAATGCTATGTTTATATTTTAGTTGTTTTACTTTCGTTTTAGGTTGAATTCGGACTCCGTCGACCCTTTTGGATGAACTAATATGATGTCTGATGTCCGAATTACTAAGCTTTTATGCTATCTCTATGATCTACGTACTATGCATGAGTTTGCATGAAATTAGATGATTCCCTGTGTGTTGATGTGGAAATACTAAGAGACATGTAGCTACGAAATATTATTACTGCATCCTAACATTTATTTTGGTAACTTAGCAACTTAAGTGTTTGAGAAATTTTCAAAATAAGTTGAATTAATTTTTCTAATAAAAGACATCTCAAGTTAGACTATCAAGTTAATATATGGTATTCCTTTTTTTTTTTCATTTCAACAAATGCATCTCCGAAAAGTCTTGTAGCATTGTAGAGTTTTTCATTTAAAAATGCTTTTGTATTTGTGAATAGAAGACACACCAACAAATACTTGTATGTACGTATTTCCTTCTTCAATTCATATTTTCACTCTTTAATACGTCCTAACGATCAATGTCTATAGGCAATTCCAGTCATTTTTTTCATACCGCATGAATAAGATGACATACTAATGACACGAGTTTGTGTAAGATGTATGACGTGGATAATTACATGACTAATTATGATGCGGCGGACATGTATGACATGCATTACTTGGCGAGGCGGGAGAGTGCATGTTTTTTAAAATAATAATTAAAGGTAATCTCTACTCCTAAAGCCTCGGTACGTATTCGTTCGTTCGCTCCCACATCGATCCCCCCTCCCACCGATCCACCGATTTTTATTACTGTGTTTTTTCTTACAACAAAATAACTCAGTGGCCCACCGCTTTTTATTCAACCAACAAAGTCGCCATTCCGATTCTTTTCCTTCTGCACATAACATATACTAGATCGGGAGCGCGCCTTGGCGCGAGGGTGCCAGTCCCAACGTTTTGGTCAAGCGGGTAATGGTACGTTAGTAGGGATCCAAGTTTAGCATATGCATTCATACAGGATAACAATAAAGTGAAGAAGAAACATTCAACTATAATAGAAGCAAGACATACTGGTGCTCAATATCGACATGAGATTATAAGGCAACATCGAGTTCAATGCGTTCACAAGACCACAAAAGATAGCCACTCGACATGAAGTTCGATACCAAAAGCGCAACCACTCGATAGGCCCAGCAGCAGTTATACATTAGGAGCATCGACATCTAATAGCGCGTCCTTTTTTCCAGATGTTCTTCCAGGCGGCTGCTCGTGTCTTCGATTATGTCAGGAAGATTTCCAACAGAGGCGATGTTGTCGTTTGAACGAAGCAAGGTTTAAGTCTCTGACAACGGTGTTGGTCACATATCCTCTATGTATCTGACAGCTTTTATGGCAGCGGTATCCTCGGCAGCCTCATCGCCTGTGCAATAAGCTCTTGGCACGGAGGTGGCGCAGCTTGCCGCACGTTGCCTGCAAAACAGCAGGCAAACAGACATGAATCTCCATTCTTAGGTACGGTAAGGTAAAACAGCAAACCTAGAGAACTATCTTGCATTATAAGTCGATAACCAAAGGAGAACAAAGAGCTCTTCTGCAGGTATAGTATAAAATAGGCAGCAAAAGAACTACACGATTCAAAGGTGTTGAGGCAAGACAAATACATCCAAGTCTGAAGCAGAAAGATACAGATTTACACAGAATAGTACCACAAATGAATTACAGAATAGTACCACAAATGAATTATAGTAAGCAGTGTGGGTTTCATACTCCTTCCATCAAGAATCAGGAGTAACGAACAGAAGCGGTGAAACAATGCTGATGCCATTGGATGGCCTGGTCGTGTCTCGCGAGCACATTTCATTGAAATGGAACGATGTCTACCACGGAAAGATTTGGGTGGACAGGGTAGCATGCCTCCACAGAGGTGACCTGGAAGGATGGCCACTTTCTGTAGAAATCACCAGTTGAGACAAGCACAACAAACTTGCATAGCATAGAAATAATCCCAGTGAGTTCATTCGGAATGCATCCAACCGGTCAGGCGGTGACATATACGTTGCCAATCGAGGGTGTCGGTACTAAAACCGGCAGATCTCGGGTAGGGGGTTCCGAACTGTGGATCTTAGAGTCAATGGGTAACAGGGAACGTAGAGACAGCGTTTACCCAGGTTCGGGCCCTCTCGAAGAGGTAAAACGCTACGTCCTGCTTGATTGTATTGATGAGTTGGGAAGACAATTACAGAGTTGATCTACCTCGAGATCAGATGAACTAAACCCTAGTTGGGTATGATGATGATGGTTCTTCTCTGCCTCTACGGACTAAACCCTCTGGTTTATATAGACACCAGGGGTACCTAGGGTTACATATGGTCGGTTGCCACCGGGGGATAAGCATGCTGGCTACGTTGAACTTTCCTTAGAGGAGACGCCAAGTCTTCGGAGGTTCCCTTCTGGAGTACGGGGTCGCCTGTAGTCCGGCCTTCCTTTAGTGAACTGAGAGCGGCCCATCAGTACGGCCCATGAGAGACAGGTCGGCTGTATGAGGACCCCTTAGTCCGGGACACCCTTAGTAGCCCCCGAACTAGCCTCCAATGCTGAGGTCAACAATCTTCGTCAGCTCCATGTTTCCAAAGTCCTCGGCTTGAGGGGTGAGTTTCTTCCCTCACCTATGTCCGGCTGATAATAGTTCGGCCGCCGACAACCCTTCGGCTTAATGAGGTATTGTGGGGCCCGTCGCATCGTTTTCCTCGTTCAGAGTTAATGACACCCCTCAATTTCCGCGTGTCAGAGGGAGGCAAACGGTCCAATAGTCTTTTACAGAAATGCCCCTTTGGGGCCAGGGTAAAAATGCCCATTTAACAGGCTAAGGGGGTGGAGGTTAACGCACCCCACCTCCTGCCATCTTTTCCCAAATCACCGAGAGGCCATAGTCAGCAAGCCTCAAACAATGGCGAGCATCCCAGGCTCCTCCTCGCGCCCTCACGGTCCCCTTCAAGATGATTGGGCGAGCTGCTCAGTTTCTCGCATTCGATTGGGCAGCCTGGAGATGCAGGGGTATCTACCCGCATCAAATCTCGCGTCCACCCGCCCCGGATTGACTTCTGCGAACAGCGAGGCTTTTGCGGAGAACTTCCCCACCCCACATGGGGAGGAAAGGGTATGCTTTGTGCCCTTCCTCTTACAAGGTTTAGGCTTCCCGATTCACCCCTTCCTGAGGGGTTTACTAGAATTTTACGGGATCCGGCTCCACCATCTCACCCCAGGCTCGATTCTGCACATCTCGGGCTACGTTGCCCTTTGCGAGATGTTTCTGGGCTGCGAAGCCCATTTTGAATTATGGAGGAAATACTTCTGCCTTGTCCCTCGCACCCGAGGAGGGACGATTTATGAGGTCGGCGGAGCCGAAGTGTGGTGCATCGCCGGGACGGGGTATCCTATAGGGACTCCCAAGAAGGATGCCGAGGAGTGGACCTCGGAATGGTTCTATATTGAAGACGTCCCCCTGTTCGATCCAGCTCGGAGGGGGCTGCCCGAATTCTCACTTGCTTCTCCGAAGAAGCGGTTCAACTGGCGGCCGAAGAGCCCTTCCCAAGAGGAAAGTGCCGAAGTAGCGCGCCTAGCTGCTCAAGTAAGGTGGTTAGCTCATAATGGGTTGACCATTATCGACGTAATGGTCGCAGCCATTACTCGGTGCGTTCAACCTCTTCAACAAAGGGTGCACCCTCTATGGCGTTACAACGGGACGAATGACTCGACCCGATACACTCGGAAGGGGCCTGCCGACCAGACGGCAATGGCAGCCATCCTGGCCGATCTCTACAAGGGGGAAGAGCAAGAGTTTGCTCGACTAAAGACCAAGGAGGGCTTCTCGAGCTATAAACCCATCGAAACGGTGAGTTCAGCTACACTTTATAGTTCGGATGGTATACCAATTTTCCCTGATCGGACATTTAATTTATCCGATCAGAGCTGGAGGCGCTGGATCGAGACAGTGAATAGCCCTACTCCTCAACCGGAGAGTTATTCTCGGGACGATGACCCTGGGTTTCATGACGATCCCGAAACATCGATCGATTTCGAGGAGGGGGTCTTCTACCAGGAGAGTCTCGACGGCTCTAAAGTGGCCTTTTTGGCCGATCACCCCGGGACACTTCCCTCCTTCGTTGTAAGTGACCAACAGGCTTCTTCTCAAAAAAGACGCTCAGCTCCGGCGGCTCCGAGTACACTGACTTCTACTCCCAAGGGCCGCCGCTCAACGCGCCGAACATCTGCGAGAGCGGCACCGGTGGTTCCAGCGGCGAATGGCCGCAGGACGTCCAAACGCGCGGCGACAACGGGAGTCACGCCATCCGCGCCTCCCCCAAAGAGGTAATGCACCCACTGTACTTTTAGTGTCTTTATCTTTGATAACCACTGCGAATATCAATAATTTTTTCTACTGCGACCTGCAGGCGATTGATACGTCTCCAACGTATCTATAATTTTTTATTGTTCCATGCTATTATAGTATCAATCTTGGATGTTTATTATGTAATTATATGCAACTTTATATCATTTTCTGGGACTAACCTACTAACTCAGTGCCCAGTGCCAGTTGCTGTTTTCTGCTTGTTTTTGGCTTTTTAGGGAAACAGTACCAAACGAAGTCCAAACGGAGAAAAAACTTTGGATTAATTTTTCTTGGACCAGAAGACACCCAGGAAGCTTCGGGAGAAGACCTGAGGAGGCACGAGGAAGCGACAAGCCTGCAGGCCGCGCCTTGGGGGGCGCGCCTCACGGGCTTGTGGGCCCCTCGTGGCTCATCTTGACCTAATTCCTTTGCTATAAATTCAGAAATATTCCCAAACCAACAGAGAGAGCCACGAAACACTATTTCTGCCGCCGCAAGTCTCTGTTTCTTCAAGATCCCATCTGGGGACCTTTTCCGGTAATCTGCTGGAGGGGGATTCGATCACGGAGGGCCTCTACATCAACCTTGCTGCCCTTCCGATGATGCGTGAGTAGTTCACCACAGACCTACGGGTCCATAGCTAGAAGCTAAATGGCTTCTTCTCTCTCTTTGATCTTCAATACAATGTTCTCCTAGATCTTCTTGGAGATCTATTCGATGTAATTCTTCTTTGCGGTGTGTTTGTTGGGATCCGATGAATTGTGGGTTTATGATCAGATTATTCATGAATATTATTTGAGTCTTCTCTGAATTCTTATATGCATGATTGCTATAGCTTTGTATTTCTCTCCGATCTATCAATTTGGTTTGGCCAACTAGATTGGTTTATCTTGCAATGGGGGAGGTGCATTGTGATGGGTTCGGTCTTGCGGTGCTCAATCCCAGTGACAGAAAGGGACATGACACGTATTGTATCGTTGCCATTAAGGGTAAAACGATGGGGTTTATTCATATTGCTTGGATTTACTTTGTCTACATCATGTCATCTTGCTTAAGGCGTTACTCTGTTCTTATGAACTTAGTACTCTAGATGCATGCTGGATAGCGGTCGATGGGTGGAGTAATAGTAGTAGATGCAGGCAGGAGTCGGTCTACTTGTCTCGGACGTGATGCCTATATACATGATCATTGCCTTGGATATCGTCATAACTATGCGTTTTTCTATCAATTGTCCAACAGTAATTTGTTTACCCACCGTATACTACTTTCAAGAGAGAAGCCTCTAGTGAAAACTATGGCCCCCGGGTCTATTTTCCATCATATATAAACAAAAACATATTGCTGCAATTTATTTACTTTTATTTACTTTTGTGTTTTACTTTATTAATCTATTACTACGAGATTTGATTCTTGCAATTAACCGCCAAGGGATTGACAACCCCTTGTTTTGCGTTGGGTGCAAGTATTTGGTTTTCGTGTGTGTAGGTGCTGCTAACGAGGTCGTGCGTGTTTCTCCTACTGGATTGATAACCTTGGTTCTTAACTGAGGGAAATACTTATCTCTACTGTACTGCATCTCCTTTCCTCTTCAAGGATTTTACCAACGCACCTCATAAGTAGCAGGAAGAATTTCTGGCGCCGTTGCCGGGGAGATATCACCATAACCTATCAGGTACGTACACGCAAACTATCATCTACTTGCATTTACTTTATTTGCCATTTGCCTCTCGTTTTCATCTCCCCCATTTCTAAAACAATTTTACAAAAAACACAAAAATATTTTTTGTTTGCCTTTTTGTTCGTTTGCTTGTTTTCTTGTTTGCTTGCTTGCTTAGTCGCGATGTCTCAAGAGAATACTAAGTTGTGTGATTTTTCCAATAGTAATAATAATGATTTTATTAGTATTCCGATTGCTACTCCTGCCGCTAGTGCGGAGTCATATGATATCAATGTTGGTTTGCTAAATCTTGTTATGAAAGAACAATTTTCTGGTAGTCCTAATGAAGATGCTGCATCCCATCTTAATACTTTCGTTGAATTGTGTGATATGCAAAAGAAAAAAGATGTGGATAATGATATTGTTAAATTGAAGCTATTTCCGTTCTCACTACGAGATCGCGCTAAAACTTGGTTTTCATCTTTGCCTCAAAATAGTATTGATTCTTGGGATAGGTGTAAAGATGCTTTCATTGCCAAGTATTTTCCTCCCGCAAAAATTGTTTCTCTAAGAAATCAAATCATGAATTTTAAGCAACTTGAGCATGAACATGTTGCACAAGCTTGGGAGAGAATGAAATTAATGATAAGAAATTATCCTACTCATGGATTAAGTTTATGGATGATTATACAAAAAAATTATGCGGGGTTGAACTTTGTTTCTAGAAATCTTTTGGATTCCTCCGTGGGTGGTACTTTTATGAAAATCACATTAGGAGAGGCTACAAAATTGCTTCATAATATTATGTCTAATTATTCTCAATGGCATACTGGAAGGGCTCCCGCTAGTAGGAAAATAAATTATGTTGAAGAAATTAATACTTTGAGTGATAAGATGGATACTCTTATGAAATTGGTTGCTAGTAAAAGCTCTCATGTTGATCCTAATGATGTGCCATTGTCTATTTTGATTGAGCAAAATAATGATGCTATTGATGTGAATTTTATTGCTAAGAATAATTTCGGTAATAATGCTTATAGGGGTAATTTCAATCCTAGACCGTTTCCTGAAAATTCCTCTAATAATTATGGCAATTCCTATGGTAATTCCTATAGTAATAATAATAGGATACCCTCTGATCTTGAGAACAATATTAAAGAATTTATAAATTCTCAAAAGATTTTCAATGCTACGATAGAAGAAAAATTGAGTAAAGTTGATGATATGGCTAGGAATATGGATAGAATTGCTCATGATGTGGATACTCTCAAAATTAAAATTTTGCCACCCAAGCTTGATATTAGTGAGTCTATTAAAGCTATTCATGTTTCCATTGATGAAAGTAAGGAGAGAGCCGCTAGATTGAGGGCTAGGCGAGAATTTTTAGAAAAAGCGATTCCGCCCGGTTTTTACCATAATCATGATGAAGAGATTAAAATGATTGGTGTTTCTCCTATTGAATCTTTGTTTAGTAATATAAAACTTGATGATAATGGGACTGGAGATGAGTCAACTTTATCTAGAAGGCGTCCCAATTGTTCGGAGGGTGATGATCTTAATGATTTTTTTTGCAAAAGTGGGTTTGGAGAGGTCAAAACTTTAGCTAGTGATGCACCCACTACTTTGGATTACAAGGACTTTAATTATGATAGTTGTTCTTTGGTTGAATGTATTTCCTTGTTGCAATCCATGATTAATTCACCCAATGCTTATAAACAAAATAAAGCGTTACTAAACATATCGTTGAAGCTATCATGAAAGCTCATGAAGAAAAATTAGAGATGGAAGTTTCTATACCTAGGAATTATATGATGAGTGGGAACCAACTATTAAAATCATAATTAAAGATTATGAGTGCAATGCTTTGTGTGATTTGGGTGCTAGTGTTTCCACCATACCGAAAACTTTATGTGATGTGCTAGGTTTTACCAATATTGATGAATGTTCTCTTAATTTGCACTTGGCGGATTCTACTATTAAGAAACCTTTGGGTAGAATAAATGATGTGCTTATTCTTGCAAATAGAAATTATGTGCCCGTTGATTTTATTGTGCTTGATATTGATTGCAATCCGTCTTGTCCTATAATACTTGGTAGACCGTTTTTGCGTACCATTGGTGCTATTGTTGATATGAAAGAAGGCAACATAAGATTTCAGTTTCCATTAAAGAAAGGCATGGAACATTTTCCTAGAAAGAGAATTAAGCCACCATATGAATCTATTATGAGGGCTACCTATGGAATTCATTTGAAAGATGGTAATATTTGAAACTATGCATTACGCCTAGCTAGGGGGGTAAAACAATAGCGCTTGTTGGGAGGCAACCCAATGAATAAAATAAATTTTTGTTTTGCTTTCTGTTTTCTTGAGTGTGTGCACAATTATGCTACTATTATGATTGTGTTTTTGTGTCTTAATTAGTGTTTGTGCCAAGTAAAGTCTTTAGGATGACGAGGGATAATAGTTGCTTTGATTCTGTGAAAAACAGAAACTTTTACGCTCAGTCCAGAAAATTCTAAAAATCACTGGAACGTGTTTTAGCTCTGAATTTTTTACACGTGATTGATATACAAATTTTCCACGTTCTCCTAATTTTTCAGAATTTTTGGAGGTTCAGAAGTATGGGTTTTGTTCAGATTGCTTCAGACTGTTCTGTTTTAGATAGATTCTATTTTCGTTGCGTAGTTTGCTTATTTTGATGGATCTATGGTTCGTATGGGGGGTATGAGTCATGGAGAAGTACCTATAGTTTGATTCCTTACAATAGTTTTGCGATATTAAGGCGGTGATATGTGGGAGGTACTAGTGAATGATTGTGGTTTAGTAAGAATATTGGTGTTAAGGTTTATGATTCCCGAAGCATGCACGTATGGTCTGTCGTTATGCGATGAAGTTGGAGCATGATTTATTATTGATTGTCTTCCTTATGTGTGGCGGTCGGGGGCGCGCGATGGTTAACTCCTACCAACCTCCCCCCTAGGGGCATGCGTAGTAGTACTTTGCTTCGAGGGCTAATAGACTTTTGCAATAAGTATTTGAGTTCTTTATGACTAATGCGAGTCCATGGATTATACGCACTCTCACCTTTTCGCAATTTGCTAGCCTCTCCGGTACCGTGCATTGCCCTTTCTCACATTGAGAGTTGGTGCAAACTTCGCCGGTGCATCCAAACCCCGTGGTATGATACGCTCTATCACACATAAACCTCCTTATATCTTTCTCAAAACAGGCACCATACCTACCTATTATGGCATTTCCATAGCCATTCCAAGATATATTGCCATGCAACTTCCACCGTTCCGTTTATATGACACACATCGTCATTGTCATATTGCTTTGCATGATCATATAGCTGACATAGTATTTGTGGCTCAGCCACCGTTCATCATTTTTTATACATGTTACGCCAGTATCATTGCACATCCTGGTACACTGCCAGAGGCATTCATATAGAGTCATATTTTGTTCTAGTATCGAGTTGTAATTCTTGAGTTGTAAGTAAATAGAAGTGTGATGATCATCATTATTAGAGCATTGTCCTAGTGAGGAAAGGATGATGGAGACTGTGATTCCCCCACAAGTCGGGATGAGACTCCGGACGAAAAATAGAAAAATGAAAAGAAAAAAAAAGAAAAAAAGAAATAAAAAAAGAAAAAAAGGGAAAAAGGAGAAAAAAAGAAAAAAAGAGAAAAAGAGAGAAGGGGCAATGTTACTATCTTTTTTCCACACTTGTGCTTCAAAATAGCACCATGTTCTTCATATAAAGAGTCTCGTATGCTTTCATTTTCATATACTAGTGGGAATTTTTCGTTATAGAAATTGGCTTGTATATTCCGATGATGGGCTTCCTCAAATGCCCGAGGTCTTCATGAGCAAGCAAGTTGGATGCACACCCACTTAGTTTTCGTTGTTGAGCTTTCATACACTTCTCTTAGTGCATCTATTGCATGGCAATCCCTACTCCTTGCATTGACATCAATTGATGGGCATCTCCATAGCCCGTTGATTAGCCTCGTCGGTGTGAGACTATCTTCTTTTTGACTTCCCCTTATTGATCTCTACCATTATATTCTATTCCACTCATAGTGCTATGTCCATGGCTTGCGCTCATGTATTGCGTAAGGGTTGAAAATGTTGAAGCGCGTTAAAAAGTATGAACCAATTGCTTGTCTAAAACCGGGGATGTTCATGATAAATATTTTGTGTTAAGAAGATGGAGCTTGACAGGATTATATGATTTTGTAGGGATAACTTTCTTTAGCATTTTTATTTTGAAAGGCATGATTGTTCGTTGGTATGCCTGAATATCGATGTCTTTATGTCAAACTACAGACTATTGCTTTGAATCATTCGGATCTTTAATATTCATGCCACAAAAGAGATTACATGATGAATATGATAGGTAGCATTCCACATCAAAAAATCTGTTTTTATCATTTAGCTACTCGAGGACGAGCAGGAATTAAGCTTGGGGATGCTGATACATCTTCAACGTATCTATAATTTTTGATTGTTCCATGCTATTATAGTATCAATCTTGCATGTTTATTATGCAATTATATGCAACTTTATATCATTTTCTGGGACTAACCTACTAACTCAGTGCCCAGTGCCAATTGCTGTTTTCTGCTTGTTTTTGGCTTTTTAGGGAAACAGTACCAAACGAAGTTCAAACGGAGAAAAAACTTTGGATTAATTTTTCTTGGACCAGAAGACACCCAGGAAGCTTCGGGAGAAGACCTGAGGAGGCAAGAGGAAGCGACAAGCCTGCAGGCCGCGCCCTAGGGGGGCGCGCCTCACGGGCTTGTGGGCCCCTCGTGGCTCATCTTGACCTAATTCCTTCGCTATAAATTCAGAAATATTTCCAAACCAACAGAGAGAGCCACGAAACACTTTTTCCGCCGCCGCAAGTCTCTGTTTCTTCAAGATCCCATCTGGGGACCTTTTCCGGTAATCTGCTGGAGGGGTATTCGATCACGGAGGGCCTCTACATCAACCTTGCTGCCCTTCCGATGATGCGTGAGTAGTTCACCACAGACCTACGGGTCCATAGCTAGTAGCTAGATGGCTTCTTCTCTCTCTTTGATCTTCAATACAATGTTCTCCTAGATCTTCTTGGAGATCTATTCGATGTAATTCTTCTTTGCGGTGTGTTTGTTGGGATCCGATGAATTGTGGGTTTATGATCAAATTATTCATGAATATTATTTGAGTCTCCTCTGAATTCTTATATGCATGATTGCTATAGCTTTGTATTTCTCTCCGATCTATCGATTTGGTTTGGCCAACTAGATTGGTTTATCTTGCAATGGGGGAGGTGCATTGTGATGGGTTCGGTCTTGCGGTGCTCAATCCCAGTGACAGAAAGGGACATGACACGTATTGTATCGTTGCCATTAAGGGTAAAACGATGGGGATTATTCATATTGCTTGGATTTACTTTGTCTACATCATGTCATCTTGCTTAAGGCGTTACTCCGTTCTTATGAACTTAATACTCTAGATGCATGCTGGATAGCGGTCGATGGGTGGAGTAATAGTAGTAGATGCAGGCAGGAGTCGGTCTACTTGTCTCGGACGTGATGCCTATATACATGATCATTGCCTTAGATATCGTCATAACTATGCGCTTTTCTATCAATTGCCCAACAGTAATTTGTTTACCCACCGTATGCTACTTTCAAGAGAGAAGCCTCTAGTGAAAACTATGACCCCCGGGTCTATTTTTCATCATATATAAACAAAAACATCTTGCTGCAATTTATTTACTTTTATGTTTTACTTTATTAATCTATTACTATGAGATTTGATCCTTGCAATTAACCGCCAAGGGATTGACAACCCCTTGTTTTGCGTTGGGTGCAAGTATTTGGTTTTCGTGTGTGTAGGTGCTGCTAACGAGGTCGTGCGTGTTTCTCCTACTGGATTGATAACCTTGGTTCTTAACTGAGGGAAATACTTATCTCTACTGTACTGCATCTCCTTTCCTCTTCAAGGATTTTACCAACGCAGCTCACAAGTAGCAGCGATACGTAGAACCACCTTCGTCCGAGGACGTTGAAGAGGTGCAGGAGGGTGACCCAAGACCGAGGTCCCCGGTTGTGGCCGGTGTTACTTCAGAGATCCCTGCCAAGGACCCGCGCCCAGAGGACTCAGAGGCCATCTCAGTCACCAACTCCGAGGTCGAAAGCGTGATGAATCACCGGCGACGAAAGACATCACCGCGGCACTCTGCATTTTCCGATCATGAGTTTAATGCTCTTAGTTCGGTAGACGCGTATCTCGGAGCTGCTCGAACGGGACTCGAGGGAGCGGCTAAACTTCTATCTACCAGCCTGCAGGTACGCCATTGGTTCTAATGACCAGACGCCTAACCCAGCCCAGTAGCCCTCTCAGAATAAGTTTTTCTGAAGTAAGGGAAAAGGAGGATTTAGCGAAGCTGTAAAAGCATTCCCGCGACGGACTGTAGCCCCCTGAGACCCTGGACGGCGAAAAAAAGCCGACCAGGGTATCGATGCTTACCGTGGGGAAGCAATGTTTATTTATTAAACGCGGAACCCAGTAACCCCCGAGCCTTAATTTGGGCGGGACGGCTGAGTTAAGGGTCCGATGCTTACCTAGCAAAAGCGTTACATATTTTCAGTCATTTAAATGCGGAACCCAGTAGCCCCCGAGCCTTAATTTGGGCGGGACGGCCGAGTTAAGGGTCCAATGTTATAATGTCGCGCTATGGTGCAGACTGTTCGGGAATAGAACAAAAAGCTGGCCGAAGACCTCGGGCTGACACAAACATAGTTAAAATCTGTGGAGGCCGAGCTAGAAGGGATCAAGAAATTTACCAGAGAGGCACATGGTAAGTGATAGACTTAAATATGTCTAATAAAGAATTTTATGGAGCACCTTTTCTAATGAAAGATTGGTCCATAGCAGCTGAGTCGATAAATCAACTGCAAAAAGATCTGGACGCAGCCAGAGAAGCTCAAAGGTATGCGGAGTCGCAGCAAGAGGCTGGCTACCGAGTGCTGACCCGAAGTCATGAGGAAAGGGATAAGGTCAAGACGGAAAATCAACAACACGCCCGAGAAATCGAGAGCCTGAAAACTCAACTGGCTTTATCCCAGGAGGAGAACCAGAGATTGAAAGCTGGCATGTTCGGTGAGTGCAACCTAACTTTTCGATACATAGATTGCATGCATGATACAGCTGTGTGAACAATGCCATGTCTCTTTTTTGTACTCCTTACCGGACGCCCCGAAGAGGAGGCCAGCTCTTTCGGACGGGACCTGCTAAAGGAGCTAACCACCGTACATGAGCGGTCCTGAAAGGCCATGAAGAGCATGTTCAAGGCGTTGTGGCCTGGCGAGGCGGCCCCGGAAGGGATGACCGAACTCGCTGATCGATTTAAAGGAGCTCGACGCCTCTTTGAGCTATGGAAAATGTCAGCCTGTCGAGAGGGAGCGCGGGAGGCTTGGGCGATGGTTAAGACCCGCTTCACCAAGCTAAACCCGGAGCATTTGGCTCGGGTTGGGCCGGTAGGGCCGGATGTGCAGGAAGTGCCCCTGCATTTGGTATATGACCAAGTGATGCCTGCTGCTCGGTTTTCCCAGGAAGATTGTGCCCTGGAAACCTTAATAGATGGCCTTGACCGAGAGTAGTGTTTTGATTCTATGTATCTATGTACTTTACATCAAATATTCTCCAAACCGAGCTTTCAACGTTGTCTTAACCGGCCATTGGCTTCTGCCTCCTCAGCCAGCGGCCGAGGAGTGTTTCCTACTACGTGATCCGAGAACATCGGAAAAACTCTTCGGAGAACCAGGCAATCTGGCCATTTGGTGCAAACAGACAAAACGCGCTCAGGGGGTTATGTTATATTACTGTTTAACGTAAGAAACATCTTCCGAAGAAAATAGTTCCTTCATGGGTTCCTTTCCTCGGGTTGTCATGTTGACCATGAGCGTATAACCGAATACCCGAAATATACAGGTACTGGTTACTTCGGGAAAATAACCCCAGAATCTGGTAATAACTACCAATTATTTTCACTTCCCGCGTGGCCGACCAATTATATTCTTAAGAATGCTAGCTTTCGGCTTCACCCGTCTGAGGTACACACCCGGGTAATCTGGACGTACCAATCGCAGAGGTACTCCCTTTACTCCCTAGCCGAACAATCGGGAACATAGGGAGTAAGTATAGGAGCAAGGCAACCCAGCTTGGCCAAAACTTAAGTCAAATTGATGCATATGATGGCTTTAAAATGATACTGAAAGGTTGCAAACACGACAAAACCGATGGTTGCACGAAGGATGTATTACTGCCTTCGTAAAAGAAGCCCCCAGGTAAAACGTGTGGTACATTTGAAGATGTTTGCCGAGAAAAACTTAACGTAGCTCGGCTTATCCGAACACAACCTGGGGAATACTAGCCAAATTAGAAAGAGAAAAATATAAATCCGAGAAGGATAGACCGAAGAGGGTGATGACGTTGGTCTAGCCGTAGAAGCGCCGAAGCCGAGCTGCGTTCCATGGGTTTGGTTCCAGGCGATTGTCCGTTGGGTCGCGGAGACGATAGGCTCCCCCTGCGAGTACCTAATCAATTCTGAAGGGCCCCTCCCATTTGGGCGAAAGTTTATGCTTCTGCTTCTCCGGGAGGCGCACGACGAGGTCGCCCACTTTATATTCCTTCGCCCGTACTTCCCTACTTTGATAGCGTCGAGCCTGCTGTTGATAAAAAGCAGAACGAGCCCGAGCTACGTCGCGCTCCTCTTCCAAGGCGTCCAGGTCATCTTGCCGATCCAGCTCGGCCTCCCTTTCTTCATACATGCGTACTCGAGGTGCGTCATGAATAAGGTCGCTAGGGAGAACAGCCTCTGCCCCATACACCATGAAAAACGGTGTATAGCCCGTGGATCGATTGGGAGTGGTGCGCAAACCCCACAATACGGAGTCAAGCTCCTCCACCCAGTGGCAATCGAACTCTTTTAAGGAACGGACCAAACGGGGCTTAATGCCGCTTAAAATTAGTCCATTAGCTCGCTCGACTTGTCCATTGGACTGTGGGTGGTATACAGAGGCATAATCAAGCTTAATGCCTAAGTTGGCGCACCAGTCCTTTACTTCCTGGGCAGTAAAATTGGATCCATTGTCCGTTATTATGCTATGGGGGACACCATAACGGTGAACCACGCCGGATATAAAATCGATGACCGGCCCGGACTTGGCTGAGGTTACTGGTTTCTCCTCAATCCATTTTGTAAATTTGTCAACCATGACAAGTAGATACTTCTTTTTCTTGGTCCCCCCTTTAAGTGGTCCGATCATGTCCAGCCCCCAGACCGCAAAAGGCCAAGTGATCGGTATCGTCCGAAGAGCCGTGGGGGGCATGTGACTTTGATTTGCAAAAAGCTAGCATCCAACACAATGTTGGACCAATTTTTGGGCGTCTGTGCGGGCAGTGGGCCAAAAGAACCCAGCTCGGAAGGCCTTGCTGACCAGGGCCCGAGCTGCTGCGTGATGACCGCCCACGCCAGCGTGAATCTCGGCCAAGAGATGTCTCCCCTCCTCTTCGGATATACATCTTTGGAGGACTCCGGTGGTGCTTTTCTTGTAAAGTTCACCCTCGTGGACCTTGTAGGCCTTAGACCGCCGAATTATGCGCCTTGCCTCAGTCTGATCATTGGGTAGCTCTTGGCGGAGAAGATAGGCGAGGAAGGGCTCGGTCCATGGCGCGATTACTGCCATGACTTCGTGAGCCGAAGACGTTTCTTCGATTGCCGAGCCCCCGATAATTCCTTCATCTGGTTCGATGATCGGAGGGATGAGCTCTCTAGAGCCCTTGGTTTCAGCGTCTTTGCCATCATCCTGCCACACCACGGACGGCTTGAAGAGTCGTTCCAAAAAGGTGTTATCAGGAACGCGATCGCGTTTAGCGCCCATTCGGGCAAGGACATCGGCAGTTTGGTTGCTGTCTCTAGAGACATGATGGAACTCCAGCCCCTCAAACTGGGCGGATATTTTTAGGACGGCATTGTGATACGCTGTCATCTTCGGGTCTTTTGCGTCGAATTCGCCATTGACTTGAGAGATGGCGAGATTAGAATCTCCCCGTACCTCGAGCCGCTGTACACCCATTGACACTGCCATTCGAAGTCCATGCAACAAAGCCTCGTATTCGGCTGCGTTGTTAGAGTCGGTATACATAATTTGCAGTACATACCGAATATTATCGCCGGTGGGGGATGTGAGAACCACTCCAGCCCCCAGTCTGGCGAGCATTTTGGAGCCGTCGAAGTACATCGTCCAATGCGAATACGTACTGCACTCTCTAGGGAGTTCGGCTTCCGTCCATTCTGCCACAAAATTCGCCAACACCTGAGATTTAATAGCTCGGCGCGGTCGGTATATAATTTCAAAGGGGAGGAGCTCAATGGCCCATTTGGCTATACGGCCCGTGGCGTCCCTGTTGTTAATTATGTCATTCAGGGGTACTTCGGATGCCACCGTGACCGAGCACTCTTGAAAATAGTGTCGGAGCTTTCGGGATGCCATGAAAACTGCGTAAGCGATCTTTTGATAATGCGGGTACCTTGTTTTACACGGGGTAAGCACTTCGGATACATAGTAGACTGGATTCTGCACCTGGAGCTTGTGACCTTCTGCCTCTCGTTCGACGACGAGAACTGCGCTGACCACCTGGTTTGTGGCCGAAATGTATAGCAGCATTGGCTCGCCTAAGCTGGGTGCTGCCAGGATGAGGTTGCTAGCCAATAATGTTTTAATTTCCTCTAGTGCGGCCGCTGCCTCGCTAGTCCATTCGAAGTTTTTGGTCCGTTTAAGCAGCCTATAAAGCGGTAGGGCCTTTTCTCCTAGGCGTGAGATAAAGCGGCTCAAAGCCGCCACACAGCCGGCCAGTTTTTGGACGTGTTTTAGCTCGGTAGGAACCGCGAGCTGGGACAGTGCTCGGATTTTAGCTGGATTAGCCTCTATTCCTCTATGGGAGACAATAAATCCGAGCAGCTTGCCCGCAGGCACTCCGAGGACACATTTGTTCGGATTGAGCCGTATATCGTAAGTCCGCAGACTGTCGAAGGTTTGACGGAGGTCGTCCACCAGCTGACTGACGTGTTTGGTTTTGATAACCACGTCGTCCACATATGCCTCGACCGTCTTGCCAATCTGTTTTTCCAAACATGTTTGGATCATGCGCTGGTATGTAGCACCTGCGTTTTTTAATCCGAAGGGCATTGTGTTGAAGCAAAACGGCCCGTAGGGGGTGATAAAGGTTGTGGCCGCTTGATCGGACTCCTTCACTTTAATTTGATGGTATCCGGAGTAGGCATCGAGAAAACACAGTGAGTCATGCCCAGCAGTGGCGTCTATAATCTGGTCTATTCGGGGCAGGGGGAAAGGATCCTTGGGGCAGGCCTTATTTAGGTCCTTGAAATCGACACACAACCGCCAGGATTTATCTTTCTTAGGTACCATGACCAGATTAGCCAACCACTCAGGATGTTTGATATCTTGGATGAACCCGGCTTCGAGCAATTTCGCCAGTTCTTCACCCATGGCCTGACGCTTGGGTTCAGAAAATCGGCGTAACGCCTATTTGACTGGCTTGAAACCTTTAATTATGTTCAAGCTATGCTCGGCTAAATGTCGTGGGATCCCTGGCATCTTAAGTTTCATATACCCGTAATGTGGGATAGCATGGAATCGTGCAAATGCGTCACGCCCCAATAGGGCGTGGTAACCATTGCGGAAGGGCACAATGTGGAAGAGTAATTCCTCGGATCGATAGTTCTCGGGAGTTCCGAAGACTACATCGAGAGTAACTCGGCCACTGCAACGTGCCTCCTTCCCGGGGATGATCCCTCGAAAGGTGGTGTGACTTTGCTCGATACGAGATCTGTCGAACTGCATTTTGTCCAAGGTGTCCTCATAAATGAGATTTAACCCGCTGCCGCCGTCCATTAACACCTTTTGGAGTCGGAATCCGTCCACTATGGGATCAAGGACGAGGGCGGCAGCAGCTCGGACAGGGCGGGACCTTGGCTGGTCTTCTTCGTCGAAAGTGATAGGTGTGTCTGTCCATGAGTCCGTCGCTGCTACATGGTGAATTTGACCGAGCTCTCGAAGAGCTCTTTTCCTCTGATTCTTTGAGGAATAAGTCTCGTAGATCATTAGGATCTCGGCGTCATCCTCCGACGGCGTTGCTGGACATCTATGTGAGTATGAGCCTCCGAGGATGGCTTCGCCGCTCTTGGCTACCTGCCTGACCACCTAGCAAGCTCGAAGGCTGTGAGTTGGGTTTGTGTTGAGCAGGACAGAGTGTATAGGGCACGGTTTGTCCAGTAGTTCGTCAAGAACTGTTTTGGATCCTGCCCGGAGTTTCTTCTTTTTCTCAGACGACTCATATTGGGCTGACCGGCGGGGGTATGTGCGTTTCGCCCGAGCTCGTCTTGATTCTTCGGCATGGATTAAGTCCGTTTGCTCTTGCTGAGCCTGCAAAGCATCCTCCATGGCGCAGTATTTGGACACCAAGTCCGATAACTCGGAGAAGTTTTGAATGTGACGGCGGGCGAGGGCATTTAAGATGCCTTCGTCTCGGCAATTACGCCGGAAAGCCGCCAGAATTTCCGTGTCACAACAGTCCGCTATCTTGTTTTTGACGAGGAGGAATTTAGTCCAGAATTGCCGAACTGTCTCTCCGGGCTGTTGTTGCACGTACATTAGATCTCATACGTCGGGCTGTCCCGAGTTACTTGGGCAGTACTCGATGTGGGGGGTGGGTGGGATAAATTTTTTTGATCCCAACAGGATGTGAGTCCGGGGTCTTGGCAGCTGCGTCCCGGACCGACGTGGAGCCCGACGAGCCGGGCTCTGGATTCGAATTTTCGGCCAGGTACGGTTGCATAGACTCAAGGTCGTGCGCCGAATTATACTCCGGCTCTGGGCTCTCTCCGGAGCGAAGGTCGGCTGCCGAGCTGGAGGACAAAGCTTGATGATCGGCAGTCTGTACCCGATCCGCTCTTGGCTCCAGAGGAAGGAGGGACGAGCCCTCGGCCAAGTCTTCGATAGTGGCGACTAAGTGGGTGGCAGGCGGGATGTAAATTTCCCTGTCGTCGGCTTTAAGCCCGATCTGGTCGTAGACCGAGGACTGGCCGTCAGTAATCCCCATGGCCAGGATCCGATCTAGTATCCCGTTTAATAGCGAGAGATCTGTCGGATCCATGTTTTGACAACCCTCGGGGTCGACCCGCAATATTGCTGCGCGGGGAGCGTTCGAAATCGCCCCGTAGTCAAGCTCGACCGAGGCTGATCTGGGGCCGTCGAGCGCGAAGACTGAATCCGGGCTCAAGGCCGGATCCGGAGTGGCGGCCGACCCGATAGCGGGGTAAGCCGGACTCGAAGTCAAAGCCTCAGGGTCTGCGGGTCCTTCGGGTAAGGCCGAGAACCCTGCGAGAATAAGGTCTCCCCGGGAGTCGACGACGAACTCTAAGTTTCCAAACCTGATCTCCTGATCGGGGGTAAAGTTACCGACACAGTCGAGACGACCAGTCGGATCAGCGTGTAGCACGATGCTGCCAAACGCGAAGAGCTGGCCGGGGACGAAGACATCCCCGCTGCGGATGCCATCGCTGATGACTAAACGAGCCATTGATCCTTGATGATCCTACAGCGGAACTCTCAATGAAAGCACAATGTCGGTACTAAAACCGGCAGATCTCGGGTAGGGGGTCCCGAACTGTGGATCTTGGAGTCAATGGGTAACAGGAAACGTAAAGTCAGCGTTTACCCAGGTTCGGGCCCTCTCGAAGAGGTAAAACACTACGTCCTGCTTGATTGTATTGATGAGTTGGGAAGACAATTACAGAGTTGATCTACCTCGAGATTGGATGAACTAAACCCTAGTTGGGTATGATGATGATGGTTCTTCTCTGCCTCTACGGACTAAACCCTCTGGTTTATATAAACACCAGGGGTACCTAGGGTTACATATGATCGGTTGCCACCAGGGGATAAGCATGCTGGCTACGTTGAACTTTCCTTGAAGAAGACGCCAAGTCTTCGGAGGTTCCCTTCTGGAGTACGGGGTCGCCTGTAGTCCGGCCTTCCTTCAGTGAACTGAGCGGCCCATCAGTATGGCCCATGAGAGACAGGTCGGCTGTATGAGGACCCCTTAGTCCGGGACACCCTCAGAGGGGTCATTGCAATTATTATTTTTCAGAACCTGTAAAGCAGGTAGGCCAATGACTTGTCGGCGGTTCTTCCAGATAGCACAAACTCGGTTTCTCTCATGACATCTCCACCGACCACACAAAAAAAATACCTAACAAGGAAAGAGCATAACACAGATGTGTACTGTTAAAATAGGCAGGAAAAAATAGACACGAAAAGAGCAAAAAAGAATAGCAAAGTGTAATCACCTAAGTGTTGTAGTTGTGCCCATTGCCCCTTAGTTATCCACAATACACAAGAAACATTAACTAAAACCAATTTGACAGAATCTGAAACCACATAAAAACACAACCTAGGGGGTGAATACTCAAAGCTTGGAGACCAAAGATAAAAACCTGCTCTGAACAAAAATGCAAGCCTAGGCCTAGAAAGCAGAGAACAGGAGAAGAAAAGGGGTCAACCTGCAAAGTGGTGGACGAATATGCAGTAGGCTGGCTCATATTGAACAACGAACCGACCAGACCAACAAGCACCTGCAAACAGAGAACCAACCTGCAAGGAAAAAAAGTCAAAATCATGGTTGAGCTGCAGGTAACCAGGCTAATTTGGCAATAGTCTGGACTGCCAGTTATGTGTCAGGCAGGCAAGAGACCCCGTCCGGCTCTGTGACGGTGGCGACCTGCAAGCCAAGATGATGAGAGGAGCAGCAATCCAGGCAACGACCTCTCCTTACTTGCGTCGTTGCTCCAATCCAAGACATAATCCAACCTGGCAAGATCCAAAACATGAAATGAGCTGACAAAACGATGCAACTACCTTCTGAGCTCTCCTTCAAATCACGAATTACAAAACAAAAAAGATGGCTAACATATTTCTACTACATAAATTCCAGTTTCTCACTTTCAAAAAAAACAATGTAGCTTCTCTGAATAGCCAATTCTTATGACATAAAGAATAAATCTGACACGCTAGTTCAGCAAATTCTCTGAGCAAACAAGTAATAGAGAAGACATGATGGTTATAAGAATTTGCATTGGGCTGCAATAAAATGCCAAGGCAGCATCGATGGCATGCATTGTATATATATAGATATATACCTCCTTTGTTGCTGATGTACACTGGTTTACGACTACTTCTCACTTTCACATTGTGGGTAGATCGAACGATTGGATTTTTTGTAGAATGACAGTTTCCTTAAAAGCTAGTCATACAAGAGTCAAACAAATCTCACATCACCATTATAAGAGCATGCAGAAAGGTTCAAATAACTATAAACCTATATATACAATGCAGAACCCATGCTTTCAACACAGGGAACAATTATCTTTGATACAGAACATGCACTTGTGGATTGGCAGGTGATATGAAGGTGCTGCACGAGAGTATATTGGAATTTTACCTCCACTGTCACTGACGCATATCGGATTGTCATTTGTCGACCCTTTCATGATGTGGTTGCTGCCAGTGCTCTAGGAAGAACAAATCTGTGTTAATAGTGAATTCGCAAAACACAGGTTGATTGGGAAAATCAAAGTTTAAATCACATAAAAGAACAGGTTCAATTGTCATAATTGAAATTTTTGTATATTACCATATAAGCATCTTCAAAACATTAGGGTAAAGTAGTAATATGATTATCACTTCTTATTTGTTCACAAACACATGGTAATATATATAAGCATAGTAGTTATAGCCATGTCCATACACCTGATCAAGAACCAAATCGTTCTGAGGTGTATCAAATTCCTTTTGCAGATAGGGAGCGTGATTTGGCGCGCGTTGCCTGGTTCAGGCGCGAGATCAAAAAGAAGTACATTAGCACACGGTTCGACGCCCAAAGCAATTCATCTAATATTTCACCTTATGAACAGATCAAGTTCGTCACAAAGGAATAGAAAAAATTGCAATGCAATTTGATAGATCAGGATTAGAGCAAGTCATTATATAGAAAGCAACACATTCCACAAGTCGAAAGACCGTTCATAATAATTGGAGCAAGTCCTTTATATAGAAAGGGACTGAAGACTGAGTAGTACATTAGAGGGCAGCCGAACAGTACAAAACATTGAAATCAAGGCATTTATACAGAAAGGCTACTCACAATATCTGAGTGACTAAACAACCTTGACATGCATGCATGTTTGTACCACACTATCAGCCCCATTTATGCTTTTTGTAATCCATCAGGGGTGCAACACACATGTTACTCGGCCATTTGTACCACCAATTGTTTAGAAAAATGATGTAGAGCCTATATCCAAGTTTTAATCATAGCTTTCGGCAAACCTTGATAGGTGGACGAACCCAATAAGAACTTAACACTTTGACATCATATTCTGCTAGGTTTCTTTAATTCTTTTCAACATGAGAATGCACCATGGTCACCTTTCATGTGTTTCATGCCTAGCTGAAGTTCCTGGTAAATATTTTCCAAAAACCATCTTGTTATCAGAGAAAACCCCAAAGCCTGGGAAGTATAAGCAGAACACAAGAACATGAATAAAGTTGAAAACTTTATATACATATATGATGTTTAATTAAGCAAGACATGATTAGTCATACCAGAAGGAGATAAAGAAAGACAATAATAGTACAAAAGTACGACATTATTTAAACTGAATATGTTTAAAGTCCCTATCTGATTTAGACTAAGCAGGAGAACATCTGATACAACTAATAAAGCAAACCACCATAAAGGTTTTTCTAATTGCCAAATTTCACAGTTAGAAGAACCACACTATTAATATTTAACAGATGTGGAGCAACTGAGCATGTCAACCACTATATTTACATCATCGGACGAACTGGATGTGGCACCAACCGCTCCTGCCGCGTCAACAACTCTGATTTCCTCTGCTAAGTGGCATATATGTATTGTAGTTAGTTGCAACCAGTCAATTTTTAGCAAGTACAGCCTCCTGTGCCCCTACAATAATTAGCGCAACCACCACTTTAACAATAAAATCACCCAGTGGAACCAGAATTTCACAAAAGCCTGACACTTTTAACCAGAATTAAACCAACTATTAGTATATGACTACCACGAGCCACGACGCCGCAAACACCACAAGACGAGCAGCAGCACGAGTCTATTACACAGCATCATCGACCCAGACTTCGGATGATGATTTGCCTGATTTGCCTGATCGACATGCTCTGCTGCATGCAATGTAAGCCTCCTATATCCTAACATGGCATGGGATATCTGAATAACATGGTAAGTGCATAACAGAGTAAGTAGATACCAACAAATATACCCACATGCACACAAGTATTACTAAAGCTGTGTATCAGACACGTATGAACATTCATCGCTGGTGAGGCAAATAACACCAGGACACAAATATGTGCCCTTCCTAGAGCAATCGTTATCACAATCCCAGAGAGAGAAAAGCTTGGATCAGGTGAGTTTTTTATTATTTGGTTTGACCAAGATGTCCACGACCATGTCATCATTAAGTTCTGAGAAACCATCTGTAATGTACATAACCTAGAGCGCAAATCTGGTCCGCTTTAATTTAAAATTGGTGGTTTGTTACATGCAATCCCATTCTGTAGCTCTATAACTACAGCAACTTAAAAAAATCTTACACTGGATCCGGTAGGCATAGAAGACTACTCGTGCTTACAAATAATTTAGATTTAAAAGGATGGGGAAGCTGCACAATTTCCTCATGTACTAATCATCTAATACAAATAACCAATGCATCAAAAACCTCTTTTACGTGGACCATATAGAACAGCAAGAGATGGGATGGTGAGAGTAGAAATAAATTGCCGGCAGTGGAGATCAGCGGCTTGCCTGGATTCCTTAGGTTGCAGAAGTAGTGAGCGGGGCTGTCAGTTGAGCTGGTCAGGATCTCTCAACACCCCTGTTGAACGCCGATGGAAGCATTTAGGCACCAAAGGTGACATCCCAACACCTTTTGGAATGGGTACAGCCGTACAGTTACTTGAAAACATATTTTGCATAGCATACTTAATAGGTAGTAGACAAAATCTATCAGTTCAGTTATAAACTTGAGGAATACTACAGAAAAGAAGAAATCTTTACTTAGTAAAGTGTTTTTCTCAAAGATAGTTTCGAGAGAGGCTTGAAAAGAAAACAGAGTGCTGATTCTAAACTTCCCCCACAAAAAAAAGGATCTTCACATGCAGGAAGCAGCGTACAAACTATGGTGGTGTTTGGTTGGGCTGTGGATTCCTGAAAGCAGCTGTGGAAAAACAGCTGTGAAAAATCTGCTGTGAGAAAGCTGTAGGTCATTTGGCAAACTTACTGTATGAGCTGTGGATGTGGAGACAAATCTCTGAAATACCCCTAAAGCTAAAAGATTGGTTGAACGATGTTTAATGATAATAACATCATTACAGGTTGATTTATATTACTAATAAAAACCTAATAAAATAATTATCCGACTCTTATGATCAACATGATATTTTGACATGGCGATAGAATAACACCTTTTTATATAAGGATAAATATTTCAATGTTTCTAAGGTTAACAATATGAAGCCTAACAAAACTACGTGCATGTTCATGTACACCGTCTCGTCCAAACTTGGCGTTGGAACTTAAAGATCAGAAGCTCGCGGGCTTCGCGTACGTTGCAGGAGATAGCTAGCTGGTTCTCTAGGTTTGTTTGTTTGTTTAGTCGTACGCACCGAGTGACATGACGTAGTATGTTGCCTTGTGCACAGTAAGCGGCGGCGGCCGGGTGGTCGTGGTGCGCTCACACGGCGGCATGGCACCCCTGCACCACCACGCCTCAGCATAACGCGCGTACTGCACCACCACGTCCTCAGTTTCCTTCCTTGCTTCCACGTTGACGGCGGCCGCGTCGGCGACGAAAGACAGAGCTGCGTCGCACCACCTCGTCCTCGGTTTCCTTCCTCGCCGGCCGCGTCGGCGACGGAAGACGGAGCTGCGTCGCACCACCTCGTCCTCGGTTTCCTTCCTAGCTTCCACACCGACGACGGCCGTGCCGGCGGATTACAGGCTGGAGGCGCGGCGCGGTGGTGGAGGGCGGCTGGAGTTGGGTAGCGTGGCCGTAGTTGCGGCGGCTGGGCGGGGTGACCAGTTCGTTCGCTCGATGGCTGCCCAGCCGATGAAGAGAAGAAAAGAGAACGAATCGTTATTCACTTACGAGTGGCAAAGGTGGGTAATTTCGACCAAAATCCAGGGGTAAACTCGGAAGGGTGCGCAGCGAAATCCACAAAAGCACCTCTTCGAGTGCTTCCACCTCTACGTGCATTTCTGCGTTCGCTTCCGAGAATCACAGTGGGTAGTTCGCCCGTTTGGTTGAGATTTGGCTGCGAAGCAGCAGAATCTGGCAAGAAAATCGCAACCAAATGGGGCCTATATATCCTCATAAGAAGCTTCACTTCCAATTGCAATATAATAAATAAATAGTTTGACACCATATAAAGAGAACTTTCCTGCTACTCCCTCCGTAAAGAAATATATGGGGATATGATTTTTTGCCACAGGTTACTTTGCTCTTTGACATTTTGCCACTAGTTACATAGTAATTGATAATTTGCCACAACTTATTTGGGACTTTGATTTTTTGCCCTCTGTCAGGTGGGCCCCACATAAAATTACCAGAATACCCCAGCCCCACACATTGACCACGAACGGGAGAGGCTCATCCCCTTCCGCTCGCACGGGTCGCTCGTTCTCATCCCCTCATCCCCGGGCTCATACGGCGGCGCCGAAGCAACAGCAGCACGAGGCGCCGGTGAGGAGCAGCAGCTCGGTGCCCCGTGCACCTCCTTCATCCCGGCCTTCTCGGGTGGGTGGAGCAGCTCGACGCGCCGGTCCATGGAGGCTCCTCCAGGCGGGCGACGGGCGCGGTCCAGGCGGCGCCGGCTCGAGGTGGTGGCGGCGTGGCCGGCCTCGGCGCGGAGGCGGGGCTCGTCGGGAGCGGAAGGAGGCGGCCGGACGTGGCACAGGGGGGCGACATGGGCCAGATGTGTGGCCGGCGGCCATGGCCGCGCGACGGTGCTGGGCATGCTTCGGGCGCGGGCGTGGCCGGCCTCGGCGCGGAGGCGGGGCTCGTCGGGCACGGAAGGAGGCGGCCGGACGTGGCACAGGGCGGCGGCGTGGGCCGGCAGTGTGGCCGGCGGCCATGGCCGCGCGTCGATGCTGGGCGTGTGCTTCGGGCGCGGGCGTAGCTGGTCGAGGAGGCGGAACGGTGGTGGGTGCTCGCCGGCGGGCTGCCGCCGACGGCGGCGCGGCGCCCTGCCAGGTCGGGCCGGTGGCACGCGCGCGGGCTGGTTCCCGTGGCGGCGCGTGAGAGAATTGAGGAGGAGGCTGGGCTATGTTTCAGTCAAACACTCACAAGGGTATAATTGTCCTCTGTTTTGTGCATTTATTTTGTCTATCATTTGCAAAGATTATTTTTGTGTTAAAAAGTGGTAAAAGATCAAAGTCCAAACTAAGTTGTGGCAAAAAATCAATTACTATGTAACTAGTGGCAAATCGTCAAAGAGCAAAGTAACCTGTGGCAAAAAATCAAATCCCCCGGAAATATAAGAGCGTTTAGATTAAAAAACGAACCTGTGCATGGAGACACTGATGCCAACCACAAGCAGCAACATGTAGCAACAGAAGCACCTCTGAAATGGAGGCTCCTCATGTTCCTGCCAATATCACCTGAAATAAAAGTAACTAAGCTCACGATTTAATAAACCACAATCAATACATGGGAAACAATTTCTAAGTTAGAATACACAAAAAAAGATATTAAACAAAGAAACGGATAAAGAATATCACCTGCAATGGGACCGTCGACCAAAAGCAGCAGAGGGCAACCAGCAACGACAAAACTAACGAACAATCACCAGCCCTATCCACATCCTGCACAACACAAAGAATTAAGCCTAGATGAGCAAAAGGACAATAAGTCTATATAAGGCCAAAACAGTAACACGAGATCTAGATGAGAAGCAGAACATCAGAAATCTAGTAGAAACAGAAAAGTAACGAAGGAATCAAATCATCAGGTCATAGTAATACTGTCCAGACCAGCACTTTGGAAATCAAATCGCCTGTGTAAATGTAACCATCCGAGGACTAACCATGAAATGTTTCATCATGAACATCAGATCCACGAGGCTGGAGGTGCTCGTGAGCAGTGTGAGCAGCTACCCGCCAGAGAACGTGCCCAGCGAAATCTGCCCGTCATGTGATTCTTCTGTGAGCACAACACAACGCTTGCAAAATCCAAGCAAAAGAAGTCCCAAATCGGGTGAAAATAGAGGGAGGCACTGACCATGAAAGGATCCGTGATGAACCTGGGATACACAAGCACGTTGCCATTATGTCGTGGGTCAGGTATAGGCGTGGCTTTCCGCCCATGAGCAACCCAATGGGTGCTGATTAAACACTAAATATTTAAAATTTGTTGTTGGACATAAAGGGCCAATAAGCCTTTGGTGAAGATACATACAAGAGTTAGGAAGCCATAAATCCCTAATTCACCACAGTCCACCCCGCAAGGCCACATCTATTGTTGGACTTGGGAGAGAGGAGTACCTGCAGACAGCGTCCTGCTCTTGTCTGGTTGCTCGCGTGAGTATCTCTCGTGTGTGGTGACCCCCTGGAACGAGAGAGCTGGGGCTCCTCTTCTAGGTCAGCCCCATATGGGCCTGGGCCACTTGGGCCTCACATTCAACACTCCCCCTCAAGAGGGGTGATAGATATCTATCATTCCCATCTTGTCACACACTAGATTGCATTCTTTAGTTCCCAATCCTTTAGTCAAATAGTCTGCAATCTGTTGCCCAGAACTCACATGCTCAATCTTGATGATCCCAGCGTCAAGCTTTTCTTTGATGAAGAATCTGTCTATTTCCACATGCTTGGTTCTATCATGCTGCACTGGATTGTGTGCTATGTTGATTGCTGATTTGTTATCACACCACACATTCATACAACTTGTCTTCAATATCTTCAATTCTGCCAATAGATTTCTGGTCCACAACATCTCACTCAGTCCCTTGGACATGGCTCTGTATTCAGCCTCTGCAGTTGATTTGGAAACAACAGGTTGTTTCTTGCTTCTCCAAGATACTAGATTTCCTCCTACAAAGACACAATAGCCTGAAGTTGATCTCCTGTCATCCAGACAGCTAGCCCAATCAGCATCACAATAACCATCTACAACAAGATGTCCATAACTCTTGAACAACAGTCCCTTCCCAGGAGAACCTTTCAAGTATCTCAAGATTCTATGTACTGCGTCAAGATGTCCACTTCTAGGCTCATGCATGTATCTGCTCACAACACTTACTGCAAATGCAATGTCTGGTCGTGTATGACACAAGTACAACAATCTTCCCACCAATCTTTGATATCTCTCCTTATTCACTGGCTCTCCTGACTGAGCTGTCAATTTGTGGTTTTGATCAATTGGAGTTGATGCTGCCCGACATCCTAGCATTCCTACATCACTTAGGAGATCTAAAGTATACTTCCTCTGAGATAGCGCAATCCCCTTGGCAGACCTGGCCACTTCTATGCCCAGGAAGTATTTGAGTCGGCCCAGATCTTTGACTTCAAAGGCCTTACCCAAACACTCTTTCAGTCTCGTTATTTCTTCTTTGTCATCCCCTGTGATAATAATATCATCCACATATACGGCAAGTATAGTGATTTTCCCTTCTTTATGTCTGTAGAACAGTGTATGATCACCGTTACACTGCCCATACCCCATACTACATACCGCACGTCTGAACTTGTCGAGCCATGCTCTCGGAGACTGTTTCAGACCATAAAGAGATTTCTTTAACCTGCATACCTTGCCAACAGTCTCAGACGTAGAGAACCCCGGTGGGATCTCCATGTAGACTTCCTCCTTCAGGTCCCCATGCAAGAAAGCATTCTTCACATCAAGTTGATGTAAGGACCACCCGAAATTCGCTGCACAGGAGATCAGGATCCTCACAGTGTTCATCTTTGCTACTGGAGCAAAGGTCTCATCATAGTCAATGCCGTAGGTCTGGCTGTACCCCCTTGCCACAAGCCTTGCTTTGTACCTTTCAATCTTCCCTTCTGCATTCTGCTTCACAGTGTATACCCACTTGCAGCTGACTGCCTTCTTTCCTCTTGGAAGAGGTGTTAGCACCCATGTCTTGTTCTTACTTAATGCCTCTAGCTCCTCTATCATAGCTGCTCGCCACTTTGGATCCACTTTTGCTGCCTTCCAATCAGTTGGAAGAGACACTAGCTGAAGAGAAGCAACAAATGCTTTGTGGGCTGGAGATAATGCTTCATACGAAACATAATTTCCAATATCATTGGCATCGAACCCATACTTTGGCTCGGGTATCCCTGCTTTTTCTCGAGTACCTTTTCTCAAAGCAATTGGCAAGTCCTCTGTGTCAACTGAGCTTGCATTGCTACCTTGCTGCTCCCCCTGCATCTGTGCTGGCTGCTCCCCCTGAACATGATGCTGGCGTCTTGAATATACTTGAGGATTACGCTCCTCATTCACCTTCTGCCACCTATGAGAAGCATCATCTTGCTTCCGTGAATACACCTTTAGCTGCTCCTCTTGCTCTGCCGTCCACCTCGGTACACAACCGATCTGGGTGGGAGCAATCGGTCCTTCACTCTGTGGTGTTATCATTTTCTGGGGCTGCTGTTCGCTTCGCTGTACCGGAATATCACCCTCAATTGGTTGCTGCAGCACTGGATCGGCACCACTACAATTATCATTCCCACTATCACCACTCTCCCCCTCTTGAGCAATTTCCGGTTGGAGACATTGGTCAAGTTCTTCAAACAAGACACTTAGGTCAGTTTTCTCACCATAAAAGGGTTCCGATTCCCGGAACGTAACATCCATGCTCACAAATGTCCTCCTCTCAGACGGACTCCAGCATTTGTACCCTCTTTGTCCTGAAGAATACCCAATAAAGACACTTGACTGCCCGAGGATCCAGTTTGTTGACTGATGGCTTGTGATCACGAACAAAACAAGTGCAACCGAATACCTTGGGGGGAACTGGGAATTTATTTTCTGTGAAAACCAACTCACACGGTGATTTCATGCCTGTCACCCGGGATGGCGTGCGGTTGATCAAGAAGGTGGCCATCATGACAGCTTCACTCCACAAGAACTTGGGCACATTCATGGTGAACATCAATGCCCGGGCCACCTCCAGCAGGTGGTGATTTTTCCTCTCTGCCACCCCATTCTGAGGAGGTGTGTCCGGACAAGATGTTTGATGCAGGATGCCCTTGTCCGACATGAAGGCACCAATGGCCTTGTTAACATACTCAGTGCCATTGTCGGATCTGAGTGCTTGAATTTTCACATTAAATTGAGTCTGAACAAGTGCATAAAAAACTTTGAAACACTGAAACACTTCATCTTTATGTTTCAGAAGATAGACCCAAGTCATCCGAGAATGGCAATCAATGAACGTAACGAAGTACTTCATACCACTGACAGATACCACAGGACATGTCCATACATCAGAGTGGATTAACACAAAAGGAGATATGCTCCTGATCCCCTTACTCACATATGAGTTTCTGGTATGTTTAGCAAACTCACACGCATCACAGTTTAGCTTGCTCTTGTCCACACCACTCATGACATCAGGAAATACTTGATACATTTTGTCAAAAGACACATGTCCCATCCTACAGTGATGGAGTACGGCTCTAGTCTCCTTATCATCGGCAACTGCAGCTAGCATGTGCATTCCCTCCTGGTCCGTCATGCTGCGGTCCATGTACCACAAGCCCCTATGCCTCGTTCCAGTCCCAAGACTCCTGCCCGTCGACCTCTCTTGGATCAAGAACACAACCTTGTCAAGAATTATACGGCAATCAATTTGGTCAACCAAAGCACTCAAGGACACTAAGTTCACGGGAAAAGCTGGCACATGCAGCACTGAGGATAATTCAATACTCGGTGTGCAGCTAACTGTCCCAACACCTGTGATGGGCTGGGCTGTGCCATCTGCTGTGTGAATGGTTTTCTGATGTGTGGGAGAGTGTGGGATATAGGATTTAAACTCATTGAAGTCTCCAGCAACATGTTGTGATGCTCCAGAATCAAGCACCCATTCAGAATTTATTTTATGGGCTGCTATTGATGCATGTTCAGTGTCACCCTCATTTGTATAGACAAAGTTGGTATAACTGGTAGCAGTCTCCTCGACTTTCACCGACATGGACACGACTTGTATGATCTTCCTCCTGATCTCTTCCAACCCAATCCTCACCTTTTCTTTCTCATTAGCAGTTTCAGATTCAGCCACAATCACTCTCTTGACAAGAGATTCCATGACATTGGTCACCACACGGATGGACTCGAGAATATCATCGATATCTCCATCATTCTTGGCCGGCTGCTCCATCCCGGCCTTGAAATCCTTCACCAGATCCTCTGCCATCAGCAGCAGCAGCAGTGCAAAGACAGCAGCAGTTCCAGCAGCTTGCAAACAACAGCAGCAGTAGCACTAGCAGTTCAGCCAACCTCTCCACTGCCAATCCACAGCAAATTCAGCAGCAGCAGCGCAGGCACCAGCAGCCCAACTCCAGCCTGTCCTCTACCTCCGCCAAGCAGCAGCCCCCTCGCAGCTCCCTGCACAGCCTCTCCTGCGTGCTCACCCAGTAGCAGCAGCAGACACAACCTCCTTCTCCTCTTCACCTCCCGCAGCACCGCAGCCCGCGGAGCAGCAGCAAGCAGCAGCCGCAGCACACCCCACTCTCCTCGAGGAGACCAAGCCGCTCCTCAGCTTCCTCCTCCAGCCGCGCAGCACCAGCTCTCCACCTTCTCGCCGGACCCAGCCAGCCGCCGTCGCCCGCGCAGCCGGCGCACAGCCGCACGCACGCGCGCGGACAGCCACGCCCAGATGCGCCTCCGCCTCCTCGCCGGACCCCGCCGCCGGCCGGCGACTAGACCGCCGGTGCCGCCGTCGCCGCCTCCTCCAGTGCCCCTCCGGCCTGGTCTGATACCATGTTGGACTTGGGAGAGAGGAGTACCTGCAGACAGCGTCCTGCTCTTGTCTGGTTGCTCGCGTGAGTATCTCTCGTGTGTGGTGACCCCCTGGAACGAGAGAGTTGGGGCTCCTCAGCCCCATATGGGCCTGGGCCACTTGGGCCTCACATTCAACATCTATCATGGCCACTCCACTTGTCTGCGATCTCTCCCGGCACAACATCTTGCTCTGGTGGCCGGCGTCTCATCTTCAAGCCAGCTAGCACTGTGTATGTCCAACCGAGCGACCACCGCATGGTCTGCGTTCATGCGTCCTCCCCATCCTGGCGACCATGGGTATTGTTGTGGGCAGGCGGTGGGCACACTGTTTTTCTTTGAATAATCAGCCCATCGTTTGCTAGTTAAGCCCAACAACCAACATACCAGTTGCATCTCAAGCTCAGTTAAATCTTCTATAAAAAAATGCTTGGTACAAATGCCAGATAAATCCATTTATTTATTGCTCTACATAGCCTCTTTTGTGGTGAGGTACTTAGTGCTCTAGGCTTAAAAAGAAAATTCCACGTTGTAAAAATATCTGAAAGAAAGAATCCGATGGCTGGAGGTTGAAGACGAAGGGGAACCCTAGGATTGCAATCCAATGGTGGCTGAAAATCGATTGTGATTTCACAAATTCTCATGTTAAGGAAACAAGCCTAGGTGGTAAACACTGCCCTACAGGCGCCCACAATGTTTTCTCCAATAGCTTGCCTAGCCTAGGTGGTAAACTTTCCCTACCTAAATGCCGGCTCGGCCCCTGTTGAAACTGTTTACAGGTTAAGGAAACAATCTGCTTCAACCCCAAGACTCTCGCTACTTCTGCGACCTACAATCCAAGATCACTCGGGACTGGGGCATTCCAACGAACACAAAGTGCGCGTGAGCATCGGCAGCCAGTCCAGTACCAAACACGCACGCACGCAGATAGCGCGGGCAAGGAGCTAAGACGGGCGGCTTACTGACCTGTCTGACCCTTGTGCCTTGCGCGGTCGAGCGGAGGCGTGATTCACCGGACCACCGCGTCAGCGTCCGCCGACGCCGCATACATCGCGTGGGGACGAAGAGAGCTCGAGGAGGCTCGGCCGCTGTCTACGCAGGTGGGCGCGAGAGAGCGGAGCAGGAAGAGCTGCATGCGGAAGGCCGGGGAGGCGGCCCACATGCGGCCGCGCCGCCGCGTCCGGCGTCGTCCGGCGTCAAACCCAGCGCTGCCCTCGCCGCCCTCGTCCCCCGCCGCCACGTCGGAGATGGGGAAGATGAAAACCCGCAGCTTGGGGCTGTCGAGATCCTCGGGTGAGGAGACCGAGATGAGCGCGTCGAGGCCCTTGTCGGGGAGCTGGTACCTGACCGGGAAGTGCGGGCCGGTGGTGTCGGCGAGGCGCGCGAGCAGGTCCTGCAGCGCCACCCCGCGCGGCACGGACACGATGTGGGGAAGAACGGGAAGGGAGGTCGAGGATGGGGGCCGGGACGAGCGGCAACGACGGTGGTGGCGCGATGGCAGGGGGTGTGCGGGCGGCTTGGAGAGGAGATCGAGCGAGGGAGAGAGGGGGGAGGGGGGAGGGGACTTTTTTTTTTGTCGAAAGAGACCACATGCTAACGGAATTGCCAAAAAAAAAAAGACTCCTTTGGAATGAAATTGACAAAAAAGACCCCTTCAGCCGTGACGGCAGACGCGCCGGGCGACGCGTGGCACCTGCCGCCCCCGGGTCAGGCGGCAGGCTGGCTAGAACGGGGATCCGCACCCGCGACGGAACGGGGCTGGCGCTGTGGGCCCTGCCGCCTCAGGGGCAGACGGCAGCACTGTAGCTGCTGGGCCCTGCCGCCTGAGGGGCAGGCGGCAGCCGTCCGCTGCGCTGGGCCCTGCGTGCGTTCGTTCTGTCCCTTTTTTTTTCTTTTTTCAGAAACTAGCAAACATGCCCGTGCGTTGCAACGGGAGAAAAAAATCATAATTTCGAATGGCAATGATCACATTTTACTACATCATTAATATACACAATCACTCTCATTTTTGTGAAAACATGAACAATTTTTAAAAATCATGAACATTTTTTTAAACTCGTGAGCATAATTGAAATTGTGAACATTTTTTAAATTCACGAACATTTTGTAAAATCAAGAACGTTTTCTGAATTCATGAACATATTATACTATTTGCAAACATTTTGTTTAATCGGCGAACATTTCCAGAATCGACTAACATTTTTTTGGGATTTGATGAAACAATTTTCTAAATTAATGAACATTTTTTAAACTGCATGATCTTTTTTGAATCAGCGTATATTTTGTGAATCAATAAACTATATATTTGAATTTATGAACAGTTTTATTTTATGCTATTTTTTAATATATGAATATTTTTTGAATTCGCAAAATTTTGTGAAATTTTAAAACATTTTTTAATTCATGAATTTTTTTAGAAAAACTCATGAATGTATGTTTATTTCCCGGACATTTATTAGAAAATTTGCTAATATTTTTTAAAAATCACAAACAATTTCTGAAGCCACAAACATTTATGAATTATTAAATATTATTTGAAAATTCCATGTTTTTATTTTGGAAACTTTTTTAAATTCACAAATTATTTAAAGTAGAAAAAAACAACGACGGAAAAGAAAAACCAAAAATAAAAAATTGATCACCCATATATGTGCCGGCCCAGGCGAGCTGTGTCTTTTTCTAGCGCGCTGGGCGTAGTATAGAAGATTCTTAAATGGGCCGGCCCAGTCCGGATTTTTCTGTGTGGAACGTTTTTTATAACTTATAGGTAGCATTGGTGGGTAATATTTTGCAACTTCGGAGGCAATTTTAATGACGTACGGGCAGAAGCACTCCGTACTTTAATAGTATATATATATATATATATAGGTAATATAGATATAGATATATGTGAATCAAAGCTGGATTAGCACGACGTACGTACGGAACTAATCACATGATTCTAGCAGCTACCTTTATATATGATCATCCGGTAGCTGCTGCAGGGCTAGATGCAATGTGTAGCTTGTAAGGCCGACGAAGCATCAAGGACCACTACACCACAACACGAATGCAATGGCATGCAATCTGCCGAAAGAAAGCTCTTAAGAGGGCAGACAAACTGCCGGGATAGTGATTCTCCCGGCAGATAGAACTGCCACGAGAACGGCTGCCGGGGATTAGTTCTCCTGGCAGTTAGATTATTCCCGGCAGTTTCTCTGCCCTTGCCTACGTATCTGCCGGCAGTTCACTTTCTCCTGGCAGACTGGTTGTACCATAGGAACCACAGTTGCCAGCAATGTTACTGCCGGTACAAGCACGTTAGCCCGGCAGATAGAATGCCATATCATTGTGTTTAACTAGCAAAAACTGTTTTAAATATGCAACATATACCTAATTTAGTATCCATTCAGGCAATCAGCGTAGATCACACAACCTAGACATACACTTCAATCAAAGTTACACATAGGCCTCATCGAAAACCTTAAACTTCCTTCAATATAAACATAACTGCCAATTACATATGTTTCTGGATACATACAGGAAAGGAACATATATAAGGACATTGCCCTGGCACAAAAGCAAAAGTACTTATGTTTCTAGATGTGCCACACAACCAAAATGAGCATCCAGTGGCTTGTGTGCCAAAACAACCACCAAAATAAGCAGAACTTGCAAATGTCTCCAGGTTCAAGAAACAAGGTGCATTACATTATCACTCCACCAACTTAATTAATTCTAGGTCTTCCAAACCTTCAGCCACTGTAGATCTTCCAAACCATCAACCGCTTGTAGATCTTCCAGACCTCCATAAACTTGTGTGTCTTTGTGAAACCTGCAACAGACCGGAAACTCAAAATGAAGCTCTCATAGAACGATAAACCTGTTGTACCATAAACATGCAACTAGTAATGGAGGCGCAAGATGTCACGATAAAAATGCAATCTTTACATCACATAAGGACAAGTGTTCTAATGCAAATAGCACAAGTCAATATATATTTTTTCAGGACATCAACCAAACACAGTCCAGGCACTTTCCAAGGAGGCTCCAGGCCAAGCGTTTTTCAGCCAGGACTTGATCCCAGACATCAACCAAACATAGTCCTGCTCAGTTTTAAAAAAGGAGGTCAGCGGCTCCAAACAGCTCAGGCTCTGTTTGGGTGCGAAGTATATGTAAAACTATAGTATTCGAAAACTATAGTTTTTAAACCTCTGGCTGTACAATACCACAGTTTGTGAAAACCATAATATTTTTACAGTATTTGCAAAACCATGAGACATTTGGCACATGCATTATTTACCAGAGTACATGTGAGCCTGCGCTGCCAGCCGCTGATGCAACAAAATATGTGTACATGTGCCCTTCACCTTTCCACCATAGATCTACCTGACGTGTTGTGCAATTCACAAAACAATTAAGCTAGACAAACTTACCAATTGTTGATTATTATAATCAAAGAAAAAGACTAGTCCTGCTTCTGGGCAGTTTGTGATCTTATAGCGATCAATGAAAGTCAATCAAGGCCCTTAACAGTTCAGGCAGAGTGTATAATAACAACGTAAAAACAAGGAACAGACTAAACTAAATCTGCCCAAATGAGGTCCAGTAATAGGCTGATTCTAGTACTACCCCTTGTAAAACTAACCCTCTAGGCTCCACTGCAATCTATCCCATCCAAACAAAGATACCTGATACCTAATACATCAAAAACAGAGTATTTTCTCTGAAACACTGTGGTCGCTGGAGATGCCCCATAGAGGAGAGTCCTCTTTGGTAAGCTAAAAGCCTTGAGCATGCCTATTCAGTGCCGTTCTCAGTTTGTGCATTATTCTGTTTTTATGCCTACAAACGGTAACAGCTATCAACTAGCTAGCTAGAAAAAACATGACTTCTATGCATGTGCATGGCCATTCTTAGTGCATGGCCGTTGCATGTAACAGCATACCTGAGAGAACAAAACTATCCATAATCATATTAAATAGACACACACTGTGCAAGTGTGCAGCTAGATGGCTTATCCATAATTTCAAAAGAAGATATGCAAGTATGCAACACACTTAGCAGGATACAGAAGTGTTCCCTGAAAGAAGCTATACCATGTGTACCAGTGTAGTCTGTACAGTTTATAGAGATAATTTCGTGAACAATGATTAGACAAATAGATATGTGCAAAGATGCAACAAATATTGAGATCGCACAACTATTCTGACACTACAAAACTGAACCATGATCGATCAGCTGCTCTTTGATTATTTTGAACTTTTCTGGGAGCAAGAACTACAAAACTGAACCATTTGCAAGAAGCACTATAACTGGGGGCAAAGCCGATGCAATTTTAGATGGCATAGATTCTACACTAGTTGCTCCCAAAACAAACAGCAGCCAATACAATGAGTCCAGAGTAAATATTTTTTAGCAACCACAAGTAAATATTCAGTCCAGAGTAAATATTTTTGAGCAACAAATGTGAATACTTTTACTTTGAGCAACCAATGTAAATATTCAGCCAAGACAAACATGTATATTACCTCCTCAGCTTGTTTGTGGTTGCGTTGCTGCTTTTGCCATTGACTTATCGACTTCCAACTGCATACATATAAGCAAAAAGTTTTAAGCAATCAACCATGATAGTCATTGGTAAATTTAATCATAATAATATAAGCTTACATGCAGTGCTCCGAAAGTGTGACCTGAAATTCCAGGGTAATCGCACCCTTGACTCTATCACAATAACTCGTATCAGGCTACGGGAATAGTGAACGGGAAGAAGGAACTAGTGAGGCTTTCGTTACAAATAAACAAACAAGATGATGTAAAAAGTTGGCGACAATAGATGCAGTTTTACAGTAGATGCAATAACCAAACAGAAGTAATAGATGCAGTAACTCCGCAAAGCATGAATCAAACTGCCTCAAAACTGAAGTAATAGATGCACTTTTACAATAGATGCAGTAACCAAACAGAAGCATGCTATATCACCTTCTTCCTTTTAGTATGTTGCTGAATTGCTTGGCCTCCCAATTCTTCATTTATATTTGACAATTTAAAGCGACCAAATCGTTCAAAATCCTTGCTGTTTCTTGCTTTAAGTCTCGCTAGCATCTCTTCCTCTCATTCTTCAACATTGTCTTCGCCTCTCCCTTTTCCCATTCTTTTTCCTGAAAATAAAATTTATGCCACATTAGATGTCAAGTAGGTAAGCATGTAACTGAAAAATGGAAGGATAAGACACACACACACACACACACACACTTTGGTTGCTGAATTGCACGAACGAGTGTTCCATCTATATCTGTCCTACTACGAGGTATATTTCTAACATCAACACTGAGATCTACATCGGCATCTAGATCAGGAATTGGCACTCCAGGTCCATCAAGGTGGTCATCAACTTCATCTCTCATAAAGGTCTCGTGGAGGTGGAAAGCTTCTAACAAAACACCAATCTGCTTTGAATAGTTTATGTCAAAGTTAGGTGTGATTATTTCAGAAATAAACACAAAAAACAATTGCTGTGAAAACTAGAACTGAATCATCTGCCAAGTACACAGATTGAACTAACCCATCTAACAATTGTATAAGTTAGAATTGAATCATCTGCCAAGTACACGGATTGAACTGAACCATCTAACAATTGTAGAAGTCAGAATTGAATCATCTGCCAAGTACACAATTTTAACTGAACCCACCGTGGGGCTCAACAAAAAGACACAGAGTTTGCAAAGAGATCTCACCAAATGCTCTCGATGGGGCAAGGAAGTAGAGGAGGCAGCCATGCCCAGGGAGAGGATGTTGAGGTGGCAGAGCTGCTCGTGGGAGAAGAGGGACGCTCCGCTGCTTCGGGGGTCGGAGAGGACGTAGAGGAGGCGGTCCCGCTCGGCGCTCGCCTGCTCGGGTGAAGCTTGTGGAGAGGAGGCCTGCTCGGGGAGGAAGCTCGCGATGTAGGGCGCTGGCGAGGGAGGCATTCGGCGGAAGAGGGTGGTCGCCGGTGGAGTCGCTCGGCGATAGTGGTGCTCCGTACGTGTAGTTGAGGGTGCTCGGCGGCGCGGCGGCGCAATGGCGGCAATGGTCGGGCCGTCGGGGTGGAGGGCGGTCGACGGTGATGGGGTGGCTGGGGGCGGCGGCGGGGCTGCGGTGGCGGGGGGCGGCGGCGGGGCTGCGGTGGCGGGGGGCGGGGGCGGCGACGGCGGCTGCGCGCTTAGGTCGAGGGCAGGGGTGGGATTTGGGATTTGGGGGCGGCTGCGGTTCGGAGGAGGCCCGGCGCGTCTAGATCTTTCGGGCCAAATTTTGTCTCTCGCGCGCTTTTCCCTCGCTTGCGCGCGCTTAGGTCCGATACTAATTTCAGTCTCGCGCCAAAGATGGTCCCCGGCAGATAATGTACCGTAATATACTTGTCCCGGCAGATACTGCGCCCTAAAAATATGCCGGCAGTGCATATGCCCTTGTTCATAAAGTTCTAGTGGCAGTTTTTCTGCCTTGAGGTGCATGTACCGGTAGTAATAAATGTCCTGGCAGTTATTTTACCCTTGTTTGGATATTTTTCTCGGCAGTTAACTGCCCCCAATTAAGTGTTGTGATGTAGTGGACGCTGCATGCATGCATGCACATAAAAAGCAACCAACAGCGCAGCGGACGGCTGCCGCCTGCCCCTCAGGCGGCAGGGCCCAGCAGCTACAGTGCTGCCGCCTGCCCCTGAGGCGGCAGGGCCCACAGCGCCAGCCTCATTCCGTCGCGGGTGCGGATTCCCGTTCTGCCCAGCCTGCCGCCTGACCCGGTGGCGGCAAGGGCTGCCGCCTCGCACCGTGGCGGCAGGTGCCACGTGTCACCCGGCGCGCCTGCCGCCACGGCCGAGGGGGTCTTTTTTGTCAATTTCATCCGGAGGGAGTCTTTTTTGGCAATTCCGTTGGGCAGATGGTCTCTTTCGACAAAAATTCAGGGAGGGGGGCGAATGGGAGGACGAAGAGGCCGCTGCCCTCACCTCATCCACCGACGGGCCAACCAGTGACGACCACGCAACAGGCCAACACGTGAAAAGAGGATAACGCCCTCGGCGGGGCACCCAAACCACGGCGGTGGCAGAAGATATTTACCTCTCTCTCCCTCCAGGAACCAATCAGCAGCCGACACGTAACAGGCCAAGACGCGAATTACCATTTATGCCCTCGGCAGGATACGAAAACTACGCGCGGTGGCAGCCCGGGGCGCACACTGTTTCGATCGACAGTGTCATTTTTTTATCCGAAGGCTTGTGTCATCCTGAGGCGAGATCCGACGGCCGAAATCCAATCAAGAAAAAGATCCGACGGCCAGGAACGTCTTATCTCTGTGAGCGCTGGGTTCCTCCCATCATTCTTGTTTCTGGATTCCACATATAACACAATTCGAAATAAATCGGCGGCCCACTACTTTTTATTCAGTCGCCATTCCATATATAACGATTCTTTTCCATATATAACATATATTTTATATATAACACAAATTATATCGCAATTCAGGATCAGGCTGTAGTCTTTCCGTGTATACAACCGAAACTCCACATCAACCTGTTCAATTCGTTGGTTCTGGGCGGGCCGATGGACGACCCCTGGAAAAGACTGATCCCCTAGCTGCGAGCCAAAGTTTGCCATCCTAGGTGAAGCCATCCCCATCGACCTGTTCAATTCGTTTCTTCTAGGCGGGTCTGGCAACGATCTCCTCCTTGCGAGCCAAAGTTTGCCATGGGAGGTGAAGCCACAGGTCAGCACCATTGCCCTGTTCATATGAGTACAAGATCAATGGTTATGCACAGATGAAACAATGTGTACTGGAGGGGGAAATGATCACCAGAAGAAACAAAATATGAAGTGAAGGACACGACCCAGCGTAAGAGTTATACTTATTCACATGTGCTAAACGACGATCCTTGTTCAACTTTAGAGCTCTTCCTTTCTCTTCTCCAGATCTAAAGATTTTCTGCAAGTGTTTTTGCAATATCTCAAGTTCAGGGATCTATCAGTTGACAAGAGATTTTCTGCAAGTGTTTTTGCTAAACGACGATCCATTACAACCAAGCAAAAAAGCATTAGATGGTTCTGAAAAGGAGTTTGAAGTTTGAACGAAAATGGCTTTTACTCATTCTAGGATCTGGGGATAATGAGATAATTAAAACCATAAAAGCATATGTGCATCCCTAGCGCTGCCCGAGTTAGTGGCAAAGTGGACACATCATCCTTTTAATAATTTCATCGTTTTAGCTATCTTTAAACCATCCAATGGGTGCCGCAAAACAATTTATATTTAGCATAAAAAAACAGACATATCAAAAGAGAAGAAAACCTAAGCATGTGAAGCTTAACTGTAAGCCTTTCTTCTATCCTCTGGCTTGACCTGCCACCAGTAAGACATATCATTTGGACATTTAGATGATAAAAAGGGAATTGTAGACAGTAGCATGTTCACCAGTGCACAATTCCTAGCTTTTCAATACAAAAAAGTGACCTACCACAATATGATATGATGTACTGATGTATCCATGTGCATAGGAAGAACACAACAAAAATGATAATAGAGCACAGTGCTTGACATTACACTTGAATGCAGTCAACAATAAGCCACGCTGTAGTAAACAATACTTGTTTCATCTGCATGATTGTTAATGACCACATGATGACTTCGTACAGAGAAAATGTCAGGTTAAATGCGGTTAAAACTAAAAACAATTGATTCAAGTTTTTAGGAAACATAATAGCTTGAAGGGATTATGCACAATTTCTATATTTTTATAACCTTGTGCACACAAGAAACATATTCCAGGCAACTGCATACACACGCACACAAGCAACAGATTCCAACCTCTTCCCTACCGACCCCAACAAGACGTCCATGGCAGCACTGTCAAGGAACGTGCCCTTCTGCACCTGCACGCACCCAAGCACAACCAGCGCCTTCACCGCTGCTGCATCGCCTACTACTGAAGCAAATAGTAAAGATATATTTTTGGTTTCAACTGAAGCAAATAGCAGAACTAATGAGTTGACAAATTGCAAAATCAAAGATAGATTATCTCTACTATTAAAGGTTCATATTTCTAGATTCCACAGACAAACAAAGCATCCGAGGAATTTGGACAAATAAAACTGACGAATACCTTACTCCTAGAAATCCTAATTGTGTACCAATCTTAACATGGTTAGATATGATTCTACCCCGTTAGCTTCACAATATAAGCGTGTGTGAGTTCTAATCGATCTCAAATCAGAGATTACCTGTTTCCTTCCTCCGCTCTGCCCGAGGTTACCCCACCAACATCCTGACGCCGACGGCATGGGCGGTCAGACTCGACAGACGGCCTTTGCCCCTCCCGGCTGGATCCGGCGGCCAGAGAGACCAGATCAGAGAGGCGCGAGGGAGGGGAGCTGCAACAGGAAGAGCCGAGGGAGGGAAGTTGCAGCCGATGCCGCTGAAGGGAGGGGAGCAGCAGGGGGCGCCTGCGAGGGAGGGGAGCGGCAAGGGGACGCCGTCGAGGAAGGGGAGCAGCAGGGGGCGCCGCCGACGAAGGGGAGCACCGGTGCCTATAGAGGGAGAGAGAGAGAGAGGCGATTGTCGAGGGAAGGGCCGACGGAAGGTAGCTGGAGATTGGGAAGCTCGGTGACGACTATGCGGCGCGAGGCCGTGGTGGCGTGTGGCGTGTGGCGTACAGTCGTGGAGGGAAGAAAAGGCGGGCGACGCCTTGCCGGGCAGGGGAGGTGACGGACGACGTCGTGAAGGGGAGGGGAGGCTGCACAGAGAAGATGTGGCAGGGAGAGCAGGCGGCGGCGAGGTGAGATGCAAGTGTGAGGCTGTGAGCAGAACTTGAAACAAGCAGAGCTTGTGTTGTGAGTGCGGTGAGGGACGAGAGCGTCTACAACCGGATTTGGCAAATTCGTCCACTCAAACCCGCGGACGTGTCCGTGCGCGTCCGCGGGTACTATCAGTCACGCCTTATATAATAGCTTTCACACCCGCGTACCTCATATCTGAAATCTCAAAATGCAATGCTACGTATACACGATCAACTAGCCGGATCATCATTGCATCGCCGGACAAAAGCACATAGTTCATTGAAGGTTCATCGGCGGACAGTGCAGATTCATACTACAAATACTTAGAACATAGATAAAACATAAATAAAATGAGGAAGGGCTGAGGAAATCACCATTTTCTCGCCGGCCCCTTCCCCTTTCGGTCATCGGCGCGACTGTGCCCCTCCTCCATGTAGGCGTCGGCGTGTGGAGGTGCAGCGCCGTCCGAGCTGGAGGTGGAGCCGTCCGTCAGGTCGGAGTCGGAGCTGCACCTTTTGCCCGACAGCGTGCGAAGCAGGCGGTCCTGCTCCTTCTTATGGCGAGCCACCTTCGCCTTCGCCGCCGGCCCGCTGCCTTCTTGTTTGCCTCGCGCTCAGGCAACTCGATGGCGAGTCGAAGCGCCTTGGCATTCTTGCGGCGGAGGCGCCGCGCATCCGTCTTCGCCGTCGTGAGAGAGCAGTTGAGGACCGACGCGAGGAGCGCGGCCTCGGGATCGACCGGCACGCGGATAGCGCCTCTCCGTCGCCCGCTGTAGATGCTCTGAGGAAACTGGTCGGTTTTTTTTTTTTTTTTGAGAAAAGGAGCGGCTGTTAGCCTAACACGTTATTTTTGGAATGTAGACCAACAAGTGTTACGAGCCTACTACAATTTGTTCCTGAAAGAAAAAACCTACTACTAATACTATAATTTATAGCCCATTAAAATTTGACTCTCAGTATGAAAAAGAAATGATATGACTCGCTCGACTAAAAACGTTCACGTGGTCGCTTGTGTGTGTGTATATATTGCATATGAGCATATTTTATTTTTTATTCTAATATCCAAAAACTTAGATATTCTACATATGAAATTATAGATCATAAATGCATTTTGTTGTAGGCTATATTTTGGTGAAATTTGATATGCATTAAAGTTTAACAAAAAACTAAATAGCCCGTGACAACGCACGGACATTCTACTAGTGAATGTGGTGCATGGCTAAAAAATAGTGCTAGTGGATGCTGACATTGCACGCTTGATGAGGTAGAAAGCTGCATGTTGAGAGAATTATTTGTAGTGGAATTGAACTATTTAAGAATAGCAGGGTTCCAACTTTTGGGGATTGTGGTTGTGGAGGAAGCAAATTGGCTTTTGTCCGGACACTGCCAACAGACAGGCACGGACGCGCCCGCGGGCGTATAGGGCAGCAAAATAGCGAATTGTGTTTGTAGATGCTCAAATGTACTTCAAAGATGGTTCCGGGCGTTCGGCTAGACATGAGGGATTTCGACAATAATACTACGTCCATCATGTTTTACAGGCATTTTACAGATCTTTCCTAACTAAATCCCCTCTAAATTTTTTCGGGTTGGCCCCTTCTTCCCCCTATTTTCCAATCCTAAACCTCCAGCTGTGCCCTTCCGTTAACTTCGTACAAAAGATCCCCGTGCGTGTAGCATGTCTCGGGATTTCTACACCACAACCGAAGAGCGCCAAGATTAGCTGAAAGTGCACGCACGTTCATGAGCCTTTGGGCAACTATACAGCTTAGAGCAACTCCACACTACAAAATGTCGGCTATTTTATGACGTTTCAGTCACTACTACAGGAAGGCCCTAACGCGACACATGTATATAGGAGACCAATCGACTAAACTGTGTGTGATGTATGAATCGCAAACGGTATGGTAATAAAACCGCCACCAATAAAACGAACTGTGTGCGATGACTGATCCATCAAGCACAGTTCAGATTAGAGTTGCGTGTGCGAATCGTGGCATACAGTTGATCCATACGAACTGTTTGCGACGAACCAAAACAACATAAGCGGTTAGCCAGATCAAGGTGTGTGCGATAAACGGTATACATGTCACTCGAATGAACTGTTTGCAATGATTCAGAAGAACACAAACGATGTCTACGATGTTGACATAGATGAAGATGTATATTCATCTTCAGTTGCAACAAAGAATACAGTGACCCTAGCTATTTACACGGTAAACTTTCTTTGCTGATTTCAAATGCATCTCTATACATTCATTAAACATTGCACTGCATATGTTATAACATTCATGGGTACATGGTTCTTCAGAGATAACTCGTTATCGACTTGCGGATGAATTTGCCGAAGAATTTTGCAAAAAAGTGCTCAACGATGTAAATATAGCAATATGACCAAACTTTTGAACAAGGGAAAAACCATACATAATGTTTCAGCTTCTACTCGAGATTTCAAACTTATGGACGCCTCGTCATACTAAATTTTAGTTTCATATCATAGGAACTTTCCGACAAGGGGAAAGCAAACAAAGAAGCTGTCAAGGTCAGCCATAAGACTGATTGTTCAAAATAGGTTACCCCCTCATAACTTTGTGGTAAGAATTTAATTGACTTAATAGAAAACCTATATATTGGTGATTATTTGATGTTATGCAATACTAATGTGCGTGTCCTTCTTCCGTAAGGCTAAAAACAACAACAAGAAAGCATCCACTACTATGTTTTCAGAAGAAGCCCACGCCATAAAGAAGGATCCCGGTATTAGACCGAGTGAACAAGAAGCATCCGTAAGTAGTTTCTAATGTTTCGACTTCAAATGGACTGTGCGAGCCATTATATTGTAATTTACTAATAGCAGACAAAAAATGCTTTCAATCATGATGCATAATCAAATATGGACCACAAAGAGGCCACGCCACAGAAGAAGTTGTGCCGCAACTACCTGACGTGCAGATTATTGAGGAAAATAGCTCGTCATTCATTTAACTTTCAAGCATCGGCATCTCATCGCAGAATTCATCCTCTAAACAATGCATCCAAGTGCTAGAAGTTAAGATTGCAGCACAAGAATCGGACACAAAAGTGGCTAATGACACGTTTAAAGAAGACTTGAATGCAATACTTGCTGTACATTTGCAAGAAACCAAAGAGCTCAAAAGGAAGCAACAACAAGAAAATGAAATTGTCAAGATGGATCAACGAAGAAAAATCGTTGCTTTCGAAAAAAAAATAAACAAGAAATGAGGCAATTCTTAGTCATGTCTTAAAGGAAGTCGCCGCATTCTTCCCAGTAGACTGTCTCACAACTTGCCAATTACGGATGGTGCATTATCATTCGTCATGATACTTTCTTGTGCGTTTTATTTCTCGTGTTTGATAATATGTCCTTTGGATGCTCATTGTAATATGCAGTATAGTGTTGTGACAATTGTGAAGTCTCAATGTTAATGAAAGTTGTGATGGCAATGTTTCATTTCAATTTTTTAGTAATTTTAATTAAAATTCAACTACAAATTCAAACCATACCTATTTGGTGCCATCTAGAATCGATGACAGTACTTGTGATGGAAATTCAAGCCGTCACCAGCGTATGGACTCCACTTGTAAGCACCCAAATCCGCACTGTGTGGACCCACATTTAAGCAGCCACATCAGCATCTTTTGGGCCCATATGTCAGTACCATTGACCTGTCAAAACTGACGACCGACTTATTATTAACGGACACCCTCAGTGATAAAACCACAAACGGACCCACATGGAAGCAACCACATCAGCATCTCCTGGGCCCATTTGTCCGAACCTTTGACCGGTTAAACCGACAAACCGATTAGTAGTAACAAATTATCGTCACCAAAAAGATCTTAGGTGACAAAACGGCCTATCAAAGGTGACAGTTTTGGCCGTCCCCAAAAATGACCATTTGTGACAAAGTTGGGTTCATCACCTAAGACACGATCTTAGGTGACAGAAAAAGTGGTACCGTCAAGATTTTATTTTTCGTGACGACGCTTCGGTGACGTTGGGGTGACGGTTGAAAACAGTTGCTAGACTATTTTATGTGACACAAGTGAGCCATCGCTAAAAATCATCTATTTTGTTGTGATAGCAAAGAGCCACTTGTTGGGGAACGTCGCATGGGAAACAAAAAATTTCCTACGCACACGCAAGATCTATCCATGGTGATGAGCATCTACGAGAGGGAGAGTGAATCTACATACCCTTGTAGATCGCTAAGCGGAAGCGTTAAGAAACGCGGTTGATGTAGTCGAACGTCTTCGCGATCCAAATCGCAAGTCGTCCCTCGATCCAAACACGATCTAGCGCCGAACGGACGGCACCTCCGCGTTCAACACACGTACGGCTTGATGACGCCTTCACCTCCTCGATCCAGCGAGCGATGGTGAAGTAGTGGATGAGTTCCGGCAGCACGACGGCGTGGTGATGGTGGTGAGGAACAATCTCTGCAGGGCTTCGCCAAGCACTACGGAGATTATGACGGGAGGAACTAGAGGGTTAGGGTTGCCGGCACACGGCTTGGGAAATCTTGATGTGTCCCGTGCGCTAGCCCTGCCCCTCTATTTATATGTTGAGCCCTGGGGTCTAAACTTGGAGAGAAAACCTCCACAAGGTCGGTTTTGCCCGCACAAGGTCGGTTTGGCCCGCATGAAAAGAGTCCCACTCGGATTCCAGCAGTACCGCGTACAAGCGGTAGTACCGCTCACGAGCGGTAGTACCGCTTGAGCGGTAGTACCGCTTCACACAAGCGGTAGTACCGCTTACGCGGTGGTACTGCCTTACCAGCGGTAGTACCGCTTAAGGCAGCAGCAAAACTTCCTTTTGCACTTTCCAATACCTCGTGGGCTTTACCCCTTTGGCCCATATAAAGTGTTGCTGCACCCGAACACTTCGGTAAACACCCGGAACCCCTTCCGGTGAATTCCGGAACCTTTCCAGAGATCAAAACACTATTATCACATATATCAATCTTTACCTCCGGACTCTTCCGGAGATCCTTGTCATGTCCGGGATCTTATCCGGGACTCCGAACAACCTTCGGTCACCAACACAATAACTCAACTATACTAATCGTCACCAAACGTTAAGTGTGTAGACCCTGCGTGTTCGAGAACTATGCAGACATGACTGAGACACCTCTACGGCCAATAACCAATAGCGGGACCTGGATGCACTACTGGAATCAGGGACTTTGCCATCTGCCAGCTCTTTGCCGTCTGCTGGCAGATGGCAAAGAGGATATTTGCCGTCTGCTTTTATAAAGCAGACGGCAAAGAACATGCTGATGGCAAAGAGGCTCTTTGCCATCTGCACTTCTTTGCCGTCTGCTGGCAGACGGCAAAGCGTTCTTTGCCGTCTGCCAGCAGACGGCAAAGAACAAAGTGGGCCCCACTTGGTACTGCACTTGCCAGGTCACACGGGCCACTTCTTTGCCGTCTGCTGGCAGACGGCAAAGAACTCTTTGCCGTCTATCAGCAGACGGCAAAGAGGTGAGGGGGGGCCCACAGTGTAACGGCGGGGACGGGCTAACGGCCCCCCTCTTTGCCGTCTGCTGGCAGACGGCAAAGAACTTTGCCGTCTGCCAGCAGACGGCAAAGAGGGGGCTTAATTTTCGCCATCCCCCCGCGCCTCCCGCCTCTCTCTCTTTCTCTCACCTCTCTCTCTCTCACACCCGCGCCCGTTCCCCTCTCTCACCGCCGCCGCCGCCGCCGCCCCCTCCCCGCCCTCTTGCCGCCCCCTCCCCGCCCTCTCGCCGCCGCCCCCTCCCCCCCTCTCTCACCGCCGCCGCCGCCCCCTCCCCGCCCTCCACCACCGCCTGCCCCCCTTCCCGTGGCGCACCTCCACCACCGCGGCGCCGCCCCCTCCTCACGGCCCTCCTGCCGCCGCCGCCCCCTCCCCGGCGGCCTCCTCTCCTCGCCGCCGGCCTCCTCTCCTCGCCGCCGGCCGCCCTGCCCCCTGCCCCTCTCTGGTGAGCTTCCCCTGCCCCCCTTTTAATTTTTTTTTCTGTTTTTCTAATTAGATTTTTAGTTTTCTGTTTTTAGATGTTTTGCAAATAGTTGTTTAGGTGTTTGGGTAAATAGGAAAAAATATTTAGACATTTAGGTAGAAAAAAAACCTAGAAGAAAAAAAAGAAGATGAAAAAAAAGGAAAAAGAAAAAAGAAAAAGAACAAAAAATAATAATAAGAAGAAGAAACAGAAGAAGAGGAGGAGGAGAAGAAAAAAGAAGAAGAAGAAGAAGAAAAAAAGAGGAGAGGAGGAGAAGAAGAAGAGGAAAAAGGGAAAGGAAGAAGAAGAAGAGGAGGAGGAGGAGAAGAAAAAAGAAGAAGAGGAAGAAGAAGAAGAAAAAAGAGGAGAGGAGGAGAAGAAGAAGAGGAAAAAGGAAAGGAGGAAGAAGAAGAAGAAGAAGGAAAAAAAAGGAAGAAAAGGAAGAAAAGAAAGAAGAGGAAGAAGAAGAAAAGAAAAAAAAGAGAAAAAACCCCGACCCCGACACGGCACCTCGACCCCGACCCGACAACCCGACCCCGACCCGACACCCCGACCCCGACACCCCGACCCTGACACGGCACCCCGACCCCGACCCGACAACCCGACCCCGACCCGACACCCCGACCCCGACACCGACCCCGGCACGGCACCCCGACCCCGACCCCGACCCGACACCCCGACACCGACACGGCACCCCGACCCCGACCCGACACCCCGACCCCGACACGGCACCCCGACCCCGACACCCCTGACACCGCGACACCACGACACCCAGACACGACACCCCTCGACACCCCGACCCCGACACCCCGACACCCCTGACACCCCGACACCACGACACCCAGACACGACACCCCCCGACACCCCGACCCCGACACGACACCCCGACACCCCGACACCACGACACCCCGACACCACGCCACCCAGACACGACACCCCCGACCCCCGACACCTCTTCGGCCTCCTGTTGACCGAAAAGGTGCTCTTCGGCCTTCCTGAGGCCGATGGGGTCATATATTTGTGAATTATGAGTTAGGAAGTATATTTCCCGATTTTGTTAAGAAAAACATCATATATATTTGTGTTGATCGGTTGGATTTAAATGTGCAGTTCTTTCGGGGCTGCGAGGGTCTGGTGTTCGACGACCTCCCCGTGCGTTCGACGAGCTCCGCCCCTGCGTTCGTGGGTGAGCACAAATGACATCTCCTCCTCCCCCCTTCATTTGCTCTGTTCCGGTCTTCGTGCCGATGAAACTTGCTAGCTATAGGTGTCAATCATCAGTATGCGTGACCACTATGCGTCTCCCGTTCGAAAGGGTTACATCTATAAATATGCATGCATTTGCATATTTATAACCGTGATTCTTTCGAATTGTCCAACGTTATCCATGGACAGCCCGAGTATGTGTAGATTGGGTTCGTTTTCCCATATGCTCTGCTTCGGATCCGATGCAGAATTTCGTCAGTGCCTCCCTGTTGTTCTCCGGGTACACATCCTCTCTGCTTATTGCCGAGACGTGTATCAGGAGAACAGCGGGGAGGTGCTGCCGAAATTTTGCGTCGGATCCGGAGCAGAGCATGGGAAAACGAACCCAATCTACACATCGGGTGGGATTAGGACCTATCTTTACCTACTAGCGTATAGGTTGCATGGACGTAATAAAACTGACAAACTCTATTAACTGATGAATATGGTTTGCTGAATTATGTATATATTTCTTGTGTGTTTAGTAGGTAGGCAAGATGAGTGATCGTGCTTGGATGTACACCGGTCACCCTAGTCAGAAAGAAATGACCATTGAATGGTTAACAAAAACCAAGGGGTTTCTGAGCGCCGCATTTGCAAATGGCCAGGATATAACCTGGTGCCCCTGTGTCCGGTGCGACAACCATAAAAAGTGGACACGGGATGAAATGGGTAAACACTTGCAGAAGTGAGGTTTTACGACTGATTATACGGTGTGGAGATTTCATGGTGAGTCTGCCCAACGTGCCAGAGCTGAGGTGGTTCGTCGTCGCACCGACGAGCATGGTACCGGGATCGAAGACATGGTGCAAGACTTTGATGATGCTCGGGATTCGGACGATGAGATGGAGGAATCTGCAAAGGCCTTCTATGAAATGTTGGAGTCTTCAAAACGTCCTCTCCACGAGCACACTGAGCTTTGTCAGCTGGATGCCATCGCGCAAGTAATGGCTCTCAAGGCTCAGTTCAACCTGGGCAGAGAATGCTACGACGCGATGATGACGATATTTGGACGCTTTCTACCCAAAGGCCATGTATTGCCAGCAAACCTGTACCAGTCGGACAAAATCCTACGTGCGCTTAAGATGCCCTATGAGAAGATAGATGCCTGTGAGAATGGATGTGCCTTATTTAGGCTTGAGTATGCGGGCTTCAACTATTGTCCCATTTGCAAGTCTTCCAGGTATGTTGTGGTAGACAACGGTATGGGTGAGAAGAGTCAGACCAAAATCCCAGTTAATGTTCTTCGGTATATGCCAATCATACCAAGACTTCAACGTCTTTTCATGGTCGAAGAGACGGCCAGACAGATGACGTGGCATAAATTGGGCAAAAGAACCGAACTAGATGTAGATGGGAATCCGATGTTGGGACACACTTCAGACGCTTTTGCGTGGAAGCACTTCGATGCTTTACATAAGGACAAAGCGGCAGATCCAAGGCATCCTCGAGTCGCCATCAGCACGGATGGGTTCCAAGTGTTTGGTATGACGGCAACCCAATACAGTTGCTGGCCTGTATTTGTCATTCCACTCAATCTCCCCCCCGGAGAGACTATGAAAAGAAAGAACATTTTCTTGACGTTGATAATTCCAGGGCCCAACTATCCGGGGAAGAATATGAATGTGTACATGCAGCCGCTTAAGGATGAATTGCAAGAAGCTTGGGATAATGGGATCAAGACATATGACGCCGCTACAAAACAAAACTTCAAAATGCATGTGTGGTACATGTACTCGACACATGACTTGCCGGCGTATGCGCTATTCGTTGGCTGGTGTATGCATGGAAGGTTCCCGTGCCCCACATGCAAGGCAGCTCTTCAGTTCCGTTGGCTGCAGGCGGGTCGCAAGTATTCTTGCTTCGACTTGCATAGACAGTTCCTGGATCCTGGCCATAAGTTCAGAAAAGACAAGAAAAATTTCATGAAAGGTAGAGTTGTCAAAAACTCTGCACCACCTGCATTGACAGGCCAACAGGCCCTGGATCAGTTAAACGCTCTCGAGCCTAATCCAGAGCGTCCAGGATATTTCAAAGGGTATAATTCGGAACACGCCTGGACTCACAAGATATGCTTGTGGGATCTGCCTTACTTTAAAGACCTCATTTGCCCACACAACATCGACGTGATGCACACTGAAAAGAATATCGCCGAGGCCCTTTTTGGTACATTGTTCGGCATAGAGGGGAAGTCAAAGGATAACCCTAAGGCTAGAGTCGATCAAGAGGCTCTATGTGATAGATGTTGGGGAACGTTGCATGGGAAACAAAATTTTTCCTACGCACACACAAGATCTATCCATGGTGATGAGCATCTACGAGAGGGAGAGTGAATCTACATACCCTTGTAGATCGCTAAGCGGAAGCGTTTAATAAACGCGGTTGATGTAGTCGAACGTCTCCGCGATCCAAATCGCAAGTCGTCCCTCGATCCGATCACGAACTAGCGCCGAACGGACGGCACCTCCGCGTTCAACACACGTACGGCTTGATGACGCCTTCACCTCCTCGATCCAGCGAGCGATGGTGAAGTAGTGGTTGAGTTCCAGCAGCACGACGGCGTGGTGATGGTGTTGAGGAACAATCTCTGTCGGGCTTCGCCAAGCGCTACGGAGATTATGACGGAGGAACTAGAGGGTTAGGGTTGCCGCACACGGCTTGGGGAAATCTTGATGTATCTCGTGTGCTAGCCCTGCCCCTCTATTTATATGTTGAGCCTTGGGGTCTAAACTTGGAGTAAAAGCCTCCTCCAGGTCGGTTTTGCCCGCACAAGGTCGGTTTGGCCCGCAGAAAAAGAGTCCAACTCGGATCCCTGCCGAACCGTGCACAGCCGCGCACAAGCGGTAGTACCGCTCACAAGCGGTAGTACCGCTTGGGCGGTAGTACCGCTTCACACAAGCGGTAGTACCACTCGGGCGGTAGTACCGCTTCACCAAGCGGTAGTACCGCTTACGCGGCAGCAAAACTACTTTTGCACTTTCCAATACCTCGTGGGCTTTTATCCCTTTGGCCCATATAAAGTGTTGCTGTACCCGAACACTTCGGTAAACATCCGGAACCCCTTCCGGTGAACTCCGGAACTTTTCCGGAGATCAAAACACTATTATCACATATATCAATCTTTACCTCCGGACTATTCCGGAGATCCTCGTCATGTCCGGGATCTTATCCGGGACTCCGAACAACTTTCGGTCACCAACATAATAACTCAATTATACTAATCGTCACCAAACGTTAAGTGTGTAGACCCTGCGGGTTCGAGAACTATGTAGACATGACCGAGACACTTCTATGATCAATAACCAATAGCGGGACCTGGATGCCCATATTGGCTCCTACATATTCTACGAAGATCTTTATCGGTCGAACCTCTATGTCAAGGATTCAGTTAATCCCGTATGCTGTTCCCTTTGTTCTTCGGTATGTTACTTGCCCGAGATTCGATCGTCGGTATCTCTATACCTAGTTCAATCTTGTTACCGGCAAGTCTCTTTACTCGTTCCATAATACAAGATCTCGTGGCTAACACTTTAGTCACATTGCTTGCAAGGCTCATTGTGATGTTGTATTACCGAGTGGGCCCTGAGATACCTCTCCGTCATATGGAGTAACAAATCCCAGTCTTGATCCATGCCAACCCAACAGACACCCTCGGAGATACCTGTAGAGCACCTTTATAGTCACCCAGTTACGTTGCGACGTTTGATACACACAAGGTACTCTTCCGATGTCAGGGAGTTGCATGATCTCATGGTCATAGGAACAGATACTTGACATGCAGAAAACAATAGCAATAAACTGACACGATCATATGCTACGTTCGTAGTTTGGGTCTTGTCCATCACATCATTCTCCTAATGATGTGATCCCGTTATCAAATGACATCTCATGTCAACGGCTAGGAAACCTTAACCATATTTGATCAACGAGCTAGTCAACTAGAGGCTTACTAGGGACACAGTGTTGTCTATGTACCCACACATGTATTTGAGTTTCCAATCAATACAATTATAGCATGGATAATAAACGATTATCATGAACAAGGAAATATAATAATAACTAATTTATTATTGCCTCTAGGGCATATTTCCAACAGTCTCCCACTTGCACTAGAGTCAATAATCCAGTTCACATCACTATGTGATTTACATTGTAATGAATCGAACACCCATGCAGTTCTGGTGTTGTTCATGTTTAGCCCTTGGAAGAGGTTTAGTCATCGGATCTGCAACATTCAGATCCGTGTGTACTTTGCAAATATTTATGTCGTCCTCCTTGATGTAATCGCGGATGGAATTGAAACGTCGCTTTATGTGTCTGGTCCTCTTGTGAAATCTTGGTTCCTTGGCTAGAGCAATGGCACCAGTATTATCACAAAACAGAGTCATTGGGTTAAGCGCACTAGGCACTACTCCAAGATCTGTCATGAACTCCTTCATCCAGACACCTTCCTTCGCCGCCTCCGAGGCAGCGATGTACTCCGCTTCGCATGTAGAATCTGCTACCACGCTTTGCTTGGAACTGCACCAGCTAACTGCACCCCCATTAAGAATAAACACGTATCCGGTTTGAGACTTAGAGTCATCCGGATCAGTGTCAAAGCTTGCATCGATGTAACCCTTTACGACGAGCTCTTGATCACCTCCATAAACGAGAAACATATCCTTAGTCCTTTTCAGGTACTTCAGGATATTCTTGACCGCCGTCCAGTGTTCCATTCCTGGATCACTTTGAAACCTTCCGACCATACTTATGGCAAGGCTGACATCGGGTCTTGTGCACAGCATTGCATACATAATAGAGCCTATGGCTGAAGCATAGGGGATGACACTCATCTTTTCTCTATCTTCTGCAGTCACTGGGCATTGAGTCTTACTCAACTTCACACCTTGCAAAACAGGCAAGAACCCCTTCTTGGACTGATCCATTTTGAACTTCTTCAAAATCTTATCAAGGTATGTGCTTTGTGAAAGTCCTATTAAGCGTCTTGATCTATCTCTATAGATCTTGATGCCTAATATGAAAGCAGCTTCTCCTAGGTCCTTCATTGAAAAACTCTTGTTCAAATATTCCTTCACGCTTTCCAACATTTCTATATTGTTTCCAATCAGCAATATGCCATCCACATATAATATTAGAAACGCTATAGAGCTCCCACTCACTTTCTTGTAAATACAAGCTTCTCCGTAAACTTGTATAAACTCGAACGCTTTGATCACCTCATCAAAACGAAGATTCCAACTCCGAGATGCTTGCACCAGTCCATAAATGGATCGCTGGAGTTTGCAAACTTTGTCAGCATTATCTGGATCAACAAAACCTTCTGGTTGCATCATATACAACTCTTCCTTAAGTAAACCGTTAAGGAACGTTGTTTTGACATCCATCTGCCAAATTTCATAATCGAAAAAGGCAGCTATTGCTAACATGATTCTGACGGACTTAAGCATCGCTACGGGTGAGAAGGTCTCATCGTAGTCAACTCCTTGAACTTGTGAAAAACCCTTTGCCACAAGTCGAGCTTTATAGACGGTGACATTACCGTCCGCGTCCGTCTTCCTCTTAAAGATCCATTTGTTCTGAATGGCCTTACGCCCTTCAGGTAATACTTCCAAAGTCCATACTTTGTTTTCATACATGGATCCCATCTCGGATTTCATGGCCTCTAACCACTTCTCGGAATCCGGGCCCATCATCGCTTCTCCATAGCTCGTAGGTTCATCGTTGTCCAACAACATGACTTCTAAGACAGGGTTGCCGTACCACTCAGGAGCAGTACGCGTCCTTGTCGACCTACGAGGTTCGATAGCAACTTGATCCAAAGCTTCATGATCATCATCATTAACTTCCTCTTCAGCTGATGTAGGCTCTACAGAAACATCTTTCTGTGCTGCGCTACTCTTAGGTTGAAGTAAAGGTTCAACAACCTCATCAAGTTCTATCTTCCTCCCACTCAATTCTTTCGAGAGAAACTCTTTCTCAAGAAACGTTCCGTTTTTAGCGACAAACACTTTGCCTTCGGATCTGAGGTAGAAGGTATACCCAACTGTCTCTTTTGGGTATCCTATGAAGACGCATTTCTCCGCTTTGGGTTCCAGCTTTTCAGGCTGAAGCTTTTTGACATAAGCATCACATCCCCAAACTTTAAGAAACGACAGCTTTGGCTTCTTGCCAAACCAAAGTTCATACGGCGTCGTCTCAACGGATTTCGATGGTGCCCTATTTAAAGTGAATGCAGCTGTCTCTAATGCATAACCCCAAAACGATAGTGGCAAATCGGCAAGAGACATTATAGATCGCACCATATCCAATAAAGTTCGATTACGACGTTCGGACACACCATTACGCTGTGGTGTTCCAGGCGGTGTCAGTTGTGAAACAATTCCACATTGTCTTAAGTGACTGCCAAACTCATAACTCAGATATTCTCCTCCTCGATCAGATCGCAGGAATTTAATCTTCTTGTTACGATGATTCTCAACTTCACTCTGAAATTGTTTGAACTTTTCAAATGTTTCAGACTTGTGTTTCATTAAGTAAATATACCCATATCTACTTAAGTCATCAGTGAAGGTGAGAAAATAACGATAACCACTGCGTGCCTCAATACTCATCAGACCACACACATCAGTATGTATGATTTCCAATAAGTCACTTGCCCATTCCATTGTTCCAGAGAACGGCGTTTTAGTCATCTTGCCCATGAGGCATGGCTCACATGTGTCAAGTGATTCAAAATCAAGTGACTCCAAAAGTCCATCAGCATGGAGCTTCCTCATGCGTTTAACGCCAATATGACCTAAACGGCAGTGCCACAAGAAAGTGGTATTATCATTATCAATTCTACATCTTTTGGCATCAATGTTATGAACATGTGTATCATTACTATCGAGATTCAATAAGAATAAACCCCTCACATTGGGTGCATGACCATAAAAGATATTACTCATATAAATAGAACAACCATTATTCTCTGATTTAAATGAGTAACCGTCTCGCAATAAACAAGATCCAGATATAATGTTCATGCTTAACGCAGGCACCAAATAACACTTATTTAGGTTCATCACTAATCCCGACGGTAATCGAAGAGCGAGCGTGCCGACGGCGATCACATCAACCTTGGAACCATTTCCCACGCGCATCGTCACTTCGTCCTTTGCCAGCCTCCGTCTATTCCGCAGTTCCTGTTTTAAGTTGCAAATATGAGCAACCGCACCGGTATCAAATACCCAGGCACTACAACGAGAGTTGGTAAGGTACACATCAATAACATGTATATCATATATACCTTGTTTGTTGTTGGCCGCCTTCTTGTCAGCCAAATACTTGGGGCAATTCCGCTTCCAGTGTCCAGTTCCCTTGCAATGAAAGCACTCAGTTTCTGGTTTGGGTCCAGCCTTGGGTTTCTTCACAGGTGCAGCAACTGCTTTGCCACCCTTCTTAGATTTACCCTTCTTACCCTTGCCATTTTTCTTGAAACTAGTGGTTTTATTGACCATCAACACTTGATGCTCCTTCTGAATTTCAGACTCAGCGGCTTTCAGCATCGCAAACAGCTCGGCGACTGACTTGTTCATCCCGTGCATGTTATAGTTCAACACGAAGCTCTTGTAGCTAGGTGGCAATGATTGAAGAACTCTGTCAGTGATAGCCTCTGGCAGAAGGGGCATCCCTAATTCAGCCAGACGGGTGGAGTACCCAGACATTCTGAGCACGTGATCACTGATAGACCCGTTCTCCTCCATCTTGCAAGTATAGAACTTATCGGAGATCTCATATCTCTCGATCCGGGCATTCTTCTGAAAGATAAACTTCAACTCCTGGAACATCTCATATGCTCCATGACGTTCAAAACGTCTTTGAAGTCCTGGTTCTAAGCCATACAACATTGCACATTGAACTATTGAGTAATCATCAGAACGAGCCTGCCAGGCGTTCACAACGTCTAGAGACTCAACTGGAGCGGGTGGATCACCAAGCGGTGCATCAAGGACATAAGCCTTCTGGGAAGCCGTAAGGATAATCCTTAGATTACGGGCCCAGTCCACAAAGTTACTTCCATCATCTTTCAACTTAGCTTTCTCTAGGAACGCATTAAAATTCAGGGGTGCTACTGCGCGAGCCATGATCTACAACATAAATATAGCAAAGACAACTTAGACTATTGTTCTAGATAATGAGTTTAGTTAATCATATTACTTAAAAACTCCCACTCAAATTGACATCCCTCCGGTCATTCGAGTGTAACATGATCCAAATCCACCAACTCAAGTCCGATCATCACGTGAGTTGAGGTGGTTTCAATGGTGACCATCTTCATGTTGATCATATCTACTATATGACTCATGTTCGACCTTTCGGTCTCTTGTGTTCCGAGGCCATGTCTGTACATGCTAGGCTCGTCAAGTTTAACCCAAGTGTTCCGCGTGTGCAACATGGCTTGCACCCGTTGTATGTGAACGTGGAGTCTATCACACCCGATCATCACGGCGTGTCTCGAAACGACGAACTTTCGCAACGGTGCACACTCGGGGAGAACACAATTTATCTTGAAATTTAAGTGAGGGATCACCTTATAATGCTACCGTCGTCCTAAGCAAAATAAGATATATAAAAGGATTAACATCACATGCAAATCATAAGTGACATGATATGGCCATGAACTTGTGCTTTTGATCTCCATCTCCAAAGCACCGGCATGATCTCCATCGTCACCGGCATGACACCATGATCTCCATCATCTTGATCTCTATCAACGTGTCGCCATGAGGTTGTCGCGCCGACTGTTGCTTCCACGACTATTGCTAACGTTTAGCGATAAAGTAAAGCATTACATAACGCTTAATGATTGACACGCAGGTCATACAATAATTAAAGACAACTCTATGGCTCCTGCCAGTTGCCGTACTCATCGACATGCAAGTCGTGATATTCTATACAACACATGATCACCTCATACATCACATATATCTCATCATGTAATTGGCCATATCACATCACAACATACCCTGCAAAAACAAGTTAGACGTCCTCTAATTGTTGTTGCAAATTTTACGTGGCTGCTACGGGTTTGCAAGAACCGTTCTTACCTACGCAAAACCACAACGTGGTGTAGTGATTGCTTTTTGATCTTCTAAAAGAACCCTCTTCATTGAAATCGATTCAACTAAAGTGAGAGAGACAGACACCCGCTAGCCATCTTTATGCAACGAAGTTACATGTCAGTTGAAGGAACCTGTCTCGCGTAAGTGTACGCGTAATGTCGGTCCGGGCCGCTTCATCTCACAGTACCGCCGAATCAAATATCAACTAGTAACGGCAAGCAATATGTATACACCCACGCACACAACTCGTTTGTGTTCTACTCGAGATCTCATCTACGCATAGACCTAGCTCTGATACCACTGTTGGGGAACGTTGCATGGGAAACAAAAATTTTCCTACGCACACACAAGATCTATCCATGGTGATGAGCATCTACGAGAGGGAGAGTGAATCTACATACCCTTGTAGATCGCTAAGCGGAAGCGTTTAATAAACGCGGTTGATGTAGTCGAACGTCTCCGCGATGCAAATCGCAAGTCGTCCCTCGATCCGATCACGAACTAGCGCCGAACGGACGGCACCTCCGCGTTCAACACACGTACGGCTTGATGACGCCTTCACCTCCTCGATCCAGCGAGCGATGGTGAAGTAGTGGTTGAGTTCCAGCAGCACGACGGCGTGGTGATGGTGGTGAGGAACAATCTCTGCAGGGCTTCGCCAAGCGCTACGGAGATTATGACGGAGGAACTAGAGGGTTAGGGTTGCCGCACACGGCTTGGGGAAATCTTGATGTATCTCGTGTGCTAGCCCTGCCCCTCTATTTATATGTTGAGCCTTGGGGTCTAAACTTGGAGTAAAAGCCTCCTCCAGGTCGGTTTTGCCCGCACAAGGTCGGTTTGGCCCGCAGAAAAAGAGTCCAACTCGGATCCCTGCCAAACCGTGCACAGCCGCGCACAAGCGGTAGTACCGCTCACAAGCGGTAGTACCGCTTGGGCGGTAGTACCGCTTCACACAAGCGGTAGTACCGCTTGGGCGGTAGTACCGCTTCACACAAGCGGTAGTACCACTCGGGCGGTAGTACCGCTTCACCAAGCGGTAGTACCGCTTACGCGGCAGCAAAACTACTTTTGCACTTTCCAATACCTCGTGGGCTTTTATCCCTTTGGCCCATATAAAGTGTTGCTGTACCCGAACACTTCGGTAAACATCCGGAACCCCTTCCGGTGAACTCCGGAACTTTTCCGGAGATCAAAACACTATTATCACATATATCAATCTTTACCTCCGGACTATTCCGGAGATCCTCGTCATGTCCGGGATCTTATCCGGGACTCCGAACAACTTTCGGTCACCAACATAATAACTCAATTATACTAATCGTCACCAAACGTTAAGTGTGTAGACCCTGCGGGTTCGAGAACTATGTAGACATGACCGAGACACTTCTACGATCAATAACCAATAGCGGGACCTGGATGCCCATATTGGCTCCTACATATTCTACGAAGATCTTTATCGGTCGAACCTCTATGTCAAGGATTCAGTTAATCCCGTATGCTGTTCCCTTTGTTCTTCGGTATGTTACTTGCCCGAGATTCGATCGTCGGTATCTCTATACCTAGTTCAATCTCGTTACCGGCAAGTCTCTTTACTCGTTCCGTAATACAAGATCTCGTGGCTAACACTTTAGTCACATTGCTTGCAAGGCTCATTGTGATGTTGTATTACCGAGTGGGCCCTGAGATACCTCTCCGTCATATGGAGTAACAAATCCCAGTCTTGATCCATGCCAACCCAACAGACACCCTCGGAGATACCTGTAGAGCACCTTTATAGTCACCCAGTTACGTTGCGACGTTTGATACACACAAGGTACTCTTCCGATGTCAGGGAGTTGCATGATCTCATGGTCATAGGAACAGATACTTGACATGCAGAAAACAATAGCAATAAACTGACACGATCATATGCTACGTTCGTAGTTTGGGTCTTGTCCATCACATCATTCTCCTAATGATGTGATCCCGTTATCAAATGACATCTCATGTCAATGGCTAGGAAACCTTAACCATCTTTGATCAACGAGCTAGTCAACTAGAGGCTTACTAGGGACACAGTGTTGTCTATGTACCCACACATGTATTTGAGTTTCCAATCAATACAATTATAGCATGGATAATAAACGATTATCATGAACAAGGAAATATAATAATAACTAATTTATTATTGCCTCTAGGGCATATTTCCAACAATAGACCGTTACAAAACATGCGACAACCGAAAGGAAAGAAGAACTGGAGGAAGCCAAAGGCATGGTTCAATCTTGGAAGGCCAGCTATGAGGGAAATGATCTTGTGGGTGAAAATGCAGTTGATGTTCCCTGATGGGTATGCAACGAATCTAAAGAGGGGAGCGAGTCTTGACAAATTGAAAATATTTGGTATGAAGAGTCATGATTGGCACATATGGCTTGAGCGGGTAATGCCGGTGATGTTGCGTGGCTTTATCCCTGAGGATGAATGGCTAGTACTGGCAGAGCTGAGCTATTTCTTCCGTGCTCTTTGTGCGAAAGAACTATCGCCTGACGTGCTAGACGAACTGGAAGAGTTGGCGCCGGAGTTGATCTGCAAGTTAGAAAAGATCTTTCCACCGGGATTCTTTAATCCAATGCAGCATTTGATTTTGCATCTCCCGACCGAGGCAAGATTGGGGGGGCCCGTGCAAAATTGTTGGTGCTTCGCAACTGAGAGGATGCAGAAGACGCTTCGAGCAAAATGTAAAAATAAACGTAGAATTGAAGCATCGATGGCCGAGGCATTCATTACTGAGGAGGCCGCAAACTTCGTGACAGCACACTACAAAGCCAAGAATCGTCATTTGCATAATCCGAAGCCTCGGTACAATGATGGCGACCGTGAAAAAGGTCGATCCAACCTCACCCTATTCAAAGGGAACCTCGCACCAGCCGGTGCTTCGAAAGCAATACCGTTGGATGTCGAAGAATGGCGGACCATTTCGTTGTATATCTTCAACAACCTAACAGAAGTGCGGCCGTACATCGAGTAAGTTCTTGGTACATTGTTTCGCAATTTCTAATTCCTTTGAAATGCTCTTATTCCCGGATATGTGATACAGTCGATACGTCGCCAAATTCTCGGATGGAGCGGTGATCCAAAAGGATTCCATCGGAGAGTATGAGCTTCTGGCAAAGCATGTAGGAGGCTATCCCGGTTTCATCTCTTGGTTCAAACAAACGGTAATTTCCATTAGACCATTTCATTTCTTCGTCTAGTTTGCGGCTAATGCAACAATCCTTTCGTATTAAACTTGTAGGCTAATGCAGAGTCTATGGACTCCGAATTGAGACAAGTCGCAAATGGTTTTGACTATAAGGTCCGTTCATTTGACAAATACGACATCAACGGGTATCGCTTTCGTACCTATGGCAAAGAGCTATCTATGACCGACCGAAAGTCTACAAATTGTTGTGTCTCTGCTATCGGCGAAGGAGGTACCGAGTATTATGGAAGAGTTGAAGCAATTTGTGAACTTCTATTCTATGGTGCAAACCCACCGAAAGTCGTAGTCTTCAAATGTTATTGGTTCCAGCCGAAGGAGACTAGAAGGACTCATGAACATCTAGGGCTAGTCGAAATCAAACAAAGCACCCATTTGGATGTTCCCGATGTCTATATTACGGCTCAACAGGCAACCCAAGTTTTCTATCTACCGTGGGCCTGCCAAAGTGATCCAAATCTCAAAGGTTGGGATGTCGTTTATGAAGTGCCGCCACATGTTAGACCACCTCCCCCCAATGAAGAGGATTATGAACCTCACATTAACCCAGACACATATGAAGGAGAATTCTTCCAAGAAACACGTCTTTCCAAAAAACGTTTCAAGAACCGCTCTACTTCACCTCAGAACATTGAAGTAGACAGCGGCAGTGAATCCGAGCCTGAACCGGAACAAGAAGAGCCGGAACAAGAAGAGGTTACTGCTGCGGATGACCTGTCAATGCTTGACCGATTACGTACAGGAGGCCTTCCACATGTTGATGCATTTATTGATGATGATGATGAGCACGTCATTACTGATAGTGATGATGATGATGCATTTATTGACCCCGAAGCATATATAGACGATGATGATGCATTTATTAATGATGACGATGAAGATTAATATTATAGTTCATGTCAGGTATTCAATTATTATTATGTACATATATATTATTAATTGGTTCGTGTTAGGTATTCAATTTTTTATTATGTTCATGATGATGATACACTTAAATTATATTCATGTCAGGTATTCATTTTTTTAATGTTGTACTAACTTCGTTTACTCTTTGTCATTGCAGGTGTTGACAGATGGTGGGCGCGAGTCGAGAGCGCTCCGAGGCTCCTTCCTCGGCGCGTGGTGGGAGGGGTACTTCCATCCCACCCCACCACCTCCGGAGAGCGCTGGATCTCAGTATGCAGACACCGGCGGGCGCTTCTTCTTCGACCGGGAGAGGTCGGGGGGGGGGGGGGGGGAAGAAGGTTGGTAGAGGTGGACGTGGCGGCGGGAGAGGTAGGAAGGCTGCTACTACGCCTTCCTCGCCGCCACCCCCAGCTGATTCACCCGACCATAGGAGTGCTCCGTCTGAGATGGAGCAGCCTGAGGTGCAGCCGTCTCGGACTCCGGTCCACGAGCCTCAGGCCGACGAGCCTACGACAGACGAGGCTAGGACAGACACGCCTACGGCCGACGAGCCTGGGGCCGCCGAGCCTTCGTCCCACGAGACTGGGGATCACGCTGAGTCGCAGCAGAACCCAGGTGCGGGCTCGTCGAGTGGCCGTGCTGAGGGTGGCTATAGTTCTGATAGGTATAGCGAGAGTGAGTGGGTTGAGGGGCGCAAAGTCTACCAGCGTGGTGGTACAAAGTTCCCGCCCACCCCGGCGACCCCCGACCAGAGGTGGTTGATTGCGCCGCAGGGGGAGAAGTAAGTGCATTTACTCTTTTTTAACCTTTTGTCTTCACGTTTCTTCGAATATCTAATGCGTTGGCCTTGTCATACTGCAGGTCTTGGACACACGGGCCTGGTTGCCGCAAGCCCAACAGTGTCCTTGGCGTGATTTGTCGCCAGAGCTTCCCGGGGTGGGTCACGTTGCCCGGTGAGGGCCGGGTTCCAGAGCTAGGAATGACCTGGGAGCACTACTTGGCTGCCCCGGCCCCGCCGGGGCATAGGATCGGTGATGTCGAGTGCCACACGGTCGCCGACATTGTGATCCAGACGTTTTGGGTAATTTCTCCTTTGCCGTCTACGTTGTGTTTTCTTCTTTGATTGGCAACCCTAGTGATTGTACTAATCCGTGTTTTCTTGTTTGATTGCAGACCTTCTACAGGTGTGCTGAGGGACAGGAGGAGGCCGCGGCTCGGGTTATCGGCAACGAGTGTAGGCTCCTACTTCAAAACTTTCGGCACGAGGCTCGGACGCAGGCTATTCGAGACTACTACGCCTCGACTGGTATTCGGAGGAAAAAAGAGAAGTGCCGCCTCAACTATCTGAGTAAGGAGAAGTACATGAAGGTAATTACCTATTCTTAAGGCCTTGTACTTAGTTCCTTGATTTGATTCGTATGCGTAGCGCTCAAATTTCTCTTGCTTAACTTAGGTGCCCCCGAGATGGTGTGCGAATAGGATGGACTGTTGGGAGGCGTTGGTGGATGAGTGGTGCACTCCCCAATGGCGCAACGTCCACGACGGTGCAAAGGAGAAGCGTGCCCAAATGAAAGGTGTCCCACACCATCTAGGCAGCGTCAACCTACGTGGGTTCGGGGAAAACTGGGTATGTGGTTTGCTTCATGATTCATGCAAATTCATTCTTCATGCTAGCTTGAGCCCTTAACTAATACTCTGTTCCTCTCTTTTAGGCGCGGCACAACAAGGCTCCAGTGCCAGAGCTGTTCGACCTCTATGCCATGTCCAATACTGCCTCGTACAAGAAGGCCAAGGCATTCTCTGAGTCTGACCTCGATGATCCAGAGAAATTCAGCAACCGCGCCTCCCACAACAAGCTTGTGAGGTACAGAGACGAGGGGAAGGCGAGGAAAGGGCCGGAGTTTAACCCGAGCCAGCAACCTCTTGATCCAGAGCTGGTGATGATATCTGGTGGCGGGAGGCACCATGGCTTGTTAGCCATTGGGGATGGACTGATACGTTGTACTAGCACTCTCCCGCAGATCAAGAAGCGCCAGACCAGCTCCGATCCTGAGATAAGGCCTCGTGCACGGCCAATGGAGCTCGAATTCCAGGTTAGTTATACGGACTCAGATACCTTTCCTCCATTACATTGTGTGTGCGGCCGTCGATGATTACAATGCTAACGAGTGGTGTTGCAGGCTGCTATTGAGGCAGAGAGAGCGAAGACCCAGGCTGCTCTTGAGGAAGCAGAAGCGAGGACCCAGGCGCTTCTAGAGGAAGAGAGACGGCAGGCGGCGGCGAGGGAGAGGGAGGCGGAGGAGAGGACGGCTAAGCTATTGGAGGAGGAGAGGAACCGGAACGAGGCGGGTCAACGGGCCCTATACGAGCTCTTCGTGGTAAGTTTCTTCTGCATATTAGCCAAATCATGCACGTAATGTTCCTTTCATTACTAACTAATATGACTGACTCGAGAAAACCAAATGTGCAGAGCATGTGCGAAAAGAATGGCATGACCCCTCCGCCGATGCCAGTCATTGCTCCGGCGGGCACGGTGAGTTTCATTTGAATGGTCATTAGTTACTAGTCTTCACATTTGAGTTGCATCATGCTAACGATACACTGCAAATGATCTTTGGTGCAGCATAACTCCCGATAAGCATCGACCGATGCTTCTTCGTCTGCCACTGGCGCGACCGGTCCTTCACCTACATCTAAGTGATGACGGTAAGTTTTCCCAAGTGTTTAGCTTAACAAAATGACTCAATATGCTTAGCTAGCTAAAAAATGACATAACAACATTAATTAGCTCCAAAATGACCTATTTAACCTAGGATAGCTCTAAAATGACGTATACTTAGCATTTATTTCTCCAAATAATGAATAAGATGAAAGAAAAACAAGGAAGAGGAGGAAAAGAAGGAATAGGAGGAAGAAGAAGAAGAGCTCCTCTTCTTCTTCTTCTTCATCTTCTTCATCATCATCTTCTTCTTCTTCTTCTTAGCATTTATTCCTCCAAAATCACTTAATATGCTTAGCTAGCTCAAAAATGACATAATAACCTTAATTAGCTCAAAAATGACCTATTTAACCTAGGATAACTCTAAAATGACCTAAACTTAGCATTTATTTCTCCAAAATGACTTTAATATGCTTAGCTAGCTAAAAAATGACATAACAACCTTAATTAGTTCCAAAATGACCTATTTAACCTAGGATAGCTCTAAAATGACCTATACTTAGCATTTATTCCTCCAAAAATGGATTTATATGCTTAGCTAGCTCAAAAATGATATAATAACCTTAATTAGCTCCAAAATGACCTATTTAGCTCCAAAATGACTTAATATGCTCCAAAATGACCTATTTAGCTCCAAAATGACTTAATATGACCTATTTAGCTCCTTCTTCTTCTTCTTCTTCTTCTTCTTCTCCTTCTCCTTCTCCTTCTCCTTCTCCTTCTCCTTCTCCTTCTCCTTCTCCTTCTCCTGCTCCTCCTGCTCCTCCTTCTCCTCCTTCTCCTCCACCTCCTTCTCCTGCTCCTCCTTCTCCTCCTTCTCCTCCACCTCCTTCTCCTCCTCCATCTCCTCCTTCTCCTTCTTCTCCTTCTTCTTCTTCTTCTTCTTCTTCTTCTTCTTCTTCTTCTTCTTCTTCTTCTTCTTCTTCTTCTTCTTCTTCTCCTTCTTCTCCTCTATTCCTTCTTCTTCTTCTTCTTCTTCTTCTTCTTCTTCTTCTCCTTCTTCTCCTTCTCCTTCTCCTTCTCCTTCTCCTCCTCTTCTCCTTCTTCTTCTTCTTCTTCTCCTTCTTCTTCTTCTTCTTCTTCTTCTCCTCTATTCCTTCTTCTTCTTCTTCTTCTTCTTCTTCTTCTTCTTCTTCTTCTTCTTTCTTCTTCTTCTTCTTCTTCTTCTTCTTCTTCTTCTTCTCCTTCTTCTTCTTCCTCTTCTTCTTCTCCTTCTTCTCCTTCTCCTTCTTCTTCTTCTCCTTCTCCTTCTTCTCCTTCTTCTTCCTCTTCTTCTTCTTCTTCTTCTTCTTCTTCTTTTTCTTCTTCTTCTTCTTCTTCTTCTTCTTCTTCTTCTTCTTCTTCTTCTTCTTCTAGTCTTCTTCTTCTTCTTCTAATTTCTTACTCCCATTTTTGCAGGTTTGATTCACTTCATGGAAGGGCAGAATGCTACTGTTTACATATTAGATGTTTGTGAAACTATGTATATATGAATTGGATGTATGATGTTTGATGACGATGGTGAAACTATGTTTGATGTTTGAAACTACGTTTGATGTATGATGTTTGATGTTTGAAACTATGTGATTCTGAATATATATATATATGTGTTTGAATTTCTGTGAAAATGAATTGATATAACAAAAAACAGAAAAAACAGGGGCTATATAGCCACTTTGCCGTCTGCTAGCAGATGGCAAAGCTCTTTGCCGTCTGCTGGCAGACGGCAAAGAGGCCACGTGGCAGCAGCTTGTGCAACCTGGGCTGGCCTATGTGGCCTCTTTGCCGTCTGCTGGCAGACGGCAAAGAAGGAAAGTTGTTTGCCGTCTACCAGCAGACGGCAAAGAGCCTGCCTGGGCCCAGCTGAAGCCTGACGTCAGCTGACGTCATCTACAGCTCTTTGCCGTCTGCTGGCAGACGGCAAAGAAGGAAAGTTCTTTGCCGTCTGCCAGCAGACGGCAAAGAGCCTGCCTGGGCCCAGCTGAAGCCTGACGTCAGCTGACGTCATCTACAGCTCTTTGCCGTCTGCCAGCAGACGGCAAAGAGCGCCGTTAGCCACCTAACGGGGATGGAACCTTTTCTGTGCCGTCCACGCTCTTTGCCGTCTGCTGGCAGACGGCAAAGAAGGAAAGTTCTTTGCCAGCAGACGGCAAAGCGGCCTTTGCCGGCAGCCGTTCAGCCGGAGTGTTTGCCGTCTGCTGGCTGACGGCAAAGCCTTTGCCGTCCGCCAAGCATGCCTTTGCCGTCTGCTATAGCAGACGGCAAAGTGCCTGATTCCAGTAGTGATGCCCATATTGGTTCCTACATATTCTACGAAGATCTTCATCGGTTGAACCTCTATGTCAAGGATTCGGTTAATCCCGTACGCTGTTCCCTTTGTTCTTCGGTATGTAACTTGCCCGAGATTCGATCGTCGGTATCTCTATACCTAGTTCAATCTCGTTACCGGCAAGTCTCTTTACTCGTTCCGTAATACAAGATCATGTGGCTAACTCTTTAGTCACTTTGCTTGCAAGGCTCATTGTGATGTTGTATTACCGAGTGGGCCCTGAGATACCTCTCCGTCACACGGAGTAACAAATCCCAGTCTTGATCCATGCCAACCCAACAGACACCCTCGGAGATACCTGTAGAGCACCTTTATAGTCACCCAGTTACGTTGTGACGTTTGATACACACAAGGTATTCCTCCGGTGTCAGTGAGTTGCATGATCTCATGGTCATAGGAACAGATACTTGACATGCAGAAAACAATAGCAATAAACTGACACGATCATATGCTACGTTTATAGTTTGGGTCTTGTCCATCACATCATTCTCCTAATGATGTGATCCCGTTATCAAATGACATCTCATGTCCATGGCTAGGAAACCTTCACCATCTTTTGATCAATGAGCTAGTTAACTAGAGGCTTACTAGGGACACAGTATTGTCTATGTACCCACACATGTATTTGAGTTTCCAATCAATACAATTATAGCATGGATAATAAACGATTATCATGAACAAGGAAATATAATAATAACCAATTTATTATTGCCTCTAGGGCATATTTCCAACAGTCTCCCACTTGCACTAGAGTCAATAATCTAGTTCACATCACTATGTGATTTACATTGTAATGAATCGAACACCCATGCAGTTCTGGTGTTGTTCATGTTTAGCCCTTGGAAGAGGTTTAGTCATCGGATCTGCAACATTCAGATCCGTGTGTACTTTGCAAATATTTATGTCGTCCTCCTTGATGTAATCGCGGATGGAATTGAAACGTCGCTTTATGTGCCTGGTCCTCTTGTGAAATCTTGGTTCCTTGGCTAGAGCAATGGCACCAGTATTATCACAAAACAGAGTCATTGGGTTAAGCGCACTAGGCACTACTCCAAGATCTGTCATGAACTCCTTCATCCAGACACCTTCCTTCGCCGCCTCCGAGGCAGCGATGTACTCCGCTTCGCATGTAGAATCAGCTACCACGCTTTGCTTGGAACTGCACCAGCTAACCGCACCCCCATTAAGAATAAATACGTATCCGGTTTGTGACTTAGAGTCATCCGGATCAGTGTCAAAGCTTGCATCGACGTAACCCTTTACGACGAGTTCTTGATCACCTCCATAAACGAGAAACATGTCCTTAGTCCTTTTCAGGTACTTCAGGATATTCTTGACCGCCGTCCAGTGTTCCATTCCTGGATCACTTTGAAACCTTCCGACCATACTTATGGCAAGGCTGACATCGGGTCTTGTGCACAGCATTGCATACATGACAGAGCCTATGGCTGAAGCATAGGGGATGACACTCATCTTTTCTCTATCTCCTGCAGTCACTGGGCATTGAGTCTTAGTCAACTTCACACCTTGCAAAACAGGCAAGAACCCCTTCTTGGACTGATCCATTTTGAACTTCTTCAAAATCTTATCAAGGTATGTGCTTTGTGAAAGTCCTATTAAACGTCTTGATCTATCTATATAGATCTTGATGCCTAATATGAAAGCAGCTTCTCCTAGGTCCTTTATTGAAAAACTCTTGTTCAAATACTCCTTCACGCTTTCCAACATTTCTATATTGTTTTCAATCAGTAATATGTCATCCACATATAATATTAGAAACGCTATAGAGCTCCCACTCACTTTCTTGTAAATACAAGCTTCTCCGTAAACTTGTATAAACTCGAACGCTTTGATCACCTCATCAAAGCGAAGATTCCAACTCCGAGATGCTTGCACCAGTCCATAAATGGATCGCTGGAGTTTGCAAACTTTGTCAGCATTCTCTGGATCGACAAAACCTTCTGGTTGCATCATATACAACTCTTCCTTAAGGAAACCGTTAAGAAACGCTGTTTTGACATCCATCTGCCAAATTTCATAATCGAAAAAGGCAGCTATTGCTAACATGATTCTGACGGACTTAAGCATCGCTACGGGTGAGAAGGTCTCATCGTAGTGAACTCCTTGAACTTGTGAAAAACCTTTTGCCACAAGTCGAGCTTTATAGACGGTGACATTACCGTCTGCGTCCGTCTTCCTCTTAAAGATCCATTTGTTCTGAATGGCCTTACGCCCTTCAGGTAATACTTCCAAAGTCCATACTTTGTTTTCATACATGGATCCCATCTCGGATTTCATGGCCTCTAACCACTTCTCGGAATCCGGGCCCATCATCGCTTCTCCATAGCTCGTAGGTTCATCGTTGTCCAACAACATGACCTCTAAGACAGGGTTGTCGTACCACTGAGGAGCAGTACGCGTCCTTGTCGACCTACGAGGTTCGATAGCAACTTGGTTCGAAGGTTCATGATCATCATCATTAACTTCCTCTTCAACTGATGCAGGCTCTACAGAAACATCTTTCTGCGCTGCGCTACTCTCAGGTTGAAGTAAAGGTTCAATAACCTCATCAAGTTCTATCTTCCTCCCACTCAATTCTTTCGAGAGAAACTCTTTCTCAAGAAATGTTCCATTTTTAGCGACAAACACTTTGCCTTCGGATCTGAGGTAGAAGGTATATCCAACTGTCTCTTTTGGGTATCCTATGAAGACGCATTTCTCTGCTTTGGGTTCCAGCTTTTCAGGCTGAAGCTTTTTGACATAAGCATCACATCCCCAAACTTTAAGAAACGACAGCTTTGGCTTCTTGCCAAACCAAAGTTCATATGGCGTCGTCTCAACGGATTTCGATGGTGCCCTATTTAAAGTGAATGCAGCTGTCTCTAATGCATAACCCCAAAATGATAGTGGCAAATCGGCAAGAGACATCATAGATCGCACCATATCCAATAAGGTTCGATTACGACGTTCGGACACACCATTACGCTGTGGTGTTCCAGGCGGTGTCAGTTGTGAAACAATTCCACATTATCTTAAGTGACTGCCAAACTCATAACTCAGATATTCTCCTCCTCGATCAGATCGTAGGAATTTAATCTTCTTGTTACGATGATTCTCAACTTCACTCTGAAATTGTTTTAACTTTTCAAATGTTTCAGACTTGTGTTTCATTAAGTAAATATACCCATATCTACTTAAGTCATCAGTGAAGGTGAGAAAGTAACGATAACCACCGCGCGCCTCAATGCTCATCGGACCGCACACATCAGTATGTATGATTTCCAACAAGTCACTTGCCCGTTCCATTGTTCCAGAGAACGACGTTTTTAGTCATCTTGCCCATGAGGCATGGCTCACATGTGTCAAGTGATTCAAAATCAAGTGACTCCAAAAGTCCATCAGCATGGAGCTTCCTCATGTGTTTTACGCCAATATGACCTAAACGGCAGTGCCACAAGAAAGTGGTATTATCATTATCAATTCTACATCTTTTGGCATCAATGTTATGAACATGTGTATCATTACTATCGAGATTCAATAAGAATAAATCCCTCACATCGGGTGCATGACCATAAAAGATATTACTCATATAAATAGAACAACCATTATTCTCTGATTTAAATGAGTAACCGTCTCGCAATAAACAAGATCCAGATATAATGTTCATGCTTAACGCAGGCACCAAATAACATTTCTTCAGGTTCATCACTAATCCCGATGGTAATCGAAGAGCGAGCGTGCCGACGGCGATCACATCAACCTTGGAACCATTTCCCACGCGCATCGTCACTTCGTCCTTTGCCAACCTCCGTCTATTCCGCAGTTCCTGTTTTGAGTTGCAAATATGAGCAACCGCACCGGTATCAAATACCCAGGCACTACAACGAGAGTTGGTAAGGTACACATCAATAACATGTATATCATATATACCTTGTTTGTTGTTGGCCGCCTTCTTGTCAGCCAAATACTTGGGGCAGTTCCGCTTCCAGTGTCCAGTTCCCTTGCAATGAAAGCACACAGTTTCTGGTTTGGGTCCAGCCTTGGGTTTCTTCACGGGAGGAGCAACTGCTTTGCCACTCTTCTTGGAGTTACCCTTCTTACCCTTGCCATTTTTCTTGAAACTAGTGGTTTTATTGACCATCAACACTTGATGCTCCTTCTGAATTTCAGACTCAGCGGCTTTCAGCATCGCAAACAGCTCGGCGACTGACTTGTTCATCCCGTGCATGTTATAGTTCAACACGAAGCTCTTGTAGCTAGGTGGCAATGATTGAAGAACTCTGTCAGTGATAGCCTCTGGCGGAAGGGGCATCCCCAATTCAGCCAGACGGGTGGAGTACCCAGACATTCTGAGTATGTGATCACTGATAGACCCGTTCTCCTCCATCTTGCAAGCATAGAACTTATTGGAGATCTCATACCTCTCGATCCGGGCATTTTTCTGAAAGATAAACTTCAACTCCTGGAACATCTCATATGCTCCATGACGTTCAAAACGTCTTTGAAGTCTCGGTTCTAAGCCATACAATATTGCACATTGAACTATTGAGTAATCTTCAGAACGAGCCTACCAGGCGTTCACAACGTCTAGAGACTCAACTGGAGCGGGTGGATCACCAAGCGGTGCATCAAGGACATAAGCCTTCTGGGAAGCCGTAAGGATAATCCTTAGATTACGGGCCCAGTCCACAAAGTTACTTCCATCATCTTTCAACTTAGCTTTCTCTAGGAACGCATTAAAATTCAGGGGTGCTACTGTGCGAGCCATGATCTACAACATAAATATTGCAAAGACAATTTAGACTATTGTTCAAGATAATGAGTTTAGTTAGTCATATTACTTAAAACTCTCACTCAGATTGACATCCCTCCGGTCATTCGAGTGTAACATGATCCAAATCCACCAACTCAAGTCCGATCATCACGTGAGTTGAGGTGGTTTCAATGGTGAACATCTTCATGTTGATCATATCTACTATATGACTCATGTTCGACCTTTCGGTCTCTTGTGTTCCGAGGCCATGTCTGTACATGCTAGGCTCGTCAAGTTTAACTCGAGTGTTCCGCATGTGCAACACTGGCTTGCACCCGTTGTATGTGAACGTAGAGTCTATCACACCCGATCATCACGTGGTGTCTCGAAACGACGAACTTTCGCAACGGTGCACACTCGGGGAGAACACAATTTATCTTGAAATTTAAGTGAGGGATCACCTTATAATGCTACCGTCGTCTTAAGCAAAACAAGATGCATAAAAGGATTAACATCACATGCAAATCATAAGTGACATGATATGGCCATGAACTTGTGCTTTTGATCTCCATCTCCAAAGCACCGGCATGATCTCCATCGTCACCGGCATGACACCATGATCTCCATCATCTTGATCTCCATCAACGTGTCGCCATGAGGTTGTCGCGCCGACTGTTGCTTCCACGACTATTGCTAACTCATAGCGATAAAGTAAAGCAAAACGGCGAAAATAATTAAAGACAACTCTATGGCTCCTGCCAGTTGCCGTACTCATCGACATGCAAGTCGTGATATTCTATACAACACATGATCATCTCATACATCACATATATCTCATCATGTAATTGGCCATATCACATCACAACATACCCTGCAAAAACAAGTTAGACGTCCTCTAATTGTTGTTGCAAGTTTTACGTGGCTGCTACGGGTATCTAGCAAGAACGATTCTTACCTACGCAAAAACCACAACGTGGTGTAGTGATTGCTTTTTGATCTTCTAAAAGAACCCTCTTCATTGAAATCGATTCAACTAAAGTGAGAGAGACAGACACCCGCCAGTCACCTTTATGCAACGAGTGCACGTAGCGGTGAAACCTGTCTCGCGTAAGCGTACGCGTAATGTCGGTCCGGGCCGCTTCATCTCACAATACCGCCGAATCAAGTATCAACTAGTAACGGCAAGCAATATGTATACACCCACGCCCACAACTCGTTTGTGTTCTACTCGAGATCTCATCTACACATAGACCTAGCTCAGATGCCACTGTTGGGGAACGTCGCATGGGAAACAAAAAAAATCCTACGCACACGCAAGATCTATCCATGGTGATGAACATCTACGAGAGGGAGAGTGAATCTACATACCCTTGTAGATCGCTAAGCGGAAGCGTTAAGAAACGCAGTTGATGTAGTCGAACGTTTTCGCGATCCAAATCGCAAGTCGTCCCTCGATCCAAACACGATCTAGCGCCGAACGGACGGCACCACCGCGTTCAACACATGTACGGCTTGATGACGCCTTCACCTCCTCGATCCAGCGAGCGATGGTGAAGTAGTGGATGAGTTCCGGCAGCACGACGGCATGGTGATGGTGGTGAGGAACAATCTCTGCAGGGCTTCGCCAAGCACTACGGAGATTATGACGGGAGGAACTAGAGGGTTAGGGTTGCCGGCACACGGCTTGGGAAATCTTGATGTGTCCCGTGTGCTAGCCCTGCCCCTCTATTTATATGTTGAGCCCTGGGGTCTAAACTTGGAGAGAAAACCTCCACAAGGTCGGTTTTGCCCGCACAAGGTCGGTTTGGCCCGCACGGAAAGAGTCCCACTCGGATTCCAGCAGTACCGCGTACAAGCGGTAGTACCGCTCACGAGCGGTAGTACCGCTTCACACAAGCGGTAGTACCGCTTACGCGGTGGTACTGCCTTACCAGCGGTAGTACCGCTTAAGGCAGCAACAAAACTTCCTTTTGCACTTTCCAATACCTCATGGGCTTTACCCCTTTGGCCCATATAAAGTGTTGCTGCACCCGAACACTTCGGTAAACACCCGGAACCCCTTCCGGTGAATTCCGGAACCTTTCCGGAGATCAAAACACTATTATCACATATATCAATCTTTACCTCCGGACTCTTCCGGAGATCCTTGTCATGTCCGGGATCTTATCCGGGACTCCGAACAACCTTCGGTCACCAACACAATAACTCAACTATACTAATCGTCACCAAACGTTAAGTGTGTAGACCCTGCGTGTTCGAGAACTATGCAGACATGACCGAGACACCTCTATGGCCAATAACCAATAGCGGGACCTGGATGCCCATATTGGTTCCTACATATTCTACGAAGATCTTCATCGGTTGAACCTCTATGTCAAGGATTCAGTTAATCCCGTACGCTGTTCCCTTTGTTCTTCGGTATGTTACTTGCCCGAGATTCGATCGTCGGTATCTCTATACCTAGTTCAATCTCGTTACCGGCAAGTCTCTTTACTCGTTCCGTAATACAAGATCATGTGGCTAACTCTTTAGTCACTTTGCTTGCAAGGCTCATTGTGATGTTGTATTACCGAGTGGGCCCTGAGATACCTCTCCGTCACACGGAGTAACAATCCCAGTCTTGATCCATGCCAACCCAACAGACACCCTCGGAGATACCTGTAGAGCACCTTTATAGTCACCCAGTTACGTTGTGACGTTTGATACACACAAGGTATTCCTCCGGTGTCAGTGAGTTGCATGATCTCATGGTCATAGGAACAGATACTTGACATGCAGAAAACAATAGCAATAAACTGACACGATCATATGCTACGTTTATAGTTTGGGTCTTGTCCATCACATCATTATCCTAATGATGTGATCCCGTTATCAAATGACATCTCATGTCCATGGCTAGGAAACCTTCACCATCTTTTGATCAACGAGCTAGTTAACTAGAGGCTTACTAGGGACACGGTGTTGTCAATGTACCCACACATGTATTTGAGTTTCCAATCAATACAATTATAGCATGGATAATAAACGATTATCATGAACAAGGAAATATAATAATAACCAATTTATTATTGCCTCTAGGGCATATTTCCAACACCACTCCGGTCCTGTATTATCAACGAACGTTATATTCGGGATCCTCCAATCCTTTGCCATCGGCCTCCAAAGCTCCACCACCTGGGGGAACCTACACATTGTGTGGAAGCCATCCTCGCATTCCAGACGACATAATGGGCATATGACAATGGTTCCCAAGTGGCGGGAGAATTTGTTCGTCCATGTTGCAAGGGAGTTTGTCACAAGCCACCAGTCAAAAACGTGTACCTTCGGGTGGGGGTGCGCTTGCGGATGGACGCTCACGCTCGTCCATCGCAAAGTGGTACGCTGACCGAATGATGAAGATACCATTCTTCTCAGGTGCCCAAGTGATGATGTCATCGGCAAGGCACGGGGAAATCTGTATGCTCCTAATGGTATCAACATCAACTGGGAGGAGGTGGCGTTGGAGAAGTTCCATGCGCCAAGCACCACGATCTTCCAAGGGTTCTGACACCTGTCGCAGCCCGCAGGTACCCTGGGCCGAAATCAGCTGTCCCGAGGGGGCTCAGGGCACCCTCCTGCGATGCCATATACGTATGCTCTCGCCGTTGCCAACACGCCATACCAGCCCCTTCTTGAGGAGCTCAAGCCCATACTGGATGAACTGCTAAGTTGTCGAGGCATTCCTGGCGAACACCATATCCTCGAGCTGCCCCTCTGGCTAGTAGCGAGCCTTGAAACCTGTGCACAAAGAGTATCGGGTTTGGTTAGGAGTCTCCATACTTGGCGAGCGAGCAACGCTTGGTTGAATACTCTAAAATCTTTGAAGCCCAAGCCTCCCTTCATTTTATGTGCCATAATGCGCGACCAGGATATCCGATGGGTTTTTCTCTTCCCCTTTGAAGCACCATACCAGAAATTTTACACCATCATGTTCAAGTCATCACAAACCGACATAGGTAACTTGAACACCCCCATCATGTATGTTGAAATAGCATGTGCTACCACCTTGATCATAGTTTCCTTTCCAGCAAGGGACAATGTGTCTCCCCACACAATGATGCATTTTGTGAGTCGGGCCTATAGGTTCTGGAACTTGCCTTTTGACTTCTTCCGTCTGGTGTTGGCACACCCAAGTATTTCTCCTCAAAGGTGGACGACTGGACCTGCAAAGCTGTACGGAACCGCTCCTGGTCAGCTGCCAAACAAGATTTACCAAACATAATTCTGCACTTTGTCGGGTTTATAAGTTGTCCTATAGCGGTCTCATAAGTGTTTATAGTTTTCGCCACCTCCCTAGCCTGCTCCGTTCGCTTTAAAGGAAAGCAACGTACCATCAGCAAAAAGCAGGTGAGATATGCCCGAAGCTCGACAACACACCTTGAGGGGGATGAACTTTCCTTGTACTTCGTCATCCTTCAACAAAGTTGGCAGACTACCAGCCACAAACAGGAAAAGAAACGGGGATAAGGGGTCACCTTGCCGAAGCTCACGTGACGGTGCAAACAAATCCAAGAGGGTACCATTGAATTTTACACTATATCTCACTGAGGTGACGCACATACACAAATACTGTTTATTGAAGAATGGGAGTCTGTTGGATCATGTTTCTTTTTTTTCTTTGCCTCAACTCCCCAGCCACATGCAATTTATTGGGAAAAGGGAGTCCGTTGAAGATGCTCTAAGAATGCTTACCTTTGGACAAATGACTGAACAAGAGTGATGGGTAAAATGATCATGCGGTCAGGTACATCTAAACGACTAAAGCAGAACCAAACTAGAAAACTATCACCAATGATGCAAGTGCCAAAAAAACAAAAATGAGTGCTAGAAATGCGCCTTTTTGAGCTCCGATTTTCTTTTTGTACAGGCCTCCATGGATGTCATTCTAAGGGTAAATTTTGCAGCATGTTAGAAAATTTGTTGATGTTCATCCACAAAAAAATCAGATTATTTAGATTTTATTTACAAAAAAATCGAGTTTACTGTTCATGCAGGTGTATTTGAGCTCGTGAGCAGATTATCCATGTCCGCAACCGAAAGTGTTACTCTAATCTCGACCGCATTTAAAGTACTACCGCCTTGCTTCCGAAAGAAGTACTCGTAACAAACATAATGACAAAGTCAGCAACATTAACTGATTTTCAACGACCTGCCTTCAATGTCTCGAAAGCAACAGCCTAAACAGATCATGGCAGATGACACACACCGACAATCTCCTGAATCCTGAACCGGGCCACTGAAAATTACACTTCACCTGTCACTGAAGATTAGCAGACAAACCGTGATGTTCTAAGTAAAATGAAATGAACTCTTAATACTAGATGTGGAAGAAAAGAAAAATGTTAGACATGCAATTTGATCTCCAAAGCTTCATCTCAGTTGGCAAAATATTATGCCAGTTTGCAGGCGAAACATACACCGCAAAGCGAAAAGATACTTAACACGCTGGACGAGAATATCATGCTAATTTGCAGGCGAAACCAACACCAGAAAGAGAACTACACACTTACACGTATCTGCGAGCTACAGAACAGGATTCATCAAGTGTGGCCATCCACTCGTAAATAGAAGTGGCAATTATAGGACGACCGAATCAATCTACAAAGAAATGCCTCCAGATGCTAAAATTCCTTCCAGTACGTACTCTATATAGCTAGATCTTCCTCTCTCTCCCAAATGGCCTGCTGCAGTTGATCTACAAAGCAACAGGTCACGGTTTCCGTGTTTTCAGCTGATCTTGGCATTTAATCAGAAGTTGTGCTGCAAGTACAAGTCCTCCTGTGGCGACGCCGGCCCAATCTCTTCCTCCAATGACCGCAGACCATCTCCTATGCTGCTCCCGACGTTCCTCCCATCTGTGGTTGTTCGGCCATCCAGGTCAGCTTCCGACGCTGATGATTTCCTCCTCTGCGACGAGGTCACGCTTGGAAACGTTATCCAAGATGGTGCCCTGTACTCAATCCGCTGGTCGTCCCCATCAACGAGCTCATTCTCTGAGCACGACAGATTAGATGACCTCTGCGATACTTTTTTGTGCGTCCGGCTACTGCCAAGAACAACTTCAGTTGGCAGAATGGGTTGCTCGATGCATGGGCTGCCCATCAGCAGCGCAAGTGCACGCTCTAGAGATGTTGTCACCTTGTCCATGGAAGGCCGGTCTTTGCCTCGCATTCTCACACACTTGCATGCCACAGCTGCAATCTTCTTTAGAGCCTCCAGGTCAGAGGGAGGAGACAAAGCTGATAGCATCTCTGGGATCACTTGGGCTAGATTAGATCGGTAGTTTGTCTTCGGGAGGGATATGGACGTGTACCTTCTCCTTGGCTCGAGGAGCCCGAGCCGGTGGCCATGGTGGAGAGGCAAGGGCGCGGTCGTGAGTGTGTGCGTGGGCGGCGGCGGCAGTGGAGCTTCCCGTCGGCCTACGCTAACCCTAGATCGGTAGGGATGTAGGTGGGGGGTCTGCGGCGCACGGTGAACCTCGTACCGTGTGCGTCCGGCTCCCCCACCTATTTATGTAGTGCGGCGACAGGGGCCCACCAACCAGAGTTCGGTTGGGCGCCCCCGATCAGGGCGCGAGTCAAGGGCCCGTCGAACCGTTGGGCTCGATCGGGAGGAGATCAACCTAACATTCTCCCCCTTGACCTCAACTTTCCTTTTAACTTTATACTTTATACTTTACTCGTTTCATCACAGATCAATACATAGAACATGTTTCATCGTCACAGCTCAATTGCCGATAGAATCAGACAGCTACAACATACCTCTCTGTTCTGAAACAAATTCTGTTCCTTTTTGGGCCTCTCATGATCCAGGAATCATAGACTTTCCCTTAAACCCATGCCGGCTAAGTGTTCCTTGAACACATTGGGTGGTAAGCATTTCGTAAGCGGATCCGCAAGCATATCCTTTGTTCTTATATGCTCGAGACTTATAGTGTGATCCTGGATTTTATCTTTCACAACATAATACTTTATCTCTATTGTTTTGGCAGCATTACTCGACTTGTTGTTGTGAGCGTAGAATACTGCGGGCTGGTTGTCACAGTACATCTTTAGTGGTTTGTCAATACAATCTACCACTTTCAAGTCGGGTATGAATTTCTTTAACCATATCGCCTGCCCCATGGCCTCATAACATGCTATAAATTCTGCATACATCGTGGACGAGGCAACTATTGACTGTTTGGAGCTTCTCCACGAAATAGCCCCTCCAGCGAGAGTGAACACGTATCCTGACGTGGATTTTCTATCATCTCTGTCTCCCGCAAAATCTGCGTCTGAATACCCTCTTATCTCTAGGGAATCAGATCTCCTGTATGTTAGCATGTGGTCCTTCGTGCCTTGCGCATAACGCAATGCTTTCTTTACCATCTTCCAGTGCTCTGTGCTTGGATTCTCTTGATATCTACCGAGTACCCCGGTGATAAAAGCTAAGTCAGGGCGAGTGCACACTTGTGCATACTGTAAACTTCCAACAGCCGAAGCATATGGTACTGCTTTCATTTGATCGATCTCGTACTGGTTCTTGGGACATTGGAATTTCCCAAAACTGTCGCCCTTGACTATAGGAGCAGGTGTGGCTTTACTCGCATGCATATTATACTTTTTAAGAACCTCTTCTAAATATGTCTTCTGCGATAGTCCTAAAACTCCATTTTTCCTATCTCGGTGAATTTCTATGGCCAAAACATATGATGCTTCACCAAGATCTGTTATATCAAAATTTGAGGACAAAAACTTCTTTGTTTCTTGTAGCAGACTAACATCACTGCTAGCAAGCAAGATATCATCCACATACAAGATTAGGAAAATATATTTCCCATTTTTAAACTTTGCATAAATGCAATTGTCCTCAACATTCTCTTTAAATCCAAAACTTTTAATTGTTTCATTAAACTTTAGATACCACTGTCTAGAGGCTTGCCTTAATCCATAAATGGATTTCTTCAGGCGGCATCCCATATCTTCCTTGCCTTCCATGATAAAACCCTTGGGTTGTTTCATGTAAACTTTTTCTTTTAAATCCCTGTTCAGAAATGCCGTCTTTACATCCATTTGATGTAACTCTAAATCAAAATGTGCTACTAATGCCATTATGATTCTGAAGGAATCCTTACATGAGACTGGGGAAAATGTCTCATTGTAATCTATCCCTTCTCTTTGTGTAAATCCTTTTGCCACAAGACGTGCTTTATACTTTTCTACATTCCCATTAGAGTCATACTTAGTTTTGTAGACCCATTTACAGCCTACTGTTTTGGCTCCTTTAGGAATATTCTCTAAGTCCCAAACATCTTTGGAACTCATCGATTTCATCTCGTCTTCCATTGCCTCCAGCCACTTTGATGAGTGAGGGCTTCTCATGGCTTCTTCATATGAAGTGGGATCACCTCCCATATGAACTATTTCGGTGTTATAAACTTTATAATCAGTAAAAATAGCTAACTTTTTGGGTCTTGTAGGCCTTCTAAGGGCCTCACTCCTAGGCTCATTCTGTGCCTCACCTTCCGGCACATCTTCTAAAAGTGGCTGATGCACCTCCCCTTCATGCTCAACAACGGGTTCAGTCGGCTCCTGACGGACAGGTTCCGGATCTTCTCCCATAGTTGTCATGGGTGGAGTTACAACAGGTGCTTGCACCGCAACCTCAGGGATTGTTGGTGCAGGTACAACAGGTAGTGAGAAAAATGGCTCCTGAATCATCGGATTAGGTGCATGCACCCTCTTCTCCTCAAGATCAATTTTCCGAGCTACCATGCTCCCCCTCATCATTTCGTCCTCTAAGAAGACTGCATGTCTTGTTTCTACAAACTTTGTGTATCTCTCTGGACAGTAGAAACGAAAACCTTTTGATCTATCAGGATAGCCAATGAAGTGGCAACTGATTGTTTTGGGATCTAACTTTGCAATATTTGGATTAAACACTTTGGCTTCAGCTGGGCTCCCCCACACCCTTAAGTGTTGTAGGGAGGGCACTCTTCCTGTCCACAACTCGTACGGTGTTTTGGGCACCGACTTGCTTGGTACTCTATTGAGAATGTGAATGGCGGTTTTAAGCGCCTCCCTCCATAATCCCAATGGCAAGGTGGAGTAACTCATCATGCTGCGCACCATATCCATAAGAGTACGATTACGCCTTTTAGCTACTGCATTTTGCTGAGGCTCGCCCGGCATTGAATACTGGGCCACTATGCCAGTCTCCTGTAAGAACTTTGCAAAAGGTCCAGGGACTTGGCCATATGGAGTGTGCCGACCGTAGTACTCTCCCCCACGGTCAGATCTTACTATCTTTATTCTTTTATCATGTTGATTTTCAACTTCAGCTTTGAATATCTTAAATTTATCCAACGCTTCAGATCTTTCTTTGATTGGATAAATATAACCATATCGGGAGTAATCATCTGTGAATGTTATGAACGAGTCATAGCCATCCACACTTTTCACAGGAAACGGTCCACAAATGTCAGTGTGAATGATTTCTAGTGTTCCTGTGCTACGGTTTGCACCCTTTTTGATTTGTTTTACATACTTTCCTTTAATGCAATCTATGCATTGTTCTAAGTCTGAGAACTCTAACGGAGGAAGAATTTCATTTTTAACTAGTCTTTCTATTCTCCCCTTCGAAATATGGCCCAAGCGACAGTGCCATAATTTTGATGAGTCATGAGTTCTCTTTCTTTTCCTTTGTTCTTTATCCAACGCGGAAACATGCTCATTCACATTACACACAGAATGCACTTTTTCACGTAGTGATAATAAATAAAGCTCATCGTGTAGGAAAGCAACACCCACATGAGTATTATTAAACCATATGGCACACTTGCCATGTCCAAAGTGACATTCATAATGATCTTTATCCAAACACGAAACACTAATTAAGTTTCTGTGACATGAAGGAACATATAAAACATCTCTAAGCAGAAGCGTGAATCCATCAGCTAACTCCAGAGAGATGTCGCCGACAGCTTCAACTTCTGCTTCAACTCCATTTGCAACTTCAATGCATCTTTCGCTTCTTTGCGTAGTCTGCGTCGAATGGAATCCCTGTAATGAATTTGCAACATGAACGGTTGCTCCTGAGTCAATCCACCAAGTAGATTTCGAAAACTGTGTATACAAGGATTCATTTACAAAGGAAACAACGTTGTTACCTCTCTTTGCCATTATTGACTTTAGCCAAACAGGGCAGTCTTTCTTGTAGTGCCCAGTCTGCTTACAATGGAGACATGTATCTTTGTCCACTGGGAAAGACTTTTGCTGATGCTGATATTGAGCTTTTCCATGTGGCTTTGAAGGGGAACCTTTGCCATTCTGATTGTAGTTCTTTTTCTTATTATCCTTTGTAGGGTAACGCAACAGAAAACAAAAATTTTCCGACCTACGCACCAGCCCAGGATCACTATGGAGACTGCATACAAGGTTTGATCTGTTTCGTTACCGACTCGTAGCGGAAGTAGAGTCGATGACGATCGGCGGTGCAGATCCCCGTAGCTAGGATTTACAACCTCCCAACCGCGAGGATGTACTCCCATATCTGCCCCTCGGACAGCCCTCCGGGAGGCGGTCGGACAGTCCCTCCGACGGTGTCGCGGACAGCCCTTCGGGAGGACCTTCGAAACTCGGACAGCCCTTCGGGAGGACCCTCAAAACTAAGACGGTCACTTGGACAGCCCTTCGGGAGGCACTCTTGAACTAAGACCGAAACTACGATCTCTCTACAGAGTTGCACACATACGATGTCATCTATCCGGCAGGGCTTCGCCGTCCAGAACTAGTTCCCGCCGGAAACTAGACAGCCTTTCGGCTCTACGAAACTATTTCGCTGGGAGGGAGAGAGAAGCCAGAAATGTCATGGCACTTGTATGTGAGAAGGAGTGAGTGTGGAGGCAGCCCCTCCACCTCTATTTATAGGAAAAGCAAGGGGTAGGATGGGCACTTCCAAAAAACCCAAAATGCCCATGAAGGAAAACTTTCACAAGGGCATAAAAGGGTTTTAATGGAGCAAGTGGGGCCTCATGGAGCACCTCCACATGTGGCCGGCCAACCTCTTGGGGCCCCCCCCAAGGGGGGTTTCTTAGCCCCCAAGCCTTCTAGAAACCTTTTGGGAAAATATCCCAACAGGTGCTTTTCCAAAAAATATCCAAAAAGCACTTTCACTATTCACGAAGACATTTTTCTGCGTCCGTTAAATCCCAAATTATTTCTGTGTGCCTAGAACAATTCCAGTACCCACTAAAATAATTTTGAACGCATTCTGAAACAATTTCGGAACAATGTTTCTTCAGCGAAAAGCAACCAAAGCGGTTCCGGCTGCTCCGGAACATTTCCGGTTTTTATCCCGGAAAATTCCCAGAAGTTTCCAGAACACTTCTGGCATCCTCCAAGAATTTCCAGGCGTGTGCCAGAACCAATTTTACTTAATGGAATACCCTGAAACAACTTTTCAGTTTCACCGGAACTATTCCGGTGTTCTCTCCGGAACGTTTCCGTTTCGTCCGAAACTTTTTCGGTGATTTTCTCTCAGACTCCCTGTCTAGTATTCAGCAGATAGATGACCCTTAAGCGTGTGACCCTATAGGTTCGGTGAAGTATAGACATGACCGGAACTCTTTCCGATCAATGATCAACATCGGAGCTGTGGACACCCATATTGACCCCTATACCCACACGAATGAATATTCGAGTGAACCTCCAGTTGCCGTGTGCTATTCCTGTTGCTTCGCGATATGTTACAAATACCCGAGGTGAGAAACATCGGCTTCCTCGTGGATCAACACTTGTCCACAATGCCAGTTACCTCGTTGCCGGTTTTTGTTCTCTTTTCTCGTTTCTGTGTTCTGGCATCCCTGTGATCAAATCACACTTGTGTCTGGCCAGACGATGATGGATACCGTAACACCGATAGGGCCCAGAGATATCTCTCCATCGTCGGAGGAGCAAATCCCAATCTTGAGCTATCAAGTCCCTTGACACACTTTTCCATGAACCCGTAAGCCGCCGTAATAGCCATCCATTTACGGATGACGTTTAACAAACCCCAAAGCTCATGAAGCAAGCATGAAGAAACTCAACACTCTCATGGTCTAAGGAATTATGCAAACATTAACTTCTCTGTGTTATTAACCATTAACTTATGACGAATGAATCTCATAGCATAACATCAATCGGGTCGATTCAACACAAGTGTTCTACTAACATTGTGCCCTCAAAATTGCCGGCATAGTCATGCTCATGATCAGGAAAACAGAACCATCATGCAACACTTGAGCTAGTCTTAGAGGCCGGACTAGGAATACTTTTTACCGTTTATTATTTCACACGTGCATATGAGTCTTCCTTCAAGCCTCGTGGTTATTGCAGACTCGAGAACCATAGCAGTTATAGCATGGAACATAAACATAATTATGATCATGGAGATAAATAATAACATTTGTTATTGCCTCTAGGGCATATCTCCTACATCCTTCACATAGTTCAGAGAACCACCATGTGAGGTTTTAAGTCTTTCCTCTTCTTGCACACACATGGCTATAGTCTTTTCAATGTCCCATTTTCAGGCGACATGTTGTAGTTGACAACAAAGGTGTCAAACTCTTTTGGCAGTGAAGCCATAACCAGGTGAACGAGGAGTGCAGGCTTGAGCTCCAAATCCGCATCCATGGGTTTAAGTTTAGCTGCCATGTTGCTCATCCTGAGGATGTGCTCTCTTATGCCATGTCCACCGCCTGTGTACTTTTCTGTCACCAGCTGCTTTAGCAACTGGGTAGCATATATCTTTGAAGAACCAGTGAACTGGCTCTTTATCTTTTCAAGAAACTCCCCTACGGAAGTACACTCTGCAATTGAGCCCACAATAGCGTTCTCAATTGTGTTCTTTATGAAAGCCATGCACTTTTTATTGGCGGTGAGCCATTTTTGGTTTTCGAGGGTATATGACATCTCCACTGGAGCATGTTCCCTCTGCCTTTTCGCCCAAGCAGCATCATCATCTTTTGCACATCTGACTGGCTCTGGTGGTTTGACCGGCTGTGGGGTGTCCACAACCCTGTCCACCTCAGCACAAACAAAAACCAAGTCAACTTTCTTTCTCCATTCAGTGCAGTTATCACCTCTGAGGGTTGGAACATCCTTGAGGCAACTCATCAAGTGGAAACCTCCTGAAACCACAATGAGGTGAGATCATAACAACAATTGCATGCATTAATCCAACGTTGGTCAAAATTAAAATATACAACTGTTTGTGCAATTAAAACTATATCACCGTTGGGCAGAAAATAGAAACAAATGCACATATAACAACAATAAATCACGATTATGTTATTAACAACGTTGGTCATAAAATAACAGAATCATAATTGTTTCAATAATCACTTTAACATGCTCTTAAAATTTAATTTCACTTTTAGTTCTATTTTCCTTTTAAAAGAGCACTTTTATTTATTTGCAGCGGAAAACATGAATAAAATTCATGAGCTTTATACTTTACAGAAGCATTTCTTTTACTTTTCTGTTTTCTAAACAAAATTTTTGTTGGATAATTTTGAATAGAGAAAACTGTATAAAATTTATTTAAGAAACATGCTTCTCAAAAAATAACAGGAAAAACTGTTATGTTCGGCCCGCAGAAGGGAACGCGGCCCGCAGCGAATAAACGCGGCCCACGGCCTGCTCTGCATTCGCTGCTCTGCCGCCCGAGCCACTGGGCCCACGGCCCACTGCGGGAGAGAACGACGCGGCCCACGGCCTGCTGGGCGAGCACCGATCTGATCACAGCCGTCCGATGAAAACCGACGGTCGTCCGTGCATCTCGCTCGAACAAAACCACCCCACCGCGCGGCTCGGGGGAAACCCTAAGTCATTTCGTTCCCTCTCGCCTGTCTCTCGCACGCACGGCGGCTTCTCTCTGGCCGCCGGCCTGCCGTCGGCGAGGCTCCCCGGCGCGGCGAGCTTTTTCCCCTTTTCCCCCTTCTCTATTCTTTTTTTTTATTCACCACCGCCCGGGCGAGAGAGAGAGAGACGCGAGTGCGTCGCGCCCCCCAGCTCCCAGATGCACCCATGGCCGGCGAGCGATGCGGCGGCGGTAGTGGAGCTTCCCGTCGGCCTACGCTAACCCTAGATCAGTAGGGATGTAGGTGGGGGGTCTGCGGCGCACGGTGAACCTCGTACCGTGTGCGTCCGGCTCCCCCACCTATTTATGTAGCGCGGCGACAGGGGCCCACCAACCAGAGTTCGGTTGGGCGCCCCCGATCAGGGCGCGAGTCAAGGGCCCGTCGAACCGTTGGGCTCGATCGGAGGAGATCAACCTAACAAAAGCAGGATCAAGGATGCCAGAAATGTCCCCAGCTTTGATCAACGGGGCTGCCCATTCAACAATATTGCCCTCCTCAAGCTGCATGTCAATGGCTTTCCTGCCACTTAGGATTTCTAGAAGAACAACTCCAAAGCTGTAGACATCCGACTTTGTCGTCAAGTAATGGAGACGGTAGTACTCAGGGTCAAGGTAGCCAAGTGTCCCTGCCGGCAGCTCTGAGAGTGGTGTGCCGCTATCTACAGGGCCCATTATACGATAGACCAAAGTCAGCAACACGCGCATTGTGATCCTCATCTATCAATATGTTTGAAGACTTAATGTCTCGGTGAATTACTGGTGGGCAAGCATAGCCATGCAAATACTCTATTCCGCGAGCAGCCTGGACAGCAATGGTAACCCTCCTGGTCCAGTTCAGTTGCTTCTTCAAATTTGAATCCTTGCCATGCAGATGCTGGTACAGGGATCCATGAGCCATGAACTCATAATCCAAGAGCCTCTCGCTGCCATCCTCACAGTAACCAAGTAGGTCGAGCAAATGTGCATGGTTGAGCCTAGAGAGGAGGTCAAGTTCAGTATGAAACTCCTTTGAGCTTTTCTTCGCATCCGATACTTTTATTGCACGATTCACAGCAACGACTGTCCCATCTCTCAGAATGCCCCTGAATACACATGAAAAGCTACCTTTGCCGACTTGTGAATCCTCCGGGAAGCCATCGGTTGCTTGTTCCAACTCCTCATAGGAAAATTCCTGAGCTCTCCTGATCTTCAGATCTTCTACGTCAGGCTGGATCTTCGTCTTATCCTTTCGAAAAGAGTATGTTGTACTCTTTGTCATCCTCAACTTGCTCTTTGAACATCGGCAATCTCGAAGCTTGTGTCGTACATATAGGCAAGCAATGGCTGCCACAGTGAAAATCAAAATGATAGCAAATGCAATCTCTGCCACAAAAATGCGCATCTGAAAATCCATTGACTTATGGTTGTTGGTCTGCTTCCGGGATGTGCAGTATGACAAACACTCATCTGACACACACCTCGAGCAATCAAACTGGCACACACGGTCAGCCGTGGCATTGCAGGGTGAGGATTCATACGAGTTGTCTGGGCAGCCAGCACTGCAGGGCAAGCATAGTCTAGAGTTTCCAGGCTTACAAGACTTGCTGCTACCAAGCTCACCATGGTTAACATAGTCGTAGTATCCGGGGCTGCATGCAGAAGATACACAAATCCCGGGCGATACCGCCATTGGTAGTGCCAATGGCCCACTATTGCCCCAGCACCTTGGCTTCATCGATGTCTCAGCAGGCACCCCACAAGTAAAGTAGTCTCCAGCCACTATTGCATACAACCTGAGACCTTTGGGTGCTGATGTACTGGTGATCAAGGCTCCTGATGCCACAAGCATGGAATCGTCCGCCCACAACGGAGACCATTGCATCCATCGGCACTATGCTCACATCGCCTTCACCGATAGCACCTCCAAGCTCCTTCCCCAGCAGAAGACTTGTGCATTCTCCAGCACCCCACAGACATGGTAGCCACCTGCTCCTATGGACTGGAACTTGACATTCCTCGGCGCCAGCCCAATTACACCACTCACTGTCTCATCACCCCAGCAGAACACTGTCCTGTTCCGCGCAAACAAGGCACAATTGAACACCGAGCCGGCTGATATGGTCGACACGGCTCCAGCGACAACATGTGTGGCAGTCATGTTGTACCCCCAGCAATCTATCACTGAAGTATCAGGGTTAACACCGTGAGGAATCCCCTTGTCAGGCATTCGCAGTGCACAGAGGTGGTTGTCCCCGGCCCTGAGCAGGGAATACTCCACGCCCTCCACCATTGGTTGCGGCACCCCGATCTTGACATATGAGTTGCTCCCCCAGCAGTAAGGCTGACTGGTATCAAGCAAGAGACCGCACGCGAACCCATCCCCCGCGGTGAGGCCGAGGAAGGGGATCCTGAGGGGAGCACCGTAGACGACAGAGGCGTCCGCGCCGGAGCAGGCGACCAAGTGGGAGCCGTCCGAGCTGAGGCCACAGAACACCGGGCCGTCCTCGCCGTAGGACACCGATATGGATCCCATGGAGCCGAGGCCATTGGCCCAGCTCGGTAGCAAGATTAGGCAGCAGAGCGCGAGAGCTGGAACACTGTCCATTCCTTGAAGCTCGGAGCTAATGTCGGTGAGATTCCTGCCAAAATTGCAAACTTTTAGGCTTTTTCTTAGCTGACCCCGATCCCGACCTGTTAGAAGGATACAGAGGGATTGGTGGAATTGATTGATATTGTCTGAGAGGAGTACAATGACTAACTCAGAGTACAAGACAAGACGGGAACAAATCCTAATCTATCCTATACTTCCTAATAATCATAATACTCAACATCCCCCCGCAGTCACAACGGTAGCGACGCAGACAGTGAGACTGGAGAAGAATCCGAACGTAAGCCGACGGACATCTCTCCACAGTCGTAACGATCGATGCATCGCGGAAGTTGTGGCTCGAGAGGAAACCGATGAGGTTGCTCAAGTAAGGCGGTAGCTCTTTGTGCTGTTGTCGAGGTAGCCGAGAGCGTAGGGTGGTGTAGCCGTGGTCGAGGTAGCCGTGCGAAGAATGCCGTGGTCGATGTCGAGTCGGGGTGGCCGGTGTCGAGGTAGTCGCCGTGGACCGGGAAGAAGAGCGGCGGCGGCCTGAGGAGGCGGTGGCGGCCGCGGCTAGATTAGGAGCGCGGCGACGGTGCTCGAAGTAGGCGAGGAAGAACCCGACAGCGTGACAAAGACCGGCGCGGACGGTGGCGTTCCCGCGCCTAGGAAGACGGCGAGACGCATATCACACAGAAGTCGACGCGCGTGAACGACGAAGTTGACCGCGTGCCGCGGCGCTGCGGCCCGAAGGGGCGACGCAGCGGCAGCACGTGAGTCGGGGCGACGGCGGGGAAGACCTCAGGGCGGCGGCAGGGACCGCGTGCCATGCTCACTACGGCCCGATGGAGCGACGCAGCGGCAGCGCGAGGGTCGATGCAACCACGGGGACGGCCTGGAGCGGACGACCTCAGGGCGGCGGTGGACCGCGGTCCGCGGCACTACGGCCCGAATGGGCGACGTAGCGGCAGCGCGTGGGGCGCGCCCACGGGGTGACGGCAGGGACCGCGTGCCACGCTCGCTACGGCCCGATGGGGCGACGCAGCGGCAGCGCGAGGGTCGGTGCAGCCACATGGACGACCTGTAGCGGACGGCCTCGGAGTGGCGGTGGACCGCGGGCCGCGGCACTACGGCCCAAAGGACGACGCAGCGGCAGCGCGCGGGTCGATGCAGCCGAGGAGAGATCCACGGGACAACGGCGCTGCGGCCGGATGGGGCGACGCAGCGGCAGGCCGGTGCTCTATCGGTGAAGAGGCGCTCATACTCGATGATGATCTTCATGAAATCCCGCAAAGCTGCGCGTAGACGGCTGATCACACCGGAGGCACGGCTAGCAAGATCGAGAAGACACGGACGGACGACGAGGCAACCCGGCCCGACATGACATGTCACATGTGCACCAACACCCACGTGAGACGCAGGAAAATCCTATTTGACGCTCTCTGTGTCAAGCAGTCGACCGATCGCATAGGGGAGCGATCAGCTGGGCCGGCCCATCTCCCACTGTAGGCAGTTCCGGTTTTGGGAACTTTCTAGAAGTTTCCCAGCCGGTTTTTATCGGTTTTGGGAACCTTCTAGAAGGTTCCTTAAGCTGGTTTTCTATTTTCTTTTTTCTTTCTTCTTTTTCTGTTTTCTTTTCGTTTTTTTCTTTTTTCCTGTTTTTTTTTTCTCTCCTTTTTTTTTTCTTTTTTCTGTTTCTTTTTTTTTCCTTTTTCGTTTTATTTTTTCTTTTTTCAAGTTTATTTTTCTTTTTTCAAAAAAGTTTGTGTTTTTGGAAAAATGTTCGTAAATTTCAAAAAATATTTGCATTTATCATAAATTGTTTAAAATTTCAAAAAATGTTTCCGTTTTTTAATTTTGTTAAGAAATTTAAAAAATGTTCCTTTTTTCAAAAAATGTTTGTGCTTTTCAAAAATTGTTCAGAAGTTTGAAAGATGTTCCTGTTTTCAATTTTGGTTCACAAATTAAAAAAATGTTCGTGCTTTTACGAAAAATGTTCCCGTTTTCAAATTTTGTTCGGGAATTTAAAAAATGTTCTTGCTATTAAAAAATTGTTCAGAAGTTCGAAAAATGTTCCTGTTTTCAATTTTGGTTCACATTTTTAAAAAATGTTCGTGCTTTTACGAAAAATGTTCCCGTTTTCAAATTTTGTTCAGAAATTCAAAAAATGTTCTTGCTATTCAAAATTTGTTCAGAAGTTCAAAAAATGTTCCTGTTTCAATTTTTGTTCATAAATTCATAAAAAGTTTGCAAATTTGGAAAATTGTTCAGAATTAAAAAAAGGGGCAGCTACAGTAGCGTCTGCTACAGTCCGGGCGCTGCTGTACAAAATTGTTCGCATTTTGAATTTTCAAAAAATGTTTCAGAATCTGGCGCTGATGTTAGTTCTTGAATATTTCGGGCTGTGTACTAGACAACAACTGTCGTCATCTCCCGTGGCTAGCTACATGCGCTCACGAGCGGGAGGGCAGGAGTTCGATCCCTAGCTAGCGCACTTCCGTTGCCCTTCCCCTGGATACTTGCCGACATTGGTGTTCTCGCCGAGGAAGGGCGGTGCGGAAAGGAGTGGACGGCAGGGCAGAACAGCAGGGAGTGGGCGTCACCTCGGGAAGAGCAGAGAGGCGGAGCGTCGGGGCGGGGGGGGGGGGGGGGGGGGCAGCGTCACCTCGACATTTTTTGCGGGATTTTCAGTTTGCGCCGTTTGCTACCGCACCCGCAAATGGGCCGGCCCAGCATAGCGTCGTCTGTGTGTTTGCTCGGCTGTTCGACGCAAAACGCGTCGAATAGGAGCTCCCACTGAGACGCATGATGCGTCATCAGCCAAGGCGTGCACGGACACGCGTGTTATCCAAGCCACTTGATGTGGATCAGCTGGCCTGTTGGCCCATCGCGAGCGGCCGCCAGCGTAGGCGCACGAGCAACCCACGCGGGGCGCGTGAGTTGGCCTCGGGCCACCCGACGCGGGACGACCGGCCAGTAGGATAGGACGCGCGAGTGCCGCCACACCATATCGGGAAGCTAGGTGTCGTGCAGCAACCGATCCGGGTGAGCTGCGATCCGATGTCGAAGTAGAGGCGGGGCCCAGATGACGAACGGCGGCGGACGACACAAACCGATCTTAGATCGAAAACTAAAAAGAAGAACACCGATCAAGCGATCAGTGAGAGAGAAAAACCGAATCAACAGATCAGGGAAAAAAAACTCTCTAAGGCAGCCGTCACCATCGCCGCTGGGCCACCAGTGTGCCGTCTCCCTTCCCCTGGATACTTGCCGACATTGGTGTTCTCGCCGAGGAAGGGCGGTGCGGAAAGGAGTGGACGGCAGGGCAGAACAGCAGGGAGTGGGCGTCACCTCGGGAAGAGCAGAGAGGCGGAGCGTCGGGGGGGGCGGCGCCGCGGGGTGGGAGGAACAAGCGCGGCGGAGGCGGCGAGGTAGGGGGGAGTGGAGAGGAGAGGACTGATGCCGTCACGTGGGGCGGTCGCTTGTTTTGTTTTTTCTCACTTCAAATAGATACTCCCTATTTTTAACGGGAAAAAGTGAGGGGGCGTGTGCAGCGACCGTTAAACAAAGACGAGAAAGGTGACATTTTGCTTTTCGTAAACATTAACGAGCTGCTCGGCTTGTTAAAACTCGGCTCGTTAAGCTTAACAAGCAGACGATCCTGCTCGGTTCTGTTCGTTTGAAGCTCGTAAACGCTTGCGAGCGCTCGTTAGAAGATAAGGTTGTGTTTCGGCCTATAAGATGAGTGTGCAAGTGTGTTTTTAAGAATGAAAATGGTGGCTACAAGAGAAGGTGCACTAGTTTGCTGCCTTCTATGGACTAGGTTGGTTCGATTGGATTGAATAAATGGTCTGAGGTGCTATGAAATTTTCTCACATAAAGAGAAAAATTATGTGTTGTGTACTAACGAGCTTAATGAGCCGCGCGTGAAACTCTTTAGCTCGTTCGTTAAAATCGTTAAGCTTAACGAGCTGAAATTAGTGATTGGCTTTGTTCTTTAAGAACCGAGCTACGAGCTTAACGAGTCGAGCTATCCAGCATTCGTTAAGCTTGCAAGCTACGAGCTTTTGGTTCATCCTTGACTTTTAACATGAATTATTTGAAGTTGCCCTCTAGTTTCACCTTCAACATGACACATGAAAAAACTACAAAAGACTAAAATTGAACAACTTATATTTACTAGTACTAGTAATTGTGTACGTGCAAAAAATACAATATCATCGATGTCGGTGGTTTTGTACTTCTTAAATTTGGAAGCGAGCACACCACTAAACTAAAATAATTCATCGATCTAAGAAATGAAACATTGCGTTACAAAAATCATACACTACTTCATTGTGACAGTTAGTTTTCGGCTTTCTCCACTGGGGTACTTGACCAGTTAAACCGGAAGTACAATCGCAGTGGTCCTCCCTTTACCCTTAGCCGAACATTCAGAAACATAAGGAGTAAGCACAGGAGCCGGGCAACCCAGCTATTGACCAAAGACACAATTCAAAACCGATGCATATAAAGCAATATCCGAGAATGAAAGGCCGAGGACTTTTATATGAGTACTGTGGCAGGTAATTGGGCATGGTTTGAATCCTAGCCCCCCAGTCTACAACCGATGACTTCGAAAATCATGTAATAATTGTATCGCGAAAAGTTGTCTTCGACGCACGGTTAAGAGAAAATAGAACAGGCATCACACATAAAATGGAAACCGACCACATTGGTCTTCTCTTAATTTATTGATAGGGTTAAGCCGAATAATTTGGGTTACCAAAGAAACTACTGAAAATACATAAACAATATAAAAGATGGAAGGTTTATACAGAGCATATGTTGTTGGGTTTAGCATCCTGTACTGGCCCTGCCGCATGTCTGCGCCTTCATGTTGTGTACCAGCAAGCCCTTGTCAACTCCAAGGTTTATCAATGCCACCTGCTACGTCGCCGTTGCTATGCGAACGATGCATTGGAATGGCGGACCCTTTGACGTGGTTATACCAAGTAGCGGCAGTGTATCAGCTTAATGCTGTTTTTATAAGCCCCTGGTGGGCCTTTGACAATGCCCTTGAAACAATCAGGGTTTGATTCGGCCACCGTTTGGTCAAGCCAAACAGTGTGCCTTTGTAGTGGTGCTCCACAACCTCCCATGGTATTTTAAGTGTAAACTTGTGCACCCGAGGCACATAGTCCTCAACTAGGCAAGGAGAGCCGTGGAGCGCGTACCCCTATTTGAGGTTGTCGCTTGATTGCGTGGAAGCGAAGGTAACACCTCGGAAGCGCTTGACGGAGCCCCGCATTTTTGTCGCCTTAAAGGATCTCGATGCCTGCTCCGCGGTTTGAACCTCGGCTGCGAGAGCCGCAGTTTGCTCCTATGTACGAAGGGAGCGTTCGGTATTGCCACTAACTGTTATAACGCCCTTGGGTCCTGGCATTTTTAACTTTAGATAAGCGTAATGCTGGACGGCGTTAAATCGAGCGAAAGCAGTTCGCCCGAGCAGTGTGTGATAGTCACTGCGGAAAGGAACGCTGTCGAAGATTAAATCTTCGCTTCGGAAGTTCTCGGGCGAGCAGAAGACCACTTCCAGGGTTAAAGTCCCGGAGCATTGCGCCTCAACACCTGGTATGATACCCTTGAAGGTGGTATTGCTGGGTTTAATACTTGACGGATCGATGCCCATTTTCCTGACCGTGTCAGCACAGATCAAAGAGGTTGTTGCCTCCGTCCATGAGGACCCGTGTCAGGTGAAAACCGTCCACTATGGGATCGAGTACCAAGGCTGCAGTTCCTCCATGACGGATACTGGTCGGATGGTCTTGTCGGTCGAAAGTGATCGGGTAAGCCGACCATGGATTGTACTTCGGCGCTACGGGCTCTAGTGCATAGACGTCGCGTAGTGCTCGTTTTCTCTTCTTTTTAGGGATGTGGGTAACATAAATCATGTTCACATTGTGCTAATTTGGTGTAGGTTGGTGTGGTCTGGTTGCCCAAACGTTCATTGTGTCAATGTTGCTTTCCTATTAACTGACCTGGCCAATGATAGCAGTGACATGTTGTGTTAATTTGGTGCACACTGCTGAAGATAAGAAGACAAAGTCTAAAGACAGTAAATCTAGTGCAGGTACTATGGCAATAACTATTGATTAATCGTTTCAGTTTCCCCCCTAATTTAAGTTATGATGAAGTGGTCGAGACACTCTCCACTATCAGTGATACAAGCCTGCCAAAATCGTCATCTGAATCTGTTCAGTTTCCTCTATCCCGAATCCAACGAAAAAGATGTATGTTTGTGAACCAATTACTGGCTGAAGCAATGATGGAAATCATGGAGGAATCAGAGGTGCACATTCTTGCACAACAACAACTGATCGATGATTTTAGTGACAATATAGCATAGAAGAAAAACTTGCTCGCATGCTTATGGGCGTCATCCGCGCTGTTCATTTAGTGACAGGAAGCGGCGCGCGGCAGGGCGCGGGCGGGGGCGGCCAGGCCGCGGCCAGAGGCGAGGCAGGGCGCGCGGGACGCGGACGCGGGCAGGAACTAAACAAGCGCACGGCTCGGGCGCGGCCAGGGCCACTGGATTTTGAGGGGGTGGTGGCATACGACAATGGATCAAAGGGGGAAATGGGAGGAATCAGCAGAGGAGCTCACATTGATGCTCGTAGACATGGTCAGGAGGCGCGGGGGTTGCCGGACGCGTCGAGCTCGTCGACGAGATGCGGCGGCCGTGGCAGGAAGAAGAGGCGATGGCGAGGCTACGCGGTGTCCTGGCTCGAACCCATAGGCAAGGGTGAAGGAGACGACGATGGCGGAGCTTCTTGACGTCCTCTCAGGTGCCGGGGAAGTCGGTGGCCGCGGTGACAACGATGACCACGACGAGCAGCGGACGGGCGGCGTCCATTTGGACAAGAGCGAGCAAGGGAGGGGAAAAGTGAGGGTTAGGGTTTGTCCACCGCGTTAGGGGGGCTCTTAAACATCTCCAGGGTGCTCGAGATGTTCGACACGGCGACAGAAGAGGCCAGGGCGCGTGGATGAACGCCACACCCAGCCTCTGTCTTCCCTCTATACAGAGGATGAAGAGAAGGCTTTAGGTGGGCTGGGCTGTGCACTGTAGCACTGGGCATAATTGCACAGTGAGTGCTTTTCTCTTTATCCTTTTCTGTAATTTAAATAGCTACTGTTTTGCAATTAGTTTGGGCATCATTTGATTTTTGTTTAACATGAAACTGGTCACATAAAACTTGCACAATATTTTGGAGAGGCCCACAAAGTTTCAAGTCAATTGGAAATACATAAACATTTGTTTATTTTGAAATTGTTATTTTTGTTGCTGTTGGGATAGTTTATATTTTACTAGGGATTAATTGGTGAGTCAAATGATGTTGGTTTCAACATGACAAATGATCAGGGGAATTTATATAATAGTGCAAACAATTTAGTTTTACAGTTTGAAGAAATAATAATTTGACTTGCAATTTAAATTTGAATTTGGCTTTGATTTTTATCAGGTGGCAACTTGGCTTAGTAAAGCATGATGACATGGCATCATTTGGTTGAGATTACTGTATCATGATTATCGGGGTGTTACAAATCTCCTCTACTAAAAGAAATCTCATCCCGAGATTTAAGAGGACGAGTAAGGGGAAAGGTTTGGTTACGAAATTCCAACGAATCTTCTCGTTCTTGTTGCTCTCATCGAACAGGTTGATCCATTACGTTGATGTCTTCATTTCGCTGCATTAGGGCATCATGATAAAGTCGTCATCCTTTCTTTGGAATCTTCATTGTACTTACGAATTGGGTAGGAGGGGAGCCCTATAGGGACGGATGTCTGGAAGGATTGGCATCCGGTAATTATCTCAGGGAAGGAGGTTTAGAAGCATCAGGAAACATATCGAAAGTGATATAGGGAGGTTCAACAAGTTTCGATCAGGTAGGCATCTAGTCGACACCTAAAACATGTGGTGAAAAGGGGTTCAGAGCAATGAAGAATAATGTTGCGTCTGATACCGGAATGAAATATGATAAGGAAAGTGGCTCGTGAATTGCATGCGAAGCCAAGTGCAAAGATTAACTTTGGAAACAAGGATGTGTGGGAGAGCCAGGTTTCAATCCTGTGGAAACTGTGTATAGTGTGGATTAAGAGTAGGAAGGGCGATGACATCTTGCACGATCACGCTAGCAAGGCATGTCAGAGAATAGCTCGCCAGCTATGTCGGCAACAACGTCGGTACCAAGGACGGGGAACGAAGAGAACCATTTTCCCGCTCGCAAGGCGAGGCAGACCAATATGCAAAGTTCTCGTCCACCGATGTTACCGGAATGTCATCAACAATAGAAATAGTGTTTTACTGATAGGGTTGTACACCGAGGTGTTTACATAAGCACGGAACCATTACTGCTTAGATCATATAAATTATTTGAAAGGTTAAATAGACCAATGGAAGGAAAATCTGATTAATAGATTAATCAGACCAATGGAAAGGAAAATGTGTTTATACACAAGAATTAGGAATATATCATTTCCCAAAGACAAGTAGAGCATGGTTGACAAAAGCAGAGGATACAATTTACCAAAGGCGTTATGTATCAGAGGGAAGGACTCGTAAAGGGTTCAGATTTACGAAGGAACTATCGGGTAATAACCCACCAAAGGGATCATATTGGTTAAACAATGGCTCCACATTAGAGTCCATCGAGAGAAGAAAGGAGGCAAAGACATCGGGTTATGGAAACATCAGAATAAAATACGAAGGAATTGCAAATTCCAAAACGGGGATCAGAAGCAGACACTCTGATCAAAGATGAGTAAGTTGACTAGTCTTAGAGGCACAATCAACTGCAACTTGATTGGCCTAGAACCAGCTCATGTCTAAATGACGTCGGAGCCGGAAGGACGAATTCTAGTTTCGACTGATGATTGCGAGCATTCGCATACATATTGAATGAAAGGCTCAAAATGACAATGACAAAGGATGTCAATGATGATTGCCGAACACTTGGAGTTAACCACAAGTGTAAGTAGGCAACCAGGAATTTCAACAGCAGTAGGACATATAGGCTTCTAGGAAAATCAGAGAGTATTTCAGGATTTCTTGTAATAACAAGAGCAACTGGGAATGAATGTATGAACGACAATTGTATGTAGTTATCCATAGGGATCCATCGGTGGTAGGGAACTGCAAAAGCAGTGGGCACAAGGGTCTCGGGAAAACATCGAAGAGTGCTTCGGAATGTCTTGATATATCAAGGGATGATCGAGAATAAGTGGCTCTCCGGAATGAAGTCATTACGAGAACCTATAGTTAGAGTTAGCAAAATCTTTTAACCCGAAAGGAAGAGAACTTCAGAACCCAGAGTAAAGATGGGGAATAAAAGATAGTAATCCCATCCATAGGTGATATGGGTCCGTAAGCCACACAACACAGTTAGTAGTTTGGAAAATAGTTTTCAAAGACTAGACCCAACATCGACCAAGGAGTTGGAAGGGGTACCTACAGGCAGTCGGCTCTGATACCAACTTGTGACGCCCCCGAAATTAATCATGCGCTAAACATCTACGCAGCATGTACGATCAAGATCAGTGACTCGCGGTATAATATCACAACACAACTCTACGACTCAAATTTAAACAAAGAAACAATATATTACAAGCCAAGGTCGCAAGACCCGATATTACATCAAGAGTTAGGTCTGACTAAAGATAATTACAAAGGTGCCTTAAGAAAGCGAAAACAGACAACAACTCTAGATCGAAAAGGCGCAGGCCTCCTGCCTGGGGCCTCCGGACTACTCCTGGTCGTCGGCCTCCACGTAGTAGCCAAGCTCGGAATCCTCTAGCTCCTGGGCTCCATCACATGATCGTAGCAACCGGGTAGAAGAAATGGGGTGCAAAGCAATGGTGAGTACTCATCCGAAGTACTCGCAAGACTTACATCAGATCTATACTACATATGCATCGGTATCAAGGAAGGGGTATATCAGTGGACTAAACTGCAAAAATGCCAGAACTAGAGGGGGAAGTTCTATGTAACACAAGGGCCATCATCTTGCAGCAATAGACGAGAGGAGAGTAGATCATCTTACAGCATGGGAAGGAGTATGAGCGCATACGATATCAACTTGTAATTAACACAGCAAGACGATACCCTGAGATCCTTCCTCGACTCCCTGCGAGAAAAGATCCGCGGGCATTCCATATTTATTGAGTAAAGCATTTCATCAAGTATCTGGTTCAAGTTGTATAAGGCCGGGATACTCTCATATATCCAAGCGTCCTGTTACCGTGGACACGGCTATTCGAATAGTTTAACTTCCCTGCAGGGGTGCACCACATTACCCGATACGCTCGATTACCTCTGGCCGGACACACTTTTACGGGTAATGCCCGGCCTCGGATAATGGACACGCCGTAGTCCTAACTAGGCTCCGCAGAGAGGTCCCCGCCGGTCTACATCCTAAGCGCGAAGGGGTTGTTCGGCCGCTCACCCCTAAGCACTTCGGGTCGTTGCGAGGGCGGTCCAACTTCACCCGATCGAAGGATATCTGCTGGCCTCCACACCGCATCTCTGAACTGGACATCTGACAGAGCTTTTGGGAGAAATCGTACAACACCGAGGGTCCCATAAACCATTATCCCGCGCGGTGGTTAGTGCGTATATGCCAGTGGCAGTCTCAGATCAAATACCCAATCTCGTTAAGCATGTTATTGTTAAGTAACCACGGACACCAACCAGGGCCCAGGCCCACCTCTCTCCTAGGTGGTCTCTACCTGCCCTGTCATTCTGCCATAGTGAATGTTTCGTGTCGGCTGTCAGGACAGATCCCGAGCTACCACCACATCCTGGGTGATACCGCTAACAGTCAGCCGCCACATTCTCGCTGGTGCTCTCAAAGCCGACCCAACTTCAACATAGCATCACTCGCGGGTACTCTTGGAGCCGACCCGACTTTAACATTGGGGGTTGTCGTGACTCAGGTCCATACCATCAAGATGAAACATGAGGAATCACCCTCGATAGGTTCACACTTGATATGCTGCACGACAGAGACATCATCGAGAGTGAAATACGAGGAATCACCCTGAGTAAGATCACACTAGGTGTGCTGCACTGCAGAGTCATCATCGAGAGTGAAATACGAGGAATCACCCTTAGTAAGTTCACACTTGGTGCGGCTCTACAGAGTCGTACAATTGCATGGGCCTAAAGGGGTGTTCAGGTCTTTGTACAACGATCCAACATCTCGGATAGCCCAGATAGTACAGCATGGCAACACAGACAAGGATGTAGGGCCACTGATGGGATAATAGCAAACCTATACTAAGCATATATGATAACATGATGGTATCAACAACAGTTAACAAAGACAGGCTATGCAGTAGTATAGGATATACCGATAAAGCAGTAACTGTAACACTACTCTAATGCAAGCAATAGAGAGAAGGAATAGGTCATATCGGAATGATCAAGGGGGTTTTGCTCGCCTGGTTGCTCCGCAGTCGAAAAGGAACCTTCGAAAGTAGCTGATCACCGGATCATCAGCGGTCTCGTGGTCTACCGAAAAGGAAGTAACGGAGGGGAAAACAATAAAAAACATAGCAAACAAATGCAACACATATGCAAAGGCATGACAAGATGTGTGGGTGACATGCTCTAATGCATCCCTAAGCATTTTAAAAGAAGAGGGAAAATATCCGGAAATATTTTCCCAGCTCCAGTGATTTATCGGTATATTGATCCAGGTGCAACTATTCAATGTTTGTTATGATAATGATGTTTGTCATAGATGTGGATGACATATTCGGATTCGTTATATTTTTCTGATCGTTTTCCATATATAAATTATTTTCATCCGAGTTACGGATTATTTTATATGATTTTCCAAAGTTTTAAAGATTTTCTAGATTTATTATTAATTCGAAATTAAACGGCAATTTGCTAACTGCACCCACTGCATGTATAGCCAGAGAGGCTGACGGTGGGCCAGGGTCAAAGTCAACACATTCAGAATTGACTGGTCAACAGGGTCAGTGGGACCCAGCTGTCATTGACAGTAGCTAAATTGATTTTGGTTATTTAGTTTAATCTCCAGGGGACCCACATGTCATCTGTACATAGACTAATCTAGCCACTAATTAATCCCTAACTAAAAGGCAATTAGCCCTAAACTAATTGGGCTAGCCCACACGCAATGAGCCAGCTGGCCACACACGCGCACACACACCACACACACAGGCTAGCCATGGCTAGCACGCATGGGCACAAGGCCACGTCGGCCATGGCCAGCAGCAGTAGTAGGCAGCGGGCGGCTGCGGCAGCATGTGGCAGCAGCGGTAGTAGCAAGCAGTGGCAGCAGCGCACCTAGCAGGAGTAGCAAGCAGCAACGGCAAGCAGGAGCAGTGCGGCACAAGGAGCAGCACAGCAGCAAGCAAAGCAGCAGCAGCGCAAGCAGTAGGCAGGGCCGCGGGCGCGGCGAGCGCATGCGCGGGCGGCTGCGGGGGTGCGCCTGGGCGCTGTCGTGGGAACGAGCCTGACAGTAGAAGGTAGGGGTACGTAAGGAGAGGGCAGAGTCCTAGCTACGGCGAGGGTGTACACACGGATGTATGAGTTCAGGCCCCTCTCGTGGAGGTAATAGCCCTACGTCTCAGGTGCTCGGGAGCTCTTTGTCGAGTGTAATAGGAGTATCGTTACAGGGGGTGCGAACCCTTGTGCCAGAGGGGAGGGGCGGCTTATATAGAGTGCGCTGCCCCTCATCAGTGTCTGGCATCTAAGGGTCAGATCGTGGCTATAAAGACATACGTTACTGGTAACGTACAACATAAATGCTATTAATGGTCTTGATGAACGCCTGCCCGTTAGCCTCCCCGGGGTGACTTCTGGGCTTCTGTGGTCGACTGTCTTCTGGTCCTTCCGAGTGAAAGGTAAGCGTCGAGTGAAAGGTACCTCCGAGTGTATATTGTCGAGTGACTTGTATGTCTTGGCGATTTCAGTCGGAGACTTCCTTGTAGCTCTTAAGCTTTCTGGGGCAGTGTCCTTAGGTAGGGCATGTAGGTCAGGCCTATGACCCTACCCTAGGTACATATCCCCATCATTAGCCCCCGAATGGATCGGGGTTCGAGTGTAAAAAGTGTCAATGCAGGTTCTGACAAGACACAAAAATTCCGAGTGCATTTTGAGGCTTCTTAGAAATCTGCGTCGATTGGAACCTTTATCGTTCGCCCTGATCGATTCTGTCTTGAAGTATATCCGAGTGAAACTGAGCTCGAAATCAGGTCCGAGTGAAACTGAGCTCGAAATCAGGTTCGAGTGGTCTGCAGAGTCTTCTGATGTGACGGTTCGCTCTGTCGGGTCCGGATTTTACGGGATTCGAAAATTGGAGAAACATGCGCCGAGCGGAGATGACGCAACCGCAAAGGCAAGTGGGCACACGACGCCTCGATTACTGCGCTGCCAAAATCGCCATGCGGTGCGCCTCCTCTGAATTCGGGATACTCAGATATCTGGCGGGCCCGCAGGTCAGAGACCCACACGGGCGGATATAAGGGGCGACGACGCCGGTGCTGGTACAGTATTCTTCCCCCAAATTTGCTCTTCTCCACCTCCTCCTCTGCTCAACTCCGCTCCAACGACCGTCGCCGCCATGACGAAGGGCAAGACGGAGAAGCTCGAGCGCACCAAGAAGGGAGGAGCCAAGGCGAAGAAGCCGTCGGGCGCCCGGTCGACGGTGCCGCCGGGGTGGATCCAGGGGGATTTCCTCCAATCGACGGTCACGGCGGATGATGTGCAAAATCTCGTCGACGACGGGTTGATTGCTACGGAGTCCTGGAGATTGCCGAAGGGGGAGACCGAGCCAGAGCCACGTGACGGCGAGCGAGTTCTGCTTCTCACTCACGTCGAACGAGGTTTCTCCATGCCACCCCACCCATTCATCCGTAGTTTCATGAACTATTTCGGGGCGCAGCTCCACCATTTCCCTCCGAATGCAATTGCCTATCTTTCCTGTTTCATAACTTTGTGCGAATGCTTCCTGGGCTGTCCTCCGCATTGGGGTTTGTTTAAACACATATTCTCTGTTAGATCCCAATCTGTCAAGAAAGCCAATCCCAGTGATAGCAAAACCCACGTAATCCAACTGTGTGGTGGCTTAGGGATCCAAAAGAGAGGTAGGAGTGCATTCCCATCTATGACCTTTCCTGACTCTGTCCGGGGTTGGCAGTCGACATGGTTCTATTGCAAGGACGCTGCATCACCAAATATGTCGACTGGACTTCCTCCTTTCACCTTGGATCGACCTACCACCCCCAAACCACTGTACGTGACAAAAGGTAGAGAAAATCCAAGTAGGGATCCTAGTGAACGCTGTATCTGATCTGATCCGCGGTGGAGTGACTGGCTTGGATCTCCTTGAAACGTTTCTCAGTCGACGGATCCAGCCTCTCCAAGCCCGGGATCACACCATGTGGCATTATTCAGGCCCTGAGGATACCACTCGGACTCATCCTGAGGAAGTTTCCGACGAGACTGTTTCTCAGTGGCTCAAGAGCATCACCGGAGCCTGTGATAATCCTGAGGGGGCCAAACGAATTCCGCCCTTCTCTGCTTTGAACCCACCGAAGAACTTGGTGAGTTATACCTCTGCCGATTGTTTTAATATTTGTCGGGTAACTGGATCTTCAGTCGACTGACTTTGAAGCTTGTATCTTGCAGGAATTTACAAACATGTACTCGCCCGTGCCAAACGGAGAACAGCTTGACGAAGAAGAAGGGAGCGTAGATGGCAGCGCAGACGGCGATTGCGCCGACGACAGCGAGAGCAGCGATGACGACCTGGAGGAAGGCGAGGTGGAAGCTCAGGTCCCTTTGCGCACCGGGCGTCGCACCAAGCAGCAGGAAGACCCAGAGGTTGCTCCGAGCAAAACTGTGGCGTCGGGTACAAGGAACCCAAAGCGTGACCGTGCTGCAACATCGGGGTCGACTGAAAAAGCTGCGAAACAACTCAAGCCGGACGCGCCAAAACCTCGGAAGGCCCTGCCTCGCATCAAGATTGCTGTGCCTGTTGCCTTAACATGAGTGTTTATTTTCTCACAATTGTGATTGCGGCACTTCATGTCTCTGCTGACCGAGTGGAGTTTATCCGCCAGAGCTGCTACCTCTGTGACATCGCCCCAGCGAAATGATGGGGACCATATGGAAGTGGACACTCCTGATGCGACCACCTCCCAACGAGGTATAACAAACCCACACTCTACTCTTCTTTTTGAAGAATAATCGTCGAGTGACTTGATTAAAATTGCCGATTGATAGCTGACGAAGTCATCGAACTGGAAGATGACGAGGAGCTGCAGCGAGAAACGCAAGATGAAGCTGTGCCTCTGGCCTTTGTGGTCCCGCTGTCGAGTGCTCTGCCAGCCACTTCAATTCTGGTGGCTTCAACACCTATTGGACAATCTGAAGCACCTCCTGCTGCCTCAGTTACAGCACCAACTCATTCGACGCCCGCATACCCTTTGTATCACGTCCCGGAGGACCAAATTGGAGCTGCCAAGGAAGCCATGATTCAGGCTGGGCAGATGATGCTGCGAACAAAAGAGGCGTATGAAGCCAGCAAGTTAGCCTATAATGCCAGCTCAGCGCTTCAGGCCAACGTCCGAGTAAGTGCTATTGTAAGCTCATTTCCGATTGAATTCCTGTCCATCTTGATTTTACACCCACTGGGTGTTTTCTTCGCAAGTAGATCAGGTAGTTTCTGGTCCAGTGGGGGCACACTGAGTGCACCCACTGGGTGTAGTCCCCGAGACCGCTGTCGAATGACGAAGGCATCAGCAGGGGTCTTAGAGTTGATTTGAAAGTTGCTTGTCACTCGACAGGACGGGCCTGGTCAAGTGATAGTAGGTCCAGTGGGGGCACGCTGAGTGCACCCACTGGGTGTAGTCCCCGAGACCGCCGTCGAGTGCTTGCATCGGCGGGGGTCTGATAGAGACAATGTTCGCTTGCTTGCTTCTTTGTTCATACTCTGACAGGCCAGACCTGGTCGAGTGCTTTTGTATCCAGTGGGGGCACGCTGAGTGCACCCACTGGGTGTAGTCCCCGAGACTACTGTCGATCGTTGACGATGGGCGGTAGTCTTAAGAACCATTCTGCAGGTTTCATGGACATCATTTCCATCAACCATGATATGACGCTGTATAGGGTTGTGGGGTGGGGCGGCGGGCCGCCCTTCAGTCGACTGCACTTGTACTTTTCCACTTGGGAGTAGAGAAATATCCATGTCGACTGAACCCCTTCTTTGCTGATTTCAGAAAGCCTGTGTGCTCGGGACCAAGTACGTCGAGCTGGAGAAGGAGAAGAATCGACTTCTGCTGGATCTGGAGCTGACGAACAACAACCTGGACCGTGCACAGACCGAATTGAAGACTTTGGGAGGTAATCTTTGTCGATCAATTGCATTATCACTTTCATCTTCCATCCTTTGAACCGAGTGAATCCACTCGAACAGACGTACGTGATGAGAACCGTCGTCTCCGAGCGCAACTCAACAATGTTATTTCTTTAGATACCATGAAGAAGGCGCTCGAGGACAAGGACAAATCACTTGCTGATGCTCAGAAGGAAGCGAAGGAGAAAACTGAAGCTGCTGAGAAGAAACTTGCTGCAGCCAGTAAACTGGAAGAAGAGAACGCCAAACTCAAGCAGGAACGATCCGATTGGATCAAAAAACTTGAAGTGCAAACCAAGGGAAAGAGTGCTCTGGAGAAACACTTAGGAGACTTCGCGAAGAAAATGTTTAGCATGCTTGAAGGTGACTTTCTTCTGTCGAATGAATTTCTTTGATTTCTTCAAAACGACATTGTGATCACCTTTTCCCTTTCTCTTCATGCAGAATTCTGTCAAGACTTTGAGAAGGAAACTGAAAAGATCGAGCCCAATCTGGACCCCACGAAGTCACTCGTCGGAGACGCCGTGGCCATGGATATGTTTCGACTCGAAGCTCGTCTTAAGAGTGTCCAAGGATATGTCACTCGGCTAAAGGCTGCGTTCGAGAAGGTCGACAAGGAGTTGTGGCCTGAAGATTCTCTCCAGACTGACCTCGAGTCTATGATGACTCGCCTCAACGAAATCCCCAGTCTAGTGCAGGCGCGGAAGAAATCCGCTGCTCATTGTGGTGCTGATGTGGCACTTTCACTCGTCAGGGTTCATTGCAAGGAGGCCAGGGAGGACAAACTGAAGGCCCTTCAAGTGATCAACACAAAGAAACTTCAATTTGAAGATTTCATGGAGACTTTCATCGAAGCAGCTACTTGGATCGCCGACGGAATTGACCTGGATACCTTTGTCGAGCCTTCAAGCCCTACAGGAGCTTGAAAAAAGTACGTTGCTTTCAGTTAAAACTTTATTTGCCTCGGTATGCCGAGTGATGGTGTAACCGATTAAAACTTCATTCAAGCCTTAAGCTTGAGAACTTCCCTTTGCGCGAACAAATTTTTGCTGCGCTAGAGATTCTAGTCTTACTCGCATTCTGCTTTCCGACATTTTGCTTGGCTGAATTTATTTAATTCTCGAATGGAACGGGTGTTCTGCACTCGTAAGAATTTTAAACTTAGGCGAAGACTGGTTCGCGGCTAAGTTTCTGAGTGTATTGAATGTTATACACTGGGAAGGGTTTTTAACTTAGGCGAAACGGGTTCGCAGCTAAGCCCCCGAGAAAGAGGATCGCTCTTCACTCGGAGAAGTTTTTGAACTTAGGCGAAGCTGGTTCGCGGCTAAGTCCCCGAGTGTATTGAATGTTATACACTCGGAAGGGTTTTTAACTTAGGCGAAACGGGTTCGCAGCTAAGCCCCCGAGAGAGAGGATCGCCCTTCACTCGAAGAAGTTTTAGACTTAGGCGAAGACTGGTTCGCGGCTAAGTCTCCGAGTGTATTGAATGTTATACACTCGGAAGGGTTTCTAACTTAGGCGAAACGGGTTCGCAGCTAAGCCCCTGGGAGAGAGGATCACTCTTCACTCGGAGAAGTTTTAGACTTAGGCGAAGACTGGTTCGCGGCTAAGTCCCCGAGTGTATTGAATGTTATACACTCGGAAGGGTTTTTAACTTAGGCGAAACGGGTTCGCAGCTAAGCCCCCGGGAGAGAGGATCGCTCTTCACTGGGAGAAGTTTTAGACTTAGGCGAAGACTGGTTCGCGGCTAAGTCTCCGAGGGTATTGAATGTTATACACTCGGAAGGGTTTTTAACTTAGGCGAAACGGGTTCGCAGCTAAGCCCCCGGGAGAGAGGATCGCTCTTCACTCGGAGTAATTTTAGACTTAGGCGAAGACTGGTTCGCGGCTAAGTCTCCGAGTGTATTGAATGTTATACACTCGGAAGGGTTTTTAACTTAGGCGAAACGGGTTCACAGCTAAGCCCCCGAGAGAGAGGATCGCTCTTCACTCAGAGAAGTTTTAGACTTAGGCGAAGACTGGTTCGCGGCTAAGTCTCCGAGTGTATTGAATGTTATACACTTGGAAGGGTTTTTAACTTAGGCGATACGGAATCGCAGCTAAGCCCCCGAGAAAGAGGATTGCTCTTCACTCGGAGAAGTTTTAGACTTAGGCGAAGACTGGTTCGCGGCTAAGTCTCCGAGTGTATTGAATGTTATACACTCGGAAGGGTTTTTAACTTAGGCGATACGGAATCGCAGCTAAGCCCCCGAGAAAGAGGATTGCTCTTCACTCGGAGTAATTTTAGACTTAGGCGAAGACTGGTTCGCGGCTAAGTCTCCGAGTGTGTTGAATGTTATACACTCGGAAGGGTTTTTAACTTAGGCGAAACGGGTTCGCAGCTAAGCCCCCGAGAGAAAGGATTGCTCTTCACTCGGAGAAGTTTTAGACTTAGGCGAAGACTGGTTCGCGGCTAAGTCTCCGAGTGTATTGAATGTTATACACTCGGAAGGGTTTTTAACTTAGGCGATACGGAATCGCAGCTAAGCCCCCGAGAAAGAGGATTGCTCTTCACTCGGAGAAGTTTTAGACTTAGGCAAAGACTGGTTCGCGGCTAAGTCTCCGAGTGTATTGAATGTTATACACTCGGAAGGGTTTTTAACTTAGGCGAAACGGGTTCGCAACTAAGCCCCCAAGAGAAAGGATTGCTCTTCACTCGGAGTAGTTTTAGACTTAGGCGAAGACTGGTTCGCGGCTAAGTCTCCGAGTGTATTGAATGTTAATTATACACTCGGAAGTGGTTTTAACTTAGGCGATACGAAATCGCAGCTAAGCCCCCGAGCAAGAGGGTTGCTCTTCACTCGGAGAAGTCTTTGAATGCGAAATTGTGCGATCGGAATCGACAATAGACTGCGGAAGTCATAACTTAATAAGCGTCATCGTCTGGAGCACTCTTATTACATCAAAATAACTCAGTCATCAAGTATAAAAGCGTCGAAGCAAATCTGCGTTCCAGGCGCGTGGCTCATCAATATTCTTCTTCAAGTTGAAAAGATGGTACGCTCCGTTGTTCAGCACCTTGGTGACGACGAATGGGCCTTCCCACGCTGGGGCCAACTTGTGGGGTCGCTGCTGATCCACTCGGAGCACCAGATCACCTTCGTGGAACGAACGGCTCTTGACGTGTCTCGCATGGAAGCGGCGAAGGTCTTGTTGATATACAGTCGACCGGATCAGGGCCATCTCTCGTTCTTCCTCTAGGAGATCCACCCCATCCTGTCTTGCTTGCTCAGCTTCGTCTTCAGAGTAAAGATCCACTCGGGGAGAATTGTGAAGGACGTCACTTGGCAAAACGGCTTCAGCTCCATACACAAGGAAGAAAGGAGTGCGTCCAGTCGACCGGTTAGGAGTCGTCCTCAAGCCCCACAGAACAGACGGCAATTCAGTGACCCAAGCCCCAGCAGCATGATCAAGATCTCGCATGAGCCGAGGCTTCAGTCCTTGGAGGATAAGGCCATTCGCTCGCTCAGCTTGACCGTTAGACTGGGGGTGCGCAACGGATGCGTAGTCCACCCGAGTGCCTTGAGAGGAGCAAAAGTATCTGAACTCTTCCGAGTCAAAGTTAGAGCCATTGTCTATAATGATACTGTGGGGGACTCCATATCTGAAGGTTATTTCTTTAATGAATTTGATAGCAGTGCGGGCGTTCAGCTTCTTAATTGGTTTAGCTTCAATCCAATTAGTGAACTTGTCGACTGCTACCAGCAAGTGAGTAAATCCACTCTGGCTCGTTCTTAGGGGTCCAACCATATCCAAGCCCCATACAGCAAACGACCAGACGAGTGGAATAGTCTTCAAGGCAGATGCAGGTTTGTGTGACAGATTCGAATAAAACTGGCACCCTTCGCAGTGATCGACAATATCTTTAGCCATCTCGTTGGCGCGCGGCCAGAAGAAACCAGCTCGGTATGCTTTGGCAACTATCGTCTGAGAAGACGCATGATGACCACAAGTTCCCGAGTGAATCTCCTCCAAAATCAGTCGACCTTCCTCGGGAGAAATACACCGCTGAGTCACGCCAGTCACACTTTCTCTGAAAAGTTGTCCATCCATAACAGTAAAAGCCTTGGATCTGCAGACTATCTGTCGAGCTTCATCTTCATCATCTGGGAGTTCTCGCCTCAGAATATACGCAATATAAGGAACAGTCCAGTCGGGGATGATCACTAAAATCTCCATGACCAGATCAATAACTGCTGGGACGTCGACTTCAGTCGGATCTGAGGCGCTCTTTGCTTGCGGGGGCTCTTCAGTGAAAGGATCTTCCTGCACTGAAGGAGAATGAAGGTGCTCGAGAAATACATTACTGGGGACAGGCTTTCGAGTGGATCCAATCTTTGCCAGCTCATCAGCTGCTTGATTCTTCACTTGGGGAACATGATGGAGTTCCAAGCCTTCGAATTTCTTCTCGAGTTTCCTTACTGCATAGCAGTATCCTGTCATAGCGGGGTTCCTGACATCCCACTCTTTCATCACTTGATTGACCACCAAATCAGAGTCGCCATATACCATCAGGCGCCGGACGCCGAGTGAAATAGCCATACGCAACCCATACAAAAGTGCTTCATATTCAGCTTCATTGTTGGAGGAATCAAAATGAATCTGTAAGACATAACTGAGTTTGTCGCCTTTTGGGGACACCAGAACTACGCCAGCACCAGACCCATTCAGCATCTTCGAGCCATCAAAGAACATGGTCCAGTGTGCCGAGTGAACTTGGATCGGCTGCTGCTGTTCAGTCCACTCGGCCAGGAAATCAACGAGGGCTTGAGACTTGATTGCTTTCTTTGCTTCAAACTTAATGTCAAAATAGAGGAGCTCAATAGCCCATTTGGCCACTCGACCAGTCGCATCTCGATTGTGGAGAATTTCAGATAATGGAGCATCACTGACGACTGAAATTGAGTGATCTTGAAAATAATGTGCCACCTTCTTAGCTGACATATATATACCGTACACGAGCTTCTGGTAATGTGGATATCTTTGCTTTGAAGGAGTCAACACTTCAGAGATGTAATAAACAGGACGCTGGACTTTGTAAGCTTTACCTTCCTCTTCCCTCTCGACAGTGAGAACTGTACTGACGACCTGATTAGTAGCCGCTATGTACAATAGCAATGGCTCTTTACTGTGTGGAGCAGCAAGCACCGGCCGGGTGGAAAGCAAAGCTTTGAGCTTGACAAACGCTGCTTCAGCTTCTGGAGTCCACTCGAATGTATCAGACTTCTTCATCAGTCGGTATAAAGGCAATGCCTTTTCACCGAGACGAGAAATGAATCGACTCAATGCTGCCAAGCAACCTGTGAGCTTCTGGACATCGTGCACACGCTCAGGGCTTTTCATTCGGGTGATGGCACCAATCTTTTCAGGATTAACGTCGATTCCCTTTTCGGAAACGAGAAAACCGAGTAATTTGCCGCCAGGAACACCGAAAGTGCACTTAGTCGGATTTAGCTTGATGTCATATCTCCTCAGATTGGCGAATGTTTCAGCTAAGTCAGACAACAGGTCGGAACCTTTGCGAGACTTGATGACAATGTCATCCATGTACGCTTCAACATTCCGAGGGATCTGAGCGAGTAAACATTTTTGAATCACGCGCATGAAAGTAGCGCCAGCGTTCTTCAAACCAAAAGGCATGGTGATATAACAGAAACACCCGAAAGGGGTGATGAATGCTGTCTTTATTTCATCTGGACCAAACAGACGGATCTGATGGTAACCAGAGTAAGCATCCAGAAAAGATAGACGCTCACACCCCGCAGTTGAGTCGACAATCTGATCAATACGGGGGAGTGGAAAATGATCTTTCGGGCAGACCCAATTGATATGTTTGAAATCAATACACATGCGGAGTGACTTGTCCTTCTTAGGGACCATAACGACGTTCGATAACCACTCGGAGTGGTAAATCTCACGTATGAACTTAGCCGCCAAGAGACGAGCCACCTCCTCGCCGATTGCTTTTCGCTTCTCCGTTGCCGACCGACGCAAATGCTCCTTCACAGGCTTGGCCTTCGGGTCAACTCTCAATCGGTGCTCAGCCAGTTCCCTGGGTACACCAGGCATGTCTGCAGGCTTCCATGCGAAGATGTCCCAGTTCTCACGGAGGAACTGGATGAGCTCGGCTTCCTATTTGCTGTCGAGTGTCGTCGAGATGTTGGTCGGGGCAGCAGTTGGATCTGACGGGTGAATGTTCACTTTCTTCACTTCTCCTGCCGACTGAAAAGCTGTCTCAGAAGCGTGCTTCTTAGCGCGCAACAGGTCGGAAGGATCAGCGTTTTTCTTGTATTCTTCCAATTCAACCATAGCCATCTGATGATCGGCGATCTTGGAGCCCTGCTGAAGGCACTCCTCAGCCCTCTGTCGATTGCTAGTGACTGTGATCACACCCTTGGGTCCGGGCATCTTCAGCTTGAGATACACGTAACATGGACGGGCCATGAAACGGGCATAAGCCGGACGACCAAGGATGGCGTGGTATGCGCTCTGGAAGTCCACCACTTCAAATGTCAATTTTTCCTTGCGAAAATGCTTATTGTCTCCAAACACAACATCCAACGCTATTTGACCGAGTGAACGGGCCTTTTTCCCAGGGATGACGCCATGGAACTGCATGTTGCTTTCACTGAGTCGGGACATCGGAATGACCATCCCCTTGAGGGTATCTGCATATAGGATGTTCAGACCGCTCCCACCGTCCATCAAAACCTTGCGGAGTCGAGTGCCCCCCACAACTGGGTCCACCACCAGCGCTTGCCGCCCGGGGGTTGCAATATGCGCAGGGTGATCTGACTGATCAAACGTGATAGTAGTCTGAGACCACTTGATATATGTGGGGGTAGAGGGAACCGCCATGTTAACCTCTCTGTTGATAACTTTCAGTCGACTCTTGCTCTCAACATCAGCAAAAATCAACAGAGTTGCATTGACTTCAGGGAACTCTTCTTTCTCTTCTTCATCCTCCTTGTCAGGATCTTTCTCACTCGACTGGCTCTCTTTGAATTGCTGGATCAGCAAACGGCACTGTCGAGTGGTATGCTTTGGCAATATTAAATTGCCTTCTTCTTCTTTCCTCGTGTGGATTGCACACGGTGAATCCGTAACATCTGTACCCGACTGATTCTTTGACTTCTTGGGGGTGAACTTAGCTTTGGACTTTCCTTTATTTTTGGCCTGAGCCGCCAGAGCGGTCGCTTCCGCCGGAGCAGGGGGATCAGCCTTGCGCTTCTGCTTCCGATTGGAATTTCCGCCTGCATCATTGTCGACTGCTTTTCCTTTACCGCTTTGGAGGCGGTCCTCTTCTTCACCATTGGCGTACCGAGTGGCAATCTCCATCATCTTGCTCAGAGAAATATCACCAGTGCGACCAAATTTCAGATAGAGCTCTCTGTATCTAACACCAGCCTTGAAAGCACAAACAGCCTGATGTTCGGAAACATTCTCCACCGTGTGATGCAGGGTGGACCAGCGTTGAATGTAGTCTCGCAAGGTCTCATTGGGCTTCTGAACACAATGCTGCAAATCAATCAAACCAGCCGGACGTTTACAGGTGTCTTCAAAGGTTCTGATGAATACTCGGGCCAAATCCTCCCAGCAATAGATACTAGAGGGAGCCAAACGATTCAACCAAGCTCTGGCCGAACCATCTAACATCAGGGACAAATGCTTCATGGCTATGTTGTCGTTTCCTCCACCAATCTGCATGGCCACTCGGTAATCATCTAACCATGTCTCGGGCTTTGACTCGCCAGAAAACTTGCTAATACCAGCCGCCAACCTGAAGTTGGGGGGAATTTCTACAGAGCGAATGGCTCTGCTAAAACACTCGGGCCCAGAAACAACAGCACTGCTTTCACCCGGATAGTCTCCGTTATAACCATCTCTGTGGGCTCTGCCTCTGTCGACCCGCCTTTGAGCAAGGATATCTCTAGCGTCAAATCCAGGATTCCGCTCATCACCGAACGGGCGCCTATCATCATTGTGCCGGGGCACATATGAACCACTCCGCGGAGGAGAAAGCACTCGACGGCGGTCATCACGGTGATAACGGGGAGCAAGCTGATCTCGCCTCTGATCTCTGTACCGATCTTCACGGTAACCTCCGCCTCTGTGGCGCAGAGGTGACCCAGAGCTGTGGGCCGACTAAACTGTCTCCGCCCCGAGCGAATTGCTATGTAATCTGTTCTGTGACTGAGAAACAGCCACATTCTGCTGTTGTGCTGCCTCGAGCAACGTTCTGATCTGCTGCAAACCTCTACCAGCCTCCGATCTTGACGGCTGTATAGAATCTGCAATCCTAGCACCAGCTGCAACATTCAACACTGGAGTACGGAATACCTCGACGTTATTCCGAGATCTACTCGGAAACAACTGTCGCTGATGTCGATTGGGACGCGGCGGACGCTGTCGAGCACGCTCGTCGAGTGCCTTCTGCATCTCTTTGAGCCGAAGGCGAGTCGCCTCCATGGCCTGGACCTCAGCAGTCGTGCCGACGATGGGAGTATGGAGAACATCCTCATCCCGGCGCTGCTGTTCATTTGACGTTCCACCAATCTCGTGCCTGGTGTGGTTGAAGCCAGGCGGCGGACTCTGATGAGAGCCAGCCATAAAAACATCAGCCGCAGGATCGTAGCTCTCGGACTCGGAGGGAACATCAGACCGATCTGACGCCGAGTCGAACACGCTGAGAAGTGACTCGGCGGGTTCGATGGCCGCAATCAGCGGGGACGAAGCCTGGCGGGCCGCCGCATGTTGCACCCAACGATGTAGCCGTGAACGACCGGATCGTTTGCGGCGACGAACAACATGGAGGGCCGACACGTACGGAGTCGACGGCTGAAGGAGAAGAACACCGCAGGAGCTTGCGCAGAAGTGCGTCGCACCGCGTATTGGGAGCGCCTCAACATCTAGAGGCGCTTCCTGGAGCCATGCCGAATCGTCGGCGATGAAGGCGAGCGCTCCGAGACGGATCTCGCGGCTCAGGAACAAATCACCGCCGGAAGACATGACGAAGGAAAACAAATGCAACCTCGCCAGAAGTCGCTTAGACGCCTGCCCCACGATGGGCGCCAACTGTCGTGGGAACGAGCCTGACAGTAGAAGGTAGGGGTACGTAAGGAGAGGGCAGAGTCCTAGCTACGGCGAGGGTGTACACACGGATGTATGAGTTCAGGCCCCTCTCGTGGAGGTAATAGCCCTGCGTCTCAGGTGCTCAGGAGCTCTTTGTCGAGTGTAATAGGAGTATCGTTACAGGGGGTGCGAACCATTGTGCCAGAGGGGAGGGGCGGCTTATATAGAGTGCGCTGCCCCTCATCAGTGTCTGGCATCTAAGGGTCAGATCGTGGCTATAAAGACATACGTTACTGGTAACGTACAACATAAATGCTATTAATGGTCTTGATGAACGCCTGCCCGTTAGCCTCCCCGGGGTGACTTCTGGGCTTCTGTGGTCGACTGTCTTCTGGTCCTTCCGAGTGAAAGGTAAGCGTCGAGTGAAAGGTACCTCCGAGTGTATATTGTCGAGTGACTTGTATGTCTTGGCGATTTCAGTCGGAGACTTCCTTGTAGCTCTTAAGCTTTCTGGGGCAGTGTCCTTAGGTAGGGCATGTAGGTCAGGCCTATGACCCTACCCTAGGTACATATCCCCATCAGGCGTGGCCAGGGAGCGGCGCACGTGGCAGGGCGCGGGCGGGCGCGGCCAGAAGCGAGGCAGGGCGCACGGGACGCGGACATTGGCAGGAACTAAACAAGAGCACGGCTCGGGCGTGGCCATGGCCACTGGATTTTGAGCGGGCGGCGGCATACGACAATGGATCGAAGGGGGAAATGGGAGGAATCGGCAGAGGAGCTGACATTGATGCTCGTAGACATGGTCAGGAGGCGCGGGGGTTGCTGGACGCATCGAGCTCGTCGACGAGATGCGGCGGCCGTGGCGGGAAGAAGAGGCGATGGCGAGGCTACGCGGTATCCTAGCTCGAACCCATAGGCGAGGGTGAAGGAGACGACGATGGCGGAGCTTCTTGACGTCCTCTCAGGTGCCGGAGAGGTCAGTGGCCGCGTGACGACGATGACCACGACGAGCTGCGGACGGGCGGCATCCATTTGGACGAGAGCGAGCAAGGGAGGGGAAAAGTGAGGGTTAGGGTTTGTCCATCGCATCAGTGGGGCTCTTAAACATCTCCAGGGTGCTCCGGATGTTCGACACGGCGACAGAAGAGGCCAGGGCGCGTGGATGAACGCCACGCCCAGCCTCGGTCTCCCTCTGTATATAGGATGCAGAAAAGGATTTAGGTGGGCTGGGCTGTGCACTGTAGCACTGGGCCATAAGTGCACAGTGAGTGCTTTTCTCTTTATCCTTTTCTGTAATTTAAATAGCTACTGTTTTGCAATTAGTTTGGGCATCATTTGATTTTTGTTTAACATGAAACTGGTCACATAAATCTAGCACAATATTTTGGAGAGGCCCACAAAGTTTCAAGTCAATTGGAAATACATAAACATTTGTTTATTTTGAAATGGTTATTTTTGTTGCTGTTGGGCTAGTTTATATTTTATTAGGGATTTATTGGTGAGTCAAATGATGTTGGTTTCAACATGACAAATGATTAGGGGAATTTATATAATAATGCGAACAATTTAGTTTTACAGTTTGAAGAAATAATAATTTGACTTGCAATTTAAATTTGAATTTGGCTTTGATTTTTATCAGGTGCCAACTTGGCTTAGTAAAACATTATGACATGGCATCATTAGGTTGAGATTACTGTATCATGATTATCGGGGTGTTACAAATGGGCTCGCAGTTACTAGCTGGGCCAAAATTGGCTTCGACCTTTGATGGACCGGATTTGCCGTTGTCCATAAATGGTCCTCATAATAGGCTCAAAGTAATAGTTGGGCCAAAATCGACGTGGGCCATGTCCTTAATTGGGCCTACAGCCATGCAGAAACTTTAGCGGGCCCAACTAGTTGACGGGTCATTAACAGGCCGAAAGCTTGATTGGGCCGCGATAATTTAAACAAGCCAACGGGCCATTAGCAGGCCGAAATAGACCTCAATTATTGCTTGGCCCATTTCCATGTCGGGTTGTTAACAGGCCGAAATCCAATCGAGCCATAAGTAGGCCGATATACAACACGGGCCGTTAACAGGCCGAAAGTCAGGTCGGGATGGAATTGTGCCATGGAGAACATGGGCCGCTAAGAGGCCAAAAGACAGTACGGACCGTAAATGGCCCAACTTTGGTGTGGGCCATTAACACGCCGAAAGACACACCAGGCTAGAATTTGCCATGGAGAAAATGGGCCGCTAAGAGGCCAAAAGTCAGGTCGTCAACTCGCCTCCCCGCGCCCCTATAAAGCCAGCGCTCCCCTAGGGTTTCCTCTTTCCCCCTCTAGCCGCCGCCACCTCTCTCTTCTTCATTCGCCTCCTCTCTCGATCCCAAGTGAGAGAGCAGAGGGAGTTCAGAGAAGAACCGCCGGTGCCCGTCGTCGTCCTCGCGTCCGGCCGGCGTCGGGACCCTCTCCGTCATGTCGTCCCGCACCCCGTCACCATCCTCGACCGATCCCCGAGGTTAGTTGGCCGAGAGCCTTCCCCACGCGCCTCCCTGCCGTCGGAGTCGCCATGGCCATGTCCTGGCGTAGCAGCCGACTTCCTCGACCTTCTTCCTCCGCGGCAAGTCCCACGACTCCAGCAACGTCTTCCCGCACCTCTCTGAGCTCCAGATCGCCAAGTCCAGCTGCATCCCCGACGTCCTCTTCCTCCCCTGCTTCCCGGACAGAACAACGCCGGCGATCCGTGGGTCCTAGCCGTCACTACAACGCCTCCGGGTCCTCGTCTTCCTGTCCTAAGGGACCCCGGTGAGCAGCCGCTCCTCCCTGCACCTTCCCATCATCTAGTTCGTCCTGTACGCGTCGTGCTAGCCGTGCCAATTCCGTGCTCTCCGTGCCCCGGCAAGATCGTGACTGTTGGAATTGTCCGCAACTGCCCGTGCACCCAGCTCCGGATCCGTCCGCACTCGCCGCGCCTTGTGCACCCGCGCACACGCACACACGCGCATGCCCACGCTCTCCGGTAGCAGTCGCCGCGCTCGCCATGTCCCGAGCCGAGCACCTGCTCGTGCTCGAGCAGGTCCTGCCGCCGCTTCCCTGCGTCTCCTCGCCGCTTTGCCACAGCCACGCCGTGCCCGTGCCGCACGCCCGCCGCCGCTCGCTGCCGCTAGCCGCTCCCCGTCGGCACCGTCGTTGCGTCGCCGTAGTCTCCTCTGGTCACGAGCCGGAGACCAAGCCAACACTGCTCCCTCTGTTTGGAACACGCACACACACCTGTGGGACCCACTGTCATACACACACGACTGCAGGCCCCACTGTCATAAACACGCACACACCCCCCCTTCTTTCTTTATCTCTTTTTATTTTTGATCTATTCCGAAATTCCATTTCTGGAAAGCGCCCGTTTTCCTAATTAGACAATGTCCAAATCTGGCCATGCCATTTCTGGCAGATTTCCTTTTCTGTCATTTTCCAATTTTGGCAGTAGTTTGTGAATGCATTTGTGGGCATATTTCATATAGGAAAATATGCATATTATATATGGAAATGGGGTAGAAAAATCCAAATAATTCATCTATGACATTAATTCTGACATTTGAGCAAGTTTTAGTGCATGACATTTTCGCAGCATATTGCATTTTGTGAATTTTGTGTGATTTAATCCCAGCATCGTATGATGGAACTTTGTACATGTTTTTGGAGCATCTTCATGCCTACTTATGTCGGTGTACTAAAGTTTGGGCCCTTCAGTACCCCAGACTTGTGCACGGGCGGTTGCAGCCTTACCGACGGCAAGGCTTGCCAGAGGACAGCTGGGAACACATACAAGATTACAGAAGAGACATTCGAGCCGATGACCAAAAGACAAAAGACCGAAGGATGGGTTCCCGGCAAGATCTTGCCGGGAGGCTTGTGAAGGCCCGGCAAGATCCCGTCCACCTGCCACCGCTCCAGCGCAGCGGCCAGCCTGTCATTTTGGCTTGTCTGCCTGGATGCGTGCCAGGGCGCCAGCGGCGGACGGGGTTAAGCGGTGCTGATGGGATGTGTTCTTTTTCCATCCCCAATAAAGCATGGGACACCTAGATGAAGCATTTAATGCGTTTGTACTAAGCCGTCAGTGTTACGCATGTTAACACTGTAGTAACTTTACACCTCTTTTACGTACTATTTGCCACTGTTGGTGACCCCTTGGCATATAAAAGGAGGCCCAAGGCATAGCTACAGGGGAGAGGACTCTTTTTGGCCCAACTGCATGCGTAGCTGCTCTTCTTGCGCACTGTTCATCAAGAAGCGCTCCGTGTATTTGGACTCAAACAACCACAATATAGCAAAGCAGGAGTAGGGTTTTACGCTACTCAGCGGCCCGAACCTGGGTAAAAAATCCCTGCGCCGATCGTTGGATCTGCTCTTTGTGCATATCGTTTTCCCCAGCCGAACCAAAAGGGATCCGAACGATCCCATAGGTGTCGTACGCCGACATCTTTGGCGCTCCAGGTAGGGGCAGATCGGTTGCATGAACCTGGTCTAGTGATCAGCGCGTCATTTTCCATATCACCTTCGTCGCCATGGCTCCCAAGAAGAAGGGCGCTATGGCGGTCGGTTTGTCCACGTCCGGCTTGCCAGTACCCTCGCAGACAGGCGATGGCGCGGGCGCTGGTGAAGGGGGTGGAGGTCATGAGCCTCCACGACGTTCTGGCGATCAGAGCCAGGCGAGCGGTGTCGTCCGCGACGGCGACAACAATCCGCGTACCACTAGGTCTAAGGACGGAGCGGTGCTACCTATGGGTCGCGCGGCGAACTCCAAGGACGAGACGGCGCCTTCCAAGGCACCCACGCTGGCGCACACGCCACGGCCATCTCAGGCCATGCGTGATGGGCAACGCCGTGACGTCGGTGGCTCTAGGCGTCCCCACGGAAAGACTCCTGTGTATCACTCTGAAGGTACACGGGACCAGCATGCACGTCAACACGCCGGTGGAGACCGAACGAGGTTGCAGGATCGTGATGGAGCTCCTTCTAACACGGTTAGAAGTCAGAGCACCTCTCGTTCTTCGCACTGTTCACCTCCGTCTACACCGGCGGAAGCGTTGGCGCGAGCGCAGCTTCTCCTCGATTTCCCTCCCGCTGCGGACAAGATGGAAGAGTGGAGAGCTGCTATTCAAAGCCTCATCGGCTTTCCTAATGACGACAAGCCTCAGCAGGCGGGGCCCTTGCGGCGGCAGCCTGTCGAGCCGACGCGTGCTGATGGCGAAAGAACTGGAGGTGGAACGACTACGGTGCAATCCCCTCCACGACAGCAACAGCAGCGGCAAACTCAGCGGGTTGACGTCCGCGATGATGATTCCACGGCGTCGTCTGATCCGCGAGCTCGCCGCGATCAACGCCTAGTCCTCAGGGAACGAGGCAGAGAAGACGCTCGTACCACCATCGAGGGGCAACGGGAAGCGCGCCGTCAATCTGACAGACGCGCAGGGCCCACTGTCGAGGAGCCTGCGCCAGGGTATCCTGGCGACTTGCCTTACGAGGTGGGTTGCCCAGCGTTTACTCGTGAGCTGCAGCGAGTCCAGTGGCCCAATTCCCGAAACTTCAAGCCCGAGGTGCCAGAAAAATACGACGGCAAGACTCACTCGTCAGAGTTCCTGAGCATCTACACCATTGCGGTGCAGGTTGCCGGGGCTCGGGACGACAGAATACTCGCCAACTACTTCCCGTTGGTGCTTAAGCCCAACGTCAAGTCGTGGTTGATGCACTTGTCGGAGAATTCGATTTCCTCCTGGGCGGATTTATGTCATGAGTTTGCTGGCACCTTTACTGGGGGCCACCAAGCTCCTGGCCAGGAAAGCGATTTGCACGTCATCCCCCAGAAAGAGGGAGAAACCTTGCGCAAGTACATACAGGGGTTTAGCCGTATACAGTACAACATCCCAGACGTTCATCCTGCCGCTGTTGTCAGCGCGTTCCACCAGAATGTGCGCAACCGCAAGATGCGAGAAGAGTTGGCGATGAACAAAGTCAGGGATGTCGCCGAGCTCTATGCTCTGGCCAACAAGTGTGCTCGAGCCGAAGAGGGGAGGAGGCTTCCCGGAGAGGATGCTAGCGCAGAAATCGACTCGGAAGACGAAAACGCCACCACCTCGAAAAAGAAAGGCCGCCGGCGCAACAGGAAGCGCAAGGGCAAAGCCGTTCTTGTCGTTGAGGGACCCGGCAACAATGACGCCGCCAAGAAAGTCAAGGCTGAGGGCCCCAGCAAGGAGGTTGCCGGGTGTGCCTCCTGTCAGGCTTTGGCAGCTGCCGACAAGCCGGAGGGCTCCGACAAGCAATACTGCAAGATCCATCGCACCAAGGGCCACGATCTCCAAAACTGCCGGCAAGTTGAGCAGCTTGTCGAGAGGCAGAAAGTGGAGTATGAAAAGCGAGATAAGGAGAAGGCCCAGGACAGTGCTGAGGGGTCCGGCAAGAAACGCGGTGGCCGGGGAGGCCGTCGCGGTAAGGCCAAGCAGCAAAAGGAGAGACCTGCTCGTGGCCGTGACAAAGAGAAGGGGGGAGACGACGACGATGAAGAGGACGACGACGAGTCTAGTGAACACGAGTTTCAAAAAGCCACGGAAGCCATGTGCATTGACGGAGGTGCATCTCTGCACTCCTCTCACCGCCAACTCAAGCAGTGGGCGCGTGAGATCAATGCAACAGAGCCAGCGGTCGACGCCCGAAAACCACTAAAATGGTCCAACACGCCTATCATTTTTTACGCCGAGGACCACCCTGATCACACAACTCCGGTCGGGTGTTTGCCGTTGTTGGTTTCACCAACAATACGCAACCTCAAGGTGACAAAGATGTTGGTGGATGGTGGGGCCGGTTTGAACTTGATCTCACCCGATGTGATCAAGAGGCTGCAGATTCCTGATGAGGATCTCGAAGAAACGGGCACATTTCAAGGGATCAACCCAGGAAGGAGCCAGCCAAAGGGCACGATCACGTTGCCGGTCACATTTGGCAGTGAGCTAAATTACAGAACAGAGAAGATCGTCTTCGACGTCGCCAAGATACCGTTACCATATAATGGGATTCTTGCCCGTCCGGCGCTAGCCAAGTTCATGGCAGCGTCACACTACGCTTACAATACTTTGAAGATGCCCGGGTCGATGAGCGTCATCACCATCAACTCCGACAAGAAGGATGCGCTTATCTGTACCGACCAACTCTACCGGGAAGCAGTTGCAGCACCTGCCGCCAAGGCACTTGCTCCTGCCGTCACAGCTCCCGGGGGGAAGAAGAAGACCGGTAAGACCTCTAACACACACTCCGGCAAGCGCACCTCTTCAGAGTGCTGCGCTCCCGTTGAGGATGTGTCTGAGAGCTCTGCCGGCAAGAGCAAGAAATCCAAGGAAGCTCCACCAGCAACTAAGAAGGTGCCCGTCAAAGAGGGTGGCGCAGAAGGAACTTTCACTATAAGTTCCACCCTTGACGACAAATAGGAAAGCGCGCTCATTGCCTTCCTGCGGGCGAATGTCGATGTGTTTGCATGGCAACCGTCTGACATCCCCGGTGTTCCCAGGGAGGTAATTGAGCACCACCTTGCTGTATGCCCTCATGCACGGCCCGTCAAGAAAAAGGTGAGGAAGCAGGCCTTGGAGCGGCAAGAGTTTATTGCCGAAGAGATTAGGAAGCTAGAAGCGGCAGGCTTGGTCAGAGGGGTGCTCCATCCAACGTGGTTGGCCAATCCAGTTGTAGTGCGAAAGGCGAATGGGAAATGGAGGCTGTGTATTGATTATACAGATATCAATAAAGCCTGCCCAAAAGATCCTTTTCCCTTGCCGCGCATCGACCGGATTATGGACTCCACCGCCGTCTGTGATTTATTGTCGTTCCTTGACGCCTATTCAGGATACCACCAGATTTTCATGGCCAAGGAAGACGAAGAAAAAACCGCGTTTATTACCCCATGTGGCACGTATTGCTTTATACGTATGCCTTTCGGGCTGAAGAGCGCTGGTTCAACATTTGCAAGAGCGGTCCAGATTGGTTTTGAGCTCTAGCTACATAGAAACATGGAAGCTTATATGGATGACATAGTGGTCAAAACCAAGGACAAAGCAACGCTCATTCAAGATCTAGAAGAAACATTTGCAAATCTGTGCAAGATCAATCTAAAGCTCAATCCTGAGAAGTGTGTGTTTGGCGTCCCGTCCGGCAAGCTTCTCGGGTTCTTTGTGTCTCAACGAGGAATCGAAGAAAACCCCGACAAGATCAAAGCAATTGAGCAGATTGAAGCACCGAAGCGCGTCAAAGATGTGCGCTGACTTGCCGGCTGCATTGCTGCCCTAAGCAGGTTCATCTCCAAATCTGCTGAGCGCGCCCTGCCCTTTTTCAAAATTTTGAAGAAGGCAGGTCCAATGAAATGGACTCCGGAAGCGGAGGCCGCTCTGCAAGATTTGAAGAGGTACCTCTCTTCTCCGCCAACACTGGTTGCGCCTAAACCCGAAGAACCGTTGCTGCTATACTTAGCGGCGACAAATCAGGTGGTTAGTGCCGCACTAGTAGCGCAGAGGGAAGTCGGTGATGAAGGAGCAGCGGCAGGCTAGCCAAGCGGCAAGCTGGGCCTCCCCCGGCAGGGTCTGGTGCCGACAAGATAGGATCCGCGCAGGCAGATGAAGCAGAACCAAAGAGGAAGATGGTGCAGCGCCCAGTCTATTTTGTTAGCTCCCTTTTGCAGGGGGCTAGGTCAAGATACTCTGGTGTGCAGAAGCTGCTCTTCGACCTTCTTATGGCCTCGAGGAAGCTGCGCCATTATTTTCAAGCTCATGAGATCACCGTTGTCACTCGCTTCCCGCTGCAACGGATTTTGCGAAATCCAGATGCGACCGGCAGGATTGTGGAATGGGCGTTGGAGCTGTCGAGCTTTGATCTCAACTTTGAAAGCACTTCAACTATTCAGAGCAGAGCCTTGGCGGAGTTCATCGCCGAATGGACCCCAACGCCTGACGAAGAAATTCAGGAGACAACTCTCCCTGGCAGGGAAGCAGATCAGGAATGGATTATGTATTTTGACGAGGCTTTCTCGCTGCAAGGCGCCGGTGCTGGCGTGCTACTTGTCGCACCCACCGGAGAGCACCTCAAATATGTGATTCAGATGCACTTTCCCCGGGAGAGAGCAACAAATAACACTGCGGAATATGAAGGGCTGCTTGCCGGTCTCAGGATCGCGGCGGACCTCAGAATTAAGAAACTCATCGTCAGAGGTGATTCACAGCTTTTCGTCAGGCAAGTTAATAAAGATTATCAGAGCCTGTTGATGGAAGCGTACGTGGATGAAGTGAGGAAATTGGAAGAGCGTTTTGACGGATTGCAAGTAGAGCATGTTCCTCATGCAGAGAACAACATTGCTGACGACCTGTCAAAACGCGCAGCCCTCAAGTTACCTGTGGAACCAGGAACTTTTGTGCTCCATTTGACTCAGGCGTACGTAACACCATCAACAGGGCAAAACAAGAGAAAGAAGTTAGATTCTGGCCAGTACTTTCCCGCGGAGCTCCCAGAAGCCGCTGGCAAGGAAGTTGCCGGAAACGACGCCAAGCTTGCCGGGGAGCAATAGGCTCCGGCAGGGTCCCAAGCCCTTGCCGTAAGACAAATGTTCCCGCGGCCGCAGATGTGCCTTTAGTCCTTGTTGTCGAGCCACATGCTCCAACATGGGCACGGCAGATCGTCCAGTTCCTTCAAACAGGAGAACTCCCCGAAGAACAGGAAGAACCGGAGAAAGTAGCCCGTCGGTCTAGTATGTACCAATTTGTGGACAATGTCCTGTACAGAAAAAGACCAAACGGTGTGAAATTGAAGTGCATTCCTCGGGAGGATGGACATGAGCTGTTGGCAGAGATACATGGAGGCATATGTGGCTCTCACATAGGCTCAAGAGCTCTTGTCGGTAAGGCATTCCGACAAGGTTTCTTTTGGCCCACCGCCCTCCAGGATGCAACTGCACTAGTAACCAAGTGTGAAGCGTGCCAGTTCCATTCAAAGAAATTGCATCAGCCAGCTCAAGTTCTTCAGACAATCCCTCTTTCCTGGCCATTTTCGGTCTGGGGGCTCGACATATTGGGCCCCTTTCCCCACGCTGTCGGGGGCTTTGAATACTTGTACGTTGCAATCGACAAGTTTACAAAGTGGCCAGAAGTGGAACCAGTGAGAATGGTGATGGCGCAATCAGCTGTCAAGTTCTTCAAGGGACTAGTCTGCCATTTTGGTGTACCAAACAGGATTATCACCGACAACGGCACACAGTTCACAAGCCACGCCTTCATGCAGTACGTTCAAGACCTTGGCAGCAAAATCTGTTTTGCTTCCGTTGCTCACCCGAGGAGCAACGGCCAAGCGGAAAGGGTGAATGCTGAAGTGCTGCGAGGCCTCAAGACAAGAACTTTCGATAAGCTGCGCAAGTGCGGAACACGCTGGATTGATGAGCTGCCAGCGGTTCTTTGGTCAATCAGAACGACACCAAATCGAGCCACTGGCCAGACACCCTTCTCCCTAGTCTACGGTGCAGAAGCGGTGCTCCCCACGGAACTCATATATGGGTCACCTCGAGTGCTCGCTTATGATGAGCTTGAGCAAGAGCAGCCGCGCCAAGATGACGCCACGCTCCTTGAGGAAGATCGTCTTCAGGCTGCTGTGCGAGCTGCATGCTACCAGCAAGCTTTGTGTCGCTATCATAGCCGCAAGGTTCATGCCCGAAGCCTTGAGGAAGGCGACCTTGTTCTTCGGCGCGTTCAATCAGCCAAGAATTCTAACAAGTTGACGCCAAAGTGGGAAGGCCCTTATCGGGTAGTACGAGTCACCAGGCCTGGCGCAGTCCGCCTGGAGACCGAAGATGGCATTCCAGTGTGCAATTCCTGGAATATCGAACATCTTCGTAAGTTCTATCCATAAGGCGCGGTTGCCGGGCCTCCCGGCAACCACCTTTTGTACAAGTTTTGTCGGCAAGGCATATAATCCTTTGTACAAAGCCAGGCGCAGACCCTGTGCATAGTTGAATAAAGCTTAGTGTTTTACAATTCTTGTTGATTTTCATGTCAATTTATATGCATGCTTATCTAAGATGTTGTACTACACTTACCTCGTGTAAGTATTAATGAACTGCCAAGGTTCCATATCTCTATTTTCTCTTCTTTCTTTTTCTCAAAGGACAGAAGGTTCCCTCGCGTACAAGTTTGCCGGGGGGAATGATGGTATGGACACCAACAGGCGACGTTCAAGTTGACATTTTGCAATAAGGAGTACAGCGACAAAAAGATAAGTTGCAAAGCTTCTAAGCAAATTCTTTGTTGTAGAGTTATTTTCCTTGAACGATTTCGAATTTTGTGTGGAAAACCTGCACGCGAAGGAACCTTGTCGTGGTCGGATTGCGCCCTTACTTTGTTTCGAGTCCGCTCAACAAGTTAAGTGGCAGCACTGCAAACGTCAAGGTACCTTGCCGGCAGCGGCACCTCCAGCAGGCTGCTAAGGATCCGTTCCTCAAAGCGCTCGCGACAACGGTGCGCGCACCGGCAAGTTTCCAATAAGCGTAGGGCATGTACCATGCAAAAAGAAATCAGACAAGGGAAATAGCATACATTCATTCAAGACATGGCAAGTTTATATTACATTTATAGTCCCCACGATTCTAACTTAAGACAGAAATTGTCTTTGGCATGGATTGGCGGCGACAACATGAAGCGAGGCGGCTAGTCCTTGCGCTGGCCTTCAACCCTCTTGACTTGGCTCACCTTGTCGACAATGGGCGCGACAAGCTCTTCAAGCGCCTTGAGGTCTGCATTCTCTGGCAGGCTAGAAAGAACGTTGGTGAGGTTGATGCCGGGGTTCCTGTGCACCACCTTGACGAGCACTTTGAAGGGGATGGCCCTGCAGAGTTTGCGGGATTCGTTGGCCAGATGGGCCGCTCGATCAGAATGGAGCAGCTTGAGGGCGTCGATCATGCTCTCAAAGAACATGGTCAGCCTGGTGCTCGTGGACATCCTCTCCTCAGAAGAGTAGCTGAAGTTCTGCAGACCCATGGTGGACAGCTCGGCAGTGAGTCTTTGAGTGACGTCGACAAGGCGGTCTGTCCAGATCTTCACGCCTTTCTCAAAATCATTGTAAGTGGCGGCGACGCTGTTAAGCAGGCTCTTCTCATTTTGGAGGTCCTTTGTTAGACCCTTCTCGCGAGCTTTGCTGTTCTCAAGGGACTCCTCCAGCGTCGCCAACTTCAGTTTCAGATCGGCAATTGATTCATTGGCTGAAGTGAGCTCTTTGGTCTTGCCGGATATGGTGGTTTGCATCTCCGCCAGGCTGTAGAGGGTCTTCTCTCTATCGGCCTTGAGCGTTGAGATCTCCTTGCCATGACCCTCAAGATCTGCTTCTAGTCTTTTCACCTTGTCGCCCAGCTCGTTCTTGGCGGCCTCTGCAGCTTCGGCGGCATTGACGGCTTCCTTGAACTTGCCGGCGTAATCTGTGGCCTGGGCTTCGAGCGCCTCCTTGTGCTTCAGCTCCAGCTCCTGGGTTCGCTGCGCGACGAGCTTCTCAATCTCTTCATCCTTGCTGCGGAGCTTGGCGGCAAGTGCCTCCTCGCGAGCGGCAAGGTCTTCTTCGTGAGCGTCAAGCCCGACACGGCGCTCCCTCAAGCGAGCATCTTCTGCAGCGGCCTTCCGCGCGGCCTCCTCCCGCGCCTTCTTGGCGTTGGACTTTGCCAGAAGGAGCTCGTTCCATTCTGTTCTCAATTGCTCCCGGCCAGTGACCAGCTCTTGAAAGGCTTCGGCATACCAGGCCTGCGTCTCCTCGACGCGCTTCTGGAAATCTGCCTCCGCTGCTTCAATAACTGCCGCCCTGGAGTCCAAGCTCTCCTTGCGGTTGCGGTGGAGCGCCTGAAGCTTCTGGAAGTTGTCGCTCATGGCTTGGAGGAGCTGTTCTTCCTTGGACTCGCTGCTGCTGGTGCGTGGCTCATCGATGATCTTGAGCCCGGCGGCGGCGATGACGTCTTCGTCAAAGATTTCTCCTTCGGCTGGCACCCCAGTGCTTGCCGCCCCTGGCATGCTGACGAATAAATTGTCGCCAACCTTAAGATATCTGCTTGATGGGGGGGCGTCGGATGTCGACGGCTGATCCTTGGCAACCGGTGATCTTGCGATCGGAATAGCGCCAAGCGCTCCTGCGGCAGGAATGCCGTCAGTAGGGTCACTTGACTCCTTTCCGGCCCCTTCGGCAGTTCCCTTGGTGGCTTCTTCTTGTGCGGCCTTGGCGTCCTCATCGGCCGTGATTCTGTCAGACTCGGCGGTAGCGTCCTTGGTGATCCTCTTGATGTCGGTTTCAACATCCATATGTTCCGTCGAAGGAGGATCTGAAGATGGGGAAAGGAAACAAGACGAAATCCAGGTGAAGTTCAAGAAGACAAAAAACAACAACTAGAGAAAGACAAGTACTTCAGAGCAAGTGGTCTACCTGTGTCGAGCTGTCGAGCGATGGCCTCTGCCTCTCCGGTGACGTTGGTTGCCGGTGCATGGCTGCCGGCGTCTGTGCTTGCCGGCTCCTCCTCGACACGGACAGGCTCGCCAGCGGAAGCCCTTGCCGAAGAATCGTCCCCGAGCGGCGTAGTTGACGGAGATGGCACGTCAGGAACGGCCTCTGACGGCTCTCCTTGTTGCCGTTCTTCTCCTACAAGCTCGATGATGTCAATAGCGAAGATATTCACCCCGACGCTCGCCAGCGGAAAATGAGTAATGGACTCATGCTGGGGGCTGAGTCGGGGGCTGCGTCGAGGGCTGGGCTCCGGGCTGATGACGATGGGCACTGGCGCACCCCCGGTGCTTGCTGGAAGCTCATCACCCGCCAAGGTCTTTGCCCTCTTCGCCATCCTTTGCGTCAGTGTTTCTGCATCTCTGTGGAAATGGACCAAAGCAAGACAAGTGAGTTAAGCAAAACCAGGAATTTAGAAGTTGGGAGATGCGGTAAGGACCCTTACTCTTCTTCTTCGCCTTCGCTAAAGGCAGAAATGTCGAAATCGACCTCCGCTCCAGTGCTGGTGCGAGGAGGTGGAGTAGGAGCCCTGGGATGCTTGGCTGTGGCAGAAGCAGTAGGTTGAGATGATCCTACTGCTCCAGCTGCCGGCGCCGCCGTATGAGATGCCTCTGCCGCTCCGGTTGTTGTCGCAGTTGTGTGTCTCGTACGTCGCGCGGGTTGCTGTCAGGCTCCTTGCCGCTGCGCAGCCTTGCCGGCCGCCCCCTTGCCGGGAACCTCGCTGCTTGAAGAAGGCTGCTGTGCTGGGGCGTTAGAGGCGGCCTTCCGAAGAACGCGCTTTTTCTTCTCTGGAGCCGGGGGCTCCTCGTGCGGCAACTCTGCGGCTGTGTCTTCGGCAGTAGAGCTCCCAGCAACCTTGCCGCTCTGCTCCTCAGCAATTTCATCCTCCCCGGCAAGGGACTCCTCTGACGATACTTCTTCTTCACCAGCTTCAGCCTCCGTGAAGCCGAAGCTACCGGCCTCCGCAGCTAATCTCAACTCTTCCGCCCTGCTGGCGATGTAAGCCACCTCTTCGTCAGTGGTGGGGCGTATGAGGGTTGGCTCTTCTCGGATGGCTTTTTCCGTCAAGTTATCGAAGAACTCCTGTGCGCGCTCTGCGGATGGCTCGCGCCAAGTTCCGTCAAGGCCGTGGGCATTGCACAGCGGCATCATGGCGATGATAGAGCCCAGAGCAGAGTTGTTGCACAAGGGGATTATGCCCGCCGGCAACTTATATCTTCCGTCAGGCCTAAATAGTCGGTGGCAGAGAGCTGCATGCTGCATGACCGTCAGATTGTTATTCAGGCTAGGACGCAGCCTCATGATATCTGCGGCGTTCTGAAACTCCCAGGCTAGTCTCCCTTTGCTCTGCAGAGGGGCGATGCGGCGGTGGAGGAAATTAGTGCCGACCATTTCTATTGTGAGCCCGGCAGCCCTGAGACGGTGAATCCTGGTGATTGCGATTGTGAGCTTCTCATCCTGAGGATCGAGGTCGCTCCAATCCTTGCCGTGAGCCACTTTTGTCTGCCGGGGCAAACAGAATGGCTGGGGGTCCTTCTCCTTTATCCAACACCATTCCCCGCCATTCTTCCCACTTCTTGCGCAATTTCCCGTTTGGGTATATCTCTTTGTTCCACCCTCGTGGGATCCAAGTGATAGAACCAGAAAGAGCATCTCCTGTTTCCAGGAAGAGGGCTGTGTTGGGGACTACTCCGGCGAAATTTTCACAAAGATGAGCAAAAACCGACATCTGTGTCATGGCATTCAGCGTAAAATCCAAGAGATGGAAGCCGTATGCATACACGATATCGATGAAGAAATCAGAAAACGGAGGACAGAGCCCGCAATAAAAGTAAGCGGCGAAGAAGGGGAATTTATCTGGGCCGCCCTTGACGGAAGCATGAAGCACGTGGGGAGCATAGTGAGCCTTCGTCTCCTTCCCCCACATGTACATGTACTGCTCAATCAAGCTGCTCTTGTCAAGCGTCGGAGGGAAGACGACATGTTCCTTCCGCATCTCCACCAGATTAACATCCTCCGCCTCTGCATCCGAGTCGACGGCCTTCACCGCCTTGCCCTTATGTGCCTTGGGTGCCATGTCGACTGAGGAAGCGGGGGCTGAGGGTGGTGAGAGTGTGAGAACGAAGGATGGACGAGAGGTGTTCTGCCTCCGAGCTCGAGGAAGAAGGCGACGACGGTTTTCAGATTGGAAAAGTCGAGAGGTAAATGAGCAGCGCCCCTGCGGGTTCCTTTTTATGGGGAAGGCGCGGGGCTGCCTCTTTACTGACCAATGTGAATGCATTTTTACGGGCGCACTGCTACTGCGACCGTTTCGCGCACGTATCCCACGTTCCGCATTTAATGCGCGTCATGGGGGAGGCGTGGTAAAAGAGAAAGTTAACAGTTAATTCCTGCCACGCGTGCCCGTGCACTGTTTGGGCCTAGCCCAACAAAGCCTCGCATGCGTGTATGGCCTAGGCCCGGGGGCTCCTGTCGGTGTACTAAAGTTTGGGCCCTTCAGTACCCCAGACTTGTGCACGGGCGGTTGCAGCCTTACCGATGGCAAGGCTTGCCGGAGGACAGCTGGGAACAAATACAAGATTACAGAAGAGACATTCGAGCCGATGACCAAAAGACAGAAGACCGAAGGATGGGTTCCTGGCAAGATCTTGCCGGGAGGCTTGTGAAGGCCCGGCAAGATCCCGTCCACCTGCCACCGCTCCAGCGCAGCGGCCAGCCTGTCATTTTGGCTTGTCCGCCTGGTTGCGTGTCAGGGCGCCAGCGGCGGACGGGGTTAAGCGGTGCTGATGGGATGGGTTCTTTTTCCATCCCCAATAAAGCATGGGACACCTAGATGAAGCATTTAATGCGTTTGTCCTAAGCCGTCAGTGTTAAGCATGTTAACACTGTAGTAACTTTACACCTCTTGTACGTACTATTTGCCACTGTTGGTGACCCCTTGGCATATAAAAGGAGGCCCAAGGCATAGCTACAGGGGAGAGGACTCTTTTTGGCCCAACTGCATGCGTAGCTGCTCTTCTTGCGCACTGTTCATCAAGAAGCGCTCCGTGTATTTGGACTCAAACAACCACAATATAGCAAAGCAGGAGTAGGGTTTTACGCTACTCAGCGGCCTGAACCTGGGTAAAAAATCCCTACGCTGATCGTTGGATCTGCTCTTTGTGCATATCGTTTTTCCCAGCCGAACCAAAAGGGATCCGAACGATCCCATAGGTGTCGTACGCCGACAACTTACTGCTGGTATTTTTGTCATGCCATGATAAACATGTTAGGCTACTGTAACAAGCTTGCAAACATACTAAGATGATGTTGTTGTTTATACTTTTCTAGAATTCCACCAAGTCATCTGTCTGTGTTAAAATTTAGCATGTACGCTTGCTGATTGCCATGAATCCATAGCTCCAATGGAGATGCCTCCTTGACATGAATTGTTCTACATGTTTAGTACTTTAAGTTCGTTTCCTTGTATGCCATTACAAGCCCCTGTAGCATATATTTTTCTTGCCCCACGCATGTTAAATCTGTTTACTGCCACACTGTTTTTCACTAAGTCTGAAACTGACTGTTATAACTTGTCATTTTGTCTTGATGAATGCCACAAATCCATAGCTCATATGACCATGCTCATTAAACATGTTTTGTTCTATGTTATCTGTACTTCCATGCCATGCCATTGGGTGCCATGTAAAACTCCTGTAACATGTCTTAATCTTTCTCTAAAATGGTCATTGTAATATAACAGATTGCTGTTAACAGAAAATTGCATATTGTGAGCTCATTTGTGGCTAATGCATGCATCCTATGGATTTGTGATAATGGAACATTTTGAACTTTGCCATGTCTACTATAGGTGCATATCAATTTCTTGCATATTGGAATTTGATTTCTTGCTGTAACACCCATGTGAATGCTGCCTGTCAATGTTGCTGTCAGCATATGCCCTGTCTATTTTCACTGTCATAATCTGTAACAACATCTTTGCATCTTGTTGCTTCCATTCCAATTAATCTGTGATGTTAATGAACTTGAACCTTTTGGGTGAATTGTTGTGCATCTAGCATACTACAGCCACATATCATGAATGAGCACTTTATGTTCTTTTAGCATGCTGTAATGTTGCTTGCAAAGTGTCATGTTGCTGTTGTTGGCAGATTGCATTGCATATTTGTTTTGCTCACCGGTTGAGTTCCGTGCATCTGTTTTCGATGATCTCTATATCCATTTCATCTCAAATTTTCCATTATTTCCAGTGGCAATCTTGGAATGCCAAGATCTTGCCCCTGTCATCTTACCCTTCCAGTTTATCACCGTATCCTTCCGTATCTTGTCGTGAGCGTTCCGGGAGAACCGTAACTCCGCTTGGTATGATCTTTATATGCATTTGCATCGATTTATCATGTAGATTATGAATTGGCCATCATCATGCATGCTAAAATAATTAAACTTGCCGTTTTTTCCAGATCACTAAAACCAACACTATTGCATATGAAGTGTCGCTTTATTCATGCTTCACATGGATCAAGACTTCATTTAAATTGACTAGAGAAGGATGCCATGTTCCTTTAATTGAAACTTGACATGCATCATATTGTGATTGCATTTTGCCATGGTTGTTTGTTTATTGGATGCTTGTTCTTTTCTTGTGGGTAGTACCGGGAGACGAGTCAGAGTTCGAGGATCCTGTTGAGAACGTTTACGAGGAGCAAGGTTTCAATCCCACCGAGGACAATTCAGGCAAGATGATCATTACCTTGGATATCACTACTATCTTTGCTTGCTAGTTGGCTTGATGCTATCGCTATATCTCGTTACCTACCACTTGTCTGTCAGCCTCCCAATTGCCATGATAAGCCTCTAACCTCCACTACGCAGCAAACCGTTGTTTGGCTATGTTACCGCTTTGCTCAGCCCCTCTTATAGCGTTGCTAGTTGCAGGTGCAGTTGCAGGTTGTTTCATGTTGGGACATGGATATCATGGGATATCACAATATCTCTTATTTAATTAATGCATCTATATACTTGGTTGTGTGTGGAAGGCTCGGCCTTTTGCCTGATGTTTTGTTTCACTCATGCCGCCCTAGTTTCTGTCATACTGGTATTATGTTCCTTGATTTTGCGTTCCTTACACGGTTGGGGTTTATGGGCCGCCTTGACAGTTCGCTTTGAATAAAACTCTTCTAGCAAGACCCAACTTTGGTTTTAAAATTTGCCAACATAATAATACTGATATTAATTAAACCATAGGGTGTCATGAACCCGAGGATTCTTAATTCCACATAATACAGGTGGGTCAGTGCTGATGGTGTTGGTCCAAAATAGAGTCGTGTGCGGCTTCCCCCGGGGCAACTCGGGTCTCAGTTGCTGTACGCTGTGCTCATCCGATAGTGGCCTGATATCGAGATACGCGCGGCTCCTATCGGGGCGTTGGCACGTCGGGAGGTCTTGCTGGTTTTGTTTTACCATTGTCGAAATGTCTTGTGCACCGGGATTCTGAGGATACTTCGGGCTATCTCGAGGTTGAGGTTTTCCAACGCGGATCATGAGAGTTTTTGATGGACTAAGTTGGGACACCCCTGCAGGGTTAAATCTTTTCGAGAGCCGTGCCCGCGGTTATGTGGCGACTTGGAAATTTATAATATCCGGTTGTAGAGAACTTGACACTAAACCCAATTAAAATACACCAACCGCGTGCGTAACCGTGATCGTTTCTTTTCAAGGGAGTTCGGGAAGAGAACACGGTGGGGTTATGTTTGACTCGTAAGTAGTTCAGGATCACTTCTTGATCATATTAATTTGCGACCGATTATGCGTAGTTTACTCTTCTTATTCTTGTACTCGTAAGTTAGCCACCATACAAATGCTTAGTGCTTGCTGTAACCTCATCACTTAACCATTCCATACCCATTAAGCTTTGCTAGTCTTGATACCCATGGTAGTGGGATTGCTGAGTCCTCGTGGCTCACATATTACTACAACAACAGGTGCAGGTACAGGTAATGCGATGATCTGACGTGAGAGCGATGCTTGCTTGTTTTGGAGTTCTTCTTCTGCTTCTTCTTCTTCTTCGATCAAGGGATAGGTTCCTGGTCGGCAGTCTGGGCTAGCAGGGTGGATGTCGTTCGTGTTTTTCGTTTGATTTCATCCGTAGTCGGATTCTGCCCTTTTGTATGATGTATGCTATGTATTGATGTATTCATATGGCGATTGTATGCCTTTGTCTGTATCCCCAGATGTGTTGTACATGGTACGATGTAATGATATCCACCTTGCAAAGCATCTTCAATATGCGCTTCTATCCTTGGTGGGACTTTCGAGTTCCTCGAGGATAGGACCGCATATTGGGCGTGACAAGTTGGTATCAGAGCCTCGACCGACCATAGGAACCCCCTTGATTGATTGTAGGTTGGCCGTTGTCGAGTCTAGAAGAAAAGCTATTTTCAGAGTCTAGTTATATAGGAGAGTAGGAATTCTCTTTACTCCTTATCCTCTTCGTCGCTCTTGTGAGAAATCGTGACGTAGGTGTTTTGATTCTACTACTCTTCCCCTTCAAATTTTCTTTAGGATCATGCAGGTATTTTCGATTGTTGCGATGTCAATCCTTTTCAATCGGTGCACTTCTCTTCGAGTTATTCAATCCTCTTCATCTTTTGCAAGTTCAATTCTCAGTTTTCTCACCGGCGTCGTTTCCGCATCCCAAGTTGTTTTTCTTTTCCCACCCGCCCACCCTTTTCTTCGCGCAGCCAGAATCCTTAGTCAAGTATCCATTCTATTCGCGCGAAGCCTCTTCATTCCTTCCTCAATTGTTTCAACCGATGAATTCTCGTCAAGTTCATCATTCTCCGTCTTGTTTTCTTCTCCGATAGATTAGTGTTTTCGACCAAGATCCATTCGTTCTATTTCATGGTTCTCACCTCATGCAAGCCACTTAAATCGTTTCGATGCATCATCTCTCTTTCAAACAATCATTCTCAACGGTGTTTCTTTTGAGTGGGCCCTAACCCACAGGTCTTTTTCTAGGATCTTACCTGGCTCTTCTAATTTTTCCCGAGAGTTTCGCAAATTCTTTTCAAAGTTTGACGTAAGAATGAATTTCATCAGTCAGATGCCTTTTCCAAGATCGATTTCAAATTATTTTCTTCTTTGGCTAAACCTTTTCTTGTTTCATTCTTCCGGAGTGTCTCAACAATTTTGGTGGTGTTCCTTGTTCCTATTTTCTACCAAACTGCATTCAACTTCATTCATCTCCGTTGTATTATTTCTTTCTTTCAAGTTGTTCAACGTCTCCAAGGTTCTTTGGTTTAACTCGTTTGTCAAGAAGCAACTTAGTTTACCTCTTCTATTCCTCTTCCGTTTCGTTCCTAAGATCTCGGGGCAAGATCTCTTGTAAGTGGGGGAGTGTTGTAACAGCCCAAGACCGAGACCTCCATTATTTGGTGATATGTTCTTGCTTGTGATGTTTGTTTATTTTATTTTGCATCATGCATCATGACCATCTTTGCTTCGGTGTTTGCATATTTACTTTTGTTGTTGTTACGATCTTGTGTGAACTCCATCTTCTACTTTTCAACAATTCATTTGATTCCTGGACCTCAAGGCATATCTAAACCAATCCTTGATCTAGTGCTTAAACCCTTCTATAGCTTCCTTTCTTCTCTCTAATTATTGCAAGTGACATTCTTCTGGTTCAGAAAAATGTTCATTCTTTTCCTAATACATGCGAACCTTACCCAAAACCCCTCTGCCAAGTTTCATCAATTTTGGAGTTGTTTTGGCCAGATTCAGAAATGGTTCAAGTTTGAAGTAAATTCAAACTTGAATTATTTTTCTGTCTTTAAAAATTGCCAGAGCATTTTATTCAAATAGCACATAATTCCAGGGCTGTGGGGATATTTTTATATCTCTACCACCCTTCCCCAATCTCTCTGTGCTTTTCCTTCTTTTCCTAGTTGAGGGAACTTGAAAAAAAAAATCTAAGAAGCAGCAGCAGCAGTGGCCCAGCAGCCAGCCTAGCAGCAGCCCACTAGCGCCCAGCCGGCCCAGCAGCGCTTGACGGCTACCTGCTCCTCGCGCACGCCGTCTCCTTCCTCCAGGCGAACAGCAGCAGCGCCGTGAGCAGGAGGCACGCGCCTCCCCGCGCCCTTATAAAGCCAGGGCGCCCCTAGGGTTTCCTCTTGCCCCCTCTTGCTGCCGCCACCTCTCTCTTCTTCGTTCGCCTCCTCTCTCGATCCCAAGTGAGAGAGCAGAGAGAGTTCAGAGAAGAACCGCCGGTGCCCGTCGTCGTCCTCGCGTCCGGCCGGCGTAGGAACCCTCTCCGTCATGTCGTCCTGCACCCCGTCACCCTCCTCGACCGATCCCCGGGGTTAGTTGGCCGGGAGCCTTCCCCACGCGCCTCCCTGCCGTCGGAGTCGCCATGGCCATGTCCCGGCGTAGCAGCCGACTTCCTCGACCTTCTTCCTCCGCGGCAAGTCCCACGACTCCGGCAACGCCTTCCCGAACCTCTCCGAGCCCCGGATCGCCAAGTCCAGCTGCATCCCCGACGTCCTTTTCCTCCCCTGCTTCCCGGATAGAACAACGCCGGCGATCCGTGGGTCCTCGCCGTCGCTACACCACCTCCGGGTCCTTTCCTGTCGTAAGGGACCCCGGTGAGCAGCCGCTCCACCCTGCACCTTCCCATCATCTAGTTCGTCCAGTACGCGTCGTGCTAGCCGTGCCAATTCCGTGCTCTCCGTGCCCCGGCAAGATCGTGACTGTTGGAGTTGTCCGCAGCTGCCCGTGCATCCCGCTCCGGATCCGTCCGCACTCGCCGCGCCTTGTGCACCCGCGCGCACGCACACACGCGCACGCCCCGCGCTCTCTGGTAGCAGTCGCAGCGCTCGCCATGTCCCGAGCTGAGCACCTGCTCATGCTCGAGCAGGTCCTGCCGCTGCTTGCCCTGCGTCTCCTCGCCGCTTTGCCACAGCCACGCCGTGCCCGTGCCGCACGCCCGCCGCCGCTCGCTGCCGCTGGCCGCTCCCCGTCGGAGCCGTCGTTGCGTCGCTGTAGTCTCCTCTGGTCACGATCCGGAGACCAAGCCAGCACTGCTCCCTCTGTTTGGAACATGCACACACACCCATGGGACCCACTGTCATACACACACGACTGCAGGCCCCACTGTCATACACACGCAAACACCCCCCCTCCTTTCTTTATCTCTTTTTATTTTTTTATCTATTCCGAAATTCCATTTCTGGAAAGCGCCCGTTTTCCAACTCAGGCAATGTCCAAATCTGGCGATGCCATTTCTGGCAGATTTCCTTTTCTGTCATTTTCCAATTTTGGCAGTAGTTTGTGAATGCATTTGTGGGCATATTTCATATGGGAACATATGCATATCATATATGGAAATGGGGTAGAAAAATCCAACTAATTCATCTATGACATTAATTCTGACATTTGAGCAAGTTTTAGTGCATGACATTTTCACAGCATATTGCATTTTGTGAATTTTGTGTGATTTAATCCCAGCATCATATGATGGAACTTTGTACATGTTTTTGGAGCATCTTCATGCCTACTTACTGCTGGTATTTTTGTCATGCCATGATAAACATGTTAGGCTACTGTAACAAGCTTGCAAACATACTAAGATGATGTTGCTGTTTATACTTGTCTAGAATTCCAGTCATCTGTCTGTGTTAAAACTTTGCATGTTTGCTTGATGATTGCCATGAATCCATAGCTCTAATGGAGATGCCTCCTTGACATGAATTGTTCTACATATTTAGTACTTTAAGCTCATTTCCTTGTATGCCATGACAAGCCCCTGTAGCATATATTTTTCTTGCCCCGAAGTATGCATGTTAAATCTGTTTACTGTCACACTGTTTTTCACTAAGTTTGAAACTGACTGTTATAACTTGTCATTTTGTCTTGATGAATGCCACAAATCCATAGCTCATATGACCATGCTCATTAAATATGTTTTGTTCTATGTTATCTGTACTTCCATGCCATGCCATTGGGTGCCATGTAAAACTCCTGTAACATGTCTTAATCTTTCTCTAAAACTAGATGACCCATTGCGCCAATGGCGCAAAAAGCGAGAGCGAGCCGAGTATTCAAACCATGAATATAAGATTGATTTAGAACTAACTTAATAGATACTTATATTCCATTACATGGTAGCTTGATATCTTAAAAGGAAATATTTATTTCACTTGATAATAGCATACATTGGCTTTATAAAGCAAGCTATATGAGCAGAGATGCATTGTCTTGCCCTAGTCTTCTACCTGACGCCAATGAAAGACCAAGACGTGAAGGTGGTGGTATTAGGTAGAGTCATCGTTGCATGTCCCATCAGTATCGAACATGATTTCATCGTCCAAGCAGGTTTGTATGGCAGGTGTGTTTGGTGGGCTATTGTTGGTGAAAGCAGGAATGCCTTCCATATCACTGAACTCATCGCCTAAGCCCCAGTGATACTTGTTTATTTTCTGCAGAACATCTTCTGATTGCGAAGTTGAATCGTCGAGCTGTTCTGCAACATATTTTACTTGCAAGAGAGTATGGTTCAGATCATTATCTTTAGGTGTTGATCCTGGACTGAAATTGATATTGATTACACGGTAAAGTTCTTTGACTGCCTTGCGATCCTCATCTAAACCAGTGCACCAGTTGCTGCTTAGACAGTCTATTATCCCTTCCTTTTCTTTGAGCGCGTATTCCAAAGATTCATTTTTCTGTTGAATAAATTGCAGCTTATCATAGTTGAAGTCTTGTATCCTTTGTAAACTAATATAAGATCTTTTAGATCACTTTAATGATCTTAAGTGAGCTAAAAAAATCTTCTATTAGTTTACAGAGGGGGTAGTATTTTGCTATAGGAGGAATGCATGTATTTCAGAGCGTCGGATGCAAGATGATCCTCAACTTCTTCCAGATTTCTATAAACATATATGGTTATTGATTTCTTTGCAAGCCCCTTTTTCAGCTGGTGAGCTGATGGATAGAACTCAGTGGTTGCATCGAGGCCAACCATTCATCCTTTGCAGGTTGAGTAAACTGCATTTGGAGGCTGAAGCTGTTGGAGCATGGCATCCAAAAGCACCTTTGTGGGATCCTAACCTTTTCCATCAGGACATACTAATAAAAACAGAGATAATATTGTTAGGAAAGGTGAGACAAGGTTTGACATGTGTGCATATTTACCATAGTTGTGAAAAAATAAATCATGTTAGACAATGCTAATAGAAGGGAATGTGCAGCTCGTTTGCACAAAATCGAAGTCTTGTGTTTTAGTTGGGATAAATCAATCTTGAGCATGACTTAACAATTATGTTTGTTATTTGGCAGCGTGATTTAAGCTCTCAGAAAAGAAGATCCTGTATTTTCTTTAAAGCAAGGCTACTTAAACGCGTGGCTATTTTTTTAAACTAACAGGTGACTTTTATATGCATTTTCATACCATGCGCATTAAATTATTTAGATGCCTGAATTCCGACGGGGAAAATCAAGTAGACTGGACATTTAATGAAGGAATAAAATGGAAAGCACCCAGCGAAGAGAGAAACAGAAAAAATGAAGGGGGTTCAAATAAAGAACTAAAACAAAAGCGTGTTTTTAGAGAAATGCTGATACATAAAAGACATGGATGGTGGGTTCAATACATGGTAGATACAAATAACATAGTTGATATAGAAAGTTAACTAAGCAACTGCACATAACACAGGGACACAAAATGTCATCAAAGTCAGTACAACGCAAAGTATTCATAGCAATGCTTAGTAGAGTAGGCGGAGCTAAAGCATGACAGGCTACCTAAGGGTAAGACGGTGCCTACGAGTGATCGCACGTAGTTGTTGTAGCCATCACCCATGTCATCAGCATAACCCTCACCACAGCTTGAATCTGAGTCTGGATCATATGGATAATATATGCCTTTCTTCTATAGTGAGAGACATGCCGCGCTAGTGATACTTAGCATCATGAATATCCAGAAGAGTTAGTTTAAGATTACAGGCAGTCATTGAAGCAGTAGGGTCCAAGGTAGCTCCAGCAAGATCATGGATTTTGTTTGATGTAACAAGAACTTCATCTAGATAGTCTGTCCCTTCCCTAGTCATCTGTTTGATGCTCTTTTTGTACCGTTTAATCTCTTCTCCTTTTTCGAGCAGCTTGTTTGTGATCTTTACATTTGCCTTTTGTTCTTCCTATAGGTGCTCATGGTTGTAATCAACAAGCACCTTCTGGTCTCTGCGTTCCATGAACCCGATGGCTCGAGCAGCTGCACGATTCATTACTGTGACCCCATCCTTACATACTGGGCTTGACAACGCAGCTCATCCCGATGAAACGCGAAGATCCTCTTTTGTGGGGTAGAACTCAACTACTGATACATATCCACCCTGCTCAAGCCTACGTGTGAAGTAGACTGGTTTAGGGAGGTCAAGCTTTTCAAACATTGACTCACCCAGAAACTTGTTGGACAGCTCAGCCAGCTCAATGGGGATCACTATGAAAAGATAAACAAATCTAAAGGTTAAGCACAAGCTATTAAGCAAGTGCATATTAAAATTGATGTGTAACCAAGTCTTAGCATGCGTGCACATCAATAATCTATTAATCGGTGAGCAAACTGTCGGCATGAGCTGACAAGAACATAAATATGTCTACAGAGACATGAAATCAAATGGATTCAGGAATATAAACACATCTATAGATACACGAAATCAAATGGACTTCGATAGCTTAAATGAATCGCAGCTATTAGTTTTGCTGATCGTAAATATAAAATATAAGAACTGTACATGTATTTTAGTAAGCGGAGGGGAAGCAACCAAGGGCAGGAAGTCATCTACTCTGATCTGATTGTGCAAATATAATTTCCGCTGACATGCACCGGCGGGCATGCGATGGCGAGCGAATATAGGCACAACAGGCAATCATAAACATACCTAAAATCAGAGCAAAAAGAACTGGATTTGGGAGATAAGGATACCTCTAGGAGCGGTGCAGTACGTGCAGGAGGTCATGGTCAGCTTCGTTGAGAAGAAAACAGATTGAAGACCTAGGAGAGGAAAGAATAGTCAGGCAAAAGAGAAAGAGGTCGAAGGAGAGATCTGCCGCGGGTGAATAAATCAAAATACTCGTATAGCGCTTAGTGAAAGTATTTCCAGCCTCAAATGAAAGCCTTGCAAATTCCTATATATTCTATAAAGTCATTTTGCCAGTAACAATAGCTTCCTAATTTGATTTGTAGGGTTTATTTAAACAAATATTCAATTCATTTCCCAACTATTTTAAAATTGAAGCACTCATATTATCCTTTCTCGCCTGTTTTGTTTTGAATTGAAAATTGGCTGAATATATCAAAATAAAAATAATTTTTAAGATGGAATCAAAATGCAAATAGGCATTTTACGGAAGTCATTTTATTCCCTCTGCACTAAATATCCAAATAAACTCTCAAGTTAATTACTATTGAAATTCAATTAAGGTTAGTACTAAACAATCAATACATCCTCTCTCACTTATTTGCTTTTCAATTGGAAATTGTCTGAATATATCAAAATTCAAGTAGGCATTTTGGAATACTATCTTATTCCCTCTGTAGTAAATATTCAAATAAACTCTCAAGTGTGGACCCCTGAAATTCAAATAACAGGAACACCAAACTCGGTCCCATTTGGTGTATGCAAGAAACAGATGTCCGGAAAGGGCATGTAGTTCATGCACAGAGTCAATTTAAGCCAATGCATCTGCACAGGAAGCATCAGAATGTTTGTCTAGGAAAAGAACAAATAGCGAACAACCACGTTTCATATACTGGACAGACACCCATCGTGATGTGAAAGGTCTTATAGATTACCGAATCTAATGGATAGACAACCAATACAGGACACAATGGTAGATACACAGCGGTACGAGCATCGGAGTATGACAAGATTTAGATTAAGTAGCATGGCCCAACGACATTTACAATGAGTGAAAATTGTCATAAGGAGGTCAAGAAGGAAGAACGGGCCAATAGCAATACTTACAATGCATAAGAGTCGATTAGTTCAGGACCTAAATAGGGGGATTGTATCGACAGTTGCTTGACACAATTCTATGACTGACATAACATTGCCTTGCCTTACAAACATGCATGGAACAGATCGGCTGCATGTCCATGGAGAAACCTAAACATCCATCACGTGTGCCAGAGCACGGCATCATGCTCAAACCTGAACATCCTTCAGCCGTGTCAGACAAACGTACGCAGAGCAGACAGGAAAATAGATCAGGCCACACAGGGTAGATCAAGCCACACATGGTCCAAACACACACCAACCGAGTCAAAAGCACACAAACCGAGTGAAATCTAAGAATGGACGGAACAACTAAGAACCCTACCCAGACACAGCAACCACAACAATGTTTGGCATGGAATGGAATAGAAGTAGACCGCAACTTAATACCTTACATATGGTGCCCACGAGAGAGCTCTAATGGGAACAAATTCAACAGTGACACACATAAAAGGTTTTGAGTCTATAAAGTAACCAGAACAGCTGGTTAATATAATGCACAAACGAAATAAAATAAGAGACATGTAGTTCGGGAAAGCAATAGCTTGCTCTTTAACATGTGAAAGTAAGAAGTTCCCGAGTCAGACATGTCATCTGGCTGGCTTAAGTGATAGAAATCTATGAAAACAGAGGTAACAAACCATTAAAATACCTTGTGATTGTAAGCATGTAGATATAACTTCCATAAAGCAACATGGAATATCAAAATCCAACCATAAAATTCTCTGTACAACACCTTCGAACCAAACAGTGCAGTTATTGAATCTAAACTAAGAAATAAGTTACTACATGAAGAAAAGATACCATTCTATCATGACATCCTGCCATATCATATCATGAGGAGAATACAACCAATCAACTATCAAGGGAATGTTGTTTACATTACAAAGAGGCAATGGATTCAAAGTGAAAAACTCATGTTGACAAATTTAACAGAAAATTTAAATCTGTCGCCTAGTTTTAATCGCACAACAATGAAACTAAAAGTTGGAATACCTCTGTATGTTCCTGCACTTCACATTAGCATATCTAAATACAGGTTGCAGCTTTAGAAAGCAAGGGTCGGTACCCTTCGTTAAAGAAGAGGAATATATTTTCTGGATCCTGCTTGGAGATGGAACTTCGCATCCATGCACAATAATGAATAAGTACATAAGCAGTGATATTAAAAATGTGATGGCAAAACAATGCAAAATGATGATTTAGAATAGGATGCACACACTACCAGTGAGCCATTTCCCAACAGTATTGCAAGAAAACACAAACGTGGTTTTTATTCTGATGAATTTGGTAGAGGAGGCTTCCATTTGATATCCCAAGTAAATTTTCCATTATGAGCTAAACACAAGAAGACCCTTGGTAGAATAATTCCTTTGCGGATTGCAGAAAAGTTCGCGTTATGTGGTATAGTAAACTGAATATGTCTTCTCGTAGAACTGTTCCAATTTAAAGTAGTTGTTGTTAGGTCTTTTCTTTAAGAAAATAGTAATGGTTCTAGGAGGATTAAACAAAGTCAGCTGTAATGAAACCTCCATGGAACCAGTTAGCTTTGGTGAAACCTCCCACTATATAGAAGAAAAGCATGGAAAATGCCACAGGTTACTCATTCCAGTGGAGGTCATAAAGAAAATATCCATAAATGATAGGATGATGACAAAGTCACAAAACTAACCTTGAATATACTATGAACAATAACAGAATATCCCAGCAAATAGAGCACGACATTTATATTTGTATTTCACTATCGGAACAATATCATTACACAATTATGGGAACATCACAACACTGTCTGCAAATAGTTCTCAGGAACTCTAAGAAAAGAACAAAAGTTCTGAAAGAACTACACCTGAGATTTCTCCTCGTCTTTCTTATCATCCTCTAGCATCTCCCATTGTGCCCCAAATTTTTGGCGTCTCACCCCTGTTAGATTTTTCTGCAGTGTAGCAGTTAAAAAGTTAACTAAACTATATATCTCGTGCACACTGCCAACTTACTCAAAATATCAATTCAATAAGCAAAACATTACTGCTGACCTACAACCATACCACTGGATTAGAGCTAAGAACAGGAACATCTCATGCAATTCTCTTTCAAGCAACATTTCCATTTTATACATAATTTACTGTCGGTTTATAACCCTACTGCCCAATTAAGGCCCTCTTTGGATTGAAGTAAATTCATAGGAATTTTTTAGGACTGTACGTGGCCATTACATATCCTGGTTATGACCGGACTGTAGCAATTGAAAAATAAATTCAAAAAAGAAATATATAGCATACCTTTAGCAAGCATTACTCAAGGATACAGGCTGCTGACATTTCTGTATTCCGCGCCATTTCACGCCCTCGAAACCCCAAAGCCCACACCATGACCTCATCTTGATGCCAGCGGGTGTAGCGGTCGACAAGATCACAAGTGGCTGCATCGAATCACCCAAGGAATCATTTTTCGCACCAATAGAAAAAGAAGCACAAAGATCAACACCACCTTGGGGAACAAATTTAATCTTATAGAATTCCATTGCCATGTTTGTAACAGCAATTAACATGTGCATGGCTAATACCTCCTATGTTCCCTAAACCAAAGAAGAAATAAAGTAGATGTACATAAAATAATTACAGAAAAATCGGATTGATGGTGTGCGAATCAACCTCTAACCATCTCTCTCCCTCTCCCTCTCCCTCCCTCCCTCCCTAGTCACTTTCAGAATGCAACTCTTCGTGAAGCAAAACCAGGCATGGCAAGTCCATTGACAGCCGCAGCTTTGGAATAATTAGACTGCCTAGAAGGTGATTTTTCAGTTGCAGAAGCTGATGAGAACCGAAGGTTTCATCTTGGCTGCTCTGCATGTGCTGCATACGAGTAAGAAAAGCAATCAGATAGACCCTGAAAGTGTGTTGAGACTATAGACCACATGCTCAGTGTGTTCATAAGTCGGCGATGCTCATAGTTGCATTGCATTTGACTTTTTGCATTGGAAGGCCACAAGAGAAAAGACGAGACAAGAGAAAAAAAGACGCACAATGTTATGAAGGATGTAGGTTGCTAAACCTGTTCGTCAGCATTAGTACAGTACACATTCCGTTCATGCTAACAACATCTACTATTAGACTCTTAAATCATACTTCATCTTTATATTCTGTAAATTAAAATAATAACCTTGCTACAGCAGAAAACAAACACACATATAGGTAGCTGAATTACCTCACAAAGCTATTAGCAAAGTAGTAGAAAAATCTTGAGCTCCTTCGAGTTCTTGCTTCGTTTTCCCTACGGCAAGAACTCCCAGCCACCCAAATCTTCGCTGATGATTACAAAAATTATGAACATGAGATTGCATTAAGACAGCCAAATGGACAAATATCTGATCAATCAAACAAATTTGGATGGACAGTTGCCCATTCAAATCCAACCACGGCAGTACGATGCGTCGATTTTTTCCTCTCACGCCAAACAAGAACACCGAGCAGACAACATCAGCATATAATCAAGGAATCCACCACGCCAGGAGTGAAACCATGAATCTACTGGGGTCACAAGAGAGGTGGCATGAGAGGAAGACTCCAACAAAGACAAGGACTGCGGTGGCGGCGACAGCAACAGCGCACGGGTCTGCTGGGGCGGCAAACCTTCATCCCGCGGGCACTCTCCACCCGTCCACCGGTGGCAGATGCATGGTCGGCGAGGAGGCGTCGTGGCAGTGGCGAAGAGGCAGCTGCGACGCGTCGACCTCCTCCATGCGCCCCGAGCTCCTGCTTGTCGCCGCCACCGAGGCTCCCAGCCGGCGGTGGGGAATAGCGATGTCCCAATGGCCCCCAGCCGATGGAGGATGGGAGGGCAGGAGAGATTCGGCCGCCGCCGCGCACAAAGAAGTGGGCGGAGCTGGCGGGATCGGGGGAGGGAGATGAGTGGCGGCTAGGTTTTACCCACCCCACGTACACAGCCCACGTTCCTATCGCCCGACGCGAAAACTCTCTCACGCACAAACGCAGAAGCAGCACCTCATTACCTGGCCCCACGCCTAGCGAGGTCCACCCACCATTGACTCATCTAACTGCAGCTAACGTGCAAAACAACGAACGGTTGACCAGGTGCCAGCGTAAAAATTATCGTACGGTGAAAAATCGAGCGGTCCACGAGCGCTAGTGCGTGCAATGCCTCCAGAATGGCGGGTAGCGTAGGGTCATTTGTATGTTCGATTCGATGGTCATGGTAATATAACAGATTGCTGTTAACAGAAAGTTACATATTGTGAGCTCATTTGTGGCTAATGCATGCATTCTATGGATTTGTGATAATGGAACATTTTGAACTTTGCCATGTCTATTGTAGGCGCATATCAATTTCTTGCATATTGGAATTTGTTTGCTTGCTGTAACACCCATGTGAATGCTGCCTGTCAATGCTGCTGTCAGCATATGCTCTGTTTATTTTCACCAAGTCATAATCTGTAACAGCATCTTTGCATCTTGTTGCTTCCATTCCAATTAATCTGTGATGCTAATGAACTTGAACCTTTTGGGTGAATTATTGTGCATCTAGCATACTACAGCCACATATCATGAATGGGCACTTTATGTTCTTTTAGCATGTTGTAATATTGCTTGCAAAGTGTCATGTTGTTGTTGTTGGCAGATTGCATTGCATATTTGTTTTGCTCACCGGTTGAGTTTCGTGCATCCGTTTTCGATGATCTTTATATCCATTTCATCTCAAAATTTCCATTATTTCCAGTGGCAAGCTTGGAAGGCCAAGATCTTTCCCCTATCATCTTACACTTCCAGTTTATCACTGTATCCTTCTGTATCTTGTCGTGAGCGTTTCGGGAGAACCGTAACTCCGTTTGGTATGATCTTTATATGCATTTGCATCGATTTCTCATGTAGATTATGAATTGGCCAACATCATGCATGCTAAAATAATTAAACTTGTTGTTCTGCCCAGATCACTAAAACCAACACTATTGCATATGAAGTATCGCTTTATTCATGCTTCACATGGATCAAGGCTTCATTTAAATTGACTAGAGAAGTATGCCATGTTCCTTTAATTGAAACTTGACATGCATCATATTGTGATTGCGTTTTTCCATGGTTGTTTGTTTATTGGATGCTTGTTCTTTTCTTGTGGGTAGTACCGGGAGACGAGTCAGAGTTCGAGGATCCTGTTGAGAACGTTTACGAGGGGCAAGGTTTCGATCCCACCGAGGACAATTCAGGCAAGATGATCATTACCTTGGATATTACTATTATCTTTGCTTGCTAGTTGGCTCGATGTTATCCCTATATCTCGTTACCTAACACTTGTCTGTCAGCCTCCCAATTGCCATGATAAGCCTCTAACCTCCACTACTCAGCAAACCGTTGTTTGGCTATGTTACCGCTTTGCTCAGCCCCTCTTATAGCGTTGCTAGTTGCAGGTGCAGTTGCAGGTTGTTTCATGTTGGGACATGGATATCATGGGATATCACAATATCTCTTATTTAATTAATGCATCTATATACTTGGTTGTGTGTGGAAGGCTCGGCCTTTTGCCTGGTGTTTTGTTTCACTCATGCCGTCCTAGTTTCCGTCATACCGGTGTTATGTTCCTTGACTTTGCGTTGCTTACACGGTTGGGGTTTATGGGCCCCCATTGACAGTTCGCTTTGAATAAAACTCTTTTAGCAAGACCCAACTTTGGTTTTAAAATTTGCCAACATAATAATACTGATATTAATTAAAGCATAGGGCGTCATGAACCCGAGGATTCTTAATTCCACATAATACAGGTGGGCCAGTGCTGATGGTGTTGGTCCAAAATAGAGTCGTGTGCGGCTTCTTCTGGGGCAACTCGGGTCTCAGTTGCTGTACGCTGTGCTCATCCGATCGTGGCCTGATATCGAGATACGCGCGGCTCCTATCGGGGCGTCGGCACGTCGGGAGGTCTTGCTGGTTTCAGGAGGTCTTGCTGGTTTTGTTTTACCATTGTCAAAATGTCTTGTGCACCGGGATCCTGAGGATACTTCGGGCTATCTCGAGGTTGAGGTTTTCCAACGCGGATCGTGAGAGTTTATGATGGACTAAGTTGGGACACCCCTGCAGGGTTAAATCTTTTCGAGAGCCGTGCCCGCGGTTATGTGGCGACTTGGAAATTTATAATATCCGGTTGTAGAGAACTTGACACTAAACCCAATTAAAATACACCAACCGCGTGCATAACCGTGATCGTCTCTTTTCGAGGGAGTTCGGAAAGAGAACACGGTGGGGTTATATTTGACTCGTAAGTAGTTCAGGATCACTTCTTGATCATATTAATTTGCGGCCGATTATGCATAGTTTACTCTTCTTATTCTTGTACTCGTAAGTTAACCACCATACAAATGCTTAGTGCTTGCTGCAACCTCACCACTTAATCATTCCATACTTATTAAGCTTTTCTAGTCTTGATACCCATGGTAATGTGATTGTTGAGTCCTCGTGGCTCACAAATTACTACAACAACAGGTGCAGGTACAGGTAATGCGATGATCTGACGTGAGAGCAATGCGTGCTTGTTTTGGAGTTCTTCTTCTGCTTCTTCTTCTTCGATCAAGGGATAGGTTCCTGGTCGGCAGTCTGGGCTAGCAGGGTGGACGTCGTTCGTGTTTTTCGTTTGATCTCATCCGTAGTCGGATTCTGCTCTTCTATATGATGTATGATATGTATTGATGTATTCATGTGGCGATTGTATGCCTTTGTCTGTATCCCCAGATGTGTTGTACATGGTACGATGTAATGATATCCACCTTGCAAAGCGTTTTCAATATGCGCTTTTATTCTTGGTGGGACTTCCGAGTTCCTCGAGGATAGGACCGCATATTGGGTGTGACACGAAGACACTTCCATGACGCGCCATTTATCGTCATGGAAGCAGACACTTTCGTGATGATAATTTGAGTACTATCATGGAACACTTTTACGACCGCACAGGTATGACTATCTTCATTCTGTGATAAAATCGTCACGGATGTACATGCATGACAGAAAACGTGACCTACTATGACAAACATGTATCATCACGAAAGTGTTTTTTTTAGTGTGCTATGACAATTCTTTGCACTTGTGGATTATCAGGGTGCCTCTCCTAGCCGGTTGCCATCCCAAGTAGGTCGGCCCGAGGCCCCCTAGGTCAGTTCTCGCCCCGGGCCATCATGCCGGCCCATGGAACCTATAGAAGGAAGATTCTGGAAGCCTTGCCATTCAAGACAAGGGAGCCAGATCCATAAAGGACTCCCCTCCACCGAGGTAGCCGACTAGGTTGTGTAAACCTATGGGGCCCAGTATCTTATATAAGCCGGGGTCGAGCTAGTCAATGAAACACATTACAATCTCTCGGTATTACCTGTACTTTGTACACCCTGATCACAATATACATGAGCAGGATTAGGATTTTACCTCGTACAGAGGGTCTGAACCTAGGTAAATGTTGTCTCGTGTTTCCCCTTGACCAAATCAACGTACCGGGATACCCACCTACCGAGGGATCTTTCGGAATCAGCTCCGACACGCAAAAAATTCCAGAAAGAAGGAGGTGGGATCATTTAGCGCTCGCGTGAGGAACCAAATCGGTGGATGAGAGGTAGTCGTGCGAGGGAGACACTCGTGGGGACGAAACAATGTACCGACTATGCTTTAATAGTAGAGAAGTACGGTCTTCAGTGGATGTGGTTGTGAAGGTTGCTAAGCACTGCTATGTTAACTAGATGGTTTTTTGTGAAACATTTTTAACTATGTGCTGCCAGGCAGGGTGATATGTTAATTAAGTACTTTTGTTTAATTACATGCTGCTAGACCGTGCGGCAGTCGCGCATCACTTTTTCGTGTGGCGGGCGACAAGTTGCCTCGCGGAGGACGTGGCAATCTAGCACAGCCCTATGTCGTCGTACGGCCGTTCCCAATCTAGCACAGCACTGAATAGATACATCCACATAATCAAATCTCTTCAAAATATATTGGAACCAATTCCCACAGCGACGCGTGAGGTATCATCTAGTTGTTCTAACAAGGGAGACAGAGGCATAAACATGATTTTTTTTTTTCAAGATCAGTGTTTTGCAGCGGGTTTAGGGTTGGGTTGGCCTACTCGACCTCGCCGCCCACCTAGGGGTGGGTTAACGAGTTACTCGGCTCGTTAAGCTTGTGCCCGTTAAGCTCGGCTCGTTAAACTCATTAAGCTTAACGCGCAAAAAAACTTTGATCTGCTTTGTTCATTAAAGCTCATTAAGCTCGCAGACGCTCGCGAGTACTCGTTAACAGACATTACCACCTTTTGCTTCAGTTCTGATGTGTTTTTTATGAAGGAGGCATGCTAGTTATTATCTCCTGTGGGCTAGGTTGGATCAATTAGATGGAATAGCAGGGTTGAGGTGCCAAGAAATATTGTCACTTAACATAAAAAATATACTCCCTCCTTCCGGAATTAGTTGTCGCTCAAATGGATCTATCTATTCGGTGCTAGATACATCCATTTAAGCGACAAGTAATTTCAGAGGGATGGAGTATATTGTGTTGTATTAACGAGCTTAAGACTGCCCATAGTGGGTGGAACTTCAGCAGTAACATCGGGTCCAACTCAGCAAATTTGTTTATGTGGCAATAATTTAATGAGGAGAGAGATGATTTGAGTAACATAACTAGTTACTTACACTATGAGTAACATCACACATACCAAGACAAGATGTGTCTACAACCTAATAAATGAAATGTTGCATGACACCATACATATATTACTTCTCACTATAGAGGTAGTAACATAGACTAGTAACATATGCATGTTACTAGTCTAAGTTACTCCCCATTATGGGTAGTCTAACGAGCTGCTCGTGAAACTCGTTAGATCGCTCATTAAGCTCGTTAAGTTTAATGAGCTAAAATCCATGCTTGACTTTGTTCATTAAGAAGCGAGCTACGAGTTTAAAGAGCCGAGCTACCGAGCATTCATTAAACTCCGAGTTAGGCGCTTTTGGTCCGGCCCACGGCCCACCCTTCTTACCACCCCCATCCACGCACAAACACACAAAGAAAGAAAAGACTAGATAATATGCTGATGTGACCCTTCGCCTTGGGGAAGAAGTTGCTTGCAAACCATGTGAAGTAACCACAACTTGCTTGCTAATCTTGTCGGCCCTCCAAGCTGAGAAGAGAAATTGCAATATTCCTAGCTAGCTACTACTCCAGATTATATATAGTCGTACTAACATATGCCACACGCCTTCAGATTATTCCTTTCTTGGACCCTTGTACAAGAAACACTCCAGCTGAATTTGACCAAGCCAAATCATTTCACACATATAAATAAAGATGCAAAGCCACCATATGTTGTGCAGTACCTCAAGCTCACTCCAAACCATAGCTTAAACCACAACCAACTGATCAAAAAGAACAGTTGTACATTTCGAAGTAGGTTACTCTACTTTAGCTGCCATGGTTTGCTTTCGGCTGTTCCCGTTCCTCCTCGGCACGGCCATCGGCGTGTACGCGGCACAGAACTACAAGGTTCCGAATCTCCGCTGCCTCGCCAAGCGCTACGAGGAGGAATACCGCAGGAAGCCATAAATGGCTGGCGAGGGGAGGAAGAAGAAGGTGCAGGTGGAGATCGACGATGACGAGGAGTAGATCGATCATACTCTTCAAGCTGCAGGTAGGCCGGCCATTATATAGGGGGTGATCAGTCAATACAAATATGAAGCAGTACAGTTCAAAAGAAATATACTATGAAGCAGTATCAGTACGCATGTGAAGTTTGTAGGAGTCACTGGAGTAGTGAGGTAATATGATGATCGATCAATAGGTCGATGTATACAATGTCATGTATTGTTGCGTATTTAAAGCATGATTTGTTTTTTCTCCAAAAATGCATGAATTATGATGTTTTGTCAGTTGGCACTTCAGCGGACCTTGCAAGCTGATCTTGTGCCTTGTGGCTTCTATTAGAAGTCTACTTGCGACATCACATTCAGTTGCCCTAAAGTAAGTAATTAACGTGATGTTTATTTTCATACATTTAATCTTGCTTCAGATCTTTCACAGATGTAAAAATGGAAAACTCTGGCAAAAAGAAATGGAAACACTAAATGTCTGACATCAGATTTTTAGGCATGTCAAATTTGATGTTTTTCATGGAATTTATATTGGCGCGATGACGGTAAATTTAGTTTGCAAGCATGACAATTTTTTGACAAAAAACGAATTGAGGTGGATTTACCATACTCACCAACTAAACTTATTATCTTCGGAGAATATAAGTTGCCATGAAAAACGTCAAATTTGTAATGGAGTCCAAAAAAAAAAAGCTCATTTTGGATGAACTCAGCACACTGAGCCTCGACTGAACCTACCGAATGAGCTCATGCTTGACTTTGGGGAGCTCATAAGCGGCGCCTTAAGCGCCACTTGGAGGAATGGGCGCTCACGCCCCCCTGCTCATGGGCCGGCCCATGTAACGTGAGTGCTCGATCGCTTCACCGGGCCCCCGCCCCCCCGGTCGCTCGAGCGCATTTTGACCGGTCACGGTTGACAAGTTGACTGGTCAACCGTTGATTCTTAAAAAAAAATCACAAAAAATCTTGAATTAAAAAATGATCACGTATTTCAAAAAATGTTCAAAAAAGTTCATGAATTTGAAAAAAAAAACGTTCATCAATTTTGGAAAAATTTCATCGAATTTGAAACAGGTTCATCGATTTTGGAAAAAGTTCATTGATTTTGAAAAAAAGTTCATCAAAGTTGACAAATGTTCATTGGTTTTGAAAAAGTTCATCGAATTGGAAAAAAATTCATCAATTTTGAAAAAAGTTCAACGATTTTGAAAAAAAATTCATCGAATTTGCCAAAAGTTCATCGATTTTAAAGAAAAGTTCATAAAATTGAAAAAAAAATCATCGATTTTGAAAAAAAAAATAGAAGAAAACAGGCCAAACAAAAAACCGAAAAGCCCAAAACGGTTATTTGTAGAAGGATAAAAGAAGGTAACAAGCACAAACGGGAATGATGTTTGGTTGGTTACCGCGTTCGTTCGATCTCCAAATGGAAAGCGCTGGTGCAAAGTTCGAACTCTACGGGCGCTCTTTTTTGAAAGGGTTTACAAAAACGAAAAGAAAAGAAAAGCATAAGATGGGTCTGCCCAGCGCGGAAGGGGGGGGGGGGGGGGTGCGCCCGTTAGCAGGTATTGACTAAACGGGCGCTGAAGGCGTCGTTTAGGAAATGCCTTCACTTTGTCCCTCCTGGAACTTCCCTAAAAATGGACTACTAGGCCTCGCCTAAGGGCTGGAGCGTCATCTTCTGCGCAATGAGAGGGTGGTCCAGTCCATTCTGGAAACAACCCAGATTGGTTGGAGCTCAAAGCATGGCCCGCGTGAGCACGAGCATTCCCTATTTGGCGCTTCAGTCGCCCGTTAAAGGTATTTTCAACATCCGAGTTGGGCTGGCCCATTGACATTTTTTCTTTTCCTGCTAGCTTCAAAAAAGGTGTGTGTGTGGGGGGGGGGGGGGGGGGGGGGGTGTTCGAAATCGAGACCCCGAGTTTCCCACAGAACAGCAGCAACCACTACGCCATCTTCACATTTGTGCTTATTAACTTCTTTTTTTCATTTTATACTTTCCCCAGTTAGCTGTAAATTGAGAGGTCACGTTTCTTTTTTCTATTTTTTTCTTGTTCCTTTTTTCCCTTGTTTTTTTTCTTTTTTCCCAGTTAGCTGTAAATTTTGGACCGTGCTAACTTCCGACTGATCGGAAGATAGACGACATATCCAGACGCCTCCTTCTTCCTCTAATCATGCATGCATGCAAGCCTTACTAGCTAATCGGGGTGTGGTGGCGGAGGTGGGATCGCATGCAACTAGCCTTGACTTACGATGCCATACATGCATGCAAACTAAAAGACAAAGTAGATGGTGTCATCAAAAGATTCCTCCTATTTCAAAACTTTAAAAACATTTGGTAGCTCAAACCGTCGCTTCAATTGAAAAACCGTTTTCACATAAGAAATTGTCTGGACGAGAGCTTTGAAACTAGATCCCATGTTGGTATGTTTCGATGTTTTTTTTCAGGTCAAAAGTTACCACGCTGGACTACGTAAGTTATCACGCCTGCAGTATGTAACTTATCATGGTGTACATTTTTCCTGGGTAAAAATATACCATGATATTTGTAAGTTAACTATCAGGTCTGCAATACCATATTCTAGCATCAGTGTCGTGCCTGGGCCGCAAGGTGAGGTCCATGTGCAGACACAACAAAGGTCTGCTTATGAAACATAACTTTGCGACTTGTGTCAATCCAGGCCAGTTTGGGCGTGTGCTGGGCCTGACCGATCCTAGTGATGGTGCAAAATACCGTCAGATCCCTCGGTAGGGGTCCAAGCGCAGCTGGAAGTCATGGATCGGAGGTCACACAAGGGGTTTATCCAGGTTCGGGCCTCTGGAGAGTAATACCCTACGTCTTGCTGGTTTTGATGATTCACAATGGAGGGATACCTCGTGCGAGGGGTTACAATGGTGGATGAGATTTCTACCGAGAGTTTTCCTATCTATGGATCGATGGATCAATGGGTACCCTAGACCTCCCTTTATATAGGCAGGAGAGGTCTAGGGTTTACACAGCAGAGGCACTCTGGGCGCTGCCGCCCTCTATTCTTGGAGACCACGAAGGTGTCTTCGCCCCCTAGGGTTTCCTCCTTGCTCTGGACCTGGTGGGCCCCGTATCTTGGGCTAGGTCGGGCTCCTCGTCGTGAGCCACCCCTGGTACATGACCCCGTCAGTAGCCCCCGAGCATGGCGGAGGGCGTAGTGGATGCTCGCGAGGCCTCCGGTGGGCTCCCATACTTTGCTTGGAATCTTCTTGAATTTTGTTTGGCCAGGAAGCCGGATGATGTCCTCCTTGAGCCCCCAATCCATCTGAAAAGCCTCTCGATGTAAACCGGTGGGCCCTCGTTAAGTTTCCCATGGATCTCAGAGCGGTGATGCCGTTGTGATTGTCGCACCAATTGTTCTGGAAAAACAAACTTTCTGAAACGGAGGAAAATACGCTTTCCGTCTTGGGCGGGCGACGCTTCAGGTTCAGTTGCCTATAAGAAGGGGAAACCGAGGATTTCAAACCCTGCATGGCTTCAGTTCATTCCATCCTCTTGGCCCATCCCCAAAACCTTCGATGCGTCACCGCCGTGCTTAGTTCCCCCCCCCCCCCCATCGCGCCCCCAACCCTTCGCCACCAATGGCTAGGACTAGGAGTGAGAAAGGAGGGCAAGCCCTTCACCAGGAGTCGTCATCGAGTGCCACCAGCGGGAAGTGGAAGCGGGCCACCCCTATGAGGGTGGCGAAGACATCGTGCGACGCCCCCAAGTCCATCGAGAAATGGTTTCCCTTTGTGACCACGGAAGGCGAGATCCAAGGGTACAAAGACGATCTCCTCATGTCGGCTGATCTGAGCATCCGGCTTCCGACAAGAGAGGTCCCACCTGAGCCCCGTGAAGGTGAGCACATCTTGTGCTTGGGCTATTTTGGGCAGGGGCTTAGCTTCCCGCTCCATCCCTTCGTGCGGGGCCTCTTGTACTTCTTCGGCTATTAGATGCACCACATTCGTCCCAACGGGGTGCTCCACATCGCCAATTTCATCACTTTTTGTGAGTGCTACCTCAGGACAACTCCCCACTTCGAGCTGTTCCGCTACTTTTTTTGGGTCTGTGTTCAGACGAACGAAGGCGCCGTCTGCAACCTTGGAGGTGCCATCCTGCAGCTCCGCCCCAACTCCACGTTTTTCTCCTTTGACCTCCCAAAGTTCGTTCGGGAGTGGCACAAGTATTGGTTCTACGTGGAGGGCCTCGGCAAAGACCTGCCGGCTTTTACAAATGAGCCCTCGCAGAAGCTGTGGTCATGGGCCCCGCTGTCCAAGCCGATGCCAGAGGTCAAGGCTCTCGGGGAGGCCACCGCTCGCCTGAAGAAGGGCGGGCTGACAGGAGGTCATATCGTGCGCACCTAGGTGGGGCGTCGGGTATTGCCGCTACAGGCCCGGGGTCTCTTGATGTCACGGTACACATGCCCGAAGGACCCTGCGCGGGACTCCCAAGAGGAGTTGGACCCCAAGGCCATCGACGTCTACCTCAACTTCCTGGTAGGGCCTGACGCCATCACCAAGTCTCACAAGAAGGCTGTCCCGCCCTTCTCATTCTGGGAAGCGTAAGCATCTCTTTATGGTTCCCTTGCTGTTGGAGGGCGAGAGGCCGTATCGTGATCTTCTTAGTTTTTCTTGTTAGTAATTTACTGCCTTTGAGGCCTTCAGCTCAGAGCCCCCGTGTCGGTGTCAAAACCGGCAGACCTGGCGGTAGGGGGTCCCGAGCTGTGGATCCCGGACAGATGGTAACAGGAACAAGGGAGACAGTATTTACCCAGGTTCAGGCCCTCTTGATGGAGGTAAAACCCTACGTCCTGCTCTTGTTTATATTGATGGAGATGTATCGAGTACAAGCTTGATCTACCTCGAGATCGTAAGTAGTGTCCTAACTCTAGGGCTAGGTGAATGCGATTGTGTTCAGGTCCTTTCCTATGGGCTAAACCCCTCGGCTTATATACACGCCAGGTAGGGTATCTAGGGTTACATAGTCGGTATCCAGGGATGCATGGAGGCGGCAGGAGATGTCCTGGAGTATACACCAAGTCTTCGGCAGATGCAGTCTTGACCTCATGCGTGCAACTTCCGGAGTCCACCTCAATAGGAAGGAGGGCCCACTGGCCCAGCCCGAGGACCACGGGCCGACTAGGTTAGTACCCCTCGGTCTAGGACACCGTCAGTAACCCCCGAACTGGTCTTCTACACCGATGATGATCTCCTTGAAGAAAATAACTTCGGATCCTGTCGTGGGTGCAAGTCTGACAGTAGTGTGTAGGGGTACGGATGAGAGGGCAGAGCCTAGCTACGGCGCAGGTGTTACACTCGGATTTACGAGTTCAGGCCCCTCAGCGGTGGAGGTAATAGCCCTACGTCTCGGTGCTCTGGAGCTGTATTGCTTGAGTGTATGATTACAACAGGTTGCGAACCCTTGGAATGGAGCAGGAGGGCGGCTTATATAGTCTCGCCAGCCCTCCCATCAATGCCAGCCATTACAGGGGGTTAAGAGGGGTATAAGTGCGCCAGGTAACGGGCGTATTGATGACAATTAATATAGGAGAACGTGCGTCCCGACCATTGCGCTCCTGGAGACTCCTGGTCTTCTCTGGCCGAGTGACTTTCGGGTGTTCCGAGTGAAACGAGTCTGTCGAGTGAACTCTTGCCTCCCGAGTGGTTTGTAGAACTCCGAGTGAATGTCAGTCTGCGGAATTTTGGGTTGTTGATCTGGCCCTGGGGCCCAGTCTAAGACGTGTGGTGTCCTAGGGTAGGGTCCATAGGTCAGGCCTATTACCCTATCCCTAGTACATGCCCTCGTCATTAGCCCCCGAATCGGTCGAGGTCAGGTGGGTTGAGTCAAGGCGAATTTCTAGACGAGTTGAGTGCTACAGGGGCGCTCAAGAACTCTAACTGGTCATTAGACGCCCTTGTCTTCGCATCGCACCTTTACGGATTCTGGACCATACGACGTCCAAGTGAAATGAGTGGTCTTCATCCGGATGAGTAGTTTGTGTCCGAGTGAGTAGCTTCCATCCGAGTGAGTAGTTTCCCATCCGAGTGAAATGAGTAGCCATATGCCGTGCACCGAAGCGGATCCGAGCGAACGCGACACGTCTTTGGAGTGAGAGCAATCGGGTTGCCGGACTCCGGATTTTGCGGGATTTGAAACCATATTTGAGCGCGCGTAAACGGTTGCAGCGCAATGAGAGGGGAAAGTGGGGCGTGACGCCTCGATTTTCGCCCCACCTTTCGCCACTTACCGCTGGATCTTCGGCGGCACGATTTGAGGAGATCTGCGGGCCTGCGGTTCAGCGGCGTGGATTGGGGAGCGGTGCGGGCGGCGATATAAGAGGTGGCCGTGGCGGAGAGCGAGAGAGAGAGACAGATCCCCTTTTCTCAACTTCCTCAATCTGCCCGATCCCTTCTCCCGCGACCCACTCTGCGCAAATCTTCCTCGGTGCTGGAAAGTTCAGCGGCGATGGTGAAGGACAAGACCGCTAAGCTCGAGAAGGCGAAGAAGGCGGCGAAGGGGAGGAAGACTTCGAGCTCGCGAGCCGTGCTCCCGCCCGGGTGGATCCAGGGCGACTGGATCCCATCGACCACCACGCTCGACGACGTCAACGGGCTCTTCGTGGACGGGCTGATCCGCGACGGGACGTGGAGGCTACCGGAGGAGGGGGAGATCGAGCCCGCGCCGCGCCCCGGGGAGCGAGTGCTTCTCAACACGCACGTGGAGCGAGGTTTCTCCATGCCACCCCATCCTTTTCTCCGCGGGTTCTTGAACTTCTTTGGTGCTCAGCTCCACCATCTGCCTCCAAATGCTATTATGTATCTTGCCGCATTTGTTTCTTTGTGCGAAAACTTTCTGGGTTGTCCGCCGCACTGGGGTTTGTTCAAACATATCTTCACGTGCCGATCTCAATCGGTTAATAAGGTTGACCCGAATGGAGAGAGGACGCACGTGATCCAGATGTGCGGTGGCCTAGGTATTCAGATGAGGGGTAAGAGTGCATTCCCATCCATGTCTTTTCCTGACTCAGTGAGGGGTTGGCAGTCGTCCTGGTTCTACTGCAATGATCTGCCGTGCTCGGGCTCGTCGACTGGTCTTCCTCCTTACACGACCGAGAGGATTCAGTCTCCTCCCTCGCTGACAGTTGATAAAAAGGAGAAGACGGACGTATCGATCTTGATGACTGCCGTGGTTAGTCTGATTCGGGGTGGATTGACTGGCCTAGACCTTCTGGAGGTATTTCTCAGTCGGAGAATCCAGCCGCTGCAGGAGCGGGCTCACCCCATGTGGCTCTACACTGGGCCCAGTGATCCGACCCGAGTGCATCCGGAAGACGTCGAGGCGAAAGACGTGGAACAGTGGATCAAGTGCATCAGTGGCGCACGTGACAATCCGCGAGGGTCAAGACGGGTCCCGCCCTTCGACGCCAACAACCTGCCGCTGGAGGTATGAAATGCATTTTCGAGTGAATCACTTATGCACAAATGTTCCGAATGAACTGAGTAATCTGACTGAACCGACTGTCTCTGATCTTTGTGTTTTGCAGGAATTCCAAAAAATGTTATCGCCCGTGCCGAATGGAGAACAACTTGTCGGAGGTGCGGAGAGCGAGCATGGCAGCGCCGGGGGCAGCTACGCAGAGGACAGCGAGGAGGAAAGTGAGGACTCGGACGGCAGCGACGATGACGAGTCTTCTCTTTCTCCAGAGCTGGGTTACGAGCACGGCTCCAAACGAGCCCAGGATCCGGGTGCAGGCTCGGAGAAGGAGGCGGTCCCGAGTGCCAAGGCTCCGAAGCGCGCTCGGACGCCGACGCCTGCGCCGACTGAGAAGGCCGCCAAGCAGCCCAAGGTCGCTTCCCCCAAGCCTCGGAAGGCTCTGCCCCGAATCAAGGTCGTTGTGCCTGTTGCTTCAACGTGAGTATTCTTCTCAGCTTTTCTTTTCTGTCTTTGCTATCTTTTGTGATTCTTCTGACCGAGTGCATCTTACGAACCAGTGCTGCAACCTCGACGACGTCTCCCATGCAGATTGATGGGGATCGCACCGAAGCTGAGACGGCAGACGCGGCCACTTCTCAGAGAGGTAACAATAACTTCATCTTTACTGTAACTTGTCATTCGACTGAAATGTCTTCGTTCGATTGAATCGTGCATTGCGACTGATTGCGCGGAGTGAACGTAATGCTTGCAGAGGTCATCCACGTCGGAGATGATGATGAAGAGCCGCCGCGAAGGGCCACTGAGAAGGAGACCCCAGTTCCGACTGCTCCTCAGACCACCACACGAAAGACGCCGCCGAACGAAGTGCCTCGAGCTCCACCTGCGCCCGCTTTGACCGTGCCGCTGGGGCAAGGTTCTCAGGCTGGGGCTGATCCTGCTGCGGTTCCGTTGACTGCCCTAGCCTCGGTTCCGACTGCTCCCGTCAACATCTTCACTCTGTACAAGACGCCGGAGGACCAAACCGGGGCCAGCAAGGAGGCGATGATCCAGGCGGAATTGATGACCCAAAGGCTCAGGGAGATGTGCGCGGTTGGGAAGCTAGCTTATGATGCCAGTGCCGCTCTCCAGGAGAATGTCCGAGTAAGTGCTCTTGTAAGTTGACCTCCAAGTCTTTTTTCTTCAGTAGGATTTCCAATTGGAAAATATCTGGTACACCCACTGGGTGTTTTTGTGCTTGGCCGTCACTCGGACCGGGCGGACCGGTTCCGAGTGGATACCATTCCAGTGGGGGCACGCTGAGTGCACCCACTGGGTGTAGTCCCCGAGACTGCCATCGACTGCGGGTAGTCGGCGGGAGTCTTAGAGCTTAGAACTTGTTTTGTTGTTGTTGTTGTTTTTTTTTGCTTCGGCCATCACTCGGACCGGGCGGACCGTTCCGAGTGGATACCAATTCAGTGGGGGCACGCTGAGTGCACCCACTGGGTGTAGTCCCCGAGACTACCGTCGACTGCGGGCAGTCGGCGGAAGTCTTAGAACTTAGGATCTGATACTGGTCAAGCTTGTTCCTTCCAGGAGTGTCGATCTCTGGGCACTCGGAACTTTTTTGTCTTGTTTTTGTGTTTGGCCGTCACTCGGACCGGGCGGACCGGTTCCGAGTGGATACCATTCCAGTGGGGGCACGTTGAGTGCACCCACTGGGTGTAGTCCCCGAGACTACCGTCGACTGCGGGCAGTCGGTGGAAGTCTTAGAACTTAGGATCCGATACTGGTCAAGCTTGCTCCTCCCTCTCCAAGGGTTCTTCAGGATCTGATACTGGTCAAGCTTGCTTCTTCCGGGAGCGCCAGTCTGTGGTCACTCGGAATACCTCTTAACGTTAACTGATCTGCTTTTTCTTGTGTTTCAGAAAACTTGTGAGCTTGGGACTCAGTACGCGGCACTGGAGAAGGAAACGGCCCAGCTTCGGGTGAACTTAGAGGTGGAGAGGAGGAACATAGAGCGTGCTCAAGCGGAGCTCAAGACCATGGGAGGTAAGGTTCCATTACTTAGCACTCTGTTTTCACATTTTTGCATTCTTTGAACCGAGTGACTTCACTCGAACAGATGTGCGTAGTGAAAACCATCGACTCCAAGTTCGGCTCAGAACCTCTGTTTCTTTAGAAACTATGAAGCAGGCACTCGAGAACAAGGACAATGAGCTGGCGGGAGCGCAGCAAGTGGCGAAGGAGAAGACTAAGGCCGCCGAAGAGAAGCTGGCCTCACTCGGAAAGCTCGAAGCAGAGAATGTATCGCTGAAGAAAGAGGTGCTCGAGCTCAAGAAGCAGCAGACCGAGTGGGATGGCAAGCTCAAGGCCCAGGCGGAAGCCTTCGAGAAAGAGAAGGAGACTCTGAATGAGAAGGTCACCCAGTTGGTCGAGAAGAAGAACGCCCTGGAGAAGCATATAGAGGAGTTCACGGAGGAGATGTACACCAAGCTTGCAGGTAACTGATAGTGTCCGAGTGCATTTCAACTTATCTCCGAGTGAACTTCTTGCATGCTGATGTTCGACTCTCTTCTTTCCTTCTTCACAGAGTACTGTCGAGACTTCGATCTGGAATTTGACAGAATCGAGAGGGATCTGGATCCTTCCAGGTCACTCGTCAGTGACAAGGCTGCACTGGGCATCCTGCGGGTGGAAACCCGCATCGAGGACGTCCAAGCGTACATCATCCGTCTGCGGGGTGCACTTGGGAGAATCGACAAGGAGTTGTGGCCAGAAGATACCCTCGACACCGACCTGGAAGCCATGATGACTCGTCTCAACGACATTCCCAGCCGAGTGCAAGCGTGGAAGAAGTCGGCTGCTCGCTGCGGGGCTGACGTGGCGCTCTCCCAGGTACGAGTGCATTGCAAGGAGGCCAAGGAGAAGAAACTGAAGACTCTCCCAGTTGCCAACACGAAGAAACTCCGGTTCGAGGACTTCATGGAGACATTCATCGAAGCGGCCACTCGGATTGCAGACGGCATCGACTTGGATGTCTTCGTTGAACCAGCCAGCCCTTCAGGGGCATGAAAAAACTTCAAGTCTTATCCATTAACCTCGGTATGCCGAGTGGAATTGTAATCGTTAAAACTCTTTCGGGCTTTGGGCCCGAGTACTCGTATTCGCTTTTGAACTGCTAGAGTTAATCGAATGCTTTCCTTTGAGTCTTTCGTATCTTTGAATCGTGTTTTGGCTTGAGCGGAAGCTGGTTCGCAGCCAAGCCTCCGAGTGAGAGGATAGCTCGCCACTCGGAGTAGTGTTTTAGACTTGGGCGAAAACTGGTTCGCAGCCAAGCCCCCGAGTGAGAGGGTTGCTCTGCACTCGGAGTAGCGTTTTACTTGGGCGGAAGCTGGTCCGCAGCCAAGCCCCGAGTGAGAGGGTTGTTCTTCACTCGGAGTAGTTTTTAAACTTGGGCGAAAACTGGTTCGCAGCCAAGCCCCCGAGTGAGAGGGTTGCTCTTCACTCGGAGTAGTTTTTAACTTGGGCGGAAGCTGGTCCGCAGCCAAGCCTCCGAGGGAGAGGGTTGCTCTTCACTCGGAGTAGCGTTTAACTTGGGCGGAAGCTGGTCCGCAGCCAAGCCCCCGAGTAAGAGGGATGCTCGTCACTCGGAGTAGCGTTTAACTTGGGTGGAAGCTGGTCCGCAGCCAAGCCTCCGAGTGAGAGGGTCGCTCTTCACTCGGGGTAGCGTTTAATTTGGGCGGAAGCTGGTCCGCAGCCAAGCCTCCGAGTGACAGGGTTGCTCGTCACTCGGAGTAGTTTTTAACTTGGGCGGAAGCTGGTCCGCAGCCAAGCCCCCGAGTGAGAGGGTTGCTCTTCACTCGGAGTAGTTTTTAACTTGGGCGGAAGCTGGTCCGCAGCCAAGCCTCCGAGGGAGAGGGTTGCTCTTCACTCGGAGTAGCGTTTAACTTGGGTAGAAGCTGGTCCGCAGCCAAGCCCCCGAGTAAGAGGGATGCTCTTCACTCGGAGTAGCGTTTTAGACTTGGGCGAAAACTGGTTCGCAGCCAACCTCCGAGTGAGAGGGTTGCTCGTCACTTAGAGTAGCGTTTAACTTGGGCGGAAGCTGGTCCGCAGCCAAGCCTCCGAGTGAGAGGGTTGCTCGTCACTTGGAGTAGCGTTTAACATGGGCGGAAGCTGGTCCGCAGCCAAGCCCCCGAGTGAGAGGGTTGCTCTTCACTCGGAGTAGGTTTTAACTCAAGCAAAAACTGGTTTGCAGCTAAGTTGAACGGCATACACCCACTGGGGGTTGTAAGCCAGAGAATGCGTACGAGCGAACTTCAACGTAGAACTGGAAAAGTCATGCTTTTATTCATCAAATGTCACTCGAGTACTTTTTATTACATCTCATCATCAAGTATAAAATCGTCGCAGCAAATCTGCATTCCAAGCACGGGGCTCGTCTGCTTGCTTCTGAAGGTTGTACAGGCGGTATGCTCCGTTGTGCAGAACCTTTGACATGATAAAGGGGCCTTCCCACGCGGGAGCAAGCTTGTGAGGTCGCTGTTGATCCACTCGGAGGACAAGATCTCCTTCCTGAAAGGTCCGACTTCGGACGTGCCTGCTATGAAAACGTCGTAGATCCTGCTGATAAATGGTTGAACGGATCAGAGCCATCTCCCTTTCCTCCTCCAAGAGATCAACGGCGTCTTGCCGTGCTTGCTCTGCTTCAGCTTCAGAGTACAGTTCCACTTGGGGCGAATTATGGAGCAAGTCACTCGACAGGACGGCTTCAGCTCTGTACACCATGAAGAAGGGAGTACGATTGGTGGACCGGTTGGGGGTCGTCCTCAAGCCCCAAAGAACCGATGGCAACTCGGTGACCCAGGCTCCAGCTGCATGATCCAAATCGCGCATGAGTCACGGCTTTAACCCCTGAAGTATCAGTCCATTTGCTCTCTCCGCTTGTCCATTCGACTGCGGGTGTGCCACAAATGCATAATCGACTCGGGTATCCTGGCCGGCACAGAATGTCCTGAACTCTTCCGAGTCAAAGTTTGAACCGTTGTCAGTGATGATGATGTGGGGCACGTCGTATCTAAATACTATCTCCTTCATGAACTTGATCGCTGTACGAGAGTCTAGTTTCTTGATGGGTTTGGCTTCGATCCACTTAGTGAACTTGTCGACTGCAACCAGCAAGTGAGTGAATCCACTCGCCCCCGTTCGGAGGGGTCCTACCATGTCGAGTCCCCAGACTGCAAACGGCCAGACGAGTGGAATGGTCTTCAGAGCAGACGCAGGCTTGTGGGATAAGTTCGCATAGAACTGGCACCCGGCACAGTGTTGGACTATCTCCTGTGCAGCTTCATTGGCACGGGGCCAGAAGAAACCGGCTCGGTAAGCTTTAGCCACGATTGTCCGAGAGCACGCGTGGTGCCCACAAGTTCCCGAGTGAATCTCCTCCAGGAGCAGTCGACCTTCTTCCGGAGAAATGCAGCGCTGAGTCACACCGGTGACGCTCTTTCTGTATAACTGATCACCGACCACTTCAAAGGCTTTGGACCTGCAAACAATCTGGCGGGCCTCAGCTTCGTCTTCTGGAAGTTCCTGCCTGAGCAGGTATGCGATGTAAGGCACCGTCCACTCGGGCGTGATTGCTAGGACCTCCATTACCAAATAAATGACTGCCGGGACTTCAACCTCAGTCGGATCAGACGGATTGACCACTTGCGGGGGCTCTTCCATGAAGGGATCTTCTTTTACAGTTGGGGAACGTAAAAGCTCGAGGCAAACATTGCTGGGTATGGATTTCCGAGTGGACCCAATTTTTGCCAGATCGTCTGCCTCCTAATTCTTGGCTCGGGGAACGTGATGCAGCTCCAGACCTTCAAATTTCTTTTCCAACTTTCTCACTGCGTTGCAGTATCCTGTCATAGCGGGGCTTCTGATGTCCCACTCCTTCATCACTTGGTTCACAACTAGATCCGAGTCTCCGTAGACCATCAGGCGCCGGACGCCGAGTGAGATGGCCATACGTAGACCATAGAGGAGCGCTTCGTACTCGGCTTCATTATTGGAGGAATCAAAGTGAATCTGCAGAACATATCTGAGACGATCGCCCTTCGGGGATATTAACACAACTCCAGCTCCTGAACCATTCAGCATCTTGGAACCATCAAAGAACATGGTCCAGTGTTCCGGGTGACTCTGAGTCGGTTGCTGCTGTTCAGTCCACTCGGCTAGGAAATCGGCTAATGCTTGGGATTTGATCGCCTTCTTTGCCTCGAACTTGATGTCCAGGGGTAGGAGCTCGATAGCCCACTTCGCCACTCGACCAGTCGCGTCCCGATTGTTCATGATCTCAGACAGTGGGGCGTCGCTGACGACTGACACAGAGTGCTCCTGGAAGTAATGGGCTACTTTCTTCGCAGTCAGATAAATGCCGTAGACGAGCTTCTGGTAATGAGGATACCTCTGTTTGGACGGAGTCAGAACTTCAGAAATATAATAGACTGGGCGCTGCATTTTGTAAGCCTTGCCCTGTTCTTCTCGCTCGACTGTGAGGACAGTGCTGACAACTTGACCAGTGGCCGCGATGTACAAAAGCAACGGCTCCTTTTCATTCGGAGCGGCAAGCACCGGCTGGGTGGAAAGCAGGGCTTTGAGCTCGACAAACGCTGCTTGTGCTTCAACAGTCCACTCAAACGAATCATATTTCTTCATCAATCGGTACAGGGGCAGTGCCTTCTCACCAAGACGGGAGATGAATCGGCTCAGAGCTGCAAGGCAACCCGTGAGCTTCTGTACATCATGAAGACGCTCTGGACGTTTCATTCGTACAATCGCCCCGATCTTCTCAGGATTGGCATCTATCCCTCATTCGGAAATGAGGAAACCGAGTAGTTTGCCCCCAGGATCTCCGAAAGTGCACTTTGCTGGATTCAGTTTGATGTCATACTTCCGCAGATTTGCGAAAGTTTCAGCTAAGTCAGCCAGCAGGTCGGAACCTTTTCTGGACTTGACCACGATATCATCCATGTACGCCTCAATATTCCGACTGATCTGTTTTTGCAAACACTTCTGGATCATGCGCATGAAAGTGGCACCGGCATTTCTGAGGCCGAATGGCATGGTGATATAGCAGAAACACCCGAATGGGGGTGATGAAGGCAATTTTTATTTTGTCCGGCCCATACAATCGGATCTGGTGGTACCCGGAGTACGCATCCAGAAAAGATAGACGCTCACAACCCGTAGTGGAATCTACGATTTGATCTATGCGGGGGAGTGGGAAGTGATCCTTGGGGCAGACCCGATTGATGTGCTTGAAATCAATGCACATTCCGAGAGACTTGTCCTTCTTAGGGACCATGACGACGTTGGCGAGCCACTCGGAGTGGTACACCTCACGGATGAACTCGGCTGCGAGGAGCCGAGCAACTTCTTCGCCAATGGCCTTCCTCTTCTGTGTAGCAGAGCGACGGAGATGCTCCTTCACAGGTTTCGCCTTTGGGTCGACTCGCAAACGGTGCTCAGCCAGCTCCCTGGGTACACCCGGCATGTCAGATGGTTTCCATGCGAAGATGTCCCAGTTCTCACGGAGGAACTGGATGAGCGCTTCTTCCTATTTGCTGTCGAGTGTTGTTGATATGATGGTGGGAACAGCATTGGGATCTTTCGGGTGGATGTGCACAGGCTTCGTGTCGCCGGCTGACTGAAATGCAGATTCTGCAGCCGGCTTCTTCGAGCGCAGCAGATCACTCGGATCGGCGTTCTTCTTGTACTTTTCCAGCTCCACCATGGCCATCTGCTCATCAGCTATCTTGGACCCTTGCTGCAAACACTCTTCCGCACGCTGTCAACTGCCAGTGACTGTGATCACGCCTTTCGGGCCTGGCATCTTCAGCTTGAGATACACATAACATGGACGGGCCATGAAACGTGCGTAAGCCGGCCGACCAAGGATGGCATGGTAGGCGCTACGGAAGTCGACCACTTCGAAGGTCAGCCTTTCCTTCCGAAAATTCTTGTCATCTCCAAAGACCACATCCAGGGCGATTTGCCCGAGTGACTTTGCTTTCTTGTCGGGGATCACTCCGTGGAACTGCATGCTGCTCTCGCTGAGTCGGGACATCGGAATGCCCATCGCTTGCAGAGTGTCAGCGTACAGTATGTTCAGTCCGCTTCCACCATCCATGAGGACCTTGCGCAGTCGGACGCCTCCCACGACTGGGTCGACCACCAGCGCCTGCCGCCCAGGGGTGGCAATATAGGCTGGGTGATCCGACTGATCAAAGGTGATCGGAGTCTTCGACCAGTTCAGAAACTTTGTCGTCGCCGGCGCTGCCATGTTCACTTCTCGATTGATGACTTTCAATCGGCTCCTGCTCTCTACGTCTGCAAAGGTCATCAGGGTTGCGTTGACACTGGGGAAGGGTTCATCTTTGTCTCCATCATCAGCGTCTTCCGGACTCTTCTCACTCGACGGGTCCTCTCGGAACTGCTGGATCAATAGTCTGCACTGTCGAGTGGTATGTTTGGGCAATATCAGATTGCCATCTTCATCCTTTCTGGTTGGATGTCACACGGTAGATCAAGGACATCTTTGCCCGACTGATCTTTCTTTTTCTTCGGGACCCATTTATCCTTGGCCTTTCCCTTGTTCTTGGCTTGACCGGCCAGAGCGGCAGCCTCGGCCTGAGCCAAACCATCAGCCTTGCACTTCGGCTTCCGACTGGGGTTACTATTTCCGGGGTTGGGCTCGCTGGTTTTCCTTTGCCGTTACGGAGACGGTCTTCCTCTTCTCCATTTGCGTACCGAGTGGCTATCTCCATCATTCGGCTCATGGTCAAAGCTCCTGACCGACCGAATTTCAGGATGAGCTCCCGATATCTGACTCCTGCCTTAAAGGCGCAGACGGCTTGATGTTCTGTGACGTTTTCCACCACGTGATGCAAGGTTGTCCACCGCTGGATGTACTCCCTTAGTGTTTCATTCGGTTTCTGCACGCAGTGCTGCAACTCAGACAATCCAGCCGGGCATTTGCATGTGCCCTCGAATGTCTTGATGAACACTCGGGTCAAATCCTCCCAGCAGTATATGCTGGCCGGAGCGAGCTGATTGAGCCAGGCACGGGCGGACCCTTCAAGCATCAATGGCAAATGCTTCATAGCCACGTAGTCGTTTCCTCCACCAATCTGCACAGCCACTCGGTAATCCTCTAACCAAGTCTCTGGCTTGGACTCACCGGTGAACTTGCTCACTCCAGCCGCCAATCTGAAGTTTGGCGGAATCTCAGCAGCCCGGATGGCCCTACTCAAACACTCGGGCCCGGAGATAAATGCTCCACTTCCACTCGGACGATCTCTATCCAAGTTCTCTCTCTGAGCTCTGCCTTTGTTGACCAGGTTCTGAGCGAGAACGGATCTCGCGTTGAACTGCGGGTCATGGTGGTCGACTGGCTCTCTCTGGCGATAATCGTCACCATGACGGGGAGGGATGGCCCTCCGATCGTTACCATAAGGACGCCTGGCGTCGTACGGCCGGGGCGCGTATGAGCCATCCCGCGGAGGGGGCGACTGCATGCGGTGACGATCATCCTGACGCCGCGGAGGCGTATTCCGACTGCGACCCTGTCCCGAGTACTGGTCTCGGTGGTGGTCTTGGTCGTTTCGCCGCGGAGGCGAGTGCCTGTTTCTCCTTGGAGACACTGGGCTGTGTGCCGACTGGACGGTGTCAGCCCGGATGGATCTGCTATGTATCCTGTTGCGCGACTAAGATACTGCTGAATTTTGCTCTTCAGTCGCCTTGAGCAGGGCTCGGATCTGTCGAAGACCCTCTCCCGCCTCGGATCGGCATGGCTCGATGGAATCTGCTATCCGAGTGACCGCCGCCAGATTCTGGATGGGAGTGCGGAATACCTGGAAACTCTGCTGCTGGTCATTCGGAAACAACTGCCGCTGTCGTCGACTGGAACTGGGCTGAAGCTGTCTGCGGGCGCGATCGTCGAGTGCCTTCTGGAGCGCTTCCAGACGATTGCGTTCAGCCAAGTTGGCCTGGCGCACGGCCTCCAAAGCCTGAGCCTCAGGGGTCGTCCCAACGATGGACGTCTGGAGGGCCTGCTCGGTCCTGCGCTGCTGTTCCTCCCTCTGCTGTCGAGTGAGAGGTTGGGGGATGTACTCGTCGTTACGCCGATCCCTGCCGCCGCCAAGATCGGCGCGCGACGGGTCGCCGTTCTCTGCATCATCGCGGCCGTACCCAGGCGGACTGGGCGGGGAATCGGCCATCAGAACCTCCGCAGCGGGATCACTGCTCTCGCACTCGGATACGCTTTCCGAGTGCTCATACACGGAGGCGAACAGATCGAAGACAGGCTCATCGGGCTCGATCGCCGCGATTTGCGGGGCCACGGCCTGAAGGGTCACCGCGTGCCTGATCCACCGCTGAAGCCGCGAGCGTCCGGAGCGCTTACGATGACGGCTGGTGGGGAGCGAATAAGTCGACTGGTAGGGAGTCGACGGTTGCCGAAGAAGGACGCCAAAGGAACTCGCGCAGAAGTGCGCCCCGCCGCGGACGGGCAACGCCTCGACATCCAGCAGGGCTTCCTGGAGCCACGCCGAATCGTCGGCGATGAAGCTGAGGACGCCGAAACGGATCTCGCCGCCCAGAGTCAGTCCGCCGCCGAAAACCATGGTGATGATCAGAAAAATGCAATTACGCCGGAAGTCGCTAGACGCCTGCCCCACGGTGGGCGCCAACTGTCGTGGGTGCAAGTCTGACAGTAGTATGTAGGGGTACGGATGAGAGTGCAGAGCCTAGCTACGGCGCAGGTGTTACACCTGGATTTACGAGTTCAGGCCCCTCAGCGGTGGAGGTAATAGCCCTACGTCTCGGTGCTCTGGAGCTGTATTGCTTGAGTGTATGATTACAATAGGTTGCAAACCCTTGGAATGGAGCAGGAGGGCGGCTTATATAGTCTCGCCAGCCCTCCCATTAATGCCAGCAATTACAGGGGGTTAAGAGGGGTATAAGTGCGCCAGGTAACGGGCGTATTGATGACAATTAATACAGGAGAACGTGCATCCCGACCGTTGCGCTCCTGGAGACTCCTGGTCTTCTCTGGCCGAGTGACTTTCGGGTGTTCCGAGTGAAACGAGTCTGTCGAGTGAACTCTTGCCTCCCGAGTGGCTTGTAGAACTCCGAGTGAATGTCAGTCTGTGGAATTCTGGGTTGTTGATCTGGCCCTGGGGCCCAGTCTAAGACGTGTGGTGTCCTAGGGTAGGGTCCATAGGTCAGGCCTATTACCCTATCCCTAGTACATGCCCTCGTCAGATCCGAAGTCCTTGGCTTGACAGACGAGTTCCCCTACTTTAACACTTCGAGATCCCTTAAAGGATTCTGCAGACCACCCTCTGAAAGAGCGGTGCTCCCCAATCACGGCCTAGCCGAATTTGCCCGAAGACGTGGGGTTACTTAACCTCGAAGGCTAGTGACATAGGTGTGAATAGTGCTTTATAGCCTGACAACTTTATTGAAGCGGCGCCTCCCACGACTGGTCAAGCAGTTACTGCTCACCCCAATTGCGGCCCGAGGCAACCTTTTTACTGGCACGTCCCATTGAAATGGAGATCGTGCCCATATTCTTAGGGATATCATTAAGATTTTTGTTTCTTCCCACATACACAACGGCATCTTTAGCGGGGGAGTGACAATTTTACCGGTGCAGCAGAGGGACTCTTGGCCTTTTTACCAGCCTATATTAGAGTAAGGAGATGACGACGGAAAGAGCACACTCCCATTCCCCTTGCTTGCTGCCTCTCGAGCTCCAGCGCCCAGATCCAATCTCGCCCCCCTCCTTCGTTACGCATCCAAGTCTCCGCCCCCAGCAATGGCCGACGCCACCCTCAAGGGGCATTGGGCTGGTTCCTCCGTCACGGAGGGAACCATCCTGGAGCTGCGCAACGCGGGGTATATCCCCGCCAATGCCCACGCCCGAGCACCAGGACCGAACCAGCAGGTCCCCGCTCCCAACCCAGGGGAGAGGGTAGTCTTCATCCCTCACCTCGTCAGAGGTCTGGGATTCCCATTGCACCCATTCGTGCGCGGGATTTTGTTCTTTTATGGGCTGGATTTCCATCACCTAGCCCCAAACTCAATCCTCCACCTCGCCACCTTCATTACGGTCTGCGAGGCTTTCCTCTGCGTCGAGTCGCACTTCGGCCTATGGCTGAAGATCTTCGGTGTGAAGCCGAAGTCTAGTGGCTCCGAGCTTGCGGAGTGCGGAGGTGCCATGATCAGCAAGAACCAGAAGGTCGGCTGGTTTAAGGGCACCTTCATAGAGACAGTCAAAGAATGGCAGCGCGAGTGGTTTTACATCACCGAGCCGCTCGCTGCTGGCCAAGCCGAAGTCCCGACGTTCTCAGCCGGGCCTCCGAAGAAGCTCATGTCTTGGAAGAAGAAGGGCCTCGTCTAGGGAAAGCCAGAGGAGGTGGATGCCCTGACAAAGAAGATCCAATGGTGGTGCGACGTGAGGAACCTCCAGCTGGCTGACGTGGTAAACGTCATGCTCCATCACCGCATCCTCCTGCTCCAACTTCGGGCCACCCCGATGTGGGCGCTTAAGTCCGAGGATGCGGGGCCCGTCCACCACTTCTTCCGCTCTACCTCGGCTGGAATGTGGATGTGGCTGTTCAAGCCGTTAGGGGACGAATTCCCTACAGAAGGGCAGGACCTCAGCTTCGAAGATGGCTACGATGCCCCCGAGGTACTTGTCAACACACAGATCTATACTCTGTACTCATTCGAGCCTTACGAGCTTCGACTAATCAACTAATCTTTGTATTTGCAGAAGTGGATCCCCAAGGCACGACGGATGCTGTGCCCGGTGCCACTGCCCGAGGGGGAGAGGACTCCTCTGCTCACGGCCCTCCTGATCGAGGAGCCGCACGTGGTGATCCCCAAGGGTTCAATGCCCCAGAAGGGCAGGGCAGGTCTTCGGATACGGGAGACATCGGTTCCCCGATCCGAGGAAACCCACGCCTCCTCCACTCACGAAGACAATGTGGAGGAGGACACAGGGGAAGAGAACCCTTCCCTCAAGGGGAAGAGGGCGGCGTCAGAGGACGCCGAGGCCGAAGTACGGCCGAAGGGCCAGAACAGGCCGCGCAACGTGGCCGCCGAGCCCGCCAGCAGGCCTGCTCCGCGGGAGGAGGTCGTCCTTTCCGACGAGTCAGACGATGACTTCCTGAAAATGGGGAGGGTAAAGCCTACGCCCCGGAGGTATGTTATAATAACTTATTTTTGGATCTTCTTTAAAAGCCTGTTCATCGAATGAAATTCACGAGCGTGACTTTGCAGCCCGCCGAGAACACGCCTCAGCGGTGACACCTCGGACGGGCTCCCGCCACCAGACAGCGGGTCACCTGAGCCCGCCAGGTCCCCTCCAGCTCCCGAAGGGCTGGGGGAAGCATCGTCAAGCCTGGCCCCTCTTGTCAACACAAAGGGGGCCGGGGTGCCGGTGAACATGGCCGAGGTTGATACCTCGGCCACACAAGGCCAAGGGGACCCGATCCCCGAGGTCTGCAAGGAAGGGCTGGGCCAGACATCGGCCCAGCCAAGCTCGACTCTGGCGCCAATGCCACAGTCGGAGGCTCTCATCCCTGGCACTTCGGTGCTGGGTTCCAAAGTTATGCCACCCCCGCCGCCCGCCCCAGGGCGAGTGGACAAGGGGTGGGCCGAAGAGATGGAGGTAGCCTTTATGGGCTCCTCCATCAAGGAAGAGCACCGCGCGCTGATCGGCACGGCGCTTCAGGGCTTCCGGACCACAGAGGCTGGAATGCATGAGGTCTTCAAGGGCCTTGTTAAGAGCTTAGAGGTATATTTCCTTCGTGCTTGTATTAATTGTGCTTTTATCCAAAGGTATTTTGTTTGCATCATAGCATGGCATTAGTAAGGCGTAACTAGCCAGTAGCCCCCGTGCCCAGGGCTAGTTAATTGAGAAAACTGGCTTTGGGGTCGAAGCGTAGCCCAATGTATTAAAGAAGTATCCCCCAAGACTCTGGTGGACCTGCAAAAAGGGTGTTGTCCAGAGGATTGATTTCGGCAATGGGGACTAAGCAAGAAATAATTGCCTGCAGGTTTCGGCCTCGGCTCCGGACTCCGCCTCCGAGGAGATTGCGGAGATAAACCAGAAGCTCAAGAGGTCTGAGGAGGACCTCGATCTGATGAACAAGCAGATCGAGCAGTCTCAAGGCAAACTAAAAATGCAAGCTATTCGTCAAATTTACTTTGATTGGTAGTAGCTTTGTTATGTAAATTTTAAGGCTAATGCCGAACTATTTTAATGACAACTGCCATGGCCGAGCTTGAAGGGCTCAAGGCTGAGCTGGCAAAAGCTCGGTGAGAGGCTGAGCAGCAGAAGACCGCGGCTGCCCAGGCTGCAAAGGCTCTAGCCGCCGAGAAGGTGGCTAGGGATAAGGACCAGGAGCGGGTCCTGGAGGTGGAGGAGACCCTGAAGGGCGTGTATCAAGAGCGTGATTCCCTTCAGGAGAAGGAGAAGAAGGTGGGAGAGGAGCTCAAAAGGCTACGCCTTGCGTGCGCCGAGGTCCAGACCCAGGCCCAGGCCGACCGCGAGGTGCTCCAGCAGGTGGAGCAGATTGCCGCGGGTAAGCCATTTTTACTTCAGTGTGTGTTTGGCGGAAAGAGGTTCGTCGAGCTCACCTAGCTGTGGCGCACCGCAGAGGTCTTCGCGGATCTCCCGAAGAGTGCCCTGGACGCCGGCCGCCACTTCGGCGAACTGGAGGGCCACGAGGCGGAGAGGGCATTCTGGGAACAATTCCAGGCGCCGTCGCGTCCGGAGCTGTTGAATCATCGGATGAAGCAGCTCGTGGAACTTCTCCGCATGGCAAAGCTGGTGCTCCAAGACCTCTGCATCAATCTCTGGCCTACGGAGGTGCTGCCGACCAGCCTCTTCGGGCTCCTGGTTCGGCTGCAAGAAGTCGTCCCGCAGGTGGCCCGCTGGAAGCGTTCCGCATGCCTGGAAGGGGCGCAGCGAGCGTACGCCTGCGTGAAGACGCATTATCAGCGCGTTGAGACGGCGGTCGTGGCAGCGGGACCTCCTGAAGGGAAAGATCGGACCGCGGAGCAGTTCCTCCCCGAGGTGATGGAGGGGGCTCGGATTACTGAGGTCAAGTGTCCCAAGGACACTTTGTATTTTTAAGTAGTGCTTTGGGATGCCGAAGCGTTGTGAAATGTACAAAAACTTCCTTTTGTTTAAATTGATGCGGCTTTATATTCCGTCATGTGATTGTGTTGTCTTTCCTTTATTTTGACTCCTGTTCGACCGTATTAAACTGAAAGTGGCCAGTTGTCGGCTTCCGCCCCTCTGTACAGTATACAGAGGGTGTTCCTTTAGGTGATCGTGACCCTTAGCCGACGTCTCGGTTCCCGAAGGCGGTCCGTACACACAGGAACTAGGCAATCAGACCGTAATGGCTTTATAAGTTTCACTTAGTCCTAGGAGCTTGACTGTGGGGGCCGATGACGAGCCCCCGGTGTGTGGAGTGATCAGCTGTATAGCCGGGGTTTATGCCACTGACCACTTCGGCTAATGCTAGAAAGAAGCCCTTCATTTAACATGGGTGATCGCTAATGACACATCGCTTGACGCGGTCATCGGATTGCCAACCAGTTTACGCTTACCAAGACAGTCAGTTTTCGGCTTTCTCCACTGAGGCACTCTGCCATGCGAGATGGCGGCACTATCAAAGTGGTTCTCCCTTTACACACTTAGCCGAATTGATCAAAAACGTAAGAGGTAATCACAGGAGCCGGGCAACCCAACTATTGAACAAAATCTAGGTTCGAAACTGATTCATATAATGCCATGTCCGAGACGCCGAACGCACTTCGGGCTTTGTAATTTTGGGGCATGAGATTTAAAGCTAAGCCCTTTATAAACCGCAATTGTATCACAAGAGTACTCTTTTGGCTCAAAGGAAATACTTGTAGAAAAATGCTTAAAAACCTTAAAGGGAGCAATTTCTGAATTTCATATGGTCAAGCCGTGTGTGCCGAGCTTTATCAAGAGGAACTGTGTAAAAGATACATTGCGGAGAGAGGAAAAAAAGGGGGAGGGAGGAGTAAAATAAACCAAGGCGGAATTATCATCGGGTTTATTAGCCCGAGCCGCTTCCTGGCGCACGCCTGCGCCTCCGTGCTGTTGACAAGCTCATCTTCGTTGATGGCGAAGTTGATATGGGCTGCCTGCAACCTCGGCCGTCCGCCTGCTTGACGCTGTCGTCGATCAGATCCTTTAAAGAGGGGTGCGGCTACTGCTTGGGTGGTTAAAACCATATGGGCCTGCCGCTGTTCGCCGAGTCTTTTACAGAGCCCTGCCAGTATGCAAGTCCGAAGTGTGTTGCTGCTCGGTCGAGCCGGCTATGATGTGTCCTTTGTTTTGGCTCCTCGATAGCCCAGGGAATTTTTAGTGCGAAATTATGTACCCTAGGGACATAGTGCCCTTCCTAAGGTAAGCGCACGAGGAGCCCATACCCCTATTTGGGGTGGGAGAATGCTTGACCGAGGTCGGCTTGCGCGGCCCACGTGCGCTTTGATGAGCTAGGCTTGTTTGCGCGGGCTGCTTCCTCGGATGCCTGTACCTTGGCTGCGAAAGCCGCGGTCTGCTCCTCGGTTTGGAGGGAACGTTCGGTGTTGCCATTAACTGTGATGACATCGTTTGGTCCTGGCATTTTCAGCTTTAAATATGCATAATGCGGGACTGCATTAAAGCGCGCAAATGCGGTGCGGCCCAGCAGCGCGTGATATCCGCTCCGAAAGGGGACGATATCAAAGATTAACTCTTCGCTTCTAAAGTTCTCTGGTGATCCGAAGACCACCTCCAGTGTCACTGTTCCAGTACAGCGGGCCTCAACGCCTGGTATGACACCTTTAAAGGTGGTGGTGTTGGGCTTGATCCGGGATGAGTCGATGCCATCTTCCTGACCGTATCCGCGTAGATTAGGTTGAGGTTGCTGCCTCCGTCCATGAGGACGCGCGTCAGATGGAAACCATTGACTATTGGGTCCATGACCAATGCGGCCGATCCGCCGTGCCTAATGCTGGTCGGATGGTCATGTTTGTCGAATGTGATCGGGTAAGCCGACCACGGGTTGAACTTTGGGGCAACTGGCTCCAACGCGTAAATGTCCCGAAGTGCGCGCTTCCTCTCCTTTTTAGGGATGTGGGTAACGTAAATCATGTTTACTTCTGTTACCTCATTAGGAAACTTCTTATGGCCTCCATTATTAGGCCGCCGAGGTTCATCCTCGTCTTCACTGCGAGGTTGGGTTTTATTTTGACCCTCAGTCGCCATCTTGCCGGCCTGCTTGAAGACCCAGCAATTCCTATTGGTATGCTTTGCCGGCTTGTCCGAGGTGCCATGTATTTGGCATGGTCGGTCGAGGATCTTGTCAAGCTGGCTCGGTCCATCTCTGTTCCCTTTAAAGGGCTTTTTTTTCTGCCCGGATCTAGGTCCGGTGAACCCTGCATTGACTGCGGCATTCTCCATGTCGCACCTGCCATTCGCGTGCTGACGCTTATTTTTATCATGCCTGGGCTTACCGTTGGCGTCACGGGTCTCCGAGGTGCTAGCCTCGCCATTGTGAGTGCTACGGGCCAGCCAACTGTCCTCTCCCGCGCAAAAGCGGGTCATGAGTGAGGTGAGGGCCGCCATGGTTCTTGGTTTGTCCTGCCCGAGCTGGCGGGCGAGCCACTCGTCTCGGATGTTATTTTTGAATGCTGCGATTGCTTCGGCCTCGGAGTAGTCTATGATCTGGTTCTTTTTAGTAAGGAACCGATTCCAGAACTTCCGAGCTGACTCGCCGGATTGCTGAATGACGCGGCTGAGGTCGTCGGCGTCCGGAGGCCGGACGTAAGTGCCCTGGAGATTTGCCCTAAAGGCGTCCTCGAGTGCTTCCAAGCTTCCGATGGAGTGGGCAGGTAGGCTATTAAGCCAATGCCTGGCCGGCCCCTTTAATTTGAGCGGCATGTATTTGATGGCATGGAGGTCATCTCCATTGGCCATGTGGATGTGGAGGAGGAAATCCTCGATCCACAGGTCTGGGTCAGTCGTGCCTTTGTATGATTCGATGTTGATGGGTTTAAACCCGTCCGGGAATTGATGTTCCATTACCCTATCTGTGAAACAGATCGGGTGAGCGGGGCCCCAGTTCCGGGCAGTATCGCGTCGGACCTCGGGAGAAATCTGTGTATAGGCTTGATCCCGGGCTCGGTCGTTCCTATCCAGCCAGGCCTCGTAGCCGTCGAGTCCCACGAGCGCGCGTCCTCTTGATCCGTAAATGGACCGAGGCGGCGCCCGGTTTGCCTCTATCTGACGTCGAACATCGTGAGGATCTAAGTAATCAATAGGGTCCCTCCCATGACGGCGTGGCGATGTCTGAGTATGGAAGTCTTCCCGCGCTAGCTTGTCGCGCCCTCTAGGGGGCCGATCAGGTTGGTCTGCCCGTCCACGTGTTAAGAACACGTTATCGGTCAGTACTTCATCGAATTCGGGCAGCAGACGTCTGCGCGGGAAAGATTTGGGCGCACTACGGTGCCTATCTTTGAGTTCTTGCTCGGCCGACAGTATTTCGACCCACTTGCCATTCAGGGCGTCCTCGTTGGCCTGCAGCTGCTGCTGCTTCCGCTTCATGCTTCGGGCAGTGGCTACAAGGCGCCGCCGAAAGCGTTCTTGCGCGATGGGGTCCTCGGGGACTATATAGTCCTCGGGACCGAGGCTCTCATCCTCCTCGGATTCGGGCATATAATTGTTGTCAGCCCCTTCAAAGAGGTCGTCGAGGTCCTCATCTTTGAGGATTCCTTCGGGGATGGCGTGCTGTTCAGGGGAGGCTTAAAATTCCTCTCCGGGGTCGCCAGCGTCGTCGGCTGCCACGCCGTCATTATCGGCGGTGGCGTTGTCTCTGCTGGGGTCCCCGTTGGCACCCCTACCGCGTCTGCGCTGACGTCTCGAAGGATTTCTGGGGGTATCAACCATGTATACATCGTAAGTAGATGTTTTAGTCCACTTGCCGGTGCTTGTCAGCGGCGAAGTGGTCTCTGTAGGGCCATTGACATCCTCATCCATGTCGGTGGCCTCGCCGTAGTCTAACATGTCGGTTAAGTCATCGATCGTGGCGACTAGGTGGGTGGTGGGTGGGACGTAAATTTCCCGGTCGTCGGCCTTAAGTCCGATCTTATCATAGACCGAGGCCTGACCGTCCGAGATTGACAGGCTCTAGATGCGATCAAGCATCTCATTTAGGTGAGATAGCTCCTCAGGGCTCATGGCCTGGCTATAAGCCTGGCTAACTTGAAGTACGATTGGTGGGTTGTTCGATGCGTTTTCGGCCGTGTGAGGGACCGGAGCAGATTCTAGATCGGTTGCCGGAGTCGGTCCCAAACCCGATGCCGCCCCGAGGCCGAACTCTGATCGACGTCGGAGCTTGGTGCTGATTCCGGATCTGTGACTGAGGTCGGTTCTAAACCTGACGTGGTGTCCGGAGTTAAGTCCTGATCCGCACCGAGGCCTGACGCTACGATGGGGCCGTCCGAGGCCGGGGAGAGCAACTCCTCCGCGCCTCCTGGCGGCACCGAAGAGATTGATCCGATGTCCTCGAGGGAGATTGGTTTTGGAGTCGAGCCTCCGATGCCTGATGAGTCCTCGATCTGGCCGGGCGTCCAGCCCGACATGACGAGTTCGCCGCGGGAATCTGTGGTGTACTCCAGTCCTCCAAAAGTTACGATCTGGTCAGGAGCATAGTTTTTGACGGTGGCCAGATGGGCTGTCGAGTCAGCGCAGAAAATCATGCTGCCGAACACAAAAGGTTGGCCGGGGACGTAGACGTCCCCGTAGCCAGTACCGCAGTTGATCTGCAGATGAGCCATCGGTCCTTCTGTCGATCTCACAGTGGAACTCTCAATGAAAGCACCAGTGTGGGTGTCAAAACCGGCAGACCTCGGGGTAGGGGGTCTCAAGCTATGGATCCCGGACAGATGGTAATAGGAACAAGGGAGACAGTATTTACCCAGGTTCGGGCCCTCTTGATGGAGGTAAAAACCTATGTCCTGCTCTTGTTTATATTGATGGAGATGTATCGAGTACAAGCTTGATCTACCTCGAGATCGTAAGTAGTGTCCTAACTCTAGGGCTAGGTGAATGCAATTGTGTTCAGGTCCTTTTCTACGGGCTAAACCCCTCGGCTTATATACACGCCAGGTAGGGTATCTAGGGTTACATAGTTGGTATCCAGGGATGCATGGAGGCAGCAGGAGATGTCTTGGAGTATACGCCAAGTCTTCGGCAGATGCAGTCTTGACCTCCTGCGTGCAACTTCCGGAGTCCACCCCAATAGGAAGGAGGGCCTACTGGCCCAGCCCGAGGACCACGGGCCGACTAGGTTAGTACCCCTTGGTCTAGGACACCGTCACCCCGCTTCTGGAGCAACACGTCAGCCCCGCCATGGCTGCTCTGATGACCGCGGCCTCTCCTGTCCCCCCCCTCCCCTTGCGGGGACTGGGGCCGCCAAGAAACGGAGGGGACCTCTAGGAGAGGCTTCGGAGGAGGCCTCTGAGTTACATGAGGGCGATGAAAGCACGACCTCTCCATCGAGCGGCCACGACAGTGGTGACGGTGAGGGTGGTTGTTAGGGCATATTTCTCCCTTAGTGGTTTTGGTGATTGATGACAATACTTTTGCGGACTAATCGTGTGCATTGAGCATTTCAGATTATCGACCATATGGCACAAGACGATTCGTGCCCCTCGGAGCTATTATGAAGACGGTGTTTTTCTTCGTTTCATTTTCGGTGGATTTGAGTCGTAGGAACACCGTACTATTAAGAGGGGGTCCGCTTCGGAAAGGTTTTGGGTGGAATCAACACGTACACGATTTCCTTGCACCCTCCTTCTTTCCCGGCTTTGGAGCTTGCCCTTCCCTGTGCTTGAGCTGTCTTGAAGCTGTTAAGCGGTAGTACCGCCCTGATGAGCGGTAGTACCGCCCTTGCGGAACTACCGCTGTTGCACTGCCGCGCTGACTACCGCTTATATTTATCTTCTGGACTGCTCTGTCCTTCGGGCGGCAGTATATCGCGGTAGTACCGCTCCGTGCGGCACTACCGCTCTGCCCTCCTCTACTACCGCTGGTTCTTCCGGCTGCTCAACACCAAGCGGTAGTACCACTGGTGGGAGCGGTAGTACCGCTCCGGCGGCACAACCGCCTCCCTGACCTGTTCAGTTGTATGCTGCTGCCAGGACTACCGTGCCAGCGGAAGTACCGCTCGCCAGAGCGGTACTACCGCTTGTGCACGGCTGAAGGGGCATAACGGTTGGATTCTATTCCCCACTATATAAGGGGGTCTTCTTCCCCAAGTTGACTTACCTCTTCCTCCCCCAAGCTGCATTGTTGCTCCCAAGCTCATTCTCGCCCGATCTCTCTCCCTAGCCAATCAAACTTGTTGATTCTTTAGGGATTGGTTGAGAAGGCCTAGATCTACACTTCCACCAAGATACATTTGATCCCCCCCCACTAATCCCTTGCGGATCTTGTTACTCTTGGGTGTTTGAGCACCCTAGACGGTTGAGGTCACCTCGGAGCCACATTCCATTATGGTGAAGCTCCGTGGTCGTGTTGGGAGCCTCCAATTAAGTTGTGGAGATTGCCCCAACCTTGTTTGTAAAGGTTCGGTCGCCGCCTTCAAGGGCACCACTAGTGGAATCACGGCATCTCGCATTGTGTGAGGGCGTGAGGAAATTACGGTGGCCCTAGTGGCTTATTGGGGAGCATTGTGCCTCCACACCGCTCCAACGGAGACGTACTTCCCCTCAAAGGGAAGGAACTTCGGTAACACATCCTCGTCTTCACCGGCTCCACTTGTGGTTACTTCTTACCTTTACTTTGTGCAAGCTTTACTTGTGTTGTATACTTTGCTTGCTTGTGTTGTTGTTGTTGTTAGCATCATATAGGTTGCTCACCTAGTTGCACACCTAGCCAACCTACTTTGTTGCTAACCCTAATTTGTTAAGAATTGCTAATAATTGGTAGTTGCCTATTCACCCCCCCCCCCCTCTAGTCAACCATATCGATCCTTGCAATTGGTATCAGAGCCTCGTCTCTTTATTAAGGGCTTTACCGCCCGAAGAGTATGGTTGACGACGGGGATAGGGCTGGAGACTTACCCGAGGCCGAGGGTGTGAACGCGGTCACACGAGAGGATTTAAATGATGCAATTGCTTCACTTAGATCTTCTATGACGACCGAGGTCAAATCCTTGTTTAAAGAATTCCTTGATGGTCTCAAACTTTCTACCGATCCGTTGCAAGTGGCTAATCCCACTATCACGGAGACGGATGCCAACTCCGCTAAGGAGGGGGCTAGTAGTGATAAGGCCAAGGGGCCTCAAGGAAAGAATGGGTCGGGGACTCATGCCTCGGTTCCCCCTCCCCCGGTCTATGGAGGACCGGTCCCTACACCTCATATTAACAACCTTGGTCCTCCACCTAAACTTGTGAAGAATGATTTTGCTAATTGGGTTTTTCGTATCAAGTCTCATTTGAATCACAGCTCAACTCACCTTTGGAGAATCATTGAACAAGGCTTCTACCCGCATGATCCAAGCAACCTCACCCCAAGGGAAGAGGTGGATAATCAATTCAATCACTCCGCCTTGTTCATCCTTCAAGCCGCCGTGCCTCCCGAAGATCTTGCTCACTTGCGTCCCTTCACTTGTGCTAAAGATTGTTGGGAACATATTGTCTCGTTGTACAAGGGGAGCTCAAGCATTCAACGCTCCAACTTTGAGGTGGTACTTGATGAGGCGGATGAATTTGTGATGAATGATGATGAGGATCCTCGTGAGCTCTACCGGAGATTGACAACTCTCGCCGTCGCTCTCCAAGATCATGGGAGCAAGGACACGTATGATAATTGGATCAAGCGCAAGTTTCTCAAGGCCATCATGCCATTCAACAAGGCCATGTCCTCCGTGATCCGTCAAAGACCGGACTTCCATACTTTGTCATCAAGCGATGTGTTGGATGAGTTTATTGCTATGAACATCATGAACAAGACCGCCGACAATGCTCTAGCTCATGTCCAACGGTCAAAGAAAGCCTCACCCAACCTTGCTTTGAAGGCCAAGGCTATTCCGGAAGAAGAAGAGGAGGAGGAAGAAGAAGAAAGTTGCCCTGAAGACACAAAGTATGCTTACCACGAGCACATGGCTCTTGCGTCAAGGCAATTTTGGGGCAACAAGAGAAACTCAAGGCCCAACTTCTCCAAGAACAACTCAAGTGGCTCTAAGGGCAAGCAACGTGTGAGGACTTGCTACAACTGTGGTAATGTGAGTCACTTTGTGGCGGATTGTCCTTATGAGAAGAGGGAAGACAATGGTGGCAAGCTCATTCGCAAAGACAAGTCCAAGTCATTCCATAACAAGAACAACTTCACCAGGAAGGCACCACAAAAGGGTTTGGTGGCGCAAGAAGAGTACATCTCCAATGATGAAGATGAAGATGCAAGTGGTGAAGGACCGGCAACGGCCATCGTAGCCATTGCCACCTCTTCCCCAACCAAGGTGTCACTCTTCGGCGCCCCCAACGAGAACCTCATTGCCAAGTGCCTAATGGCTAAAGGCACCAACAAGGTAACCTCTAATATCAAAACCTCCATCACTATTAATCCTTCTTTGTTGGATTGTGTGGATATTCATGATGAGGTTAATGTGGATGAAAATGAGTTTGACAAGTTCTTCGGTAAGCTCAAAGGTGAGACCAAGAAGCACTTTGTTGCTCTCTTGGAACAATTAGGTGAGGCAAATGATATCATTGATACTCATGATGAAACCATCTCGAAATTGGAAGGGCATAGTCGTGATTATGCCGATGAGATAGCGGATATTTCCATTGCTCTTGAGGAAGAGCGAGGTCATCGTTTGGCTCTTGAGGAGTCACGCAACGATGACTTTGCTAAATTAAGGAAAGACCATGATCATGCTCTTGTTCTTACTCGTGTGCTCCAATCCGAAAAGGTTGCACTTGGGGTTGGCCATGATAGACTCAAGGAAGAGTTTGACACACTCGACAAGGCTCACAAGGCCTTGAAGAGTGCTCATGCTTCTCTAAAAGAGTCTCATGATCAACTCCAAGTAAAACTCACTAAGGAGATAGCCACTTGCCCTCCTTTTGTTTTAATTGATAATGCCCATGCTTCTAACCCGTGTTGTGAGCATGTGCACCTTGTGGAGGAGAATGCTAGGTTGAAAGAGCAACTCGAGAAGGGCCTTGTGACTTGCATACAAGGTGAGAAGAACCTCAATGACCTTTTGAGCAATCAAAAGGAAGTTGTGGCAAAGGAAGGCCTTGGGTTCGCCCCCAAGTCAAAGAAGAAGAAGAAGAGCAAGACCAAGCAACCTCTCCCGCTCAAGGAAGTCTTCGTCAAGGCGGTGGAGGGTGCTCATGAGAAGAAGAAGGACAACGGTGTGGGTGGTAATGCCAAGAAGGGCAAGACCAGCCCTCCCAACAAAGCCGGCGACTTTAACCCTTCTTATGTGTTATGCCGTGCTAGTGATGGGCATGTTTATGCTAAATTTGTTGGTTCTTCTTATGAGTACATTGAATGGTCTATTTGGGTTCCTAAGACCCTTGTTACTAACATCAAAGGACCCATTCAAAAATGGGTACCTAAATCCAAGCATTGATCTCTTGTAGGAGTTTGCTTCCGGTGGGGTGTCATGGTTGCTCGATAGTGGAGCAACAAATCATATGACCGGGAGCAAGGACTTGGTGGTGGACGTGCAACCAAGCCCATCAATGCCCACTCATGTCCAATTCGGTGATGCTTCGACTTCTAAGGTATTGGGTCTTGGCAAGGTTGTGATTTCTCATGATTTATCTATTGAGAAGGTCATGCTTGTTGAGACCCTTGCATACAATTTACTTTCCGTTCATCAACTTGCACTCATGGGCTTTGCTACATTCTTTGATCTTGATACCGTGGCCCTTTTGTGGAGCAAGACTCTTAAAGTAGCCTTTGTTGGGCATGTCGAGAACGGTCTCTATGTGGTTAACTTCTCGGAGAGACCCACTAAGATCGCGACTTGCCTAATGGCTAAAGTTGACGTGGGGTGGCTTTGGCATCGCCGTCTAGCCCACGTCAATAGGAGATCTTTGCAAAGTCTCCTCAAAGGGGATCACGTTCGTGGACTAACAAATGTGGGCTTTGCCAAAGATCGTGCTTGCAGTGCTTGTATCGAAGGAAAGCTACATGAGACGGCTCACCGACCCACGACTATCATCTACTCGAAGAGGCCCTTGGAGCTCCTTCACATGGATCTCTTTGGACCTCCATCCTTTGATAGTCTTGGGGGAAGAAAGTATTGCTTGGTGATTGTGGATGACTATTCAAGATACACTTGGGTATATTTCTTCAAGAGGAAGAGCGAGACCCAACAAACCGTCATCGACTTTGCAAATGAAGCTCAACGTCAACATGAAGCAAAGATATTGATGATTAGAAGTGACAATGGCACCGAGTTCAAGAACTACACCTTGGATGAGTTCCTTAGTGATGAGGGGATCAAGCATCAATATGCCGCACCATATACCCCTCAACAAAATGGTGTAGCAGAGAGGAAGAACCGGACATTGATGGACGCGGCAAGAACCATGATGGCGGAGTTCAAGTCTTCGTACAACTTTTGGGCCGAAGCCATTAACGCCGCATGTCATGCATCCAATCGGCTCTACCTCCGCAAAGGCTTGAACAAGACTCCATATGAAATACTTACCGGCAACAAGCCCAACCTCAAGTACTTCCGGGTGTTCGGTTGTAAGTGTTTCATTCTCAAGAAAGGTGTTCGTTTGTCTAAATTCGAAACTAGAGCTCAAGAGGGCATATTTGTTGGTTATGCTACAGACTCTCATGCTTACCGTGTCCTCAACAAATCCAATGGACTCATTGAGGAGACGTGTAACGTAGAGTTTGATGAAAATAATGGCTCCCAAGTGGAGCAAAGTGGTCTTTGTGATGTAGGTGATGAAATTCCTCCCCAAGCCATAAGAAGAATGGGGATTGGTCAAATACTCCCCATTGAGGAACCCCTTGTGGCCGAAGGAGAAGGACAATGCTCTACGCAAGTGGAGCCATCACCAACTATTGACCCACACGCTTCCGAAGAACAAACTGAAGGCCCTCAACCAAGTGATCAAGATCAAGGGCAAGATCAACCATAAGATGATGGTGTTGCACCAAATGATGCTCAAGATCACGATCACGACACCGAGCAAGCTCAAGATCAAGGGCAAGCTCAAGATCAAGAGCAAGCTCAAGACGACGCTCAAGATGGTCAAGATGATTCTCCTCATATGCCTATGGAGGAGCTATTGGAGCGTCGTGCCGCCAAGATTGCTTCCAAACTCAAGCAACAAGGACATGTCTTGGAAAATGTCTATGGAAGCTTAAAGAAAGGGATAACCACTCGTAAACAATTATCAAACTTTTGTGAGCATCACGCGTTTGTTTCGTGTGTTGAACCCCAAAAGGTACATGAGGCGCTCGAGGACACAGATTGGCTTGAAGCCATGCATGATGAACTCGACAACTTCGAGCGCAACAAGGTGTGGCAATTGGTGCCAAGGCCCAAGGAGAACCATAATGTCATTGGAACCAAATGGATATTCAAGAACAAGCAAGATGCGAACGGTGTTGTCACTCGCAACAAGGCAAGATTGGTAGCACAAGGCTTCTCCCAAGTCGAGGGTATCGACTACGGTGAAACCTTTGCTCCCGTTACTCGTCTTGAATCTATTCGTATGTTGCTTGCATATGCATGTCATCATGATTTTAAGTTACAACAAATGGATGTGAAAAGTGCATTTCTTAATGGTCTTCTTAATGAGTTGGTATATGTCAAACAACCCCCGGGGTTCGAAGATCCCAAGTTCCCCAATCATGTATACAAGCTCGATAAGGCACTCTATGGCCTTAAACAAGCCCCACGTGCGTGGTATGAGCACCTTACCGAGTTGTTGCAAGACCGTGGGTTTGAAATTGGGAAAATCGATCCCACTCTTTTTACTAAGAGGGTTAAAGGGGATTTGTCCATATGCCAATTATATGTTGATGATATTATATTTGGTTCTCCTAACAAATCTTTTAATGATGAGTTTGCCGCACTAATGACGGAGAATTTTGAGATGTCTATGATGGGAGAGTTGAAGTTCTTTCTCGGGTTCGAAGTCAAGCAAAGAAGAGAAGGAACCTTCATCAAACAAGCCAAATATACCCAAGACATGCTCAAGAGATTCAAGTTGGATGATGTCAAACCGGCCAAGACTCCTATGCCAACCAAATGCCAACTCGACATTGATCCCAATGGTAAAGCGGTGGATCAAAAGGTATATCGCTCTATGATTGGATCCTTGCTTTATCTTTGTGCATCTAGACCGGATATCATGTTGAGTGTGGGAATGTGTGCACGATTTCAAGCCGCACCTAAGGAAAGTCACTATGTGGCGGTCAAGCGAATCTTTCGATATTTGGCTCATACCCCAAACTTTGGCTTATGGTACCCCAAAGGTGCAAGTTTTGAACTCATTGGTTATACGGATTCGGATTGGGCGGGAGACCGTGTGGATAGGAAGTCAACTTCCGGAGGATGCCAATTCCTTGGTCGCTCTTTGGTAAGTTGGTCTTCGAAGAAGCAAAATTGTGTGTCTCTCTCCACCACCGAAGCCGAGTATGTAGCCGCCGCAAGTTGTTGTGCACAATTGCTATGGATGAGGCAAACTTTAAAGGATTACATGTCACTTGTGACAAAGTGCCTCTTCTATGTGACAATGAAAGTGCGATCAAGATCTCCCACAATCCGGTGCAACATAGCAAGACGAAGCATATTGAGATTCGCCATCATTTCATCCGAGATCACATCAAGCGTGGAGAGATTGATCTTATCTACCTCAACACTCAAGAGCAACTAGCGGATATTTTCATGAAGCCTTTGGATGAAGCAAGATTTCGCGAGTTAAGACATGAGCTAAATATCATTGATTTGAGCAATGTGGCTTGAATATCGACACACCCCACCGCATTCATCATGTTTATCTTGTTTAGGTGTAGGCATGGACATAGGGGGAGTGTTGTTCTCTCAATGAACTCTCCCTCCCCCCATTATGCATAAATTGATCAAGTCTTTCACATTAGCCATTTTGGATGGTACTTGTGCTTCAAAGACGAGTTTTGGTCATGGGCCCAAGGTTAAAATCTTCGCGGTGCCATACCAATTGACTCAAACATAGGTGACCTCGGTCACTGACCTCTCTTTGAGAGGTGTTGCTTCGTTTGGTTTGAGTTGTGCTTTAGTGTCTTAGGATTTTTGGGTGTTGGTTTACTCCAAGTGTGCTTGTGGTTTATTTTCTTTTTGACCTTGGAGTACTCCTTTCCTTTTGTGGTGTTTCCTTGTCCCCAACCCAAGCCTTTCCTCTCTCTCAAACCTCTTATAATTGCATAAGCCTCTCTCTCAAATTTGATCCTTGCAGTTTTTCTGGCAGCAAGCGGTACTACCGCGGGAAGGCACGGTACTACCGCTCAGGCGGTACTATCGCGAGGGCCTACGGTACTACCGCTGAGTGCAGTGCGCCGACCTCCTGTCGAAGCACTGGGGCGGTACTACCGCTGGTAGTGGCCGGTACTACCGCTTGCGCGGTACTACCGCTTCGAGGACCCGCGAGGGGGTTAAGTGTTGGGCACGGGGAGTTCTAACTCCCCACTACCCATTCACTTCCCCTCCTCTCGTGTTCTCTCTCTCAGGCGGCCAAGAACTGCTCCGGAGGCCGGCTCCGGCCCTCCGAATCCGTGCCGTCTTCTCCGCTTCTGACCGGTGGGATCGATCCCCACCTTCTCCTCGTGCCATGGATACCGGTATTGCCCTCGTTTGTCTCTCCCTCGGTTCTATTTTTTGAATCTTGGTTCTAGGGCAATGCATGTGGTATCCATAGATTTTTGGCTAAATCAAGGCATGAGTAGGATGCGGAATGACTGCTAGATAGGGGTATAGTAGTCTTTGTCAAAATTTTGAAATTCTATGTCACCGGTACTACCGGATCCATGCCGCGGAAGTTCTTCCGTCGGGTGGGCGGTACTACCGCTAGGACTCGGACGGTACTACCGCTTACAGCGGTACTACCGCTCGTGTCCAGCGGTACTGCCGCTTACCATACGGCGGTACTTCCGCTCTTGGGCCCGGTACTACCGCTGTGACTTAGCATTTCTGAATTTTTGCACTTACTTCTATTCTCATGTTGTATCTCTTGGCTTATGCAATGACTTCACACCTGCTTTTCCCTCGCTCTGTGGTTGTGGGTTCCAGGTGATGGTAGCTCCGCTCATCAGGCTCGCCGCAAGAACCCAGATCGACCCGGTGGATCCAAGCGCTATCGCACATCAGAAGATGTAGCTGCCAGTTCGAGTGCTCCTCCATAGCAGATGATGAAGACAGCAGCCAGTAAGAAGAAGGAGAAGGAGAAGAGCACTCCTCCAGATGAGATGACTGGCCAGGAATTCACTGATTTCCGTATTCGCAACCCGTATCGTCGTCCTCAGGACGCGGCTCTTGTTGGGCGTCCCTTCTGGACCAAGGAGCAATCTCTAATCTATTTTGACATTCTAAAGGCCAAGAAGAACCTGTTTGTTGCGGTCAAGTCTATCGACATCACTCACATGGAGAAGGACCCAACTTACCTTGGAGAAGCTCTTGCTCTTTGTCATCAGTGGGGACTTATTCCGTTTATCACTTTCAACAAGGATTATGATGCTGAGATTGTGGCTCGATTCTATGCCACTGTTCACTTTCATGCAAATGAGGAGAGATCTATGTCATGGATGACTGGTGGAAGGAGATTGAAGGTTGATTGGAAGGACTTCATGGACTGTTTGGACATTGCTGATGAGGGGGCTGACAACCCCGTTGGTCTCAGGCCTCACAAGGATACACCTCCTACACACAAGTCGAAGCTTATCCGTTACTCCAGGACTGTGACTTCTTCCAGGGGGGTCACTCGCACAGAGCTCATTCCGTTCTTGGACATCATGCACCGTATCTTTTGCAACACTCTGTGCCCGCGTATTGGGAATCTGGATCAGGTTCATTCTTATTTGGTGGATCTTCTCTTGCTATGCATCAAGGAGAAGGGCAAGACATCTACCTTGGATATCTCCCACATCATGTGGCGTGAGCTTCGTTCTGCGGTCCTTGACCGGAAGGTGCCCATCTATGGCCCTTATCTATTTACTTTGATTGAGAAGACATGGGCTGCTAAGTTTCCCGGGGAGGCTCTTCCTACTGAGCATATGGTTTCACATGGGGTTCTGAGTTTGCGCCAGAAGGAGAACTGGGGGACTGCACCTGCTGCCCCCGGTGAGGAGATTGCCCCCACTGACTCTGATGATGAGGCAGAGCCTGACTACGAGTTTGTTCCTTCTCCACAGAAGGTACCTTCTTGGGCTTCCAAGCTCAAGTCGAAGATGAAGAAGCTCTTTTGCATGCATGCTGAGGGTCAGTATAGAGCTCATGTGGTCGAGAAGGAAGCTCGCTCACGTCACAAGAACTTGATGAGGGCTCTGGGTCAGGACATCACTAGTGGCTCTGAGGAGCGGGTCACGGATGAGGAGGAATGGATCTCGCAGCACTGCAGGTGGTCAGACTCAGAGGTGGAGCGTCAGCAAGCAGCAGAAGAGGAGTCTGAGGAGCACGAGGAGTTCTGATGATCTAGAGCACCTTCATCACCTTGGACTTGTTTAGTGCTCTCTGCCCGTTTGGTGTCTCGATGCCAAAGGGGGAGAGAGTTTAGGGATTTGCCGAGTCACGAGTGTGTCTTCTTTGTTGTTGGTTTCGTTCTCTCGTGAACTCTTTTCTCGTTTGCTTTGGTTTGGTCATGGTTGTGAGAACCTTGTAGTACCTATCATATGGTGTGAGACATATGCTACCTTATCCTTATCTTTATGTCAAGTACCTTATTAGCTTGTGAGATGTTATTTATCTTGTGCCCTATCGTTTTGCTCACATGCTATTTCCTTGCACCTTGTTTATCTCGTATGTTATTATTGCAAGTGTTGCCTGTCTATAAAATATAGGGGGAGTGTGGATCCTAATGTGTGTACTTTGCATTCCAAAGGCATACTTAATTAGTGCACACATCTAGGGGGAGCCCGTCTATATTTTGTAGATGTTGGGTTTGCTTATTATCTCGTTCTATCTTTGTGCAAATCCCGTGTTGTCATCAATCCACCAAAAAGGGGGAGATTGTTAGGGCATATTTCTCCCTTAGTGGTTTTGGTGATTGATGACAATACTTTTGCGGACTAATCGTGTGCATTGAGCATTTCAGATTATCGACCATATGGCACAAGACGATTCGTGCCCCTCGGAGCTATTATGAAGACAGTGTTTTTCTTCGTTTCATTTTCGGTGGATTTGAGTCGTAGGAACACCGTACTATTAAGAGGGGGTCCGCTTCGGAAAGGTTTTGGGTGGAATCAACACGTACACGATTTCCTTGCACCCTCCTTCTTTCCCGGCTTTGGAGCTTGCCCTTCCCTATGCTTGAGCTGTCTTGAAGCTGTTAAGCGGTAGTACCGCCCTGATGAGCGGTAGTACCGCCCTTGCGGAACTACCACTGTTGCACTGCCGCGCTAACTACCGCTTATATTTATCTTCTGGACTGCTCTGTCCTTCGGGCAGCAGTATATCGCGGTAGTACCGCTCTGCCCTCCTCTACTACCGCTGGTTCTTCCGGCTGCTCAACACCAAGCGGTAGTACCGCTTGTGGGAGCGGTAGTACCGCTCCGGCGGCACTACCGCCTCCCTGAGCTGTTCAGTTGTACGCTGCTGCCAGGACTACCGTGCCAGCGAAAGTACCGCTCGCCAGAGCGGTACTACCGCTTGTGCACGGCTGAAGGGGCATAACGGTTGGATTCTATTCCCCGCTATATAAGGGGGTCTTCTTCCCCAAGTTGACTTACCTCTTCCTCCCCCAAGCTCCATTGTTGCTCCCAAGCTCATTCTCGCCCGATCTCTCTCCCTAGCCAATCAAACTTGTTGATTCTTTAGGGATTGGTTGAGAAGGCCTAGATCTACACTTCCACCAAGAGACATTTGATTCCCCCCCCATTAATCCCTTGCGGATCTTGTTACTCTTGGGTGTTTGAGCACCCTAGACGGTTGAGGTCACCTCGGAGCCACATTCCATTGTCGTGAAGCTCCGTGGTCGTGTTGGGAGCCTCCAATTAAGTTGTGGAGATTGCCCCAACCTTGTTTGTAAAGGTTCGGTCGCCGCCTTCAAGGGCACCACTAGTGGAATCACGGCATCTCGCATTGTGTGAGGGCGTGAGGAGATTATGGTGGCCCTAGTGGCTTCTTGGGGAGCATTGTGCCTCCACATCGCTCCAACGGAGACGTACTTCCCCTCAAAGGGAAGGAACTTCGGTAACACATCCTCGTCTTCACCGGCTCCACTTGTGGTTACTTCTTACCTTTACTTTGTGCAAGCTTTACTTGTGTTGTATCCTTTGTTTGCTTGTGTTGTTGTTGTTGTTAGCATCATATAGGTTGCTCACCTAGTTGCACATCTAGCCAACCTACTTTGTTGCTAACCCTAATTTGTTAAGAATTGCTAATAATTGGTAGTTGCCTATTCACCCCCCCTCTAGTCAACCATATCGATCCTTTCAGCGGTGACAACGATGATGACAAGGACGATGTCATCGACGTCGATGATGACGAGGAGGTCGAGGACGCCGAGGAGGCTGAGGAGGATGAGGGCGAAGATGGCAGCGAAGAGATGAAGGGGATGGCCACCGAGGTGCCGCTCCAACCCCTCAAGTAGCTCTGTCGCGGCGTCAAGGAGGAGTCCCCGACCAGCCATGGCCCTCGTGAGCTTAGCCGGAGCTCGCAGAAGTCCCCTAGCCTGCAGATCCCTCTGATCGCTCCAACGCTGGCGCGGAGGAGGTACACGCCGTTAGCTGCCCCGTGAGCCACCTCTCTGACTACATGTTGCCTTCGTTTGTTGATTAACTTTGGTATTGTTGACCTTCTGCCTTCGTGTTCAGGACCACTCCCAGTGGGCCGACAGGTCTGTCTACAGCAGAGCCCGCCGAGCCTGGTGCGATCGTAGCTATGCCTCTTTCGGCGATGCCGATGGCACAGTTTTCTATGGAGGTCCCTCCTTATGGGGTTGAGATCCGGTCTCGAGGTAAGTTGCTGATACATCGCCAACGTATCTATAATTTTTTATTGTTTCATGGTATTATTTTATCAATCTTGTACGCTTTATATGCAATTTTATATCATTTTTACGAACTAACCTAGTGTCCAGTGCCAGTTTTTGTTTTTGCCTATTTTATTGTTTCGCAGAAAAATTATACCAAACAAAGTTCAAACACGATGAAACGTTACGGTGATTTTTTCTGGACCAGAATGGACCCTAGGAGCATCGGGAGGAGTCCATAAGATATACGAGAGAGCCACAAGCTCACACGGCGCACCCCAGGGGGGCGCCACCTGAGCTTGTGGGCCCTTCGTAGGTCCCCTTAACCTAATTCCACTTCTATAAATTCCCAAAAATCCCAAAACCACCTGAGCGAGACCCGAAACAATTCTTCCGCCGCCGCAAGCCTCTGTTCTTTCGCGATCCCATCTGGAGGCCTCCGCCGATACTCTGCCGGAGGGGGAATCGATCACGGAGGGGTTCTTCATCAACCTTGTTGCCCCTCCGATGATGTGTGAGTAGTTCCCATAGGACCTACGGGTCCATAGCTAGTAGCGGGATGGCTTTCTCTCTCTCTCTCTCTCTCTCTCTCTCTCTCTCTTTGATATTCAATACAATCTTCTCTTCGAAGATCGATTCGATGTAATCTTTTTTTGCGACGTGTTTGTTGAGATCCGATGAATTATGGGTTTATGATCAGATTATTCATTGAAAGTAATTGAGTCTTTTCTGAACTTTATTATGTGTGATTGTTATAGCTTTGTATTTCTCTCCGATCTATCCGTTTAGTTTGGCCAACTAGATTGATTTATCTTCAGCGGGAGAGGTGCTTTGTGGTAGGTTCAATCTTGTGGTGCCCTCACCTCGTGACAGAAGAGGTAGCGAGGCACGTATTTGTATTGTTTCTACTAAGGGTAAAACGATGGGGTTCAATCATATTGCTTGATTTTATTATGTCTACATTATGTCATCATGCTCCAAGCATTACTCTCTTTGTTATGAAATTAATACCTTAAGATGCATGCTGGATAGCGGTCGAGGGGTGGAGAAATAGTAGTAGATGCAGAAAGGAGTCGGTCTACTTGTCACGAACGTAATGCCTATGTACTGATCATGCCATGAATAACGTCATAACTATGTGCTTTTCTATCAATTGCCCAACAGTAATTTGTCCACCCACTGTATGATATTTTCTTGAGAGAGATGCCTCTAGTGAAAACTATGCCCCCCGGTCCATCCAAATTATATTACTAAAACCCTAATTTACTTGCTGCAATTTATTTTTCTTTATTTCCGTTTGCAATTTATAAATCTATCACTATCAGAATTGATCCTTGCAATTAACGAGTACAAGGGGATTGACAACCCTCTTGCCCGCGTTTGGTGCAAGTATTTTGTTTGTGTGTGTGTAGGTACCGTCGACCTTTGTCTGCGTGAATCACATATTGATTCGATAACCTTGGTTCTCTACTAAGGGAAATACTTATCCGCTACTATATTGCTTCACCCTTCCTCTTCAGGGAAAATCCCACCGCAGCTCACAAGTAGCAGAGAGAATTTCTGGCGCCGTTGCCGGGGACACTTCACCAAACAAAGCAAGGTCCCTTCATACACATTATCATTTACTTGTTCTACTTTTTATTTGCTTTTATTAGTCTCATTAAAAATCAAAAATACAAAAAAATTATCTTGTTTGCTCGCTTGCTTGAAGTTGCTATCATGTCTGAGTTTATAATAGTAAAAGACGCTAGTGAGGAGAATGCTAGCAAAGTTTATGAGGAAGAACCCAAGTTGCCTGATCTTAATACTGAACCTCACAAGAAAGGGCCTCCCATAATATTAGACACTAAAACTTTTCTTACAGGGAGTGGGAATATTATAGGTAAGAGTGTTATTCAGGAATTTTTTACATGCACGGGAGCTTTGGTATCTAATGACATATGTATTCTTAAAAGAACCAATAGTTATGCCCATGCTATCTTTGCACTTATTATCAAGCTTGAAAGAAGATTCATGCGTACTCATCCTACTATACAAAGATTGTTTTTTGAGCTTCCTAATATCCATGATCCTAGAGCTAAAAAGATTGCCACACTTGTCCTCATGAATGAATTTGATTACATAGTTCGGCAAGCCAGGGAAATCTTTGATTACTATGACATGAATTATGAGTGCCCTTTTATAAACGAAATTCTTTATGATCAAGACTCTATATGTGGCGCACGTGGTTCCTAACAACATTGAAAGCATTGTCTATTAAACCGGTAATAACTGGAATGGGGTTCCTATCTGCGAGAATTGGGGCTCTCTGCAGTTGGAATAGGTCTTTGGCCTGTGGATTTGGTGTACTTTTTGCTGGACTGGGATTTTTCTGTGGTATGGCTGGTTCTATGGCAACTGAAATCGGCATACCTTTTGCTGGAGGGCGATTCCTGTGTGGTGGGGCTAGTGGTATGGCCAGTGGAGTATGGGTACAGTCTGCTGAGTCGGGCCTAGGTTTTGTGGCGCTCGTTCTATCGCCAATATAAGTGGGGTGCTATCTGATTTCTCCGGTACCACCAGCTTTTTCAAAGACTTTGTTTGTACTCCTTCAGGTTCTGCAACCACCCTCTTCCTTTTGGATGTCTGATACACAAGAACAACACTTGAATGGAAAAACATGGTATGATGACAGATGGAATATGTATTGATAATGGATGGGCATGGCATCTTCACATATATGATGAGTAAACTAAGCAGATGGCGCCATGGCGGTGCAACGAAGTAGAAGATATGCAAGACACCTTATGCAAGATACGTGCAACCAATAAAACATTGCCAAATTAGAACAGACACCTTGATGGGTGAACAGGAAACGCGATCTGCCTTTGACCCCACGAGCTCAGAATAGTCATTAGGATCATATTCTGAACATGATTCTGTAGGTGGGGAGCATGTGGGTTTCATTCCATTCAGAATGGAACTCAATCCCTTGATGTCAAGTTTATTAGCCATTGCACTGTTCTGCAGTATTCTTCTGATGCGCCGATTCTCATATTCATTGTGATCATGTTCAATATCTGATATGCATGAAAACATAAATAGTAGTGAGATTTATCTTTGAAATGCATAGGATATTCTAATATAATAGGGGCTCCCTGTAAAACCTTGTATGCTATCTCTGGAATTCTGATGAGAGAGCCCAAGTGTGTTGTAATTTGGTGCGTACATTAATATAATCTGCCACTACTACTCAGAAAAATAGGCTCCCTGTTGGGGGTTACAGAAGTAATTATAGTTGGCAGATGATAGGTTCAAAATATACTGTATACAAAGTTTATTGCCAAACCATGATGATGAGAGCGCATAGAGAAATTAAATGTGTCTCTATTTTCTTAGTATCTGTATCGTAACAGATTCGCATTTTGAATAACTAAGCTTTGGAATTATGAGTGCCATATAGTTTAGTTTGAAGGATGAAGTGCTGCTAGTAAGACACAAAACATCAAGGCACATCGTAGTGTAGATAAAAGGGGGAAATCATAAGCATTATAAATCAATCGGGAAAGTGGAACTGGCTGGAAAATATGGGGCTGTATTGCCGCTACTAATCAAAAGCATTTCGATCCCCTACAGGCCAGCTCTATTCTACTGAAGGCGCACTACTGTTACTATCAGTCTAGTCTCTCAAAGGTCACACAGCTCCCAGCATTGCCGCTACTAATCAAAAGCATTTCGATCCCCTACAAGACAGCTCTATTCTACTGAAGGCGCACTATTGTTACTATCAGTCTAATCTCTCAAAGGCCACACAACTCCGAGTTTACTGCTGTTCTTTGGCACGTCGGCAGGACTAGCGAAGCAAACGCCTTGTGCCGAAAGATGAGCCAGTGCCTGCCCAGATGCACACTACATAACCACAAGGTGTTCTACTATACAGCACAAGAAGATCCAAAACTATGGTGCCATGGTGGTGTCGCCTCCCCTTTTTTCCCCGGCATGTGTGAACAACGAGGAAGATCTCCCACCATGAGCCCCGTGCTGCGCTGTGCTGTGCTACACTGTGCGACGGCACTCGGGAGATATATTTTTTTTTTTTTTGCAGGTGGCACTCGGGAGATTTTTTTTTTTTTTTTGAAGAGTGGCACTCGGGGGATAGGGACACAACAAGGAGTGCATGTTCCGTTTGTACCATGGCCCTCGCCATCCTGCCTGGCCGGCCGGGGCTCACACAGTGTGACTCCCAGCCGTGGCTCACCGTCACCGGCCGGCTCGCCCAGCCACGCCGGCAAATCTCTTTTGAACTGCCCCGAAAGCAAAGCTACGTGCTTTGGCACGCTAATTAATATACTACCGCGCACTAAACAAATCCACGACATCGGTCTCGCCATAACGCTCTCCCTCCCTCTCTCTTCGCCACCAGTGAGGTGGTAGTTGGTGGCTGGCTGGGCGCTTGCTTGGTACCCCTACCCCAATAGGCAAAAGCAGGGAGAGGGGCAGCGGGTGCCAGGGGGAGGGAGGGCCTGCTGTGTCCACGGCGATGGCGGCTTCTCGTATCCTCTTCTCGCTCTGCAGCGCGCTGGCCGTGGCGGCGGCGGCCACGGACACGCTGAAGCAGGGGCACTCGCTGACGACGCCGACGACGCTGGTGTCCTCGCCGTCGGGGGTGTTCGAGCTGGGCTTCCACGCGCCGGACCCCGCGCGCCCGGCCCGCCTCTACCTCTGCGTCTGGTACCGCGACACCCAGCCCAGGACCGTCGCGTGGGTGGCCAACCGCGTGAACGCGGCCTCGGCGGCCGCGCCGTCGCTCACGCTCACGGCCGGCGGCGAGCTCCGCGTGCTCGACGGCGCCGCCAAGGACGGCGCGCCCATGCTCTGGTCCTCCAACACCACCACGCGGGCCGCGCCGCGCGGCGGCTACTCGGCCGTCATCCTCGACTCCGGCAGCCTCCAAGTGCGCGACGTCGACGGCACCGTCATCTGGGACAGCTTCTGGCACCCGTCCGACACCATGCTCTCCGGGATGCGCATCAGCGTCAACGCCGAGGTCAGGGTGCAGGTGAGGGGCCCGCCGGAGCGGATGCTCTTCACGTCCTGGGCCAGCGAGACGGACCCCTCGCCGGGGCGGTTCGCGCTCGGGCTCGACCCGGCGAACCCCAGCCAAGCCTTCATCTGGAGAGATGGCAATGTTCCATTCTGGAGGTCAGCTTCTCCATGGCCTGCTCCCTGCCATCTTTTCCTTGGAGCAGTATATAGTTTGCTTCTTTTTGTGCCAAATTTTAAATAATTATACTGTAGGAATGTTGTAGAGACTAGTAGTACTATATTTTATCGGGGCATTAATGTGCTTAGTAATCAGGTGTTATCAACATGTTAGTACCTAGTTGTTCTAAAAAAAAGATGTTACTACTAGTAGTTAACCTGCTAGTTGTTCTGTAATTCTGTTCTTCTGCCATCTACTCTCTCTGTAAAGAAATATAAGAGCGTTTATATCACTAAAGTAGTGATCTAAATGCTCTTATATTTCTTTACGGAGGGAGTACCTAGGAAATATGGAATCTGTCATCTGGTATGTTCTTTTTTTATTTCCTTTTAGGAGCTTGTGTATTGTTCATTCCTGGGGCAATCCAACTGCGTTTTGTTTTAGTTGTTCCAGTCGGCACTAGGAAGCATCAGCTGTCGGCTTAGCTAGTCTGAATTGCAAATTGCGAGCATCTTCTTTTCGTGTGCTACACAAACATCATTCACACTTCATTGTACAATGGTGCATCAAAAGGATCAGGTTCAAAAGTGGGAAACTAACTAGCCGCGTGAGGCTGTGTGGGGTGGTACCTCTACTTGCAGTCCATCAGTAGGCAATAGTCAGTCATGGTAGATTTGTAGACCATCCCAGAACTCTAATCTCACTTTTTTGATCGATTAGTCTGTTTGCTCGCCATCTCTTGATAAGGATGGCCGATGGCATCTGGTAAAGTTATTTGTAAAGCTTCAAATCTTGCCTGCTAGAGGACCGTTCCTTTCCAAACCCTAGGAGAGGCGATCTCCGAGCACACCACGCCGCAACCTCTCCTCCGTCCGTCTGTCGGTAGGTCGTCGCTCGTCGCCTCACTCCTCCTCCGCTGGCTCTGCCGGCGTCGGAGTGCGGGGAGGCCCCACCACCGGATGGATTCCCTGCCCTAACAACGACTGGCTGGCTCTGGCGATTGAGCAGCAGTGGCGCGCCCTCGGCCCATTCGGGAGTAACCTCTTTATTTTCCAGGGATGTTTATACTGCTGGTTTGGTTTATAGATCTGAGTGTTTTTCGCAAAAATAAAATAAAATATCTTGCGTGCTAGAGTACCATTTGGAACAAATCTCTGAAAGATAAACTTTATATCTTGTGTGCTTGTATTTATCCAATAGTGTTTGTGTAGTGTTGTTGAAATGTGCTAACTTTCGGTTAATGATTTCAAATGAAAAGGAGTAGAATTCCGTATGTTCCTTAGTTAAGCTTCTGGGTCAGGCTATTGGTGCATGAAGTCAACATGTAGTGCAAGAGTTCCTTAACTACCTAAGGGAAAATTGCGGTTGCTTATTAGTAAGATTTCGAATTGAGGGTCCATTGTTGTTCGGATCTGCATTTTTATCAGGTTGTCGCTAGACTGATTTCTGGCTGCAGCCTTTTCAACTTTCTGCCAGTTGCAGTGGCACCCATTCGTATTATATCATGTTTTAGAGCTGATCAATCTCTAGTTGTAAGATGAAGTATTGAAATATAATTAGGATGTCCACCATTTTCTTACTGGGCAGACTTTTTGGGAGAGGGTTGGTTTATGAAGCTCGACCAGGCTCTAGCTGATGTTTTATAATGTTGTTTTAGTTGTGAGTTGCAACTTGCAACCCATATGCACATGTGCTATTCTTCTATATATTGGTGATTCTTAACTAAGCGTACCTGCTATATTGTGGAATGGGGCCAGCGCAATCTAATTGCAATCCTTGACAAACCCATTCAGTCTGCACTGACATTTATGAAGTTGGTCGATTCATCTTTTGACAAATCTGAAACATGTGACAGTACACTTTAAAGTTTATTTGTGTTTGAAATGTGATTTAGCCTTCTTGTTCCTGTAATTACCAACCAATTCACTTGTGCTTGTTTCATACTAAGAAACCTGTTCTGGGCTTCACTATCTCGAGATAACGGAGCAGAGTTCACCGTCCAACACCCACACGCACCCCCCAATGTCAAATAGAAATGAAAAGGCAGTAGCTTCCACAGACGAGAAGTCCCTACCTAGGAAAGCAAGTAATCAAGTTTCACAAACTGAAGATGGTAAACAGTTGAAATTTCGCAAGTATATACTGAGAATGCGACCACAAATTCCTAGGGACAACCTCACAAAAGTACATGATATTTTCACTCTCTCACAACCCCCTTGAAACTTTTGAACCCTCAGATCCCATATATAGTGTTAAAGAATAAACTAAATTTTAATCCACTGCACATAATTTTCTCTACCTTGTTTGAGATGAGATTTGGCTATTTGGGTTGGGTTCTCCATGGCCATTTCTTATAGCTTTATATGGTCCCCAACCTTGAAAGTAGTAAGCATTACATGATTAGAATCACTATGAAAATTCAATAGTCACACCTAGTCCTCATAGGACTCGAGTCGTAAATAGGAGTGCCCTTTCTCAACATAAACTGTAAAAATTATTGAACGGCTTAGTTCAAGATATTATAACTTGTATTTAATCCTTTACAGGTCGGGCCAATGGACTGGGCTAAATTTTGTAGGCATTCCATATAGGCCACTGTACGTGTATGGGTACAAACAAGGAAATGATCCAATCCTGGGAACATACTTCACTTACACTGCAACAAATACATCTCTGCAGAGGTTTGTTGTTGCGCCAGATGGCAAAGACGTCTGCTACATGGTTAAGAAGTCTACACAGGAGTGGGAAACTGTGTGGGTGCAACCGTCAAATGAGTGCGAGCGTTATGGTGCATGTGGTTCAAATGCGATATGTACGGTGGTGCAAGATGGGAAGGCAAAATGTACCTGCCTGAAAGGTATGTCTTTTGACTCTTGGTGCAATTTCTTTACAAAATCGGGTTCCGCTCTTACGAGTTCCCAGTAAAAGAGGAACTGTCTGTTCCTTACACAATTGGGTGAACTTCCTCCCTTGTTCACCGGCACAACTGACTATAAGTCGCAGTTAGGACCCTAAAATAGGAAGCATGGACGTTGTCACTGCTTATTTTGACATCTCAAGCCCTTTCATACATGTTTACAGAAGTATATGCTTCACAAACTAGTCACCTTTTCCTTCTTTCCTTTTTTCCTTCAATCGGTTTTAAGCCAAAGTTAGCAGATGAGTGGAATGCAAGAAATCGGAGCCAGGGTTGTGTTAGAAACCCACCTTTGGACTGTCAGGTGAACAAAACTGGAGATGGATTTCTCTCTATCCCGAATGTCAAGTGGCCAGATTTTTCATACTGGGTATCTGGTGTGACCGATGAGTATGGGTGCATGAATACCTGCCAGCAAAACTGCTCATGTGGTGCCTATGTCTACATGACTCAATTGACGGGGTGTCTACATTGGGGTAGTGAACTGATGGATGTTTACCAGTTTCAGGCTGGGGGTTATGCCCTAAACCTCAAGCTTCTTGCTTCTGAGTTAGGTAAGTGATGAAGATTATCTAAAGAATAAAGTTTATATATGCAGTTATGCACGCTACCATATTTTCTCACCTTTGGCTTACCATGTTTATGTTGGGTTATGCTGTTCCTTCATTAGCAGGTTCACATATCGCAGTTTGGAAAATAGCTGCAATAGCGTCTGCCGTGGTGCTATTTGTTTTGTTAGCTTGTCTCTTTTTATGGTGGAAGCGTGGCAGAAATATCAAAGGTGAGGTTCCTTGGATTTGGCTCAATGATTATAGTCCAATGAAAGCTCACCCGATTCTTCTGTTGCCCTCCAAAGTTGTCTGCACAAGACTGCATTCTCTTGTGGTGCTAATCAGCATAGTCAAGTGTACCTAACTAGTTCCACGAAATCATTACAGATCATAAATAGGAAAAAAAAAATCAGTTTTTACCCCTCAACTCTTGTAATGGTGAAAACTTAGGTCAACCAATAAGTAGGGGAGGTAGAAAAGGGAGACCTGAAACCAATGTGGTAGAAGGTTGAGAACTATTTTTTGCCTTGATTAGCAATGTAAGCCAAATCAAGAATCAATCATGATCTGATCGTGATCAAATCAGCCGATCATGATCTGTAAAAATCAGTACAGATTATTTACTTCTACCTAGATACTAACCAATTCTTAACAGTAGACATGTAGGGGTGATCACGGTTCATGTGGCACCTTGTTATGCGAAAACCACTGGCCACATTTGACTGGTCTAAGAGGGTAATTTGTCCAAATTAGCAGGCAAGGGTGTCATCTGTAATTTGTTTGGCTTTAGAGTCAAAGATGAAATCTAGAAATTTATATGCGTTGCGGGGTAAAAAGGACTTGTGCCTTGGGAGAAACCATGCTGCCAAGCTGTTGTGAACACTGCTAAAATGGATCTAGTTGTGAACTATTAGCTGTAGTAATTAGTCTCAGTTTCTAATATAAATGGACTCTTGGAGGCAAGTATAGTGCTAACTGGTATTCTGGGGCAGATGCAGTGCACAGAAGTTGGAGGAGGTCAAGACATTCATCTACCAGATCTCAGCAAAGTGCTGGCATGCTCGATATCTCACATTCGATTCCTTTCGACGATGAAACGGAGGACGGAAAAAGTCATGAACTCAAAGTACTCTCCCTGGACCGCATTAAAGCTGCTACTGGTAGTTTCAGTGAATCCAACAAGCTTGGGGAAGGTGGATTTGGTCCGGTTTATATGGTATGAGTGATATTATCATGAATCTTTGTATTATACGTGTTTTTTTTTTGTGTGGGCCAGTTTTATACTGTACTTGGCTTGATGCAAATTAATACCATGAATCACTTCAGGGAACATTACCTGGTGGAGAAGAAGTAGCTGTGAAGAGGCTTTGTAAGAACTCAGGTCAAGGCCATGAGGAGTTCAAGAATGAGGTCATACTGATTGCGAAGTTGCAGCACCGGAATCTTGTCAGACTATTAGCTTGCTGTATACAGGGAGAAGAGAAGATCTTGGTTTACGAGTACATGCCTAACAAGAGCCTCGACGCATTTATCTTCGGTTTTGCTAATTTTCATCCGGCTGAATTTAATTGGCTTTCATCCGTTTTGTGAGCCGTCTGATCTCTGTGCCAAGATTCGTGTTTTTTTGTCCCACTGTTGCCTCTTTTACTTATCGGGCCTGCTCAATTTCCTGGAGACCCGGTACGCTTCCTTTGCCATCGCCTGCGTTTGCCCGTTCCCCTCCTCCTGCTCGTTTTCCCTTCTCATTTCGAAGACACCGGAACAGAGTCGAGAGAGAGAGACAACCATGGCGATTTGGAGCTCCCCTCGCCGCCCGATTCAGTTTGTTGGTGGTCCGGCGTCCGACTACCCCGCCGCCTCCGTCGGCCGCGTTGTATTAACCACCGGAGGTCTGCAGCATTTCCCCGCCGGCGCTTCTGTTGCTCTGATTCGGTATTCTCGTCGATTTGTGTCGTCCGTCAGATCTGTTTGTTAGCTGCGTGTAGAATTTTCTTGGTCAGATCTTGTTGTTTGTGTTAGTTGCATGTGTTACCCGCATATATTTTGTGTAGATGTATGTGGTTTGTGCTGTTCCTTGAGTAGATCACTGATATTCACATTAAAATTAGACTACACTAATCCCTTTGGTGTCTGCTAGTTTGGTAGGTTGTTGTTCGTCCGGTCTCTGTCTTGATGTAGATGTCTGGGATACAAATGCTGACCCTCTTGGTGGGTTAAGTCTCCTGATGTATATTTGGTGGTCTGAATTTTTTCAGTTTAGTAGCAATGATTCTGGCCTGTAGTTTTTAGTGGTTTTGTCTAGTGATTTTGGACTGTAACTGTGAATGACAGTGATGTGGCCTGAATTTTTTCAGTTAAGTAACAATGATTTGGTCTGTAATTTTCAGTGTTTTGGATAGTGATTTGGATTGTAACATTGAGTGAATTGGACAGTGACATGGATTGAATTTTTTCAGTTAAATAACAAAGATTTGGACTGTAATTTATAGTGTTTTGCTTAGTGATCTGGACTGTAACTTTGAGTTAATTGGACTGAATATTTTCAAATAAGTAACAGTGATTTGGATTGTAGTTTTAGTCTTTTATTAGTCTATCTTACACTGCATTTTTTGAGTGTTTTGTTCCATTGGCTTGAAACTTCAGGAATGTGTAAGTTACAGTTATCTACTCTGAATTTCCCCCTTTTTTCCAGCACACTACATTAAGCTGAATATCAGTGTACTTATAGTCTAATTTTAATATGAATCAACCTTGTAACTTACTACTTCTATGTACTTATATTTCCAGTGATCTACTGTTTAGGAGTGAATTTTCCATCCGAATTTATATTACCATGTGAGAATCAGATTAGGGTTTTTCTGCAGGAGTTTTTGATCTGTTTGTGTTTAGGTTGGGTGTGCGCAGATGGTCATTTTGATCTGTTTGGATTGCTCTGGGTGTGTGAGTTGGGTTGTTTAGGTTTCGTGCTCTTCTACTTATGAATGTGTTATGTCCGGCCATTTTGGGATCTGAACATCACAATTAGGGGACTGGGTGTGATCTTTCTCCTAACTTGGGCCTTTATGCTGCAGGTGGAACTGCAAATCGCAATTAACAAGGAGATTAGGATTGTGATCTTGCACTGAATGTCCTCATTATCCGGTGCCGCTGTGACTAACTACACATCCGTTATGTGATCTGAAATATATTTTGATTGTAATCCGACAATGCTTAGTAGATTTCATAGTGTAATGTAGTGTAATTACAATGATTGCATCTAATCTTTTTGAATGTAATCTGGTAATCCATAGTGGATTTCTGTAGTGTGATCACTTTACCATTTCTAGTGTAATTACAATGTACTGTATTTTACTCTATTTCATAAGTGCTTTTACACTGTAAATCATATTGTAATATTTAGTGTTTTATCTTTGTAATTTCAGTTTTGCTTTTTTGGTTCTTTGTTTAGCGGAATTCATATTTTTCACGCGGATGAAACGATTCGCTTTCATCCGTTTCTGAGCCGTGTGCTTATTGCGCCGAGGCTGTTATGTTGTATTTGTGTGGATGTAGGTTCACCCCCCTGTTCTTAGTTGTGTTTCTGAAAGTTTAGTGGCTCTATTCTTGTTGGTGGATGTTTGCACTTTAATTCTCAATGGATTTACAGTGTATTTCCCATTAGATTTACAGTGTAATTTATAGTAGATTTACAGTGTAATTCCTAGTGGATTCACAGTGTAATTCTCAACGGGATTTCACTGTAATTCCCAATGGATTTACACTGTGTAATTTATAGTAGATTTACAGTGTAATTCCTAGTGGATTCACACTGTAATTCTCAACGGGATTTCACTGTAATTCCCAATGGATTTACACTGTAATTTATAGTAGATTTACACTGTAATTCCTAGTGGATTCACACTGTAATTCTCAACGGGATTTCACTATAATTCCCAATGGATTTACACTGTAATTCTCACAGGATTTACAGTGTAGTTCCTAGTGGATTTTATAGTGTAATTCCTATGGAGTTTACAGTGTAATTCTTAGTGAATTTACACTGTAATTCTTAGTGGATTTGGTATGTAATTCCCACTTTAGCATGTAAGTGTGAATGCCTTTTCCCTTTGTTAGCTGCATGCACTCGTTTGGCGTTGGATTTCGCATCCTTCTGCCCCGTATGTTTGCTTTGATTTTCTCAGGTTTGGATATGTCCTTTTAAGAACTAGAGATTTGGTTGCTTTGTGTTTTCCTTCGTCCCTGTTGGTGGGGATAGTATATTGTCCTGATCATTTCTTAGTTGCTTGTAATGTTTATTTTTATTGTGGCTTGTATATGAATTCACAGTGCATTTCTTGGTGTACTTTTAGTTGTATCGTAGTGTAATTTAGAGTAATTTAGTTTTACTGGTTATGTATGTATTCTTGCTTGATGCTAATGTTAGTTTTTTTTTTGCCGGGTGTTCTGGATAGTTTTTTATTTGTTAGGCTCTTTAGTTAATCTTATTATGTAATATAATTTTAATTGAAAGTAGGGTTAAATGTTAACGTTACAGCTATATTTGGTGTGTTTTTTATTGTATGCCCATGCACCCACTTAAAATGTAATTGGATCATTTTGTGGCTGCAAGCAACACAATATAATTGTCTTTAATTTGTGTAGCTACAGTTGCTAGGTTCAAGTTTTATTGTATTTTTCGTATGCTTACTGTTTTTTATCTTCCCCGTTGGTGTTAGGAGGTGTTTCTACATATTTGAATTCATTGTTCTGGTCAGTACTCTGCCATTCCATGTAGTTTGTCATGTCAGGCTCAGGCTCCACATACTGTTGTTGCACAAAGTAGATCAATGCTATATCATTAGCCGATGACTAGTGTTGGTAATTTTTCTCTATTTTTGTTTTCTACGATTTTTTGCAATGCTACTATACCTTGTGCATCATTTGCGCCTGAAGTAGCTCAGTAAAAGAGTATATCCCATTCTGTTATTTGTCAAGAAACTAGTTATAGAAAGCATGTTTTTTATAATGCTTTTTTGTTTTCAGGATTATTTTCTGCTATTAGAAAGCCATATGTTAAGGAAATCAACTTCGTCTTCATTGAGGTACATCGCATGTCCTATGATGCTGCCTTTCATTGCATTTGGTTCGATTGTAGGCATCTGCCCTCAATAGTTTGAGTAAATTATCTATTAATACAAACAAGTATTCAGTTCTAAACTATAAAAATATGCAGAGTAATTTTGCAGTACATCCCAGTAATTTGATCTAACTGTCACAAATGTGTCCTTTTAGTTCTGAAATATAAATATGTTACCAGTTTATACATTCTTTTTGTTTGTTGCTACTAGTGTGAGTGCCTTCTAGTGTGAATGTTTTTAGCCTGATTGTGTTTGTCCATTTTTCTGTTAATTTCAATTTTGCTTATGTTAATGCCTATCAATATGTAGTGTAAGCAAGCATCAGATCATAGTAGTTTACACTTCCAAAGTTACTTAAATTCAGTCCTTCAATCACAACTATTTAAGAACATGTAGAAAGTGTCTAAAACTAGTAGATCAAAGGTTCTTAACAGTGTTTTGTTTTGCAGTTTCCAAAGTTTGTGAAAATAGTCATATTTTGTCTCAACTGGAGCAATCCTTCCTCTTGTATGTTTTTAACTAGTTTTCCCAAAATGGAATTGCTAGCTTCCTGAGCATGTTTTGGTCCCTGTAGTGTGTTTATTTCTGCAAATTCAGAAATCTATGATCTGGCCATCTAGTTTTCAGTTTTCCTGTGATCATAGACTGCTAGTTCATGCGACCATATCCTAGTCGTTCCTAGGGTTTCTCCTGGTTTATGCTTCTGTGTGATTATGTTCTTATTTTCGAGCTGTGTAGATTTTGTGCTTAACTTGGCATATGCAATGATCCACTACAGGTTTGTTCTTTCTTCCAGATTTCTGCAGGCAGGAGAGAGATGAGAGACGACAAGAAGTGATGAATGCACAGTAGGGGGGTGTTTACTTGTATTTTTTTTGCTTCTCCAGCCATGTTTGTGTCCTAGATCATGGAGGAATCGCCCTCTCTGGTGGCGCTTCTCTGGGGATAAATTTAGTACTTTCTCAATGGAATTGCAGTATAATTCTTTTGTGTGTTTTAAGTGGAATTTACAGTGCACTTTTAGTGGAATTACAATGTAATTTAAGTGGAATTACTGTACACTCAGTGGGTTTTACATTGTAATTATTAGTGGAATTACAGTGGAATTTACACTGTAAATGTTAGTGGGTTTACAATGTACTTTTAGTGGATTTTTGCTCTGTATTTGCAAGTGGCATTTTAGTGGGATTACAGTGTATTTTTAGTGGAATTACGGTGCATTTTCCGTAGTTTTCACACTGTAATTATTAGTGTAATTTTAGTCCTTTGTATAGTTGATCCACAGCAGCAACAACTGTAATTTTTCAGTATTTTAGTGCTCAGAGTGTTGTTCGGCTGTGTGGTTAGATGTCATCAGTTTTGGTCCTTTTCATCCTCCGGTTGTTAGCTTAGTCCACCTGTTGTTAGCTTTTAACCCTTTTAGCTGCTTTCTTTACGGGTTTATATAGTTTGAGGTGTGGACCCGTTTATAGTTCGGTGTGTAAACCTGTTTAGAAGCGGGACAGAAAGAAGTGATTTGCAGGACAAAAAGAACAGGGGAACGGAGGACACGAGACATGAGGAATGGGGAACACGAAACATGTGACACTTGTCATCCTTTAGTTGGCTGGAAAATATGACTGAAAGCGAATTAGATTTCATCCAGATGTAAAATAGACAGTCCCATCCTTTATCTTTAGTACGTACCGATTCCATTCATCCTCATTCCTCTATATGAACAAATATACGGATTGGATTGTAATTACTGTGGGCGAAGGTGGAAATTGGGCGTGGGGGTCTTTTTTCTGACCCTCGCGTCGCTCTCGCCTGGGCGACTCGGGGGGCGTCTCCCGCGACCTAGCGCCGCCTCCCCTTTTCCTTCTCTCCCCACGCCGCCGCCGGATGAAGCCGCCGGGCGAAGCCCGCGTGGCCGATGGCGGCGGCGGGGCTCCTTCTCGCGGCTCCTCCGGTGCTATGGCGGCGGCTCCCGGCGGGATTCGGCGGTGCTCCGCGCCGGCGACGGCTGCGGCCTCCAGGCGCCGTGCGGCGGCGGGGCTCGGCGAGTGGTGGCGGGGTGCGGCGGTGGGGCTCGGCTGTGCGTCGGCTCGCTGCTGCATCGGTGGTGGATGGGGCTGCTGAGGCTCCCTTGCCTCCCCGTGTGTGTGCTGCGGCCCAGATCTGGCTGCCACGGTGGCTAGGCAGAGGGGCGGCGCGCACTGCGGGGGTTGAGGGCCGGCAACGGCCGCCGTTCGGGCGGTGGTGGCTGGGGGCAGTGCTCTTGGTGGCTGCATGCGGACCGGTTTTCGGCCAGATCTGGCCGGACCTGATGCCTGGGACTGACGTGCAGGGCGGGGCGCGAGGCGTGGTGGGCGTCGGGCACGCGACGGCGGTGCAGGTTTGGTCCCGGCTGGCTGCCTTCGCGTGGCCGTCGCCGGTCTCTGGCCAGGTCCGGCGGGTTCAGGTGGGCCCCGTCCACCTTCATCTCGTTCGGCCTCGCCCTGGCCGCCGTGCCCCTCGACCTCTCCCCTGTCCTACGCGCGGCGGCCCATCGTGCTGCTGCTTCTTCGGCACCCCGTATCTCGGCTCGCGGCTGATGGGCTACGGTGGTGGGTGGCTAACTTGCTCCGGGTGCGAGGTGGGGGAGGCACTGCCAGGTGAAAACTTCATCGACGGTGACGCCTGCAGGCGCCATTTCCCTTCTTGAAGGCGTCGGGTTTTGGTCTTGTCTCCCTCCCCCCAGGCTCTCAGATCCCGAGAGAAATCTCGGACCCGGGGTTCCCCGAGTCGGATGGTGTCGACGTCTATACGCCGTTTCCTCCTTGGGGGCATCGTCTTGGATTATTTCTGCTTCGGGTGGACTCGTCTCTTGCTGCTCCATCTTCACATTGGCTTTGACCCCGGCTAGCCTTCGTCTTGGCGACTCGGGTGGAGCTTGCCTGGACGTCTTGGGGTGGCCTCGGCGGCATGCTGCCCTTCGACCTCGGCGGCAGTACACCGGGTACTGCGCCCTTCGGTCTTGGTGGCGCGTTGCCTTTCGGCCTCGCTGGCGGCACACCGGTGCCGCCCCTCGAACTCGGCTATCCGACGCCCTTCGTTCGCGCCATTGATGCTTCTTGGTATGCTCCTACTTTGGTGTCCCCTTTCTGACAGGGCTGTGTTTCATGGTGGCCCGGGCGACGTTTGCGTAGACGTCCTGGGGTGGCCTCAGCGGCACGCTGCCCTTCGACCTCGGCGGCGGTACACCGGTGCCGCGCCTTTCGGTCTCGGTGGCGTGATGTCTTTCGGCTTCTCCGGCGGCACACCGGTGTCGCCGCACGAACTCGGCTATCCGACGCCTTTCGTTCGTGCCAGTGATTTCCCTTGCGAGCTGTTGTTTTCGGTGCCTGTCTATTTCTCCCTAGGTCTGTCTGTGGTTCTTTGTCGGTGGTGGAATGAGTTGCTCAGCGGAGCTCACTCTAGAGGTGTTGGCTTCCGAGGGTTTCGGTTTGGTCTTTGTAACCAGCCTTCCCTCCCGTTTGTTTCTCTCTTTCTTCTAGTGTTGGGCTATCCTCTTGGGTGCCTTCCTCTGTAATTTTCTTTTGCACCTCGTGTGCGCTTATGTACTTGTACTGACTGCGAAGTCACCTTCGAGTTGGAATATAACAAGCGGTGGGGTTTTTACACACACACACACACACACACACACACACACACACACACGTCAATCTCGAAAAAAAATTACTGTGGGCGAACAGATCCTGAAAAGCGAGGTCTCCTAGACTGGAGGACACGGTTTGATATCATCGAAGGTATTGCTCGAGGGCTGCTATATCTCCACCGGGACTCAAGGCTACGTATTGTTCATCGTGATCTCAAGGCCAGCAACATTCTCCTGGATACAGACATGAACCCCGAAATATCAGATTTCGGAATGGCAAGGATTTTTGGAGGGGATGAAAACCAGTTCAACACGAACCGTGTCGTCGGAACATTGTACGTTCATTTCAGATAGACCTTATGATGACTGGAGTATTACCACTGCATTACGTTAAGTTGGATTTTCCTTTTGCAGCGGCTACATGTCTCCTGAGTATGCGATGGAAGGCATTTTCTCGGTCAAGTCCGATGTCTATAGCTTTGGAGTTCTGATCTTGGAGATTATCACAGGGAAGAGGGCTGTCAGCTTTCATGGCCAGCAGGACTCCCTAAACATCGCGGGATATGTAAGCGCATGCGTATCCCATATGCCGCACCCATCCTGACATTTCGTTTATTTGTTTCCTCATGGCTCGAGTTTGCAACCATCTTTCAGGCATGGCAACAATGGAACGAAGACAAGGGCGAGGAAATGATCGATCCGTTGATAAAACCGTCGTGCTCGATTCGACAGGTCTTGAGGTGCATCCACATTGCATTGCTATGCGTGCAAGATCATGCCCAAGAGCGTCCGGACTTGCCCGCGGTCATCCTGATGTTGAGCAGTGACAGCTCCAGCCTTCCCATGCCGAGGGCGCCCACCCTGATGCTCCGTGGCCGTGCTCTTGAGTCGAGCAAATCAAGCGAGAACGAGAGGAGGCACTCCATTGGTACCGTATCAATGACACAGTTGCATGGAAGATAGCATGGCAGGGACAGTATATACTGAAGATATCATGTCTTTCTTTTGCCAAATTTTATGTTGCAATGCCGGTGTTTTCTGTAGATTAGGATCTGGGCAGTTTGAGGAAGCCCAATGTGTACGAAAATATATATTCATTTCTGTCATCTGTAAAGTCGGAATGAAGATCCATTCTCAAGTTTAGTTACGGCTAGCTACGAGCATGACCATGACTGAAAGCGACCCAGATCAACTTGACGGCGATGGCTGTATAATATAAATATATCCTTGTCTGGACATGGATCAAACGTGAACCTCGATATAAACGCATCCGTTCTTTATTTAGGCTTGAAGTATATTGCCTGCTCACGTTGTCGGTACAAGCTCTTGATTTCTTCACAAGCTTTGAATCTCTTAAGTGACCTAATCATCTAGCAGGCGCAACAAAGTCACGATGAACAAATAAAACATCTAATCAAACTCTTCTTCTTCAGGAATTTTTTTAACCTATTAATCTTCAATCATGATAGTACAATGAACACCAGAAATAATGAATATTACATGCAAAATCGTAGACCACCTAGCGACGTTTACAAGCACTAAGGTGGGCCGAAGGCGCGCCGCCGTCATCGTCCTCCCTAAACGGAGCCGGGCAAACCTTGTTGTAGTAGACAGTCGGAAAGTCGTTATGCTAATACCTAAAAGGATCAGTGCACCAGAACAACAACCTTGTTCACTCTAAAAAACACATAGAATCTCTGACGCACAATAATAGTCCAAGAGAGATGCACAATAATAGTCCAAGAGAGATGAAGCAGAAAAATGAGGTTCCAAAAAGGAGTTAAATGCACAGAACCATCACTTTTGTGTCACGACTTGCGGAAAATCACCACTTTACGTTTCGTGACATTTTGCACCGAACCAAAAATTCAACAGTGGCAAAAAACACATGGCCATTTTTTGAGCACGTTTTGACATGGCCGATCGCGAGCAAGCGGGCAGCGGTGACGGCGTGACGCTAACGGCCGTTAACGGCTGTCATTTTTTTTCAGCACTCAGGACGAAGCTGCTGGGTCGGGCCGGCGCGTTCGGTCATTTCTGTTTACTAGGCTGAGCTTGTTCGTAAACTGGGCTGGCGCGTTCGCTCTGCTCGTTCGATTCTTCTAAAAAAACCAAGCGGTCGTTCGATCGATTGACCGCGCCTATTCGGTTTCTCTAGAAAACCCCAGTCTCCACACACACTGCATTCATTCATCCTCCTCGCACAGATAACCACCACTCCACCAGCCTCTCCATCCAACTTCCCTCTTCCACAGAAACCAAAGAAACCCTCCATCGCGCCATGGCATTTGGCCTCGGATGGGACCAGACTCTGCAGGAGATCTTCGACGGCGACAACACCAAGCTCTCCTACGCACGCGAGGTGAGCACCTGGTACAACAACATTGCAATCCTGAAGAATCATGCGCGCGCGGTGAGGGCCTGCGCCATGCATGAGGAGAGGTCAAAACTGCCAGGCCTCCACCGTCCACTCATCGAGAACTTGGTCTGGGCGATGGAGGAGGTCAGGGATTCCCCGGATCCATTCCAGCGGGCACGCTGGTACATGTACCAGAACCGCGACCAACTCCGCGTGGACTACGAGCTCGATAGGGTGGTGCCAGTGCTGCTCATCGCTCTGATGGAGATGGAGCCACCTCAGATGGAGCAGCAGGTGGAGCAACAGTAGATGGAGGTGGAGACTAGCACAAGCACCAGGAGGAGGAAGAAGAAGAAGCAACTCCACATCATGGGGCCAGTTCGTCGATCACTCCGTCTTCTGAAACTATAGCAAGAGTGAGTTTGATGCAGCACCTAGGTCTTAGTTAATTTCTGCAGCAAGATCTGAACCAATATATGGGTTCAATTAGTTTCTGAACTTAGTAGCGTGTTTGCATCTGAAGAACTATATGTGCTTTCTATTTGAAATCATCTATCTATGATATCTATCTATTTATCTGAATGTTTGTGCTCATATTATCTGAATGTTTGTGCTCATATTATCTGAATATTGGTGCTCATATTATCTGAATGACATTGCTCATATTATCTGAATATCGGTGCTCATATTATCCATTATAAATGTCAAACTTTGGTGCTCATATTATCTAAGTCTCAAACTTTGGTGCTCTAGGCTTCAATGCAAAGAACAGGTCTAGACTTTCTTCAGTCAGCTTACTATGGAACTATAGGTGTGCTCTAGGTGTCGATGCAAAGATAAAATGTTATGAAACATAGAATTCTTCTATTTTGTAGTATAGTTTGATTGAATAAAGTCTGAACATTGTAATTCTGAATATTGCAAGTTCTCTCCAAGTTAGGTACACTTGCTGCCTTTAATCAACACAACTTTGAAACCAGTTTGAACATTAAATTGAGCACACCTACTAACACTTCACATCAGTCAAATCATCTAAACCCATGTACACTGACTCACTCCTTCTATGGTCAACTTGTCCACTGCATCACTCAACCCAAATTTAACTCATGTACCCACTGCACAACACCCTGCAAATTTCAGTAGTGGCATTTAGTGTCAGTTGCATTCAGTGCAGAAGGATAATTCAAATGCAAACTACATCTATCAGTCAGTAAAGTAACTAACCCTAGAATAATTAACCATTTGAAGGCACCCAGTTAGATGAGTACTCCGGTTTTATAAACTGAAACTCTATTTCAGAACCCTAAAATTCAGTCAAACAGGACATGTTTCAGTTAATTCAGAGTCCTAAAATTCAGTCAAACAGGACATGAACATTCAGTTAATTTAGAGTCCTAAAATTCAGTCAAACAGGGCATGAACATTCAGTCACAAACAACAACAGCAAGATTCAGTTAACTAGGTCCAACAACGAAATTTGCTAGAATTCCAGCAAACCCTAGTTTCCAAATCTGGAACCCTAGAATTCCACCAACGAAATTTGCTAATAGAAGAGAGGCAGGCAGCTCACCTAGGGGCTCGACCACCACCGTGAGGGCGCGAGCGACATCTGCCGCCGCCGGCAGTGGCAACGATGAAATACTCTGAAATGAATATGTTGTGGCCGCAACAATCTTCCTCCTCGCCGCGGGTGCCCCCTGCCACGCCGGCCAGCCACAGTGACCGGCTCTGTCCACCACACCTTGTCCCCACCACTCCCTCGCCGATGGATCTGGAGCCGCCACCGCCGCCATGCCCGCAAGAGAGAGGAGAGGGAGAGAGAGCGAGGGAGGAGAGTGAGGAAGCGTTCGGGTTCGGCCGGCCCAATCACTTCGGACAGAGGGCCGTTAACGGCGCGCCGTCACCGCTGTCAGACAGCAAGGGATCAGACATGTCAAAACGTGCTCAAAAAATGGCTCAGTGTTTTTTGCCACTGTCGAATTTTTGGTTCGGTGCAAAATGTCACAAAACGTAAAGTGGTGGTTTTTCCGCTAATGGTGACACGAAAGTGGTGCTTCTGTGCATTTAACTCTTCCAGAAAGGGACGAGCCAAAACACTCAAGATTTTGCTCTCACAACGCTCTAAAAATAGCTCACGCATCCTCGCCCACTCAAAAGAGTGGGGGTGGTGGCGTAGGGGTGTTTATTTATAAAGAAAGTATAAATCTCATTACTAAAGAGTTGAATAACACCGATTGACCAAACCGTATCATCACTTACGTGCCTTTGGTCCTTCGGTCACTCTAACTCAGTGATGATAATATCATCACAGACGGGTCAGCTGACCGGTCTGTGATGTCGTACAATAGTGATGGGCTGGTCGGTCAGTGGTGATTAGCTCGACGTCTCGTATAAGATGTATATCACTGACTGGCCGTCCATCCAGGGGCTGGCTACCTAGCTAGCTGCATTTATACTAGCCCTCCTGTTGCAGAACACCATACACATGCATAAACATATTTTGTGTATCATAAACAAAAGAAGTATCAATATCACCGCTACATCATCACATACATGCACATATGATAGACCTCAACATTGCACATATAAACGGCTACATTCATTGACGACATAGTCAAAGTATACCTTAATTTGTACATCCTGCAATGTTGGTGCAACTTGCAAGACAGAGAAGTAGTGCTGGAATAGCTTGTAGCAATCCTTCTTGGCTTAGGCTACTCCACTGGTGTGCTTGAACAAGTAGAACGCATAGTCCATTGGTCCTTGATATCACTGAGTTCTCGTATGTTCTTGTCATTGTCATCTTTTATCTTCAAGGTATCGTTGTAAAACACTTTGGTCCAAGAAGGGACGATAACCACGAGGATCCAAAGGTTGATTCTGCATAAATGCAACAAAAGAGGCATCGCTACACATGCGTGTGTGTGTAAAAAATAAATTTGGCTAGGTTGAAGGACTTACGTGGATTTGTAGGGCATGATAATGCATGAATTTTCTTTCTAAGCTACCCATGCCCACACAATGTACCAGGAGACAAACCTTGAGTTAAATTGAAGCTGGTTCTAGGTGCACATGCATGGTTCGGTGAAACCAACGTCCGTGTTAATGTGTTTGGCCTCTTGGGCTTGGAATAGACTCCATAGTCTGATCATGGATATGTCTAGTTTTCCCTGGTTAAACAAATACCACAAGTCCAAGTACTCTATGTTGAATTTATCTTCTCCAGAATCACAATAGAAGTGAAAACGACCAGGCACCAGGACAGGGAAGCTATCTCGGTATCCCTCCGGGTTATTAAAGTGAATCATGTATGCTTCATGCAGAGTTAGCCCCTCTCTGCCAAGGGTCTGTAGGGCCTCCTTGTCGATCAACGGCTCAACTCTAGTGTATTTAGCAGGAAACCCCAACTTCATTCTTGAAGACATACCCGATAAGCCCTTCGATTCCAACATTAATTTTTTCTTGCTGGTGCCGCCTCGTTGTCATCTCCTTCTTTGTTTCATGCATTAATGGAGATCCACAACAGTAGGAGATTGGCGTTTCAAGGCGTTGTGCTCGAAATGACCGACGAGATCAATTTCCAAATCGATGCCTAGATCTTGCAACTCGTTGAATGTGACGTGGTCTTCAGTACTCCAAGAGAAGAAGGTGACCCACACTAATTTTATAGATGTTGTGTAGGAACGAAGTATGTCTACCAGAGGGGGGGGGGTAATGGGAGTTTTAAAATTTCTTTCGGAAACTTCAAAACTCTCGGAACCCAGCAACGGAATGAAAGATAATAGATTACAGTGAGTGAAAGTAAACTAACGAACTAAAACTAGATGCAATCATCGATGATAATCACATGGTTGAATTCAGTCATGCACAGCAATTCGAATGATAAGGTGCGAAGGAATGACCAGTGATGCTCGATGGTGACATCAAATTTGGTAGACCAGTTCGTCCTTCTGCACAAGGACTATGTTTGGTTGGAGGGGTTGTGATTTAACACAGAAGATAAACTCTCTTCGCCCTATTCTCCTCGACAATTTGTTCGTCAACCAATGACGATTACTCGTGGTAGATACTTGAGGTGATCTCCGAACCTTTACAGACTTCTTCTTCGAGAACCACAATCACTCTTGGTCTCTGAAGAAATTGACACCTAACCGTCTAGAGAGTTTGCAGCTCTCAAGAGTAATAGGTGGAGCATACTGGACTTAGATTCGAGTGATGCTAAACCACTATCTAATTCTTCGGCTCTAGGGTTTTCTCTCGGTGAATTTTAAACTCAAATCACTCTGGAGAGGGGGTTGCTCAACAATCTTCTCGGAATCAAATGGAGCAGCCACCGGACAAAGCCGGTGCGGGGTGGCTATTTATAGCCGCAGCCTTCCCTCATGGGAAATGACCATTTTGGACACGCGGTCCAGCCAATGGCCAACCGACATGTTTACAACGATCGGATTTGAAAGCAACAGTAACATTACTTGAGGAACAAGTAATGCTAACTCTTCGGTCAGAGACAAATCTCTCGCAGCGAAAAAGATCACAGTCTCTTGCTGGCAAGTATTTACTCGGAACACAAAGAGATTTCTCACAACTTTCATAGGTTTGAGTTTAGCATCAGAGAATCAAAGCTTCGAACACTATACCCCTCTTAATAGTACGATGGTCCTATGACTCAATGAAAGAAAAGAAGAACAACGAAAGGAATGCTACGTCTTCACTTCGTCTTCGACTGCAGTCACTTCCTTCGGATGCCACCGAACCAATTGTTTTACGTCAGCAATTTTAGGGGTCACTCTTCACAGCATAAGCTTCATGGATAATGCACGCTGCCACGCAAGTCATATCCTTCGGAGTTTATATCAAACTCCTCATGACTTCAGTGACTTGTTACTCTGTGTGCACTAGCAAACACATTAGTCCCTTACTGTTTATGTCAACAATCTTCAAAACATAAGGAGGCAAATCATTGCACCAACATGTTGTGTTCTAGTGGAGAACTTTGAGGAGAGGTCACCCCTTCAAGAAGTATGTAACTTTTTTCCAAAGGTTAATTTATTGATGCACTGTCTGAGCTTCGTGGACATGTCTTCAGATGGTTCTGGCACTAAAAACTCCTCCCAACATGGTTCTATTATATTTACCTGCACCATCGCCATCCCCATCCTGATAGCTCTTGGTGCACATGGTCCCCTTGTTTAGTTGGGATGACTTAGGCATGTGCACAAGTGATCTCATGCTAGGTATGGTATATGTAAGCTGACATTTAGTAGTGACATGTGATACAAATGTGTGCCATTCTTAGAATCTATATGTAAAAATGATGTAACATGGTTGTAACAAGGGTACGTTTATACTAAGCGGTGAATCATACCGTTAAACTATCGATAAGATGTGGACCTATAAGGCCTTCGGTGATGGAGCCTTGTCTACTCTGCCATCGGGTACGTGCAGGAGAACTACGGCCTGGAAGGAATTCCGTCTGTTGATTAGCAAAATCCTATATTATCTCCGCCTTCAATTTATGCTTAGCATATACTTTAAAGTGTTCGACCATTAGGGCCACATACTTTTGAAGTGCCTTTTCTTCTCTTGTTACGAGATACATCTGGTTCTTGGAGTAATTCCATGTTCCATTCAATGCCTGTCACACCATAACCTTGAATGACCCATTCTTTTAGGCCATCTGGTGGCGAATTAGAGTGACCACTTATGTTTTCCTTGTGGGTGTTATGGTCTTCGCTCGGTGAATCAAGGGAAGAGTCGTATAACATGACATGTCCTATATTGGCGATATGGGGCGGTTCACGACGTGACGCCAAACTATTAATTCTACCAACATTGCAATAGGTAAAGCAACAAAAAATGTAAATAGAATAATTTTGACTTTTTTATGGGATATAGTTTCAACTCTAACCCAACATACCTCGCCATCAGTGCCGACGAGGCTCATTGCAATATCTTGTCCGGTAAGGGCATTGACGTTGAAAGGACCAAGATGTTGCCTAGAGAGGGTTGACAGACGTTTTACTTTTTATAGATTTGTCTTTATCCTAATGCATAAATTAACTAGGCAAATAGTTTTCAAACACAAATCCTAAATTATATTAGGTCAACTAAGTGCACCAAAAACTTATTCTAAACAAGATAAGACCTTAAGAAACACAAGTTATATCACAAGATATGGAAAGAATGATACAAGCGAGCACAAGTAAGCAATGCAAGCTTACAAGTTATCTGTCAAGATATGGCATTTAATGATAAAGCAAGCACTACAAGCTTACACAAGTTATATCACAAGACATGGATATGAATGTTACAAGCTAGCAATGCACGCTAAGCACAAGATATATCATAATAGCAAGTACGAATCCGGAAAGTAAAGGAGACAATAGACTACCGATACATTCCCGTCTAGTGTCCGTTGGAGGGGTGTGTGTTACTACGAAGGCACACCAACACCACAAAGGCTCACCCTATTCACCTTGGGCTATCACCACGAACGTGATTCCCAACCACTATGGTTACATTCTTCGTCCAGTCTAGAGACGATAAGACTCACGACCACTTCATAAACCCCACGAAGGAGTAACTCGGGCCTCTTCACAATCTCCATGAAGGGATCACCCAGGCCGATCAACCAAACCGTCTAGGAAGCAATGTCCTCCAAAATTTATAGCCTCACATGTTGCCACTTGAAAAAATCGGTGTGGAGAGCTCGAACAATTGCAACAAATGCAAAGCAAGAACACATGAATGCTCAAATCCCTTTCTCTCAAATCTAAGTAAATGAACTCATGCCATGGAGGGATGGGAGAGAAGAGGAACAATGGAGGAGGTCAATAAATGACTCCTAGATCCATGGGATAGTTTTCCCTCAAAGGATTGGAGTCTTGAGGCTTGGGGGAGGAGGAGAGAGCTCAAAAAAATGAGGAATTCTCACATCTAAAAGTACTCTTCTAATTGGGAAGAAGGCCCTTAAATTGGGCAACCAAATTCACCGATTGGGGCCTCCCAGGCTACCCCGGAACCTCTCTTAGAAGTTCTAGACCAACTTTCAGACTAGTCTGGAATCCTGACATGATTCGAAATTAATTTCTGAGCTAAAATCATAAACTACTGACAATTTTGTAACCCCTCTCGGAACATGATTTGGGTTTTGGCTGCCCCGAAACCTATCCCCAAAGTTTCGGAATAAATTCCAGGCTGCACGAAACAAGCAACGACATGAAACTCATGCATAACATTCTCATACAAACTCCAATTTTAATGATCTTAGGCTTGTTTTGAAGCTATTGACAAGCCCAAGGTCCTCACATAGAGAACCACCCAAGATCAACCAAAAACGAGGATGCAACATATGCAAATGTTTGAGCACTCTACGGACGTGAACAAGCTACCTGCCTGAAAGCCCATCTTAAAAGTATGGCTATCAATCCTATAATACGGCCTCCCACGGAGCACCTTGAGACCGATAAAACTAGTAAAATCTAGATAAGGTATACCTTTTCCTTGATCATCCCATTTTAGAGTGATTTAGTCAATCACGCTTGGCTCAAGTTGGATACACACTATTGATCATGTCACTTGGTGAAGACTTCAAATAGCCCCCCCATAAGCCATGTGGGAAGCAGTGTACTGTATACCATCTTCACATGTACCAACCATCCATAGATGGCCCTTCAAGATTCAAGCATATGTACATTAATCAATGTATGCCAAAAGCTTGGTGAAGTTCTTCGAATGTCTCCTTGAAAGCACATTTGCTCCCTTGGTGGTTTTGGTAATTCATGTCAACATACATATTGTTGGACTAACACTTTTACCTAGTATATTTCAGAAAAGTTCAACATTGGCATGGCAAGGACATGAGGATGTGGACCCCTTCAAAATGCTAAGGATATGGATTGGCAAAGCTACAAGACTCTACATTTTTGGTTAAGTGATCCAAGATCACATTGAGTCCATAGGAAAGCCAATACTATTAAAAGGGGATGAGGTTTTGATCATGACTCAATTGCTCAAATGCTTGATGATATTGCTCCAAAAATCCTTAACCACTTTCCCAAATTCATACATGTCCAAACCCTAAATATTCAACTCAGTCCCACCGAAAACATCTACCCCGGACCCACCGAGTTGATCCTATACACTGCCAGTGCCAAACCCTAACATTTCGGTTCTACCGATATGGATCTCGGTCCCATCAAGATGCAGTGACCAAGTTTCTGTAACCCAATTGTTTCACTTCGAAATTTCCAAGATGAACCAATCGGTGTCACTGAAATGAAGTTCTGCCCTAGCCATTGCACATCGGTCCCACCGAGATGATCCTTTCGGTCCCACCGAAAAGCCCAATGTTCATATCTTTTACACAGGTCGGTCTCACCGAGATTTTGCTTCGGTGTCACCGAGTTGAGTCAAAAGTGTGTAACGGTTGGATTTTGGGTGAAGGCTATAAATACCCCTCCAGCCCCACCTACTCTCTAAGAGAGCCATCAGAATGAATCTACACTTCCACCATTCATTTTCTGTGAGAGAACCACCTACTCATGTGTTAAGATCAAGAGATTCCAATCCAATCATTTAAACCTTGATTTCTAGCCTCTTCAAGTTGCTTTCCACTCCAATCCTTCTCCTACCCCAAGCCAAATCTGTGAGAGAGTGATTGAGTGTTAAGGAGACTATCATTTGACGCATAAGAGCAAGGAGTTCATCATCAACAACACATCTATTACCTTTTGGAGAGTGGTGTCTCCTAGATTGGTTAGGTGTCACTTGGGAACCTCCAAGATCATGTGGAGTTGAACCAAGGAGTTTGTAAGGGTAAGGAGATCGCCTACTTAGTGAAGATCTACCCGAGTGAGGCTAGTCCTTCGTGGACGTAAGCCATGTTGGAATAGGCAAGGTTGCTTCTTCGTGGACCCTTCGTGGGTGGAGCCCTCCGTGGACTCGCGCGGCCGTTACCCTCCGTGGGTTGAAGTCTCCATCAACGTGGACGTACGATAGCACCACCTATCGGAACCATGCCAAAAACCACCGTGTCTTCATTGCGTTTGATCTTCACATCTCTACCCCCTTTACTTTCCACACAATTGCATGTTGTACTATTTTCGCTGCTATATCTCTAGATATGCATGTGTAGAAAGTATTGGTAGCATCTTAACTAGTGCCAAAATCAGCCTAAGTTTCAAGAAAACTAAAAACTGCACCTTTGGTTGGTTAAGTGTCTATTCAGCCCCCCCCCCCCTCTAGACCTATCTTCTCCGATCCTACAATTGTTATCAGAGCTTTGGTCTCCATTGCTTTGGTCTAATCACCATTGGAGGAAGAAGGACGTGTCTACGTTGGGGAGTCTTAGATGTAGAGTACCTATTCTTGATGGAGAGTACTATATTCTTGGAAGAATGAAATGCTTGATATCTTTAATGAATTTAATTTGAGCAGGTATGTTCATTGTCCTTATGTGCCTCCTATTGATCCCTTGCACCCCACTCATGAAGAGGAAATTTACATGCTTCGTAATTTTAGAACCGTCAATCTTATCATTAGAGGATTACCTAAAAATGTGCTTATTCGTATGCAAAACTTTGAATGCGCATATATTTTGTGGAAGGACATAGATATGCGTTTTCCAAATTACTCATTGAAGAATCTTGATGAGATTCTTCATAAATCTATTGCCTTTAATAAGATGAAGCCTAGTGATCCTAAGTTTGATGAAAGTCTATTTGAGCTTCGTGATCTTATGCGTGCTAAAGGTGATTTTGAAACCATTAGCAATATCATAACGGAAGCCATTAGACTTCATAAACTTGCACATTGTCATGATCATGAATCTAACAAATTGACCCAGGTTGGAGCAAGGAACACACAACAGGAAGGATTGGGCTCACCCAGGTTGGGAGGAGTATGCAGCATGATTGTATTATATGCTCGCAAGGGTGATGATTGATAATAATGATGTAATAAGTTGATCTGGTTTCTAGTACTAAAGAATTAAACGGGATATATATATCGTCTTAATGTCAATTTTGCTTATGAATTGAATCTGTGTTGAAAGTTAAAATCCCTCTGAAAATTCGCCACTCGGCAGGGGTGCATGTGGGTTGGAAAATGGGTTAACCACCAAGCAGTTGCATCTTGCATGGCCCATACGTAATTTTTGTTTTGGGTTGGCCCGAGCCATGCCTTAGGGTATCTCCCATGCGAGAGCCGGCCATCCAACATGTCTCCTAAATGTCCGTCCCTGTTTTTCTTTTCTAAGACCGTAACACTCAAAATAATTATAAAAAATAGTACAATTCATTCATAAATAGCATGCTAATATTACATTTGAGATAACCGGATGTTCAATAAGTTTTTCGAATTCAACGATACTCGAGTCACAATCGCTATATGTCGTTCCACACATACTGCCCCTTGAGCTTCATGCAACAATCTATCTGCGTGAATGGCTTGCCCTCGTCCCTGTAGTACATCACTTGCAGACTATACAACGTGTAGATCAACATTGAATGAATGAATGAATTAAAACAAAACTTACAATCTCGATGGTTGACAAGCCCATTGGCAACATTATCTCCACTCGATGAATCGCATTGCAAAACTTCGTGAAGGAGTTGCAGATGGTGTATGATCGATGCGATATTGACTTCACATTGCGTTCATATATGATGTGCATGTCGTAAGGCGTGATTTTTTTTTTTTTGCTCATGAAACGAAGCATGCACACGCTGCCAAAAGATTGAGCCTCTTGAGTTCCTGCCTACGAAGTCCGCAGATACGACCAACAATGCATCACACAACAGCTCATCCTCAATCACTGAGTACCCCGCCATCGAATTACTGTAGAAAACAGCAAAAGGTTCAACAACAACAAAAACTCAATGACATTTGACCGAACACCTGTTGGGTCTGGTGTCCACCATGGACGTCGTCGGTAGGGGGCGGAGGGTAACTAACTCTGGAGGGATCATGCATAGTCTAAGGCGGGCAGGCGCGTGGGTGGGGGCTGTGGACGTCCGAGGATGTTGGGGCGATGGCCAGAAAGGTACAACGGCGGCGGCGAACGAGTAGGGTGTGTATGCAAAGCGGGGGACATCATGGGCGGAGTGAAAGAAAAGTGGACCAGAAAGGGGACTTGAGTGGGTCATGGGTGTCGGAGTCCTACGTGACGGCGGTTCGGACTTCTATAAAGCTCCCTTCCTCCAGTTTGCTTTCGGTTTGCGTGAAAACAGAAAAAAAGAATACGTCGACAGACCGATGAGGTACCATATTGAATGACAAATTACGCCCGGACCAAACGATCCAGACGCTTAAGGTCCGCATTGGAGATACCCTTAGATGCTGTAGACGCTAGCAGCCTCCACACTCCCAAATCAGCCGATGATGACCAAGAATCCAAGAGCAGTAAGATAGGCTAATGTCTACAAGTTGGGACCGTCTATAGGTCAGGTGCCTGAAAAAAACATTTAGCATCAGTCACTTTCTTTCTGCACCATCTGATTTGCATCCAACGGCTGAAAATAAATCAAGCAATGTTCATTTTCTTCCTCCCTTCCTTCTTCCTTCTCACGCAACCGCCGGCCAACCCAGGCCTATCCGCCTGCCTCCGCCCTCCCCTCGACCTCCCCCCACCGCCGTACAGGCCACTGCCTCGGCCATCCCTCTAAGCCCCGCCGCACAACTCCGGCAATCCCCTGAACCCCCCACACCCTATAAGATAGATAATGGGGCCATGACTTCCCCCTAAGATAGATAATGGGGTCATGACTTCCCCTAAGATAGATTTTTTTTAGTCTTCCCCTAAGATAGATAGTGAGGCTATTTCTTCTCCGGCGAGCTCGGGATAAACTAAGAAAAAGTGACTAATGTTTTGAAAAATTTCAGGCACCCGAGAAATAGCGAATCCGTCATAAGTTTCATGGAGATATTTGATGCAGCACGGGCGTCATCATCACAAGATCTAGGAAAAGTCTTCAAACTCCAGACGCGTGGGCCGCATGCTCCACCGTCAGATTGGCTAATCACTATTTTCCTTGGGCGCGTGCTGATCCCTAAGCACATCGTTCCTTTTGCCTTAACGTTTTGCACGTGTGTGGTGCGTGTGTGTTTTGACCTCCACCGCTCTACTACATCATCCTAGTGTATTTACGGCCATGCACTAGCTAGAAGCTGCAAGACACGACAAGCTTTTTAATAAAAGAATGACACTGCGATTACCGTTATTAATCAAGAGCAGTATTAATTGCATATTATGAATTCATGTGTTATGCATGCCAAACGCTTGACACCGAAAGGTCGTCCGACTATTGTTACAAGACCGGCCGAATTCATGTGTTACAAGATTGTTGTTGCAAGCCGGACACGTGACACCAATGTTGCAGTCGAGTCATGATGGATGTAGCAAGTCGGGCGCTTGACGCTGCAAGGCAGGCCGGAGCTACCGCAAACCGAGTGCGACACTGCATGGTTTGTCGGCTATGCCAGTATGCCACAAGCCGGACGTGCAACGTTGGGCCGGTTGGCTATGCCGCAAGTTGGACGCGTGATGCAACAAACCGGACAACTATTCTGTAAGGGAAACACCCATCCTCAACCGACTAATAACTGGGCACGTGTCAACTGCCTCCACGACCATCCAATCAACCTTTGATAATGCGGCACGCAACAACCCTCCATCATACACATACTTTTAGCAACATGGGCCATGTTGCAAGACAACCGAGCGCAACACAGGCTATGTTGTGGACCGACCAGGTTGAGGGATGACCTATGAGTGTTTGCAATGCCAGCGCAACATGGGTCATGTTGCAAACAATTGAGTCGCAACTACGGCACGTTGCAGGCTTGCAGCGCGGGCACAACATGGTCATGTTGCAAATGGTGGATCACAACATGGGTCTGAGGCACGTTGCAATGGTCATAAAATGCTTAGAGATGGCCAAGGAGTATTTGCAACGCGAGTGCAACATGGGTCATGTTCCAAACCCCCAAACGCAACATGGATCATGTTGCAAACAAGTGGGTCACAATTGAGGCACGTTGCAACGCGAGCGCAACATGGTCATGTTGCAAATGGTGGGTCGCAACATGGGTCTGAGGCACGTTGCAATGATGAGAAAATGTTTGGACGACCGAGGAGTGTTCGCAACACGAGCGCAACATGGGTTGTGTATCCGGATGAGTCGCTTATACTTATGTCTGCTGATAAAAAAAATGCATTATGCCTTAGAACAATCCTTGATGAATATTGTACGATCTCGGGTCAGAGGGTGAGTGAAGAGAAATGTAGCATCTTTTTCAGCCCCAATACTGATGTTGATTCAAGGGTACTAGTGTGTCAATCCTTAAATATCATGACAGAGTCCCTAAATGTCAAGTACTTGGGCTTGCCTGCAGTGGTGGGAGTGGACGGATTGCTTTCCGCCATCTTATTGATAGAGTTTGTGCAAGAATTGCAGGATGGAAGGAAAAAATGCTATTAACGAGAGGAAATGAAGTGTTGCTTAAAGTTGTGGCTCAATCCATACCGGTGCTTGCAATGTCAGTATTCAAAATCCCCAAAAATAATATTAAGGGGATCACATATGCTATTGCGGTTTACTGGTGGGGAGATGACCAAGAGCATAAAATGATGCATTGAATGGCGTGGTGGAAATTATGTATCCCTAAGCTTATGGGTGGGATGGGATTTAGAGATTTCGAATTTTTTAACCTGGCCATGTTAACCAAACAGTGCTAGAGATTGATGGAGGAACCAAACTCTTTGTGTGCTTCTGTTTTTAGAGCGAAATATTTCCCGAAAGGAAATCTGCTTACTGCAAAACCGAAGAAGGGTTCATCAATGACGTGGCAACGTATTATGGCAAGTTTGGAAGCTTTTAAAAGAGGATATGTTTTGCGGATAGGAGATGGATCCCAAGTGAATAGATGGGGCGACAATTGGGTTCCTTTGAGTCCAAATTTAAGGGTGAGAACACCCCGAGGAGGTATAATGCTGAATAAAGTTTAGAATATCATTAATCCAGTGACGAGTACATGGGACGGGGAGTTGATTTGCTCTATATTTTTGGCCAGTTGATGCAGAAGCTATACTATCTATCCACCTTGTTACAAATAGAGAAGATTTCGTAGCCTGGCACTATTCTCGGAGTGGTTATGTCTCGGTTAAATCATCTTACTTTGGAGAATGGGAGCACAAATACAGTACCCTTGCAGCTACATCGTAGATTGCCGGAAGCTCTACAGTAAATAAGATATGGAGTTTGTTGTTGAAGTCGAACGTCCCAGCAGAAGTGAAAATTTTCGGATGGCGGGCACTTCATGGCATTGTTCTGTGTTTGGGTATTTTAGCAAGTCGACACATTTCTCTCAAAAAAAAAAAGTCGACACATTAAGACGACTGGACAATGTCCCCTATGCCAAGTGGGTTTTGAGGACCTGAAACACATGTTTGTCAATGTGAAAGAGCAAGTCAGGTGTGGAAAGAACTAGGGCTTAGAGCATCTCTAGCAGACCCATTATGTCCCACCGAACTGTAAAATAATCGCCAGTTTTCAGTTTTGGACGGAAAAAGTAGCCCGAACAGACCCCTTATACACCTTTGACCTTTAATTTTTTTTTTAAGGAGTGCGGTAAAAAGCTCCTCCCGATCTGCAAAAACACAGTTTTCGCGTCCGCTTCTACGGTGCCGTGTATCGGGAGAAAGCAATTGGCGGGAGCCCAACTGCCACGGAAAGATCACCGTGACCCGTCCGCGTCCGCCGTCCGCGCCGCCCCGGACGCCGGCCGCCGGCCGCCCGCCCCAGCCGCCGTCTGCCCATCCGCCGGGAGGCTTCATCCGCGCTACGGCGACGGCTAGCTCCTGGATCGATTGATCCATTCAAGCTGCGGCGACGGGAGCTAGCGAGCTAGCTCCTGGATCGATTCGATCGATCCATTCAAGCAGCTACGGCGACGGACGCTGGGGGCGCTTCCGTCCTGGACGCCGGCGGCTCCGTATTTGGCCGCTTCGTGCGCTGTCCGCCGGCTTCGTAGGAGCGAGCTAGCTGACCGTGGACACGGGTGAGAGGAAGAAGAAGACGTGGGGAAAAAATATAAGCGAATATTCGGTTTTACAGTTTAAATTTGAGGGGTCTGTTCGGCCGCAGCTCAAACCGACCCTTAAAACGTGTTTTCCGTGAACTGAAAACCGCGGTTTAAGGGTCTACAAGAGATGCTTAAGGAACTGATGGACGAATCAATTTTTTTGGATCGCTCGGGGATCTATGGTGTTGGACGAGATGATTGGAACAAACAAAATACTCAACTATAGTTCCTGAAGTGCATATTCGGGACCTTGTTCTTACGGCGAGCTGGTTTCTGTGGTGGCAGCGGAGACAAGTTACACATGGAGAGCAAATCCAGTCGATTAGTAGATCGGTGATGTCTATTTTTGCTCTAGGCCTAAACTTTTCAAGGGCAAACAAAAGAATAGCTGCTATCACAAGTACTACTTGGAGCTGTCCTCCTGATGGGCTTTATGCAGTAAATGTGGACGCAACTTTTAACTGTAATACTTAACAAGGCTCTTCCGGCATTGTTATTAGAGATACCACTGGTGGTTTTGTTGTTGCGAGAAGTTCTCAAATTGATTCTGCAGATAGTGTTTTAATGACTGAAGCAATGGCAACTAGAGATGGACTATGGTTTGCTGAACATATGGGCCTGAATAGGGTTGCTCTTTAGTCAAATAATGAGGTGGTAATCCAAACTATGGTTAAAGGAGGTTTTTCTGCAACAAATAGTTCAGCAATTTTTTATGATTGCAATCTTAGGGCCAACAAGTTTGATGAAATGAAGTTTGCTCGTTGTCCAAGGGAAGCCAATATGGCGGCGCATGAGGTAGCTAGGTCTGTTTCTTTATCTTCTGAAGCATGTACATGGGTCCATAAACCTCACGTACAATTTTCTCTTGCCCTTGCTTGTATCTGATGTATCTTCGATTCACAATCAATAAAATGTGCCAGGTGGCTTTCCCTAAAAAAAACATCTAACCAACAGAATAACAAACAAGTCCTGTGAGGGCCCGGATGCCCGCGTGAAAGGAGTGCCCGTCGTCTCTGTACCTACTCGAAGGAAAGAACTTAGAACTAATATCATACGGCTGAGAAGCATCCGGATGAATCGAATCAAGTGGCTAGCCAGACAGCCGATGGCGTGCGCCGATCAGCCGGCTGACGCGTAGCATGCGCCTTTTCTTTAAGAGTGGTTCATGGTTTTTTCATGTTTGATTATCAGAGGAAAACATATGAGTATCTTTAAGCCTATGGTGTTTTTTTTCTATGAAATATAATGCAAGAATACTTCAAATAAAAAATCCATATGTATTGTCAATCTTACATATCAAACGAACAAATATTTATTTTTAAGGATTGCGATCCTCAAATTCTTTTCGACGAAGGGGCCTTTATCCTTGTTTTTAGTTTTCACCAAGCCATCCTTTTCTCGAACCAATCCGTTTCGCAAGTAGGATTTATATAAGAAGCTTGCAAGAACCGAATTGGTTCTGGCAAAAGAAACTACGTCTCAAACAGTATATCGACAGCAAATATCATTTGGACAGCTGAATTCTGATTATGGGAGGATCATCCTCACATGTCCCAAAACACACTCGGGTTTATTGTACTCTTCTTTTTTCAGGAAAAGTTTTGTTGTTGCTTCTCATCCCTTGTTCATGTGAATAAACATGACCTTTGTGGTTTGAAACCCCAGGAAATATGTACAAATGAAAAATAATATACCTGCTGCTTTACTATTTTCTGTGGTAATATAAACATGTTCCAAGGGGAATGAAATGTTTGAATCAACAATGGTGCAAGTTGCTGTATGGATCATTCCTTGAATAGTCACCAATGAGTTAACATATAATTTAATAAAGAAAAGTAGTTACAGAACACATCAATAAGATGCTGTTCAATCATTGTAACACCAACACAACAAAGCTTCAAAGATGCAACTAAACCTTCTGTACAATTCATTCTCACAGCCACAAATAACAGTGGCAAATCATAGCAAAAGCATAATGGCATATTGTTGTTTTCCCTAATTTGGATCCTTTACGGGTTTGAACCTAAGGCGAGCTAGAAATGGCTTTCCCAAAACTGAAGCCAGAAACCGTGTCGAATATGCGGTGCATGTTGACAGTGAAGATCTCGGCATGCTTCGAGGAGACCAACATTTGTTTACAACCATTCCTCCTTATAACAGTTTGACGGCCTTGAGGCGATGCTTGTCAGAATTACTACGGGATCATTTATACTTCACGGCGTTGCACGTAACCTGCGGGTTTCTGATCTCATCCTGGCTTTGTATCAATCGGATCTCTAAGCTGCTGCTTGATGGGTCAAAGCCTGCTCTTTTATAGTCTTCAACTGTCCTTCTTAGGAGTGCCTGCAGAAGTTTCTGTATATGTTAAAGATTCTGAAGTAATGCATGCTAAGTGAACATCAAATAAACATATACTCCTATCGACAATATCACGAAGTAAAGCCCTAGGCAAGCAAAAAGGGTACCAAGCTGGCTTGCCATTATGTTTTAACTTCTGCAAGAGCACGTACTGAGCTTAGAATGACACCTAAACTCAACCAGATTTAAACATGGTCGATGTGATAGTTGCCGGAGACAAGAAATTCACTAGCAAGTGAGAACTGGGGCCAAAATGTAAATTCAAATACCTTTCCTAGATCTAGTTTTATGTCACCGAAATCCATGAAACACGTAACACAGGGTTGCTAACACATAATGCTGATAAGAACAGCGCTCAAGACCTAAAAGTTAGATAATGTTGAATAGAAGCACGGACAAGATACCTGCAAACTGGATACTGCCAGTTCCGCCGCTTTCTCAAGGTTATCAGGGTATTTCTGAAAATTGCATCAAAGCAAGCATGTGTTAAAAATGGAATAATCATAAAAAGACCATTCCACAACAACTATGAACTTTTCTCTGGGACATACATTGCTCCATCCTAGTAGAAGAGCAGTTGTTAAATCTCCGGTCCCCTACAACATTATGGAGGCAGCAGAATTATACAATAACTGAAATAATTGATGACATATTCACAGGTAGCAAATATAAAAACACCAAGTTTTGCAGTGCAGTGTAAAGGGAAACAGAGACATGTCACTTGCTTACTCCATTTCTATACCAGCTCATTCCACAGTTATTGGTGTTAGCACATGTGTACACTTGTACGCTAGTCATGCACATCCTGACGTTGTGCTCTTGTCCTAGTCTTTAGGGCAACTCCAACGCATGGACCCAAACGGACACGCAAAGTGTCCGTTTTTTGTCTGTTTGGGTCGGCCAGGCGGACACCAAAGTCCGGCCGTGTCTGCCGGCCCATAGGTGCGCCCAGCGTGCCGGGATGCATTTCAGATTTTGGACCAATTTTCAAATTAAAAATATATACATTGCCGCCAAAAGTCCGTCTGTACATTAATTAAAAATTAAAAACATAAGTAAAACCTAGATCCAGTGTCCGTCGCCATTGTCCTCGTCGGTGAGGTCGATGTAGACCGGCGCCGGCCATGGATACAGCCACGGTACTACCGCCCGCGCCGGCCATGGATACAGCCACGGTACTACCGCCGGCGCCGGCTGCTGCGGTGGCGCAGCGGGCGCCTCCTGCTGCTGCTCCGCGCCCACCCACTCGGGCATGCACCGCACCAACTCAAGCGTGCATGGGGACGTGGACATCCACGACCACGAGTGCCCCACCAGTGGCCACGGCTCATGTTCCGGGTCGAGCGCAGACAGGGGCGCGGCGACCTGCACTCCGGCCGATTCGGCCAGCGCCAATGGCAGGCCAGGCCACCTGGCGAGTTCCTCGAGCTCGGAGTCTTCGACGGCCTTCCTATAGGCCTTGTTGTCGTCCTCCTCCTCCCTTGCTGGTTGTGGTGCTGGAGCGAGTGCGCACGGGGCACGGGGCGCTGGCGGCGCTAGTCATGCTCGTCGGTGAACCACATGTCCCAGTGCGTGGAGTCCACCACGAACGCCAGGTCGTCGTGGAGGTCGGCCGCGAGCTGAGCGCGACGGCGGCGGATCTCCGCCTCCCGTGCGCGACTTGTGGACGGCACTGGTACCCTATCCGGGTTCAAATACGATCCGTGCGGCAGGTTCACGTCCGCCATGGCACGGGGATGGCCTTCTCCCAGTATTGCCGGCACCGGTCGACGGACTCTTCCCTGCACATGTGTATATTTATACACCTCCGATCAGTGAAGATAATTGTGTGGCAAATCTCCTTCCTATCTTACATGGTATTAGCCTTCTGTTTCTAAACACCCACGACCCCTGCTCCACAGCTTACGCTCCCCGCGTCCATGGACTCCTCCTTCTCTAGCCACAGCGAAAATCCATTCGCCGGACCTTTTGCTCCCTCCATCCACCAAGTTCCTATCCGGCAACACATCCCTGTCGTCCTCGATCTTCAGGCGCCGAACCACACAGTCTGGCACTCGTTGTTCATGACCGTCTTCCACGCCTACGCCCTCGTCGACCACATCGACGACACTGTCAACGCCCGCCAGCACCTCGACGACCCCAACTGGACCACGATTTACTCATGCATTGTCAATTGGGTCTACACTACCTTCTTGTCGGAGATACTCGTGATCATCGTCAAACCGGACGAGACGGCACACTCCGTGTGGCTTGCAATCCACAATCTATTCCTCGAGAATAGAGCTCACCGCGACGTCTACACACTTCATGAGTTCCCCAATTTGTACCAACGCGCTCTTTCAATTACCGCTTATTGCAGCAGACTCAAACAATTGGCGGACACACTCCAGGACATCGGGTATCCCATTACCAACGAAGAGCTCGTCCTCAACATCTTTCATGATCTCAAAAGTGGACTTCAGCCACTAAGTGTCGAGCATGTCGATCCACGGCCTAACATTCCTGAATTGTCCCTCCTTCCTCGAGCAAGAGGAGCACCGGATCGCCCACACCGCCGCCATGAAGGCCAACACCACCCTGCTCGCTCGCTCCAACGGCGGCTCCGACAAGCAGCAGCAGGCCCCAACAACGGCGGCATCCCCTCTGCTGCTGCTGGGAGCCGCGGCCGCTGTCGCCGTTGAAGCGAGCGAGCAGGGCGGTGTTGGCCCCATGGTGACGGTGTGGGCGATCCGGCCCTCCTCTTGCCCGAGGAAGGAGCGACAATTCAGGAATGTCGGCAGGCCGTGGATCGACATGCTCTTCATGGACTGGCTGAAGTCCGATTTGAGACCACGAAAGGCGTTGAGGACGAGCCCTTCGTCGGTAATGGGATACCCAACGTCCCGGAGGGTGTCCGTCAATTGTTTGAGCCGGCTGCAATAAGCTGTAATTGATAGATCACCTTGGTGCAAATTGTAGAACTCATGGAGTGCGTAAAGGGCGTTGTGAGCTCAATTCCCGAGGAATAGATTGTGGATCACGAGCCACACGAAGTGCACCATCTCGTCTGGCTTGACGATGATCACGAGCATCTCCGGCGAGACGGTGGTGTAGACCCAATTGACAAGCATGAGCCAATCACGGTCCAGTTGGGGTCGTCGAGGCGTTGGCGGGCAATGACGGTGCCGTCGATGTGGTCGAGGAGGGTGTAGGTGAAGAATATAGTCATGAACAGTGAGTGCTAGACCGTGTGGTTTGACATCTGGTGATTGAGGACGACGGGGATGTGTTGCCGGATAGGAACCTGGTGGATGGAGGAGGCAAAAGGTCCGTCGAACGGATTTCCGCCGCTGCCAGAGTAGACGGAGGAGGAATCCATGGAGGTGGGGAGCGGAAGCTGTGGAGCAGGGATCGTGGGTGTTTAGAAACAGAAGGCTCATACCATGTAAGACGGGAAGGAGATTTGCCACACAATTATCTTTTATTGATTGGAGGCGTATAAATATACACATGTACAAGGGAGAGTCCCCTTGACTAGCTAACTAACCAGCTATCCATGAGCTACTCCCTCCGTCCCATAATGTAAGACGTTTTTTGATTCTAGTGGTGTCAAAAAACGTCTTACATTATGGGACGAAGGGAGTAGACCCTAAAGACTAGGACAAGAGCACAACGTGCACAACGTCAGGACGTGCATGACTAGCGTACATGTGTACACATGTGTGGCCCATTTCTCCCTCACTATCCAAAGACATAGTCCACAAGCACACAGCTAAAAGGCACCTTGCTGAGATTCTAGTTCTACAATCTACTTTCTAATCAGCCAAGAGAAATAAACCAATTGGTACAGTTATTCTTCATTTAGTCAAGAAACATGCAACTGACTAATGTTTGAATGTTGATTTTTTTTTTTAACTTCACAGCTAGCTCCATTGAAGTTCAAGAAATATGGTCATGTATCATACAACTTGGCCAAAATCGAAGTTGCACAAGCTAAACCTGAGATAGAAACAGCGGGCCATAAAACAATAAAATTGACTCTCCTTGGATTTGATCACTGTTTGGTTCTGCAACATTTATTAGATATGATGTAGGATCGTTCTATGACATTGTTTGTTTGAACAGACAATTATATACAGATCCCACATGAACAAAGCTACAGATTAAGCAATAATATGAATTAGTCCATACTGAATACTACAATCTAGGAATAAGCTATGCCAATATGTTCACTACACAATAAGTCAATAACCGACATGCAACAACAGATTCATAAAAAAAATTATATCAATATATAGGAAAAGTTTCCTCTGTTATCAGCCGCACATACCGTGAAATATGCAGGTATCTTGGGTATCTCAATCTTAAACTGTTCCGGCGGTTGTTCCTGAAAATGAAGAGACGGTAAAAATCTTTAAAATCAGCATTCTAACCATTAAGTCACTCAGCAATTATAACAGGGCTGGAGGCTGGATCCCTGGAAGGCTGGAATAGATTCATCACAGGATCGGGGTTTAAGAATTTAATTGACCAATTTGTATATTTAAGGGTTTGTTTCCAAAGCATTTTATGAAATTATTAAATGTTCTATGAATTCACTCAAACTCAACCAAAGTTACTCAGAGCTAACACATGAATGTAAACATTGTGTTAGATTCAGTTCGTAATTGATCAGTTTACCCATAACAGCACCCCAAAAATGGGACACAAATTTGATCAGAAACAGGCCAATTTGCACAAATAGGTTTGGTCATGCTACATGTCAGAACTATCAATCACACACTATTACTTGTAAATCCTAGCTGTTACTTGTAATCTATCTTGATGTTAATGTAATAATATTAGACCACTGAAGTAGATCTAGAGTACACCTATGATTATGAGCTCTACAAAGACCAGGCTTACACATCAGGCGGACAAATGTTCAAGAGCGTACCTTGTATAAATTACTACTATTCCACATGACTATATCATAGCTCTTAGATAGCCTACTGCATTGACCTGTCAGTTTATAGCCAGCCAAAAAACCCAGTAGAACACCTATGTAGCATAGGAGCCATATGGAACTAGAATAATAGTATAATGTTTGATTGCAGGTACATATGATTGCTTTTGGTTTCCTCCAAACAAGTAACATCACTATAATGTGGAGGTGCCACTTGCCACACAATGTGCTTGCAATAGTTACCCGATTCGTGATTCGTTCGGTTCGCGATTCGTAATTCGCTAACTCGTACGAATTGGATTGTTATGGGGTATACATCTCCAATTCACAAATCGGAGACTGGGTTCACGAATTCGTTATTTCCAATTCGCAACATGGGAGTATAATAGACATAATAAAACAATAAATATTTTTTCTAGTAAGCACATACTATTTAACAACTGTAGAAGATCACAGAATCATTTTTTTTTAGGTCACAGAATCATATAAGAAGCTAAAGGAAACAAACATTATTTCATGGGTTGGGCCAAATCAGCCCAACTAGCCCATGGCTCAACCCTAGACTATGCACACACATGAGCAGTCTAAAAAGGAAAAACGAGCAGTCTGCTATTCACTCATACTCCCGCTGTTGTGGCGCCATGGGCGCCGACCCGCCATCACAGCACGGCTGCAGCCTTCTCTCGTCCTTCCTCCACCTCTTCCAACTTCCAAGATTGGCTTCCCATCGACCCCGACTCCAACTCCAGCTTCCTCACAGCAAGGATCAGCCGCTGCAGCCTGCTCATCTCCTATGCTTCCACCACTGTCTCGTCCACGGCCAAGGAGAATCCCATCCCTCCGCCCCATGTATTCCCTGTGTACATCAATGTGCGGCAGGGCTGTGTTTTCGCTTCAGTTCGACGAACCGGGCATCGGATTCGGATCGACCGGAGCGAGTTTGAACCCCGATCTGGATCAATCGATCGGGATCGGGGTTCGAAGCCTCTTTTAGCGAATTTGGTAACTATGTTGCATAATATTGTAATCTTCTCACAATTCTCATGGGATACTTGGGTAAGATCAAATGGTTTCTCATCCCCCTTTTTCTTTAACCTTTTGTTGAATAATATTGTAAAACCACTAACTTTTCTATTTGCAACTAGTACATTCATAGCATGTACATAGATATAATAAATCCAACAAATTTATCAAAAGTTTACCTCTGTTCTTTTGTAACTTCCGATGAGGAGCAGCTTGTCTTCAATAAGTGCACTAGTTATTATCACCTGTAGGATGATAGCAGTCAAACACATTCATGAATTAGTAATTGTATATTTGCATTAGCAGCATTTATTTTTAAATGAAGAAACATGGAAAAAGGATAGTTGGTCATAGGGCCAAAAGTGACTCTGTGTAGCACATCAATACTTTTATTGGTTTATCTAGCGATCTTATAACCTATAAGGGACAAACCTTCCGTGGTCCAGCACTGTGCAGGGTATTGCAAGCTTTCAAGCCATCTTGTTCGGAGGTAATTCTGCATGTACACATTCAAATAAGAAAGAAAACAAATATTTGACCAATGTATGAGAGTACCAAAAAATGATTTTGTCTGTGTATAGATTTATTGTTATTGTCAAATAAGCATGAAACAGATATTTCATACGGAAACTAAGCCAGATGCCATCACCGAAGTATACCAGTTTACAGAATGCCCCTATAAACAGTGGTCAGCTTGCAGAATGACGATGACATGACAGCCCCCCCCCCCCCCCCCCACACACACACACACACACCCCACCCACCCATCCTTTAGTTCTTAGGTATCACCTGTATATAGGTCACCCAGTTGTGATTGAATTTTCAAATCGTTGAACCCTAACCCACACATTACCCCTTGAGTTAAAGATTAACTATAGAACCCACAAAATGGTATAAAAAAATTGGACTACTCAGGCCAAATTAGCAGTATGTGTTTTTTTTTCTTTCGTGGAAGTGCTAAATTTGAATTTATATGGAATCTGATACAGAACAGAAGTATGGCGGATTGACGGGGTATATGACAATAAAGAGAATAGCTCTCATTTTCCTTTTCCAAAAAGAATAGAAAGAATACCTTAATCCTGTGAGTAGTTCAACTTCAAATTGGTTTGGTGTAAGCATTGAAGCAACTGGGACGACCTGGAGATTATTTGATGAGAAAAAAGAATACATTACAATGAGCACAGAGCATTATGAGCATTAAACACATTTGAAATTACACTGTCCTATCATATAATTTCCATGCCATAGCTCAATGAGTAAATGGGAGAAGTTAATTGAACGAAGCACGGAACACACTGCGCATGACTGTTCGACTAACTTCTAAAGGGGAAAGGAGAAGTAGCTGCCTATATGTGCTGTTTTATTTAAAAAAATGTAAACCTTCAGTCTAGGGAATGGATTTGCTTATTGAAGTCGTGAGTAATGAATGCTGGAGTACAGTACAAACTTGCAGTTTTTTTTTTGTAACATGCTAACTAGCCTTACAATAAATAATTCCCAGCATTTGATATCATAAAAGATAACTTTAGCAAGTTGAAATGGGCTAAATCACCTTCTCCTGATAAACAGATACTAAATCCTGAGGAACATATAGTTTGCCTTCATCACCTAGAACCGGGTCGCAAACTGCAGAGCGTTTGTGGATATGTATTAGCAAATTCTATTTAGAATTTGTTTATGACATAATTCCCCATAAGATTTTGTACAACAGAACTGACCATATAGATAATGGAGGTGAGAAAAGGTTACCGTATATAAGATCAGGATTGACTGATCGTAATTTGTCGACGACTTGTAGCACTGTATTTAAAAAGGAAACAGAGCCGATGTAACCTGAATACCAATAAATAGCATGTTACTTCGAGAAAATAAACAAACAGCATGCTTTTTTGTGTGTATAAAGCATTATGTTTGATTAAAAGGAGATGATGATTAATGGTCTGCCATTGAAGACCAATCAACTTGCTTTTAGCATGAAGGATGGGAAATCCCAAATTGAAGAAGTCGTAATGGTCATTCACCTGTTAACAAATGTGTATAGTGCAATAATTCATTTTCCTCCAGTCCTTCAATAAGATCCCACAGCTGATTGCCATTAAGAACCTGTCCTCTAAATTTTGGGTATCCTGAGATAACACATAGTGGGAAATATTTAGGCGTGCCAGACATATTGCACATTGTACCAAACAGCCCAATTATATACCTGTATGATTAGAAAACTGTACAGAGTTTATCGGATCCACATCAAAACCAAGGAGTTGCAACGGAAAGACAGCAGATTTGTTGCCAACGTAGCCCTAAATTAAGGAAAAGCAGCATGAGTAGAGGACATAAATAAATCAAATCAAACATAAGGTTTTCAGCAATTTACTAGTACTCCTGATTTCTGAAACAATGCTGTGCACAGTTACTATTGTACACTAAACAATCCCCAATCCAGTATGATCATATGTGAGCCATACAACAACTGCATTCACCAGTAAGCAACCACACGACTTGGTGACACTACACAACGGGAGACAATCATGATGACGGTGTGCAAGCAGCACAGCATGCATGCATGTCTGATATGAATTGAATAATAAAAATAAAAATTTCAGTCATGGAGCACTTGCAAATGCCTTGAGTACAGCTGGTTGTTCTCGGCCTAGCCACCGAGATCTTAGAACCCGCAAAACACTTGATTTGCTCCCAAACCCAGACTATTGTACCATACAGCCGCCAATTACTCGTAGATGCAAGTAGCTAAGCAAGATCATGGCAGATGAACAGAGGAGAGAGAGGGTGGTGTGGCACCTGGACGGTGTGGGACTGGATGCTGAGCACGCGCCCCGTGTCAGACGGCAGTGCAACGGAGAGGATTGGCGGCCGTGCCATCGCCGGATGCACCGCCCCTCCACTCGTCCCCCGCCGCCAACCAGGCCCGTCCCTGCGAAATCGCAGCAGCACGAAGGCAAGCAAAGCTGGTCAGACACAGGAGGGAGAAGGAGAGGCCAAATTGTTTTCTTTTACTCCGATCTTCCACCATTAATCCAACCTAACCAATTGACTAATCGGCAGCGGAATATCTACGGAGATTTGGAGGTGGACTACGCCACTACGGGTCTCCACAGCTACTACTTTTTTATATTAATAATTAATTAATCGACAAGTAGATTATCTTTACCCACCTGGAGGAGAAAGGAGTGGATGGGATCCACCGTCCCCACGAGGCGCACGAGCGGGGGAGAGGCGGCAGGGGCGGCACGGCGGCGGCGGCGAGCATGCGACGGTGAGGAGGGCGGAGGCGGAAGAAGAAGAGTATGCGAGAGAGATAGACGAGTAGACCAGCAGCGGACGGCGATGGGATCGCACGGCTGACAGTTGACGCTATCGTGGCCGTCCGTGTGGCAAGCGAGGGATAGGATTCCTTCACTCACGACAGAGTAGGTTTTTTTTTTTTTTTTGAGAAACACGTGTAACTTTATTTTCATACTCATAACAATTAAAGGTACACTGATTTGGACCTAAGTTCTAAGAAAATACAAAGTAACTCCTATGACTAAGAATTACAATGAAATCTCTTGTAAACACCTTCTTCACGGTATCAATCTCTGCTCGAATAAATACTCCTTCACCCGCACGAACATTACCAATAATGATTTTTGAAAGCGCATTGAGTCGCCCATCTAAAAAGATGGGAAGCCTTAATCAATGAACGTACTTAGGCCGGGGATCATACCCTAGAAGTGCAGGCTGTCGAATCACTATATCTTCACCATGGTGTCGATGAAAGATTTCACCTCCACAAAGAATCAAACAAACAAAAAAAGCTTGACAGGGCAACATAAACTCATCATATCCGAATAATCAGATCTGCGAGGACAACAAACTCTCTAACCTCATGGCACCGCCAAAAGAATAAGAGAAAAATTATTCTAACAAAACTATGATAATTACGAGACGTTGACGAAGAACATAGAGGTATTGAAGATCCGAGGTCCTCCCACCTCTTAGCGCCAAGATGGCAGCCGGAGACGAGGGGACCTAAAGTTCTCAGATGACGGCAAAGACGGCGGCACAAGAAACCCTAGAGAGAAACCCTGGAAGCGACGTTTCCTACGACAGTGTAGTTTTGTTTTGTTGTTATTTTTAGGAGCGCCCGACACTGTGCTCGTGCGCTGATGCCGTTGAGCCTGATGGGTCGTGTTTGGGCGACTGAATTCAAGGCCTCACTTATGGGCAGCGCTATGTCTCGCTTACCGCGAGACCTAGTGTGCTGGCAGCTCCGAGAGCAACTAATTAACGAGCGCTCCTTCGGAAGCCTCCCAAGGGTCATCTGGGGGTGGGCTGAGAGCGCGCTATTTTTATTTTATTTTTCGCACGCGTTTTCGGCTTTTTAGAAGGGTTTTTTTTATTTTTTTCGGCTTTTTGGTTTTTCACCGGTCTTTCTTAGCTTTTGGACAAAAAAAGTCAAAAAAAATTGCGCGAAAAAATGTGTTTTGTTTTCTTCCGCGAGAGGCACGGCCGTGCCTCTTGGAAACGGAAAAAAAAGTGTTTCCTTTTTTTTTCTTCCGCGACAGGCACCGATTTGCTTCCGCGAGAGGCACTGCCGTGCCTCTCGAAAACGGGGAAAAAACGCGTTCTCTTTTTTTTCCCGTGCCTCTCGGAAACGGAAAAAAAACGTGTTTCTTTTTTCTTCCGCGAGAGGCACGGTCGTGCCTCTTTCGAAAAGGAAAAAAAAAGTGCTCTTGGTTCGAATTTTTCGTCCGGTTTTTTTATCTGTTTTTTCGTGAAAAAAAAGTTCGTCAAAACCTATCAACATGGGATCTAGTTTTAAAGATCTCGACGCGGAGAATCCAACGGTGAAAATGGTTCAAGATTTGGACGCACGATTTTAGAGATAAAATGTTTTGAATAAACGGATCTACAAAAAAGGGAAAATTCCTAAGTTGCGACAAGTGGCGCACATGCAGCACGCCACTTGTCGCAACCTGTGGAGGTGGAAGTGTCAGGACTGGTTCCCGAATAAAAGATTTCGAAAATAGCCCTTATGTCATACCAGCCCAAGATCAATTTAAAACTGGCAGACATTCCTTGATACAGATAACCAGGAGTTACATAATATTACACATGGTTGAGACGAGGTGCTCAACAAGTAATACAGACTCGCCAATATATTACGATGGTGGATATAGGACAGTGGTGTGGTGGTAGTACAACTCTGACACAATAAGATAAGTCAAGCATCGGTGTGAGGCTTGGCTATTTTATTCGTGTAGCGGAAGCATCGGTGAATAATACATGTGGAAGACTCTGTGACCACAGGAAGACTGACTGGGACTCCTCTAGGCGTCGAACTCGCTAGCGTACTCTTCATCCACAAGATTGCCCTCCTCCAAATCTGGCCACATCAACAAGCCAGGTGAGTACTTTGAATGTACTCGCAAGACAGTTTGGACAAAAGACATATCGAATGCAAACAGAATGCATATGATCATGTTAGATTAAATTAAAAGAATATTCTGATAGATATTAAGGTATGGCATGAATAAAAAAATCAATTTAATATTGATTCTTACGAGGTAGAACCATCCTATAAGAATCTTAGTAAGTGGGTAAGTGGAAGCTTCGGGCGATAGACCTCCCGAATATCCAAAGAGAACAAATGCCAGTCGGGCGTCTGTACCGACGCCTTGAAAGGTCTTGAAAAGAAATGCCAATCGGGCGTCTGCAGCGACGCCTCAAAGGGTCTTGAAAAGAAATGTCAATCGGGTGTCTGCAGCGATGCCTCGAAGGGTCTTGAAAAGGAATGCCATAGTCAGGCGTCTGAAGCGACACCTCACAAAGGGCTTTTAAAGAAAGTAAAAGCACGAGTATCCAGGAGGTAGAACCTTCCCAGCAGATACTCAACATTTCATATAATATAAAAGGTTAGTCCATAACAGCATCAATAATATTCATGATTGATTTCTCGATGATCACATTATTCGTTCTTTCATTTAGCATTTTCCTCCAAGGGCCGACACTGAGACCGACACTTGACCCTTTCAACCCAACGTCCTTGACCGTGGACATGGCTATTCGAATAGGTTAGACTCTGCAGAGATTGTACTCTTTACCCACATGTAAATGATTTTTTTAGTCAATATTGGAATATTGACGAGTTCCGATTATGGTTTTTGGGAAGCCAACGCACCTGACCAGTATACACCCATTTTAACTTTCCTGATGCCAGGAATCACCCAAAGCATCATTTAAGAAAAACTCTAAGACGGGGAGGCTACAACCTTGAATAGCATGGGATCACAATCATATTTATAACACGCGCAAAATAAGGGGTGCCCCCCTCTCGGTCTCAACCGGATACACCCATGCCCCCTGACCCGATGACTGACATTACTCCAGGGCCATGGAACCCTCATCGCGGCCCCTCTATGTGGTGTGTACATGGAAAAGGGGTAGCAACTTACTAAACCATACCCCCCTTGCGTAGAGACATGTGGTAGCACGAAAAAAGTTAGGAATTAACAGAACAAGACTCGATCTATGTCGACTCTGGAGGTTCTTATGTTTCCTGCACACTGGCATGCCCTAACATGCCCATATCAATTTCCGAGTGAAATGCGCCACTGGTCCATGAACTCAAACTGATTGCACACTTTAGGCCAACAACTCGAGAAGTGATCGGATTTAGTCCGCAAACTCGTTGATTTGACCAAATAAGGCCAAAACAGGCCCGAGAGTAAAAAAACGGCCACGTGGATGCCATGTCATCGTTCCATTGACTGCTTGTGAGTTCACTATTTTTTACAGGGGTCTATTTGTTGGACGTTTTTTCTCACAAACCATGCTAAGGGCGTTTGGAGTGAAAAAATATTAAAAAAATTGCGTCACCCAGGACTTGAACCTAGGCTGTTCGGAATTTGTAATGCATCAACGACCACCGAACCAACACTGGGCTTGCACACTAATCTACAGCCCGCAACATATATTTTCATCTAGAATCAGGAGAGAGAGAAAAAAAAATCAGAAGGTCCTCCAGATCGTTTTTTAATCAGGCGATCTCTTTCCTTCTCTTTCGCTTGACTGTTGCCTTGTTTGTCGGTAGATCGTAGCGTTCCCTGGTTTCAGAATTATGTGTTGGATGGTTTCAGAACTATGTAATCATTGGGAAAAAAATTAAGAACTATGAATGCTATTGCCATTAAAGTCATGTTCTATATATATGTCTGAAGTGTGAGTTATATCTTGAATGTGAGGTTTTGTATTGTCGTCAAGATGTATATATATATATATCACTTCTATATTTTCTGAAATCACCTAATTCTACATACATATTTAACTAATGATTCTGCGCAGATAAATAAAGTAGGCTGCCTGTTCGTACATGAGTGAGTTTGTGGTGTATCGGTCTGGAAGCTGATTTCTAACCCAACGATGTGGGTTCAAGTACGATATAACTCATGTTTTATTATATTTATTTTTCTTCTGATTTTACGTTAATATATATATAGCCTGGGCTGTAGTTTAGTGTGGAAGCTTGGTGTTGGTTTGGTGGTCATTGGGGCATTTCTAATTCCGAACAACCCAGGTTTCAAGTCCTTGGCAATGTAAGTTTTTTTAATATATTTTTCATTCCAAACGCCCTTAGCATGGTTTGTGAGAAAAAAATCATCCAATTTGCAAATAGACCCCTGTAAAAATAGTGAACTCACGAGCGGTCAACGGAACGATGACATGGCATCCACGTGGCCGGTTTTTTTACTCTCGGGCCTGTTTTGGCCTTATTTGGTCAAATCAACGAGTTTGCGGACTAAATCCGATCACTTCTCGAGTTGTTGGTCTAAAGTGTGCAATCAGTTTGAGTTTATGGACTAGTGGCGCATTTCACTCTCAATTTCCTCACGTCACAACGTGATCCGTTTGTCAACTGGTATAACATGGATGGTAAGGATAAGCATAATTTATCATAGTTTTATGCATGCAAGATTTTGCAAGATTATGAATATATATGCCTTCACTATCTACTTCATATCATGGGATTCAAATTAAGCAAACATGCATGCAAACACCATATCTCAAGTTCAAACATGATTGCCTTGATCAACGTAGGCAGAAGGTGATCCCGCAAAATTCTCGGAAGAGTTTCCCCCTTCGTTTTCTATAGAACAGAAAATAATGAATCCACATAAATTTTTATTGCAGTACAAAAAGTTGTTTTAAAATATTTTAAAATAAATACTATAAAAAACTAGATCGAAAAATAAAATTTTCAGATAAATAATCAACTGAAAAGGAGTTATGGATAAAAAGTATTGATAGTTTTAAAATCAGGGACCTCTCTGTAATTAAAATAACTACTATCGGGTCCTTTTCTGTTTTGAAAGAAAACGTTTCGAAAGTAATACGCTTCAACGCAGAGAAAGCGTGATCCGGCAAAAGACGCCAGCGAATTAACTGAAAAAGATTAAAAGCCTAATGGGTGGGGTCCCACCCGTCAGGTTTGAATTTCGCGCTCGTGTACAAAGGGGAGAGGGTGGTCACCGGCGGCGACTGACGGCGATCCAGGGGACGGTGTAGGCGTGCTCAGGGTGTTCGTCCGTGGACGGTGGCGTCGGGTGAGGTTGGATCTCGCCGGAGGGAACTGCAAACGTCAAATTGACGCGCGGGTCAAACGAGATGAGGCACAAGGAGGTTTCTGGCGAGGTTTGAGAGGAGGAGGTGGACTAACGGCGTCGATTTCTTCTCGGAACCAGAGGCAGATCGGGTGGCCGGAGTTGAGGAAGAAGACCTCCCCGAGGTTGTTTGATCCCACTGGAGGGCGACTGTGAATGAGTGAAGGTGGTGCGAGTGCTGAACGGGGCTCGGGGTGCCCTTTAAATAGGCTGGCAAGGATGGCCGGAGCGGAGTGGATCACGGCGGAGTAATTCCGGCCGGTGGGAGTGGTTGGGGTCGGTAGGCTTGGACGGTGATCATTAGTGAGGTCGGTGGAAGCTCCTCGAAGCGCCAGCGCGGCCTGGTTCGAGCTCTATCCACTTCCCCACAGTGGAGCTCGTGCGCGGCCATGGCGCACGGCGTGCGGCTCCGGCGACTGACAGCAGGGCCTCGGGGTTTTTGGACGGTGGCCTGGCGATGCGGAGAGGCGACACGTTGCATGGAAGGTACGCTGGGCGGTCCAGAGGAGTGAATGCGGGGGGGGGGGGGGGGGGGGGGAGGGGGGGGCGGCCGAAGCTATCCATCGGTCGCCATGGCGTGGGCGGTGGCCGTTGCACCGGTCCGGTGCCTCGCTGGCCGGTGTAGAGCGGCTGACGGGCGGGTTAGGGTGATGCCAGGACGGGGCGCAATGAAGATGAGGAGGAGTGGAGGGCACGACATCAGATTCTTCTGAATCTGATCCAACCAAATTCAGTGCACTGAAGGTGTTCGACGAAGTGCCAAATGTAGCTAGGCATTTTTGAAATTTTTGTAGTGATGCTCTGGTGCATAACAGAGGTCCTGTAAAAATTTCAGAATATTTGGAGCTCTGGAAATTGAGGTTTCATCAAGGGATAGGAATCTGGTCCAAATTTCACTCAAATGAAATTTGAAATTTTTGAACCTGAGGACAGAATGTTTTTGGAGAAATGGAGTGTTGGTACTGACATATAGCTGAGATAATTTTTGTAGGATCAGAAATATTAAGGAGAAGGTAGTTCCTTTGTAAACTCAGAGGAGGTTAAGAAGTGATAATAGTTGGTTTTGGAAATGTTTAAGTTTGGTAAAAGAAACTTTTGTGAAAGAAATTTAGTTGGGTACTGCCGTAGGGCAGAGGAAGTGCTTGTGAAAGTATTTTGGAAATAAAATTTGAGTTTTAAAAGGATCCTAGTTCCAAAAGAAAATAAACTAGACATTTTATTCAAAAGAAAATCACTCCACAATTTCTTAAAAAAAAACCTTTCAAAATATTTGTTGAGTGAGGGACCCACAAATCTGAAACCAAATAAAATCTTTAAAGACCCAAATAATTTTTTTAAGATAGATCTAAAAAAGGCCACATTTTAAATCCAAGCATTTTTCTTTAAAAAAATGAAATGACCAATTTAAGTTTTTAGGGTGTTACAAGTACTCCTCAATTAGTGATTTCGGGCTGCTCCTATTTGGCGCGCGGGTCGCACGCTAGCGACATAGCGCGCACCCCCCGAGCTCCCGATCATTCGCATGGGCCGGCTCATTATGCGGTTTATTCCCCACCGGTTTTCTATTATTTATGTTTTCTCTATCGGTTTTTCTTTTTGTCTTTTTCTTTTCCGTTTTTCTTTTCTTTTCTATTTTTTCTTTTTCTTTTTTTCCTTTGTATTTATTTCCTTTTTTTCCTTTCGTTTTCCTTTCTTTTTTGTTTTTCATTTTTCTTTTTCTTTTCTGTTTTCCTTTTTATTTTTATTTTTCTATTTTTTTCTTCTTTACTTTTTTCACATTTTTTGCGATTTTTATTTTCAAATTCGTGAACATTTTTTTGTTCATCAAATTCAAAAAATGTTCAGCAATTTAAATAATGTTCATCGGATTTAATTTTTTGTTCATCGGATTTAAAAAATGTCACTCAAAATTCAAAATTTGTTCATTGAACTAAAAATAACCACAACAAATAACAACAACAACAAACAAAGCCTTTAGTCCCAAACAAGTTGGGGTAGGCTAGAGGTGAAACCCATAAGATCTCGCGACCAACTCATGGTTCTGGCACATGGATAGCAAGCTTCCACGCACCCCTGTCCATGGCTAGTTCTTTGGTGATCCTCCAATCCTTCATTGAACTAAAAATATGTTCATCAAATTCTATTTTTGGTCATCAAGCTAAAAAAATGTTCATTAAATTAAAAAAAAATTCATGAAATTAAAATTTTGTTCATAATTTTTCAAAAAAATGTTCTTGAATACAAATTTTGTTCATCAAGTTCAGAAAATGTTAATCGAAGTCAAAATTTGTTCATCAAACACAAAACAATTGTTCATCAGTATTAAAAAATGCTCATAAACAATTTCTCATCAAAATAAAAAAATGTTCAGTCTTTTTAAATCGCAAATATTTTTTGAATTCAAAAACTGTTTTTAACAATTCATAGTTTTTTTTTAAATTTTAGAACTTGTTGTAAACCCGAATTATTTTAACATAGAATAAAATGAAAACAGAAAAAGAAAAAAGAAAAAAATTGAAACGAAAAAAAACTGGGAGCGCCCCGCCCCGCGCATGGGCCGGCGCGCTGCCGCGACTGGGGGCGCGGCCACTATTTGTCGCGTTAAGCCTGACGAGCGCCAGGACTTGATCCCGTGATCTTGTGATAGTAGACAACACCGCTAGCCACTGCGTTAGCTTCCCATTTCGTGTTAACAAGCAGGGGCGCGACCTACTTAGAGAAAAAATATCTGGTTTTTCATTGGTTTTGTCATTCTTTTTGATTCTTTTTTGCATTTTCTTTTTTTCTTCTCCATTTTTTGTTTGGTTTTATTTTTTCTACTCCATCATTTGTTTTTTCTTATGTTTGTTTTCGTATTCACTCTATATTTTCGTATATGTCTAAAAAACATTTTTTTAATAACTGACCAACAATTTTTGTATATACGTTCAACATTGTACGGACGCTTATTCAACATTTTTTTAATACTTGTTCAACATTTTAATACTTATTCAATATTTTTCAAATACTCGTTCAACATTTTTTAATACTTGTTCAATATTTTTTTGAATACTTGCTCAACATTTTTAATAATTATTCAACATTTTTTTTAAAATACTTGTTCAAGATATTTCAAATACCCATTCAACATTATCTAGTACTTCATCCACTTTTTTTAAATACTTGTTCAACATTTTTAATACTTATTCAACATTTTCAAATACTTGGTCAACATTTTTCAAATACTCATTCAACATTTTTTAATACTTATTCAACATTTTTCGAATACTTGTTCAACATTTTTCCTATGTGTTTTTGAAGAGTGAGAGAGAGAGAGAGATAGAAAGAGAGAGAGAGAGAGAATATTTTAAAGTATAAGGAAAAGTACAAAAATAAAGCAAATAACGAAAACAGAAAACAGAAAAAAAAACAGGTGTGGGCCTCCCGCGCGGCTGGGCCGGCCCATCTGGGGCTCCCCCCGACGCGAGGCTACCCCCTCGTCTCGCTTGAGGCGAGGAATAGGGGTGCCCGACTGGGGCGCCTCTCGCGCCAAATAGGGGCTCCCTAGCGTGCTCTCGCGAAAGACGCCTTTAGGCCGGCCCAAACGCGCGGGAGGCGACGGCATCATTTTTTTTTCAATTTTTTGTTTTTTTCTTTAATTTCGTTTATACTTCCAAATATTTAAAATAAATATATTATAAAAAACGCTTTCCATATAAAAATTAAAAGAATGTTAACAAAGCATTTGAAAAATGTGTATAAAGAAAATGTTTCTATGTATACACAAAATATACAATGTGTGTGAAAAAAGTTGATTATGTATTTAAATAATAATAATCAAGCATTTGAAAAATTATTGAATACGTATTTGAAATCTGTTAAATGTGTATAAAAATGGTTAACCATGTATTAGAAAAATGATTGACATGTATTTGAAATATATAATCAAGCATTAGAAAAATGTTAAACGTGCATAGAAAAATGTTGACCATGTATTAAAAAAAATTAAACTTGTATCATATTAGAAAAAATAAACTTTTATTTGAAAAATGTTAATCAAGCAATTGAAAAGTTAAATGTATATAGAAAAAATCTTGACCGTGTAATATAAAATAGTTAATTAAAAAAATCATCAAGTATTTGAAATATGTTAAATGTATATAGAAAAATGTTGACCATGCATTCTAAAAAATGTTAATCTTGTATTTGAAATTTTTTAATCAAGCATTTGAAAATGTTAAAAATGTGTATAGAAAAAATGTTGACCATTTATTAAAAATATTAATATTATTTTCGGAAAATATTAATCAAGCGTTTGAAAAATGTTAAAATTTTGTATAGAAAAAATGTTGACCAAAGAGAAAGAAGAAAACCGATGAAAACCAAGAAAAAAAAATGAAGAAAGAAAATCCAAAAAGAAATAAAAGAAAAACAGCCCATAAAAACCAAGAAAGAAACAATGAAAAATTAAGAAAAAAGAAGGAAAAGAAAACCGGTGAGAAAACAAAAAAATGTAAGACTTAAGAAAACCGTTGAAGAAATAGAAAAAACAGAAAAATAAAAAATAAAATATCGGAGGAAACCACCACGAGCGATCTTCTCGATCGAAAACGGTTAACGGAAAAATAGACGAAAACGGGCCGGCCCAGTACTGCAGCAGGGATGAAAATACTTCAGGCGAGACCGAAGGAGCACTCACTATAAGTGAGATAAAGCCTTTGCACTCACTTATCCTGTTTTGGAAAAAGTTCGTGGGTTTGAAACAATATTCATGAATTTGTAAAAAAAAAAGCACATTTGAATTTTTTACCGAATTTTGAAAAAAAAATCAAGGATATGAATTTTTTTTGATGAATTTGAAAAAAGGTTGAAGATTTCATGGATTCGAATTTTTTTTCAGTTTTGAAAAAGGTTCATGAATTTAGAAAAAATGTGCATTTGAAAAAAGGTTCAGAAATTCGAAAAGGTGTCATAGATTTTTAAAAGGCTGCGGTTTCATTGATTCAAAAAATCAAGGATTTGAAAAAAGTGCGCGGGTTTTCAAATAAAGTTTCACAAATCTGTAAAAACTTCACGTATTTTTAAAACATTGATCTTTATTAATATTCATGATTTTGAAAAAATGACTTTGAAAAAATAATGGATTCGAAAAATGTTGACAACTAAAATTAAAACTGGAAAAGAAAGAAAGAAGAAGGAAAAAGGGAAAAATAAAAGGAAAATCGAAAATAAAATACCTAGAAAAAACCAGACTGGAAGCATCAAGAAGCATCCAAATCGAAATGCAACAGCATGTCGCGAAAATCTAGCTAGCGCTGAGTACAGTTGTACGCACAGCGCGAACAAGTGAGAAAAAAGGAAAATATATGGGCCGAGCCCATGATGAAGGGAGTGTGCACCAAGTTGTAAAAACAGTAGGAAATGGGACCCCTAAAGAAAACACCAGGAAATTGCTCTAGGCCTTGTACAATGATAGGTGTTTAGGGATCAACTTAGAAAAATAAATCAGATTTTTTCTGAAGCACCAATGCTTAGTAAGTGGCACGTGCTTCGCACGTCGATGACATGTAGATCAACTATTCATATTGGCATTTTTTTTTCATATAGTATATATAAAACATGCACCAACTAAAAAATAGCATGCACGACATATATGTAGCAACTAATTTCTTTAGATCAATGTAGCAACTAATTAACTGTAAAATATTGTGCATGATGATGCCCACTTTAGTTTTTTTTAGGGAAATGCCCACTTTACTATGTCACGTTAGCCTACTATGAGTCTTCATTTAGGCCTATCAACGTCATGACTGGGAAGAAGAAATTGCAATATGGCCCACTTGCCTGGTCGGAGCACCACATCAGCAAATTCACGACCCATGAACGCTTTGCTTTCCGAGACTACGCTGCAGGCTGCACACGACAATCTACCCGTCTCTGGAACTCTCCCGTATCTTCCCCCGTCTCCTTTTATGTTTCTCAGATCAGCTGGTGGCTGCACAACTTACTCACATCTTCTCTACAACATCCTGTACTATTACTACCATCGTTCATGATATCACCTGACCGTCGCTCAATGGACTGGTTTACCGAGGCTCGCAGGCAGTCGTCGTTGCTGTAGCGTACAACTTCTCCATACTTCTATGGGACACCAAGGTTTTGGCTGATGTTGCGGCCCCGAGCGAGTTCTTCCTAAAAGAAATTACATCAGCTTTGTGTTAGACGCTTTTAGATAAGGTGGGAGATGTACACGGTGTGCCAGTGCCCAGTGGGCAGGGAGGCGACCCGCGAGGCCGCTGAGAAGGAGAAAGGTGACTTGGAAGGCAAGCCCGACGGAAGAGGGAGACAAATGCGTCTTTCAGCCGTTGGATGCCAAAATCGACGACTCATGTTGTAGGGATTTGCCATATCCTAGCCGTTGGACATGCAGATCGGATGGCCTACATTCCGAGTTATTTCCTCACTATATAGTGGTATAGATTTCTATAGGAGCGATGCAAAAAAGCATCGTTACGTAGACCCTCTACAAATAAGCACCGGTGCTTAAAGTAACACTGCTTTATTTCTCTAAGTACCTCACCTAAGCACTTTGCATTATACAAGGCCAAGAGCTAAATACGAACTAGCTGGATAAACTACCGTTTTCTTTGCCATATTTTCCTCACGTGATCATTCAAATCAGTTTTATGAAGTTTCTAGGAGCCTCCAATCGATATTTATTTTCTTTGTGTTTATTCTACCGGTTTTTCCCTTTTTCTTTTGTTCTTTTTTCTTTTTCCATTTTAAATTTCATTAGCTTTTTTGAAATTGCAAGCAATTTTAAGATTCATGAACATTTTTCAAATATGTGCACTTTTTCCAGTATGTGAATATTTCTCAATGTTCATGAACATTTATCAAGTTTATGAACATTTCGAAATTTGCGAACATTTTCTAGTCGGTGAACAATTTTTCAAATTCATGAGCATTATTTCTATCAGCGAACATATGTTGAATTTGCGAGCATTTTACAATTTCATGAATACATTCCAAATCTGCAAACAAATTTTCAAATTTGTGAACATTTTTCTATCCATGAACAATTTTTGAATTCGTTATTTTTTTCCAAAATTTGGGAAGATTTTTTGAATTCACGAACATTTTAAAGATTTTTCATATTCGTGAACATTTTTTTGATTTCGCCAACATTTTCTCAACTTCGTCGAACATTTATTTGTTTTCGTGCACTTTTTTAAATTCACATTTTTTATATTCGTGAACCTAATTTATAGATATATTTTTTGGATTCATGAACAATTTAAATAAAATAAAACCAAGTAAATAAAACCCAGTCATCATACGACAAATATGAAAAAAAAACTGAAGAGAGAGAGAGGGGGAAAATGTAATGTGTGTGCATGTGTGCGCTTTCGCCCAGTCATTCCCGTATGTAGCGACGCTCCTGCACGCTGGGCCAGGCCCATTTACCGGATTAGTATCGACACTATGAAGATCTAGCATCTTCCGCTAGCCTTCGTATAATAACGATAGTAAGGCGTCATCTTCACACAACGTACACGTCGAAACGTGCATGCCATGTGGTGGAATGGTCGGTATCACAACACAAATAACAAAACAAACCACAACAACAACAATATACATATACAAAAACTCCGAAGAGTCAAATTTAACAAATGAATACAACAAGAGTCTTTCGACCAAGATACAATTCCTACAATGGAAGCGAATTATACCTTAGACAGGTAGGAATACGAATTGTTGTAAGAAGGTTTAAACAAAAGCAAAAGCGTCTATACCCCTGCCCTGGCTGTTTTTTTTGGGAAAGGCCATCATGGCTAGCTTTATTGAATCAAACAACAAGTACATCGTTCACCATCGGGCTGATCAAGAACCCGGGGGGTTCCTTAGTCCAACTATTATCATACTTATTACAAAAACTAAATTTAGCTAGCTCATGAGCTGTCGAATTTGCATCACGAAAACAATGACTAAAGATGACCTTTCCTACAGATGTCGCCGCGTCCATGCATTCTGCAAAAATGGCTACAGCCGTATCCCACCATTGTTGTTGTCCTTGACAACAGTTCACCACATTGAGCGAGTCAGCTCCGCTTCCACTCTGTTACAACCCAAGCTAATTGCCAAGTTTAACCCGTCCCGCATCGCCATGGCTTCAGTTGTAGCTGCGTCCGCTGCATACTGAATAAATTTGCATTGAGCTGCTATGAATCGTCCTTTTTCATCTCTTATGACTGCTGCAGTTGCACCTGATCCCTCGTCCGCATGATAGGACGCATCAACGTTCAACTTAATGAATCTCGCTTCAGGTTTCTTCCATTTGTGCTGAACCACTTCCCGCTTCTTGTTTACAGATTTTACATAGTTTCCAACAATTGCTAGAATTGAGGTGGTCCACCTAGACGCCGGGGGACATGAATCATGGTGAGTATGACAGTCTCCGTAACCACCAGAGGTACCAACCACCCGCTGCAATTACCTCCTTAAAATTTAAACTTGGCATGATCTCCAAGGGCAAGTCAGGTTCCATAAGAAGATATTCCAGGACTGCAGATCCCGATCTGTCCACTAGGGTTTATGTGGTCCATCAGTCCCAGCCCCGACCATAGTTTTCTTGCGATGTCACACTGGAAGAGGATATGTCTCGTATCTTCAGCCCCCCTATGACAGATCGGACATTCTCCACTAATAGGGATATGTCTATTAGCAAGTATGGATTTTAATGGAATGATTCCACGTAGAGCTCTCCAGCATAATATTTGAATTTTCCTTGGCACCTGCAAACTCCATATCTGCTTCCAAATTGTTGAATGCATGGTACTGCTAGACGTCAAATCTTCAAGAGAGTGACCCCTGTACTTGTCTGTCCATTGTTCCATATAAGCAGTTCTGACTAAAAATTTCCCATGCTTGGTTAGGTGCCATGCAACGAAGTCATCGAAAGCCTGGAAGTTGATCGGAATTTGTAAAATTCTGTTAGCATCCACTGGATAGAATATATCACGAAACAACTGTTCATCCCATTGTGTGGTAACAGGATCAATAAGCTCAACAACTCTTGATATCACTGTATGGCCTCGCGGGGTTATCACTTTCCTGTCAGGACTTGAGGGGATCCACGGATCATCCCAAATATTCACATTCTCCCCCGAGCCTATTCGCCAAATATACCCTCTTTTGAAGGTAGTCAAGCCGGCGACAATGCTCTGCCATGTAAAGGAGGAACCATTTTTTGAGCCTGCATGCAACAGGTCAGTGTTTGGAAAATACTTTGCCTTCAGGATCTTAGTACAGATAGAGTCAGGATTGATAATCATTCTCCAACACTGTTTTGCAAGGAGCGCCAAGTTAAAAGAATGTAGGTCTCTAAACCCCATGCCCCCATCACACTTTGGAATACACAGTTTCCACCATGAAAACCAATGCATTTTTTTGTTCTCCTCATCATCTCCCCACCAATATTGAGCAATGACATCAGTGATATCCTTACAAACTCCTTTTGGCAATTGGAAAACTGACATAGCAAAAACAGGAATAGACTGGGCCACAACCTTTAATAAGATTTCTTTTCCTCCAGTTGATAGTTGTTTCTCCATCCATCCTTTTAACATTTTCTTTATCTTTTCACAAAAATGTTTAAAGCAATCGCTTCTATCAACCCCCACCATAGCAGGCAAACCAAGGTATTTGTCTGAGATAGCTTGGTAGTTAATATTCAATTGTTGGCAAATTTCATATCTTGTTTGCTCATTAGTATTTGGGCTGAAGAAAATGCTGGATTTTCCCAAACTTACCATCTGACCGGAGTTGTTACAGTAGATCTCCAACAGCTGCTGTAAGGAAGTTGCATTCAACATATCTACTCTCATGAGAATTAGAGAATTGTCCGCAAATAAAAGGTGTGATACTGACGGTGCATTCCTGCACACTCTTATCCCATCGATGCCACCAACTTCCTCTTCATACTCCAGCAAGCTAGAAAGACCTTCCGCACAAATCAAGAACAGGTAAGGTGATAACGGGTCCCCCTGCCTTATCCCCCTTGAAGGTATAAACATTTCAGTTTCTTGGGAATTGAACCAGACTTTTTATCTGACTGAGCACACACACGCCATAACAAGATCAATCCACTGATTATCAAAACCTAACTTTTGCATCATATTTCTCAAGAAAATTCTGCCCTGGCTGTTGTTTGTGGGATAACCAATGACAATCAATAAACCTGCTGCCTAAATCGCTGCTTGTTGGTTTAGCGGCATTAGGCAAGGTGAGTACTCAGGTGTACTCACAAGACTTACACAAACCTAAAACTAGTTTACATCATGTTTCAAGGAAGGGGGTTTAGCGGAGCAAGCACTAAGCATTTCCACAAAGACACGCTACAGCTTGAGTCTATTAGAGATAAGATGAGAGAGCACATAAACATAAAGGACTATATCACCGCTACTCTATTCACCCACCTAGCCACAAACATAATACAAACTTGTTTTCCCCCTTGCATCCCAACGAGGAAGAACCCACAAGGCACTCAAACGGTTGACAAGTTTTAATTAACGTACAGGTTAAAGTTGTTCTATGAACTAAGATCAATCATCAAGTTGTCCATAACCTCAAACACGTCCATTCGAATAGATTTATCCCTGCAGGGGTCCAACAATGTACCTACACGCCCGCCCATCAAAACTAGTTGTTGGCCCGTGATAGGCATGAACCGGCATATCTGAAATGACACGACACTCTCCTAGCTACATCCAATTCTAGGAAGCCACGCGATTGAGTCGAGTCGACACCCAAATCGGAAGTCCGGTCAAAGTTCTAATTCGGTCACAATCGAAAGTGAGAGGACCCAAGGTGGTTGTTGCCCAAGTCTAGGGTCAGCCCCTGGATCCGCTCCGCTTGCGTGAGCCACTAGGGATCCCCTGATGGTCCACAGTTTGAAAAGGCAAAAAGTAACCCAACTCGACGAAGCAAATTTAAAAGTGACTAACAACTCCTGGATAAGTTTGTAGTTTCGGTTACTGGTCAAGGGGGTGCCCATAAACCCCCCACATGTGGTTAGCGCGCTCATCTTGGGTCAAGACAACAAGAACTCTGATCCTAGGTCAGCTTGAGTGGAACAAAATACCGAGGCAGACACCATGCCGACCTTCCGCCATTGCTATCCTAACTTAGTACCACGTTCCATATGATAGCTGATACGTCTCCAACGTATCTATAATTTTTTATTGTTCCATGCTGTTATAATATCAATCTTGGATGTTTTTATAATCATTTACAGCAATTATATATCATTTTTGGAGACTAACCTATTAACCTAGTGCCCAGTGCCAGTTGCTGTTTTCTGCCCTGTTTTTGTTTTACAGAAAATCAATACCAAACGAAGTCCAAATGCCACGAAACTTTTTGGAGATTTTTTATTGGACGATAAACACTGGAACCTTCGGGAGAGGGCCAGAAGATGAAGGAGTGGGCCACGAGGCACCAGGGCGCGCCCCAGGGGGGTGGCGCGCCCTGGTACCTCGTGGGGCCCATCCAGCTCCGTTTGACCTAATTCCAGCACTATAAATTCAGAAAAAATCAGAAACCCTGAGGGGAGTCCACGAAATACTTTTTCCGCCGCCGCAAGTTTCTGTTCCAGAGAGATCCCATCTGGGGTCCTTCTCCGGTAATCTGCCGGAGGGGGAATCGATCACGAAGGGGTTCTACATCAACCTTGCTACCCTTCCGATGATGCGTGAGTAGTTTACCACAGACCTTCGGGTCCATAGTCAGTAGCTAGATGGCTTCTTCTCTCTTTTTGATCTTCAATACAATGTTCTCCTCGATGTTCTTGGAGTTCTATCCGATGTAATCACTTTTTGCGGTGTGTTTGTTGGATCCGATGAATTGTGAGTTTATGATCAGATTATCCATGAAATTATTTGAGTCTTTGCTGCACTCTTTTATGCATGATTATTATAGCCTCGTATTTCTTCTCCGATCTATTGATTTGGTTTGGCCAACTAGATTGATTTATCTTGCCATGGGAAGAGGTGCTTTGTAGTGGGTTCGATCTTGCGGTGCTCAATCCCAGTGACAGAAAGGGACATGACACGTATGTATCGTTGCTACTAAGGGTAAAAAGATGGGGTTTATTCATACGTGAGTTTATCTTGTCTACATCATGTCATCGTTCTTAAGGCATTACTCCGTTCTTATGGACTTAATACACTAGATGCATGCTGGATAGCGGTCGATGTGTGGAGTAATAGTAGTAGATGCAGGCAGGAGCCGGTCTACTAATCTTGGACATGATGCCTATATACATGTTCATTGCCTTGGATATCGTCATGATTATTTTCTTTTCTATCAATTGCCCAACAGTAATTTGTCTACCCACCGTATGCTATTTTCTCGAGAGAAGCCTCTAGTGAAACCTATGCCCCCCGGGTCTATCAAAATCATATTACTAAAACCCTAAAAATATTGCTGCCATTTTCTTTTATTTATTTTATTTTGTATTTTTGTTTCAATCTATCTATCTATCTATCACATACAATTTAATCTTGCAATTAACCGCCGAGGGATTGACAACCCCTCGTTTGCGTTGGGTGCAAGGATTTGTTGTTTGTGTGCAGGTGCTGCTAACGAGGTGTTGCGTGATTCTCCTACTGGTTCGATAACCTTGGTTTCATAACTGAGGGAAATACTTATCTCTACTGTGCTGCATCATCCCTTCCTCTTTGGGGAAATACCAACGCAAGCTACAAGTAGCAGGAAGAATTTCTGGCGCCGTTGCCGGGGAGACATCATCAACATCTATCAAGTACCTTTGTATAAACTCTCATCTCCTTGCATTTACTTTATTTGCCATTTTCCTCTCGTTTTCATCTCCCCCACTTCTAAAACGTTTACAAAAATACAAAAATATTTTCCGTTTGCCTTTTTCTTGTTTGCCTCTTTACTTGCTTGCCTTTATTGCCTTCATGTCGAACACACAAGAACAAAAACTAAAAGCAAAAATATAAGATACTATGGATCCATTTAAAGTTTACCACTTGAATCGTCTTCGATCCATTTGTGCTCGTGCTGAAACCCCAACTAGTTTAGTTGAGGGAAAATCCTTAAAGGAGCATGCTCATTTTGTGCGTCACCGTTTGTCTGAAAAAGGGAGACTCCTATGGCATCAAATAAATAGTTTGCTATGCTATGCTTGGAATCTATGTGAAATTTATGATTTTACTTGTTGCTCTAAGAACCCTAAAAAACACCTTCCCTACCTATGTGAGTTTAATGATAATGAAATCTTGTCTTCTTATGCTAAGGGTGTTTATAATTACTATGATATCGAACAAATTGAAGAATTTGTTGCTTTTAAGGGTGCTTATGAAGTTGCTTCTTTGATTGAAAAGTATGATATTACTTTCCACAAATCTGAAAATTTTGCCATACTTAAATATTGCTATGAAAACTATGCTCATAATGCTTATGTTAAAGAATTTATTGAGAGAATGTCTGCTGCTTTGGAAGAGAATAATGATATGCATGAATCTATAGATAATTGTGATTCCGTTGATTCGATTGAAATATCCCCTCTTAATGAACATGATGCTTGTTATTCTTATGGCCACGATGCCAATATTAAAGATTCTTATAGAGATGAACTTGCTATAGTTCCTTATGTTAAAAATGAAATTATTGCTATAACACCCATACTTGATAGCCCCTTGAATGAAAAGCATGATTGCAATGATGTTACTATAAATTCTATTAGTGTGAATTGTGCTAATGATATGCAAAACCACAAGCTTGGGGATGATAATTTTGCCATATCCACTACTTATTGCAATGATCATGATTGGGGTGATAATGCTTTTTATGATCTTGAAAATTTATTTAAGCCTCATGATGAATATGTTATTGATAATAAAATTTGCAATACTATTAAAAGTGGGTTTGGAAGAGCGTCAACTTTAGGTAATAATGATCCCACTACTTTGGAGAATTATCAATCTTATGAAATTTTTGATAAAAGTGGGTTTGGAGAGGTCGTAACTTTCGTTGATGATAATCCCACTATTTTGGAAGATAATAAAATTTTTATGCATGTGGATCATGATGAGAATATTTTATATGATAGCTATATTGTTGAATTTGATTATGATCCTACATGTAATTATTATGAGAGAGGAAAATATGGTTGTAGAAATTTTCATGTTACTAAATTGCCTCTCGTTATGTTGAAATCATCAATGTTTTATTCTTCTCCTTTGCATATGCTAGAAATTGCTTGCCTTGATAATTTGTTTGCTTATAAAATGCCTATGCATAGGAAGTATGTTAGACTTAAATGTGTTTTTCACATGTTTTATGATGATTTCTTTGTGTTTCAATTATTATCTTTCATATGAGCATCATTGAAATCTTAAGCCTATCTTAATGGCTATAAAGAAAGAGCTTGTTGGGAGGCAACCCAATGAATAAAATAAATTTTTCTGTTATTGTGTGTTTTCACATTTATGCTACTGGTATGATTGTGTTTTTAATTAGTGTTTGTGCCAAGTAAAGCCTTTAGGATGATTTGGAAGATAATATAATTGATGCTGTTTGGAAAACAGAAAGTTTTGCGTCCAGTGCCCGAATTTTGTTTCTGTACTGGAGCGTCAGAAAAATCTGAAATTTTTACACAGTATTGGTATATGAATTTCCCACGTTTTCCTAGTTTTTAAGAATTTTTAGAGTTACAGAAGTATGGATTTTAAATAGATTGCTACATACTGTTCTGTTTTTGACAGATTCTATTTTTGATGCTCTACTTGCTTGTTTTGATGAATCTATGGATTGTATCGGGGGGTATAAGCCATGGTGAAGTTAGAGTACAGTAGGTATAATGCAAAAATAAAATATGAATGGGTTTGCAACAGTACTTAAAGTAGTGATTTATTTTGTTATACTAACGGATCTCACGAAGGTGTTGTTGAGTTTTGTGTGATTGAAGTTTTCAAGTTTTGGGTGAGATCACGATGGATGAAGGAATAAGGAGTAGTAAAAGCCTAAGCTTGGGGATGCCCGAGGCACCCCAAGGTAATATTCAAGGAAGACTCAAGCGTCTAAGCTTGGGGATGCCCCGGAAGGCATCCCCTCTTTCTTCTACCAACCATCGGTAATTTTACTTGGAGCTATATTTTTATTCGTCACATGATATGAGTTTTGCTTGGAGCGTCTTGTATTATATGAGTCTTTGCTTTGTTTGCTTTTTTAGTTTGTCACAATCATATTTGCTGAACACACCTATCTTGAGAGAGCCACAGGTTTATCATCATTTGTTAGAATACTCTATGAGCTTCACTTAAATTTTTTGAGCTAGGCAGTTGCTCTAGTGCTTCACTTAAATCTTTTTGAGCACGGTGGTGGCTATATTTTGAAGAAATAAACTCTCATGCTTCACTTATATTATTTTGAGAGTTGATTAAAATTTTGAAGAAATGAATTCTCATGCTTCACTTATATTATTTTGAGAATTGACAAGATTAAAATTTTGAAGAAATGAATTCTCATGCTTCACTTATATTATTTTGAGAATTGATAAGATTGAAATTTTGAAGAAATATTTGCACTCTCATGCTTCAGTTAAATCTTTTTGAGAGTTGATGATAGTAATGGTAATTTGCACAAGATATGAAGTTGGTCCCAAAGTGATGAATATTCAAGAGGGATATAAATAAAAACTTTCATATAGATCATTGGATATGATAAGTGTGATTCCTTGCAATAGTTTTGCGATATGGAAATGATAATATGTGAGTCATGTTAGTGAGTAATTGTGATTTAGTAAGAATATTAGTGTTAAAGTTTGTGATTCCCTATGTATGCACGTTAAGTCAATAGTTATGCAATGAAATTATATCCTACTATGGTGCATTATTCGGTGTTAGTTGTGTTTAATGCATGTTTATGACCGTTTTCGTTTTTTGGTTGGTTGCTTCTCAATCTATTTGCTAGCCATCATTTGTACTAAGCGGAAATACTGCTTGTGCATCCAAAATCCTTAAACCCAAGTTGTGCCAAATGAGTCCACTATATCTACCTATATGCGGTATTTCAATGCCGTTCCAAGTAAATTTGCGTGTGCCAACTCTAATTTTCAAAATAATTTTCCGTTTTGTGTGCCCGTACCACTCATGAAGCGGTAGGGGGTGGCCATTATTTTCCATGCTAGGTGTGTTATTCTCACGATGAGTGTTTATTCACTTGTCATTGCACGAGAGAATGGTTGGTAATAGGGATGCCCAGTCCCACATGAAATCAAATTAATAACAACAAAATTCCTTGGAAAGTGTTGGTATGGAGGGCACCCGTGGATACGGCTAGCCATGGATTGTGAAAGAATGGTGGAAAGGAAATAAACTTTACTTTCTGTTTGGGAACCACCTATGATGTGTCTAGCATGGAAAATATTGGGAATTCTCGGTCGTTTTCGTTGACAGGAAAAGCATGCCTCTCAAAATATTTTTTTATCTCTTTAATTTCAGCTTTGAGCTCTGGCACATTTGACAAATCTCTGCTTCCCTCTGCGAAGGGCCTATCTATTTACTTTTATGCAATTTTTATTTTTACTTGAGTCTCCATCTTCTCTTATAAAGCACCAACTAGAGAGCACTATTGTCATACTTGTGCATTGGATGTAGCTAATATTTGAGTGTGTTTCATGAATGGATCAATGATTGAGCATAATGGGCTAGGGATAACTTTCTTTAGCGTTGATATTTTGAAAGACATGGTTGCTTGTTAGCATGCTTGAGTATTTATATCTTCATGTCAAATTATAGACTATTGCTTTGAATCATTCGAGTACAATGTCCATGCTATAAAAGAAAAGAATATGAGATGAATATGTTAGGCAACATTCCACATCAAAAATTCTGTTTTTATCATTTACCTACTCGAGGACGAGCAGGAATTAAGCTTGGGGATGCTGATACGTCTCCAACGTATCTATAAATTTTGATTGTTCCATGCTGTTATAATATCAATCTTGGATGTTTTTATAATCATTTACAGCAATTATATATCATTTTTGGAGACTAACCTATTAACCTAGTGCCTAGTGCCAGTTGCTGTTTTCTGCCCTGTTTTTGTTTTATAGAAAATCAATACCAAACGAAGTCCAAATGCCATGAAACTTTTTGCAGATTTTTTATTGGACAAGATAAACACTGGAAGCTTCGGGAGAGGGCCAGAACATGAAGGAGTGGGCCACGAGGCACCAGGGCGCGCCCCCGGGGGGGTGGCGCGCCCTGGTACCTCGTGGGGCCCATCCAGCTCCGTTTGACCTAATTCCAGCACTATAAATTCAGAAAAAAAATCAGAATTCCTGAGGGGAGTCCACGAAATACTTTTTCCGCCGCCGCAAGTTTCTGTTCCAGAGAGATCCCATCTGGGGTCCTTCTCCGGTAATCTGTCGGAGGGGGAATCGATCACGAAGGGGTTCTACATCAACCTTGCTGCCCTTCCGATGATGCGTGAGTAGTTTACCACAGACCTTCGGGTCCATAGGCAGTAGCTAGATGGCTTCTTCTCTCTTTTTGATCTTCAATACAATGTTCTCCTCGATGTTCTTGGAGTTCTATCCGATGTAATCACTTTTTGCGGTATGTTTGTTGGGATCCGATGAATTGTGAGTTTATGATCAGATTATCCATGAAATTATTTGAGTCTTTGCTGCACTCTTTTATGCATGATTATTATAGCCTCGTATTTCTTCTCCGATCTATTGATTTGGTTTGGCCAACTAGATTGATTTATCTTGCCATGGGAAGAGGTGCTTTGTAGTGGGTTCGATCTTGCGGTGCTCAATCCCAGTGACAGAAAGGGACATGACACGTATGTATCGTTGCTACTAAGGGTAAAAAGATGGGGTTTATTCATATGTGAGTTTATCTTGTCTACATCATGTCATCGTTCTTAAGGCATTACTCTGTTCTTATGGACTTAATACACTAGATGCATGCTGGATAGCGGTCGATGTGTGGAGTAATAGTAGTAGATGCAGGCAGGAGTCGGTCTACTAATCTTGGACGTGATGCCTATATACATGATCATTGCCTTGGATATCGTCATGATTATTTTCTTTTCTATCAATTGCCCAACAGTAATTTGTCTACCCACCATATGCTATTTTCTCGAGAGAAGCCTCTAGTGAAACCTATGGCCCCCGGGTCTATCAAAATCATATTACTAAAACCCTAAAAATATTGCTGCCATTTTCTTTTATTTATTTTATTTTGTATTTTTGTTTCAATCTATCTATCTATCACATACAATTTAATCTTCCAATTAACCGTCAAGGGATTGACAACCCCTCGTTTGCGTTGGGTGCAAGGATTTGTTGTTTGTGTGCAGATGCTACTAACGAGGTGTTGCGGATTCTCCTACTGGTTCGATAACCTTGGTTTCATAACTGAGGGAAATACTTATCTCTACTATGCTGCATCATCCCTTCCTCTTCGGGGAAATACCAACGCAAGCTACAAGTAGCAATAGCATGAGCTTCACCTCAAGAAGCATAACATAATTAAAGCAACCCCAACGAAACATGGCATCTGAAAGTAACATGGCAACAAAAATGCAACCTAAGCATGCATACTACAATATAAGCAGGCTGGCGAGAAACATACAAAGCAACATGTCTAGCTGGGTAAAGGAGTTCAGGCAATATGTGAAACTTAACATGCTATGCATGTGATAAGTGTCGCAACACAACTACATCATCGAATACTAGTGCAAGCATAAGGAATATAGCATGGTATCAACATGAACAAGAAGGGAGTTTTAAGTCTTTCCTGGGATACTGCTTGGTACATCACAGATCTTGTATCTCACGTCGTCTCCGAGTTCTATGTGTGAAGAAGCAAAACAACACTAGAAAGGAAAAGCGGATGCAAACTTACTACCGTGAGAAAGATCCAGCATGCTCATGATGTGCAATGATATTACATGGCAAGGATGATATGCAAGATTATCCAATGGAATTAGTTAGCAAGTTAAGTGAAGTTGGACATGCAACAACTAAACTTCACATTTAGGAATGTTTTCATCTTGTTTATCTACACTTCAATCGTAAACGTTGTTCCTCCACACAAAAATCTTAAATCTTGTTCAACATGGCATACGCATGGTATAGGGTGGTGCGGAAGTAAGCTATACTATCTAGTCATTTTAAACGGGATATGATATATATATATATATATATATATATATATATATATATATATATATATATATATATATATATATATATATAGGTAAAATATATGGGGCACCTTGATCGGGTCCAACCCGTTAGTACATTTTATGGCAAGTGGACTGCAACAATTTTGATTTCTTTCCTAATTTATTTGCATGCAATGCTTTCCATATATGAGATTGCATCAGGCATTTCCAATTATATAATTAAGTACATTTTCTTTTATTTCTTTCCTTCTCTCATACATTTTCACACAGAAGTTCTGGACCATGTATTTGCAGCTATATACCCAAAAAGAATAGGTATCATTTCAACATATATGCACGCACATATATCCATATGCATACAATAATTGGGTATCATACCCGCTTTTTTTACATCGTCATGCCCACCTATTTGTGACTACAAAATTAAAAACAATTAGGTATAATACCTATCTATTTTATTGGGGGTATATACTCATAAATTTCATGCTGAGGTATGTACTTCGAAAGAAATACGATGAGTATGCACATACCTAAAAATATATATGTATATACCCATCTATGTATATACCCGGCTAAAAATTTGAGATATACGACATACCGGAAAATGTTAGTTTGGCATACATCAATAGTATACCCAATGTTTTTGTACATGTAAATACCCTGCTATGTAAACGGTATGAAAATGTTGTAGGTATCCAAGTATATGGACATACCTCAAATCATACACGTACAAAATAAAATGTCCATATACCCAAGTATATGGGCATTTACTCTGTTTAGGATATAATCACGAGGCATTGATTTCTAGTTTTCCACTCTCCTAATTATTTATACAAGGAACGATGGAATGTATGCCATTTATTTTGCATGCCAAAAATATGTTACTACCATGCATGGCGTGTTGGGCCATGGCTAATAATATCCGTTAATGATTAGCGTTGTAATTGTTTCCAAATAAGTATACCAGTTAACTTCAATATCCATATAACAACACACATCTAAATGCAATCTAACGATGGAAAGGCAAGGAGCCTGGGCACCTAGGTGCCCAAAATGGTCATCCTATATAGATGTATATATACATTTCCCAACATACCCCGTATTTAAAGAAAGGCATTAGTTAGGGTTGCACCCTAAACAATATTTTAGAAGTTATTAATGGTAAAGATAATGGCACATTTGGAATCTACCAAAACGTCATATATTTAGGAATGGAGGGAGTACATATTTTTCTGAGAAGTTTACACACATAACACTCATCTGAGTTACCGTTGATTTGATATGAATTATGCAAGTTTTATCAATATTACATAATACCGCGCCCTGGGTGCAACATAGCAGCCGAATGCCTACTGCAGCTACTGCACCAAGGCCACTACTACTTGTAAACTGCGTTGGGATTTCCCCGAAGAGGAGGGGTGATGCAGCACATTAGAGATAAGTATTTCCCTCAATGAGAAGCAAGGTATCAATCTAGTAGGAGAACCACGCAGAACCTCGTGAACAACACCTACACACACAAAAGCAAATACTTGCACCAACCGTAGGCAAGAGGGTTGTCAATCCCCTTGAACTCGTTATTTGAAAGGATTAATTCAGATAGTAATAGATAGATACAATAAATTGCAAAATAAAATAAAGGAAATAAAATTGCAGCAAGGTATTTTTGGATTTTATATATGATAAAAGTAGACCCGGGGCCATAGTTTTCACTAGAGGCTTCTCTCGAACACATAGCATACGGTGGGTAAACAAATTACTGTTGGGCAATTGATAGAAAAGTGCATAGTTATGACGATATTCAAGGCAATGATCATGTATATAGGCATCACGTCCAAAACAAGTAGACCGACTCCTGCCTGCATCTACTACTATTACTCCACCCATCGACCGCTATCCAGCATGCATCTAGAGTATTAAGTTAATAAAAACGGAGTAACGCCTTAAACAAGATGACATGATGTAGACAAAGTAAACCCAATCAATATGAATAAACCCCGTCGTTTTATCCTTAATGGTAACAATACAAATACGTGTCTTGTCCCCTACTTTGTCACTGGGATATAGAACACCGCAAGATTGAACCCATCACAAACACCTCTCCCATTGCAAGATAAATCAATCTAGTTGGCCAAACCAAACGGATAGATCGGAGAGAAATACAAAGCTATAACAATCATGCATAAAATAATTCAGAAAAGACTCAAATATTTTTCATAAATAATCTGATCATAAACCCACAATTCATTGGATCCCAACAAACACACCGCAAAAGAAGATTACATCGAATAGAACTCCAAGGAGATCGAGGAGAACATTGTATTGAAGATCAAAGAGAGAGAAGAAGCCATCTAGCTACTTGCTATGGACCCGTAGGTCTGTGGTAAACTACTCACACATCATCGGAGGGGCAGCAAGGTTGATGTAGAAGCCCTCCGTGATCGATTCCCCCTCCGGCAGAGTGCTGGAAAAGGCCTCCAGATGGGATCGCGGAAGAACAGAAGCTTACGGTGGTGGAAAAGTTATTTCGTGGGGCTCTCTGTCGGTTTCCCAATATTTGAGAATTTATAGAGCTGGAATTAGGTCAAAAGGAGCCACGAGGGGCCCACAAGGCATCTTGGCGTGCCCCCCTGGGGGTGCGCCCTGTTGCCTTGTGGCTTCCTCGTGAGGCTTCTGGCCTCCTCCCGAAGCTTCTAGGGTCTCTTTTGTCCAGAAAAAATCGTCAAAAAGTTTTGTAGCGCTTGGACTTCATTTGGTATTGATTTCCTGAAAAACCAAAAACAGGCAAAAAATAGCAACTGGCACTGGGCACTAGGTTAATAGGTTAGTCCCAAAAAATGATATAAAATAACATATTATTGCATATAAAACATCCAAGATTGATACTATAATAGCATGGAACAATCAAAAGTTATAGATACGTTAGAGACGTATCAGCATCCCCAAGCTTAATTCCTGCTCGTCCTCGAGTAGGTAAATGATAAAAACAGAATTTTTGATGTGGAATGCTACCTAACATGTTTATCATGTAATCTTTTTTACGGTATGAATATTAAGAAACGAGTGATTCAAAGCAGTAGTCTATAATTTGATATAAAGACATCAATACTCAGGCATACCAACAAACAATCATGCCTTTCAAAATAAAAATGCTAAAGAACGCTATTCCTACAAAATCATATAGCCTGTCATGTTCGTCTTCCTAACACAAAGTATTAATCATGCACTACCCCGATGACAAGCCGAGCAATTGGTTCATACTTTTTAACGCGCTTCAACTTTTTCAACCCTCACACAATACATGAGTGCGAGCCATGGACATAGCACTATGGGTGGAATAGAATGTAATAATAGAGATTAATAAGGGGAAGTCAAAAAGGAAGATAGTCTCGCATTGACACGGCTAATCAACGGGCTATGGAGATGCCGATCAATTGATATCAATGCGAGGAGTAGGGATTGCCATGCAACGGATGCACTAAGAGCTATAAGTGTATGAAAGCTCAAACTGAAACTAAGTGGGTGTGCATCCAACTTGCTTGCTCATGAAGACCTCGGGCATTTGAGGAAGCCCATCATCGGAATATACAAGCCAAGTTCTATAATGAAAAATTCCCACTAGTATATGAAAGTGACAACTCAGGAAACTCTCTATATGAAAAACATGGTGCTACTCTGAAGCACAAGTGTGGAAAAAGATAGTAACATTGCCCCTTCTCTCTTTTTCTCTCATTTTTTTGCTGGGCTCTTTTTGGCCTCTCTTTTTTTTTTTCGTCCGGAGCCTCATCCCGACTTGTGGGGGAATCACAGTCTCCATCATCCTTTCCTCACTAGGACAATGCTCTAATAATGATGATCATCACACTTTTATTTACTTACAACTCAATATTACAACTCGATACTAGAACAATATGACTCTATATGAATGCCTCTGGCAGTGTACCAGGATGTGCAATGATCTAGCGTAACATGTATAAAAATGATGAACGGTGGCTGAGCCACAAATACTATGTCAGCTATATGATCATGCAAAGCAATATGACAATGGAGATGTGTGTCATATAAAAAGAATGGTGGAAGTTGCATGGCAATATATCTCGGAATGGCTATGGAAATGTCATAACAAGTAGGTATGGTGGCTGTTTTGAGGAAGATATAAAGAGGCTTATGTGCGATAGAGCGTATCATATCACAGGGTTTGGATGCACCGGCGAAGTTTGCACTGACTCTCGAGGTGAGAAAGGGCAATGCACGGTACCGAAGAGGCTAGCAAATTGAGGAAAGGTGAGAGTGCGTATAATCCATGGACTCACATTAGTCATAAAGTACTCACATACTTATTGCAAAAGTCTATTAGCCCTCGAAGCAAAGTACTACTATGCATGCCCCTAGGGGGATAGATTGGTAGGAAAAGACCATCGCTCGTCCCCGACCGCACTCATAAGGTAGACACTCAATAATAAATCATGCTCCAACTTCATCACACAACTAAGGACTATACATGCATGCTTCGGGAATCACAAACCTTAACACCAATATTCTTACTAAACCACAATCATTCACTAGTACATCCACATATTACCATCTTAATATCGCAAAACTATTGCAAGGAATCAAACTTATCATATTCAGTGATCTACATGGGAGTTTTTATTATATCCCTCTTGAATACCTATCCTTTATGGACCAATCTTATAACCCGTGCAAATTGCCATTACTATTAATTAGACTCTCAAAAAGATTTAAGTGAAGCATGAGAGTGCAACTATTTCTTTAAAATATGACCACCACCGTGCTCTAAAAGATATAAGTGAAGCACTAGAGCAACTGCCTAGCTCAAAAGATATAAGTGAAGCACATAGAGTATTCTAACAAATCACGATAAATGTGTGTCCCTCTCAAAAAGGTGTGTTCAGAAGATGATTGTGGCAAAATAAAAAGCAAACAAAGGAAAGAAAACTATGGCACAAGACGCTCCAAGTAAAACACATATCATGTGATGAATAAAAATATAGCTCCAAGTGATATACCGATAGATTGTAGACGAAAGAGGGGATGCCATCCGGGGCATCCCCAAGCTTAGACGCTCGGGTCTTCCTTGAATATTACCTTGGGGTGCCTTGGGCATCCCCAATCTTAGGGTCTTTCCGCTCCTTATTCCTTCATCCATCGTGATCTTACCCAAAACTTGAAAACTTCAGCACACAAAACTCAACAGAAACCTCGTGAGATCCGTTAGTATAACAAACAAATCTTAAACTTTAGGTACTATTATAAATTGATTCATATTTAATCTTGGCATAATGCTACTGTACTCCAACTTCTCCATGACTTATACCCCCCGATACAATCCATAGATTCATCAAAATAAGCAAACTATGCAACAAAAAACAGAATCTGTCTAAAACAGAACAGTCTGTAAAGATCTATTTAAAAGCTATACTTCTGTAACTCCAAAAATTCTGAAAAATTAGGATAACATAAAAAATTCATATACCAATACTGTGTAAAAAATTCAGAATTTTATCACGCTCCAGTAAAATGAAGGAAATTCTGCACTGGACTCAAAAGTTTCTGTTTTCAAACAGCATCAATTATACTATCATCCAAATCATTCTAAAGGCATTACTTGGCGCAAACACTAATTAAAAGATAAAAAAACACAATCATAACAGAGTCTAAAATTGTGTAAACACACAAAACAGGAAACAAAGCAAAAATTTAAGATACATATTGGGTTGCCTCCCAACAAGCGATATTGTTTTATGCCCCTAGCTAGGCATAATGCATTGTTTCAAGTATTATCATCCTTCATTCCCAAATCCTTCTTAATCAAATCTTCCAAAACTTTTCTCATTAACTCTCTACTCTCATGCTCTTCTTTTCTAGTAGGGGAACTTAGATACTTGAAGGGACTTTGTTCAGTGACTTTAACATTCATTACTTCAAACTCAGAATCATCACCATAAAGATCCTCATATAAAACATGTATCTCATCATCAATAGGATCTCTAGCCATACTTTCAAACCATTCTTCATTAAACACCTCATTAATTCCCTTAGTAATCCATTCAAATTTATCACAAGTGTTGTGGTACAAGGGGTAATGATCTTTCCTAGTTGCTTTTATTTAATTTCCTGAAATCAATTACCATCCTATAAACAGTTACAATTCTTTGTGGGATAAGTTCATTTTTATCATTGGGAACAACGGTAATACCTCCTTTCTTAGGGACACAATGAATAGGACTTACCCATCTACTATCAACTATAGGATAAATTATACCTGCTTCCAGAAGCTTTAATATTTCAGTTCTTACCACATCCTTCATTCTAGGATTTAATCTTCTTTGATGATCAACGACTGGCTTAGCATCAGGCTCCATATTAATCTTGTGCTGACATAGAGTGGGACTAATGCCCTTAAGATCATCAAGAGTATATCCAATAGCAGCACAGTGCTTCCTCAGAGTTTTAAGTAATCTATTTTCTTCATGCCCTGAAAGGTTAGCACTGATAATAACAGGATATATCTTCTTTTCATCAAGATAAGCATATTTAAGTGTATCAGGTAGTTTCTTTAATTCAAACACAGGGTCACTCTTAGGTGGGAGAGCATCTCCAAGAGTTTCAACAGGCAAATTATGTTTAAGAATAGGTGCTTGTTTAAAGAATATTTCATCTATTTCATTTCTTTCATTCATATGCATATCATTTTCATGTTCTAGCAAGTATTGTTCTAAAGGATCAGTAGGAGGCACAGCAATAGAAGCAAGACTGACAATTTCATCTTTATTAGATAATTCTTTCTCATGTGGTTGCCTGTGAAACTTAGAGAAATTAAATTCATGAGAAACATCGCCAAACTTAACTCTAACCTTTTCTTTAGCACAATCAATTTCAGCATTGACGGTATTCAAGAAAGGTCTACCAAATATAATGGGACAAAAATTATCTTGTTGTGAACCAAGTACTAAGAAATCAGTAGGGTATTTGATTTTACCACACAAGACTTCAACATCTCTAACAATCCCAAGTGGTGTAATAGTATCTTTGTTTGCAAGCTTAATAGTAACATCAATATCTTCAATCTCAACAGGTGCAATATCATTCATTACTTCTTGATATAAAGAGAAAGGGATAGCACTCACACTAGCACCCATATCACATAAACCATGATAGCAATGGTCTCCAATTTTAACAGAAACAACAGGCATGCCAACTACGGGCTTGTTCTTATCTAACATGTCTCGTTCATTTCTAACAGGTTTAGCAATTCTAGCAGCCTCTTCGCAAAAGTAAATAACATGCCCATCAATATTATCAACTAATAAATCTTTTACCATTGCAATATTAGGTTTAACTTTAATTTGTTCAGAAGGTTTAGGTGTTCTAATATTACTTTTATTAATCACAGTCGTAGCTTTAGCATGTTCTTTTATCCTAACAGGAAAAAGTGGTTTCTCAATATAAGCAGTAGGCACAACTGGATCAATATTGTAAACAATTGTTTCTTCTTTAATACTAACAGGCTCTTCATTTAATTCAATAGGTGGGTGAAACTTATACCATTTCTCCTTAGGGAGATCAACATGACCAGCAAATGATTCACAAAAGTGGCTACTATCTCAGAGTCAAGTCCATATTTTGTACCAAACTTATGAAAAGTATCAGTTTCCATAAAAGATTTAGCACAATCAAACTTAAGATTTATACATGGCTCTTTACCTTTGTCGATTTCCCAATCTTCAGAGTTGCGTTTAATTCTTTCCAAAAGATCCCATTTGAATTCAATAGTCCTCTTCATAAAGGAACCATTAGAAGAAGTATCGAGCATGGATTGATCATTATGAGAAAGCCAAGCATAAATTTTTTGTATAATTATTTCTCTTGAGAGCTCATGATTGGGGCATGTATGCAACATATATTTAAGCCTCCCCCAAGCTTGAGCGATACTTTCTCCTTCACGAGGCCAAAAATTATATATATAATTCCGATCATGATGAACCAAATGCATAGGATAAAACTTCTGGTGAAATTCCAGCTTCAACCGATTCCAATCCCATGTTCTAGTATCATCCAATAGCCTATACCATGTCAAAGCCTTTCCCTCCAAAGATAAAGGGAATACCTTCCTCTTAACTCCATCCTCGAATAAACCTGCAAGCTTAAACAATCCACAAATTTCATCTATATATATCAAGTGCATATCAGGATGTACCTTTCCATCTCCTACATAAGGATTAGCTAGCAGTTTCTCTATCATACCCGAAGGAATTTCATAATAAATATTTTCAGTAGGTTCAGTAGGTTGAGGGGCAACTCTTAATGCTTCTGGTCGAGGTGAAGATACCCCGAACAAACCCCTCAAAGGATTACTTTCCATAGTGACAAGTGACAGTAAATTTCAGCACGTAATAAAAGTGTTTCCTTACCAATTTCCACTTACCAAAGGCGCTTCACTCCCCGGCAACGGCGCCAGAAAAGAGTCTTGATGACCCACAAGTATAGGGGATCAATCTTAGTCCTTTCGATAAGTAAGAGTGTCGAACCCAACGAGGAGCAGAAGGAAATGATAAGCGGTTCTCAGCAATGTATTCTTTGCAAGTACTGAAAGTAGCGGTAGCAGATAGTTTTGTAGTAAGATAATTCGTAAAGAGTAGCAAGTAACAATAGTAACAAAGTGCAGCAAGGTGGCCCAATCCTTTTTATAGAAAAGGACAAGCCGGAACAATCTCTTATATAAAGCAAAGCGTTCTCGAGGACACATGGGAATTCTCATCTAGTCACTTTCATCATGTTTATTTGATTCGCGTTCGCTACTTTGATAATTTGATATGTGGGTGGACCGGTGCTTGGGTGCTGTTCTTACTTGAACAAGCCTCCGACTTATGATTACCCCCTCTCGCAAGCATCCGCAACTACGAAAGAAGAATTAAGATAAATCTAACCATAGCATGAAACATATGGATCCAAAACAGCCCCTTACGGAATAACGCATAAACTATGGTTTAAGCTTCTGTCACTCTAGCAACCCATCATCTACTTATTACTCCACAATGCCTTCCCTTAGGCCCAAGTATGGTGAAGTGTCATGTAGTCGACGTTCACACTACACCACTAAAGGAAGCAACAACATACATATCATCAAAATATCTAACGAATACCAAATTCACATGATTACTTATGACAAGACTTCTCCCATGTCCTCAAGAACAAAAGTAACTACTCACAAATCATATACATGTTCAAGATCAGAGGGGTATTGAATAGCATTAAGGATCTGAACATATAATCTTCCACCAAATAAACCAACTAGCATCAACTACAAGATGTAATCAACACTACTAGCAATCCACATGTACCAATCTGAGGTTTTGAGGCAAAGATTGAATACAAGAGATGAGCTAGGGTTTGAGATGAGATGGTGCTGGTGAAGATGTTGATGAAGATTGGTCCTCCCACGATGAGAGGATCGTTGGTGATGTCGATGGCTTTGATTTCCCCCTCCCGGAGGGAAGTATCCCCGGCGGAATCGCTCTGCCAGAGAGCAAAAGTGCTCCTGCCCAGGTTCCGCCTCATGGCGGTGGCGCTTCATCGTCTCTTTATTTTTTCTAGGGTAAATGGCCTTATATAGCAGAAGATGAGAGCCGGAGGCCTGCCAGGGGCCTCACAAGCTCGGGGGGCGCGCCTAGGGGGGTAGGGCGCGCCCCCAGGCTTGTGGCTTCCTGGTGGGCCCCCTCCTGGTATTTCTTCCGCCAGTACTTTTTATATATTCCAAAATAATTCTCCATAAATTTTTATGTCATTTGGAGTTGTGCAGAATAGCTATCTCTGTTGTACCCCTTTCCAGTCCAGAATTCCAGCTGCCGGTAATCTCCCTCTTCATGTGAAACTTGCGAAATAAGAGAGAAAAGGCATAAGAATTGCATCATAAAGTGAAATAATGGTCCAAAACATAATAAATAATAGTAGGAAAACATGATGCAAAATGGACGTATCAGGGTATAAGTCATGGAAGAGTTAGAATACAATAGGTATTATGCAAGAACAATTATGAATGAGTTTATAACAGTACCTAAAGTGAATGATTGATTTATTATACTAACGGTTCTCATGAAGTTTCTGTTGAGTTTTGTGTGCTGAAGTTTTCAAGTTTTGGGTGAGATTACGATGGATGAAGGAATAAGGAGCGGCAAGACCCTAATCTTGGGGATGCCCAAGGCACCGCAAGGTAATATTCAAGGAATACCCAAGCGTCTAAGCTTGGGGATGCTCCGGATGGCATCCCCTCTTTCGTTTACAATCTATCGATAACTTACTTGGAGCTACATTTTTATTCATGACATGATATGAGTTTTACTTGGAGTGTCTTGTGCTATAGCTTTGTTTGCTTTTTAGTTTGCCACAATCATTGTTTGCTGGACACACCTTTTTGAGAGGGACACACATTAATCGTGATTTGTTAGAATACTCTATGTGCTTCACTTATATCTTTTGAGCTAGGCAGTTGCTCTAGTGCTTCACTTATATCTTTTAGAGCACGGCGGTGGTTATATTTTATAGAAATAATTGCACTCTCATGCTTCACTTAAATCTTTTTGAGAGTCTAATAAATAGTAATGGCAATTTGCATGTGTATAAGACTAGTCCAAAAAGGATAGATATTCAAGGGGAATATAATAAAAAATTTCATGTAGATCACTAAATATGAAACGTATGGTTTAATGATATTGATGTCGTAATATGAAAGGATATTGGTTCATGATCATTGGTTAGTAAAAATATCGGTATTAAAGCTTGTTATTAACTTTTCATCTAAGTCTTGGTCATGGCATGGTGGGGAGTGATGTCTATTACGCAACTTTATTCTTATAGACTCTATTGGGCCTCCAAGCGCAGAGTTTTGTAGGACAGTAGCAAATTTCCCTCAAGTGGATGACCTAAGGTTTATCAATTCGTGGGAGGCGTAGGATGAAGATGGCCTCTCTCAAACAACCCTGCAATCAAATACAAGAAATCTCTTGTGTCCCCAACACACCCAGTACAATGGTAATTTGTATAGATGCACTAGTTCGGCGAAGAGATGGTGATACAAGTGTAGTATGGATGATAGAAATAGGTTTTTATAATCTGAATAAATAAAAACAGCAAGGTAGCAAGTAACAAAAGTGAGCACAAACGGTATTGCAATGCTTGAAAACAAGGCCTAGGGTTCATAATTTCACTAGTGCAATCTCTCAACAGTGCTAACATAATTGAATCATATAACCATCCCTCAACGTGCGACAAAGAATCACTCCAAATTTCTTATCTAGCGGAGAACATAAGAAGAAATTGTTGTAGGGTACAAAACCACCTCAAAGTTATCCTTTCCGATCAATCTATTGAGCCATCCCTATAAGTGTCACAAACATCCCTAGAGTTCGTACTAAAATAACACCATATGATACGCATCAACCAACTCTAATGTCACCTAGATACTCCAATATCACCACAAGTATCCGTGAGTTGATTATTCGATATGCATCAAAACAACTTCAGATTCATAATATTCAATCCACACAAAGAACTTCAAAGAGTACCCCAAAGTTTCTATCGGAGAAAGAAGAATGAAAACGTGTATCAACCCATATGCCTAGATTACCCCAAGGTCACGGGAATCCGCAAGTTGATTACCAAAACATACATCAAGTGACTCAATAGAATACCCCATTGTCACCACGGGTATCCACATGCAAGACATACATCAAGTGTTCTCAAATCCAAAGTATTCAATCCGACAATAACAAAACCTCAAAGGGAAAGACTCAATTCATCACAAGAAGATAGAGAGGGAGGAAACACCATATGATCCAACTATATTAACAAAGCTCGTGGTATCAAGATCGTGCCAAATCAAGAACATGAGAGAGAGAGAGAGATCAAACACATAGCTACTAGTACATACTCTCAGCCCCGAGGGTGAACTACTCCCTCCTCATCATGGAGACCGCCAGGATGATGAAGATGGCCTTCGGTGATGATTTCCCCCTCCGGCAGGGTGCCAGAAAAGGCCTCCAGATGGGATCTCTTCAGAACAGAAGGTTGCGGTGGCAGAGTCGAAGTTCCGAGTTTATTTCTAGGGGTTTCTCTATTTATAAGAATTTGCAGCGTTGGAATCACGCGAAAAGGAGTTACGAGGGGCCCACAAGGCAACCCCACGCGACCCCCCCGGGGCGCGCCGGGTTACCATGTCACCGCCTCGTGGGTCTTCTGGTACTTCCTCGAAGCTTCGGGGGTCTCTTATGTTCCAAAAAAATAATCAAAAAGTTTCGTCGCGTTTGGACTTCGTTTGGTATGGATTTTCTGGAAAACCAAAAACAAGCAGAAAACAACAACAGGCACTGGGCACTAGGTTAATATGTTAGTCCATAAAATCATATAAAAGTCATATAAAAGTGCACCAAAACCATATAAAATCATTGCTTACATGGCATGAATACTTCATAAATTATAAATACGTTGGAGACGTATCAGCATCCCCAAGCTTATTTCCTGCTCGTCCTCAAGTAGGTAAATGATAAAAGAAATAATTTATGAAGTGTGAATGCTAGCATAGTGCATAAGATTGATCAATGATAATTTTAATCACATTTTCTAGCATCATAGATAGCAACTCTTTCTCATAGAACTCTTCATGACAAAGTAGCAATCAATTCACATGTTAAACAATGCATTCTTTTGAAACTTAACAACCTATGTTCTTAGTCACCAAACAATTTCAATGCATCTCATTTTGAACAAAGTCTAAGTAAGAGCTCCACATACTCAATTATCATATAGTCTTCTATGATTGTTAATACTCAAAGCATATTTTTAGAACAAATAGCATCCATCGAACACCGAGAAAGATAGAGGCTTAATGCTTCGCCTCCCAACTTATTTATCATAGAGATAATTGTCAACAATAATAACTCATGATCAAATATATTTGAATGGATATATGTGTCTGGATCTTTCCCCACCACATGATGCTTGCCAACTAGAGAATAATTGAGGTTGAAATAAGAAGTTGACTCAACAAAAATAAAATTGACAGAAAAGTAAAAGATAAGCCCTTCACAGAGGGAAGCATGGATTTGTAGAGGTGCCAGAGCTCATTACTTAAAACAGAGATGAATACATTTTGAGTGGTGTGCCTTTCCTGTCAACGCCACGACAAAGGATTTCAATATCTTCCATGCTAAACACATTATTGGCGGTTCCCATGCAGAAATGAAAAGTTTAACTCCCCCTCAACCATTCAAACACAAGCCATGGCTAGCCGAATTCACGGGTGCCCTCCAAACTTTCAACTTTCCAGGGGGAGCCTTTGTTTTATTATATATTTTTTCTTTTTATTTAAGGGACTGGGCATCCGATTACCAGCCTCTCTCATGCAAGGACAAGTGAATAAACACCCATCATGAGAATAACCCACTTATCATGGAAGATACTGACTGCCCTGTCGCTCCATGAGCAGTACGGGCACACAAAACAGATGTTTATTTGAAGGTTTTAGAGATGGCACATGCAAATTTACTTGGAACGGCAGGGTAATACCGTATATAGGTAGGTATGGTGGACACTCATGGAAGGAACTTGGCTCAAGGATTTTGGATGCACAAGCAGTATTCCCGCTTAGTACAAAAATTTTGGCTAGCAAAAGATTCTAAACAAGCACCACATGTTGGAGGATCCATAACAATATAACTTCTATGCAAATATACCCAAACATAACTCATTACGTTGTCTTCCTTGTCCAACTTCAACTAATTTGATCAAGTTTTAAAATAATTAATGGGTATTCACAATCATGAAAGATGTCCAAGATAATATATTTGTATGTGAAATTTCTCTTCAATGTACTAATCTTTCATGAATTGCTTGTATGACCAATATTGTGATTGTCAAACTTCAATAGATTTTACTTTCTAAACCCAATATGAAGCTACTACTAGGCATGAGACAAGCATATGAAGCACATATAATTTCAATTCTATGGTATTCAATTCGTTCAACAATTTACTCTTAGGATACAAGTGAAGAACGAGAGTAAATGACAACTACTCCAAAAGATATAAGTGATGATCAATGAGTAGTCAAACAATTAAGTAGCTATGTGAGGACTCTCTCTTGTTTAGAACTTTCAGATCTAAGTGTTTTATTCAAATAAACAAAATGAAAGAACACACCAAGAATAGCACATATCATGTGAAGAAATAAAAACTTAGGCTAACCGATAGGTGTTGATGAAGAAAGGTGGGATGCCTACTGGGGCATCCCCAAGCTTACTTGCTTGAGAGTTGTGACGCCCCCGACTCAATCATGCACTAATTATACACGCAAATGCGCACGATCAAGCCCACGGACTCACGGGAAGATATCACAACACAACTCTAGACACAAAATAAAATAATACAAGCTTTATATTACAAGCCAGGGGCCTCGAGGGCTCGAATACATAAGATCGAGTTACATAAGAGTCAGCGAAAGCATTAGTATCTGAGTACATACATAATTAAACAAGTTTGCCTTAAGAAGGCTGAGCAAAACAATGACATCTAGATCGAAAAGGCGCGGGCCTCCTGCCTGGGAGCCTCCTATCTACTCATGGTCGTTGGTCTCCACGTAGTAGTAGGCTCCGTCGGGGTAGTAGTAGTCGTCGACGGGAGTAGTTGACTCCGGGACTCCATCATCTGATCGCAGCAATCGGGTATGGGGAAAAAGAGGTAGCAAAGCAACCATGAGTACTCATCCAAAGTACTCGCAAGACTTACATCAGATCTATGCTAAGTATGCATCGGTATCAAATGAAGGGGTGTATCTGTGGACTTGACTGCAGAAATGCCAGAATAGAGAGACGGCCTAGCCTATCGAAGACTAGCATCTTCAGCATCTTGCAACATTAGAAGAGTGCAGATTAGCATATAATAAAGTAATAATTAATAGTAGCAATGCCCAGAGATCCTTCCTCGACTCCCTGCAAGAAAGCAATCCCGGAGCTAACATATTAATTAAATTCCACAAGTATCCAGTTCTAGTTGTAGTAGATCGGGATACTTTCCGAGCGTCGTGTTACCATGGACACGGCTATTCGAATAGATATACTTCCCTGTAGGGGTGCACCAACTTACCCAACACGCTCGATTAACTTTGGCCGGACACACCTACTCGGGTCATGCCCGGCCTCGGCTGATCGACACGCCGTAGCCCTACCTAGGCTCGGCAGAGAGGCCACCACACCGGTCTACACCCTAAGCACTCAGGGGTCTTGGGCCCATCGCCCTTTGCACTCCTGCGCGTTGCGTACGCGGCCGGGACCAGACCTAGCCCCTGTATACACACGCAGGCTGTCGCGGTCCACCCGGGCGTGCGCCGCTCAGTTGCTGACGTCTGAAGAACTTCGGCTGAAACATATGACGCCGAGTGCCCATACTATTCCCGTGTGGTGGTTAGTGCGAAAAGGCCAGAGGCCTACTCAGATCACATATCCTAACCCATTAGTGTGTTGGGAGCTCGCGGTGACGATCAGTGCTCCATGATCTGTGGTCCCGTCGCCCCGTCTCGTGGACTTATGGCAAGGGCCAGGCCCATCCCTCTCCTCCCTCTCCTAGGGCGGTCCGCCTACCCGGCCGTGCCGCGTAATTATCTCACGGGTACCCTCACGGTCATCTCGACTTTGGTAACTCTCGCGGGTACCCCTCGGGGTTGACCCGCCTTCAACAAGGGACTGAGGTAATAACATGGTAACCGTGTGTCCATAACATCAAGGGGGAATCCGAGGAATCACCCTCATTGGAATCCCACTCGATGTACCAGTCAAGGTGAACTAGGAGGAATCACCCTCGAAGGGTTCACACTTGAGGGGCTGCACGACAGAGACATCATCGGAGGTGGTGAAAGAGGAATCACCCTCGGTATCCCACAATCGACTAGCTACACTACAGAGATATCATCAGGAGTGAGGTAGGAGGTATCACCCTCGACACTCGATAGTAGCTCTGTAGAGTCGTACAACTAAGGGGGGTGTGCGGTGTTGTGTCGGTCTCTGCACATCGATCACGTTGATCGAAACATCCGGAAGCAAAGCATGGCAACGCGGACAAGGGTGCGGGGCCACTGATGGATCACTAACCAACCTATACTAAGCATTTAGGATAGCAGGTAAGGTATCAACAACAGTTCCAAAAACAGGCTATGCATCAGAATAGGAGCAATCAATTACAGTAGCAAAATCTAATGCAAGCATGGGAGAGAAAGAATGGGCGATATAGGAATGATCAAGGGGGTTTGCTTGCCTGGAAGCTTTGCGGTGAAAGAGGGGTCATCGGTGGTGTAGCAGTCCTCAGGGGTCACGTCAGACGCGGGAGCTACCGGAGAGAAGAGGGAGAGGAAACAAATAAATACACATCAAACAAATGCAACACGGATGCATGGCATGGCAATATGTTGTGCTAAGGGGAACCTAATGCAGTGCTACACGTTACAGACGAAGCGGGAAAATATCTGGGAATATTTTCCCGGCTTTAGGCATCTGTCAGACAGATGAACCGGATGGGAAGGTTCCATGTTTGCAGTGATGGAGGCATGTGACAGCTACATGGAGGGCATATTCGGATTCGTCTTATTTTTCTGAACGTTTTTCATATTAAATTATTTTCATCCGAGTTACGGATTATTTTCTATGATTTTTCAAAGTTTTAATCATTTTCTAAAATTACTGGATTTATTATTAAATCGAATTATCCAAAACAGTAAATGCTAGGGGTACCCAGAATTGTACCCAGCTGATCAGCAGAGAGGCTGACCAGTGGGCCTAGTTGACTGGGTCAACTGCCCAGTCAGCCACCAGTCAGCAGTGGCTGACAGGTGGGGCCAGCTGGCTGAGTCAGCAGGTGACTCAGCCAGGCTTATCCATTTGAACAGTGAGCCGGGCCCACATGTCATACACGGTGTGATTTAAACAGTGTATTAAACCCAATTTAAACTAATTAAGCGTGTGGGCCCGTTCTGTCAGTGAGTGATTAAGTTAGTTAATTAGTTAGTATAATTAACCACTAACTAATTAGCGCGTGGGGCCCAGTGGTCAGTGGCACAGGGCTGCCTAGTCAGCATGGTTGACCAGGTTAACGTGGTCAACCGGGCCCCTGGGACCCACTGGCAGTGACCCAGGGGTGGGCACCAGGCCGTGCCAGGTCAGCGGCGCCAGCGACCCAAAAATGCGGCGGCGGCCTCGGACCTCGTCGGAACTCTCCCACAGTGGGCCAAATCAAGCGCGGGATGGTGCGTTCGAATGTGCGCTCGACGCCGCACCCAATGGCGGCGGTGGCATGGCCGGAAGCGGCCCGTGGCGATGGCGGCCGGAATCGGGCGAGGTCGGGTTAGCGGCAGCAGCGCGCGAGCGAGCAAAACAAGGCGGTTGAGGTGCTCTACATGATGCGGGGAAGCGGATGGACTAGCCGGAGTGACCAAAAGGTCGCCGGATCACGACCGGCGACGAGCTCGACCGGCAACGGCCACGGTGGGGGAGCTAGCTAGGGGTCGTGCGCGAGTAAACGGAGAGGGGGAGAAGATGCGGGAGCTCACCAGGGAGGCACACAGTGGCTCGTTGGTGGCTTAGGAGCTGCAGAATGGCGGCAATCGTCGATGGTGAGCTTCGGGATCCTAGGAGGAAGAAGAAGACGGGGGCGACGATGCAGTGGCTCCCGGCTCGTTCTCGTGGGTGAGGGAGGCATAGCGGTCGACGGCGGATCTCCTGGACACGCTGACGAAGCGTGGGGAGGCCAGCGGTTACGTGAACGACGGCGGCGCAGCCATGGCAGCGCTCGGGCGAGGCAGAGAGCGAGAGGGAGAGCGATGGAGAGAGGGGGAGGAGTGGATAAGGGCGTCAACGCGGCCGAGGGCGTCGGTCTTATCCTCTCCCCGACGCTGTAGCGTCGCCGTGTCATCCCCTGGCCGGCGAGCGCGCGCGCGGCCACGGCCATGTCGACACGGGGAGGAGAGAGAGGAAGGAGACGAGGGGAGGCAGGCTGGGCCGGCTCCTGTTCCAATTGGGCCTAAGTGCACAGGGACTTCTCTCCTTTTTCATTTCTGACAATAATTCAGCCACTGTTTTGCATTTTCTTTTTACACCAAAAGACTTTTGCAAAATATGGAACTTGGCCACAAAAATGCACTGCAATTTTTGGCACTGCCTCAAAAAGTTTGGAGGCAAGATGACTCCATTTAAATTTTTCACAAATTAAATGGCATTTTAAAATGCTGAATTAGCACTGATTTAATTGCTATAATCCAATTAAGCAAATAAGTGATGTTGTTTTCCTTAACAAATAATTGTTATGGAATATTTGCTAAATGATGAACTATTTTGCAGCAATTTTTGTGCAACATCAAATTTCACTTATAATTTGAATTGAATTCAGTGGTGGAATTTGAAATGAGATATGTATCCAATATGATCAAGCATTGCAAACCATAGTGATTAAGCATAATCATGAGGATCTCTGTAGCTCATTACATAGGGGTGTTACAAGAGTTCTTGGAATGTTATCTTGGGGTGCCTTGGGCATCCCCAAGCTTGATCTCTTATGTCTCCTTAATTCCTCTCATATCATGGCTTCTCCTAAATCTTAAAAACTTCATCCACAAAAAACTCAACAAGAACTTGTGAGATAAGTTAGTATAAATCAACTCAAAACCTTAACATTCTCTATTGTAGAAAATCACTAAAATTATAATTAAACTTTGCATACTAAATGCCTCTGCATATTTAATACTCCTATCCACAAATAGAAACATTAAACAAGCAAACATACGCAAACAATGCAACTATAACCGAAATTTATCTAAACAGAACAGTCTGTAAAGGGGGAATAAAAATTCATACTTACCTAACTCCAAAAATTCTTAAAAATTACCACATGACAGATAACACATGCATTCTTACTGTATAAAAATTTCAGATTTTTATCATGTTCTTACAATTCACATAAATTCAGGACATAACAAAAAACTTTCTGTTTTCAAACAACAACAAATAAACTTGCAAACTGAGCATGGTAAAGGCTATAATTAGCATTTTATTGAAATAAAAGATACAAAACATGATTATTGATAACATCAAGAAAATCTCAACAAAATAAAATGATGCTCCAAGCAAAACACATATTATGTGACGAATAAAAATATAGTTCCGAGTGAGGTATACCGATAATGTTGAAGACGAAAGAGGGGATGCCTTCCGGGGCATCCCCAAGCTTAGACGCTTGAGTCTTCCTTGAGTATTACCTTGGGGTGCCTTGGGCATCCCCAAGCTTAGGGTCTTTCCACTCCTTATTCTCCTCATATCGATATCTCACCCAAAACTTGAAAACTTCAATCACACAAAACTTAACGGAACTTGTGAGATATGTTAGTATGATAAAAATAAATCATCCACTTAGGTACTGTCAAGACAAGATTCATAATTGTTCCCACATAATGCCTACTGTACTCTATCATTTCTACAATTTATATTGACTAATATAAGCCATAGAAGCAATAAAACAAGCAAACTATGCATTGAAAACAGAATCTGTCAAAAACAGAACAACATGTAGTGAGCGAATTAAAAAGCATACTTCTGTAACTCCAAAAATTCTTAAAAATTAGGAAAACTTAAACAATTTGTAACCCAATACTATGTAAAAATTTCAGAATTTTCTCACGCCCAGTAAAGAATAGAAATTCCAGCACTGGATGCAAAAGTTTCAGTTTTTGCACATAATCAAATCAACAAGCATCCACACTACCCTAAAGGCTTTACTTGGCTCATTATTGAAAGAAAACATGTAAAACATGATTAATACAGTAGCTTAATAATGTGGACACACAAAAACAGTAGGTATAAATGTTGGGTTGTCTCCCAACAAGCGCTTTTTAATGCCTTTTTAGCTAGGCATGATGATTTAAATGATGCTCACATAAAAGTAAAGAATTGAAACAAAATGGGAGCATCATGAATCATATGACAAGCAAATTTAAGCCTAACCCACTTCCTATGCATAGTGATTTTGTGAGCAAACAATTTATGGGAGCAAAAATCAACTAGCATAGGAAGGCAAACAAAGCATGACTTCGAAACTTTCAACACATAGAGAGGAAACCTGATGTTATTGAGATATGTAGAAGCATATCTTTCTCTCTCATAATAATTTTCAGTAGCATCATGAGTAAATTCAACAATATAACTATCACATTAAGAATTATTTTCATGATCCACAAGCATAGAAATTTTATTACTCTCCACACAAGCAAATTTATTCTCATGAATAGTAGTGGGAGCAAATTCAATGAAATAACTATCATTTGATACTTGATTTACATAATCCATTTGAGCATTAAAATCATGATGAGAAATTTCATGGTTATAATTATTCTTTATAGCATACATGTCATCACAATAATCATCATAGATAGCAACTTTGTTGTCATAATCAATTGAAACCTGTTCCGAAGTAGTGGAATCATCATCAAATAAAGTCATGACCTCTCCAAATCCACTTTTGTCAATATTGCAATAAGATTCAACACCCTCCAAAATAGTGGGATCATTAGTACCTAGAGTTGACACGCTTCCAAACCCACTTTCATCAATATAATCATCATAAATAAGAGGCATGCAATCATCATAATAACTTTGTTCATCAAAACTAGGGGGACTAAAAAGATCATCTTCATCAAACATAGCATCCCCAAGCTTATGGCTTTGCATATCATTAGCATCATGGATATTCAAAGAATTAATACTAACAACATTGCAATCATGCTTATCATTCAAAGATTTTATGCAAATCATTTTATTGAATTCTTCTTCTAACACTTTGGCACAATTTTCTGATCCATCATTTTCAAGAAAGATATTATAAAGATGAAGCTTTGAGGCAACCTCAATTCCATTTTTTAGTTTTCTTTTATAAAACCAAACTAGTGAATAAACAATAAACTAAAAGATTCAATTGCAAGCTCTAAAGATATACCTTCAAGCACTGACCTCCCAGGCAACGGCGCCAGAAAAGAGCTTGATGTCTACTACGCAACTTTATTCTTGTAGACTCTGTTGGGCCTCCAAGCGTAGAGTTTTGTAGGACAGTAGCAAATTTCCCTCAAGTGGATGACCTAAGGTTTATCAATCCGTGGGAGGCGTAGGATGAAGATGGTCTCTCTCAAACAACCCTGCAATCAAATACAAGAAATCTCTTGTGTCCCCAACACACCCAATACAATGGTAATTTGTATAGGTGCACTAGTTCGGCGAAGAGATTGTGATACAAGTGTAGTATGGATGATAGAAATAGGTTTTTATAATATGAATAAATAAAAAAAAGCAAGGTAGCAAGTAACAAAAGTGGGCATAAACGGTATTGCAATGCTTGAAAACAAGGCCTAGGGTTCATACTTTCACTAGTGCAATCTCCCAACAGTGCTAACATACTTGAATCATATAACAATCCCTCAATGTGCGACAAAGAATCACTCCAAAGTTCTTATCAAGCGGAGAACATAAGATGAAATTGTTTGTAGGGTACGAAACCACCTCAAAGTTATCCTTTCCGATCAATCTATTGAGCCATCCCTATAAGTGTCACAAACAGCCCTAGAGTTCGTACTAAAATAACACCATATGATACGCATCAACCAACTCTAATGTCACCTAGATACTCCAATGTCACCATAAGTATCTATGAGTTGATTATTCGATATGCATCAAAACAACTTCAGATTCATAATATTCAATCCACACAAAGAACTTGAAAGAGTACCCCAAAGTTTCTATCGGAGAAAGAAGAATGAAAACGTGTATAAACCCATATGCCTAGATTACCCCAAGGTCACGGGAATCCGCAAGTTAATTACCAAAACATACATCAAGTGACTCAATAGAATACCCCATTGTCACCACGGGTATCCACATGTAAGACATGCATCAAGTGTTCTCAAATCCAAAGTATTCAATCCACGAAACCTCAAAGGGAAAGACTCAATTCATCACAAGAAGATAGAGAGGGAAGAAACACCATATGATCCAACTATATTAACAAAGCTCGGGGTACATCAAGATCGTGCTAAATCAAGAACACGAGAGAGAGAGAGAGAGAGAGAGAGATCAAACACATAGCTACTAGTACATACCCTCAGCCCCGAGGGTGAACTACTCCATCCTCATCATGGAGACCGCCGGGATGATGAAGATGGCCTCCGGTGATGATTTCCCCCTCCGACAGGGTGCCGAAAAAGGCCTCCAGATGGGATCTCTTCGGAACAGAAGGTTGCGGCGGCGGAGTCGAAGTTCTGAGTTTATTTCTGGGGGTTTCTCTATTTATAAGAATTTATAGCTTTCTAATCACGCGAAAAGGAGTTACGAGGGGCCCACAAGGCAACCCCATGTGACCCCCCAGGGCGCGCTGAGTTACCTTGTCACCGCCTCGTGGGTCTTCTAGTACTTCCTCGAAGCTTCGGGGGTCTCTTATGTTCCAAAAAAATCGTTAAAATGTTTTGTCGCATTTGGACTTCGTTTGGTATGGATTTTTTGGAAAACCAAAAACAAGTAGAAAACATCAACTTGCACTGGGCACTAGGTTAATATGCTAGTCCATAAAAATCATTTAAAAGTGCACCAAAACCATATAAAATCATTGCTAACATGTCATGAGTACTTCATAAATTATAGATACGTTGGAGACGTATCAGGGAGATTTGAGCATTTTTATGTCTGAAATGAAATCCTTGAGTGCTGTTATAATCGGGGGTGCGCGATGGTTAACTCCTACCAACCTCCTCCCTAGGGGCATGCGAGTAGTACTTTGCTTCGAGGGCTAATAGGCTTTACAATAAGTATGTGAGTTCTTTATGACTAATGTGAGTCCATGGATTATACGCACTCCTACCCTTCCGCAATTTGCTAGCCTCTCTGGTACCGTGCATTGCCCTTTCTCACCTCGAGAGTTGGTGCAAACTTCGCCGGTGCATCCAAACCCCATGATATGATACGCTCTATCACACATAAGCCTACTTATATCTTCCTCAAAACAGCCACCATACCTACCTATTATGGCATTTCCATAGCCATACCGAGATATATTGCCATGCAACTTCCACCGTTCCATCACATAACTTGTGTGTTCATCATCATATTGCTTTGCATGATCATATAGAGCTGACATGATATTTGTGGCACAGCCACCGTTCATCATTATCATACATGTTACGCTAGATCATTGCAGATCCTGGTACACTGCCAAAGGCATTCATATAGAGTCATATTGTTGTATCGAGTTGCAAGTAAATAAAAGTGTGATGATCATCATTATTAGAGCCTTGTCCCAGTGAGGAAAGGATGATGGAGACTATGATTCCCCCACAAGTCGGGATGAGACCCCAGACGAAAAAAGAGGCCAAAAAGAGCTCAACAAAAAAAAGAGAAAAAAAAGAAAAGAAAAATGAGAGATAAAGAGAGAAGGGGCAATGTTACTGTCCTTTTTCCACACTTGTGCTTTAGAGTAGCACCATGTTCTTCATATAGAGAGTCTCCTATGTTGTCACTTTCATATACTAGCGGGATTTTTTCGTTATAGAACTTGTCTTGTATATTCCGATGATGGGCTTCCTCAAATGCCCAAGGTCTTCATGAGCAAGCAAGTTGGATGCACACCCACTTAGTTTCAGTTGAGCTTTCATACACTTATAGCTCTTAGTGCATCCGTTGCATGGCAATCCCTACTCCTCGCATTGATATCGATTGATAGACATCTCCATAGTCCGTTAATCCATCGAGTTGATGCGAGACTTTCTTCCTTTTTGACTTCCCTTATTGATCTCTACCACCGCATTCTATTCCACCTATAGTGCTATATCCATGGCTCACGCTCATGTATTGCGTGAAGATGAAAATGCTGAAGCGTGCTAGAAGTACAATCCAATTGCCTTGTTTAACACCAGGGTGCTCATGATTTATATTTATGCGGTGAAGGTGGAGTCATGCCATGCTAACATGATAAAATGAGTGGGGATAACATTCGTTAAGGATCATATATTATGTTGATATTATTACTTCACCGTTTCTCAATATTTATACCGTAAAGAGATTACATGATACCCATGTTAGGAAGCATTCAACATAAAAAATTCTGTTTTTATCATTTACCTACTCGAGGACGAGCAGGAATTAAGCTTGGGGATGCTGATACGTCTCCAACGTATCTATAATTTTTGATTGTTTCATGCTATTATATTATCAATCTTGGATGCTTTATATGCATTTTTATGCTATTTTATATCATTTTTTGGGACTAACCTATTAACTCAGTGCCCAGTGCCAGTTCCTGTTTTCTGCTTGTTTTTGGCTTTTCAGAAAATCAATACCAAATGAAGTCCAAGTAAGAAAAAAAACTTTAAAATGATTTTTTTCTGGACCAAAAGGGACCCTATAAGCTTTGGGAGGAGACCAGATGAGATACGAGAGAGCCACAAGCTCGAGGGCGCGCCCCAGAGCTTGTGGGCCCCACGCAGCTCTGTTTGACCTAATTCAAAGCCTATAAATTCAAATATATTTCCAAACCAATAGAGAGCCACCTGAAATAACTTTTCCGCCGCCGCAAGCTTCTATTCTTCCGCGATCCTTTCTAGAGGCCTTTTCCGGTACTCTGCCGGAGCGGGAATCGATCACGGAGGGCTTCTACATCAACCTTGCTGTCCTACCGATGATGTGTGAGTAGTTCACCACAGACCTACGGGTCCATAGCTAGTAGCTAGATGTCTTATTCTCTCTCTTTGATCTTCAATACAATGTTCTCCTCGATCTTCTTGGAGTTCTATCTGATGTAATCTTCTTTTGCGGTGTGTTTGTTGGGATCCAATGAATTGTGGGTTTATGATCAGATTATTCATTGAAAGTAATTGAGTCTTTTCTGAACTTTATTATGCATGATTATTATAGCTTTGTATTTCTCTTCGATCTATCCGTTTGGTTTGGCCAACTAGATTGATTTATATTCAGTGGGAGAGGTGCTTTGTAGTGGGTTCAATCTTGCAGTGTCCTCACCCAATGATAGAAGGGGATGGGGTATGTATTGTATTGTTTCTACTAAGGATAAAATGATGGGGTTTATTCATATTGATTGAGTTTACTTTGTCTATATCATGTCATCTTGCTTAAAGTGTTACTCTATTTGTCATGAACTTAATACCATAGATGCATGCTGGATAGCGGTCGATTGGTGGAGTAATAGTAGTAGATGCAGGCAGGAGTCGGTCTACTTGTCACGGACGTGATGCCTATATATGTGATCATTGCCATGAATACGTCATAACTATGCGCTTTTCTATCAATTACCCAACAGTAATTTGTTTACCCACCATATGCTATGTGTTCGAGAGAGAAGCCTCTAGTGAAAACTATGGCCCCCGGTCTACTTTAAGTATATTAAAAAAATCAAAAAAATACCTTGCTGCACTTTATTTACTTTTCTTTTATTTTGCAATTTACCTATCTACCTATACAAGATTTAATCCTTTGCGAGTAACGAGTCCAAGGGGATTGACAACCCTCTTGCCCGTGTTGGGTGCAAGTATTTGCTTTTGTGTGTGCAGGTGCTGTTCACGAGGGTTTGCGTGATTCTCCTATTGGTTTGATAAACCTTGGTTCTCACTGAGGGAAATACTTATCTCTATTGTACTGCTTCTCCCCTCCTCTTCGGGGAAAATCCCAACGCAGCTCACAAGTAGCAGGATGGTGAGCTACAATTCCTTCCCTGGAACGGGGAAATGTTGTGTAACTTGCTCCTACTTGTAATCTATCAGGTGTCCAACCATTTTTCTAGTAGCTAGGCTCTCCTTTTATAATGCAAGGGATGCCACAGTAGCTACAATGAGTAATACCTACCTTGACAAGGTAGGCAGGCGCATTAAAGGCTCGATGAAGTGTCACCGTATTCAGGCCTCTGGGAACGAACGCATGTCCTGTCACCGCCACCCAAGGTGTTACTTAGTCTGGGCGCGACACACACCTCCACAGGTGTACACCATGCGGTGAATACTGGGGTTATTCAGTCCTGCGTCTTGTAACTCTACTGTGACACCCTGGTTTTGGCAACTTTTTCTTTTCGAAATCTTTCTGGCTTTATTTGCAATCTGGTTGGATTTTGAACCTTTTCAGTTGACTTTGGACTTATGAATTCCTCTCAGTGATCCAAAGCCCTCACCATCTTGCCAAAATCTTGTCACTCACCATCTGGAACAATTTCCAATTCTTTATCTTTCCCAAATATACTTTTTCTTCCTTTGGGAAAATCTGTCATCACTATGGGTTACAAAGCAACCTATAGTTCCGGTGATCAGAAAAATCCCAAATTAATCCCAGACCTTAATGTCATCATCTACTACTACAATCTTCAAAAACATCTCATGGTCAAGTACAAAGTTTATTCCAGAAAACTTCATTTGCTCTCTGGACAGTACTGGTCATCTGTGAAGGAGCTCATATTTTCCCTACTCAATTAATTCCCATAAAATTCACTGAGATATTAGGGAACCTATCTTTCCACAATATCCAAAAATATCATCTTGTCCAGTACAAATTTTCACCACCAATATTCTGCCAAGTTTCTGTTCAGTTGGAACCTCTGTGAAGGAAGTACCAGCTAGAGGTATCCAATTGAGCTGAAATTTTTATGGCATCTTCTCCTCATCAAATAACCCTGCCACACCAAATTTCAGCCCCAGCAGATCAACCCGATGAGTGCATCAAGCTCATCTCTGTTTCTGGTTCAGTACATCACTTGTACATGAACTATATCCAAATCTTGATCAAATCCTTTCAAACTTGGTCAGATTGGAGTCCTTCCAACATAGATCACCCCAGACATCTCCTTTGGCTCCATCCCCAGCTCATGTCTTCTCTAGATCTCTCTCAAGATTGCTGTCAGGAACTGTAGCTGAAGCTACACTTCACAGCAGAGTGAACCTAGCCAAACCAAGCATGCAGAGGCACTAGATGATCAAAGGAGAAGGCCCTAGACACGGTGAGCTGGACTTGGACGGCCTCGAGACATCACCTCCCGTGGTGAGCACGGTACTGGCATGCCAGTACGCGTGCTCTGCACCTCGCCGGCGACGGCCGAGGCCATTCCAGAGGCCCCATGCTGCCATTTCATGTCTGGGAGTGCCGAAATCGTCGATGCGATCCACGTACCCCTCTCCCGATCCTTCCCCTCGCCGGAATCGAGCTCGCCGGCCGCCACGCGCCCGGGCACTGTGCCGCCCGTGGCTGCACTGTGGCGTGCGGCGCGTCTTCTTCCTCCACTACCCGCCACTGACCGCCTTAACTCCTCCTGATAGCTCCCGTCACTTCTGCCCGCGTCGCGACGGCCAGCTCGCCGTCCTTGCGCCGGCGACGTGTCCCGGTTCCCGCCGTTTCCAGAGAGAACCCCCGAGCTCGCCTCCTGCTATAAATACCCCTCCCCGGCCTCTCCCGAGCTCCTCAACCCACTCCTCCTCCTCCCAATCGTCCTCCCGAGCAGCGAGCCACGGCCGAGAGGCCCTCTGGCCTCGAACCTCGCCAGAGATCCGCCGCCACCCGAGCTCTGCCTCCCCGCCGATTCACTCCTCCCCGAGCTCCGCTGACTCCTCCATCGAGCTCAGCTCGTCCTCCTGGTCACGCCCAAGCCCTTGCCCGGTCGAATCGCTGCCGGAGTCGCCGTCTCCGACGACACCCGAGCGCTGCTGCCGCCGGAGAGGAAGGGGATGGCGCCGTCCGGCCATCTCTCGTGAAGCCACTGGTACGTGCGTGACCGTCTCTAAGCGCTCGTTCCATTAAGCTACTCACCGGACCTCGCCGCCGTCTGTGTCACCGGCGAGCGTCGCCGGAGCTCCGCCGTCTCTGTTCCCTCCCTTTCCCCTTTTAAATCTGACGGCTGGGGCCCGCCAGTCAGCGACACGCCGAAGCGGTAAGTGGAGGCGCCCCTCCACTTTACGCCTTCGACGTGGCCCCCTGTCAGTTTTTCTATTTTCTGTTTAATTTCCAGATTTGACCAGAACTTTGACCGTTCATAACTTTTAAACCATAAGTCCAAATCAATTGATTCTTTTTGCATCTGGTTTGTCTTGAGCTCCTCTATTTGCTTGCAAAATTTGGTATTTTTCCCATGTTCACAGAATTTCTGGTGCTCAAAACAGTAGCATGTGACATTTTCAATTGCTTTTTAAAAATATTTTCAGAAGGGAATTCTTTTGGATTTGAAGCCCAGGAGTTTGTGGACAACCCAACAGAGCAAGGCAAGCCATGTCATCCATTGCATGAAGCATTTCAATAGTGTTGGTTATTTAATTGAATTTCATGCATTATTTTAATATGTGCTAAATCCATAGTAATTTATTTAAATGCATAGCTACTGCCGTGATAATTTACTTGCAACTAAATATCCATACTAGTTAAATGCTGGCTATATTAAACTTAGTTGGTTGATCAAGAGCCACCTACCCGGACTTTTCCGTGCAGCCACATTTGCCGGTATGGGACGGCTTGACTTGGTCTGGCTTTGTGCTCTTTTATCGGTCCCACCAAACTAGGGAGGGTTATGCGTGCGTGCTGCCCTGATCAGGTAGACGACCATAATCCTGTGAGCCCAGTTGAGTTATTTTGCCGGCGTCCCCGTTTGGGACAGTTAGTGGCCACGACGGTGGTAGGTGTCACGGGGTGACACAGGGGCCACCCAGGACATGACCCTGGGAGGGTATGATTGTCGGTGGTACGATAGACTGGTCATGGGTCAGGCAGGTTTCGTTGGAGCACCACCGGTCCACCCGAATGGGATCACGAGGCCAGGTACTCCATGGTGTGGGTAAAGTGCGCAACCTCTGCAGAGTGTAAAAACCTATTCGAATAGCCGCGTCCACGGTATTGGACAGTCCGTTTAGGCCTCTCTAGGATGGTCAACCATAATGATAATAATGATGGAAGAACTGGTCTTATGTTCGGAAGTGCTCTGTGGATTGTGAGCATTCCGAGGGTTGTGGGACAACCCAGATGAGAGTAAGTTGGTACGGGGTACCAGTAAGTGAACAACTTAATCTTTTAATCTGTTAATTGCCATGCTATTGTTTGCTGCATTGTTTTGGTTGTCATGAGCTTGCGAGTACATTCCAAGTACTCACCTGGCGTATCATGCCAGATGCAGGAGAAGCCGAGGACGGAGGTCCCGAAGGTTCGTGCTACACTAACTAGGCCGTGTCCACAGCAGTGTCCCTGTGGATGGAGTTTCTCGCGGTATGTTCCGCTACGCCATAGTCTACCCAGTAGTATCGAGGCCCCGCGATGTTCCATAAATAATGTAGATATTGTTCTCAGCACTTGCAGTGCTTCTGGCCTCGCTATCATGTAAATTATGAGCTTGTACTCGAGATATTTTAATAAAGTTCAGGTCTGTTCTGTTCCAAGTTGTTGGTGTTTCCAGAAGACATGATCTCTGAGTTGGAAACACTGGTAAACCGGTTCTCTGAGCCGGGGTGCCACAACGCTTGGTATCAGAGCCGCGCTGACTGTAGGACACCCTAGTTAACCCTGCGTTAGAACCGCGAGTAGTTTAGAGTCTTGGGATGTGTCTTGCTTGCTGCATCTGATTGTTGCATCTGAGTGCTTGCATTGCATGGCATGCATATAGCTTTTATTGTGCTAACCGCTGGTTTGATGAGTGTAGATGGCACCAGTTCCGTACCACTACAATCATGAGCCGGCACCGTTCACTTTTCCAGTACTGCTTCGTAGCGTCTGGCTTCGGCTGTATCCCAACAGCGAAGACCCAGTGTTCCAGGTGTTCCGAGAGCAGCTCGCTGGTTCAGTATTCGAGTATCACGCGGAAGCTTTTCTCACTACGAGCTCAGATATTGGCAGCTACTCCCGTTCTTCCAAGGGCGGAACTGCTTCTACTCCAGAGTTGGCGATCCAGTTTGCTGCGATGGAGGCTCTCACTGATTTACGCTTCCACGAGGTCGAGATGCAGACTCATCTAGGTTTCTTTCACTACCCCACCCTGTCGCCTACGACAGGGCGAGTCCTTTTCGCACCCGTTGATCCGGCGAGTGATCGTGCTACTGGTGTTTTATCTCGTTATCTGAACGCCAGTTACCGTATGATCACTTCTCTAGCCGAGGAGCCGACTTCTGCTCGCGAGGCACTTGCTACTGTTGCGGCAGCACAGTCTCCTCCTCCACCTCCGTTTTCACCTGTGTATACTCCACCCGTTCCACCTTCCGACACTCCTTCTAGTTCGTTCGGACCGCCAGGCTTTTCGTCTGGTAGCCGACGTGAGACCCCGTCAGAGTGGGCCTCACTCCTAGCTACTCCAGCTGCTCCGATGCTGCGACGTCGTGCTTCTTCTCCTTCTGAGGGAGAACCTTCCCGTCAGCGTCGTCGTGTTTCCTTTGATCCGGAGGCCGAGGTGAACATCATCAGCTTAGATTCCGAGACAGGATCAGACGACGAGGAGCCTTCAGTGTATCAGTGTTCGTGCCACCGGCGTCACTAGAGCGGAGGCTTGAGTCTCAGTGCATGCATCCTTAGCATCCCTGCATATGTCAACTGCCGTCTGAGCAGTCTAGTCATGATCATTTACCCCTACTAGCTTGTCATGTATGATGTTGGGCTGCCTTGTATAATTATGTTTTTCGCTTTATTTCGTTTTTTTTCCGGCTTCTTTTCTGGTGTCATACTACCCTGCTTTCCCTTATGAATGTGGCTCATCGATTCGGTATTTTGCTATGGGATCAAAATTTAGGATGAAGAGGTGTAGTACTCAAGGCGGCGATGGAACTCCCGTTCGTCGATCCGCCCGACAGGCAGGACAGCCACCAGAAGTTTTGCCACCTCCACCTCCACAGACACCAACCACTGATCAGATTATGAGAATGTTCGAAGAGAAAAAAAACCAAGATCTCATGGAATTTCTAAAAAGTATGCAGACTATGGTGGGTCAGAACAACCACAATGGAACGCACTCTAAGCTGTCTGATTTCCAGCGGACCAAGCCACCCAGTTTTGGTCAAGCTATGGATCCGATGGAAGCTGATGACTGGCTGAGGACCATGGAAAAGAAATTGGAAATAGCCCGCTGTGATGAGACAGATAAGGTTCCTTTCGTCACTCACTACCTGGAGGGACCAGCAGCCATATGGTGGGACAACACAAAAATGTTATGGCCTTCTGGAGAAGATATTTCTTGGGAAAAATTCAAAGAGGCATTCCGCAAGTATCATATTCCTACTGGCATAATGAAGGTGAAGCAGAGGGAATTTCTGGCTCTTACTCAAGGGAATATGTCAGTGGGTGAGTATCTGAACAAGTGCAATAATCTGGCACGGTACTCCACTCATGACGTGTCCACCGAAGAAAGGAAGATTGACCGATTCCTCGGAGGGCTAAATCATACCCTTCGGTGTCAGCTTTGTATGCTGGACTTTCCTGACTTCCAGACTCTGGTAAATAAGGCCTTCATAGCTGAACGAGAGCATAAGTCAGGATATAATGATCACAAGCGGAAGTTTGAACCCAAGAAGGACAACCGCGAGCAGCTTGTGCAGAAGCCGCGTATCTGGCAGCCAAGTTCATCTGAGTACAAGCCTGCCTGGAACAATGGCAACAACAACAACAAGCCTGTCAGCCAGGATAAGACCTTCGACAAACAACCAGTGCTGGAGGACTGCCGCCGCAACAACACATGCTTTACTTGCGGCCAGAGTGGGCACTACTCCAAGCAATGCCCCGCAAGAAATGGGAAGCCACCATCTGACTTCAGGCCACAAGTCAACAGTGTTGGACGCCGCCCCAACTCGAACTTCTATCGCGGCCAAGTCCATCATATCTCCGCTGAGGAAGCCCGCGAAGCACCAAACGTGGTCCTTGGTATGTTTTCTGTTAACAACATACCTGCAATAATTTTATTTGACTCTGGGGCTTCTCATTCGTTTATTTCGCGGAGTTTTGCTACCTTGCACAAATTTTCTCCTTCTCTTTTGGACAAAATCATGGTGGTATAATCCCCTGGCTCCATGCTCAGAACAAATGTGATATACAAGAATCTGGAAATTCTGATACATGATGTGAAGTTTCCAGCTACTCTGGTTGCCATTGAATCCCCGGGACTGGATATAATATTGGGGATGGATTGGTTGGTACCACACCAGGTGTGTATCAACTGTGCCACCAGAAAAGTGACACTGGTTAACCCGGCAGGCCAAACAGTGCAATTCACTGCCAGCAGAGTGATGTCAAAGAAAGGAATGGCCTTCAAAGCCACAGCTACAGATATAAGTCTGATTCCGGTAGTCAGCGAATTTCCGGACGTATTTCCAGAAGAGATACCGGGAATGCCACCTGATCGAGAACTAGAGTTTGCTATTGAGGTTGTTCCCGGAACTGCTCCAATCTACAAGAAGTACTACCGCATGCCTTCCCCAGAGCTGGTGGAATTGAAGAAACAGTTGGACGAATTAGTACAAAAAGGGTATATTCGTCCAAGCACTTCACCGTGGGGATCACCCGTGCTGTTTGTCAAGAAGAAGGATGGCAGCCTACGAATGTGCGTGGACTATCGCCAGCTGAATGAGGTCACCATCAAAAATAAATATCCGCTCCCTCGCATTGATGACTTATTCGACCAGTTGAACGGAGCCCGGGTATTCTCCAAGATTGACCTCCGAACGGGGTATCATCAGCTAAAAATCAGAAAAGAGGATATCCCCAAGACAGCCTTTACTACCAGATATGGTCTGTATGAGTTTACAGTCATGTCATTCGGGCTGACCAATGCTCCAGCATATTTCATGAGCATGATGAATAAAGTCTTCATGGACTTTCTGGACAAATTTGTGGTAGTATTCATCGATGATATTCTCATCTACTCTAGAGATGAAGAGGAGCACACGCAACATCTCCGTACTGTCCTGGAAAGACTAAGGACCCATCGCTTGTATGCCAAATTTAGTAAATGCGAATTTTGGCTCAGAAAGGTGGGATTTCTAGGACATATTCTGTCAGAACAAGGTGTGGCTGTCGACCCCAGCAAAGTGACCGCTGTATTAAACTGGAAGACCCCAGCCACAGTAACGGAAGTCCGTAGCTTTCTGGGATTGGCAGGCTACTACCGTCGCTTCATCGAAGGCTTCTCAAAAATAGCCAAGCCATTGACAGAACTGTTGAAAAAGAACCACAAATTTGCCTGGACGGAAGAATGTGACAGCAGCTTTATGGAGCTAAAGACGAGGCTAACCACCGCCCCTGTCTTAGTTCTTCCAGACATTCACAAAAGCTTTGACATATACTGCGATGCTTCCAGACAAGGAATCGGCTGCGTTCTAATGCAAGAAGGAAAGGTTGTAGCATATGCATCCAGGCAGCTACGACCTCATGAAGAGAACTACCCCACTCATGATTTGGAGTTGGCAGCCGTGGTTCATGCACTAAAGATTTGGAGGCATTATCTCATTGGACAGCGATGTGAGATATACACTGACCACAAGAGTCTTAAGTATATTTTCACTCAGCCTAATCTGAATCTCAGACAGAGAAGATGGCTGGAATTGGTCAAGGACTATGACATTGGAATCAATTATCATCCGGGAAAAGCCAATGTGGTCGCCGATGCCCTCAGCAGAAAGCAAGGTACCCTGAATGCACTCATGGAGGGAATGCATCCGAGGCTGCGAGAAGAATTTGCCAAGCTGAATATGGTGTTATGCGGCCCAACTAGCCCGGATACAATGGAAATTACTCTAACACTTATGGAAGAAATTAAAGCGGCTCAGAAATCAGACCAAGAAATACAAGAGATCAGAGAGCGCATGTCGCTAGGAAAGGCCAAGTCCTTCCGAATTGATGACCAGGACACTGTATGGTTTGAGAACCGAATATGTGTACCTGATCAAGACAGCCTGAGATAACAAATACTCAGAGAGGCACATGAATCTGCATATTCTATCCATCCGGGAGGAACAAAAATGTACCAGGACTTGCGAGAAACCTTTTGGTGGCCAGGAATGAGAAGAGACATAGCATACTATGTCGCATGTTGTGACATCTGCAACAGAGTCAAGGCTGAGCATCAGAAACCCGCTGGGCTACTGCAACCTTTACCAGTTCCCCAGTGGAAATGGGATGACATATGCATGGACTTCATTGTTGGACTACCCAAGTCTACAAGAGGCCATGATGCTATCTGGGTCATCGTGGATATACTTACGAAAGTGGCTCACTTCCTTCCGGTAAAGACCACTTTCAACGCGAATCAGCTCGCACAGCTCTATATGTCCCGGATAGTCAGCCTCCATGGAGTACCCAAATCTATCACGTCAGATAGAGGCTCCCTGTTCACCTCAGCATTTTGGCTGCGACTGCACCAAGCCCTGGGCACTGTGCTAAAGCATAGTACGGCATATGACCCACAAATAGATGGGCAGACAGAACGTGTGAATCAGATATTGGAAGATATGCTTCGGTCCTGTGCTGTCGCCTATGGACCCAAATGGGAGGATAGCCTACCTTATGCAGAATTCTCCTACAATAATAGTTATCAGTCAAGTCTCAAGATGTCACCATTTGAAGCTCTGTACGGACGGAAATGCCGCACTCCTTTAAATTGGTCGCAGACAGGAGACAGCCGTATCTTTGGCACGGATTTGATGCTCGAGGCTGAGAAACAAGTCAAGGATATCCAAGAGTGTCTTCGAGCAGCCAAGTCCCGTCAAAAGAGCTATTATGACCCAAAGCATCGGGAAGTAACTTTTGAACCAGGAGAATATGCTTATCTCCGAGTTACCCCCATGAAAGGAATAAAAAGGTTTCACACCCGAGGAAAGCTCGCACCGAGATATATCGGTCCCTTTCCAGTTATGGCCCGAAGAGGCAGAGTGGCATATCAGTTAGAGCTACCACCAGAGTTGTCAGACGTTCACGATGTCTTTCACATATCACAGCTGACAAAGTGCATTGCACCTCCGATCAAGCAGGCAGATATGAGTGAGCTGGAATTGACCAATGATTTGACCTACGAGGAAAGACCTATCAGAATATTGGATGAGATGGAAAGAACTACCAGGAGTAAGACAATTAAGTTTTACAAGGTACTGTGGGATCACCATACTGAGGAAGAGGCTACCTGGGAAAGAGAGGATTTTCTGAAATCAACCTATCCACACTTGTTCCCTGAGCAACCGAATCTCGAGGACGAGATTCATTCTAAGGGGGGTAGGTTTGTGACACCCTGGTTTTTGGCAACTTTTTCTTTTCGAAATCTTTCTGGCTTTATTTGCAATCTGGTTGGATTTTGAACCTTTTCAGTTGACTTTGGACTTATGAATTCCTCTCAGTGATCCAAAGCCCTCACCATCTTGCCAAAATCTTGTCACTCACCATCTGGAACAATTTCCAATTCTTTATCTTTCCCAAATATTCTTTTTCTTCCTTTGGGAAAATCTGTCATCACTATGGGTTACAAAGCAACCTATAGTTCTGGTGATCAGAAAAATCCCAAATTAATCCCAGACCTTAATGTCATCATCTACTACTACAATCTTCAAAAACATCTCATGGTCCAGTACAAAGTTTATTCCAGAAAACTTCATTTGCTCTCTGGACAGTACTGGTCATCTGTGAAGGAGCTCATATTTTCCCTACTAAATTAATTCCCATAAAATTCACTGAGATATTAGGGAACCTATCTTTCCACAATATCCAAAAATATCATCTTCTCCAGTACAAATTTTCACCACCAATATTCTGCCAAGTTTCTGTTCAGTTGGAACCTCTGTGAAGGAAGTACCAGCTAGAGGTATCCAATTGAGCTGAAATTTTTATGGCATCTTCTCCTCATCAAATAACCCTGCCACACCAAATTTCAGCCCCAGCAGATCAACCAGATGAGTGCATCAAGCTCATCTCTGTTTCTGGTTCAGTACATCACTTGTACATGAACTATATCCAAATCTTGATCAAATCCTTTCAAACTTGGTCAGACTGGAGTCCTTCCAACATAGATCACCCCAGACATCTCCTTTGGATCCATCCCCAGCTCATGTCTTCTCTAGATCTCTCTCAAGATTGCTGTCAGGAATTGTAGCTGAAGCTACACTTCACAGCAGAGTGAACCTAGCCAAACCAAGCATGCAGAGGCACTAGATGATCAAAGGAGAAGGCCCTAGACACGGTGAGCTGGACTTGGACGGCCTCGAGACATCACCTCCCGTGGTGAGCACGGTACTGGCATGCCAGTACGCGTGCTCTGCACCTCGCCGGCGATGGCCGAGGCCATTCCAGAGGCCCCATGCTGCCATTTCATGTCTAGGAGTACCGACATCGTCGATGCCATCCACGTACCCCTCTCCCGATTCTTCCCCTCGCCGGAATCGAGCTCGCCGGCCGCCACGCGCCCGGGCACTGTGCCGCCTGTGGCTGCACTGTGGCGTGCGACGCGTCTTCTTCCTCCACTACCCGCCACTGACCGCCTTAACTCCTCCTGATAGCTCCCGTCACTTCTCCCCGCGTCGCGACGGCCAGCTCGCCGTCCTTGCGCCGGCGACGTGTCCCGGTTCCCGCCGTTTCCAGAGAGAACCCCCGAGCTCGCCTCCTGCTATAAATACCCCTCCCCGGCCTCTCCCGTGCTCCTCAACCCACTCCTCCTCCTCCCAATCGTCCTCCCGAGCAGCGAGCCACGGCCGAGAGGCCCTCTGGCCTCGAACCTCGCCGGAGATCCGCCGCCACCCGAGCTCTGCCTCCCCGCCGATTCACTCCTCCCCGAGCTCCGCTGACTCCTCCATCGAGCTCAGCTCGTCCTCCTGGTCACGCCCAAGCCCTTGCCCGGTCGAATCGCTGTCGGAGTCGCCGTCTCCGACGACACCCGAGCGCCGCTGCCGCCGGAGAGGAAGGGGACGACGCCGTCCGGCCATCTCTCGTGAAGCCACTGGTACGTGCGTGACCGTCTCTAAGCGCTCGTTCCATTCCGCTACTCACCGGACCTCGCCGCCGTCTGTGTCACCGGCGAGCGTCGCCGGAGCTCCGCCGTCTCTGTTCCCTCCCTTTCCCCTTTTAAATCTGACGGCTGAGGCCCGTCAGTCAGCGACACGCCGAAGCGGTAAGTGGAGGCGCCCCTCCACTTTACGCCTTCGACGTGGCCCCCTATCAGTTTTTCTATTTTCTGTTTAATTTCCAGATTTGACCAGAACTTTGACCGTTCATAACTTTTAAACCATAAGTCCAAATCAATTGATTCTTTTTGCATCTGGTTTGTCTTGAGCTCCTCTATTTGCTTGCAAAATTTGGTATTTTTCCCATGTTCACAGAATTTCTGGTGCTCAAAACAGTAGCATGTGACATTTTCAATTGCTTTTTAAAAATATTTTCAGAAGGGAATTCTTTTGGATTTGAAGCCCAGGAGTTTGTGGATAACCCAATAGAGCAAGGCAAGCCATGTCATCCATTGCATGAAGCATTTCAATAGTTTTGGTTATTTAATTGAATTTCATGCATTATTTTAATATGTGCTAAATCCATAGTAATTTATTTAAATGCATAGCTACTGCCATGATAATTTACTTGCAATTAAATATCCATACTGGTTAAATGCTGGCTATATTAAACTTAGTTGGTTGATCAAGAGCCATCTACCCGGACTTTTCCGTGCAGCCACATTTGCCGGTATGGGACGGCCTTGACTTGGTCTGGCTTTGTGCTCTTTTATCGGTACCACCAAACTAGGGAGGGTTATGCGTGCGTGCTGCCCTGATCAGGTAGACGACCATAATCCTGTGAGCCCAGTTGAGTTATTTTGCCAGCGTCCCCGTTTGGGACAGTTAGTGGCCACGACGGTGGCAGGTGTCACGGGGTGACACAGGGGCCACCCAGGACATGACCCTGGGAGGGTATGATTGTCGGTGGTACGATAGAGGGGTCACGGGTCAGGCAGGTTTCGTTGGAGCACCACCGGTCCACCCGAATGGGATCACGAGGCCAGGTACTCCATGGTGTGGGTAATGTGCGCAACCTCTGCAGAGTGTAAAAACCTATTCGAATAGCCGCGTCCACGGTATTGGACAGTCCGTTTAGGCCTCTCTAGGATGGTCAACCATAATGATAATAATGATGGAAGAACTGGTCTTATGTTCGGAAGTGCTCTGTGGATTGTGAGCATTCCGAGGGTTGTGGGACAACCCAGATGAGAGTAAGTTGGTACGGGGTACCAGTAAGTGAACAACTTAATCTTTTAATCTGTTAATTGCCATGCCATTGTTTGTTGCATTGTTTTGGTTGTCATGAGCTTGCGAGTACATTCCAAGTACTCACCTGGCGTATCATGCCAGATGCAGGAGAAGCCGAGGACGGAGGTCCCGAAGGTTCGTGCTACACTAACTAGGTCGTGTCCACAGCAGTGTCCCTGTGGATGGAGTTTCCCGCGCTATGTTCCGCTACGCAGTAGTCTACCCAGTAGTATCGAGGCCCCGCTATGTTCCATAAATAATGTAGATATTGTTCTCAGCACTTGCAGTGCTTCTGGCCTCGCTATCATGTAAATTATGAGCTTGTACTCGAGATATTTTAATAAAGTTCAGTTCAGTTCTGTTCCAAGTTGTTGGTGTTTCCAGAAGACATGATCTCTGGGTTGGAAACACTGGTAAACCGGTTCTCTGAGCCGGGGTGCCACTTCTACTGGCATGCCTACACCCCCGCCACGTGCCACAAAAGGTCTGCGTACGCAGAACTAGTACGCCACACATGGGGTGCGGTGGCCTGCTGTTCCTGCTTGCCGGATGCGGGCCATATGGAGTGGTCGTTGCCGGGTGTGGCTGCACTGGCACGTTGCTAGATGTCTTGAGCTGTTATTGGGTTGCCTTGGGCATCTTTTTCCTGGTATACTTGTAGCTAGGTACACTTAGTCTTGACGTGGATTTTGCATACCTTCGTGGTGTCTGGGTACCAAGCGAAGTGTAAACTCCTTCTGGATGTTGTTGCCAACCAGGGTCTTCACAAAGATCTGCATTCCACCACTGAGCCATGGTGGCGGGTTTGTCGTCGAAGTGCTTCTCCAGCCGTTTGTCTTGGCCAGGAGGCTACTGCGACCCGTGGGCAGTTGGATCCGTGATCCCAAGCATCACGGTACCGACAGTGCAGGGTGGGGTTGACGTTGCCGGAGAATAACAGGAGATGTGGGGGAGTAGAGGGATGGTCTGGCCAATGGTTTAGGGTACGGTGGGGTGGCGATGCGTGCGTGGAGGCGCAACCAGCCGCGGGAGGCGGCAACAGGCGGTCCCGGCGCCGCTGGTTTGGTTTGGACTGCTGGAGGAAGAAGACAAGAGATAGAAGAAGCACGACAGACGTTGGATGTCAATCCAATGGCTATGGCATGCAAAATTGTTTGTTGACTAAGTCGACACTACCTTGTATAGGCTTTTACCTCGTGGGTCCCAAATATCAGAATCCAAATATGTCACAGCCATGCAGGCTTTCTTATTAAGAATTTACAGCCCATTTGGTGGGCTAGCTCAAAATAAGTTCGTGGGTGCTTGCGGGCACTAAGCACTTGGGTTCTGTAATGCCGCGAGAGTGATGTTCTTTCCCTTTGTTGGGATTTGTTACAATCTTTCTCTCTTAATTAATGAAATGACAAGCCTTTTGCCTTGTTTCAATAAAAATTCCTTCAACGACCAAATCCATCCCCTCTCTCAAAATATTTGGAGCTTTTTTTCTTTTCAAAAATTCGAAAGATTTGGAGCTATGCTTGTTGAAAAAATAAATGCTGGATGGGAAGGAAGCAAAATGGTCTAGCACATGAACTGGTAGCGCTGGCAAGAAGGACGGAAGATTGTCTGATGATAGCGAAGGTCCCTAGTAGCCTACACTAACTCATGGTCTCTGAATGTAACCACACCATAGAGTAATTTACTCTTGGTCCTCAAAGAACAATAGTCAGATAGAAATAAACTAGGGTGGGCTCTATCTAGGAAGTAAATAAACCTGGCTGGGCGTGCCCAAGCCCAGATGATACCTGCTCGATCTAAACAAAAAAAATTTGATAGCTACTCGGTCGCAAATATCAGAAACCTGTCGGGTTTATCTCAAGAAAAGAAAAAAGGAAACCTGTTGGGTCCAGCTAGCAGGGGGATATATGTTGGAACATAATCATAAACTTGGGGAAAAAATAGTTGAAAAGGGCAACAACATCTAACTCCAGCTTACAAACGGTACAAAAGCACAAGGATTGTTCATCAGGTTTAGACAAAACCCAGATTGAAAAGGGCAACAACATCTAACTCCAGCCCTGTTTTCAGCATTCACAATCAAATGGATCGGTCAGATCCATATAATCAACATCATGATTTATAAAATTTAATGGAATATGTTCACAAGATGTTGTAAATAGAAGCCAAGCACGTTCAGAAGCCCTTTTGTCCACCTGAAATAACTTTTGTTGTTGTTCGACATATCCATCATCCGTGAAAACATCGCTAACAAACTTAAGCCTGATGGACAATAGTTCCCTCGCATTCAGTAGGAAGAATGCGACAAGGTTAGTGTTTTCCTGGGTGGGTATATATCTTTCTAGCATTATTTTCTTCAAACGAATGTCATGAGAAGTGAGAAAATCCCGGTGCTTACGACGCCACCGATTGGTTGTACTTTTTCTACCCATTATTCTTGCCTAAATAGACACGAAGATTGAAAACAGTTAAGGTCTAAAAAAAGTGTATGATGAAAGAGCGACTGAACGGTTAATTCTAGTACACTGTATATGGGCTTTCAATGTGTGTGAAATCATCACCTCTATATACAACTTCTCCAGGCATGGAAAGCATCATAACAAGCCAATAATCTTGTTCAGATCAAAACTTCTCATACTGATAGATAAGATCTTGATAGAATCCAGCACTATTGATAGGCTAACTATGGACAAACTCTTCATTGAGCATAGAACATAATATTAGTTCAAAAAGTGTACTCCTAGATGATATAAAACTTATGCGCCCAAATGAATGCAGCTTATGATACAAAAGTGTCGATGATAATATACAATATCGGAATAACTGTGGAGCCAAACACGATCTTGAAATCATCAAACATATCAGAAAATACACCCAAGGTCTCCAGTTTAGGTGTAGAGATGACAGTTATTTGCAATGGTGAGTAACAAAAATCGTGGAGCAACCTTTGAAGTGAAGGGGCATCTTCGATGATGAGCTCCCCTTCGTCAAAACAAATTCCAATGCTTACAAGGTTAGGCGAATTTATTCAGAGACAACCGATTTCTATTCTGAAAACAAGCATCAAGCACTCCAAGGCAGGGCAACTGGAGTGGATGATGTTTTGCAATGAGGCCTCCAACACATCAACCTCCACAAGTGAAAGTTTTTTGAGCAGTGGGAGTCGAATAATTTGTACCAGATTGTCTGCTAGTTGGCACAGGGCAAAGTGGAGGTGTGGAGAGAGGAGAAAAATCGCGAGATGGACATCGGCGGCGAGGGCTCAGATACACGGCGTTCGGTTTGTGGTATGTGATTTTCGTAGGAATGGTAGAACTCAAGAAGCTAGACTTTATCGAAATCACGGGATGTCAACCAGGCGTCCACCATGTAGGGTATTGATACGTCTCCAATGTATCTACTTTTCCAAACACTTTTGCTATTGTTTTGGACTCTAATTTGCATGATTTGAATGGAACTAACCCGGACTAACACTGTTTTTAGCAGAACTACCTTGGTGTTGTTTTTTGTGCAGAAATAGAAGTTCTCGGAATTGGACGAAACTTGGCGGAGATTATTTATTGAATATATAAAAAATACTGGTGCAAACATCTACTGGAGGGGGCCCATCAGCTACCCACAAGGTAGGGGGCGCGCCTACCCCTAGGCGCGCCCTAGTGCCTTGTGGGGACCACCGACCTCCGTCTGACCTAATTCCAACTCCATATATTCCGTCTTCCCGAGAAAAAAAATAAGAGAAGAAGTTTCATCATGTTTTACAATACGTAGCCACCGCCACCTCCTGTTCTTCATCGGGAGGCCTAATCTGGAGTCCGTTCGGGGCTCTGGAGAGGGAAAATCATCACTGTCGTCATCAACAACCCTTCTTCATCAACAACCACATGATTGTCACCACCGGGAGTGAGTAATTTCATTGTAGGCATACTGGAGGTAGATGGAGATGGATGAGATTCGTCATGTAATCAAGTCAATTTGTTAGGGCTTGATCCCTAGTATCCACTATGTTATGAGATTGATGTTGCTATGACTTTGCTATGCTTAATGCTTGTCACTAGGGCCCGAGTGCCATGATTTCAGATCTAAACCTATTATGTTTTCATGAATATATTTGAGTTCTTGATCCTATCTACAAGTTATATGCACCTGTTATTAGTCTGAACCGTAGACCCCAAGGTGACAATAATTGGGATACTCTCTGGGGATGACTGTAATTTGAGGAGTTCATGTATTCACTATGTGTTAATGCTTTGTGATGTCTACTACGCAACTTTTATTCTTGTAGACGTTGTTGGGCCTCCAAGTGCAGAGTTTTGTAGGACAGTAGCAAATTTCCCTCAAGTGGATGACCTAAGGTTTATCAATCCGTGGGAGGCGTAGGATGAAGATGGTCTCTCTCAAACAACCCTGCAATCAAATACAAGAAATCTCTTGTGTCCCCAACACACCCAATACAATGGTAAATTGTATAGGTGCACTAGTTCGGCGAAGAGATGGTGATACAAGTGTAGTATGGATAGTAGATATAGGTTTTTGTAATCTAAAAATATAAAAACAGCAAGGTAGCAAGTAGTAAAAGTGAGCACAAACGGTATTGCAATGCTTGAAAACAAGGCTTAGGGTTCATACTTTCACTAGTGCAATCTCTCAACAGTGCTAACATAATTGAATCATATAACAATCCCTCAACGTGCGACAAAGAATCACTCCAAAGTTCCTATTAGTGGAGAACATAAGATGAAATTGTTGTAGGGTACCAAACCACCTCAAAGTTATCCTTTCCGATCAATCTATTGAGCCATCCCTATAAGTGTCACAAACAGCCCTAGAGTTCGTACTAAAATAACACCATATGATACGCATCAACCAACTCTAATGTCACCTAGATACTCCAATGTCACCACAAGTATCTGTGAGTTGATTATTTGATATGCATCAAAACAACTTCAGATTCATAATATTCAATCCACACAAAGAACTTCAAAGAGTACCCCAAAGTTTCTATCGGAGAAAAGAAGATGAAAACGTGCAATCAACCCCTATGCCTAGATTACCCCAAGGTCATGGGAATCCGCGAGTTGATTACCAAAACATACATCAAGTGACTCAATAGAATACCCCATTGTCACCACGGGTATCCACACGCAAGACATACATAAAGTGTTCTCAAATCCAAAGTATTCAATTCAACAATAACGAAACCTCAAAGGGAAAGACTCAATTCATCACAAGAAGATAGAGAGGGAAGTAACAACATATGATCCAACTATATTAACAAAGCTCGCGGTACATCAAGATCGTGCCAAATCAAGAACACGAGAGAGAGAGAGAGATCAAACACATAGCTACTGGTACATACCGTCAGCCCCGAGGGTGAACTACTTCCTCCTCGTCATGGAGACCGCCGGGATGATGAAGATGGCCTCCGGTGATGATTCCCCCCTCCGGCAGAGTGCCAAAACATGGCTCTGGATGAGATCGCTTCAGTACAGAGGCTTGCGGCGGCGGCGTGGAAGTTCTATTTCTCTTTTCGGGGTTTTCACTATTTATAGGAATTTTTGGCGTTGGATTCACGTCAGGGGAGGTCCACGAGGGAGCGACAAGCTCGGGGGGCGCGCCCTCGGGGGGGGGGGGGCGGGGGCGTGCCCCCCAGGCTTGTCGCTTCCTTATGAGGCTTTTGGTCCTTCCTTGAAGCTTTGGGGGTCTCTTTTGGTCCATAAAAAATCACCTTAAATTTTCAGCCCAATCCGAGAACTTTTATTTCTACACAGAAAACAACACCACGGTAGTTCTGCTGAAAACAGTGTCAGTCTAGGTTAGTTCTAATCAAATCATACCAAAACCATATAAAATTGTTATAAACATGGCATGAATACTTCATAAACTATAGATACGTTGGATACGTATCAGCATCCCCAAGCTTAATTCCTGCTCGTCCTCGAGTAGGTAAAAGATAAAAGAAATAATTTATGAAGTGTGAATGCTAACATAGTGCACAAGTTTGATCAATGATAATTTCAGTCACTTTTTCTAGCATCATTATATATCATAAACAGTAGCTCATCTCATAAAACTTCTCATGATCAAGTAGCAAGCTATTCACATGCTAAAGTATAGACCATAAACTTTCTTGAAAACTAAAAAACTATGTTCTTAGTCATCAAACAATTGCAATTCATCTTATTTTCAGGAAGGGTCTATGTAAGAGCTTTGATTTAGCAAATTCCACATACTCAACTATCGTATAGTTTTCCATGATTGCTGACACTCAATGCATATTTTTAGAACAAACCGTTTTAGTCAAACACATAGGAAGATAGGGGCTTAATGTTTTGCCTCCCAACTTATTTATCTTGGGGATAATGTCAACAATAATAACTCACGATCACCTATATTCAACTGGATATATGTGCCTGGATCTTTCCCCACCACATGATGCTTGCAAAGAGAGAAAATAAAAAAGGAACAGAGAAGAACACTATTGACTCTTGCATAAAAGTAAATACATAAAGTAAAACATAGGCCCTTCACAGAGGGAAGCAGAGGTTGTCATGCGCTTTTTATTTTTGGATGTGCAAGCTCTTAATGCAAAGGAACGTCACTTTACATTGCCCCTTGTGATAGCAACATTCATTATGCAGTCCATCGCTTTTATTTCTTCACCATCACAAGTTCGTACAAAGCTTATTTTTCCTTACAATAAAAGATCATACATATTTAGGAGGAATTTTTATTGCTTTTGCACCGATGACAACTTACTTGAAGGATCTTATTCAATCCATAGGTAGATATGGTGGACTCTCATGACAAGAAACTGAGTTTAAATGTTTTTGGATGCACAAGTAGTATTTCTACTTAGTACAAAATTTTGGCTAGCAAAAGATTATGGGCAAGCACCACATGTTAGAGGATCGACGACCATATAACTTCTATGTGAATATAAACAAACATAACCCATTACGTTGTCTTCCTTGTCCAAAATCAACTACTTGATCAAGTTTGAAAATAATTAATGGGGGCTCACAATCATAGAAGATGTCCAAGATAGTATATTTATATGTGAAATCTCTCTTCCTTCAATATTCTTTCATGAATTGTTCAAGCGACCAATGCTATGTTTGCTAACTTTCAATAAATTTTACTAACTTATACTTCTTGTATGTGAAGTCATTACTCCCCATGGGACAAGCATATGAAGCATATATAATTTCATATTTATGACATTCAATTCATTCAACAATTCACTCTTCGGATATAAGTGAAGCACGAGAGTGAATGACAAACTACTCCAAAAGATTTAAGTGAAGATCAATGAGTAGTTAAACAATTAAGTAGCTATGTGAGGAATATCTCTCATAAAAAACCTTCAGATCTAAATGTTTTATTCAAATAAACAAAATAAAAGAAAAGACACTCCAAGAATAGCACATATCATGTGAACAAGTAAAAACTTAGGCTAACCGATAGATGTTGATGAAGAAAGGTTGGATGCCTACCGGGGCATCCCCAAGCTTAGTTGCTTGAGACTTCTTGGAATGTTATCTTGGGGTGCCTTGGGCATCCCCAAGCTTGAGCTCTTGTGTCTCCTTAATTCCTTTCATATCATGGCTTCTCCTAAATCTTAAAAACTTCATCCACACAAAACTCAACAAGAACTCGTGATATAAGTTAGTATAAATCAACTCAAAACCTTAACATTCTCTACTGTAGCAAATCACTAAAATTATAATTAAACATTGATACTAAATGCCTCTGCATATTTAATACTCCTATCCACAAATAGAATCATTAAACAAGCAAACGTATGCAAACAATGCAACTATAACTGAAATCTGACTAAATAGAAGAGTCTGTAAAGGGGGAATAAAAATTCATACTTCCCTAACTCCAAAAATTCTGAAAAATTACCAAGTGACAGAGAACTCAGGAATTCTTACTGTGTAAAAAATTTAGATTTTTATCATGTTCTAACAATTCACAAAAATTCAGGACATAACAGAAAACTTTCTGTTTTCAAACAGCAACACATAAACTTGCAAACTGAGCATGGTAAAGGCTATAATTGGCATTTTATTGAACTAAAAGATACAAAACATGATTATTGATAACAGTAAGAAAATCTCAACAAAATAAAATGACACTCCAAGCAAAACTCATATTATGTGACGAATAAAAATATAGCTCCAAGTGAGGTTACCTATAGTGTTGAAGACGAAAGAGGGGATGCCTTCCGGGGCATCCTCAAGCTTAGACGCTTGAGTATTCCTTGAGTATTACCTTGGGGTGCCTTGGGAATCCCCAAGCTTAGGGTCTTGTCGTTCCTTATTCTCCTCATATCGATATCTCACCCAAAACTTGAAAACTTCAATCACATAAAACTTAACGAAACTCCGTGAGAAAGGTTAGTATGAAAATAAACCATTCACTTTGGTACTGTCAAGACAAGTTTCGTAATTGTTCGCACATAATGCCTACTGTACTCTATCATTTCTACAATTTATATTAACCAATATAAGCCATAGAAACAATAAAACAAGCAAACTATGCATTGAAAACATAATCTGTCAAAAACAGAATAACATGTAGTGAGCGAATTAAGAAGCATACTTATGTATCTCCAAAAATTATGAAAAATTAAGAAAACGTAAAAATTTGCAACCCAATACTGTGTAAAAATTTCAGAATTTTCTCACGCTCCTGTACAGAATAGAAATTCCAGCACTGGACGCAGAAGTTTCTATTTTTGCACAGAATCAAATCAACAAGTATCCACACTATTCCAAAGGCTTTACTTGGCACATTATTAAAATAAAACATATAAAACATGATTACTACATTAGCTTAATCATGTGGACATACAAAAACGGTAGGTATAAATATTGGGTTGTCTCCCAACAAGCAATTTTCTTTAATGCATTTTAGCTAGGCATGATGATTTTAATGATGCTCACATAAAAGTGAAGAATTGAAACATAATGGGAGCATCATGAATCATATTACAAGCAAATTTAAGCCTAACCCACTTCCCATGCATAGGTATTTTGCGAGCAAACAATTTATTGGAGCAAGAATCAACTAGCATAGGAAGGCAAAACAAGCATGACTTCAAAATTTCCATCACATAGAGAGGAAACTTGATGTTGTTGAAATATATATAAACATATCTTCCTCTCTTATAATAATTTTCAGTTGCATCATGAACAAATTCAACAATATAGCTATCACATAAAGCATTCTTTTCATGACCTACAAGCATAGGATTTTTATTACTCTCCACATAAGCAAATCTATTCTCATTAATAATAGTGGGAGCAAATTCAACAAAATAACTATCATGAGATACTTGATTGGCATAATCCAATTTAAAATTAAAATCATGATGAAAAGTTTCATAGTTATCATTATTCTTTATAGCATACATGTCATCACAATAATCATCATAGATAGCAACTTTGTTATCATAGTCAATTGAAACCTCTTCCAAAATAGTGGAATCATCATTAAATAAAGTCATGACCTCTCCAAATCCACTTTCATCAATATAATCATCATAAATAGGAGGCATGCTTTCATCATAACAAATTTTCTCATCAAAACTTGGGGGGCTAAAAATATCATCTTCATCAAACATAGCATCCCCAAGCTTATGGCTTTGCATATCATTAGCATCATGGATATTCATAGAAAGCATACTAACAACATTGCAATCATGCTCATCATTCAAAGGACTCACATTAAATTTTTTATTAAATTCTTCCTCTAACAATTGAGCACAATTATCGGAATCCATATTTTCAAGAAAGACATCATATAGATGAAGTATTTGAGGCAACCTCAATTCCATTTTATTTGTAATTTTCTTTTGTAAACCAAACTAGTGATAAAACAAGAAACTAAAATATTCAATTGCAAGATCTAAAGATATATCTTCAAGCACTCACCTCCCCAGCAACGGTGCCAGAAAAGAGCTTGATGTCTACTACGCAACTTTTATTCTTGTAGACGTTGTTGGGCCTTCAAGTGCAGAGTTTTGTAGGATAGTAGCAAATTTCCCTCAAGTGGATGACCTAAGGTTTATCAATCCGTGGGAGGCGTAGGATGAAGACGGTCTCTTTCAAACAATCCTGCAATCAAATACAAGAAATCTCTTGTGTCTCCAACACACCCAATACAATGGTAAATTGTATAGGTGCACTAGTTCAGCGAAGAGATGGTGATACAAGTGTAGTATGGATAGTAGATATAGGTTTTTGTAATCTGAAAATCTAAAAACAGCAAGGTAGCAAGTAGTAAAAGTGAGCACAAACGGTATTGCAATGCTTGAAAACAAGGCCTAGGGTTCATACTTTCACTAGTGCAGTCTCTCAACAGTGCTAACATAATTGAATCATATAACAATCCCTCAACGTGCGACAAAGAATCACTCCAAAGTTCCTATTAGCGGAGAACATAAGATGAAATTGTTGTAGGGTATGAAAGCACCTCCAAGTTATCCTTTTCGATCAATCTATTGAGCCATCCCTATAAGTGTCACAAACAGCCCTAGAGTTCGTACTAAAATAACACCATATGATACGCATCAACCAACTCTAATGTCACCTAGATACTCCAATGTCACCACAAGTATCCGTGAGTTGATTATTCGATATGCATCAAAACGACTTCAGATTCATAATATTCAATCCACACAAAGAACTTCAAAGAGTACCCCAAAGTTTCTATCAGAGAAAATAAGATGAAAACGTGCAATCAACCCCTATGCCTAGATTACCCCAAGGTCATGGGAATCCGCGAGTTGATTATCAAAACATACATCAAGTGACTCAATAGAATACCCCATTGTCACCACGGGTATCCATATGCAAGACATACATAAAGTGTTCTCAAATCCAAAGTATTCAATCCGACAATAATGAAACCCCAAAGGGAAAGACTCAATTCATCACAAGAAGATAGAGAGGGAAGAAACACCATATGATCCAACTATATTAACAAAGCTCGCGGTACATCAAGATCGTGCCAAATCAAGAACACGAGAGAGAGAGATCAAACACATAGCTACTGGTACATACCCTCAGCCCCGAGGGTGAACTATTCCCTCCTCATCATGGAGACCGCCGGGATGATGAAGATGGCCTCCGGTGATGATTCCCCCCTCCGGCAGAGTGCCGGAACAGGGCTCCGGATGAGATCGCTTCGGTACAGAGGATTGAGGCGGCGGCGTGGAAGTTCTAGGTTTCTTTTCGGGGTTTTCACTATTTATAGGAATTTTTGGCATTGGATTCACATCAGGGAGGGGGTCCAGGAGGGAGCGACAAGCTCGGGGGGCGCGCCCTTGGGGGGGGGGCCTCCCAGGCTTGTCGCTTCCTCGTGAGGCTTCTGGTCCTTCCTCGAAGCTTCGGGGGTTTGTTTTGGTCCATAAAAAATCACCGTAAATTTTCAGCCCAATCCGAGAACTTTTATTTCTGCACAAAAAAAACACCAGGTGTAACATCCCTAGATCTCAACCCTGTCATTAAGCTAATTAATTAGCCATGTCATCATGATCATCCTAAATAAATTGCATTTAGGAAATAATACAAATTCAAATTCCAAATTCAAATGCAAGTCAAATTATTACCTCTTCAATTAATTGAACAAAAATGTTCATAATATTACAAATATTCCCAAAACAATTATAAAAATAAAGCCAACATTATTTAAATCCCAAATTTGACCCTAGCAACCAAAACAGTACCCAAAACAGCCTTATTAAATCCATTTTCATTTTTGAAAAATACAAATGAATTCAATTCAGTCCCAAACTTTTTGTGGCAGTGCTCTATATTGCCTAGTATTTAAGTGGACAAGTTGCACATTTTTGCAAAAGTCATATGGGTCAAGAATTAATGCAAGACAGAAGAGAATAAAAGAAACAGAAAAAGATATGGGAAAAAGAAAACGGGGCCACTGTGCACTGGGCCTTAGTGCACAGTGTGCAGGCCCAGCCCAGCAGCCCCGCGTCGTCTCCCTCCTCCCCGTGTCGGCGTCGCCGTGGTTGCGCGCGAGTGCACCGGCGAGCAGCCGACACCGCGGCGCTACAGGGCACCGGGAGGGGATAAGGCCAAGCCCCTCTGCCTCCTCGACGCCCTCGCCCACTCCTCTCCCTCTCTCGGCCGCTCTCTCTTCCTCCTGAGCACACCCGTACGCGCCCGCCGCCGCTCGTCCTCGATCCTGCGGCCACCGTTGTCGCTGGGCCGCGCCACCAAGTCCATTCGCTTTGCCGTGCTCAGCTACGCCGTCTGCAGCAACGAACCAGAGCCGGGGAGCACCGCATCGAGCGCCACTAGCTCGTCTCCTTCCTCGGGTCACCGGCGCATCCCCGTCGATTCCGGCGCCGCTGCTGCTACTAAACACTCCAAGGGCCACCATGAGCCGCGCCGTAAGCATCCGCACCGGACCCCTCTCTCCCCTGCCTCTCCTCGCGCCGTAGCTCGCCGCATTTGCCATGGCCGCACGCAACGTCGCCGTTGAGCTTGCCGTCGTGGCCTCGCTCGCCGTCGAGGTCACCCGAGCCCGTGGCCGTGCTCATCACCACCGTAGGACCCCAACGCGCTCGCCCGCGTCGCTTACCGTGCCCCGCTTCGCCGTAGCCATCCGCGGCCGAACTCCGGTGCCGCCCACGAACTCGCCGCCATCGAAATAGGGCACCCCAGCCCGTGCCGATGCCGCAGATCGACGCGGCTCCGTCCCCGCGTTCGGATGCACCTTACCGCGCTCGATTTGGCCCTCTGTGGCCGAAATCCGACTCGCGCCCGTGCCACCGCCGCGTTTGGAGGTCGCTGGCGGCGAGCTGCCGGCCGCCGCCGCCGTGGCAGCCTCGCTGGCACCTCTGGGTCGCTGCCAGCGGGCCCCACTGGCCCCGTTGACTGGGTTGACCCAGTCAACGTGCTGACTGGGCATCCCAGCCACTGACATGCAGGTCCCACCCGCTTAATTACCGTTTTAGATTAATCTAATTAAATAGTTAACTAATGTGTCACTGACAGTAGGCCCCACTAGCTAATTAACCCAATTAGTTAAAATTAAACTCTGTTTAATTAGCTGTGTCACTGACTAGTGGGACCCACTGGTCAGGTTTGACCCTGACCAGCTGGGTTTGACCGCTGACGCAATGCTGACATCATGCTGACGTCACATGTCACTGTTTTGGATAATTCGGAATTTATTAATTAAAACAATTCCAGAAATTCAATAAAACTTTGAAAAATCATATAAAATAAACCGTAACTCGGATGAAAATAATTTGTATATGAAAAATGATTAGAAAAATCCAATGAATCAGAATATGTCATCTGCACTCATGTTAGAACCCTTTAAGTAGGTGAACCTGTAACTTTTGGCCTGTTTCTAATAGATGAATAGTGCATGACTTTGGTAAATTAATTCCAAATAAATTCCTAAAATATCTAAAATATTTAGAGATGCAATACATCACCCCTGCATATCATTTAGGCATGTCATGAATAGTGATTGCATTTGTATGCTTGTATTTATCTATTTCTTCCCCCTCTTCTTCTCTGGTAGACTCCGAGACCGACGCTGCCCCTGTGATCGACTACGTCACCGACGACCCTTCCTCCTTTTCAGCAGAGCTTCCAGGCAAGCAAACCCCCCTTGAGCATGCCTATATCACCTATTCTTTCTCCCTCCTGCTTGCATTAGAATTTGCTACTGCTTTTGATTGATCCTATACTAAGCATTTCTCCCGACCCCTGAGCACTCACTACAAGAAATATGTCAAGTTGTGACCTTCTGTCAGTGACCCTGGAAGAAATGGTCATAAATGTACGACCATTTGAGACCAATTGGTCATAAGCTGTTCGGGGGGCTCCAAACCCTAAACCATAATGACCATTTTGGTCAGAAAGGTCGTAATTTCCTTACACGAAATGGTCGTAAAGCAGACAGCACTGGTCCGCTGCCTTATTTCTAGCCGATCACGACTAATATAGATGGTCATAGCCTTGTAAATTGTGGTGCATTGCTATGACTAGGCGCCACCTCATCAGTTTTGCCTATGTGTCATGTCCATGTGTCAATTTTTGCCCAAGGTTGTGAAGCAGCCTACATTTCTGTCATTCCGAAAATTCCCAAAAAATTCTCATAAATTCTTTGGATCATATCTTCCTCAAATATGTCAAAAAGCTTCCTTGCCTAGTTCAAAAATAATTCAGGAATATTCATTTTCCTATTCTTTTCAGAACAAAACTTTGTGAAGGAAGTGCTATTTATATTTTCTTGATTGCCCTCAAAATTTTTGGGCACTCTTTCCTATCCAAATAATTGCCTCATGATTTCTGAATTTAATCATTTAATCGAGAGAATAATTGAGTGTTTGCTGTTCAAATGTGTAAACTGGAAATCAGTGAATAAAAACACCAAATGTTCTATTGGACCAAATAATATATGGGCTCTAAAAAGGCTACGACCCAAACAATAGTGGACTGGAACATTGTGCATTTCTAGAAAACCTGAACAAAAAGGCTTAATGAAATGGTTCGCAAAAGGGCCGTGGCCCAAAAAATTAAAAGGCCAAATTGTAGGGCTTGGCCTGTGTAGCTGACCAAAATTGGCAGGAAAAAAAATATATAAATGGGCTGAATTAATGGGCTCGGCCCATATAGACACCGAATTGGACCGGGCTGATTCTTATCAACGACCAATTCAATTGGTCACAATTTTGCCACGTCAGCTTGCCACGTTGGATCCGACGTGGCCTGGGCAGACAACCAGCGACCAAAACAATTGGTCGTAGGACCAACGACCTTTTAGTTTGGTCGTAACCTTCTACGACCATATCACAAAGAAGGTCGTTAAGTTTCATTAAAGACGGCCAGCTTTTGACCAACCATTTTTGGTCACAAAAAGGTCGCAAATGAAAAATAATGACCATTCAGTGACCAATATTGATGGTCGCAAGTTAACATATTTCTTGTAGTGACTTAGGATGTAGACCGGCGGGGACCTCTCTGCTGAGCCTAGGTAGGACTACGTCGTGTCGATCAGCCGAGGCCAGGCATGACCCAGAAAAGTGTGTCCGGCCAGAGTTAATCGAGCGTGTTAGGTAACAGTAGTGCACCCCTGCAGGGAAGATTATCTATTCGAATAGCCGTGTCCACGGTAACAGGACGCTCAGTGTAGTATCCTGATCTACTACAACTTGAACTGGATACATGTTAATTAATTGTTAGCTCCGGGATTGCTTTCTCGCAGGGAGTCGAGGAAGGATCTCTGGGCTTTGCTACTACAAGCTTATTACTTTATGTTATGTACTAATCTGCACTCTTCTAATGCTGCAAGATGCTGAAGATGCTAGTCTTCGATAGGCTAGGCCCTCTCTCTATTCTGGCATTTCTGCAGTCTAGTCCACAGATACAACCCTTCTTTTGAAACCTATGCATAAGTAGAATAGATCTGATGTAAGTTTTGCGAGTACTTTGGATGAGTACTCACGGTTCCTTTGCTTCCCTTTTTCCCCATACCCGATTGTTGCGACCAGATGCCGGAGCCCCGGAGTCAGCCGCCCCAGTCGACGACTACTACTACCCCTCTGGAGGAGCCTACTACTACATGGAGACCGCCGATGACCAGGAGTAGATAGGAGGCTCCCAGGCAGGAGGCCTTGCCTCTTTCGATCAGAGCCGTTGTTTGTTTTCGCCTTCTTAAGGCACTCTTGTCTAATTATGTCTGTTCCCAGACATTGTTGCTTTCGCTGACGCTTGTGTAACTCAAGCTTATGTATTCGAGCCCTCGAGGCCCCTGGCTTGTAATATAAAGCTTGTATGACTTTTATTTGTGTTTAGAGTTGTGTTGTGATATCTTCAAGTGAGTCCCTAGGCTTGATTGTGTGCATTTGCATGTATGATCAGTGCACGATTAAGTCGGGGGCGTCACACCACGGTAGTTCTGCTGAAAACAGCGTTAGTCCGGGTTAGTTCTGATCAAATCATACCAAAACCATATAAAATTGTTATAAACATGGCATGAATACTTCATAAACTATAGATACGTTGGAGACGTATCACTTTGTTCCGGTTCTCTATTAAAAGGAGCGCCTTAATTACCCTTAGATTTCCATTAGGACCCCGCTGCCACGCGAGGGTAGGACAAAAGTTGTCATGCAAGTTCTTATTGCAAGCACATATGACTATATACGGAATACATGCCTACATATGATTGATGAATTGGAGCTATTGTGTATCGCTCTAGGTTGTGACTGTTACATTATGAATTTCATCCAGATATCCATCGCTACTCCATGCCTATGCTTTACTCATATTGTCTTTGCTACCTTACTACTACTGCTGCTACTGTTCCAACTGCTACAAACCTGTTACTGTTACCATTACTATTGCTATTGCTATTGATACTACCACTATCAAAACTATCATATTACTGTGATACTAATACTTTGCTGCAAGGAAATAACTTCTTAGGTGTGGTTGAATTGACAACTCAACTGCTAAGGCTTATAAATATTCTTTGGTTCCCCTTGTGTCGAATCAATAAATCTGGGTGAAATACTACCCTCGAAGACTGTTGCGATCCCCTATACTTGTGGGTCATCGAGACTATTTTCTGGCGCCGTTGCCGGGGAGCATAACTATATTTATTAAGTTCACTTGGGATTTGAATATTGGCTGCAATTTATATTCACTATGAAGAATCTGAGAGACTCTATGACCAAGATCATGCCCTCTAAGACGAGGGGAGGTAAGGAACTGCCAACTCGGTCTACACTTGATTCACCTACTATTTTAAGTCAACTTGTAACACCACCACCTGCTATTCAATTTGATATTTCACAAGTAATAGACACTGCTTTTGCTATTGATGATACACATGATGATGCTTCTACTTTGCTTGATAAAATTGTGAGACTAGGTGAATTACTTGATGCTCATATTACTAAAGCTAAAGAATCTGAAATTGATGAAAACTATGAATCACCTACTACACCTAGTACTCCTCATAGAACTAAAATGTTTGTTGTACCTGAAGGTTACACTTCTCCTGAGGAGTTAACTAGAGAACTTATGGCTAATGATACTCGTAATGGCATAAAACGTATTTTGGCTATAATGAAGGAAAAGGCTATGAACCAAATGATGAAATATGATCCTAAATTTGCCACTTCCCCTATTTTTGTTACTGATAAGGATTATGAATTCTCTGTTGATCCTGAACTTATTAATTTGGTAGAATCCAATCCTTTTCATGGTTATGAATCTGAAACAGTTGTCGCACATCTTACTAAACTGACTGAAATCGTCACCTTGTTTGCCCAAGAGGAAAAGATTTGATATTATTATATCCTTAAGCTGTTTCCGTTCTCATTAAAGGGTGATGCTAAAACATGGTTTAATGATCTTGCTGCTGGTTGTGTGCGTAGTCCCCAGGATATGATTTACTCTTCACTGAAAAGTATTTTCCCGCTCATAAGAAACAAGATGCCTTACAGGAAATATATAACTTTGTGCAACTTGAGGAAGAGCATCTCCCTCTGTAACATCCCAAAATTCTAAATTTTGGAATGTTATATTAATTAAGTAATAATGATTGCTTGTGTGATTTGTTGTGTGAAGTTGAGTGGAATTTGAAAACTTTTTGAAAGTTAAATGAGAGTGAATAAAAGGAATTTCCCAAACTTTCCTTTCTTGCTTTTGGTTCCCATGGAATTCAAAATTCAAATTAAAAAAAAATCCTAGAGTGAAGATAACATGACTTCTTCATTTGAAAAAGGAGTTTTGAAAATATTTGAATTCCATTTGAAAATAATTCAAACTCAGAAGCTTTATGCCACTCAAGGATTTTCAATGAGAGAAGATAATAGGACTTCTTCAAAATTTATGAAATAGAGTGGGGAGTGATGAGTACCACTTTCAAAACTTATTTGAAAACCCATTTGGAGTTTTTCTCTTTCATGTTGGAATTTCAAGTCATCTGAAATTCTCTGAATTAAAATTAAATGAGTGAAGGAAATATGACCCTTCAAAATTCAGAGAAGATGACAAAAGTATTTGGAGAAAGAAAACAGAAACTATTTGCAACAGATTTGAAAATCAAATTCAAATCCAATTTGAAGTTATTACAATTTTTTTAAAGTAATTTATTGGCCTCTAAAAAATAGTTCATATTTTTCCGTGTTTTATTCTAAGAATTTTGATATATATTTTGCCTATGCAAAAATTAATTTTATTTTTCTCTTAGGACTTTTCTTTCTTGTTGAAAAAAAGAGAGAAAAAGCCCACTGGCCAGGCCAACGCAAGCTGACGGCCCAGCCAGCCCACACCAGCACCGCGCGAGCACCAAAGCACTACGCCTCGGTCGCCCGCGGCCTCCCTATCTCTCCCACGGACGCCGACAGGCGGGCCCCGCTCCCTTCTTCCTCCTTCCACAAGCAACAAGGAGTCCGGACCGCGCACGACCGAGCCCTCGCCCGTCCAAAACCCTATCCCCTGGCTTGCCCCTTGACCAAGCCTATGTCCTATATATTACCCCGATCCCAGCCTTTCTTTTGCCCCAAAAGCCGACGCCCAATACCACTTGAATCGCCCTCGAGCTCGCGCCCAATCTCGACACCCGAAGTTTTTTTCGCCGCTCGTTTCCGCCGCTGGTGAGCCCTCTCCCGATCCCTCCTTCTGTACACCATCTTCCCTAGCCGCCGCGCATCCATTTGACATGGTATAGCCCCTCTCCTTCCATCACAGAGGCGAGTTAGAGCTCGTCCGAGCCCCGCCGGAGCTGCCGATCACCAGGAGCTCCGTCCCGACGTCCCGATCGCCACTGTCATCCTCGACCCCCGCCAACATCACGAACGAATGCGTCGCGAAGCACCGCGTCTCCCCGACCACTCCTCCGCCGCCTACGACCACCGGAGTCGCCGCCTCGCCCACGACCGAGCCGCCCCGCCGTCGGCCTCGTCTTCGCTTCACCATGGTAAGCCACCGTCAACCCTACCCGTCTGATTTAGTTTAGACGGCTAGGATTAGATCGCAAAGGGTTAGGTTTATTTTGTTATAGATCGGTTTTTTTTTTCTCGGTTTTGTCCGGTTTAATTAAACCAAGCCGCGCCGGTTTTTCTCGCTTAGCCGCAAAAGCCGCCAAATTCCCTGAATCTCAGCCATCCGCCCGCAGCAGACAGCCGCAGCCTCTCGCAGCGTGCCACGTGGCACCTCCGCCATGGTCGGCCGAAATCTAGGGTTTTCAGAGTTTTTCTTTTTCACATTCTTTTCCAATTTTCTTTTATGATATCTTTAGATATATAAATCCAAATTTAGTGATTCTTTTTCCTATGGTTTCAAAAAAATCCCATCTATCCAGAGAACCTAGCTAAAAATATGTTTGAACCTTTTAAATTTGAATTTGACCAAATTTGCTTTAAACCCTAAATTGCTAATAACTTTTATTTAAAAATAGGTTTTTAATTAATTCCTTTTGCAACTGATTGCTATATGTTATATCTAACCAGTGGACTAATAAGAATAGTTTTGTTTATATAAAAAAAATTGAATCTGATCAGATTTAAGATCTATCTCAATTTGGCCATAACTTCTGCATTATAAAACCTTTTAGTTCATTCTTTTTGCTAATTAAAACTAAGAGCAAATACTTTCTGTTAAACTAATGTTTTATAATATTTTCTTCTGTTAAAAATTATATTCTGTGCAGAAACTTTGTTTGATTGTTTTTGGTGTTTCTTGAGTCTTTTATTTGGTTTCCCTTTGATCTTTGAGTGATTGCTTATGTGTGGTTATAATTGCTTGCTTACGATAGATTGATCGGAGTGTGACGAGTAGAAATATCATGATTTTGAGTGTGAAGAATCTTCATCAATAGTACAAGGCAAGTTACATCTTGATCGTGCTTCTTAAATACCTATGTTTTCTATATGCGTTAGTCCTTTTGATGTAGGATTGCATGAATATATATAAGTTGGCTATATTATAAACCCAGTAGTCCATTGAGGTAGGTCTGAGCCTTTACTCCTTTGTCGCCAACGTTGTAGGAGTTTTGCTATGCTTTTGTAGACGGGGATTAGTGTGTGTGATTCATGAAAGTTGCGAGAGATATAATAATTTTGGGTAACCTTAAGGTGGCAACATTAACACACATCTGGGTGGAATGGTAGAGGCACCCTGGAGTAACCAACGGACTAGCCCGGGCACGTGGAGAAACCAGTCCTTGCCCAAGGGATCACGGAGGACCCGTGACATCACCCTATGGAATGCCACCAAGGCTCAAAGAGATTTAACAATTTTTCATGACTAGAAGCTTACCTGCGCAGCCACAAGCTAATATGGGCTCTGGCTTAGTTGAGTACGTTGCGTGACCTCTTTCCGGGTAGGCTAGCAGATGTAGTTATATATGTAGGTGTACCGGTCTACCCATGGCTAAGGGGAAATGCTTCTGAAAGACTATGTCTCGATCTTCCGGTTCTCAAACACCAGGCAGTGCGAGGACTACAAAGGAGGTGATCGGGTCTTGTGGGGAAAAGTGCGCAAACCTCTGCAGAGTGTAAAACTAATTGATTAGCCGTGTCCCCAGTTATGGACAACTTGAGCATCTAGAATTGGGAATTTGAGCGATCTCATCACATTTAACTAATTTAATGGGTTCTAATTAATTTGGGTATAGATTGAATGGAGGAACCATCTCAATCATATTATGATAAGCTTTGTAGTAACAATTTGATATTCTTTTGATGATAGGGAAAAATCAGCTTTATGCAAATTAAACTAAGAACCTTCCACCAGCCATATTGCATGTAGAAGTAGGACCTTCATAATCTCTTGTGGTGTGACTTGCCAGTACATTCAACGTACTGACCTCGACGGCTGCAATGTCTCATGTTGCAGGATATTATACGATAAGTAAGTGTTGCGTTAGGGTTACGTTGTCTACACTCAACTTTGCCATTGGTATTGATGGGACTCCACAACCTTTGATGTTATTTCCGCTGTATGGATTAAGGTAATAGTATTTACGTTATTTTATACATGTGATTTTTGGTTATTTCATCGAGTACTGTGTGTGCTAGCATACTGATCCAGGGATGGCACTTAAGCACAGAGACTTGGATCCTTTTTGGAACCGGGTCGTTACAAGATGGTATCAGAGCACATGTTGACTATAGGACGTGACCCTAGGAATGGCTTAGGAAGACCCTGATAGGATCAACTTATATTATTCTTGTACTCTTCTGAAATTCTTTGCTGAAACCCCCCTTGCTTCAGAATTTTAGATGAAGAGCTTCACCCTAAACCAAAGACAACACTACGAAGACATTCCATGTGGTCCAGCCCTTATGGAACTTGTCCGACTGTTGAAGCTGCCGATACCCGAGATCAAGGTGTGTCAGAGGAAGACCGGAACATGGAGCGTCAAGACTCAAGTTTTTGGTCGTCAAGAAAACCCCAAGACAGGAGATATCAACTATGGAATGATAGCTCATGGCAAGGACATGGGCATAAACACTGCTATCCATGATACTATCGCCCGCTTGTGATATCATCACCGTGCTAAGTTAAGCAAGCATTTCTTTGGAAAGATTGGATGGCAGAAGGCTGATGGAGCACCTATCGCCTTGACGAACGAGCAAAAGATGAAGTTTTCACCTCTACTGGTATATCACCAAGATCTGGAGTATTACATCAAGAACCTTCAGATGGACCTTCTGGAAGCCTTATTTGACAAGGAAGCACTTCGTGAAGAACTTAGGACCCAGAAGCTGAAAGTAGCCAAGCTGGAGGAGCAAAACCTCAAGATCCAGAAGATTCGTCAGGAACTGAAGGACAGTAGGACCATGGCTCATGCCAAGGATGTTGAAATCCAGAAGCTATGAACTCAACTCCAGGAGATTCAAGGACGTCACAAGAGACTTCGCGTCAACAGAGATGATCTGGCAGAAGAACTTGAGAAGATCAAGCACGATCGGAAGTAGCCCAGCGGAGACATGAATGAAGACCTGAAGAAGCTAGCTTAGCTGTATCCCACCATGAATGAATAAAGATAAACGTTTTGCGATTAGAGTATGTGACCATACCAACTTATGTGGGTGGCAGTACTATAGGATTGATTGAACTAAATGAATGTGTGCAGTATTCCATGTGTTTAGCTGTTGTGCCATTTGTTTGTGTGGGTATCTTTCCCTCTCTCTCTCTCTCTGCAATCTTATCTCGTCCTTACCCAAAACCCTTTGACCCACTAGATGATGTATGGAGATGAACTCATATTTTCTGGATCGATGACTCAATTGGAGATGGAGCAATGGATTCAGAACATGGAAGATCACATGAAGAATAACAATATAGTCAGAAAGGATATGGTCCAGCATGCTCTTCAGTACTTTGCAAAAGGTGCTGCTACGTGGTGGAGGATAAGGAGCAATCACTTGGGAAGAATTTAAGTTGGCTCTCCTAAGGTCTCGTCTTGTGTCCCAGAAACCGAAGCCTTGTGGAAATGATAGGAAGAAACCTTGTGCATGCAGGCTTTGTGGAGAGATAGGACACACCCATGAAGAACACAAGGATGGATGCCCTCATTGTGAAGGAAATCACCCAGCTGAAGAATGCCCAACTAGGCAGGTTACTTGTTTCTTTTGTGAAGGAACTACTCACTACCCTGCCCGGTGTCACATTTACCCCGTGGTACAACGAACTATCTAGCAGCGGAAGGAAGCAATGAAAGAAGCCCTCAGAGAAATTTTAGAAGAACCTATGATGAAGGAAGATGTTGAAGACACACACGAAGAAGACCCAATCAAATTTTACTCCAAGGCATACTATTCATGTGGAGAAGAAGGACATTTTCACGGTATTGCACGAAGAACAGAAAAGAGTATCTGGGAGACTTTCCGACAGTAGAAGTAAAGTATGACCCACTGGAAATAGAGGCCCTGATTGGTACGAAAAAGCCCAGGAAGAGAAACCGAAGTCATCCCCAGAACTACCCGATTCTTGCAAAGAAGAACCTAAGTCATATCACGTGCTTCAAGTGCAAGACCTTAGGTCACTATGCCGATACATGTCCAGAAAAGGAGCCAAGAACCCAAGGAGCATACGTAAGAAGCCCCTAGACTTGTCTGACGTCATTTGTTTCCGCTGTAAGGAAGCCGGGCACTTTGCCAGAAACAGTCCCAATGAGAAGGAGGCTTGTGCTAAATAGTTGAGTTAACACTTTTATATTGTGGAGTTGTTGAGTTGAGGCATGTAATGGAAATGCAGGAGATTGTAATAATTTGAGAATCAATAAAGTTGGCATGCCATAAATGTTGGTATTTAGATTTTATGAGTTGTTACTATATAGGCAATGAGTGAAATCATGATACGTGGAATAAGATTTTGAAGGAACTAGTGTTTTTCATTTTAAGGGTGGTAGAACACAGCACCATTACCCAAATAAAAGAGCTAGTTGTTAGTCACGTCAGACCTTGGAATGGACAAGTCAATGATGAGTCCGGTTAATTACATCCTAGTTTTGCACCAAGAGAAGGAAGGGATACAGTACAATTGGATGGATTTAAGAATGCTAAGGAAGCTGGATGTTGGAATAATGATCAGTTGCAACCAGAAGATGTGTTCATGATTTACAAGTGGTGAGATGGGCCACAACCTATAGGCCCCAGGACCTGACAAGAAGCAAGCACACTCTTGCTGAAGGAAGAACCCTGGAAGAAGCTATGACTTTATCAACAGACGATCTTATAGAAATTTACGCGAAACCCGAGAGTTGTGAAGAAATGATAGATTTGTTTGGCTTGCAGAATCAATGGATTTATCCAAACTTAGTTCGTCGACAAGAGAAATTTTGCAATGCTTGTGAGGATGACCGAGTGTTAGAATGCGAGATTCGCTAAACCATATACAAGGTAATGATTTGGGTGCGGAATGGATTGATCACCATGCCGACTTACACTTATTATTCGCCTTTGCTAGGTGGGATGGTAAATTTGGAGTGACTTACCTATAGTAGAGAGACGACGATGTGAAGCCTAAACCTTAGAATGGTACGACGTTTCACCCTTGTACAAGGCAGCTATTGCCAACCGTAGGTTATACGGAGAGGATGAAACCCAGGCCCGTTTTCTGCAGGGACCCCAGTCAAATTATTTGATGACCACCATGAGAATATCGATAGCTGATTAGTATTGGTGCCAGACCTGCCAGCAAAGAAGAAACAGTGTAGGGAAGAACATTCTTTTGGAAAGGGACACAGGATCTCGAGGAACATTATGCACATACCCGAAAAGCATCCATGACGGCGTTATTCCAGATGTGTGAGAAGACCAATGGTGTCAAACATGAAGCAGGAAGTACATGACTTTTTGGATGGACCCGTAACTTTGCTTCTAAGGGTGGTAGCACCCCGGACCTTTATGGCGACCAATGGATTTTCAAGAAGACCCCAAACCCTAACCTTTTCTTTCTAGCCTCTTCTAATTTCGAGGGCGAGATTCATTTTAAGGGTGGTAGGTTTGTAACATCCCAAAATTCTAAATTTTGGAATGTTATATTAATTAAGTAATAATGATTGCTTGTGTGATTTGTTGTGTGAAATTGAGTGGAATTTGAAAACTTTTTGAAAGTTAATTGAGAGGGAATAAAATGACTTTCGCAAACTTTCCTTTCTTGCTTTTGGTTCCCATGAAATTCAAAATTCAAATTCAAAACAAATCCTAGAGTGAAGATAACATGACTTCTTCCATTTGAAAAAGGAGTTTTGAAAATATTTGAATTCCATTTGAAAATAATTCAAACTTAGAAACTTTATGCCACTCAAGGATTTTCAATGAGAGAATATAATAGGACTTCTTCAAAATTTATGAAATAGAGTGGGGAGTGATGAGTACCACTTTCAAAACTTATTTGAAATCCCATTTGGAGTTTTTCTCTTTTATGTCGGAATTTCAAATCATCTCAAATTCTCTGAATTAAAAATATATGAGTGAAGGAAATATGACCCTTCAAAATTCAAAGAAGATGTGAAAAGTATTTGGATAAAGAAAATAGAAACTATTTGCAAAAGATTTGAAAATCAAATTCAAATCCAATTTGAAGTTATTACAATTTTTTAAAGTAATTTATTTGCCTCTGAAAAATAGTTCATATTTTTTTGTGTTTTATTCTAAGAATTTTGATATATATTTTGCCGAGGCAAACATTAATTTTATTTTTCTTTTAGTTCTTTTCTTTCTCTGTTAAAAAAAAGAGAGAGAAAGCCCACTGGCCAGGCCAGCGCAAGCTGACGGCCCAGCCAGCCCACACCAGCACCGCGCGAGCGCCAAAGCACTACGCCTCGGTCGCCCGCCGCCTCCCTCTCTCTCCCGCGGACGCCGACAGGAGGGCCCCGCTCCTTTCTTCCTCCTTTCGCAAGCAACAGGGAGTCCGGACCCCGCACGGCCGAGCCCTCGCCCGTCCAAAACCCTATCCCCTGGCTTGCCCCTTGCCCAAGCCTATGTCCTATATATAGCCCCGATCCCGGCCTTTCTTTTGCCCCAAAAGCCGACGCCCAATCCCACTTGAATCGCCCTCGAGCTCGCGCCCAATCTCGACACTCGAAGATTTTTTCGCCGCTCGTTTCCGCTGCCGGTGAGCCCTCTCCCGATCCCTCCGTCTGTACACCATCTTCCCTAGCCGCCACGTATCCTTTTGACATGGTATAGCCCCTCTCCTTCCATCACAGAGGCGAGTTCGAGCTCGTTCGAGCCCCGCCGGAGCTGTGGATCACCAGGAGCTCCATCCCGACGTCCCGATCGCCACTGTCGTCCTCGACCCCCGCCAACATCATGAACGGACGCGTCGCAAAGCACCGCGTCTCCCCGACCACTCCTCCGCTGCCTAGGACCACCGGAGTTGCCGCCTCGCTCATGACCGAGCTGCCCCGCCGTCGGCCTCGTCTTCACGCCACCGTGGTAAGCCACCATAAACCCCGCCCGCCCGATTCGGTTTAGACGGCTAGGATTAGATCGCGAAGGGTTACGTTTATTTTGTTATAGATTGGTTTATTTATTTTTCTTGGTTTTGTCTGGTTTAATTAAACAAAACCGCGCCGGTTTTTCTCGCTTAGCCGCCGCAGCCGCCGAATTCCCTAAATCTCGGCCATCCGCCCGCAGCTGACAGCCGCAGCCTCTCGCAGCGCGCCACATGGCACATCCGCCACGGTCGGCCGAAATCTTGGATTTTCAGAGTTTTTCTTTTTCAGATTCTTTTCCAATTTTCTTTTATCATATCTTTAGATATATAACACAAAATTTAGTGATTCTTTTTCCTACGGTTTCACAAAAATCCCATCTATCCAGAGAACCAAGCTAAAAATATTTTTGAACCTTTTAAATTTGAATTTGACCAAATTTGCTTTAAACCCTAAATTGCTAATAACTTTTATTTAAAAATAGGTTTTCACCTCTTCGAGATCTCAAGTTCTCCTTCTCTTCTCGGTGAAAGAGGTTTTCACCTCTTCGAGATCTCAAGCAATCAATTCTTTCCGTAGTGGCAGAATTTCACCTCAAGTTTTGAGATGTTTTCCACAAGCCCATAACAAGCTTATTCTTTTCGTTGTTGGTTTTTCCAACAACTCCGTTCAACCCTTCTTTGTAAGGATGCTTTTCAAATTCAATTGTGGGAGAAGTTGTCATTTTGTTCTCCGTTCTTTTCTTTCCAACGATCTAGCTTCTATTCTTTCGTTCTGGAGGCATTGTGGTGTTGCTCTCTTCGTCCATCATCTCATTTCACCAAGATCAAGCTCTTTTCCTTGCTTATCCATTTTACCGGAGTGTTATGTTCTCTTTTCAAGTTCTTTTCATCTTATCAAGTTTTCCTTCCCGTTTCTACCGTAGTGCTGCCCAAATTATTTTTGTTCTCATTCCTTATCTATCTCATTTCACCCAGAGTGGGTTCGAATTCTTGCTTGTTCCTCAAGCCATTCTTCAACTCTTTGCAACCTTCGAGGTTTGTTGGTTTCACTCGTTTGTCCAAGAAGCAACTTTCTTTTACCTCTTCCTCTTCCCCTTCCGTTTCCTTCCTAAGATCTCGGGTCGAGATCTTCTATTAGTGGAGGAGAGTTGTGACGCCTCGAGACCGATTCTTTCCCTAATTGTTATTATTTTATTGCTCGCTCTATTTTGTTTTTGCATTGCATCATTTCATCAAGCCATCATGTCATTAAAATTTTGCAACCCAAATAAATAAATTGCATGGATCTTTGATCCATTTAAATTGAGGGAACTCACATGGTGATTTCTCTTTATAACATATCCTCCCAATATTTATTAGGGAGCTATAATAAAATGTTCCATTATTTTTGGAATCACCCATAAACACACTTGCAATTTAATTCTCATGTCTTTTCTACTTCAAGTTTGGTCCTCAAACTTCGCCCATAAATTCTTTCATCATTTTCCCGAGCTCCACCCAAAATCTCAACATTTTGGGGCACTTCGAAAACCTAGTCCTAGTTCAAACCATTTGAATTAAATTCAAATGAATTTGAATTTGAATCTTGCAATCCTTCCACCTCTAATTTTCTTGAGACAAGCTCAATTTGCGAGTCCGGGAAAATCAACTCCATGCCTAAATTCTTTCTCCACCCATTTCTTTTTCTCCTTTTCTTTCTTTGCTCTTTCTGTAAATGGAAGATAGTTGAGTAGAGAGAGAGAGAGTAGCCCAGCCGCACTACCACCTAGCCAGCCCACTTGGCCCAGCTCGCCTCCCCTTAACCCTAGCGACCGAGAGCTCCTCCCGATCGATCCCCAGCTCCCTCGCTCTGTTCACCCGCCGCCACCCGCACAATAAGCAGAGGCGCTGGCCTCGATCCCCTCGACCTCCTCTTCCTCGCGTCGCCCGAGCCACCATGGCTCCAGCTCCCCACCGCTGCCTTGCTCCACAAGGCCGGCGCCTTGCCAGCATCCCCATGCGGCCTCTGCAGCAAGCCCCATCTCCTTCCCCCTCTCGCGCCCGCGCCCTACTCGCCTTCGAGCTCAGGTCGCCGCCCCCATGGCACCCGCTGCTGGCTCATCACCACGCTGCTGCTCTGCCTCCGTCACCGTGCCTCGCTTCTGCTCCGCCCTGCACCTCGCCCTTGCCTCCCTATGTAGCAGCCACCATGGACGCCTCTGCCTCCTGCTACTGTTGCCTCCTCCCAGACAGGAGCACTTTGGACCGCCAAAACCGAGGCCTTGTTTTGCTTCGTTTCAGTTCATACATGTCTCGCAAGACCCGGGGCCTCACTGCACATGTCCGTCGCCGTTCTACTTCATCTCTATCGAGACCGAGACCGCCAAGTACCCGACGACCCTAGGATTCGTCAAGTGTACCTCTACGTCTTGGATTCGCCAAGTACCGCACCGGACGCCAAGTACAACGATGCACCAAGTACCGCTACGAATGACACCGGACATCTACGAACGTGTATGACTACCTCCGTTGTGTTTTCGTCAAGTACCACGACACCGAAGACCGCGGAGTCGCCAAGTTCCTCTCCAACCCGTGTACGACTACCCACGCTATGGATCCGGCAAGATCGCGAGAACCACTACCACCGCCGTGTATTACACCAAGTTCAACGACGACCTCGGGGACCTCGGATGTGTCGAGTTTTCCTCTCCGTTTTTGTGTACCACTACTTCCACGATGACCGTGTACCACTACCGCCGCTAAGTGAACATCTACTACCCACTACGAACTCGAGCCGCCCTGAAAACGCTTGCTTCGAAGGTATAACCGACGAGACGACCACCCGTGTTCGCATCGTGTCCGAATTGTTCCGTGCACGTTCATCTTTTCCATGCCACCGATACATGGGAACCCGGTAACCGGGATCACCCCACCATCTCTTGCGTGTTCTGCACATCCGCACACTTGTTTTTTTGCACTGGTATCTCAATGAGTTACCGGAACCGGAATGTTGCCGTGGCATCATTTCCGTTATCGCCGCCGTGGCACCCATTTCTTTTCGCCATGGCGACAAATGCCTCATATCATGATATATGCCTATGTTTTCATAAAATTGCATACAACTTGAATATGTCATCCTCATGCATGTTAACAACATTTAATATTGTTGTTTGATTTAAAATTGCCTAATGACATGCTAAAATGGTTTATTTCATAACTAAACAACCGTAGCTCCGAATTAAATAAACTTTATATGTAAATGGGATAGAAAAATGTGTAGAATAACATGATGCACTTACTTTTCCTGTTTAACAACATTAAAATTGTGTTTTAGGGCAGAACAGTACCAAATTCGAATTTGCATATGGGGATTTTTCGGAATTGTCCTTGGTTATTTCCGGCCTCATTTAAATTGCCTAGATAGGTAGTTTAATCATGCTCACCTCTTGCCATGTTTAACAACATTTAATCTTGCCATGTACATAAACGAGAGTGAACTAAATAATTGAATGTGGAGTTTCGTCAATATGCAACTCGTTGCATATTGAGCTTCACTTAATGTGTAGTATTTGATTGTCGCACTTTGCCATGCCATGCCTCGTTAAACCGGACATGCATCATACTTGATTGTGCATCATGCCATGATTATGCTTGTGTGTTTACCATGCCGTTCGCTTCTTTCCGGTTGTGCTTCTTCTCGATAGTTCTCGATAACGTTTTGAAGTGACGATTCGTTCGTCTACTTCATGGATTCGGTCTTCTTCCTAGCGGGATTTCAGGCAAGATGATCATGACCTTGGATATCTCTACTATCTTTGCTTGCTAGTTGTCTCGTTGCTATCTCTATGTCGCGCTTCCTACCACATATATGTCAGCCTCCCATATGCCATGATACAGCCTCTAACCTTCCACCATCCCAGCAAACCGTTGTTTGGTTATGTTACCGCTTGCTCAGCCCCTTTCTTATAGCGTTGCTAGTTGCAGGTGCTCTTGCAGGTTGTTCCATGTTGGGACATGGATATGTTGGGATATCACAATATCTCTTATTTAATTAATGCATCTATATACTTGGTATTGGGTGGAAGGCTCGGCCTTTTGCCTAGTGTTTTGTTCCACTCAAGCCGCCCTAGTTTCCGTAATGCTGGTGTTATGATCCATGTTTAGCGTTCCTAACATGCTCAGGGGAATGGGACCCTCTTGACAGTTCGCTTTGAATAACCGCTTCCAGCAAGGCCCAACTTTGGTTTTAACATTTGCCAACATAATAATACTGAATCAATTAATTAATTTTTCATAGGGGGTCGCGTCCCCGGGGATTCTTAATTCAACATAATACAGGTGGGCCAGTGCCGATGGTGTTGGTCCAAAACGGGTAGACTGCGGGGCCATCACGGGGAAACTCGAGGTTTTGGTACCTGTAGGATGTCCCATCCGGTCGTGGCCTGGGACGAGATACGCGCGGCTACTATCAGGGTGTCGGCACGCCGGGAGGTCTTGCTGGAATTGTGTTACCATTGTCGAAATGTCTTGTGCACCGGGATTCCGAGGATACTTCGGGCTATCTCGAGGTTGAGGTATTTCCACCGCAGCTTGTGTAGGCTTATGATGGGGCTGGTTGGAACACCCCTGCAGGGTTAAATCTTATGCGAAGCCGTGCCCGCGGTTATGTGGCACTTGGATATTTATAACCTCCGGTTGTAGAGAACTTGACACTAAATCCTAATTAAAATACACCAACCGTGTGCGTAACCGTTACCGTCTCTTTTCGAGGAAGTTCGAGAAGGGAACACGGTGGGGTTATGTTTGACTCGTAAGTAGGTGTTCAGGATCACTTAGTGATCATTTGTAGTTTGCGACCGTTTTGCGTAGATGCTCTTCTTGTTCTTGTACTCGTAACTTAGCCACCATATAATGCTTAGTGCTTGCTGCAACCTCACCACCTTACCCTTCCTTACCCATTTAAGCTTTGATAGTCTTGTTACCCATGGTTATGGGATTGTTGAGTCCTCGTGGCTCACAGATTACTACAACAATAGTTGCAGGTACAAGTAATGCGATGTCTTGACGTGAGAGCGATGCTTGTTTGCTTTGGAGTTCTTCTTCTGCTTCTTCTTCTTCGTCGATCTGAGGATAGATTCCTGGTCGGCAGCCTGGGCTAGCAGGGTGGATGTCGTTCTTCTTTTCGTTTGATTTCATCCGTAGTCGGATACTGCCCTTCTGTATGATGTTGGTTATGTATTGTTGTATTCATATGATGATTGTATGTATTTGACTATATCCCCATCTATTATGTATGTGGTACGATGTAATGATATCCACCTTGCAAGCGTCTCCAATATGCGTTTCTACTCTTGGTGGGGCCTCCGAGTTCCTTGAGAATAGGACCGCATATTGGGCGTGACAAGTTGGTATCAGAGCCTCGACCGACCATAGGATCCCCCTTGATTGATCGAACCGCTGACGAGTTTAGAAGAAAACTATTTTGAGTCCTAGTTATATATCGGAGAATAGGAATTCTTTTTACTCCTTATCCCCTTTGTCGCTCTGGTGAGGAATTGTGACGTAGGTGTTTTCATTCTACTACTCTTCTCACTCAATTTTTTTTAGGATCACGCGGGTATTTTGGAATCGATATGATATCGGTGTGACGTGACTCTGTTCTTGGTGCCTCCTGACTGTATGGATTGGACCCGGGGAGTTGAGCTCCAAGGGGTTTTGTCACACTCACTATCGTTTCGGTTCCGAGAATACCAGAGGACGCCGACATCGAAATGCTTCTATACTTTTTGTGGTGGCAAATAGTGCCGTGACTTTTCCCCAGTACTGGTGGAGATAGCGTGGATGATCCACTATGACTAGTATCGATGTGCTTTCAAAGGTCTGAGGTACACGAATTTGCGAAGTTTCTTGGTCGTGTGTGAAGGTTGCGGATTGGTTGCAGCTGATTAGGATATTATTGTTGTTGTGTGCTGAGTAGGTTGCCATATCCGCAACCTGATCTTATAACCAAGAAGTTTCGGGAGTTCTTAGGTGGGAATTCAAGTATTACCTAGAATATTTTTTCCAATAGACACATGATACGATATGGGGTCTATCATATGTTTGTTCCGGCTTATTCCGCAAGCCAAATCCTTGTGTTGTTTTTGTTGTGGTATTTGAGTTGCTTTGAAGTCAACAAGTATTGATTCCATACCTTTCCTAAGCAGTGTTCTCATATTTCTATGGGATTGCTAATCCTTCATGTAAATTCTTTTCACCCGGTGTGCTTCTCTTCAGTTAGTCCGATCATTTCAATATTTGCAAGATCAATTCTCAGTTTTCTCTACGGCGTTCGTTTCATCCATTTAAGTTGTCTTTATTTTCCCCACCCTCCCACCCTTTTTATTTGCAGAGTCAAAATTCTCAAATCAAGTATCCATTTTATTTGTGTGAAGTCTCTTCATTCTTTTCCTTCATGTTCTTCTCCGGTGATTCTCATGAAGATGCTCAGGAGCTACAAGTTCATCATTCTTCGTTCTTGTTTTCTTCTCCGGAGTGCTGAAATTATCTCAGAAGATTCATCTTTCCATTCAAGATCCGTGCAAGATAATTCGAGGTTGTTGTCTCATTCAATCCATTTAATTCTACTGGTGCAATCTCTCTTTCAAGCAATTGTTCCAACGGTGTTTCTTTTCAGTGGGCCCTAACCCACAGGTCTTTTCCCAGGATCTTACCTGACTCTTCTAATTTTTTCCGGTGCTATTCTCAAATTCTTTCAAAGTTTGACGTAAGAATGGATTCCATCAGTCAATTGCCTCTCCAAGATCGCTTTCAAATGATTTTCATCTTTGGCTCAACCTTTGTATTCTTCATTATTCCGGAGTATCTCACAAAATCTTCTTGGTGGTTCTCGTCGTCATTCTCAGCTTTGAAGACCGAAGAAGAATTTCTCTTAAAGCAGATCCATTCTCTTGAAGATTCGTGGTTCTAGCTTCATGCCATCCTCACAATTGTTTTCGATTGTGAGAAATTCTTTTCATACCCACCCGGAGCATTTCATGAGTCCTTTCCATTTTTGATTCTCCGAAGGCCGTCATTCAGAAGAGTTCTTCATTCTCAACGTTCATCTCTCGTTCTCAAATTCTTCTGGTGCTTCGTTCAAATGGTCTCCAATAAGCTTGTGATTTCTTCATTCTCTTGTAATTATTTTCCCTCAAGTATCTTCAATGCCTTTCTAATTCTTTCCGGCGATTTGTTCTCTTCTCTTCGTTCGTTTTCAATTCTTACGGTGGTTCGTTCAAGATTCCTATTCCTTTGTTATCGTATCAATTCATTCATTATTTCCAAATCCCACCGGTGTTTCCTCGAAGACTTCATCGAGTTCGCGCTATATCTCTCTTCAATCTTTTCAAGAAGAATAAGTAGTATGCAAATCCATTGCTTTTCATCAATTTATTTTGATGAAGGATAGACATATCATAATTCTTATTCTTGTTTCATGGAAGTGGTTTAATTCCTTCTTCCGGAGTTTGTTCTTGATGAATAAATTCTCGGTTCTAGCTATTCATCTTTCTTTTCCGGAGTTCCAAGTTTTCTCGGTTATATCATCGCGAAGCTCCATCTAAATCATTGCAAGGCTTCATCTTCTTCTTTTCAACCTTCGTTTCTATCATCCTTTTGGTTACCGGAGTTCTTCATGGTGGTTCGTCAAGGATTTAATTCATTCTCGAAGGGCTCTTCGATGAGCTCAAGCATTCTTCATACTGCATTCCGAAGTGCTAATCCTTTCTACCTTATCTTTTGAGGTGGTATTATGTCCTTCTTGACAATGTCCCTTCGTGTTTCATGATTCACAAGTTGTCAGGAATGACATATTTAAACCCATCATTTCTTCCTTGGAGCTGTCTTGGGTTATTTTTCACCTAAAGCCTTCCCTAAGGTTTGTTGCTATTTTGCGGTGCTTATTAATGGTCCAAGTTCTCCTTCTCTTCTCAGTGAAAGAGGTTTTCACCTCTTCTAGATCTCAAGCAATCAATTCTTTCCGTAGTGGCAGAATTTCACCTCAAGTTTTGAGATGTTTTCCACAAGCCCACAACAAGCTTATTCTTTTCATTGTTGGTTTTTCCAACAACTCCGTTCAACCCTTCTTTGTAAGGATGCTTTTCAAATTCAATTGTGGGAGAAGTTGTCATTTTGTTCTCCGTTCTTTTCTTTCCAACGATCTAGCTTCTATTCTTTCGTTCTGGAGGCATTGTGGTGTTGCTCTCTTCGTCCATCATCTCATTTCGCCAAGATCAAGATCTTTTCCTTGCTTATCCATTTTACCGGAGTGTTATGTTCTCTTTTCAAGTTCTTTTCATCTTATCAAGTTTTCCTTCTTGTTTCTACCGTAGTGCTGCCCAAATTATTTTCGTTCTCATTCCTTATCTATCTCATTTCACCCAGAGTGGGTTCGAATTCTTGCTTGTTCCTCAAGCCATTCTTCAACTCTTTGCAACCTTCGAGGTTTGTTGGTTTCACTCGTTTGTACAAGAAGCAACTTTCTTTTACCTCTTCCTCTTCCCCTTCCGTTTCCTTCCTAAGATCTCGGGTCGAGATCTTCTATTAGTGGAGGAGAGTTGTGACGCTCCAAGACCGATTCTTTCCCTAATTGTTATTATTTTATTGCTCACTCTATTTTGTTTTTGCATTGCATCATTTCATCAAGCCATCATGTCATTAAAATTTTGCAACCCAAATAAATAAATTGCATGGATCTTTGATCCATTTAAATTGAGGGAACTCACATGGTGATTTCTCTTTATAACATATCCTCCCAATATTTATTAGGGAGCTATAATAAAATGTTCCATTATTTTTGGAATCACCCATAAACACACTTGCAATTTAATTCTCATGTCTTTTCTACTTCAAGTTTGGTCCTCAAACTTCGCCCATAAATTCTTTCATCATTTTCCCGAGCTCCACCCAAAATCTCAACATTTTGGGGCACTTCGAAAACCTAGTCCTAGTTCAAACCATTTGAATTAAATTCAAATGAATTTGAATTTGAATCTTGCAATCCTTCCACCTCTAATTTTCTTGAGACAAGCTCAGTTTGCGAGTCCGGGAAAATCAACTCCATGCCTAAATTCTTTCTCCACCCATTTCTTTTTCTCCTTTTCTTTCTTTGCTCTTTCTGTAAATGGAAAAGAGTTGAGTAGAGAGAGAGAGAGTAGCCCAGCTGCACTACCACCTAGCGAGCCCACTTGGCCCAGCTCGCCTCCCCTTAACCCTAGCGACCGAGAGCTCCTCCCGATCGATCCCCAGCTCCCTCGCTCTGTTCACCCACCGCCACCCGCACAATAAGCAGAGGCGCTGGCCTCGATCCCCTCGACCTCCTCTTCCTCGCGTCGCCCGAGCCACCATGGCTCCAGCTCCCCGCCGCTGCCTTGCTCCAGCATCCCCATGCGGCCTCTGCAGCAAGCCCCATCTCCTTCCCCCTCTCGCGCCCGCGCCCTACTCGCCTTTGAGCTCGGGTCGCCGCCCCCGTGGCACCCGCTGCTGACTCATCACCACGCTGCTGCTCTGCCTCCGTCACCGTGCCTCGCTTCTGCTCCGCCCTGCACCTCGCCCTTGCCTCCCTGTGTAGCAGCCACCATGGACGCCTCTGCCTCCTGCTACTGTTGCCTCCTCCCAGACAGGAGCACTTTGGACCGCCAAGACCGAGGCCTTGTTTTGCTTCATTTCAGTTCATACATGTCTCGCAAGACCCGGGGCCTCACTGCACATGTCCGTCGCCGTTCTACTTCATCTCTGTCGAGACCGAGACCGCCAAGTACCCGACGACCCTAGGATTCGTCAAGTTCCACTTCGGCAAGTGTACCTCTACGTCCTGGATTCGCCAAGTACCGCACCGGACGCCAAGTACAACGATGCACCAAGTACCGCTACGAATGACACCGGACGTCTACGAACGTGTACGACTACCTCCGTTGTGTTTTCGTCAAGTACCACGACACCGAAGACCGCGGAGTCGCCAAGTTCCTCTCCAACCCGTGTACAACTACCGATGCTATGGATCCGGCAAGATCGCGAGAACCACTACCACCGCCGTGTATTACACCAAGTTCAATGACGACCTCGGGGACCTCGGATGTGTCGAGTTTTCCTCTCCGTTTTCGTGTACCACTACTTCCACGATGACCGTGTACCACTACCGCCACTACGTTAACATCTACTACCCACTACGAACTCGAGCCGCCCCGAAAACGCTTGCTTCGAAGGTATAACCGCCGAGACGACTGCCTATGTTCGCATCGTGTCCGAATTGTTCCGTGCACGTTCATCTTTTCCATGCCACCGATACGTGGGAACCCGGTAACCGGGATCACCCCACCATCTCTTGCGTGTTCTGCACATCCGCACACTTATTCTTTTGCACTGGTATCTCAACGAGTTACCGGAACCGGAATGTTGCCGTGGCATCATTTCCGTTATTGCCGCCGTGGCACCCATTTCTTTCCGCCATGGCGACAAATGCCTCATATCATGATATATGCCTATGTTTTCATAAAATTGCATACAACTTGAATATGTCATCCTCATGCATGTTAACAACATTTAATATTGTTGTTTGATTTAAAATTGCCTAATGACATGCTAAAATGGTTTATTTCATAACTAAACAACCGTAGCTCCGAATTAAATAAACTTTATATGTAAATGGGATAGAAAAATGTGTAGAATAACATGATGCACTTACTTTTCCTGTTTAACAACATTAAAATTGTGTTTTAGGGCAGAACAGTACCAAATTCGAATTTGCATATGGGGATTTTTCGGAATTGTCCTTGGTTATTTCCGGCCTCATTTAAATTGCCTAGATAGGTAGTTTAATCATGCTCACCTCTTGCCATGTTTAACAACATTTAATCTTGCCATGTACATAAACGAGAGTGAACTAAATAATTGAATGTGGAGTTTCGTCAATATGCAACTCGTTGCATATTGAGCTTCACTTAATGTGTAGTATTTGATTGTCGCACTTTGCCATGCCATGCCTCGTTAAACCGGACATGCATCATACTTGATTGTGCATCATGCCATGATTATGCTTGTGTGTTTACCATGTTGTTTGCTTATTTCCGGTTGTGCTTCTTCTCGATAGTTCTCGATAACGTTTCGAAGTGAGGATTCGTTCGTCTACTTCATGGATTCGGTCTTCTTCCTAGCGGGATTTCAGGCAAGATGATCATGACCTTGGATATCTCTACTATCTTTGCTTGCTAGTTGTCTCGTTGCTATCGCTATGTCGCGCTTCCTACCACATATATGTCAGCCTCCCATATGCCATGATACAGCCTCTAACCTTCCACCATCCCAGCAAACCGTTGTTTGAGTATGTTACCGCTTGCTCAGCCCCTTTCTTATAGCATTGCTAGTTGCAGGTGCTCTTGCAGGTTGTTCCATGTTGGGACATGGATATGTTAGGATATCATAATATCTCTTATTTAATTAATGCATCTATATACTTGGTATTGGGTGGAAGGCTCGGCCTTTTGCCTAGTGTTTTGTTCCACTCAAGCCGCCCTAGGTTCCGTAATGCTGGTGTTATGATCCATGTTTAGCATTCCTAACATGCTTAGGGGAATGGGACCCTCTTGACAGTTCGCTTTGAATAACCGCTTCCAGCAAGGCCCATCTTTGGTTTTAACATTTGCCAACATAATAATACTGAATCAATTTATTAATTTTGCATAGGGGGTCGCGTCCCCGGGGATTCTTAATTCAACATAATACAGGTGGGCCTGTGCCGATGGTGTTGGTCCAAAACGGGTAGACTGCGGGGCCACCACGGGGAAACTCGAGGTTTTGGTACCTGTAGGATGTCCCATCTGGTCATGGCCTGGGACGAGATACGCGCGGCTACTATCAGGGTGTCGGCACGCCGGGAGGTCTTGCTGGAATTGTGTTACCATTGTCGAAATGTCTTGTGCACCGGGATTCCGAGGATACTTCGGGCTATCTCGAGGTTGAGGTATTTCCACCGCAGCTTGTGTAGGCTTATGATAGACCAAGTTGGAACACCCCTGCAGGGTTAAATCTTACGCGAAGCCGTGCCCGCGGTTATGTGGCACTTGGATATTTATAACCTCCGGTTGTAGAGAACTTGACACTAAATCCTAATTAAAATACACCAACCGTGTGCGTAACCGTGACCGTCTCTTTTCGAGGAAGTTCGAGAAGGGAACACGGTGGGGTTATGTTTGACTCGTAAGTAGGTGTTCAGGATCACTTAGTGATCATTTGTAGTTTGCGACCGTTTTGCGTAGATGCTCTTCTTGTTCTTGTACTCGTAAGTTAGCCACCATATAATGCTTAGTGTTTGCTGCAACCTCGCCACCTTACCCTTCCTTACCCATTTAAGCTTTGATAGTCTTGTTACCCATGGTTATGGGATTGCTGAGTCCTCGTGGCTCACAGATTACTACAACAACAGTTGTAGGTACAGGTAATGCGATGTCTTGACGTGAGAGCGATGCTTGTTTGCTTTGGAGTTCTTCTTCTGCTTCTTATTCTTCATCGATCTAGGGATAGGTTCCTGGTCGGCAGCCTGGGCTTGCAGGGTGGATGTCGTTCTTCTTTTTGTTTGATTTCATCTGTAGTCGGATACTGCCCTTCTGTATGATGTTGGTTATGTATTGTTGTATTCATATGATGATTGTATGTATTTGACTGTATCCCCATCTATTATGTATGTGGTACGATGTAATGATATCCACCTTGCAAGCGTCTCCAATATGTGTTTGTACTCTTGGTGGGGCCTCCGAGTTCCTCGAGAATAGGACCGCATATTGGGCGTGACATCATGCTTCTTAAATACCTATGTTTTCTATATGCATTAGTCCTTTTGATGTAGGATTGCATGAATATATATAAGTTGGCTATATTATAAACCCAGTAGTCCATTGAGGTAGGTCTGAGCCTTTACTCCATTGTCGCTAATGTTGTAGGAGTTTTGCTATGCTTTTGTAGACGGGGATTGTTATGTGTGATTCATGCAAGTTGCGAGAGATGTAATAATTTTGGGTAATCTTAAGGTGGCAACATTAACACACATCTGGGCGGAATGGTAGGGGCACCCTGGAGTAACCAATGGACTAGCCCGGGCACCTGGAGAAACCAGTGCTTGCCCAAGGGGATCCCGGAGGACCCGTGAGATCACCCTATGGAATGCCACCCAGGCTCAAAGAGATTTAACAAATTTTCATGACTAGAAGCTTACCTGCGCAACCACAAGCTAATATGGGCTCTGGCTTAGTTGAGTACGTTGCGTGACCTCTTTCCGGGTAGGCTAGCAGATGTAGTTATATATGTGGGTGTACCGGTCTACCCATGGTTAAGGGGAAATGCTTTCAAAAGACTATGTCTCGATCTTCCGGTTCTCAAACACCAGGCAGTGCGAGGACTACAAAGGAGGTGATCGGGTCTTGTGGGGGAAAAGTGTGCAAACCTCTGCAGAGTGTAAAACTAATCGATTAGCCGTGTCCCCGGTTATGGACAACTTGAGCATCTAGAATTGGGAATTTGAGCGATCTCGTCACATTTAACTAATTTAATGGATTCTAATTAATTTGGGTATAGATTGAATGGAGGAACCATCTCAATCATATTATGATAAGCTTTGTAGTAACAATTTGATATTCTTTTGATGATAGGGAAAAATCAGCTTTATGCAAATTAAACTTAGAACCTTCCACCAGCCATGCATATTGCATGTAGAAGTAGGACCTTCATAATCTCTTGTGGTGTGTGTCGGTACCAAAACCGGCAGATCTCGGGTAGGGGATCCGAACTATGGGTCTAGGAATCAATGAGTAACAGAGATCGTGGGGGCGATGGTTTTACCCAGGTTCGGGCCCTCTCAAGGAGGTAATACCCTACGTCCTGCTTGATTGTATTGATGTGATTGTATGAAGATTACAGAGTTGATCTACCTCGAGATCAGATGGGCTAAACCCTAGGTTATGAATATGATGATTCTGTGTCTCTACGGACTAAGCTCTCTGGTTTATATAGACACCAGAGAGATCTAAGGTTACATATGGTCGGTTACCATCAGGGGATAAACATGCCGGCTACGCCACTAATTGCTTGGAGGAGACGCCAAGTCTTCGGTGGTTTCCTTCTGGTGTACGTGGTCGCCCACAATCCGGCCTTCCATCGACGAGTAGAGAGCGGCCCACCAGTCCGGCCCACAAGAGATAGGCCGGCAGCCCGAGTACCCCCTAGTCCAGGACACCCTCAGTAGCCCCCGAACTAGCCTTCGAAGCCAAGGTAGGTGCCGAACATCATCGACTTTGTAGACCAGTTCCCTTTCTTCCGTGACACCGGTAACAGGCCTGAATCACTCCGAATTGTATTCTCAAGCGATGCCCAGCCGTACACGTCCCACAATATGCTTCGGTCGCCGAGGTATATTGATAACTTAGCCCCGAAGGCTAGTCACTTCGGTGTGAACAGTACCCTCCTCTGACAAATTTTTACCGAAGGGTCATGACGAGCTACGACCCCGTGTCGTTTTATGACAAAGCTCGATCCGCGGTTCGAGGCGGTTTTTTCATTGGCACGTCTCATCGATACGGAGATTGTGCCCTGTTTTTAAGGGATATGATCAATTATCTGCCTCATCCCACGCACGCATAATGGCGCGGTTACCTGGGAAAATGGCGAGGACTGCGGCGCAGTAAAGGGACTGTGAGTTTTACAGCCCATAAAGGGGCACAGTCTTCATTCCTTTCGTACGCTCTCATTCCCCCCCCCCCCCCGTTGCCATCTCTTGAGCTCCAGCGCCCAGATCCGCTCACCCTTCCAAGAACCTTTCTGGCCGCCCATTCGATCTAGCAATGGCGGGCTCCGGGTCCAAAGGCAAGTGGGAGGCGTCCGTCGTCACCGAGAGCGCCATCATGGAGCTGAAGGGCGCGGGATATCTCCCCGCCAATGTCGCCCACCGTGCTCCAGAGGCCGGCCAGGTCATCCCCACGCCGCGGCAGGACGAGAGGATGGTGTTCATCCCCCACTTTCTCCGAGGTTTGGGATTTCCCCTTCACCCCTTCATCAGGGGTCTCATGTTCTTCTATGGGCTCGACTTCCACGATCTTGCACCGAACTCCTTCCTTCATATCTCGGCCTTCATCATCGTTTGTGAGGCTTTTCTCCGGGTTCGGCCACACTTCGGCCTGTGGCTGAAGATCTTCAATATCAAGCCAAAGATCGTTGATGGCCAACAGGCGGATTGCGGGGGCGCGATGGTCAGCAAACTCCCCTAAGTGGAGTGGCCAGAGGGCACCTTCATCGAGACCGTCAAGGTCTGGCAGAAGGAATGGTTCTACATCACCGAGCCAAGGAGCGCGGATTGGGGGGCGATTCTGGCCTTCCGATCCGGACCCCCTACAAGGCTGGTCTCATGGACCAAGAAGGGCCTAGACTGGGGGCCGAATAAGGAGGTGGTGCTGCTGCAGAGCCGGATCGCCAAGATGATAGAGAAGGGCGTCGAGCTGGTCAACGTGATCCAGATCATGCTCGGTCGCCGAATTCTCCCTTTCTAGGACAGGGCTTCCCCCATGTGGGCCTACAAGCCCGTAGACCCGGCCATCGTGCGCAACTTCTTCCGCACCTCCCACGCTCAATTATGGAAGGCGCTATTCAAGCCGCAAAAGGAGTGGCCGGCCGCAGAGGAGGACATCGGCCTCGACGCCGTGAACCCCCCACGGGAGGTATGACTAATTTTACTCTCATATTCGAGCTGTTCCCTTTCGATAAGGTACTTAGCTGTTTCGCTTCCCGTCCGCTGAACTGGCTGAAAAAGGCCCAGCGGATCGACAGTCCGGCGCCACTGCCAGAGGGACCCAGGACGCCCCTACTGACGGCCATGCTGGCCGTGGAGCCATATGAGGCGCCGGAGAGGAAGGAGAAAAAGAAGGACCAGAAGAGGGAGGCCAGAGAGGGCCTCCGTTCCTGAGGACCCCCGGGTGCTAGATCCGAGGACACCAATGCTCCCTCCGCGCAAGAGGAGGAGAAGGAGCAGGGAGAGGACGAGGAGGAAGACGATTCCTCCCGAACAGGGAAGAGGGCGGCATCCGAGGATGCTGAGGAGGAGCCGCCTCAACCCGCTCCCAAAAGACTGCGCAAGGCCAAGGTAGCCTTGTCCGGCGATAGCTCGGCTTCTGCCGAGGACTCCGAGGCCTCCGAGGAGGTTCCTCGGAGGATCCCCAGGGCTAAGCCACAGGCTCAAAGGTACGCGCGTTCTAGTAACCTCTTAACCGTCCTTAGCCGAACTGGGTTTGATATTGATCACGTTTTCGTTTGTAATTTTGTAGTCTGCTGCGCGATCTCCCCACCGACCGAGTCTCGGAGGGGGATTCTCCACCGGCGGCGCTAGCGGAGAGCGGAACTGAATCCCACGCCTCGCCTCCCCCGATCGTCGAGGAGACCGAGGAGGTTCTGTTGAGGAGGACCCCTCCCGTGCCATACACAGGGGGAGGAGGCGACACTAACATGGCCGAGGTGAATACCTCGGTCACCGAAGACTAGGAGGGGAGGGCCCCCCTGGTAAACGAAGAGGAGGAGCCCGGACAAGCCGAGCTCTCTCCGAGGACGACTCCGGAGACGTCAAGGCGTCCCGAGTCCGGCGCCCCGGACTTCGAGAGGGAAGGAGCCAAAGCGCCACCGCCACCGCCGCCCGCCCCAGAGCAGGCGTCGACCGGGTGGCCGGACGAGATGGAGGATGCTCTAACCCACTCCTCTATTGCCGAAGAGCACCGTGCCCTTATGGGCGCAGTGTTGCAAAGTATTCGGTCCGTGGATAACGGACTGAAGGAGGCCTTTAGTGGCCTTCTTACCGGCTTCAAGGTGAGCGAAGTAATGCTTTTCCCTTAGAAAAATTCTTTTGTGTAAATGTATAGCCTCATACACAGTAGCCCCCGAGACTCTGACTGGCTTGATCAAAGCCTGTCAGAGGATCGAAAATCAATTTCCCGGATACTAACGTGCGTAGGATAATGCACAAGCATCATCTTCGACCGCAGCCGCCAACGCCGAAGAGTTGGCCGAGCTGAATCAGAAGCTGAAGAGCTCCGAGGACGACCTGAGCCTGCTGAACAAGAGGTTCGACGAGGCGCAAGGTAAGACCGAGCTGTAATATTGAATACAGCCATTGTCTTGTAAGCAGGTTTCGAAGTATCCTAACGGATTTAACTTATGTGACGATAACTGCTTTCGAAGAGGTGGAAAACCTCAAGGCCGCACTAAAGACGGCTCAACTGGAAGCGGCGGAGCAGAGATCAGCGGCCGAGAAAGTGGCCGCCGAACTGGCTGTGGAGCGAACCACGAGCCAGAAGCACGAGGCCAGGGTGCTGGAAGTGCAGCAAGAGCTCGGGGATGCCATCACAAAGTGTGAGGCCCTCGAGCAGAAGAATAAGGAGCAGGCCGCCGAGCTGGCCTCGTTGGCAGTGGTGGCCAAGGAAGCGCGGACAGAGGCGCGCGGCTACCAAGAGGAGCTTCGCCAAGTCAGGCTCATTGCGGACGGTAAGCCATACTTGCTGCAAAGTATCTTTGGAGGTAATAGGTTCGCGTTGCTCACGCGAGTATGGCGTTCCCCAGGCGCATTCGCGGACCTCCCAAAGAGTGCGGCGGACGCGGCCAGGTTCTTCGCCACTCAGGAGGGTAGGGCCGAACAGAGGTTGTTCTAGGCACAATTTCAAGCGCCCGAACACCCTCCCCTCCTGAATAATCAGATGAAGCAGCTGATGGAGCTGCACTGGATGGCGGAGCCCGTGATGAAGGACCTCTGCGTCAAGCTGTGGCCTTCAGAGCCGCTGCCGAGCAGCTATTTTGGGTTGGTGCAGAGGCTGTACGGCGCCGTGCCCCGAATTGATGCGTGGAAGCGTTCTGCGTGCATTGAAGGAGCTCGGATGGCCTTCGGCAAAACAATGGTACATTGGCTGAAGATAAAGCCAGCCGAGATGGCCACTGGACCTCCACCGCCAGGGAAGGAGCATAGGCATCCCGAGCAATACTTTCCCATCGTGATGGATGGTGCTCGGGTAGTAGAGGCCCAATGCGCAAAAGATGTAATTTATGAGTAGATTTAGTTTCCTCGTAGCCAAGGAGTTGAAACTTTTGTCTTGTTGAAATGCAAGTTGTTTTGGCTATGAATAAAGTGCCTACTGATGTTAATTTTGACTCCTGTGCGGCCGTTTATAAACTGAAAGTTACCAGTCGTCCGCTTCAGCCCCCTTGCAGATACTGCATGGGGTGTTTTCGCGTAATACTTGAACCCTTAGCCGACGTCTCGGTGCCCGGAGGCGGTTGTATGTATGGAAAAACCAGGCAATCAGACTATACGGTTTTAGTGCTTTCACTTAGCCATAGGAGCTTGACTGCGGGGGCTAGTGATTAGCCCCCAGTGTTTGTGATATTCGGATGAGCCGCGGTTGACACCATCATCACATGGTTTCTGTAACAGAGGACCCTTCGTATAACACGGACTAACCTCCAACGATTTTATGGTTTGACACAAGTCATCGGATCGCCGACCAGTTCTCGCATATTGGGACAGTCAGTTTTCGGCTTTCTCCACTGAGGTACTTAACCAGACTAGCTAGAAGTACAATCGCAGTGGTTCTCCCTTTACCCTCTTAGCCGAACAGTGCGGAACGTAAGGGGGTAAACACAGGAGCCGGGCAAGCCAACTATTGACCAAAGACCCAATTCGGAACTGATTCATATAATGCAATATCCGTGACACCGAGCACATAAAATAGGTGCCCGGATAAGTTTTGAGGCAAGATTTATGTTCGAGCCCCCGGTCTATTAGCCGGTTACAAAAAGTGACGTATCATAATAGTTCACTTCGGCCTAAAAAACGGAAAGGAATATGCAACGTGAACGAATGCACAATTACCAGAGAAAGATTGTTCTTTATTTCCTTTGAATATGTGACGTCCAACCGTACAATCCGGATTGCCGAAGTAACTTTGATAGATACTTGTGAAGAAATAAATACATTAGAGTAAAGGTTTACACAGGGCCTTCATGAGTGGTTTGACGTCCCTACTACGCCCTGCTGCACGTCTGCGCCTTTGCTCTTTAAGAAGCTTCCGTGTGAGCGAAGCTGTCGACCATATGATCGGCGGAGTAGTAATGTTTGGCAGACGAGCCCTTGGGAAAAGGGTTTTGAGAAGCCGCCGTGGTATATCAGTGTGACGCTGATCAGGCCCTAGATGGTGCCCGTTTGTCGATGTTGAGAAAAAAGACATCTGTTGGCCATTGCTCGGTCGAACCGGGCTCTCGGCCTTTGTGTCATGCGTCCCCACAGCTGCCCATGGAATTTTGAGCGTGAAATTGTGCACTCGAGGTATGTATTTCGTGATAATGTGGGCCGTGCTGTGGGGCGCATACCCCTACTTGGAGTGAGTATGGGAGTGCTCCAGGACCGAGGCTGCAGCTCGGGAGCGCTTGCGTGCGTCCCGTGTCTTGACAGTAGACTGGGCTTGCGACGCTTCTTCGATGGCTTGGACTTCGGCGGCTAGGGCCGCCGTGTGTTCCTCTGTTCGGAGCGAGCGCTCGGTATTACCGTTGATGGTAATAACGCCCTTTGGTCCTGGCATCTTGAGCTTTAGGTATGCATAGTGCGGGACAGCGTTGAAGCGGGCGAACGCGGTCCGACCGAGGAGTGTGTGATAACCGCTGCGAAAAGGGACAATATCGAAGATCAAGTCCTCGCTGCGGAAGTTATCGGGCGAGCCGAATACAACTTCCAATGTCACGGACCCCGAGCAGTGTGCCTCGATGCCCGGGATTACACCTTTAAAGGTGGTGTTGCCGGGTTTGATCCTTGACGGGTCGATCCCCATTTTCCTCACAGTATCTGAGTAAAGCAGGTTGAGACTGCTACCCCCATCCATAAGGACTCTGGTGAGGTGAAATCCGTCCACAATGGGGTCGAGCACCAGAGCCGCCGTTCCTCCATGGCGTATACTGGTCGGATGGTCTCGACGGTCGAAAGTGATCGGGCAAGCCGACCACGGGTTGAATTTCGGGGCTACCGGCTCTAAGGCGTAGACATCCCGAAGTGTGCGTTTCTACTCCTTCTTCGGTATATGCGTGACGTAGATCATGTTCACGGTTTTAACCTCGGGAGGGAACTATTTTTGGCCTCCATTGTTCGGCCCGCGAGGTTCGTCGTCATCCTTGCTGCGGGGGCCCTTGCCCTGTTCTTCGGCCGTAGCCTTGCCGGCCTGTTTAATTACCCAACAGTTACGATTGGTATGGTTAGTGGGCTTGTCCGGGGTGCCATGAATCTGACAGGGCCTATCCAATATTCTATCCAGCGCAGACAGGCCGTCCCGGTTCCCTTTAGAGGGTTTTTTCCGCGGTCCTGATTTCGAGCCGCTGAATCCGGCGTTTACTGCTGCGTCATCGGCTTCACCGTTGTTGTTTGAGTGCCGGCGCTTATTGTTCCTATTGCGCCGGGGTTTCCCGTTCCCGTCCCGGGCCTCTGAAGTGCCGGGGTCTTCGGGGTGGTTGCTTCGACGAGCTGACCAGCTATCCTCACCCGCGCAAAAGCGGGTCATTAGGGAGGTAAGAGCCGACATCGTTCTCGGCTTGTCCTGGCCGAGCTAGCGAGAGAGCCACTCATCCCGAATACTGTGTTTGAATGCCGCAATTGCTTCGGCGTCCAGACAGTCGACGATCTGGTTCTTCTTGGTCAAGAACCGATTCCAGAATTGCCGGGCTGACTCTCCGGGCTGCTGAATGACATGGCTCAGGTCGTCGGCGTCCGGTGGCCGAACATATGTGCCTTGAAAGTTAGCTCGGAATGCATCCTCAAGCTCTTCCCAGCTTTCGATGGAGTTTTCGGGTAGGCTGTTCAGCCAATGCCTTGTTGGTCCCTTGAGTTTCAATGGTAAGTACTTAATGGCGTGGAGGTCATCTCCTCGGGCCATATGAATGTGGAGAAGAAAATCTTCAATCCACACGGCTGGGTCGGTTGTCCCATCGTAGGATTCTATATTGACGGGTTTAAACCCTTCGGGGAACTGATGCTGCATCACCTCATCGGTGAAACACATTGGGTGTGCGGCGCCCCTAGCCCGGACCACATCGCGCCGGACATCGGTTGTCATCCGAGCACGGTGCTGCTCCCGAGCTCTGTCGTTCCTATCGCGCCAGGCTTGGTATCCGTCCCGTCCAGCGGGCGTGTATCCTGTGGATCCATAGATGGATCTAGACTAGATCCCTCAGGCGTTCAGGTCGTGGCGCAGATCGTGTCGGTCATCCGGTTGAACCGGGTCTTTGCCCGCTCGGTGAGGAGGCGCGGGTGGGTATTCGGCTTCATTGGCCGCCCTATCCCGTCCTTGAGGGGCGACGGGTGGGAGTTCGGCTTCCACAACCGGTCTATCCCGTCCTCGAGGGGGGCGATCAGGCTGGTTTGCGTGAGTTCGTCTGGGAGGCATGGGCTCAAGGGCCTCATCCTCAAATTCTGGGAGTAGGCGCCGTCGTGGGTAACTCTTGTATTGACCCTGACGTTGATCGTCAAGGCCTTCCTCGGCAGCTAAGACCATCGTCCATCTGTCGTTGAGCGTATCCTGTTCGGCTTTTAGCTGCTGTTGTTTCATCTTCAAGCTTCAGGCGGTGGCGATGAGTTGCCGCTTGAATTTCTCTTGCTCCAGGGGATCCTCTGGGACGATGAACTCTTCGAGTTCGAGGCTGTCCTCCTCTTCGGACGGAGGGAGGTAATTACTGTCCTCGGAATCCTCGAGGTCCTCGGGGTCACCCTGGTCCTCGTGCCCTTCAGGGGCATCACGGCGCTGCTCGGGGGTGTTGTTGCCGAGCTCCTCCAAGTTGTCCGGAGTCTCGTTATCTCCGGTGCCGTTCGTGTCTGTGTGATCTTCCTTGCCCTTTCCCCACCCTCTGGCTCGCCGTCGTCGGCGTCTGGGCGGTTCTTCGGTGGGACCATTGTCGTCCTTGGGGGTATTGACCATGTAAACGTCATAGGTGGAGGTGGCGGTCCACTTTCCGGTGTTGGAAGTGGCAAGGGAAGGAGCCGTATAGGGCGGGACGTCGATATCCTCGTCCATGTCGTCAGCCTCCTCGGAGGCGTAGTTCAACATGTCGGTTAAATCTTCGACAGTGGCTACCAAGTGGGTGGTGGGTGGGACGCAAAATTCCCCGCGGCTCGCGTCCTGTCCGACCTGCTCCTGGTCCGAGGACGAGCCATCCGTGATATTCATCTTCTGGATCCGGCCTAACATCTCGCTTAAAACCGAGAGGTCCACTGAATCTATGCTCGGGCGGCTATCAGAGTTGAGCTCCGGCGCGCCGATAATGGGAGTGTGTTCGGCCAAGGGTGACCCTTGGTTTTCCGGCGCTGGGGTCGGATCTAAACTCAATGTCAGATCCGAACTGAGGCCCGCCCCGGGGACGGGGGCGGGGAAGGAATCCGAGGTCAAGGCCCCGGGATTGGTTGGTTCCTCGGGTACAGCCGAGAACCCAGTGAAGACCAGATCGCCTCGAGCATCGGCGACATATTTGAGGCCGCCGAACCTGATTTCCTGCTCGGGGGCGAAGCTGCCGACCTAGTCGAGGTGACCGGTCAGATCGGCGTGCAGCACAATGCTGTCGAACGCGAAGAGCTGTCCGGGGACGAAGATGTCCCCGCTGCGGATTCCATCGCTGAATAGAAGAGCCGTCTGAGGACAAAGATGTCCCCGCTGCAGATTCCATCGCCGAAGAGCTGTCCTGGGACGGCGAGCCATTGATCCTTGGCGACACACGACGGAACTCTCAATGAAAGCACCAATGTCGGTACCAAAACCGGCAGATCTCGGGTAGGGGATCCGAACTATGGGTCTAGGAATCAATGAGTAACAGAGATCGTGGGGGCGATGGTTTTACCCAGGTTCGGGCCCTCTCAAGGAGGTAATACCCTAGGTTACAGAGTTGATCTACCTCGAGATCAGATGGGCTAAACCCTAGGTTACGAATATGATGATTCTGTGTCTCTACGGACTAAGCTCTCTGGTTTATATAGACACCAGAGAGATCTAGGGTTACATATGGTCGGTTACCATCAGGGGATAAACATGCCGGCTACGCCACTAATTGCTTGGAGGAGACGCTAAGTCTTCGGTGGTTTCCTTCTGGTGTACGTGGTCGCCCACAATCCGGCCTTCCATCGACGAGTAGAGAGCGGCCCACCAGTCCGGCCCACGAGAGATAGGCCGGCAGCCCGAGTACCCCCTAGTCCAGGACACCCTCAGTGTGACGTGCCAGTACATTCAACGTACTGACCTACACGGCTGCAACATCTCATGTTGCAGGATATTATACGACGAGTAAGTGTTGCGTTAGGGTTACGTTGTCTACACTCAACTTTGCCGTTGGTATTGATGGGACTCCACAACCTTTGATGTTATTTCCGCTATATGGATTAAGGTAATAGTATTTACGTTATTTTATACATGTGATTTTCTGTTATTTCATCGAGTACTGTGTGTGCTAGCATACCAATCCAGGGATGGCACTTAAGCACGGAGACTTGGATCCTTTTTGGAACCGGGTCGTTACACCCTCAAGCTTGGGGGAGGCTTCTCCAACTATTAAATGCTTTGCCTGATCACCCTCTTAAGAAAAATGAAATACTTGATATCTTTTATAATGGACTAACCGATGCTTCTAGGGACTACCTATATAGTTGTTCTGGTTGTGTTTTCAGGGAAAGAGCAGTTGAACAAGCTCATGAATTATTGAATAACTTATTGAGAAATGCCGATGATTGTACACTTCCTAAACCACCTCTAAGGCAAACTCCGAAGAAAAGAGGTATTATATTCCTCGGTCCAGAAGATATGCAAGAAGCCAAGAAATCTATGAAAGAGAAAGGTATTAAATCTGAAGATGTTAAGAATCTACCACATATTGAAGAAATACATGGACTTGATATCGCGACACAAGTAGTAGAGGTAAATTCTCTTTATAGGTTTGATGAGGGTGATATTCCTTATAATAAACCTCCAAGTCAGTGCCTAGATGAATTTCATAACTTCATTGTTAAGCAAGAAAATTTCAATATGCAAATAAGTAATCAATTGAAACGTGATTCTATTATGATTGAACGTTTGAGTGATGTACTTGTTAGAATTTCTAATGATATTAAGGGCTTATGTAAACATTATTCTATGGTTCACACTCAGCTTGAACAAGTTTCTAAATCACAAAATGATTTGATTAAGGAAATGTCTAATAAAACTAATGAACATGCTATTAGAGTAATGACTAGAGGTGGTAAAATGACTCAGGAACCTTTGTATCCTAAGGGTCATCCTAAAAGAATTAAAAAAGATTCTCAGAGAATTAATGGTAGTGCACCTACTTCACCTAAGAAGAAAAAGAAAAAGAGTAAGGATGAAACTTTGCATGCTTCTAGTGAACCTGTTATAGAAAAACCTGCTGAGAATCCTAATAATATTTCTATTTCTGATGCTGAGACACAATCTGGTGATGAGCATGTACCTAGTGATAATGATAATGCTAATGCAGATCATGTTGATGCCCAACCTAATAATAATAATGAACTTGATGATGATATAGAAATAGAACCTGAAATTGAGCTTGATGACCCACCTCCTAAGAATAAACGATATGATAAACGAGACTTTGTTGCTAGAAAGCATGGTAGAGAAAGAGAACCATCGGTTAAAAAACCTATGCTTTTCCTAGTAAAGCTGTAAAAGCCAAAGATGAAGATGCTTTCAATTGTTTTGTTGAATTACTTAGACCTATATTCTTGCAAGTACCTTTGACTGATGTTATGAAAATGCCTCCTTATGCTAAATATGTGAAAGATACTGTCACTAATAAAATAAAAATACCAGAGGCTGAAATTTCCACCATGCTTGCAAATTATTCTTTCAAAGGGAAAATACCTGAAAAGCTAGGAGATCTAGGTATACCTACTATACCATGCTCCATTAAGAATAACTATGTTAAAACTGCCTTGTGTGACTTGATACGTCTCCGTCGTATCTACTTTTCCAAACACTTTTGCTCTTGTTTTGGCCCCTAATTTGCATGATTTGAATGGAACTAACCTGGACTGACGTTGTTTTCAGCAGAATTGCCATGGTGTTGTTTTTGTGCAGAAAATCAAAGTTCTTGGAATTGGATGAAACTTTTTGGAGATTTTTTATGGAATATATAAAAAATATTGGCATCAAGAACTACTGGAGGGGGGCCACCCAGTGCCCACGAGGCACCAGGGCGCGCCACCCCCCCAGGCGCGCCCTGGTACCTCGTGGGGCCCACGTGGCTCCGTCTGACCTAATTCCAACGCTATAAATTCATTTTTCCAGAGAAAAAAATAAGAGAGGAAGTTTTATTGCGTTTCACGATACGGAGCCGCTGCCACCTCCTGTTCTTCATCGGGAGGCCAGATCTGGAGTCCGTTCACGGCTCCGGAGAGGGGGATCTTCCGGCATAGTCATCATCAACCATCCTTCATCGCCAATTTCATGATGCTCACCGCCGGGAGTGAGTAATTCGTTCGTAGGCTTGCTGGACGGTGATGACTTGGATGAGATTTATCATGTAATCGAGTTAGTTTTGTTAGGGCTTGATCCCTAGTATCCACTATGTTCTGAGATTGATGTTGCTATGACTTTGCTATGCTTAATGCTTGTCACTAGGGCCCGAGTGCCATGATTCCAGATCTAAACCCTTTATGTTTTCATGAATATATTTGTGTTCTTGATCCGATCTTGCAAGTTATACACACCTGCTATGTGTTATGATCCGCATACCCCAAGGTGACAATAATTGGGATTCTTTCCGGTGATTGCCATAGTTTGAGGAGTTCATGTATTCACTAAGTGTTAATGCTTTGTTCCGGTTCTCTATTAAAAGGAGGCCTTAATATCCCTTAGTTTCCTTATGGACCCCGCTGCCACGGGAGGGTAGGACAAAAGATGTCATGCAAGTTCTTATCGCAAGCACGTATGACTATATACGGAATACATGCCTACATTACATTGATGAATTGGAGCTAGTTCTGTGTCGCCCTAGGTTATGACTATTACATGATGAATGTTATCCAGCGAATATCACCGATCCAGTTCCTATGAGCTTTTCACATATTGTTCTTGCTAAGTTACTACTGTTGCCACTGCTGTTACAATTGCTACTACTACTGCTGCTACTGTTACTGTTACTGTTACTATCATTGCTACTGCTATCAAACTATCATATTACTGTGCTACTGATCACTCTGCTGTAGATATTTAGTTTCCAGGTGTGGTTGAATTGACAACTCAACTGCTAATACTTGCAAATATTCTTTGGCTCCCCTTGTGTCGAATCAATAAATTTGGGCTGAATACTCTACCCTCGAAAACTGTTGCGATCCCCTATACTTGTGGGTTATCATGACTTAATTAGGGGCTGGTGTTTGTGTTATGTCCTTCTCTCTTTATAAAAGACTTGATTTGAGTAAGTTGACTCATACTGAAATTTCTTTGCAAATGACTGACAAATCCACTGCTATACCCGTTGGTATTTGTGAGGATGTTCCCGTTGTTGTTGCTAATGTCACTATCTTAACGGACTTTGTTATTCTTGATATGCCCGAGGATGACAACATGTCGGTTATCCTCAAAAGACCTTTCTTAATATTGCAGGGGCTGTGATTGATTGTAATAAAAGCAAGGTCACTTTCCATGTCAATGGCAATGAACATACGATATATTTTCCGAAGAAGCAAAATAAAGTGAATGGTGTCAATTCTATTGAAAATTGTATGACAATCACTATTGGAGACTTTGAATTTCCACTCCCGGTTCCCAAAAAGAAATATCAAACTCTTATTGTTGGAACCATGCATATCCTAGTTGAGGTAACTTAGTGCTATACAAAAATTCTTTGGTTTTATGCCACTCGAAAATAGTCCGTTAATAAGAGTTGATCAACCTTATTAATGGATTCTTTTTGAGGAGCATATGGTCAATGAATTTTGTAAGCACAACTTTCTGTAGCTTTAGTTTACTTTCTGTTATTTTTAGTTTAATAAAGTAGAATATCCCATTTATCCTATTTTCTGAATTATCTATGCAATAAAAATGACACAGAAATAAAAGTGCTCAGAATGTCGTAAAATTTTAACATGATTTTTTATTGAATAAATGAGAATTTTTGGCATTGGACACACCCCAGGGGGGTGCACCTGTTGTCCACAAGGCAGCAGGGCGCACCCAAGTGCCTTGTGGGGCCCATAGGACCCCACTCACTCAGTGCACTTGCCCACCATCTTCTTTGCCTCCAGAAAAATTCATGTCCAGTTCTTAGCCCGTGTTCTTGCTCCTACATACGAATTTTCGTTTTCTTTGCTCGGAGCTCCGTTTTTGAAACTTTTCGGGGAAATTGCTCCTTGGTATGTGACTCCTCCATTGGTCCAATTAGTTTTTGTTCTAGTGGTTGATACTTTGCTTATTTTGCTGTTGTTGGTGACCAAGAAAATGAGCTTCATGTTGTATTCATTTGGTTCTAAGTAGTTTGAATGCTTGATATATGTTCTAGACACTTGCAGGAGTTGTTTCTATCGATTTTATTGAGTTTTGTTCACCTCTTATTTGTGGCCTAAAGTTTTTTAGAAATATTTCAGAGAAAGGAACATGTTTAGAAGGAGGTCTTCAGGAGGCTCTTCAAGGCAAAGCACGACACGACCGACATACCATGAGCCTCGGGAAAGTTTTGTGCGAGGTGCCAGTGTGAAATCTTGTCAATGGCCTTGTGACACTTTTATGATGGGCGCCGACATCAAGCAAGAATTTGACCAATATATAGAGAATGTTGAGCTTACTGCCTTCCTCTCAGATAAATGCACCCATTACTATCATCTTACCGATACCTTTGGGCAACATTTTGAGTACGTGTTTGCCTCATCTAGAGTTCTCTTTCACCTTTATGAGAAATCCTATAGTCTGCCTCTGGAAGAATTTTGTTATATCTATAAAATCCCGTATTGGGGTTCACTCGATGAACCGCAGAAGGTTTACTATGATACATTTCTTGGTAGCATTTGTAATGGGGAAGATAGAGGTGTGACGCAGGCTAGAATTAGGAGTATCCAGTTTCATGCCATTCGTTACTTTGCATTATTCATTGGGAGATGTTTAGCTAGTAAGCATGATCTTAGTGCTACGTGTGCACCTGATTTGAGTATCCTGCATGCTGCCGTACATGGTGCTAGAGATTTTAACTTTGGGTCTAAATTGCACGTCGCTTAGGCAGAAATTCGCATGATGGTGATTTGTATGGAGGGATTTATGCTTCTCACGTGGCCGCGAGTCTTGGTGTCCCTTTTAGACCCAATGACCCTTTGCTCCCTCCTAACTTTTTGGATTTTGAGGCAATGCAGCGCCCCAAATTTATTGAGTATGGGACGAATGAGTATAAATATAAACTGACCTTTAAAAAATAACACGATGTCTCTATTCTTTTGCCTACGCCTACTCTCTTTGACTTTCAGGGTAAACAAAGACATTTTGTCTATTCGGAGGAGGCCGAGGCACACAACACGGCAGTGGAGGCCGCTTGCCTCGCCGAGGAAGCAGCACAGAATGTTAGCCAGAGCTTCCACCACGGGTACTATCCAGACCAGAAGTGGTGATTACCAAGTTAGGCTAAAAGCCTAAGCTTGGGGAAGTACGTATTCTCACCGACATTTCATTATCATGTTCACACATTCATTGCACTTGTCGATGTTCATCATTTTCTTTGTATATCCATGTTCTATTTTTATTTGTTTCTTTTGTGTGTTTGAAAACTTTAGAAAATCCAAAAATATTTCTCGCTTATTTTTGGTTTTTATTTCCCATTTAGTTAGTTTGTAGTAGCACTAGTACAGCGAGCTGCTATACAAACGGTTTTTACCCCCTTTCAGTGACATAGTTTTAAACCGTCGCCTTGCATGTGTGTGCGATAAGGGGGGTCCTTTCCACACAACCCAGAAACCATCCGCGATAGGGCCTCTGGTCACACACGCGGGGCAAAAAGAGCTCGTGTGCGATCGGGTGAGCCATCGCAGACAATTATACTGGCGCAATCGTTTCCGTTCGTATGTACATCCCACACAGTGAATCCAAGATAAACGTTTTCATTCGTATATACATCCCACATAGTGAATCCCAGACAAACGTTTCCGTTCGTATATACAAAGCACACAGTTTTTTGCATCACATCGTCTGTGATAGCGTTGCCATTGCAGACGATAGTAATAATTTTATCGTTTGTGTTATTGAATGCATCACGCATAGTGTCTAGAAGAAACTGTGTGCCATAGGCTGTCCATCACACACACTTTTTATGTGGAAAATGTTTGTGCAAGGTGGCCTAACGCAAACAGTTGTCCAGAGGAAGTCGTGTGTGATTGTTCATTGATCCAACACGTTTACTTCCTATAAACTGTGTGGGTTGTCTGAGATCATCGCCCACGGTGTTGTCTCAATAACCATTTGCACTAGAAAAACCCAATAAGCAGGCTAATTGGCCTATTATTATTAATCCATTTAGTAATCAAAATTACATTTCATAATAAACACACAATATATTTCATTTTCGTATTACGGAACCAGGATTTCATAATTGAAATACATCAGAGTACAACATCATATAGCTTAAGCACTCACTCACACCATATAGGCATATAGCTAGCTACCCCATTAGACAACAACACCAAGTTTCACATGCAACATCTAAAACCTTTGGAAATTAGCATCATAGACGGTAAATAGACAGATGAATCTCATCTGGAAAACTGCTGAAGCAGAAGGCGAATATTGAGCCTTCAATGATGTTGAAGGTCCTTGCAACTTTAGGCCAGTGCTTGTGGATGATTGACCGCCCATCCTTCGTCCTCTTGAGAAAGACTTCAATATTGTACAGTGGGTGTTGTATGAACACCTTCCTTGCCTCTTGACCATACAGGTGGTTTGAGAGGTAATCATCTGTGAACTGCTTTGGAAAGGCCTGAAAACAAAGATATGCATAAATATCTTCTCTGAATTTTGAAATGTCACAAAGGAATAAAAAAACAAGGTACTCCCTCCGGTCCTTTTTACTCCGCGCATTAGATTTGTATCAAGTCAAACTTTGTAAAGTTTCACCAAATTTATTTTAAAAAATATCAACATCCACGATACCAAATATGTAAACTATAAAATTGTATTTCATAATGCATCTAAAAATAATGATTTTGCAGTTTGAATGTTGTTGCTTTTTTTCTATAACTTTGGTCAAAGTAGAGATACTTTGACTTCGGACAAAACTTATATGCAGACTAAAAAGGACTGGAGGGAGTATAAGAGTTAGTACCATCCTGTAGTTTACTGATGTCTTCTTCATTATGCAGACAAAGATCTTGTTGTTTTTCGTCGCTAGTTTCTTTATCCTCAGAATCTTTCTGAGTTTTTTGACTTGACTGAAATTCATGGACATCTCATTTCCCCATATGCAAAATGGGTCAAACAGTGGGTCAAAACCTCTGACAGCAGGACCTACATGTGCAAGACCAAATTGTTAAAAACCTAAATACTAGAATGGTTCCTACAATTGCACAATAACGTGCTATTAGACAAAGGACCATGCATGTGCGAACCTCGATGGTAAACCTCAGTGCCTCCCATTGTTTCCCTGCAACACATATAAGGTAGTTATTGATCAGGTTAAGTGAGGGTTGGCATACTATCAGTAAAATATGTTGATGAAAAATAAACACATTGCAGATTCAGCAGATTAATTTGAGCCACATGGAAAAGCCATTTATCTAAACCAACCATGCATAAGAACTAGGAAATATAGCAATTGTATATGTTTCTCATGTATTTAGTACAACTGAATTTGATTTATTTCTCACATGCATAACAATACAAAATTGTACCCACGACAATTGAACATCGCATTGCAGAATTGAACCAAGCAGTTAACTAAGCACCGCAACAAATGAACCAAACAGTTAACCGAGCACCACATTGCACAAGAGAACATACTACAAGATCAGACAGTTAACCAAACCTAGTATGCTTAACAACTTGGAAATATAGCAATTGTATTTGTATCTCATGTAATTTGTACAGCCAAATTCGATTATTTCTCACATGCAAGAGAATACAAAATTGCACCCACAAGAATTGAGCATCACATTGCAGAATTGAACTAAACAGTTAAATGAACATGACAAAAAAATAACCAAACAGTTAACTCAGCACCAAATTGCACAATATATAGAACATATATACTAGAGGATCAGATTGCATAGTAAGAGTACATAGGACAATTCACTAGAATTTGTAAAGGAAAGGCAGGAGCAGCACATGCAACAGGTAAACCGAACATGCTTAACTGGCGAAGATAGCTAGCTGAACATAGGTCCTTGCAGTGAGATAAAAAGACAAGCTACTCCTCACCGTCGGAGATATCGATGACGATGGGCTCCTTAGACTTGGAAGAGGGCGAGGCCTCCACATCGTGGGTGCCCTCCTCGTAGTGGTGAGTCGCCTGAGCCGCTCCGGGCACCAACCTGCTGGCTCTGGAGTTGAGGTAAGCACGGGCACGCTGAGAAAACACCTCGTAGTCTTCGTCGAAGGCTCCGACGGTGGCCTCGAGAAAATGCCACGAACTGTCATTTAAAGCAGCCAACCGCGTGGCGGCGTCCGCGCGCGAGGCGTTGATGATGGCCTCGATGGCGAGGTGCTCCTCCAAGATCTGGGGGTCAGCAAGCATGGCAGCCATCGCGACCTCATCCGCGCGTGCGGCCGCGATTTGCTTCTCCGCTGCCAGATGCTCCTTAAGCTCCTGGCTATACTGCGTGCACCATGTCTTAGGGCGGCGCTTATTTGGAGGATGGGTCAGTGATTTGGGTGGAAGGTGTCACGCCGGCGGTCGGGGCATGTGTGATGTAGAAGGAGGTGGAGGATGGGGGTCAGGTGTGGATTACCTGACTAGATCGACAAGGCCGAGCAGCAGGAAGGCGCGTCGCCGGCGAGGCGGCGGCGCTGCAAGCAAGCAGTGAAGGTTTGAACTTGGAATGGAAGGTGGACACAGGGGAAATGTGGCTTTTGGTAAGGAGGAGGGGGCCATGGGAGGTAGATATTTCCGCGGATGCCGAAAATTTTCGCTCCGTGCAGCGAAAAACTGGCGGGCGAAGAGTCATCACACACGGTCCCTTATTCAGCACTGTGTACGATATCTGAACATCACAAACGATTCATATGGCTTACCCCGTGTGTGATGAGTTTGAACGTGCAAATTTTGGTTCGAATTTGCCTAGTTACAGTGGTCATCCACGTCATTGCATAATTTGGGTACACAAAAGAGCCTACAGCACACCCACACTTCTTAATCGGGCAAGTTCAGCAATTAGCCTGAGCTAGCTGACCTAAACATTACTCGAACAAAAGACCGACGCTCTAAACAAAGACTACTACTCCGCCTGGTGCTCGTCGATCTCCGCCACCTCCTCCATGTCCAGCTCGCGCCCGGCGACCGCCTGGTGCTCGTCGATCTCCGCCGCCTCCTCCATGTCCAGCTCGCGCCCGGCGATCTCCTGGGGAAGGGGCTCCATGGCATCCATCGCACCATACTCAGCAAGCATCTCGCCATCCGCGTCCACCATCTCTTCGAAAAAAGCCGCCACGAGCTGGGCGTGGGCGGCCGCAGTCTGGGCTTGGACGGGCTCCATTGCGGCAATGTATGCCGCGAACGAACGGACGGCTGCTCGAACGCTCTCGGTGATTGCGAACTCTTCGGCCGTGGGTTGCCGACCGTTGTCACAGAAGCTTCATGTGATTTGTGCGGTGACCGCCAGGAGCTGGGCGTGGGCAGCCTCGACATGGGCGCGGGCGGCCTCCATCAGGGCTAAGGCGCCCGTCATGGAACGTACAGCTGCTGTCCCGCTCTTGCCATTTGCTATCCCCGTCGCAGATGTTGCTGCCGCCATCTCAGCTGCGGTAGCGGCCGTGTCGGTTGCCGCAGCCGCCCGGTCGCAGATTGCGGCCGTGCTCAAGCAGGTTGTGAGCACGCTCATGGAGGCTGCGGCCACGCTCTCGTCGGAGTGGGCCGCCGAAGTTGCCCTCACGACGCGGGTCCACGTCCTCATCTTTGACCGGCGACGATTGAACAGTGAAATGATATTTGGGGGGGCTAGTTTACTTGACGCGCCGGCTGTGGACTGTAGCCGACAAACCTTCTTGCGTAAGCCATGTATGACGGTGCACCAAGATATTTTGTACTGCATCTCACACGGTTGGTGATAATAAACTGTGTGTGATGTACTTGATTTTTCGTCTTGATTTGAAATACGGAATGGGGTCACAGCGGCAAAGGACGGTGTTTGAATTGCTAGAACATTTGTCTGCAGTGACATAAAACTATACGAGTGTCGTGTTAAAATTTGGAATTATTCGGGGTTCGTTGGACATTTTTATACATTAACTGAGTTTTCTAGGCATTTTATGTGCATAATTCAAATTTGAACTACATGCACATGCTCCGATGCACCAAAATGGGTTGAAAAATCATATGTATGTCCTTGGGTGCATGCTTAGGTCCCATGCAAGAAATGGGAATGAATTTCAAACACCTCGGCATCGTGGCTCGGCCGCAAACATTGAGATACTTGGTTTTGAAATTCTAGTAAATCCAAAACTCGTCTGAAATTCATGAAACTTGGCATGCTATCATGGAATGGCACCAACATGTTGTGGTAAATTTTTTTGTCTCATTTGGGGCAGGTTTTGGTATAAGCTTCTCACAAACCAGAGCTTCTCACAAGAAGCCTCATGGTTCCGGTAGGGAACGTGTCACCTTTGTGGATGAAACGACATTCGTTACCTCTTCTTGCCTTGTTTTTTCTAGAGGTAACATAGACCAATAGGAGTGTCGTATTAAATTTTAGAATTATTCGGGATTCGTTTGGACATTTTTATACATTAACTGAGTATTCTAGGCATTTTATGTGCACAATTCAAATTTGAACTACAGGCACATGCTCCGGTGCACAAAAATGGGTTGAAAAATCATATATGTGTCCTTGGGTGCAGGCTTAGGTCCCATGCAATAAATGGGAATGAATTTCAGACACCTCGACATCGTGGCTCCACCACAAACGTTGAGATACTTGGTTTTGAAATTATAGTAAATCCAAAACTCGTCAGAAATTCATGAAACTTGGCATGCTATCATGGAATGGTACCAACATGTTGTGGTAAAAAAATTGTCCCATTTGGGGCAGGTTTTGGTATAAGCTTCTCACAAACCAGAGCTTCTCACAAGAAGCCTCATGGTTCCGGTGGGGAACGTCTCACCTTTGTGGACGAAACAACATTCGTTGCCTCTTCTTGCCTTCATTTTTTTCTAGAGGCAACATAGACCAACATGAGTGTCGTGTTAAAATTTGGAATTATTCGGGGTTCGTTTGGACATTTTTATACATTAACTGAGTTTTCTAGGCATTTTATGTGCACAATTCAAATTTGAACTACATGCACATGCTCCAGTACACCAAAATGGGTTGAAAAATCATATGTGTGTCCTTGGGTGCATGCTTAGGTCCCATGCAAGAAATGGGAATGAATTTCAAACACCTCGGCATCGTGGCTCGACCATAAATGCTGAGATACTTGGTTTTGAAATTCTAGTAAATCCAAAACTCGTCTGAAATTCATGAAACTTGGCATGCTATCATGGAATGGCACCAACATGCTGCGGTAAAATTTCTGTCCCATTTGGGGCAGGTTTTGGTATAAGCTTCTCACAAACTAGAGCTTCTGACAAGAAGCCTCATGGTTCCGGTAGGGAATGTGTCACCTTTCCGGACTAAATGACATTCGTTGCCTCTTTTTGCCTTGATTTTTTTAGAGGTAACATAGACCAATAGGAGTGTCGTGTTAAATTTTGGAATTATTCGTGGTTCGTTTGGACATTTTTATACTTTAACTGAGTTTTCTAGGCATTTTATGTGCATAATTCAAATTTGAACTGCATGCACATGCTCCTGTGCATCAAAATGGGTTGAAAAATCATATATGTGTCCTTGGTTGCATGTTTAGGTCCCATGCAAGACATGGGTATGAATTTCAAACACCTAGGCTCTTCGTGGCTCGGCCGCAAACTTGAGAACTTGGTTTTGAAATTCTAGTAAATCCAAAACTCGTCTGAAATTCATGAGACTTGGCATGGTGTCATGGAATGGCACCAACATGCTGTGGTAAATTTTTTGTCCCATTTGGGGCAGGTTTTGGTATAAGCTTCTCACAAACCAGAGCTTGTCACAAGAAGCCTCGTGGTTCCGGTAGGGAACGTGTGTCACCTTTGTGGACGAAACGACATTCATTGCCTGTTCTCGCCTTGATTTTTTTTCTAGATGCAACATAGACCAATAGGAGTGTCGTATTGAAAGTTGGAATTATTCGGGGTTGGTTTGGACATTTTTATACATTAACTGAGTTTTCTAAGCATTTTATGTGCATAATTCAAATTTAAACTGCATGCACATGCTCCTGTACACCAAAATGGGTTGAAAATCATATATGTGTCCTTGGGTGCATGTTTAGGTCCCATACAAGAAATGGGAATGAATTTCAAACACCCAGGCTTTGTGGCTCGGCCGCAAACATTGAGAAACTTGGTTTTTAAATTCCTGTAAATCCAAAACTCCTCTGAAATTCATGAGACTTGGCATGGTGTCATGAAATGGCACCAACATGCTGTGGTAAAAAAAATTCCAATATGAGAGAAGGCGCACACATTAACAGCCAACAAATAGCTGTCATGTTATCATCACAAACGGTTGTACAGTATTATTTCAATTGTGTGCGTTCTACTGACCATTTACATGCCGCCACGCGTCCCACTTTTTTAATGGCAAGGAGGTGCCGTCCGGGCAGCTGTTTGAGTAGACGGGAGGCGTGCGAGCGAAGTCTGCGGCGCAGGCTGACCGGGAGGCGTGCGACCAGTTCTGCGCTACGCAGGCTGACCGGGAGGCATGCGACCAGTCCTCCTCTACGCAGGCTCACCGGTAGGCGTGCGAGCAGTACGGTGCATAGGCTCACCGGGAAGCGAGCCCTTTGACCTCCATCGCCGCTCGCCTCGCTCTCAACTTCTCCATTAATGGCGCCCGAGCCGCTGTTTAATAGGCGGCCTTACCGATCTCTCTTCGCTTCCCATTCCCCTCTCGCCCGAATCCTATCTTCCAGAGCTCCACCTACTCCATGGCGCACAAGGATCATCTGCCACTAGTCTTTCGGTTTGGTGAAGTCGACTCCGAGCCGGAGGACATACAAAATAAGGAGGAATGGGACCTCAGGGACATGGCCCTGAACGAGCTGGCCGCGGCGGATGCTGCCCCCACGCCTGTCCCAGCTCCCATCCCCGCGCCCGCGCCAGCGACCATCCCCATGGCATTGACGGGCTGGTCGCCGAGCACCATCGCAGAGCTGGAAGCCACGGGCGTCAGTGAGGTCCCCGCGGACCCACGCGAGCTCGTGTACGTACCAGCGCCAGTGCCCCCACTTGTTCTCGTGCGCGCCCTAGCACCCACCGTGGTGCCGGTCCCCGTGCGCTATCCTGCACCAGCCACGCCCGTGCCTGTGCGTGCGCCTGCACCCGCCGCGCCCCCCTCAGCATCATGGGAGGCCACCATCGACCGCTACCTCCCAGCGGCGCGAGTCGCCGTCCCCCCGCGCCCCGCCCATCGATCGCGCGATGAACGGCTCTTGGATTTGGAAGTCCATAACATTCTGGGACGGCTTGAAGACTTGAACAATGGCGTCCTGGACAACGACAACACCGGCGCAGCACGCCGCCACCGCCGCCGCTGCAATTAGTTTTTTTGTTTAATATTGTATCCCGATCGTATGAATGTAAAACCACAGTGTCACTGAATGAAATCTATGGTTTTGATCAACTTAATTAGCGTTTTTTCTCTGAATGTACATACTTACCAAAGTAAAAAAAACATCAATGTCTTTCTCTGAATAAAACACTCATCGCAAATGTTTCAGACTGAACACCCGTATGCAAAGCGAGAGCTGGGTTCCTTCGCAGCTAAGCCAAGGGAAAAATGTGGCGCGCAGGTTTTGTGCATCTCTTCATCGCAAATGTTTCAGACTGAACACCCGTATGCAAATCGAGAGCTGGGTTCCTTCGCAGGTAAGCCAAGGGAAAATGTGGCGCACAGGTTTTGTGCATCTCTTCATCGCAAACGATTTTGCATGATGACCCGTGTGCAACGACGTACTAACAATGTGGTAAGATTTGCATCTGTCATATTGGGTATATTTGCCATTTGTCAAAATGGAAAAATTGGCATTTGTCAATCTAGTAACATTGCCATTTGTCAATCTAGTAACATTGCCATTTGTCAACCTAGTAACACTGCCATTTGTGATTGTCAGAAAAAAAACGCTGCCATTTGTCAAATTTTGCACCTAAAAATCACTAGTACTATAATTTTTGCAAATGAAATTCATTAAGCATATATTTCATTCATAGATTAAGCAGTCGTTCTTTATACAAACAGTTCAACTCGACAGCTGAACCGAACAAACTTTTACCCAATTGTTGCCAACCACGTACTGAAATAGCTAGTTCAACTATATATACTAGCTAAATTTAAGTACGTAGTACAGTTCAACCATATCTATAGTCAGATGAACTGAACAAAATAGCCCCTAAATACTACTACTACCGAGGGGCTTTGTACTACTTCCAGCAGCCTCTCCTCTACCGAGCGCGCTCAGTAAGAGGCCGAGGAGGAGGAGCCTACCGACGAGCTGGAGAAGCGAAATCCGGCGCCTACCGCTGCTGTACCTTTAGCGACGCCCAGCTTGAACACCCTCTGCCGCTCCAGATGATCCCTCTCGAAGCGGCGGGACTCCTCGTATATCTCCGCATTCTGCGCCACTGCGGCGGCTTCTCCTGCGGCCACGGCGGCGGTAAGACGCTTGGCGTGCTTGACCAGGCGCTCCTCCTCCTCCCGCAGGAACTCGATGTAGCGCGCGGCAAGGTTGCTGATGCTCGTGTGGGCCTCCACATCCCGCCTTCGGGCCGCGGTGGCGGAGCGGGTGATGACCCCGGCGGCCGACGGTGGGGTGGCGGCAATGGTGGCCGGCAACAGCTGCCGTCGGGCAGCGGCGACGGAGCCTGTGGCGAGTGTTGTGCGCACACCCAACAGGGACACCATGGGCAGTACATGCCGCCGGGGACTGCGCCGCCGCCGTGGTGTAGCCTCCCAGCTGGAGCTGTCCTCAGACGACGGCGGAGTGGCTAAGCAACGATGACGGACTGGTGCCATTGGTGATGGTGGGAGAAGCAGACGAGATATGCTACGGGGAGGGAGGGGAAAATGCGATGCCGACTCGCCGGCCGTGACTGTTTATATAGCAGGCCGGTAAGCACTGGGTTTTTTTTGGGATTTCGCTGAGTCGGGCGGGAAGCTTGCACGGTTCCGTGCGGGAACCTGCGCGGTAGCGCGGGAATAGGCTCACCGACGATTCATTGGCGCCTCTTCAAGCTAACGTTTGGCCAAAAGAACGCCTGTGCGGTGCTCAAGCTTGTGCTCTAAGCCTTCTGTGGCAGCGCGGTGACAAGACGTGTGAGAGGAGGACAAAATAACACGTACACAAACGGTTAAAAAAAACGTTTGCGATTTAATTACCTAGCACACGGCCGCTCTCTACGCAGCGTCGCGAATGATTGTTCGCCCACTGTGTGATGTGGAACGCGACGTAGTTTCACATCACGCCGCCGGCTCGCAACTACTGGCCGGCTTGTAGACGGCCATTCCCTGCGTGTTCAACTGCTCTATCCGTGTGGTTGCTCGTGGTTGAGGCGGTCACGGCGCGCTCTGCTCACGTCACGCCGTGCACGCTCTGCTCGCGTCCCACCACACTCTCTGCTAGCGTCCCGCCGCATGCACTGCAAGTGTTTCGGGCCGGCGCATGATCACATACGTTTGGGGTGCCTTATGCATGCGGTTACGCCAGATGCGGAGCCACGACGCAGTTACGTGTGGCAAAAACTACCTTGCGGACGTGCCGAGAATCCCGGCCGCCCGGCCCTCATTTATTCCCGCGGCCATTTACCTTCATCTCTCGCGCCCCACGACACAAAAAGCACACCCACGACGACGCATACAGAGAGGATATCCAACGGCTCCAATGGCGCTCCCACCGGCTGACGACGACGATGGGTGGCAGTTCACCACGCCTCACGTAGTGGACACCCACGTGAGGGGGAAGGACATCTCAGTGGTGTACACCAACGAGCCGGTCTCGGTGGAGAGCTCCATCCACACTATGGAGCAGTTGCTTGTTGAGGACGAGTACCAAGTGGTCGGCTTCGACCTCGAGTTCACCGGCGGTCGTACCGGGTATGATCAGAAGGTTGCCGTCGCCCAGTTGTGCATGCGCCATCACGTCCTCGTCTACCACTACTCCCTAACCACAAGGCCTTGCGAGCGTTTCGCCAGGTTTATCAACATCCCTGACTACAGGTTCGCTATGGACACCGTGAACGATCTAAAGGTGGTCGAGACTACGGGCTTGGCCTGCGAGAATCTTGTCGACATCCAACACCAGTATAGGGTCTGGGGCAGAAAGAAGGAGAAGGACTCCCTGGTTGACCTAGCCGTGGCCATCATCGACCCCTACTACAGAGGCATGAAGGATGAGTGCAAAAAGAACAAGGATGCCTGGCATGAGGCCTAGGTGCGGAGACTGGATGAAGAACACATCAAGTACGCGGCCAAGGACGCATACAGAAGCTACGAGATGTACAGGCGGATCGTTGACATGAGGGAGTGCCTCCTTCCTATGGACGACAAGGGATCAAGCCACGAGTAGTGGCGACAGCGTCACAAGAAGTAGATGATTAGATGATCGTTTCTCCTAGTTTAGAATGCATGTAATTGTTTATTGAGGTGTTTGTGCGAATGTTTTGTATATTCACCTATGTAATTGGATGTTTAATTTGGTTATATATGTTGTTCTTCTGTAGATTGAGCAAATTACATCAATCGCTGACAATTGTATACAAGCAAACATTTGCCCACAACACACACGGGTTATTAGCAGGAATCGTCCGTTTTGTTATCCGTCTTCCCACACATTTCGGATTACTGACCTGTTTGCCGCGTATCACACACACCTTTTTAAGTTGAACAGTTTTTGTTGTGTTGGGTAATCGCAAACAGTTCATCCGAGTGAACTGTATGCCATGCATCGCACACACCTTGAACTGGCTGCCCGTTTCTGTTGTGTTGGATAATCACAAACAGTTCATCCGAGTGAACTGTATGCCATGTATCGTACACACCTCGAACTGGCTGACCGTGTTTGTTGTTCTGGCTTATCGCAAATAGTTCGTATGGACCAACTGTATGCCACGTATCGCACACGTGTCTCTAATATGAATCGTTTTTGATGTCTCCGTCATCGCAAACAGTTCGTCTTATTTGGGACTGTTTTATTACTACACCATTTGCGATGCATGCAACGCACACAGTTTGGTCGCGGGGTCTCTGATTCATGTGTCGCGTTAGCGGTCGCCTGCAGTAGTGTAGTAAAAGAAAACCCAAAAGGATTTCTCGTTTCTTCTTTGTGCTTGTTGGGAGTTCTTCGGTGTAAATAGTTTTTCTCGCTTTTCATTTTTCTTCTTCCTTTTGATTTCTTTAGGAAAACTAAAAACTCCAAAAATATTTTAATGTGTTTCTCTGAACTTCTTTTCTTTTCTTGAGTCGTCGTAAGGAGAAGACTTCGTAAGAATTGTCAATTGGCTCTTATCTACTTTATTATTGATCTAATGAAAGACCAAATATTTCCTTGTCTTCTCCTGAGTATAAAGTGTTTGCATATTTTAGCTTAGTCCACGGCACACCTGCACTATTATAATTTTCACATCATTCGGTCATGCAAGTGAAAGGAAATACTGACGATGATTTGCTGAAATGATTATGGTGAAGGAAAGCTGGTATGAACTCTTCTTGTTTTTGTGTTTGTAAATATGTTTAACTCAATAGTCCTGATTAAGCATATTATGAGTAAAAATATTTGTGATGAGAATTAGAAATTATAGTTGCTCATGACATGCTTAAGTAGCTAGGAGTGAATAATACGTTATCTTGTGTGTCAACATGCACTAAAACGATTATGATGTAGTATGTTAGGATGGTATCCACCTTTGAAGAATTCAAGTGGCTTGACTTGGCACATGTTCACGCATGTAATTGATTCAAATCCAATATATCCTCTATGATATTTATGTTCAAACTTCAAAGTGTTTATATCCTCCTCATGCTCGTATCCAATGTTAATTATTCAAAATGCATGATTATGACCGTTGTCGCTCTCTAGTTAGTCGCTTCTCCTTCGACTGTACTAAGCGGAAATACTGCTTGTGCATCCAATCCTGAAACAAAAGTTGTGCCATAAGAGTCCACCATATCTACCTATATATGGTATTAGCTTGTCGTTCCAAGTAAATTTGCATGTGCCACCTCTAAACCTTCAAATAAACATCTGTTTTGTGTGGCCGTACCGCTCATGGAGCGACGGGGCAGTCAATATCTTCCATGTGAAGTGTGTTTAACTCACGACGAGAGTTTATTCGCTCGTCAACTTTGAGGGAGGCTGGTAACAGGGATGCCCAGTCCTGCTTTGCTTTACTTTATAAAAATAAAACTCCCTGATACGTCTCCAACGTATCTATAATTTTTGATTGTTCCATGCTATTATAGTATCAATCTTGGATGTTTTATATGCAATTATATATCATTTTTTGGGACTAACCTATTAACCTAGTGCCCAGTGCCAGTTGCTGTTTTTGCCTTTTCAGAAAATCATTTCCAAATGGAGTCCAAACGAAGAAAAAACTTTGGATTAATTTTTTCTGGACCAGAAGGGACCCTAGAAGCTTCGGGAGAAGACCAGAAGAGTAACGAGGGAGCGACAAGCCCGGAGGGCGCGCCCAGGGGGGTAGGTGCGCCCCCCAGGCTTGTGGGCCCCTCGTGGCACCTCTTGACCTAATTCCAGCGCTATAAATTCCAAAATATTCCCCGTATACCAAAAATATAGAAGAGAAAACTTTTCGCCGCCGCAATCCTCTGTTATTCCATGATCCCATCTGGAGGCCTTTTCCGGTACTCTGCCGGAGGGGGAATCGATCACGGAGGGCTTCTTCATCAACCTTGCTTCCCTTCCGATGATGTGTGAGTAGTTTACCACTGACCTACGGGTCCATAGCTAGTAGCTAGATGGCTTCTTCTCTCTCTTTGATCTTCAATACCATGTTCTCCTCGATGTTCTTGGAGTTCTATCTGATGTAATCTTCTTTTGCGGTGTGTTTGTTGGGATCCGATGAATTGTGGGTTTATGATCAGATTATTCATGAGAAATATTTGAGTCTTCTCTGAACTCTTTTATGCATGATTGTTATAGCTTTGTATTTCTCTCCGATCTATCCGTTTGGTTTGGCCAACTAGATTGATTTATCTTGCATTGGGAGAGGTGCTTTGTGATGGGTTCAATCTTGCGGTGCTCAATCCCAGTGACAGAAAGGGACATGACACGTATTTGTATTGTTGCCATTAAGGATAAAAAGATGGGGTTAATCATATTGCTTGAGTTTACTTTGTCTACATCATGTCATCTTGCTTAAGGCGTTACTCTCTTTATACTTAATACCCTAGATGCATGCTGGATAGTGGTCGATGGGTGGAGTAATAGTAGTAGATGCAGGCAGGAGTCGGTCTACTTATCTCGGACATGATGCCTATATACATGATCATTGCCATGAATCCGTCATAACTATTCGCTTTTCTATCAATTGCCCAACAGTAATTTGTTTACCCACCGTATGCTATGTGTTCGAGAGAGAAGCCTCTAGTGAAAACTATGGCCCCCGGGTCTATCTTGATCATATATTTAAAATCCAAAAATACCTTGCTGCAATTTTTTTATTTTTTTTATTTTGTAATTTACTTTTTATCTTTCACTATCAGAATTAATCCTTGCAAGTAACCGCTAAGGGGATTGACAACCCTCTTATTTGCGTTAGGTGCAAGTGTTTGCTTTTGTGTGTGTAGGTGCTGCTAATGATGTTCTGTGTGGTTCTCCTACTGGATTGATAACCTTGGTTCTTAACTGAGGGAAATACTTATCTCTACTATACTGCATCATCCTCTCCTCTTTGGAGAAATCCCAACGCAGTTTACAAGTAGCAGGAAGAATTTCTGGCACCGTTGCCGGGGAGACATCACCAAAACTTATCAAGTACCTTCGCATAAACTACATCCACTTGCATTTATTTTATTTGCATTTGCCTCTCATTTTCATCTCCCCCACTTCTAAAACAATTTTACAAAAACACAAAAATATTTTATTTGCTTGCTTGCTTTTATTGCCTTCATGTCAACACACAAAAACAGAAAATGAAAGCAAAAATTTAAGATCACTATGGATCCACTTAAAGTTTTCTACTTGGATCATCTTCAATCCATTTGTGCTCGTGCTGAAACCCCAACTAGTTTAGTTGAGGGAAAATCATTAGATGAGCATGCTCATTTTGTGCGTCACCATTTGTCTCAAAAAGGGAGACTCTTATGGAATCAAATAAATTGTTTGCTATGCTATGCTTGGAATCTATGCGAAATATATGATGTTACTTGTTGCTTTGAGAACCCTAAAAAACACCTTCCCTACCTATGTGAGTTTAATGATAATAAAATATTATCTTCTTATGCCAAGGGTGTTTATAGCTACTATGATATCGAACAAATTGAAGAATTTGTTGCTTTTAAGGGTGCCCATGAAGTTGCTTCTTTGATTGAAAAGTATGATATTACTCTCTACAAATCTGAAAATTTGCCATACTTAAATATTGCGATGAAAACTATGCTTACAATACCTATGTTAGTGAATTCATTGGGAGAATGTGTGCTGCTTTGGAAGAGAATAATAATTTGCATGAATCTATAGATAATTATGATTCTGTTAATCCGCTTGAAATATCCCTTTTTGATGAATTTGATTATGATGCTACAAGTAATTATCCCACATATTTGGAGAGTGTTCAATCTTATGATTTTTTTTATAAAAGTGTGTTTGGAGAGGTCATGACTTTAGTTGATGTTAATCCCACTATCTTGGAAGATTATAAAACTTTTATGCATGCGGATCATGAAGATAAAAATTTATATGATAGCTATATTGTTGAATTTGATTATGATCCTACAAGTAATTATTATGAGAGAGGAAAATATGGTTGTAGAAACTTTCATGTCACTAAATTACCTCTCTTTGTGCTAAAATTATTAATGCTCCAGTCTTCCTATTTGCATATGCTAGATATTGCTTGTCTTGATAATTTGTTCTTATAAAATGTCTATGCATAGGAATTATGTTAGACTTAAATGTGTTTTTCACATGTTACATGATGCTCTCTTTGTGTTTCAATTATTATCTTTCATGAGAGCATCATTGAAATCTCAAGCCAATCTTAATGGCTATAAAGAAAGAGCTTGTTGGGAGACAACCCAATAAACTTTTTATTTCTGTTTTTGCGTGTTTACACAATTGTAGACTCTGTTATGATTGTGTTTTTTATATTTTAATTAGTGTTTGCGCCAAGTAATGCCTTTGGGGTGATTTGGATGATAGTACAATTGATGCTGTTCGAAAACAGAAATTTTTGCGTCCAGTGCTGGAATTTTGAATTTTTTCTGGAGCGTCAGAACCTTCTGAATTGTTTACACATTATTGATATATGAATTTCCCACGTTGTCCTAATTTTTCAGAATTTTGGGAGTTACAGAAGTATGACTTTAATTCAGATCTTTACAGACTGTTCTGTTTTAGACAGATTCTGTTTTTGTTGCATAGTTTGCTTATTTTGATGAATCTATGGATCGTATCAGGGGGTATGAGCCATGGGAAGTTGGAGTACAGTAGCATTATGCCAATATTAAATATGAATCAATTTACAACAGTACCTAAAGTTTAAGATTTGTTTGTTATACTAACGGGTCTCACGAGGTTTCTGTTGAGTTTTGTGTGCTGAAGTTTTCAAGTTTTGGGTGAGACTACGATGGATAAAGGAATAAGGAGCGGCAAGAGCCTAAGCTTGAGGATGCCCAAGGCACCCCAAGGTAATATTTAAGTAAGACTCAAGCGTCTAAGCTTGGGGATGCCCCGGATGGCATCCCCTCTTTCGTCTACAATCTGTCGGTAACTCACTTGGAGCTATATTTTTATTCATCACATGATATGTGTTTTACTTGGAGTGTCTTGTCCTATAATTTGTTTGCTTTTTTTAGTTTTCCACAATCATCTTTGCTGAACACACCTTTTTGAGAGGGACACACATTATTCGTGATTTGTTAGAATACTCTATGTGCTTCACTTATATCTTTTGAGCTAGGCAGTTGATCTAGTGCTTCACTTATATTTTTTAGAGCACGGCGGTGGTTATATTTTAAAGAAATAGTTGCACTCTCATGCTTCACTTATATATTTTTGAGAGTCTAATAAATAGCAATGGTAATATGAACGGGTTATGAATTTGGTCCTAATATGATAGGTATTCAAGAGGGATATAATAAAAACTTTCATGTAGATCACCGAATATGATAAGTTTGATTCCTTGCAATAGTTTTATGATATTAAGATGGTAATATGTGGGAGGTACTAGTAGATAATTGTGGTTTAGTAAGAATATTGGTGTTAAGGTTTGTGATTCCCGAAGCATGCACGTATGATCTGTCGTTATGCTAAGAAGTTGGAGCATGATTTATTATTTATTGTCTTCCTTTGCGTGGCGGTCGGGGGCGCGCGATGGTTAACTCCTACCACCTCCCCCCTAGGGGCATGCGTAGTAGTACTTTGCTTCGAGGGCTAATAAACTTTCGCAATAAGTATGTGAGTTCTTTATGACTAATGTGAGTCCATGGATTATACGCACTCTCACCTTTCCGCAATTTGCTAGCCTCTTCGGTACCGTGCATTGCCCTTTCTCACATCGAGAGTCGGTGCAAACTTCGCCGGTGCATCCAAACCCCGTGATATGATACGCTCTATCACACATAAGCCTCCTTATATCTTCCTCAAAACAGCCACCATACCTACCTATTATGGCATTTCCATAGCCATTCCAAGATATATTGTCATGCAACTTCCACCGTTCTTTTTATGACACACATCATCATTGTCATATTGCTTTGCATGATCATATAGCTGATATAGTATTTGTGGCTCAGCCACCATTCATCATTTTTCATACATGTTACACTAGTATCATTGCACACCCTGGTACACTGCCAGAGGCATTCATATAGAGTCATATTTGTTCTAGTTTCGAGTTGTAATTCTGAGTTGTAAGTAAATAGAAGTATGATGATCATTATTACTAGAGCATTGTCCCAGTGAAGGAAAAAAAGAGGCCAAAAAGAGCCCACGAAAAAAAAAAAAATGAGAGAAAAAGAGAGAAGGGGCACTGTTACTATCCTTTTCCATACTTGTGCTTAAAAGTAGCACCATGTTCTTCATATAGAGAGTCTCCTATTTTTTCACTTTCATATACTAGTGGGAATTTTTGTTATAGAACTTGGCTTGTATATTCTGATGATGGGCTTCCTCAAATGCCCGAGGTCTTCATGAGCAAGCAAGTTGGATGCACACCCACTTAGTTTTATTTTGAGCTTTCATACACTTATAGCTCTTAGTGCATCCGTTGCATGGCAATCCCTACTCCTCGCATTGACATCAATTGATGGGCATCTCCATAGCCCGTTGATTAGCCTCGTTGATGTGAGACTATGTTCTTCTTTTTGACTTCCCCTTATTAATCTCTACCACCACATTCTATTCCACCCATAGTGCTATATCCATGGCTTGCGCTCATGTATTGCGTGGGGGTTGAAAAAGCTGAAGCGCGTTAAAAAGTATGAACCAATTGCTCGGCTAAAACCGGGGTTGTTCATGATAAATATTTTGTGTTAAGAAGATGGAGCATGACAGGATTATATGATTTTGTAGGGATAACTTTCTTTAGCATTTTTATTTTGAAAGACATGATTGTTTGTTAGTATGCCTGAGTATTGATGTCTTTATATCAAATTATACACTATTGCTTTGAATCATTTGGATCTTAATATTCATACCGTAAAAGAGAATTACATGATGAAACATGTTAGGTAGCATTCCACATTCTGTTTTTATCATTTACCTACTCGAGGACAAGCAGGAATTAAGCTTGGGGATGCTTGATACGCCTCCAATGTATCTATAATTTTTTATTGTTCCATGCTATTATAGTATCAATCTTGGATGTTTTATATGCAATTATATGCAATTATATATCATTTTTTGGGACTAACCTATTAACCTAGTGCCTAGTGCCAGTTGCTGTTTTTTTGCCTGTTTTTGCCTTTTCAGAAAATCATTACCGAACGGAGTCCAAACGAAGAAAAAACTTTGGATTGATTTTATCTGGACCAGAAGGGACCCTAGAAGCTTCGGAGGAAGACCAGAAGAGTCACGAGGGAGCGACAAGCCCGAAGGGCGCCCCCCAGGCTTGTGGGACCCTCGTGGCACCTCTTGACCTAATTCCAGCGCTATAAATTCCAAAATATTCCCCGTATACCAAAAGACAGAAGAGAAAACCTTTCCACCGCCGCAAGCCTCTGTTCTTCTGCGATCCCATCTGGAGGCCTTTTCCGGTACTCAGCCGGAGGGGGAATCAATCATGGAGGGCTTCTTCATCAACCTTGCTGCCCTTCCAATGATGTGTGAGTAGTTTACCATAGACCTACGGGTCCATAGCTAGTAGCTAGATGGCTTCTTCTCTCTCTTTGATCTTCAATACCATGTTCTCCTCGATGTTCTTGGAGTTCTATCCGATGTAATCTTCTTTTGCGGTGTGTTTGTTGGGATCCGATGAATTGTGGGTTTATGATCAGATTATTCATGAGAAATATTTGAGTCTTCTCTGAACTCTTTTATGCATGATTGTTATAGCTTTGTATTTCTCTCCGATCTATCCGTTTGGTTTGGCCAACTAGATTGATTTATCTTGCAATGGGAGAAAGCAGTAGCAATAAACAGAATGATCATATGCTAAGCTAACAGATGGGTCTTGTCCATCACATCATTCTCCTAATGATGTGATCCCGTTATCAAATGACAACTCATGTCTATGGTTAGGAAACCTTAACCATCTTTGATCAACAAGCTAGTCTAGTAGAGGCTCACTAGGGACACGGTATTTGTTTATGTATTCACACATGTATTTAAGTTTCCGGTCAATACAATTCTAGCATGAATAATAAACCTTTATCATGAACAAGGAAATATAAAATAATAACAACTTTATTATTGCCTCTAGGGCATATTTCCATCAGTCTCCCACTTGCACTAGAGTCAATAATCTAGTTCACATCGCCATGTGATTAACACCCAAGAGTTCACTAGAGTCAATAATCTAGTTCACATCACCATGTGATTAACACTCAAAGAGTTCTAAGGTGTGATCATGTTTTGCTCGTGAGAGAGAATTTTAGTCAATGGGTCTGCAATATTCAGACCCATGTGTACTTTGCAAATCCTTATGTCATACTGTAGATGCTGCTATCATGCTTTACTTGGAGCTATTCCAAATGACTACTCCATTATACGTATCCGGTTTGCTACTCAGAGATATCCAGATTGGTGTCAAAGCTTGCATCGACGTAACCCTTTACGACGAACTCTTTATCACCACCATAATCGAGAAACATTTCCTTAGTCCTTTAGTTACTAAGGATAATTTTGACCGCTGTCCAGTGATCCACTCCTGGATCACTCTTGTAACCCCTTTGCCAGACACGTGGCAAGGCACACATTAAGTGTGGTACACAGCATGGCATACATTATAGAACCTATGGCTGAGGCATAGGGAATGACTTTTATTCTCTCTCTATCTTCTGCCGTGGTCGAGCTTTGAGTCTTACTCAACTTTACACCTTACAATACAGGCAAGAACTCCTTCTTTGACTGATCCATTTTGAACTCCTTCAAAATCTTGTCAAGGTATGTACTCATTGAAAGTCTTATCAAGCGTCTTGATCTATCTCTATAGATCTTGATGCCCAATATATAAGCAGCTTCACCGAGGTCTTTCATTCAAGTATCCTTTTATGCCATCCAGAAATTCTATATCATTTCCAATCAACAATATGTCATCCACACATAATATTAGAAATGCTACAGAGCTCCCACTCACTTTCTTGTAAATACAGGCTTCACCGTAAGTCTGTACAAAACCATATGCTTTGATCACCTCATCAAAGCGTATATTCCAACTCCGAGATGCTTGCACCAGTCCATAGATGGATCGCTGGAGCTTGCACACTTTGTTAGCACCCTTAGGATCGACAAAACCTTCTGGTTGCATCATATACAACTCTTCTTTGAGAAAACCATTAAGGAATGCAGTTTTGACATCCATTTGCTAGATCATAAAATGCGGCAATTGCTAACATGATTCGGACAGACTTAAGCATCGCTACGGGTGAGAAAGTCTCATCGTAGTCAACCCCTTGAACTTGTCGAAAACCTTTCGCGACAAGTCGAGCTTTGTAGACAGTGATATTACCATCAGCGTTTGTCTTCCTCTTAAAAATCCATTTATTCTCAATGGCTTGCCGATCATCGGGCAAGTCCACCAAAGTCCATACTTTGTTCTCATACATGGATCCTATCTCAGATTTCATGGCCTCAAGCCATTTGTCGGAATCTGGGCTCATCATAGCTTCTTCATAGTTCGTAGGTTCGCCGTTGTCTAACAACATAACTTCCAGAACAGGATTACCGTACCACTCTGGTGCGGAACGTACTCTGGTCGACCTACGAGGTTCAGTAGTAACTTGATCTGAAGTTTCATGATCTTCACCATTATCTTCCTCTCTTATTGGTGTAGGCATCACGGGAACGGTTTTCTCTGATGAGCTACTTTCCAATTCGAGAGAAGGTACAATTACCTCATCAAGTTCTACTTACCTCCCACTCACTTCTTTCGAGAGAAACTCCTTCTCTAGAAAGGACCCATTCTTGGCAACAAAGACCTTGCCTTCGGATCTGTGGTAGAAGGTGTACCCAATTGTTTCTTTAGGGTATCCTATGAAGACGCACTTCTCCGCTTTGGGTTCGAGCTTATCAGGTTGAAGCTTTTTCACATAAGCATCGCATCTCCAAACTTTAAAAAACGACAGCTTAGGTTTCTTGCCAAACCACAGTTCATACGGTGTCGTCTCAACGGATTTAGACGGTGCCCTATTTAACGTGAATGCAGCTGTCTCTAATGCATAACCCCAAAACGATAGTGGCAAATCGATAAGAGACATCATAGAACGCACCATATCCAATAAAGTACGGTTACGACGTTCAAACACACCATTACGCTGTGGTGTTCCAGGTGGCGTGAGTTGTGAAACAATTCCACATTTTCTTAAATGAAGACCAAACTCGTAACTCAAATATTCGCCTCCGCGATCGGATCGTAGAAACTTTATTTTCTTGTTACGATGATTCTCTACTTCACTCTGAAATTCTTTGAACTTTTCAAATGTTTCAGACTTGTGTTTCATCAAGTAGATATACCCATACCTACTCAAATCATCTGTGAAGGTTAGAAAATAACGATACCCGCCGCATGCTTCAACATTCATCGGACCGCATACATCGGTATGTATTATTTCCAACAAATCAGTAGCTCGCTCCATTGTTCCGGAGAACGGAGTTTTAGTCATCTTGCCCATGAGGCATGGTTCGCAAGTATCAAATGATTCATAATCAAGATATTCCAAAAGTCCATCAGCATGGAGTTTCTTCATGCGCTTTACACCAATATGACCTAAACGACAGTGCCACAAGTATGTTGCACTATCATTATCAACTTTGCATCTTTTGGCATCAATATTATGAATATGTGTATCACTACGATCGAGATTCAACAAGAATAAACCATTCACAAGGGTGCATGATCACGAGGGATATTATTCATATAAACAGAATAACCATTATTCTCTGACTTAAATGAATAACCGTCTTGCAATAAACAATATCCAGATATAATGTTTTATGCTCAACGCAAGCACCAAAAAACCATTATTTAGGTTTAATACTAATCCCGAAGGTATTACGAGCGTGTCGATATTGATCATATCAATCTTGGAGACACTTCCAACACATATCGTCACCTCACCCTCAGCTAGTCTCCGTTACTCTGCAGCTCCTGCTTCAAGTTACTAATATTAGCAACCGAATCGGTATCAAATACCCAGACGCTGCTACGAGCACTAGTGAGGTACATATCAATAACATGTATATCAAATATACCTTTGTTCACTTTGCCATCCTTCTTATCCGCCAAATACTTGGGGCAGTTCCGCCTCCAGTGACCAGTTCCTTTGCAGTAGAAGCATTCAGTTTCAGGCTTGGGTCCAACTTCGGGTTTCTTCGTAGGAGCGGCAGCTTGCTTGCCGTTCTTCTTGAAGTTCCCCTTCTTTCCCTTGCCCTTTTTCTTGAAACTAGTGGTTTTGTTAACCATCAACACTTGATGCCCCTTCTTGATTTCTACCTCCGCTGATTTCAGCATCGCGAAGAGCTCGGGAATTGTCTTCTCCATCCCTTGCATATTATAGTTCATCACGAAGCCTTTATAGCTTGGTGGCAGTGACTGAAGAACTCTGTCAATAACACTCTCAACCGGAAGATCAATTCCCAGCTGAGTCAAGTGGTTGTGGTACCCAGACATTCTGAGTATGTGTTCACTGACAGAACTGTTCTCCTCCATCTTACAGCTAAAGAACTTGTTGGAGACTTCATATCTCTCAACCCGGGCATTAGCTTGAAATATCAATTTCAGCTCTTGGAACATCTCATATGCTCCGTGGCGTTCAAAACGCTTTTGCAGTCCCGGTTCTAAGCCGTAGAGCATGGCACACTGAACTATCGAGTAGTCATCAGATCGAGCCTGCCAGGCGTTCACAATGTCTGCAGCAGCTCCTGCAACAGGTCCATCACCTAGCGGTGCATCAAGGACATAATCCTTCTATGCAGCAATGAGGATAATCCTCAAGTTACGGACCCAGTCCGTGTAGTTGCTACCATCATCTTTCAACTTAGCTTTCTCTAGGAACGCATTAAAATTCAACGAAACAGTAGCACGGGCCATTAATCTACAACATAGATATGCAAAGAAACCATCAATACTAAGTTCATGATAAATTAAGTTCAATTAATCAAATTACTAATGAACTCCCACTTAAATTAACATCCCTCAAGTTAACTAAGTGATACATGATCCAAATCAACTAGCCCATGTCCGATCATCACGTGAGATGGGATAGTCATCAATGGTGAACATCTCCATGTTGATCATATCTACTATATGACTCATGTTCGACCTTTCGGTCTCTAGTGTTCCGAGACCATGTCTGTACATGCTAGGCTCGTCAAGTTTAACCCAAGTATTCTGCTTGTGTAAAACTGGCTTACACCCGTTGTATGTGAACGTAGAATCTATCACACCCGATCATCACGAGGTGCTTCAAAACGACGAACTTTAGCAACGGTGCATACTCGGGGAGAACACTTTTATCTTTAAATTTAGTGAAGGGATCATCTTATAATGTTACCGTCGTTCTAAGCAAAATAAGATGCATAAAGGATAAACATCACATGCAATCAAAATATGTGACATGATATGGCCATCATCATCTTGTGCTTTTGATCTCCATCTCCAAAGCATCGTCATGATCTCCATCGTCATCGGCTCGACACCTTGATCTCCATCGTTGCGTCGTGGTCGTCTCGCCAACTATTGCTTCTACAACTATTGCTAACGTATAGCGATAAAGTAAAGCAATTACATGGCGCTTGCATTTCATACAATAAAGAGACAACCATAAGGCTCCTGCCGGTTGCCGATAAATTACAAAACATGATCATCTCATACAATAACGTATATCACATCATGTCTTGACCATATCACATCACAGCATACCCTGCAAAAACAAGTTAGACGTCCTCTACTTTGTTGTTGCAAGTTTTACGTGGCTGCTACGGGCTTCTAGCAAGAACCGTTCTTACCTACGGCACAAAACCACAACGGTGATTTATCAAGTTTGCTGTTTTAACCTTCAACAAGGACCGGCCGCAGTCAAATTCGATTCAACTAAAGTAGGAGAAACAGACACCCGCCAGCCACCTTTATGCAAAACAAGTTGCATGTCTGTCGGTGGAACCGGTCTCATGTACGTGGACATGTAAGGTTGGTCCGGGCCGCTTCATCTTACAATACCGCCGAATCAAAATAAGACGTTGGTGGTAAGCAGTATGACGATCACCGCCCACAACTCTTTGTGTTCTACTCGTGCATATCATCTACGCATAGACCTGGCTCATGATGCCACTGTTGGGGAACGTTGCATGGAAAACAAAAAATTTCTACGCACACGCAAGATCTATCCATGGAGATGCATAGCTACGATAGGGGGAGTGTGTCTACGTACCCTCGTAGACCGTAAGCGGAAGCGTTAGAACAACGCGGTTGATGTCGTCGAACAACTTCACGATCCAACCGACCGAGTACCGAACGTACGGCACCTCCGCGTTCAGCACACGTTCAGCTCGGTGACGTCCTCGACTTCTTGATCTAGCAAGACGGCGAGGTAGTGGATGAGTTCCGGCAGCACGACGGCGTGGTGACGGTGATGGTGATGCTATCTCCGCAGGGCTTCGCCCAAGCACTGCGAAAATATGATCGAGGGACGGAACTGTGGAGGGGAGCGCCGCACACGGCTAAGACAATGTTGTTGTTCCTTTGGGGCGCCCCCTCTCCTCTATTTATATATGTGTAGGGGTTTGGAGTAGAAGGAATAGTGTCACGTGAACAGTAACCGTGAATAGTACACACGTGGACTTGGACTCCAAAGTCCAATCCTATTCCTACTAGGACTCTCCCTTTTTCCTTCCCTAGCTGCGTGGGCTTTTGAGGACTTGGTTCGCCTGGCCCAATAAGGCCAGGGCGCCTCCCCGTAGCCCATGCCAGCCCTTGGGATGTGGTGGACCCACTTGTGGAATTCCGGACCCCTCCGGAATCCTCTGGAAGCTTCTGGAAGCTTCCTGGTACAATACCGAAAAAACTGCACCTTTTTCCGGAACCCAAAATATGACTTCCCATATATAAATCTTTACCTCTCGACCATTCCGAGACTCCTCGTGACGTCCGGGATCTCATCCGGGACTCCGAACAATATTCGGTTACGAATTCACATAACTCATATAACACTATATCGTCAACGAACGTTAAGCGTGCGGACCCTACGGGTTCGGGAATGATGTAGACATGACCGAGACGCCTCTCCGGTCAATAATCAATAGCGGAACCTGGATGCTCATATTGGTTCCTACATATTCCACGAAGATCTTATCGGTCGAACCGCAATGACAACATACGTAATTCCCTTTGTCCGTCGGTATGTTACTTGCCCGAGATTCGATCGTCGGTATCTCCATACCTAGTTCAATCTCGTTACTGGCAAGTCTCTTTACTCGTTCTGTAATACATCATCCCGTAACTAACTCCTTAGTCACTTTGCTTGCAAGCTTCTTATGATGTGCATTACCGAGAGGGCCCAGAGATACCTCTCCGAAACACGGAATGACAAATCCCAGTCTCGATCCATGCCAACTCAACAGACACCTTCGGAGATACCTGTAGAGCATCTTTATGATCACCCAGTTACGTTGTGACGTTTGATAGCACACAAGGTATTCCTCCGGTATCCGGGAGTTGCATGATCTCATGGTCGGAGGAACATGTATTTGACATTCAAGAAAGCAGTAGCAATAAACAGAACGATCATATGCTAAGCTAACAGATGGGTCTTGTCCATCACATCATTCTCCTAATGATGTGATCCCATTATCAAATGACAACTCATGTCTATCGTTAGGAAACCTTAACCATCTTTGATCAACAAGCTAGTCTAGTAGAGGCTCACTAGGGACACGGTATTTGTTTATGTATTCACACATGTATTTAAGTTTCCTGTCAATACAATTCTAGCATGAATAATAAACCTTTATCATGAACAAGGAAATATAAAATAATAACAACTTTATTATTGCCTCTAGGGCATATTTCCATCACCTCCGTCCCTCCTTCATCTTTATTCCTTCTTTCTCCCTCCCTCACCGCATGTCCACCACTCCTGCAGCTCCACTGCCGCAGTCAGTTCCCCAACTTTCTGGAACTTGATTGCAGGAAAAATCTGGTGGATTGGACATAACAACTTACACGTTGATTTTATCCTATATTTGAACATTAAGAAATAAAGTAGATTCAATCGACATGACTGGATGTTGCAACTGTACACAATACATATGCAAATGCCTAATATGAATACACGTCACTGTTCAAATGCAAACCAAAAACCACAACATAGCATCATGCCCTGAGACAACAAGAAAGTAAGTTTGTGTTATCTTCATCTATGTTAGCAGCAACCACGAAATCTAAAAACCTGAAAATAATGCGCAAACTAACAAAATTGTCTTAGCAGATAATGTTTATACAAAAGAACACCAACTTCATTTACCTTTATTATTATGAAGACAATGGAGCTGAGAGACTGAGAGGCAAAATAATGTTGATAGGAGAGGCAAAATTAACTCAGATCTTCAATGGCAGGATTAACAGTTAGCCGTTGCCTCGTAGTATCTCTAGCTAAATGCCGGTGTGTTGCCACGGACAACAGTATTAGGATATATACAGAGACACCGATCAAAATATCATTTTAATTTGCAATGTATACGTTCCGTGTGGTTTATGGTTGTGTTGTGATAAATATTGTCTATACATACAAAATGAGCAAAATCAAGGTTCCCAGCAAAAAAAGAGTAAAATCAAGATGACTCGTACTCAAATTCCGGGTGGACATATTTATCATCGTGATTCAAACTACTTTTTCTGCTAATGTTCTTAATCGAATATCGTATGACTCGTGGGATATTGGTTTCACATTAATTATGTTTATACCAACGATGAGAATGAGTGGCCGGCCAAACAATATGGTAATAGAATCCGCAACATGTAGGCTCTAGAGATAAATTAAGTGGAACCAACCTAACTTACGAACTTGTAGACTAAGACGTCAAAGCACTTGTTGAATCTGCAACATATAACGTTTACTGTTGAATCAACCATTCTCCATAACGTGTTAACTCTTTAGTAAGTGTTCTAGTTGTTTCAGATTAAAACTTATTAGGTAAGGTTCTGAGCTCCGAACCTGTACTTACCTGTGAAGTATTGAACAAAGAATTGTATATGCAACATACTTTTTAAAATAAAAAGAATCTTTAAATGCCAACGAAGGTTTGACTAAAAATATAATAGTCAAATGGTCTATGTGTGACAATAACTGAAATTCTATTGTTACGACAGAAAAAAGTATTCCACTCACATACAAACCATTGCCTACACAGAGTCATAGACCCATAATTCACTCCCTTCCATATTATCTTATTCTCTCCAACTCTCATCTTCCCAAACTCCATGTCACATAATCAACACCGGTGCATGCCTCCACAACCTCGCGCCGTATTGTAGTCACCGAGCTCCCCAACCTCCACTCCACAAGCCGCTGATCCGCCTCCCTATCGGGCTCCCGCTGCTTCCCTCCCTTCAGAGGCACACTGATGCTCCCCTCCATCAGAACAACAGACTCTCTTTCTGCACCCATCATACCTCTCTCGCGCCGCATCAATTTGGCCTCCATGGCCGGTGATCAAGTCGGGAGGGGGCAAAAAAGCTCATCGCTCAGGTCTGACCGCCCGTGGCGCTAGTGCATCAGGATATGGTTGGGGCGACCTAGAGGAGAGTGTACAGGCAAATACGTGTCGTTGCACATCCACTTTGGGTGGGGTTCGTAGAAGGATCAAGCTCTCATGACCGTAGACACAAGAAAATGCGTCGGATCCTTTTTACACCCCACCCTCCTTCCTCCTTTTGGTAGCTTATTGGTTCATTGATCCATAATTATATGAATATCAATATTTAATTTCTTCTTGATTTAAATATTTATATTTCAAACAACAGATAGATTGGAGAAAGGTTTCCCCAGAAGTAAGGTTTCTCCAGAAGTAAATTGATCTTAAAAAAATCTACTTTGACCACATGAGTAAAGGTTTCATAGTTGATATTTCCCCCCTTAACAAAGTAAAAAAATGATCTGAATGTAACATACGTATGACAAATATCTTAGATATAATCAATCACCCAGTTCACATCTTTTAAAAAATTGCAAAAATTGTAATATGAACATATATCCTTGTCCCCTCTGTTTGGAGAAAAATAGTATAACATTTTGTACTTTAAATGTATGACTAATGTGTTAGATCTAAAATGACCACCCAGTTCACATATATTAAAAAATTACAAAAATTTCAGTTTGGACATATATCTTCTCACTTCCATTTGGAAAAAAGAGAGAAAACATTAAAAAATAACATGCTCTTGATTGGCCATGTTTCCTTAGTACTTGTAAGAGATTTCTTCCATCCAAAGTGAGGGTGTTTTTGTTGATACAACAGTACAATAGTACAATAGCGTCATACGTGTGAATGTATTTTAAGAACACACATTTTGTAGAACCAAGAGTTTACCATACAAACTATGAAGTTTTTGTTTTGTATTTTTTTTACCTTTTATAAAAAAACAGGACCTCCTCAACATTTTCCTAGTGAGCACTGTCATAGGACAACTCTCTAGAAAATGGCAGGCCCAATCCAAACATTTCTAATCCTATCAGCCTGGGAAAGCGCTGCAAGATCATGAGCTGGTTCATTACATCCTCTATTCAGTTTCTAAAAAATTCAAGAGGCAAAGTGGCTGACCTGATTTCTCTGTAACCTTGCATTTTTCCTGCATGGATCCTGGTCGTGGTTAATTTTGGTGATTACCACATAACAGTCAGATTCAAACATTATAACAAGTATTAGCAATGTGTACAAACATAGATTTATGGACAAAGAGAGAATGTAGCATCAATCATAATATCACTGAGCCCATCAGCAGGAACCATATGATTTGTCAAACAAAATATTTAAAATTTATATTCGCCAGGAGAACTAACCCTTGTATATTTAAATTTAAACCTTGTGTATTATTTACCTACTTTAAATGTCACCAGGAGAACTAACCCAATACTTTTCAAGATACCTCCATTCGTTTCTCACACTAAACTACTGAAGTATATGAGCAAAGTTACAAACAACTAAACTACTGAAGTCTATAAGCAAGTTACAAACAAGTACTCAACATCTAGGAAGTATACTTTAACTAGCTCTTAAATCTACATTGTTCGCATGATGACACAATGGTTCAGCATAAATATTTTATCCTTAGCAAGCCATGATTATGTCAAAATCTCAAAAAACAATTGAGAAGCAACATTGTATTCTTAGTTATAATAAGGTTTTCATTTTTTTGGAAACTTGGTTGGTGGAAAAGGACAAAATAAAGTGTGCACACCAGCTAGTCATACTCATAGGCATGAACAGAAGTTCATGACGTAATAGGCAACAATGAAATTATGTTTTGGTTTTGTGAAATATGGCAAACCAGCGTCTCTAACAGACCATAGGTATTTCTTAATTGGTTGCTGTGACGCCCCCGACCCGACCGTGCACTACTCATACACGCAAATGCGCACGATCAAGCCCAGGGACTCACGGGAAGATATCACAACACAACTCTAGACACAAAATAAAATAATACAAGCTTTATATTACAAGCCAGGGGCCTCGAGGGCTCGAATACATAAGCTCGAGTTACACAAGAGTCAGCGGAAGCATTAGTATCTGAGTACAGACATAATTAGACAAGGCTGCCTTAAGAAGGCTGAGCAAAACAACGACAACTAGATCGAAAAGGCGCAGGCCTCCTGCCTGGGAGCCTCCGAACTACTCCTGGTCGTCGGTCTCCACGTATTAGTAGGCTCCGTCGGGGTAGTAGTAGTCGTCGACGAGATCAGCTGGCTCCGGAAATCCGTCATCTGATCGCAGCAATCGGGTATGGGGAAAAAGAGGTAGCAAAGCAACCGTGAGTACTCATCCAAAGTACTCGCAAGACTTACATCAGATCTATTCTATTTATGCATCGGTATCAAATGAAGGGGCTGTATCTGTGGACTAGACTGCAGAATTGCCAGAATAGAAAGAAGGCCTAGCCTATCGAAGACTAGCATCTTGCAGCATTACAAGAGTGTAGATTAGCATATTATAAAGTAATAGTTAATTAGTAGCAAAGCCTAGGGATCCTTCCTCGACTCCCTGCGAGAAAGCAATCCCGGAGCTATCATTTCAGTTTAGTATCACAAGTATCCAGTTCAAGTTGTAGTAGATCGGGATACAACACTGAGCGTCCTGTTACCGTGGACACGGCTATTCGAATAGATAACTTCCCTGCAGGGGTGCACTACTGTTACCCAACATGCTCGATTAACTCTGGCCGGACACACTTTTCTCGGTCTTGCCCGGCCTTGGCTGATCGACACGACGTAGTCCTACCTAGGCTCCGCAGAGAGGTCCCCGCCGGTCTACATCCTAAGTGCTCAGGGTTCTTGGGCCCATCGCCCTTTGCACTCTGGGTCATTGCACGCAGGGCCCGCCTCACCACGTTGTGTCTGTGGGTATCTGCTGTCAGCCGTGCCGCAAGGCTGAACTGGACGTCTGACAGAGCTTTCAGCTGATACATACGGCGCCGAGGGCCCCATTAAACCATTATCCCACGTGGTGGTAGTGCATATAGGCCAGTGGCCAACTCAGATCAAATACCCAAATCCGTTAGTGAATTATTAGGAGCTTGCGGAGACGACCAGTGCTTCGGCCGTTCCGACTAGGTAACTCGCAGACCACGACCAGGGACTAGGCCCACCTCTCTCCCAGGTAGTCTCCGCCTGCCCTGTCGCTTTCGACTACAGTGTAAGTTCCGTGTCGGCTGCCGGGACAAGTCCCGAGCTACCACCGCCTCCTGGGTGGTACCGCTAACAGCCAGCCGCCACAGGACTCTCTCGCGGGTACCTTTGGGGTCGACCCGACTTCAACATTATCTCGCGGGTGCTCTTGGAGACGACCCGTCTTTAACAAAGGTCTAAGGTGAAGGTCAAAGTACCCGTTTGTCCATAACATCGTGAGGAATCCGAGGAATCACCCTCGATGGATTCCGACTTGATGTAACCGTCAAGGTGAACTTGGAGGAATCACCCTCGATGGGTTCACACTTGAGGTGTTGCATGACAGAGGCATCGTCGGAGGTGGTGAAAGAGGAATCACCCTCGGTAACCCACAACCGACTGGCTACGCTACAGAGATATCATCAGGAGTGAGGTGGGAGCCCCCGACCCGACCGTGCACTACTCATACACGCAAATGCGCATGATCAAGCCCAGGGACTCACGGGAAGATAGCACAACACAACTCTAGACACAAAATAAAATAATACAAGCTTTATATTACAAGCCAGGAGCCTCGAGGGCTCAAAAACATAAGCTCGAGTTACACAAGAGTCAGCGGAAGCATTAGTATCTGAGTACAGACATAATTAGACAAGGTTGCCTTAAGAAGGCTAAGCAAAACAACGACAACTAGATCGAAAAGGCGCAGGCCTCCTGCCTGGGAGCCTCCGAACTACTCCTGGTCGTCAGTCTACACGTAGTAGTAGGCTCTGTCGGGGTAGTAGTAGTCGTCGACGGGATCAGCTGGCTCCGGAACTCCGTCATCTGATCGCAGCAATCGGGTATGGGGAAAAAGAGGTAGCAAAGCAACCGTGAGTACTCATCCAAAGTACTCGCAAGACTTACATCAGATCTATTCTATTTATGCATCGGTATCAAATGAAGGGACTGTATCTGTGGACTAGACTGCAAAATTGCCAGAATAGAAAGAAGGCCTAGCCTATCGAAGACTAGCATCTTGCAGCATTAGAAGAGTGTAGATTAGCATATTATAAAGTAATAGTTAATTAGTAGCAAAGCCCAAGGATCCTTCCTCGACTCCCTGCGAGAAAGCAATCCCGGAGCTATCATTTCAGTTTAGTATCACAAGTATCCAGTTCAAGTTGTAGTAGATCGGGATACAACATTGAGCGTCCTGTTACCGTGGACACGGCTATTCGAATAGATAACTTCCCTGCAGGGGTGCACTACTGTTACCCAACACGCTCGATTAACTCTGGCCGGACACACTTTTCTCGGTCATGCCCGGCCTCGGCTGATCGACACAACGTAGTCCTACCTAGGCTCCGCAGAGAGGTCCCCGCCAGTCTACATCCTAAGTGCTCAGGGTTCTTGGGCCCATCGCCCTTTGCACTCTGGGTCGTTGCGCGCAGGGCCAGCCTCACCACGTTGTGTCTGTGGGTATCTGCTGTCAGCCGTGCCGCAAGGCTGAACTGGACGTCTGACAGAGCTTTCGGCTGATACATACGGCGCCGAGGGCCCCATTAAACCATTATCCCACGTGGTGGTGGTGCGTATAGGCCAGTGGCCAACTTAGATCAAATACCCAAATCCGTTAGTGAATTATTAGGAGCTCGCGGAGACGACCAGTGCTTCGGCCGTTCCGACTAGGTAACTCGCGGACCACGACCAGGGACTAGGCCCACCTCTCTCCTAGGTAGTCTCCGCCTGCCCTGTCGCTTTCGACTACAGTGTAAGTTCCGTGTCGGCTGCCGAGACAAGTCCCGGGCTACCACCGCCTCCTGGGTGGTACCGCTAACAGCCAGCCGCCACAGGACTCTCTCGCGGGTACCTTTGGGGTTGACCCGACTTCAACATTATCTCGCGGGTGCTCTTGGAGCCGACCCGTCTTTAACAAAGGTCTAAGGTGAAGGTCAAAGTACCTGTGTGTCCATAACATCGTGGGGAATCCGAGGAATCACCCTCGATGGATTCCCACTCGATGTAACCGTCAAGGTGAACTTGGAGGAATCACCCTCGATGGGTTCACACTTGAGGGGCTGCACAACAGAGGCATCATCGAAGGTGGTGAAAGAGGAATCACCCTCGGTAACCCACAACCGACTGGCTACGCTACAGAGATATCATCAGGAGTGAGGTGGGAGGTATCACCCTCGGCACTCGATAGTAGCTCTGCAGAGTCATACAACTAAGGGGTGTGCGGTGATGTGTCGGTCTCTGCACGTCGATCACAATGATCGAGTCATCGGTAGTAAAGCATGGCAACAAGAACAAGGATGTGGGGCCTCTGATGGATCACTAACCAGCCTATACTAAGCATATAGGACAACAGATAAAGTATCAACAACAGGTTACAAAAACAGGCTATGCATCAGAATAGGAGCTATTGAACAACAGTAGCAAAATCTAATGCAAGCATGAGAGAGAAAGAATGAGCGATATAGGAATGATCAAGGGCATTTGCTTGTCTGGTTGCTCGGTAGATGAAGTCGAATCCTCAACGAAGTAGTCGATCACAGGGGCATCGGCAGCGGTCGCAGGGCCTACCGAAGAAGAAGAGGAGGGAGAAACAAATAAATAACGGGCGAACAAATGCAACACATTGCATGACATGACAGTAAGCTATGCTAGGGGTGACCTAATGCGGTGCTAAGCGTTACAGACAGAGCAGGAAAATATCTGAGAATATTTTCCCGGCTTTAGGCAATTATCGGACAAACGATCCGGAGGGGAAGGTTCCATGTTTTGCAGTGTTAGAGGAATGTGACAGGTATGTGGATAGCATATTCGGGTTCGTTATATTTTTCTAATCGTTTTTCATATATAAATTATTTTCATCCGAGTTACGGATTATTTTATATGATTTTTCAAAGTTTTAGCAATATTCTGGATTTATTTATATTTCGAAATTAAACAGCAAAATACTTTTGTCACCTAGTGCTATTCTAGCCACAGTGTATGACAGTGGGGCTGGGTTGACCCAGTCAAAGGTTGACTGGTCAACATATGAACAGTGTAGGGGGCACATGTCATTGACTTAGATATTTTTTTTTAATTTGTTGTTTCTTTAAACTAACAGTGGGTCCACATGTCATCTGCCATTAGACTAACTTAGCACTAATTTTAATCCTAATCTAAACTAGTCCTAATTAAACAAGGGCCGGCCACACATGGCTGTGGCACAGCCGGCCACACACACACGGCACACACACACAGCGAACACACACACACGGCTCACGGCCATGGACATGGCCATGGCCAGCTGCAACAGCAGCAGCCGGCGCAGTAGCAGAGCAACGATAGCAGGCCAGCAGCTGTTTGCAGCAGTGGTAGTAGCGGCAGCTGAGCAGCAGCAAAAGCAGCGGCGGCCAGCTTGAGCAGTAGCAGCGCATGAGCCGCAGCAGCGCAGCAGGCAGAGCAGCGCGGCCAGCAGCGCGAAGTAGCAGCGGGCAGCAGTGGCTGCGGGCGAGCGCGGGCAAGGGCGGCTGCGGGCGCGCCGCGGCACGCGGAGGCGAGGCCAAGGGTGGGGCGCGCGCGGCTGGGCGCGGGCGCGGCCAAGGCGAGCTCGTGGACGACGGCTAAGGCGCAGATCGAGCCAGGGAAAATGAGGGATTCGCGGGAGGAGCTCATAGTGATGCTCAAGGCGAGCTCGAGGTGGCCGGGGACCACCGGGATGCGACGAACTTGGCGATGAACGGCGGTGACCAGAAGAAGAAGATGAAGATGGCGTCGGCTCGAGGACGTCCCGACTTGAGCTGGTCCCCGGGACGGACGAAACCGGCCGCGGTGGACCCCTTGGACGTGTTCCCGTACGCCGGAGACGGCTGTGGCCGTGATGATGACGGCGAGGCAGCGGTGACAGCGACTGGTTCAAGCTCGATTCCGAGAAGAAGAGGAAGGGGGCGAAGGGGGAACGAAGGGTGGATGAGCGAGACGGATGCTAGGGTTTCGGCGGACGCCTTTATAGGCCGGGGGGGGGCACGTGGAGGCCATCCATGGCCATGGTGCCATGGATGCACGCCACGCCCAGGCCTCTGCCTCCCCACTGTACAGAGGTGGGGGAAAGGCTGTGGTGGGCTGGGCTTCGGGGCACTGTGGACACTAGAGCCCATATGCACAGTAGCTTAGGTCATTTTCCTTTTATTCTTTTTTGTTTTCTTTTACAGCAGCAACTTTTTATTTTATTTAGCCACCAAATGACTTTTGTAAAATATGGGACTTGGTCACATTTTTACCTTGCATTATTTGGCACTGCCATAAAAAGTTTGAAAATTAATTGAAGCTGTTTGAATTTTGCATAAATGGAAAAGCATTTAAATATGCTGATTTGACACTGTTTTAAATTGCTATAGCCCATTTTAGCTTTAAGGTGATGTTGTTTTCCTTAAGCAATAATTGTTATGGAATATTTGCTAAATGATGAACTATTTTGCAACTATGTTTGTGAAACTTTAAATTTCACTTGCAATTTGAATTTGAATTTGACCTAGGTTTTAACCAGGAGAGATTAAGCTTAGTAAAATGGAATGACATGGCATCATTAGTCAGGGGATCACTGTAGCATAATTACAGGGGTGTTACAGTTGCCCTCGTCTAGACGCCCAAGGGGAATAATATTAAGGCTATATTATGCTGCAACCACATAGCAGATAACAAAAACAGTATTTACTTTACAACTGGCATATATACAAGAACTTTCATGCTTATATAATTTAAGGGATGTATACCATAGTTACGAATTCATGTAAAAAAATCGAAACATATGTTAATTCTACAAGTAAACGACGTACCATATGCGGACACAATATGTATATCTCACCCCCACCCCAATATGCGGGCACATTCTGAACTTCTCATAGCCTAATGTAACAAATATGACATCCATCATAACAGTGAGATAATGTTCTGTTGTGAGGTTCAGATAGCAAGAAAACAACGTACCATATCCAAATTAGCTCAAGATAGATGCAGAAATAAAGGGAATAGCTTCAGGTGCCGAGTTGATTAAAATATTAAGATATATGCTTCATATATGTATTCTAGATGCATCAATTGACGATGAGGGTGTGGAATTTCTGCTGATTCACAACCATCCCTGGTGGAAGGAAGAACCAAAGGGCACTGATGTTGCATGAACCAGCCCCTGCAACACAACAAATCAACATCAATGAGCATACAACGAATGAATGTGAAATCTCCTCACAAAAATTAGAACTTACAGGCAAACACAAATAGAAGAGAATAAGGAAACCAACTCGACCAGTCCAAATCGACCATGGGCGAGCCTGAAGTTGTTGAAGAATCTATACGACCTGGCAAAACAGGATGACATGGGAGGACTAACGAAACAAACAAAATGACCTACGTACTATTTTGACAGGGACATGTATCACGGTGCCCTACAACAGCAAAAAGTAAAGGTGTTTAGTTGCATGCCATTATTTTCTCTTCCAACTCATGTGGAAAACAAAGGAGAGACTATCAATTGTCATATTATTATTTTTGCACTGATGTGCCTGTAGAAAGTCACCCGCCGACTCGGCTTGCTTGTGACATTTTATCCAATAAAAACACAAGTCATGCGAAAATCAGTAACTAGAACACCCCAAATTTTTTCAAGAAAATCGATATGACCAAGGCATGACACACACGTGTGATACGTCTCCGTCTTATCTACTTTTCCAAACACTTTTGCTCTTGTTTTGGACTCTAATTTGCATGATTTGAATAAAATTAACTCGGACTGACGCTGTTTTCAGCAGAACTACCATGGTGTTGTTTTTTGTGCAGAAATAAAAGTTCTTGGAATTGGACGAAACTTTTTGGAGATTTTTATGGAATAAATAAAAAATACTGGAGCCAAGACCTACTGGAGGGGGGGCCACCTGCTGCCCACGAGGCACCAGGGCGCGCCACCCCCCCTGGCGCGCCCTGGTTGCTTGTGGGGCTCATGTGGCTCCATTGACCCTAATCTCTGGCCTATAAATTCACAATTCCAGAGAAAAAAATAGGAGAGGAAGTTTTATTGCGTTTCACGATACGGAGCCGTCGCCACCTCCTGTTCTTCATCGGGAGGCCAGATCTGGAGTCCATTCGGGGCTCCGGAGAGGGGGATCTTCCGGCATCATCATCATCAACCATCCTTCATCACCAATTTCATGATGCTCACCGCCGGGAATGAGTAATTCCTTCATAGGCTTGCTGGACGGTGATGGGTTGGATGAGATTTATCATGTAATCGAGTTAGTTTTGTTAGGGCTTGATCCCTAGTATCCACTATGTTCTGAGATTGATGTTGCTATGACTTTGCTATGCTTAATGCTTGTCACTAGGGCCCGAGTGTCATGATTTCAGATCTGAACCCTTTATGTTTTCATGAGTATATTTGTGTTCTTGATCTGATCTTGCAAGTTATACGCACCTGCTACGTGTTATGATCCGCATACCCCAAGGTGACAATAATTGGGATTCTTTCCGGTGATTACCGTAGTTTGAGGAGTTCATGTATTCACTATGTGTTAATGCTTTGTTCCGGTTCTCTATTAAAAGGAGGCCTTAATATCCCTTAGTTTCCTTATGGACCCCGCTGCTACGGGAGGGTAGGACAAAAGATGTCATGCAAGTTCTTAACGCAATCACGTATGACTATATACGGAATACATGCCTACATTACATTGATGAATTGGAGCTAGTTCTGTGTCGTCGTAGGTTATGACTGTTACATGATGAATGTTATCCAACATAATCACCGATCCAATGCCTATGAGTTTTTCACATACTGTTCTTTGCTAAGTTACTACTGTTGCTACTACTGTCACAACTGCTACTACTATTGCTGCTACCGTTACTATTACTGTTACTATTATTGCTACTGCTATCAAACTACCATACTACTGTGCTACTGATCACTCTGCTGCAGATATTTAGTCTCCAGGTGTGGTTGAATTGACAACTCAACTGCTAATACTTGTAATTATTCTTTGGCTCCCCTTGTGTCGAATCAATAAATTTGGGTTGAATACTCTACCCTCGAAAACTGTTGCGATCCCCTATACTTGTGGGTTATCAAGACCTTTTTCTGGCGCCGTTGCCGGGGAGCATAGCTCTATTTGCTGAGTCACTTGGGATTTATATCTGTTGATCACTATGAAGAATCTGAAGGATGCTAAGACCAAGATCGTTCCCTCTAAGACGAGGGGAGGTAAGGAGCTGTCATCTAGCTCTGCACTTGATTCACCTTCTGTTTTGAGTAAACTTGCAACACCACCACCTGCTATTAATTCTGATATGTCGCAAGTTATTGATGATACCACTTCTGCTATGAATGATACTTATGATGATGCTAGTACTATGCTTGATAATGTTGTGCCACTTGGTGAATTTCTTGATGAACAAATTTCTAAAGCTAAAGAAACTGAAAATGTTGAAACTCTTGAAAATTATGATTCACCTATTATGCCTAGCTCTCCTACTAGAGTTGAATCACCTGATGAACATTGATTTGATAGGGAGACGGCTAGAGCCATTCTTGCTTGTAAAGAAAGAGATGAAGTTATAAAATTGCTTGCTGAAATGAAAGAAAAATCTATGAGGGAGAGAATGAAATATTACCCTAAGTTTGCTACCTCTCCCATATTTGTTACTGATAAGGATTATGAATTCTCTGTCGATCTTGAGTTATATACTTTGGTTGAATCTGATCCTTTCCATGGCTATGAAACTGAAACCGTTGTGGCACATCTTACTAAATTAAATGATATAGCCACCCTATTCGCACATGAGGAAAAAATTCGCTATTACTATATTCTTAAGTTGTTTCCTTTCTCATTAAAGGGTGATGCTAAGGAATGGTATAATACTCTTGCTCCTGAATGTGTGCGTAGTCCCCAGGATATAATTTATTATTTCTCTGAAAAATATTTTCCTGCTCATAAGAAACAAGCTGCTTTACAGGAAATATTTAACTTTGTGCAAATTGAAGAAGAGAATCTCCCTCAAGCTTGGGGGAGGCTTCTGCAATTACTTAATGCTTTGCCTGATCATCCTCTTAAGAAAAATGAAATACTTGATATCTTTTATAATGGACTAACCGATGCTTCTAGGGACTACCTAGATAGTTGTGCTAGTTGTGTTTTCAGGGAACGGACTATTGAACAAGCTGAGGAACTATTGAATAATATATTGAAGAATGATAATGATTGGACACTCCCTGAACCACCGCCTAAACCCACTCCAAAGAAGAAGGGTATTTTATTTCTCAGTCCTAAAGATATGCAAGAAGCAAAGAAATGTATGAAAGAAAAAGGTATTAAAGCTGAAGATGTTAAGAATTTGCCACCTATTGAAGAAATAGATGGTCTTGACACACCGCCACAGGTAGTAGAGGTAAATTCTCTTATAAAGTTTGATGAAGGTGATATCCCTCATAACAAACCTCCTAGTCAATGCTTGTATGAATTTGATAATTATATTATTAAGCAAGATCATTTCAATGCAAATGTTATGAAACAATTGAAACGTAATGCCTACATGATTGATCGCTTGAGTGCCTTGTTGTTTAGAATTGCTAATGATGTTAAAGGTGTAGGTAAACATGCATTTATGGTTCAAACCCAATTAGAACAAGTTGCTAAATCTCAAAGTGAATTGCTTAATGAAATGAATAACAATATGAATGATCATGCTGTTAGAGTAATGACTAGAGGAGGTAGAATGACTCAGGAGCCACTTTATCCTGAAGGTCACCCAAAAAGAATTGAACAAGACTCTCAAAGAATTAATGCTGATGCACCTAGTCCATCTAAAATGAAAAATAAAAAGAAAAATGATAGGACTTTGCATACTTCTAGTGAACCCGAGGTAGAAAAACCCTTGGAGGATAGTAATGATGTTTCTATTTCCGATGTTGAAACACAATCTGGTAATGAACATTCACCTGATGATAATAATAATGATGATGCTCATGTGGATACCCAACCAGATAATGATAAAGAACTTGATAATGATGTTGAAATAGAACCTGTTGTTGATCTTGATAACCCACCTTCTAAAAATAAACGTTATGATAAAAGAGACTTCGTTGCTAGAAAACATGGTAAAGAAAGAGAACCATGGGTTCAAAAACCCATGCCCTTTCCTCCTAAACCATCTAAGAAAAAAGACGAGGAAGAATTTGAACGCTTTTCTGAAATGCTTAGGCCAGTCTTTTTACGTACTCGTTTGACTGATATTTTAAAGATGGCCCCTTATGCTAAATATATTAAAGACATTGTCACAAATAAAAGAAAGATACCTGAAGCTAAGATTTCTACCATGCTTGCGAATTATTCTTTTAAGGTTGGAGTACCTAAGAAACTAGGAGATCCAGGAATACCAACTATACCATGCTCCATTAAAAGAAATTATGTCAAAACTGCTTTGTGTGATTTAGGAGCCGGTGTCAGTGTTATGCCTTTCTCTTTATATAAAAGACTTGATTTGAATAAACTCACTCCCACTGAAATATCATTGCAAATGGCTGACAAATCAACTGCCATTCCTATCAGTGTTTGTGAGGATGTGCCCGTTGTAGTTGCAAATGTTACTATCCTAACAGACTTTGTTATACTTGATATGCCCGAGGACGACAATATGTTGATTATCCTTGGTAGAGTCTTTTTGAATACTGCAGGGGTTGTTATTGATTGCAACAAAAGCAAGGTCACTTTTCATATCAATGGTAATGAACATACGGTGCACTTTCCGAAGAAACAATTTCAAGTAAACGGTATTCATATTATTGAGAAGACTCCGACAATTACTATTGGAAGTTTTCAAGTCCCTCTACCTACTGTCAAAAAGAAATATGAAACACATATAATTGGGGAAATGCATATCCCCGTTGAGGTAACTTAGTGTTATACGAAAATTCTTCGATTTCATGTCACTCGAAAATAGTTTGTTAATAAGACTTGATCAACCTTATTAATGGATTCTTTCTGAAGGGCATGTGGTTGATGAATTTAGTAAGCACACCCTCTGTACCCACTTTTTGTTTTCTGTTATTTTTAGTTAAATGCAATAAAATGGCATGATTATCCTGTTTTCTGAATTATCCGTGCAATAAAAAATGGCCCAAAAATAAAAGTGCTCAGAATGCAATAAAATTTTGACTTGAATTTTTATAGAATATTTAAGAATTTTTGGCACTAAAAACATACCAGGGGGATGCCCCAGGTGCCCACGAGGCACCAGGGCGCGCCACCCCCCCGGCGCGCCCTGGTGGCTTGTGGGCCCCACAGGGACCCTCTCACTTATCCCTTCAGCCCACTTCGTCTCTTACCTCTAGCAAAAATTCCTGGTATCTCTCTCTCTCGTGTTCTTGCTCCCAAACCTGAGATTTTCGATCTCTTTGCTCGGAGCTCCATTTCTGAAACTGTTTTGGGGGATTGCTACTTGGTATGTGACTCCTCCATTGCTCCAATTAGTTTTTGCTCTAGTGGATTATATTTTGCATAATTAGCTACTCTTGGTGCTACTGAAAATGAGCTTGCATGTTGAATTCTTTGAGTTCCAAGTAGTTTGAATGCTTGATATAGCCTCTAGACATCCATATGAGTAGTTGCTATCAATTTTGTGAAGTTTTATTGATATCATTTTGTGGCCCAAAATTTTTCAGAAATTTGTTCTTAGGGAAATGAATTTCTTCTGGAGGAGTTCTTCGAGGGGGAGGTCCGCCGAGGCATCATCTAGCGAAAGCCCCGCACGCCAATCATACGTTGAACCAAGGGCAAGTTCGGTGCGAGGTGCCGAAGCAAAATCATGCAAATGGTCGTGCAACGAGTTCTTGCTAGGTGCAGGCATCAAGGAAGAATTTGACCAATATATTCACAACACCGAGCTCTCCACCTTCATCGCAGATAAGCCACCACAGCATTACAACCTCACTCAAAACTTTGAATATCATCCGCGCACTTCTAGAGTTTCGTTTCACCTCTATAATAAATCCTATAGTATGTCTCTAGAAGAATTATGTGATGCATGCAAAATTCCATATTGGGGTTCGTTAGATGAACCACAAAAATCTGATTATGAGTCATTTCTTAATAGCCTTTGCAACGGTGAGGATAGGGGAGTTTCCCAGGCCAGAATAATTAGCATCCACTTTCCTGCTATTCGGTATTTTGCACTTTTTAATGGTAAATGCATTGTTGGTAAGCAAGACTGCAGTGCGCTTTGTGCCCCTAATCCGAGTCTTATTCATACAGCTTTGACTGGCAGCAAGTATTATAATCTTGGGGCTATTGTCGCACGTAGGCTGCAGCATAACGCGGGTAATGGTGATTTGTATGGAGGAATTTATGCCTCTCGCTTAGCTGCAAAGTTAGGGGTCTCTCCCAATTTTAATGATCCCCTCTTACCTGATAAATATTTGAATTTCAAAACAATGCGAGAACATAAGTTTTTAAAACACGATGCACACGGATATGAATATAACTTAGTTTTTAATAAATATCGATCTATGTATGTTGTTTTGCCTGCTCTTGCCCTCTTTGATTTTCAGAACAAACAGAGATATTTTCTATTGGAGAGCGAGGTGCATGAGTACAAGGCGGCGGTCGAGGCTGCCCGTCTGGCTGAGGAGGTGGCTCAGAATGCCTCCATGAGCTACCATTTTGATTATTACCCAGACCAGGGATGGCGATGACCAAGCTAGGAAAAATCCTAAGCTTGGGGGAGTACGTATCTCTCACCGACATTTCATTCATGATCACACATTTCATTCCAGTTGTCGGTGTTCATACTTTTTCATTGTATAATCCATGTTAGTTTTATTTTCTCGCTTTCTTCTTGTGTGTTTGAAAAACTTTGAGAAAATCCAAAAATATTTCTCATTTCTTTTCGGTTTTTCTTTCTAGCTTAATTAGTTGTAGTATTAAAAGAAAATCCAAAAAAGATTTCCCGTTGCTTCTTTTGCTTGTCGGGAGCTTTCCCATGTAAATAGTTTTTCTCGTTTTTGTTTTGTCTTCTTTAATTTGCTTCCTTCAAGAAAAAAACTAAAAACCCCAAAAATATTTCAGTGTGTTTCTCTAAAATTCTTTTCTTTTGTTGAGTCATTGTAAGGAGAAGACCACGATGAAAATGTTGAGTGGCTCACATATGCATTACTGTTGATCTAACAAAGAGCCCATATTACCTTGTCTTCTCCTTTGAATAAAATGCTTGCAGATTCTAGCTTAGTCCACGGCACACTTGCACTATTTTTATTCTCATATCATTCGGTCGTGCAAGTGAAAGGCAATAATGACGATGATTTGATGAAGTGACTGTGGCAAGGAAAAGCGGGTATGAACTCAACTTGTTTTTGTTTTTGTAAATATGTTTAACTCAGTATCCATGATTTAGCATATTATGATTAAACATGTTTATGATGACAATTAGAGATTATAGTTGCTCATGCCATGCTTAAGTAGCTAGGAGTGGATAATGATTTATCTTGGGTGTCAACATGCATTAAAATGTTCATGATGTAGTATGATGATATGGTATCCTCCTCGGAATGCTTCAAGTGGCTTGACTTGGCACATGTTCACGCATGTAGTTGATTCATAACCAACATAGCCTCCACGATATTTATGTTCATGGTGTTTATATCCTACTCATGCTAGTATTCAATGTTGACTATTCATAATGCATGATTATGACCATTTTCGCTCTCTAGCTAGTCGCTTCTCAACCTATTTGCTAGCCTTCGCCTGTACTAAGCGGGAATACTGCTTGTACATCAAAACCCTTAAACCAAAGTTGTTCCAGATGAGACCACTATATCTACCTGTATGTGGTATTACCCTGCCGTTCTAAGTAAATTGCATGTGCCACCTCTAAATATTGAAATGAACATCTATTTTGTGTGCCCGTACCGCTCATGGAGCGACAGGGGGCGGTCAATATCTTCCATGCTAAGCGGGTTATTCTCATGATGAGTGTTTATTCACTTGTCCTTACACGAGAGGGGCTGGTAATCGGGATGCCCAGTCCCATTATTAAAACTACGAAATAATAAAACAAACTCCCCCGGAAAGTTGTTGGTATGGAGGGCACCCGAGGATTCGGCTAGCCATGGCTTGTGTTTGTTTGTGGAGGGGGAGTAAACTTTACTTTACCGCTTGGGAACCGCCGCTAATTTGTTTAGCATGGAAGATATTGAAAACTCTCGGTCGTGACGTTGACAGGAAAGGCATACCTCCCAAAATTATATTTATCTCTGATTTAAGCTTCGAGCTCTCGCACCTCTGCAAATCCCTGCTCCCCTCTGTGAAGGGCCTATCTATTTACTTTTATGTTATTTTGCTTTTATTATTGAGTCATCACCTTCTCAAACAAGCACCAGACCTGAGAGCACTATTGTCATTCTCATGCATTGTGTATAGTTAATGTTGTGTGCATCATGACTGGATCTCTTTTACCATGAATTACAATGTTTAGTTGCTGCTTGAACTTTGGAGGTGCTCTGCATTTATGTTTTGCGGTTTCAGAAAGGGCTAGCGAGATACCATGTTGTCATATAATATCATGATCGTTTTGACAATGTGTTGGCATTTGAGATATCTTATTATTGCTCGCTAGTTGATTTTGCCATTGATATGAGTGAATATAATTTCTAAGAGTTATCATTTGCATGGTTAGTTCATGATCTTTGCCGAAAACTTGGGTACTATTTAAGCATATATATAGATACAAGAACAAAAGAGTTCGTAAAAGTTTTTCTTTATCACTTTCAGTTTGTCAACTGAATTGCTTGAGGACAAGCAATGAGTTAAGCTTGGGGGAGTTGATACGTCTCCGTCGTATCTACTTTTCCAAACACTTTTGCTCTTGTTTTGGACTCTAATTTGCATGATTTGAATGAAACTAACCCGGATTGACGCTGTTTTCAGCAGAACTACCATGGTGTTGTTTTTTGTGCAGAAATAAAAGTTCTTGGAATTGGACGAAACTTTTTGGAGATTTTTTATGAAATAAATAAAAAATACTGGAGCCAAGATCTACTGGAGGGGGGCCACCTGCTGCCCATGAGGCACCAGGGCGCGCCACCCCCCCTGGCGTGCCCTGGTAGCTTGTGGGGCCCATGTGGCTCCGCTGACCCTAATCTCAGGCCTATAAATTCACAATTCCAGAGAAAAAAAATAAAAGAGGAAGTTTTATTGCGTTTCACGATACGGAGCCACCGCCACCTCCTGTTCTTCATCGGGAGGCTAGATCTGGAGTCCGTTCGAGGCTCCGGAGAGGGGGATCTTCCGGCATCGTCATCATCAACCATCCTTCATCACCAATTTCATGATGCTCATCGCCGGGAGTGAGTAATTCCTTCGTAGGCTTGCTGGACGGTGATGGGTTGGATGAGATTTATCATGTAATCGAGTTAGTTTTGTTAGGGCTTGATCCCTAGTATCCACTATGTTCTAAGATTGATGTTGCTATGACTTTGCTATGCTTAATGCTTGTCACTAGGGCCCGAGTGCCATGATTTCAGATCTGAACCCTTTATGTTTTCATGAATATATTTGTGTTCTTGATCCGATCTTGCAAGTTATACGCACCTGCTACGTGTTATGATCCGCATACCCCAAGGTGACAATAATTGGGATTCTTTCCGGTGATTACCGTAGTTTGAGGAGTTCATGTATTCACTATGTGTTAATGCTTTGTTCTGGTTCTCTATTATTTGATCTGAACATTAAGGATGATGAGGACTGGCTCCTAGTGTGTGATTTCAATTACATTAGATCTCCTTCTGACCGCAACAAGCCGGGTGGAGATGCTAATGACATGCTTAGGTTCAACGAATTCATCAGAGAACAATTCTTGGTTGAGCTTCCCATAAAAGGCCGAAAGTACACCTGGAACAACATGCAAAATGACCCTCTGCTAGAGAAACTAGACTGGTTTTTCACTTCAAACCACTGGACTAGTGATGACCCACAAGTATAGGGGATCAATCGTAGTCCTTTCGATAAGTAAGTGTGTCGAACCCAACGAGGAGCAGAAGGAAATGACAAGCGATTTTCAGCAAGGTATTCTCTGCAAGTACTGAAAGTAGCGGTAACAGATAGTTTCGGTAGCAAGATAATTCATAACAAGTAACAAGTAACAAATATAATAAAGTGCAGCAAGGTGGCCCAATCCTTTTTATAGCAAAGGACAAGCCGGAATGAACTCTTATAATAAGCAAAGCGTTCGCGAGGACACATGGGAATTTCATCTAGTCACTTTCATCATGTTTGTTTGATTCAGGTTCGCTACTTTGATAATTTGATATGTGGGTGGACCGGTGCTTGGGTGCTATTTTTACTTGAACAAGCCTCCCACTTATGATTACCCCCTCTCGCAAGCATCCGCAACTACGAAAGAAGAATTAAGATAAATCTAACCATAGCATGAAACATATGGATCCAAATCAGCCCCTTACGGAATAGCGCATAAACTAGGGTTTAAGCTTCTGTCACTCTAGCAACCCATCATCTAATTACTACTCCACAATGCCTTCCCTTAGGCCCAAAGATGGTGAAGTGTCATGTAGTCGACGTTCACACGACACTACTAAAGGAAGCACAACATACATAGCATCAAAATATCGAATAAATACCAAATTCACATGATTACTTATGACAAGACTTCTCCCATGTCCTCAAGAACAAAAGTAACTACTCACAAATCATATTCATGTTCAAGATCAGAGGGGTATTGAATAGCATTAAGGATCTGAACATATAATCTTCCACCAAATAAACCAACTAGCATCAACTACAAGATGTAATCAACACTACTAGCAACACACGGGTACCAATCTGAGGTTTTGAGACAAAGATTGAATACAAGAGATGAACTAGGGTTTGAGATGAGATGGTGCTGGTGAAGATGTTGATGAAGATTGGTCCTCCCACGATGAGAGGATCGTTGGTGATGTCGATGGCTTCGATTTCCCCCTCCCGGAGGGATGTTTCCCCGGCAGAATCGCTCCGCCGGAGAGCAAAATAGCTCCTACCCAGGTTCCGCCTCGAGACGGCGGCGCTTCATCTTGAAAGTGTTCTTCTGATTTTTTTTCTAGGGTAAATGGCTTCATATAGCAGAAGGAGGGGGCCGGAGGCCTGCCAGGGGCCCCACAAGCTTGGGGGCGCGCCTAGGGGGGTAGGGCACGCCCCCCAGGCTTGTGGCTGCCTGGTGGGTCCCCTCCTGTTGATTCTTTCGCCTGTATTTTTTATATATTCCAAAATAATTCTCCATAAATTTTCAGGTCATTTGGAGTTGTGCAGAATAGCCATCTCTGTTTCACCCCTTTCCGGTCCAGAATTCCAGCTGCCGGCATTCTCCCTCTTCATGTGAATCTTGCAAAATAAGAGAGAAAAGGCATAATAATTGTACCTTGAAGTGAAATAATGATCAAAAACATAATGATTATTAGTAGGAAATCATGATGCAAATTGGACGTATCAACTAGTTCCTTCCCGAATACAATGGTAACTGCTCTAGTTAAACCAATTTCGGACCATACTCCTTGTTGTGTTTCCATCCAATCTTCCATCCCTGCCAGTAAAATATTTCGGTTTGAATCCTACTGGATACAACACTCTGACTTTCTTGATGTGGTCAAAAACTGTTGGTCAAAACCGAGTCACCTACACAATAGTGCTGCCAGAATCTGCCAAAAACTGAAGAGGATGCGGTACACTCTCAAGAAATGGAGCAAGGGCCTTTCCCGCCTCAAGATCCTTATCCAAAACTCCCAGCAGACCCTTAATGGGCTAGATGAAAATGAAAATATTTGCCCCCTTACCATTCCAGAAGCAAACTTCAAGAAGATTCTGAAGAAACATGTTCTGAAGCTGCTCGACTTTCAGAATCAATACTAGCGTAAGAGCTGCACTATCCGCTTTGTTAAGTTTGGAGAAGAAAATACAAAAAAAATTCACAGGCTCGCCACTGAACGATACTGCAGCAACTCAATTGCTAGTCTCAAGCTGCCTGATGGCTCTGAGGTTGTCAATCATGCTGCCAAAGAAGGAGTACTCTTCAGTGCTTTCAAAGAAAGGTTGGGTCAAACATCCCCTACCAACCAACGATTTGATCTTCACTCCATAATTAAGAGAATCGGTGGGCTGGAAGAACTCACAGTACCTTTCACAAACAATGAGATCGATGAGATAGTTAAATTGATGCCGGCCAACAGGGCCCCTGGGCCAGATGGGTTTTCTGGTCACGTCATAAAATCATGCTGGCAAATCATTAAAGAAGATGTTTATCAGCTATGTCATGATTTCGGTGAGCTAAATATTGAGAGCATAAATGAGGGGCATATTACTTGCATCCCCAAAATAACTTCCCCTGAGACTCCAAATAACTACAGACCCATCACACTCTTAAACTGCTGTCTCAAAATCATTACGAAGATTTTGGCTATTAGGTTGCAGAAATTTATTTTGAGAATTATCCATCGCAATCAGTATGGCTTCTTGAAGGGGAGAACTATACAAGATTACCTCGCTTGGGTATTCGAGTACATACACCAATGTCAAGCCTCTGGGGGGGGAAAGCTTTCATTCTGAAACTTGATTTTTCAAAAGCATTCGACACGATCGAACATTTTGCTATGATCGAGATCATGTGTTGTATGGGTTTTCCTGACAAATGGCTCAAATGGGTCGCTTGTATCTTCCAGTTCGGCAAATCCTCGGTATTACTAAATGGTATCCCTGGACGTCAATTTCACTGTCGCCGAGGGGTCCGACAGGGGGACCCACTGTCCCCGCTCATTTTTGTCTTGGCAGCCGATCTCTTCCAAGCAGCCATCAATGATGCAATGAACCAAGGCATGATCAGATGCCCTATTTCCCCTGTCGGCCAACAAAAATTCCCGGCCATACAGTATGCAAATGATACAATAATCGTCATGCAGGCTTGTAGACAATAAGCCACTTGTATGAAACAAATATCGATGGACTATGCAGATTCTGTTAGGCTGAGAATAAACTTTTAGAAATCTACATTGGTGCCCATTAACCTCAATCAGCAGGAAGGCCATGAGATGGCGGTCATCTTCCAATTCTCGGTTGGCTCCATGCCATTCACGTACCTAGGCGTACCGATGGGCTTCACCAAACCCTCCGTATCTGATCTGATGCCACTTGTCGGTAAAGTAGAGCACAACCTTTCTTCTACACTCTGTATTGCCTCCTACGGAGCGAAGCTTACACTTGTTGATATTGTCCTAACATCTATTGCGATATATGCTATGAGCACAATCAGAATCCCACCAAAAATCCTTGCTCACTTGGACAAGCTGCGTAGGATGTGTCTTTGGAGAAAGAAAACTGAGCATGGGGAGAAATCCAACTCTTTGGCTTCATGGCAGATGTTTTGCAAACCCAAGGATAAAGGGGGCCTCGGGATAATTGATACAAGGACTTTAAACACTGCTCTTCTAATGAAATTCCTTGACAAATTCTACAACCATCACGACTGTGGCGCCCAGCCTGAATACCACTGCAGTCAGACGGTCGCCGCACACGCCAGCCCAGGACATCACACTGGTGCGTGCCTTTACAACAAGTATCATGAGCACAAGCTTTTCTATTAATGAATATATCATTCTTACATGATATATTACAAGGGGAATGGCAGCGGAAAAGCTCTATCTAAGGCAGCATGGTCTTGGTGCGGCTCCAATCCACAGGGATCTGACTGGGTTACTTTTCTAGCCCGCGAACACTCCGGCTCCTTGCTAGCGAACGTCGGATCCTTAGGTGAACCTGGCCACATTGAAGGCCGCTGAGTACTTTTGAATGTACTCGCAAGCAAACCAAACCAACATATACACCAAACAATGCAATCCATGGCATTCAAGCATGCACTTGTTATCTTAACAATATTAGCTATCATACTAAGTCAGGATTATCTAGCAAGATTAAACACCTAGCAGCATTAATCATCATATCATAGCAGGATTATCTAGCATGATAATTACTGAAGTAAATGCAGTAAAGTAAAGTATATCAGGTAAATAATCCGAACTTCGAATATGCTCACGATCCAAATCCGATCCAAGCTTTGCGGTCACCCGACCGTTCATCTCATAGCCATCGCATGGCTATCATTCAAACCTCAGACATCACTGATGTTCATGTATCTGCACTGCAAGCCTGACAAACCTTACCATTCTCTGGTTTAGTCTTAGCAATAACATTATATAGTTTGTTCCTCCAGACTCGACACAGACCAAATATGGGCCTATACGAACTGTCCATGACCGAGGACGCGGCTATTCGAATAGATTTACACTCTGCAGAGGTTGCGCACTTTACCCACACCATGGAGCTCCTGGCCTCGTACTTTAGTACATGTTCCCATTCGGGTGGACCAGTGCTGCTCCAACAAAACCTTGTCTATTGCCCAGCACTCTTACGGTCCCACCGACAATCATACCCTCCCAGGGTCATGTCCTGGGTGGCCCCTGTGTCACCCCGTGACACCTGCCACCGTCGTGGCCAAACACTGTCCCAAACGGGGACGCCGGCAAATAACTTAACTTGGGCTCACAAGGTTATCACTGCCTACCGGGCCAGGGTAGCGCACACGCATAACCTTCCCTATTTGGAGGTACCGACAAGAGGCAGGACAATAGACCAAGCTAGGGCCTTCCCATACCGGCAAATGTGGCTGCACGGGTAAGTCCGGATAGGTGGCACTATGACTCGATCCAGTCGACGGAGGAGGTTGTTGTCATTATTACGTCACATTTCATAATATTGCAATAACAGTAACCATGCAAGCTGTAACAATTATGAAAACCTAATAACCTATCTCCATACAATATCACAACGAGTCGATAGTGCGATAATATGATGAACATTAGCAGGTAATGCAGATAGCAAATTCAAACTAGCAAGAGTTTAACTATTTCTAACACATGCATAAACATTAATTAAAGACGCAAGAATAACATAGAGCAATGCTTCAGGGCACATATCAGATGGTCGGCTTGCCTGGGGGTGAAGGAATACTCCGGGAGAAGTGCGATCACCTCGCAGAAGAATTCGCCGGAAAGGGGTTCCCTCTCGGGGAGGCTGGATATAGAGCAGGGGGAAAATGGGTATTTTCAGAAAATGTCAACATGGTGAAAGTGATGTCATCGGAACGGGCTCGATGAACTGAGAAAGTGAGCGTTGGTTTCACCTGATTTGGAGCTACGAGCAAAAAGTTATAAGGGTTTTTCTGCCAGGGACCTATCTGTAAAAAATAATAATCACAGAGGGGTCCTTGACAGCACGGCCGGTCGCGCACTTAAGTGGAATACGCTTTCCTACGAGGAAAACGCAAGCGCGGCGGGGCGCGTCCACTTATCCAGCGTGGCAGCCGCTGCTCTCACCGACAAGCGGGGCCCGCACTCCCTTCTCTCTCTCCTCCAGCCTCCTTCTTCCTCCTTCTCTCTTCTCCCCGACGCAGCCGCGGAGGGCTTCGGCCTTGCCAGCGCCGGCGACTGCAGGCCACGGCGGACTCGGGCGCCGCCGGGGATGGACGAGCCACTCCGCCCCGCGCCCGTGAGTAGTGGAAAGGACGCCGGAGGTGGCCGGAGTTGGCCGTCGCAATGGCGGCCGAAGGCGGTGGCACCGCGGTGGAGGGGGGGCATTCCGGTGGCTGGGAAGGCGGAATAAGGATGCGAGCGGGGTCTCCCGTGTCTGGTGAGCTCAGAGGTGGGCTCGCTGGAGGCGGGGGAGGCCGGAGGCGACCGGATTTAGGAGGAGGGTGGCGGCGGCCATGGGCGGAGCTCGCCGGAATTCGAGCCCTGGAAGATGTGGCCGCTCGGGGCTGGGCTTGGAGGAGTTCCAGGGAGCGAGAGGGAGTTGCCGGGGTGCGGTGGATGCTCGGGGAGGGCTCGGGCTGCTGCTTATATAGGCGGGCGGCGAGGACTTCTCGGTGACGGCCGAGACTTCGAGAGCTCGGTGTCTTGGCGGCATTCCGGCGAGGTGGTGCGAGAGGAGAGGTGCCGACCTGACGAGGAGCAGTTCGACGCGACGCTACGGCGAGGAAACGGCCAAGACAGGGGGAAGACGACGATGGTCACGGGCGGGACAGAACTGCGGCGGCGACCGCCGTGGCGTGGAGAAGAAGAAAGAGGAGGGGAGAAGCTGCGGGAGAGGGGCAGGTGGACTCCGCGAACCCACTAGACATGGCCGGACAAGCCGGGGACGGCCGGAGTTGGCTGGCCGACGTGAACAGTGCCACAGAGCACCATTTTGGCCTGCTGTCCACGCGGTCACCACGTGCACTACAAACTCTGGCACTCTCCTGCCTGTCCAACCTTGTCAAACAGCTCCCTCACTGCTCAAATAGATGAGGTTGGTCACTGGATGGACCAGGATGGCTCTAGAGTAATCGAGGTGATCCAGAATAGTTTTTGGATGGAAACTTGGGGACCAAGCTGAGGTGAAATGACTTATCAAGCGAGGTGGAAAGGTTGTCAAAATAGGACGGGGCAGGAAGGACTAGGTGCTTGCAAAATTTGAAGCGATTTGGACCTCATTTGCATATACTTCCTTTGTAATGCAAAATTTGGTCCGGAAACTTGACTTTGAAGCTGCACTCATATGGATTGATGAAATGAACTGAATTTTGGTGTAGGGTGATGATTTGAATGTATGAATGTACTGGAATTTTTTTAGCTCAATTGGAAATGCCAAAGTGGTACTTCCTTCACAGAGCTTGAATCTGGACAGAAACTAGATGGAATTTTTTGAGGGAAAATGGCTAGGTAAAATGATGTGAATCTTGTCATACTCACATCATATATGGAAGATGAGGTCCTGGATTAATTTGAGAATTTTTGAAGCAATATAAAATATAGTTGCTTCACAACCTCAAAATAAGTCCAGAAACAAGAATTGGAAGATGCTCTCAAAATTTGATCTGTGGAACTTGGGATCTTGATGGAAATGGTGAAGATATGGATAGGAGAATCTCCACAAATTATTTGGGATTTTTCCTGCCTACCAAAATGGTAGCTCCTTTGGAAAGTGCCCAAATTGCAATATTGGCTTTAAATAGGAAAAGGCAATTTCCCTTATTTAATTATGGCCAATATTTTTATTGGAGCTCAATATGATCACAAAGAATATCTCCACAATTTTTCATGAACTTTGGAGATGGATAGATATTTTCCTGGATTTAATTCCTTTAACTGGCAGAAAAAGGAATTAATTTTAAATGAAAAATATTGCAAATGACTTGGCAATATTTTTACATATCCAGGGTTTAAAAAGATAGGATGATCACTGGGAGAAATTTGGGAGGAAAAAGAACAAAGGAAATTGGGGTTCCTTTGTAACGGAAGGAATTAGGGTTTCCCTTCCGGTAGACCGGAGAGTAGGGTTTCGGTGGCAAAATCCTGAGAAGATATCTGGGGTGGCAAGGTTGGTCGGGAGAGAATCTCTGGTTGGATAAGAAGGGCAAGGCTAACTGACCATCTTCATATACCCAAGAGCGAGAGAAAATCCGATAACACCGAAAAAAAGACGGGAGTCAAATCCCACGAAGGAAAAAAAACAAGGAGCGACAACCAGGGTGTTACAAACCTACCCCCTTAAGAAAATCTCGTCCTCGAGATTTCCGGGCTTACCTCCCGGCTAAGGGGAACATACCTGTGTGCGACTTGGATCCATCAGCTACCTTGTCTTCATTTGTTTACTGACCTTTTAACTGCCTCTTTTGATGGCTCAGGTGCTGTTTTCTCAAGCGACTGTATTGAATCCTTCTCTTTCCTGTCAGGCAAACCCTTTGTGCTGGTAGTTTGTTGGCTGGGGTTATTGGGTAGCTCCGAGTATCGACAAATAGTCTGGTTTCCATGTCCTGAGACTAGCTACTTCGGGTTTTATTGCGATACCTCTTACACTGACTGCCAAGGGCGAGACATTATTTCTGGGTACCGGACTTACGTGCTCGTATGGCCTGGAGTGGCTAGGGGTTGCTTTCTTTCTGCCTTGTCAGAATGCTCAATCTGGCTGTGGGTTCTGTACGAGGTGTTTCCTCCTGTCTCTTTCATTCTGACTTCGTCCTCAGGAGGTTCCCAGCTGAAATGTCGGGCATGATCACAAAGTAATCATAGACGGTAATCTCTGAGATGGCTCTACCATATATAGCCTCTGTGGTCCTTGCTATGACCGCTGAGCTGACATAGTATGGCTATCATTCCGTGCATTCTTCGGAGCATAACCTCTGATCTTGGCTGATGGCCCGTATTCACGATGACATGCTGGCTGCATTGTTGTGGCCGTATATGCAGGAGTCTGACCAGGATTGGCAATATCACCTTGTCTGTGGAGCTTTACTTCATTGACCGTCGCGGAGATTGTTTATTCAAGACTTCCTTGTTCTTGGGGGTTCCTTTTTAGGGAACTTGTCATGACCTACCATCATGGCTCCTTGGTCATATCCCAGCTTGTTGGGCTTGTATTCACAATTTACTCTTGCATATCTCGTAGGGATTGCTGCATTCATATCCTTCTTTGAAGTGTGGAGCCAATGTTTCTCTGAACACAGTCATTCCCGTGTATGAGTGGCTCGCATGAACTGATCCCCTCGACTGCATGCTCACAACATATGCAGGGGTAGGATAAATCCTTTCATAACCACTGAGTTCTGAGGCAAACGCGTGTCTGGACTAGTTTGTGTTTCTGACAAGCTTGTTGTGGGCACGATGGCGTGCTAAAGAAGGCTGAATTCCTTGCGCTCGAAGTTTCTACCAGGGTAGTGTGCTGAAGAAGGCTGGGTATCGTACCTCAGAAGCTTTCCCTCATGTGGCTTACTGCGGAAGGTCAGGCGCCTTATGCTGGAAGCTTTCCGCGGTAGCGTGCTGAGGAAGATGGGAGTGACGTACCCCAGAAGATTCTTCCACCAGTGGCGTAGCAAAGAAGGTCGGGAGTCTTGCATCGCAAGCTTCTTCCGATAGCTTGCGGAAGAAGGCTGGGTTGCTTATACCAGAAGCCCTTTTACTGTGATATGCGGTTGGTCCTGTGGCCGGTTCTGGCTTCCTTCTGAGATATTCGGAATTTACCCATAGCGGAACCACAACTTGGCATAGGCCATACCTTGCCTGGAGATATTCCGTTGGTCATGTATACCGCTTGTCCTTCTGCTGGTCTGATCATTGCTGCTATAGAGGTTGCACAACTCATGCAGACTTCGTGTTGATAATTAATTCGGAATACCCTTTGCATTCAAACCAAGTGTTGCTGGTAGTGAGCAGTTGACCGATAATTCCATTCGGTTTAGCTGAGCTTCCAGGTGTTTGGAGTCCTCATTGATTCTGGGCAGCCATGAACTCATCCATATTTCTCGCAGACCTTGTCCATCCTGCCCAGAAAATTTGTATATGCATTGAAAAATTCCAGAATATGCTTGGAAATTTGTATCCACATACCAGAGTTTTGTTGTTGCTCTCGGCACATTCACATTCCTGTAGTATGTCTTCGGTGGGTAATAAATGATTCTTGAGTCCATTGAGAAAAGACTCAAGGTTTACCCCACTAACTGAAATAATCCTTGTATCGAGGATGGAATATTTTCCTCTTGCTGTAATCTATTATGTGGCAAACTCCCTTAGGTATAGTCTGGCCTTGTCGGTTGCACTCCGATTCTGCTTCTGACCCATTCTTCATTCCTGACCAATCCGGTGATAATGCTCCGAATATCGGGTAGTTGGCTTGACTTGACTCTTACTGAATTTGGATTATTGGGTATTATCCAAGTTGTATGCTGGTCTTCTTTGGCAGCTCTTGCGGATGGATCCAGTCGAAGCGAAAGAACGGAAACGAGAAAAGAAGCAAGAACCGCGAAAAACTAAAAAGCAAATAAAGCTCAAATTTTGCAGACCTTACACATGTGGCCGAAGATTCACTAATATAACTAGTATAGCGCACTCGATGTACCTCTAAGGATTTAGAAGCAAAACCACACAATGCTCCTGGTAGCAATTGGTGTCAAGCTCCTACTACTTCCTTAGGGAACATCAAACTCGACGCACGACCATAGCCAAAGTGACTTAGTCAATGATCCTAGGGTTATCGGGAAAAGATAGAATTTATATGCGTTTCCCAAAGGAAACTATATTTGAGAAGAGAAATGCCATGGCTAGCAAGCAAGGTAGGGATATCTGGTTTACCTAGGGGTTCAGGGCTCACGGGTCGTTGCCTGGTGCGGACATTTCACACCGGAGGAAAAGGCCACGAGAGTTGGGGGTCTGATGGAGCCATAAACCTATAGGGGTTGCCTTATGATCAATAGTAGCCGTGCCTGTCTGGCAAAGATGGCTGAAATCCATCTGGGCTTTCTACCAACCAAGAGGCAATGAAATCTGGCTAGGGTAACCTACAGTCAGCCTGGCTCTGATTCCATCCGTTGTGGCGCCCCGCCTGAATACCACTATAGCCAGACGGTCGCCGCACACGTCAGCCCAGGACATCACACTGGCGCGTGCCTTTATAACAAGTATCATGAACACAAGCTTTTCTATTAATGAATATATCAGTCTTACATGATATATTACAAGGGGAATGGCAGCGGAAAAGCTCTATCTAAGGCAGCATGGTCTTGGTGCGGCTCCAATCCACGGGGATCTGACTGGGTTACTTTTCTAGCCCGCGAACACTCCGGCTCCTTGCTAGCGAACGTCGGATCCTTAGGTGAACCTGGCCACATTGAAGGCCGCTGAGTACTTTTGAATGTACTCGCAAGCAAACCAAACCAACATATACACCAAGCAATGCAATCCATGGCATTCAAGCATGCACTTGTTATCTTAACAATATTAGCTATCATACTAAGTCAGGATTATCTAGCAAGATTAAACACCTAGCAGCATTAATCATCATGTCATAGCAGGATTGTCTAGCATGATAATTACTGAAGTAAATGCAGTAAAGTAAAGTATATCAGGTAAATAATCCGAACTTCGAATATGCTCACGATCCAAATCCGATCCAAGCTTTGCGGTCACCCGACCGCTCATCTCATAGCCATCTCATGGCTATCATTCAAACCTCTGACATCACTGATGTTCATGTATCTGCACTGCAAGCCTGACAAACCTTACCATTCTCTAGTTTAGTCTTAGCAATAACATTATATAGTTTGTTCCTCCAGACTCGACACAGACCAAATAGGGGCCTATACGAACTGTCCATGACCGAGAAGGCGGCTATTCGAATAGATTTACACTCTGCAGAGGTTGTGCACTTTACCCACACCATGGAGCTCCTGGCCTCGTACTTTAGTACATGTTCCCATTCGGGTGGACCAGTGCTGCTCCAACAAAACCTTGTCTATTGCCCGGCACTCTTACGGTCCCACCGACAATCATACCCTCCCAGGGTCATGTCCTGGGTGGCCCCTGTGTCACCCCGTGACACCTGCCACCGTCGTGGCCAAACACTGTCCCAAACGGGGACGCCGGCAAATAACTTAACTTGGGCTCACAAGGTTATCGCCGCCTACCGGGCCAGGGTAGCGCACACGCATAACCTTCCCTATTTGGTGGTACCGACAAGAGGCAGGACAATAGACCAAGCTAGGGCTGTCCCATACCGGCAAATGTGGCTGCACGGGTAAGTCCGGATAGGTGGCACTATGACTCGATCCAGTCGACGGAGGAGGTTGTTGTCATTATTAAGTCACATTTCATAATATTGCAATAACAGTAACCATGCAAGATGTAACAATTATGAAAACCTAACAACCTATCTCCATACAATATCACAACGAGTCGATAGTGCGATAATATGATGAACATTAGCAGGTAATGCAGATAGCAAATTCAAACTAGCAGGAGTTTAACTATTTCTAACACAGGCATAAACATTAATTAAACATGCAAGAATAACATAGAGCAATGCTTCAGGGCACATATCAGATGGTCGGCTTGCCTGGGGGTGAAGGAATACTCCGGGAGAAGTGCGATCACCTCGCGGAAGAATTCGTCGGAAAGGGGTTCCCTCTCGGGGAGGCTGGATATAGAGCAGGGGCAAAATGGGTATTTTCAGAAAATGTCAACATGGTGAAAGTGATGTCATCGGAACGGGATCGATGAACTGAGAAAGTGAGCATTGGTTTCACCTGATTTGGAGGTACGAGCAAAAAGTTATAAGGGTTTTTCTGCCAGGGACCTATCTATAAAAAATAATAATCACAGAGGGGTCCTTGACAGCACGGCCGGTCACGCACTTCAGTGGAATACGCTTTCCTACGAGGAAAACGCAAGCGCGGCGGGGCACGTCCACTTATCCAGCGTGGCAGCCGCTAGTCTCACCGACAAGCGGGGCCCGCACTCCCTTCTCTCTCTCTCCTCCAGCCTCCTTCTTCCTCCTTCTCTCTTCTCCCCGACGTAGCCGCGGAGGGCTTCGGCCTTGCCAGCGCCGGCGACTGCAGGCCACGGCGGACTCGGGCACCGCCGAGGATGGACGAGCTACTCCGCCCCGCGCCCGTGAGTAGTGAAAAGGACGCCGGAGGTGGCCGGAGTTGGCCGTGGCAATGGCGGCCGAAGGCGGCGGCTCCGCGGTGGAGGGGGGGCGTTCCGTTGGCTGGGGAGGCGGAATAAGGATGCGGGCGGGGTCTCCCGTGTATGGTGAGCTCAGAGGTGGGCTCGCTGGAGGCGGGGGAGGCCGGAGGCGACCGGATTTAGGAGGAGGGTGGCGGCGGCCATGGGCGGAGCTCGCCGGAATTCGAGCCCTGGAAGATGTGGCCGCTCGGGGCTGGGCTTGGAGGAGTTCCAGGGAGGGAGAGGGAGTTGCTGGGGTGCGGTGGATGCTCGGGGAGGGCTCGGGCTGCCGCTTATATAGGCGGGCGGCGAGGACTTCTCGGTGACGGCCGAGACTTCTAGAGCTCGGTGTCTTGGCGGCATTCCGGCGAGGTGGCGCGATAGGAGAGGTGCCGACCTGACGAGGAGCAGTTCGACGCGACGCTACGGCGAGGAAACGGCCAAGACAGGGGGAAGACGACGATGGTCACGGGCGGGACAGAACTGCAGCGGCGACCGCCGTGGCGTGGAGAAGAAGAAAGAGGAGGGGAGAAGCTGCGGGAGAGGGGCAGGTGGACTCCGCGAATCCACTAGACTTGGTCGGACAAGCCGGGGACGGCCGGAGTTGGCTGGCCGACGAGAACAGTGCCATAGAGCTCCATTTTGGCCTGCTGTCCACGCGGTCACCACGTGCACTACAAACTCTGGCACTCTCCTGCCTGTCCAACCTTGTCAAACAGCTCCCTCACTGCTCAAATAGATGAGGTTGGTCACTGGATGGACCAGGATGGCTCTAGAGTAATCGAGGTGATCCAGAATAGTTTCTGGATGGAAACTTGGGGACCAAGCTGAGGTGAAATGACTTATCAAGCGAGGTGGAAAGGTTGTCAAAATAGGATGGGGTAGGAAGGACTAGGTGCTTGCAAAATTTGAAGCGATTTGGACCTCATTTGCATATACTTCCTTTGTAATGCAAAATTTGGTCCGGAAACTTGACTTTGAAGCTGCACTCATATGGATTGATGAAATGAACTGAATTTTGGTGTAGGGTGATGATTTGGATGTATGAATGTACTGGAATTTTTTTAGCTCAATTGGAAATGCCAAAGTGGTACTTCCTTCACAGAGCTTGAATCTGGACAGAAACTAGATGGAATTTTTTGAGGGAAAATGGCTAGGTAAAATGATGTGAATCTTGGCATACTCACATCATATATGGAAGATGAGGTTCTGGATTAATTTGAGAATTTTTGAAGCAATGTAAAATATAGTTGCTTCACAACCTCAAAATAAGTCCAGAAACAAGAATTGGAACATGCTCTCAAAATTTTATCTGTGGAACTTGAGATCTTGATGGAAATGGTGAAGATATGGATAGGAGAATCTCCACAAATTATTTGGGATTTTTCCTGCCTACCAAAATGGTAGCTTCTTTGGAAAGTGCCCAAATTGCAATATTGGCTTTAAATAGGAAAAGGCAATTTCCCTTATTTAATTATGGCCAATATTTTTATTGGAGCTCAATATGATCACAAAGAATATCTCCACAAGTTTTCATGAACTTTGGAGATGGATAGATATTTTCCTGGATTTAATTCCTTTAACTGGCAGAAAAAGGAATTAATTTTAAATGAAAAATATTGCAAATGACTTGGCAATATTTTTACATATCCAGGGTTTAAAAAGATAGGATGATCACTGGGAGAAATTTGGGAGGCAAAAGAACAAAGGAAATTGGTGTTCCTTTGTAACGGAAGGAATTAGGGTTTCCCTTCCGGTAGACCGGAGAGTAGGGTTTCGGTGGCAAAATCCTGAGAAGATATCTGGGGTGGCAAGGTTGGTCGGGAGAGAATCTCTGGTTGGATAAGAAGGGCAAGGCTAACTGACCATCTTCATATACCCAAGAGCGAGAGAAAATCCGATAACACCGATAAAAAGACGGGAGTCAAATCCCACGAAGGAAAAAAAACAAGGAGCGAAAACCAGGGTGTTACAACGACGTACCATGGGTTGAACTCGTTTGGTCAACATATTATTCAGATTCAGTCCCGCATGCTTCAGGGCCTTGTGGACCCTTTTGGTGGAAGGAAATTCTCCACTTAGTGCCCAACTTTAGAGGAATATCATCTGTGTTGATTGGCGATGGACTAACAACGCTATTCTGGAAAGATCTTTGGTGTGGCCAGGTCCTTGCAGAAACCCATCCCCGGGCGTTCTCATACTCCTCGGCTGAAGATGGGATGGTCAGAGCTTTCCTTCAGATGGAATCGGTGCGCGATGGATTTCACCTGCTGTCGGTACCAAAACCAGCAGATCTCGGGTAGGGGATCCGAACTATGGGTCAAGGAGTCGATGGTAACAGGGAACGTAGAGACAGCGATTTACACAGGTTCGGGCCCTCTCGAAGAAGTAAAACCCTACGTCCTGCTTGATTGTACTGATGTGGTTGTATGAAGGTTACAGAGTTGATCTACCTCGAGATCGTCTCTTCTAAACCCTAGGTAATGAATCTATCCTCTACGGACTAGGCCTTCTGGTTTATATAGACACCAGGAGGTCCTAGGGTTACACATGGTCGGTTACCATCAGGGGACGCACATGCCGGTCATGCCAATTGCTTCTTGGAGGAGATGCCAAGTCTTCAGAGGTTTCCTTCTGATACACGGGGTCACCCACAATCCGGCCTTCCATCGACGAGTAGAGAGCGGCCCACCAGTCCGGCCTATGAGAGATAGGCCGGCAGCCCGAGTACCCCCTAGTCTGGGACACCCTCAGTAGCCCCCGAACTAGTCTTCGAAGCCGAGGTAGACGCCGAACACTATTGGCTTCGTGGACCAGTTCACTTTCCTCCGTGACACCGGTAACAGGCCTGTATTACTCCGAGTCGTATTCTTAAGCATTGCCCGGTCGTATATGCGCCGAGCTGTACCTCGGTAACGAAGTATAATAATAACTTAGCCCCGAAGGCTAGCTGCTTCGGTGTGAACAGTGTCCTCATCTGACAACTTTTACCGAAGGGTCTCACCTTGCCACGACCGTGAGTTGGTTTATGAAAAACTCGATTCGTGGTTCGAGGCAGTTTTCATTGGCACATCCCATCGATATGGAGATCGTGTCCTGTTTTTAAGGGATATGATCAATAATCCGCCCCACCACACGCACGCATAATGGCACGGTTACATGGGGAAATGGCGAGGACTGCGGCGCAGTAAAAGGACCATGGGTTTTTACAGCCCATAAAAGGGGCACAGCCATCGTTCCCTTCGTACGCTCTCATCTCCCCCTTTCGCCATTGCCTTCCCCATCTCTTGAGCTCCAACGCCCAGATCCGCCCTCCCTCTCAAAAAAAAACCTTTCCCTCCACCCGCCTAATTAATCTAGCAATGGCGGGTTCCGGGTCCAAGGGAAAATGGGAGGCCTCTAGCGTTACCAACAGCGCCATTTTGGAGTTGAAGAGCGCGGGCTACCTCCCGGCCGACATCGCCCACCGTGCTCCGGAGGCAGGCCAGGCCATCCCCACGCCGCGGCAAGGCGAGAGAGTGGTATTCGTCCCCCACTTCATCCGGGGCTTGGGTTTCCCCCTTCACCCCTTCGTCAGGGGCCTCATGTTCTTCTACGGGCTCGACTTCCACGACCTCGCGCCGAACTCCGTCCTCCACATTTCGGCTTTTATCATCGTTTGCAAAGCCTTTCTCCGAGTCCGGCCACACTTCGGTCTGTGGCTGAAGATCTTCAACGTCAAGCCGAAGATAGTAGATGGCCAGCAGGCGGACTGCGAGGTGGCAATGATCAGCAAGCTTCCGCGAGTGGAGTGGCCAGACGGTACCTTCATCGAGACCGTCAAGGTATGGCAAAAGGAGTGGTTCTATATCACAGAGCCGAGGCACGCAAATTGGGAGGCGATTCCGGCCTTCCGCTCCGGGCCCCCTACAAGGCTGGTCTCATGGACCAAAAAGGGCCTCGACTGGGGGCCGAATAAGGAGGTGGTGCTGCTGCAGAGCCGGGTTGCCAAAATGATAGAGAAGGGCGTCGCGCTGGTCAACGTGATCCAGATCATGCTCGGCCGCCGAATTCTCCCTTTCCAGGACAAGGCTTCCCCCATGTGGGCCTATAAGCCCGGAGACCCGGCCACCGTGCGCAGCTTCTTCCGCACCTCCCATGCCCAACTATGGAGGGCGCTATTCAAGCCGCAGAAGGACTGGCCGGCCGAGGAGGAAGACGTCGGACTCGACGCCGCAAATCCCCCACGGGAGGTATGAGCCATTTTGTATGTTTTATCCGAATTGTTCCCTTTTAACAAGGTACTCAGCTTTGCTACTTTTCATCCGCAGAATTGGCTGAAGAAGGCCCAGCGGATCGACAGTCCGGCGCCGCTGCCAGAGGGACCCAGGACGCCCCTCCTGACGGCCATGTTAGCCGTGGAGCCGTACGAGGTGCCAGAAAAGAAGAAGAAGAAGAACCAACAGGGGGAGGCCAGAGAGGGTCTCCGCTCCCGAAGACCCCCGGGTGCTAGATCCGGGGACACCAATGCTCCCTCCGCGCAAGAGGAGGAGAAGGAGCAGGGAGAGGACGGGGAGGAGGACGATTCCTCCCGAACAGGGAAGAGGGCGGCGTCCGAGGATGCCGAGGAGGAGCCTCCTCAACCCGCTCCTAAAAGACTGTGCAAGGCCAATGTAGCCTTGTCCGGCAATAGCTCGACTTCTGCCGAGGACTCTGAGGCCTCCGAAGAGGTTCCACAGAAGATCCCCAGGGCTAAGCCACAGGCTCAAAGGTACGCGTTCTAGTAACCGCTTGACCATCCTTAACCGAACTAGGTTTGATACTGATCACGTTTCCGTTTGTAAATTTGTAGCCCGCTGCGCGATCTCCCCACCGACCGAGTCTCGGAGGGGGATTCTTCACCGGCAGCGCTAGCGGAGAGCGGGACCGGATCCCGCGCCTCGCCACCCCTGATTGTTGAGGAGGCCGGGGAGGTCCTATCGAGGAGGACCCCTCCCGTGCCGTACGTGGGGGGAGAGGGCGACACTATCATGGCCGAGGTGAACACCTCGGCCGCTGAAGGCCAGGAGGGGAGGGCCCCTCTGGTGAACGAAGAGGAGGAGCTCGGACAAGCCGAGCTTTCTCCGAGGACGACTATGGAGGCGTCAAGGCGTCCAAAGTCCGGCGCTCCGGACTTCGAGAAGGAAGGGGCCGAAGCACCGCCGCCACCCCCGCCTGCCCCAGAGCAGGCGTCAACCGGGTGGCCGGTCGAGATGGAGGAAGCTCTAACCAGCTCCTCCATCACTGAAGAGCACCGTGCACTCATGGGCGCGGTGTTGCAAAGTATTCGGTCCGTAGATAACGGACTGAAGGAGGCCGTTAGTGGCCTTCTTACCGGCTTCAAGGTGAGCGAAGTAATGCTCTTCCCTTAGAAAAATTCCGTTGTGGAAATGTATAGCCTCATACACAGTAGCCCCCGAGACACTGACTGGCTTGAGCAAAAGCCTGTCAGAGGATCAAAAATCAACATCCGGAGACTAACATGTACATAATTATGCATAGGCATCATCTTCGGCCGCAGCCGCCAACGCCGAAGAGTTGGCCGAGCTAAATCGGAATCTGAAGAGTTCCGAAGATGACCAGAGCCTGGTAAACAAAAGGTTCGACGAGGCGCGAGGTAAGTCCGAGATGTGATAGTGAATACAGCCGTAGGTTTGTAAGCAGCGTTTGAAGTATCCTAACGGAGGTAACCGATTGTACTGCAGCGGCTGCCACGGAGGTCGAAAGCCTCAAGGCCGCACTGAGGACAGCTCAGTTGGAGGCGGCGGCGCAAAAGTCGGCAGCCGAACAGGTGGCTGCTGAGCTGGCGGCGGTGAGAACCGCTAGTGAGAGGCACGAGGCCAGGGTGCTGGAAGTGCAGCAAGAGCTCGGGGATGCCATCACAAGGTGTGAGGCCGTCGAGCAGAAGAATAAGGAGCAAGCCACCGAGCTGACCTCGTTGGCGGCGGTGGCTACGGAAGCACGGACAGAGGCGCGCGGCTACTAAGAAGAGCTCCGCCAAGTCAGACTTATTGCGGACGGTAAGCCGTACTTGCTACAAAGTGTCTTTGGAGGTAACAGGTTCGCATTGCTCACGCGGGTATGGCGTTCCGCAGGCGCCTTTGCGGACCTCCCGAAGAGTGCGGCTGATGCGGCGAGGTTCTTCGTCGGCCCGGAGGGTTGGGCCGAGCAGGGGCTTTTCTGGGCACAATTTCAAGCGCCCGAACACCCTCCCCTCCTCAACAACCAAATGAAGCAGCTTATGGAGCTGCATCGGATGGCGGAGCCGGTGATGAAGGATCTCTGCGTCAAGCTATGGCCGTCAGAGCCGCTGCCAAGCAGCTACTTCGGTCTGGTGCAGAGGCTGTACGGCGCCCCTTCTCAGGTCGACGCCTGGAAGCGCTCCGCATGTATCGAGGGAGCTCAGATGGCCTTCGGCAAGACAATGGTACATTGGCCGAAGATAAAGCCAGCCGAGATGGCCACCGGACCTCCGCCGCCAAGGAAGGAGCATAGGCGTCCCGAGCAGTACTTTCCCGCCGTGATGGACGGCGCTCAGGCAGTAGAGGCCCAGTGTTCGAAAGATGTAATTTATGAGTAGATGTAGTTTCCTTGTAACCAAGGAGTTGAAACTTTTGGTCGAATGCAAATTGTTCGGTTGTGAACAAAGATGCCCGCTTATGTTAATTTTGACTCCTGTGCGGCCGTTTGTAATCTGAAAGTTACCAGTCGTCCGCTTCAGCCCCCTTGCAAATATTGCATGGGGTGTTTTCTCGTAATACGTAAACCCTTAGCCGACATCTCGGTACCCGGAGGCGGTTGTATGTACGGAAAACCAGGCAATCAGACTATGCGGTTTTAGTGCTTTCACTTAGCTAGAGGAGCTTGACGGTGGGGGACGGTGACGAGCCCCCAGTGTTTGTGATATTCGGACGAGCCGCGGTTGATCACATGGTTTCTGTAATAGAGAACCCTTCGTGTAACACGGAAGAACCTCCAACGATTGTAGGTTAACACCAGTCATCGGATCGCCGACCAGCTCTCGCTTATTGGGACAGTCAGTTTTCAGCTTTCTCCACTGAGGTACTTAACCAGGCTAGCTAGAAGTACAATCGCAGTGGTTCTCCCTTTACCCTCTTAGCCGAACAGTGCAGAACGTAAGAGGGTAAACACAGGAGCCGGGCAACCCAACTATTGACCAAAGACGCAATTCGGAACTGATTCATATAATGCAATATCCGTGACGCCGAGCACATAAAATAAAGATAAGTGCCGGGATAAAGTTTTAAGGCAAGATCTATGTTCGAGCCCCCGGTCTATTAGCCGGTTTGAAATGGATGTATCGTGATAGTTTACTTCGGCTAAAAAAAGGCGGAAAGGAATATGCAACGTGAATGACTGCACGAGTATACCATAATAAAGTGGTCTTTATTTCCTTTGAATGTGTGACGTCCAACCGTACAATCTGTATTGCCGAAGTAACTTGAATAGATACTTTTAAAGAAATGTATATATTGAGAGTAAAGGTTTACACAGGGACTTCATGGGTGGTTTGACGTCCCGACTACGCCCTGCTACACATCTGCGCCTTTGCTCTTCAAGAGGCTTCCGTGGAAGCGAAGCTGTCCACCGTGTGTTCGGCGGAAGTAGGAATCTTTGGCGGACGAGCCGTGGTATATCAGCTTGATGCTGATCAGGCCCTAGATGGTGCCCGTCGTCGATGTTAATTCGAAGACATCAGTTTGGCCATTTGGCGGTCGAACCGAGCTCTTGGCCTTTGTTTTATGTGTCCCCACAGCTGCCCATGGAATTTTGAGCGCGAAATTGTGTACTCGAGGTACGTATTTCATGACTAGGTGGGCCGTGCTGTGGGGCGCGTATCCCTATTTGGGGTGAGCATGGGAGGGTGCCGGGACCGAGGCTGCAGCTCGGGAGCGCTTGCGTGCGTCCAGTGTCTTGGCAGTGGACTGGGCTTGCGATGCCTGTTTGGCGGCTTGGATTTCGGCGGCTAGAGCCGCGGTGTGTTCCTCTGTTCGGAGCGAGAGCTCGGTATTACCGTTGATGGTAATAACGCCCCTTGGTCCTGGCATCTTGAGCTTCAGGTACGCATAGTGCGGGACAGCGTTAAAGCGAGTGAAGGCGGTCCGTCCGAGGAGTGTGTGATAACCACTGTGGAAAGGGACAATATCAAAGATTAAGTCCTCGGCGCGGAAGTTATCGGGCGAGCCGAAGACTACTTCCAAAGTCACGGATCCTGAGCAGCGTGCCTCGACACCTGGGATTACACCTTTAAAGGTGGTGTTGCTGGGCTTGATCCTTGATGGGTCGATCCCCATCTTCCTCACTGTATCTGCGTAAAGCAGGTTAAGACTGCTACCTCCGTCCATAAGGACCCTAGTGAGGTGAAATCCGTCCACGATGGGATCGAGTACCAGAGCCGCCGTTCCTCCATGGCGTATACTGGTCGGATGGTCTCGACGGTCGAAAGTGATCGGGCAAGCCGACCACGGGTTGAATTTCGGGGCTACCAGCTCTAAGGCGTAGACATCCCGAAGCGCGCGTTTCCGCTCCTTCTTTGGTATGTGCGTGACATAGATCATGTTCACGGTTTTGACCTCTGGAGGGAACTATTTTTGGCCTCCATTGTTCGGCTCACGAGGTTCATCGTCGTCCTCGCTGTGGGGGCCCTTGCCCTGTTCTTCGGCTGTGGCTTTGCCGGCCTGCTTAATTACCCAACAGTTACGGTTGGTTTGGTTAGCTGGCTTGTCGAGGGTGCCGTGAATCTGGCAGGGCCTATCCAATATTCTATCCAGCGCGGACGGGGCATCTCGGTTCCCTTTAGAGGGTTTTTTCTGCTGCCCCGATTTCGAGCCGCTGAATCCGGCGTTTACCGCTGTATCATCGGCTTCACCGCCGTTGTTTGAGTGCCGGCGCTTATTGTTCCTATTGCGCCGGGGTTTCCCATTTCCGTCCCGGGTCTCTGAAGTGCCGGGGTCTTCGGGGTTGTTGCTTCGACGAGCTAGCCAGCTATCCTCACCCGTGCAAAAGCGGGTCATTAGGGAGGTAAGGGCCGACATTGTTCTCGGTTTATCTTGGCCGAGCTGACGGGCGAGCCACTCATCCTGAATACTATGCTTGAATGCCGCAATTGCTTCGGCGTCCGGACAGTCGATGATCTGGTTCTTCTTGGTCAAGAACCGGTTCCAGAATTGTCGGGCTGACTCTCCGGGCTGTTGAATGACATGGCTCAGGTCATCGGCGTCCGGTGGCCAAACATAGGTGCCTTGAAAGTTAGCTCGGAATGCATCTTCGAGCTCTTCCCAGCTTCCGATGGAGTTTTCAGGTAGGCTGTTCAGCCAATGCCTGGCCGGTCCCTTGAGTTTCAGCGGTAAGTTCTTGATAGCGTGGAGATCATCTCCTCGAGCCATATGAATGTGGAGAAGAAAATCCTCAATCCACACAGCTGGATCAGTTGTCCCATCATAGGATTCTATATTAACGGGTTTAAACCCCTCGGGGAACTGATGCTGCATCACCTCGTCAGTGAAACACATTGGGTGTGCGGCGCCCCTGGCCCGGGCCACATCGTGCCGTAGATCGGTTGTCATCCGGGCATGGTGCTGCTCCCGAGCTCTATCGTTTCTATCGCGCCAGGCCTTGTATCCGTCCCGTCCAGCGGGTGAGTATCCTGTGGATCCATAGATGGATCTCGACTGAATCGCTCGTGCGTTCAGGTCGTGGCGCAGATCGTATTGGTCATCCGGTTGAACCGGGTCTTTGCCTGCTCGGTGGGGGGGCGCGAGTGGGTATTCGGCTTCCCTGGCCGCCCTATCCCGTCCTCGAGGGGGCACGGGTGGGAGTTCGGCTTCTCCGGCCGCTCTATCCCGTCCTCGAGGGGGCGCGGGTGAGTAGTCGGCTTCCCCGATCGCTCTATCTCGTCCTCGAGGGGGCGCGGGTGGGAGCTCGGTTTCCACAGCCAGCCTATCTCGTCCTCGAGGGGGGCGGTCGGGCTGGTTTGCGTAGGTTCATCTGGGAGGCATGGGCTTGAGGGCCTCATCCTCGAATTCTGGGAGTAGGCGCCGCCGTGGGTAACTCTTGTATTGGCCCTGACGTTGATCGTCGAGGCCTTCTTCGGCAGCTAAGACCATCGTCCATCTGTCGTTGAGCGTATCCTATTCGGCCTTTAGTTGTTGTTGTTTCATCTTCAAGCTTCGGGCAGTGGCGATGAGTTGCCACTTGAATTTTTCATGTTCCAGGGGATCCTCAGGGACGATAAAGTCTTCGGGTCCGAGGCTATCTTCCTCTTCGGATGGAGGGAGGTAATTACTGTCCTCGGAATCGTCGAGGTCCTCGGGGTCACCCTGGTCCTCGTGCCCCTCTGGGGCGCCGGGTCGCTGCTCGGGCGTGTTATCGCCGAGCTCCCCCAAGTTGTCCGGAGTCTCGGTATCTCCGGTGCCGTTCGTGTCTGTGTGATTTTCCTTGCCCTTTCCCCGCCCTCTAGCTCACCGTCGTCGGCGTCTGGGCGGTTCTTCGGTGGGATCGTCGCCGTCCTTCTTGGTTGTGTCACCGTCCTTCATGGGAGTGTCAACCATGTAAACGTCATAGGTGGAGGTGGCGGTCCACTTTCCAGTATTGGCAGTGGCAAGGAAGGTATCCGTGTAGGGCGAGACGTCAAAGTCCTCGTCCATGTCGTCAGCCTCCTCGGAGGCATAGTCCAGCATGTCGGTTAAATCTTCGATAGTGGCTACCAAGTGGGTGGTGGGTGGGACGCAAAATTCCCCGCAGCTGGCATCCTGTCCGACCTGCTCCTGGTCCGAGGATGGGCTGTCCGCGATTTTTATCATCTGGATCCGGTCTAGCATCTCGCTTAAAATCGAGGGATCCACCGGATCTATGTTCGGGCAGCCGTTGGAGTTGGGCTCCGGCGCGCCGATAACAGGAGTGTGTTTGACCAAGGGTGACTCTTGGTTTTCCGGCTCCAGGGTCGGATCTAGACTCGAGGTCAGACCCGAACTGAGGCCTGCCTCGGGGATGGGGGCGGGGAAGTTATCCGAGGTCAAGGCCTCGGGATTGGCTGGTTCCTCGGGTACAGCCGAGAACCCAGTGAGGACCAGATCGCCTCGAGCATCGGCGACGTACTCAAGGCCGCCGAACCTGATTTCCTGCTCAGGGGCGAAGCTGGCAACCTGGTCGAGGTGACCGGTCGGATCAGCGTGCAACACGATGCTGCCGAACGCGAAGAGCTGTCCGGGGACGAAGATGTCCCCGCTGCGGATTCCGTCGCTGAAGAGAAGAGCTGTCCGGGGACGGCGATGTCCCCGCTGCAGATTCCATTGACGAAGAGTTGTCCGGGGACGGCGAGCCATTGATCCTTGGCGACCCACGACGGAACTCTCAATGAAAGCACCAATGTCGGTACCAAAACCGGCAGATCTCGGGTAGGGGATCCGAACTATGGGTCAAGGAGTCGATGGTAACAGGGAACGTAGAGACAGCGATTTACCCAGGTTTGGGCCCTCTCGAAGAGGTAAAACTCTACGTCCTGCTTGATTGTATTGATGTGGTTGTATGAAGGTTACAGAGTTGATCTACCTCGAGATCGACTGGGCTAAACCCTAGGTAATGAATCTATCCTCTATGGACTAGGCCTTCTGGTTTATATAGACACCAGGAGGTCCTAGGGTTACACATGGTCGGTTACCATCAGAGGACGCACATGCCGGTTATGCCAATTGCTTCTTGGAGGAGACGCCAAGTCTTCAGAGGTTTCCTTCTGATACACGGGGTCGCCCACAATCCGGCCTTCCATCGACGAGTAGAGAGCGGCCCACCAATCCGGCCTATGAGAGATAGGCCGGCAGCCCGAGTACCCCCTAGTCTGGGACACCCTCACTTGCCCTTGTCCATCCAAGCACGAAAAGAAGTGGAAGACATGCAGACCATAATCGCCGACTACCAAATAGACACAAAGATGAGGGACACTTGGACCTACGTGTGGGGCAGCAAATACACTTCTGCAAAATTCTACCAATTCTACTACAGAGATGTCACGACCGACGATTCATTCAGATGGATTTGGAAAACCAAATGCACCATGAAACTGAAAGTGTTTGCCTGGCTGCTCCTCTCGGACAGATTGAATACCAAAAATATGCTACGCCAACGTCATTATGTGGTAGGACCGAACACAGGCCGGGCTGATGACTGCATCCTCTGTCAACATTGTTGCGAGGAAACTCTGGAACACCTCTTTTTTACTTGTACTTTCTCCAAGAGTTGCTGGGATACAATCGGCATGGTCTGGGGGGCGGAAATAGCAGATTTCAGTGGCTAGCCCATGCGAAAGGTAACTGGACCGGACCCATATTCATGGAGATTTTTGTCGTTGTGGCCTGGTCGATCTGGAAAGAAAGAAACAACTTCGTATTTCGAAGGATCCCACACTCCCATGTGACTTGGCTGAGAAGATTCAAAGAAGACCTCATGCTGCTCAAACATAGAACTAGGACTGAATTGGGAGAATTCATAACAACCTTTGTACAAGGTCTCCGTAGCATCTCACCACCACCTCATAGACTGAGCAGCTAGTAGCGTGTGCTATCTTTCCTTCCTTGGTATGGCCAAAGGCCTACCAAAGTAATTTTTGTAAAAATGTAATTTGTAAGACTCTTTTCCATTCTAATTTAAAAAGACTGTAGGAAACTCTCCTACAGTCATTGATCGTTAAAAAAAATTGCCAACTGAATTGCTTGAGGACAAGCAATGAGTTAAGCTTGGGGGAGTTGATACGTCTCCAACGTATCTACTTTTCCAAACACTTTTGCTCTTGTTTTGCACTCTAATTTGCATGATTAGAATGGAACTAACCCGGACTAACGCCGTTTTCAACAGAACTACCTTGGTGTTGCTTTTTGTGCAGAAATAAAAGTTCCCGGAATTGGACGAAACTTGGTGGAGATTTTTTATTGAATATATAAAAAATACTGGTGCAAACATCTACTAGATGGGGCCCACCTGCTGCCCACAAGGCAGGGGGGCACGCCTACCCCCCAAGGTGCACCCTAGTGCCTTGTGGGGCTCACCGACCTCCGTCTGACCTAATTCCAACTCCATATATTCTGTCTTCCCAAGAAAAAAAAATAAGAGAAGAAGTTTCATCACGTTTTATGATACGGAGCCGCTGCCACCTCCTCTTCTTCATCGTGAGGCCTAACCTGGAGTCCGTCGTCATCAACAACCCTTCTTCATCAACAACCTCATGATGCTCACCACCGGGAGTGAGTAATTTCATCATAGGCTTATTGGAGGTAGATGGAGATGGATGTGATTCGTCATGTAATCGAGTCAATTTGTTAGGGCTTGATCCCTAGTATCCACTATGTTCTGAGATTGATGTTGCTATGACTTTGCTATGCTTAATGCTTGTCACTAGGGCCCGAGTGCCCTAATTTCAGATCTGAACCTATTATGTTTTCATGAATATATTTGAGTTCTTGATCCTATCCACAAATTATATGCACCCGTTATTGTTCTGAACCGTAGACCCAAAAGTGACAATAATTGGGATACTCTCCGAGGATGACTGTAATTTGAGGAGTTCATGTATTCACTATGTGTTAATGCTTTGTTCCGGTTCTCTATTAAAAGGAGCGCCTTAATTACCCTTAGATTTCCATTAGAACCCCGCTGCCATGGGAGGGTAGGACAAAAGATGTCATGCAAGTTCTTATTGCAAGCATGTATGACTATATACGGAATACATGCCTACATATGATTGATGAATTGGAGCTATTGTGTATCGCTCTAGGTTGTGACTGTTACATTATGAATTTCATCCAAATATCCATCGCTACTCCATGCCTACGCTTTGCTCATATTGTCTTTGCTAAGTTACTACTACTGCTGCTACTATTCCAATTGCTACAAACCTGCTACTGTTACCGTTACTATTGCTATTGCTACTGTTACTATCGCTATCAAAACTATCATATTACTGTGCTACTTATACTTTGCTGCAAGGAAATAACTTATCAGGTGTGGTTGAATTAACAACTCAACTGCTAAGGCTTAAAAATATTCTTTGGTTTCCCTTGTGTCGAATCAATAAATTTGGGTGAAATACTACCCTCAAAGACTGTTGCGATCCCCTATACTTGTGAGTCATCGGGTATGAACTGGTAGCATGCCAGAATGCAGAGGCGTTGAACGGAGCCCTCGTGGGAGGAGATGATGGCTCCGGGGAGTTCAAAATCATCAACAAGAGATAGGTCACAACAATCGAGATTAAGAGGCACGACGCACCATATATGGTGCCACCGAGATGCGAGGACTTGGGTGCGGCCACCATCCTGGGTGGGGAGAAGGGAGATGATCTCGCCAAGGATGGCGTCCGGGAGGTCGCTGATGCGGTCCGGCTCAACGTGCGGCAAATAATCACTCCAAAGTTCCTATTAGCGGAGAACATAAGATGAAATTGTAGTAGGGTATGAAACCACCTCAAAGTTATCCTTTCCGATCAATCTATTGAGCCATCCCTATAAGTGTCACAAACAGCCCTAGAGTTTGTACTAAAATAACACCATATGATACGCATCAACCAACTCTAATGTCACCTAGATACTCCAATGTCACCACAAGTATCCGTGAGTTGATTATTCGATATGCATCAAAACAACTTCAGATTCATAATATTCAATCCACACAAAGAACTTCAAAGAGTACCCCAAAGTTTCTATTGGAGAAAGAAGGACGAAAATGTGCAATCAACCCCTATGCCTAGATTACCCCAAGGTCACGAGAATCCGCAAGTTGATCACCAAAACATACATCAAGTGACTCAATAGAATACCCATTGTCACCACGGGTATCCACATGCAAGACATACATCAAGTGTTCTCAAATCCAAAATATTCAATCCAACAATAGCGAAACCTCAAAGGGAAAGACTCAATTCATCACAAGAAGATAGAGAGGGAAGAAACACCATATGGTCCAACTATATTAACAAAGCTCGCGGTACATCAAGATCGTGCCAAATCAAGAACACAAGAGAGAGAGATCAAACACATAGCTACTGGTACATACCCTCAGCCCCGAGGGTGAACTACTCCCTCCTCTTCATGGAGACTGTCGGGATGATAAAGATGGCCTTCGGTGATGATTCCCCCCTCCGGCAGAGTGCCGGAACAGGGCTCCGGATGAGATCGCTTCAGTACAGAGGCTTGTGGCGGCGGCGTGGAAGTTCTAGGTTTCTTTTCGGGGTTTTCTATATTTATAGGATTTTTCAGCGTTGGATTCACGCCAGGGGGGTCCACGAGGGAGCGACAAGCTCGGTAGGCGCGACCTGGGGGGAGGGCGCGCCCCCCAGGCTTGTCGCTTCCTCGTGAGGCTTCTGGTCCTTCCTCGAAGCTTCGGGGGTCTCTTTTGGTCCATAAAAAATCACCGTAAATTTTCAGCCCAATCCGAGAAATTGTATTTCTGCATAAAAAACAACACCACGGTAGTTCTGCTGAAAACAGCGTCAATCCGGGTTAGTTCTAATCAAATCATACCAAAACCATATAAAATTGTTATAAGCATGGCATGAATGCTTCATAAATTATAGATACGTGGAGACACTCTACCACTGCCCAGAAAAACAATTACTAGTACAGTGGAGACACTCTACCGCTTCTGGCTCCTCCTCAGTCATCGAAATGGTTCCTGCTATTGAATGCCATTTTACTTTGGTTCACCGACATGCAGGCCATGCAGCGTGTGGGCTTGCATGACATCCACCAAATTAGAAGGCGTTATGCAGGTGGAGAGTCACCCCGGTCACAGCGCGGCAGTAATGAGCCGTCATATCACAAAACCCCACCTCACCGCAGTAAGTTGGACGAACGAAGCAACCATCATTTCACTCTTCGCTGAATCCGCTTCTCCCTCATCTTCTTCAAGAAAGCCACCACTCACTTCTGCCATTGTTATTCTCTCCCAACGAAGGGAAGGTGAGCGCATCCATGATGTTGGTATATTTTCTTTACAACATTTTTTCTTTTGCAAAGCAGTAACTGATCCTCACTCCCTTTTTTGTTTCATTGTCATTGCGATTGTGTTTTTCCTTTCAGTTGTCTTCTATTTGTCAGTTTCTTGATGGACGGTCGTGGAGAACCAGGCAAAGATTTGCCGATGTTGGAGTAGATGCGGGAGGCTAATCCCCCCGAGACAAAGAGCTCAAAGAAGAGGAAGGCCACCACCGAGCCGACCCCAGATACGCTCACGGCCACTACTGAGATGCTCAATGCCACGTTTGAGGTGATAGCCCCCATGGCCGTGGAGGAGAAGTTTTCCCCCTGCAAGATGGACCCCTTCGATGATGTGTCCCTCCGGTGAGCCGCCCAAGGTGATTTTCTTCTTTGGCAATCTTGATTGTGGTTTTGATCTATATTCGAGGGTTTTTACTCTACGCGTAGTATGTGGTGATAAATAATGCAAGATTTATTACCTCCGATGCCATGCTACCATCCCTGCCATGCATACTTTTGACTCTACATAGTGGTTTAAATAACTTGTGTTTTTTATATCGGAAAGTAATCCAGAACCCGTTTGTGTTTCAATTAGAGCCCTGATCCAGACAAGGATGTGTAGTTGTACATGTCACTCCCTATGAGGTGGATGACCTGATTATACGCACTGGGAAAACAAAGTTCTTCAATTGTTTGATCCTGGAAGCCATTTGCACTTATACTGAAGACGAAATGTATTCCAGCCACGCAATTGTGAGGCATGTTGTCCAGGGTGTACTGAAGCACAACAAGTTCAAGGCTACGCCTTCGTTTGTGAGGCATACTGTTATTGTCAAGATATACAGGAAGATGACGTGGCATGTCTCGACAAACATGTTTATGAGTGGAAAGGCCACAAGGTTATCTTCAAGAAACTTGATAGGATTGAGGTGCTACAGGACGTCCTCGACGATGTTCATGGCAAGGCCCGTCTTGTGGCCATCTCCAAATATAATAGATCGATGGCATGAAATAGTTGGCCCAGCTAGTGTTTCAAGTAGTTTGGATATTGTGTTTAATTACCCAGACCATGCTTTTTATCGAGCCCTCTTGGGGTAGTACTCTGTTTGAACCCCTCTATGGGAACTACTGCTACTTTTGTGTGTCCGTGAATCATATGAGCCCCCTCTAAGTGTTGCCTAAACAGATGCATCCTCATGAGTTTTTTGATGTAATATGGCATGGTGAGACATAAGTACCCACTGTTTATCATACGAGCAGTGTGTGTTTGGTGAAATACTTGTTTGACAACTCTTGGTGCGGCGGCATGTACATAGGGTAGGTAATGTTGGTTAAGTACTTGTAAACATTGTTGGTGCAACCCCACTTGTAAGCACAGTTGGTGCAAACCCACTTGTAAACACTGTTGGTGCAAACACAACACATTAGCGCAGCTCGCTTCAACACCAGAAAACTCGGCTATCGACACCCTAAAGGCTTTACTTGGCACAAAAATTGAAATAAAAGATACAAACACAATTACTACAATAGCAATAATCATGTAGACACACAAAATTGAAAGGAAAAATAAAGGATAACTATTGTGTCGGGGTACGACCATCTATGGGGCCACGCAGCCCCTTGTGGTTCGGCGGGAAGGATCGGCACGCACAAAGAGCATGAACAATGGAGCGCGAGGGATTTTACCCAGGTTTGGGCCGCTGAGAAGCGTAAAACCCTACTCCTGCTTTTGGTGTATTAGAGGTGTGGAAGCACAGTACAGGGAGCGCTTCTCCCGGCAAGGTGTCGGGAGCGCAGCTACGCGAGGGGTGCTTGTGTTTTAAAAGGAGTCCAAATCCTCTAAACTGTTGCCCTGGCCCTCCTTTTATAGCTCAAGGGGTTACCACAGTGGCAAAACAGTAATTACATAGCAATTAGATAGCAAACAGTGCTATCATATCTAACTCTGTCAGTTTAGGACAAAGGCATTTAATGCGTCGTTAGGTGTCATGTGGAGAGGCAGTCCCGGCAAGGTTTCTGCACCGCTTGCCCAGCCACCTCGTATTATCTTGACACGCCTCCTGGACGGGTGTCATTAGAGGCAAATCTTGTCCCAGCGAGCTGACACGTGCTCGACAAGCCTCACCAACCAACCTGCGCGGTCGACACCTCATGCATCAGCGAACACCTGTGCGGCGAGGTGGAGCGCTGGAGGGCTAGCATAAGCCTGCCGTCATGGAGCTTGCCGGGTCTTCACCTTGCCGGTTTATACTTGCCGGTGAGGAATTGTCTTCACCCTTGGTGTTAGTTGAGTGTCGAGCCTTGAGCTTCTCCCTGTTAGCTTTTTCGGCTGGTCTTGGAGTCTTGGTCTTGGTAGTTCCCGGCAAGGCCTCGTCCGGCAAGGAGGCTGCTACTGTCTGTGCACAAGTCAGGGTATAAAATACCCATGTTTTATACACCGACATATTGGGTTGCCTCCCAACAAGCGCTATTGTTTAATGCCCTTAGCTAGGCATAATGCAAGATATCAAGTATTATCATCTTTTATCTTAACAACTTTCGTTAAGGTAGGATTCTTTTCGAATCCGGGTGGCTCTTTACGCTTCCCATAAATTTCTAAACTTGGATCCAAAGGCAAGTCTCCGAGAGCCTTTATCATAGCAATTCTGTTTTCAAGAGCATCAAGCTTTTTGTTACAAGTGGTAAAAAGTGAATTCATACGTTGAAGATCAGAACTAAGGGTTTTAAGAGGCTCATTAATTTTGTGTGAATCAATCATATTTTTCTGCATATCCCCTAGTTTTTCTAAGATTTGAATCCCCTCTTGAGTAAACGGAGATCCCTTCAACGTAGGGGGAACTCCCACTATTCCTTCTATCAATTCATAGGCAGTATTAACATCACTTTCAATAAAATTTCCTTTCACGACAAAATCCAATATTTGTCTATTAGGCATAGTTAATCCAACGTAAAAAAAATTAAGAATAATTTTTATATCACTCTTTATAGTGGAATTGTTGTAGGAATCAATTATTCTTCACCATGCATCTTTTAAACTTTCCCCTTGTCTCTGCTTAAAATAAAGTACTTCAAAATCGGGGAAAAGGGTGATGGATGAAGGGCTAGCCATAATAGCAATGCAAGCAGTGGTATTTTTGGAAATTTTTGGCAAGGAAAAGAGAAGGCAAATAAAAAGGCAAAAGGCAAGAAAATAAAAAACAAGCGAAAAGAAAGTGTTTGTGCGAAGGCGCCTGATTTGTTAGGTGATGTCTCCCCAGCAACGGCGCCAGAAATTCTTCTGCTACTCATGATGGAGTTGTTGGATTTCCCCGAAGAGGAAGGGTGAAGCAATATAGTAGCAAATAGTATTTCCATCAGTTAAGAACCAAGGTTCATCGAACCAGTAGGAGGCAACACATGAACAACTTTAGCAGCACCCGCACACAAACAAAACAATTGCTTGCACCCAACAAAGGCAAGGGGGTCGTCACTCCCCTTTTTCTTGACAACCACAAGATTAAAAGCAGGTAGTGATATGCAAAGTAAAAGAAAATAAAAGAACAAGTAAAAGAGCAATTGTGCAGACTTTAGTATTGATAGAAAATAGACCCCGAGGGGCATAGGTTCACTAGTGGCATCTCTCTCGAAAGAATAGCAATGATGGGTAAACAAATTAATGTTGGGCAATTGTCGGGGGGATAACCCCCAGGTAGGCTCATCAACACTTAACCATTTTTAAAACAACGGGGCGGCCAGCACCCCTTGACCCGGCCCGCTCACCAGCCGGCCTGGAGGCCCAGGGCCGGCCAGGCATGACGATGAAGCTCGACCCGGCCCGCTCACCAGCCGGCCTGGAGGCCCAGGGCTGGCCAGGCACGACGATGAAGCTCGACCCGGCGACACCGAAGGTGGTGGACGCCCAAGCCGGCATCAGCTCCAGCCGGCCAGGTGACAAGACAGCCCCCCCACGACGGAGCCAGCATGGCTACAGTGCGCGCCGCCCCGAAGACCGGGCGAGCATGGCTACAGTACGCCCTGAAACCATGGCCCGGGGTCGGCGGCGACGACCCGGCGGGGCACTGTAGCTGAACAGTGCCTGCCGCTACATGACGCAAGTGAAGACGTGCCACAGTGCCGGACGGCCGGAGGGCCCCAGCAGCCGGCGGGTCCCACTCTCCGGCATGAGGCGATGACAACTGGGCCCCGCGCCCTAGTAGATTACCATTGTAACCCTGGGGAGCCGGCCTATAAGATCCCCAGGGAGCCCTTCATGCAGAGAGGCTGGATCCTGAGTTCTTTCCCCCCACGCGAAGCATCCCACCATTTCATCAGGAGAAGGAGAGAGCTAGTCCTCCTTCCTCCTCCACCCACACAGCTCAAGGAGCACCATTGTAGCTCGTCTAGTGATCCATCTAGTTGAGCTTGCAGTACTAGGGGTGTTACCTCCCCCAGAGGGCCCCGAACCTGGGTACATCGTGTGTCGTCCACCGCTTGTCCCCATTCTCGCCTCCGGAACCCTCCGACGTCCTTCGGCCCCAACCACGTTCGATTAGCCTACCCATGGCATCTGCCGTGAGCACACCACGACAGTTGGCACCCACCGTGGGGTCATCCATGGCCTCGGCCGGAGTTTCGTTCTGGACGAGACCCTTCACTCCCACCGGCGAGCGCATCGCGCATGGTTTGATCGGCCCGCTCGGCGCGGTTGAGCGCGCCGGCCCAGGCCCGGCGCATGGCGCCGCCCTCCTCGCTGGTGGCTCCATCGTACCCTTCGGCGAGTTGCGCGTCGTTATCACGCTCATCCCGGCTGAGTGCCCTAGCGGGATGCTCGCCGTTCCCGACCCGTTGCCATCCGGCGGCGGTGGTGTTTCCCGTCCCCGGATGGAGACGCTCGCCGTCGCTTTCGGTCGTCTGCGAGTGCCCGGTGAGAACGCGCGCACCTTTGCCACCCCCAGCGCCGGCCTGGCCTGCACCACGGCCGAGCTCGACGCATCGCACAAGTTGTTGCTTGCCGAGGCCACCAAACTCGCGGTCGCCAGACGTCGGCTCGAGATTGCGCGGCGAGAATTTGATGTCGTCCATGCTTCGGCGCTGGCGCCGGATCGGGCGGATCCTCAGCCTTGCGATGACTCCCTCCGCTCGGACGCATCCTACGTCGTCTTCTCCAGCGAGGCATCCGACAGGCGCAGCCAGGTTAGGCGGTCCCGCGAAGTGAATGCCACCGCTCCTCCCGTTCCCCAGTTCATGCACTGGTCCGAGCAGCCGGTCAGTTGGGACCGGGAGGATCACCCGGCATCGATGCCCCCGCCGGGAGACCATGCCCTCGTCATCGACTCCACCTTCGCGACCGAGAGGCACGCCTGCCGTTTCTCATGGGTGCTCATCGACGGCGGCAGCAGCATCAACATCCTCTACCGCAGCACCATGGCCAAACTGGGCCTGAGAAGAAGCATCTGCAGCCCAGCCAGACGACCTTCCACGGAGTCATGCCAGGGCTCTCCTGCTCTCCCATCGGCAAGGTCTGGCTGGACGTGCTCTTCGGCAACCCAAGCAACTTCCGCCGCGAGCCGGTCTGGTTCAAGGTGGTCAATCTGAGCAGCCCTTACCACACACTCTTGGGTCGGCCGGCGCTGGCTAAATTCATGGCGACGCCCCATCACGCCTACCTCAAGCTCAAGATGCCGGGTCCGGAAGGTGCCATCACCGTAGCCGGTGACTACGGAAAATCCATCGAGTGTGCGGAGGCCGCTTCTTGGTTGGCCGAGTCCCAGGTCATGGCGGAGGCGAAGCGCCGGCTCGACCGGCTCGTGGCCTTGACCAATGAGCAGCCGGCCGTGCCGGCCCTCCCTCCGTCCATGAAACCGGACATTGAGGCATCCTTCCAGCCGTCCAAGGACACCAAGCAGATCCCTCTGGACCCGGCCAATCCATCCCAGTGCGTCACCATCAGTACCCGGCTCAGCAGCGAGCAGGAGGACGAGCTCATCGATTTCCTCCATGAAAACCGGGATGTCTTCGCGTGGTCCCCCAAGGACATGCTCGGAGTCCCGAGGAAGTTCGCCGAGCACAAGCTGCACGTCTGACCGGATGCCAAGCGGAGAACTATCGGGGAGGAGATCGCCCAGCTGCTGGTGGCCGCCTTCATCATGGAAGTTTTTCATCCGGAGTGGCTGGCGCATGTGCATCGACTACACCAGCCTGAACAAGGCATGCCCCAAGGACCCCTTTGCCTTGCCCCGGATCGATCAGGTGATCGATTCCATGGCCGGCTGCGAACTGCTGTCATTCCTGGACACCTACTCCGGTTACCACCAGATCAAGCTAGACCCGGCCGACCAGCTCAAGACTTCCTTCATCACACCTTTCGGAGCTTACTGCTACGTCACCATGTCGTTCGGCTTGAAGAACGCTGGCGCAACCTTCCAGTGTTGCATGCAGAAGTGTCTCCTACCCCAGATTGGCAGGAATGTCCACGTATACGTGGATGATATCGTGGTTAAGACCAAGAGACGCCTCACCTTGCTGGCCGACCTCACGGAGACGTTCACCAACTTGCGCACATACCAGATCAAGCTCAACCCGGAGAAGTGCGTGTTCGGCATCCCAGCCGGGCAGCTCCTCGCTTTCCTCATTTCCGAACACGGAATCGAGGCCAGTCTGGAGAAGATCAAGGCCATCGAGTGCATGCGCAAGCCGGCTCGGCTACGCGACGTGCAAAGGTTCACCGGCTGCTTGGCATCGCTCAGCCGTTTCCTCAGCCGGCTGGGAGAGAGGGCCCTGCCCCTATACTAGCTGATGAAGAAGATGACCCCGTTTGAGTGGAATGACCAGGCGGACCAGGCTTTCCGCGACCTCAAGCGCAAGCTCTCCACCGCGCCCATTTTGGCCGCGCCAGCTGAGAAGGAGCCGCTCCTGTTATACATCGCAGCCACTACCCGGGTGGTGAGTGTGGTCATGGTGGTAGAGCGGCCAGAGACCGGCAAGGCGCAGCCGGTCCAGCGCCCGGTGTACTACCTCAGTGAGGTCCTATCCGCCTCCAAGCAGAACTACCCTCACTACCAAAAGATGTGCTATGGCATATACTTCGCCGTGAAGAAGCTGAAGCCATACTTCCAGGAGCATCTCATCACCGTGGTAAGCACGGCCCCCTCTCGGAGATCATCGGCAGCCGGGACGCCACCGGCCGGGTCGCCAAGTGGGCCATTGAGCTGGCCGCGGACATGATCCACTACGAGCCCCGCACGGCCATCAAGTCGCAAGCCTTGGCGGATTTCCTCGTCGACTGGGCGGAGACCCAATACTTGCCGCCGGCTCCCGACTCAATGCATTGGCGCATGCACTTCAACGGGTCGAAGATGCTCATTGGCTTGGGAGCCGGCATCGTGCTCTCCTCCCCAAAGAACGATCGGCTGCGCTACGTGCTTCAAATCCACTTCGCCGCCTCCAACAACGTCGCCGAGTACGAAGCCCTTGTCCACAGCCTCCGGCTGGCCAAGGAGATCGGCATCCGGTGCATCGTCTATTACGGCGATTTCGACTTGGTGATCTAGCAGGTCTCAGGTGAATGGGACGCCAGGGACGCCAACATGGTGAACTAAATAATTGTTTGTGGAGTTTCGTCAATATGCAACCCGTTGCATATTGAGCTTCACTTAATGTGTATTATTTGAATTGTTGCACTTTGTCATGCCATGCATCTTTAAACCGGACATGCATCATACTTGATTGTGCATCATGCCATGTTTATGCTTGTGTGTTTACCATGTTGTTTGCTTCTTTCCGGTTGTGCTTCTTCCCGATAGTTCCGGTTACATTCCGAAGTTGTGAGGATTCGTTCGTCTACGCTTGCTCGACTACTTCATGGATTCGATCTTCTTCCTAGTTGGATTTCAGGCAAGATGACTGTTACCTTGGATGTCACTACTATCTTTGCTTGCTAGTTGTCTCGATGCTATCGCTATGTCTCGCTACCTACCACTTGTTTGCCAGCCTCCCAAATTGCCATGAAACAGCCTCTAACCTTCCACCATCCCAGCAAATCGTTGTTTGGCTATGTTACCGCTTTGCTCAGCCCCTCTTATAGCGTTGCTAGTTGCAGGTGCAGTTGCAGTTTGTTCCATGTTGGGACATGGATATCATTGGATATCACAATATCTCTTATTTAATTAATTCATCTATATACTTGGTAATGGGTGGAAGGCTCGGCCTTTTGCCTGGTGTTTTGTTCCACTCATGCTACCCTAGTTTCCGTAATACCAGTGTTATGTTCCTTGATGAGCGCTTCTAACACATGTGGGGCATATGGGAACCCCCCTGATCATTCGTTTTAGGATAAACTTCTCCAGCAAGGCCCAACATTGGTTTTAACAATTGCCAACATAATAATACTGAAATTAATTAATTAACTCATAGGGCATCATGAACCCACGTATTCTTAATTCAACATAATCCACGTGGGCCAGTGCTGATGGTGCTGGTCCAAACTAGAGCCACTTGCGGCGCCACCTGGGGCAACTTGGGTTCTTGGCTGTCGTACGTAGTGTTCATCCGCCGTGTCCTGAGAACGAGATACGCGGCTCCTATCAGGATCATCGACACGTCGGGAGGTCTTGCTAGTTTAGTTTTACCTTTTACGAGTGGCTTGTCCACCGGGATTCCTTATCGTAAGCATCGTGTTATCATTCTGTGAGGATGTTCCATCGGATGCGTGTGGTAATTTATAATGGACTACTTGGAGCACCCCTGCAGGGTTAAATCTTTTGTGAAGCCATGCCCGCAGTTATGTGGCGACTTGGAAATTTATAACCTCCGGTTGTAGAGAACTTGACACCAATTCTAATTAAAATACACCAACCGCGTGCGTAACCGTGATCGTCTCTTTTCGAGGGAGTTCGGGAAGAGAACACGGTGGGGTTATGTTTGACTCGTAAGTAGGTGTTCAGGATCACTTATTGATCATTACTAGACTGCGATCGTTATGCGTAGTTACTGTTCTTATTCTTGTACTCGTAAGTTAGCCACCATACAATGCTTAGTGCTTGCTGCAATCTCACCACTTTACCCTTCCATACCCATTAAGCTTTGATAGTCTTGCTACCCATGGTTATGGGATTGCTGAGTCCTCGTGGCTCACAGATTACTACAACAACAGTTGCAGGTACAGGTAAAGCAATGCTTTGACGTGAGAGCGATGCTTGTTCTATTTGGAGTTCTTCTTCTGCTTCTTCTTCTTCTTTGTCGATCATAGGATGGGTTCCCGGTTGGCAGCCTGGGACTAGCAGGGTGGATGTCATTCTTGTTTTTCGTTTGATTTCATCCGTAGTCGAATCTTGCTCTTCTGGATGATGATTGCTATGTATTGATGTATTGATGTATTCATGATGTAGCTTGTGGCGAGTGTAAGCCTTTATCTGGTATTCTCATCTATTCAGTACATGGTATGTTGTAATGATATCCACCTTGCGAAGCGTCTTCGATATGCGCTTCTATCCTTTGTGGAGCTTTCGAGTTCCTTAAGGATAGGACCGCATATTGGGCGTGACAAGTTGGTATCAGAGCCTCTACCAACCGTAGGAGCCCCCTTGATTGATCGAACCGTTGGCGAGTCTCGAAAAAAAACATTTTGAGTCTAGTTATATATCGGAGAGTAGGAATTCTTTTTACTACTTGTCCCCTTCGTCGCTCTGGTGAGGAATTGTGACGTAGGTGTTTTGATTGTACTACTCTTCTCACTCAAATTGTTTATAGGATCACGCGGGTATTTTCAGAATCGTTGCGATATCGGTGTGACAGAATTCTGTTCTTGGTGCCTCCTGACCGTATGGATTGGACCCGGGGAGTTGAGCTCCAAGGGGTTCTTGTCACATTCGCTATCGTTCCAGTTCCTGAATACCAGAGGACGCCGACATCGAAACGCTTCTATACTTTTTGTGGTGGCAAATAGTGTCGTGACTTTTCCCCAGTACTGGAGGAGATAGCTCGGATGATCCACCATGACTAGTATCGCTGTGTTTTCGAAGGTCTGAGGTAGACGAATTTGCGAAGTTTCTCGGTTGTGTGTTAAGGGTTGAGGATGCAGTTGCAGCTGATTAGGTTGTTGTTTCATATGAGTAGGTTCCTGGACCCGCAACCTGATCACATGACCAAGAAGTTTCGGGAGTTCTTAGGTGGGAATTCAAGTAGTTACCTAGGATATCTTTCTGACAGATGCATGATATGAGATTGGGGTTCGACGTCCAGTGGTCCGCCTAATCACGATCGTTTTTACAGTGGTCTCGTGGTGTCTTAAAGAGCCCTTGTAGCTTTGCTATGGCTTGGGGATGCTTCGTATGTCAAGGGCAGCAATGTACTTGATGGTCGCTGTACGATCGAGCCCATGTGGGGCCCACCACGAAAATTTTGGATGAAATCTCTATCATATGTTTGTTTCGGCTTATTCTCCAAGCCAAATCCTTTGTTTTGTTTTGTTGTGGTATTTGAGTTGCATAGAAATCAAGTGTTGATTCCATACCTTTCCTACGCGGTGTTCTCATATTTCTATGGGAGTGCTAATCTTTCTTGATCATCAAGATTGTCATGGAAAATTATTCTCACCCGGTGTGCTTCTCTTCGAGTTAATTCAATCCTTTCAATATTTGCAAGATCAATTCTCAGTTTTCTCAACGGTGTTCGTTTCACCCGTCCCAAGTTGTCTTTATTTTTCCCACCCTTTTTTTTGCACGGAGTCAAAATTCTCAAATCAAGTATCCATTTTATTCATGTGAAGTCTCTCCATTCTTTTCCTTCAATATTCGTAGCCGGTGATTCCTCGTGAAGACACTCAGGATCTACAAGTTCATCATTCCTCATTCTCGTTTCTTCTCCGGTGGATTAAATTCAAGCTCTCGGTGTTCATCATATCCTTTTCTTCGATTCTAATGTTTTCCTGTGTTGGAAGTTCTTATCCAAGAATCTCGTGGATATTCACCTCTCTCTATTCTTTTCCGGTGCAAAGAAATTATCTCAGAAGATTCGTGTTTCCATTCAAGATCCGTTCGAGCTAGTTCGTGGTTGTTACCTCATCCAATCCATTTAAATCTTTCCGGTACATTTTCTCTCTTTCAAGCAATCATTTACAACAGTGTTTCTTTTGAGTGGGCCCATCACCCACAGGTCTTTTCCCAGGATCTTACCTGACTCTTCTAATTTTTCTGGTGCTATTCTCAAATTCTTTCAAAGTTTGACGTAAGAATGGATTCCTTCAGTCAATTGCCTTCTCCAAGATCGCTTTCAAATTCTTTTCATCTTTGGCTCAACCTTAATATTCTTCATTGTTCCGGAGTGTCTCAACAATTTTGGTGGTTCTCATCGTAATTCTCAGCATTTGAAGACCGAAGAAGAGTTCCTCTTAAATCTTGCTCCGTTCTCTTTAAGATTCGTGGTGCAAGCTTACTGCCATTCTCTCAATTGTTTTCATTCGTGAGAAATTCTTTTCATACCCATCCGTAGTATTTCAAGAGTTGTTTTCGTTTTGATTCTTCGAAGGCCATCATTTCAGAAGAATTTGTTCATTCTCAACGCTCATCTCTCATTCTCAAATTCTTCCAGTGCATCGTTCAAGTATTCTCCAATAAGCTCGTGATCGCTTCATTCTCTTGTAATTAATTTCCCTCAAGTATCCTCATTCGTTTTCTAATTCTTCCTGGCAATTCGTTCTATTTTCTTCGTCCGTTTTCAAATTCTTACGGTGGTTCGTTCAACATTCCTCTTCCTTTGTTATCATATCAATTCATTTGTTCTTTCTAAAATCCTACCGGTGGTTCGTTGAAGACCTTCCCAAGGTTGCGCAATATTTGTTCTCAATCCTTTTCAAAAGAATAAGTAGTATGACAAATCCATTGCTTGTCATCAATTTAAGTTGATGGAGGATAAACATACAATAAATCTTATTCTGGTTTTCCTCGAGGTGATTTAGTTCTTTCTTCCGGAGTTCATTCATGATATCAAATTCTCGGTTCCAAGTGTTTCATCTTTTCTTTTCCGGAGTTCAATGTTTTTCTCATTATCTCGTCATGAAGCTCCATCTAAATCATCACAAGGCTTCATCTTGTTCTTTGCAACCTTCCTTTCGTTTTGATCATCTTGTTATCCATCCGGAGTTCTTCGAGAGTTTCTTCAGGGTGGTTCATCAAGGATTTAATTCATTCTCGAAGTGTTCTTTAAGATTCTTGTTGGAGCTCAAGTATTCCTCGTCTTGCATTTCAAAGTGCAAATCATTTCTACCTTGTCTTTGAGGTGGTGTTATGTCTTTCTTGACAATTCCCTTCGTGTTTCATGATTCACAAGTTGTTAGGAATGAGATATTTAAACCCATCATTTTTCTCTTCGTTCAGGAATGAGTTATCTTGGGTTATATTTCACCTAAAGCCTTCCCTAAGGAATGTTGCTATTGTGGTGCTTATCAATGATCCAAGTTTCTCCTTCTCTTCTCGGTGAAAGAGGTTTTCATCTCTTCGAGATCTCAAGCAATCAATTGTTTCCGTTAGTGGCCAGTTGTCACCTCATAATTTTGAGATGTTTTCCATAAGCCCACAACAAGCTTATTCTTTTTCGTTGTTGATTTTCCAATGACTCCGTACAATCCTTCGTTGTAAGGATGCTTGCCAAATTCAATTGTGGGAGAGGTTGTCATTCTCTTCTCCGTTCTTTTCATTCAATTCTTTCAATTATTCCGGAGGCATTGTGAGGTTGCTCTCTTCAACCCATTATGTCGTTTCGCCAAGATCATGTTCTTTCCTTGCTTATCCATTTTACCGGAGTGTTGTGCCCTCTTTTCAAGTCCTTCTCTTCTTGTCAAGCTTTGCTTCTCTTTTCTACCGGAGTGCTGCCCAAATTCTTTCCTTCACATTTGTTGTCTATCTCGTTTAAACTTGGGTGGTTTCAAATTCTTTCTTGTCCCTTGTGTTCTCTTTATGTTTTTGCAACCCTTTCTCAAGTCTTTGCAACCTATTCTCGCATTGTTCCTTCCTCTCTTTTTCTATGAAGTGCTTTCTACTTCGTTCATCTCCGTGGTATTATTTCTCTCAAGTTGTTCAACACCTCCGAAGTTTGTTGGATTCACTCGTTTGTCAAAGAAGCAACTTTGTTTACCTCTTCCTCTTCCTCTTCTCATTCTTAGATCTCGGGGCGAGATCTCTTCCTCTTCTCATTCTTAGATCTCGGGGAGAGTTGTGACAGCCTGAGACCGACGCTCGAGATGCCTTCCATGTATTTTGAGTTTCATGGAGTTATTATTTGTTTTTTTTCATTGCATCATTTCATCATGCCATCATGTCATTAATTTTGCAACCCAAATAAATAAATTGCATAGATCCTTTGATCTATTTAAACCGAGGGAATTCACATGGTGATTTCTCTTTATAACATATCCTCCCAATATTTTAGGGAGCTATAATAAATATTCCATTAATTTGGGATCACCATAACACACTTGCAAAATAAATCCCATGCCTTCTCTGCTTCAAGTTTGTTCTCCAAACTTCGTCTAAAATTCATTTTCCATTTATCCAGGCTCCTCCAGAATTCTCAACATTTTTTGGACCTTCCACACCCACTTCCTATTCGAACCCATTTGAATTAAATTCAAATGAGTTTAAATTCAAACTTCACCCACATGCTCATTTCCATTTTCCTTGGGTCAAGCTCAATTTTGTGAGTCCAGGAAAATAATCCCCGTGCCCAAATTCTTTGTCCATCCATTTATTTTCTCTCCTTTTCTTTCCTTGCTTTTTCTATGAATGCAAGAGATTTGAAATGAGGGAGAGGGAGATAGTCCAGCCCACAACCACCAAGGCCCAACCCAGCTCCCTATAACCCTAGCCTCCCCGATCCCCTCTCTTCTCTAGATCTCTCCCTTACCGATCCCCTTAGCGTCGTCACAGGAGAGGACTCCCGATCCCCCATCTCTCTCCCTCGACTCCCTCGTTTCCACTCCACCACCGCCGCACACACACAAGGAGGCGCCCACGCACCTGCAGCCAAGCCGTCATCGGCAGGAGCCCCCACAGCAGCTCTGTGCTCCGCCAACGCCTGCGGACAGCGGCTTGCCGCGTCCCCAATCTCCGTCGCACTTTCCTCTTCCCCGGCCGTCCTCGACTTCCTGCCCAACGCCATGGCCGGTTCCAAGCTCTCCTCCGCCCTCCCTGCCATAGTCGCCCCTTTGCCGCTGCTCTCCTGCTGACCCCTCCTCCATGCTCGCCGTCGTCCACGCTCAGGCAGGCCGCCGTGCATCGTCTGCCACCTCTGCATCCTTGAGCTGTGCGCGCCGCCTACAGCGACCATCGCCCGCCTCCACCACGCTCGTGCCTGGCCTCCTCCTTCTTCCTTGTGGGTCCCCACATCATCTCCTCCATCGCGAGTTGCTGCTGCTCGCTTGCCTCACTGGTCTTCTTCTGCAAACAGCCATCCATGGCAGCCACTGCGTTGGCTTCTTCTTCGTGTGCCTCCTGCCTCTGCTCGTCGCCGTTGTCATCGCGAGCCCCATGCCCGCCTCCTGCTGCTGCGGGTCGACATCGACCACCACCATCGCCTCTACTGCTCTCACCTCCGGCCAACTCTAGTGGCTCGCGACCCTCTGACCCGAGCTGCTGCCTTGTGCCTGCCTGCCTCCATGCACCCCCGTTGGCCCTTTTGCCGGTGCCAAGACCATTGTACCAGGGATGCCAAGAACGCCTTCATGGATTTCGCCAAGTACCACCGACCTGAGGCCGTGATTTTCGCCAAGTCCTACGTTGACCCCCGAATGCCAAGACCGTCAAGATCGACTACACGGACATCAAGTACCTCGATGACCGCTGGAGTCCGAAAACCCCAAGTTCGGCTACACAACAAGACTGAGACCGCCAAGTACCCGACGACCCTAGGATTCGTCAAGCTCCACTTTGACAAGTGTACCTCTATGCCCTGGATTCGCCAAGTGCAACGATGCACCAAGTACCTCTACAACTACCGTCGTCGTGCATTTGCCAAGTACCACTACTTCCGCTACACTGCCAAACTTGATCCGCTCCAAATGCACGTTCCGAAGGTATAACCGACGAGACGACCGCCGTGGAACGAATGCATGTTTTGTATGAGATGCTCGTGTTCGCACCATGTCCGAATTGTTTCGTGCCCGTTCCCCGTTTCCATGCTACCGACACGTGGGACACCCGGTATTCGGGATCACCCCACCATATCTTGCATGTTCCGCACATCCGCACACTTGTTCTTGTGCACCGGCATCTTCAATGAGTTGTCGGAACCAGAATGTTGCCGTGGCACCATTTCCGTTATCGCCGCCGTGGCACCATTTCTTTCCGCCATGGCGACAAATGCCTCATACCTTGATATATGCCTATGTTTTCATAAAATTGCATACAACTTAAATATGTCATCCTCATGCATGTTAACAACATTTAAATTGTTGTTTGCTTTAAAATTTCTAAATGACTTGTTAAAATGGTTTATTTCATAACTAAATAATCGTAACTCTGAATTAAATAAACTTTATATGTAATTGGGGTAGAAAAATGTGTAGATTAACATGGTGCTATTAATTTGCATGTTTAACAACTTTAAAATTGTGTTTAGATCAGAACAGTATCAAATTCGAAATTTACATGGGGGGTTTTCTGGAATTATTATGTGTTGTTTCCGGCCTCATTTAAAATTCCCTAGATAGGTAGATTAATTGTGCTTCACCTCTTGCCATGTTTAACAACATTTAACCTTGTCATGTGCATAAACGGGAGTGAACTAAATACTTGTTTGTGGAGTTTCGTCAATATGCAACCCGTTGCATATTGAGCTTCACTTAATGTGTAGTATTTGAATTGTTGCACTTTGTCATGCCATGCATCTTTAAACCGGACATGCATCATACTTGATTGTGCATCATGCCATGTTTATGCTTGTGTGTTTACCATATTGTTTGCTTCTTTCCGGTTGTGCTTCTTCCCGATAGTTCCGGTTGCGTTCCGAAGTTGTGAGGATTCGTTCGTCTACGCTTGCTCGACTACTTCATGGATTCGATCTTCTTCCTAGCTGGATTTCAGGCAAGATGACCATTACCTTGGATGTCACTACTATCTTTGCTTGCTAGTTGTCTCGATGCTATCGCTATGTCTCGCTACCTACCACTTGTTTGTCAGCCTCCCAAATTGCCATGAAACAGCCTCTAACCTTCCACCATCCCAGCAAATCGTTGTTTGGCTATGTTATCGCTTTGCTCAGCCCCTCTTATAGCGTTGCTAGTTGCAGGTGCAGTTGCAGTTTGTTCCATGTTAGGACATGGATATCATGAGATATCACAATATCTCTTATTTAATTAATGCATCTATATACTTGGTAATGGGTGGAAGGCTCGGCCTTTTGCCTGGTGTTTTGTTCCACTCATACCACCCTAGTTTCCGTAATACCGGTGTTATGTTCCTTGATGAGCGCTTCTAACACATGTGGGGCATATGGGAACCCCCTGATCATTCGTTTTAGGATAAACTTCTCCAGCAAGGCCCAACATTGGTTTTAACATTTGCCAACATAATAATACTAAAATTAATTAATTAACTCATAGGGCGTCATGAACCCGCGGATTCTTAATTCTACATAATGGTGCTGGTCCAAACTAGAGCCACTTGCGGCGCCACCTGGGGCAACTCGGGTTCTTGGCTGTCGTACGTAGTGTTCATCCGCCGTGTCCTAAGAACGAGATACGCGACTCCTATCGGGATCGTCGACACGTAGGGAGGTCTTGCTGGTTTAGTTTTACCTTTTACGAGTGGCTTGTCCACCGGGATTCCTTATCGTAAGCATCGTGTTATCATTGTGTGAGGATGTTCCATCGGATGCGTGTGGTAATTTATAATGGACTACTTGGAGCACCCCTGCAGGGTTAAATCTTTTGTGAAGCCGTGCCCGCGGTTATGTGGTGACTTGGAAATTTATAACCTCCGGTTGTAGAGAACTTGACACCAATTCTAATTAAAATACACCAACCGCGTGCGTAACCGTGATCGTCTCTTTTCGAGGGAGTTCGGAAAGAGAACACGGTGGGGTTATGTTTGACTCGTAAGTAGGTGTTCAGGATTACTTCTTGATCATTACTAGACTGCGATCGTTATGCGTAGTTACTCTTCTTATTCTTGTACTCATAAGTTAGCCACCATACAATGCTTAGTGCTTGCTGCAACCTCACCACTTTACCCTTCCATACCCATTAAGCTTTGATAGTCTTGCTACCCATGGTTATGGGATTGCTGAGTCCTCGTGGCTCATAGATTACTACAACAATAGTTGCAGGTACAGGTAAAGCAATGCTTTGACATGAGAGCGATGCTTGTTCTATTTGGAGGTCTTCTTCTGCTTCTTCTTCTTCATCTATCATAGGATGGGTTCCCGGTTGGCAGCCTGGGACTAGCAGGGTCGATGTCATTCTTCTTTTTCGTTTGATTTCATCCGTAGTCGGATCCTGCTCTTCTGGATGATGATTGCTATGTATTGATGTATTGATGTATTCATGCTATAGCTTGTGGCGAGTGTAAACCTTTATCTGGTATTCTCATCCATTCAGTACATGGTATGTTGTAATGATATCCACCTTGCGAAGCGTCTTCGATATGCGATTCTATCCTTTGTGGAGCTTTCAAGTTCCATAAGGATAGGACCGCATATTGGGTGTGACATAGGCATTACGTCCGTGACAAGTAGACCGTTAATGCAACTACATCTACTACTATTACTCCACCCCAAGACTGCTATCCAGCATGCATCTCAAAGTATTAAGTTCATGACAAACAGAGTAACGCTTTAAGCAAGATGACATAATCTATACCTACTAATAAAGTACGGATTGCTTCTGCCCGTTCACCGTCGTTTTTTGCATTTTAGCGGGAAACCCCCTGCCGTTTCTATAATTAACCCGCAGTCCATCTAGAATAAATAATACTTTTTTAAAAGACCCATATCTTTTAAACCCTAACTCCAATTTTAACATGTTATATATGAAATTTGATTAGAAAAATGTGTAGAATATGAATATGATGTTATTTCACCTGTTAAATATTTTTAAAATGCTATTTAGTGTGCAATCTTAATCAATAGCGCAGGATCTATCTTTCTTTCGTACTGACACCAACCCGGAATGCAATGAACACCTCATCAAAGCCAAATTGGAGACGAAAGAAATCGGCGATAACCGTGCATGTACGCCTCGGCAAAATCTTGCATGAAAAAAGCAGATTACTCATCTTATGCCGAGAGAGAGAGAGAGACACCTCGGCAAGACCTATTGGGGTCTTAGTCATGGTTATTGGTTTAGGGTCGTGCGGTATTTTCTTCACCCGTTGCAACGCATGGGCTCTTTTGCTAGTTTAGACAAAGTAAGATCAATCAATATGACCAAACCCCATCATTTTATCCTTATTAGCAACAATACAAGTACGTGCCTTTGCCCTTATTGTCACTGGGCAAGATCACCGCAAGATTGAAGCTACTACAAAGCACCTCTCCCGCTGAAGATAAATCAAGCAAACTTGGCCAAAGTAGTCGAATAGATCGGAGAGAAATACAAACAGAGAGAGAACCATATAGCTACTACTATGGACCCGTAGGTCCTAAAGGAACTACTCACACATCATCATGGAGGCAGCAAGGTTGATGAAGATGGCCTCCCCAATGATTCCCCCCTCCGGCAGAGTACCGGAACAGAGGCTTGCGGCGGTGATAAAATTCTTTCAGGTCTCGCTTTGAGGGTTTCAAAAATATGTGGGAATTTATAGGCCAAGAATTAGGGCAAACAGAGCTATGAGGGGTCCACAAGTCAGGGTGGCGCGCCCCTGGCTTGTGGGGCCCTCGTGGGTCTTCTCATCCTCCCCCGAAGTTTCTAGGGTCTCTTATTGTCCAGAAAAAATCGTCAAAATTTTTCATCGTGTTTGGACTTCTGTAGGCATGGATTTTCTGGAAAACCAAAAACATGCAAAAAATAAGGAACTAGCACTAGGCACTAGGCACTAAATTAATAGGTTAGTCCAGAAAAATAATGTAAAATGGCATATAAAGTAGACAAAAGTGATAATATAATAGCATTTAACAATAAAAAATTATAGATATGCCGGAGACGTATCAGCGTGCAGCACCCACTCAGCCAACCCGATTTATCCTGAGATACGTCGTCTTCAGCACTCAACGGCCACTCCCCATCACCCATTTTCTAACTGATTCATTACTCATTAGGCAGGACTGTCATTAGGGTTTGTTGTGTACTGAGTGCTACCTACATTTATAATGGTTCATATGTTTCAGTAATCTTTAGTACTTGTAAAGTTGACAAGGTTTCAAAATTTCTAGCCTAGGAACAAACACTAGTCATGTTGGATTGTTGGTCATACTGACATTGACACAGATTACTACTGCAGGCCAGGTTTGTTGACAATTTTACTAGTGTTTTTTACTCATTCGATATGATATCCAATTGTTCACTTCGATTAGCTGGAAACAATTAGTACTAGCCCAATGATACGTCTCCAATGCATCTATAATTTTTGATTGTTTCATGCTATTATATTATCACTTTTGTATGCTTTATATGCCATTTTATATTATTTTTATGGACTAACCTATTAACTTAGTGCTTAGTGTCAGTTCCTGTTTTTTGCCTATTTCTTTGTTTTGCAGAAAAACCATACCAAACGAAGTCCAAACACGATGAAATTTTACGGTGATTTTTTCTGGATCAGAAGAGACCCTAGAAGCTTTGGGGGAGTACCAGATGATGATCGAGGGAGCCACAAGCTCAGGTGGCGTGCCCCTAGGGGGTGCGCCATGTGAGATTTTGCACCCCCCGCGGCTCTGTTTGACCTAATTCTAAGCCTATAAATTCAGAAATATTCGGAAACCCCCAGAGCGAGACCCGAAACAATTTTTCCGCCGCCGCAAGACTCTGTTATTCCGTGATCCCATCTGGAGGCCTTTTTCGGTACTCTGCCGGAGGGGGAAACCATTGGGGAGGCAATCTTCATCGACCTTGCTGCCTCCATGATGATGTATGAGTAGTTCACACAGGACCTATGGGTCCATAGCAGTAGCTAGATGGCTTTCTCTCTCTTTTTGATCTTCAATACAATGATCTCTTCGGAGATCTATTCGGTGTAATTCTTGCGGTGTGTTTGTTGGTATCCTATGAATTGTGATTTTATGATCAGATTATTCATTGAAAGTATTTGAATCTTTTTTAGATCTATTTATGTGTGATTTTACAGCCTTGTATTTCTCTCCAATATATTCATCTTCTTTGGCCAAGTAGATTGATTTATCTTCAGTGGGAGTGGTGCTTGGTGGTAGGCTCAATCTTGCGGTGTCCTTACTGTAGGAGATATGCCCTAGAGGAAATAATAAATGTTATTGTTTATCTCCATGTTCATAACTATGTTTATGTTCCATGCTATAACTGCTATGGTTCTCGAGTCTACAATAACCACGAGGCTCGGAGGAAGACTCATATGCACGTGTGGAATAATAAACGGTAAAATGTATTCCTAGTCTTGCCTCTAAGACTGGCTCAAGTATTGCATGATGATCCTGTTTTCCTGATCATGGGCATGTCTATGCTGGCAATTTTGAGGGCACAATGTTAGTAGAACACTTGTGTTGAATCGACCCGAATTGATGTTATGCTATGAGATTCATTCGTCACAAGTTTATGGTTAATAACACAGAGAAGTTAATGTTTGCATAATTCCTTAGACCATGAGAGTGTTGAGTTTCTTCATACTTGCTTCATGAACTTTGGGGTTTGTTAAACGTCATCCGTAAATGGGTGGCTATTACGGCGGCTTACGGGTTCATGGAAAAGTATGTCAAGTAACTTGATAGCTCAAGATTGGGATTTGCTCCTCCGACGATGGAGAGATATTCTCGAGCCCTCTCGGTGTTACGGTATACATCATCGTCTGGCCAGACACATTGTGATTTGATCACTGGGATGCCGGAACGCGGAAACGAGAAAAGAGAACAAAACCGGTAACGAGGTAACTGGCATTGTGGACAAGTGTTGATCCACGGGATGCCGATAAATCACACCTCGGGTTTTGTAACATATCGCGAAGCAACAGGAATAGCACACGACAACTGGAGGTTCACTCGAATATTCATTCGTGTGGGTATAAGGGTCAATATGGGTGTCCACGGCTCCGATGTTGATCATTGATCGGAAAGAGTTCCGGTCATGTCTGTACTTCACCGAACCTATAGGGTCACACGCTTAAGGGTCATCTATCTGCTGAATACTAGACAGGGAGTCTGAGAGAAAGTCACCGGAAAAGTTTCGGAGACAACGGAAAAGTTCCGGAGAGAGAGCACCGGAATAGTTTCGGTAAAACCGAAAAGTTGTTTCGGAGTATACCATTAAGTCAAAATGGTTTCGGCACACACCTGGAAATTCTTGGAGGGTGCCAGAATTGGTCTGGGAACTTTTGGGATTTTTCGGAGAAAAAAACCGGAAATGTTCCGGAGCTGCCGGAACCGCTTTGTTTGCTTTTCGCAGATGAAAATCACTAATCCGAAATTGGTTCGGAACGCACCCAAAATCATTTGTGTCGGTACTGGAATTATTCTAAGACCCACAGAAATATTTTTGGATTTAACGGTCGCGGAAAAATGGTTCCGTGAATAGTGAAAGTGCTTTTTGGGTGTCTTCTTGGAGAAGCTACCTTGAGGGCCTTTTGGTACTTTTCCCCTTAGCTTCTTGGAGAAGTTACCCTTGGGCTTGGCCTATAAATAGGGGTGGAGGGGGCTGCCTAAAGACACACTCTTTCTCAACATACACAAGCCATTCATGATCTGGCCTTCTTCTCTCCCTCCCCGCGAAATAGTTTCGTAGAGCCGAAAGGCTGTCTGGGTTCCGGTGAGAACTAGTTCTGGACGGCGAAGCCCTGCCGGATAGATGACACCGTATGTGTGCAACCCCATAGAGAGGTCGTAGGTTCGATCTTTTTGCCCGAAAGACTGTCCAGAGGCCTCCCGGAGGGCTGTCCGAGGATCCGTCCGGTGGGACTATCCGAAAGACTGTCCAGAGGCCTCCCGGAGAGCTGTCCGAGGATCCGTCCGGTGGGCCTATCCAAAAGACTGTCCAGAGGCCTCCCGGAGGGCTGTCCGAGGATCCGTCCGGTGGGACTATCCGAGGGACTGTCCCGAGGCCTCCCGAAGGGCTGCCCGGAGATCCGTCCGGTGAGCTAACGAGGGAGTACATCCTCGCGGTTGGGAGGTTGTAAAATCCTAGCTGCGGGGATCTGCACCGCCGATCGTCATCGACTCTACTTCCGCTGCGCTACGAGTCGGTAACTTAAAGATCAAACCTTGTATGCAGTCTCCATAGTGGTCCTGGGCTGGTGCGTAGGTCGGAAAATTTTTGTTTTCTGCGGCGTTCCCCTACAGTGGTATCATGAGCCGTGCTATGCGTAGATGCAGGTTACGATCTAGAATACGTAGAGATGTATGGGTGTTGCACAATATAATTTGTAGTAGATGAGTTCTACTGCTGATAATTATTTGTGCGGGTAGCAGATGAAATCTGTTACCTGATGTTCTTGTTGCTTCCCTTGAATTTGCATATTTCTGATCTTGATAACAGCATGGTGGAATTTCAAAGTTCTGGCAATCCGCGATCCTGATTGATCCACGAAGTGCTAACAGTTCATTGAATTCCACCATAGTTAGAGAGAAAGATGAAATTTCGCAGACAAAAGGGCAATGCAGATATGATCTGCACGGGGGTCATGCGTATGACGAAGTTCAGTATGGGGCTCGAGATTTTATTATCTCGTGTTTTATACACCCCGTAAAGTTAATCTAGCGACTTGAATAATCATACTTGATGATGGACGTTGGTAGCTGCGGTTTGTTCGAAACCTTAGAAGCCACGTAAAATGAAATTTTGCATAAACCGATTAGAGGCGTCTAACTTGGTTTTGCAGGATGGTTTGCATGTGCATATGATGTGGTATAGCAGTGCTCATATTAATTTGATTATGTATGAGATGACTATATGATGTAAATTAACATGACCTGCGTGTCATGATTCGGCATGATGGCTGGAGCCATATGATTGTCACTTTACTGACCTGCGTGTCAACCTTTTGTAATGCACTTATTTTATTAGCTATAGAAATAGCAATATTATCTGGTGCATCGACAAGGTGGTGGCAAAACTTCGCAAAGGTGAACACCGGCGCGAATGCCGAAGACGAAGAAATAAAAGACTTCTCCGTCAGAAAGGGCTATACCATATCATGCTATTATGAAATGCCTGAGATGTTTATCCCTTATAATGCACCCTTCTTGATTGCGCGGTAGTCGCTTTTATTAGGGTGATCTCTCACCAAAAATATCAAGTAGTTAGTGTTCTCCCAAGTGTAGCACCGTCACGGCACCTAACTTCTCGGAGTGCGTCATGTCCACATGAGTACAAACGAATAGGGAAGTGTGAGGCGGGTGAGGTCAGACCTCGCAGCAAGATCACTTGGTTGTCTTGACGTTCTGGCTTGATCGTCCTGAGCTCGGAACATGCCCATCGAAAGATGAACAAGAATCACATAGAGATGTGATTGGCAAGTTGGCCTACCGATTAAAATTCTCGTCATCAGTGATGTCCACGTCAATGGCGTTGAATTGAAATGCGGGTCTTGTATCACTCACAATCAATTATGAGAGATATTGATTTGAGTGGGAGAGCACTTTAGAATTAATTCTTTTAATTCTTAGTGCAATTAATTATGAACCTTGTCTAAGTGTTATATGCATAATAGTTATAGAATAATGGCTCGGGTTTCCACCTTCCCTATTAAAATTGAATAGTTGTTTAGTATCTAGTTAAATCTTTATGGTTGGTAACGTAATGTGAGGATTGTCCTCAAAAGTGCCGAGAAGGACTTTGTCCTATCGCATGCTTTTGGTATTCTCCCGCTAATGCTATGGATAATATGACTCTCGTCCTTCGATCCAAAAGCTAGAATTCCGTTACGGTCATGTGAAATATGTTTGCTTCCATGAGACCCGAACTTCAAAAGTTTAGGGATAGCTATGTGATATTCATGGAACTGAAAATCATTTTCAGACACAAACAAAGGCTAAAAGATATGTGATATCCAAAGCAATGTTTGTTTTGCAAACTATTAGTAAAAGTGTTTACTATGCATTTGACTAATAACAGAGGGATCCAGTAGAACGCCTGTCATATGATGATGGTGAATAAAACAACAACTTAAAGGAAATGTCCAAAGGATGTTAGTGTGACTTACACGCCTAGGAAGTCCGGGGCTAACGCCACTCTTAAGTTGGATGCTTCTTCTAAGAGTAGAAGAAATACTGAAAGTTAAACTGTTAGAAGTATAAAGGCAAAAAGAGAGAAGACTGGAATATCCAGCTCATGTATGAATGTCATACAAGTTATTGATGTATAGAAGGCTGGTCAAAAATATAATTCTTGGGAATTATGATTAAACATGTTAATCATTGATTCTTGGGTATTGTGAGTTGATCACAGAGATACCCGCTCGATTGCATTCCATTGCAATTCGATGCAAGAACTACTACGGCCTAAAAGACTAGCCGGTAATGAGGTTTAAAATACATGTTGGGAACATAGTAAAAGTTGCTATGCCTTCCATCGGTGTATTACCTATGTATTTATTTTCATAATTCATTTTAGAGTTTTATACACTCTAGCCCATTGCATAAGGTGTCTTGCAAGAAGGTTGTTCATAAGAGAACTTTTGATGTTCGGTGTTATGAATAACATAAGGGCCATACTTTCATTATGAATGAGATGTATGTTATGAATATTGATAATAATACATTACCTCTGTATTTACTTTCATAATTCATTTTAGAGTTTTATACACTCTAGCCCTTTTGCATAATGTTTGTTGCAAGAGTGTTGTTCATAAAAGAACAATTGTTGTTCAGTATCATGAATAACATAAGGGCCATGATTCCATCGTGGATGGGATGTATGTTATGAATATTGATGGTAATATGATACATCCATAACACTGACGCTAAATGTCGCAAGACTAAGAGAATACCACACATGTGTGGCACTGCATTTGGTCACATTGGAGAAACCCGCATGGAGAAATTCCATTATGATGGATTTTGAAGTCGTTTGATTATGAATCATCTGACACTTGCAACTTTCCTCCGAAAAGTGAAGTGACTGAAATACCGTTCACAGGCCATAAGGAATGAGCAACGAACTTATTGGTGATCATACATTTTGATGTATGTAGTCCGATAAAGGTTATTGCTAGCAGTGGATTTATCTATCTTCAAAATGACTCAAGTAGATATATGGATATTTGCTTGATGAGACGTAAGTCTGGATCTTTTGAAATCATTCATAAGGTTTTCAAAAATGAAGTAGAAATTATTGTAACAAGAAAAATATGTTTCTGCAAACTAGATTGCCGAAAGGAATATTTGAGTTACAAGTTTAGCGAATGTCTGATGAGTTGTGAAAAGAGTTTCATAACTTACACCTCCCGAAACTCCACTGTGAGTGGTACATCCGTGAAGATGTAATCAAACCATTTATGACATGGTAAGATCAAAGATGACATAAATCAATTTGCTGTTATCCCTTTTAAAGTAATTCTTTAGAGACTACGGCTTTTACACTGAAAAGAGCACCATCAGGTCTGTTGAAATGACGCCATGGTATGGTACGCCCAACCATGCTTTGTCTTTTCTTAACATTTGGAATATGGGGCTTGTGTAAAATATTTACAAACCTATTCCAAATCAGACAAGTACTACTTTGTAGGTTATCCCAAGTAATTGGGAATTCCTCCACCACTATACCGAGGCAAAAGGTTTGCCACCGAGAACGGTATGCTTTTAAAGAGAATGGTTCTTGCAAAAAGGTGAGTGGGAGAACAGTGCAACTTGACGAGATAACAGTATCTTCGTCATCAGATCAAAGGAAAGGAACCTTGGAAGTGATTCCAGAGTTTCCTACTGCGACTGATACGGAAGCCTCTACATGAGATGTATGGACTTCGGTCGAACTTGCAACTGAACCACGTAGGCAAAACTCGTGCAAACCTCTCAGGTGCGCAAGCGAGATATTGTTGTTAGACAACAGTATACCTATGATACACAAGGAAGCATTGATGGGCCCTGACTCCGGAATTGGCTAAATGCCAATATAATCCGAGATAGTTCCATATAAATGATTCAAGATTATATCTTGATAAACCCTTCGGAAGACTTAGAGTCTAACGAACATTAATGGAACTATAAACTGATGTGGATAAAATGTTTTATCCATAAAGCTTGACTTGTTGAAATAACAAATTCAAGGAGTTGACTACGATGAGATTGTCTCACCGTAGCGATGCTTAAAGTCAGATCGGGTTAAACTAGCAATTAATACATATTTCAATCTTGAGATATGATACATGGATGCCAAAAGGATTTCCATGTGATGGAAATGCAACCTAGGACTTGCATGTGGTACAGTCCAAGGTATTTTGTCAATCCAGAGGATGCTGGTAAGTATGCAAACTTTAGAGTTCCAACAATGGATAGAAGAGAGCAAAATGGAGTTGGAATCTTCATTTTGATGAAATAGTCAAAAGAGTTTGATTTCATCAATGGATAACGAAGATGCTTGTGGTTACAAGAAAGTAATTGGGAGCATAATAATATTTCTAAAAACTTTGTGTGCTTGCACATTGTTGATTGGAAATTTCTTGACACGAATTAGGACTTCATTAAAAATAGTTTTTCAATGAAGTGCTTGGGCTAAATAGCCTTGATATTAGGCATATTTATCTACAAGATAGAATTGCCTAATAGGATAAAGCCAAAAATACATATTGACAAGATGCTAAAACATTTTAGCATTAAAACGCCAAGGAGTGATTCTTGCCGAAGTCACATGGAAAGAGTTTTGCAAGACTCGGTGTCCCAAAACACAGATGAGCAGAATACATGATGGAGATTCCACACACTTTCGTGTTTGGATTAATCATGTATTCCATGGTATGTAAAACAACCAGATATGTCCAGTACTCCCAAGCTGTTGCGAGTATAGATACCAAAGTGATCAAAGTACTGATCATGGGACAACAGTGGAAAATGTCATTAAGTACTGAAGTAGTACTGATGACATGTTTTCTCGCAAGCAGAGATTATGAAGTACTCGTTGTAAGTAATTACATCGATACAGTCTTCATCAATTCTCCATGCGATTTTTGATTTAAATTAAGGGTTTTGTGTAATACACGATATGGTGGTACGGTGTTTGGAAATCGTTCCAAACAGGTTACTGCGGTGAATTCTATAACAAAGGCTAACTATGTTGCCGCTTTCAAAGCGACATAGAAGATGTTGAATCATACAGTTCGTTCATGAACTTAGTATGATTCCAAAATGGCTTTGGTCAATGGGACACTATTGCAGATAGTTGCTCCATAGCTCAGTCTGAGGAATCAAGGTTTGACCTGTGATCCACATATATACAAAGCCAAGTCCACACAAAATATGAATTTTGTGAAAGTGTGAAAACGTGAGGACATGCAAAGATACACACAGAACTGAAGTTGTCATATCCGTTGGACATCAGGCTATACCACATGCGAAGCATTTTTACACCGGTATGCCATAGGTGTAATGTGCATTAGCATTGACTAGATTATTGACTCTAGTGCAAGTGGGAGTCTGTAGGAGATATGCCCTAGAGGAAATACTAAATGTTATTGTTTATCTCCATGTTCATAATTATGTTTATGTTTCATGCTATAACTGCTATGGTTCTCGAGTCTACAATAACCACGAGGCTCGGAGGAAGACTCATATGCACGTGTGGAATAATAAATGGTAAAATGTATTCCTAGTCTTGCCTCTAAGACTGGCTCAAGTATTTCATGATGATCCTGTTTTCCTGATCATCGGCATGTCTATGCTGGCAATTTTGAGGGCACAATGTTAGTAGAACACTTGTGTTGAATCGACCCGAATTGATGTTATGCTATGAGATTCATTCGTCACAAGTTTATGGTTAATAACATAGAGAAGTTAATGTTTGCATAATTCCTTAGACCATGAGAGTGTTGAGTTTCTTCATACTTGCTTCATGAACTTTGGGGTTTGTTAAACGTCATCCGTAAATGGGTGGCTATTACGGCGGCTTACGGGTTCATGGAAAGTATGTCAAGTAACTTGATAGCTCAAGATTGGGATTTGCTCCTCCGACGATGGGGAGATATTCTCGGGCCCTCTCGGTGTTACGGTATCCATCAACGTCTGGCCAAACACATTGTGATTTGATCACTGGGATGCCGGAACGCGGAAACGAGAAAAGAGAACAAAACCGGTAACGAGGTAACTGGCATTGTGGACAAGTGTTGATCCATGGGGATGCCGATAAATCTCACCTCGGGTTTTGTAACATATCGCGAAGCAACAGGAATAGCACACGACAACTGGAGGTTCACTCGAATATTCATTCGTGTGGGTATAAGGGTCAATATGGGTGTCCACGGCTCCGATGTTGATCATTGATCGGAAAGAGTTCTGGTCATGTCTGTACTTCACCAAACCTATAGGGTCACACGCTTAAGGGTCATCTATCTGCTGAATACTAGACAGGGAGTCTGAGAGAAAGTCACCGGAAAAGTTTCAGAGACAACGGAAAAGTTCCGGAGACAGAGCACCGGAATAGTTTCGGTAAAACCGAAAAGTTGTTTCGGAGTATACCATTAAGTCAAAATGGTTTCGGCACACGCCTAGAAATTCTTGGAGGGTGCCAGAATTGGTCTGGGAAGTTTTGGGATTTTTTGGAGAAAAAAACCGGAAATGTTCCGGAGCTGCCGGAACCGCTTTGTTTGCTTTTCGCAGATGAAAATCACTAATCCGAAATTGTTTCGGAACGCGTCCAAAATCATTTGTGTGGGTACTAGAATTATTCTAAGACCCACAGAAATATTTTCGGATTTAACGGTCGCGGAAAAATGGTTCCGTGAATAGTGAAAGTGCTTTTTGGGTGTCTTCTTGGAGAAGCTACCTTGAGGGCCTTTTGGTACTTTTCCCCTTAGCTTCTTGGAGAAGCTACCCTTGGGCTTGGCCTATAAATAGGGGTGGAGGGGGCTGCCTAAAGACACACTCTTTCTCAACATACACAAGCCATGCATGATCTGACCTTCTTTTCTCCCTCCCCGCGAAATAGTTTCGTAGAGCCGAAAGGCTGTCTGGGTTCCGGTGGGAACTAGTTCTGGACGGCGAAGCCCTGCCGGATAGATGACACCGTATGTGTGCAACCCCGTAGAGAGGTCGTAGGTTCGATCTTTTTGCCCGAAAGACTGTCTAGAGGCCTCCCGGAGGGCTGTCCGAGGATCCGTCCGGTCTGACTATCCGAAAGACTGTCCAGAGGCCTCCCGGAGGGCTGTCTGAGGATCCGTCCGGTGGGGCTATCCGAGGGACTGTCCCGAGGCCTCCCGAAGGGCTGCCCGAAGATCCGTCCGGTGAGCTGACGAGGGAGTACATCCTCGCAGTTGGGAGGTTGTAAAATCCTAGCTGCGGGGATCTGCACCGCCGATCGTCATCGACTCTACTTCCGCTGCGCTACGAGTCGGTAACGAAAAGATCAAACCTTGTATGTAGTCTCCATAGTGGTCCTGGGCTGGTGCGTAGGTCGGAAATTTTTTGTTTTCTGCTGCGTTCCCCTACACTTACGCTGTGACATGAGGAGTTGCAAGGCACGTATTGTAGTGGGCACATCACTATCTAAAGTTTTAACCTCTTCAAACCCACTTTTATTATTTCTAGCATTATGATCATCACCCTCCGAACAATTGGGACGCCTTTTAATTAAAGTTGACTCATCTCCAGTCCCTTCATCATCAAGTTTTATATTAGTAAATAGAGATTCAATGGATGATACACCAATCATTTTAACATATTCATCATTATTATCATGAAAACCGGATGCAAACTCCTTTTCTAACAATTCACGTCTAGCTCTTAGCCTTTTGGTCCTCTTTTTTACTTTGGTCAATAGATACTTGGATAGATTTTAAAGATTCAGACAGTTCATCCTTATTATGTGGTAAAATTTTAATTTTAAGAATATTCACATCATGCACATGTCTATCAATGTTTCTAGACATATCATCAACTTTACTCATTTTTTCTTCAGCCATGGTATTGAAAGTCTTTTGAGAACTAATAAATTCTTTAATATTGTTCTCTAGTTCAGAAGGTATCCTATTATTATTGTATGAATTACCATAGGAATTACCATAATTATTAGAGGGATTACCGGGGTAAGGTCTAGGATTGTTGAAATTCCCTCTATAAGCATTATTATTGAAATTGTTCCTCGAGATAAAATTCACATCAATAGAATCATTACTTTGCTCAATCAAAGTAGACAAAGGAACATCATTTGGATCAATTGGAGCATTTTTAGTAGCAATCATAGTCATGATAGCATCCATTTTCTCACTCAAGGAGGATACTTCCTCAACAGAATTTACCTTCCTACCAGTTGGAGCACGTTCGGTGTGCCATTGGGAGTAGTTTGCCATCATGTTGTCGAGAAGCTTTGTGGCTTCTCCAAGTGTTATTCCCATAAACGTTCCACCTGCAGCTGAATCTAGAAGGTTTCTTGAAACAAAGTTTAGTCCCGCATAATTTTTTTGTACTATCATCCATAAGCTTAATACATGCGTGGAACAATTTTTAATCATTAATTTCATTCTCTCCCATGATTGTGCAACATGTTCTTGATCATGTTGTTTAAAATTCATAATTTGATTTCTAAGAGATATTATCTTAGCGGGAGGAAAATATTTAGCAATAAAGGCATCTTTACACTTTCACCATGAATCAATACCATTTTTTGTTGGGGAACGGAGCATGAATTTCAAAAATTTCCTACGCTCACGCAAGATCTATCCATGGAGATGCATCGCTACGAGAGGGGAGAGTGTGTCTACGTACCCTCGTAGACCGTTTAGCGGAAGCGTCTCACAACGCGGTTGATGTAGTCGAACAATCCTTCGAGCTCCACCGATCGAGTACCGAACGTACGGTACCTCCGAGTTCTACACACGTGCAGCTCGGTGACGATCCTCGCCTTCTTGATCCAGCAAGACGTCGAGGAAGTAGATGAGTTCCGTCAGCACGACGGCGTGGCGACAGTGATGGTGAAGTGATTCCGGCAGGGCTTCGTCTAAGCTCTCCGAAAATATGACCGAGGTGGAAAACGGAGATCGGGGCACCGCACACGGCTATGGGACAATTGTGTGTTTTGGGGTGCCCCCCCTGCCCCCGTATATAAAGGATGAGAGGGAGGAGGCCGGCCCCCTAGGGCTGCGCCAAGTGTGGGGAGTCCTACTAGGACTCCCTAGTCCTAGTAGGATTCCACCTCCCATACGGAGTAGGAAAGGGGGAAGGGAGAAGGAAAGGAAAGAGGGGGCTGCGCCCCCTTCCCTAGTCCAATTCGGTTTGGGCAAGGGGGGGCGCGCGCCTCCTCACGTGGCCTGCCTCTTCTTTTCCCGTATGGCCCAATAAGGCCCATTACTTCTCCCGGTGAATTCCCGTAACTCCCCGGTACTCCGAAAAATACCCGAATCACTCGGAACCTTTCCGACGTCCGAATATAGCCTTCCAATATATGAATCTTTACCTCTCGACCATTTCGAGACTCCTCGTCATGTCCGCGATCTCATCCGGGACTCCGAACAAACTTCGGTCACCAATCACATAACTCATATAATACTATATCGTCATCGAACCTTAAGTGTGCGGACCCTACGGGTTCGGAAATGATGTAGACATGACCGAGACGACTCTCCGGTCAATAACCAACAGCGGGACCTGGATGCTCATATTGGTTCCTACACATTCCACGAAGATCTTTATCGGTGAACCTCATATGTCAACATACGTTGTTCCCTTTGTCCGGCGGTATGTTACTTGCCCGAGATTCGATCGTCGGTATCCAATACCTAGTTCAATCTCGTTACCGGCAAGTCTCTTTACTCGTTCCGTAATACATCATCTTGCAACTAACTCTTTAGTCACGGTGCTTGCAAGGCTTCTGTGATGTTGTATTACCGAGAGGGCCCAGAGATACCTCTCCGATAGTCGGAGTGACAAATCCCAATCTCGATCCATGCCAACTCAACAAACACTTTCGGAGATACCTATAGTGCACCTTTATAATCACCCAGTAACGTTGTGACGTTTGATACACCCAAAGTATTCCTACGGTATCCGGGAGTTGCATGATCTCATGGTCAGAGGAACGTGTATTTGACATAGTGAAAGCAATAGCAATAAACTGAACGATCATTTGCTATGCTAACGGTTGGGTCATGTCCATCACATCATTCTCCTAATGATGTGATCCCATTATCAAATGACAACTCATGTCCATGGTCAGGAAACCTTGACCATCTTTTGATCAACGAGCTAGTCTAGTAGAGGCATACTAGGGACATAGTATTTGTTTATCTATTCACACATGTATTTAGTTTCCGGTCAATACAATTCTAGCATGAATAATAAACTATTATCATGAACGGGGAAATATGATAATAACTAATTTATTATTGCCTCTAGGGCATATTTCCAACATTTTTAGGTAAAGATGAAAACCATGCTTTAGCTCGATCTCCAAGCGAGAAAGGAAATAATTTCAATTTCACAATACCATTATCCACATCTTTTATTTTTTGCATATCACATAATCCAATGAAAGTGTTAAGATGGGATGCAACAACTTCATTAGGATTTCCAACAAATTGTTCTTTCATAACAAGATTTAACAGAGCAGCTTTTATATCATATCACTCCGCACTAGTGGCGGGAGGAGCAATTGGTGTACTAATAAAATCATTATTATTAGTATTTGAGAAATCACACAACTTAGTATTTTCTAGAGTAGACATGATGGCGATTCAAGCAAAGATAGCAACGCAAATATTTGTGGTATTTTTAATTTTTTTAGAGAAGGAGGGGGAGATAAAAAAGAGAAGGCAAATAAAAAGGCAAATGGCAAAGAAAGTAAAAACAAGCAAATGATAAATGTGAGCGAAGGAACCTGTATTTGTTTGGTGAAGCCTCCCCGGCAACGGCGCCAGATATTCTTCTTCTACTTGTGATAGTTGTTGGGATTTCCCTGAAGAGGAAGGGTGATGTAGTATAGTAGCAGATAGTATTCCCCTCAGTTAAGAACCAAGGTTTCGAACCAGTAGGAGACACCACACAAACAAGATAAGCGGTACCTGCACACACAGAAAGCAAATGCTTGCACCCAACGAAGGCAAGAGGGTTGCCAATCCCCTTGTTCTCGCCAATTGCAAGGATTAAATCTGATAGTGGTAGATATATAAAATAAAATAGAAATAAAAAGGAAATAAAAACAGCAAGGAAATTTAGGGTTTTAGTAAATATGGAAGATGGACCCGAGGGCCATAGGTTCACTAGAGGCATCTTTCTCATGAGCATAGCAACGGTGGGTAGACAAATTACTATTGGGCAATTGATAGAATAGCGCATAGTTATGATGATTCTTCATGGCATAATTCATATATAGGCAGAGGCGGAGGACGAAAAAAATTTAAGGTGGGGCGAAATCTTAAGCAAAGAATTTTTTGATACAAATCGAAATAGTCAATACACACTAACAATGCACAGTCAAATTTCCGTGTTCACTTGATCTTGATTCGAGTTGGCATGTGCCGAAACATTAACATTTTCATGCGTGCTTGGATTCGAGTTGCTGCCACTACCAAGTATGTCGAAATATTTTGTCAAATCTGCAATTCACAACACCAAATTATCACTGAAAGACTGAAATCACTACAATTGCATGATACAAATTGTTCAATTTCAAAAAAAATATACCTCTTCCCCCCCCCCTTTTCTATTGGCTTTGCTAGCCTCTTTCCTTTCCTCTCCATTCTCTGCTGATGACAAACGGGACCAGGCGCTGCACCGGGCGACGGCCGTGATGGACGCGAAGTTCGCTGCGACGTTGCCCAGAACCCCAGAGGACTGACGCTGCCCCGTGCCGCTATGCGGCTGTGCCGTCGCTCCTTGACGCCGCCCGCTAGCCCCCACCCTCAGCCGCCACTCCCTGCAGAAGTGGCTCCCTGGGCAGTGCGCCCGGCACGGCAGCGCCCGGCCGCCTGCTTGGTCGACACCCCACCCCCGCCGTCGACCGTGCCATCCTCCAGGCCAGCCGCCGCTGCCGTGCTAAGTTTGGTCGAGTGCCCGAGTGCTAGGTTTGGCCGTGTGCATTTCGTTTCGATCTGGCTCGTGAACAACCTCGTGGCCCATCTGAACGGGGACACTAATTAGCCATTTAGCCTAGTGAGCGACTGTGAGAGACCAGGGAGATGCGATGCCTACATATATACAAAAATTTCCGCCCGATTAAGGTATGGCAGGCGCCACACCTTGCCCACCGGAGGCCTCCGCCAGTGTATATAGGCATGACGTCCGTGACAAGTAGACCGTTAAACTTACTGATGTTTACTACTATTACTTCACCCCAAGACCACTATCCAGCATGCATCTCAAAGTATTAAGTTCATGAAAAACAGAGTAACGCATTAAACAAGATGACATAATGTAGACAGAATAAGATCATGCAATATGTTCAAACCACGTCGTTTTACCCTTAGTAGCAACAATACAAATACGTGCCTTGCAACTCCTCCTGTCACAGAGTAAGGACACCGCAAGATTGAACCTACTACCAAGCACCTCTCCCACTAAAGATAAATCGATCTAATTGACCAAAGATAGATAACTAAGGAAGTAAAGTAAAGGAGTGTAAGACCTATGGTGGTAACCAGAGATTCCCCGGCAACGGTGCTACAAAAAGGCTTGCTTCCTCTAATCTAGGAAAATGTTGGCCCCCAAATGCATAGGTTTGTAGCAAACAACAATTTCCATCATGTAATTGGTCCAATATTGGCGCATTGTCTCACAGTACGCTATCATTCGTGGGTCTTTTGCTTTGAAGTTCTTCATCATGTGGGAGACAACGAGGTCAAAGTCGCCATGGACCTCCAGCCCATGGATGCCCATGGAGACGGCCAGATATAAACAATGGAGGAGGACCTCATATTTGGCCAGTGAAGAGGATCTGCAAGACATAGCACATCTTATCTCCCGTGGGAAACAATAGGACGACACTGGCTCGCAAGTCAGGGAGCATCTTGGATCAAATCCATTAACAATATTCATATGGTGAAACTTATTTTTCCGCGGGTGATATTTTCACGAGTCAGAAGTTGTTAGCCTATAAGACATCATGTTAGTATTTTTGATACACATACACTCAAGATGATCACAGTGGCACGATTTGACATTCTGGTCAATCCATGCAAAGACTATGACTATCAATAAAACAAAAACAATTTTTTTTGCCGCGACACACTTTCTTATGGTCATCGCTGGATCTAGAAATGTTAATACGAGGTAAAAATGTTTGTTTTTCAATATGCAGCAAAGCGCAAACATAAAAGATGGCCACAAAGTTATCACGATATAACTCCCCGCACTAGGATACATATTTAAATGTCCATATCCTGCGGCATTAATAATGCATATATGATAATTTGACTTTCTACATGTCACACGGAAGATTGCAATGATGTGTTTGTTTAATCTTAGACATTATTGATGAAAGGAAACAATAGATAATTACTGTCAATATGTCTTGAACGCAATACGACATCTTTTATTAATTGCGCACTACGCATTCCAGAAACTTCGTACTAGAGAAAATACAAAAGATTTTGCCTTTTCGGCTCAGCATGCACAAAATGCATTGATACATGAAAAATCTCTCGGTGAAATCATGATCTCATAGTCGTATGAGCGTTGACGGTATTTACCATGTATATGTTGCGATACAAATATATACGTGTAAACATTGTTTCTTTTTGGCACAACAATGGAAAAAGGAAATCAAAACAAAACAAAAACAGAAGAGAAGTGATGTAAAACCAACCCAACAACCATGTTGTTACCACTAGACAAGAATAAGGACAATACAACAAACACAATAAACTCATAATATGTATTAAAGGGCCATATCTGTATGATACAAGCTTGTTAGCCATAATAGAACAGATATACTAGTTTATTTTTCACACAAATAGAACCTTAGATGATCACCATGACATGGTGAACTAGTTTAGACCCGAGTAGAGACAACGACTATCAATGAGACAAAATGGTAGCTAGCTACCAAGTACCAAATATTTACTACGACAATGTCTATTTTATCATCCTTTTCCTACTCAAGGAACATAGATAAGTTAAGAAATTATTTTTACAATATGTGTATAGAGCAAGAACAAAAGAAAGTCATTAGAACACTACTCTTGGCACTAAGGTACAATTTTAATGTTCATATATTGCGTATTAGTAATATATAGATGATTATTATATTTCATATCTCTCACAACAAAGGTTCCCCACAAGATGCTCATTTAATCACATCCATGCAAAGCGTTTGCCAACAAAAGGAAAGAATAGCTATCTACCATCTACTTTCCATGGAAACGACAAGACATCTTTTATTGCTCTTCACAGTTTCTAGAAACTTTATGCTACACAATATACCAAATATTTTTTCAACACACTATGCGCGTGATATACGAAGAAATGTTAGGTTAAATTACCATGTCACAATTTCCTCATCATCCAAGGTATTTACCATATATATTGCAACACAAATATGTATACAAACCCGAGAAGAAATGTATATACATAATCTTTATTTTTGTACACCAAAGAAAAATCAAATCAAAATTATATAGTACAAACGAAAGGATAGAAAATCAAAGGAAACCATTTCAACAAACATGTTAATACCTCTAGACAAGAATGATGACAATACGACAAACATAATAAAATAATAATAGAAGCAAGATATATATATATATAATATCTTCTATTACTATTTTATAAATGTTTCCTACCACCCGGTGGTAGTTATCACCATTTGAGTTTTGTATGTTGTATGTAGTATCTATCAAATCGGAGAGTATGTACGCGTATTATGTAGTATATAAGAATGTTTAGGTACTATATATACTACATTTTTGGTAGTATGCATCATATTTAGAGTATGCTCCTTTTTACGTACAAATATATATGTGTTTCACAAATATAATGAAAACCATGGGCCAACTTGCAATTTTTTCATGTAACTCACTTTGAAGTATCTTATATAGAGTATACCAATATACTTACAATGATAAAGTAGTATATATACTACCACATGATAGTATATGGGACATGTGGGGTAACTACCCCTAGGTGGTAGGATGTATCATATACTACCATGTGGTAGTATATATACTACTTATCATTTTGAGTATGTTCATATACAATATATAAGATACTCCAAAGTGAGTTACATGAAAAAATTGCAAGTTGTCCCCTGGTTTTATTATATTTGTGAAATACGTATATTTTTGTACATAAAAAAGAGCATACTAAAATATGACACATACTACCTAAAAAGTAGTATGTGTACTAACTAAACATTCTTATATACTACATATTACACGTACATACTATCCGATTTGATAGATACTACATACAACATACAAAACTCAAGTGATGGTAACTACCACCGGTGGTAGATAAAAAAAAAAAAAAAATATATATATATAGTGTAGATTTTTTAACACCCGGGGACTATGCCACCCCCGTTCAACCCGGCAATCTGACCCATGGGTTCGACCGCCCATGGGCACCCAACCCGAATGGGTAGGGTATGGGTCGTCATCTTTGCCCATGGGTCTTACCCATGGGTAACCCGATTAGTCATGGGTAGGGTATGGGCACAAGTTTATGCCCATGGGTTACCCGATGGGTCACCCGATTATCTAACGTGGTCTCTGAAATACTAAATTCCTAGACATCCAATGATCTGTTCCAGTCCAGTACTCAAAGCCTCGAAGGCCAACGCCCATTCCACAGCCCATCTTTCTTACCCGTGACTGCCCCAACAAAATACTGCTATTTTCCACCACACATGTACAACTACTACACACGTTTGTCCATGCCAGGCCTTTGATCCATTTACAGGTTCTAAGCATCAGGGCCCGAATACATGTTGAGCCATCGACCCATTATGTAAATAGCCGCACCACACGACACAGCAGGAGACAGTAGGCGCTGGCTGCTGCGTCACTTCACGCAGTAGTTTAGTACCACCTCACCTAGCTATGAGAAATTGAGGAAATGGGGAGCACTATAAGACTAGTAGGTGACCATCCATTTGGTTTCAACATGCATGTACGAAGTCTACTACATGTATTGTGTAGGTTGTATGTACTGTACAGCAACCCGATGGGTAACCCATTGGGTCGGGTTACCCGATGGGTATGGGCGTGGGTCTGCTCCTATGCACATGGGTAGGGTCGTGGGCGAAGGGGTAGACCCATTTACTTATAGGGCATGGGTCTGGTAGAGGTCGACCCGACCAAACCCGACTGCCAGGTTGAACCCCCGTAGGTGGTAGTGCCACCCCATGTTATTCTCGTTCAATGCATGCCTCGTGATCCGTGTAAACACTATGTATCGTCATTTCTTCATCGGGATTCAGTTAATGAAGCATGCTAATGATCACAATAATACGGTTCCAGTAGAGTATGTGTTAGACTAGGGGTATCAAAATATCAGGTCATGAATACTTAACCAAAAAGATTCCCTAATAGTATAAAAAGTAGTATAACTTACTAACTTTCTATAATAGTACAATAAAATTGGTTGGTGATTAAGACTTATATTCCTAAAGCGGAAGTTCCCTATGAACTCAAAAAAGATTCATGAGTATACACATGTATCAACATTTAACCTTGTTAATACTTAGTGCTATGAACTCGTCTCAGTGCAATTAGACAAATGGAAGAGTAATCAATGGCAGACCTGAAAGATGCTACACGGATCTCAAAGCCAGATCAGACGGAAACCAGAGGGGTGGCAATGCCCATGGGTGGCAAAGACATAATAATCATATATATATATATATATATATATATATATATATATATATATATATATATATATATATATATATATATATATATATATAGGGTGAGACTATTCTGCAACCCCCCTCTAGAATTCCTAAATAAGCTTATTTAGAAACCACCCTCCCTCCTACCTGTAGCTACCACAGAGCGAGCGGCAGCGAGCGGAGCCAGTGGCCTCCCGCAGCCACCCCCTACTCCCTACCTTCTTCCTCCCCAAATTAGTGTATCAATCCTATCGCAGCTTTTTCCTGCTGTCGCTATGCACCGCGCGACCCCAGTCTGCGCGCCGAGCACCACCAACCTTGACCCTGCTCCGCCCACCTCCCCACTGTCGCACCGCATCTACCCTTCCTCCCAACCTCCAGCGCCACCCCACCCGGCAAGCCCGCCGCCCCCACCTCCCCTCACCTGATCGAGCTACCCCACCCCACGAGCTCACCCCCCTCACTGGATCGGGCGAGATCCCAGTGGCAAGATCCACCCAGACCATGGGGACGCCAGATCCAGGCGCGCGGGGATCCCCTCTCTGAGCATCAACCGCCCTTCCCTGCCACCACCGTCCGGCGAGCGTGGGACATCCATTGGCCTCTGCATCGCCCCTACCTCCATAGCGTCCGGGATCCAGGTCCTCCCGTCGCTGCCCGCCACGGGTCGTGGTTGCCCTGTTGCCCCGGCGGGGAGACGACCATGGCCTGCCATCATCGTCCACCTTGCTGCCCCTACGCGCGACCACCCCGTGGTCCACCGGATCCAGCTTCCTCCCCCAACGGCGCCTTGGTCAACGGCGGCCACCGGATCCAGCCCCCCACCACCCCCCGGCAGCGCCGTTCATCTACCATGTCATGGCCCTCTCATCCTCCTCTAGTCGTCGTCGATGCACATGCTAACTGCTGCCGGTAAGAGCAGTTACCGCTTTTTTTAATTTAGATCCCCCAGAATGCCTCCACGCATGGTGGGCCACCGGCCACGACCAGCCAGCTGCTCTTCTCTGCCAATTCGTTTGTATTTTGGTGATTCATTTGGAATTCAGCCAGCCAGCCATGCTCCGTTCTCCCTATCTTCAGTTCTGCGTGACACTGCTTTTATATTGTTCTGCACCTGATGGATCTCACCAACTACAAGTTTTATTGTGCATATCCATCTCGTGCAAGGCCATGGGGCAGTTAACAAGGACTATGGGATCAGTTAGCGGAGACCGTGGGTAAAGAGCGAGATCATCTGCAGTTCACCGTACCAAACAGTTGACTTTACAACATACATTAGTTAAATTTTTCTGTAGCAGTTCACTTTCGCCGAGGAGTTCCATTTTTGTTGTAGTTCATTTTTATTTTGAGTGGGCAGTTAAGTGTGTAAACTGTGATAATTCTACTTTATTCCGTGTGACAGTTAAGTGTGCAAAAATAATTGTGCCAGTTCACTTTTATGATGTGGAAGTTAACATCATAAAAAAGACCATAGTCTTTTTATGATGTGGCAGTTAACATCGGCCGGCGTGGAAGTTAACCTCGATATTCATGGCAGTTAGCGTGACCCCGACAAAAAAGGACGAAAGAAAAAAAATTATTTTGTCTCGGCAGTTAACTTGGTGCTAACTGCCGCGATTCCCGACAGTTAGCAATTTCACTCCCGGGGGTTTGTTTTACTTTCGAGAAAAAGAGAATGAAAAAATTTAGTATCTTCGGTCATGCAGTTAACTTGGTGCTAACTGCCGCGATTCCTGGCAGTTAGCTATTTCACTCCCGGCGGTTAACTTGACCCGACGATAAAAATATAGAAGGAAAAAAAATAATTTCTTCAGTCTCAGCAGTTAGCTTCTCAGCATATGTCAGTTAGCTATTCCGCGTGAGCAGTTAGCGTGTACTATAGCAGTTCGGAAAAAATGACGAAAATGACGTTAGTTTTTTGAAAACTGCTCTTAAACCGTAGCGAATCTGAAAACGAGTTCTATATACCAAAGTTCGGGCTAATCCATAGCTTTCCAACGGTGTATCATACACATCATTCCGACAAAACGGTTTGAAAATTCCTTTCACAAAAACATTGAAAACTCGTTTGATGGATTTTCAGTTTTTTGAATTTTGTTTAAAAACTGTAAGGATTTTGGAAAAACGATCAACATGAGTTTTTTCCTCCTTTTCAATAGCTATCCAACGGTATATCATTTGCATCATTCCGATGAACGGTTCAAAAATTACGATCAAAAAACAGTGCGAAAAAACGGTGCCAGAAAAAGTCCGCCCGGCAGTTAACTAGTATATGACGCACAGTTAGCTTATCTGTTTTTGAGCAGTTAGGAACGGTTCCTGAATAGCTCTGTTCCTGATATAGAGAGAGAGAGATTGACTATTCGTCACCCTGAGTGAGGAATGGTTATTGTTCACCTCCCCTCTATTTTAACATCAATGTAGCGTAATTTTACGTTCTATAAATTTTGTCTTATTTCAGACGTAAAAAGAGAATGTAAGAAAATATATAATCACCGTAAAAAATATTTTATGTTACGTAAAATTATAAATGTAAAAATATAGTGTAAAATGTACATAAAATGTAATTTTTCAGGTCTTATGACCTATTTTTTTTTTCTTATGCCAAATTTTACGCAGTGAATCAATATGAATATAACTATTTGTATTTTAAATGTAATTTATTTATGAAATGATCGTAAGATTACCTCGGGTGAAGAATAACTTATTCTGCACCCTGGATGATGAATAGACTTTCTCTCTCTCTCTATATATATATATAGTGGCGCTATACTAAGCGGGAGCGCATATTAAGCTATCCTACGCTCCGGCCGCTAATTGTCCGCTCGCGCGCCGCTCGGCTAGTACAACCCCGCTGTAGCAAACGGTGGTAAAAGGAAGAACAAATGTGGTAATAGATTTAATTCCCGTTACTGCTGCCATGCACCCCACCTTCGCCCCGCATCTCTATTTGTTAATCATAGTAAAAGTGGTAGTGTATGTCGTAACGAATGAAATACTTTTACCGGGTTGCACGCACCGCTAATGACGGTAAAGATAGTAACATATGGTAATGGAATAATTCTATTACTAGCTGTTGTGAACCACTATTCTGCTATGGTAATTGCATTATCATGTATGTATATGGGACAAGCTATGTGGTAACAGCATTATCATGTATGGATATGGGACAAGTTGTGTGGTAACTGCATTACTATGTATGGATATGGGTCAAGCTATATGATAATTGCGTTACTTTTTTTGCGAGAAAACTTTCGATCTATTCATCTTCAATCATGGCAGTACAACGAACACCAGAAATAATAAAAATTACATCCAGATTCGTAGACCACCTAGCGACGACTACAAGTACTGAAGCGAGCCGAAGGCGCGCCGCCGTCATCGCCCCTCCATCGCCGGAGTCGGGCACAACTTGTTGTAGTAGACAGTCGGGAAGTCGTCGTGCTAAGGCCCCATAGGACCAGCGCACCAGAACAGCAACCGCCGCCGATGAAGAATAACGTAGATCGGAAGGATCCAACCCAAAGACACACGAACGTAGAAGAACAACGACGAGATCCGAGCAAATCCACCAAAGATAGATCCGCCGGAGACACACCTCCACACGCCCACCAACGATGCTATACGCACTGCCAGAACGGGGGCTAGGTGGGGAGACCTTTATTCCATCTTTAGGGAGCCGCCGCCGTCTCGTCTTCCTGAACAGGACACAAACCCTAACAAAACGGAAAGGAACGACTAAAATCGGAGCCCTCCCGCCGGCCCTTGCCAGGATCCACCGCGCCCCCATGGCCCTAGGGCCACCGGAGACGAGGCGGACCTGCGGCAGCGCCGGCGAGAGGCAGGAACCCTAGCTTTTTTTTTGGAGGAGGAGCAGGAGGCGGCCATGATAATTGCGTTACGATGTATGCATATGGGTCAGTGCCAGATCTGCTTCAGTTACCACGTTTAAAGATGGTTATTACCGCAAAGTGAGGACATTTACTGTCCCTAGACATACACCCTCTCATTATTTTACTATAGTCAGGTATTATTTTACTATTAGTTTAGGCAGGCATCTGCAGAACCATACAAGTGTGTATTACTATCCATTGCTTCTATTTTACGACTAAAATTTGCTTAGCTGAGAAGGGAACGCGGGGCAGAGTGCGGATCCATTAGTAAACTTGTTAACCAATTACGATTGGTTTTACAACCGTACGGGACAGGCGTGCGGACTAGGAGACTGGGCTTGGTTCGATTGGGCGCACCGCGCTGGCCGCAGCGTACGATTAGTTAGAATACGTTCGGGCTGATTTTAGCAGCCCTATATATATGATACAAGCTTGTTAGCCATAATAGAATATGATGTATCAGTCTGTTTTACGCGCAAATAGAACCTCAAATGATCACCATGACATGGTGAACTAGTTTTGACCCAAGCAGAGACACCGACTATCAATGAAACAACAATGATGTCCTTTTTTTTATCATGCTCTGGCTACTAAAGAAATTTAGTTTTCCAAGATATACCCAGAGAGAGAACAGAAGGAATACACAAAATAGTTAGCACAAGACTACTTTTGGCATAAGGTTCGATTTTAATGAGCATATATTGCAATATTAATATTATATACTTATTTTTTTTACATGTCACGGGGAAAGATCTCCATGAGATGCCCATTTAATGCAAAGTGTTTATAGATGACAAAAAAATAGCTATCTTCCATCTATTTTCCGTGGAAACAATGGAAACGGTAGGATGTCTTTTATTGCCTGTTACGGTTCTAGAAACTTCGCTACAAAAGATACAAAGTATTTGTGTTTATCGATATTTACTGGATCCAGCCTGTATGAAAAGCTTAGTTCATGAACTTTAGTATGACACAATTTTCTCACCATTAATGGGTATTTACAATGTTATTACCACTAGAAAGAATGAGGACAATACAATGAACACAATAAAATCACAAAATCAAAATATCTACTTCATAAGTATTCAATTGCCATCTTTTTGCACCTGTTTTTTGTGCGACGGAATTCAATTTCCATTATTATATGATATAAGCTAGTTACCTATAATAGAACACAATGGTTTTTGCACATATAGAACCAAGTTGATCACCATGACGATGAACTAATTTTAATTCGAGCAGAGACTATCAATGAGACAAAATGATAGTTGGCTGCCAAGTATCAAGGTTTTCTACGACGACAATGTACCCATTTCTATCATGCTTTGCGTACTCAAGGAACATATACAAGTTAGGAACATGATGTATCCATAGAAAGGAAACCCAATAGTCATCACAATGCTACTCTCGACACTAAAATACGTTTTTAACGTGCATATATTGCGACATTAATAATATATATGCTTATTATATTTTTTACGCGTCACAACGAAGGATCATCATGATATGCCCATTTAATCACATTCATGCAAAGCGGTTATCGATGACAGCAAGCAACAACTATCTATCATCTATTTCCCGTGAAAACAGTGGAAACGGTAGTACACCTTTTATTGTCCGTTACATCTCCGGAAGCTTCGTGCTACAAATGATACAAAATATTTGTTTTTATCAACACGGTGCTGGATCCAGCCATACATATATCAGAAGAAACATTCGATAACCTTACCACATCACATTTTTCTCACCATATATATATTGCGACACAAATATGTATATACACCCCCTAAGAAAATGGATATACAGATTTTTGTGTTTTATACTACAGCAGAAGATAAGGAAAGCAAATGAAAACAATATATATAGTACAAAAGCAAGGATAGAAAACCAATTTCAATATATATAAAACCAACGCAATAACCTCTCTGCCTTCTCCATCCGTCCTCCGTTTCTTCTCCTTCCCCCTTCCCTCGATAAATACGCAAATACTTATTTTTCTCTCTCTCATATTCAACTCCCTTCTCCACCTCGTCGGCGTCCTCCTCTTCTTCGATCTCTCCTCCCATTTCAACGCTCAGGGGAGAGGCGGCGGGTAGAAAGTCCCTGCTTTTGCGCCTCCGCAGCATGTGGCGCTAGCTGCGCTGGGGCCCCACGCCATGCAGAGCGGGCCCGCATCGCCGGCCCCGCCGGAGGACACGCCGATGGCGGCGGCGGCGGCAGCGGCGGCGGCTGAGGTGGAGGTGATGGAGGAGGCTGACGGGGAGCTGGCGAAGGAGGATGCTGCGAAGGTGGCGGAGGCGCAGGCGGAGAGGGGAGTGAAGAGGGGGCGGGGGCGACCGCGGCGGCGGCCCGTGGCCGTGGAGGGGAGCGGGGTGGTGATGGTGAAGCGGGAGCAGCTCGCGCGCTGCATGACGTGCCAGCTCTGCCACCGCCTGCTCCGCGACGCCACCACCATCTCCGAGTGCCTCCACACATGTGAGTACCCCGCTCCACCGCCGCACCTAGTACGCCGCCGGCGGTAGCATCGAAGGCATAAATCTTTACGAAGATTCCCGCGGTGTCGAGCATTGCGGCGGCGATTCGGCGCGTTCTTGGTTCTTGGGGCTCCGGATTCGGCCGTCGGCGACGTCGGTTTTGGTTGCGTCGAGCTCGCCATTCCCTGATCCGGGGATGCTGTATTGCCATCCCCTACATATTCTTGCATTGTTCATTGTTCTTGCGTGCTTCGAGTTCTGGCGTCATACTCGTGTCGAGGGTGCGCCTCTTGATTGCACGTCAATCTGGGGGACTCGTTCCTCGTGTTCATGCGTTTCCTAACTTCCATGCTTCTAGATTCAATCTGCGCTTCAACAGATGGATTTACGTAGATTTGTTATCTTTGTACAAATCTGTCAACTGCTTTGGTGCGTATAATCTTGTTTAGATAGTTGTTTAGTTCCCCAGTGCTACTATTCATGATGTTATATTGACTTGCCGTGCTCTGGTCTGAGATAGCATCTAGCTCGAGTTCATGATTTATACTAATGCTGTAAGAGATTGGAATGATGGCCTGTAATGCTGTAAGAGTTCAGTAGCCAATTATTTTTGTTTTGCACGTGGGGTTCTTGCAATGTTGGCCTGTAATTGGTTGAACAGTACAGATTGTTTTTGTGTCCTCAATGTGGAATCATCGTTGTGTAAATATTTCCAAGCTATCTAATTATTATGCATGCATGAATTCAGTAATTGTAGTAGTTCATATCATGTGTGCCCTTGACATATTGTGAATCTTGATTTGTTTCTGGCGTTTGTAATTATTTCATTTTCACTTTGATTAGATGTTAGGAGTGAAATTGTTATCTCTTGGGCAGATGATTCAAGCTTTAAATATATGCAGTAAAATGATACATGAACCTGATCAATCACATAGTCACATCTATTGCTATACTGTTTCCTTTTACTTGATTTTGGTTAGGGTGTGACTATCTTTTGGGCTCTGTCTCCTTGTTGTAACATCTCTTATGGCTACATCACCATTTTATCTAGCCAATTGTAGCTTTGTTCTAAAATAAGCTCTGTTTCTTGTTTTGTTTTGAGATTGGCATGTGTGGATGTCAAGTAAATAACAGTTCCATATTGGTTGATAGAAATATTATCTCCATTTTTTACTTCTGAAAAAAAATGCAAATCTTGTTGCTTTGCTTAAATCTGCAGGATACAGGAGTTTACTAATGTTTCTTCTGTCCAATTTTTTGTTAAACATTGTTGATGATATTTTTGTCGATCGACCTCCTTTGTTTAATTGTAACAGTTTTGGGGAATTTTATGCTATATGGCCAACGCTAGAGTCAGGTTTTCATTCATTTGCATGCATGTTTTTCTTCTATGATGTACACACATTTCAGAGCATTCTTTGTGTTCTCCATAGAAAGGAATTTTCACGCTGCAGTTTCTTTACCCCTTTCTAATGAAGCACCAATGCTATGAAATCCACACATCTTGAGTCCTCACTATTTTGAACTTTTTTCTTGGCATTATGCAGTTTGTAGAAAGTGTATCTATAAGAAGCTTAATGATGAAGAGTTTGACCATTGTCCAGTATGTAAAATTGATCTCGGCTGCGCTCCAGTTGAAAAGCTTAGGTATTCTTCTCCTGATCTTATATTTTTTGGTGGGAGACATTGTACGCAGTTAAATTTTTGTTCTGTTAGATTGTTTGCTTTGCCAAATGTTCTTGTACATTTTTTAGTGTCATAATACCGCTAAGTTCTCTTGATTTATTACTGTTAGCATCGATTTCCATTGGATAAAAAGATGTCAGACTTAAATTTTGATCTTGAAACATCGGACAGATAGTTGAAATGAACTACAGATTGAAGGTAGTCAATAGCAGTAGAAGCATAGAAAATCAGAAAATCTGCAGTATAAACGACTTACCCAGCTTTCTGAATAAGCTGGAATATATAAGTATGTTACCCCTGCATAATAGGAGCATCCTTCTGGGATTGTTACCCTCCAATGAACTGTACATCTGCAATTTGGCGAACTATCTTATATGATGTCAGAAATATACTTCCGTCTGAGGTTCCTACTACGACAATTCATTGTGGAACAGAATATTCCACTAAGCTTGATATAAAAATTGCTTATAAATATATGTATCCACAGTTGACCTCCAGTGTTCTTATCTGGCAGCATTTTGTGTTTTCAATAGTCAACTGGCACCATTTTAAGTGCCACTAATACCAAAACTTTGCTGTCATTATACCTCTGTTTCAAGATCTTTTCTCAAGCATCTGTTTATGGAGAAAACCATTTATATTGATCTGTTTACTGGCAAAACGTAACTCTGTCTGTAGTAATGAGTTGCTTTTCGTCTAAGATACTAGTGCTGTTTGCCTAGTTTATTTTTCTGGTTTTGCTTCTTGTGATGTCATTTTTAGATTTTTTTAATAGAATTCTATAGGGATCTATGAGATCGAGTATGTAATGTTTACTGACAATTAAGTATACGTTTCCCTCATTTTCCTGCTAGGATCGGCACTTTATCATGTAGCTCTTCTGAATTGGGGGATTTTTATTATGGTGAATGCTATCTTACATTCTAAACTTGTGCCTTTTCTTCTATTCATTTCTGATATCTTGATTTCAGAGCCGATCACAATAAACAAGACGTGAGGTCGAAAATATTTCCATTAAAAAGAAATAAGATCGATGCTAAAGAATCTCCAGTTACACTGCCTATCAAAAGGAAAGAGAGGTCAATCTCTTCATTGGTGGTTGATACACCTCGAATAACAACGGGTTTGACTGGGCGCCGAACAAGAGCCGTTACTAGGAAGGCTGCGGCTGCATTACGTGGCCTTGGTCCTATCCTTGATCCTGTAGAAAGGGATAATGGTAGCGCCAATAAGCATCCTGATAATTTAAGCTTGCTGGACAGCTTGAGCAAAGTGCCTCAAACAAGAAGAAAGGTAAAAAACGACTGTAGCATCCTGACCGAATCATGTGCTGTTACATTTTTTTTCTTACTTTGCAGTTGTGTTTTTGCATGAGCTACGTAGATTTTGTGCATCTTGTCATCAGTAGCAGTGATTTGACGTTATTATTTGCAGGCATCATCGATTGCAGAAACGTCAAGTCATAACTCTAATAAAGATAAAGCTGGTGATGATAAGGACTTGGATAAGGCAGATCTCTGGAAACCTCTAAACTGTCTTGTAGAGGCCGCAAGCAAAACAAAGTCCTTCAGGTCAAGTCCATCTGTTAAGGGAGATCAGCCCAATGGATCTCCTAGTAGTGAACATGCTAGCAGAGAGAAATCTGTGGAGAATGTACGGAAGACCAGATTTCAAGATGACAAGAAAGATGCTCCACAGTCAGTAGTGCTTAAAAAGAAAGGGCCTGGCCGGGCGAAGAATGCAACTTCTGTTGCTGCAGCTAGCCAGAAGGCCCAGAATAGTAGGGCACTAAACCCCGTATGGTTCTCACTGATTGCCTCGTTTGAGCAGTAAGTTATGATTATAGTATCAATTATCTTCAATTCAGTGAGAGCATTATCTTAGGTGTCCCCCACCTCCCCCTTGATCTTCTGTCATCCAAATATTTTCAGGAAAGGTGTCCCGCCCTTGCCTCAGATACCTGCTCATTTTTTGAGAATAAAGTAAGCTCATGTTCCTCAGCTCTGCTGCAGATGATCTTATCTATCACAACAGTTCTTTAAATCCACATTTTAAATGGATGTTCTTGGCACTTAGGTATTAAACTTTTATGGTATGTTTCTAATGGAGTAGCATGAAAACTGTATAATACTAAGGAAAGAATGCTAATAACTTGGATAGAAGAAAACTATGTCCAGAGATACTATGTCATGGTCTTAGGCGATGGTACCATGCAAGTATGCATTCATTTGCAAAATCTTAGTTAGTTCCAGTTTCAAAGTATGTATCCTTCCAGTGGAAATTGGTGATCAGTTCATAATTGTGGATTTTATCTAGCTCATAGAAGGGGGACGTGGAAGGGGCTTAGATTTGGAGATAAGCATATCTGCACATCTAAGCTTGTTCCTTCATGGTCTTGTAGTAATGCAGTTGTCACAACTCATAAGCTTGTTCAGTTGTTCTTTGCCACCCCCTGATCACTTTAGTCCGTTTGTACAATGTGTAAGTAACTTGGCTGAGGAGTCAAGTGAGCTTCAAAATTTTCTCCTGTAAATACACATCTAACATTTTTGGCATATAATGAAGTAAAGTAAAACAAAATAGAAAATACAGTCAACTTACATAGCTTGATTGTTAGCTTAGTCTCTCCCTTTGTAGGTGCGCGGTCACTTGCATTTTTATTGTTGCAATCAGCAGTTTCTTATGTTATAGCTATACATCTTTCAGTTTTTTCGGTCGCGGCTAATGCATTTTCTAATGATAGAGATGGAAGTATAGCTGCATCATCTATCCAAAGGTATATTATGCAGAAGCTCAGTCTTGGAAGTGAGTCTGAGGTGAGACTTCTACCTTTTGCAGTATTGTTGGGTTATTTTTTCCCCTTTGCTTAATGTTTTACCAGTTGTCGAAAACTGTGAGCGTGATTTGTAGAAGAAGATGCATTATAGTAAAGTGGAACCAGTGTATTGGCTTGCTCTTAAAATTAGTAGTTTCATCTTATATAGAAGTAGAGGTCCAAACTCACCTGCTGTTTACCAGCATTTCTTATCACTTCATTGCTGCTACCTATCCATCTATGTCTATTCTTCTTGAGTCCAGAACCACAGCTTATCTGAACAGTACCTGATCTTGGTGTTTACAGGTTGAACTGAGCTGCTGTGGGCAGTCAATAAACCCTATACAACCTGTGCACAACCTGATGGATAGGTGGCTGAGGGTTGGCCCAGCGCGCCATTTGCAGACGTCGGTAGGCTCCTCCGGGGGAGAGTATGTGATGGTGATAACCTATGGGCGGCCAAAGTCTTGAGCGCACCATGTTGCGCCCGGCGATCTCCTGATGCGCCAGGAGGGTTGCGCCTTGCCCTGGGAAGAGGTCCTCGAAAGATAAAAGGGTTCTCTCTCCCAGTCGACATATACTGAAAAGAATGTGGCTGGCTCGGTCTGCAGCCAGCCCACCTTGTTGGTCTCGATCTGATGCTGTTGGATTCTCTCTTAGGGTTTATTTGTTGTTCCCCTAGTTCGTTTTATACCTTTGTTATATACAGATGAAATTTGTTGTTCGAAATTTGGCGAAAGTTGACTGATGCTGAGGCTGGATAAAGTGATGATATGTTTCAACCTTCGTGTGGAAGGGGTGAATGGTTGCAGTGTTCGGCTGTTTCGTGGGCTGAAAGTTTCGTTGCACCGGAGCGTCATGCCAATGACTGATGGTCTGTTGGTTTAGTTTAATTCGCGCGTCGTCGCTTCCACTGGAGTATTATTCATTTGCAGTAATAGTTCTGATTTATATCTCGATTAGGTATGAACAGTAGCTTATTAAAAAAAAAGTTAAACATTTTGAAAGTTTCTGTCTTTTTTTGAGATAAACACTGTTGAATGTTTTACTAACATGCAAAGTTTCGTGATGAAAAAACATCTGTGGAGGTCTAGATAGAAAAACAAAATGTTCCAAAGTGCTTTTAAAAAGTTGCCCTTTTGGGAACATCGTTTTTGTTGTTTTGCCCAGACCTTCACGAATGTTTTTATACCACAAAATTTTGCATCTTGGTAAAACATTCAACAATGTTTGTCCACAAAAACAGATTTTTTTTTAATTTCCCCCCTATTGTTTGCCCTAGGTGCGTATGCGCCCAAATGATGCTGTTGGTACATCTACTATCCTACTACTACTTATAATAAAAAGCGTGAGTTGGGTGAATTCGAATGATCTTAGCCATTCAATCACATATATCCAGCGTTTCAATGATGTATCCATCACATCATTGACAGGATGGAAACACCGCTAATAACATTAATTGTAATTTATTTTGAAAACATTATTAATTATGATACATTTTTGAAACAACACTGATTGCATTATTGCAATTAATGTTGAATACATTGTTAATTACACAAATAATCTCCATAATAGCCTTCGTTTTCTTTCCACTTAATGGTAACATGCCACGACCATTGATTCTACTAATAAGAAAAATGGGAGAAAGTGTGTTCTTGCATCAATAAGGACGTAAACCGTGTTACAGACTCCATGCTTGCCAAAAGCCCCAACAGTGTAGCAACAACACCTGACCAAGCAATTCAACTGGTGGTACATACAGAGGTAGCAGCTTCGCGAAGGACGACGACCCCTTTGTAACGAATTAGGACCTTGGCGTACCAAAAAGCTGAAACCAAAAGACGCGACATGTCCTTTTGAGTGGATAAATGAGGGCGTCATTGCAGATCTGCATTCGATAAAAAAGTGACCACAACCATATATGCACATGACTTAGCTCGGATTCTCGAAAAGCCAAACCTTAGGCAATATCTGTGTAGCGAAGGGGAGAGTAATCGGAGTGGAAGACGACATCGTAAAGCTCTCAATATACTATTGAATTGGACGTGCATGTCACGTGCACGATTACTAGTTTTATGACATTTGCTTCTATTTGGTAGTTTGACCATATATGGTAGTTTTCATGCCGATTATATACGTACTACTTGAAAATTTAAAGCCTTCTATGAGAAATCAATGTCTCCCTTCATATTATGCATGCAACATGCTTCATAGATTGAAGAACAAGGTAGTGACAACTTGGAGGAATGTTATCATGATCTACAAACTACTTCGTTTTCTGTAGTTTAGAAGAATATGAAGAAACATGACTACCATGGAAAGATTCTTGAGGTTTAAAGCCTGAAATTTAGGACATACTTGTGCATAGAGAATATGGTTCTCCATCGCAAAAAAAAGAGAAAATATGGTTCTATTAAACATTTGTCAGCTTTGCTTGCAAAGCCGAACATGAAATGAATAGAAATGGTGCACATAAGACAAACAAGCATACATTGCAAATCCCAAGAGTTGAGTCGATTACTTCTTCTACCAAAGCACCTACTATGACTCCCACACCCCCTGTTGTGAGAGTCATACCACCTCGAGCGGGTGACCTATCACAATCAATTATAGCTAAATCCTTTGATTCGAGTCTACAAGGTAAACACAAAGGTACTAAACCTAACGATCCACGCCAAAAACAACATATACCTAGCTAGATTAAAAGTTTCATGTGATGAGATAAATGAAATTATACATTGTTGATATCACTCCAACAAATGATGTAGTTTCTCAATTTGTTGCACCTTGTGTTGATATAATTGACCATGAAAAGTATGTCCCATCGTAACCTTTTTTCTCCTACATTAATCGCAATAAAACATTCCGGCCTAACAAGGCCTATTGCGTGTCTTAACAAGCGATATTATCATGGGGGAGACATGCCAAACATTCTCTGACCAGGAGCAGTCCGTCTGCATACTAAAGGAGACGATTTGAACAAAACATGCATGGTCCATCTCCCCTCTTTTTCTCCACCTTCGGCCAGGAGAAAGGGCGCCCAGGGGGGGGACTAGGGGGTCGCTACCCCGATGTCCTTCATGCGGTGACTTGTTAACAAAAAAACTCCACCATCAAAGACAAGGAGTACCGAAGACCCCCACCCCTCAACCAGGAGCAGTGCGCTGCAAACTGACGAGTGCGGGACTCTAATGTTATTCTCCGATGGCCTGGGACAGGCAAGTAAATCTCAACCAGGATCAGTCCGCTGCAAACGGATGAGGACATCGCCCCCACAACGCCTTCAGAGGGACTCAGAGGCCCAAAGACCCTCAACCGGAAGCGGTCCACCGCAATCCGACGAGGGTCAAAAACTTCCTATGGCCCTCTTTGTGAAGGCCATGGGAAAACCCCCAAAACCCTCCAACCAGAAGCGGTTCGCCGCAAGCTGACGAAGGTACCTCCCTCGGTTCCCTTGTCGGGGATCGGGGAACCCAGGCGTCCCTTAACTATAAGCGGTCTGCCGCAAGCTGAAGGGTACGTTCTGGTTACTAACCCTCAAGCTCAGGAGTCGTGACCAAGCACGGAGCTAGGGGACTACCCTACTCCGCGAAAACACGGCAAAAAGCAGAAGCCCTGGAGTCGTGACCAGGTACATGAGGACTACATGTACTACTAAACAAGCCCTCGAGTCACGATCAGACACAGAGCCCGGGGGCTACCCCACCCCGACCACGACGAACCAAGAAGGAAGCCTTGCACATCGTTAGTGAGTCCAGCAATCTTACCGATCAATTGACCAAGTTATCATGATTCTTCAAGATATTTTTAAATGTTTCATTTTGCTCACTTTGACTAGCAATAAATTTTTTCGGAGTTTCCTTGGAAGTACTACTATTACTATTGCTCGTTCCATTTAAATTGTTATGTGATCCACTATTATTAGGATAAGGCAATCTAGGAGCAAACCCATTATTTTTCCAGTTGGGATTATAACTATTGCGAGCAATGAAATTAACATCATTAACTTCTTCGGCAATAACATTAACGTTTACCTCTTCTTTACCTTTCATCACAGAGATGAGTTCGACAAGCTTAGTTGTAACACCCTGGATTTTCACTACTGGAAAATTCTTTTCCAGTTTTGCCTCCTGTCTTTTTTCTTTTGGTGTTATTGTATTTTATTTGCACTCTTGTGTTTATTTAAGAGCAGTGACTTTCCTAGTTACTTGGGATTAGGGTTTACCTCCCAAAAACCCTAATTGCCCCTTCTGCTAACTGAAACCCTAGAGCCCCAGTTGCACTACACCACACATTTCTCTTGCACATAAATTCACCAAATTGATTGGTGAGCTTCTCCAACACATATCTGCACCATTTCCAACTTCACACACCCACACTTAAGTCAAAGTTTCACCAGAATAATTCATCCAAGTTTCTGCCATATCTGCCAGTTTACAAAGCAAGTGCATTGTGGCTTCACCCTATGAAGATCATATTTTGCATACATCAACATACACACATATCATGCAAGACCACAATTTTTGAGCATCAAAAACCTACCACAACTCCTTCCACAATTTTTCCAAAGTTTGCATTCACCTGGCCACCTTGTGAAGGGAGTACATTTTGCATCCACCCACTTGAGATCAAATTTGTCATGATGATTAAACATGACAAAACACCCCTGCCACCCAAATTGCATCCAATTCCATCACGCCATTTGACCATAGTGATTTTCCAAAGAAGTGTACCAGAGAACTAGTTTCTACATGAAGTGCATTTTCCACTCAGCCATTTGATCTCAAATTTTGCATGCATCTCCATGATCATACTAAACTCCACCACACCAAAATTTAGTTTCATTAGCCACACCATATGAGCACCGCATCCTCTCAAAGTTTCTGGCTAGATTTTCAAGTTACAAAGGAAGTACTAGTTACACTCATCCTTTTGGCCTGCAAGTTTGCATACATGTGCACCCTCATACAAGAACATGCTACACTAAAATTAAGACCAAATGGCCTAGCCATTTGATCACAGAAAATTGGCAAAGTTTCTGGCAGGAACCTAAATTGGATGCTCCACTTAATTTTAATTCAAACCAGACCTCAACCTAAGCACCCCTAGACCCTACTAAACCTTCCCTAACCCCTAGACACGCTGGTGACAGCCAGAAGCCACCCAGGATTCTAGAAGCCGTGCTGACCACAGCGTACGCATGCAGTGCACGCGCTCTGCGTGCACAGAGCGCGTTCGTCGCCGTCCGCCGAGCCCCCTGCCTCAGTGCCCCCCTCCCCCCCCCCCCCCCCCCCCTCCCCCCGCGCCCCCCTCGCGCCTGCAGTGCCGCAGCGCGCCGCACGGCCACGGACCCCCCCCTCCCCCCTCTAGTGCTCTCAGCCTCTCACCGTGCTTGCTTCGCTCCAAAGGTCGCCGGAAACCTCCAACGCCGCCACTGTTGCCCCGTGGACGCGGCCAGACCATCCCGCTTCCCCTCGTCTTCTTCTGCCGTCCACAACCCTCTGTGCGCCCGTGGTACTCCATGTCGCGCTGCACCCTACCCCCCTAGCATGCCGCAGCTAGATAGCTCCGCCCGGACCCCGACAATGGCCACCCGTGGCCGTGCCGATCCCCTTCTCACTCGCACCACTACCCTCTCCCTCCCACACTCCTTTCCCCCCTCTCAATTGTTGCAAGAGGACACCGGAAGAGCAAGATCAAAGAGGAGCCGAAGCAGTCGCTGCCGTGGAGAAGACGAGCTCGCCGTCCGGCCATCCCCTGTGGCCACCAGACACTCCATAGGAAGCGAGAAGACGTCAGGAGTCCAACGGTGCCACCCATGCATCCAGCGGAGGCCTACATCACCGGCGACGACCACCGGAGCTCCTCTGTCCGCGAGAAGAAGAAGAAAAGAAGAACATGACAGCTGGGCCCCGCCCGTCAGCGACCAAGCCGCGGACCCGCCCGCTTAAGTGGAAGCGCGCGCCGAGGGATACGCTTTCGTTTGGAGAAAGCGTAGAACACGGAGTATGCCATCGACGTCACCGCCCAGGAGCAGTTGGGCCGGCCTAGTGGAGAAGAGGAGCAGCGCCAGATTCGGCCCCGTCAGCCCAGGTCACCGGTTTTATTCTTTTTCGCAGAAAAAAACACTCAGGGGCCTATATTTAAATAGTTTCTTCACAGATAGGTTCCTGCACTTCTTTCACTCACAACTCTTTAACCGTAACTCCGTTTTCGATAAAACTAACACTCATATTCTCGTTACCTCGCACACTTTCCGACGAGGTAGCTTTCACTAACTTTGCACACACTAAAAAGACCATTTTGCCCTTGGCTCTCTTTAGGCCATTTTGGAGCACCGAAATCTTTCACCATACTACCGGGCACTACCGGAACCCCCTAGTAGGCCCCAAGTGTCGAGGCAAGTCAATTTCTCTGATGTAGACCCTGAGTTTTCACTCGTTGTTATTCCTGCATGTAATTTGGCTTTTTGTGTCGGTTTCTGCCGACAATTTTTCCCGGTTAGTTTACTTGCAGTTGTTTACTTTGTTGTACTGAAAGTAGTTATTGTTGCACTTTAACTTGTAGTTATTTACTTTTTTTGTACTGTAAGTTGTTATTATTGTTACCCTCTATCTTGCTTATTAGCAGTAGTATTACTGAAGATCGGTTGTCGTGATTTATTACTGTTGCTTGTTTACTTTTTGTGCAAGACTAATTGTTGCAGGAGCACACTGTTACAGTAATAAACCATAAACTAAATAACAACCTCCTCCAGGCTGGGTAAGACAAATGTGCCACAGAACCGAACTCACCCGTACGACCACATTTGCCTTTGTGGGAAGGCCTTATTTTGGTTTATAGTTATGTCTCTTTCGCGTGTCTCCAAAGAGGGAAACCTGGACGAGTAGTCTTCCTTCGCGGGGAAGTTGCCGTCCAAAGTTAGAGGGCCTGGGATGGTTAAGGATATATCTGAAAGTGTAGTTGTATTCCCAGAGTGGAAGACTAGGGCCACGGGGTGGCAGATCCCAGATCCCCTCGACCCAGGTTTTGGTGTACACTGGACTAGGGGTGCTTACCACGTCGGCCCGCCGTTTATGGGCCGGGCCAGGAACCCGCCAATGACTGATGAATGCACTATGCAGGCCCTGGCCCTCGGCGTAATCAAGATGAAGATCTTTGAAGACTTGGCGTACACTTCAAGGCATATTTGAATGATTGGCATGCTTATCCGTAGATTGTAACCGACCATGTGTAAACCCTAGATACCCCCGGCGTCTATATAAGCCATAGGGTTTAGCTTGTAGAGACACAATTACAAGGTTTAGAGCTTAGAACTCCTTCACACGATCTCGAGGTAGATCATATTGTACTTTGTACCCCATCACAATCAATATATCAAAAGCATGACGTAGGGTTTTACCTCTTCGAGAGGGCCTAAACCTGGGTAAACACTGTGTCCCTACTTTCTCCTGTTACCATCTAGCTCAGATCACCAAGCTTGGGACCCCCTACTCGAGATCCGCCGGTTTTAGCACCGACATTGGTGGCCCATACAGGTCCCGCTGTGTGATCACAAAAGTTCGATGGAAATCTCATCTGATGATCAGATCCGTTGCGACGTATCGTGTACGCCGGAGACTCAAGACTTCGGTTTGACCAAAGCACCAGAGCACTTTGAAACGCCTGACCACCATCAGGATCTAAAACCCGATGGATCTAATCCGATGATTAAACCCTGTGGTATATCCTAGGATTTGGCCGAGGACTATTAAGTGGCCATGGCCGAGGAACTGGCTTCTCGCCCTTCAGAGAACGACGACCACAACCGATTTGATCGAGCCCGAAGCTCGGATCCGAGTTCTCAGGATGACCTTGAACACGTCGCCACGCAATTCACCCCAAGGGTGCCCTCGAGCCACCCTCAGAAAAGTTTCCTCGGTCGGCCGATGTCAAATCGATCCGGATTCAGATTTGCTCTCCCCCCCCCCACGTCGTATATTTTCCTGACGGTTTGGGACCAAACGACGTCTGGGATTTGGCCTATGTTAAATAGAAGCCTAGAGAAACAGTTCGGCAATTCTGGATGAGATTCTTGCTCGTAAGGAATAAGATCCCAGATTGCGGCGATGCGGAAGCCATCTCAATTTTACGCTATAATTGTCATGATGAAGGCATCTCTAACGTCTTCGCATGGAGACTAAGCAAAACGTTCCCTGAGCTATCGGACATAGTATCAAGATACTGCGTTATGGAAGACACATGGCTAGTAGAAAAAACCCAGAAAGATTCAATCCAAGATCTGCTCGACTCCGCTAATAAAAGGCGACCACGCCGATGCCAGAAGCGCTCCAGAACCAACGAAGGGGTCACTCGTGAGCGCCAAAAGAAGCAATCAACGAAGAAACTGAAGACTATGCTGGACGCAATCCTGGATGAGCCATGTGCTATACACTATGTCTCATTAAACACAAACCCAACTCATAAGCTTCGAGCGTGCTGGGTAATCAGACAGGTGGCAAAGGGAGGGGTCGACCTCCTGGATAATCTCGGACCTCAAAAAATCCGAGAAAAATCACCAAGCTGGGAGGACGAATCGTTCGACGAGGAAGAGAGCCTAATGATCTATGAAACTCACCCCTGAGAAACCAGCGGAAAAGATCTCTCCGGGGAGTAAACCACATTTACCATATGGCTGCTTCGAACAACAAGTGGTTAGACACCCCAATAACCTTCGGGCACGGGGATCAGCTGACCACTAGCCCCAACCGAGGAGTTGCGACCCTAGTCCTCGACCCCATCGTCGACGGCTATAGGCTGACTAAAGTCCCGATGGATGGCGGTAGCAGCCTAAACCTCACATACGAGGATACTTTGCGGAAGATGCAGCTCAACAAATCTTGCATTGAACCGAGTAGAACCACATTTAAGGGAATAATCCCGGAAAGGAGGCGCGATGTAGCGGTAGAGTCACACTCGACGTGGTATTCGGAACTCCGGATAACTACCGACTAGAAGAATTAATCTTCAATATCGTACCATTCCGAAGTGGCTCATGCGCTCCTCGGGCGAGATGCGTTTGCTAAGTTTCACGCCGTCCCACATTATGCTTATATGAAGATCAAGATGCCACGACCAAAAGGAGTGATTACCATTGAAAGCAACGCGGATAGATCGCTTAAAGTCGAAAACAAAACAACATCACTCGCCCTAGAGGAGGGGGCTGAGGCCCTTGCGGCCGAGGAAGTGACAACACTATGAGCATCGGTTGACAAGGACGACGTTATCCTCGATAAAAGACCAAAGTCCACATCATTTAAACTAGCCGATGAGATCGTAAAATTTCAAGTACACCCCGACGATCCGGCTAAAACGGCCTCAATTGGAGTGCGGCTGGACCCGTTACTCGATGAGGCGCTATGCGCATTTCTTCAAGAAAACCGGGACATCTTCGCCTAGCACCCGTCGGACATGCTCAGCATCCCTAGAGACCTAACCGAGCACAGTCTAAATATAATCGAGGGGTTTAAGCCTGTCAAGCAAGCACTCCGCAGGTTTTCAGAACCTAATTAAGCGATAAGCAACGGGGGAAGAATTGGCAAAGCTATTGGAAGCCGGATTTATCCGCTTAATCAAACACCCTGAATGGCTGGCAAATTTGGTAATGGTACCAAAAAAGGACAAGTCATGGCGCCTCTGCGTTGATTTCAAAGACATTAATAAGGCTTGCCCGAAGGACCCTTTTCCATTACCCCGAATTGATCAAATAATTGATGCCACAGACGGACATGATTTGCTCTGTTTCCTGGACTCCTATTCAGGGTATCATCAAATAAAGATGAAAGAGTCTGACCAGGCTGCCACATCCTTCATAACACCCTACGGGCCATTTTGTTTCAACACAATGCCCTTCGGTTTAAAAAACACAGGGGCTACATACCAACGAATGATCCAGACATGCCTAGAACCACAAATCAGCAAAACAACCGAAGCATACGTGGATGACGTGGTTATCAAAACCTGGCAGGCTAGCGCACTGATACACGATCTTCGGGAGACGTTCAAAAACCTTCGAGCATATAACATTAAGTTGAATCTGAAAAAATGCGTTTTCGGCGTTCCATCCGGCAAGCTGCTCGGCTTCATCGTTTCCCATAGAGGAATAGAGGCAAATCCCGACAAGATCAAAGCACTTGCACGACTCGAAGTGCCAATGGAGGTCAAGCACGTCTAGCGACTAGCAGGATGCGTGGCTTAGCCGATTCATCTCAAGGCTACGAGAGAAAGCCCTACCATTGTACAAGTTGCTTAAACAGATGAAAGATTTCAAATGGACAAATGAGGCTACTGCGGCTTTAGAAGAAATCAAGGCACTCCTCGGCACTAACCCAATTCTGGCCGCTCACCATCTCGGCGAGCCTATGCTGCTATACATATCAGTGACAAATCAAGTCATCAACGCAGTCCTCGTCGTCGAGCGTAGCATGGAGGGTCATAAACTACAGGTACAAAGGCCAATATACTATGTTTCTAAGGTGCTTACACCATGTAAAACCAGGGATCCGCACTACCAGAAAATAGCGTACGTCGTCTTTATGGCCTCACGGAAATTACGACATTACTTTCAAGAATGTTTCATCATCGTGGCTTCGAAAGTACCGCCGAATGACATCATCAACAATCGCGATGCCACTGGCCGAATCGCAAAATGGGCTATCGAGCTCTTACCTTTTGAAATCGCCTATCGGCCGCGCCGAGCTATCAAATCATAGGTATTGGCAGACTTTGTGGCCGAATGGACGGAAGTTGAACTCCCTAGAGAACATAGCACGTACTCACATTGGACCATGTACTTCGACGACTCCAAAATGCTCGCCGGCCTCGGAGCCGGGGTGGTTCTCACCTCGCTAACCGGGGATAATATTAGGTACGTCCTTCAAATTATATACACTGATTATAACAATGCCGCAGAATACGAAGCATTGCTGCACGGTCTCCAGATGGCACCATCAATGGGGATCTAGCATCTGGAAGTCCAAGGACTCCAACCTCGGAATCTCCCAGGTCAACAAGGAGTTTGACGCCAAGGACCCAAAACTGACGGCTTATCGTAACGCTGCTATAGCAATCTCGGCCCGTTTTGAAGGGCTAGAGTCTCATCACATCCCTAGGGACAACAATCAAGCTGCCGATATACTCGTCAGGATGGGAGCTAAACGCGACCCCGTGCCGGAAAACACCTTCCTTGAGCGGTTATTCAAACCATTAGTGGTGTGGCAGAACGGAGCATGATACGTCTCCGGCGTATCTATAATTTTTGATTGTTTCATCCTATTATTATATCAATCCTACATACTTTATATGCAATTTTATATCATTTTTGGGAACTAATCTATTAACTCAATGCCCAGTGCCAGTTCCTGTTTTTGCCTATTTTATTGTTTCACAGAAAAGCAGTACCAAACAAAGTCCAAACACTATGAAACCTTACGATGAATTTTTCTGGACTAGAAGGGACCCTAGAAGCTTTGGAAGGAGGCCAGAAAATGTATGGGAGAGCCACAAGCTCACGCGGCACGCCCCAGGGGGGGCGCGCCACCTGAGCTTGTGCGCCCCACGTAACTCCGATTGACCTAATTCCACTTCTATAAATTCACATAAATCCCAAAACTAACAGAGAGCCACCCGAAACAATTTTTCCGCCGCCGCAAGTCTCTGTTCTTCCGCGATCCCATCTAGAGGCCTTTTCTAGTACTCTGCCGGAGGGGGAATCGATCGCAGAGGTCTTCTACATCAACCTTGCTGCACCTCCGATGATATGTGAGTAGTCCACCACAGACCTACGGGTCCATAGTGATTAGCTAGATGGCTTTCTCTCTCTCTTTGATCTTCAATACAGTGTTCTCTTCGGAGATCGATCCGATGTAATCTTCTTTTGCGGTGTGTTTGTTGGGATCAGATGAATTGTGGGTTTTTGATCAGATTATTCATTGAAAGTAATTGAGTCTTTTCTGAATTTTATTATGTATGATTGTTATAGCTATGTAATGCTTTGCGATCTATGGGTTTTGTTTGGCCAAGTTGATTTGTTAATCTTCAGTGGAAGTGGTGCATAGTAGTAGGTTCAATCTTGCAGTGTCCTCACCCAGTGACAGAGAGGGTAACGAGGCACGTATTGTATTGTTGCTACTAAGGAGAGAATGACGGGGTTTAATCATATTGCTTGGTTTTATTCCATCTACATTATGTCATCTTGCTTAAAGTGTTACTCGGTTTGTCATGAACTTAATACCATAGATGCAGGCAATAGTTGGTCGATTGGTGGAGTAATAGTAGTAGATGTAGGCAGGAGTCGGTCTACTTGTCACGGATGTAATGCCTATATACGTGATCATGCCATGAATATCGTCATAACTATGCGTTTTTCTATCAATTGCCCAACTGTAATTTGTCTACTCACCGTATGCTATTTTTATGAGAGAGATGCCTCTAATGAAAACTATGGCCCCCAGGTCTACCTTAATCATATTACAAAAACCAAAAATACCTTGCTGCAATTTTCTTTCTTTTATTTTACTTTGCAATTTATCTATCTACCACTACCAGATTTAATCCTTGCAATTAACAAGTATGATACACCCATTTTGCATCATGTTTTCCTACTGTTATTTATTATGTTTTTGGTCATTATTTCACTTTATGATGCAATCCTAATGCCTTTTCTCTCTTATTTTGCAAGTTTCACATTAAGAGGGAGATTGCCGGCAGCTGGAATTCTGGACCTGAAAAGGCTACATCAAAGATAGATATTATCCACAACTCTAAATGACCTGAAAATTTATGGAGAATTATTTTGGAATATATAAAAAATATTGGCAGAAGAAATACCAGGAGGGGGGCCACCAGAGAGCCACGAGCTCAGGCCCCCCCTAGGGCGTGCCTAGTGAGCTCATGGCCCCACCAGCAGGCCTCTGGGGCCCATCTTCTCCTATATGATGCTATTTTCCCTAGAAAAAATCAGAAGGAGACTTTCGGGACAAAGCGCCACTGTCTCTAGGCGAAACTTGGGCAGGAGCACTTTTGCTCTCTGGCGGAGCGATTCCGTCGGGGATACTTCTCTCCGGGAGGGGGAAATCGAAGCCATCGACATCACCAAGGATCCTCTCATCGTGGGAGGACCAATCTTCATCAACATCTTCACCAGCACCATCTCCTCTCAAACCCTAGTTCATCTCTTGTATTCAATCTTTGTCCCAAAACCTCAGATTGGTACCTATGGGTTGCTAGTAGCGTTGATTACATCTTGTAGTTGATGCTAGTTGGTTTATTTGGTGGAAGATTATATGTTCAGATCCTCAAGCATATTCAATACCCCTCTGATCTTGAACATGAATATGATTTGTGAGTAGTTACTTTTGTTCTTGAGGACATGGGAGAAGTGTTATAAGTAATCACGTGAAGTTGGTATTCGTTCGATATTTTGATGATATGTATGTTGTTCTTCCTTTAGTGGTGACATGTGAACATCGACTACATGACACTTCACTATACTTGGGCCTAAGGGAAGGCATTAGGGAGTAATAAGTAGATGATGGGTTGTGAGAGTGACAGAAGCTTAAACCCTAGTTTATGCATTATTCCGTAAGGGGCTGATTTGGATCCATATGTTTCATGCTATGGTTAGATTTATCTTAATTCTTCTTTTATAGTTGCGGATGCTTGAGAGAGGGGGTAATCATAAGAGGGTTGCTTGTTCAAGTAAGAACATCACCCTAGCACCGTTCCACCCACATATCAAATTATCAAAGTAGCGAACGCGAATCAACTAAACATGATGTACGTGACTAGACGGCAATTCCCATGTGTCCTCGAGAACGCTTTGCTTATTATAAGAGAACGTTTCGGCTTGTCCTTTGCTATAAAAAGGATTGGGCCACCTTGCTGTCCTTTACTATTATTTTCACTTGTTACTTGTTACGAATTACCTTGCTACAAAACTATCTGTTACCGCTACTTTCAGTACTTGCAGAGAATACCTTGCTGAAAACCACTTATCATTTTCTTTTGCTCCTCGTTGGGTTCGACACTCTTACTTATCGAAAGGACTACGATTGATCCCCTATACGTGTGGGTCATCAAGACTCTTTTCTAGCGCCGTTGTCGGGGAGTGAAGCGCCTTTGGTAAGTGGAATTTGGTAAGGAAACATTTTTATTACGTGCTGAAATTTACTGTCACTTGTCACTATGGAAAATAATCCTTTGAGGGGCTTGTTCGGGGTATCTTCACCTCGACCGGAAGTAATAAGAGTTGCCCCTCAACCTACTGAACCTACTATAAATATTTATTATGAAATTGTAACACCCCAATTTTTGGCCCTTTTCTTTTCTTTTGGATTTCTTTGGTTTTTGCTTTGGATTTCTTTTAGTTTGGCTCCGTGGACTTGAAACCTGGGAAGATCACCTCTCCTTCTTCTCCCAAGTGGTTCAACACTATCAGATATTTCCCAAGACCATGTCATTTACATCCTAGCCCAACCCCAATCTTTATTTCTTGGGAATATTCCTTTTTCTATTAAAGGAATAATCATGTTTGCCCTTGGTTGTGAAGCAACCTATATTTATGCCTTGCCATTAATTCCCACTAAATTCTCAAAAATCCTTTGACCCATCTATACCTTGGATATGTAAAAATATTCAAGATTCCATGCTCATCGTGAGCACACCATCCAATTCTTGCTACAAGACTTATTTTCAGAGTGTGAAGCAACTATATTTTATATTGCTTCATAATTCATGAAATTAATCCAGGACCTAAGTCTCCCTATGTCCATTGAGCATGCCAAGATTGACATCATTTTGCCAACCCATTATTTCTCCATAATTCTTTCAAGTTTCTGTCCAGTGGGGATGTCTATGAAGGAAGTACCATTTATATTTATCAAAATGGTATGAAACTTTACTAGTGCCTCACTGTGTTCAAATCACCATTCTACACCAAATTTCAGCTCAACCCATCAAGCCATTTGAGCACACCTTCCATTTCCAATTTCTGTCCAGTGGGGCAGTTTCTGAAGGAAGCACTATCTGGACCCCTCCATTTGTGCTAAAAATTTGCCAAGATGGTCATCTTAGTGACCTATCATCCCCAGCTCAAGACCAGAATCTTTCACCAGTCCAAACTCCCCCACTCCAGTACAAACACCTTGCTGCCAAGGTAGCTTTCTGCCCAAAGCTAATCATCCAGAGCCACCCAATTGATCCTGGCCGTTGATATGTTATCTCTGAGCTTTGTGGACCCCAGTGGACAAGACCCCTCCGCCAGTAGTGGGCCAGAGCGCGCAATGCCAATGGTGACCTTGTTGTTGGCATGCCATGGCCGCGCTCTGCTCGTCGTTTCTCTCGGCCTCGCTCCCTCTGTCCGTTCCCGCGCGTCTCAGTGTGTCCACGAGCTCCGCAGCAGCCACACCCCCCCTCTCCAGACCCTCCTCCTCCTCTTTCTTCCTCCTCGCACCACGACGGCCCCGGCCATGGCACTGTTCGCCGTCCCCACCACTAGCCCCGGTCGGCCACGTCGCCTGAGCACGCCAGGGCATCTCCAGTGAAGCTCCCCGACTCCAGCAAGCTGCCACCGCCTCGAGTTCGAGCTCCATTGCCATCGCCAAAACATCTACCGCAAGCCCATGGCAGCATCCGGCTCGGGCATCTTGCCCCGGCTATAAATAGGCCGTCCCGAGCCTTCCCGAGCACACCAGCAGCCCCCTCTCCCTTTCAGAACCCCTCCCAGCCACTAAATCGAGCTCGAGAAACTCTCCTGCCCCTCCCATGGCCGAAGCCTTGACGCCGGCCACCGCTCGAATTCGAGCACCGTGGCCTCTCCCTCCCCACCTAGACGCCACCAGGGACCCCCAGCATCACTTCCAAGCTCTCCCCGCAACCTCTTCTTCCTCCCGTGCCCCATGCCAAGCACCTCTATGACGGCCGACGCCATGTCCGCCGCGACCGAAGCCCCGCTCGCTACAGTGCTCCCCGGCGAGCGTGATGCGCTCGGGCGGGTGCGCCTCGTCGTACCGATCTCGCCGGTGGCCGGAGCTCCGCCGGAGATGGCCCGAGCCACCGGGACGAGCGCCGGCGCACGCGGCCTCCTATGTCCCGCGGGTGAGCGCAGAGGAAGAAGAAGGAGGGTGGGAGGAGAGAGAGGGAGCCGGTGGGCCCCGTGCGTCAGCGACCCAGAGGCTGGGCCCAGGTGTTTAAGTGGAAGCGTAGTTCTGGGAATACGCTTTCCGCTTGATAAAGCGTACTCTAGTGCAGCTTCAGAGAGAAATGTGCTTTCTCTGTTCTGAAGGCATAATCTGTGAAACACGCTTTCTGTTTCAGCCGCCGGCGCCGAAACCCTTACATTGCGGACGTTCGTCAGTTAAGCGCAGAAAAGCATAGTTTTTATTTGTTTTTCTGCCTAATGAATGAACGGCCATATCTCTGCAACCGTAACTCCGAATCAGGTGATTCCAAAGCCCACGTTCTCTATTCATCGAGCCTGTTTCGTTGGTATCATTTTCACAATGTTGACACATTCTAAAAATGACCATTTTGCCCCTGCCCTTATTCAGCCCCCTTCGAGAGAGAAACTTTTCCGGCGAATCTTTCCGCGAGCTCCTCGCACTTCCTCCCGATGAATCCATTAACCCAGGCAAGCCACATCAGCCACTTGCATGATGGCATTGCGATAGCCATGGTTTTCACTTGAATGTTTAAATAATTATTTGTTTATGTAATTATTTTGTAAATGCTATGTATATGCTTGTGAATCCATGCTCATTCTTATGCCATGTTCATGTGCATCCATTAAGATAAATGATTATTTTCTAATGTTATTATTCTTATGTTTAATTCTTGTATTTATATTCTATGCTAGTGATAATGATATACTCGTATGCATCTAGTAGGTTATATGAGTAGTTGTTTATGTTAAGATTCATATGTTAAATGGTTATGTTACCCATCCATGCTAATGTTGATATCATGCTCATATGCATTTCATCATGTTATTTTGCTATGGCTCAGCTCATCACCATTCAAGTTAAACCTGCTAATAATTGAATTATCTGTTGGCTGAGTCATAGTGTCGCCGAATCGAGCTCACCAGTGCAGCCACATTTGCCTTATGGGGGGCCCTAATTCGGTCTATTGACATGCCTCTTGCCGGTACCTCCAATGAGGGAAGGTTATGTGTGCGCGCTACTCTGATCAAGTAGGCGGCAATAACCTTGTGTACCCAGTTTTGGTATTGAGTTCAGGTCCTTGTTTGGGACAGTTTTGTTTGGCCACGACGGTGGCAGGGTGTCACGCGGTGACACAGGGTTACCCATGGCATAGGCCAAAGGGGAGTGTGTCAGAGAGGCCGAAAGAGTGTCATGCAATAGATCAGTTTTGTTGGAACATCTATGGTCCACCCGAATGGGAATATGTACTAAAGTACGAGGCCAGGAGTTCCATGGTGTGGGTACAGTGTACTAACCTCTGCAGAGTGTACAATCTATCCGGATAGCCGCGTCCTCAGTTATGGACACGGTTCGTAGTAGGTCACACTATGGGTCAACAGTAATAATAACTTGTGCACACTAAACAACCCCGGTTCCATGTGGTGAGAAGTTGGTTGATCTTTATGTGGTCATGCGATGATCACGTATAAAGATCGTGCTCCTTGTGGTCAGGTGATGATCACGGTTGTAAGAAAGATCGATCTCCCGAGGTGGTTATGCGATAACCACCAACATGAGTAAGTTGGTCCAAGAGACCTTAAACGTCGACTCCCTCTCATGCTAGTGCTAGTATCATCATGTTCATATCATGAGTAACATGTATATGCCATGCTCACTCTCATATTGTTCTAGCAGTATCGTGCTCATCATCAATAATTAAGCTGTTAATGCCATGCTATTGTTTGTCTTGATTGCTTTGGTTGTTGTGAGCTTGCGAGTACATTCAAAGTACTCACCTGGCGTGTCATGACAAATTGCAGGTGATGCTGTGATTGATTGTTTGTTGGGGATCCCGAGTTTGCGAGCTAGGATGTGTCCCAGTCAGTGTCCTTGTGGAGTGGAGTTCATCACCGTTGTCGTCGTTCCGCTGCTAGCATAGAGCTACCTTAGCAGGCGTAGTGTCGCCGTGCCATTGTAAACCTTTGTAATTTCAGAACCCTTGTACCCCTATTATTTGTAATAAAGAGTTGTTTTGTTCTATGCCAAGCAGTGCCGTATTCCAGAAGACTTGATCTCTAGGCTGGAATACAGGGTGTTCCGGTTCCTCTGAGCCGGGGTGCCACAGAAATCCTTCGGGTATGTTAGAGAAACTGCTAGCTAATCCTTATGCAGGAGATGGAAGAGTACATCCTGATATGCACTTGATCTATATAGATGAAATTTGTGGATTGTTTAAGCTTGCAGGTTTATCCGAGGATGGAGTTAAGAAGAAGGTGTTCCCTTTATCTTTGGGGGGAAAGTCATTGACATGGTATAGGCTGTTGGATGATACTAGAACATGGGATTGGAGCCGGTTGAAGCTGGAATTTCACCAGAAATTTTATCCTATGCATTTGGTTCATCGTGATCGAAATTATATATATAATTTTTGGCCTCGTGAAGGAGAAAGTATCGCTCAAGCTTGGGGGGGGGGGGGCTTAAATATACGATGCACACATTCCCCAATCATGAGCTCTCAAGAGAAATAATTATACAAAACTTTTATGCTCGGCTTTCTCATAATGATCAATCCATGCTTGATACTTCTTCTACTGGTTCCTTTATGAAGAAATCTATTGAATTTAAATGGGATCTTCTGTAAACAATGTAACACCCCGATAATCATGCTACAGTAATCTCCCCCTAATGGTTGCCATGTCATCATAATTACTACGCAAATTACCACTTGTCCAAAAATCAAATTCAAAATCCAATTTGAAATGCAAGTCAAATATTTACATCTTCAAACATGCAAACAAAATAGTTCATCATTTAGCAAATAATCCATAAGTAATTATGTTAAGGAAAACAACATCACCTAAAATTCCCAAAATGCCCCTGGGAATTATTTAAGTGGATCAGCAGCAAAATACTTGACCTTTTCAATTTGTAAAAATGTTTAGACAATTCCAAATGCTCTGAAACTTTTTGTGCAGCTTCACAATATTGCCAAATATTTATGTGACCAGTTTCATGTTGAACAAAATTCAATTGGTATTTATTTTAAATGCGAAATAGTGGAGAAAATACCAAATCAGAAAAAGACAGAAAAGAATAAAGAAAAATGCACTACTGTGCACTTGTAGCCCATGGCTACAGTGCCAGCCCAAGCCCACCACCGGCCTCTCCCCTACCTCTGTACTGTACAGAGGGGAGGCAGGGGGATCGTGGCGGCCATCCGCTGGCCATGCCGTGCGTGGCGGCCATCCGACACCCCCTGGCCGCCTACAATACCTTCCCCGCGACCCCCTCGGTCAAACCCTAGCCTCCCTATTCTCTCTCTCGTTCGCCCCGTTCCTCTGTTCGTTGCCCGAAGCTCGGGGTCGCCGCCACCTCGTCGATCCCGCGGCCACCAGCCTCCCCTCGTCGCGCCAAGATGTCCAGGAGCCTCCCCATCCTCGTCTCCTTCGCCTACGACCGTTGAATCAAGCCGGGCCGCGCCGTACGCTCAGCATCGAGCTCATTTCCTGCCACGGCTGCCGCCTCCCATCGACGAGAGCGTCGCGTCCGGTCATCCCCCTGCATTCTAACCGTGTCCACGAGCTTCGCGGTGAGGTCCTCTACCGGTTCCCCCCTTCCCCCCCTTCGATCTACTGCCGTAGACGCCGGTGCCCAACGTGGCCGCCGTGGCCCCTGTGCCCGTGTGCTGCTCGCTGCTGCCCCTTGCTGCTGCGTGCTACTGCTACTCCTTGTGCTGCCACTACTCTTGCTAGCTGCTGCTTGCTAGCTGCGTTGCTGCTTGCTAGCTGCTGCTCTTGCTACTGCGGCTGCGCTGCTGCTTGCGCTGCTCCTAGCCGCTGCTAGCTACTACTACTCGTGCTGCTGCTGCTCCGCTAGCTGCGCTGCTATGCTACTGCTACTGCCGGCTGCTACCACAGGCTGCTGCTGCTGGCCATGGCGGCCGTGAGTGTGTGTTGTGTGTGCGTGCAGTGTGTGCGTGTGTGTGTGCAAATTAGCTTAGGACTACTAGCCTATGACAAGTGGACCCTAGACTAATTAATCTAATTAACTAGAATATTTTAGTTGCTGCCTATGACATGTGGGCCACACCCTCCCCATTTGACCAGTCAAGTTGACTTGGTCAACTCGAATTAAAAATAATTCCAGGATTTTCAGAATATTACTAAAACTTTGAAAATTCATAGAAATTCAACCGTAGCTCGGATGAAAATGTTTTCTATATGTAAAATGATCAGGAAAATCTAACGAATCCGAATATGTCATTTGAATTCATGTTAGAATCCTCTAAGTAGGAGAACCTATAACTTTAGGCCTGTTTCTGACAGATGAATAGTGCATGACTACCGGTTAGTTATTCCAAATTAATTCCTAAATTGACTAAAATTGTTTAGAGATGCATTAGGTCACCCATGCATTGCATTTTGCCATGTCATGCTTTGTGATTGCATTTGTATGCCTGTATTTATTTGTTTCCTCCCCCTCTTCTCTCTGGTAGACCCCGAGACCGCTGTTGATCCGGTGATCGACTACTTCACCGTCGAGGATCCGTTCCTGTCTGCAGAGCAACCAGGCAAGCAAAACCCCCTTGATCATTCCTATATCGCCCATTCTTTCTCTCCCGTGCTTGCATTAGATTTTGCTACCGTTGTTCGGTAGCTCCTATTCTGATGCATAGCCTAATTTTGTAACCTGTTGTTGATACTTTATCTGTTGTCCTATATGCTTAGTATAGGCTGGTTAGTGATCCATCAGTGGCCCTACATCCTTGTCCGTGTTGCCATGCTTTGCTTCCGGATGCTCGATCAGTGTGATCGACGTGCAGATACCGACACATCACCGCACACCCCCTTAGTTGTACGACTCTGCAGAGCTACTATCGAGTGCCGAGGGTGATACCTCCTACCTCACTCCTGATGATATCTCTGTAGCGTAGCTAGTCAATTGTGGGTTACCGAGGGTGATTCCTCTTTCACCACCTCTGATGATGCCTTTGTCGTGCAGCCCCTCAAGTGTGAACCCATCGAGGGTGATTCCTCCAAGTTCACCTTGATGGTTACATCGAGTAGGAATCCATTGAGGGTGATTCCTCGGATTTCCCCCTTGATGTTATGGACATACGGATACCCTACATTTACCTCAGTCCCTTGTTGAAGTCGGGTCGACCCCGAGGGGTACCCGCGAGAGGTGTGAAGTCGGTTTGACCGTGAGGGTACCCGCGAGATAATTATGCGGCACGGCCGGGCAGGCAGACCGCCCCAGGAGAGGGATGGGCCTGACCCTTGTCGTAAGTCCGCGAGATGGGGCGACAAGATCAATGATCGTCTCTGCGAGCTCCCAACACACTAATGGGTTTGGATATGTGATCTGAGTAGGCCTCTGGCCTTTTCGCACTGACCACCACACGGGAATAAAAGTGGGCACTCGGAGTCGTACGATTCTTCCGAAAGCTCTCAGAGGTCAGCAATTGAGTGGCGCGCGTCGGGTTGGACGGTAACCACCTGCACTTGTATTAAGGGGGTGGGTCTGCTCCCGACTGTGTTCGCAACGCGCAGGAGTGCAAAGGACGATTGGCCCATGACCCCTTCGCACTTAGGATGTAGACTGGCGTGCTGACCTCTCTGTTGAGCCTAGGTACGACTACGACGTGTCGATCAGCCGAGGCCGGGCATGACCCGGAACAGTGTGTCCGGCCAGAGTTAATCGAGCGTGTTGGGTAAGTTGGTGCACCCCTGCAGGGAAGTTATCTATTAGAATAGCCGTGTCCACGGTAACAGGACACTCGGAGTTGTATCCTGATCTACTACAACTAGAACTGGATACTTGTGTTACTAAATTGATATGATGGCTCCGGGATCTCTTTCTCGCAGGGAGTCGAGGAAGGATCTCTGGGCATTGCTACTACTTACTTATTACTTTACTATATTTGCTAATTTGCACTCTTCTAATGCTGCAAGCTGCTGCAAGTTGCTAGTCTTCGTTAGGCTAGGCCTTCCCCTCTATTCTGGCATTTCTGCAGTCTAGTCCATAGATACAGCCCCTTCCCTTTGATACCGATGCATACTTAGCATAGATCTGATGTAAGTCTTGCGAGTACTTTGGATGAGTACTCACGGTTGCTTTGCTACCTTTTCCTCCCTACCCGATTGATGCGATCAGATGACAGAGTCCCGGAGACAGCTGATCCCGCCGATGACTACTACTACCCCGACGGAGCCTACTAATACGTGGAGACCGACGACCAGGAGTAGTTTTGGAGGCTCCCAGGCAGGAGGCCTGCGCCTTTTCGATCTAGTTGTCGTTGTTTTGCTCAGCCTTGTTAAGGCAAACTTGTCTAATTATCTCTGTACTCAGATATTGTTGCTTCCGCTGACTTATGTATTCGAGCCTTCGTGGCCTGGCTTGTATTATAAAGCTGTATGACTTTAATTTGTGTCTAGAGTTGTGTTGTGATATCTTCCCGTGAGTCTCTGATGTCTACTACACAACTTATTCTTGTAGACTCGTGTTGGGCGTCCAAGCGCAGAGTTTTGTAGGACAGTAGCAATTTTCCCTCAAGTGGATGACCTAAGGTTTATCAATCCGTGGGAGGCGTAGGATGAAGATGGTCTCTCTCAAACAATCCTGCAATCAAATACAAGAAATCTCTTGTGTCCCCAACACACCCAATACAATGGCAAATTGTATAGGTGCACTAGTTCGGCGAAGAGATGGTGATACAAGTGTAGTATGGATAATAGATATATGTTTTTGTAATCTGAAAATATAAAAACAGCAAGGTAGCAAGTGATAAAACGGAGCACAAACGGTATTGCAATGCTTGAAAACAAGGCCTAGGGTTCATACTTTCACTAGTGCAATCTCTCAACAGTGCTAACATAATTGAATCATATAATAATCCCTCAACGTGCGACAAAGAATCACTCCAAAGTTCTTATCTAGCGGAGAACATAAGATGAAATTGTTTGTAGGGTACGAAACCACCTCAAAGTTATCCTTTCCGATCAATCTATTGAGCTATTCCTATAAGTGTCACGAACAGCCCTAGAGTTCGTACTAAAATAACACCATATGATACGCATCAACCAACTCTAATGTCACCTAGATACTCCAATGTCACCACAAGTATCCGCGAGTCAATTATACGATACACATCAAACAACTTCAGATTCATAATATTCAATCCAACACAAAGAACTTCAAAGAGTGCCCCAAGATTTCTACCGGAGAAAGTAAGACGAAAACGTGCATCGACCCCTATGCATAGATTACCCCAATGCCACCTCGGGAATCCGCGAGTTGAGTGCCAAAACATATATCAAGTGAATCAATATAATACCCCATTGTCACCACGGGTATTCATATGCAAGACATACATCAAGTGTTCTCAAATCCATAAAAGTATTCAATCCGATAATAGTGAAACCTCAAAGGTAAAAACTCAATTCATCACAACAAGATAGAGAGGGGAAAAACACCATATGATCCAACTATATTAACAATGCTCGCGGTACATCAAGATCGTGCCAAATCAAGAACACGAGAGAGAGAGAGAGAGAGATCAAACACATAGCTACTTGTACATACCCCTAGCCTCGAGGGTGAACTACTCCCTCCTCGTCATGGAGACCGCCGGGATGATGAAGATGGCCTCCTGTGATGATTTCCCCCTCCGGCAGGGTGCCGGAAAAGGGCTGTAGATGAGATCGTGGAGGTACAGAGGCTTGCAGTGGCGGAGTCGAAGTTCTAGGGTTATTTCTGGGGGTTTTGGTTTTTATAAGAATTTTTGGCGTTGGAATCACGCGAAGAGGGGCCACAGGGGGCCCACGAGGCACCAGGGCGCACCCAGGTGGCTTGTGGGGCTCCTGTGGGTCTTCTGCTACTCCCCCAAAGCTTCCTGGGTCTGTTTCCTTCCAGAAAAAATCGTCAAAAAGTTTCGCTGCATTTGGACTTCATTTGATATGGATTTTCTGGAAAACCAAAAACAAGCGGAAAACATCAACTAGCACTGGACACTAGGTCAATATGTTAGTCCATAAAAATCATATAAAAGCCATATAAAAGTGCACCAGAATCATACAAAACTATAATAAACATAGCATGAATACTTCATAAATTATAGATACGTTGGAGACGTATCAGCATCCCCAAGCTTAATTCCTGCTCGTCCCCGAGTAGGTAAATGATAAAAGAAATAATTTATGAAGTGTGAATGCTAGCATAGTGCATAAGTTTGATCAATGATAATTTCAATCACTTTTCCTAGCATCATAACAGCAACTCTTTCTCATAAAACTCATCATGATAAAGTAGCAATCCATTCACATGTTATGGTTCAAACAATGCATTCTCTTGAAACTTAACAACCTATGTTCTTAGTCACCAAACAAGTGCAATTCAACTTATCTTCAACAAAGTCTAAGTAAGAGCTCCACATACTCAATTATCATATAGTCTTCTATGATTGCTAGTACTCAAAGCATATTTTTAGAACAAATGGCATCCATCGAACACATAGAAAGATAGGGGCTTAATGTTTCACCTCCCAACTTATTTATCGTAAAGATAATTGTCAACAATAATAATTCACGATCATATATATTTGACTGGCCATATGTGCCTGGATCTTTCCCCACCATATGATGCTTGACAACTAGAGAATAATTAAGGTTGAAATGAGAAGTAATACTGTTGACTCTTGCATAAAAGTAAATACATAAAGTAAAAGATAGGCCCTTCGCAGAGGGAAGCAGAGGTTGTCATGCGCTTTTTATTTTTGGATGTGCAAGCCCTTAATGCAAAGGAACGTCACGTTATATTGCCCCTTGTGATAACAACCTTTATTATGCAGTCCGTCACTTTTATTTCTTTACCATCACAAGTTCATACAACGCTTATTTTTCCTTGCAATAAAAGATCATCCATATTTTAGGAGCAATTTTTATTGCTTTTTGCACCGATGACAACTTACTTGAAGGATCTTATTCAATCCATAGGTAGAAATGGTGGACACTCATGGGAAGAAACTGGGTTTAAGGGTTTTGGATGCACAAGTAGTATCTCTACTTAGTACGATTTTTTGGCTAGCAAAAGATCCTAAGCAAGCACCACATGTTGGAGGATCCATAACAATATAACTTCTATGCAAATATACCTAAACATAACTCATTACGTTGTCTTCCTTGTCCAACTTCAACTAATTTGCTCAAGTTTGAAAATAATTAATGGGTATTCACAATCATAAAAGATGTTCAAGATAATATATTTATATGTTAAAGTTCTCTTCCTTATACTAATCATTCATGAATTGCTTGTATGACTAATATTGTGATTGTCAAGCTTCAATAGATTTTACCTTCTAAACCCAATGTGAAACTACTATTAGGCATGATACAAGCATATGAAGCTCATATTATTTCAACTTCATGATATTTAATTTATTCAACAATTTACTCATAGGATATAAGTCAAGAACAAGAGTAAATGACAAACTACTCCAAACAGATATAAGTGAAGACCAAATGAGTAGTTAAGTAAATAGGTAGCTATGTGAGGACTCTCTCTCATTTAAATTTTTTAGATCTTAAGTATTTTATTCAAACAACAAGCAAAATGAAAATAAAAGGACACACCAAGAATAGCACAACTCAAGTGAAGAAGCAAAAACTTAGGCTCAACCGAAACTAACCGATAATTGTTGATGAAGAAAGGTGGGATGCCTACCGGGGCATCCCCAAGCTTAGATGCTTGAGACTTCTTGAAATATTAATTTGGGATGCCTTGTGCATCCCCAAGCTTGAGCTCTTGTGTCTCCTTAATTCCTCTCATATCACAGTTTCTCTAAATCTTAAAAACTTCATCCACACAAAACTCAACAAGAACTCGTGAGATAAGTTAGTATAAATCCACTCAAAACCTTAACATTCTCTACTGTAACAAATCACTAAAATTATAATTAAACATTGCATACTAAGTGTCTCTGCATATTTAATACTCCTATCCACAAATAGAAACATTAAACAAGCAACATATGCAAACAATGCAACTATAACCGAAACCTGCCTAAACAGAACAGTCTTTAAAGGGTGAATAAGAGATCATACTTACCTAACTTCAAAAATTCTGAAAAATTACCACGTGACATAGAACTCATTCATGCTTACTGTGTAAAAATTTCAGATTTTTATCATTTTCTAACTATTCAGGAATATTCTGGACATAACAGAAAACTTTCTGTTTTCAAACAGCAACACATAAACTTGCAAACTGAGCATTGTAAAGGCTATAATTGGCATTTTATTGAACTAAAAGATACAAAACATGATTATTTATGACAGCAATAAAATCTCAACAAAATAAAATGACGCTCCAAGCAAAACTCATATTATGCGACGAATAAAAATATAGCTCCAAGTGAGGTTACCGATAGTGTTGAAGACGAAAGAGGGGATGCCTTCTGGGGCATCCCCAAGCTTAGACGCTTGAGTCTTACTTGAATATTACCTTGGGGTGCCTTGGGCATCCCCAAGCTTAGGGTCTTGCCGCTCCTTATTCTCCTCATATCGATATCTCACCCAAAACTTGAAAACTTCAATCACACAAAACTTAACGGAACTTGTGAGATAGGTTAGTATGATAAAAATAAATCATCCACTTAGGTACTGTCAAGACAAGATTCATAATTGTTCTCACATAATTCCTACTTTATTCTATCATTTCCACAATTTATATTACTCAATATAAGCTATGGAAACACTAAAACAAGCAAACTATGCACTAAAAACAGAATCTGTCAAAAACAGAACAGTATGTAGTGAGTGATTTAAAAACCATACTTATGTACCTCCATTTTTTTTGAAAAATTAGGAAAACGTAAAAAATTTGTAACCCAATGCTCTGTAAAAATTTGAGAATTTTCTCACGCTCCAGTACATAATAGAAATTCGAGCACTGGACGCAAAAGTTTCTGTTTTTGCACAGAATCGAATCAACAAGTATCCACACTATCCCAAAGGCTTTACTTGGCGCATTATTGAAAGAAAACATATAAAACATGATTGCCACAGAAGCTTAATCATGTGAACACACAAAAACAGAAGGTATAAATATTGGGTTGCCTCCCAACAAGCGCTTTTCTTTAAAGCCTTTTAGCTAGGCATGATGATTTTAATGATGCTCGCATAAAAGTAAAGAATTGAAACACAAAGAGAGCATCATGAAGCATATGGCTAGCACATTTAAGCCTAAACCACTTCCTATGCATAGGGATTTTGTGAGAAAATAATTTATGGTAGCAAGAATCAACTAGCATAGGAAGGCAAAACAAGCATGACTTCAAAACTTTCAACACATAGAGAGGAAACTTGATATTATTGCAACACCTACAAGCATATGATCCTCTCTCATAATAATTTTCAGTAGCATCATGAATGAATTCAACAATATAGCTATCACATAAAGCATTATTTTCATGATCTACAAGCATATAAATTTTATTACTCTCGACATAAGCAAATTTATTCTCAACAATAGTAGTGGGAGCAAACTCAACAAAATAACTATCATGAGATACTTGATTGACATAATCAAATTGAGCATTAAAATCATGATAACAATTTTCATAGTTATAATTATTCTTTATAGCATACATGTCATCACAATAATCATCATAGATAGCAACTTTGTTGTCATAATCAATTGAAACCTCTTCCAAAATAGTGGAATTATCATTAAATAAAGTCATGACCTCTCCAAATCCACGTTTATCAATATTGTAATAAGATTCAACACCCTCCAAAATAGTGGGATCACTAGTACCTAGAGTTGACACTCTTCCAAACCCACTTTCATCAATATAATCATCATAAACAGGAGGCATGCTATCATCATAATAAATTTGCTCATCAAAACTTGGAGGACTTAAAATATCATCTTCCTCAAACATAGCTTCCCCAAGATTGTAGCTTTGCATATCATTAGCATCATGGATATTCATAGAAAGCATACTAACAACATTGCAATCATGCTCATCATTCAAAGTACTCACGTTAAACATTTTATTAAATTCTTCTTCTAACAATTTAGCACAATTTTCCGAACCATCATTTTCAAGAAAGATATTATAAAGATGAAGCATTTGAGGCAACCTCAATTCCATTTTTTTGTAGTTTTCTTTTATAAACCAAACTAGTGATAAAACAAGAAACTAAAAGATTCAATTGCAAGATCTAAAGATTTACCTTCAAGCACTCACCTCCCCGGCAACGGCACCAGAAAAGAGCTTGATGTCTACTACACAACTTATTCTTGTAGACTCGTGTTGGGCCTCCAAGCGCAGAGTTTTGTAGGACAGTAGAAATTTTCCCTCAAGTAGATGACCTAAGGTTTATCAATCCGTGGGAGGCGTAGGATGAAGATGGTCTCTCTCAAACAACCCTGCAATCAAATACAAGAAATCTCTTGTGTCCCCAACACACCCAATACAATGGCAAATTGTATAGGTGCACTAGTTCGGCGAAGAGATGGTGATACAAGTGTAGTATGGATAGTAGATATAGGTTTTTGTAATCTGAAAATATAAAAACAGCAAGGTAGCAAGTGATAAAACGGAGCACAAACGGTATTGCAATGCTTGAAAACAAGGCCTAGGGTTCATACTTTCACTAGTGCAATCTCTCAACAGTGCTAACATAATTGAATCATATAATAATCCCTCAACGTGCGACAAAGAATCACTCCAAAGTTCTTATCTAGCGGAGAACATAAGATGAAATTGTTTGTAGGGTACGAAACGACCTCAAAGTTATCCTTTCTGATCAATCTATTGAGCTATTCCTATAAGTGTCACGAACAGCCCTAGAGTTCGTACTAAAATAACACCATATGATACGCATCAACCAACTCTAATGTCACCTAGATACTCCAATGTCACCACAAGTATCCGTGAGTCAATTATATGATACGCATCAAACAACTTCAGATTCATAATATTCAATCCAACACAAAGAACTTCAAAGACTGCCCCAAGATTTCTACCGGAGAAAGTAGGACGAAAACGTGCATCAACCCCTATGCATAGATTACCCCAATGTCACCTCAGGAATCCGCGAGTTGAGTGCCAAAACATATATCAAGTGAATCAATATAATACCCCATTGTCACCACGGGTATTCATATGTAAGACATACATCAAGTGTTCTCAAATCCATAAAAGTATTCAATCCGATAATAGTGAAACCTCAAAGGTAAAAACTCAATTCATCACAACAAGATAGAGAGGGGAAAAACACGATATGATCCAACTATATTAACAAAGCTCGCGGTACATCAAGATCTTGCCAAATCAAGAACACGAGAGAGAGAGATCAAACACATAGCTACTTGTACATACCCCTAGCCTCGAGGGTGAACTATTCCCCCCTCATCATGGAGATCTCCGGGATGATGAAGATGGCCTCCTGTGATGATTTCCCCCTTCGGCAGGGTGCCAGAAAAGGGCTGTAGATGAGATCGTGGAGGTATAGAGGCTTGCGGCGGCAGAGTCGAAGTTCTAGGGTTATTTCTGGGGGTTTTGGTATTTATAAGAATTTTTGGCGTTGGAATCACGCGAAGAGGGGCCACAGGGGGCCCACGAGGCACCAAGGCGCGCCCAGGTGGCTTGTGGGGCCCCTGTGGGTCTTCTGCTGCTCCCCCGAAGCTTCCTGGGTCTGTTTCCTTCCAGAAAAAATCGTCAAAAAGTTTCGCTGCATTTGGACTTCATTTGATATGGATTTTCTGAAAAACCAAAAACAAGCAGAAAACAGCAACTGGCACTGGGCACTAGGTCAATATGTTAGTCCATAAAAATCATATAAAAGCCATATAAAAGTGCATAAAAATCATACAAAACCTATAATAAACATGGCATGAATACTTCATAAATTATAGATACGTTGGAGATGTATCAGTCTCTGATCCTGATCGTGCGCATTTGCATGTATGATTAGTGCACGGTCGAGTCGGGGGCGTCACAAGTTGGTATCAGAGCCGACTGCCTGTAGGAAGCCCCTTTCCAACTCCTTGACCGAAGTTGAGTCTAGTCTTTGAAAAACTGTTTTACTAACATTGTTGTGTGCCTTACGGGCCCACATCGCCAATGGATGGGATTAGGATATTTTATTCCTCTCCTTTACTCTGGGAATCTGATCTCTCTTCTATTCGGGTTAAAGATTTTGCTAACTCTAACACTAGGTTCTCGTAACTACTTCCTCCCGGAGAGCCCTTCATTCTAGCTGATCGCTTGATTCACCAGCAGATTCTGAAGATACTCTTCGATGTTTCCCAAGACCCTTGTGCTCATCGCTTTTTGATTCCCTACCACCGATAAATCCCCATGGATAACTACACATCCTTGCCGTTCATACATTCATTCCCAGTTGCTCTTGTTATTACAAGATGCCTCGAATTACTCTTCGATATTTAGAGAATCCTTTGTGTCTACTACCTTACAGCTCCTTCCTGCATGAATACACCTACGAATAATTCCTCACTTTCCGGGGATTCGTTCATCCCTAGTTGTTCATTTGTTTTGCAAAATACTTCATAATACTATCCGATCTTACGAAATTCTTTGTAGCCTATTGCTCTTGAAATTCTTGCCTGCTGGCATTATGGCTAATTCCATATGTCTAGTAATCTACATTGACAACCCTTGTCATTGCCATTTTGAGCCTAATGATTCAATGTGTGCGAATGCATGCAATCATCAGTTGATCACTATGAATTCATACTTCCGGCTCAGACATCATTCGAACATGAGCTGGTTCTCGACCAATCAATTGGCCATCGATTGTGCCCCCCCATAAGTCTATTCTACTTATCCATCCTTGATTAGAGCATCTGCCTTTGCATTTCTTCTTCTTCTGGTTGGGTACCGATACTCACATCAGATCCTTTGTGGACCGCCAGATCCTTTGTTGGATTATTATCCGACAGTGTCCTTCATATTCAATAACCTTGTGAGTTCTTCCCCTGATACATAATGCCTTTGGTAAATTGTATCCTCTACTATTGTCAACCATGCTCTGCTATCGAGCTTGTGTTATTTACTCTTGAAGTTTGTGGTATATGTTCCTAAGATCCCCGATGGGTTGAACCTATGCCTTCCCTAATCTGTGTACACCCGGAAGTATGCGGGTTATACTCTACTAGCGTTCTGTCAGATAAACTTTCAACACTACAACTTCTTTGAAAACGAGAAGTGAATGAAAGGTTATGCATTGAAGAAGTGGGAGTCGACCCTGAACTTTGAGTTCATGCCCATGGAAACGATGTAGACCGTCACAGAAGCTTCTTGTAAAATATTTAATCATTTGAATAATTCTTTCGGTATCATTAAATTTGATCCCTTGCAGTTATGGTTCCGACCATGCTGTCCTTATTCAATATATCTGAAAGGAATCCATTCCTGTGCCTCGTCTATTTTTCGACAAGGTTAAAGTATCTGCTGTCGCAGTTCAATGACCCAGTTTAGCTTCTATTATGTTCTACCTTCAAGTATCACCCCCTGGTATCTCGAGGATATCCTGCCATTACACTACATCTTGTGAATTTTTGATGAAGTAATACCTTTCCCTGTCTTAGTCATTCCACGGGTTCTGGGTTGTTGTCAACCGAGAACACCGATTCGTGAATCGAATCCGCACTGCAATTCAATACCCCTAGTAATTTGTTGCTGGGAAATTTAAACTCAACCTTGTCATTCCTAGACTACGGCTACATTCTTACCATGCTACCTTTGACCGTGCTACCTCGTCCTTCTTTGGTGCATGAATTCTTCAGACCGTGAGCAAGGCTTACGTCGATTTTTCAACATCATATTGTTTGTCTTGAAAGGCAACTCTGATTCTAAGAGTGCATCTTATCAGTGGTTCCAGTAACTTTTCGCTTCACCATTTCTTTTGCTTGATGTCATCACTGATTGATTACATCTTCATGAAACTTCTTTCACCTTATTACCCTGCTCTTGATATAATTCATGAGTTCCAATTCGAGAGTACCTTATACCTTCATCCCCTGTGATAATTATCGGATGCCAATCCTTCCAGACATCCGCCTCTATAGAGTTTTCCCACTTGTCCTATTCGTAAGTACGATGAAGATCCTGAAGGAAGGATGAGAACTTCGTCACGATGCAATGATGCATAAAATTGAAGACATCAACACAATGGACCGACCTCTTCGGGAAGAGAAACCGAGACCGAAAAGACTCGTTAGAATTTCGTAACCAATTTTCCCCCTTAACTCTACCTCTTAAATCTCGGGACGAGATTTCTTGTACCGGAGGTGATTTGTAACACCCCGATAATCAAGCTACAGTAATCTCCCCCTAATGGTTTCCATGTCATCATGATTACTTTGCAAATTACCACTTGTCCAAAAATCAAATTCAAAATCCAATTAGAAATGCAAGTCAAATATTTACATCTTCAAACATGCAAACAAAATAGTTCATCATTTAGCAAATAATCCATAAGTAATTATGTTAAGGAAAACAACATCACCTAAAATTCCGAAAATGCCCCTGGGAATTATTTAAGTGGATCAGCAGCAAAATACTTGACCTTTTCAATTTCTAAAAATGTTTAGACAATTCCAAATGCTCTGAAACTTTTTGTGCAGCTTCACAATATTGCCAAATATTTATGTGACCAGTTTCATGTTGAACAAAATTCAATTGGTATTTATTTCAAATGCGAAATAGTGGAGAAAATACCAAATCAGAAAAAGATAGAAAAGAATAAAGAAAAATGCACTACTGTGCACTTGTAGCCCATGGCTACAGTGTCAGCCCAAGCCCACCACCGGCCTCTCCCCTACCTCTGTACTGTACAGAGGGGAGGCAGGGGGATCGTGGCGGCCATCCGCCGGACATGCCGTGCGTGGCGGCCATCCGACACCCCCTGGCCGCCTACAAGACCTTCCCCGCGACCCCCTCGGTTAAACCCTAGCCTCCCTATTCTCTCTCTCGTTCGCCCCGTTCCTCAGTTCGTCGCCCAAAGCTCGGGGTCGCCGCCACCTCATCGATCCCGCGGCCACCAGCCTCCCCGATCTACTACAACTAGAACTGGATACTTGTGTTACTAAATTGATATGATGGCTCCGGGATCGCTTTCTCGCAGGGAGTCGAGGAAGGATCTCTGGGCATTGCTGCTACTTACTTATTACTTTACTGTATTTGCTAATCTGCACTCTTCTAATGCTGCAAGATGTTGCAAGTTGCTAGTCTTCGTTAGGCTAGGCCTTCCCCTCTATTCTGGCATTTCTGCAGTCTAGTCCACAGATACAACCCCTTCCCTTTGATACCGATGCATACTTAGCATAGATCTGATGTAAGTCTTGCGAGTACTTTGGATGAGTACTCACGGTTGCTTTGCTACCTCCCCCCCTACTCGATTGCTGCGATCAGATGACGGAGTCCTGGATACAGCTGATCCCGTCGATGACTACTACTACCCTGACGGAGCCTACTACTACGTGGAGACCGATGACCAGGAGTAGTTTCGGAGGCTCCCAGGCAGGAGGCCTGCGCCTTTTCGATCTAGTTGTCGTTGTTTTGCTCAGCCTTCTTAAGGCAAACTTGTCTAATTATGTCTGTACTCAGATATTGCTGCTTCCGCTGACTTATGTATTCGAGCCTTCGTGGCCTGGCTTGTATTATAAAGTTGTATGACTTTAATTTGTGTCTAGAGTTATGTTGTGATATCTTCCCGTGAGTCTCTGATCTTGATCGTGCGCATTTGCGTGTATGATTAGTGCACGGTCGAGTCGGGGGCGTCACAAACAATTAACCGTAACTCTGAAGATTGGGAAATTGACAAAGGTAAAGAGTCAGGTATAAGTCTTGAGTTTGATTGTGTTAAATCTTTTATGGAAACAGATGATTTTCATAAGTTTAGTACTAAATATGGACTTGACTCTGTGATAATAGTTACCTTTTGTGAATCATTTGCTGCTCATGTTGATCTCCCTAAGGAGAAGTGGTTTAAATTTCATCCACCAATTGAAGAAATTTGTGAGGAACCTATTATAGCTAAAGATGAGACAATCATTTATAATGTTGATCCAGTTGTGCCTACTGCTTATATTGAGAAACCTCCTTTCCCTATTAGGATTAAGGAACATGCTAAAGCTACGACTGTGGTTAATAAGAGTAATATTAAAACACTTAAACCCTCTGAACAAATTAGAGTGGAACCTAATGTTGCAATGATCAAAGATCTTTTGGTTGATAATGTTGATGAACATGCCATATATTTCTATGAGGAAGCAACTAGGATTGCTAAGCAAGATACATCAGATAAAAACAAACCTGTTGTTGGCATGCATGTTGTTTCTGTTAAAATTGGAGATCATTGTTATCATGGTTTATGTGATATGGGTGCTAGTGTAAGTGCTATTCCATTTTCTCTTTATCAAGAAGTCATGAATGATATTGCACCTGTTGATAGAAGATATTGATGTTACTATTAAGCTTGCAAACAGAGATACTATTTCACCACTTGGGATTGTTAGAGATGTTGAAGTCTTGAGTGGTAAGATTAAATACCCTACTGATTTTCTAGTTCTTGGATCACTACAAGATGATTTTTGTCCCATTATATTTGGTAGACCCTTCTTGAATACGGTTAATGCTAAGATTGATTGTACTAGGGAAACGGTCAGTGTTAATTTTGGTGATGTATCGCATGAATTTAATTTCTCGAAGTTTTGTAGGCAACCTCATGATAAATAATTGCCTAATAAAGATGAAATCATTGGTCTTGCTTCTATTGTTGTTCCTCCTACCGACCCTTTAGAACAATATCTGCTAGACCATGAAAATGATATGCATATGAATGAAAGAAATGAAATAGATGAAATATTCTTTAGACAAGCACCTATCCTTAAACACAATTTGCCTGTTGAAACTCTGGGAGATCCTCTCCCACCTAAGTGTGACCCTATGTTTGAAATAAAGAAACTGCCTGATACACTAAAATATGCTTATCTTGATGAAAAGAAGATATATCCTGTTATTATCAATGCTAACCTTTCAGAGCATGAAGAAAAGAGATTACTTAAAACTCTGAGGAAGCACCGTTCTACTATTGGATATACTCTTGATGATCTTAAGGGCATTAGTCCCACTTTATGCCAACACAAGATTAATATGGAACCTGATGCTAAGCCCATGGTTGATCATCAATGTCGTTTGAATCCTAAGATGAAGGATGTGGTAAGAACTAAAATATTAAAGCTTCTGGAGGCAGGTATAATTTATCCTATAGCTGATAGTAGATGGGTAAGTCCTGTTCATTGTGTTCCTAAGAAAGGAGGCATTACTATTATTCCTAATGATAAAAATGAACTTATACCACAAAGAATTGTAACTGGTTATAGGATGGTAATTGATTTTAGGAAATTAAATAAAGCTACTAGGAAAGATCATCACCCCTTGCCTTTTATTGATCAAATGTTAGAAAGATTATCTAAGCATACACACTTTTCCTTCCTAGATGGATATTCTGGTTTTTCTCAAATACTTGTATCAAAACAAGATCAAGAGAAAACCACTTTTACTTGTCCTTTTGGAACTTATGCTTACAGACGTATGCCTTTTGGTCTATGCAATTCACCTGCTACCTTTCAAAGATGTATGACCGCTATATTCTCTGATTTTTGTGAAAAGATGGTTGAGGTATTCATGAATGATTTCTCCGTTTACGGAACCTCTTTTGATGATTGCTTAAGCAACCTTTACCGAGTTTTTCAGAGATGTGAAGAGACTAATCTTGTCTTGAACTGGGAGAAGTGCCACTTTATGGTGAATGAAGGTATAGTCCTTGGGCATAAAATTTCTGAAAGAGGTATTGAGGTAGATAAAGCTAAAGTTGATGCAATTGAGAAAATGCCATGTCCTAAAGATATTAAAGGTATAAGAAGTTTCCTTGGTCATGCTGGTTTCTATAGAAGGTTCATAAAAGACTTCTCTAAAATTTCTAGGCCTCTTACTAATCTTTTGCAAAAAGATGTTCCATTTGTTTTTGATGATTATTGCGTAGAAGCCTTTGAAATACTTAAGAAAGTCTTAATTTCTGCACCCATTGTTCAACCACCTGATTGGAACCTGCCCTTTGAAATTATGTGTGATGCAAGTGATTATGCTATTGGTGTTGTTCTAGGTCAAAGAGTTGATAAGAAATTGAATGTTATTCATTATGCTAGTAAGACCTTGGATGGTGCTCAAAGAAATTATGCTACTACAGAGAAAGAATTTTTAGCAGTTGTGTTTGCATGTGATAAATTCAGACCACATATCGTTGACTCTAAAGTAACTATTCACACCGATGATGCTGCTATTAAATATCTTTTGGAAAAAAAAGATGCTAAACCTAGACTGATTAGGTGGGTTCTTTTACTTCAAGAGTTTGATTTGCATATTATTGATAGAAAAGGAGCTGAAAATCCTATAGCAGATAATTTGTCTAGGATGAAAAATGTTCTTGATGACCCATTGCCTATTGATGATAGTTTTCCTGATGAGCAATTAGCTGTTATAAATGCTTCTACTTCTTGTAATAATCCCTGGTATGCAGACTATGCCAATTACATTGTTGCTAAATATATACCACCTAGTTACACATACCAACAAAAAAAAGTTCTTCTTTAATTTATGACATTACTTTTGGGATGACCCACATTTATATAAAGAAGGAGTAGATGGTGTTATTAGATGATGTGTACCTGAGCATGAACAGGAACAAATCCTACAGAAGTGTCGCTCCGAGGCATACGGAGGACACCATGCGGGAGACAGAACTGCACATAAGGTACTACAGTCTGGTTTTTATTGGCCCACTCTCTTCAAGGATGCACGTAAGTTTGTCCTTTCTTGTGATGAATGTCAAAGAATTGGTAATATTGGTAGATGTCAGGAAATGCCTATGAACTCTTCACTTGTTATTGAACCAGTTGATGTTTGGGTCTTTGACTATATGGGACCTTTTCCTTCCTCTAATGGGTATACTCATATTTTAGTTTTTGTTGATTATGTTACTAAGTGGGTAGAAGCTATTCCAACTAGTAGTGCTGATCACAACACATCTATTAAAATGCTTAAAGAAGTTATCTTTCCAAGGTTTTGAGTCCCAAGATATTTAATGACTGATGGTGGTTCACATTTTATTCATGGTGCATTTCGTAAACTTCTAGGTAAATATGATATCAACCATAGAATTGCATCACCTTATCATCCTCAGTCTAGTGGTCAAGTTGAATTGAGCAATAGGGAAATAAAATTAATTTTGCAAAAGACTGTTAATAGATCCAGAAAGAATTGGTTTAGGAAACTTGATGATGCATTATGGGCTTATAGAACTGCTTATAAAAATCCTATGGGTATGTCTCCATATAAAATGGTCTATGGAAAGGCATGCCATTTACCTCTTGAGTTGGAACATAAAGCTTATTAGGCAATTAAAGAACTTAATTATGATTTCAAACTTGCCAGTGAAAAGAGGTTATTTGATATTAGTTCCCTAGATGAATGGAGGACACAAGCTTATGAAAATGCCAAGTTGTTTAAGGAAAAAGTTAAAAGATGGCATGACAAAAGAATCCAAAAATGGGAATTTAAAGTAGGTGATCAAGTTCTATTGTACAATTATCGTTTCAGATTCTTTGCAGGAAAACTTCTCTCCAAATGGGAAGGACCATATATCATTGAAGAAGCTTATCGCTCCGGAGCTATCAAGATCAACAATGCCGAAGGCACTAATCCGAGAGTGGTTAATGGGCAAATAATTAAACATTATATCTCAGGTACGCCCATTGACATTGAAACTAATATCATTCAAACCATGACACCGGAGGAACTCATAAAAGAGACCTTCCAGAACGCTCCAGAACCCTGAAAAGGAGTAGGTATGTGATACGGTAAGTAAACCGACTCCAAAAGTTCCATAAAAGTACTTTTTGTTGCTTTGGAATATATAAAAAATTAATAAAATAATAAACAATCAGGAAGGTGCACGAGGGAGCGACGAGCTCAGGGGGCGTGCCCTACCCCCCCAGGGCGTGCCGTGTGAGCTCGTGACTCCCCCGTGGACTTTCCCGACTCTGTTTTCTCCCAGATTACTTGTCCTGCACAGGAAAAAATCATTATATATACTCCACGCTGTTTTGACCACTGTATCGCAAGTTTCTCTTCTATTCTTGTTGCGGGCTATTTTCTGACAGATCTAGATCACCATGGCGCCTCCAAGTTCGTCCAAGGACAAGTTCTTCGAGAAGGTCATCAACCCTTACCTTCCGTAGGTGATGAAACACCCTCAGACCATTGAGATGCGTGAGGGGGTGCTTCACATCCGGGACGTTCAAGGGCCCAAGAAGGACGGAAGCGAGAAGGCCAGGCTCGAAGCTGTGGAGCAGGAGATCTTTAGGCGCCAAGGGATGGTGAAGCGCGGTCTCAGCGCAATCACTCCACAATTACCGAGTTCATTCGTGAGCACAAGTGGGACAACAAGGAAATTGGAGATGCTATCTTCAAGCTCAACGACCGGATTGATCATCTTCAAGCCCAAGTTTTTGACCTATGCTACTTGTGAGCTGCGTTGGGATTTCCTCGAAGAGGAGAGGATGATGCAGTACAGTAGAGATAAGCATTTCCCTCAGTTAAGAACCAAGGTTATCAATCCAGTAGGAGAAACAAACAGAACCTCATTAGCAACACCTACACACACAAAAGCAAATACTTGCACCCAATGCGAACAAGAGGGTTGTCAATCCCCTTGGCGGTTACTTGCAAGGATTAATTCTGATAGTGATAGATAAAAATATAAATTGCAAAATAAAATAAAAGTAAATAAATTGCAGCAAGGTATTTTTGGGTTTTAATATATGATAAAGATAGACCCGGGGGCCATAGTTTTCACTAGAGGCTTCTCTCTCGAACACATAGCATACGGTGGGTAAACAAATTACTGTTGGGCAATTGATAGAAAAGCGCATAGTTATAATGATATTCAAGGCAATGATCATGTATGTAGGCATCACGTTCGAGACAAGTAGACCGACTTCTGCCTGCATCTACTACTATTACTCCACCCATCGACCGCTATCCAACATGCATCTAGAGTATTAAGTTAATAAAAACGGAGTAATGCCTTAAGCAAGATGACATGATGTAGACAAAGTAAACTCAAGCAATATGAATAAACCCCATCGTTTTATCCTTAATGGAAACAATACAAATATGTGTCTTGTCCCCTACTTTGTCACTGGGATAGAGCACCGCAAGATTGAACCTATCACAGAGCACCTCTCCCATTGCAAGATAAATCAATCTAGTTGGCCAAACCAAATGGATAGACCAGAGAGAAATACAAAGCTATAACAATCATGCATAAATAAGTTCATAAAAGACTCAAATATTTCTCATGAATAATCTGATCATAAACCCACAATTCATCGGATCCCAACAAAAACACCGCAAAAGAAGATTACATCGGATAGAACTCCAAGAACATCGGGGAGAACATTGTATTGAAGATCAAAGAGAGAGAAGAAGCCATCTAGCTACTAGCTATGGACCCATAGGTCTGTGGTAAACTACTCACACATCATCGGAAGGGCAGCAAGGTTGATGTAGAAGCCCTCCGTGATCGATTCCCCCTCCGGCAGAGTACCGGAAAAGGCCTCTAGATTGGATTGCGGAAGAACAGAAGATTGCGGCGGCGGAAAAGTTATTTCATGTGGCTCTCTGGTATATTGGGAATATTTGAGAATTTATAGAGGCGGAATTAGGTCAAGATGAGCCATGAGGGGCCCACAAGCCTAGGGAGCGCGTCTCCCGAGCTTGTCGCTCCCTCGTGACTCCTCCGATCTTCTCCCGAACCTTCGAGGGTCTCTTTTGATCCAGAAAAAGTTAATCCAAAGTTTTTTATTCGTTTGGACTTCGTTTGATATTGATTTCCTGAAAAGCCAAAAACTAGCAGAAAAACAGCAAATGGCACTGGGCACTTGGTTAATAGGTTAGTCCCAAAAATGATATACAATTGCATATAATTGCATATAAAACATCCAAGATTGATACTATAATAGCATGGAACAATAAAAAATTATAGATACGTTGGAGACGTATCAAGCATCCCCAAGCTTAATTCCTGCTCGTCCTCGAGTAGGTAAATGATAAAAATAGAATTTTTAATGTGGAATGCTACCTAACATGTTCATCATGTAATCTCTTTTATGGTATGAATATTAAGAAACGAGTGATTCAAAACAATAGTCTATAATTTGATATAAAGACATCAATACTCAGTCATACCAACAAAAATCATGCCTTTCAAAATAAAAATGCTAAAGAACGCTATTCTTACAAAATCATATAGCCCATCATGCTTAGTCTTCCTAACACAAAGTATTAATCATGCACGGCCCCGATGACATGCCGAGCAATTGGTTCATAGTTGTTAATGCGCTTCAGCTTTTTCAACCCTCACGCAATACATGAGCGCGAGCCATGGACATAGCACTATGGGTGGAATAGAATATGATGATAGAGATTAATAAGGGGAAGTCAAAAAGGAAGATAGTCTCGCATCGACGCGGCTAATCAACGGGCTATGGAGATGCCCATCAATTGATATCAATGCGAGGAGTAGGGATTGCCATGAAACGGATGCACTAAGAGCTATAAGTGTATGAAAGCTCAAACTGAAACTAAGTGGGTGTGCATCCAACTTGCTTGCTCATGAAGACCTCGGGCATTTGAGGAAACCCATCATCGGAATATACAAGCCTAGTTCTTATAATGAAAAATTCCCACTAGTGTATGAAAGTGACAACTCAGGAGACTCTCTATATGAAAAAACATGGTGCTACTCTGAAGCACAAGTGTGGAAAAGGATAGTAACATTGTCCCTTCTCTCTTTTTATCTCATTTTTTGTTGGGCTCTTTTTGGCCTCTCTTTTTTATATATATTTTTCGTCCGGAGCCTCATCCCGACTTGTGGGGGAATCACAGTCTCCATCATCCTTGCCTCACTGGGATAATGCTCTAATAATGATGATCATCACACTTTTATTTACTTACAACTCAATGTTAGAACTCGATACTAGAACAATATGACTCTATATGAATGCCTCTGGCAGTGTACCAGGATGTGCAATGATCTAGCGTAACATGTATAAAAAATGATGAATGGTGGCTGAGCCACAAATACTATGTCAGCTATATGATCATGCAAAGCAATATGACAATGATGATATGTGTCATATAAAAAGAACGGTAGAAGTTGCATGGCAATATATCTCGGAATGGCTATGGAAATGCCATAATAGGTAGGTATGGTGACTGTTTTGAGGAAGATATAAAGAGGCTTATGTGTGATAGAGCGTATCATATCACGGGGTTTGGATGCACCGGCGAAGTTTGCACCGACTCTCGAGGTGAGAAAGGGCAATGCACGGTACCGAAGAGGCTAGCAAATTGCGGAAAGGTGAGAGTGCGTATAATCCATGGAGTCACATTAGTCATAAAGAACTCACATACTTATTGCAAAAGTCTATTAGCCCTCGAAGCAAAGTATTACTATGCATGCCCCTAGGGGGGATAGATTGGTAGGAAAAGACCATCTCTCGTCCCTGACCGCCACTCATAAGGTAGACAATCAATAATAAATCATGCTCCAACTTCATCACACAACTAAAGACTATACGTGCATGCTTCAGGAATCACAAACCTTAACACCAATATTCTTACTAAACCACAATCATTCACTAGTACATCCACATATTACCATCTTAATATCGCAAAACTATTGCAAGGAATCAAACTTATCATATTCAGTGATCTACATGAAAGTTTTTATTATATCCCTCTTGAATACCTATCCTTTATGGACCAATCTTATAACCCATGCAAATTGCCATTACTATTTATTAGACTCTCAAAAAGATTTAAGTGAAGCATGAGAGTGCAACTATTTCTTTAAAATATAATCACCACCGTGCTCTAAAAGATATAAGTGAAGCACTAGAGCAACTGCCTAGCTCAAAAGATATAAGTGAAGCACATAGAGTATTCTAACAAATCACGATAAATGTGTGTCCCTCCCAAAAAGTGTGTTCAGCAAAGATGATTGTGGCAAACTAAAAAGCAAACAAAGAAAAGAAAACTATGGCACAAGACGCTCCAAGTAAAACACATATCATGTGATGAATAAAAATATAGCTCCAAGTGATATACCGATAGATTGTAGACGAAAGAGGGGATGCCATCCGGGGCATCCACAAGCTTAGACGCTTGGGTCTTCCTTGAATATTACCTTGGGGTGCCTTGGGCATCCCTGTAACACCCCTCTGTAATGAGCAACAGTGATCCATAATGATTATGCTAAGTCACTGTGATTTGCATTGCTAGATCATATTGGATTTATATCTCATTTCAAATTCCACCACAGAAATCAATTCAACTTGTAAGTGAAATTTGAAGCTGCTCAAAAATTACTGAAAAATAGTTCATGTTGTAGCAAATATTCCAAAACAAATACTTGTTCAGGAAAACAACATCACCTATTTGCTAAAATGGGCTAGAGCATTTAAAACAGTGCAAAAATAGCAATTTAAATGCCATTTCATTTATGAAAAATTCAAATGAATTCAAGTGGCCTCCAAACTTTTCGTGGCAGTGCAGAATAATGCAATGTAATTTTGTAACAAGTTTCACATTTTACTAAAAGCATTTGGCAGCTCATTTTATTGCAAAACTATTTCTGTAAAAGAAATCAGAAAAAGAAAATAGAAAAGGCCCTAACAGCTACTGTGAGCTGGGCCTAAGTGCACAGTGCACCGGCCCAGCCCACCTCCCTCTCTCTCTTCTTCCTCCTACTCTCTCTCTGCGCGTGTGATACGTCTCCAACGTATCTATAATTTTTGATTGTTCCATGCTGTTATATTATCAATCTTGGATGTTTTTATATTCATTTACAGCAATTATATATCATTTTTGGAGACTAAGCTATTAACTTAGTGCCCAGTGCCAGTTGCAGTTTTCTGCCCTGTTTTTGTTTTACAGAAAATCAATACCAAACGAAGTCCAAATGCCACGAAACTTTTTGGAGATTTTTTCTGGACAAGATAAACACTAGAAGCTTCGGGAGGAGGCCAGAAGCCCCAGGGGGTGCCCACGAGGCACCAGGGCGCGCCTGGGGGGGGAGGGGGGCAGGCGCGCCCTGGTACCTCATGAGGCCCACAGAGCTCCGTTTGACCTAATTCCTCCACTATAAATTCCCAAAAAATCCGAAACCCTCAGGGGAGTCCACGAAATACTTTTTCCGCTGCCGCAAGTTTCTGTTCCAGAGAGATCCATCTGGAGGCCTTCTCCGGTACTCCGTCGGAGGGGGAATCGATCACGGAGGGGCTCTACATCAACCTTGCTGCCCTTCCGATGATGCGTGAGTAGTTTACCATAGACCTTCAGGTCCATAGTTAGTAGCTAGATGGCTTCTTCTCTCTTTTTGATCTTCAATACAATGTTCTCCTCGATGTTCTTGGAGTTCTATTCGATGTAATCACTTTTTGCGGTGTGTTTGTTGGGATCCGATGAATTGTGAGTTTATGATCAGATTATCCATGAATATATTTGAATCTTCTCTGGTCTCTTTTATGCATGATTATTATAGCTTCGTATTTCTTCTCCGATCTATTGATTTGGTTTGGCCAACTAGATTGATTTATCTTGCCATGGGAAGAGGTGCTTTGTAATGGGTTCCATCTCGCGGTGCTCAATCCCAGTGACAGAAAGGGACATGACACGCATGTATCATTGCTATTAAGGGTAAAAAGATGGGGTTTATTCATGCGTGAGTTTATCTTGTCTACATCATGTCATCGTTTTTAAGGCGTTACTCCGTTCTTTATGGACTTAATACACTAGATGCATGCTGGATAGCGGTCGATGTGTGGTGTAATAGTAGTAGATGCAGGCAGGAGTCGGTCTACTTGTCTCGGACGTGATGCCTATATACATGATCATTGCCTTGGATATCGTCATGATTATGTGCTTTTCTATCAATTGCCCAACAGTAATTTGTCCACCCATCGTATGCTATTTTCTTGAGAGAAGCCTCTAGTGAAAACTATGCCCCCCGGGTCTATCTAACTCGTATTACTAAAACCCTAAAAATATTGCTGCACTTTTCTTTTATTTATTTTATTTTGTATTTTTGTTTCAATCTATCTATATATCACATACAATTTAATCTTGCAATTAACCGTCGAGGGATTGACAACCCCTCGTTTGCATTGGGTGCAAGGATTTGTTGTTTGTGTGCAGGTACTGCTAACGAGGTGTTGCATGGTTCTCCTACTGGATTGATAACCTTGGTTTCATAACTGAGGGAAATACTTACCTTTGCTGTGCTGCATCATCCCTTCCTCTTCGGGGATAATACCAACGCAAGCTACAAGTAGCAGGAAGAATTTCTGGCGCCGCTGCCGGGGAGACATCATCAACATCTATCAAGTACCTTTGCATAAACTCTCATCTCCTTGCATTTACTTTATTTGCCTCTCATTTTCATCTCCCCCACTTCTAAAACATTTTTACAAAAATACAAAAATATTTTCCGTTTGCCATTTTCTTGTTTGCTTGTTTGCTATCTTGTTTGCGTAGTGTAACACCCCAAAATTTTAATTTGGATTTTTCCAGCAAATTCTTTATTTGATCTTTTTGAGGAGGTTATTTGAATTTTTCATTTTCTCAAAAGAAGATTCTTCTGAAAACTGTTGTTGAAAATTATTTTGAGATCTTCCTCAGATAAGGTTCTGGTCTTAAGGATATTCTATTTCTTGGGATTTTTGTCATCAACATTTCTCTGGAGTATTTTTAATATTTTTAAAGAATTCTTTTATTGGTATTATTCTTTTCCCTTCTAAAAAGAGGATTCTTATCTCTCTTATTATAAACCATTTTAAAAAAAATTCTTCCCAAAAACCCCTCTCCTACTTTGGATCTAGTCAATAATCAAATTCTAGTAGGTTTCAACCTCTTATATATTTTCTTTCTATTTATTTTCTCCCAAAAATATTTTTCTGTCATTTTCTAGCACTCCTTTGGTTTACAAAGGAAGTACCAGTTTTCTTTGAGATCTGGTCCCAAGAAAATTATCCTAGCTTGTCTTTAGTACCCTAAACCAAGATCTTCAAAAACATCCAGATCCATAGTTCAAAATTTTCAAAATTTGGCCACTGCAAGTTTGGACCAAATTTACTGTTTTGGGTGAAATTCATATTTAATCTTCTCCAAAAATTCTGAGATAATCCAGGTAGCCTATAGATGCATCAAGACTCCACCCCTCCAATTTTCAGCCCAAGAAAACTTTCCTGCAATCGTGCAGCATTTCATCGAGCACGTGGTGAACACTCTGGTTCAGACAAATTCAGAGAACTGAAACTGTCAGTGTCGTTTTCTTCAGTCGATCGTCGTCAATCTCGCCAGTTCTTCGCTTGGCCTCTTGCTCACTGCTCCTCCTCCTTATCCTTGCGCCGCACGGTCGTTTGGCTGGGCGTGGGTGTCGGTGCCGAGCCGTCCCGTCGTCTCCGGCGAGTGCAGCGATGCCAGAACCTCCCGCCACGGCCGTCAGACGAGTTCAGTGAAGATCACCGCAATCCAGCACCGCCCAACTCTCCTCTGGCTTCCGCGTGGCCACCTTATGCTCATAGCACGCTAAGGGACGCTCGACGCGGCCTGAAAATGCGCAGAGCGCGCTCCCTGCCACCGACGAGCCCGTGAGGCCATTCCGTCGCGTTTCCGAGCTCCCGGCCAAATTAGACCAAGTTTATGCTTTGAATGGAACCTGGGGTCGAATCCGAAGCTGCCGACATCTGCTAATCGCCTGCTAAGCCACTGCCTCGCCATAATTGCTCGCCGGACTTATCCCGTTCTCGGGTACCTCTTCGATTCCGGCTATAAATAGAGCCCCAACCCCTCCTCTCACTCCAGCACATCTCCTCCCACTCCCATAGCTCCGCTAATCACACCAGAGGGACGCGGGGAAGCCTTCTTCTCCAACTCCGGCCGCCCCGATCCGCCTCGGGCTTCTGGTCGATTCACTCTGGTCCGATCCTCCCCGCCTCCCAAATCTTGTCAGTACCCCACTTCTCCACCACCCGTTCTGACCCCCACTTCAATTCGGTGTTAGGTGAGCTCCTCGGGGAGATCCATCCTCACCCGACGCCGCCGTCCGCCGGAGAGGAGCTGGTCATCGCCGTGAAGCTCTCCGTCGACTTCTTCCTCCACTCATAGGCACGGCCCACTCTCCTGAACACGACGGTACTCTCCTTTTCCCCTATCTCGCCGTGGTTCGTCGCCGGCGATCACCGGAAGCTCTCTGGCGCCGGCGACCTGTTTTCAAACCTGACAAGGGGCCCCGCCTGTCAGCCTCTCTGTTATTATTTCGAATCGTTTTCTGTTGGCGTATTCGGGCCGAATGCGTCTTCCCTTCGGGCTGGCGTAAAGCGCCCGAAACGTTTTCTGTTTTCTCAGTCTAGCCCCTGGAAAGATTCCTGTTCATTACAGATGGGTCCCTGGACTCATTTTCTTTATAACTTTTAAATTAAAAATGATTTTTAGTTGATTCCTTTTCTGTCACCTTTATTTTTCTGTCTAGTTTTTTATAGTATTTATTTGAAAAATATTTTGGACAACTTTCTGTCACGCGCGGTATTTACGTTAGAATTCTTACTTGTGAATTTCGTAGATACCGAGGAGGGAGCCGGTGCCGTCAACTTCATCGAGTTAGACTCCGACTATTCCGAACTAGGCAAGCATGTTTGAACCTTTGATATGACGAGTGTTTTGCATGTTTGCTTGCATGATGTTTTGCATTGCATGTTTATGGAAGCATATGAAGTATGTTATATTTCATGCATGATGGGTTGCAAGTGAGCCACAAAAACTTGATGAGATTGAGACAACCTAGTCATGTTGTGGCATGATAGGTTGCACTCCGGTATTGTTGGAGCATGCCGGTATTAACAAGAAACTGTTTTAACTCTAGTATTGACCTAGATCGAGTCTTGTCCCCGTTCACCTTCTTTTCGTGCTGCCACATGTTTTCTGCAAAGAATACGGTTTAGTAGGATGCAAACCTCTTTCCATGTACACACCAAGTAGAGGGGCCGTGATGAAGGTACCATGGCCCTGGATAAAGCCAGTCATCCGGTCAGGGGGCATGGGTGTTTCCGGTCCGGGACCGAGAGGGGGGCACCCCTTAGAGCGCACGAATATAAATTTGATCCCATGCTAATCGAGGTTGGAGCCTCCCCGTCTTAAGGTTTTTCCTGAACGTTGCCTAGGGTGATTCCTGGAAACAGGAGGTTAAAATGGGTGTGTACTGGTCAGATGTGTTTTCTTCTAAAATACCGTAGACGGAACTAGTCCTTTGTGACTACTGAAATCCGTCGGCTGTGGGTAAAGAGTACAACCTCTGCAGAGTCAAAACTATTCGAGTAGCCGTGTCCACGGTCAAGGACGTTGGTTGACAGGTCAAGTGTCGGTCTCAGAGTCAGTCTCTGGAGAACTAATATGTTAAACAACAGAAGTAAATTGGCTGAATATTATTTCTGTGGATGGACTAACCTGTTTATTTTGCCGGGTATTCCTTGGGATGGTGCTACCTCCTGGATTACTCGTATTTCTGAATGTTACTAATATAAGCCCTCGCTGTGATGTCGCGCAGACGTCCGCCTGTGGCATTGCTGTTATTTACTTTTCATATAAGCCCTCGCTGTGATGTCGCGCAGACGTCCGCCTGTGGCATTGCTGTTATTTACTTTTCATATAAGCCCTCGCTGTGATGTCGCGCAGACGTCCGCCTGTGGCATTGCTGTTATTTACTTTTCATATAAGCCCTCGCTGTGATGTCGCGCAGACGTCCGCCTGTGGTATTGTTGTTATTTACTTTTCATATAAGCCCTTTATGTGATGTCACTCAGACGTCCGACTGTGGCATTCTTGTTACTTTAAATTTTGGCATAAGCCCTTTATGAGGTGTCGCCCAGACGCCCGACTGAGGCATGTCGTTTATTTCTTACCTTTCGAGGCGTCGCTTCAGACACCCGATCGGTCTTCTTCTTATTTTATTGGGACTTCGGGAGGACTACCGCCCGACTTCCTTTTTATTTTCCTGCAGTGCATATTTAATGTTTGTGTGTGCTTTACTAACCTGCTCATGTGCATCATGTTTACATTTGTTATATCTTATGTCCAAACTATTTGCGAGTACATTCAAAGTACTCACTGGCTTGTCCCTGGCTATTGTTTTGGCCAGATGTTGACGAAGGCGATCTCATGGATGAAGAGTACGATAGCGAGTCCGACGCCTAGAGGAGTTCCAGTCAGTCTCTTGTGATCCTGGAGTTTTGTCATGCGCTTTATATACGCTTCCGCTACCCCAAATAAATCATCGAGCCTCACTCTGACGCTTGATGAGCTGTAGGATATTCAGAGCTATGTCACTACTCCACTGTGACATATCCACCACTCTTTTATTTCGCGAGTCAGTAGTATGCCACCACCCCCTTTATGTCATATCCGCCCTTATGTGTAATAGGGGCGCGCTTGTAATATATTGTTGAGCAACCTCAGCTCAACCTTGTAATATATTCAGTACTACTGGACTGTTGTATCAAGGAATTGTCTACCAGTAAGAAGGATTTTCTGTACTGGCCGGACTTTCAGGACGGTTTCTCAATAAATGTTTTTGTTGGAAAACCGGCCCTGACACGTAGTCATGATGTCTCAAGAAAATACAAAATTGTGTGATTTTTCCAATACTAATAATAATGATTTTATTAGTACTCCGATTGCTCCTCCTGCCGCTAGTGCGGAGACTTGTGATATTAATGCCGCTTTGCTAAATCTTGTTATGAAAGATCAATTTTCCAGTAGTCCTAATGAAGATGCCGCATCCCATCTTAATACTTTCGTAGAATTGTGTGACATGCAAAAGAAAAAAGATGTGGATAATGATATGGTGAAATTAAAATTATTCCCATTCTCGTTGCGGGATCGTGCAAAAATTTGGTTTTCATCTTTACCACGAAATAGTATCGATTCTTGGGGTAGGTGTAAAGATGCTTTTATTTCTAAGTATTTTCCTCCCGCGAAAATTATTTCTCTTGGAAATCAAATTATGAATTTTAAGCAACTTGATCATGAACATGTTGCCCAATCTTGGGAGAGGATGAAATTATGATAAGAAATTGCCCTACTCATGGTTTAAATTTATGAATGATCATACAAAAAATTTATGCGGGATTGAATTTTGTTTCTACAAATCTTTTAGATTCCGCCGCGGGTGGTACTTTTATGGAAATTACTTTGGGAGAAGCTACTAAATTGCTTGATAATATTATGGCAAATTATTCACAATGGCATACTAAAAGAGCTCCTACTAGTAAAAAAGTGAATTCTATTGAAGAAATTAGTGCTTTGAGTGATAAAGTTGATACGCTTATGAAATTGGTTGCTAGTAAAAATACTCATAGTGATCCTAATGATGTGCCATTGTCCACTTTGATTGAGCAAAATAATGATCCCGTAGATGTGAATTTTGTCTCGCGAAACAATTTCAATAATAATGCTTATAGAGGTAATTTCAACGCTAGGCCGTTCCCTGGAAATTCCTCTAATAATTATGGCAATCCTTATGGTAATTCTTATAATAATAATAATAGGATGCCCTCTGATATTTAAAGTAATATTAAAGAATTTATTAATGCTCAAAAGGTTTTCAACACTATGATAGAAGAAAAATTGAGTAAACTTGATGATATGTCTAGGAGCATTGATAGAATTATTCATGATGTGGAAAATCTTAAGACTGAAATTTTGCCACCCAAAATTGATATTAGTGAATCAATTAAAGCTTTATATGTCTCCATGGATGAGAGTAAGAAAAGAACCGCCATGCTAAAAGCTAAACAGGAATTTTTAGAAAAAGCGATCCCTCCCGGTTTCTATCGTAGTAACGATGAGGATATTAAAATGATTGGTGTTTCATCTATTGATTCTTTGTTTAGCAATATAAAACTTGATGAAAAGGGGACTGAAGAAGAGTCAACTTTAGCTAGTAGGCGTTCTCATAATTCGGAGGGTGAAAATCTTAATGAAAAAATTGCTAAAAGTGGGTTTGGAGAGGTAAAAACTTTAAATAGCGATGTGCCCACTCTCTTGGATTACAAAGATTTTAATTATGATAATTGTTCTTTGATTGAGTGCATTTCTTTGTTACAATCCATGTTAAATTCACCCAACGCTTATGAGCAAAACAAGGCTTTTACTAAACACATCGTAGAAGCAATGATGAAAGCGTTAGAAGAAAAGTTAGAACTAGAAATTTCAATTCCTAGAAAATTATATGATGAATGGGAACCCACCATTAAAGTTAAAATTAAAAATTATGAGTGCAATGCTTTATGTGATTTGGGTGCTAGCGTTTCCACAATTCCAAAATCTCTATGTGATGTGCTAGGTTTCACCAATATAGATGAATGTTCTCTTAATTTGCACTTGGCGGATTCTACTATTAAAAAGCCAATGGATAGAATTAATGATGTGCTTATTCTTGCAAATAGAAATTACGTGCCCGTTGATTTTGTTGTACTTGACATTGAATGCAATTCTTCTTGCCCCATAATACTTGGTAGACCGTTCTTACGAACCATTGGCGCCGTTATTGATATGAAAGAAGGGAATATAAAATTTCAGTTTCCATTAAAGAAGGGTATGGAGCACTTCCCTAGGAAAAGAATTAAAGCACCATATGAATCAATTATGAGGGCCACTTATGGAATCAACTTGAAAGATGACAATACTTGAAACTATGCATTATGCCTAGCTAGGGGCATAAAACAATAGCGCTTGTTGGGAGGCAACCCAATGAATAAAATATTTTTTTTTCTGTTATTGTGTGTTTTCACAATTATGCTACTGGTATGATTGTGTTTTTGTGTTTTTAATTAGTGTCTGTGCCAAGTAAAGCCTTTAGGATGATTTGAAAGATAGTATAATTGATGCTGTTTGGAAAGCAGAAAGTTTTGCATCCAGTACCCGAATTTTGTTTCTGTACTGGAGCGTCATACAAATCTGAATTTTTTACACAGTATTGGTATATGAATTTCCCACGTTTTCCTAATTTTTCAGAATTTTTGGAGTTACATAAGTATGGATTTTAAATAGATTGATACAGACTGTTCTGTTTTTGACAGATTCTGTTTTTGATGCACTACTTGCTTGTTTTGATGAATCTATGGATTGTATCGGGGGGTATAAGCCATGGTGAAGTTAGAGTGCAGTAGGTATAATGCAAAAATAAAATATGAATGAGTTTGCAACAGTACTTAAAGTAGTGATTTGTTTTGTTATACTAACGGATCTCACGAAGGTTTTGTTGAGTTTTGTGTGATTGAAGTTTTCAAGTTTTGGGTGAGATCATGATGGATGAAGGAATAAGGAGTAGCAAAAGCCTAAGCTTGGGATGCCCGAGGCAACCCAAGGTAATATTCAAGGAAGACTCAAGCGTCTAAGCTTGGGGATGCCCCGGAAGGCATCCCCTCTTTCTTCTACCAACCATCGGTAATTTTACTTGGAGCTATATTTTTATTCGTTACATGACATGTGTTTTGCTTGGAGCGTCGTGTATTATATGAGTCTTTGCTTTGTTTGCTTTTTGGTTTGTCACAATCATCCTTGCTGAACACACCTATCTTGAGAGAGCCACACGTTTATCATCATTTGTTAGAATACTCCATGTGCTTCACTTAATTTTTTTGAGCTAGGCAGTTGCTCTAGTGCTTCACTTAAATCTTTTTGAGAACGGTGGTGGCTAAATTTTGAAGAAATAAACTCTCATGCTTCACTTATATTATTTTTAGAGTTGATTGAAATTTTGAAGAAATAAATTCTCATGCTTCACTTATATTATTTTGAGAATTGATAAGATTGAAATTTTGAAGAAATATTTGCACTCTTATGCTTCACTAAAATCTTTTTGAGAGTTGATGATAGTAACGGTAATTTGCACAAGATATGAAATTGGTCCCAAAGTGATGAATATTCAAGAGGGATATAATAAAAACTTTCATATAGATCATTGGATATGATAAGTGTGATTCCTTGCAATAGTTTCGCGATATGGAAATGATAATATGTGAGTCATGTTAGTGAGTAATTGTGATTTAGTAAGAATATTAGTGTTAAGGTTTGTGATTCCCTATGCATGCACATCAAGTCAATAGTTATGCGACGATATTATATCCTACTTATGGTGCATTATTCAGTGTTAGTTATGTTCAATGCATGTTTATGACCGTTTTTGTTTTTTGGTTGGTTGCTTCTCAATCTATTTGCTAGCCTTCATTTGTACTAAGCGGAAATACTGCTTGTGCATCCAAAATCCTTAAACCCAAGTTGTGCCAAATGAGTCCACTATATCTACCTATATGCGGTATTTCAATGCCGTTCCAAGTAAATTTGCATGTGCCAACTCTAATTTTCAAAATAATTTTTCTGTTTTGTGTGCCCGTACCGCTCATGAAGCGGCAGGGGGTGGCCATTATTTTCCATGCTAGGTGTGTTATTCTCACGATGAGTGTTTATTCACTTGTCATTGCACGAGAGAATGGTTGGTAATAGGGATGCCCAGTCCCACAATGAATCAAGAATTAATAACAACAAAATTCCTTGGAAAGTGTTGGTATGGAGGGCACCCGTGGATACGGCTAGCCATGGATTGTGAAAGAAATGGTGGAAAGGAAATGAACTTTACTTTCTGTGTGGGAACCGCCTATGATGTGTCTAGCATGGAAAATAATGGGAATTCTTGGTCGTTTTCGTTGACAGGAAAAGCATGCCTCTCAAAATATTTTTATCTCTTTAATTTCAGTCTTGAGCTCTGGCACATTTGACAAATCTCTGCTTCCCTCTGCAAAGGGCCTATCTATTTCCTTTTATGCAATTTTTATTTTTACTTGAGTCTCCATCTTCTCTTACAAAATCACCAACTAGAGAGCACTATTGTCATACTTGTGCATTGGATGTAGCTAATATTTGAGTGAGTTTCATGAATGGATCAATGATTGAGCATAATGGGCTAGGGATAACTTTCTTTAGCTTTGATATTTTGAAAGACATGGTTGCTTGATAGCATGCTTGAGTATTTATATCTTCATGTCAAATTATAGACTATTGCTTTGAATCATTCAAGTCCAATGTCCATGCTACAAAAGAAAGGAGTATGTGATGAATATGATAGGCAGCATTCCACATCAAAAATTAAGTTTTTATCATTTACCTACTCGAGGACGAGCAGGAATTAAGCTTGTGGATGCTGATACGTCTCCAACGTATCTATAATTTTTTATTGTTCCATGCTGTTATATTATCAATCTTGGATGTTTTTATATTCATTTACAGCAATTATATATCATTTTTGGAGACTAACCTATTAACTTAGTGCCCAGTGCCAGTTGCTGTTTTCTGCCCTGTTTTTGTTTTACAGAAAATCAATACCAAACAAAGTCCAAATGCCACGAAACTTTTTGGAGATTTTTTTTCTGGACAAGATAAACACTAGAAGCTTCGGGAGGAGGCTAGAAGCCCCAGGGGGTGCCCACGAGGCACCAGGGCGCGCCTGTGGGGGGCAGGCGCGCCCTGGTACCTCGTGGGGCCCATAGAGCTCCGTTTGACCTAATTCCTCCACTATAAATTCCCAAAAAATAAGAAACCCTCAGGGGAGTCCATGAAATACTTTTTCCGCCGCCGTAAGTTTCTGTTCCAGAGAGATCCCATCTGGATGCCTTCTCCGGTACTCCGCCGTAGGGGGAATCGATCACGGAGGGGCTCTACATCGACCTTGCTGCCCTTCCGATGATGCGTGAGTAGTTTACCACAGACCTTCAAGTCCATAGTTAGTAGCTAGATGGCTTCTTCTCTCTTTTTGATCTTCAATACAATGTTCTCCTCGATGTTCTTGGAGTTCTATTCGATGTAATCACTTTTTGTGGTGTGTTTGTTGGGATCCGATGAATTGTGAGTTTATGATCAGATTATCCATGAATATATTTGAGTCTTCTCTGGTCTCTTTTATGCATGATTATTATAGCTTCATATTTCTTATCTGATCTATTGATTTGGTTTGGCCAACTAGATTGATTTATCTTGCCATGGGAAGAGGTGCTTTGTAATGGGTTCGATCTTGCGGTGCTCAATCCCAGTGACAGAAAGGGACATGACACGCATGTATCGTTGCTATTAAGGGTAAAAAGATGGGGTTTATTCATGCGTGAGTTTATCTTGTCTACATCATGTCATCGTTCTTAAGGCGTTACTCCATTCTTTATGGACTTAATACACTAGATGCATGCTGGATAGCGGTCGATGTGTGGAGTAATAGTAGTAGATGCCGGCAGGAGTCGGTCTACTTGTCTCGGACGTGATGCCTATATACATGATCATTGCCTTGGATATTGTCACGATTATTTGCTTTTCTATCAATTGCCCAACAGTAATTTGTCTACCCACCGTATGCTATTTTCTTGAGAGAAGCCTCTAGTGAAAACTATGGCCCCCGGGTCTATCTAAACCATATTACTAAAACCCTAAAAATATTGCTGCACTTTTATTTTATTTATTTTATTTTGTATTTTTGTTTCAATCTATCTATCTATCACATACAATTTAATCTTGCAATTAACCGTCGAGGGATTGACAACCCCTCGTTTGCGTTGGGTGCAAGGATTTGTTGTTTGTGTGCAGGTACTGCTAACGAGGTGTTGTGTGGTTCTCCTACTAGATTGATAAACTTGGTTATCGAACCAGTAAGAGAATCACACAACACCTCGTTAGCAGCACCTGCACACAAACAACAAATCCTTGCACCCAACGCAAATGAGAGGTTGTCAATCTCTCGGCGGTAAATTGCAAGATTAAATTGTATGTGATAGATAGATAGATTGAAACAAAAATACAAAATAAAATAAATAAAAGAAAATGGCAGCAATATTTTTAGGGTTTTAGTAATATGATTTAGATAGACCCGGGGGCCATAGGTTTCACTAGAGGCTTCTCTCAAGAAAATAGCATACGGTGGGTAGACAAATTACTGTTGGGCAATTAATAGAAAAGCAAATAATCATGACGATATCCAAGGAAATGATCATGTATATAGGCATCACATCCAATACAAGTAGACCGACTCCTGCCTGCATCTACTACTATTACTCCACACATCGACCGCTATCCAGCATGCATCTAGTGTATTAAGTCCATAAGAACGGAGTAATGCCTTAAGAACGATGACATGATGTAGACAAGATAAACTCACGTATGAATAAACCCCATCTTTTTACCCTTAGTAGCAATGATACATACGTGTCATGTCCCTTTCTGTCACTGGGATTGAGCACCGCAAGATCGAACCCACTACAAAGCACCTCTTCCCATGGCAAGATAAATCAATCTAGTTGGCCAAACCAAATCAATAGATCGTAGAAGAAATACGAGGCTATAATAATCATGCATAAAAGAGTGCCGCAAAGATTCAAATAATTTCATGGATAATCTGATCATAAACTCACAATTCATCGGATCCCAACAAACACACCGCAAAAAGTGATTACATCGGATAGAACTCCAAGAACATCGAGGAGAACATTGTATTGAAGATCAAAAAGAGAGAAGAAGCCATCTAGCTAATGCCTATGGACCCGAAGGTTTGTGGTAAACTACTCACGGATCATCGGAAGGGCAGCAAGGTTGATGTAGAACCCCTCTGTGATCGATTCCCCCTCCGGCAGATTACCGGAGAAGGACCCCAGATGGGATCTCTCTGGAACAGAAACTTGCGGCGGCGGAAAAAGTATTTCGTTGACTCCCCTGAGGGTTTCTGATTTTTTCTGAATTTATAGTGCTGGAATTAGGTCAAACGGAGCTGGGTGGGCCCCATGAGGTACCAGGGCGCGCCACCCCCCGTGGGGCGTGCCATGGTGCCTCGTGGCCCACTCCTTCATCTTCTGGCCCTCTCCCAAAGCTTCTAGTGTTTATCTTGTCCAATAAAAAATCTCCAAAAAGTTTTGTGGCATTTGGACTTCGTTTGGTATTGATTTTCTGTAAAACAAAAACAGGGCAGAAAACATCAACTGGCACTGGGCACTAGGTTAATAGGTTAGTCTCCAAAAATGATATATAATTGCTGTAAATGATTATAAAAACCCCCAAGATTGATAATATAACAGCATGGAATAATAAAAAATTATAGATACGTTGGAGACGTATCATGCTGCATCATCCCTTCCTCTTCGGGGATAATACCAACACAAGCTACAAGTAGCAGCGTGTCAACGCGGCCGTGGATGCGCGCGCGCGCTCCGGCGGCTGGCGAGACCGCGGCACTACAGGCTGGCCGAGAGGATAAGGGTGACTCCGCTCGGCCTCCCCGTCATTCTCATCCATTCGCCCCTCCTCTCTCACCCTCTCTCGCTCATTCTCCGCCGCATCTGAGCACCGCCGTCGCCATGGCTTGCCGCAGCTATGGCCACTGACCTCGCCTCGCCTCGCCACCTTGCCCATCGTCTTTGCTGTGCTCCGCTACGCCATCCCCATCCACGAACACGAGCCGGGGAGCACCGCATCGCCGCCCCGGCTCGTCTTATTCCTCCTCGGTCGCCGTTGCCTTCGCTGTCGATTCGCCGCCGTCTGCAGCTCCTAAGCTACCAACGGCCACCATGAGCCACACGGTGAGCACCCGCGCCGGATCCCTCTTCCCCCTTTCCTTCTCCGTTCCCGCAGCTCACCGTGCTGCTGCCGTGCCCGTATCGCCGCCGTTGAGCTCGTCGTCGTGGCCACATCCACTGCCACGCTTGCCCGAGCTCGCCATCGAGCTCCTGGGGTTCCCAGGAGCCCAACGCGCGTTCCCACGCCTCTCCCTGTGCACCGTAGCGGCTTAGCCGAGCTCGCCCGAATGCGCCGCCGCCTGCCATCACTACTCCGGCCAAGTCCGGCCACCCCAGCCCGCTCCACTGCCGTAGATCGACTCGCCGTCGAGTGCATGTTCGAACGGCACCGGCCGTAGCGCGATTCTGGCGAGGCCCGAGGCCCTCCGCCATGTTTTTTCGGCCACCGGCGTTTAAACGCCGGCGCCGCTGACCTGGCTGTCACGTGGGCACCCCTGGGTCACTGACCAGTGGGCCCAGGGGCCCCAGTTGACCACGTTGACTAGTCAACGTGCTGACTGGGCAGCACAGTGTCACTGACATGCAGGCCCCACCGCTAATTTGATTAGTTTTATAAATTAAAATTAACCTAATTACTAATTAGACACTGACAGATGGGGCCCACTAGCTAATTAACCTAATTAGTTAAATTTAACCTCTGTTTAGTCTCTGTGTCACTAACATGTGGGACCCAGCTGTCAGGTTTGACCTGGAACAGCTGGGGTTGACTGCTGACGTCACCCTGACATCATGCTGACGCAATAAATCCTTTTTTTGGTATTTTCGAATTAGATTTAATTCTAGGAATTTCAGAAAATGGTTTAAATCTTTGAAAAATCGTAGAAAATAAACCGTAGCTCGGATCGAAAAGTTTTCTACATGAAAGTTGATCAGAAAAACAAGACGAACCCGAATATGCCCTCCATGTAGCTGTCACATGCCCACAACATTGCAAACATGGAAACTTCCCCTCCGGATCAACTGTCCGAAAACTGCCTAAAGCCGGGAAAATATTCCCAGATATTTTCCCGCTCCGTCTCTAACGTGTAACACTGCGATAAGTCACCACTAGCACAGCATATTACCATGCCATGCATCTGTGTTGCTTTTGTTTGCTTTTTATTTATTGTTTCTTCCCCCTCTTCTCTCCATTACACCCCGAGACCGACGCTGCTGCCGAGTACGACTACGCCCCTGACGACCAGACCTTTTCAGCAGAGCTTCCAGGCAATCAAAACCCCTTGATCATCCCTATATCGCCTATTCCTTCTCTCGCATGCTTGCATTAGAATTTGCTACTGTAATTGATTGCTCCTATTATGATGCATAGCCTGTTTTTGTAACTGCTATTGATACCTTACCTGCTATCCTAAAATGCTTAGTATAGGTTGGATAGTGAGGCATCAGCGACCCCCCAACCTTGTCCTTGTTGCCCCGCTCTGCTACCGGTGCCCCGATCAATGTGATCGATGTACAGAGACCGACATAGCACCGCACACCCCTTTAGTTGTACGGTTCTGCAGGGGTACTATCGAGTGCCAAGGGTGGTACCTCCTACATCACTCCTGATGATACCTCTGTAGCCTAGCTAGTCGGTTGTGGGTTACCGAGGGTGATTCCTCTTTCACCACCTCTGATGATGCCTTTGTCGTACAACCCCCTCAAGCGTGAACCCATCGAGGGTGATTCCTCCGAGTTCACCTTGACGGATACATTTAGTGGGAATCCATCGAGGATGATTCCTCGGGTTCCTCCTTGGTGTGATGGACACATGGATACCTTGACTTTTATCTCAGTCCCTGATTAAAGTCGGGTCGGCCTCGAGGGGTACCCGCGAGAAATTTGAAGTCGGGTTGACCATGAGGGTACCCGCGAAATAATTACGAGGCGCGGCCGGGCAGGCAGATTGCCTCAGGAGAGGGAGGAGAGGGATTGGGCCTGGCCCTTGCCGCAAGTCCTCGAGACGGGGCGACGGGACCACAGATCGTGGATCGCTGATTGTCACCGCAAGCTCCCAACACACTAATGGGTTAGGATATGTGATCTGAGTAGGCCTCTGGCCTTATCGCATTAACCACCACGCGGGAATAGTATGGGCACTCGGCGTCATATGTATCAGCCGAAGTTCTTCAGACGTCAACAGTTGAGCGGCATGCGCCCGGGTGGACCGTGAAAGCCTGCGTGTGTATACAGGGGCTAGGTCTAGTCCTGGCCGTCCTCGCAATGCGCAGGAGTGCAAAGGGCGATGGGCCCAAGACCCCTGTGTGCTTAGGATGTAGACCGGCGTGCTGGCCTCTCTGTTGAACCTAGGTAGGGCTACGACGTGTCGATCAGCCGAGGCCGGGCATGACCCGAGCAAGTGTGTCTGGCCAGAGTTAATCGAGCGTGTTGGGTAAGTTGGTGCACCCCTGCAGGGAAGTATATCTATTCGAATAGCCGTGTCCATGGTAACAGGACGCTCGGAAAGTATCCCGATGTACTACAACTAGAACTGTATACTTGTGGAATCAAATTAATATGTTAGCTCCGGGATTGCTTTCTCGTAGGGTGTCGAGGAAGGATCTCTGGGCATTGCTACTATATGCTTACTACTATATGTTATGTTACTAATCTGCACTCTTCTAATGCTGCAAGACGCTGAAGATGCTAGTCTTCGGTAGGCTAGGCCTTTCCCTCTATTCTAGCATTTCTGCAGTCTAGTCCACAGATACAACCTCCCCTTTGATACCGATGCATATTTAGAATAGATCTGATGTAAATCTTGCGAGTACTTTGGATGAGCACTCACGGTTGCTTTGCTTCCCTTTTTCCCCATACCCGATTGCTGCGACCAGATGACGGAGCCTCGGAGCGAGCTGCCCCAGTCGACGACTACTACTACCCCTACCGTGGAGCTTACTACTACGTGGAGACCGATGACCAGGAGTAGTTAGGAGGCACCCAGGCAGGAGGCCTGCGCCTTTTCGGTCATTTGTCGTTGTTTTGCTCAGCCTTCTTAAGGCAGACTTGTTTAACTTATGTCTGTACTCAGATACTGTTGCTTCCGCTGACTCGTGTGTAACTCGAGCTTATGTATTCGAGCCCTCAAGGCCCCTGTCTTGTAATATAAAGCTTGTATGACTTTTAATTTGTGTCTAGAGTTGTCTTGTGATATCTTCTCGTGAGTCTCTGATCTTGATCATGTGCATTTGCGTGTATGATTAGTGCACGGTCGAGGCAGGAGCGTCACAAGTTGGTATCAGAGCTGACTGCGTGTAGGAAGCCCCTTTCCAACTCCTTGGCCGAAGTTGAGTCTAGTCTTTGAAAAACAATTTTACTAACATGGCTGTGTGGCTTACGGGCCCATGTCGCCAATGGATGGGTTAGGATCTTTTATTCCTCTTCCTTACTCTGGGACTCTGATCTCTCTTCTATTCGGGTTAAAGCTTTTACTAACTCTAACATTAGGTTCTCGTGATCACATTCACCCGGAGGGCTGGATTATCTGCAATCATTCCTTTCAATGCTATCATATGCTTCTCACACTGTCATTTCACATCTTGCACTCCCTTGTTTTCATATGCGTCCCGCAAGACAGCTCGTACACCACACTATGGCTGTTGATGCGACTGGGTTCCCTGCTATCTTGGTCGATCTCTTGACCAGGATGGGATATCGCTAGTACTCCGAGTACACAGTTTACGAGGACTACCACGAGTTCAACCAGGAGCAGTACCACGCTGTGGTTCATATCTTTGATCGGCAGAACAACTCCATCACTGAGTTGCACACCTTTCATGGTGTTGGAGTGACTGTCGACATGGCCGTCCATGATGCTGCCTATACTACTATTGCCCGTCTCCGTGGAGAGCACAGTTGCTTGGAGGAGACTGCTTTCAGATATATCCTGTATGCCCCCTCCAGGGATGAGAGTGGATATTACACTGCTGTCTATACCCCTTACGTGCGACGTCGCTACGACCCGCAGGTTTTGGTACAGTACACTGAGGCTCTGGATCGCACTGCTCGAGCTCTTGCTGTCAAGTTGTACGCCACTCGTGCTCGTCTTTACGACGCTCTGACACAGTTGCTACTAGTAGTCAGTGCAGGGATTCATCCAGAGTACATCCTTTACCCGCACAGGACGGAGATGCCACCAGGTCTTGAGTGGCCTGTGGTTGGAGGTTGTACTCCTCCATGTGGTCCTCTTCTTCCAGTCCGGGACTAGGTTCTGCACCAGAGTGTTCATGGAGCGCAGGATCCTTATATCAAGGGTACCCTGCGTCGTCACCTGCAGCTGCCTGGCTTCAGTGGTTTTCTCCGACGTTGATGTAGCTATCGCTATGTCCCGTTGTTGTATCCCTCCACCGCGTGCCTGCGTGCCACCTAGTATGTCTAGCTTTTCCTTTCTGTTGTTGTAATGCTGGTTTGTAACCGAATCTTTGTATGGATCTGTATGTCATGTTTGACTATGATGTTGTATCTATTGCACTTCCTTTTTGTGCGTGTTACTTCATGAATGACTCCATACAAATGCAATGCTTGTTGCTAAACTACACCCTGTTGATTTTAGTAGGATGGTTAGACCCGCAGGTCATGGCCATGGTGCCAACAATCCACCACCGCCCGACTATATGGCTGGAATGATGCAACAGTTTGAGCTGAACTGTCAGTTCATGCAAGGACTTATGGATCAGTTTCCTCGTCCAAATGCCAACCAGCAGCCAGCCGCAATAACTTTGCAAGAGTTTGTGCGCCTCAACCCGGCTATCTTCCGCAACTCAGTTCAGCCGCTTGATGCTGATGACTGGCTCCGCGACATCACTTTCGAGATGGAATCTGCTAATGTGGCCCCTGCCAACTATGTCACTTTCGCATCCTACTTTCTGAAGGGACCAGCAGCTTAATGGTGGGACAGTCACAGGCACACCCTAGCTGCTGGAACAATCATCACCTGGGTGGAGTTCCAAGCTGCTTTCCATGCCCGTTACATTCCGCAAGGAGTCATGGACCAGAAGAAGTGTGAGTTCCGCAACCTTACCCAGGGCAGCAAGTCTGTGGAAGTTTATCAGCGGGAGTTTCTTGAACTATCTCGCTATGCTAAAGAGGATATTGCTACTGATGCCCGCAGATAGGAGAAGTTCCGTGAAGGGCTCAACCCAGATATCAAGCTCGCACTGCTAGTCCAAGACTTTGCCGACTTCGCCACCTTGGTGAACAAGGCCATCCATGTTGAGACTGGTCTGAAGGATCACAAGGACGCTCTTAAGCGCACCCTTGAAGCGGGCTCATCTTCGGGCTCGTCTTCCCAGAAGCGCCGCATATGGATTCCTCACAGCATGTATCGTCCAACTGCACCTGCTCCAAGGCCGTCCTATACTGCACCTCGTTTGCCTCCTCCCCCACCGAGGCAGCCAAGACCTCAAGCTCCAATGCTTCGAGCTCCTGCTCCCCGTCCCGATAATGGTCTGTGCTTCACATGTGGACGTCCCGGTCATCGTGCTAAAGACTGCCATCAGAACCAGAACTAGTTGGCACTTCCATCTGCTGGTCGTGGTAATGGCCGTGGCAACAATCAGCCTTGCAACTTCAATGCCAGGCCCTCTTATGGTCGTGGTCAGGCTTATCATGTCAACATGAATGAAGATCAAGACCAACCAGCTACTGTGATGGGTACACTTGCTATTAATTCAGTACCAGCTTTTGTTTTGTTTGATTCAGGAGCATCGCATTCTTTCATATCAGAAGAGTTTGCATTCATGCATGGCATTAAACATGAGAATTTGCACCAGCTGTTAGTGGTTAACACTCCCGCGGGCCATTGTCGGACCTCTATGTTCAGCCCTAATGTCACCATAGAAATTGAAGGGTTGGAATTCCATGCTTTTCCCATCATTTTGAAGTCTTCCAAAGTTGACCTCATTCTGGGAATGGATTGGTTGAAGGCTCATACCGCCTTAATCAATTGTGCCACTAAAGCTGTCCAACTTCTGCACCCCTAGGATGAGATAGTAAATTACCCTGCTCATATCGTCCAAAATGCCGAGGCTCAGATTTATGCCCTGAATGCGTTGAACGCTTCTCCTCTTGAGGGGATAGAAAATGTTCCAGTCATTCGTGACTTCCAAGATGTTTTTCCAGAAGAACTTCCAGGAGTTCCCCCTATTAGAGTTGTCGAGTTTGTCATCAACTTAAAACCAGACACCACTTCTATTGCGAAGCATCCCTACAAGATGCCGCCGCATGAACTCCTTGAACTTAAGGAGGAAATCGATAAATCACTTCGAAAGGGTTTCATTCGTCCAAGTTCCTCTGCCTAGGGAGCACCTTCTCTCTTTGTCAAAAAGAAAGATGGTACGAACCGGTTGGTCCAAGATTATCGACCTATCAGCCAGGCAACAATTCAGAATAAGTATCCGCTTCCTCGGATCAACGATCTATATGATCAACTTGCTGGATCATCAGTATTCTCTAAACTCGACTTGAGGTTGGGTTACCATCAGATCCGCGTCCGCGAAGAGGATATTCCCAAGACCGCCTTCGTTACTCGATATGGCTCATATGAGTATACCGTCATGTCATTTGGCTTAACTAATGCTCCAGTAACATTCTCCCGCCTGATGAATTATATCTTCATGGATTACCTCGACAAATTCGTCGTGGTTTATCTGGATGATATCCTGGTATATTTTAAAAATAAGGAAGAACATGCTGAACACCTTTGTCTTGTTCTGGAAAAGCTTCGAGAGCATCAGCTATACGCCAAATATTCCAAGTGTGAATTCTGGTTATCTGAAGTGACCTACCTTGGTCATGTGATTTCCAAGGATGGCATTGCTGTCAACCTAGAGCGAGTTCAGGCTATTCTTGACTGGACCCCCTCCAAGAATGTCAAGCAAGTCAGAAGTTTTCTCAGACTTGCAAGCTATTGCCGTCGATTTGTCGAGAACTTCTCAAAGATTGCCAAGCCTGTGACTAATCTGCTTCACAAAGGCGTTAAGTTTGAGTGGACAGACAAATGTCAAGAGAGTTTCCAAACCCTCAAGGACAGGCTGACTTCTGCACCAGTGCTTGCTCCTCTGGATTCTCGCGAGCATGATTTATTATTGATTGTCTACCTTATGAGAGGCGGTCGGGGACGAGCGATGGTCTTTTCCTACCAATCTATCCTCCTAGGGGCATGTGTAGTAGTACTTTGCTTCGAGGGCTAATAAACTTTCGCAATAAGTATGTGAGTTCTTTATGACTAATGTGAGTCCATGGATTATACGCACTCTCACCTTTCCGCAATTTGCTAGCCTCTTCGGTACCGTGCATTGCCCTTTCTCACATCGAGAGTTGGTGCAAAATTCGCCGGTGCATCCAAACCCCATGATATGATACGCTCTATCACACATAAGCCTCCTTATATCTTCCTCAAAACAGCCACCATACCTACCCATCATGGCATTTCCATAGCCATTCCGAGATATATTGCTATGCAACTTCCACCGTTCCGTTTTTATGACACACATCGTCATTGTCATATTGCTTTGCATGATCATATAGCTGTCATAGTATTTGTGGCCCAGCCACCGTTCATCATTTTTATACATGTTACACTAGTATCATTGCACATCATGGTACACCGCCAGAGGCATTCATATAGAGTCATATTTTTGTTCTAGTTTCGAGTTGTAATTTTCTTTTGAGTTGTAAGTAAATAGAAGTATGATGATCATCATTATTAGAGTATTGTCCCAGTGAGTAAATAAAAAAAGAAAAAAAGAGAGGCCAAAAAGAGCCCACGAAAAAAAAGAAAAAAAAGAAGAAAAAAGGAGTAAAAGAAAAAAAGAGAAAAAAATGAGAGAAAAAGAGAGAAGGGGCAGTGTTACTATCCTTTTCCATACTTGTGCTTCAAAGTAGCACCATGTTTTTCATATAGAGATTCTCCTATTTTGTCACTTTCATATACTAGTGGGAATTTTTCATTATAGAACTTGGCTTGTATATTCCGATGATGGGCTTCCTCAAATGCCCGAGGTCTTCATGAGCAAGCAAGTTGGATGCACGCCCACTTAGTTTTCATGTTGAGCTTTCATACACTTATAACTCTTAGTGCATCCATTGCATGGCAATCCATACTCCTCGTATTGACATCAATTGATGGGCATCTCCATAGCCCGTTGATTAGCCGCGTCGATGTGAGACTATCTTCTTATTTTTTGACTTTTCCTTATTAATCTTTACCACCACACTCTATTCCACCCATAGTGCTATATCCATGGCTTGCGCTCATGTATTGCGTGGGGGTTGAAAAAGCTGAAGCGCGTTAAAAAGTATGAACCAATTGCTAGGCTTGTCATCGGGGTAGTGCATGATAAATTTTTTGTGTTAAGAAGATGGAGCATGACTGGATTATATGATTTTGTAGGGATAACTTTCTTTAGCATTTTTTATTTTGAAAGGCATGATTGTTTATTAGTATGCCTGAGTATTGATGTCTTTATATCAAATTATAGACTATTGCTTTGAATCATTCGGATCTTATTATTCATACCGTAAGAGAGATTACATGATGGAACATGTTAGGTAGCATTCCACATCAAAAATTCTGTTTTTATCATTTACCTACTCGAGGACGAGCAGGAATTAAGCTTGGGGATGTTTGATACGTCTCCAACGTATATATAATTTTTTATTGTTCCATGCTATTATAGTATCAATCTTGGATGTTTTTATATGCAATTATATATCATTTTTTGGGACTAACCTATTAACCTAGTGCCTAGTGCCAGTTGCTGTTTTCTGCTTGTTTTTGGTTTTTCAGGAAATCAGTACCAAACGAAATCCAAATGCCACAAAACTTTTTGGAGATTTTTTTCTGGACAAAAGAGACCCTGGAGACTTGGAGAGGAGGCCAGAAGCTTCACGAAGCCTCCAAAAGGCAACAGGGCGCGGCCCCGGGGGGCCTCCTGATGCCTTGTGGGGCCCTCGTGGATCCTTTTGACCTAATTCCACTTCTATAAATTCTCAAATATTCGGAAACCAACAGAGAGCCACCCCGAATTACTTTTATGCCGCCGCAAGCCTCTTTTCTTCCGCGATCCCATCTGGAGGCCTTTTCTGGTACTCTCCCGGAGGGGGAATCGATCACAGAGGGCTTCTTCATCAACCTTGCTGCCCTTTCGATGATGTGTAAGTAGTTTACCACAGACCTACGGGTCCATAGCTAGTAGCTAGATGGCTTCTTCTCTCTCTTTGATCTTCAATACTATGTTCTCCTTGATGTTCTTGGAGTTCTATCCGATGTAATCTTCTTTTGCGGTGTGTTTGTTGGGATCCGATGAATTGTGAGTTTATGATCAGATTATTCATTAGAAATATTTGAGTATTCTCTGAACTCTTTTATGCATGATTGTTATAGCTTTGTATTTGTCTTAGATCTATCGATTTGGTTTGGCCAATTAGATTGGTTTATCTTGCAATGGGAGAGGTGCTTTGTGATGGGTTCAATCTTGCGGTGCTCAATCCCAGTGACAGAAAGGGACATGACACGTATTTGTATTGTTGCCATTAAGGATAAAAAGATGGGGTTTAATCATATTGCTTGAGTTTACTTTGTCTACATCATGTCATCTTGCTTAAGGCGTTACTCTGTTTCATACTTAATACCCTAGATGCATGCTGGATAGCGGTCGATCGGTGGAGTAATAGTAGTAGATGCAGGCAGGAGTTGGTCTACTTGTCTCGGATGTGATGCCTATATACATGATCATTGCCATGAATCCGTCATAATTATTTGCTTTTCTATCAATTGCCCAACAGTAATTTGTTTACCCACCGTATGTTCTGCGCTCGAGAGAGAAGCCTCTAGTGAAAACTATGGCCCCCGGGTCTATCTTTATCATATATTAAAACCCAAAAATACCTTGCTGCAATTTATTTACTTTTATTTTATTTTGCAATTTATATTTTTATCTATCACTATCAGAATTAATCCTTGCAAGTAACTGCTAAGGGGATTGACAACCCTCTTATTTGCGTTGGGTGCAAGTGTTTGCTTTTGTGTGTGTAGGTGCTGCTAAAGGATTTTGACTGGTTCTCCTACTGGATTGATAACCTTGGTTCTTAACTGAGGGAAATACTTATCTCTACTATACTGCATCATCCTCTCCTCTTCGGGGAAATACCAACGCAGTCTACAAGTAGCAGTGGCATACAGTTGATCCATACGAACTGTTTGCGATAAGACAGAACAACAAACACGGTCAGCCAAATCAAGGTGTGTGCGATACACGGCATATAGTTCACTCGGATGAACTGTTTGCGATTAGCCAACACAACAGAAACGGTCAGGCAGATCAAGGAGTGTGCGATAGACGGCATACAGTTCACTCGGATGAACTGTTTGCGATGAGCCAAAACAACAGAAACGGTCAGCCAGATCAAGGAGTCTGCGATATACGGGCACACATTCTAATTAAAAGAATTGTGCGCGATGGTAATAACAAGCGCACACAGTTGATGGAACAAGTCATGTGCTGACATCGCCGATCGTGCACACGCCACGTACTCATCCGAGAACGCTTGTCCACGTTAATTACACCATCCGGGAATCGTGCCGCACTTCAAAACCGGAACCGTCAAATAATTTTGAGCTTGTTTCCCATCACATTCCAAATTACCACGCTATATGTAATTGCAAACCTATTCACACCGATCAAAACCTAAATGTTTCCCACTTAGCAGCTTATTACTAGGTTATAAATACCACCTACTCGAAAATGATTGCACATTCCTCCTCAATTCCTCATCAACAAACAAACAAGTCTTCGTCCTTCCTTGCATCTAACATGGCTTGTGGGAGGAGTTCTTGGTCGAGAAATGACCACAGAGCGGCGAGCGAAGCAGCAGAGATGTCCCGCCTCGCCGCAATAGCAGCCGAGAGGTCCCGCCGCGCTGCCAAAGCAGCAGAGTGGTCCGGCCGCGCCGCGGAAGCGGCACAGATGTCCCGCCGTGCCGCAGAAGCAGCATCGAGGTCCTGCCGCGTCGAGGCGGCCTGGATGGATCTATCGTGGGCACTCGAGGGCGCTCACAGACGCATGCGCGCTATGCTCAATAAGCTGATGGATGACATCTCCCGCTGGGCGAAGCTACAGGAGGAGAGCTATGCCACGTTGGATAAGTCGACCGGCGTCATCCGGGGACTAAGGGGTGACAAGGTGAGGCTCCGCACCGAGCGCGGCCTATTGAGGGCGAATATCACCGGCAGGGCGAAGCAGCACGAGGAGACAACTGCCGTGTTGAAGAAGACGGCCATCATGGTCAGGAAACTTATGGACGAGAATGCTAAGCTCTGCATCGAGCATGAAATGCCCCTGGAGGAATCCGTGGATGCTCGCAAGCGACGTATTGAGGACGTGAAGGAGATCAAGGTGGACGAAATGACGAAGATGGCGTAGTAGATCGAGGTGAATTAGAGAGCAGCGACCCAGATCATTGTCTGTGTCTTCCTTCTTTTGCCCTTGTGTCTTTCGGGCGTTGCTGCATGTGGCATCTTTAATTATCTTCCTGAATATGTAAGACAATTATTATTATCCATTGCCATCGTCATCATATATATCAGTCTTGCTAAGTCTTAGTCGATGCTATGTCCGTGAGATCTTACATCAAGATCCATGCAAAATTTTCTTTTCAGATTTTCTTTTCTCTCTCTTAAATCTCAGTCGACTGAGGCCTAGCCACGCCATTAAAACAGGGGCTCGGGCGCCATTAATGGAGAAGTTGGGAGCGAGGTGGGCGGCAGATGGAGGTCAAAGGGCTCGCCTCCCGGTGAGCCTGCGCAGCGGTCTGCTCCACGCCTCCCGTCTACTCAAATAGCTACCCCGCACGGAGCCTCCTAGCCAATAAAAATGGGGACATGTGGCAGCACATAAATGGTTAGTACAATGCCCACGGTTTGAATAACACTTGTGTTTCCGATTGTAACATGGCAGCTCTTTGTTCCAAAATGACTTTGTTGGTTGTTAATCTGTGCGCCTTCAAAAAATCAGACACAATTTTTACCACAGCATGTTGGTGCCATGTCAAGGCAACATGCCAAGTTTCATGATTTTCAGGCAAGTTTTGGATTTACAGGAATTTAAAAACCAAGTTTGTCAATGTTTTCGGCCGAGCCACGACGCCCAGATGTTTGAAATTCATTCCCATTTCTTGCATGGGACCTAAACATTCACCCAAGGACACATATACGATTTTTCAACCCATTTTGGTGCACTGGAGCATGTGCATGTAGTTCAAATTTGAATTATGCACATTAAATGCCTAGGAAACTCAATAAATGTATAAAAAAAGGCCAAACAAACCCAGAATACTTCCAAATTTTAGCATGACACTCCTATTGGTCTTTGTTGCCTCTGTAAAAAAATCAAGGCAGGAAGAGGCAGCGTATGTCGTTTCGCCCACAAAGGTGACACATCCCCTATCGGAACCATGAGCTAGCCTTCTTGAGAGAAGCTCCGGTTTGTAAGAAGCTTATACCAAAACTTGTCCCTAATCGAACAAAATTTTTACCACAGCATGTTGGTGCCATGTCAAGACACCATGCCAAGTTTCGTGATTTTTAGGCAATTTTTGGATTTACAGGAATTTAAAAACCAAGTTTCTCAATGTTTTCGGCCGAGCCACGACGCCCAGATGTTTGAAATTCACTCCCATTTCTTGTACGGGAACTAAACATTCAGCCAAGGACACATATACGATTTTTCAACCCATTTTGGTGCACTGGAGCATGTGCCTATAGTTCAAATTTGAATTATGCACATTAAATGCCTAGAAAACTCAATTAATGTATAAAAAATGTCAAACGAACCCAGAATAATTCCAAATTTTAGCACGACACTCCTATAGTTGCATGTTCACTGCAGATAAATGTTCTAGCAATTCAAACAACGACCTTTTCTGCCGTAACCCCATTATGTCTTTCAAATTAAAATGAAAAAAAATCAACTACACCACAATCAGTTTGATAGCAAGAATCGTGTGCGATGCAGTATAAAATATCTTGGGGCTCCCTCATGTATGGCTTACGCCGGAAGGTTCGTCCTCTACAGTCCACCGGCCGCGCGTCAACCACACTTGCGCGCCAGCTTTTCGCTGCACCGTTCATAAATTTTTGGCAACCGCGGATATATCTAGGTCCCCGCCCCCTCCCCCCACCAAAAGCCACATTTCCACTGTTTCCTCCTTCCTTTCCAAGTTCAAACCTTCATTGCTTGCTTTGCAGCGCCGCCTCCTCGCCGGCAGTGCTCCTTCCCGCTGCGCGGCCTCATCGATATAGTCAGGTAATCCACACCCCACCCCCATCCTCCTCCTCCCTCTCCATCCCACATGCCTCGACCGCCGGCGCAACATCTTCCACCCAAATCACTACCCCATCCTCCAAATAAGTGCCGCCCATAGCCATGGTGCACGCATTATAGCCAGGAGCTCAAGGAGCATCTGGCAGCGGTGAAGCAAATCGCGGTCGCACGAGCGGATGAGGTCGCGATGACTGCCATGCATGACGACCGCCAGATATTGGAGGAGCACCTCGCCGTCGAGGCCACCGTCGACCCCTCGCGCGCGGACGCCTCCACGCGGTTGGCTGCTTTAAATGACAGTTCGTGGTGTTTTCTAAAGGCCGCCTTCGGTGCCTTCTAGTGAATTATCCTCTGTAATGTTAATATGCAATCTGATCTTCTGAAATGTGATGTTCAGTTAAAAGTTTGGTTCATTTGTTGTGATGTTCAGTTAACTATTTGGTTCAATTCTGAAATGTGATGTTCAATTCCTGTGGGTACAATTTTTTTATTGTTATGCATGTGAGGAATAAAATCGAATTTGGATGTACTCTATACATGAGAAACATACATAAATGCTATATTTCCTAGTAGTTCTTAAGCACGCTAGGCTTGGTTAACTGTATGATCTTCTAGTATATATTCTATTCTGCAATGTGGTTCTTAGTTAACTGCTTGCTTCATTTGTTGTGGTGTCCAGTTAACTTTTTGGTTCAATTCTGTAGTGTGATGTTCATTTGTTGTGGGTACAAGTTTTCATTAATATATTCTACTGATAGTATGCCAACTCGCACTTAAACTGATCAATATCTGCCTTATATGTGTTGTAGGGAAACAATGGGAGGCACTGAGGTTTACCATCGAGGTTTGCACATGCATGGTCCTTTGGCTAATAGCACATTATTGTGCAATTGCAGGAACCATTCTACTCCCTCCGTCCCATAATATAAGAACGCTTTTTAAGCTATGTTAGCTTAAAAAATGTTCTTATATTATGGGATGGAGGGAGTAATATTTAGGTTTTTAACAATTTGGTCTTGCACATGTAGGTCCTGCTGTCAGAGGTTTAGACCCACTGTTCGATCCATTTTGCATATGGGGAAATGAGATGGACATGAATATCAGTCAAGTCAAGAAACTCAGAAAGATTGTTAGGATAAAGAAACTAGTGTTGAATAACAACAAGATCTTTGTTTGCACAATGAAGAAGACATCAGTCAACTATAGGATGGTACTAACTCTTTTACCTTGTGTTTTTTCCTATGCGCCATTTCAAAATTTAGAACAGATATTTATGCATATCTTTGTTTTTAGTCCTTTCCAAAGCAGTTCACCGATGATTACCTCTCAAACCACCTCCATGGTCAAGAGGCGAGGAAGGTACTCATTCAATACCCACGGTACAATATTGAAGTCTTCCTCAAGAGGACGAAGGTTGGGCGGGCAATCATCCGCAGCCACTGGCGTAAAGTTGCAAGGACATTCAACATCATTGAAGGCTCAATATCCGCCTTCAGATTCAGCAGATTTCTAGATGAGATTCATCTCTCTATATACCGTATATGATGCTACTTTCCAAAGGTTTTAGATGTTGCATGTGAAACTTCGTGCTGTTGTGTAATTGCGTAGCTAGCTATATGCCTATATGGTGTAACTGAGTGCTGAAGCTATGTGATGTTGTACTCTGATGTAATTCAGCTATGAAACCCTGGTTGCCGTAATACGGCTATGAAACATATGGTGTGCTTGATATGAAATGTCAATTTGATTACTAAATGCATTATCAATAATAGGCCAATTAGCCTACTTATTGGGTTTTTGTATTGCAGAAGGTTTCTCAGACAACACCGTGGGCAATGACCTCAAACAACGCACATAGTTTCTAGAAAGTAGCCATGTTGGATCAATGAACAATCACACATGACTTCCGCCCGAAAAATGTTTGCGTTAGGCCACCTTGCACAAACGTTTCCACATAAAAATTGTGTGTGATGTACATATGAACGGAAACGTTTTTCTGAGATTCACTGTGTGGGATGTACATACGAACAGAAACGATTGGGCCAGTATAATTGTCTGCGATGGCTCGCCTGATCGCACACGAGCTCTTTTTGCCCCGCGTGTGTGACCGGAGGCCCTATCGCCGACGGTTTTTGGGTCATGTGGGAAGGACCCCCCTATCACACACACAGGCAAGGCGACAGTTTAAAACTCTGTCACGGAAAGGGGATAAAAACCATTTGTATAGCATGTCACTGCACCAGTGAATGGATGGATTGTCTAAAGACTCCGCACTAGTGGCGGGAGAATCACTAACTTTTTCAAACTCAGACATGATAGCAATTTCAAGCAAAGCAAGCAAACAAGCAAATAAAATACTTTTGTGTTTTTGTAATTTTTATGAGAAGTGGGGGAGATGAAAATGAGAGGCAAATGCACATAAAAAGGCAAATGAAAATAAGGGCAAGTAGATGATAGTTTATGCGAAGGTACTTGATAGGTTTTGGTGATGTCTCCCCGGCAACAGCGCTAGAAATTCTTCCTGCTACTTGTGAGCTGTGTTGGGATTTCCTCGAAGAGGAGAGGATGATGCAGTACAGTAGAGATAAGTATTTCCCTCAGTTGAGAACCAAGGTTATCAATCTAGTAGGAGAACCAAACAGAACCTCGTTAGCAGCACCTACACACACAAAAGCAAATACTTGCACCCAACGCGAACAAGAGGGTTGTCAATCCCCTTCGCGGTTACTTGCAAGGATTAATTCTGATAGTGATAGATAGATAAATAAATTGCATAGTAAAATCAAAGAAATAAAATTGCAGCAAGGTATTTTTGGATTTTATATATGATAGATAAATGACCCGGGGGGCATAGTTTTCACTAGAGGCTTCTCTCTCGAACACATAGCATACGGTGGGTAAACAAATTACTGTTGGGCAATCGATAGAAAAGCGCATAGTTATGACGATATTCAAGGCAATGATCATGTATATAGGCATCATGTTCGAGACAAGTAGACCGACTCCTACCTGCATCTACTACTATTACTCCACCTATCGACCGCTATCCAGCATGCATCTAGAGTATTAAGTTAATAAAAATGGAGTAACGCCTTAAGCAAGATGACATGATGTAGACAAAGTAAACTCAAGCAATATGAATGTATCCCATCGTTTTATCCTTAATGGCAACAATACAAATACGTGTCTTGTCCCCTACTTTGTCACTGGGATAGAGCACCGCAAGATTGAACCCATCACAAGGCACCTCTCCCATTACAAGATAAGAGCATCTACAGCCGCATATGGCAAATCCGGCCCCTCAAACGCCCGCGGATGCGTCCGCGGGCACTGACCGGGCACGCCTCATATCTTGACTTCCACACCCATGTCCCTCATATCCGAAACCTCAAACCCATGCAATCCATGCAACGCTATGTATAAGTATAAACACGATCAAACTAGCCGGATCATCATTGCATCGCCGGACAAAAGCAGAGAGTTCATCGAAGGTTCATCGGCGGACACGGCAAATTCATACTACAAACAACTTAAACATAGATAAACTATAAACAGAATGGGGAAGGGCGGAGGAAATCACCATTTCCTCGCCGGCTCCTTCCCCTTTTGGTCGTCGGCGCGGTTGTACCCCTCCTCTGTGTAGGGGTCGGTGTGCGGAGCTGGAGCTGTCGGTGGAGCCGTCCGTCAGGTCGGAGTCGGAGCTGCACGTCATGCCCGACAGCCTGCGGAGCAGGCGGTCCTGCTCCTTGGCATGGCGGGCCGCCTTCGCCATCGCTGCCGCCTCCTTGTTCGCCTCACGCTTCTTCAACTCGATGGCGAGTCGGAGCGCCTTGGCATTCTTGCGGTGGAAGCGCTGCGCATCCATCTCCGCCGTCGTAAGAGAGCGGCGGAGGACCGACGCAAGGAGCACGGCCTCGGGATCGACCGGCGCGCTCGGGCGCGAACGGCGCGCGGACATCGCCTCCCCCCTCTCCCTCGCCCGCTGCCGCTCGCGCCAGGCTGCACGTGCCTCGGACTCAGGCGTCCTCGTGCGCGCCGGCCCTGGTGCGGGCACGAGGACCCACCAGTGGCCGGGTACCACTTCCAGACCAGAGGTTGGTGGAGGTGGGCAGCGTACCTGGAGGAGCGGAGCAAAGCTGTTGGAGTGTAGCAGAGCGGAGGTGGCGGAGCTGCGCGCCAGGTGGGAAGGGGTGGCCAGGTCGTCGGCGCTACGTCGACGGGTGTGACGCCCCCGTTTATAATCATGCACTAACCGTACACGCATCATGCACGATCACGAACGGTGACTCATGTCAATATCACAACACAACTCTACAACACAAATTTAAACATAAATCTTTATATTACAAGCCCGGGTCACGAGGACCCATAATACATAAGTAAACAAATAACATAAGTCTGGGTACAGACGATGTTAAACAAGTTTGCCTTAAGAAGGCTGAGCAAAACAATGACACTAGATCGAAAGGCAAGGCCTCCTGCCTGGGACCTCCGGACTACTCCTGGTCATCGGTCTCCATGTAGTACACACCATCGGGGTAACCTGCATCCGAGGTGCTACCAGTTGTTGCAGCAATCGGGTCGAATGAAAAGAGTAGCAAAGCAATGGTGAGTACTCAACCAAAGTACTCGCAAGACTTACATCCGATCTATACTAGATATGCATCGGTATCAAAGGAATGGGGTAGTATCTGTGGACTATACTGCAGAAATGCTAGAATAAGGGGGAGAAACTCATCCTATCGAAGACTACATCTTCTTGCAGCCATCATCTTGCAGCAGTAGAAGAGAGGAGCATTATATGGTATCATCTTGTACGAACATATAGCAATAACCAGCCCAGAGATCCTCTCCTCGTCACCCTATGAGAAAGCGATCTCCGGGGGTATCTGTCTGTTATCTGGGTGTGTTTTATCAAGTATCTGGTTTTAGTTGTAAGAGGTCGGGATACAACTCCAAGTCGTCTTGTTACCGTGGACACGGCTATTCGAATAGATTACGTCCCTGCAGGGGTGCACCACATTACCCGATACGCTGGATTACCTCTGGCCGGACACACTTTTCGGGGTAATGCCCAACCTCGGATAATCAACATGCCGTAGTCCTACCTAGGCTCTCCAGAGAGGTCAGCACGCCGGTCTACATCCTAAGCACGAAGGGGTCATGGGCCAATCGCCCTAAGCAGTCCTACGCATTGCGAGGACAGCCGGGACCAAACCCACCTCAGTATCCAGGCATAACTGGCTCACCCGGGGGCATGCCGCTCAACTGTGACGTCTGTAGAGCTTTCGGGAGAATCGTACGACGCCGAGGGCCCCATAAACCATTATCCCGCGTGGCGGTTAGTGCGTATATGCCAATGGCAGTCTCAGATCTAGTACACTGAACTCGTTAAGCGTGTTATTGTTAAGTAACCGCGGATAATGACCAGGGACCAGGCCCACCTCTCTCCTAGGTGGTCTCTACCTACCCTGTCATTCCGCCAACAGTGAATCACTCGCGGGTGCTCTCCAAGCCGACCCGACTTTAATCATATCATGTAACATTGTATAGTGTATATAATATAAAGCAGTAATAGTCTTTGTCTTCGTCGGCATCTCGTTGCAGTCCATTTCGCTCCATGTCGTAGGCCACCGTAGTCCGGGGTCCACCGAAGTAACATATATAGTATGCAGTATAAGGCATATCTGTGATCATTGCCTGAAGGGATCACGGTCTGATAGTATAGCATGGCAGACGGACAAAGATGTAGGGTCACTGATGGGACTCTAGCATATCTATACTAAGCATATAGGATAACAGGTATGGTATCAATAGTAGTAGCAAAGACAGGCTATGCAGCAGTATAGGATCTATCGATAAAGCAGTAATAGTATCACAACTCTAATGCAAGCAATAGAGAGAAGGAATAGGCGATATCGGAATGATCAAGGGGGTTTTTCTTGCCTAGAAGCTCTGCTGAGAAGGACGGGTCGTCGTCGACGTAGTCGTACTCGGGGGCAGCGGCAGTCTCAGGGTCTACCGATAAGAAGGGACGAGAGGGGGAACAGATAAATAACGGAGCAATCAAATGCAACACAATGCATGTCATGGCAAAAGGTGATGATGATATTCCCTAATGCATCACTAAGCATTTTAATAGAAGAGGGAAAATATCTGATCCAGATGCAAAATGTTCAAGGTTCATTATGTTAGAGGGGTGTGGCAGGTATGTGGATGGCATATTCGGATTCGCTATATTTTTCTGATCAACTTTCATATATAAAACTTTTTCATCTGAGTTACGGTTTATTTTCTATGAATTTTCAAAGTTTATTGCATTATCTGAAATTCCAGGAATTTTTATTATTTCGAAATTAACTAGAAATTGCTAAGTGTACACAAAGAAGTGTGCACAGCAGTGCAACAGAGTGGGTGACAGGTGGGGCCATTAACTGAGTTGACCCAGTCAACATTTGATTGGTCAAAGGGTGAATATTGTAGGCAGGTCCCACAGGTCATTGACTAATGTTTAATTAAAAGGTTATTTAGCTGCGGGGGCCCACTGTCATTGGGCCATTAGGCTAATTAAGAGGGGTTTAGCTAACAGGGGAGGTTTAGCCCCTAATCTTAACAAAGCCTGGCCCATGTGGCAGTGGCCTAGGCCGGCTGGGGCGCACGCGCCCAAGGCAGAGGCGCGGCACGGCCGTGCGAGGCCGGCGGGGCTGGCAGCAGCAGCTAGCGGGGGCGAGCGGGGGAGTGGCCATGTGCGGGCGGGGGCCTGGCCGGAGCACGGTGGGAAGGCTTGCGGGGCGCGGTCGGCGCGGCGGGGCGAGCTGCAGGTGGCGGCGGCAGCAGAAGCAGCAGCTAGCAGCGGTAGCAGCAGAGCAACATCAAGCAGCAGCAGCAGTAGTAAGTAGCAGCGCAGCAGAGCATCAGCGGCAGCAGAAAGCAGCGGCAGTAGCACAAGTGGCTGGGCGAGGGCGTGGTCAGGGGCGTGGCCAAGGGGCGGCCAGGAGTAACGGCAGGGGCGCGACAACGAGCACAGTGAGCATGTGCTCACCGAGAGCTTCGGCCAGGATGGGGCGGCTGCTACGGCACGGATTCGAAGGGTGAAGAAAAGGAATCGGCGGAGGAGCTCACTGTGGTGTCGCCGGTGAGCTCGGTTGGAACGGGGTGGTCGGAGTTGGCACCGGCGATGACCGTGAGCGGCGGCTGGAGCATGAGCTCGATGAATTCGAGCGTTTGGCCTCGGGTTTGTTGGTTTAAGGGGTTCACGCACTACCTGGGATCCCTAGGAGCACGGCAGCAGTTTTGGTTCATCACGAGGCGGTCGAGGGCGACGGTGGCGAGCACTGCGGCGGCGACAGAAGCTGGGCAGCAGCTGCAGCTTGTATAAAGCTCGTAATCGAGCTACAGATAGAGGGCAAACGACGGGGAGCTTACCGAGATGCACAAGGAAGGCCCGGTGATGGCTTAGTAGCGCAGATGGTGGCCGGATTCGATGAAGAACAGCGGAGGTGACCGAGGAAGAAGACGAGCTCGATCCGCTCGATGCAGGCCTTCCTGGCTCGAGCTGATCGTTGTAGTCGAAGTAGAGGAGGCATGTGAAGCTCCTGGTGAGATCTCAGTCGACGGGGACGACGGTGGCCACGCGGACGGAGGAGGCCATGGCGACTATGCATCGGGCAAGCGTAGGGAAAATAAAGCGGTGTGAGGGAGAAGGAAAAGAGGGGCTAGGGTTCGTCCAAAGGCTCGAGTGGATCTTTATCAAGCGCTGGGAGACGGCGGATGGCCGGCACATGGTCACGGCCATGGGATGGCCGCCACGGCTGCCTCCTGCCTCCTACTATAGCGGGAGGTGGAAGACAAGGGAGGTGGGCTGGGCTGTGTACTGTGGAACTCAAGCCTAGTTGCACAGTGGCAGACTTTCTTTTATTCTTTTCCTTTTCTGTTTCTTTATTGCTTTCACTGTTTTGCATTTTCTTTTAATAGCAAATGATTTTAGTTGCAGATGATACTTGTCACATAATTAGTAGGCAGTGTTCTGAGCTAGCCCCATCAAGTCTCAATTTATTTTGAATTGTTCAAATATTTATTTAAATTGAAATGGAGCAATTAAATGTTGTTGGTATAGTTTTAAATAGGTTAAGGGCATTATAATAATTCAAATGAGGTTGATACCTACATGACAATTACTTAGTGAGTATTTGCAACCCAACAAACATTTTTATTTTACCGCTCGAAGAAACAATTATTTGACTTGCAATTTGAATTTGAATTTGAATTTGAGTTTGATTTTTATCAAGTGGCAAGTTGGCTTAGTAAAACATGATGACATGGCATCATTAGCAAGGGATCACTGTAGCTTAATATTTGGGGTGTTACAAATCTCCTCCACTAAAAGAAATCTCGTCCTGAGATTTCAGAGGAAGAGTAAGGGGGAAAAGGTTTGGCTACGAATCTAATGGTTCTTTCCGGTCTGTGTTGCTATTCTTGAAGAGGTCGGTCCGTTGTGTTAAATCCTTCACTTCTTGGCACGAGTGCATCGTGACGGAGTTGTCATTCTTCCTTCAGGATCTTCATCGTACTTACGAAAAGGATAAGGCACTGGTACAACGAGCTGCTATACAAACGGTTTTTAGACCCCTTTCCGCGACACAGTTTTAAACCGTCACCTTGACTCTGTGTGTGATAGGGGGGTCCTTCCCACACGACCCAGAAACCATCGGGGATAGGTCCTCTGGTCACACACGCTGGGCAAAATGAGCTCGTGTGCGATCGGGCGAGCCATCATTTCCGTTCGTATGTACATCCCACACAGTGAATCCCAGACAAACGTTTCCGTTCGTATGTACAACCCACACAGTGAATCCCAGACAAACATTTCCGTTCGTATGTACATCCCACACAGTGAATCCCAGCCAACCGTTTCCGTTCGTATGCACATCCCACACAGTGAATCCCAGACAAACGTTTCCGTTCGTATCTACATCACACACAGTTTTCTGTATAGCCTCGTCTGTGATAGGTGTAACGATCACACACGCTCTGCCTCCGTAAACCGTTTGCGTTATTCAAGTATATCACACATGCTTTTGCTGCTAGAACCGTTTGTAAAGTTCCATGACCCATTTAGCAGGTTTATTAGTTTACTATTAATAATTCCAGTATTAAGCAAAATCACATTTCATATCAAACAGCTGTTTGCCAATTTCATATCAGGCACATAAATATATTATAACATCACGGTACGATAGGTACGTGAAAACAGCACAGTACATCATATAGCTAGTTCACCTTCATAAGCACAATATTAGAACAATATATTCATTTCCCTAATCGACTGATGCATGATCAGCCAAATTAGTCTTCTCCACCTCTGCTTTCAGTTCAGTAAGAACCTGATTTGCACTAACCAACTGGGAAAGTGCCTCCTCCTTCGCAAACACCATCTTAGCAAAGTCTAATTTAAAAAATCTGAGCCCATTCTCCATCTTCTGCTTTTTTTCCAGTACCTTGAAATATTCTTCAGCGTTGACAACATTTTCTCTAAGCCTATCTCTATTCTCTTCCTCAAACATGCTCCAGAGCTTTGCTAGGCACATCTTCAAAGACGGTGGCCACTCTTGATCAACCCACTCCAGGTAAGAACACTTCCGTTCATCCTATAATATTTAAAACTAAATCAGTTACAGTTGTAGGGAAAATGGGTTTCTAGCAACATAGAAAATCACCACATACATATTTTGAAAAACTGCAGAAACACGTTTATTATGACATATCTTCTCAAAAAGTTCAATGTGCAAATGAATTAATTGCTACTGAGACAACAACCAAGTTCAGGAACATCACAAGCTATAATTAAGTTCTTAGTCAGGTACTATAATAACAAATTGACCATTTTATGAGGAAGCTAAATAAAACTGCAACAGCACAGCGATAGTGTTTCAATGCCATCAAATTAATACTAACAGGTATGTACATGCACAAATTTAATAATATAGAACTAATACCAATAAAGGCCCTCCACCGTGTAGGCCAAAACTAGTGTCAAATCAAATGTTGCTACATTTGGCACCGGTATCCTGCACTGCCGAGTCGTTGCCAGAGAAAAAATTCAGGGAACCGGAGCACCTAGTTGCTCCGATACCCAGTTCCTTCCTGCCATAAAGTATTAGTATTTTATTGCTTGGCTGCTCGGATGTGTGGAGCAAAGTTGGGTGCACAAACTGCTGAAGCGGTGCCAAATAATTTTCTCAGGGCATTGCTGATGAGATGGCAACATTTTTAGATACTAGGTAGAAACTTTGACAGTGTCTTAATCACATCCATATTAACATAGCACAGTGACAGTGTCTGAATCGCATCTAACAAATGATTTGTAACAACGAAAGTGGGGCTAACCTTCTCTGCACATGCTAGAAACTTCCTCCCACTGTCCACAGATTCAAAAGCCACTAACTTCACGCATGGAGATTGATGGTGACAACGAGCAGGCAGATCTTCAGCTACCCCACTCCATTCCTTGCAAGTGAATGTCCTAGGGAGCTACAAGAGGAACAAATGGCTCAAATCGGTCTCTGGGTTAAAATCCTTTATTACAAATCAGAACCCTAAGCCTAGGGGGGCGAGAGAGAGGAGAGAGGCATACCTGGCTGCTGACATACTCATCCGAGGAGGAGGAACCACTGGAGAGGTCAAAGAAGACCATGGCATCCGCGGCGGTCGGATGCGAGACGGCGAGAGCGAGGAAAGCAAGCGAGGAAGCAGCTATAGCTTGGGAAGGAAGGAAGGAGTAAATAGGGGAAATGTGGCTCGTGCTCGGGGAGAAAAGGGGGGGGGGGAGAGTTAGATATTTCGGCGGTAGGTAAAAAATTTTGAAAGGTGGGGGGGGGGGGGGGAACTTGGCGCGCAGTGTCATCGGACACCTTTCACTTTGAACATATGTGTGCATCGCAAACGTTTCTTCTGCTTTACGCGCATGCGATGAGTTTGAGAACTCGAATTTTGGTGGAAATTTCCCTGGGTACAGTGCTCATCCACGTCATTGCATATTTAACATCACTTGCTAATTTGGGGGGGGGGTACACAAAAGAGCCTACAGCACACAGACCACACTTACTGAATCGAGCAATTTTAGTAATTAAATAGAGCCAGTTGACCTAAACATTGCTCTAACAAAAGACCAGCATTATAAACAAAGGCTAAGTATGCATAATTTAAACAAAGCTGCCGACGCACCGCTGCCATATGCATCGCCTGTGTAAGATGAGATGTCGATGACTTGTCCTGGTGACATGCCGCCGCTGGTGGACTCCGCGTCCCCCAGGCTGAAGTCGACCGCGTCGTCGTCCTCGGCGCCGCCCTCAAGGTTGTAGTACTTGTAGTAGTGGCAGCGCCAGAGCTCGTGTTGGTACTCCACCGCCGATTCCTCGATGGACAGGCTGCTCTCTACCTCCTCCTTAGCCACGCGCAACTCCTCCTCCCGGCGCTCCTCGATCTCTGCCGCCTCTTGCAACTCTAGCTCCTGCTCGGCGATCTCATGAGGAAGCAGGGGCTCCATGGCCTCCGCCGCCGCATCGTCGACAAGCATCTCCGCCGCCTTTTCGGACTTGGGGTGCATGCTGGATTTCGAGGAGGCCTGGAATATCTTGGCGTGGGCATCCTCGACCTGGGCGTGGATGGCCTCGACCCGGGCCAGGGCGACCTATGCGGCACGGACGGCTGCTCGAGCGCTCTCGGCGTTTGCAGCCACCGTCGCAGCAGCAGCTGCAGCCGTCTCGGCTGCTGCAGCTACCCTGTCGGCTGTCGCAGACGCCCTCTCGGCGGATGCAGCCGCGCTCAATGCGGAAGCGGGCACGCTCTCGGCGTAGGCGGCCGCGCTCTCGGCGGAGGCGCTGCCGCTCGGGGAGGACTCGACGACCGTACGGGCCCTCATGAAGCATCTCCACGGCGTCATTCTTTGCAATAAGGGGATGGGGAATGGGTATCGGGGTCTCGAGGATTCGGGGGTGAACAATGCTTGAGCAGACGAATCTGGCGAAGCTTATGGAGGAAGACATAAAAAGACCCGCGAATTTTCATCGCAAACAGTTCTTATGACCAACTGTGTGCGATGTAGTCCATTTTTAATTACCTGCGGCAGACTAATTTGGAGTACACTGGCAACGGATGGTGATGGAAATTGTTCAAACTTTTTTGTACCGTTAACATGCACTGATACAACTGTGATGTTAAAATTTGGAATTTTTCAGGGTCCATCTGACCTTTTTAAGACATTAAGTGCGTTCCTAGCCATATAATGGCCGTAATTCAAATTTGAACTACGTGTACATGCAACGGCAAACCATCACGGGTTGGAAAATCATATTTGTGTCCTTGTGTGCGTGTTAATGTCGTGCGCAGTAAATTGAAAGGAATTTTCAAACATATTGGTGTCACGGCTTGCACACAAACAGTGAGAACCATGGCTTTTAAATTCCAAAAAAATTCAAAAATGATCAAAAATACATGAAACCTTGATTGATGTCATGAAATGGTACCGAGATGCAGTGGTAAAAGAATTGGCCAATTTGATGAAAGTTTTGGCATAGACCTCTCAGAAATCGGAGCATCTCACGAGAAGACACGTGGGTTCCGAGAGGGAACAATGCATGTTTGATGACGAACTGGCGCTTTCTTCCTCGTATGACCCTGAATTTTTTTCTACCATTAACATGCACTAATGCAACAGTCATGTTAAATTTTTGAAATTTTTGGTGTTGATTTGACCTATTTAAGACATTAAGTGAGTTTCTAGCCATATAATGGCCGTAATTCAAATTTGAACTGCATGTACATGCAACGGCAAACCATCATGTGTTGGAAAATCATATTTATGTCCTTGTGTACAAGTTAATGCCCTGTGCAGTAAATTGGAAGGAATTTTCAAACATATTGGTGTCAAGGCTTGGACATAAACAGTGAGAACCATGGCTTTTAAATTCCAAAAAATTCAAAAATGATCAAAAATACATGAAACCTTGCTTGATGTCATGAAATGGCACCAAGATGCTGTTGTAATAGAATTGGCCACTTTGACGAAAGTTTTGGCACACACCTCTCACAAATCGGAGCATCTCACGAGAAGACTCGTGGTTCCAAGAGGGAAGAATATGTACGTTTGATGACGAACTGACATTGGCTTCCTCATATGGCTTGGCATTTTTTTTCTACCGTTAACATCAACAAATACAACTTTCATGTTAAAATTTGGAAATTTTCAAGGGTTATTTGACATTTTTAAGACATTAAGTAAGTTTCTAACCATTTAATGGCCGTAATTCAAATTTGAACTACATGTACATGCAACAGAATATCATCATGGGTTGGAAAATCATATTTATGTCCTTGTGTGCGAGTTAATGCCCTGTGCAGTAAATTGGAAGGAATTTTCAAACAAATTAGTGTCAAGGCTTGGACACAAATAGTTAGAACCATGGCTTTTATATTCCAAAAAATTCAAAAATGATCAAAATTACACGAAACCTTGCTTGATGTCATGAAATGGCACCAAGATGCTGTTGTAAAAGAATTGGCCACTTTGACGAAAGTTTTGGCACACACCTCTGTAGGATCGAAAGTATGTCTAGAGGGGGTGATTAGACTACTTGACCAAATAAAAACCTAACCTTTTCCCAATATTAGTTGTATGCAGATTTTAGCAAGTATACAAGTCAAGCATCACCCTACACATGCAATTCTAAGAGTGTAGCAGCGGAAAGTAAACAATTGCATATGTAAGTAAAGGAGGGGATTGGAGATTTGAAACGCAATGAAGACACGATGATTTTTGGCGTGGTTCCGATAGGTGGTGCTATCGTACGTCCACGTTGATGGAGGCTTCAACCCACGGAGGGTAACGGCTGCGCGAGTCCATGGAGGGCTCCACCCACAAAGGGTCCACGAAGAAGCAACCTTGCCTATTCCACCATGGCTTACATCCACGAAGGACTAGCCTCACTCGGGGTAGATCTTCACGAAGTAGGCGATCTCCTTGCCCTTACAAACTCCTTAGTTCAACTCCACATCATGTCGGAGGCTCCCAAGTGACACCTAACCAATCTAGGAGACACCACTCTCCAAAAGGTAATAGACGGTGTGTTGTTGATGAACTCCTTGCTCTTGTGCTTCAAATGATAGTCTCCCCAACACTCAAACAACTCCTCACAGATTTGGCTATGGTGGAAGAATGATTTGAGTGGAAAGCAACTTGGGAAAGGCTAGAAATCAAGGTTCAAATGGTTGAAATGGAATGTCTTGATCTCAACACGTGAGTAGGCGGTTCTCTCTCAGAAAATGTATGGTGGAAGTGTAGGCACGTTCTGATGGCTCTCCTTACTGAGTAACAAGGGGTGGAGGGGTATATATAGCCTCCACACAAAATCCAACCGTTACACAGTTTTGACCCAACTCGGTGGAACCGATCAGAAATCTCAGTAGCACCGAACCGTGTAAAAGATATGAACATTAGGAATCTCAGTGGGACCGACTAGAATAACTCGGATGGACCGATGTGCAATGGTTAGGGCAAACCTCGTCTCGGTGGCACCGATTGCATCAACTCGGTAGGACCGAAGTGAAGCAATAAGGCAACAGAGAGTTGGCAAGCCATCTCGGTGAGACCGATTTGCAAAACTCGGTGGGACTGAAGTAATTGCAACTGATTATAGAGAGTTGGCAAGGCCATCTCGGTGAGACTGAGATCCATATCGGTGGATCCGATTTGTTAGGGTTTTGGCCGTGGCTAAGTTCAGATGAACTCGGTGGTTCCTGATAGGAATTTTCGGTGGGGCCGAGTTGGAATGTTGGTTTTGGACATATTTGGATGGAGAAAATGGTTGAGGGTTTTGAAGCACTGTCACTAAGCACTAGAGCAAAAAGACCATTAAGCAACACCTCATCCCCTTTTAATAGTATTGGCTTTCCTATGGACTCAATGTGATCTTGGATCACTTAACAGAAAATGTAGAGTCTTGAGCTTTTGCCAATCCATGTCCTTAGCATTTTGAGGGGTCCACATCTCTAGTCCTTGCCATGCCAATCATTGAACATCCTGAAATCTTTAACTTGAATGGACATTAGTTCAATGAGATATATGTTGTTACAAATTACCAAAACCACCAAGGGAGCAAATGTGCTTTCAATCTCCCCCTTTTTGGTAATTGATGACAACATATAGATCAAAGCTTCGACAAATGATTAAATGAATGAAGTACATTGTCGCTTTGAGAGGTATGTGATAAGCAAGAGCTCCCCCTAAATTTGTGCATTATTAATAATTTGCGTTTGAATGCAAATGCATAATCGATTAGGATCATGGGTCACTCTTCCATGTCACATACAACTTGGTGGAGCGCACAAAATGATATGAATGGAATAGTAAGCACGCATCACCAAAAACACAAGTGAATGATCATACAAGATAATGATAAGGATAAGCATTAAGCATAGTATGATCAATCACACACATAGTAGGTCACAAACATAACGAACAAAGTATCTCAAAGTATCTCACACACATCAAAGCAAATAGAAATAGTAGCAGAAACTCAAGAAAACGACGAGCAAAAGCAAGATACTCTCTCTCGAAGCCTAATGATATATACAATTCTCCCCCTTTGGCAACAAGTACCAAAAAGTTCGAATAGGTATAGGGCTATGCGTCTCTCTAGGCACGATCCTCGGAAGCTCCTAAAGGTGATCTCCGGCTGGAAGCTCTAGTGTGCGTAGATGGCGTTGGGAGAAGTGCATCCATGAAGGCTTTAGCTGACGTTTGCTGGGCTGGTGGAGTAGAGACTGGAGGTGGCACTGTAGCAACAGTAGTAGGTGCAGAGACTATGGTCCTCGTATCTGCAACAGGCACTGCAGCAGACCTGGATGCCCTAGGCACTGTCTGAAATCTCTCAGTCGTCGGTCTGTCATCTCCACTATCATCAGAAATAGCTCTGGCAGCGTCAACATCATCTTTCAGCTTCTCCACGATAGTCTGAACCTCAGTGATCTTCACATCAAGATCATGAATCTTTGTCTCGACTATCCGCTCTAGGCTCGCCTAGTTCTTGGTGAGGTTGGCCAGACTTCACTCAATCCTGAGGGTGGCTTCCAGCAGATAAGTCATTTGATCATTCTTTGACTTGAGGTTTGCAATAGGTGCATTGGGAGCAGATGCCTTCTGAGCTTCTTTTGCTGCCTCAGCTGCCCGGATCCTCTCTTGAGCTTGGGCAGATGTAGGGTGTGAAGGGTCCATCACCACTACATTGTCCTCGAACTCTGGACGCAATGGGAGATGCTCACGATCAAGTAGATAAGTGCTCGTTCCAACCTTGGAGATGATGAGCATCTGAATGTGTGGAGCATATCCGCAAGATCTCTTCTGGTCAGCTGCGATTCTCTTGATAGTTTCAACAATTAGGCTCATGACTTTGAATTTCTGCGGTGTGTCAAACAAGTGTAGCAGGTTGATGGAGTGGCCACGTATCATCTTGTCATCTCCAGACTTGGGCAACAGAGTGTACCTCAAGATTGTGTTGGTGGTGGCCAAACCTGGTAGCAAGTGCTTCACTAATGCTTGCTTGTGAGTCTCAATGTCTTTCTCAGGAATTGATGTGTACATATTTGCCATGGAATTGTGGTCCATCTTGAGCTTGGCATATATGTCAATGTCATCATCTTCTTCCTTTGGAGCACCAAGAAGAGCAGCCCACTCAGAGATGGTTGACTGGTATTTGGATCCCTCAGTCATCCACACAACTCTACCATCTGGATAAAAATGTGCAGTCGAGTAAAATTGCATGATCATCTCATCATTCCATTTGGTAAGCTTCTGTCCAACAAAATCATCAACACCAGCAATTCTGAAACTCTCATGAACATGGGGGAAATAGTCTTCATTTGCATCAATATATTTCCAATCCACCCACTTCATGTCACTGACAATAGGCTTCTTGTCAAGCAATATAGTCTCATAGAAATCTTGTTGTTCTCGAGTGTGAAAGCGGTAATCACAAGCAGTCCTCCTCCTAGCAGCATATGGATCTGACAATCTCCACTGATGCAGTCCTTTGTCCTTCCTGAGCATCATGTTTTCAGCAACTGGATGAGCATTGTCATGATCTGGAATCTTGGGTTTCAACTTTCTGAGCACTAGTGGCTCCTCATCAACATCAACTTCAGGCACTGGGGCCTTGTTCTTCTCAGTAGCAGGGATGTTTCTTGTTGACCTCTTGGGTGCTGGGGCTTTTGGCTTGGATTTGGTGGGAGCAGCAGACCTCATAGCATCAGACATGAGCTTCTGAGTCTTGGCAGGAGGTGCATCAGCTGCTGGCTCCTCCTCCTCTTCATCAGTCCTCATGGAGGGTTTGCCCACAACCTGAGCAGTTGTCTTCCTTGCCCTCTTCTTCTTTCCTGCAGCAGCTGCCTCTGTATCACTTGGTTCCTCAAGTGTAAATGTCATGGTTTCCTTAGTAATTTTCTTCACTGCTGTCTTCTCTTTGGTTCTAGAAGATGGTTTGGTGCTATACTCCTTTGCAAGAACAACTCTCTTCTTCTTTGATGTTGCTTCACTAGCAACGAAGTCCTCATCCTCATCATCTGAGGTTCTCTTCTTCCTTGCCCTAGTAGCTGCTTTGGGAAATTCTGGAGAACTCTTCTCTCCCTCATAGTAGCTGCCCTCAGGGCTAGAGCCTGAACTGAGATCAGTGTGTGCTTCTGAGACATTCTGGCTATCGCTGGCATCTGACATCTTGCAAAGCTGACCCTGTGAATAGATGGGTATGGGCAGAGTAGATGAGTCATCACAAAAAGCAGATATGTTTTTATAAAAATTGAGTTCAAATCTTAGTTTCAAGTTTTCACAGAAGGCATTTCGGATCCACCGAGTTGATAATCTCGGTGATACCGAAGCACTCAACAGAAACTAAACACACCATTTCGGTCAGACCGAGATGTGGTTCGGTGTCTCCAAGATGCTAGGGTTTCACTGGAACGTTACTTTCGGTCTCACCGATTCGTACTACTCGGTGGCACCGAGATGTACTAGTGCAATGGCCTCGGGCCAAATCGGTGACTCTGAAAATCTCAATTCGGTCGGTCCGAGATGCTTACGGCGGAAACTTAAACCTAATTTTTTTGCTCGAATCTAATCTACGGAATTATATTCGTGGAATAAGCATTGCAATCTGTGGCAAGAATAATGGCAATCCATCCGTGTATAGAATCAGAAAGGGGAACATGGAGGGGGTCGAATCTCACCCTAACTTGTTGGAGATCCTCTACGGTGGCAACGGCGGGGAAGATTCCCATTGACGGTGAGGGATTCCGGCGGCGAGAGCTCGCTGGACGCAACGAAGTAGTTCGGAAATGAGGGCGACAGCAGCTGTGGGGAGCGAGGTCGTTGGGGGTCGAGAAATTTCAACTGTACGGTCTCGCCAGATATATATACCCACGAGCTGTCGGTGGCTCCGAGTTAAACAACTCGGTGGCACCGATATGTGTAACTGCTAGCAGTTTAGCACATCGGTGGCGCCGAAAAGGTTCAACTCGGTGACACCGAGATTGAAATCTAGATCAATCTAAATGATTTCTGTTTGTCTGAGTTTGAGTGAATTGGTCCAACCGAAATGCATAAAGAAGGTTTTGGAGGTTCAGCCCTTTCGGATCAGTGACTCCGAGTGCGCCTCACCCGGAGGGTCCGAAAATGACTTGTTCAATTTTTGTGATGTAGCAATAATAGAGTTTGAGACAAGAAAGCATAGATAGCTAGAGAAGGTACTCAGGCATTCTTGTACATCCACTTGGCCAGAAAAACCAAGACAATCAAAACAACAAATGGATGTCCTCGAATGAAGAAAATATGCAAACCAACATGCTCACACAATAAGATAGCAAATGTAATATGTGTCAAACATGCACAACCAAATCTAGCATCTATCAAGCAATGGCGATGACTAGGTCATCTATATATGAGTATATTGAACTAGGAGTCAAATGAAAACATTTGATCATAGGTCATACTCATCGTTTAAGCACAAGTGGGGTTATCACTTTTACATAAAGCATTGATGTGTTCACACCATTAGAGTTGCTTTAGCTCAAGTCTTAGAGCAAAGCTCCCCCTAGATGTGATATCCCCCCAAAGAGGGATGAACTAACCTTGGGTTTTGTCGATGATGACTTCATGTGGATGTTGAAGATGTGGATGCTCAATGTTGATGTAGACCATCAAGAGTTAGGAGCAATCCTTTGGAGTTTTGTGCTTTCAATACCTACATGGGTTAGTCCCACACAAGGAACGTACAAGGATATCCATAGACATAGAGTGAAATACACATATGATGATGTCCATGAATGCAATGACTACCTTGTCCCTTGCCTTACCAACAAGAGGGTTTGTGACTCCATGAACTAGTGCAAGATGTGGAAGTTGATTGCACAGGTTCTTGCCATAAACGAATGTGAGTGAAGTTTTTTGGCGGAGTCACCCTCAAGAACTCTCTAGTTCTTCTTATTTTGGACCCACATCAACTTGATGGGAATCCTTGGAGTTGTAGTAGCACTTGATGAAGTAGAACTTGATGAAGTCTTGGGAACCCACTTGACCAAGGCTTGAGGTGCTTCTTCAAATGAATCAATCTCTTCTTGAAGCTTGTCCTTGCCTTTTAGCTTGTGGTCTTGTGGTGGAAGATCTTAGTGAGCTTGTGTTCCCTTGAAGGAAGTAGGATCATACTTCTCTTGTTGTGGAACAAACTTCGTCTTGGGGTATTGATCTTCTTCCCACTCAACTCCATTGGCATTGAACTTTCGTTCAAAACCAACACCTTGGTTCTTCCGGTGCCTTCCTTGCTTGCATACAATTTCCTCAAATTGCTTACTCCCGGCAAGGCTCTTGTAAACACCTTTTTCTATAATTCCTTTCAATAGATTGTTTTCTTGCTCAAGTGTAACTTGGCTAAGAGAATCATTAGTGGAATCAATAGAACTACTAGAAGTAACAACATTGGATATAGCATTGTTATTGTTACTACTAGAGGTAGAATCCTGTTTACCCTTGTTACTAGTTTGCTTAGGTTTAACTTGTGGCATAAAGGTAGACAAGAGTAAACGTTTGGCAAGATAAGAAGAACTCTTCTTTCGAAGATCATCATTGATAGCTTTAAGAAACTCATGCTCTTGCTCTAAATTTAGCTTCTCGAAGCGTAGCTTCTCATGAGTTCTTAGAAGTTCTCTATGACCCTCTTGAGTTGTTTCATGAGCTAACTTAAGAGCATTTAGTTCTTTAGTTAGACGCTCAATCTCCTTCATAGCATTGTCATTCGTTTCCTCTTGACTATCATAATTACTAGCATTTTCATTATAGCTCACATCACTAGCCTTATCAACAAGTAAATCATCATCATCACTATTGAAATCAAGATACTCGGGGTGTGATACCTTGGGGCCTTTTGCCATGAAGCATCTTCCAATTCCTTCATTTGGTGAATCAAAGAGATCATAGGAGTTGGATGACACAAGAGCAAGTCTGGCAACACCTTCATCTTGACTATAGTCGGAGTTGGAGTGATAACTTCTCTCGGAGTGGTTGTCTGAGTCGGAGCCGGAAACCCATTCACCAACATGAGCTTGATGTCTTCTTCTTGTGTAGCTCTTTGATGACTTGTCCTTCCTCTCCGAATCCTTGCTTCTTCGAGAGGGTCTTCGTTCACAACGATCATCTCTACTCCTTCTCTCCTTATGAGGTGATTCATCTCTTCTATGTCTTCCTCTTGGCGATTCGTCTCTTTTCTTGTAGGGAGCCGTACACTCATTGGAGTAGTGTATGGGTTTTCCACAATTGTAGCAATTTCGGTCATGACTTGATGATCTTCTCTAATAGTGTCTTGAGCTAGAGCTTCTATCTTTCCCTTTGTTCTTGTAAAACTTGTTGAATCTTTTCACCATTAGGCTTATCTCTTCATTGGATACTAGCTTGTCACTTGAAGTTGTGGGAGCATCGGTTGAGGCTTTGTAAGCACCACTTGATTTGTTGTGTAGCTCCTCTTTGTCCTTGAGTGACATTTCATGAGCAACAATCCTTCCAATGACTTCAGTGGGCTTGAGATCTTTGTAATTTGGCATCATTTGGATCAATGTGCAAACGGTATCATATTTTCCATCCAAATCTCTAAGGATCTTCTTGATGATGAATTTGTCGGTCATCTCTTCACTTCCTAAGCCGGCAATCTCATTTTTGATGAGAGCAAGCCTAGAGTACATTTCAGTGACTCCTTCACCATCCTTCATCTTGAACTTGTCAAGTTGACTTTGAAGCACATCCAACTTAGATTCCTTGACGGACTCGGTACCCTCATGCATATCAACCAAAGTATCCCAAATTTCCTTTGCATTCTCAAGGCGGCTGATTGTGTTGAATTCCTCGAGACACAAACCGTTGAAGAGAATGTCACAAGCTTGAGCATTGTATTGCAACATCTTAAATTCTTCCGCGGTTGCTTCACGATCCAGTTCCTTGCCATCCTCAAAGAATTCACCTTGCAAGCCAACACAAACAACAGCCCAAACGGCGGGGTTATGACCAAGAATATGCATTTTCATCTTATGTTTCCAACTAGCAAAGTTTGTACCATCAAAATATGAACCTCTACGGTGATAATTACCCTCACTAGATGCCATACTCTCCTAGGTTGTGAAACTAAGGCTATGATCACCAAAGCAATGGAAATCAAGGCTTACGGAGATCAAAGCTCTGATACCGCTTGTAGGATCGAAAGTATGTCTAGAGGGGGGTGATTAGACTACTTGACCAAATAAAAACCTAACCTTTTCCCAATATTAGTTGTAGGCAGATTTTAGCAAGTATACAAGTCAAGCATCACCCTACACATGCAATTCTAAGAGTGTAGCAGTGGAAAGTAAACAATTGCATATGTAAGTAAAGGAGGGGATTGGATATTTCAAACGCAATGAAGACACGATGATTTTTGGCGTGGTTCCGATAGGTGGTGCTATCGTACGTCCACGTTGATGGAGGCTTCAACCCACGGAGGGTAACGGCTGCGCGAGTCCACGGAGGGCTCCACCCACAAAGGGTCCACGAAGAAGCAACCTTGCCTATTCCACCATGGCTTACGTCCACGAAGGACTAGCCTCACTCGGGGTAGATCTTCACGAAGTAGGCGATCTCCTTGCCCTTACAAACTCGGTTCAACTCCACATCATGTCGGAGGCTCCCAAGTGACACCTAACCAATCTAGGAGACACCACTCTCCAAAAGGTAATAGACGGTGTGTTGTTGATGAACTCCTTGCTCTTGTGCTTCAAATGATAGTCTCCCCAACACTCAAACAACTCCTCACAAATTTGGCTATGGTGGAAGAAGGATTTGAGTGGAAAGCAACTTGGGAAAGGCTAGAAATCAAGGTTCAAATGGTTGGAATGGAATGTCTTGATCTCAACACATGAGTAGGTGGTTCTCTCTCAGAAAATGTATGGTGGAAGTGTAGGCACGTTCTGATGGCTCTCCTTACTGAGTAAGAAGGGGTGGAGGGGTATATATAGCCTCCACACAAAATCCAACCGTTACACACTTTTGACCCAACTCGGTGGCACCGATCAGAAATCTCGGTAGCATCGAACTGTGTAAAAGATATGAACGTTAGGAATCTCGGTGGGACCGACTGGAACAACTCGGATGGACCGATGTGCAATGGTTAGGGCAAACCTCGTCTCGGTGGCACCGATTGCATCAACTCGGTAGGACTGAAGTGAAGCAATAAGGCAACAGAGAGTTGGCAAGCCATCTCGGTGAGACCGATTTGCAAAACTTGGTGGGACCGAAGTAATTGCAACTGATTAGAGAGAGTTGGCAAGGCCATCTCGGTGAGACCGAGATCCATATCGGTGGATCCGATTTGTTAGGGTTTTGATAGTGGCTAAGTCCAGATGAACTCGGTGGTTCCGGATAGGAATTTTCGGTGGGGCCGAGTTGGAATGTAGGTTTTGGACATATTTGGATGGAGAAAGTGGTTGAGGGTTTTGAAGCACTGTCGCAAAGCACTTGAGCAAAAAGACCATTAAGCAACACCTCATCCCCTTTTAATAGTATTGGCTTTCCTATGGACTCAATGTGATCTTGGATCACTTAACAGAAAATGTAGAGTCTTGAGCTTTTGCCAATCCATGTCCTTAGCATTTTGAGGGGTCCACATCTCTAGTCCTTGCCATGCCAATCATTGAACATCCTGAAACCTTTAACTTGAATTGAATGGACATTAGTTCAATGAGATATATGTTGTTACAAATTACCAAAACCACCAAGGGAGCAAATGTGCTTTCAACCTCTCATAAATCGGAGCATCTAACGAGAAGGCTCGTGGTTCCGAGAGGGAAGAATATGCATGTGTGAGGACGAACCGACATTGGCTTCCTCTTATGGCTTGGCATTTTTTTTTCTACCGTTAACATCCACAAATACAACTTTCATGTTAAAATTTTGAAATTTTCAGGGGTTATTTGACATTTTGAAGACATTAAGTGAGTTTCTAACCATTTAATGGCCGTAATTCGAATTTGAACTACATGTAGATGCAACAGAATATCATCATGGGGTTGGAAAAATCATTTATGTAATACATTTTCCAACAATATCATGGTAGTAACACAAAATAAGCATTCGTGCAAAACATTTGGAAAGAATATGTAAATATCTGGCAAGACAACTGGCCCCCCCATGATTGGCACTCTGTTTCACGCCGCGAGGTTTGGAAGGTGAGTGGCGCGGGTTATTAATCAGACGCGGTTCAGTGTTGGGAACCGTCAGCGATTTATTTCACACACAGATTTTGATGCGTGAATCGTGTGTAATTCAAGCTATAGTACTCGTAAATTCCGGCCACTGGCGATCTAGATTCCAGCCGCCAATAAATACTACCCTGCCCACGTCGTCCCGCCTGCACTCTCATCTACATTCTCTCCTCGCTCGCCCTCCTCTCTCTCACAAAACTCTGCCATGGCTCCGACGATCTGCCCACCCGTCAAGGAGGAGGCGCCGCCCCACGAGGACATCCAGGCGCAGAGCAGTGACGAGGAGGACCCATACGCGCCACCAGACGAGGTTGCGCCGGAACCCCCAACTTTGGAGTGGTTTTGGGGCCAGTACAATCTTTGTCTGTGGAAAGCGCTGCCGCCGGCTGAGAAAGCCAGGCAAGTGGCGTTCAAGAAGGAGTTGGCGGAGGAGCGCGCCAGGGACTAGGCGGCATGTGAAGCCCGTGAGGCCGCCTGGGAAAAGGAGAAGCTGGAGCTTTGGCGGTGGGCGCGTCGACGTGCAGACGAGGTGTACGAAGACGGCCGGTACTTCGCCAGGAAGGCCAAAGGCGCTAGGCGCCTCACCGCTACGTGGAGGTGGGCCGATAAGATCTACATCGGGTCCAGGGGCATCAACACAAAGGTTCAAGGTCGACTCCCACTTCTTCAATGAATAACCTTTCATTGCATCTTAGGAACATATGTCATGAACTTCAGGAGTAATCAACACAAGCTCGATAGCAGAGCATGGTTGACAAAAGCAGAGGATACAATTTACCAAAGGCATTATGTATAAGGGGAGGAACTCACAAGGGTATTGAATATGAAGGACACTGTCGGATAATAATCCAACAAAGGATCTGACGGTCCACAAAGGATCTGATGTGAGTATCGGTACTCAAACAGAAGAAGAAAGAATGCAAAGGCATCGGATTATAGAAACATATGACTAATTTTACGCTTAAATAAAAAAAGGAATTATGATTTCCAGATTGGTGTATCAGAATCAGATGCTCTGATCAAATATGAGTAAGTTGAATAGACTTAGAGAGGCACAATTGGTCAAGGTTTGATTGGACATGAACCAGCTCATATTCGGAATGACGTTTGAGCCGGAAGGATAATTTCTCAAGATCAATTGGTTTTTGCGAGTATTCGCACATATTATGAATCAATAGGATCAGAATGACAATCACAAAGGATTTTAACGAAGATGGTCAAACACCAGGATTTTGTCACAAGTGTAAGTAGGCGACAAGGAATTCAACAGTAGTAGGACATATAGGCTTCTCGGAAAAACAGAGAGTATTTCAGGGTATCTTGTAATAATAAGAGGAACTGGGAATGAATATATGAACGACAAGTGTATGTAGATATCCATAAGGATTTATCGGTGGTAGGGAATTGCAGAAGCGATGGGCACAAAGGTCTCAGGAAAACATCGAAGAGTGCTCCGGAATGTCTTGATATGTCCAGGGATGATCAGGAACGAGTGGCTCTCCGGAAGGAAGTCATTTCGAGAACCTAGAGTTAGAGTTAGCAAAATCTTTAACCCGAAGAGAAGAGAGATCTAAATCCCAGAGTAAGGAAGCGGAATAAAAGATTCTAATTGTCGTGGGTGCAAGTCTGACAGTAGTGTGTAGGGGTACGGATGAGAGGGCAGAGCCTAGCTACGGCGCAGGTGTTACACTCGGATTTACGAGTTCAGGCCCCTCAGCGGTGGAGGTAATCGCCCTACGTCTCGGTGCTCTGGAGCTGTATTGCTTGAGTGTATGATTACAACAGGTTGCAAACCCTTGGAATGGAGCTGGGGGGTGGCTTATATAGTCTCCCAGCCCTCCCATGAACGCCAGCCATTACAGGGGGGTTAAGAGGGGTATAAGTGCGCCAGGTAACGGGCGTATTGATGACAATTAATATAGGCAAACGTGCGTCCCGACCGTTGCGCTCCTGGGGTCTCTTGGTCTTCTCTGGTCGAGTGACTTTCGGATGTTCCGAGTGAAACGAGCTGGTCGAGTGAACTCTCGCCTTCCGAGTGGTTCGTAGAACTCCGAGTGAATTCCAGTCTGCGGAATTCTGGGTTGTTGATCTGGCCCTGGGGCCTAGTGTAAGACGTGTGGTGTCCTAGGGTAGGGTCTATAGGTCAGGCCTATTACCCTATCCCTAGTACATGCCCTCGTCATTAGCCCCCGAATCGGTCAAGGTTAGGCGGGTCGAGTCAAGGCGAATTTCCAGGCGAGTTGAGCGCTACAGAGGCTCTCAAGAACTCTAACTGGTCATTAGGCGCCCTTGTATTCGCATCGCACCTTGACGGATTCTGGACCATATGACGTCCGAGTGAGATGAGTAGTCTTTATCCGAATGAATAGTTTCTATCCGAGTGAGTACTTTCCCATCCGAGTGAAATTAGTAGCCATATGCCGTGCGCCGGAGCGGATCCGAGCGTACGTGGCACGTCTTTGGAGTGAGAGCAATCGGGTTGCCAGACTCCGGATTTTGCGGGATTTGAAACCATATTTGAGCGCGCGTAAACGGTTGCAGCGGAACGAGCGGGGAAAGTGGGGCGTGACGCCTCGATTTTCGCCCCAGTTTTCGCCACATACCGCTGGATCTTCGGCGGCACAATTTGAGGAGATCTGCGGGCCCGCGGTTCGGAGGCGCGGATTGGGGAGCAGTGCGGGCAGCGATATAAGAGACGGCCGTGGCGGAGAGGTAGAGAGAGATAGATCCCCTTTTCCCAACTTCCTCAGTCCGCCCGATCCCTTCTCTCACAACCCACTCCGCACAAATCTTCCTCGGTACCGGAGAGCTCGTCGGCGATGGTGAAGGACAAGACGGCTAAGCTCGAGAAGGCGAAGAAGGCGGCAAAGGGGAGGAAGGCTTCGAGCTCGCGAGCCGTGCTCCCGCCCGGGTGGATCCAGGGCGACTGGCTTCCGCCGACCACCACGCTCGACGACATCAACGGGCTCGTCGTGGACGGGCTGATCCGCGACGGGACATGGAGGCTGCCGGAGGAAGGGGAGATCGAGCCCGCGCCGCGCCCCGGGGAGCGAGTGCTTCTCACCACGCACGTGGAGCGAGGTTTCTCCATGCCACCCCATCCCTTTCTCCGCGGATTCTTGAACTTCTTCGGTGCTCAGCTCCACCATCTGCCTCCAAATGCTGTTATGTATCTTGCCGCATTCGTTTCCTTGTGTGAGAATTTTCTGGGTTGTCCGCCGCACTGGGGTTTGTTCAAACATATCTTCACGTGCCGATCTCAATCGGTCAAGAAGGTTGACCCGAATGGAGAGAGGACACACGTGATCCAGATGTGCGGTGGCCTAGGTATTCAGATGAGGGGTAAGAGTGCTTTCCCATCCATGTCCTTTCCCGATTCGGTGAGGGGTTGGCAGTCGACCTGGTTCTACTACAACGACATGCCGTGCTCTGGCTCGTCGACTGGTCTTCCTCCTTACATGACCGAGAGGATTCAGTCTCCTCCCTCGCTGACAGTTGATAAAAAGGAGAAGACGGATGTAGGGATCTTGGTGACCGCCATGGTCAGTCTGATTCAGGGCGGGTTGACTGGTCTGGACCTTCTGGAGGTCTTTCTCAGTCGGAGGATCCAGCCGCTGCAGGAGCGGGCCCACCCCATGTGGCGCAACACCAGAGCCAACGACTCGACCCGAGTGCATTCGGAAGACGTAGAGGGCAAAACGGTAGAGAAGTGGATCAGGTGCATCACTGGTGCGCGCGACAATCCGCGAGGGTCGAGACGGGTCCCGCTCTTTGACGCCAACAACCTGCCGTTGGAGGTATGACACGCATTTCCGAGTGAATCACTTATGCGCAAATTCTCCGAGTGGACTGAGCAATCTGACTGAACTGTCTGTCTGTCTCTGATCTTTGTGTCTTGCAGGAATTCCAGAAGATGTTATCGCCCGTGCCGAATGGAGAACAACATGTCGGAGGCGCGGAGAGCGAACATGGCAGCGTCGGGGGCAGCTACGCGGAGGACAGCGAGGAGGAAAGCGAGGACTCGGAAGGGAGCGACGACGTCGAGTCTTCTCTGTCTCCGGAGTTGTGCTTCGAGCACGGCTCCAAGCGAGCTCAAGATCTGAGTGCTGACCCAGAGAAGGAGGTGGTTCCGTGTGCTTTTGCCCCGAAACGCACTCGGACGTCATCGCCTGCGCCGACTGAGAAGGCCGCCAAGCAGCCCAAGTTCGCTTCCCCCAAGCCTCGGAAGGCTCTGCCCCGGATCAAGGTCGCTGTGCCTGTTGCCTCAACGTGAGTATCCTTCTCAGCTTTTCTTTTCTGTCTTTGCCAACTTTTGTGATTCTTCTGACCGAGTGCATCTTATGAACCAGTGCTGCAACCTCGACGACGTCTCCTATGCAGATTGATGAGGACCGCACCGAAGCTGAGACGGCAGACGCGGCCACTTCTCAAAGAGGTAACAATAACTTCATTTTACTGCAACTTGTCATTCGACTGGAATGTCTTCGTTCGATTGAATCGTGCATTGCGACTGATTGCGCCGAATGAACGTAATGCTTGCAGAGGTCATCCACGTCAGAGATGATGATGAAGAGCTGCCGCGGAGGAACACTGAGAAGGAGATCCCAGTTCCAACCGCTCCTCAGGCCACCACACGGAAGACGCCGCCGAACGAAGTGCATCGAGCTCCACCTGCGCCCGCTTTGACCGTGCCAGTGGGGCAAGGTTCTCAGGCTGGGGCTGGTCCTGCCGCGGCTCCGTCGACTGCCCTGTCCTCGGTTCTGACTGCTCCCATCAACATATTTACTCTGTACAAAACGCCGGAGGACCAAACCGGGGCCAGCAAGGAGGCGATGATCCAGGCGGAATTGATGACCCAACGGCTCAGGGAGATGTGCGCGGCTGGGAAGTTGGCTTATGATGCCAGTGCCGCTCTCCAGGAGAACGTTCGAGTAAGTGCTCTTGTAAGTTGACCTCCAAGTCTTTTTTCTTCAGTAGGAATTCCAGTTGGGAAATATCTGGCACACCCACTGGGTGTTTTTGTGTTTGGCCGTCACTTGGATCGGGCGGACCGTTCCGGGTGGATACCATTCCAGTGGGGGCACGCTGAGTGCACCCACTGGGTGTAGTCCCCGAGACTGTCGTCGACTGCAGGCAGTCGGCGGGAGTCTTAAAGCTTAGAGCTTGTTCTGTTGTTGTTGCTAATTTTTTTTTGCTTTCGGCCATCACTCGGATCGGGCAGACCGTTCCGAGTGGATATCGTTCCAGTGGGGGCACGCTGAGTGCACCCACTGGGTGTAGTCCCCGAGCCTACCGTCGACTGCGGGCAGTCGGCGGAAGTTTTAGAACTTAGGATCTGATACTGGTCAAGCTTGTTCCTTCCAGGAGTGTCGATCTCTGGGCACTCAGAACTTTTTGTCTTTTTTTTTGTGTTTGTCCGTCACTCGGATCGGGCGGACCGTTCCGAGTGGATACCATTCCAGTGGGGGCACGCTGTGTGCACCCACTGGGTGTAGTCCCCAAGACTACCGTCGACTGCGGGCAGTCGGTGGAAGTCTTAGAACTTAGGATTTGATACTGGTCAAGCTTGCTCTTCCCTCTCAAAGGGTTCTTCAGGATCTGATACTGGTCAAGCTTGTTTCTTCCGGGAGCGCCAGTCTGTGGTCACTCGGAATATCTCTTAACGTTAACTGATCTGCTTTTTCTTGTGTTTCAGAAAACTTGCGAGCTTGGGACTCAGTACGTGGCACTGGAGAAGGAAACGGCCCAACTTCGAGTGAACTTAGAGGTGGTGAGGAGGAACACAAAGCGTGCTCAAGCGGAGCTCAAGACCATGGGAGGTAAGGCTCAATGACCGAGCACTCCGTTTTCACCTTTTTGCATTCTTTGAACCGAGTAATTTCACTCGAACAGATGTGCGTAGTGAAAACCATCGACTCCAAGTGCGGCTCAGAACTTCTATCTCTTTAGATACCATGAAGCAGGCACTCGAGAACAAAGACAAAGAGCTGGCGGGAGCGCAGCAAGTGGCGAAGGAAAAGACCAAGGCTGCCGAAGAGAAGCTGGCCTCACTCGGGAAGCTTGAGGCAGAGAACACATCGCTGAAGAATTAGGTGCTCGAGCTCAAGAAGCAGCAGACCGAGTGGGATGGCAAGCTCAAGGCCCAGGCGGAGGTCTATGAACAAGAGAAGAGGACCCTGAACGAGAAGGTTGCCCAGCTTATCGAGAAGAGGAACGCTTTGGAGAGATACATAGAGGAGTTTACGGAGGAGATGTACAATAAGCTCGCAGGTAACTTACAGCCTCCGAGTGAACTTTTATCCGAGTGAACTTCATGCATGCTGACCTTCAACACCCCTCTTTTCTCGTCTGCAGAGTACTGCCGAAACTTCGAGCTGGAAACTGATCGAATCGAGAGGGATCTGAATCCTTCCCAGTCGCTCGTCGGTGACAAGGCCGCACTAGGAATCCTGCGGGTGGAATCTCGCATCGAAGACGTCCAAGGTTACATCATTCGTCTGCGGGGCGCACTCGGCAGAATCGACAAGGAGCTGTGGCCAGAAGACACCCTCGACACCGATCTGGAAGCCCTGATGACTCGTCTCAACGACATTCCCAGCCGAGTGCAAGCGTGGAAGAAGTCAGCTGCTCGCTGCGGGGCCGATGTGGCAATCTCCCTGGTCCGAGTGCATTGCAAGGAGGCCAAGGAGGAGAAACTGAAGGCTCTCCAAGTTGCCAACACGAAGAAACTCCAGTTTGAGGACTTCATGGAGACATTCATCGAAGCGGCCACTCAGATTGCAGACGGCATCGACTTGGATGCTTTCGTTGAACCAGCCAGCCCTACAGGGGCGTGAAAAAACTTTAAGTCTTATCCATTAACCTCGGTATGCCGAGTGGAATTGTAATCGTTAAACTCTTTCGGGCTTTGGGCCCGAGTACTCGTATTCCCTTTTGAACTTCTGGAGTTAATCGAATGCTTTCCTTCGAGTCTTTCGTATCTATGAACTGATTTTTGTCTTGGGCGAAGGTTGGTCCGCAGCCAAGCCCCCGAGTGAAAGGGTTGCTCGTTACTCGGAGTAGTTTTTAACTTGGGCGGAAGCCGGTCCGCAGCCAAGCCTCCGAGTGAGAGGGTTGCTCTTCACTCAGAGTAGCGTTTTAGACTTGGGCGAAAGCTGCTTCGCAGTCAAGCCCCCGAGTGAGAGGGTTGCTCTTCACTCGGAGTAGCGTTTTAGACTTGGGCGAAAGCTGGATCACAGCCAAGCCCCCGAGTGAGAGGGTTGCTCGTCACTCGGAGTAGTTTTTAACTTGGGCGGAAGCTGGTCCGCAGCCAAGCCCCCGAGTGAGAGGGTTGCTCGTCATTCGGAGTAGTTTTTAACTTGGGCGGAAGCTGGTACGCAGCCAAGCCTCCGAGTGAGAGGGTTGCTCTTCACTCGGAGTAGCGTTTTAGACTTTGGCGAAAGCTGGTTCGCAGCCAAGCCCTCGAGTGAGAGGGTTGCTCTTCACTCGGAGTACCGTTTTAGACTTGGGCGAAATCTGGTTCGCAGCCAAGCCCTTGAGTGAGAGGGTTGCTCGTCACTCGGAGTAGTTTTTAGACTTGGGCGAAAGCTGGTTCGCAGCCAAGCCTCCGAGTGAGAGGGTTGCTCGTCACTCGGAGTAGTTTTTAACTTGGGCGGAAGCTGGTCCGCAGCCAAGCCTCCGAGTGAGAGGGTTGCTCTTCACTTGGAGTAGCATTTTAGACTTGGGCGAAAGCTGGTTCGCAGCCAAGCCCCCGAGTGAGAGGGTTGCTCGTCACTCGGAGTAGTTTTTAGACTTGGGCGAAAGCTGGTTCACAGCCAAGCCCCCGAGTGAGAGGGTTGCTCTTAACTCGGAGTAGTTTTTAACTTGGGTGAAAGCTGGTTCGCAGCCAAGCCCCCGAGTGAGAGGGTTGCTCTTCACTCGGAGTAGCGTTTTAGACTTGGGCGAAAGCTGGTTCGCAGCCAAGCCACCGAGTGAGAGGGTTGCTCTTCACTCGGAGTAGCGTTTTAGACTTGGGCGAAAGCTGGTTCGCAGCCAAGCCCCCGAGTGAGAGGGTTGCTCGTCACTCGGAGTAGGTTTTAGTCTTGGGCGAAAGCTGGTTCGCAGCCAAGCCTCTGAGTGAGTGGGTTGCTCGTCACTCGGAGTAGTTTTTAACTTGGGCGGAAGCTGGTCCGCAGCCAAGCCTCCGAGTGAGAGGGTTGCTCTTCACTCAGAGTAGCATTTTAGACTTGGGCGAAAGCTGGTTCGCAGCCATGCCCCCGAGTGAGAGGGTTGCTCGTCACTCATAGTAGTTTTTAGACTTGGGCGAAAGCTGGTTCGCAGCCAAGCCCCCGAGTGAGAGGGTTGCTCTTCACTCGGAGTAGTTTTTAACTTGGGCGAAAGCTGGTTCGCAGCCAAGCCCCCGAGTGAGAGGGTTGCTCTTCACTCGGAGTAGCGTTTAACTTGGGCGAAAGCTGGTTCACAGCCAAGCCCCCGAGTGAGAGGGTTGCTCTTCACTCGGTGTAGCATTTTAGACTTGGGCGAAAGCTGATTCGCAGTCAAGCCCCCGAGTGAGAGGGTTGCTCTTCACTCGGAGTAGCGTTTAACTTGGGCGAAAGCTGGTTCGCAGCCAAGCCCCCGAGTGAGAGGGTTGCTCTTCACTCGGAGTAATTTTTGACTTAGGCAAAAGTTGGTTTGCAGCTAAGTCGAAAAGCGTACACCCACTAGGGGTTGTAAGCTAGAAAATGCGTACGAGTGAACTCAATGTGGAACTGGAAAAGTCATGCTTTTATTCACCAAATATCACTCGAGTACTTTTATTACATCTCATCATCAAGTATAAAACTGTCGCAGCAAATCTGCATTCCAAGCACGGGGCTCGTCTGCTTGCTTCTGAAGGTTGTATAGGCGGTACGCTCCGTTGTGCAGAACTTTCAACACGATAAAAGGGCCTTCCCGCGCGGTAGCAAGCTTGTGAGGTCGCTGCTGATCCACTCGGAGCACTAGATCTCCTTCCTAAAACGTCCGGCTTCGGACGTGCCTGCTATGGAAATGCCTCAGATCTTGCTGATAGATGGCCGATCGGACCAGGGCCATCTCCCTTTCCTCCTCCAAGAGATCAACGCCATCTTGCCGTGCTTGCTCTGCTTCAGCTTCAGAGTACAGATCCACTCGGGGTGAATTATGGAGTAGGTCACTCGGCAGGACGGCTTCAGCTCCATACACCATGAAGAAGGGAGTGCGATTGGTAGACCGGTTGGGGGTCGTCGTCAAGCCCCAAAGAACTGACGGTAACTCAGTGACCCAAGCCCCAACTGCGTGCTCCAAATCGCGCATGAGTCGTGGCTTTAAGCCCTGTAGAATCAGTCCGTTTGCTCTCTCAGCTTGTCCATTCGACTGCGGGTGCGCCATAGATGCATAGTCGACTCGGGTGCCTTGCGCAGCACAGAAAGCTCTGAACTCTTCCGAGTCGAAGTTTGAACCGTTGTCAGTGATGATGCTGTGGGGCACACCGTATCTGAAGACTATCTCCTTCATGAACTTGATCGTTGTACGAGAGTCTAGCTTCTTGATGGTTTTGGCTTCGATCCACTTAGTGAACTTGTCGACTGCAACCAGCAAGTGAGTGAATCCACTCGCCCCTGTCCGGAGGGGCCCTACCATGTCGAGTCCTAGACTGCGAATGGCCGGACGAGTGGAATTGTCTTCAGAGCAGACGCGGGCTTGTGGGATAAGTTTGCATAGAACTGACACCCGGCACAGTGTTGGACTATCTCCTGTGCAGCTTCATTGGCACGGGGCCAGAAGAAACCGGCTCGGTAGGCTTTAGCCACAATCGTCCGAGATGACGCGTGGTGCCCACAGGTTCCCGAGTGAATCTCCTCCAGGACCAGTCGACCTTCTTCCGGAGAAATGCAACGCTGAGTCACACCGGTGACGCTCTTTCTGTATAACTGACCGCCGACCACTTCAAAGGCTTTGGACCTGCGAACAATATGGCGGGCCTCAGCTTCCTCTTCTGGAAGTTCCTGTCTGAGCAGGTATGCAATATAAGGCACTGTCCACTCGGGTGTGCTTGCCAGGACCTCCATCACCAAATCAATGACTGCCGGGACTTTGACCTCAGTCGGATCAGACGGACTGACCGCTTGCGGGGGCTCTTCCGTGAAGGGATCTTCTTTTACAGTCGGAGAACGTAAATGCTCAAGGCAAACATTGCTGGGTATGGATTTCCGAGTGGACCCGATTTTTGCCAGATCATCTGCTCCTGATTCTTGGCTCGGGGAACGTGATGCAGCTCCAGACCTTCAAATTTCTTTTCTAACTTTCTCACTGCGTTGCAGTATCTTGTCATAGCGGGGCTTCTGATGTCCCACTCCTTCATCACTTGGTTCACAACTAAATCCAAGTCTCCGTAGACCATCAGGCACCGGACGCCGAGTGAGATGCCCATACGTAGACCATAAAGGAGCGCCTCGTACTCGGCTTTGTTGTTGGAGGAATCAAAGTGAATCTGCAGAACATATCTGAGACGATCGCCCTTCGGAGATATCAACACCACTCCAGCTCCCGAACCATTCAGCATCTTGGAACCGTCAAAGAACATGGTCCAGTGTTCCGGGTGACTCTGAGTCGGTTGCTGCTATTCAGTCCACTCGGCTAGGAAATCGGCTAATGCTTGGGACTTGATCGCCTTCTTCGTCTCGAACTTGATGTCCAGGGGCAAGAGCTCGATAGCCCACTTCGCCACTCGACCAGTCGCGTCCCGATTGTTCATGATCTCAGACAGCGGGGCGTCGCTGACGACTGACACAGTGTGCTCTTGGAAGTAATGGGCTACTTTCTTCGCAGTCAGGTAAATGCCGTATACGAGCTTCTGGTAATGAGGATACCTCTGCTTGGACGGAGTCAGAACTTCAGAAATATATTAGACTGGGCGCTGAACTTTGTAAGCCTTGCCCCTGTTCTTCTCGCTCGACTGTGAGGACAGTGCTGACAACTTGACCAGTGGCCGCGATGTACAAGAGCAACGGCTCCTTTTCATTCGGAGCGGCAAGCACCGGCTGGGTGGAAAGCAGGGCTTTGAGCTCGACAAACGCTGCTTGTGCTTCAGCAGTCCACTCGAACGAATCAAATTTCTTCATCAATCGGTACAGGGGCAGTGCCTTCTCACCGAGACGGGAGATGAATTGGCTCAGAGCTGCAAGGCAACCCGTGAGCTTCTGTACATCATGAAGACGCTCTGGACGTTTCATTCGTACAATTGCCTCGATCTTCTCAGGATTGGCATCTATCCCTCATTCGGAAACGAGGAAACCGAGTAGTTTGCCCCTAGGAACTCCGAAAGTGCACTTTGCTGGATTCAGTTTGATGTCATACTTCCGCAGATTGCCGAAAGTTTCAGCTAAGTCAGCCAGCAGGTCGGAACCTTTTCTGGACTTGACCACGATATCATCCATGTACGCCTCAATATTCCGACTGATCTGTTTCTGCAAACACTTCTGGATCATGCGCATGAAAGTGGCACCGGCATTCTTGAGGCCGAATGGCATGGTGATATAGCAGAAACACCTGAATGGGGTGATGAAGGCTGTTTTTATTTCGTCCGGCCCATACAGTCGGATCTGGTGGTACCCGGAGTACGCATCCAGAAAAGACAGACACTCACAACTCGCAGTGGAATCTACGATTTGATCTATGCGGGGGAGCGGGAAGTGATCCTTGGGGCAGACCCGATTGAGGTGCTTGAAATCGATGCACATTCGAAGAGACTTGTCCTTCTTAGGGACCATGACAACGTTGGTGAGCCACTCGGAGTGGTACACCTCACGGATGAACTCGGCTGCCAGGAGCCGAGCAACTTCTTCGCCAATGGCCTTCCTCTTCTGTGTAGCAGAGCGACGGAGATGCTCCTTCACAGGTTTCGCCTTTGGATCGACTCGCAAATGGTGCTCAGCCAGCTCCCTAGGCACACCTGGCATGTCGGTTGGTTTCCATCCAAAGATGTCCCAGTTCTCACGGAGGAACTGGATGAGCGCTTCTTCCTATTTGCTGTCGAGTGTTGTTGATATGTTGGTGGGAACAGCATTGGGATCTTCTGGGTGGATGTGCACAGATTCGTGTCGCCGGCCGACTGAAATGCAGATTCTGCAGCCGGCTTCTTGGAGCGTAGCAGATCACTCGGATCAGCGTTCTTCTTATATTCCTCCAGTTCCACCATGGCCATCTGCTCATTGGCTATCTTGGACCCTTGCTGCAAACACTCTTCCGCGCGCTGTCGACTGCCAGTCACTGTGATTACACCTTTGGGGCCCGACATCTTCAGCTTGACATACACATAACATGGACGGGCCATGAAACGTGCATACGCTGGCCGACCGAGGATGGCGTGATATGTGCTGCGGAAGTCGACCACTTCGAAGGTCAGCCTTTCCTTCCGAAAGTTCTTGTCGTCTCCAAAGACCACATCCAGGGTGATCTGCCCGAGTGACTTTGCTTTCTTGCCGGGGATCACTCTGTGGAACTGCATGCTGCTCTCGCTGAGTCGGGACATCGGAATGCCCATCGCTTGTAGAGTGTCAGCGTACAGTATGTTCAGTCTGCTTCCTCCATCCATGAGGACCTTGCACAGTCGGACGCCTCCCACGACTGGATCGACCACCAGCGCCTGCCGCCCAGGGGTGGCAATATAGGCTGGGTGGTCCGACTGATCAAAGGTGATCGGAGTCTTCGACCAGTTCAGAAACTTTGTCGTCGTCGGTGCTGCCATGTTCACTTCTCGATTGATAACTTTCAATCGGCTCCTACTCTCTACATCTGCAAAGATCATCAGGGTTGCGTTGAAGCTGGGAAAAGGTTCATCTTTGTCTTCACCGTCAGCATCATCTGGGCTCTTCTCACTCGACGGGCCCTCTCGGAACTGCTAGATCAACAGTCTGCACTGTCGAGTGGTATGTTTGGAAAATATCAGATTGCCATCTTCATCCTTTCTAGTGTGGATGTGACACGGTAAGTCGAGGACATCTTGGCCCGACTGATCTTTCTTTTTCTTCGGGATCCATTTATCCTTGGCCTTCCCTTTGTTCTTGGCTTGACCAGCCAGAGCGGCAGCCTCGGCCTGAGCCGAACCATCAGCCTTGCGCTTCGGCTTCCGACTGGGATTACTGTTTCCGGGGTTGGGGTGGCTGGTTTTCCCTTTGCCGTTACGGAGACGGTCTTCCTCTTCTCCGTTGGCGTACCGAGTGCCTATCTCCATCATTCGGCTCATGGTCAAAGATCCTGACCGACCAAATTTCAGGATCAGCTCCCGATATCTGACTCCTGCCTTGAAGGGGCAGACGGCTTGATGCTCTGTGACGTTCTCCACCATGTGATGCAAGGTTGTCCACCGCTGGATGTACTCCCTCAAGGTTTCATTCGGCTTCTGCACACAATGTTGTACCTTAGACAATCCAGCCGGGCGTTTGCACGTGCCCTCGAATGTTTTGATGAACACTCGGGTCAAATCTTCCCAGCGGTATATGCTGGCCGGAGCGAGCTGATTGAGCCAGGCTCGGGCGGACCCTTCTAGCATCAACGGCAAATGCTTCATAGCCACATAGTCATTCCCTCCTCCAATCTGCACAGCCACTCGGTAATCCTCTAACCAAGTTTCTGGCTTGGACTCACCGGTGAACTTGCTTACTCCAGCTGCCAATCTGAAGTTTGGCGGAATATCGGCGGCCCTGATGGCTCTGCTGAAACACTCAGGCCCGGAGATGAATGCTCCACTTCCACTCGGACGATCTCTGTCCAAGTTCTCTCTCTGAGCTCTGCCTCTGTTGACCAAGTTCTGAGCGAGAATGGATCTCGCGTTGAGCTGCGGGTCACGGTGGTCGACTGGCTCTCTCTGGCAATAACCGTCACCATGACGGGGAGGACTGGCCCTCCAATCGTTGCCGTAAGGACGCCTGGCGTCATACGGCCGGGGCGCGTACGAGCCATCCCGCGGAGGGGGCGACTGCATGCAGTGACGATCATCCTGACGCCACGGGGCCGTGTTCTGACTGCGACCCTGCCCCGAGTACTGATCTCAGTGGTGGTCTTGATCGTTTCGCCGTGGAGGCGAATGTCTGTTTCTCCTTGGAGATACTGGGCTGTGGGCCGACTGAACGGTGTCTACCCGAACGGATCTGCTGTGAATCCGGTTGCGCGACTGCGATACTACCGAATTTTGCACCTCTGCCGCCTTGAGGAGGGCCCGGATTTGCCGAAGACCCTCTCCCGCCTCGGATCGGGATGGCTCAATGGAATCTTCTATCCGAGTGGCCGCCGCCAGATTCTGGACAGGAGTGCGGAATACCTGGAAACTCTGTTGTTGGCCATTTGAGAACAACTGCCGCTGCCGCCGACTGGAACTGGGTTGATGCTGTCTACGGGCGCGATCGTCGAGTGACTTCTAGAGCGCTTCCAGACGATTGCGCTCAGCCAAGTTTGCCTGGCGCACGGCCTCCAAAGCCTGAGCCTCGGGGGTCGTCCCAACGATGGGCGTCTGGAGGGCCTGCTCGGTCCTACGCTGCTGTTCCTCCCTCTGCTGCCGAGTGAGAGGTTGGGGGATGTACTCGTCGTTACGCCGGTCCCTGCCGCCGCCAAGATCGGTGCGCGACGGGTCGCCGTTCTCCGCGCCGCCGCGGCCGTATCTAGGCGGACAGGGCGGGGAATCGGCCATCAGCACCTCCGCAGCGGGGTCGCTGCTCTTGAACTCGGATACGCTTTCCGAGTGCACGTACACGGAGGCGAACAGATCGAAGACAGGTTCATCGGGCTCGATCGCCGTGATTTGCGGGGCCGCAGCCTGAAGGGCCTCCGCGTGCCTGATCCACCGATGAAGCCGCGAGCGTCCGGAGCGCTTGCGACGACGGCTGGTGGAGAGCGAAGAAGCCGACTGATAAGGGGTCGACGGTTGCCGGAGAAGGACGCCGAAGGAACTCGCGCAGAAGTGCGCCGCACCGCGAATGGGCAACGCCTCGACATCCAGCGAGGCTTCCTGGAGCCATGCCGAATCGTCGGCGATGAAGCTGAGGACGCCGAAATGGATCTCGCCGCCCAGAGTCAGTCCGCCACCGGAAACCATGGTGATGATCGAAAAAATGCAACTACGGCGGAAGTCGCTAGACGCCGGCCCCACGATGGGCGCCAACTGTCGTGGGTGCAAGTCTGACAGTAGTGTGTAGGGGTACGGATGAGAGGGCAGAGCCTAGCTACGGCGCAGGTGTTACACTCAGATTTACGAGTTCAGGCCCCTCAGCGGTGGAGGTAATAGCCCTACGTCTCAGTGCTCTGGAGCTGTATTGCTTGAGTGTATGATTACAACAGGTTGCGAACCCTTGGAATGGAGCTGGGGGTGGCTTATATAGTCTCCCAGCCCTCCCATGAATGCCAGCCATTACAGGGGGGTTAAGAGGGGTATAAGTGCGCCAGGTAACGGGCGTATTGATGAAAATTAATATAGGCGAACGTGCGTCCCGACCGTTGCGCTCCTGGGGTCTCCTGGTCTTCTCTGGTCGAGTGACTTCCGGATGTTCTGAGTGAAACAAGCTGGTCGAGTGAACTCTCGCCTTCCGAGTGGTTCGTAGAACTCCGAGTGAATTGCAGTCTGCGGAATTCTGGGTTGTTGATCTGGCCCTGGGGCCCAGTGTAAGACGTGTCGTGTCCTAGGGTAGGGTCTATAGGTCAGGCCTATTACCCTATCCCTAGTACATGCCCTCGTCACTAATCCCACCCATAGGTGATGTGGGCCCATAAGCCACAGAACACAGTTAGTAGTTTAGAAAATAGTTTTTCAAGTCTAGACTCAACATCGACCAAGGAGCTTGGAATGGGATTCCTACAGGAAGTCGGCTCTGATACCAACTTGTGACGCCCCCGTTTATAATCGTGCACTAACCATACACGCATCATGCACGATCACGAACGGTGACTCACGTCAATATCACAACACAACTCTACAACACAAATTTAAACATAAATCTTTATATTACAAGCCCGGGTCACGAGGACCCATAATACATAAGTCAACAAACAACATAAGTCTGGGTATAGACGATGTTAAACAAGTTTGCCTTAAGAACGCTGAGCAAAACAACGACACTAGATCGAAAGGCAAGGCCTCCTGCCTGGGACCTCCAGACTACTCCTGGTCATCGGTCTCCACGTAGTACGCGCCATCGGGGTAACCTGCATCCGAGGTGCTACTAGCTGTTGCAGCAACCGAGTCGAATGAAAACAGTAGCAAAGCAATGGTGAGTACTCATCCAAAGTACTCGCAAGACTTACATCAGATCTATACTAGATATGCATCGGTATCAAAGGAATGGGGTAGTATCTGTGGACTATACTACAGAAATGCTAGAATAAGGGGGAGAAACTCATCCTATCGAAGACTACATCTTCTTGCAGCCACCATCTTGCAGCAGTAGAAGAGAGGAGCATTATATGGTATCATCTTGTACGAACATATAGCAATAACCAGCCCAGAGATCCTCTCCTCGTCACCCTGTGAGAAAGCGATCTCCGGGGGTATCTGTCTGTTATCTGGGTGTGTTTTATCAAGTATCCGGTTTTAGTTGTAAGAGGTCGGGATACAACTCCAAGTCGTCCTATTACCATGGACACAGCTATTCGAATAGATTACTTCCCTGCAGGGGTGCACCACATTACCCGATACACTGGATTACCTCTAGCCGGACACACTTTTCGGGGTAATGCCCGGCCTCGGATAATCAACACGCCGTAGTCCTACCTAGGCTCTCCAGAGAGGTCAGCACGCCGGTCTACATCCTAAGCGCGAAGGGGTCATGGGCTGATGACCCACAAGTATAGGGGATCAATCGTAGTCCTTTTGATAAGTAAGAGTGTCGAACCCAACGAGGAGCAGAAGGAAATGACAAGCGGTTTTCAGCAAGGTATTCTCTGCAAGTACTGAAAGTAGCGGTAACAGATAGTTTTGATAGCAAGATAATTCGTAACAAGTAACAAGTAGTAACAGTAACAAAAGTGCAGCAAGGTGGCCCAATCCTTTTTGTAGCAAAGGACAAGCCGGAACGAACACGTATAGTAAGCAAAGCGTTCTCGAGGACACATGGGAATTTCATCTAGTCACTTTCATCATGTTTGTTTGATTCGCATTCGCTACTTTGATAATTTGATATGTGGCTGGACCGGTGCTTGGGTGTCGTTCTTACTTGAACAAGCCTCCCACTTATGATTACCCCCTCTCGCAAGCATCCGCAACTACGAAAGAAGAATTATGATAACTCTAACCATAGCATGAAACATATGGATCCAAATCAGCCCGTTATGGAATAGCACATAAACTAGGGTTTAAGCTTCTGTCACTCTAGCAACCCATCATCTAATTACTACTACACAATGCCTTCCCTTAGGCCCAAAGATGGTGAAGTGTCATGTGGTCGACGTTCACACGACACCACTAAAGGAAGCAACAACATACATATCATCAAAATATCGAACGAGTACCAAATTCACATGATTACTTATGACAAGACTTCTCCCATGTCCTCAAGAACAAAAGTAACTACTCACAAATCATATTCATGTTCAAGATCAGAGGGGTATTGAATAGCATTAAGGATCTGCACATATAATCTTCCACCAAATAAACCAACTAGCATCAACTACAAAATGTAATCAACACTACTAGCAACCCACAGGTACCAATCTGAGGTTTTGAGACAAAGATTGAATACAAGAGATGAACTAGGGTTTGAGATGAGATGCTGCTGGTGAAGATGTTGATGAAGATTGGTCCTCCCACGATGAGATGATCATTGGTGATGTTGATGGCCTCGATTTCCCCCTCCTGGAGGGAAGTATCCCCGGTGGAATAGCTCCACCGGAGAGCAAAATAGCTCCTGCCCAGGTTCCGCCTTGAGACGGCGGCGCTTCATCCCCAAAGTCTTCCCTTTATTTTTTCTAGGGTAAATGACCTTATATAGCAGAAGGAGGGGGCTAGACGCCAGCTGTGGGCCCCACAAGGCATCAGGGCGCGCCCAGGGGGGCCACGCCCTGTTGCCTTGTGGGTCCCCTTTGGTATTTCTTTTCTCCGGTATTTTTTATATATTCAATAAAAAATCTCCATGAAATTTCAGGTCAATTGGAGCTCTGTAGAATAGGTATCTCTGATGTGGCAATTTCAGGTCCAGAATTCCAGCTGCCGGCATTCTCCCTCTTCATGTAAATCTTGCAAATTAAGAGAGAAAAGGCATAGGAATTGTACCATAAAGTGAAATAATGATTAAAAACATAATAAATAACAGTAGGAAATCATGATGCAAATTGGACGTATCATGGGCCAATCGCCCTAAGCACTCCTGCGCATTGCGAGGACGGCCGGGACCAAACCCACCTCAGTATCCAGGCATAACCGGCTCACTCGGGCACGTGCCGCTCAACTATGACGTCTGTAGAGCTTTTCGGAGAATCGTACGATGCCAAGGGCCCCATAAACCATTATCCCGCACGGCGGTTAGTGCGTATATGCCAATGGCAGTCTCAGATCAAATACATCGAACTCGTTAAGCGTGTTATTATTAAGTAACCGCGGACAACGACCATGGACCAGACCCACCTCTCTCCTAGGTGGTCTCTACCTGCCCTGTCGTTCCGCCAACAGTGAATCACTCGCGGGTGCTCTCCAAGCTGACCCGACTTTAATCATATCGTGTAACATTGTATAGTGTATATAATATAAAGTAGTAATGGTCTTCATCTTCGTCGGCATCTCATTGCAGTCCATCTCGCTCCATGTCGTAGGCCACCGTAGTCCGGGGTCCACCGAAGTAACATATATAGTATGCAGTATAAGGCATATCCATGATCATCGCCCGAAGGGATCATGGTCCGATAGTATAGCATGGCAGACGGACAAAGATGTAGGGTCACTGATGGGACTCTAGCATATATATACTAAGCATATAGGATAACAGGTATGGTATCAACAATAGTAGCAAAGACAGCCTATGTAGCAGTATAGGATCTATCGATAAAGCAGTAACAGTATCACAACTCTAATGCAAGCAATAGAGAGAAGGAATAGGCAATATCGGAATGATCAAGGGGGTTTTGCTTGCCTAGAACCTCTGCTGAGAAGGACGGGTCGTCGTCGACGTAGTCGTACTCGGGGGCAGCGGCAGTCTCGGGGTCTACCGATAAGAAGGGACGAGAGGGGGAATAGATAAATAACAGAGCAATCAAATGCAACACAATGCATGTCATGGAAAAAGGTGATGATGATATGCCCTAATGCATCACTAAGCATTTTAATAGAAGAGGGAAAATATCTGATCCAGATGCAAAATGTTCAAGGTTCATTATGTTAGAGGGGTGTGGCAGGTATGTGGATGGCATATTCGGATTCGCTATATTTTTCTGATCAACTTTCATATATAAAACTTTTTCATCTGAGTTACGGTTTATTTTCTATGAATTTTCAAAGTTTATTGCATTATCTGAAATTCCTGGAATTATTGTTATTTTGAAATTAACTAGAAATTGCTAAGTGTACATAGAGAAGTGTACATAGCAGTGCAACAGAGTGGGTGACAGGTGGGGCCATTGACTGAGTTGACCCAGTCAACATTTGACTGGTCAAAGGGTGAATAGTGTAGGCGGGTCTCACATGTCATTGACTAATGTTTAATTAAAAGGTTAGTTAGCTGCGGTGGCCCACTGTCATTGGGCCATTTGGCTAATTAAGAGGGGTTTAGCTAACAGGGGAGGTTTAGCCCCTAATCTAAACAGAGCCTGGCCCATGTGGCATTGGCCTAGGCCGGCTGGGGCGCACGTGCCCAAGGCAGAGGCGCGGCACGGCCATGTGAGGCCGGCGGGGCTGGCAGCAGCACCTAGCGGGGGCGAGCGGGGGGAGCGGCCACGTGCGGGCGAGGGCCTGGCCGGAGCGCGGTGGGAAGGCTTGCGGGGCGCGGCCGGCGCGGCGGGGCGAGCTGCAGGCGGCGGCGGCAGCAGAAGCAACAGCTAGCAGTGGTAGCAGCAGAGCAACAACAAGCGGTAGCAGCAGTAGTAAGTAGCAGCGCAGCAGAGCATCAGCGGCAGCAGAGAGGAGCGGTAGTAGCACAGGTGGCTGGGCGAGCGCGTGGTCAGGGGCATGGCCAAGGGGCGGCCAGGAGCAACGGCAGGGGCGCGACAGCAAGCGCGGTGAGCACGTGCTCACCAAGAGCTTCGGCCAAGGTGGGGCGGCTGCTACGGCACGGATTCGAAGGGGAAAGAAAAGGAATCGGTAGAGGAGCTCACTGTGGTGTCACCGGTGAGCTCGGTTGGCGCCGGGTGGTCGGAGTTGGCACCGACGATGACCGTGTGCGGCGGCTGGAGCACGAGCTCGATGAATTCGAGCGTTTGGCCTTGGGTTTGTTGGTTTAAGGGGTTCACGCACTACCTGGGATCCCTAGGAGCACGGCAGCAGTTCTGGTTCATCACGAGGCGGTCGAGAGCGATGGTGGCGAGCACTGCGGCGGCGACAGATGCTCGGCAGCAGCTGCAGCTCGTATAAAGCTCGGAATCGAGCTGCAGATAGAGGGCAAATGACGGGGAGCTTACCAAGAGGCACAAGGAAGGCCCGATGATGGCTTAGTAGCGCAGATGGTGGCCGGATTCGACGAAAAACAGTGGAGGCAACCGAGGAAGACGACGTGCTCGATCCGCTCGATGCAGGCCTTCCTGGCTCGAGCTGATCATTGTAGTCGAAGTAGAGGAGGCAGGCGAAGCTCCTGGTGAGATCTCAGTCGACGGGGACGACGGTGGCCATGCGGACGGAGGAGGCCATGGCGACGATGCATCGGGCAAGCGCAGGGAAAAGAAAGCGGCTCGAGGGGATCTTTATCGAGCGCTGGGAGACGGTGGAAGGCCGGCACGTGGTCACGGCCATGGGATGGCCGCCACGGCTGCCTCCTGCCTCCTACTGTAGTGGGAGGTGGAAGACAAGGGAGGTGGGCTGGGCTGTGTACTGTGGAACGCAAGCCCTGTTGCACAGTGGCAGACTTTCTTTTATTCTTTTCCTTTTCTATTTCTTTATTGCTTTCACTGTTTTGCATTTTATTTTAATAGCAACTGATTTTAGTTGCAGATGATACTTGTCACATAATTAGTAGGCAGTGTTCTGAGCTAGCCCCACCAAGTCTCAATTTATTTTGAATTGTTCAAATATTTATCTAAATTGAAATGGACCAATTAAATGTTGTTGGTATAGTTTTTAATAAGTTAAGGGCATTATAATAATTCAAATGAGGTTGGTACCTACATGAAAATTACTTAGTGAATATTTGCAACCCTACAAACATTTTTATTTTACCGCTCGAAGAAACAATTATTTGACTTGCAATTTGAATTTGAATTTGAGTTTGAGTTTGATTTTTATCAAGTGGAAAGTTGGCTTAGTAAAACATGATGACATGGCATCATTAGCAAGGGATCACTGTAGCTTAATATTTGGGGTGTTACAACGGGCGACAGGCGCTGAGGAAGAAGATCCACCGCCGCCGGGGCCGCCTTGCTCGACCAGCGACCTCCTCAAGGCGATGCGGAGGGCCAGCTCCTCCACGTCGATATTCGAGCCGTCGCTGGAGCCACTGCTGCTTCCGTCTTCAGCCATCGGATCGGAGGGGAGGGGATTGGAAGTGAAGTGGACGGTGAGGGAGTGAAGTGGAGTTCGGATTGACCGCTGTCTAGGGTTTGCCGGATGGGGATATTTGTGGGGTCGTGGTGGGCCTGGTTGACATGGCGGACGCGCCCGGGCATGCCCGGGCAGCCTCATATCCGCCCCATATTTGGGCTGGATATGAGGGGTGTCGGTTAGCCCGGGCGTTTGAGGCCCGTTTGAGACGCCCGGCTGGGTCAAATTTTCGTGACCAGTTAGTGACCGGGTGGGCCGCCCGGGTGTTTGGGGGCGGTTTAGGGCGCCTGGCTGTAGATGCTCTAAATCAATCTAGTTGGTCAAACCAAACGGATAGATCAGAGAGAAATACAAAGCTATAACAATCATGCATAAATAAGTTCAGAAAATACTCAAATATTTCTCATGAATAATCTGATCATAAATCCACAATTCATCGGATCCCAACAAACACACCGCAAAAGAAGATTACATCGGATAGAACTCCAAGAACATCGAGGAGAACATTGTATTGAAGATCAAAGAGAGAGAAGAAGCCATCTAGCTACTAGCTTTGGACCCGTAGGTCTGTGGTAAACTACTCACACATCATTGGAAGGGCAACAAGGTTGATGTAGAAGCCCTCTGTGATCAATTCCCCCTCCGGCAGAGTACCGGAAAAGGCCTCCAGTTGGGATCGCGGAAGAACAGAAGCTTGCGGCGGTGAAAAAGTTATTTCGTGTGGCTCTCTGGTATATTAGGAATATTTGAGAATTTATAGAGGCAGAATTAGGTCAAGATGAGCCACGAGGGGCCCACAAGCCTGGGGGGACGCGCCTCCCTCGTGACTCCTCCAGTCTTCTCCCGAAACTTCGAGGGTCTCTTTTGGTCCAGAAAAAATTAATCCAAAGTTTTTTCTTCGTTTGGATTCCGTTTGATATTGATTTCCTAAAAAGCCAAAAACAAGCAGAAAAATAGCAAATGGCACTGGGCACTAGGTTAATAGGTTAGTCCCAAAAATGATATAAAATTGCTTATAATTGCATATAAAACATCCAAGATTGATACTATAATAGCATGGAACAATCAAAAATTATAGATACGCTGGAGACGTATCAACCTGCAAAACCAAAATTGTGAGTATGAGTCTAGATTTAAAGGCATGAGCTTGGCTGCAACTGTCAGGATTCCCGAAACGCGTTCATCCTTTTATTATGGGGAGCCTATGCCTTGGAAGACAGAGGACCAGCCTACCACCTCATCACCATCATCGCCGAAGAAAGACACTTGAGTACACGAGTATGGGCATCACCCTTGGCTTGTTCCAAGCTTGGGGGAGGTGCCCCAGTATCGTATCATCATCACTTTTACCATCATTATCTATCTTAGTTCGATCCCTAGTTATTTCATGATTTAGAAGAATAATGTTTTAGTATGATCTAGTTTCGAGTGCTTGTTTCGTGATCTATCTATCTATGTAATCGAGTGTGAGAGTTATATAATAAAGAGTGGTTTGAGTTTGGTTGCTTTACCTTCTTGCTTAAATCTTAGCAATGAAAAGAATAAAAAGGTCATATGCTAATCCCATGGGGAGTGATGTCTTCACATAAAAATAAGTATAATTGATAAAATTTGTTGGAGGTTAACAAACATAGCATTGGTCATTGATGCAATTCATGAAAAAGTAATAAAGAAAAAGAGGTCTCACATATAAATATACTATCTTGAACATCTTGTATGATTGTGAGCCCCCATCAAATATTCTATGCTTGATCAAATAGTTGACGTTGGACAAGGAAGACAACGTAATAGGTTATGTTTGCTTATATTCACATATAAGTTATATTGTCATGGATCCTCTAACATGTGGTGCTTGCTCATAATCTTTTGCTAGACAAAATTCATACTAAGTAGAGATACTACTTGTGCATCCAAAAACCCTTGAACCCAGTTTCTTGCCATGAGAGTCCACCATATCTACCTATGGAATGAATAAGATCCTTCAAGTAAGTTGTCATCGGTGCATAAAGCAATAAAAATTGCTCCTAAATATGTATGATTTTTCATTGTAAGGGAAAATAAGCTTTGTGCGAACTTGTGATGGTAAAGAAATAAAAGCGACAAACTGCATAATAAAGTTTGCTATCAAAAGGGGCAATATAAAGTGACGTTCCTTTCCATTAAGAGTTTGCACATCCTAAAATAAAAAGTGCATGACAACCTCTGCTTCCTTCTACGAAAGGCCTATCTTTTACTTTCAGTATTTACTTTTATGCAAGGGTCAATAATGTTCATTCCTATTTCGTTCTTATTTATTCTCCACTTGGCAAGCATCATGTGGTAGGGAAAGATCCAGGCACATATATCCAGTTGGATGTAGGTAATCATTAGTTATTATTGTTTACGTTATCCTCGAGATAAATCAGTTGGGAGGTGAAAACTGTAAACCCCCATCTTCCTATGTGTTTGACTGAAACTTTTGCTCCATAAGTATACCGTGAGTGTTAGCAATCATGGAAGACTAAATGATAGTTGAGTATGTGAACTTGCTAAACAAAGCTCTTACATAGACTCTTTCTGAAAATATGATAAATCGCAATTGTTTCAATGACTGAGATCATAGTTTGTTAGTTTTCAATGAAGTTTATGGTTCATACTTTAGCTTGTGAATGAATTGTTACTTGATCATGAGAAGTTTTATGATGATATATTGTTGCTATGATAAATATCATGATGCTTTCATGCCCGTATTTTTTATCAACGCCTCTCTCTCTAAACATGTGGTCATGATTATCGACTTTGGCTTTCGCTTGAGGACAAGCGAGGTCTAAGCTTGGGGGAGTTGATACGTCCATTTTGCATCATGTTTTCCTACTGTTATTTATTTTGTTTTGGGTCATTATTTCACTTTATGATGCAATCCTAATGCCTTTTCTCTCTTATTTTGCAAGTTTCACATGAAGAGGGAGATTGTCGGCAGCTGGAATTCTAGACCTGAAATGGCTACAGCAGAGATAGATATTCTCCACAACTCCAAATGACCTGAAAAATTACGGAGAATTATTTTGGAATATATAAAAAATATTGGCGGAAGAAATACCAGGAGGGGGGCCACCAGAGAGCCACGAGCTCAGAGGGCGCCCCCTAGGGCACGCCTATTTAGCTCGTGGCCCCACCAACAGGCCTCTAGGGCCCATCTTCTCCTATATGATGCTATTTTCCCTAGAAAAAATCAGAAGGAGACTTTCGGGACCAAGCGCCGCCATCCCGAGGCGGAACCTGGGCAGGAGCACTTTTGCTCTCCGGCGAAGCGATTCCGCCGGGGATACCTCCCTCCGGGAGGGGGAAATCGAAGCCATTGACATCACCAACGATCCTCTCATCGTGGGAGGACCAATCTTCATCAACATCTTCACCAGCACCATCTCCTCTCAAACCCTACTTCATCTCTTGTATTCAATCTTTGTCCCAAAACCTCAGATTGGTACCTGTGGGTTGTTAGTAGTGTTGATTACATCTCGTAGTTGATACTAGTTGGTTTATTTGGTGGAAGATTATATGTTCAGATCCTCAAGCATATTCTGATGGAAATATGCCCTAGAGGCAATAATAAAGTTGTTATTATTTTATATTTCCTTGTTCATGATAAAGGTTTATTATTCATGCTAGAATTATATTGACCGGAAACTTAAATACATGTGTGAATACATAAACAAATACCGTGTCCCTAGTGAGCCTCTACTAGACTAACTCATTGATCAAAGATGGTTAAGGTTTCCTAACCATAGACATGAGTTGTCATTTGATAACGGGATCACATCATTAGGAGAATGATGTGATCGACAAGACCCATCTGTTAGCTTAGCATATGATCGTTCTGTTTATTGCTACTGCTTTCTTGAATGTCAAATACATGTTCCTCCGACCATGAGATCATGCAACTCCCGGATACCGGAGGAATACCTTGTGTGCTATCAAATGTCACAACGTAACTGGGTGATCATAAAGATGCTCTACAGGTATCTCCGAAGGTGTCTGTTGAGTTGGCATGGATCGAGACTGGGATTTGTCACTCCGTGTTTTGGAGAGGTATCTCTGGGCCCTCTCGGTAATGCACATCATAAGAAGCTTGCAAGCAAAGTGACTAAGGAGTTAGTTATAGGATGATGTATTACGGAACGAGTAAAGAGACTTGCCGGTAACGAGATTGAACTAGGTATGGAGATACCGACGATCGAATCTCGGGCAAGTAACATACCGACGGACAAAGGGAATTACGTATGTTGTCATTGCGGTTCGACCGATAAGATCTTCGTGGAATATGTAGGAACCAATATGAGCATCCAGGTTCCGCTATTGGTTATTGACCGGAGAGGCGTCTCAGTCATGTCTACATCATTCCCGAACCCGTAGGGTCCGCACGCTTAACGTTCGTTGACGATATAGATGAGTTATGTGAATTGGTAACCGAATGTTGTTCGGAGTCCCGGATGAAATCCCAGACGTCACGAGGAGTCTCGGAATGGTCGAGAGGTAAAGATTTATATATGGGAAGTCATATTTTGGGTTCCGGAAAAAGGTGCAGTTTTTTCGGTATTGTTCCGAGAAGCTTCCAGAAGGTTCCGGAGGATTCCGGAGGGGTCCGGAAGTCCACAAGTGGGTCCACCACGTCCCAAGGGCTGGCATGGGCTAAGGGGAGGTGCCCTGGCCTTATTGGGCCAGGCGCACCAAGTCCTCAAAAGCCCACGCAGCTAGGGAAGGAAAAAAAGGAGAGTCCTAGTAGGAATAGGATTGGACTTTGGAGTCCAACTCCACGTGTGTACTATTCACGTGGTACTGTTCACGTGGCACTATTCCTTCTACTCCAAGCCCCTACACATATATAAATAGAGGAGAGGGGGCACCCCAAAGGAGACACAACATTGTCTTAGCCGTGTGCGGCACCCCCCTCCACAGTTCCGTCCCTCGGTCATATTTTTGCAGTGCTTGGGCGAAGCCCTGCGGATATAGCATCACCATCACCGTCACCATGCCGTCGTGCTGCCGGAACTCATCCACTACCTCGCCGTCTTGTTGGATCAAGAAGTCGAGGACATCACCGAGCTGAACGTGTGCTAAACGCGGAGGTGCCGTACGTTCGGTACTCGGTCGGTTGAATCGTGAAGTTGTTCGATGACATCAACCGCGTTGTTCTAACGCTTCCGCTTACGGTCTACGAGGGTATGTAGACACACTCCCCCTCTCGTAACTATGCATCTCCATGGATAGATCTTGCGTGTGCGTATAATTTTTTTTGTTTTCCATGCAACGTTCCCCAACATATTCAATACCCCTCTGATCTTGAACATTAATATGATTTGTGATTAGTTACTTTTATTCTTGAGGACATGGGAGAAGTCTTGTTATAAGTAATCATGTGAAGTTGGTATTCGTTCGATATTTTGATGATATGTATGTTGTTCTTCCTTTAGTGGTGTCATGTGAACATCGACTACATGACACTTCACCATACTTGGGCCTAAGGGAAGGCATTGGGGAGTAATAAGTAGATGATGGGTTGCGAGAGTGACAGAAGCTTAAAACCTAGTTTATGCGTTATTCCGTAAGGGGCTGATTTGGATCCATATGTTTCATGCTATGGTTAGATTTATCTTAATTCTTCTTTCATAGTTGTGGATGCTTGCGAGAGGGGGTAATCATAAGAGGGTTGCTTGTTCAAGTAAGAACAACACCCTAGCACCGGTCCACCCACATATCAAATTATCAAAGTAGCGAACACGAATCAACTAAACATGATGAACGTGACTAGACGACAATTCCCATGTGTCCTCGAGAACCTTTTTCTTATTATAAGAGAATGTTCTGGCTTGTCCTGTGCTATAAAAAGGATTAGGCCACCTTGCTGCACCTTTACTACTATTGTCACTTGTTACTTGTTATGAATTACCTTGCTACAAAACTATTTGTTACCACTACTTTCAGTACTTGCAGAGAATACCTTGCTGAAAACCGCTTATCATTTCCTTCTGCTCCTCGTTGGGTTCGACACTCTTACTTATCGAAAGGACTATGATTGATCCCCTATACTTGTGGGTCATTAGAGTACAAGGGGATTGACAACTCTCTTACCCGCGTTGGGTGCAAGTATTTGCTCTTGTGTGTGCAGGTACCGTTGACGGGTGTTTGCTTGGTTCTCCTATTGGTTCGATAAACCTTGGATCTCTACTGAGGGAAATACTTATCTGCTACTATATTGCTTCACCCTTCCTCTTCGGGGAAAATCCCAACGCAGCTCACAAGTAAAAAGAAAGAATTTCTGGCGCCGTTGCTGGGGAGACATCATCAAACACTTACAGGTTCCTACATACACATTATCATTTACTTGTTCTACTTTTTATTTGCCTTTATTTTATTTTTATTAGTCTCGTTAGAAAAATCATCAATACAAAAATATTTTATTTTGCTTGCTTGCTTGTTTTGCCACTATGTCTCAAGAAAACAATAAATTGTGTGACTTCTCGAATACTAATAATAATGATTTTATTAGTACTCCAATTGCTCCTCCTGTCACTAGTGCGGAGTCATATGATATTGATGCTGCATTGCTAAATCTTATTATGAAAGAACAATTTGCTGGAAATCCTAATGAAGATGCTGCATCCCATCTTAATACCTTCTATCAATTATGTGATATGCAAAAGAAAAAAGATGTGGATAATGATATTGCTAAGTTGAAATTAGTTCCTTTCTCACTAAGAGATCGTGCTAAAACTTGGTTTTCATCCTTACCTCGCAATAGTATTGATTCATGGGATAAATGTAAGGATGCTTTTATTGCTAAGTATTTTCCTCCTGCTAAGATATATCTCTTAGAAATCAAATCATGAACTTTAAGCAACTTGAGCAAGAACATGTTGCACAATGTTGGGAGAGAATAAAATTAATGATTAAAAATTGTCCCACTCATGGATTAAGCTTATGGATGATAATATAAAATTTCTATGCGGGACTAAACTTTGTGTCGAGAAATCTTCTAGACTCTGCTGCAGGTGGTACCTTTATGGGAATTACATTAGGAGAAGCCATAAAGCTTCTCGATAATATGATGATAAATTATTCTCAATGGCACACCAAACGTGCTCCAACTGGTAAGAAGGTAAACTCTGTTGAAGAAGTCTCTACTTTGAGTGATAAAATGGATGCTCTTATGAATATGCTTACTAATGATGTCCCATTATCTAATTTGATTGAGCAAAATAATGATGCTATTGATGTCAATTTTTTCGCTAGAAATAATTTCAACAACAATGCTTATAGAGGGAATTTCAATCCTCGACCGTATCCCGGTAATCCCTCTAATAATTATGGTAATTCCTATGGTAATTAATATAATAATAATAATAATAATAATAATAATAGGATACCTACTGAACTTGAGAATAACATTAAATAATTTATTAGTGCTCAAAAGATTTTTAATGCCATAGTAGAAGAAAAACTACATAAAGTTGATGATATGGCTAGAAACATGGATATAATCGCTCATGATGTGGATGCTCTTAAAATTAAAATTATGTAACATAAAAATGATTTTACTGAATCGCTAAAGTCTATTCAAGTCACCATGGATGAAATTAGAAAAAGAATTGAACGGATTAGAGCTAAGCATGAATTCCTAGAAAAAGCTCTCGCACCTGGTTTTTATCATAATCATGATGAAGATATTAAAATGATTGGTGTGACACCTATTGAATATTTGTTTAGTAATATAAAACTTGATGAAAAAGGGACTGGAGATGAGTCAACTTTAGCTAGAAGGCGCCCCAATTGTTCGGAGGGTGATGATCTTATGATAAAATTATTAAAAGTGGGATTGAAGAGGTCAAGACTTTAGATAGTGATGTGCCCACTACTTTGGATTACAAGGACTTTAATTATGATAATTTCTCTTTGATTGAATGGATTTCCTTGTTGCAATCCATGATAAATTCACCTAATGCTTACGAACAAAATAATGCTTTTACTGAACATATTGTAGAAGCAATGATTAAAGCTCATGAAGAAAAGCTAGAGTTAGAAGTATCTATACTAAGGAAATTACATGATGAATGGGAACCTACTATTAAGTTTAAAATTAAAGATTATGAATGTAATGCTTTGTGTGATCTAGGTGCTAGCGTCTCTACTATACCAAAATCTTTATGTGACGTGCTAGGTCTCACCGATATGGATGAATGTTCCCTCAATTTGCATTTAGCGGATTCAACTATTAAGAAACCATTGGGTAGAATTAATGATTTTATCATACTTTCTAATAGAAATTATGTACCTGTGGATTTTATTGTGCTTGATATTGAATGCAATCCGTCTTGTCCTATAATACTTGGTAGGCCTTTCCTACGAGCCATAGGTGCCATTATTGATATGAAAGAAGGAAATATAAGGTTCCAATTTCAACTAAAGAAAGGGATGGAACAATTTCCAAGGAAGATAATTAAACCACCATATGAATCCATTATGAGAGCCACCTATGGAATTACTTTGAAAGATGATAATACTTGAAACTATGCATTATGCCTATCTAGGGGCATTAAACAATAGCGCTTGTTGGGAGGCAACCCAATATTTATCTTTTGCTTTCATTTTATTTTTATTGATTCACAAGATTATTTCTACTGTAATGATTGTGTTTTTATCTTTTAATTAGTGTTTGTGCCGAGTAATGCCTTTGGGATGATTTAAATGATAGTATAGTTGATGCTATCTGAAAACAGAAAGTTTTGTGCCCAGTTCTATAATTTCTATTCTGTACTGGAACGTGATAAAAATCTGAATGTTTTACATAGTATTGGGATACAAATTTTTTACGTTGTCCTAAATTTTCAGACTTTTTGGAGTTACATAAGTATGACTTTAATTCAGATCATTACAGACTATTCTGTTTTAGACAGATCCTTTTTTTTATTGCATAGTGTGCTTATTTTAATGATGCTATGGATTGTATCGGGGGTTATAAGTCATGGAGAAGTTAGAATACAGTAGTTATTACGCAAGAATAATTATGAATGAGTTTACAACAGTACCTAAGGTTTATGATTTGATTATTATACTAACGGATTTCACGAAGTTTCTGTTGAGTTTTGTGTGCTGAAGTTTTCAAGTTTTGGGTGAGATCACGATGTATGAAGGAATAAGGAGCGGCAAGACCCTAAGCTTGGGGATGCCCAAGTCACCCCAAGGTAATATTCAAGGAGAACCAAGCGTCTAAGCTTGGGGATGCCCCGAATGGCATCCCCTCTTTCGTCGACAATTCATCGGTATGTTACTTGGAGCTACATTTTTATTCATCACATGATATGAGTTTTACTTGGAGGTTCTTGTACCATAGTTTTATTTTGTTTTCTTGTTAGTTTGCCACAATCATTGTTTGCTAGACACACCTTTTGAGTGAGACACACATTCGTCATGATTTGTTAGAATACTCTATGAGCTTCACTTATATCTTTTGAGCTATGCAGTTGCTCTTGTGCTTCACTTATATTCTTAGAGCAAGGTGGTGGTTATATATTTTATAGAAATTATTGCACTCTCATTCTTCACTTAAATCTTTTTGAGAGTCCAAAATAGGAAGTGGTAATATGCACGGGTTATAAGACTAGTCTAAAAATGATAGGTATATAAGAGTGATATAATAAAAACTTTCATGTAGATCACTAAATATGAAACGTATGATTTAATTATATTGATGTCTTAATATGAAAGGTTATTGGTTCATGTTCACTGGTTAGTAGAAATATCAATATTAAAGCTTGTTATTAACTACTCATTTAAGTGTCGGTCATGGCATGGTGGGGAGGTTTGAGCATTTTTACGTCTGATTGAAATCCTTGTGTGTTGTCTAAATTGGGGGCGTGCGATGGTTAACTCCTACCAACCTCCTCTCTAGGGGCATGTGAGTAATACTTTTCTTCGAGGGCTAATAAAACTTTCGCAATAAGTTTATGAGTTCTTTATGACTAATGTGAGTTCATGGACTAATACAAACACTCCCACCTTTTTGCATATTGCTAGCCTCTTCGGTACCATGCATTGCCCTTTCTCACCTCGAGAGTCGGTGCAAACTTTGCCAGTGCATCCAAACCCTGTGATATGATACGCTCTATCACACATAAGACTCCTTATATCTTCCTCAAAACAGCCACCATACCTACCTATCATGGCATTCCCATAGCCATTCCGAGATATATTGCCATGCAACTTCCACCGTTCCATCTTATGACATGTGTGTTCATCATCATATTGCTTTGCATGATCATATAGAGCTGACATGATATTTGTGGCAAAGCCAACATTCATCATTGTAATACATGTTACGCTAGATCATTGCACATCCTGGTACACTGCCAGAGGCATTCATATAGAGTCATATTGTTTCAGTTTTATCGAGTTGTAAGTAAATAAAAGTGTGATGATCATCATTATTAGATCATTGTCCCAGTGAGGTAAAGGATGATGGAGACTGATGAGTCCTCCAAAATGTGGGGATGAGGTTCTTGTTCTAAAAAATGAGAGAAAAAGAGAGAAGGGGCAATGCTACTATCCTTTTACCACACTTGTGCTTCAGAGTAGCACCATGTTATTCATATAGAGAGTCTCCTGAGTTGTCACTTTCATATACTAGTGGGATTTTTTCATTACAGAACTTGGCTTGTATATTCCGATGACGGGCTTCCTTAAATGCCCGAGGTCTTTATGAGCAAGCAAGTTGGATGCACACCCACTTAGTTTCAGTATTGAGCTTTCACACACTTATAGCTCTAGTGCATCCGTTGCATGGCAATCCCTACTCCTCATATTGATTGATTGATAGGCCTCTCCATTGCCTATTGATCCACCGAGTTGATGCGAGACTTTCTTCCTTTTTGACTTCCCTTATGAATCTCTACCACAGCATTCTATTCCACTCGTAGTGCTATGTCCATGGCTCACGCTCATGTATTGAGTGGAGTTGAAAATGCTGAAGTGCGTGAAGAAGTATGATCCAATTGCTTGGTTTGACACCGGGGTGCTCAAGATTTATATTTATGCGGTGAAGGCGGAGTCATGCCATGCTTACATAATTCAATGAGTAGGGATAACATTCGTCGAGCATCGTATTTTTTGAAAAAGTAATGATTATGTTCTTGTATTCATGGATATTATTATGTTGATATCAATTACTTAATTGTTTCTCAATATTTATAATGTAAGAAGATTAAATGATAAACATGCTAGGTAGTATTCAACATAAAAAATTATCTTTGTTTTATCATTTACCTACTCGAGGACGAGCAGGAATTAAGCTTGGGGATGCTGATACGTCTCCGATGTATCTATACTTTTTTATTGTTTCATACTATTATTATATCAATCCTACATACTCCCTCCATTCCACAATGTAGTGTGCTCGCGCTTCCCGAGATCTAAGTTTGACCATAAATTTAACCAACGAGACCGACTGCGGCAGGAGCAAAAATTATACCACTGAATTCGCAATTTCGATACGAATTCAGTGGTATAATTTGTGCTCCCGCCGCAGTCGGTCTCGTTGGTTAATTTTATGGTCAAACTTAGATCTCAGGAAGCGCGGGTGCACTACATTGTGGAATGGAGGGAGTAGTTTATTGCAATTTTATATCATTTTTGGGAACTAACCTATTAACTCAGTACCCAGTGCCAGTTCCTATTTTTGCCTATTTTATTTTTTCGCAGAACAAATATCTGCAGCAAAGTACTTAGGAGCACAGTAGTATGACAGTTTTGATAGCAGTAGTGATACTAGTAACAGTAACAGTAACAGTAGCAGTTTTGTAGTGATTGTAACAGCAGTAGTAGCAAAAGTAACTTAGAAGAAACCAATATGGGAAAAGCGTAGGCATTGGATCAGTGATGGATAATTATGTTGGATGACATTCACCATATAACAGTCACAACCTAGGGTGACACACAATAGCTCCAATTCATCAATGTAATGTAGGCATGTATTCCGTATATAGTCATACGTGCTTATAATAAGAACTTGCATGACATCTTTTGTCCTACCCTCCCGTGGCAGCGGGGTCCATAAGGAAATCTAAGGGATATTAAGGCCTCCTTTTAATAGAGAACCGGAACAAAGCATTAGCACATAGTGAATACATGAACTCCTCAAACTACGGTAATCACCGGAAAGAATCCCAATTATTGTCACCTTGGGGTATGCGGATCATGACACGTAATAGGTGCATATAACTTGCAAGATAGGATCAAGAACACAAATATATTCTTGAAAACATAAAGGGTTTAGATCTGAAATCATGGCACTCGGGCCCTAGTGACAAGAATTAAGCATAGCAAAGTCATAGCAACATCAATCTCAGAACATAGTGGATACTAGGGATCAAAGCCCTAACAAATTGACTCGATTACATGATAAATCTCATCCAACCCATCACCGTCCAGCAAGCCTACGAAGAAATTACTCACGCTCGGTGGTGAGCATCATGAAATTGGTGATGGAGGATGGTTGATGATGATGACGGCGACGAATCCCCCTCTCCGGAGGCCCAAACGGACTCCAGATCAGCCCTCCCGATGAAGAACAGGAGGTGGCGGCGGCTCCGTATCGTAAAACACGATGAGACTTCTTCTCTTATTTTTTTCTCGGGGAAAGTGAATTTATAGCGTTGGAATTAGGTCAGACGGCCGCCTGTGGGCCCCACAAGGCATCAGGGCCCCTAGGGGGGTCGCGCCCTGTTGCCTTGTGGGCAACAGGTGGCCTCTCTTCTGTTTATTCTTGCGCCAATAATTTTTATATATTCCATAAAAATTATCCAAAAAGTTTCATCCAATTCCGAGAACTTTGATTTCTGCACAAAAACAACACCATGGTAGTTCTGCTGAAAACAGCGACAGTCCGGCTTAGTTTCATTCAAATCATGCAAATTAGAGTCCAAAACAAGAGCAAAAGTGTTTGGAAAAGTAGATACAATGGAGACGTATCAACTCCCGCAAGCTTAACTCATTGCTTGTCCTCAAGCAATTCAGTTGACAAACTAAAAGTGATAAAGAAAAACTTTTACGAACTCTTTTGTTCTTGTATCCATATATAAGCTTAACTAGCACCCAAGTTTTCAGCAAAGATCATGAACTAACCATGCAAATGATAACACTTAGAAATTACATTTACTCATATCAATGGCATAATCAACTAGCGAGCAATAATAACATATCTCAAATGCCAACAATTTGTCAAAACAATCATGATATAATATGATAACATGGTATCTCGCTAGCCCTTTCTGAGACCACAAAACATAAATGCAGAGCACCTCCAAAGTTCAAGCAGCGACTAAACATTGTAATTCAGGGTAGAAGAGATCCAATCATGATTTACCCAACATTAACTATACTCAATGCATAAGAATGACAATAGTGCTCTCATGATTGGTGCTTATAATGAGAAGGTGAGACTCAACAATAAAAGTAAAATAGCATAAAAGTAAATGGATAGGCCCTTCGCAGAGGGAATCAGAGATTTGCAGAGGTGCCTGAGCTCGAAGCTGAAATTAGAGATGAAAACAATTTTGAGAGGTGTACTTTTCCTGTCAACGTCACGACCAAGGATTTGCAATATCTTCCATGCTAAACACATTATCAGCGGTTCCCAAGCGGAAAGCTAAAGTTTACTCCTCCTCTACCATACCAACACAAGCCATGGCTAGCCGAATTCACGGGTGCCCTCCAAACGATCAAATTTCCAGGGGAGTTTGTTTCATTATATAATTTTTTCATTTTGATTATAGGACTGGGCATCCCGAATACCAGCCTCTCTCGTGCAATGACAACTGAATAAACACTTATCTTGAGAATAACCCGCTTAGCATGGAAGATACTGACCGCCCCCTGTCGCTCCATGAGCGGTACGGGCACACAAAATAGATGTTTATTTGAATGATTAGAGGTGGCACATGCAAATTTACTTGGAATGGCAGAGTAATACTGCATATAGGTAGATATAGTGGACTCATCTGGAACAACTTTGGTTTAAGGATTTTGGATGCACAAGCAGTATTCCCGCTTAGTATAGGCGAAGGCTAGCAAATAGATTGAGAAGCGACCAACTAGAGAGCGAAAACGGTCATAATCATGCATTGAGAATAATTAACATTGAGTACTAGCATGAGTAGGATATAAACACCCTGAACATAAATATCGTGAAGGCTGCATTGGTTTTGAATCAACTAGATGTGTGAACATGTGCCAAGTCAAGCCACTTGAAACATTCAGAGGAGGATACCATATTAACATACTACATCATAACCATTTTAATGCATGTTGACATCCAAGATAATTCATTATCCACTCCTAGCTACTTAAGCATGGCATGAGCAACTACAATCTCTAATTATCATCACAAACATGTTTACTCATAATATGTTGAATCATGGATACTGAGTTAAACATAGTTACAAAGACAAAAACAACAAGAGTTCATACCAGCTTTTCCTTGCCACAGTCACTTCATCAAATCATCGTCATTATTGCCTTTCACTTGCAAGACCGAATGATATGAAAATAGTAATAGTGCAAGAGTGTCGTGGACTAAGCTGGAATCTGCCAACATTTTATTCAAGGGAGAAGACAAGGTAATATTGGCTCTTTGTTAGATCAACAATAAAGCACATGAGAGCCACTCAACATTTTCATCGTGGTCTTCTCTTTACGACGACTCAACGAAAGGAAAAGAAATTCAGAGAAACACATTGAAATATTTTTGGAGTTTTTGGTTTTTCTGAAGAAGACAAATTAAAGGAGAAAAACGAAAAGCGAGAAAAACTATTTACACGGGAGAGCTCCCAACAAACAAGAAAAGAAGAAACAAGAAATCTTTTTGGGTTTTCTTTTAATACTACAAACTAACAAACGAGAAAGAAAAACCGAAAAGAAGCGAGAATAAAACGAACATGGATATACAATGAAAAAGGATGACCACCGACAACTGGGATGAATGTGTGAACATGAATGTAATGTCGGTGAGAAATATGTACTCCCCCAAGCTTAGGCCTTTGGCCTAACTTGGTCTACTGCCATGGCTGACCAGGATAATAATCGAAGTAGTAGCTCGTGGAGGCATTCTGTGTCGCCTCCTCGGCAAGGCGAGCAGCCTCAACTGCCGCGTTATACTCGTGCACCTCATTCTCATGAAGAAAATATCTCTGTTTGCTCTGGAAATCAAAGAGGACAGGAGCAGGCAAAATAACAGTCACCGAACGATATTTATCGAATATCAAGTTATAGTCATATCTGTGAGTGTTGCATTTAATAAACTCATGGTTCTGCATTGCCTCAAAATTCAAGTATTTATCAGGTAAAAGAGGATCATTGGGCCAGGGCGAGACCCCTAGCCTTGCAGCTATGCGGGAGGCATAAATTCCTCCATACAAATCACCATTACCCGCATTGCGATGCAACCTACGTGCGACAATAGCCCCAAGATTATAATGTTTCTTACCCGTTAAAGCAGTATGAATAAGGCTCATGTCAGGGGCACAAAGTGCACTACAGTCTTGTTTACCAACAATGCATTTCCCATTAAAAAGTGCAAAGTACTGAATAGAGGGAAAGTGAATGCTTTTTATCCTAGCTTGCGTAACCCGCCTATCCTCACCATTGCAAAGACTATTGAGAAACATTTCATATTCAGATTGCCGCGGTTCGCTAAGTGAACCCCAAAATGGAATTTTGCATGCATCACAAAACTCTTCTAGAGACATTCCATAGGATCTATCATAGAGATGAAATAAAACTCTAGAAATACGAGAATGATACTTAAAATGTTGAGTGAATGAATGAGTAAGGTTTTAGTGCTGCGGGGGCTTATCTGCGATGAAGGCAGAGAGCTCGGTGTTATGAATATATTGATCAAATTCTTCCTTAATGCCTGCACCTAGCATGAACTCGTTGCACGGCCATCGACAAGATTTTGCTTCGGCCCCTCGCACCGAACTTTCCCTGGGTTCAACATACGATTGGCGTGCTGGGCTTTCACTCGATGATGCCTTAGAGGACCTACTCCTTGAAGAACTCCTCCTAAAGAAGTTCATTTCCCTAAGAGAAAATTTCTGAAATTTTTGGACCACAAAAAGATGTCAACAAAACTTCACAAGATTGATAGCAACTACTCATACAAGTGCCTAGAGGCTATATCAAGCATTCAAACTACTTTGAACTCAAAGAATTCAACATGCAAGCTCATTTTCAGTAGCACCAATAGCAACAATTTATGCAAAATATAATCCACTAAAGCAAAAACTAATTGGAGCAATGGGAGAGTCACATACCAAGGAGCAATCCCTCAAAACAGTTTCGGAAACGGAGCTCCGAGCAAAGAGATCGAAAATCTTAGGTTTGGGAGCAAGAACACGAGACAGAGAGCTACAACGATTTTTTTTGGAGGTAGGAGATGAAGTGGGCTGAAGAGATAAGTGAGTGGTTCCCCGTGGGACCCACAAGGCATCTAGGCACGCCCCTAGGGGGTGGTCGCGCCTTGTTGCCTTGTGAGCAACAGGGGCACCTCCCTGGGTTGTCCTTAGTGCCAAATCATGTTAAAATTTTATTGCATTCTGATCACTTTTATTTTTGGGCCATTTTTTATTGCACAGATAACTCAGAAAACAGGATAATCATGGCATTTTACTTTATTAAACTATAAATAACAGAGAGCAAACTATGATTACAGAAAGTTGTGCTTACTAAATTCATCGACCACATGCCCCTAAAAAAGAATCCATTAATAAGGTTGATCAAGTCTTATTAACAAACTATTTCCGAGTAACATGAAACCGAAGAATTTTTGTATAACACTAAGTTACCTCAACGGGGATATCCATCTCCCCAACAATAAGAATTTCATATTTCTTCTTGACGGTAGGAAGAGGAAATTTGAATCCTCCAATAGTGATTGTCGAAACCTTTTCAATACAATTGATACCATTCACTAAATTTTGTTTCTTTGGAAAATAAACCGTATGCCTCGTTACCATTGACATGAAAAGTGACCTTGCTTTTATTGCAATCAATAACAGCCCCTGCGTTATTCAAAAAGGGTCTTCCAAGGATAATCAACATGTTGTCGTCCTCGGGCATATCAAGTATAACAAAGTCTGTTAAGATAGTAACATTTGCAACTACAACGGGCACATCCTCACAAATTCCAATAGGTATAGCAGTTGATTTATCAGCCATTTGCAAAGATATTTCAGTAGGTGTGAGGTTATTCAAATTAAGTCTTCTATATAAAGAGAAAGGCATAACACTAACACCGGCTCCCAAATCACATAGAGCAGTTTTAACATAACTTCTTTTCATGGAGCATGGTATATAGTAGGTATTCCCGGATCTCCTAGCTTTTTAGGTACTCCACCCTTAAAAGAGTAATTTGTAAGCATAGTGGAAATTTTAGCTTTAGGTGTCTTCCTTTTATTAGTGAGAATATCTTTCATGTATTTAGCATATGGAGGCATTTTCAACATATTAGTCAAACGAGTGCGCAAAAGACAGGTCTAAGCATTTCGACAAAGCTTTCAAAGTTTTCCTCATCCTTAATTTTAGATGGTTTAATAAGGAAAGGCATAGGTTTTTGAACCCATGGTTCTCTTTCCTTTCCATGTTTTCTAGCAACAAAGTCTCTTTTATAATATCTTTTATTCTTAGGAGGTGGGTTATCATGATCAACAGCAGGTTCTATTTCTACATCATTATCTGGTTGAGCATCAACATGAACATCATCATTATCATTATCATTATCACTAGGTGGATGTTCATTACCAAATTGTGTCTCAACATCAGAAATAGAAACATCATTATGATTCTCAGGAGGATTTTCTATCTCAGGTTCACTAGGAGCATGCAAAGTCCTATCATTTTTCTTTTTCTTTTTCTTCTTAGATGAACTAGGCACATCAATATTATTTCTCTGAGAATCTTGCTCAATTCTTTTAGGATGACCTTCAGGATACAAGGGCTCCTGAGTCATTCTTCCTCCTCTAGTCATTACCCTAACAACATGATCATTCATTTTATTATCCATCTCATTAAGCAAATCATTTTGTGACTTAGCTATTTGTTCTAACCGAGTCTGAACCATAGAAGCATGTTTACTTAAGCCCTTAACATCATTACCAATTCTAAACATCAAATCACTCAAGCGATCAATCATGATTGCATTTTGTTTTAATTGATTGCTAACATACATATTGAAATTATCTTGCTTAACAATGTAGTTATCAAATTCATCCAAGCATTGACTTGCAGATTTATTATCAGTAATATCACTTTCATTGAATCTACGAAGAGAATTTACCTCTACTACCTGTGTCGGGATATCAAGTCCATGTATTTCTTCAATAGGTGGTAAATTCTTAACATCTTCAGCTTTAATACCTTTTTCCTTCATAGATTTCTGAGCTTCTTGCATATCTTCAGGACTGAGGAATAGAATACCTCTTTTCTTCATAGTTAGTTTAGGAGGTGGTTCAGGAAGTGTCCAATCATTGGCATTTCTCAATATATTATTCAATAGTTCTTCAGTCTGTCCAACAGTTCGTTTCCTGAAAACAGAACCAGCACAACTATCTAGGTAGTCCCTAGAAGCATCGGTTAGTCCATTATAAAAGATATCAAGTATTTCATTTTTCTTCAGAGGATGATCAAGCAAAGCATTAAGTAATTGGAGAAGCCTCCCCCAAGCTTGAGGGAGATTCTCTTCTTTAATTTGCACAAAGTTAAATATTTCCTGTAAGGCAGCTTGTTTCTTATGAGCAGGAAAATATTTTTCAGAGAAGTAATATATCATATCCTGGGGACTACGCACACAACCAGGAGCAAGGGTATTAAACCATTTCTTAGCATCACCATTTAATGAGAAAGTAAACAACTTAAGAATATAGTAATAGCAATTTTTTCCTCATGAGCAAATAGGGTGGCTATATCATTCAACTTAGTAAGATGTGCCACAACAGTTTCAGTTTCATAACCATGAAAAGGATTAGATTCAACCAAAGTAATTAACTCAGGATCGACAGAGAATTCATAATCCTTATCAATAACAAATATAGGAGAGGTAGCAAACTTAGGATCATATTTCATTCTCTCCATCATAGATTTTTCTTTCAGCTTAGCTAGTAATTTTCTAACATCATCTCTATCATTACAAGCAAGAATTGCACTAGCTATCTCTCCATCAAAAACATAACCATCAGGTATCTTAGGCATTTCAACTCTAGTAGGAGGACTAGGCATAATAGGTGAATCATAATTTTCAAGAGTTTCAACATTTTCAATTTCTTTAGCTTTAGTAATTTGTTCATCAAGAAATTCACCTAATGGCACAGTATCATCAAGCATAGTACTAGGATCATCAATAGTTTTATTTATAGCAGAAGTAGTATCATCAATCACTTGCGACATATCAGAATGAATAGCAGGTGGTGGTGTTGCAAGCCTACTCAAAACAGAAGGTGAATCAAGTGCAGAGTGTGATGGCAGTTCCTTACCTCCTCTAGTCATAGATGGGACGATCTTGGTCTTAGCGTCTTTCAGATTCTTCATAGTGATCAACAGATATAAATCCCAAGTGACTCAACAAATAGCTATGCTCCCCGGCAACGGCGCTAGAAAAAGGTCTTGATAACCCACAAGTATAGGGGATCGCAACAGTTTTCGAGAGTAGTATTTCACCCAAATTTATTGATTCGACACAAGGGGAGCCAAAGAATATTTGTGAGTATTAGCAGATGAGTTGTCAATTCAACCACACCTGGAGAACAAATATCTGTAGCAAAGTACTTAGTAGCATAGTAGTATGATAGTTTTGATAGCAGTAGTGACAGTAGTAACAGTAGCAGTTTTGTAGTGATTGTAACAGCAGCAGTAGCAAAAGTAACTTAGCAGAAACCAATATGGGAAAAGCGTAGGCATTGGATCGGTGATGGGTAATTATGTTGGATGACATTCACCATATAACAGTCACAACCTAGGGCGATACACAATAGCTCCAATTCATCAATGTAATGTAGGCATGTATTCCGTATATAGTCATACGTGCTTATAATAAGAACTTGCATGACATCTTTTGTCCTACCCTCCCGTGGCAGCGGGGTCCATAAGGAAATCTAAGGGATATTAAGGCCTCCTTTTAATAGAGAACCGGAACAAAGCATTAGCACATAGTGAATACATGAACTCCTCAAACTACGGTAATCACCGGAAAGAATCCCAATTATTGTCACCTTGGGGTATGTGGCTCATGACACGTAATAGGTGCCTATAACTTGCAAGATAGGATCAAGAACACAAATATATTCATGAAAACATAAAGGGTTTAGATCTGAAATCATGGCACTCGGTCCCTAGTGACAAGAATTAAGCATAGCAAAGTCATAGCAACATCAATCCCAGAACATAGTGGATACTAGGGATCAAAGCCCTAACAAATTGACTCGATTACATGACAAATCTCATCCAACCCATCACCGTCCAGCAAGCCTATGGAGAAATTACTCACGCCCGGTGGTGAGCATCACGAAATTGGTGATGGAGGATGATTGATGATGATGACGGCGATGAATCCCCCGCTCCGGAGCCCCGAACGGACTCCAGATCAGCCCTCCCGATGAAGAACATGAGGTGGCGGTGGCTCCGTATCATAAAACACGATGAAACTTCTTTTCTTATTTTTTTCTCGGTGAAAGTGAATTTATAGCGTTGGAATTAGGTCAGACGGCCGCCTGTGGGCCCCACAAGGCATCAGGGCGCGCCCTAGGGGGGGTCGCGCCTTGTTGCCTTGTGGGTAACAAGTGGCCCCTCTTCTGTTGATTCTTGCGCCAATAATTTTTATATATTCCATAAAAAATCTCCAAAAAGTTTTGTCCAATTCCGAGAACTTTGATTTTTGCACAAAAACAACACCATGGTAGTTCTGCTGAAAACAGCATCAATCTGGGTTAGTTTCATTCAAATCATGCAAATTAGAGTCCAAAACAAGAGCAAAAGTGTTTGGAAAAGTAGATACGACGGAGACGTATCACATAGTAGTAGGTTCAATCTTGCAGTGTCCTCACCCAGTGACAGAAGGGGTTGCGAGGCACATATTGTATTGTTGCTAGTAAGGAGAAAACGATGGGGTTTAATCAAATTGCTTGGTTTTATTCTATCTACATTATGTCATCTTGCTTAAAGCGTTACTTTGTTTGTCATGAACTTAATACCATAGATGCAGGCATGAGTCGGTCGATTGGTGAAGTAATAGTAGTAGGTGTAGGCAGGAGTCGGTCTACTTGTCACAGACGTAATGCCTATATACATGATCAAGCCATGAATATCGTCATAACTATGCACTTTTCTATCAATTGCCCAACAGTAATTTGTCTACCCACAGTATGCTATTTTTATGAGAGAGATGCCTCTAGTGAAAACTATGGCCCCCGGGTCTACTTTAATGATATTACAAAAACCAAAAATACCTTGCTGCAATTTTCTTTATTTTATTTTACTTTGCAATTTATCTATCTACCACTACCAGATTTAATCCTTGCAATTAACGAGTACAAGGGGATTGACAACCCTCTTGCCCGCATTGGGTGCAAGTATTTGCTCTTGTGTGTTCAGGTACTATTGATGGGTGTTTGCGTGGTTCTCCTATTGGTTCGATAAACCTTGGTTTTCTACTGAGGGAAATACTTATCCGCTACTATATTGTTTCACCCTTCCTCTTCGGGGAAAATCCCAACGCAGCTCACAAGTAGCAGAGCGCAACCAACCGAACCCTCCGTCTCCGAGATGATTTCCCCTACAGCTGTTGAGCCGGATGTGGAGATAATTGGGGCCTCGACAATTGAAGAGACATCCTCGGTACACAAGATCATGGCAGTTATCACACCATGGACCGAACCTATCCTGGCATACTTACTTCGTAAGGAGTTACCTGAGGACTAGACAGACAAAAGACATATCATTAGACGATCAAAAGCGTACAAAGTCCATGAAGGAGAACTGTACAAATGTAGAATTATTGGTGTCCTCCAGAGGTGCATATCTTAGGAAGAGGGAAAGACTCTCCTCTCTGAAATCCATTCCAGAATGTGCAACCATCACGCAGCCCCTCGGACTTTGGTAAGCAAGGTCTTTCGAGCCAGATTCTACTTTCCCACTGCATGAGCAGATGCTAAGGAATTAGTGGAATGATGCACAGGCTGTCAGTCGTTCGCCAATCAAAGCCACATGCCAACTACGACCCTTCGAACTATCCCGATCACATGGCCATTTGCGGTCTGGGGGATGGATATGGTCGGCCCACTTTGAGGAGGATCTAACCACAAGAAATATCTCCTCATGATGGTGGATAAGTTCACCAAATGGATCGAGGCCAAGCCTGTGACCTTGGCGAAGGCAAGGCCCGTAATTGACTTTGTTTCTGGCATTGTGCACCGTTATGGCATACTGCACAGTATTATCATGGACACTGGATCCAACTTCACAGCCAAGGAAGTAAAGGCATGGTGCGCGAAAATGGGCATTAAGCTTGATTTCATCTTAGTATACCACCCACAGTCCAACGGTTAGGTAGAACGAGCTACGCTTAATATTAAGCGGTCTTAAACCGCGCCTAGTTTGTTCCCTAGGACAGGCTGATTGCAAATGGGTAGAGGTGCTTGACTCTGTCCTCTAGGGTTTACGCACCACACCGAATAGATCACATGCTACACTCCATTTTTCATGGTTTACGGCACCAAGGCCATAATCCCTAATGATCTCATCCATGACGCACCTCGAGTATGCATGTATGAAGAAAAAGAAGCCAAGCTAGATTGGCAGGATGACCTCTACGCCCTCGAGGAGTAGCGCGATGTTGCTCGGGCACGTTCTGTGTTTTATCAACAGCCGGCTAGGCATTACCAGAGTAGGGGAGGTCCGAGCAAAGACCTACAACGTCGGGGACTTAGTCCTCCGACACCACCCAGACAAGCCGGATCGGCATGAACTATCCATTAAATGGGATGGACCATTCATCATTGATAGGGTGCTCACTGGAGGAGCATCTCGTCTTCGAGACCCCAAGGATAATCGCCTGGAGCCAAACCCATGGAACGCTGCTCGATTGCGCCGTTTTCACGGTTAAACACTACCTTCGCCACCTCTTTCTTTTTCATTATCTTCTTTTTTATCATAAGCTAGTGCCTTTTACTATATACAAATTAGCATCAACTTGCGCACTATTATTCGTACTACGCCTTCTTAAATTATTTTTTGTATTAGGCACTATGCATAATGTGGCTCATGGCCACATTAAGCGTAGTCCTTATAAACTATATATACGTTAAGTACTTTGGACCTGTGAAAGCGCACGATAAAATAACTAGGGGGCTCCTTGAAACACATCGGCGTTGAGACCTCGGGGCTCTTCGGATCCCTTACATAATCGACACCATACTATATGTACAGGTGACGCCTTCCTAAAATTCGTTATAAAGCCACAATACGCATCAATTTGACTTGAGATTTTTTGCCAAGCTAGGTTGCCTGGCTCCTGTGCTTACCCTCTACGTTCCCGACATATTCGGCTAGAGGGTAAAGGCAGCACCTCTGCGATTGTTACTTCTGGGTTAACCGAGTAAGTACCTTAGACGGGTGAAGCCGAAAGCTAGCGGTCACAAGAATATAATTGGTCGACAGCAAAGGAAGTGAAAATAGAAGCTTCTCTTCAAAACAGAAGCAAAACGGGATTTTAAACCCCTCGACACGAAAAATATCACCAAAATAAAGGTCCTCGGACGCACATGTCGGAATATTGGCTACCTAGTCGTGGTTAAACCGACAACCCGGGAAAAGGAACTGATAGAGGTACTATTTTTCGCCGAAGATGCGACCTGTGTTAAAAAGCAATATAGCATAACTCGCTGCGAGACTTATGTTTTGACCTTATGGACGGATTGCCTCGTTCCTTCTAAGCATGTGGTCCGATACTCTCGGTCCAACGTTAGGAACACTCCTCGGCCCCTGGCCGAAGAGGTAGAAGCCGATGGCTGGTTAACGGAGTATAACATTTGCGGATATGAGATATAAACTAAACGTACATAGATACATAAAAGTTACCCAAAATGGCATAAACTGTGTTACATAAAGTCATTCAGTACCATCTATAAGGGTGTCCAGGAGACAATCCTTCTCGAATAGCCAAGCTGCAGGCATGACGTTCACGTAGTTCACGCAAGTTTTTATTTCTTTCCCGCCAGGCCCCACAGGGCCGACTCCGGCTAGCTCCTCCGTCTCCAGAAGACAGTAACATGTCTTCATCGTGGACCATGCTTCTCGAGCGCCTTTCAAATGATCTGCAAGCTCGACCAGGCCCCTTGGCACAGCCTCAGCGGGCCATAAAGCTCGGAAAACCTTTTCCATCGCCTTCTGCGCTAGATCATGTAGTTCACTAAGAACAACCATAACATCCTTTAACGATGTATATCCGAATCCACCATGCTGGTCAGGGAGGGCAGCTGCGCACAAAGTTATTATAAGACACCATTTTTTTAAAACATGATACATATATAGCACCGTGTGTAGTAAGATTACTCACCAGCAAGAAATTCGCAAGCTTCTTTGTTCACCTTTTCGACGGCAGCTAGCTGCGACTAGAGTCTTTGTATCTCCAGGGCTTGTTGATCCTTCTCGGCCTTCAGTCAATTGCACTCCTCAATCCGACGGGTATGAACTCGTTCACCTGCTTTCCTTTGTACATCGGCATCCCGAGCAGCTTCTCGAGCTCGCGTCAGGTCTGCTTCGAGCTGACCTATGGTCTCCACTGCTAGTAAAAGACAAATACATCAAAGATCTTGCAAGCAATCTCAATATAGGGGTGTTGGAATTTTTTAATCCTACCATGTGCCTCCCGAGTGAATTTTTTGACATCGGCCACGTTCTTCCTGGCCTCGGTAAGATCAGCCTCAGCTTTCTTAAGCTTGTTTAAAAGCTTGCCATTTTCTTGACGAGATGCCTGCGTATGAAAAAAGGCATATTTTTAAATCTGTTGCTGACAAAATCGATCCTTAAATCGACCACATGTGTCCAACTAAAGGTTCGGGGGCTACTGGGCTTCGCGCTTCTTATTTAAAGCAGGGATAACTAGATCCCCTGATCAGGTGTTATCACCCGACCAGTGGCTCCGGGGCTAGTGGGCTTCGCGCACTGTTTAAGCTAAAGCTCCGCCGCTAGGTCGAATATCTTTTCCGATATTGGAATATGTCCGGAGTATGTTTTCAAAGAATAACAGCATATAAGATATATGTTTATCCAGAGGACTACTGGGTCAGCCAGAGTACTTTGAAAATGGTAATAGGTTACCTTTAACCCTGCCGCCAGCACCTCAGCAGCCTCCTTAAGCCCTAGTCGAGCTGCTCTAAGGTGAGTATCCACTGATTGAAGGGCGTCAAACTCCTCATCAGAAACCACTTGGTTTACCAGCGATGCTCTCCTCATTCGATGATACATCAGGCTTTCAACCTCGAAGGTAGTAGCGGAATGCGCTGTCGAGGACTCCAGTTGAGGAGTACTCCGAGGCTCTTTGGCAGGAGGTGTCTGCTAAGTGGCCACCTCGGGGATAGAGGCGCATGCACATGAATCTTGGGGCACCACCGCATCGGCCCGAAGGGGGGACCTGCAGGATCGAAAAAGTTAACATCCTAACGGGACCAAAAATCAGACAAATAATCACGGCAACATGTGAAAGCGACACTTAGGCGGTGGAGGGCACGCGGATAGCGTCCTTGGATGCCCATTTAATGGTCGGATTAAGACCACTCCTCGGCGGGTTCCTTCGAGGAGCTGAGGAAGCTTTTTGACGCTTCGATCGCCGGACCTTATTGGAGGGAAGCAAAGTGCTGGGAACGGTGGTCGCGTTTGATCGTTTACGAGACGAGGCACGGGGATCACTTACCGTAGAGGAAGACAGAAGCCCCGGATGATCAAGTAGAAGCGCCACCTCAAAACCGTCGACACTCTCCTGATAGAAGACCCCATCCTTAAAAATAAGGGACAATTCGGGGTCCTCGGTAAAACCAGGGTCTTCAGCATGATCGTAAGTTTCCGGCTGTGGAGCTTGATAGCTCACCGTCTCGATCCAGCGCTTCCATCTCTGCTCGGATATGTTAAAGAACTAGTCAGAAGTATAAGAACCCTGCTCAGGTCAGCCGAATGGGCGAATAAAGTGACTTACCACCTCGACCGGTTTGAAGTAAGAAAAGTCATCGAACATTTGTTGCTGGGCAAAGTCCTCCTTTTCCGCCTTATAAATTGTCTCCAGCGCGGCTGCCAGGGCCGCCTGGTCTTCAAAGCCTTTTCGAATGGCTCGGGTGGCATCGCTGGATCTATTGTATTGCCGCAATGGATGGGTGTGCTACTGAAGTGGTTGGACTCCTCAGCCTATGGCCACGGCCATCACGTTGATGATGGTGAGCTTGTGGTGGCCGAGTCAAGAGATTTGAGCGGCTAGCCAAGCAACTTGGGCATTCTCCTCTTGGGAATGACTCCTCGGCCGCCAGTTGTACCACTTTTTTGCGGCACGTGGGAAAAGGGGGGAAGACCTTGTTGGATGGGGTCTTCAAGGCGCACTTCGGCGATATAGAAACATTCGGTTTCCCATGTCTTGACGTCCTCCTTTGGGGTGCCAGGGAGGTAACCTGCCCTGGTAATCCAACACACTTCGGCTCCTCCCACCTCGTAGCTAGAACCGTCGCGGGAGTGTGGTGCCAGGTAGAAATATCTTTGCCAGAGCCTGAAGTGTGCCTCACAACCAAGGAAAGCTTCACAAAGCGCGACGAACCCCGCTATGTGAAGGACGGAGTTGGGAGAAAGGTGATGGAGCTGAATCCCATGGAACTCCAGGAGTTCCCTAAGAAAGGGGTGGATTGGGAAACTAAGACCCCGGAGGAGGAAGGGGACGAAACAGATTCGCTCCTCTCCATGAGGGGTGGTATAGTTTTCGTTTATGACCCCTATGTCTGTTGCCTGCAGCCCGGGACAGAAGGATGTAAAATTTGGATCGAGCAAGTACCCCTCAGTGGTAAGCCGATTGAGCTGCGCACGGGTGATTGAGCAGCTTTTCCAATCTCCGTCGATGGGGCCGTTAGGGCGCCTTGATGAATCAGGAGTGTTAGCCATTATTGGAGCTCTAGAAGCGATATGGGAGAGGAGAGTCGTGCAAGGGAAAGGAAGAAGCGGGCAGGATAGAAAAAGTTACTTCTCATGTTGCCTTTTATTTACCACGATGGGACACTTGAGTCCCCAATAGTTACTCCATGTGTTCCCCAGGCATCAAGCATTATTTCGAAAAGTGGATCAAGGAGGGATCTTCGGGCCCACCACGTCTCCCTCAAGCAGGTATATTGAGATGTGGGGCCACTAAATATTACCAACAGTCGTTGAAGGCCTCGGAATGTAAGACTTCCCTTAGAAGGAAATTGCCTCGGAGAATTGTCCTTAGGTTTTATGGGCCAGTTAATCGATGCCCCGAATATCCGAAATATATTGATGCTCGGAATCACATAAATGGTGCCGAGAGGGGAAGGGTCTTGTTGAAAGATACCTCTTATGGTCTAGGACAGTATATCATGTGAAACGCGTGGTCTCAATTGGGAAGGTCAAGGAGACCTTGGAGCCGGGCGTATCCCTAGAATCGAGAGCCGACGTGGAGAATGGAACTCGTCTATGAAGCCGAAGACTCAAAATTATGAATTTATCCTGAAGAAGATGCCCGATGTCCTCGGCTTGAAGACTAGTTCAGGGGCTACTGTTGGTGTCCTGGACTAGGAGGTGCTTACCGCATTGGCCCGCAGCCAGGCCGGGGACCCACCAATGACTGATGAATGGGCCATGCAGGTCCTGGCCCTCGGCGTAATCAAGATGAAGATCTCCGAAGACTTGGCGTACACTTCAAGGCATATTTGAATGATCGGCATGCTTATCCCTAGATTGTAACTGACCATGTGTAAACCCTAGATACCCCCGGCGTCTATATAAGCCATAGGGTTTAGCCTGTAGAGACAAAATTACAAGGTTTAGAGCTTAGAACTCCTTCACACGATCTCGAGGTAGATCATACTGTACTTTGTACCCCATCACAATCAATATATCAAAAGCAGGACGTAGGATTTTACCTCTTTGAGAGGGCCCAAACCTGGGTAAACACCGTGTCCCTACTTTCTCCTATTACCATCTAGCTCAGATCACCAAGCTTGGGACCCCCTACCTGAGATCCGCGGTTTTAGCACCGACACCAGGTCTAGCCGGTGGGAGGTCAGAGACACGGTAAGAGTGCCATGCTATAAACAAGATGTGTTAGACTGGGAGTCTATGGTGTGGATAAAGTGTACAACCTCTACAGAGAGTGTGTTTAGAATCTATTTGAATAGCCACGTCCACAGTATTGGACATAGTTTGGGGAAGTCACACAGGGATTATCAAGTTGGAGGTATAAACTTTAAGATGAGAAGGCAAGAGATTGGTGCGAGCGGCCTGCATCGTGGATGTCAGGACTTGACCAATACCTTGAGGAAGACGGTCATAGGACCACAAGAAAGTGACATGAAATGTTGTTGTTTATGTTGTTCTTCTTATTGTTGTTGTACTGTTATTATTTCAAGTGTTTACTAAGCAGTAGTGTTGATCACACTTGGTGGAAAGACTTTATAGCTTTTAAGTTATCATATCTTGGTAGTATGACTTTGAGCCAGTGAGCTCAGAGTTACAAATGATCGGCAAGATAACAAAGCAAACCGTAGTAATAATAAAACTGGAAGTATTTGGAGGAATAACTTCAGTGATGATGACTTGGTTTCTGAGAAAGACTTTAATCTAGTAAGTGATCACGTTGAGCACAAACTTTACTGGGTATCAACCGTCCGATCACATCAATGTTTGGTACCAAGCCAGTGAAGAGCGACAGCCAACGACATAGCTTCTCGCCGAAGACACGCATCAAGCTTCCCGCAGAAGGAATCCATCCTTCTCCAGTAAGCCATCACCCAACCATCCTTCTCTCGTAAGCTACCATCAAGACCACCTAACTAGTGCAGAAAAGCCTAGCTATGGCGTGCCAAAAACGGCCTTGCTGGCGTGGACACACGACGCCACCAATATGGCGCCATTGTTAGAAAATAGTGCTGGTGTTGGCCCTATGCCAGCAGTATTTTGGAGGTTAATGGCATGCCACGTGGCCAACGCCAGCAGTAATTTTCATCAGTAGTGACATTCCATGTTTTCCCGATGCCAGTAATTTGATTTTCAGATTTGAAATAAAATTTGTACAGCATCGATCCCAACCAAAATGACAGCACAATCTAGTTTAAGAACAGTAATTAAATCAACCTTAAAAAGTACTAAATAGACCCAATAACAACATTTAAGTTCAAGAGTGCACTTATTGATATAGTTCAACAAAGTAGGCAAAGTAACACCTGAATGTACAAGTTCAAATAAATGGAGGTGGTAATAACATGAGATCTTCCATGCATGCCAACTAGCTAACTACACTTTTCGGTGGGCGGACTCAAGGTCATAGTCTGGAGTAAGTGAACCATTGTCGTCGCTGCCAGTAGGCCTGTAGTAGACCATGATCTCGCCAGGATCATAGTCGAGGTAGAACGTGGCTCTCTGCCCAGCTTCCATCTCGTAAGCAGTCGCAAGGGCTGTCCAACCAGGGCAACCGAAATAGGTGTTGGCTCGTTGGTGACAAGACAATTGAATTTTTGGGCCATCAGCATCTTCATGAGGGTGCACTAGAATGATATGGTGGCATCAAGTGGAACTCGAAACTTCTCTAAGAAGTCACGCCTTGCCCCGCAAGGGATGACCTGAGCAAAATTGACAGAAAGAACTAGCTAGTTAGACAATTTTGGGCACAGCTGTATCCATCATATGAAACTCAATCAGAACATGTTCTACTAAAACATACTGTCCTAGTGAGGAAGTCATTCGGAAGATCAATGAAGAACTTCTTATCCCTTTGGCATCTCACTGAATCACAGGTCTCACATGGGGCATCCATTACTACTTTCATCAAGTTGACAAAAATAAGCATACATAACAGATTCATAGATATAATGCAACATATAAGCAGTTAAACTAGCGCTACTCGGCCATCTAGATATTAACACATACTTCTAATTAAGCAGTTCTACAAACCATGCGTACTTCAAACATAAAACATGCATAAAGTTAAACAGTTCATACAAAATATGTAGCGCTGCCCATCTAGCAAGCTAGTGGCCAGAGGGACCAGCCTCGTGGTCCCTAGTGGACTTACGACACCCCTGCTGACCCTCCTCCTCACGCTCCAAGGCATCCCAGTCTATGGGATCCTCCTCCGCACTCTTCCTGGCTGCATACTGAAGTAGCATCATCTTGGTGGTCTCCAAGAGTTTCTCATCTCTCGCAAGCTCGCTCACCAATGGGTAGAAGAACTGCATCTCCGCTTGTTTGTTCTCCTTCTCCTCAGCCCTAGTGCATATCCAAATGCCCGGCGGCGCGAGGAACTTCGCGTACTCATGACACTCAGGGAAGTTCAGAATCGCCCCTTCCTGAAAGAACTCTACCGCCATGGCATCATAGGCGCGCGCCGCTAACTCTGGGGTGTCCCAATGGCCAAGCTCGTGGACGACATTCTCCTTCCTAATGGTGGCATAGTACTTTCCCCTTCGGTCGCACACCACGAAACTTTGGAGCCATCTGTTACAGTGCATATATAACTAACAAGTTAGTAAAAATTGAGCATATTGACGAGTACCTGCAAAACCTACAATCTACAATGTAATTAAACATACACTACACAGAACTAAAATAAAAACTACACTAAAATCATACTCTACAATGACTACACTAAATTCTTTCACTACAAGTACACTACGTAGAAGTACAGTAAAACTACACTAAAATCTTATACTAAAATTCTACACTACACTAAAATCATATAATAAAATTCTACACTACACTAAAATCATATACTAAAATTCTACACTACACTACAATCTTATACTAAAAATTGTACACTACTTTTACACAAAAACTTCTACACTACAACTAAAGCTACACTGAAATCTTACACTACAACTACACTACACTAAAATCTTACACTACAACTACACTACACTAAAATCTTACACTACAACTACACTAAACTAAAATCTTACACTACAACTACACTAAACTAAAATCTTACACTATAATTACACTACAACTCACCGGCGGCGGAGACGGCGGGGGGGCGTTGCGAGGTGGAGGCGACGGGGGCGGCAGGGTGGAGACGATGGGGACGGCGGCGGTGGAGGCGGGGGCGGTGGCGAGGGGGAGACGTAGGCGGAGAAGACGAAGACGGCAATGGCGGCGGAGAAGACGGCGAGGCGGTGGGGGCTGGGGGCGCTGTCGGCTGTGGCGGCGGCGGCGCGGGGCGTGGATTTGGAGTGGTTGGGGAATGGGGATGCGGTGGGTGGGTGAGTGGTTAATTAATTAGTCAAACGGGGCTGGCATTCTAATTGTTGGCGTTGGCCTACGTGGCCAACGCCATTGCTATTGTCTTCAATTTTATTAAATTTTCTTTTTTATTTTTATTTGTTAGACACATTGTTTTTATATTCATATAGATATTTAGTTTATTATTTTATTGTGTTCTTATTCTATTATTTATTATTCTGCTAATTTTATAATATATTTTATTATTTTGTCTAAATATATGAACATACTAAAAAATAGTTGAAGACCAATAATTAGAACAACATCGATCTCATTAATCTGGCCTAGATACATAATAGTTGAAGGATGAAAACAATAACAAATATATATAAATTCTACTACTTGAACTAGACTAAGAACATCATCAGTGTAATGACTTCCACGAGAGAAAAATGATGCCACCAATCTAGCTGGGAGAACGAGGCCAAGCATAACACCAGCTAAAAGCGCATATCGAAGCATCTTGAATTTTTGGATTTGGTCGCGCATCACATCATTCTTGAGCTGCATCTCATCTATCTGTTGCCTCAGTGGTCCAATGGAGTACTCGAGCAACTTGCTTACGTACTTCTGCATGAGATAAACCCATATCCATGTCTAGCAATATTTTGTCCCTGGTGTCTGTGGATCACAATATATATACATAAACATAGCTAGTGTGAGCAACAGTAGATCGATGATATAGAGTTGAATTGTGCAAATTAGCAGAAATAGACCGAGGGGTATTTTCTGTCATATTATACCTTTCCACGGTTAGCGCAGATGCAGAACTCTCACTCCGGATTCCATTCTGTGTGCAACATATACTTATCAACAGGGCGTCGGCAGCCGCAAAGCAGCACAGGTGTCCTCCTCGATTCGCGGCAACTTCGTCGGTGGCGTAGCTGCCGGATCGAACGGCCATCGCGCCGCAGCGGGATGATTCGCCGGACAGGGCCGGCTGCATTGGCCATGGCGAGCTCATTCCGTAGCCAACGGGGCCAGAGGAGAGCTCGGCCAAGGCGGCGTTGTCCCAAACTTTTGACACGCCCTGCCGACGTGGGCTTGCACGCGGGGCTCGTGCCGATTCGACAAGCTCCGGTGGGTCCATTGTCACCAAAAGCAGCTAGCTAAGAGGGATTAGAATTTTGTGGAGAATGGAAGTGAATGTAAACAAGGCTTCCAACACATCTATATATAGGCAAAACTTAGTGCTGGCGTTCCACAGAAGGGCACGACAGCACTAGAAACATTATCTATGGCATGTGTACATTGACGACACCAGCAGTATCTTCCAAGTGGTCAGCACAGCAGGGCCCACATAGTATTGACGTCAGGCAAATTAGCCACGCCAGCACTACCCATATATAGCTGGCGTACCAATTTCGCCGACGCCAGCACTATTTGAAAAAAATAGTGCTGGCGTTGACGAAAAATGGCACGCCACCAACGTAAGTTGTGGCTGGCCATTTTTCCACTAGTGCCTTCTCCGGCAAGCCACCACCAAGACGTCCTTCTCCCATAAGCTACTGTCAAGACCCCCCTTCTTCGGCAAGCCATCACCAAAGCAGCCTTCTCCTGCAAGCCACCAGCCAAAAATATCAAGCTTGGATGACAAGATACTGAAGCATCGGAGGTATGCCTCAAGGATGACCTCACTCTAGTGTTAGGAATATCAACTGCACCGCAAGAATACACACACCCACAATAGAACCCTAATGTTCTCGGAGGAATCCATATATAATTTCACCCAAGTGAGGGACACGCAAGTAAATGCCCGCGGACTACCGGTACATAGACACGACATCCTTCATGAACCAGACGACCCTACCCGGCAGAAGACCACAAGTGACCCCGGCAAGGTATTCAAGCAGAAGGTATACCAGAAATAATACCAATGCAAGACTTAATGGCAGCACGAGACTTGGTATGCGTACAAGACTTGGTGAAGAAATTAGTGATACAAGACTTGGTACCAGCACAAGGCTTGATATCAAGGCAGGACTTGATATAAATATAGGACTTGGTATCGATGCAAGACCCAATACACATACAAGGCGGTATACTTGAAGCCCTAGAATCAAACGGTACCCGAACTCGACTCCGCTCAACACCCAGAAGACAAACTGCAAGAAGCCCAGATGTCAGAGCCACCTCACCACACGACAAGATTAGACCATTAGAAGGCACATGGATAGTTTGCCACCTAAAGTTCCACCGTTCAGTTTTACCGCGCAAATGGATTGCCGCCCAAATTTGATGATGCAGTTCCCACGCAAAAGAAGATTTCCTCGGAAAGGTATGGCAGAACCTGGCAGGAAGCATGTACAAGACCCGACTGAATATGAGCTTGGTGTGAGAGACAAAATTGGGTATCAACACTAGGTACAATACTTGGTGTCAGAACACGGCACAGACACAACCCAGTATAAGACTTGGTACATAGAGCACAGTACAGCACATGATGCAACCAGCAAGGACAATCAAATATTGGATATGACACCTCAACCACAGTGTGAGCCCCAGCAAGCCACTGCCAACATCGAGACATCGACACGATAAACCGTTATTCCAAAAAGTTGGGAGACGCCGACACCGCCGTCACAGGGACGATTCAACGCGTAGGATCAAGATAAGACAGTCACATCAACAACAGGAGAACGATACCGTTAGCAAGGCTTGGTATCAAACCATCAGCAGAACAAGATATACTGGAAGTAGTAGCCGGAGGGAATTGGTGTCAGTCAATCGAAATTCAACCCCAATAACACCAAAGACCCAACATCACAGTATAAATCAAGGCGGTCAGGAATGGTCAGCATGCCCAAAAGAACAAGACCTCTAGCACATCCAGAGAGACCCCCAAGGTATGTTTCCTTCCAGGAAAGGTAAGCCCAGAAATCTCGAGGATGAGATTTTCTTAAGGGGGGTAGGTTTGTAACACCCTGGATTTTCACTACTGGAAAAATTATTTTCCAGTTTTGCCTCCTGTCTTTTTCTTTTGGTGTTCTTGGATTTTAGTTGCACTCTTGTTGTCGGTGTAAAAACTGGCAGACCTCGGGGTAGGGGGTCCCGAGGTGTGGATCTCGGACAGATGGTAACAGGAACAGGGAGATGATGTTTACCCAGGTTCGGGCCCTATTGATGGAGGTAAAACCCTATGTCATGCTCTTGTTTATATTGATGGAGAAGTATCAAGTACAGAGTTGATCTACCTCGAGATCGTATGATCTAGTCATAAGGCTAGGTGAATGAGATTGTGTTGAGGTCCCCTCTACGGGCTAAACCCTCCGGCTTATATACACACCGGATAGGGTATCTAGGATTACAAGGTCGGTATCCAGGCATGGAGGCGGCAGGAGGAGTCTTGGAGTACGCGCCAAGTCTTCGGTAGATGCGGTCTTGACCTCTTCTCCTGCGTGTATCTTCCGAAGTCCACCTTGACAAGAATGAGAGCCCATTCATCCGGCTCGAGGAATACTGGCCGACTAGGTTAGTACCCCCTAGTCCAGGACACTGTTAGTAGCCCCCGAACTAGTCTTCTTCGATGGTGGTAACCTCGGATCCGAAGTCCTTGGCTTGACAGATGAGTTCCCCTTCGAAATTTCGGATCTATTAGCCGCCCTTCTAAGGAGTGGTGTCTTATAGACGAGATTCAACCGGGTTCTCTCCCCATCCGGAGTCAGGAGTTAACTTAGCCTCAAAGGCTAGCCACCCAGGTGTGAATTGTACCTCATAGTCTGACAACTTTATCGAAGCGGCGCTACCCACGATGGCCAGGCAGTTACTGCTTATCTCAAATCGTGGTTCGAGGCTGCCTTTCTACTGGCACGTCCCGTCAAGGTGGGGATCGTGCCCGTATTTTTAGGGATATCATCAAGATTTTGTTTCCCCCCACGCATGTAATGGCATCTTCGGAGGAGGAGAGTGGCGTTTTTATCGGCGCAGCGAGGGGGACTCTTGGCCTTTCAATAGCCTATAAGAGTAAAAAGTAAACAGAGCCTGTAGCCACGCTCCCATTTCCCCCATCTTCTGCTTCCTCGAGCTCCAGCGCCCAGTTCTAATCTTGCCTCCTTCCTCCTCTACACCTCCATGTTCCCCCGCTTAGCCATGGCCGATACCCTCAAAGGGCGCTGGGGGGGCTCCATCATGATGGAGGGCATACTCCAAGAGCTACGGGATGCGGGGTACATCCCCGCCAACGTCGCCGCCCGTGCTCCAGACGCCGACCAGCAAGTGCCCGCCCCCAACCCAGGGGAACGGGTAGCCTTCATCCCCCACCTCATCAGAGGCCTGGGGTTCCCGCTGCACCCATTCGTGCACGGGGTGATGTTCTACTACGGCCTCGACTTCCACCATATGGCCCCGAATTCCATCCTCCACCTCGCCTCCTTTATTACGGTGTGCGAGGCCTTCCTCCGCATCAAGCCGCACTTCGTCCTATGGCTGAAGACCTTCGGCATTAAGCCGAAGTCCAGCAGCTCCGATCTGGCGGAGTGTGGAGGCGCCATGGTCAGTAAAAACCAGGGGGCCTCCTGGTTCGACGGCACCTTCATCGAGACGGTCAAGGAATGGCAGCGGGAGTGGTTCTATATCACTGACCCGCTCGCCGCTAGCCAGACTGAGGTCCCAGCCTTCTCGGCTGGGCCTCCAAAGAAGCTCAAGTCCTGGAAGGAGAAGGGCGTCCTCTGGGGAAACCCAGAGGAGGTGGAGACGCTGATCAAGAGGATCCAGTGGTGGTCCCTCAAGAAGAAGCTCCAATTGCCCGACGTGGTCAACGTCATGCTCCATCGCCGCATCCTCCCGCTCCAACTTCGGGCCACCCCAATGTGGGAGCACAAATCTGGGGATGCCGAACCCGTCCTTAGCTTCTTCCGCTCCTCCCTGGCCGGGATGTGGACGCGGCTCTTCAAGCTGGCCAAGGACAAGATTCTCGAGGAGGGGATGGACCTCGGCTTTGAGGTTGGCTATGCCGCCACCCCGGTAAGTGTTCAATATATACATTCATATTCCTTTCATGTCAAGTGAGACGGTTTTCGATGAATCATTCCATTTCGTATTTGCAGAACTGGGTGACCAAGGTGCAGTAGATGTCGTGCCCAACACCACTCCCGGAGGGAGAGAAGTCCCCTCTGCTCACCGCGCTCCTGATCAAGGAGCCGCACATGGTGATCCCCAGGGCGGCGAAGCCCAGAAGGGCAGGACGGGTCTTCGGGGACAGGAGACCTCGGTCACCTGGTCTGAGGAGACCCACGCCTCCACCCATGAAAGGGACAGGGGGTGGACGAGGATAACCTTCCACCAAAGGGGAAGAGGGCGGTGCCGGAAGACGCCGAGGCCGAGGCCCGGCCCTCAGGCCAGAAGAGGTTGAAAGAAACCTCGGCTGGGGCGGCTAACAAGCCCCAGCCGTTGGAGAAGAACATGCTCTCCGACGAGTCCGAAGACAACCCCCTTGTGCTAGGGAGGAAGAAGCCGGTGCCTCGAAGGTACACCGCAGTCCTTTGCATTTGTTTTCGTAGTTAAGTTTTTTGGCAAGACTAATGCCATGTAAATGTTTTTCCATAGCCCGCCCAGGGCACCCCTAAGCGACTCCTCCAGCGGGTTACCGCCCACCAGCGGGACACCGGACTGCGCTGCCCCAGCTCCAGAAAGGCTGGGCGAGGTGACGTCGACCCCGGCCCCTCAAGCTAACGCAGCGGGGGCCGAAGAGGTGGTCATGGCCGAGGTTGATACCTCGGCCCCGCAAGGCCAAGGGGACGAGGTCCCTGAGGTTGTCCAGGAAGGGCTGGGCCAAGCAATGGCCCAGCCAGAGTCTACTCCGGCTCCACCACCACAGCCGGAGACCCACGAACCCAGCACCCAGGTGCTGGGGCCCGAGGTCGTTCCGCTCTCACCTCCTACTCCAGGGCGGGCTAGCGCGGGGTGGACTGAAGAGATGGAGGAAACCTTGACAGGATCCTACCTCAAGGATGAGCACCGCGCGTTGATTGGCACGGCGCTGCAGGGATTCTGGTCCGTGGAGGCCGGAATGCATGAGGTCTTCAAAGGCCTCCTGACGAGCTTCGAGGTAACCCTCTGCCTTTTAAGAAAAAGGGTATTCTCTGCTTAGATTTATAGATCTTTGTAATTGTCCGAAGGCATGTGTTACCAATCGTTTAGACGGCCTGCCTAGTGAGTAGCCCCCGAGCCCAGGGCCAGTTTGAAAAAACTGAAGTTGGGGTCAAAATATAGGCTCAGAGGAAGAAGTAGCCCTAGGACTTGATGAAACATGATGTATGTCCGAAGTGTCCTTAAATTGATTATGGGGCTCATGAGGAATTGTTTATGCACGTGTCAACCTCGGCTCTGGACTCCGCCTCCTAGGAGATTGCGGAGATGAGCCGAAAGCTCGAGAGGTCCGAGAAGGACCTCGACCTGATGAACAAGCAGGTCGAGCAGTCTCAAGGTAAGCGACCGCTGCATCATGTTTTTTTGTTTCTGTGAATTTTGATTTTGAGCAAGGATAACTTGTTGTTCGAAAATCTGATGTCGAACTGTCTTGATAACAACGGCGTTGGCCGAGCTTGAGGGGCTCAAGGTCGAGCTCTTGACGGCTCGGCAAGAGGTCGAGCAGCAGAAGGCTGCTACGGCCAAAGTAGAGAAATACCTAGCCACCGAGAAGGTGGCTAGGGAGAAGAACCAGGCGCGGGTCCTGGATGTCGAGGAGACACTCAAGGGCATGTATCTCGAATGTGATGCCCTTGAGAAGAAGGAGAAGGAGACGGGCGAGCAGCTACGAAAGCTACGCTTGTCTCATGCTGAGCTCCAGACCCGGGACCGGGCCGACCACCACGTGATCCAGCAAGTGGAGCGAATAGCCGTGGGTAAGCCATATTTACTGCAATGTATATTTGGTAGCAAGGGGTTCGTCGAGCTCACCCAGCTATGGCGATCCGCAGAGATCTTCGCCGATCTCTGAAAGAGTGCGGCGGACGCCGGCCTTCATTTCGGCCAACTAGAGAGCCATGAGGCGGAGAAGGCGTTCTGGAATCAGTTCCAGGAGCCCTCGCAATCGCAGTTGCTCAATCATCGGATGAAGCAGCTAGCGGAGCTTCTTCAGATGGCGAGGCCGGCGCTCCAAGACCTCTGCATCAATCTGTTGCCCACGGAGGCGTTGCCAGCCAGCTTCTTCGGGCTCCTAGTGCGGCTGCAAGAAGCCGTCCCTCAAGTCAACTGTTGGAAGTGATCCGCATGTCTGGAAGGAGCACGGCGGGCGTATGCCTGCGTGAAAACACACTTTCGAGAGGTGGAGGCGGAGGTTGTTGCTGCGGGGTCCCCCGAAGGGAAGGCGCGCACCGCGGAGCAGTTCTTCGCCAACGTGGAGGAGGGCGCCCGTCTTACCGAGGCCATGTGTCCTAAGGCCAACTTGTATTTCTAGGTAGCACTTTGGAATGCCGAAGTGCGTGTGATGTATAAAGATTTCAAGTTATTTAATGAGTATGGTTGAATTTCCTCTCATATATTTATGTTTTGTTTTTTAATATTCCTCCTGTTTGACCGTGTTGAACTAAAAGCGGCCAGTCATCGGCTTCGATCCCTTTGTACAATATACAAAGGGTGCCCCTTTTAAGTGTTCATGACCCGTAGCCGACGTCTCGGTTCCCAGGGGAGGTCTATACACATAGGGACTAGGCAATTGGACTATAGTGGCTTTATGACTTTCACTTAGTCATAGGAGTTTGACGGTGGGGACCGATGATGAGCCCCCAGTATTTGAGGTGGTCGGCCTAATCAGCCGAGGTTTATATCCTGCCCACCTCGGCCAATTCGAGGAAGAGGCCCTTCATTTAACATGGGTGATCTCTAATGACACGTCGCTTGATGCGGTCTTCGGATGGCTGACCAGTTTTTGCTTACCTAGATAGTCAGTTTTCGGCTTTCTCCACTGAGGCGCTCTGCCAGTTAAACTAGCGGCACTATCGCAGTGGTTCTCCCGTTACACCCTTAGCCAAATTTGTCGGGAACGTAAGGGGTACACATAGGAGCCGGGCAACCCAACTATTGACCAAAATCTAGGTTCGAAACTGATGCATATAGTGCAACATCCGAGACGCCGAGTACTTCGGACTTTTGTTTCAGGGTGTTAAATCAAAACCCTTTAGCAGTTGTATCGGAAAGATGTGGGCAGTGGATGTAAGAAAATGCATTTGAAAACCTTTATGGGTACGATTTCTTTATTTCGAGTATCCAAGCTTTACATGTCGAACATTTGAGGGAAGAAACTAAATGAGGTACAATGCGTGTAAAGATAATGAGGGAGAAAACTAAAAGAGAACAGGGCGGATCATGTCATCAGGTCTATGAGCCCGGGCCGCTTCCTGCCGCACGTCTGCGTCTCCATGCTGTTGACCAGCTCGTCCTCGTTAATAGTGGGGGTTGGTATTGTGCAGCTTCGGCCAAGCGTGTGCTTGATGCGTCCATTGGTCAATCCCTTCGAAGAGGTCTGCAGCTGTTAGTTGCGTGGTTGAAGCCACATGGGTATGCTAATATGGGCTAGCTCTTTCGCAGAACCCTGCCGATGTGCGAGCTCAAGGCATCGTTGCTGCTCGGTCTAGCTGAGCCGACGTCTCCATTTTAGTGGCTCCTCGACGACCCAGGGAATTTTCAGTGCGAAGTTGTGCACCCTAGGGACGTAGTGCCCCTTCCAAGGGAGGCGCGCGAGGAGCCCGTACCCCTACTTGGGGTGGGGAGCTGCCTGTCCGAGGTCAACTGGTGCAACCCGCGTACGCTTTGAAGAGCTGGGGGTGCATTTACCACCACGGGTAGCCTCCTCGGATGCCTGTACCTCGGCTGCGAAAGCCGCGGTCTGCTCTTCCGCCTGGAGAGAGCGTTCGGTGTTACCATTTACTGTGATAACGCCGTTGGGTCCCGGTATCTTGAGCTTAAGATAAGCATAATGTGGGACTGCATTAAAGCGGGCGAATGCGGTGCGTCCTAGGAGCGCATGGTATCCGCTGCAAAAAAGTACGATGTCGAAGATTAACACTTCGCTCCTGAAGTTCTCGGGCGATCCGAATACTACCTCTAGAGACACGGTTCCTGTGCAGCGAGCCTCGACCCCTGGTATTACACCTTTAAAGGTGGTGCTGCTAGGCTTGATCCGAGATGAGTCAATCCCCATCTTCCGTACTGTGTCCTCATAGATCATGTTGAGGCTGCTTCCTCCGTCCATAAGGACGCGCGTCAGGTGAAAACCATCGACGATCGGGTCCAGGACGAGTGCGGCCGACACGCCATGCCTGATGCTTGTCGGGTGGTCGTGCTTGTCAAATGTGATCGGGTAAGCCGACCATGGATTGTACTTCGGGGCCACAGGCTCAAACGCGTAGATGTCCCGAAGTACGCGTTTCATCTCCCTCTTGGGGATGTGGGTAACATAAATCATGTTTACTTCTATTACCTCATTAGGAAACTTATTTTGGCCTCCATTGTTTGGCCGCCAAGGTTCATCATCGTCTTCCCTGCGATTTTGGGTTTTATGCTGACCCTCTGTCGCTATCTTGCCGGCCTACTTGAAGACCCAGCAATTCCTGTTGGTGTGGGTTGCTGGTTTTTCTTGGGTGCCATGAATTTGGCACGGTCGATCCAGGATCTTGTCAAGATGGCTTGGTCCATCCTTGTTCCTTTTAAAGGACTTTCTTTTCTGTCCGGATCGAGGTCCGGTGAAGCCTGCATTGACTGATGCGTCTTCTGTGTCGCTTCCGCTATTTCTATGTCTGTACTTATTTTCATTGCGCTTAGGCTTACCATTGGCGTCGCGAGTCTCCGAGGTCCCCGCCTCACCGGAGTGTGTGCTGCGGGCCAACCAACTATCCTCTCCCGTGCAAAAGCGAGTCATGAGCAAGGTTAGGGCTGCCATGGTCCTTGGTTTGTCCTGGCCGTGCTGGCGGGGGAGCCACTCATCTCGGATGTTGTTCTTGAATGTAGCGATGGCCTCGGCATCTGAGCAGTCTATGATATGGTTCTTTTTAGTAAGAAACTGGTTCCAGAATTTCTAAGCTAATTCGCCAGGCTGCTGAGTGACACAGCTGAGGTCATCGGCGTCCAGAGGTCGGACGTAGGTTCCTTGGAAATTTGCCCTGAAGGCGTCTTTAAGAGGTTCCCAGCTTCCGATGGAGTGGGGCGGCAGGCTATTCAGCCAGTGCCTTGCCGGCCCCTTTAGTCTGAGCGGCAGGTACATGATGGCATGGAGGTCATCTCCATTGGCCATGTGTATATGGAGAAGAAAGTCTTCAATCCATATGGCTGGGTCCGTGGTGCCATCGTACGATTCTATGTTGATGGGTTTAAACCCATATGGGAACTGGTGTTCCATTACCCTATCTGTAAAACAGATCGGGTGGGCTGGTCCTCGGAACCGAGCAGTGACGTACCGGGCTTTGGGAGAGAACCTTCTTTGAGTTTGATCTCGGGCGCGGCCGTTCCTATCCAACCAGGGGTCGTAGCCGTCGTGCCCGGCCGGAGCGCGTCCTCTTGATCCGTAAATGGACCGGGGTGGCGCCCGGTTTGCCTCTGTCCGACGTCGAACGTCTTGAGGCTCAAGATAGTCCACAGGGTCCTTGCCATAACGGCGTGGAGCTGATTGAGTGTGGAAATCCTCCCGCACGGGCCTGTCACGTCCTCGAGGGGGCGGTCAGGTGCCTCGGCGGTTAGTTCATCATCGAATTCAGGTAGTAAACGCCTGTGTGGATAAGCTTTGGGCATACTGCGGTGCCGTTCCTCGAGGTCTTGTTCGGCCGAAAGTATTTCGACCCACTTGTCGTTGAGTGCGTCCTCGTTACCTTGCAGCTGTTGCTGCTTGCGCTTCATGCTTCGGGCAGTGACGACTAGGCACCGCCAAAAGCGTTCCTGCTCAAGAGGGTCTTCGGGGACTATGAAGTCCTCGGTGCCGAGGCTTACGTCCCCCTCGGATTCCAGCATGTAATTGTTGTCGGCCCCTTCAAAGAGGTCATCGGGATCCGAGTCCCTGGGGATGCCTTCAGGGTCGACGGGGCGTTCCGGGGAGGGTTGAAGGTTCTCCCCTTGGTCCTCGGCATCGTTGGCCACTGTATCGGCTGTAAGGTTGTCCCCGCTAGGCTCCCCGTTAGTACCCCTTCTGCATCTTCGCCTACGCCTTGGAGGGGAGTTGGGAGTGTTGACCATGTACACATCGTATGTAGATGTTGCTTTTGACCTGCCGGTGTTGGTAATTGGCAAGGTGTTGTCCGTAGGGCTACCGACATCTTCATCCATGTTGGTTGCTTCGTCGTAGTCTAGCACGTCAGTTAAATCATCGACAGTGGTGACTAGATGGGTGGTGGGTGGGATGTAAATTTCCCGATCATCGGCTTTAAGTCCGATCTTGTCATAAACTAAGGAGTTCGAGATTGACAAACTTTGGATCTGGTCAAGCATCTCATTAAGGTGAGATAGCTCCTCAGGGTTCATGGTCTGGCCATAAGCCGGATCGACTCGCAGGGGCACACCTGACGCGTTTTCTGCCGTACGAGGAAGCGGGGTGGATTCAAGATTTGGTGCTGGGATTGGTTCTAAGCCCGATTTGGTGCTCCCGGCCGAACTCTGATCCACGTCGGAGTCAAGTGCCGCGACAGGGTCATCCGAGGAGGGGGAGGGAAGTTCCTCCATAGCCCCCGGCTGTGTTGGGGGGCATGATTCGTGGTCTTTAGCGGAGATCCGTTCCGAGGTCGAACCTCTGGAGTTTGCTAGATCCAGAATCCGGTCAGGGGTCCAGCCTGATAAGACAAGCTCGCCGCGGGAGGCCGCGGTGTACTCCAGACCTCCAAAGGTTACAATCTGATCGGGAGCGTAGTTCTCGACAGTGGCCAGGTGGCTTGTCGAGTCGGCGTAGAAGGTCATGCTGCCAAACACAAAAATTTGGCTAGGGACGTAGGTGTCCCCACAGCCATTGTCACAGCTGATCAACAGATGAGCCATCGCCCTTTTGTGATCACACAGCGAAACTCTCAATGAAAGCACTAGTGTCGGTGTAAAAACCGGCAGACCTCGGGGTAGGGGGTCCTGGGCTGTGGATCTTGGACAGATGGTAACAGTAATAGGGAGACGATGTTTACCCAGGTTCAGGCCCTCTTGATGGAGGTAAAACCCTACATCCTGCTCTTTTTTATATTGATGGAGAAGTATCAAGTACAGAGTTGATCTACCTCGAGATCGTATGATCTAGTCCTAAGGCTAGGTGAATGAGATTGTGTTGAGGTCCCCTCTATGGGATAAACCCTCCGGCTTATATACACGCCGGATAGGGTATCTAGGATTACAAGGTCGGTATCCAGGCATGGAGGCGGTAGGAGGAGTCTTGGAGTACGCGCCAAATCTTCGGTAGATACGGTCTTGACCTCTTCTCCTGCGTGTATCTTCCGGAGTCCACCTTAACAAGAATGAGAGTCCATTCATCCGGCCCGAGGAATACATGCCGACTAGGTTAGTACCCCCTAGTCTAGGACACTATCACTTGTGTTTATTTAAGAGTAGTGACTTGCCTAGTTACTTGGAATTAGGGATTTACCTCCCAAAAACCCTAATTGCCCCTTCTGCTGACTGAAACCCTAGAGCCCCAGTTGCACTACACCACACATTTCTCTTGCACAGAAATTCACCAAATTGATTGGGGAGATTCTCCAACACATATCTTCACCATTTCCAACTTTTCACACACCCACACTTAAGTCAAAGTTTCACTAGAATAATTCATCCAAGTTTCTGCCAGATCTGCTAGTTTGCAAAGCAAGTGCATTGTAGCTTCACCCTATAAAGCCCATGTTTTGCATTCATCAACAAACACACATATCATGCATGACCACAACTTTTGAGCATCAAACACCTACCACAACTCCCTCCACAATTTTTCCAAGGTTGGCATCCACCTGGCCACCTTGTGAAGGGAGTACATTTTGCGTCCACCCACTTGAGCTCAAATTTGTCATGATGATTAAACATGAAAAAACACCCCTAGCACCCAAATTGCATCAAATTCCATCACTCCATTGCACCATAGTGATTTTCCAAAGAAGTGGACCAGAGAACTAGTTTCTACTGGAAGTGCATATTCCACTCAGCCATTTGATCTCAAGTTTTGCATACATCTCCATCATCATACTAAACTCTACCACACAAAAATTTAGTTTCATTAGCCACACCATATGAGCATAACATCCTCTCAAAGTTTTTGTGGCCAGACTTTCAAGTTACAAAGGAAGTACTAGTTACACTCGTCATTTTGGCCTGCAAATTTGCATACATGTGCACCCTCATACAAGAACATCCTACACCAAAATTCAGACCAAACAGAAAATTGGCAAAGCTTTTAGCAGGAACCAAAATTGGATACTCCACTTAATTTTAATTCAAACCAGACCTCAACCTAAGCACCCCTAGACCCTACTAAACCTACCGTAACACCTAGACATGTTGGTGACAGACTGAAGCCACCCGGTCTTCTAGAAGCCATGGTGACCACAACATACGCATGCAGTGCACGCGCTCTGCGTGCACAGAACGCGTTCGTCGCCGTCCGCCGAGCCCCCTGCCTCAGTGCTTCCCTCTCGCGCCTATAGTGCTGCAGCGTGCCACACGGACATGGACCCCCTCTCCAGTGCTCTCTCCACGCTAGCTTCGCTCTGAAGGTCGCCGAAAACCTACAACGCCGCCACTGTTGCCCCATGGATGCGGCCAGACCATCCCCCTCCCCCTCGTCTTCTTCTGCCGTCTAGAGCCCTTTGTGCGCCCGTGGCACTTCAGGCCATGCCGCACCCTACCCCCCTAGTCTGCCGCAGCAAGCTAGATAGCTCCGCCCGGACCCCGGCAATGGCAGCCCGTGGCTGTCCCGATCCCCTCCTCACCCCGGCCTATAAATAGAGCAACCCGACCTCACTTATCACTCGCACCACTCCCCTCTCTCTCCCATACTCCTTTCCCCCCTCTCAATTGTTGCAAGAGGACACTGGAAGAGCAAGATCAAAGAGGAGCCAAAGCAGTTGCCCCATGAAGAAGAGGAGCTCGCCATCCGTGATGGTGTCCTGGACTAGGGAGTCCTGGCCTAGTTGATTAGTCCATGGGCCGAACTCAGGGCCCGTTGAAGAACAGGGACTCCGGAGGTTTCCAACTTGAAGAACCGACGTATCAGGCTTTGCCAAAGACTTGGAGTACACCCCAAGGATATGAGGATTCGACATGTATTCCCTTAGTTGTAACCGACCATGTGTAACCCTAGATACCCCTGGTGCCCATATAAGCCAGAGGGTTCAGTCCGTAGAGACACGATCATTCATAATCCTAGGTTTGGACCACAACTTATGATCTCGAGGTAGATCAACTCTGTACCTTGATACATCTTCAATATAAACAAGAGCAGGACATAGGGTTTTACCTCCATAGAGAAGGCCCGAACCTGGGTAATCACCGTGTCCTACGTTCCTTGTTACACCATCGATCCGATCTCACAGCTCGGGCACCCCTACCCGAGGTCAGCCGGTTTTGACACCGACATTGGTGCTTTCATTGAGAGCTCGTTGTGTGATCACTGGAGATCGATGGCTCGTTTACAGTTCAACGACGGTTTCAGCTGCGGTGACATCTTCGTCAACGGCCAACTCTTCGCCTTTGGCAGCCTTGTGCTCCATGCCGATTCGGCCGGCTACCTCGGCCACGTCAAAAAATTCCCTCCAAATCAGTTCATCAAGTTCGGGAGCCTGGAGTACGTCGCGGATACCCGAAGCGATCTGATCCTTACGGGGTGGACCTCGGATCAGTGCGAGAGCCCTTCTAGTATCGCGCCCCCAGGCCAGATTTCAGATCTGGTCTTTGAATCCGAGACCCCAGCAGAACCTACCTCGGAGATGGATCCTATGGCCGCTGCGCCCGACCCGGTTGCGGTGTCTTCGGACGTCGGCCTTGAGCCCATCTCACCAATGGGCCCGGTAGCAGGGGCCCCATTGCTTCCCGCCGGCCAGGAGTCAACCCTGGATGAATAGGCGGATGGCACCACCTCGTGTGGCCCGAGCAGACCACTCTAGATCGGCCCGGCCTATAGCCAGGTCTTGAGCGCAGAGGAGTTCTCACAGATTAACGAGTTGCTAGACCGAATCCAAAACCTGGCAATCTCATCCGCTGTCTACGATCAGATCGGATGTGTAAAGCCGACGATTGGGAAATTTTCGTCCCACCCACCACCCATCTAGTCGCTACAGTCGAGGACTTGACGGACATGCTCGACTATGGCTCCGACGAGGCCACCGACAGGGAAGAAGACGTTGGCAGCAACACCGGAGAAATATGTGTCCGCTAAACCCCGTACAGGGGATTGGGCAGCTACGTCCACATACGACGTCTACATGGTGGACACTCCTAAAAACAGCCCTCATCATAAACCTAAGGAGAACCCTAAGCGTCGCCGTCCAAAAAGGCGATCTAAGGGGAGTAATGGGAGCAGAAGTACGACCAACACCACGGGTGCCGCCGATAATGGTGCCGCCCCCGACACCGCTGAGAACCCGGGCGAGGACAATCAAGCCTCGCCTGCTGAGGCGAAAGAGGTCATAGAGGCACCTGCTGAGGACGATCTCGAGGATATGGGCACTCTAAATGATGGATCGGGCCGAGACTACCTTCCCGAATCCGAGGACGATTTAAGCCTCAGACCTGAGGACTTCTTGGTACCCATAAGCCCAACCGAGCAGGCACGGTTCCAGCGACGGTTGCTCGCAACTGCGTGAAGCATGAAGAGGAAGCAGCAAGAAATGTACACCCATGAGAACGCACTCAACGACAAATGGGTAAAGATCCTCGAAGTCGAAGCCAAGCTAGAGGCTCGACATACCGCTGCCAAGTCATACCCCAAAAGACGGCTGCTACCCGACTTCGATAACGAGGCGGCAAACGACAAGCTGTTTACGCACGGCAATACAGGAAAGGCTGATCGCCCCCCCCCCCCCCCCCCCCCGAGGATGACACAGGCTGGCAGGGGCAAACGCAGAACCCCCTGCAAAAACACGCCCTCACGACAAGAGTGCGGTGGGCTTCAATGCCCCGTATGATCTACGCGACAAAATATAGGCAAATAAAGCCCCTCCCTGATCCACATATGGATCGCGGGACCGCGCACCCGCTGGCCTGGAACGCTATGATGCCTGGCTGGACAGGCACGATAGAGCTCGGCAGAACATGCGGGCAGGACATCGGCCAACGCACAACCAGATATGACTCGTTTCCGAGGACCCGCGCATCCGGTCTGTTTTACAGACGAGGTCATGGAGCATCAGTTCCCGGAGGGGTTTAAACCCATTAACATCGACCAATACGATGGAACAACCGACCCGGCTGTCTGGATTGAGGATTTCCTCCTCCACATACATATGGCCCGAGGTGATGACCTCAACGCTATAAAATACCTGCCGCTCAAGCTTAAGGGACCGGCAAGGCACTGGCTTAACAACCTCCCCAGCACTCTATCGGAAGCTAGGTAGATCTGGAGGAAGCCTTTAGGGCAAACTTCCAGGGCACGTACGTTTGGCTCCCGGACGCCGACGACCTTAGTCACGTCGTCCAGCAGGAGGGCAAATGGGATCGGAAATTTTGGAATTGGTTCTTAACTAAAAAGAACCAGACCATAGATTGTCCCGACGCCGAAGCTATTGCCGCATTCAAGCACAGCATTCGTGAAGAGTGGCTCGCCCGGCAGCTCGAACAGGACAAGCCGAGAACTATGGCGGCTCTAACCTTCTTAATGACCCACTTTTGTGCGGGGGAAGACAGCTGGCTGGCCCGCAGTTCCCACAGGAACGACCCTGGCACCTCTGAGGCGCGCGACGGAAATGGCAAACCCAGGTGCAACAGAAACAAGCGCCGGAATAAACATGGTGGCAGCGATACCGAGGACCCAGCAGTCAATGCAGGGTTCAGCGGCCCACGAGCCGGACCCAAGAAGAGGCCCTTTAAAGGGAACAAGGATGGCCCTAGCGCCTTGGACAGAATACTGGAAAGGTCCTGCCAAATTCATGGCACCTCGGACAAGCCTGCCAACCACACCAATCGGAATTGTTGGGTGTTTAAACAGGTTGGCAAGGCAGTTACCGAGGAACCAACCAGGAGCGGGTCCCGCAGCGACGACGAGGATGAACCTCGCAGACCAAGCAGCGGCGGCCAAAAGCAATTCCCTGCTGACGTTAAAAATGTGAACATGATCTATGTCACGCATATCCCCAAGAAGGAACGGAAGCACGCACTTCGGGGACGGAAGCACGCACTTCGGGACGTCTGCGCCATAGAGCCCGTAGCACCGAAGTACAACCCTTGGTCGGCTTGCTCGATCACTTTTGACAAGAAGGACCATCTGACCAGTATCCGTCATGGCGGGTCAGCAGCCTTAGTACTGGACCCCATTATTGATGGATTCCACCTAACCCGCGTCCTAATGGACGGCGGGAGCAGTTTGAACCTGATCTATGCTGACACTATCAGGAAGATGGGCATCGATTCGTCACGAATTAGGCCTAGCAACACCACATTCAAGGCTGTCACCCGGCGTGGAGGCCCAATGCACGGGCACCGTAACACTGGAAGTAGTCTTCGGCTCACCCGAGAACTTCTGAAGTGAGGACTTGATCTTCGACATCGTCCCCTTCCACAGTGGTTACCATGCCTTGCTCGGCCTTACGGCATTCGCCCGCTTTAACGCAGTGCCACACTATGCCTACTTGAAGCTTAAGATGCCAGGGCCCCACGGCATCATTACCATCAATGGTAACACGTAGACTTCCCTCTGTACAGAGGAGAGGACAGCGGCTTTCGCGGCCAATTTCTAGGCGGCCGAGGAATCTGCCCGACGTACAGCATGGCAAGCGCTGCTAAGCGCTTCAAAACATGTATGCACTAGCACCTCGGCCCAAGGCCAACCCCGCGCCAATCCTAAATAGGGATGCGCGCCCCCCGGTTCCCCTCTCTTGGTAGCAAGCTACGTACCTCGCATACATAACTTCGCACTTAAAATTCCATGGGAGACCGAGGAGCAAAAATTTACGAAAAGAAGGGTGCGTCATCTCGGAATGGCTGCTCACCCAAAAGCCTGGTTATCTCTTCGACGGCATATAAAGGCCAACCAGGACTCACATCTTCGGCAGTGTCAAGCAGCCACACTCCGGCAATTACCTCTTCGGGGGCTCCGCACCTCGGATGCGTTCTACGTAGTCGAGATGGGTTAGCCAGGAGTGTTAACCAAGCCTTGGACTAGACAAGGTGTAGCTATTCTACAGCACGGAGGCGCAGACGTGCAACAGGGAAGGCACTGGGAACAGTCCCCGCTTTTCTAAAGCCCTGTACCAAATACCTCCCATTCTTATTTTTACATACTCTCTGTATCTTGTAAGGTTCCTCTGGATATCAGCTCGGCATCTATGGCTATGCCTTAATGAATGAAAGAACAGACCTTTTTTCGGTCTCCACACAAAATTACGTGTCTTTTCTTCTGCGTTTTGCCTTGTAGCAATATGGATACCGTTAGAAATATACATGATGAGTCTGGCTTTCGACCGGGGGCTCGGATATGAAATTGAGCCTATGTTTAAGTCTGATATCTGTTCGGCATCTTCGATATTGCATTATATGCATCAGTTTCGAATCGTGATTTTGGTCAATGATTGGGTTGCCCGGCTCCTGTGCTTGCCTCCTACGTTCCGCTCTATTCGGCTAGGTGCGCAAAGGGAGAACCACTGCAATTGTGCTTCCAGCTTGACTTGGTCAAGCGCCTCAGTAGGAGAAAGCCAAAAATCAACTGTCACGATAAGCGCAAACTGGTCGGCTATCCGAAGACAGTGTCAAACTATAAATCGTTAGAGGTTAGACCGTGATAAACAAAGGGTTCTTCTTATATGAACCGAGGTGTTATAACTGGTGCACTTCAGATTATCCGACCACTACTACACCAGGGGATAGATCAACTACCCCAAACTTTCGAACTCCTATGACTAAGTGAAAGATATAAAACCGCTATGGTCTGATTGCCTTGTTTCGCAAATACGCAACTGCCTTCGGGCACCGAGACATCGACTAAGGGTTTACGCATTTTTATGAAACACCCGGCGTAGTATCTACAGAGGGGGTAGAAGCCGACGACCGGCCTCATTTAGTATTAACGGTCGCACAGGAATGAAATAAACAGGTCGGATGCAAACGACTACTTAGCATAAATAACAATTGTTTTTACAGCACTGGCCATGGCATACAGAAAGGTTCTTTAGAACCGGAGCTCGGTCTTCGAGCATTGTACTTCGGTCACCCGAGCCCCTTCATGGACCTCGGCAAGAAACTGCTCGGGCGTCCGGTTCTTCCCTTCTAGAGGCCCCGATGCGATAGCAAGCGGCTTGATCTTCGGGTAGTGCGCCATGGTTGACGCATAGGCTCGCTCCACGCCTTCCAGGCAGGCCGACCACTTCCACTTCTTCACCTGGGGGCTCGCGCCTCGCAACCTCTGGACCAAGCCGAATAGACTGGTCGGTAGTGGCTCCTGCGGCCAGAGATTGACTCAAATATCCTCCATCATTGGCCGAGCTGTGTGGCATAGCTCGGCCAGCTGCTTCATCTGATTATTCAGCAGCGGAGGATGCTCGGGTGCCTGGAATTGGGCCCAGAATGCCTTCTTTGCCGACTCCTCGGGGTGGGCAGCGAAGTAGGCACCGGCGTTCGAGGCGCTCCGAGGCAGGTCCATGAAGACTTCTGAAGAATGCCAGCCTTGCGTAAGATAGGCAGATCGACGATCACCGAAAACGCAGCGGAGTAGGTAAGGCTTACCAGCGGCGATTTGCCTCACTTACTGAAGCACTTCACGATCTGCCCTCGCCTGGGTCGTGGCCTCCTTGCAGGCCGAGCTCGCCGTTTCGAGCTCGGAGGCGAGCTTGTTCCCCTCCTCCTGGAGGGCGTCACGCTATTTGACCAGCCCCTCTAGGTCACCGTCCACCTCCACGACCTAGGCCGTGTGCTTCACACCGGCCTCCTTTTCCTTGGCCAGCGCTTCGTCGGCCCGCCTCGCCACGGCCCTTTGCTGCTCAGCTTCCTGCCAAGCTGTGTGCAGCTCGGACCGGAGCTTCTCAAGCTCCACGGAAGCAGCTGCAGAACATTTATGCAGCCTTTAGAGCTCAAAACAATATAATCTGCAAACATAACATTGCAACAAAATGTTCAAACTCTTGCTTACCTTAAGATTGCTCCATCTGCTTCTTAAGCAGATCCGCGTCCTTCTCGGATTGGTCGAGCTTATGGTTCAGCTCCTCCAACTCCCTTGAGGTGGAGGCTGAAACCGAGGCCGAAACTTGCAAAAGGCAATGTTAGCCTCGTCAGACGTTTGCTCCCCTGATCAGCTCTTTGAATCCGACTAGGGTCTCGGGGGCTACTGACCACACGTTTTTGTTATACTACTTTTCCCTATAATCCTCGTGAAAGATTATCAAATCTACCTCGGGGCTTGGGGGCTACTTTGGTGATACTTGTAACAAGCTTATGCAGTACGCAATGTCTTCGAACATATCAAATTTTACTTATTTCTTAAGGACTATCAGACACATATAGTGCTAAAAGGTTCTGTGCATAAACGCAATTCTAAAACAAAAAGAGCTCGATTTGACCTTACATCAAAGCCTTTCATACAGGCCCTTGAAGGCCTCTCGAATACCGGCCTCAGCGGACCGGTAGTTCTTCAGCGCCGCGCCCAATATGGCGCAGTGCTCAGGTATAATGGCGGAGCCCGTCATGGATGCCTCTGATACGTCTCCAACGTATCTATAATTTTTGATTGTTCCATGCTATTATAGTATCAATCTTGGATGTTTTTATATACATTTACAGCAATTATATATCATTTTTTGGGACTAACCTATTAACTTAGTGCCCAGTGCCAGTTGCTGCTTTTTGCCTGTTTTTGGTTTTCCAGAATATCAGTACCAAACGAAGTCCAAATGCCATGAAACTTTTTGGAGATTTTTTTTCTGGACATAACAAACACTAGAAGCTTCGGGAGGGGACGAGAAGATGAAGCAGTGGCCCACGAGGCACCACGGCGCGCCCCAGGGGGGTCCGCCCTGGTACCTCGTTGCGCCCACACAGCTCCGTTTGACCTAATTCCACCTCTATAAATTCTCTAAAATCGGGAAACCAACAGAGGAGTCCACGAAATACTTTTTTTGTCGCTGCAAGCTTCTGTTCTCGAGAGATCCCATCTGGAGGCCTTTTCCGGTACTCCGCCGGAGGGGGGGCTCTACATCATCCTTGCTGCCCTTCCGATGATGCGTGAGTAGTTTACCACAGACCTTCGGGTCCATAGTTAGTAGCTAGATGGCTTCTTCTCTCTTTTTGATCTTCAATACAATGTTCTCCTCGATATTCTTGGAGTTCTATCCTATGTAATCACTTTTGCGGTGTGTTTGTTGGGATCCGATGAATTGTGAGTTTATGATCAGATTATCCATGAATATTATTTGAGTCTTTTCTGAACTCTTTTATGTATGATTATTATAGCTTCGTATTTCTCTCCGATCTATTGATTTGGTTTGGCCAACTAGATTGATTTATCTTGCAATGGGAGAGGTGCTTTGTAATGGGTTCGATCTTGCGGTGCTCAATCCCAGTGACAGAAGGGGACATGACACATATGTATCGTTGCTATTAAGGGTAAAAAGATGGGGTTTATTCATGCGTGAGTTTACTTTGTCTACATCATGTCATCTTGCTTAAGGTGTTACTCCGTTCTTTATGGACTTAATACACTAGATGCATGCTGTATAGCGGTCGACGTGTGGAGTAATAGTAGTAGATGCAGGCAGGAGACGGTCTACTTGTCTCGGACGTGATGCCTATATACATGATCATTGCCTTGGATATCGTCATGATTATTTGCTTTTCTATCAGTTGCCCAACAGTAATTTGTTCACCCACCGTATGCTATTTTCAAGAGAGAAGCCTCTAGTGAAAACTATGCCCCCCATGTCTATCTTAATCATATATTAAAAATCCTAAAACTACCTTGCTGCACTTTTAATTTACTTATTTTATTTTGTATTTTTGTTCGATCTATTTATCTATCACCATACAATTTAATCTTGCAATTAACCGCCAAGGGATTGACAACCCCTTGTTTGCGTTGGGTGCAAGGATTTGTTGTTTTGTGTGCATGTACTGCTAACGAGTTGTTGCGCGATTCTCCTACTGGATTGATAACCTTGGTTTCATAACTGAGGGAAATACTTATCTCTATTGTACTGCATCATCAACTCCTCTTCGGGGAAATCCCAACGCAGCTCACAAGTAGTAGGAAGAATTTCTGGCGCCATTGCCGGGGAGACATCATGAACATCTATCAAGTACCTACGTATAAACTTTCATCTCCTTGCATTTATTTTATTTGCCTTTGCCTCTCGTTTTCATCTCCCCCACTTCTAAAAAGTTTTACAAAAACACAAAAATATTTTTGTTTGCTTGCTTGCTATCTTTGATTGTGTTGCCATGTGCCCTCTATTTGCTTGCATCTTCGCTTGCTAAAAATCTATTGATATGGATCCTCATCCACTTGCCAATCTTTTCAAAAGATCCAGGTATGTTGAACCAATTGCTATTGAGTTGAGTGCACTTGATTATCTCTATGAAGTTTTGCTTGAAAATCAGGAATCTGAAAGTTGTGATGAAGTATTGAAACAAGAAATTTATAAAGTGATTCATGATAACTCCTTGAACGAAAAGCATAATTGCAATGATGTTATTATTAATTCTATTAATGTAAATTGTGCTAATAATATGCAAAATTACAAGCTTGGGGATGATGATTTTGTTATGTCCACTACTTATTGCAATGATCATGATTGGGGTGATAATGATTCTTATGATCTTGAATTTTTATTTAATCCTCATGATGAATATGCTTGCGATAATATTGAAAGTGGGTTCGGAAGAGTGTCAACTTTAGCTAAAAATAATCCCACATATTTGGAGAGTGTTCAATCTTATGAATTTTTTGATGAGAGTGGGTTTGGAGAGGTCATAAATTTAGTTAATGCTAATCCCACTATTTCGGAAGATTATAAAAACTTTATGCATGTGGATCATAAAGAGAGTATTGTTTATGATATCTATATTGTTCAATTTGAGTATGATCCGACATGTAATTATTATGAGAGAGGAAAATATGGTTGTAGAAATTTTCATGTTACTAAATTACCTCTCGTTATGTTGAAATCATCAATGTTTTATTCTTCTCCTTTGCATATGCTAGAAATTGCTTGCCTTGATAATTTGTTTGCTTATAAAATGCCTATGCATAGGAAGTATGTTAGACTTAAATGTGTTTTTCACATGCTACATGATGCTCTCTTTGTGTTTCAATTTCTATCTTTCATGTGAGCATCAATAAAATCATAAGCTTATCTTAAATGGCTATAAAGAAAGAGCTTGTTGGGAAGCAACCCAATGAATAAAATATTTTTTTTGCTTTTTATTTCTGTTCTTGTGTATTTACACAATTATGCTACTGTTATGATTGTGTTTTTATGTTTTAATTAGTGTTTGTGCCAAGTAAAGCCTTTGGGATGATTTGGAAGATAGTATAATTGATGCTGTTTGGAAAACAGAAAGTTTTGTGTCCAGTACTGAAATTTTAATTCTGTACTGGAGCGTCAGAAAAATCTGAAATTTTTACAAAGTATTGGTATATGAATTTTCCACGTTGTCCTAATTTTTCAGAATTTTTGGAGTTACAGAAGTATAGCTTTTAAATAGATCTTTACAGACTGTTCTGTTTTAGACAGATTCTGTTTTTGTTGCATAGTTTGCTTATTTTGATGAATCTATGGATCGTATCGGGGGGTATGAGTCATGGAGAAGTTGGAGTACAGTAGAATTATGCCAATATTAAATATGAATCAATTTACTACAGTACTTAAAGTTAAATATTTATTTGTTATACTAACGGATCTCACGAAAGTTTTGTTGAGTTTTGTGTGATTGAAATTTTCAAGTTTTGAGTGAGATCACGATAGATGAAGGAATAAGGAGTCACAAGAGCCTAAGCTTGGGGATGCCCAAGGCACTCCAAGGTAATATTCAAGGAAGACTCAAGCAACTAAGCTTGGGGATGCCCCGGAAGGCATCCCCTCTTTCTTCTACCAACTATCGGTAATTTTACTTGGAGCTATATTTTTATTCGTCACATATCATGAGTTTTGCTTGGAGCATCGTGTATTATATGAGTCTTTTCTTTGTTTGCTTTTTAGTTTGTCACAATCATCTTTGCTGGACACACCTATTTGAGAGAGCCACACGTTTATCATGATTTGTTAGAATACTCTATGTGCTTCACTTAAATCTTTTGAGCTAGGCAGTTGCTCTAGTGCTTCACTTAAATCTTTTTGAGCACGGCGGTGACTATATTTTGAAGAAATATTTGAACTCTCATGCTTCACTTATATAATTTTGAGAGTTGTTAAGATTAAATTTTGAAGAAATATTTGCACTCTCTTGCTTCACTTATATCTTTTTGAGAGTTGATAATAGTAATGGTAATTTGCACAAGATATGAATTTTGTCCCAAAGTGATGAATATTCAAGAGGGATATAATAAAAACTTTCATGAAAGATCATTGGATATGATAAGTTTGATTCCTTGCAATAGTTTTGCGATAAGGAGATGATAATATGCGAGTCATGTTAGTGAGTAATTGTGATTTAGTAAGAATATTGGTGTTAAGGTTTGTGATTCCCTATGCATGCACATAAAGTCAATAGTTATGCAATGAAATTATATCTTACTTATGGTGCATTATTCAGTGTTAGTTATGTTCAATGCATGTTTATGACCGTTTTCGCTTTTTGGTTGGTCGCTTCTCAATCTATTTGCTAGCCTTCATTTGTACTAAGCGGGAATACTGCTTGTGCATCCAACTCCTTAAACCCAAAGTTGTGCCAAATGAGTCCACCATACCTACCTATATGCGGTATTTCCATGCCGTTTCAAGTAAATTTGCATGTGCCAACTCTAGTTTTTGAAAATAATTTTCCGTTTTGTGTGCCCGTACCGCTCATGAAGCGGCAGGGGGTGGCCAATATTTTCCATGCTAGGTGTGTTATTCTCAAGATGAGTGTTTATTCACATGTCATTGCACGAGAGAGTGGCAGGTAATAGGGATGCCCAGTCCCGAAATGAATTTTTTTAATATGATGATAATAGTAAATTCCTTGGAAAGTGTTGGTATGGAAGGCACCCGTGGATATGGCTATCCATGGATTGTGAAAGAATGGTGGAAAGGAATATTTTCTGTTTGGGAACCGCTATGATATGTCTAGCATGGAAGATATTAGGAATTCTCGGTCGTTTTCGTTGACAGGAAAAGCATACCTCTCAAAATAATTTTATCTCTCTAATTTAAGCTTTGAGCTTTGGCACATCTACAAATCTCTGCTTCCCTCTACGAAGGGCCTATCTATTTACTTTTATGCAATTTTTATTTTTATTTTAAGTCTCCATCTTCTCTTATAAAGCACCAACTAGAGAGCACTATTGTCATACTTGTGCATTGTGTGTAGCCAACATTGAGTGTGTTTCATGAATGGATCAATGATTGAGCATAATGGGCTAGGGATAACTTTCTTTAGCGTTGATATTTTGAAAGACATGGTTGCTTGTTAGTATGCTTGAGTATTTATGTCTTCATGTCAAACTATAGACTATTGCTTTGAATAATTCAAGTCCAAATGTCCATGCTACAAAGAAAAGAATATATGATGAATATGATAGGTAGCATTCCACATCAAAAATTCTGTTTTTATCATTTACCTACTCGAGGACGAGCAGGAATTAAGCTTGCGGATGCTGATACGTCTCCAACGTATCTATATTTTTTTATTGTTCCATGCTATTATAGTATCAATCTTGGATGTTTTTATATACATTTACAGCAATTATATATCATTTTTTGGGACTAACCTATTAACTTAGTGCCCCAGTGCCAGTTGCTGTTTTTTGCCTGTTTTTGGTTTTCCAGAGTATCAGTACCAAACGAAGTCCAAATGCCACGAAACTTTTTGGAGATTTTTTTCTTCACATAACAAACACTAGAAGCTTCGGCAGGGGACGAGAAGATGAAGTAGTGGCCCACGAGCCACCACGGCGCGCCCCAGGGGGGCGCGCCCTAGTACCTCGTGGGGCCCACACAGCTCTGTTTGACCTAATTCCACCTCTATAAATTCTCTAAAATCAGGAAACCAACAGAGGAGTCCACGAAATACTTTTTCCGCTACCGCAAGCTTCTATTCTCGAGAGATCCCATCTGGAGGCCTTTTCCGGTACTCCGCCGGAGGGGGAATCGATCACGGAGGGGCTCTACATCATCCTTGCAGCCCTTCCGATGATGCATGAGTAATTTACCACAGACCTTCGGGTCCATAGTTAGTAGTTAGATGACTTCTTCTCTCTTTTTGATCTTCAATACAATGTTCTCCTCGATGTTCTTGGAGTTCTATCCGATGTAATCACTTTTTGCGGTGTGTTTGTTGGGATCCGATGAATTGTGAGTTTATGATCAGATTATCCATGAATATTATTTGAGTCTTCTCTGAACTCTTTTATGCATGATTATTATAGCTTCGTATTTCTCTCCGATCTATTGATTTGGTTTGGCCAACTTGATTGATTTATCTTGCAATGGGAGAGGTGCTTTGTAATGGGTTCGATCTTGCGGTGCTCAATCCCAGTGACAGAAGGGGACATGACACGTATGTATCGTTGCTATTAAGGGTAAAAAGATGGGGTTTATTCATGCGTGAGTTTACTTTGTCTACATCATGTCATCTTGCTTAAGGCGTTACTCCATTCTTTATGGACTTAATACACTAGATGCATGCTGGATAGCGGTCGATGTGTGGAGTAATAGAAGGAGATGCAGGCAGGAGCCGGTCTACTTGTCTCGGACGTGATGCCTATATACATGATCATTGCCTTGGATATCGTCATGATTATTTGCTTTTCTATCAATTGCCCAACAGTAATTTGTTCACCCACCGTATGCTATTTTCAAGAGAGAAGCCTCTAGTGAAAACTATGGCCCCCGGGTGTATCTTAATCATATATTAAAAATCCTAAAAATACCTTGCTGCACTTTTACTTTACTTATTTTATTTTGTATTTTTGTTCAATCTATTTATCTATCACCATACAATTTAATCTTGCAATTAACCGCCAAGGATTTGTTGTTTTGTGTGCAGGTACTCCTAACGAGTTGTTGCGCGATTCTCCTACTGGATTGATAACCTTGGTTTCATAACTGAGGGAAATACTTATCTCTACTGTACTGCATCATCCCCTCCTCTTCGGGGAAATCCCAACGCAGCTCACAAGTAGTAGCCTCCATCTCTTCGGTCCATCCCGTGGACACCTGCCCTCCAGCAGGTTGTTCGGCTCGGCCGCGCGGTCTCGTGCCCATCACGTGGGTGACGCGCGCAGCAACGAACGGCGATAGAGGCCGTGGCAGCAGGCGCGGATGAAGAGAGTTTCCCCATTTGTGCTAAGGGAGCAAGGCCAGCAGTCCACTTCCCAAAGCAACCCCAAAGGTTGCCCGATCGGCGAAAGAAGACCAAGACGGCAGGCGCGCCGGGAGGAGATCATCACCGAGCCCACCGGCGCGTCATGGATCACGCTTTTGCAGGCGAAGACCGCCTTTAGTCAGGATAGCCTGAGCACCTGTCCCCTTTCAAAACCCGCCAAGTGTGGCAACCCTTCCCGCCTAAGTTTCAAGGGGGAAGAGGACCAAGGCGGGTATAAAGGGACAGTGTTGCCATTGTGGTAGGGGGATCCCAATTCGGTCGACTCCTTCTTCTCCTACCTTGTACGCGAGAACACCTTCTTGCTCACTACAATCAAAACCAAGCAGGAGTAGGGTTTTACACCGCAAGGTGGCCCAAACCTGGGTAAACCGCCGAGTCCACGGTCCGTCCTCGCCAGCGCGCTCTTGCCGTAGCTTCGTCATAGTTGGGCTGTGGTAGGGGACAAGGAGGTAGGAACAAGCTCACCCCAGTGTTCGAACCTTTGGGTCCTCGGAGCCCCGAACTTCCGACATTTGGCGCGCTAGGTAGGGTGTGCACTACTGTTCTTCCGCTCCACCCTCCGTTCCACCAGCTTCATGGCAAACGCACGCCGAGAGCGCGCCAAGCGCAGGGCTGGCCGCGTGGCTCAGACGGAGCCGGTGGCCCGCGGCAACCGCCGCCGCCCTGTCGAGACAGCAGCCGCTGCCGCCACCTACCCCGCTGCCCGTGAGCAGCAGGACTCCTCCCCGCACCCCTCCGTGCAGGCGAACGGCCACACCGCCACGGCCTCTTCCTCCCTCGCCCACCGTGGGCCACCGAACGCGCAGGCCGTGCTACTCATGGCGCACGAGCTGCTCCGCTACCGCCCAGCTGACGCCAGCTACGACGCCTGGCTTGGTCGCATCACCGAACTCGTCAACGCCGCCGCGGACGCACCGGCGCCTTCTCACTCGCTCCGCCCTCTGCCGTCTCGCGCTGGGGACCTGGCACACGGCGCTCCCTCGCCGCCTCCTCTGCGCGACGAGCTCGGCGGGCCCCAGCGCAACGCGCGGGCGCGCGAGCCGTCCCGTGGCACGTCCCCGCTAGTCCTAGACGAGGCCAGCTGCCAGATCATTTGAAGCGCGCCCCCTGATGCACGAGTGCTCCTCGAGCGGCAGTGCCAGCGCTAGGACCAGGCCGTCCAGGAGGTTGCGGTGGCCGGGCGCTAGAACCGCGCCGCCCTCACCGGCAGCGTCCCCTCGAGCGGTGTGGGTTGCCGTGCCTTCACCCGCGAGCTACGTCGGGTGGTGTGGCCCGCGAAGTTCAAGCCTGAGCTACCTCCACGCTATGACGGCACCCCCAACCCTGTAGAGCTCCTTCAGCTCTACGCGCTGGGTATCGAGGTGGTGAACGGCGACGACAAGGTTATGGCGAACTGGTTCCGCATGGCCCTCAAGGATGGCCCGCGCTCCTGGCTCATGAACGTCCCCGAGGCATCTATCTCATCGTGGACCGAGCTCTGCAGCCAGTTCATCGCCAACTTCAAGGGCACGCAAGACCACTCCCTCACCATCAACGACCTGCGGCACGTGCGGCAGCGCCCAGACGAGACCCTCCACAAGTACATCTAGTGGTTCAGCCAAGTGCGCAACAAGATACCGCGCGCCTCCGACGCAGCCGTCATCTCTGCGTTCTCCACCGGCGTCATGGACATCAAGATGCGCAAGAAGCTCGCCATCAACGACGAGCTAGACTCAGTGCTTGAGCTGTTCGACCTCGTTGACAAGTGCGCCAAGGTTGAAGAAGGCCGCCTCTTCGTCCACAACGACCCCGACGCGGCGCTCGATGCCGCCAAGACCAAGAACAAGGACGTCAAGCGTAAGGGCCCTGCCGTGCTTGCGGCGGAGCCCAAGCAGAAGCGCGGCCATGACCGTGACGAGCCCAGGAAAGACAGCCGGCCGCTCTGCGCCTACCACAACGTGCGCTCCCACAGCACTGAAGACTGCCAGGAGCTCAAGCTGCTCCGCGACGAGCGCCAGGGCCGCCGAGATGACCGCAACGGCCGCGGCGCCGGTTGCGGAGGTGGCTGCGGCGGCAACCGCTGGGACGGCCGCAATGGCAACGGCAACTTCCGCCAGGGCTGGCGCGACCAGCCTTGTGAGGCCGCCTGGCGCGACCAGCCTCGTGAGGCCGCCTGGCGCGATCAGCCTCGTGAGGCAAACCCTCAGGCCAATGCCGCTCTCCTGCCGCTGCCGCCGCCACCCCGGAGGAACGACGTCAACCTGCCTGATGAGGGTGCTGGGGGCTACCAGGAGCCTCACGCGGGCGCCTGCAACCTTGGCGGGGCTCAAGCCCCCGTGTCCAACCGCCACTTCAAGTAGCTCTCTCGTGAGGTGAATGCCGCTCTCCCGAGGCCTGAGGCCGCGCAGCCCCTCAAGTGGTCGCAGTACGCCATCACCTTCGATTCCACGGACCACCCCAAGTCATCGGCCTCCGGAGGCGCACTCCCCATGCTGTGCACTCCCACCATCAGCAACGTCGCGGTCACCAAGACCCTCATCGACGGAGGCACCGGCCTCAACGTGATCTCCATTGAGACCTTCGAGACGCTCCAGGTGCCCTACGACCAGCTGATGCCGACCAGGCCCTTCTCCGGAGTGACCGATGGCTCCACCATCCCTCTGGGGCAAGTGCGCCTTCCCGTCACCTTCGGCACCCGCAAGAACTACCACACCGAGGTCATCGACTTCGACGTGGCGCACATCGGCCTGCCGTACAACGCCATCTTGGGTTACCCAGCTCTTGCCAAGTTCATGGCGGCGACCCACCACGCCTACAATGTCCTCAAGATGCCTACGACGGTCTACTCCCTCGAGCATGCCTACAAAGTTGTCGCCTGCGACGAGAAGGACACGGTCTGCTCCCTCGAGCATGCCTACAAAGCTGTCGTTGTCGCGCATCCGGCTGACGAGGACGCGGCCGAGCCTCCTGAGGCCGCGCCCACGAAGAAGAAGCAGATGTTCTCTCAGGACCACGCCGAGACGAAGAAGGTGTCGGTGGACGGCAGCGGCTCCGGCCCTGCCTTCACCATCGGCACTGGCCTTCCTCCTGCATAGGAAAGCGCGCTCGTCACCTTCCTTTGGGCAAACTTGGATGTTTTCGCCTGGAAAGCATCTGACTTGTCTGGTGTGCCGAGAGAGGTGATCGAGCACCACTTGGCGGTGTGCCCCAATGCACGCCCCGTCAAGCAAAAAGCACGGCGCCAGGCGCCAAAGAAGCAAGATTTCATCGTCAAGGAAGTTCAGAAACTCCAAGAAGCTGGAGTCCTCCGAGAGGTGTGCCATCCCGAATGACTCGCCAACCCAGTCGTCGTCCCCAAGAAGGGTGGCAAGGAGCGCATGTGCGTTGACTTCACCAGCCTCAACAAGTTCTGCCCTCAAGACCCATTCCCGCTGCCCCGCATCAACCAGATCATGGACTCCACCACCGGGTGCGATTTGCTATGCTTCCTAGATGCCTTCTCAGGCTATCACCAGATCAAGATGGCGGCTGAAGACGTGGAGGGGACGGCCTTCATCACCCCCTGCGGCATATACTGCTACGTCTGCATGCCCTTTGGCTTGAGGAGCGCAGGCGCCACTTTCCAACGGCTAATGCGGATCACGCTAGGGCCTCAAATGGGGAGGAACGCGGAGGCCTACATCGACGACATCGTGGTCAAGTCTCGCGAGGCTGGATCCCTCATCGCGGACCTCAAGGAAACATTCGCCAACCTGCGCAAGGTCAACCTCAAGCTCAACCCCGAGAAGTGCGTCTTCGGAGTTCCCTCCGGCAAACTCCTCGGCTTCCTGGTCTCACAATGTGGCATCGAGGCCAACCCTGAGAAGATCAAGGCCATCGAGAAAATGCGTCCTCCCCGGACCCTCAAGGAAATGCAGAGCTTGGCAGGATGTATGGCCTCCCTGGGACGCTTCATCTCCAAGTTTGGCGAGCGAGCCCTGCCATTCTTCAAGCTCATGAAGAGGTTCGGCCCTTCAAGTGGACCCCTGAGGCAGATGCCGCCTTTGAAGCCTTCAAGAGATACCTCACGGACCCGCCCATCATGGTCGCGCCACGCTCTCGCGAGCCCTTGCTCCTGTACTTGGCGGCCACCCCTCAGACGGCCCGCGCGGCGCTTGTAGCGGTGCGAGAGGAGCGCGTCTGTGCTAAGAAGAAGCCCTCCGCGCCTCCCGAGCCTCGTGAGCCCCCCGAGCCTCGCGAGCCTCCTGAGCCTCGTGAGCCCCCTGAGCCTCGCGAGCACCTTGAGCCTCATGAGCTCCCCATGACCATCGAGCCTTATGAGTCACCCGGAGAGCAAGCTGCCACCACAATCACGCGCCTCATCGAACACCCCGTGTAATTCGTCAGCACCGTGCTAAGGGATGCGCTCGAGCGTTACCCCATGCAGCAGACACTACTAGAATCAGCTTCTCGGCAGAGGCCTGCCTGGCGGACGGCAAAGGCCTGCCTGGCGGACGGCAAAGCCATTGCCGTCCACCAGCAGACGGCGAACAGTCCGGCCGAACGGGTGCCGGTAAAGGCCACTTTGTCGTCTGCTGGCAGACGACAAAGAAGCCAAGCTCTTTGCCGTCTGCTGGCAGACGGCAAAGCCCCGGACGGCAGACAAAAGGTGCCATCCCCGTTAGGGGGCTAACGGTGCTCTTTGCCGTCTGCTAGCAGACGGCAAAGAAGAAAGCTCGTTGTTGTCTGCTCGCAGACGGCAAACAGGCCAAATAGGCCAGCCCAGCTTGCACAGGCTGCTGCCACGTGGCCTATTTGCCGTCTGCTAGCAGACGGCAAACCTCTTTGCCGTCTGCTAGCAGACGGCAAAGTGGCTATATAGCCCCTGTTTTTACTATTTTCTCTTATATCAATTCATTTGCACATAAATTCACACACATATATATATATTCAGAATCACATAATAAGGCAAACATTATGTCTAGTCCATCACATAAAATGTCTCATCCACCACATAATAAACAACACATATGCAAATAATATGCAAGCCATATGGATATGATCATCCAACACATACCAAATCAAAACATATGCAAGTCTCATCCATACATATGCAAGTTTCATTCATCTATACATACATATGCCAGTGTCAATTGTTGATCCTACAAAATCAAAACAAAATGGAAGGACAAGGACTCCATGAACGCAAGCTTCCGTGAAGTGAATCAAATCTGCAAAATGGGAAAGAAGGAAGTTAGAAGAAGAAGAAGACTAGAAGAAGAAGAAGAAAAAGAAGAAGAAGAAGAAGAAGATTTTTTCTTCTCTTTCTTTTTCTTCTTCTTATTGCTTACTTGTGTCATTTTAGAGCTAACCTAGTTAAATAGGCCATTTTTGACCTAAATATGCTAAGTATGTCATAAATGAACTAAATAAGCTAAGTATAGGTCATTTCAGAGCTAACCTAAGTAATTATGCCATTTTTGAGCTAATTAAGCATATTAAGTCATTTTGGAGCTAAATAGGTCATTTCTTAAGCATATTATGTCATTTTTGAGCTAGCTAAGCATATTGAGTCATTTTGGAGGAATAAATGCTAAGTATAGGTAACTTTAGAGCTATCCTAGGTTAAATAGGTCATTTTTGAGCTAATTAAGGTTATTATGTCATTTTTGAGCTAGCTAACCATATAAATTCATTTTTGGAGGAATAAATGCTAAGTATATGTCATTTTAGAGCTTTCCTAGGTTAAATAGGTCATTTTGGAGCTAAATAGGTGATTTCTTAAGCTAAGCTAAGTATAGGTCATTTGAGAGCTATCCGTGGTAAAATTGGTCATTTTGGAGCTAATTAAGGTTATTATGTCATTTTGGAGGAAATAATGCTAAGTACAGGTCATTTTAGAGCTAAATATGTCATTTCTTAAGCTAAGCTAAGTATAGGTCATTTGAGAGCTATCCATGGTAAAATTGGTCATTTTGGAGCTAAGTAAGGTTATAATGTCATTTTCGAGGAAACTAAGCTAAGTATACGGCATTTTGGAGATAAATAGGTCATTTGTTAAGCTAAGTACGCATTTGTTATGCTAAACACTTGCGAAAACTTACCGTCATCATGGAGGTGTAGTTGTAGGTGTAGTTGTAGGACCGGTCGCGCCAGTGGCTGACGGAGGAGGATCGGTCGATGCTTGTCGGGAGTTATGCTGCACCAAAGATCATTTCCAATGTATCGTTAGCATGATGCAACTCAAATGTGAAGACTAGTAACTAATGACCATTCAAATGAAACTCACCGTGCCCGCCGGAGCAATGACTGGCATCGGCGGAGGGGTCATGCCGCTCTTCTCGCACAGGGTCTGCACATTTGGTTTTGACGAGTCAGTCATATTAGATACTACTGTAAGGAACATTACGTGCATGATTTGGCTAATATGCAGAAGAAACTTACCGCGAACATCTCGTATAGGGCCCGGTTAGCCATCATGTTCCGGTTCCTCTCCTCCTCCAACGCATTAGCCGTCCTGTCCTCAAGCTCCCTCTCCCTCTCCGCCGCCTGCCGGTCCCTCTCCTCTAGAATCGCCTGGGTCTTCGCTCTCTCTTCCTCAATAGCAGCCTGGGTCTTCGCTCTCTCTGCCTCAATAGCAGCCTGCAACACCACTCGTTAGCATTGTAATCATCGATGGCCGCACACACAATGTAATGAAGGAAAGGTATCTGAGTCCGTATAACTAACCTTGAATTCGAGCTCCACTGGCCGTGCACGAGGCAATATCTCAGGATCAGAGCCGGTCTGGCGCTTCTTGATCTGCGGGAGAGTGCTACTACAACGTATCAGTCCATCCCCAATGGCTAACGAGCCATGGGGCCTCCCGCCACCAGATATCATCACCAGCTCTGGATCAAGAGGTTGCTGGCTCGGGTTAAAGTCCGGCCCTTTCCTCGCCTTCCCCTCGTCTCTGTACCTCACAAGCTTGTGGTGGGAGGCGCGGTTGGTGAATTTCTTTGGATCATCGAGGTCAGACTCAGAGAATGCCTTGGCCTTCTTGTACGAGGCAGTATTGGACATGGCATAGAGGTCGAACAGCTGTGGCACTGGAGCCTTGTTCTCTCGCACCTAAAAGAGAGGAACAGAGTATTAGTTGAGGGCTCAAGCTAGCATGAAGAATAAATTTGCATGAATCATGAAGAAAACCACATACCCAGTTTTCCCCGTACTGATGTAGGTTGACGCTGCCTAGATGGTGTGGGACACCTTTCATTTTGCCACGCTTGTCCTTTGCAGTGTCGTGGGTGGAGCGCCATTGGGGAGAGCACCACTCATCCACCAATGCCTCCCAACAGTCCATCCTATCCGCACACCATCTCGGGGGCACCTAAGTTAAGCAAGAGAAATTTGAGCGCTACGCCTACGAATCAAATCAAGGAAACTAAGTACAAGGCCTTAAGAATAGGTAATTACCTTCATGTACTTCTCCTTACTCAGAAACTTCTCGCGGCACTTCTCTCTTTTCCTCCTAATACCAGCCGAGGCGAAGTAGTCTCGAATAGCCTGCGTCCGAGCCTCGTGCCGAAAGTTTTGAAGTAGGCGCCTGCACTCGTTGTCGATAACCAGAGCCGCGGCCTCCTCCTGTCCCTCAGCACACCTGTAGAAGGTCTGCAATAAAACAAGAAAACACGAATTAGTACAATCACTAGGGTTGCCAATCAAAGAAGGAAACACAACATAGACGGCAAAGGAGAAATTACCCAAAACGTCTGGATCACAATGTCGGCCACCTTGTGGCACTCGACATCGCCGATCCTATGCCCCGGCGGGGCCGGGGCAGCCAAGTAGTGCTCCCAGGTCATTCCTAACTCGGGAACCCGGCCATCACCGGGCAACGTGACCCACCCCGGGAAGCTCTGGCGACAAATCACACCAAGGACACTGTTGGGCCTGCGGACATGAGGCTCGTGTGTCCAAGACCTGCAGTATGACAAGGCCAACGCATTAGATATTCGAAGAAACGTGAAGGCAAAAGGTTAAAAAAGAGTAAATGCACTTACTTGGCCCCGTTAGGCGCAATCAACCACCTCTGGTCGGGGGTCGCCGGGGTGGGCGGGAGCTTTGTACCACCACGCTGGTAGACTTTGCGCCCCTCAACCCACTCACCCTCGCTATAGCTATCAGAACTATAGCCACCCTCAGCACGGCCACTCGACTCCGTCGAGTTCCGCTGTGACTCAGCGTGATCCCTGCTGAGCTCCGGAGTCTCGTGGGACGGAGTCTCGTGGGACGAAGGCTCGTCGGCCCGACGCTCGTCGGCCCGAGGCTCGTCGGCCATAGGCGCGTCTGCCATAGGCTCGTCGGCCCGAGGCTCGTGGACCGGAGTCCGAGACGGGTCCACCTCAGGCGGCTCCATCTCAGACGGAGCACTCCTGTGGTCGGGTGAATCAGCTGGGGGTGGCGGCGAGGAAGGCGTAGTAGCAGCCTTCCTACCTCTCCCGCCGCCACGTCCACCTCTACCAGCCTTCTTCCCCCCCCCCCCCCCCCGACCACTCCCGGCCGAAGAAGAAGCGACCGCCGGTGGTGTCTGCATACTGAGATCCAGCGCTCTCCGGAGGCTATGGGGTGGAATTGAACTACCCCTCCCACCACGCGCCGAGGTAGGAGCCTCGGAGCGCTCTCGACCCGCGCCCACCATCTGTCAACACCTGCAATGACAAAGAGTAAACGAAATTAGTACAACATAAAAAGAATGAATACCTGACATGAATAATATGTATATAATTTAAGTGTATCATCATCATGAACATAATAAAAAATTGAATACCTAAAAAATTGAATATATACCTAATTTAAGTGTCGGGGTGTCGAGTCGGGGTGTCGGGGTGTCGTGTCGGGGTCGGGGTGTCGTGTCGGGGTCGGGGTGTCGGGGTGTCGGGGGTGTTGTGTCTGGGTGTCGTGGTGTCGGGGTGTCAGGGGTGTCGGGGTGTCGGGGTCGGGGTGCCGTGTCGGTGTCGGGGTGTCGGGTCGGGGTCGGGGTCGGGGTGCCGTGTCGGGGTCAGGGTGTCGGGTCGGGGTCGGGGTGTCGGGGTCGGGGTGTCGGGGTCGGGGTGTCGGGTCGGGGTCGGGGTGTCGGGGTCGGGGTGTCAGGGTCGGGGTGTCGGCTCGGGGTCGGGGTCGGGGTGTCAGGTCGGGGTCGGGGTCGGGGTTTTTCCTTTCTTTTTCTTTTCTTCTTCTTCCTCTTCTTCCTTTTCTTCATTTTCTTCCTTTTTTCCTTCTTCTTCTTCTTCTTCCTCCTCTCCTTTTTCCTCTTCTTCTTCTCCTCCTCTCCTCTTTTTTCTTCTTCTCCTCCTCCTAACCTAATTAACCTAATCGATGTCAAAACCAGTAGCATCTAACTAATTAACCTACTCAAAAAACCTAATTAACAACATCTAACTAATTAACCTAATTGATGCATCTACTATCTACTAACAGTAGCATCTATATATATCTATAATCATGATATTAAAAAAAAGGAAAAAAACAGAAAAACAGAAGAAAAAAAAGGGCAGAGGTGGGGGAGCTCACCGGAGGGGGTGCCGCCGGGGGACTCGTCGGGGGGGTGCCGTCGGGGGGGCTCGCGGGGGGGTGCCGCCGGGGAGGGCTCGCCAGGGGGGCTCGACGGGGCGGCGGCGCATGGCCGGTGCGGCAGACTGCGGGGCGGCGGCGCGGGGCAGGGCGGGGTGGCGGCGGGGGCAGGGCAGGGCGGGGCGGCGGGGGCAGGGCAGGGCGGGGCGGCGGCGCTGAGACAGAGAGGGAGAGAGAGATGTGTGAGAGAGAGAGAGAGAGGCTTTGGGCACGGGGGCAAAAATTAAGCCCCCCTCTTTGCCGTCTGCTGGCAGACGGCAAAGACGGTGACCGTAAGCCCGCCCCCGCTGTGACATTGTGGGCCCCACCCTCACCTCGTTGCCGTCTGCTGGCAGACGGCAAAGAAATTTTTGCCATCTGCCAGCAGACGGCAAAGAAGTGGCAGATGGAAAAGAGCTTGACCTAGCCAGTGCCGTGCCCCGTGGGGCCCACTTTGGTCTTTGCCGTCTGCTGGCAGACGGCAAAGAACTCTTTGCCGACTGCCAGCAGACGGCAAATAAGTGCAGATGGCAAAGACCCTCTTTGCCATCAGCTGGTTCTTTGCCGTCTGCTTTGGCAAGACAGACGGCAAACAGCCTCTTTGCCATCAGCTGGCAGACGGCAAAGAGGTGGCAGATGGCAAATAACTAAATTCCAGTAGTGAGAAGCTCCTCCTCACGCTCCTCGTCGCCTCCAGGAAGCTGTGCCACTACTTTCAGGGTCATCCCATCAAGGTCATCTCTTCCTACCCCTTGGAGCAAGTTCTGCGCAGCCCCAACGCCGCCGGCCGCATCGCCGAGTGGAACATCGAGCTGCAAGCCTTCCAGCTGGAGTTCTCCACCACCAGAGTCATCAAAGGCGTGGCTCTGGCCGACTTCGTGGCAGAGTGGACGGATACGTATGAGGAGGAGCCTCGTGAAGCCAAATCCCTCCTGCCAGGGGACGAGGCGGCTGGACCATGCACTTCGGCGGCGCCTTCTCCCGACTGGGCGCAGGGGCTGGAGTCATGCTCACCTCGCCGACAGGAGACAGGCTTTATTACGCCATGCAGCTCTGCTTTAGGCACACCGACAAGGTTTCCAACAACATCGCAAAGTATGAGGGCCTCATCGCCAGCCTCAAGGCCGCGTTCGCTCTGGGCATCAAGCGTCTGACCATCAAGGGCGATTCGCAGCTTCTTGTCAACGTCTCCAACAAAAGCTACAAGCCCAAGGACGAGCACATGGCCGCCTACCTAGAAGAGGTACGTAAACTTGAGAAGCGTTTTCTTGGCTTGGAGCTGCAGCACGTTCCTCGCAGCGGCAACTAAGAGGCTGACGACATCGATAAACGAGTATCTCGCCGTGAGCCTCAGAGCCCCGGCGTCTTCGAGGAAAGGCTCCTCAAGCCATCAGCTGCACCCCCTGCCGCGAGCACCGCGCTCCTTCATGAAGAACTCCCGCCCGCACCGCCCACGGGCACGCCAGACTGCAGCCCAGCCTCAGGAGCCCGTCTGCTGCTGGCACTGGAGCCTCAAGCAAATAGCTAGGCCGCGGAGCTCAAGGCCTACTTGCTTCACGGCACCCTCCCGGAGGAGGACTTAGAAGCGGAGCGCGTGGCCCGGCATGCCACCGCTTACTGCTTACAAGACGGTGAGCTGTACCGCAGGCGCCCCAATGGCGTCTCGTTGCGGTGCATCTCCGAAGAACAAGGGCGCGAGTTGCTCGCCGATATTCATGGAGGAGACTGCGGCCACCACTCCTCGTCACGCACCCTCGTCGGCAAGGTGTTCCGCAGCGGCTTCTACTAGCCCACTGCGCTGTGTGATGCTACCACACTGGTCCAAGCCTGCGAGGCCTGCCAGTTCCATGCCAAGCAGATCCACCAGCCGGCGCAGGGCCTCTAGACGATTCCCCTCTCTTGGCCCTTCGTAGTCTGGGGGCTGGATATCCTGGGGCCTTTCCCTCGCACAGCTGGTGGTTACCGCTACCTCTACGTCGCCATCGACAAGTTCACCAAGTGGGCAGAGGTAGAGCCTGTCTGCACCATCCCGGCAGGCTCCGCCATCAAGTTCATCAAGGGCCTCGTGAGCCGCTTTGGAGTTCCCAACCGCATCATCACCGACAATGGTTCCCAGTTCACAAGCGGCCTCTTCAGGTCCTACAGCGCCACCCTTGGCACGCAGATCTACTACGCCTCGGTGGCGCACCCGCGAAGCAATGGCCAGGCCGAGCATGCCAACGCCGAGTTCCTCAAGGGCCTCAAAACAAGGAGCTTCAAGAAGAAGCTCGAGGCCTGCGGCAAGGGCTGGCTCGATGAGCTGCGGTACGTGTTGTGGTCCATCCGCACAATGGCAAGCAAGCCTACCAGCGAGACCCCCTTCTTCCTCGTCTATGGAGCTGAGGCGGTCCTTCCATTAGAGCTTAAGCACGGCTCTCCGCGAGTCCTTGCCTTCGACGAGGCGCGCCAGGATGGCTCGCGGGACACCGATCTGCTGCTCCTCGAGGAGGGCTGCCGTCAGGCCGCTCTTCACGCCGCGAGGTACCAACAGGCCCTGCGTCGCTACCATAGCCGCAACATCCGCCCTCGCACTCTCGAGGTTGGCGACCTTGTCCTGTGCAGGATCCTCTACAGAGAGGGACTCCACAAACTCTCACCTATGTGGGAAGGCCCTTTCGGGGTTACTCATGTCTCCAGGCCCGGCGCAGCCCGGCTGGAGACGGAGGACGGAGTTCCTGTGCCTAACGCCTGGAACATCCAACACCTCCGCAAGTTCTACCCATGACCCTCACGCGTACGAACGAAATGAGGCTGTACACGCCCCGGAGCCTCTCATTGCGTTCACCTGATGGGCCCGCGAGAGCTCCCGCCCACGCCCAAGTGGAAGCCCCATGCTCCGCGCTGGCGGAACGATCGACCCGCGATCATACCCACACCCCGGTCGAAACCCCATGCTTCGCGCTGGCAGAACAATCAACTGAGGGCACCCCACGGGCTGCACCAACCTCAAGCTGACCCGTGCCGGACACGACAGCACCCCTTTTCTCGTTTTGATGTGTAACTGAGGGCGCCCCACGGGCTGCACCAACCTCAAGCTGACCCGTGCCGGACACGGCAACCGCATCTTGTTTTGGTTGCTATCTTACTTCAGTAAAGCTTCGGTCTCCTTACATGGTGTTTCGTCTTTTCTTTACCTCACGAGCCTCGCGCGCTCACGATGTCCCTCATGAGCCTCACGCGAGCAGGGGCTGGACACGGTGTCTGTGCTCGGGTCAGTCCCAGCAGCGCTGAAAAACCCAAGCAACCGGGCTCTGGCTCGCGGGCTTGCTCCCGTGCACACCACCCCACCAAGGTTCTTGGTGTCTTATCTCCTCGCGTAACGCCCATGAGTGAATCGGCGAGCGTGCACTGCTCCCCTGTTGTTGAACATTCTGCATGCAGTTATCTCAGGAACAGGTCCCCTGAAAGGCCTCGCGAGGATGCCTCGTGAGGTGGCCCGGTAACAAGACGCCCCCTTAGGGCCTCAGGAAGCTTCGTAGGCCCTGCCTCAGGAGCAAACCCACGACGGCCGTCTCAGTAGGAGATCTCACGAGCGAAACCCTCACGAGGCATACCCTACAAGTGACGGCCCACCAGGCACTATCCTGCACAGAGCTAAGTCTCCTACCTCGTGAGCCGCCCTCGCCGTCTCCTGAGCCTTCCCCTCTAGCAACCTCACGAGCGCCGGCATTTCTCTGGTCACGAGCCGCTTGCACGTCAAAGGGGGGCTCCCTGAGCATCGCGCCTCAGGAGCCCTCACTAGCTCCCGGTGCCCCTCACCTCCTGGCCTTGTCCAGGCATCACGACCTGACATACCAGCGACAGCTGTCGCCCGCTCGGGGGCTGGGTCCTGACGACGTAGAGCATAAAGGCGAGCAAAAAGAGAAAAATAGGCCTCAAGAGAAAGCTTCACAAGGGCACAAGCGTTCAGTACAACCAGACATAAAGTACTTGAAATATAAAGGCATTGTCCTCACACCCCCATGGGGCCACGATTAAGTATGCGCAGGACATGGGGAAGGGCCTAAGAGGACGTGTCGCCATCACCGCTGCTGTCGTCGTCATCTTCACCTTCCTCGGCTCCGCCTGAGCTCTCGCTGCTGCCGTGGGCGAATTGCGCGTGCAACACATCCACGTGATCCTCCACCGCCTTCCCAAGGTTGTCGCGGACCTCCTCCGGCATGGGAACTATCACCTTGCCGAAGTCAAAGTTGGGATCGGCCTGGAGAAGGTGGCTCAAGATGCGTGTAGCAGCCTGGGTGAGGAGGTCGCGGCACTCCTCCTCGATGATTCCGCCCACCTTCTTCGCACGAATCTCGAGCCACTCCACGAGCTTGGTGAATAAGTCGAGGTAGCTGCCGTCGTGGGTCTCGAGGGGGCTGCTGATGTCCTCCTTGCAAATGGAGCCCAGGGCGCGGCGGGCTCAAAAGCTCGAGGGCGCGGAACATCTTGGAGCGCTGGAGCTGCCGCCCCCACGCTCGGGCTGCCTCGTCCCTTGCCTACTCCACAACGGCGGTGACGCCCCCCACCTGCTACTGGAGGGAGGCCAGCTCGGCCTCGGCATCGGCCCGGGCCTTCAGCGCGGTCTCTCGCCATTTTTCCGCTTCGATCAACATCTCCTTGAGGCCCGAGATCTCGTGCTGGAACTCCTCGCTCCTTTCCTTGAAGCGGCCTTCCTGCAGCTTCAGTTTCTTGCTGTTCTCCTCGGCAAGCACTTGGCGGTTCTGTGCGACCCTCCTATCGGCGTCCTCCTAAATCTTCTTCTCCTTGGACGCCAGATTGGTGTTGGCCCTGTCTAGGCGCTGGGCATAGGAGCCTTGAGCAGCGGACACCTCTCGCTCTAGCGTCTCCAGCCGTTCGCGTTCCAGGTCCTACGCGGATGCCGACCGTGCAAGCTCCTGCACGCGGATACCAAGGTCTGCCTCACGGGCCGCTAGCCCCTCTTCGAGGGTGGAGATGGCATCTTTCCATGCCTGGAGCTGCTGTTCCAGCGCGGTGTTCTGGTCCTAGAGCTCCTTCCTGCGGGCCTCTGCCGCCTCGCGCCACCTGTCGGCCTCGTCGGCCTTCCTGACGGCGTTCTCAAAGATTTCCTTCGCATCCTGGGCGGACTTCTCATGTTTCTCCCGCGCGGCATCATCTTGACCGCGGCCTAGCTTGATGGCCACGTCAAGCTGGCACCACCCCTACGCGAGGCGCTGGCGCTCCTTGATGATGCGCGCCTCCTCCGCCTGGACGTCTGCCTCTAGCTGATCAAGGGCGGCCCTAGCGCCTTGCAGGGCCCCGCGCTTGAGCACGGCGCTGGTGCTCATGAGCTGCAGGGCCTAGCCGGCATGCGCCTCAACGCCGCCCTCCCGCGAGGGCCCAGCGCCACCAGCCGGGGGCGGAGGGCTCGCGGGGACCCCCTCTTCATTGCCGTGGCGGCGCGCCCCGCGGGCTCGATGCCCCCCCAGCAGAGGCCCCGCGCACCGGCGAGTCTTGCGGGCCTTCCACAGCGCCGCCGCCACCCGCGGTGCAGGATGGGAGAGCTGGCGTCTCCGCCTCTGCTGCAACGACGTCCGCCCTGGCAGTGGGCGCCCCAGGAATCGCGGAGCCGCCTCCTGACAACGCCTCCTGAGGCTTGCCTGCTTGGGCCTCCTGAGCCACGTCCTTCTGCGGCTCATGAGGGGCCACCTGCCCCTCTGTCTTCGCGAGGCCAGCCTCGGTGTCGAGACCGCTGGCATTCTCCTCACGCCCCTCGGCCCTAGCGACCGGCGGTTTGGCCCCCGCCAGGCCGGGGGACCTCTCCTCCTTCTTCTTCTTCTTGCTCGAGGAGGTCCAGGAAAAAACAAAGACTCAGGCACACGCGACGCACCGGGTGCAACAGAAGGGAAGGCGGACGCTTACTCATCCTTGGCAATCCCTCTCATGTTCTTCAGCGGCCACGGCGGGACGCCGCCGCCGCCACCCTCGCGGGGCCCCTTCTCACGACCGGCCCCCCTTGCGGGAGAACCACGGGATCCGCCCTCGGCGCCGCTTCCAGAGTTTCGCGGCTTCACAGCTGCCGCGCGAGGGCTCCCCGCGCCCTCCGCCCTATCGAGTACGGCGAGCGCAGTCCCAGGCAGGGCGATGTCATCATTGTCTCCAAGCCCGCGGACGAGTCAGTGGCGGGTCCGCCGGTCCGGGCTGCCACCGTCCTCCGCGACGCCCGCCGTGGCCCCAGCATCGCCACGGTCACCCGAGCCAGGAACCGCCAAGAAGGGGTTGTCCCGGGGCCCCTCGAGGCCCTCTGGAAGCAGCCCCCACTGGTCGAAACGCGGCATTGAGCCAGCCAGCGCCTCCTTGTTCCTGTAGCGATACAAGGGGAGCCCGTCCTTGGGGGGCTCGTCCGCCTCTTCACCGGTCAGGGTGTGGAGAACCCCGTTCAGCACCTCCGGCAACAAGCTGTCCGCGCTCAACCGCATCGGGTCCTCCGGGCCGGTGAAGGCCCACATCGGGCGGGAGTATCACTGGAGGGGGGCGATGCGGCGATGAAGGAACTCCCTCACGACCATGACCACCATTACTTTCGCGGCCCTCAGCTTGGCCAACCTCCTCCACACCCATGCCAGCCTCGGGTCGGCGAGCCTCTCATGCGCCTATCTGGAGCTCCTTGCCGCCGGAGATGTCGGCAGCGGCACCAGGGGGCTGAACTGGGCTGCGTCTACGTACACCCATTACCGTCTGAAGCCCTCAACCTCTTTGGTGAACCTCATATCGATGTCGTCGCCCGCCGTCTCTTCTATGATGCAGAACGTAGTGCACCCGGAGCATTGGTTCGCCGCGGTCAGCCGCAGGCTGAAGAAGTGGCGGAAGAGCGCCACTGAGGGTGTCACGCCCAGGAAGGCCTCGCATAAAAAGGCAAAGGCGAAAAGAAGAAGAACGGAGTTCGGCTCGAGATGCAGCGCATGGACCTGGTAGTGGGAAAGGGCGGCGTTGAAGAAATCAGAGAATGGCGGCAGCAGGCTGGCGAAGAGTGCGTGAAGGAAGAGGACGACGGAGGCGGCGTCAAGGTCGGTGGTCGGACACGAAGCCGGCCAGATCCGAGTGGCCCCCCACTCTTTAGAAGCAGCTGCGGTCATCGGAAGCACCTTGCTAAGCCCCTCGGCATTGATGGTCATGGGCCTACCCAGAGCAGGCTCCGGCACCACCTCCACGACCACCGTCTCCTCCGCCTCATCCTTCTTACCGGGGGGCATCATGGCGGCGCAGCAAAGATCTAGGGCAGCGGAGTTTCGGGAGAGGAAGAAGGAGCTGTGGGTGGGAAGGAAGGCGCGGTGAGACGGAATGCGTGAAGGAAGGCAATGATGGTCTCGCGTCGCCCGCGGCAGGCTTTATGTCAGCGCGGGCGATTCCTGAGGCGTCGTGGGAGAAGCGTCACGCCTAGCCCGCAGGCGGTTAGGGCCCGTGCCATTTCGCCCCCTAGTAGGTGGGAACGTGCGTGCCGCGGGCCCGGGGGCTACTGTCGGGCCCATGGAACCCAGGGTATCCTGGCCCGTCTACCTTTGGCCCAGGGCGCAATGCCTAGCGTAGGCCGAGCAGGCCACCGCCATCAAGCATCTCACCAAGACCCCTCATGAGGTCTTGGCCTCCTGAGGACCCCTCCTCAGGGAGCGGCGAACGAGTCTCAGCATCTTCACCAGCAGCCTCGTGAGGCGCTCTCATGAGGCGGCCTCCCGAGGCACCCTCCTGAAGGCGCTCAAGACAAGGGCTGTTCGGCTCGGCCGCGCGGTCTCGTGCCCATCACGTGGGTGACGCGCGCAGCGACGAACGGCAACAGAGGCCGTGCCAGCAGGCGCGGATGAAGAGAGTTTCCCCTTTTGTGCTAAGGGAGCTAGGCCAGCAGATGACCAAGACGGCGGGCGCGCCGGGCGGAGGTCATCACCGAGCCCACCGGCGCGTCATGGATCATGTTTTTGCATGCGAAGACCGCCTTTAGTCAGGATAGCCTGAGCGCATGTCCCCTTTCAAAACCAGCCAAGTGTGGCAACCCTTCCCGCCTAAGTTTCGAGGGGGAAGAGGACCAAGGCGGGTATAAAGGGACAGTACTGCCATTGTGGTAGGGGGATCCCGATTCGGTCGACTCCTTCTTCTCCTACCTTGTACGCGAGAACACCTTCTTGCTCACTACAATCAAAACCAAGCAGGAGTAGGGTTTTACACCGCAAGGTGGCCCAAACCTGGGTAAACCGCCGAGTCCATGGTTCGTCCTTGCCAGCACGTTCTCGCCGTAGCTTCACCGTAGTTGTGGTAGGGGACGAGGAGGTAGGAACAAGCTCACCCCAGTGTTCGAACCTTTGGGTCCCCGGAGCCCCAAACTTCCGACAGGGGAATTCGTTCTGGGACAGCTTGAAGAGAGCCGTCCACATGCCGTCCAGGGAGGTGCGGAAGAAATGCCACATCGGAGCTTCATCTTCGGGCTTGTACAGCCACATGGGGGTGGCCCGAAGTTGGAGAGGGAGGATGCGACGGTGGAGCATCACGTCCACCACGGCCGGCAGCTTGAATCTCTTCTTCAGAGATCGGATCCTCCCCTGGAGAGCAGCGACTTTGTCTGCGTTGCCCCACTCCAGGCCTTGCCTCTGCCAAGACACCATCTTCCGGGGAGGCAGTCCTGTGAAGGCTGGGACCTCAGCCTGGCCCGGCGCGAGTGGTTCCGTGATGTAGAACCACTCACGCTGCCACATCTTCACAGTCTCGATAAAGGTGCCCTCCAGCCACTCCGGCTTCTGGAGTTTGCTGATCATGGCACCCCCATCATTCGGCCAATTCGGCCCCGCCGCTCTTCGGCTTCACGCAGATGGTCTTCAACCATAGGCCGAAGTGGGGCTCCACGTGTAGGAACGCTTCGCAGACTATTATGAAGGTGGTGAGATGAAGAATGGAGTTTGGGGCCAGATTATGGAAATCCAGCCTGTAGAAAAAGAGGATCCCCGCATGAAGGGGTGTAGAGGGAATCCCAGACCTCGGATGAGGTAAGGGATGAACACGAGCCACTCCCCTGGCTTGGGAGTGGGGACGCGCTGGTCTGGCTCTGGAGCCCCGCAGGCGACGTTGTCGGGGATGTACCCCACCTGGCGGAGCTCCTCGATGGTGGCGTTAGTGACCTTGGAGGCCACCCACATTCCCTTCAGATCTACGTCCGCCATTGTTGCGATGAGCGGAGGTCGGGGAAGCTTTGGGCTTGGAAGGGAGATTGGAGATGCGAGCTTTGAGGTCTTGAGCGCTGGAGCAGCAGGAGAGCGTGGGGAGATGAAATTCACCACTCCTTGCCCTTTATAAGGCAGTAAAAATGCGAAGCATCCCTCAGCTGCGCCGTAAAAATCGCCACGTTTCAGCTTATCATGTCGTTGTGGCCGTATGGGGGGAAACAATCGATTGATGATATCCCCCCGAAACGTGGGGCACGATCTCTGTTTGATGAGACGTGCCAATGAGAGGGTTGCCTCGAACCGCGATTCGAATAAGTAATAACTGGTTCATGTGATGTCATGGGTCCTAATGTTTCGGCAAAAATTGTTAGTAACTGACCGCCGAGCATGTTTGCTTTGTTAGTCTTCGGGACTAAGTAAAACCGTATGCTTCGGATGGACGAAGACGTTGCGGGCGACACATGGTCTGCAGGCTTTGTTTCTTATTTTAGACGGAAAATGCCTTTTTTAAGAATTTTCGGGCCTTGGGAAAATTCTTGACTTGGAACATGGAACTTGCCTGCTAAGCCGAAGTCATTTATCCGAAGAAGGAGGCCATCCTCGGCTTTGAAGACAAGTTCGGGGGCTACTGACGGTGTCCTGGACTAGGGGGTCCCAGCCTAGTTGATTAGTCCATGGGCCGAACTCAGGGCCCGTTGAAGAACATGGACTCCGGAGGTTTCCAACTTGAAGAATCGATGTATCAGGCTTCACCGAAGACTTGGCGTACACCCCAAGGATATGAGGGCATGTATTCCCTTAGTTGTAACCGACCATGTGTAACCCTAGATACCCCTGGTGCCTATATAAGCCAGAGGGTTTAGTCCGTAGAGACACGATCATTCATAATCCTAGGTTTGGACCACAACTTATGATGTCGGGGTAGATCACCTCTCTACCTTGATACATCTTCAATATAAACAAGAGCAGGACATAGGGTTTTACCTCCATAGAGAGGGCCCGAACCTGGGTAATCCCCGTGTCCTACGTTCCTTGTTACACCATCAATCCGATCTCATAGCTTGGGCACCCCTACCCGAGGTCAGCCGGTTTTGACACTGACAGTCCGGCCATCCCCTATGGCCACAAGACCATCCAAAGGAAGCGCGAAGACGTCAGGAGTCCAATGATGCCACCCACGCATCCAGCGGAGGCCTACATGACCGGCGATGACCACCGGAGCTCCTCTGTCCACGAGAAGAAGAAGAAACGAAGAAGATGATAGCTGGGCCCTGCCCGTCAACGACCCAGCCGTGGAACCACCCGCTTTAGTGGAAGTGCACGCCCACAGATACGCTTTCGCTTGGAGAAAGTGCAGAAGAAGGAGTATGCCATCAACGTCACCGCCCAGGAGGAGTTGGTTCGACCTAGTGGAGAAGAGGAGTAGCGCCAGATTCGGCCTAGTCATCCCAGGTCGCCGGTTTTAATCTCCTCCTAGTGTGCTTCTAATCTCATCCCTCTTATTCTCCGATGATGATTAGCTCTGAACGGTGAAGCGCTATCGGATCATGAAGACCGTACGCTTGCAATCTGTAGAGAGGTCGTGCTTTCGGTCTTTCGTTCGAGGGATTGTTCATCGACGGTTCGAGGGACTTCAAGTACGATCTACACCGACTCCTCTCCTTCCACCGCAACACAGAGTTGGTCACAATCCGATCCAAACTGTTATTGCATCATCATAGTATTCCTAGTTGATCGTAGGGCGATTTTTTTCTACTACGTTTCCCAACGGTGGCATCATGAGCGGTTCTATGAGTAGATGCGGGTTTTGATCTAGATCACATGTGGATGTGAGGGTTTGATGTTCTTGCTATGCTTCCCTCAAGTGTTGCTTCGGTTCAGTTCATTGACGGCATGATGTAGCTTTGTACAAAGTTCTGACAATCGATCGGCTCTGGCTGTCGACGATCTGCTAACAGTTCTTTCGGCTTCATCATAGTCAAGAATAGTGAACTGTCGCAAACATGAGAGGGCAATGAAGATGTCCGATCTTCTAAGGGGTCACGCGTATTGACGAAGTTTAGTGTGGGGCTAGAGATTTTTAATTAAGTCTCTTCCCTCACACACCCAGAAAGTTAATCCAGCAATAAGAATTATCGCCATGATGGTGGACGTAGGTAGCAAGTGTTATTCAGAAACCCTAGAAGCCACGTAATTAAAATTTGCCAAACCGATTAGAGGACGTCTAACTTGGTTATGCAGGTTGCATGTGATGTGGTATAGCCTTTGTCATGATAATGAGTTTATGTATGAGATGGTTATATGTTGTAACGTTAAGTGGCCTGCGCGTCACAGTACGGCATGATGGCTGGAGCCAAGGGATTGTCATTTTAATGGCCCGCGTGTCAACCTCATTATTTGTTCGATGGAAGTAACACAGAGGACCCCGGAGCTTCACTAGGCGCAGGAGAACAAAAGTGTTGCCACGGCGGCAGTTTTCAAAATTGTCGCCATGACGGGATTTTCGGAGAATTTTCATGAAGACCTCGAAGGACCATGGAGACGTTCCCGGCGCCCTGGGCTATACCATATCATGCTATTATGAATTGCCTGAGATGTTTATCCCTTTGTTGTTCGCACCCTTTGATTGCGCAGTAGTCAATTATTAGGGTGATCTCTCACATGAAAATATCAAGTAGTTAGTGCTCTTCCTAGTGTAGCAACCGTCTACAGCACGTAGATTTTCAGAGTGCTTCATGCTACCATGAGTACAAACAAAGGGTGAAGTTTAAGGTGGGTGAAGGTAACACCTCACAGCAGAAACAATCGGTTATCTTGAAGTTCTGGCAGAAGCGTTCTGAGCTCGGAGCACAAAGCATCGAAAGGTGAACAAGAGTCATATGGAGATATGATCGGCAAGTTTGCCTACCGGTTGAAGTTCACGTCATCAGTGATGCTACCATCCATGGCTGTGAATAAGATCAGGATCTTGAAATCACTCACTTTCAATTATGAGAGATATTGATTTGAGTGGGAGCACACTTTATATTAAAATTTGTTTAAACACTAGTGCAAATTAATTATGAACAATGTCTAAGTGCATCTTGTGTTTATCATTGTAGATCAATGGCTCGCAATATGTTTAACTTAGCCCCTATGTTAGAGAAAGAATAGTTGGCTGCAAATGGTGGAAACTATGCAGATTGGATCCGGAACCTAAGATTTGTTCTCGGGAGTGCTAAGAAGGAGTATGCGCTGGATCAGCCCCTAGGTGATCCTCCTGCGCCAGATGCATCGCAGGAAGTTGCAGCTGCATTCACTGCTCGTAGTGATGACTATGAGTCAGTCCAGTGCCTCATGTTGACTTGCATGGATCCTGAACTACAGAAATGTTTTAAACGGTCTAGTACCCAATTTATAATCGGGTCACTGGATGCTCTATACAAGAAGCAGACAAGGACCGATGAAAGCACATTTACTCCCTTGGTAGTTTTGGTAATTCATGTCAACATACATGTTGTTGGACTAACACTTTCATCAAGTATATTTCAGGAAGAGTTCAACATAGGCTTGTAGATGGATGGAGATGTGTACCCCTCAAGCTACTAAGGACAAGCATTGGCTAAAGCTTCAAGACTCTACATTTTTTGTTAAGTGATCAAAGATCACATTGAGACCATAGGAAAGCCAATACTATTAAAAGGGGATGAGGTTTTGATCATGAGTCATTTGCTCAAGTGCTTAAAGATATTGCTCCAAAACCCTCAACCACTTTCTCAATGTCCAATCTGTCCAAAACCCTCAACCCATTCTCGGTCACACCGAAACAGACTCATCCGGACTCACCGAGATACACCAGACAGAGCCATAAGCCGAACCCTAGAAACTCGGTTCCACCGAGATGACATTCGGTCCCACTGAAGTGCACTGGCAAAGTTTCTATACCCAGTCGAGTTCATTTTGGAATTACCGAGTTGAACCGATTGGAATTACCGAAACGATGCAAGTGCTTAGGTCATCACAAATCAGAGCCACCGAGTGGATTCATCCAGTCTCACCGAAACGTCTAATGTTCGAATCTTTTACATTGGTTGGTCTCACCAAGATATACTTTCAGTGTCACCGAGTTGTGCATAAAGTTTGTAACGGCTAGATATTTTGTGATGGCTACATATACCCCACCCACACCACCTACTCCCAGAGAGAGCAACCAGGACGAAACTACTCTTCCCATATCCATTTTATGAGAGAGTACCACCTACACTTGTGTTGAGATCAAGGGGTTCCACTCCGACCATTTGATCCTTGATTTCTAGCCACCTCAAGTTGCTTTCCACTCCAATCCTTCTCCCACCACCATGCCAAATATGTGAGAGAGTGACTGAGTGTTGAGGAGACTATCTTTTGAAGCACAAGAGCAAGGAGTTCATCATCAACAACATCTATTACCCTTTGGAGAGTGGTGTCTCCTAGATTGGTTAGGTGTCACTTGGGAGCCTCCAAAGCTTGTGGAGTTGAACCAAGGAGTTCGTAAGGGCAACGAGATCGCCTACTTCGTGAAGATCTACCCGAGTGAGGCTAGTCCTTCATGGGCGTAAGCCATGATGGGATAGACAAGGTTTCTTCTTCATGGACCCTTCGTGGGTGGAGCCCTCCGTGGACTCGCGCAACCGTTACCCGCCATGGGTTGAAGTCTCCATCAACGTGGATGTACGATAGCACCACCTATCGGAACCACGCTAAAAATCACCGTGTCTTCATTGTGTTTGATCTTCCTATCTCTACCCCCTTTACATTCTTGCATTTGCATGTTATTCATTTTCCGCTACTCAATCTCTAGATATGCATGTGTAGGATGTATTGGTTGTCACTTAACTTGTGCTAAAATCTGTCTAATTGTAAAGAAAATAAAAAACTGCACCTTTGCCTTGTTAAGTGTCTATTCAACCCCCCCCCCCTCTACACCTATCTTCTCGATCTTTTAACCGAACATTTGGAGATAACCAAGGCCTTGATTGAATGCAAGATGGCAGAGGGTTCCTCAATCAGTGAGTATATAGTAAAACTAGTTGGCTATGCTGATAGACTCGCTGCTCTGGAATTTAGAATTCCTCCAACACTCGTTACATATATTGTGCTTGCTTCACTCCCCCATCTTACGATGGTTTTATGATGAATTACAACATGAATGGGATGGAGAAAAGTGCAAACGAGTTGTTTCCTATGCTCAAAACTGCGGAAGCTGGAATGCAGAAGAGCAAACAAGTGTTGATGGTCAATAAGACCGCCAGTTTCAAGAAGAAGGGCAAGTCCAAGAAGAAGTCTGCTGGCACCGGTACGGCCGTGTCTCAGAAGAGGAACAAGGGTGGAGCCACTAACTATACTGAATGTTTCTACTGCAAGCAGAAAGGACACTGGAAGCACAACTGCAAGAAATACTTGGCGGATAAGAAGAAGAACGGTTCTTACGGTAAAGGTATAAAAGTTATACAAAGTTAATGTTATTCTACTAGTTAAATTTCTGTAAGTCATGAGTATTTGATACTGGTCGGTTGCTCTCATTTGTAATCTGATGCAGGGACTGCAGAGAGCTCACAAGTTGAGAAGGAATGAAGTCGTGATATAAGTCGGGAATGGTGATGGGATCGCTACTCAAGACCGTCGAAGTCATGACTTTTAGTTTATCTTCAAGATTTATCTTAGAACCGAATAAATGTTATTTTGTTCAGAAGTTGCGTAAGAACATTATCTCTGGATTATGTTTAATAAGCGACGATTATTCTTATAAGTCTGGTGATAATAGTTTTTCAAATTATTATAAGAATGTGTTTTGGATTTACCTCTATTGTTAGTGGTTTATTCATGATGAATCTTGATTATAATTGAATATCTATAACATTAATGCTAAAGGTCTTGAGAAGACTGATAACACCACTTAAACGTGTCACTGCTCGGTCATATCAGAAAATAATAGCTTTATATTGATGGAGTATTGAAGTTTTTGATTTTGAATCAATTGACAAAATACATATTGATGTAGTTAGGGCGCGATGAATACTTATACTTCATAAACTTCATTGATGATTTGACTAGATATGATTTACTTGATGAAACATAAAGTCTAAAATATTTGAAAGGTTCAAAGAAATTCATAATGAAGTTAAGAATCATTATGACAAAAGATAAAAGGTTCTTAAATCATGAAGAAATATATCTGAGTCATGAGTTTAGCAAACATTTGAATAATAGTGGAATTATTTCATAATTTACTGATCTGCTTTTATTGTTTTAGGGATATGAACTTGAAACAGCAACATATACACTAAACAGAGCACTGTCTAATAGTCTGGCAAGACGACACCATATGAGTTATGGAATACTCGATCCAGACAAATGCTAATTTGTAGGTTATCCCAAAGAGACAATTGGGTATTCCTTCTACCAAAAGTTCAAGGACAAAATGTTTGTCGCAAGGAATGAACACTTGCTCGATGTGGCGCCCCGCCTGAATACCACTGTAGCCAGACGGTCGTCGCACACGCCAGCCCAGGAAATCACTCTGGCATGCGCTTTTACAACAAGTATCATGAACACATGCATTTATATTAATGGATATATAAGTCTTACATGATATTTTACAAGGGTGATGGCAGCGGAAAAGCTCTATCTAAGGCAGCATGGTCTTGGTGCGGCTCCAATCCATAGGGATCTGACTGGGTTACTCTTCTAGCCCGCGAACACTCCGGCTCCTCGCTAGTGGACGTCGACTCCTTAGGTGAACCTGGCCACATTGAAGGCCGCTGAGTACTTTTGAATGTACTCGCAAGCAAACCAAACCAACATATACACCAAGCAAAGCAATCCATAGCATTCAAGCATGCGCTTGTTATTAGAGCAACATTAATTATCATGGCATAGCATACCTATCTAGCAATATTAATTATCATGTCATAACAGGCTTATCCAGCATGATAACTACCAAAGTAAAACATATCAAGTAAATAATCCTCCGAATATGTCATGGTCCAAACCAAATCCAATCCAAGTCTTGTGGTCATCTGACCCTTTAGCTCATAGCCATCGCATGGCTAACATTCATATCCCTGACACCATCTGATGTCCATGCATCTATACTGCAAGTCTGACAAACCTTACCATTCTCTGGTTCATTCTTGGTAACACATTATGTAGTTTATTCCTCCAGACTCGACACAGACCAAATAGTGTGACCTAGTACGAACGGTGTCCATGACCGAGGACGCGGCTATTCGAATAGATTTACACTCTGCAGAGGTTGCGCACTTTACCCACACTATGGAGCTCCTGGCCTCATGCTCCCATTCGGGTGGACCGGTGCTGCTCCAACAAAACTTGTCTATCGCCTGGCACTCTTATAGTCCCACCGACAATCATACCCTTCCCGGGTCAAGTCCTGGGTGGCCCCTGTGTCACTCCTGACACCTGCCACCGTCGTGGCCAAACAAAACTATCCCAAATGGGGACCTGTGCACATAAAACCAAACTGGGCTCACGGAATTATCACCGCCTACCGGGCCAGGGTAGCACGCACGCATAATTCCCCCTCTTTGGTGGTACCGATAAGAGGCAAGACAACAGACCAAGTCAGGGCCTCCCCATCCAGGCAAGTGTGGTTGCACTTGATGAGCTCGGTTCGGTGGCACTATGACTCGATCCAGCCGACGGAGGAGGTTGTTATCATTAAGCCACATTCTTTATCATAGCAATAATAGTAGTAATACACACTGAAAACACAACAACCTATCCCCATAATGTCACCTACGAGTCACTAGTGCGATAAAATGATGAGCACTAGCAAGTAATGTAAATAGCAAGTTCAACCTAGCAGGAGTTTAATTGTTTCTAACACAGGTATATTCATTAATTAAACACACAAGAATAACACAGAGCAATGCTTTAGGTCATATATCAGATGGTCGGCTTGCCTGGGGGTCGATGAATTCACCGGAGAGAGGTGCGATCACCTCGCGGAAAATTCACCGGAAAAGATTCCCTCTCAGAGAGGCTGAATATAGGGTAGGGGAAAAATGGTCATTTTCAGAATGTAAAAACATTATGAAAGTGATGCCATCAGAACAGTCTCGACGATATGAGAAAGTGGGCTTTGGATTCACCTAAATCGGAGTTGCGGGTGAAAAGATATGGCCGTTCGTTCGTTAGCTGATGGGATGAATAAAAAGTGTCCACTTCGGCCGCTAACGAGTGAACGCCCGCAATATAACAGTTTCAGCCGTCGGAGTAAACAGAAAGCGCAGTTTTGGGAAATACGTTTTCCGAAAAGGGAAAGCGCATTCCTGGCCGAAACCGCGCGGGGGTACGCTTTCTCAAAACGAAAACGTATTCCTGGGAGGGCGCCTCCACTTAAACCGACGGGCGGGACCGGGTCAATGCCCCCGTCTGGCTGACGTGTGGGGCCGAGGGGATGGCGGGGCCCGCCTGGCCAAGTCGTCATCTTCTCCCTCGCGAGCGCCCGCGAGGCAGGGGAGACCGCGCGCTCCGGCGACGGTTGCGAGCACCACAGGGCATCCCCGACGACGCTCCGCCCATGGGCGAGCTCGACTCGAAGAGGCGCATCCGATGGTGTAGCGCACGGATGCCAAGAGCTACGGAGCGACGGCCTCCTTGGGCAGCGCAGACGGTGGCGACGGCCGGAGATGGTCACGGCGATTTGGTGGCGGGGAGACGGCGGTATGGTGCGGGAGAGCTTCGCGGTGGCCGGGGGCTCCTCTGGTGTAGGTAGGAGGGGAAGATGGGCCGCGGATGTGTAGGAACGAAGTATGTCTACCAGAGGGGGGTGAATGGGAGTTTTAAATTTTCTTCGGAAATATCAAAACTCTCGGAACCCAGCAGCGGAGCGAATGAAAACAGTGTACAGTGAGTGAATACCAACTATAGAATGGAAACTAAAAGCATGCATCGAGACAAATCACATGATTGAAATGTGTCATACAGCACAGTTCGAATGTAAAGGGGAGATGCAGAGGTGACCAGTGATGCTCGATGGCGACAAGGAATTTGGTAGACCAGTTCGCCCTTCTGCAAAAGGACTACGTCTGGTTGGAGGGGTTGTGATTTAACACAGAAGATAAACTCTCTTCGCCCTATTCTCCTCGACAATTGGTTCATCAACCAATGCCGATCACTCGTGGTAGATGCTTGAGGCGATCTCCAAACCTTTACAGACTTCTTCTTCGAGAACCACAATTACTCTTGGTCTCTGAAGAAATTGACACCTAACCGTCTAGAGAGTTCGCAGCTCTCAAGAGTAATAGGCGGAGCGTACTGGACTTAGATTCGAGTGATGCTGAACCACTATCTGGGGTTTTCTCTCGGTGGATTTTAAACTCAAATCCCTCAGGAGAGCGGGTTGCTCAACAATCTTCTCACAATCACACGGAGCAGCCACCGGACAACGCCGGTGCGGGGTGGCTATTTATAGCCGCAGCCTTCCCTGATTGGAAATGACCATTTTGGACACGCGGTCCAGCCAATGGCCAACCGACACGTTCACAACGGTCGGATTTTAAGAGCAACGGTAACATTACTTGAGGAACAAGTAATGCTAACTCCTCGGTCAGAGTCAAATCTCTCGCAGCGAAGAAGATCACAGTCTCTTGCTGGCAAGTATTTGCCTCGGAACACAAAGAGATTTCTCTCGCAACTTTCATGGGATTTGGGTTTAGCATCAGAGAATCAAAGCTTCGAACGCTACACCCCTCTTAGTAGTACGGTGGTCCTATGACTCAATAAAGAGAAGAGAAACAACGAAATAAATGCTACGTCTTCACTTCGTCTTCAATCTTCTCGGCCGCAGTCACTTTCTTCGGACGAGCACCGAATCAATTGCTTTGCATCAGCAATTTTTGAGGGGTCACTCTTGTCATCATAATCTTCGGTGATAACCTTCACTACCATGCAGGGGATTTTCTTCGGAGTTTGAATCAAACTCCTCTTGACTCCAGGGACCTGTTACTCTGTGTGCACTAGCAAACACATCAGTCTCTCACTGTTTATGTCAACAATCTCCAAAACATAAGGAGGCAAATTCTTGCACCAACAATCTCCCCCTTTTTGGATGATTGTTGACAAAACAGATAATCATCGAAGAGAAGATAGATAATTGTAAAGCAATTCCAACAAGAGTGAGTAAGTGTTACTTTCCTCGATGATGAAATAGACGCCCCCTAAATGTATGCAGTGAAGAAAGATATGAGATAAATTCTCCTGCAAGTATTGAAGTATACTGAGAAAATTTCAATCATTCAAGACATTGATTCGCACTCATGAGATATAATCCATCGAGATCGTAGTGCAATCATTCATAACTTCTAATAATAATTCCCCCTGCAAAACAAGTGCTTCGAGAGAAATAGTGCAGCTGGAGGGGTTATTAACATTACAGCACAGAAGTTATTGAGTTTTACAACTTAGTACAGATAACCTTAAACCAGAAGTTGCAAACTCACACGAAACCAAAACCAACGAAACACAGAAAGCAAATCTATCGAGACTCGATGTAATTCTCCGCCTTTTTTTCAACGAGTGTCAAAAAGGTGACGAATAACATGAGTGCAAAACGCAGAACTTGGTTCAATCAGTGGCATCTCCAGAAGAACTGTCTGAGGTGACTTCTTCGTCGGAAGCGACAGGATTGTCTTCGTCTTCAGCAGCATCAGATTTTTCTTTAGGAATTATAAATTGGGGCTGAGCAGACGCGGGTACATGAGGAGGAGCCACAGGGGGAACACGGGATAGCACATTGCCTTCGGTAGGTGACGGTGTCCTGGATTAGGGGGTCCTAACCTAGCCGGCCCATCTCCTCGGTTGGGCCGATATGCCCCCGTACGTAATCAAGATGGACTCCGGAGGCTGCACGTGGGAGACGTGATCGAGGCTGTCTCTACCGAAGACTTGTAGTACACTTCAAGATTTTTCCAGCCGCCTTATTCCTAGATACCGACCTTGTAACCCTAGATACCCTCCCTGGCGTGTATATAACCCATTGGGTTTAGCCCGTAGGGGACATAAAAATGCAATATCGCTCACCTAGACCTAGAAGTTAGACACATATTACAATCTCGAGGTAGATCAACTCTGTACTCAATACATCTCCATCAATATAAACAGAAGCAGGACGTAGGGTTTTACCTCCATCAAGAGGGCCCGAACCTGGGTAAACATCGCCTCCATTGTCTCTGTTACCACCGATCCGAGATCCGCAGCTCGGGACCCCCTACCCCGAGGTCTGCCGGTTTTTACACCGACACTGGTGCTTTCATTGAGAGTTCCGTTGCGCGATCACCAGAAGGATTGATGGCTCACCTGCAGATCAACTGCACCAACGGCCACGGGGACGTTTATGCCTCCGGCCAGCTTTTCGTCTTCGGTAGCATGGTATTTTGCGCCGACTCGACGAGTCACCAGACCTTGGTCAAGAACTATGCCCCAGGTCGGATCGTGACTTTCGGTGGCCTTGAGTACACTGTGGATTCCCGCGGCGAACTCATCTTATCGGAATGGACTCCTGGCCGGATCGAGAGCTCAGCCAGTTCTGGAGGTTCGACTCCGGAACAGAACTCTGTCACGGCGCCTCTTGAGACACCTGACGCCGCCACTCCGGCCAGTCTCTCCCCGATCACCAGTCCGGAGATAGATCCGGCTCCCACCCCTAAAATTGCGCCGGTGCCAGAATTGATTTCGGCACGGAACCCGGAACTATGTTTAGACTCCCGCCGCTCTGAAGACGCATCTGGTTACACGCCGGGTGTACTTCGAATCAGCCCTGCCTTTGGCGCATCCATGAATCCCGAAGAGTTATCTCACCTCGATGAGATGCTTGACCGCATCCGGAGTATGTCCATCTCAGACGGCAAGACTTCGGTTTACAATCAGATCAGCCTTAAAGCCGACGATAGGGAAATTTTCATCCCACCCACCACCCACCTAGTCGCCACGATCGATGATTTAACCGACGTGTTGGACTACGGCGAACCCTCAGACATGGAGGAAGACGCTGACGGCAACATCGAGACCACCTTGCCCCCGGTAAACACGGGCAGGTGGACCGCCACATCCACCTACGATGTGTACATGGTGGACACCCCCAAATCCCCTCCACGACATCGGCGAAGGCGCTGAAGGGGCAATAACGGGGAACCCAGTGTAAACGATGCGACAGCAAATAACGGCCACCTCCACGCCGTCATGGCAAAGACCCCATGGACTACCTAGATCCTCGTGACGCTAGACGTCGTATTGAGGAAAATAGGGCTCCCCCTCGGTCCATCTACGGGTCAAGGGGACGTGCGCCCGCTGGGCCCGACGGCTACGATGCCTGGATGGACAGGAACGGCTGCGCCCGAGATCAAGCCTACTCACGGCTCTCTCCCGAGATCCGACGAGATCCTCCTCGGTCCCGAGGTCCGGCTCACCCAATCTGCTTCACAGACAGGGTGATGGAACATCAATTCCCGGAAGGGTTTAAACCCATCAACATAGAATCATATGATGGTACCACGGACCCAGCAGTCTAGATCGAGGATTTCCTCCTGCATATACACATGGCCAATGGAGATAATCTCCATGCCATTAAATACCTGTCGCTCAAGCTAAAGGGGCCGGCAAGGCATTGGCTTAACAGCCTCCCTCCTCACTCTATCGGCAGCTGGGAGGCCCTAGAAGACGCTTTTCGAGAAAACTTCCAGGGCACATATGTCCGACCTCCGGACGCTGATGACCTCAGCTGTGTCACCCAGCAGCCAGGCGAATCAGCCCGGAAATTCTGGAACAGGTTCCTCACTAAGAAGACCCAGATCATAGACTGCTCCGAAGCCGAGGCCATCGCCGCATTTAAAAACAATATTCAAGACGAATGGTTGGCCCGACAACTCGGCCAAGATAAGCCGAGGACTATGGCTGCCCTGACCACACTGATGACTCGCTTTTGTGCGGGAGAAGATAGCTGGCTTGCCCGAAGTACTCATAACGGTGAGGCAGGCACCTCGGAAACTCGCGACGCCAATGGAAAACCAAAGCGCAACAAAAATAAGCGCAGGTATAAGAATGGCGGAAGCCACACTGAAGACGCCGCGGTCAACGCAGGATTCACTGGACCTAAATCTGGGCAGAAAAGAAAATCCTTTAAAGGGAATAAAGACGGACCTAGCCAGCTTGATAGGCTCCTGGACCGTCCATGTGGGAATCACGGTACTCAGGAAAAGCCAGCAAACCACACTAATAGGAATTGCTGGGTCTTTAAACAAGCCGGCAAGATAGCGGTAGAGGGTCAGAGTAAAACCCAACACCGCAGCGACGACGTGGATGAACCTCGGCAGCCCAATAATGGAGGCCAAAAGAAATTTCCTAATGAGGTAACAGAGGTTAACATGATCTATGTCACCCACATCCCTAAAAGGGAAAGGAAGCGTGCACTTCGGGACGTATACGCGCTGGAGCCAGTCGCCCCGAAGTATAACCCATGGTTGGCCTACCCGATCACTTTCGACAAGCACGATCATCCGACCAGCATCAGGCATGGCGGATCGGCGGCGCTCGTCCTGGACCCTATTGTTGATGGTTATCATCTAAGACGTGTCCTGATGGACGGTGAAGCAACCTTAACCTCATCTATGAGGACACAGTTCGGAAGATGGGCATTGACTCATCCCAGATCAAGCCGAGCTCTACCACCTTTAAAGGTGTCATTCCGGGCATCGAAGCCCGTTGTACCGGAACTGTCACCCTAGAGGTAGTTTTCGGTTCACCCGAGAACTTCAGAAGCGAAGAGTTAATCTTCGATATCGTACCCTTTCGGAGTGGATACCATGCGCTCTTAGGGCGCACAGCCTTTGCACGCTTTAACGCGGTCCCGCATTATGCCTACCTCAAGCTCAAAATGCCGGGACCCAACGGCGTCATCACAGTCAATGGTAACACAGAACGTTCACTCCGGACAGAGGAATAGACCGCGGCTTTTGCAGCCAAGGTACAAGCGTCCGAGGAAGCAGCCCGCAGCGATAAACGCGCCGCCCGCTCTTTGAAGCGCGCCCGAGCTGCACAAATCGACCTCGGCCAGGTACCCCCGCACCCGAAATAGGGATGCGGGCTCCTCGTCTGCCCTCCTTGGAGTGGGCACTACGTCCCCAGAGTGCATAACTTCGCACTCAAGATTCCCTGGGATGTCGAGGAGCCAGAACGATTACCCAAATGTCGGCGCTGATTAACCACACAAAGGCGAGGCTTAGAGTCCCTGCACAGGCAAGCATCTGTAAAAGAAACGGCCAAACCTCTATGTGGTTTTAAAACCACAGAGTGACTTCGGCCACACCTCCCTTTAAGGAACTTGGTCAATCAAACACCTAGAGTGTATAAAGGGCCGGAAGGGCATCGACCTTCGCAAATTCTTCGCCATCAATGGTGACGATCTGGTCAATAGTTCGGAAACGCAGACGTGCGGCAGGTAGCGGTCCGGATCCTTTAAAATCCGTCAGCAATTATCCGACCTATTTTTTCCCCTTCCTTCTTTTCCATTTACATTGTACTCTTTCAATTACTCTCGTCACAGCTGGGCATGTACACGATTGATATTATGAAATAAAGAAACTATGCCCTTTCAAGGTCTCTATTGTATTTCTTTATCAGCATAGCTCTGGGACGATGAAGTTCTCTAAAAAGATGCAATTGTATAACAAAGTCCGATGTATTCGGTGTCTCGGATTTTGGCCTTATATGCATCAGTTTCGAGCCTAGATTTCGGTCAATAGTTGGGTTGCCCGGCTCCTACGTGTACCCCTTACGTTTCTGATGAATTCGGCTAAGGGTGTAATGGGAGAACCACTGCGATTGCGCCGCCAGGTCAATTGGCATGGCGCCTCAGTGGAGAAAGCCAAAAACTGACTATCTAGGTAGGCGTAAACTGATCTGCCATCCGGAGACCGCGTCAAGCGATGTGACGATAGAGATCACCCATGTCAAATGAAGGGCTTTTATTCCTAGCCGAAGTGCGCTATGCCCTAGACCTCGGTCGCATTGGCCGAACACTTCTTACGCCGGGGCTGGTCATCAGCCCCCACAGTCAAACCCCTATGACTAAATGAAAGATATCAAGCCACTATAGTCCGATTGCCTAGTTCCTATAAGACACCGATCGCCTTCGGGTACCGAGACGTCGGCTAAGGGTGCAGTGTGCCTTAAGGAACACCCTTTGTATAACCTACACGGGGGCTGAAGCCGACGACTGGCCACTCTCATTTTAAACAGTCAAATCAGAGGAATAATTAAATTATAACACAACACACATGGAATTTCAAGCCATTGTCATTGAACAAAAGATAAAGTTTTTACATCTTACACTCCGGCATTCCGAAGTATCTCCTAGAAATACAGAGTGTCTTTGGGACACATGGCCTCCGTGGTCCGAGCTCCCGCCTCCACCTCGGCGAAGAACTGCTCGGCGGTCTGCGGCTTGTCGGCAGGGGGGCCCACGGCACATGTCTCTGCATCAACCTTGCGGAAGTGAGTCTTCACGCAAGCATATGCCCTCCACGCCCCTTCGAAGCACGCGGACCTCTTCCAGCGATCCACGCAGGGCAAGGCATCTCGGAGACGGGCTGTCAGGCCGAAAAGGCTCTTCGGCATGGCTTCGGCAGGCCATAGAGCAACGCAGAGGTCCTGGAGTGCTCGTCTCGTCATGCGAAACAGTTCCACCAGCTGCTTCACTCGATGATTCAGCAGCTGTGCGGACGGCGATCCCGGAAACTGCCCCCAGAAGGCCTTCTCCGCCTCATGGCCCGCCAGCTGGCCGAAGTACGCCACCGCATCCGCCGCACTCTGCCGGAGATCCTCAAAGACCTCTGCGGAACGCCATAACTGGGTGAGCTCGACGCACCCTTTGCTGCCAAATGAACACTGCAGCAAAAATATCTTACCCGAGGCGATTTGCTCCACTTGCTGGAGCACCTCGCGGTCAGCTCGGGCCGAGGTCTTGAGCTCGGAGTGGGCACGTTGAAGCTTCTCGAGCTCCTCCTTCGTTCGTTGCCCTCCTCCTGAAGTTTATCGCATGCTTCGAACATGCCCTTCAGGGTCTCCTCGACCTCTAGCACCCGCGCCTGGTGCTTTTCCCCGGCTGCCTTCTCGGCGGCCCGGGCCTTATCGGCCACGGCGGCAGCAGCCTCCTACTGCCGCACCTCCTTCCGAGCCCTCTCGAGCTCGGCCTTGAGCGTCTCCAGCTCCGCTGTCAACACAGCTCGGCCTTAGTTGTTTTCTTTAAACACCCATTATACCTCTTCGTCCAAAGAATAAGGCAGGTTTAAACTTGCTTACCTTGAGATTGCTCAACTTTCTGGTTCATCTCCGCCATCTCTTCGGAGACGGAGTCCGGAACCGAGGTCGAAACCTGGTAAACAAAAAAAACAAACAAAATATCCTTATTATAAAGGGAATAGTTAAGATCACTACAAGGCTCCAGGACGACTGCCTCAAGCAGCGCCCTGGGGGGCTACTCAACGGGCTCCTACTCAATCAAGCGACCCCGATGCCAGTTTCTTGAAACCGACTTCGGGCTCGGGGGCTACTCACTCACTAAGCCGTTTAGCAGGCTGTACTTTTATGTCCTCGGACAAAATTCATAAAAAAAACAGCTTAAATAAACAAATTGAATGCGTAGAAGGCGTACCTCGAAACCTGCTACGAGGTTCTTGAAAACCTCGTGCAGGACGGCCCCTGCGGACCGGTAGCCTTCCAGCGCCATGCCTATCAAGGCACGGTGCTCCTCCTTGATGGAAGAGCCTTTTAGGACCTCCTCCACCTCCTCAGTCCACCCCGCGCCGGTCCGTCCTTGGGCAGTAGGCTGGGGTGAAGGGATGACCTCGGGCGTATCCGCCCGAGCAGCCTCCGCCTGGTGTGGCGGAGCCGAGGTAGACGCCGGCAGGACTGATGACTGGCCCAGCCCTTCTTCGACGACCTCAGGGCGCTCCATCCCGAATAGCATTCGAGATCGGAGGTTCATCTATCACATTAGGCAGGTGCTCCTTTTGAGAGCCATTAGATTCATCAAACCGCACATTTACCGTTTCCATAACTTTCCCGTGGTGAGAGTTATAGACACGATAAGTATGCGAGTTCGAGCCATAACCAAGAACAAAACCTTCATGTACCTTAGGTGCAAACTTGGAATTATGATTCATGTCACAAATATAGCAAGGTGCACCGAAAACACGTAAATAAGAAGGGATAATTAGTTTTATGCCCCTAGTTGCGTCCCACTCGGCTGTTTTACCCCTAATTTCCAAAAGCCATCGGTTCTGTCCAAGTCACTTCGCTCCTCTTATGCTTTTGCTCTTTGACCGTTTGACCGTCACTTTGAAAACTTCATAACAAATTCATACTAAATCATAAAAATGCAAATAAGATACCAAAATGTTCGGAAAAACATAACATATATGTCAATGTCATTTGCCTTCATGACAAAAGTGTTGGAAAGTGCCCATCCGAGTTTTAGCTCTTATGATACCACCATGAACAATAAAATATGATCAAAAAATTCAAAAAAATTGGTGTCAAAGAATGACAAATGTTTTAAGTGTTTGCCAAGTTTCATAAGGGAATGACATTCATGGAAGTCGTGGCAAAAAAACAATCAACACTCCAAAATAGATTGTTTTTTTCCCACGACTTCCACGAATGTCATTCCCTGATGAAACTTGGCAAGCACTTAAAACATTTGTCATTCTTTGACACCAATTTTTTTTTAATTTTTTGAAACTTTTCAGATTTTACTTTTCATGGTGGTATCATAAGAGCTAAAACTCGGATGGGCACTTTCCAACACTTTTGTCATGAATGAAAATGACATTGACATATAGGTGATGTTTTTCCGAACATTTTGGTATCTTATTTGAATTTTTATGATTCAGTATGAATTTGTTATGAAGTTTTCAAAGTGACGGTCAAACGGTCAAAGGGCAAAAGCATAAGAGGAGCGAAGTGCCTTGGATAGAACCGATGGCTTTTGGAAATTAGGGGTAAAACAGCCGAGTGGGACACAACTAGGGGCATAAAACTAATTATCCCAAATAAGAAACATTCGGTTTCTTGCCAGTGATAAGCTCATATGAAGTTTTCTTAAGGAATTTGTGAAGATAAACATGATTCACAACATGACAAGCAATGTTAATAGCATTAGCCCAGAAATGAATGGGAGTTTTATACTCACTGAGCATTGTTCTCGCCATTTCGATGAGAGTTCTATTCTTTCGATCAACAACTCCATTCTGTTGGGGAGTGTATGCGGCAGAGAACTCATGAGTTATACCATGTTCGTCGAGAAAATCTTCGATATGAGTATTTTTGAACTCAGTACCATTGTTGCTTCTGACGTGCTTAATTCGCACATCATATTCATTTTGAGCCTTCTTGGCGAATCTTTTGAATATGTCTTGGGTGCAGGTTTTGTCTTCGAGAAAGAATACCCAAGTGTATCGAGAGAAATCATCAACAATAACTAGACCATAATGACTGCCTCCGAAACTTGCATAGTTTTGAGGTCCGAATAAATCCATATGAAGAATTTCCAGAGGCCTTGTTGTGGTCATGACAGTTTTTGACGAATGGTGCTTCTTGGCCAATTTGCCGGCTTCACACGCACCACAGAGACGATCCATGTCGAATTTCACATCCGGAATGCCACGAAGATGATTTTTCTTCACGAGAGTCTGGAAATTTCTCATACCTGCATGACCAAGTCTTTGGTGCCATAGCCATCCTTCGGTTGCTTTTGCAAGCAAACAAGTTTGGACTAAGGGACCCTTAGAGAAATCCACAATATATAAATCACCCTTTCTATTTCCCTCGAAGACGAAGGAATTGTCAGAAGCCATAAAGACGATGCATTTGGATGATGAAAATAGAACTAGCATGCCTAGATCACAAAGCTTGCCAACTGACATGAGATTGAATCCAAGAGACTGAACAAGTAAAACATCATCAATGTTCTTGTCCTTGGATATAGCAATTTTACCTAACCCAATTACCTTTCCTTTGTTGTTGTCGCCGAAAGTAATATACTTCTGAGATGAAGCAGTTAAGTTGGGGTCAACAAACAAGGACTTGTGTCCGGTCATATGACTAGTGCATCCACTATCCATTATCCATTCAGTACACCTGGAGACATAGTCCTGCAGAGAAATCAGGCTTTCTTAACCACCCACATCTTTGTAGGTGGCTTCGAAACATATGAGCGAGCAGGATATGATTTCTTTCGATAGCCATACGAATTGTGACTTGAGTGAGTACGAGCATAATTGAAAGAGTATGCATTGAAATTCTTCCCAGACGAATGAGTATAGTGGTTAGACGAGGTATGCATGTACTCATTCTGTTGAACCTTTTCCAGGAAGTATCGAGCATTTTCAGCCTGCATGGTTAGTAACGTAGTAATAGGCAATGCTTTGATAGTTTTCCTAGGCACCCAGATAGCTTTCTTTGGGGGGCCATTCCTACTGTTTGGTACAACATAGCGAGCAACAGCCTCACCACGTTGGTTTTTGAACAACTTATAGTTGCCCAGAGAATCATCGTATGGGTATTCAGGGATAGGACTATCATATCCCTAAAGTAAAGCTGGATCGAGCATTTTGCTCTTGGCTGGCACCCACACAGTGCGAGGATATTGATCAGGTTCCCAGTAGGAGCCATTTTCATTCAGTTTCCTTTCGAAACCGATACCTTCTTTCCTAGGATTCTTGTGAAGAATGGATTTCTTCAGAACATCACACAGGGTTTGATGCCCTTTGAGAGACTTGAACATTCCTGTCTAAAGAAGATCCTTCAACCTAGCATTTTCATCAGAAATAGAACCATTTTCCTTGGCAGAGGGGTTAGCATTCACAGAAGATTCAACATTTGATTCAGCGTTACTGCGTTCAAGGCATTTTAAGCAGGGAGGTACAAACACCTCAGGTTTCTCTTTGAGTTGTTGGGTGAGAAGAGAATTTTCTCTGATCAAGTCATCATGAGCCTCTCTCAGCGACTCGAGTTCATGTTTCCTTTTCAGGTAATCATAAGTCAATCTCTCATGGTCGGCCGAGAGAAAATCATGACGACTTGATAGTTCTTCCATTCGAGACTCTAGAGCGGAATGCTCTTCTGTCAACGGCTGATTTTTCTCCATCTCCTCAACCAACAACCCTTCAGATTTCCTGAGGGTTTTCTCAATTTTTTCGAGGGAGTTTTGTTGCATATTAGAAATTTTGATCAGTTTAGCATGGTCATCCTCATCCGAAGAGTATTGATCACTGGAGTGAACCTTGTGATGTTTGGAGGATACCTTTTCTTTCGAAGCTTTGGCCATGAAGCAGTAGGTAGGAGATTCGTTGTTGCTCGAATGATTCTCGAAGTAGTTCGATGCAGGAGTAGAGGCACATGCTATGCCAGCCATGCCGGAATAAGAATCCTCATCGGATTCATCAACTTCTTCGGAGTCAGATGACTCTTCTTCATCGGAATCCATCTCCTTGCCGATGTACGCCTTGGCCTTGTGAGAGGTATTCTTGCGGTTGGATGAGGACTTGGAAGGATTCCTTAAGGAAGATCTTGACGAGGACTTGGAGGAGGAGCTGTCCTTCTTCTTGAAGAACTTCTTCGTTTTCTTCTCATCATCGGAGTCGTAGCTTTTGCTCTTGCCTTTGCCATGATTGTTTCCTGAATCATATCTCCCACTGGCACGGATTTCAGCTTCCCAGAGAGGGCAGTCCGAAATGAAATGTCCTGGCTTTTTGCACTTGAAGTAGGTGTAATCTCCAGTAGGTTTTGATCAAGATTTGGAGCCGCCAGAGTTGCTGGATCCTTTCTTCTGAAACTGATTTTTCCTTTGAAGGCGCTGGAATCTTTTCGTGATTAATGCGAGATCCTTGCTGATCCTTTCTAGGTCATCTAAATCTTCTTTGGCATTTCCTTCTGAGGAAGATTCAGCCACAGCCTTGAGAGCATGACTTTTTCGGTGACTTGAGCCATAGAGATCTCTCTTCTCTTCTTCTTGTTCCTCGTGGGTGTTTAGCCTTTCCATGATATCAGCTGAGTCGAGAACTTTGAAGTCAGCTCGTTCCCGAATCATCAGAACTAGAGTGTCGAATGAACTGTCAAGGGATCAGAGCAGTTTCTTCACAACTTCGTGATCAGTGATGTCTTTGGCGCTGAGACCTCGCAGCTCGTTTGCAATGTCACTCAGGCGATCGAAGGTTTGCTGGCAGCTTTCATTTCTGATTCGCTTGAACCGATTGAACTTCGCTCGAAGAGTATCAATGCGAGCCTCTTTCTGAGTTGAAACACCCTTATTTATCTTTTCGAGAATGTCCCACAATTCCTTTGCAGTTTCACACTGACGATAGCGAAGAAATTGAGCACGAGAGATATGGCCTCCAATTTCATCTTTGGCTTGAGCATCCATCTGAATGAGTTTCTTCTCGTGGTCAGTGGGGACCTGGGGCACTTCAACCACGAATCCATTCTGCACCACATTCCACATATCATCATCAATAGCTCGGAGACGGATCTTCATCTTCTCCTTCCAGAAGGGATAGTTCGTCCCATCGAAGATGGGAATCTTGAGGTGCGACTTGTAGCTCACTGAAGACATACTTAAACTCCAAGGTGGTTAGACCAAAATGAACAGAGTCAAGGAGTACCTTGCTCTGATACCAATTGTAGGAATGTAGTATGTCTACCAGAGGGGGGGGTGAATGGGAGTTTTAAATTTTCTTCGGAAATATCAAAACTCTTGGAACCCAGCAGCGGAGCGAATGAAAACAGTGTACAGTGAGCGAATACAAACTATCGAATGGAAACTAAAAGCATGCATCGAGACAAATCACATGATTGAAATGTGTCATACAGCACAGTTCGAATGTAAAGGGGAGATGCAGAGGTGACCAGTGATGCTCGATGGCGACAAGGAATTTGGTAGACCAGTTCGCCCTTCTGCAAAATGACTACGTCTGGTTGGAGGGGTTGTGATTTAACACAGAAGATAAACTCTCTTCGCCCTATTCTCCTCAACAATTTGTTCGTCAACCAATGCCGATCACTCGTGGTAGATGCTTGAGGCGATCTCCAAACCTTTACAGACTTCTTCTTCGAGAACCACAATTACTCTTGGTCTCTGAAGAAATTTACACCTAACCGTCTAGAGAGTTCGCAGCTCTCAAGAGTAATAGGCGGAGCGTACTGGACTTAGATTCCAGTGATGCTGAACCACTATCTAATTTTTCGGCTCTGGGGTTTTCTCTCGGTGTATTTTAAACTCAAATCACTCAGGAGAGGGGGTTGCTCAACAATCTTCTCACAATCACACGGAGCAGTCACCGGACAACGCCGGTGCGGGGTGGCTATTTATAGCCGCAGCCTTCCCTGATGGGAAATGACCATTTTGGACACGCGGTCCAGCCAATGGCCAACCGACACGTTCACAACGGTCGGATTTTAAGAGCAACGGTAACATTACTTGAGGAACAAGTAATGCTAACTCCTCGGTCAGAGTCAAATCTCTCACAGCGAAGAAGATCACAGTCTCTTGCTGGCAAGTATTTGCTCGGAACACAAAGAGATTTCTCTCACAACTTACATGGGATTTGGGTTTAGCATCAGAGAATCAAAGCTTCGAACACTACACCCCTCTTAGTAGTACGATGGTCCTATGACTCAATAAAGAGAAGAGAAACAACGAAATAAATGCTACGTCTTTAGTTCGTCTTCAATCTTCTCGGCCGCGGTCACTTTCTTCGGACGAGCACCGAATCAATTGCTTTGCATCAGCAATTTTTGAGGGGTCACTCTTGTCATCATAATCTTCGGTGATAACCTTCACTGCCACGCAGGGGATTTTCTTCAGAGTTTGAATCAAACTCCTCTTGACTCCAGGGACCTGTTACTCTGTGTGCACTAGCAAACACATCAGTCCCTCACTGTTTATGTTAACAATCTCCAAAACATAAGGAGGCAAATTCTTGCACCAACAGGATGGCTCAAATTCGAGCCGAGAACAGTGGCGGCCATGGCGATCGTGGCGAGCGAGGAGAAGCTCCGGGGAGGAACTGAGGGGCTCGGTGGGACTATAAGAGTTCTAGGAGGAGGTTGAAGTGCTCGGGGATGGACGGGGAGGCTCCGGGCCACTGCTATTTATAGCCGGCCGGCCGGGAGGATAAGCACGGGCGCCGCGGTGAGCTGACCCGCGTGCGGAGGGGACGGCTCGGCCGGCCCGCGTTGCCGACATGACCGCAACTGTTGCGACGCGGTGTCGAGGAAGAGGACATCGGGGAAGGGGACGACGGCCGTCGGCACGTGCATGTATGGGCTAGTACGGTCGGGCTTGTCACCGTCCGGCGAGGGCGCAAACGGAGAGGGAAGCTATGGGAGGAGGGGTGCGTGGACGCCGCGGAGCCGCTAGACACGATTGGACAAGCCGGGGCTGCTCGAGCTGTCCTGCCTGACGCGACGACCGCGTAGAGCATAGTCTCTGCTCGCTATTCACGCGGTCACCACGGGCATAGCGCGCTCTGCTGCCAGTCTGGCCGTCACACCTTGTCCAACAGGTGTATCACTGCTCAAATGGACAAGATTGGTTATTGGAGAAGCCAGGAAGGGTCTAGGTTGGTCGAGGGGATCTAGAACAGTTTCTGGACAGAAACTTGGGCAGGAAGTTGTGGTCAGAAAAATGTGCCAATGAGCTGGCCAAGTTGTCACGGGAAAATGAGATAAGAAGGAGCACCTGCTGAAGAAATTTGAAGCAAATTGGACCAAGTTTGAGTGCACTTCCTTTACAATGCCAAATTTGGTCCAGAAACTTGACTTTGAAGCTGCACTCATCTGGCTTGATGAAATGAACTGAATTTTGGTGTAGGGTGATGATTTGGAAGTATGGAGGTACTGGCAAAATTTCAGCTCATTTGAAAATGCCAAAGTGGTACCTCCTTCACAGTGCTTGAATCTGGACAGAAACTAGATGGAATTTTTGGGAGAAATTGGCTTGGCCAAATAATATGAATTTTTGCATGCTCACATCATATAGGGAATTTGAGGTCCTGGATTAATTTCAAGAATTTTGAAGCAATATAAAATATAGTTGCTTCACAAACTCAAAATAGGTCCGGAAACAAGAACTGGATGGTGCTCTCAAACTTTGAAATGTGGAAATTGGGTTCTTGATGAAAATGGTGAAGATATGTAAAGGAGAAGCTCCAATAATTATTTGGGATTTTTCCTAGCTACCAAAATGGTAGTTCCTTTGGAAAGTGCCCAAATTACAATATTGGATTTAAATAGGAAAATGCAATTTCCCCTATTCAATTATGGCCAATATTTTTATGGGAGCTCAATATGATCACAAAGAATATCTCCACAAGTTTTCATGAACTTTGGAGATGGATAGATATTTTTCTGGATTTAATTCCTTTGACTGGTAGAAAAAGGAATTAATTTTAAATGAAAAATATTGCAAATGACTTAGCAATATTTTTGCATATCCAGGGTTGATTGATATAGGAGAGTCTCTGGGAAAAGTTTGGGAGGCAACAGATCAAAGGAAATTGGGGTTCCTTTGTAACGGAAGGGATTAGGGTTTCCCTTCCGATAACTCGGAAGGTAGGGTTTCGGTGGCAAAATCCTGAGAATATATCTTGGGTGGCAAGGTTGAACTGGAGAGAATCTCTTGTTGGATAGTAAAGGCAAGGCTAACTGACCAACTTCATATACCCAAGAGCGAGAGAAAATCCGATAACATCGAAAAATAGACGGGAGTCAAATCCCGCGAAGGAAAAAAAACGAGGAGCGAAAACCAGGGTGTCACAAACCTACCCCCCTTAAGAAAATCTCGTCCTCGAGATTTCCGGGCTTACCTCCCGGCTAAGGGGAACATACCTGTGTGACTTGGATCCATCAGTTGTCTTGTCGTTGTTGGTTCACTGGCCTTTTAAGAGCCTCTTCCGATGGCTCGGGTATGTCTTTCTACACAGCTACCTTGAATCCTTCTCTTTCCTGTCAAGTGTACCTTTTTTTTCCTGGTAGTGGTGTTGCTGGGTGGGGTAGCGAGTAATACCAACAAATAACTTGGTTTCCATGGCCTGGAGCTAGCTGCTTGGTACTTTGTTGCGGTACTCCGTACACGGACTGCCAGGGGGAGACATCCTTTCCTGGTACAAGGCTCATGTGATCTTATGGCCTCGAGTGACTAGGGGTAGCTTTCTTTCTGCTTTGTCAGAATGCTCAGTCTGACTGCGGGTTCCGTACGAGGTGTTTCCTTCTGTCTTATGCATTCTGACTTGGTCCTTGGGTGATCCACAATCCAAGGAACAACATGACCGAACTATTATCGTTGTATCCCCAACTGAAATGTCAAGCATGATCACAAAGTAATCATAGACATTAATCTCTTACCATGGCACCTATCAACTGTCGATGCTGATGTGCATGTGCTTTCAGTTCTTCTACCTGAATGTCTTGTTTCCAAGTGAACTTAGACTGTCAAACTTTATCAATTACTGAGGTGGCTCTGCCATATATAGCCTCTGTAGTTCTTGTTATGACCATGGAGCTGAACATAGTATGGCTAGCATTCGGTGTATCTTTCGGAGCATAGCCTCTTATCTTGGTTGATGGCCCGTATTCACGATGAGTATGACATGCTGGCTGCATTGTTGTGGCCGTATATGCAAGAGTCTGACCAGGGTTGGTATTATTACCTTGTCGGTGAGGTTTTATTTAACTGTCGCGGATGTGGTTTATCCGAAGCTTCATTGTTCTTGGGAGTTCCTTTGATAGACCTGTCATGACCTGCCAATACGGCTCCTTAGTCATATCCCAGCTTGTCGGGCTTGTATTCACACTTACTCTTGCATATCTCATAGGGGTTGCTGTGTTCATATCCTTCTTTGAACTATAGGGCCAATGTTTCCCTGAGTACAGTCATTCCCGTGTACGAGTGGCTCGGATGAACTGATCCACTGGACTGCATGCTCACAACATATGCAGGGGTAGGATAAATTCTTTCACAACCACTGAACTCTGAGGCGGATGTGTGCCTGGACTAGTTCATGCTTCTGACAAGCTTGTTGTGGGCACGATGGCGTGTTGAAGAAGGCTGAATTCCTTATGCTCGAAGCTTCTGCCAAGGTAGCGTGTCGAAGAAGGCTGGGTGTCGTACCTCATACGCTTTCCCTCATGTGGCTTACTGCGGAAGGTCAGGTGCCTTATGCTAGAAACTTTCCGCGGTAGTAGGCTAAGGAGGATGGGAGTGTCGTACCCTGGAAGATTTTCTCACCAAGTGGTGTAGCGAGGAAGGTTGGGAGTCTTGTGTCGTAAGCTCCTTCCGATAGCTTGTGGAGGAAGGCTGGGTTTCTTCTACCAGAAGCCTTTCACTATGACATGTGATCGTTCCTGTGGCCGATTCTGGCTTCCTTCTGAGATATCCAGAATTTATCCATAGCGGAGCCAAAACTTGGTGTAGGCCATACCTTGTCTGAAGGTATTCCGTGGGTCATGCACACCGTTTGTCCTTCTGCTGGTCTGATCATTGCAATGGTTGCCGACTTCGTGTTGATGATTAATCCAGATGTATGCTGATAGTAAGCAGTTGGCGGATAATTCCATTCGGTTTAGCTGAACCTCCACATATTTGAAATTCTCATTGATTCTGGGCAGCCGTGAACTCATCCATATTCCTCGCAAACCTTGTTCACAGTGCCCGGAAATTTGCATATACACTGGTGAATTCCAAAATATGCTTTGCAATTTGTATCAACATACCAAAGTTTTGTTGTGGCTCTCGGCACATTCACATGCCTTCTGTGGGTGATAAATGATTCTTGAGTCCATTGAGAAAAGACTCAAGGTCCCCCCACTGACTGAAGCAATCCTTGTGTCGAGGATGTAATAATTTGCTCTGGCTAGTGTCCATTCCCGATAGCTCATCTGACTATTCCTTAGGTATGATTTGTTCTAAGGCAAACTCTCTCAGGTATATTCTGGCCTTAACTATTGCACACAGATTCTGCTTCTGACCCATTCTTCATTCTTGACAGCTCCGGTGATAATGTTCTGAGTATCGGGCAGTTGGCTTGGCTTGACTCTTACTAAATTTGGATTATTGGGTATTATCCAAGTTGTATGCTGGTCTTCGTAGCAGCACTTGCGGATGGATCCAGTCGGAGCAAGAGAACGGAATCGAGAAAAGAAGCAAGAACCGCGAAAAACCAAAAGCAAATAAAGCTCAAATTTTGTGGACCCTTCACATGTGGCCGAAGATTCACTAGTGTAACTAGTATAGCGCACTCGATGTACCTCTAAGGATTTAGAAGCAAAACCACACAATGCTCCTGGTAGCAATTGGGGTCAAGCTCCTACTACATCCTTAGGGAACATCAAACTCGATGCATGACCACAACCATAGTGGCTTAGTCAACGGTCCTAGGGTTGTTGGGGAAAGATGGAGTTTATAGGTGTTTCCCAAAGGAAACTAGATTTGAGAAGAGAAATGCCATGGTTAGCAAGCAAGGTAGGAATATCTGGCTCACCTAGGGGTTCAGGTCTCACGGGTCGTTGCCTGGTGCGAACTTTTCCCACCGGAGGAAAAGGCCACGAGAGTTGGGGTCTGATGCAGCCATAAGCCTATGGGGGTTGCCTTATGATCAATAGTAGCCGTGCCGGTCTGGCAAAGATGGCTGAAATCCATGTAGGCTTTCTACTGGTCAGGAGGCAATGAAATCCGGCTAGGGTAACCTACCGTCAACCTGGCTCTGATACCATCCGTTGTGGCGCCCTGCCTGAATACCACTGTAGCCAGACGGTCGCCGCACATGCCAGCCCAGGAAATCACTCTGGCATGCGCTTTTACAACAAGTATCATGAACACAGGCATTTATATTAATGGATATATAAGTCTTACATGATATTTTACAAGGGTGATGGCAGCGGAAAAGCTCTACTAAGGCAGCATGGTCTTGGTGCGGCTCCAATCCACAGGGATCAGACTGGGTTACTCTTCTAGCCCGCGAACACTCCGGCTCCTCGCTAGTGGACGTCGACTCCTTATGTGAACCTGGCCACATTGAAGGCCGCTGAGTACTTTTGAATGTACTCGCAAGCAAACCAAACCAACATATGCACCAAGCAAAGCAATCCATGGCATTCAAGCATGCGCTTGTTATTAGAGCAACATTAATTATCATGGCATAGCATACCTATCTAGCAATATTAATTATCATGTCATAACAGGATTATCCAGCATGATAACTACCAAAGTAAAACATATCAAGTAAATAATCCATACTCTAAATATGTCATGATCCAAACCAAATCCGATCCAAATCCAATCCAAGTCTTGTGGTCATCCGACCCTTTAGCTCATAGCCATCGCATGGCTAACATTCATATCCCTGACACCATCTGATGTCCATGCATCTGTACTGCAAGTCTGACAAACCTTACCATTCTCTAGTTCATTCTTGGTAACACATTATGTAGTTTATTCCTCCAGACTCGACACAGACCAAATAGTGTGAACTAGTACGAACGGTGTCCATGACCGAGGACGCGGCTATTCGAATAGATTTACACTCTGCAGAGGTTGCGCACTTTAGCCATACTATGGAGCTCCTGGCCTCATGCTCCCATTCAGGTGGACCGGTGCTGCTCCAACAAAACTTGTCTATTGCCTGGCACTCTTACAGCCCCACCAACAATCATACCCTTCCCGGGTCAAGTCCTGGGTGGCCCCTGTGTCACTCCTAACACCTGCCACCGTCGTGGCCAAACAAAATTGTCCCAAACAGGGACCTATGCACATAAAACCAAACTGGGCTCACGGAATTATCGGCGCCTACCGGGCCAGGGTAGCACGCACGCATAATTCCCCCTCTTTGGTGGTACCGATAAGAGGCAAGACAACAGACCAAGTCAGGGCCTCCCCATCCAGGCAAGTGTGGTTGCACTTGATGAGCTCGGTTCGGTGGCACTATGACTCGATCCAGCCGACGGAGGAGGTTGTTATCATTAAGCCACATTCTTTATCATAGCAATAACAGTAGTAATACACACTTAAAACACAACAACCTATCCCCATAATGTCACCTACGAGTCACTAGTGCGATAAAATGATGAGCACTAGCAAGTAATGTAAATAGCAAGTTCAACCTAGCAGGAGTTTAATTGTTTCTAACACAGGTATATTCATTAATTAAACACGCAAGAATAACATAGAGCAATGCTTTAGGGCATATATCAGATGGTCGGCTTGCCTGGGGGTCGATGAATTCACCGGAGAGAGGTGCGATCACCTCGCGGAAAATTCGCCGGAAAAGATTCCCTCTCAGAGGGGCTGAATATAGGGTAGGGGCAAAATGGTCATTTTTAGAATGTAAAAACATTATGAAAGTGATGCCATCAGAACAGGCTCGACGATCTGAGAAAGTGAGCTTTGGATTCACCTGAATCGGAGTTGCGGGTGAAAAGATATGACCGTTCGTTCGTTAGCCGATGGGATGAATAAAAAGTGTCCACTTCGGCCGCTAATGAGTGAACGCCCGCAATATAACAGTTTCAGCCGTCGGAGTAAACAGAAAGCGCAGCTTTGGGAAATACGCTTTCCGAAAAGGGAAAGCGCATTCCTGGCCGAAACCGCGCGGGAGTACGCTTTCTCAAAACGAAAACGTATTCCTGGGAGGGCGCCTCCACTTAAACCGACGGGCGGGACCGGGTCAACGCCCCCGTCTGGCTGACGTGTGGGGCCGAGGGGATGGCGGGGCCCGCCTGGCCAAGTCGTCGTCTTATCCCTCGCGAGCGCCCGCGAGGCAGGGGAAACCGCGCGCTCCGGCGACGGTTGCGGGCACCACAGGGCATCCCCGACGACGCTTCGCCCATGGACGAGCTCGACTCGAAGAGGCGCATCCGATGGTGTAGCGCACGGACGCCAAGAGCTACGGGAGCGACGGCCTCCTTGGGCAGGGCGGACGGTGGCGACGGCCGGAGATGGTCACGGCGATTTGGTGGCGGGGTGACGGCGGTACGGTGCGGGAGAGCTTCGCGGTGGCCGGGGGCTCCTCTGGTGTAGGTAGGAGGGGAAGAAGGGCCGCGGATGGCTCGAATTTGAGCCGAGAACAGCGGCAGCCATGGCGATCGTGGCGAGCGAGGAGAAGCTCCGGGGAGGAACTGAGGGGCTCGGTGGGACTATAAGAGGTCTAGGAGGAGGTTGAAGTGCTCGGGGATGGACGGGGAGGCTCCGGGCCACGGCTATTTATAGTCGGCCAGCCGGGAGGATAAGCACGGGAGCCGCGGTGAGCTGGCCCGCGTGCGGAGGGGGCGGCTCGGCCGGCCCGCGTTGCCGACCTGACCGCAACTATTGCGACGCGATGGCGAGGAAGACGACAGCGGGGAAGGGGACGACGGCCGTCGACACATGCACGTATGGGCTAGTATGGCCGAGCTTGTCGCCGTCCGGTGAGGGCGCAAACGGAGGGGGAAGCTACGGGAGGAGGGGTGCATGGACGCCGCGGAGCCGCTAGACACGATTGGACAAGCCGGGGCTGCTCGAGCTGTCCTGCCCGACGCGACGACCGCGTAGAGCACAGTCTCTGCTCGCTGTTCACGCGGTCACCATGGGCATAGCGCGCTCTGCTGCCAGTCTGGCCGTCATACCTTGTCCAACAGGTGTATCACTGCTCAAATGGACAAGATTGGTCATTGGAGAAGCCAGGAAGGGTCTAGGTTGGTCGAGGGGATCCAGAACAGTTTTTGTACAGAAACTTGGGCAGGAAGTTGTGGTCAGAAAAATGTGCCAATGAGCTGGCCAAGTTGTCACAGGTAAATGAGATAAGAAGTAGCACCTGCTGAAGAAATTTGAAGCAAATTGGACCAAGTTTGAGTGCACTTCCTTTACAATGCCAAATTTGGTCCAGAAACTTGACTTTGAAGCTGCACTCATCTGGCTTGATGAAATGAACTGAATTTTGGTGTAGGGTGATGATTTGGAAGTATGGAGGTACTGGCAAAATTTCAGCTCATTTGAAAATGCCAAAGTGGTACCTCCTTCATAGAGCTTGAATCTGGACAGAAACTAGATGGAATTTTTGGGAGAAATTGGCTTGGCCAAATGATATGAATTTTTGCATGCTCACATCATATAGGGAATTTGAATTTCTGGATTAATTTAAAGAATTTTTAAGCAATATAAAATATAGTTGCTTCACAAACTCAAAATAGGTCCGGAAACAAGAACTGGATGGTGCTCTCAAACTTTGAAATGTGGAAATTGGGTTCTTGATGAAAATGGTGAAGATATGTAAAGGAGAAGCTCCAAAAATTATTTGGGATTTTTCCTGGCTACCAAAATGGTAGTTCCTTTGGAAAGTGCCCAAATTACAATATTGGATTTAAATAGGAAAATGCAATTTCCCCTATTCAATTATGGCCAATATTTTTATGGGAGCTCAATATGATCACAAAGAATATCTCCACAAGTTTTCATGAACTTTGGAGATGGATAGATATTTTTCTGGATTTAATTCCTTTGACTGGCAGAAAAAGGAATTAATTTTAAATGAAAAATATTGCAAATGACTTAGCAATATTTTTGCATATCCAGGGTTGATTGATATAGGAGAGTCTCTGGGAAAAGTTTGGGAGGCAACGGATCAAACGAAATTGGGGTTCCTTTGTAACGGAAGGAATTAGGGTTTCCCTTCCGATAACTCGGAAGGTAGGGTTTCGGTGGCAAAATCCTGAGAATATATCTTGGGTGGCAAGGTTGAACTGGAGAGAATCTCTGGTTGGATAGGAAAGGCAAGGCTAACTGACCAACTTCATATACCCAAGAGCGAGAGAAAATCCGATAACATCGAAAAAAAGACGGGAGTCAAATCCCGCGAAGGAAAAAAACGAGGAGCGAAAACCAGGGTGTCACACTCGAGAAGGAGTTTCTTGCTAAAGAAGTAAGTGGGGGGACAATACAACTTGACGAGATTACTGAATCTCCGACGAAAGTAAGCAGGACTACCAATAATTGTGGTTCTAATCTCCTCCCTCTAATTCTCCGGCGATGATTAGCTCTAGACGGCGAAGCACTGCTAGATCGTGAAGACCGTACGCTAGCAATCTGTAGAGAGGCTGTGCTTTCAGTCTTTCGTTCGAGGGATTGTTCATCGACGGTTCAAGGGACTTCAAGTACGATCTACACCGACTCATCTTCTTCCGCTGCAACTCAGAGTTGGTAACAATCCGATCCAAACCATTATTGCATCTTCATAGTGTTCCTGGTTGATCATTGGGCGATTTTTTTTTCTACTACATTTCCCAACACCACGTCCCCACATATACCCTACCCCGGACGAACCCTAGACCATTGTTCAAACACTATCGAACAGTGCACACTCCACTGCCTGTCTCCTACTCCTTGTCTGTCTTGTCCCCTCCTCTCCCCATCCCTCTTTGTCATGTTGAGGCTGCATGGCCAGCGATGGATCCGGCAACGATGCGGACCCCATCTACTAGGAAGGCCTGCCGCGCTCGGGGGGCGATGAGGAGCTCGCTCTCCGTGTCGCATTAGCGCGGTCGCGGGTAGACAGGGGTGGGAGCTCGAGCTCCACACCATTCCATGTAGCTCGGCGCCGCAATGCGGATGACGGTGTCAGCTCCTCGCGCTCCGTCGCGTGCTCCACACCGGAGCATATATATCCGACCACTGCTCCTCCCGGACAGTGGTGGGTGCTCGTGCCCGCGCCGGCCCAAATCCCGCAACAGAGGACACCAGAATCAGAAGCGCGCACCGCACGCCGCAAGAGGCAGCAGGTGAGGGAGAGGCGGTGGAGGCAACTTCCTCCCGCAGGTCGCGCGTGTCCACGCCGCCCGTGCCGATAGATCCAGAGGAGAAGCTCATGTGCGAGGTCCTTCGTCGGTCGCTGACCACGACAGAGACAGAAGCAAGGCGCCTTTCCCGCAAGATCGCGAAAACGCTCTGGCTCGGCATCGAGGAGTCTGAGCGCCTCGCTACGGAGAGGGTGGCCGGCTCGCGTAGGAGCAGCACCGTGCCACCCTTCATCTCGCGGGCTTCATCTCATCCTCCTCCGATGACAGCGGCGTGACGAGCACTGACAATGACGACGCCCCTCGGACCGCAGACGCCTTCATGGAGGACAACTAACGCCTCTCTGGTGACCGCAAGGGCCCGGCGCATAAATGGTGAAGTTTGGTGCCCCTTTGTTTAATTCTAGTATCCTATCTAGTGTTCGGTGATGAACTGCCTCTTTTGGTCGAGTTGTACATGTCTGGTGATGAACTTTTGTTGCTATGTCCGGGAATTTTATTGCCCTCCGTCTCGCGGGCTTCATCTTATCCTCCTCCGATGACAGTGGTGCGACGAGCACTGACAACGACGATGCCCCTCCGACCATGGACGCCTTAACGAAGGACAACTAACGCCTCTCTGGTGACCGCAAGGGCCCGGTGCATAAATGGTGAAGTTCGGCGCCCCTCTGTTTAATGCTAGTATCCTATCTAGTGCTCGGTGATGAACTGCTTCTTTTGGTCGAGTTGTACATGTCTGGTGATGAACTTTTGTTGCTATGTCCGAGAATTTTATCTATGTTTGTTTCTTTATATGATTGTTTTGTTGATGATCTACGTAGTTTATCTCACGTTGCATGCGTGCATGGATTCACGTTGCATGCATGCATGGATTCCGGGGACCGGATATGAGGGGAAGGGGGGCCAGCTGCGATTGCTAAGAATGTCCGCGGACGCACTTGTGGGCATATAAAGGGTCAAATTTGTGAAGTCTGGCTGTAGATGCTCTAAGTACCATTTTGGAAGGAAAAAATAACATATCTAGTGTAGTCATGTATAAAGAGAACTCCAGATGAACCTCATGCACTAACAATTGCAGGGTATGCCAAGAAGAGGAGAAAAACGCCATGGGCATAACAGAGGAGCAAAGCTGCATGCAGAACTCTTTTCAAAGAATAGCAGAGAAAGGATAGGTCAGATCATACAGCTCCAAAACCGTCAAGATAACGTCGTTATGGACAAATACTGTGACTAAATGACATGGACAGAAACACTCCTCACTAGGCTATGCATTTTCACCTTATTAGTAGTACTACTATTTTCAGACAGACAGAAAACTTAAAAAGACACGGTAACGACCATATCATTGCAGAGCATATATATACAGTACAACACACCATCAGGCATATGCTGTCTTTTTTTGAAAAGATAGGGGTTTCCCCCCGCCCCAACTTTTATTAAAAAGCCAAGGCAAAATCATCCACAAACCAGACTGTTAAACAGTGCTCGGCGACAGCCAAAGTAGCCGTCACAGACACATAAGGGTTTTAGCGAAACTAGCCCTATTACATGATTTTTGATCACCTCGCAGGGGGGACAAAGCTGGGAATGCAAATTGAGATGTGTCACATCAGCCCGCAAAATCAGCACTCCAAACTTTGCCCATCTTCACGCAGACCAAGCTATTCTAAGCAATTCCCCTCTTCGATGATCCAAGAGCCTTAAGCACTGGAGAAGTAGCGCACCCTGGGCGTCCAAACATAAGATCTTCCACTGCCCTACCAAGGCCCCCACCAGGTCATGATGCAGCGAATGCTTCACCATTTTCGCCCCTGAAAGACAAAGTCATTTCGCAAAAGCCATAAGCCCCACAAGGTAGCAGATGTAACAATATTAACAGCTTCACACGATTTCCTCTACTTCCACAAAGGTGTTAAAGAAAAGAAAGAAACAGGCACACAAATACCTATCCCCTCAGCAACTACAGACCAGATTTGCATAGCAACCACACATTCAAAGAATAAGTATTGGACAGTCTCATGTTCACCACAGAACACACATGTTAGATCTTCAACATGTCTCCTTTTAGCTAAGTTATCTCTAGTGAGGCATTTGTTATAGTAGGCCAGCCAAAGAAACACATGTATATTAGGAGGAACTTTGATTTTCCAGATAGCATCTTGGATATCTGAGGATATCCCCCCAAAGTTAATTGTTTTGTAAAATGACTTCACGGTATATTGACCAGAAGGTTCAAGTCTCCATATAGGCATATCAACATCTGTACTAGGAGTAAAGACCTTAACCACCTCAATCAGACTATACCAGCTATTCATGATGGAATCATCTACACATCTCCTGAATGTGAGACATAAAGTGTTGCCATCCCAAACCTGGGCAAGGGTGGCATTTTGTTGTTGACAGATATCAAACAAATCCCAAAATCTAGTCTTCAAAGAATAATCTCCAACCCAAACATCATGCCAGAAGGCAATGTTCTTCCCATTACCAGGAGACCACCTAATAAATTTTCTGGCAGCATCTAATGCCCAGGTCAAGCTTTTCCAAAAAGGTGAGCCCAGATCAGGTTTGCCCCAGTAGATATTGGGTTTGTCAGTGGCATATTTATAGCTAATGGTTTTCTTCCAATCATTGTCTCTGCCATCATGAAATCTTTTCCCCCAAGAAGCAAGGAGAGCCATGTTAAAGTCTCTAAGATTGGGTACCCCCATCCCTCCAAACTCTTTTTTCCTGGATATCAACCCCCAGTTAGCTAGATGATACTTGTGAACCTCACCCAAATTACCCCAAAAGAAATGGGACATTTGTGAGGAAATGGCATCAATGGCCCACTTGGGAAATTTCATAATGGACATGAGTTAAGTAGGGATGCTAGCAATGCAAGTAGTCAGAAGAATCAGTTTACCCCTATAGGACAAATACTTTCCTAACCAGCCAGCAATGTTTTTAATAATCCTATCAATGATAGGTTGTATATCCTCCCTCCTTAACTTTTTAAAATGAAGAGGCACCCCAAGATATTTAAAAGGGAAATCCCCAAATTGACAGCAGAAAATCTGAGCAAATTCTTTCATCATATCATCAGAGACATTTATAGTGTGCAAATTGCTTTTATGAAAGTTGATTTTCAAACCAGATAATTTTTCAAAGCAAGTAAGAAGCCATTTCAGATTTCTGGCATACTCAACCGAATCTTGAATGAAAAGGATGGTATCATCAGCATATTGCAGACTGATGACCCCCCCCCCCCTCCCCAAGGACCACTTGTGGAAGTAGGCCAGCAATCAGCCCATGATTAGCAGCTTTATATAGCATTTTGGAAAAAACATCAGTAACCAAGTTAAACAGCAAAGGTGAGTGAGGGTCACCCTGCTTAAGCCCTTTCCCCCCAACAAAGTGGGGGCCATTAGTGTCATTAATTCTGACTTGGAAAGTCCCCTAGTGCAAAGTACTAAAAATCCAATTTACTCACTTATCACCAAAACCCCTAGATAGGAGCATCTCTTTTAAGAATTCCCAACTCACTCTATCATAGGCCTTTTCATAATCAAGTTTTAGAATCAAACCTCTAGCCCCAGCCCTGTGAACCTCATGAATAACTTCATGGGCCATTACAACACTTTCCAAGATAAATCTTCCTTTGATAAAAGTTGTTTGGTTAGGGGAAATCAGTTTATCACACAAAGGAGATACCCTGGTAGTCATACCCTTAGAAAAAAATTACAGCACAATTACTCAGACTGATGGGTCTGAAATTTTTCATCTCTCTAGCAAGAGGAACCTTAGGAATGAGAGGAATAAGAGCAGAATTAAGCCTATGCACATCCAGTACACCATTCTCAAAATCTTTCACCAACCACATAACATCTTTTTTAATAAGATCCCAAAAGGTCTGATAGAAAAGGAAAGACGGACCATCAGGGCCAGGAGCTCCACTAGCATAGGAGCTCATTATAGCTTGTTTAATTTCTTCCTCAGAAAAGGGTTTTTCTAGTTCAAGTCTCTCTGCCTCAGAAACCATTTCATTCTCAGCCCAGAAATCAGAATCCAGATGGATATCAGGTTTGGGTTCAAAAGCAAAGAGGTTTTTGTAAAAATCTATAGCAACATCCAACATATCAGAAGTGGAGGTCACTACACCCCAAGGCCCATCCAACTCAGAGAGATGGTTCTTCCTGTGCCTATGGTTAGCTAATGCATGAAAGTAGGCATTATTCCTATCTCCCTCAAGAATTTTCCTATCCCTAGATCTCTGCCATAAGGCAGTTTCCTCCTTCCTCCAAATGTCATCCAATTCTTTCTTGATAGCTTTCATTCTATCAAAGTCTGCAATAGCCAATTGTTGTGTCTCAGACAGCACATCCAAAATGTCATACTCCATAAGGAGGGTTTTCTGTTTTTTCTTGATAGCAGCTTCCAGGTTGATACTCCACCCTTTTGTTTTTTTCCTCAGAACTCTAGTCTTGAACATCCAGTTTTCAATAGAAGGAATATTAGAGGAAAAAGAATTCCAAGCATCCCTAACTACCTGTTCAAATCCAGGTTGAGAGAGCCACCATTTTTCAAACCTGAACATCCTGGGACCAGTGCATCTTCTGGCCCCGGTGTCCAGGACCAGGGGGCATGATCACTCCCCACTCTAGGGAGGGCATTGAGGGAAGACATGGGGAAATGGGCACCCCAATCCACAGAAGTGAAAACTCTATCCAAGACAGCAAAGATAGGATCCCCCTGGTTATTAGACCAGGTATACTTCCTATTGGAAACAGAAATTTCCATGAGCCCCCATCTGTTGATCCAACCATTGAACAACAATGTGCTTTGCTGATCAACCAGACCAATACTCTTATCATCACTCCCCCTAATCAAGTTAAAATCACCACACACTAATATAGGATAAGTGGCAGAGCCAAAAACATCATGCAACTCGGTAATAAAATCCATTTTAAACTCTGGATAAGCTGAGCCATAAACCACAACCAAGTGCCATACAAAACCATCACATTTATTTTTAACAGTATCTTTAATTGAAAATCTATTGTTAACAAAACCAATCAATTCAAATAAATCTTTTTTAAGACCAATCAGAATTCCCCCAGCAGTGCCCACAGCAGGCAGAAATTGCCAGGTGAAGCTACCCATTTTGTCCAAGGCCTTGAGGAAACCCTCAGTAATACTCTCTCTTTTAGTTTCTTGAAATCCGATAAAATCAGGGTTAGTTTTGGCAATCACATCACAAAGGCACTGAACTTTACCAGGTTGTCCTAAACCTCTAATATTCCATATAAGACCTATCATAATTAAGGTATTCTAAAAGGGTGAGACAAGCCACAAGGCTTAACCTTAGTGAGGACAGCATGAGACTTTTCCAAAACATCAGCAGTGCCAACTGAAGCAAAGGAAGAGGTCCTAGCAGGAATCCTAACTATATATATCATCAGATGTAATATCAATATTAGCAGGTAATACAATTTCTGGGTGAACATTAGCAAAAGCCAAGCAATTCTCTTGTTCCCTAGTAATCAAATCTTCAATAATATCAAACTTACTAGTCTCACTTCCCCCTAGTCTCAAATTAACCCGACCAGGCTGATCAGCAAGGAAAGTAGGGTCAGCAATGGAAAAAGATTTACCTTTGAAGGTTTTTGGAATCTCCAGGTTCTTCTTCATCTTATAAGCAGCAGCCTTCTCAATCATGTTCACATTTCCTTGTTTCCTGGTGCAATGTTTCTGAGCCAAAATTGGCCCCCATTTTAAGTCCTTGGATTTTCTTGTTGTCATCCATCTTTGCTTGGTTCAATGACTCCATCAAAGAACGTTTAAGACCATTGGATTGCAGAAGTTTAACAGCCTCAGGGGGGAGAACCCCCAGTTCCTCATCATCATCACTTCTTTCTTCATCAGACACAACCATATCAACAGATTTCAAGAGGTCTTCACAGTAATTCATGCTGGCAGATTTATCATTTTCACAACCATGTTCCACATAATTCATCTTAGGGGTAGAAACTCCACCTGTCATATTCATCACCTCAACAGTACTAGTTTGCATCACTTTCATAGCATTAGGAGTATTCATCTCACTGGGAGAGTGGGCATGTATAGTTTGTTTAGCAGAAACACACTCCAGAATGAAGTTTTCATGATCAGAATCTGAGCATAGGACCATTGAGCAACAGCTTTTATTCTTGCCAGAAGATCCACCAGTTTTCTTTTGAGAAGCTAAATTGGCCTTATCCAGTTCATCAATGGCTAGCTCATCATCAATCAGGTCATCACTTGGATCCTCTTTAGAAGGATCATTGTTCTCCTGTCCCTCAGCACCACCATTTGCATCACCATCTTCATCTTCATCTTCAATATCAATGACAGAGTCCACACCACCAATCTGCTCAAACCCTTCCACAGTAAATCCTAGTAAAAATAATTTTTTCTTCATCTCAATCAACCTTTCAAAGGGAATCTTAGCAAGATCTCTACAGGCAATCTTAACCCTCACATTTTCAAAGAAAGTCCTAAACATACCATTCCAGTCCACATCTGTCAACACACCAAACATTGAAGCTATTTGGGCAAACACTTTCCAAGTACACCACTTAGGGGGAATCCCCTCAATCAATACCCAGGCCTCAATCAGCTCCCCAAAAGCGTCACAGGCAACTTTCCACTCAGTCATCTTCACAGACACATCTTGAGGCAGACAAAACCCAGGGAGTTCAATTAAGTCTTCCACCTTCTTCCAGGGGGAAACCTGACCAAGAAAGTTTTGTTGGATAATCCCCTAATCTGCCACAGCCATGGTTTAGTCTTGCAAAAGGTAGCAGTCAAAAGACCCATCAGTTTTGCGTTATCCACCTCACCTTTCAGTATGTTCACAAAAGCACAGTTCTGAAAGTTTAACCAATTTGATTCATTGGCCACAGGTATATCCACATGGTAGAAACCAAGCCCACTGGCACCACTACCAAAAAAGGTAGCAGTGGGTTGAACCTTAGACCAGGCCGCACAGTTGTTCACATTATGGTTCTGCTGGCAGATGAAGTAGGTTTTGGTTTGATGCAGTTACCAACATAGTGCCCAGGACCCCCACAATTAAAACAGATCATATCCTTGTACCTAGGATCCAGGGGTTGCTCTAATTCCACCTCAACAGCTTGGGACGATTGTACCTGAGAGGAGGTTGCGGAGGATGCCGTAGATTTGGTTGGTCTCTGGGCAGGAGCGGGGTCCTTCGCAGGCAAAGCAGAAGGCTACTTGCGTCCTCCCCCCATCCCCCCAGAGATGGTCTTCTGCACAACTGCCTTGGATTGGCCAGCCGCACCAGAGTTGCTAGCTCCCCGGCGGTCAGACATCTTCGATCCTTGCCTAACCACCTCCGCAAACGACAGGGACCCCGGCCCAATCCCCTCGCGGGACAGTTTGATGCTTTTTGGGACAGGGTCGAAGGCCCGGCGAACAGCAGGATAGAAGTCAGCAGCTGTGAATGATCCATGCTCGACGAGATCCTTTCGAATCCAGCAAAGGAACTCAGGGGAGGAAGTGTGTTGTGGAGGGAGAGGGGAAGTGGGAGGGCGGCGGCGGGGAGGAGAGGGAATAAGCCAGAGCTGGCCAAAGTGTTCCTCTACTTCTAGGGTTTCCTCAGCGCGAGAACGCGCAAACCTGTTTCCCGTCTTCCTTTTGACAACACGGGCTCTGAAGGAGGACCCCACCGGCAGTGAGGGTGAGGGTCGCAAAACCTTATCCCCACTCTCATCTAAATTGACCACACCGGCCGGCAAACCACCCGCCGGCGGGGGGCACACCACAGACATTGAATCCACTCACGGAATGCTCGCCGCAGAAGCAGCATCACCATCTACGACCACTTGCCCACCAGGAGGGAGAACCCTCGACCCGTCATCCCCATTCACAGGAGCAGTCAGAGGAGACAAGCAACGAAATCGACTCACACGTTCACGAAACGCAAACAATCGCTCACGATAAATTGCAGGGAGCCGAATCGGAGTCATACCTCCATCGCCAGGCCATGGAGGAGGTTCGACGGCTCGACGTTGCATCTGGACCACAGGAGGGGAAATCAGAGCCGGCGACTCGGGGGGCGCACCCCGGGAGGCAGGAACTCCGGCGGTATAAGGGCCAGCGCATCCACCCGCGGCGGCCTGATGTTGAGCCGTGAGGGATTCGCCGTCCGGTAGTACGCCCACCTCGCCGCTTGAACAGGATCCGGCGATTCGGCCTCCTGGATCACCCAGAAGAGGAGCTCCACATCCGCGCAACCCTCGTCGCCGATGAAGCGCGCGCGCTCTTCGAAGGTTGCGTAGCGGATGATGTTGATGTGGACATCCGCCCACTCGTCTCGATCGGGAAACCTCTCCCTCACCACCCTCCGCATCTCCATACGGGCCTCCGGCGAGTTCGCGTCGATCAGGGGCAGCGAGACCACTCCGGGAAGCGGTAGCGCCACCGGTTCCGCCACCCGCGTCGCCAGCACCAACCGACGAACCCGAACCCATCGGCGGCACCCCCCAGCCATGCGCGCAGGTAGATGGTCGCAGGACTAATGAACTCTCGGGCGCGTGAGTGGGGAGTGGACTTGCAGTAATGTGAGGGTAGGTGGGGAGGCGAGGAGGAATTGATTTTTGGCTCGCCGCCGGTGAGGTTCCCGAGGAGGGAGAGAGAACGCTAGACCCGTGCTCCATCCCGTTCCTCTATCTCACTGTCTTACTGATATTTCTTGGCCTCTGTTTTTTTTAATGTCCTCGCGGGACTGATGAACTCTCGGCATATGCTGTCTGTCACAAAACATGAGGTCTCATCGCCGTAGCCAACCAAAATCGAGACCCCCTGATCCAGCACAGCTTGGGAACTGGTTAGCTAGCCAGCTGCAACACCTTCTGACATAGCTAATATAGTACTAGCATCTGGTGCAAGGAATATACAGCAGGGTCGATACAGAGATGGGAGAATGAATCAAAGCCAGCGCGTCTTCTTCCTTTCTTCCTTCTCTCCGAGCGACCCGGCACCGGCAGCTGCTTATATTACACGCGCAGCTCCTCCATAGCAACAACAGCCTCCCTGCAAGCAAGATGCGAGAATCAAAGGCATCAAAAAAGATGCCCAATCATTCACGGCAGTGAGTGCGTGAGTAACCAGCATTGTTACCTCAGAGCTTCGGTGATCTCGTCACTCTTAGGGTCGAGTTCCTGTGCTTTCAGGAACGCGTCGGCTGCTCCTTTGTAATCCTGCGCATGGGCGAAATATCGCAAGAGGTGTATCGAATCAGATTGCTGAAGGGAACTGGACAGAGAGTGGCTAGCTATACATACCTTCATCAAACTGAGAGCTTTGCCCTCACGGTACCATGCCTTGGACCAACGGGGCCGCATCATTATGCACTGTCGTGCATCTTCCAAAGCTCTGTCCCCTTCTCGCATCCGCAGCCAGCAGAGGCTCCGGTTAGCAAACATGGTGGCATCAAGTGGGTCTATATCCATTACCTGCATTTACGACCAGAGAGCTCAGCTTCGGGTGTCTGTTGGTGCAGTGGTAAATTAATCTAACAGGCTCTGTCAAGCACATCATTGCCTTTTCGTTAGTTTGACATCTCATCTGATGTAACAAAAGTGGTGGTGGGCTTCCCAGATAAAATCGTGAATGGTCTATCCTATGAAATGCAGTGTAATCACCCAACCATCATCCCACATAAGCCGACCATAATTCTATGGAAATTTCAGAACAAACAACCAACCAGTTCAATGAACCATCATTCAGAGAATTAAGTAGTAAGACTATAATAAAAACTACAAGCCAGCCCATCTTCACCCCCAAATCTGACGTCTTAAAACATGTATTAAATCATTAAATGGTTCATGCATTACCAGGCCATAGAAGTACATCGCTGTAATGTAGTCTTCCTTTCCAAATGCTTCCTTTCCTCGTGACTTCAAATCAGCTATCCGTTGTTCCACAGAAGATGCGTCCTGGACCAGTAGCATGGTCAGTTACATGCATACATAGTGAATGACAGGTTCAAACAGCACGCTAAGTATTACCGTTGGAAAATTAAATTAAAGTTCTTGGTCAGTAATCCTTCAATAATAGGCATACACACTGTTTCCTCAGTTAGCTTTGCAAACTTGGTCAAACAAAATGCCAACTAAATTTGAATATACATATATCTATTTATGTATTACCATCCGCCATCCTAATATTGTACTCCTACTGTTCACTATTATAAGTTGTTCTAACTTTTTTTCTGATTCGGATGTATACAGACGCATTTTAGTGTGTTTGTTCACTCATTTCAGTCCGTATGTAGTCCATATTGAAATATCCAAAACATCTTATATTTGTGAACAGATGGAGTAATACCTAAAGAGTGCCTATACAACTGAGCTCAGTAACTTCCCTATGCCCTATGCTGATACTGTACTTCCTTTTACCAGTTCTTAAATTTCTCAAGAAAATGCAGGCTTGCAGGCAGGCTACAGTTGCCCCGATTTATCATGTTTAGTTGCATTTTTCTTCTATGGATATCAAAGTGGAAACAACTGAAGGTCCAGTGATACATCAAAAAATGGGTCGGTCCATGCATGTTCAGAGGTCATGAGTATGCATACGGCCTGGTGATCTTTTCACTCTGTCAAGGAGGATACAGCATATGGAAGTACTGCGTTCAAAATAGAAGATATCAACCAATCATGCAGCTTCAGGACTACAGGTTATGGCAGAATGAAGTAATCGATAAATCATCTACACACCTGATTCTTGATACGTGGAGATCTTGCAGTATTCATTATCCCATTAACGCTCCAAACTGGCTGAGATGGAATGGGTTTTGTCTTAGGAAACAGAATTTCAACAAGCTCACGTTGACCACGAGCTGCTGCTAGCTCAATTGGAACTGCGCCATGCTATATCATAGAACAGAACATAATATGTTATATGATCCAGGATAAAAAGATAAAGCAGTCAACATCATCAAATTACTATTTTTAACTGAAAACTCTGTAAGAAAACAAGATATTCTTGAATTCATCCCAGTGGCAGTAAGATCCTAGATACTGCTAAATGAACTTCATTTGAGAGCATAAATGTTAGTAAACAGAGAGACAAGGGCAGAGCTACAGTTACCTGGTTAGGGATGTTAGCGTCGGCTCCAGCCTCTAGTAAAATCATGACAAAGTCCATTAAGCCATCATCAACTGCCTCCGTTAAAGGAGTTGGTCCAGAGTAACCATGAACATTCACATCAGCGCCAGCCTATTAATGAATAGGAGTAAAAAAACTTCATTGATAGGAAAAAACAAGCTACTCAACTATGAAACATCCGAAAAGGAAAAAACAAGGTACTCAACAAAATCAGGACACATTTAAACATAAAAAACATATGAAAATACATGAAGTCGGTAAGTTATTGGAACCTCAATCAGTAGCTTCATGCATTTCAAGGCCTTTCCACAGACGGCCATCATGAGTGGTGAAAAGACGTGATTAGCCACTCTGTTGGGCTGAAAAGATAAATGAGCCATAGTTTTGAAAAGAGTTAGTTAGATCACATAAAGATTATTTTTAAATGAGCCCATCAAATATTTGATACACCCCAAAGAATAAATCATTACATCATCAAACCAAACGCAGTTAATCGTGTTTGCCTTTCCAATTCATAATTTGCATTCAAATAGCTGATAGTGGAATAGACAACTTACATCAGCACCATGCTCCAGCAGAACCTTCACAACCTCAACATGGTCCTTTGCAACCGCCAAGTGTAATGGCGTGCCCCGATGATCCATAGCATCCACATGAACCCCTTTGGACAGCAATAGCCTCACAGCCTCGTAGTGTCCTGGAGGCACAATAAACATGGTGCAAATCCAAATAGATCAGAACCAGAGCCTCAACAGAAGAGTAGCTCCTTTTGTATGTAGGCAATGTCAATCCTTTGATTTCACATTTCACGGACTCAGAGTGAACTCAAGAATGAGAAAGACCACCTTCCTCTGCTGCATTGTGCAGTGACACGGAACCCCTCTCATCGGCCATGGATGGGTCGGCACCACGGTCGAGAAGGTACCTCATAACCTTGACATTTCCCCCAAATGCGGCGTAGAACATCGGTGTCACACCTACAAGGGTAACACAACATCTCAGTACTAACAGAAAGAAAATTTCCTGCTATGGACGAATAAGATTCCAACTAGGTGCGAGCACCTGTTTTCGTGGCGGAATCGACATCAAGCCCGTATTCCTCCACCAGGAACTTGCAGCTGTCCAGGAATCCCTTGGCCGCAGCGAAATGAAGTGTGGTGTGCCCTTCAGCGTCCTTGGCTCGCCGCAGATCCATCTCCTTCGCCATTCCTAGGAAGGGGAAAAATCGCAGGAACAACTGAAGTCAGATCAGACAGCACAATCATCCTAGACCGGTGTAGCTAGGGCATTCCCCTAATGATTTCGCGAAGTGAGTACACACGGCTTCAAATCTAGGGTTTCTTCCTTGAAAATATTTTTGGGGGTTTACCGCCTGAATGAACAAATCGAAGTTTCCTCACAAAACTAGCAACCACCCCACCCCAAATTCGGAAGAAAGGCCTCAAATTCGTCCGTACGGAAAAAGCACCACGAGCGTTCGAAACAAAGAAGAGAACATACATCGTTCCATTAACGGCAGAGAGAGAGAGAGAGAGAGGCGGCGCTTACTCTTGAGGAGGCGGAGTTTTCCGCCGAGGGCTGCATTGAGGGCGATGTCGCAAGGGGACGAAGCCATGGCGGCGGCGGCGGAACGTTCGCGCCGAGGGCGGTGAAGGGTTTGGAGTTGGGGAAACTGGGGAGTCGGGAGTCGGTGCCTAGAGCGGTGAAGGGTTTGGGGGAGGAGGAAACAGGGGAGTCGGGAGTCGGCAGTCGCGGAGATGATATGGCGCGAAAGAGAGAAAACGGGTCCTCGGAGGAGCAACTCCAACCCGCCTGCGTGGTTTGTTTTTTTTTTTTTCCGTTTGGGTCGGTTGGGCCCTTCTTGTTCGTCTGTGGCTCACCGTCACGTAATTTTCGTCCATGTGCATAGTAAATTGAACTAAAAAAAGTTCAGCGTCCACAGTTCATACCAACGGTCATGCCAGCGGCCGATATACATGTCAGCCTTTAAAAGGACAACACATAGTTTATGTTGGCGCACTTGCCAACACGCAAAAAAGGGCAGTAGTTCAACCACGCCATAGATCTCGGTCGTGGTCATGCCGGCACACTTGCTCGGAGCCGATCTTTGGATCTTGTCCAATATCTCTCCAACATTCACAAAGGAGTTTGTCCTCATCATTTGTGTATGCCTTCGTCCGAATGCTTTGACGCTTCTTGCTTTGTGCATTGGCTTGGGTGGTGAGCTCGTCAGCAAACAAAGGCTCCCCCTCGATGTCCACTTCCTCTTCTTCTTCTTCTTGGCCGTAGTCATCCGGGAACTCGTGGCCTTGCGGGAACGTGCTGCCCATGCCATCATGGCCTTGCGCGAAGGTGTCGGTCGTGCCATCATGGCCTGCCGTGAAGGTGTCGCGGCCATCTTGGCTTTGGGTCTCGTCGGATCGTAGGTTGCGCTGCCCAACCCGCCATCGAAAATGATGATCTCCACGATGAAACGATTGGCCGTGTCATCAGTCATCGGCGCCGGCATTGCGTCGAACAGGTTGTGGGCGTCGGGACGGTTGCCGGCCGGGATCTCACGCGGCCGTTCTCTTCGGGCCCCGGTGGACGACCCGCCGGCCACAGGTGTGGCGTTGAGGGCGATGGCCATGGGCGCGGGTGTGGCCGGCGTGACCACACTCACCTCCGGCGAGCAATCCACGTGAGAGGTTGAGAAATGGGAGGCTTGCAGTTGGGGATGAAAGCCAGGCATCTGTGGCATGGTGAACGTGCGCGGCGACTCTGCCCATGGCGGACGGACGCCGATGAGCCCGTGCTAGCCGCGGCCATGGCGGCAGTGACGAGCCCATGCTGACCGGGGCCGTTGTCGAACCGTAGGTACGTAGAGGAAGGCCTGCTGCGTGGCCGCAGCGACGAGGGCCTTGTTCTCCGCCATAGTGGCCTCTTGTTGGGTGGCGGCGGCGAGGGCGCCGGCGGCTTCCAACTTGTCAGCCTACACCTTCCTCCGGCCAGCCCTTTTTGCCGACTGAACGGCCCGCTGCTCGTCCGTCAGCTCCTTCTTCTTGGGCTGCGGCGGCGGCGGCGAGGTTCGGCGCGTCGTCATGGCGAGCGGGCGTGAGGGTTTTGGGAAAGGGAGAGAAATGGGGGTGGATGTGCCAGCAACTGGCGGGCCAGGAGGAAGACAAGGGCTGTCAACGCGCGCGTCCGCTCCATGTCCGCGCTGACGCAAACCCGGCCCAAATTTGGGCCTGAAATGGGTCGCGCGCGGACAAAAAACGTACGCTCGTCCGTTTGCATCGGCGTGTTGGGTCGCGATTTGTGTCCGTTTCGACCCAAACGGACACACGCGGACAGTTTGTTTTGGCGCGCTGGAGTTGCTCTTAGAGCATCCGCGAGCATGTTTGAACGTGTCCGCTGGCAGTGTCCGGACAATAGTCATTTTTCCCTATCCAGAACCACAAACTTCATATTCAGATACCCTATTTCATACAAATTCATGCAGTCTACATAGATCATATAGATAGCATAAAACTTGCGCAATTCGGACACCGAACATGCAATTAGTTCATCCAAAAGGTTCGAGATAGTTCAAATTAAACATAAAAGGAAAATAAACAAGTAAAATATAAACATGGCTAGGAGGGCAGCGGCCAGAGTTCACTGCTTAGCCGGCTTGCCCTTGCGGTCGGCGGCACGGCGGTCCATCTCTTTCGTGTACGTGTCGGCTGCGGGAGGGTCGTCTTCGTCATCATCCGAGGTAGTGCCGCTCTCCGATGCGATCGAAACGTAGGCAGAGAGGTGGCGGAGGAGGCGCTGTTGTTCCTTCGCATGGCGGACGACCTTGGCGGCGGCGGTCTCCTTCTCCCGCGCGAGGCGCTCTGACGCCTCGAGACCGAGGCGGAGCGCCTTCGAGTTCTTGCGCCGGAGGCGCCGCGCGTATCGATCTCCACCGTGGTCAGCGACCTCCGCATCACCTCGCGGAGGAGCGCCTTCTCTGGGTCGATAGGGATGGAGCGCGCCTGCCGGCGAGAAGAGCTGGGCACCCCCAGCAGCCGTTGCCCGCTGCCGCTCGCGCCGGGCCGCCTTCTCCTCCGACTCCGGCATGCGCATCCGCACGGGAGCCGCGACACGAGCACTCACCGCTGCCCGGGTAGTGCTGGTGCCGGAGGGGAACGAGAGACCCTGCTTTGAATCTGGAGCGGCACGGAGCTAGAAGGACGGGCGCGCGACGTGGAGGAGCTCGTTGCGGAAGAAACGGAGCTCAAGCTCCCGCCGGTGTCCACGCACGAGCACTGGATGGCGATGCGGAGCGCGAGCTCCTCCTCATCGGATTCCTCCTTCACGAGACCGTCCCAGTCCATGGGATCGGCTTAGCTGCCGGAGTCCTGACCAGAGTTGGCCATGGCGGATGGGAGGGGAATGGTTTGGGAGGAATTGGAGGAGTCGAGGGAAGCGGATGAGGCGAGTGTGGACTGAGAAAGTGGGTTTGACTAGGGTTTCTTCTGATGGGGTGGGATTTTTGTGGGGGCGGCGTGGGCCATAGCGGGCCAGGCCTACGTGGCGGACACGTCCGGGCATCCCCATATCCACCCTAGATTTTGGCCGGATAAGGGGAGTGCTGGTTAGTCCGGGCGTTTGGGCCGGCTATAGGAAGGCCGGCTGGGTGGTGGCAGCCCGTCCGGGTGTTTTGGGCGGGTACGAGGAGTTCGGTTGTAGATGCTCTTAAACCCAAATTAGCAAATAACCCCCTGTTTGATTAATACACTCTCTCCATAAGATGTTTTATATTTTGGTACAAAAGTAATAATTAGTTGTATTATTTGGGGCAGCGAAGAAACTCCATTTTCATCGGTTTCTCGCAAGGAAGAAACCCTCGCCGCCGCCAGGACATGCAGGTACCGTGGATGATGCCCCTATTAGCTCATCCACCAAACGATGGCAACAAGTCACCGGTTGTGAGTCTATCGGCATGTGCCGCTGACTCGATGATCGGCGTCACCTTCACATGATGGCAATTCGGCGGCTGCGGCTAGACGGCAGTGCCCCGCAATAAAACACGACGATCATCGTTATACCTGCACGCGCCAGTGACAAGGGCATCTCCAACGCTGACCTCTAAAATGGACGCGGTATCTGACGGCTGCAGACAATGATACAAGAGTCGGTCATCCAACCATGCCCGCATACATTTTAAACCGGGTTTCATGCAAACCGGATGATTTTCATCTAAACCGAAGCACATTCATTACATTTTCAACATATTTCATTAAACAAAAGCAACTGGACCTAAACCTAGTCTAAATCTACGGCGGCGCCCGTCCTCCAAGTCCATATTATTCCCTTCCGTGCCCATGTCGGGCTGCCGTGTCCATGTCTATACTTTGAAGGACCAAATGTCTACCAAAAAATCTTAAGGGACAAGTCTATACTTTTGGGAAACTTGGGAAACCAAAAAACAAACTTTTCTCTAAAAGTTATATTGAGGTCTTTGAACCATCGATACCGCCGACGCGTCGTTGTCGCCACTCTCAAATCGGAGTTGGCTGGACCTTGTTGATGGAAGCCATAAAGTCTTTATGCACGCGCCTTTAAAGATAAAGCGCCCTAGATCTGCAGTCATCGCCGTTGAATCTTTGAATCGACTTGAATAACCTGATATCAAATCTCGCCGCCACATACGCACGGCGAGAAACTCCCTCTCCGCCTCGTGGAGCCGGCAGGAATCTACACTAAAGCTCCGTCTAATCTGCCCCGACGGATAAACTCGAGGAGGATCAGAACTCGGAATACCAACTCAAAGATGAAGCGTCGTCATTCACCTGAGCACCACCCCCGCAAGGACTAAAACTTTAACCTATCTGCTGGCCGGAGCCGGGCATCAGGATTCCCCTATGCGATCATGTGTTGACTCTTATTGGCTGCATTTGTAGGAATATTGTGTGTTGATGACTTAATAATGCTGAAATGGTCGTGTAAAAATATAGAAATTATAGTGTATGTCCTGGGAAATCCAAACCCGAAACGCCATCTGAAATCCAGATCCTGCTCACGCGCTTTCTTCTCTGCTCCTCCGTGTCAATCGAAAATCCGGGACGATCACTTGCTACGTCTGTAGCCATGAGGGCCATCCGCCACGGCAAAGCGCATGGTAACACCCTACCTCGGCCTCCGCCTCCGCAACTTCCGGCTAGCGGGCTGGGCGGCCAGGATCGAAACGCCAGAGATTTCCGAGAATTAACATCCTTATGATTACTACCACTGCTCCAAATGTATGATTGTATATTTAGAGAACAAAACAGGTACACAGCATAAAACTGACATATAGATCAGAAAAGAGAAGCACTGTTAATAATCCGAAAAGAGAAGCACTGTTAATCCAATACCAACACCAATCAATACTGAGGACCTTCATCAGTCTGTAGGTCAAAATATATAGTCTTGTCTGCTCCAGGTAGCCATGTAACTCTGTCAACACGCACCAGCTTGAAACCCAAACTTGCTGTCTTGGATATCATACACGACCCTGAATGATCTTGTTGCCCTGTTCCCCAGAATTGGAACCCCTGTCAGTCCAGCAACATCTGGCCGAAATGTGGAGCAAATTTTATCTGCTGACACTCGATAGAACACATTCTCTGACGGGAGCTTCAACGTAGACCTTACAAATTTCATCTCCACCGTTGGCATGTCGCGCCAGCTCGCTGAATCCCTAGTGGATGTGAAACAAATTTTATTCCTTCCAGCTGCTTCTCGGGCATATCCCTTAGCTAGCATTGCCGCTGTGATCGCCTTATCAAACGCACGAAACACCGGGGACAGAATGAACGTGTCGATCGTGCCAGAATCCAGTATTGACATTCGAGTTGCGTAGATTGACGGATCGACTTCAAGTCGTATCTCGTTGACCATCATGTCAAGCTGCTGAAGAGCATACACCGGATTATCCCCATGCGAGCCATATTCAATCAACGGAATGAACTGTAAATTGTACCGATCATACGGCCCGATGGATAGAAACCCTCCATTTCTATGATTACCAGGAAAGCAGTGAGAAAACGCGGTGTAGTTCGTATGACGAACTACCTGACGAAAGAAGGAGTAACTCGCACCCCCAAATCCAATAATGCCGGCATCACCTGCATAGTACCTGTCATCTCCACTGCAGCCAAACATGAAACCATCAACGCTGAAGTTGTTTCCTAACGTGAGCTTGTCTTTGACCAAGCTGCCGGCTGTGTACTCTTCTGATGCATATCTCAAGCTGTAAAGGCAGCTATCTTGCTCCTCGTTGCAGCCAAAGGGAATACCAAGTGTTTCATGCACATGACCACAGTCTTCGGTTGAGCAGCCGATACATTGGTAAGTTGAGGACTGACGAGGGTCAAATATCCGTCCGGCCTCTTCAGCTTGATCATGACAATTTATCGGACAAGGTCGGCACTGAACCCAGGAAAGTGTCGAGCCGGTATCAATGGTGACGAGATTCATAATGGCGGGAGTGCCCAGACCGATGGCCATGAGGAAGCGATCTTTATGGATTCTGTCGTCCTCAAAGGAATACCATGTTTTCTGTACATTTGCTACTTGTACTGATGCTTGTATGCATGGGTGCTTCTCGTGGAACACTGGGAATTGAAAGGCACCATCGCCGTTCTGACCAAGATCTGCTAGACATAACCCATTTAGTAATTATTAATTCAAAGAAGGATTAAATACAAGCATCTGCTATAGCTTTGAATTTAATTCACCCAGCACATAATTAACTCCACTCATCTGTTAGTCATTGTTAATGCACTCAATACATAATATTTAGAAAACTCACAGAACACAAACTTGAACTTCACCATACGTATAGGAGATGAGGAGCATGAGCTAGAGCATTACCGTAGGTTGAGGGGCATAAGCTAGAGCTGGTGCAGTACTGAGACGTATAGCTTAGTGCAAGCATCATGAGAATCAAGTACTCCATGCCTAATATTATTCTCCAGAGAAACTTTGCTTCATAGAACTTCACCAAGCAATATGTACTCTATTTGCTTAGAGACATGCAAAACAAGCTCACCACCTACCCAGTCATGCCTATCACACTGCTTACTATAATAGATACCATATGCTCAGTAATAAAATTATTAGCATGGAAAATGTTATTGGGACCTAAAACTATATTATTACTGTGCAGATCTTTTGGTAACTAATACGGGCCAGGGTTTTTTATTCCGGTCAAAGAAATCCAGAAACCGGCCTTTCTAGCCATAGGAAAAATACCAGACGGTTTTACATTTTTTGCCCAAATTCAAAAAAATTGATCGAACTTTGAAAATTTTCAAATGATTTTGGACGAAAATTGACCGGGAAACCGCCGTTTCCGGCCACCATCGGGGAAAAATCGGAAACGGTAAAAGGAAAAACTTGATACAGGCAAGGTAATTCATATAGGAGTTTTGCGTCTGAGACTCAAATTTCATTGTGTGTTTTCTTTAACACTAGTAATCGTGCACGTGCAACGCACGTGTCGAGCAAATTAAACATAACAATAAAAATTAACTTTATAAATTCTCATGGAATGTGATAATACACAATTTGTTTAACCTACCAACATGTGGTGTCTTTTACAAGAATAGAGTTTGTATCATGTGTGTTGTAGATAAATTACTACTCCCTCCGTCTGAAAATACTTGTCGAAGAAATGGATTTATCTAGCGTATTTTACATCCATTTTTATCCATTTCTCCCACAAGTATTTTCGGACGGAGGGAGTACATAATTAGATTTGGCTAGGGCTACTTCGATTCAGAGGTGTTTTACAAGATTATCGGAGGATATAGATCCATAGACCGTTTGATATTTGAAACTACCACATGTATGACATCATGGGGTCCGATCTTAGTACGATTGGTGATCCGGTGCTGCCCTGCACTTTGCTCTAGCGTGTGAATGATTTGATAAATCGGACGAAAAATGTTAGTATGTGTAGCATCATTCTTTGAACTTTTTTCTAAGGAATTGTCTGAACTCTGTTTTGGAGAAAAATAGCTCATACTTACAGTTCCTTTACTTATTTCATGGTGTCATACACTCTATGATGCCAACTATCTCTGCAATCCAGTCAATCTTGTAGAGAAAAAGCGTGATGAGAATCAGGCTACAGTTTCAGTTCACTTGTACTCCCTCTATATTGGAGGGAGTAGTATTGTAGCCTTCATCATCCCTAACTTTATGAGAAGTGGAACTCTAGAATAAGCTGAAGGAACCCAGGGCTTTCGTCCATTGCTGCAACGACAAAACCATTAGCAAGTTTGAGGTCAGGGTCATGTAGGTTTTTTCTTCTAGAATATTTTTAAAGATAAATAAGAGAAATCATTTATCCTATGTCCAAGATGTAAACAATATTGCAACTCTGAAGTCTAAAGCAACAACATTCAGGTGGGCTCTGATTTACATTTGGCTAAATGTTTACCCCATAGTACTTCCCCTTTAGGCGAGCACTAACATTCATTATGTAATTTCCTCAAGATAAAAGAACATTATTCAGGAATTTAATATGTCATCACTTTTTTTTTTGAGCTGTTAGAGCACCCACAGGAGGAAAAGCTTTCAAAATGGTGGGCATTCACTTGTAGTATTTTTTCATGCAGATAGGCCTTCCAACTTTCCAAGATTCTTACTCTGGATTAATTACACAACACACATAAGTAGAGTCATGTTACTGGTCTATTGAGCATAAAATTAAACTTTGTATAAAAGCAGGGCTGTTAAGCCTATTCTCTACAAGATTACCTTCGTAGAACTATTACACACGATCAAATTTTACACAGTACAACAGTGTCTAATTTCAAGCATATTGAAGTACATTTACAGAGTTTTCTTTTAGTGAATATAGTCACACCGTTGTTTGGTTTCAAGCGTGGGAGTAACAATGCATATAATCTCTCACCTGAGCAGCCATCACCGAGAGGCCTACCCATTCACAGCTGAAATTTTGACGGATTCATGAATTGCTTAAATTTGTCAAATTTCCCAGCTAGGTGAATAGGGGTGCAGAGCAGCGCCCGATCCGCCCCGCTTCGTAGTCAAAGTAGATCAAGTCAGTTCTAATCCTCCTATTCAGATTTAGTTCAGTTTGAACTAATTTACTGCTTTTGCGGGCTTATGCGGGATGCCCGCTTGCATCCCTACCTGGGAATCCTGAAGGTTAAAGATTATTAAACCATCACAAGTCAAATAGCAGGTAAATGGGAAAGAAGAAAGTATAGCAACTGAAGTGTTCTTTACCTCTCCACAGTTGCTATATAGAAGTACATCAGCAGTGATTGCAGCTTCTGGTATATCAAGAAAAATACGACGATCATCAGGTCACAATACATCTAAGGTCATAAAGTTCGAAGAACCTAGGGAGAATTCAGTAAACTATTCTTAGGAGCCAACAATTCCATTTCAAAACGTACTTGCTATAGATATATGATGCTGAAAGTTCCATTCTTAAAATATCTTTCATATTTAAACTCAACATATCTAGAAAATGAGAGCTTCGGCCTTCTTTGTGATAACATGAAAGTAGCAGCTAGCAGCCATGCTGCAACTCCATATTTTAGACGCTTTCAATGAATACACAAGACATGCAAGGACCGCTCATAGTTTCGGCAGCAATGTGAGCAAAGCAAGTCAGCAAGCACATATATTTCCAGGCTGAGAAGAGTGTAGATAGACCTGCATAACAAGTATTATTATATACAACCCTTGACCACTTATCCGGTGCTCAAAACAAACCATATACTAAAAGCTGGAATACAGATCATGAAAATGTTGCGATAATTCTGATTTTTGCAGTTGACAGAACACTGTTAGTAGTATTGTTCTGGGAATTTAGTGAAATGGAAGCGTGATTAGCATATCAAAATACCGCATTAGCCGACCCATTGTATCTGGAAGAATAGGATGGCGACAAGTCTCAGGGGGTCATCCATGATCGCAGTGGATGTAAATCACGTGGTGGTCGGTGATGAACTGATGCGAGATGGATGCACCCGATGGACGTTTTGAGCACAGTACTTTACACAATAGCCTTGATCTTTGTGACCCCCCTCCAAAGCTGCCTTTCTATCCTGAAATCTCCAGAAAAAATCAAAATCAAAATCCGAGACAGATGGTAGCCGGTTAGGGGAACTGACCATGTGCTGCTGAAGCAAGCCTCTGCTTTACATGTTCAGAGAGGTCAAATATGAGGCTGGTTCTAGTGATACTTATCAGCCTAAAACTATTTGGTCACATATGGACATGAAGTCAAACTGATTGTCCGGGAGCTAAATAGTTCAACACCTTTTCACTGCTAAATAGTTCAATAACTAAAGGATATGTATATCTTATACTGTTGTAGAAGTAGTTCAGTGATGGCCTTGTGTTACTGTTTCTTTCTAAACTATCTGTGCATGGCCAAAGTCGCCAGAGCCAAAGGGAAAAACGAAAAGGGATCAAAATGCAGTCAGTTTGAGTGGTACTGACAATAGTCTGACACATCAAATTCACTATTTTTTTTGGCAAACTAATTCACTACATTGATATAACCACAAAGTACAGAATTTGCAAATACAGATATACTACTAAGTTCTACAATTCCGTCACAAAAACTGTTGAAGCAATCTGTATACAATGTTCCTCATACCTTGGAGTGGAGCACGCCTGGTCGTGGGCGTCGTCAGACTTGGAGCCATAGGAGAGGAGGTCGGAGCAGCGCTCCCTGCCTTGGTTGTGGTGGTCGTGGAGCATGGCCAGATCCTTGCCTTCCTGCAGCTGCCGACGCGCAGACCCGACCATGGGGGAAAGAGACCATCAGCGCCCCGTGCTTGCCGGAGGAACCCGTCCTCGACCTCCCGGAGCGAGGGGATAGGCGTGCGGGTGCGTGCAGGGGAGGGGTGGTGTACAAAGACACGACCTTCCTCCAGCCGCCGTCGCGCTCGTCCAGCAAAGGCGCCACCGCCTCCCGACTGTTCTCTCCCGAGTCACCCGCTTCCTCTCGATCTCGATCTACCAAACCCCACGTCGTAGCGGCAGCGGGGAGGTTCGGCGATAGGGGCGGGAAGGGAGGCGATGAGGCCGGGCGAGGATGGGGAGGGAGTCGTGGGGTCGGCCAGGAGGAACAACGTCAGTTCGGGACAGGCGTGCAGGTAGCAGTTTTGTTTAGAGAGAGGTTATGGTAAACGTGGAGTGGCTAAACACCTGTTTTAGACCAAACGTGTTTTAGTGACTAATCTGAACCGTATGGGTGTGATTAGATGGATAGGATTAAGTTTTGGATCTCCGCACTTCGTGCTTTTATAGGGGTAGTAGAAATAAGTGTACATAAACAAAATGGAAAACATCTGGGAAAAGAAGAAGTTATCACAAGTCAGCTGTTGCATTGCATCAGGGTAAGGCTGTAATCCTGAGATTCCAACGTTCACATTTAACAAAACCTACAAAAAGAAGAGGATATATAAGCTACAATTTGTCGCAGTTGAGGGCTTGAGGCTAGTGATTTGCTCACTGCAGTCAATCAATAGAAGTTCAGTAGGTAAAACACCAGTCTGTGGAGTATCCCCACTGACGCCTATCTCCTCCCATGCATGGGTACCCATTTGCCGTATGATGGCTTAGGAGAGCAGCTCCGAGAGTGACAGTTTGATCCGGCATCACCGACACATTGATATTTGTCAGCTTCCTCCCATCAAAATAATCGGTGACGAGTCTCTGAATCCTGGGGATCATTGTGCTTCCACCAACTAGCACAATCTCATCAATCTTGTCTAGCTCAGCCTGTCTCATGGCACTCTCCACCAATGCCATGACTTTAAGGAACAAGTCATGGTTCAGCTCCTCAAATTCGGCCCGGGTCAGCGAGCCGGAGAAATCGACGCCATCGACCAGTGACTTGATGCTCAATTCGGCAAGGTCTTGGCTGCTCAACGCCTTCTTGGCCTGCTCGCACGCCATCCTCAACCTGCCGAGCGCGCCCTTGTCGCTGCTGATGTCCTTGCCGTGCTTCTTCCTGATCAGCTCGACGAAGTGGTCGACAATCCTCTGGTCGAAGTCCTGTCCTCCAAAGAAAGGATCTCCGTCTGCTCCCATGAACTCGAAGACACCGTCCACATACGACATGACGCTCGCTTCGGACGTCCCGCCGCCGACGTGGAGGACGAGGACGTTGCCCTCGTTGCGCAGCTTCCTGTGGAGGCCGTGGGCGACGGCGGCCGCGGTCGGCTCGTCGATCATCCTCGTGACGCGCAGGCCGGCGAGCTCCGCGGCCCTCAAGATCGAATACCTTGATGGATCGTTGTACTGATGCGGGACCGTGACGACGGCCTCCTGGATCGCGCGACCGAGGTACGCCTCGGCCGACTCCCTGAGCTTGGCGAACACCATGGCCGTGATCTCATCGGCGCCGAGGTTCTTGACCGCACCATCTATCATCTTCACCTGAACGAGGGGCCTTTCGCGGCCTACGACTTTGTACGGCACGCGGGCCATGAGTTCCCGCACGTCCTCCTCCTCGCGCTCGAAGTTGCGCCTCTTCCCGAGCAGGCGCTTGAAGCCGAAGATGGGAGCGGCGTGGCTCTTGGCGTCCTCGCCGACCAAGACGGATCCGTCGCCGGGGAAGGCCACCCAGGTTGGGATGCAGAGCTGGAACATTGTTTCGACCTGGCCGTGGCCGTAGCCGGCCACGCACGAGTTGGTGTTGCCCAAGTCGATGGCGATCACCGGAGACGGAGAGTGGGGCGCCTGGTTGCCGCTGAACGCGCCCGCATGGTCGAGCAGCGCAAGGATCGATACGAGGATGGCCGCGACCCTCACGCCAGCCATCGCCATCGCTCTTGATCGAGGCTTCTCTGGCGCGTGTTGTACGTGTTGGGTCTATTTTTTTCTGAGCAAACCGCTGGTCGTGATGTTGTTTATGGTCCCGAGTTTCGATCGATCTCTAGTCGGAAGTAGTAGTAACCGTGACCAATCGCGAATCCCGGAGCTGTTTTGCCCAACTCGTACTCCTCTATATTTTTTTTATGGAGGTACTCCTTTTTTTCCCATTGATTTAATTAGATATATGGTAATGCTAACTGGCGAACATTTGTTGGGATGGAACTCCCATCGAACGCCCTCGCAGCCCTTTGATCACGAACAAACAATGACAGTTTTCAAAAAAGATTGCCTTATCTAAGAAGGAAGTGCCGTGCTAGTCTGAAAAAATTGCTGCCCTCTGTATCTAAAATTGCATTGAAAAATGTGCAAATGACATCATCCCCAGTGAACATACGTCAACTAAAAGAATCCTGTCCAGCGGTATAAAAGCGTGTGCGATTAGTATATCACCCACGGTTTTATTCTCATCGTGTACTTTTCTTTTGCATCGCACATATGGTTCCATTCTTGATAACATGTGTTGTTGTGTTTTGCATCACACACACTCAAATTCCAGAATTGTTGTGTTGTACTCCCTCCGTTTCAAAATATAGTGCGTTCGCGCTTCCCGATGTTCAACTTTGACCATAAATTTAACCAACGAGACCGACTGCGGCGGGAGCAAAAATTATATAATTGAAAACTTCTTTCGAATACGAATTCACTGGTATAATTTTTGCTCCCGCCGCAGTCGGGCTCGTTGGTTAAATTTATGGTCAAAGTTGAAGCACGGGAACCGAGGACGCACTGTATTTTGGAATGGAGGGAGTACATAATTAGGGGGAGAAAATAATATAATTGGATTAGCCTGCAAAATGCAAATTCGTCATAATATGAACCAATATTATCCACGGCAAACACATTCAACGTAATATTGGTCGATAGTACACGACAATACTGTATGATAGCTAGCTAAATTTCATGTGCACATATGCAACATTGTTCGAAATAAAGCATTGACAGAATCATACTCTACGAAAGACGAAGATCTGTCATCACATGAAAAACAATACATCCATTCATAAATGTTTAGCAGCAAACAAGTCAAACAATAATTGAAAGCATAATTATTTTAAAAAGGTTTACTGGATTTGGAACATCTTTCCTAGGGTTAATATTGTAGTTTGAGAAGAGTGTGTCGATAAATCCTCTAACATCCAACAACTTAGGTGCGACCAGCAAGACAGAGCTCATCCCTTTAAAGAGCTGCATGTTTTTTAAGATCAGAATGTGTCATACGTGTAGAGTTAAACAAGTAATTAAGATACAAACTTACTCCTAGCGTGTGGTCAGAATCTATACATGCAACAGATCGTCATAAGGATTTCACGTGTTTGCAAACATAGAATCCGCAAAGATGGGTCCCTTATTGCCGCTAAAGGCACTAGAATTTTGTATACATAATTAGTCATAGTATATACCCTAGTAGTACACATCCTGCCGCAGAACCACCATGCCAAGCCTCCGCTAGCGCGTGCATGAGCATGATTGCGAAAGGGGCGAGGAGGAGACAAGCGACGATGTCAAGAAGGACACGGAGAGTGAGCGACGAATAGAGTAAACTCGTTGCGTTTTGGATAGATCTGATCACACCCCGGGCCGGGTCGGGTTTCAGGCCGGGCTTGGCAAAGCTCGAAGCGAATTTCCCAAGCCAGAGCCCGGCCTGGCCCGAAACACATGAACAATAGCATATTCCATTAAAATAAATATTTTCAGGGTATACAATAATAAAATATTGTACTTATATTTACAAATAAAATATGTATTTATTTTATTTTCGGGCTTTCGGGCCGGGCCGGGCTGGCCATGAACATGTTTAGGTTTGGATAAGAACAGGGAGAGACTGGGCGCGTCCCTCTCATTTGAGAGCGTTCACGCGCAGAAAAACCGTGAGCGAACGACTCATTTCTCTGACATGGCAAATCAGCGCGCATAAAGATCGATGCGTGTGCGCGATCGGACGGTCAGAAGGTCGTTCGCCCGGAATCCTTATAGAACTGACGTTGTGCCTCCACGTCGAACACGGACGCCGGCATTCCCAACTTCCAGGTGACGGCCGCTGCGCTTGCTTTCGTTCCCTCCCCACCCCAGCCTGTTTCGCGCCATAGACACCGCCTCCTTCCCCGCCTCGCCCTCCCCAAAACCCTACACCCCTAGCGGCGGCTAGCGTCCGCTAGAACCTTCCGTCTACGCTCGCCCCGCCGCCGCCATGGCCTCCTCCCCCTCCAGCATCGGCGCCGCTCTCAAGAGTAAGAGCCGCCTCTCTCTCTCTCTCTCTCTCTCTCTCTCTCTCTCTCTCTCTCTGCCGTTGATGGAATGCTGTATGCTCAATTAGTCTTCCTTGTTTGGAACGCTCGAGTGGTGCTTGTGCATTGCGGACGAATTCGGGGTTGGGCGGTTTCAGATCCGTACTTTCCCTGCGAGTTTTCCGATGGAATTTCGGTTTGCTCATTCAGGTGAAACCCCCAAATGTTGTTTTGAAGGAAGAAACCCCAAATCTGAGACTTCGTGCGCTCACTTCACGAAATCAGTGGGGCGAGTGGCCCGATTTGGTGTCTCGTCCGTGCAAGTTTCATCCTGAATCCTCCCCCTCTTGCTCGTTGAAATGATTCTGGTGTCTGACTTCAGTTTGTTCCTGCGATTTCTCCTTGCTAGAACTAGCAAAGAAGAAGGGCCTGCGGGGAGCCAAGGACGTGAATGGGGAAACCATGATTCGTTTCGCGTCGAGCTGCCGGTTCCTGGTGGAGGAGGCGGGGCTTGATGTCAACTCGGAGTCAAAGACAGGTGCATATTCGCATGCAGCTAGTTGAAATCTTGTGCATCCATGCAGGAAGTTTTTCTCCTTTGGTTGCTACCGAGATGTTGTGTTCCCTTGCAGGTGTGACCACTGAAAAAAATAGCGCGCTATAGCGTCGCTAATAGCACGTTATAGCGTGTAGAGAATTGTCTTGCTAAATTAATAAGCGCACAATGTCTCGCTAATAGCACGCTATAGCGCGCTATAGCACGCTAATAGCATATTTTCAAGGGCGACGCTATTTTGCGTAGCGCGCTATTTTTTTCCTTGGGTGTGACACCCATGTTCTTCGCCACACTCCAAGGGAATGTCCAGGTTATGAGATACCTTCTTGATCATGGCGGTGACACTGCGATGCCCGACGAGAGGGGCTCCACGCCGCTGTACAATGCAGCAGCGGCAGGTGCGCTTTCTCATTCCTGGGTTCACTCTCAGCCCCTGAATGACATTTGTTTGCATAGCTTCGGCAAAAAAAGGAAAAACAAACATTAGTTGCCTACAGTTACTGTCTATATATACCCTGTCGAGGCTTACTGGCTTAGGTTCTGATCACTGATCTATCTGGATATGTACTGCATTTTGTTGTGCCTCCAGGGCACTGTGAGGCTGTTAGGCTATTGCTGTCCAAAGGAGTTCATGTGGATCCTATCGATTACCGAGGGGCACTGTTACTAAGGCTGCTGTGAAGGACCACGATCAGGTTGTAATGGTTCTACTGGAGCATGGGGCTGATGTAAGTTGTTTATTTCATGGTTACCTAATTGGACGCATATCTGTATATATCGGAAAAGCAAATGCTATGAATTTCATTTGGCTTGAAGGTCAAATGGTTTATTCTTGGAGGTGCATCAGAACACTTGGTGGAATGTTTAACAATATACATTTGACTAAATGTTTTGAAAATTGTGATTCATTTCCTTTTTCAGCCCAATAAAGCTGCCCACGTATTTTCACCACTCATGATGACTGTCTGTGGGAAATCCTTGAAATGCATGAGGCTACTTATTGAGGTTCAATAACTTACTGACTTGATGCATTTTCTTATGTTCCTTTTTCTATTTGAATGTGTCCTGATTCCTTAAGCATAACTTGTTGGGTAGAAAATCCAGGTTGGCGAATCAGCCTTGTTTTCCTATTGAACCTACTATCATGATTACTTGCATAAATCGTAGTATTGTACCTCTAAGCTTACCCTACTTTTATTTATAGGCTGGTGCCGATGTGATCGATCCTTTAACAGAGGCTGTTGATGATGGCTTAACCGACTTTGTCAAGGTCTTGCTAGATACTGGAGCCAACCCCAACATCCCTAACCAGGTAGCTCTGTTTTCGTCTCTCTGTTTACTGGTAGCTCTAATGCTTTGAGAGTTGTGATCTTCACCCTCTCTCCCCGCATATCTGTTGCCGGGTGGAATCTAACTAAAGCCTCTGCGGAGATGAGTGCATTGTACTGATTGTTTACGTGTCAAGTAAATAATTTTACAGTAGGTGTATATTCTAGTTGCATCTGTTTTGGTTTGCTTCAGAGTTTATACTGCATTGACCTAGTGAGACATCCCAAGATTACAGCTCCAGTGCTACAACAGGTTTTATATATCTCATCGCAGAATCAGGATACTAGTAGGTCACAAAATTCGATACAGTAGCTTTTACATATCTCATTTGAGAAGCGTGATACTAGTAGGTCCCTAGAATTCCACTTTTGTTGTTTCTCTAAGGCCATGTACTACATTACTTGTACTTAACCACACTGACTAGAATTGGAGAGGGAGCTTGTGGCGTTGATTACTGACGAGGTCAACATATTTAACATGGCAATGAGGAGGGCACCAGTTACGGGGGGACAACAATGAGAGTCGCACTAGAATGTTGTCTTAGGTGAGTGGGTGATCTGGTCATAGGTGAATGGCCATGACTGTATTTTGTAACAACTATTTTCTACTATAATGCAAAGGCAGAGCTCCTGCTATTCCCGTCAAAAAAAAAAAAGCTTGCCACTGCCAATCCACCCGGACCTGCATCCTCTTCACAATAGAGATACCAGGCGAATTGGAATTTCTGATAAATTTATTGTGATTTTTTTATTTTAGTTTTTTTAATAAAATATTTAAATAATATTCTTTGGGGAATAAGTAATTCTGCCCAGGTCCCATCTAATCTTACTCACAAGTCTACAAAATTTCAAGAAGGTCAACAATAGTCCAATGCAGTCAACGAAGTCCAGGCCAGTTGTCATGATCGACAGGGCGGTGATAGGCGCCGGCAGTCCGGACGAACAGCTGGGCCGGACTAGCCCCAGCCGCCCGATCCAGCGACTACGAGCCGTTCGATCCCCGCGTTGACTTCCCCTCTCCCTCTTCCTCTCCACAAAGCCCCGTCGCCTGGACGTCCTCCCGGCCGCCGGCCGTCACCCCCTCACCTGGACCTCCTCTCTCCGCCGCCCCCGCGCTGCTGGATGCCGCACTCGCCACCGGTCGCCGCCGTCTTCTCTCATGTTTCTCGCCGGGATCCACGCATGCAGCAAAAACTTCGCCCCGTGGGTTGCAGCTTCCCTCGCTGGTGATGGTCGCGGCTCAGGCAACGCCAGTCGCCGGTTGCAGCTCCGTGTCATGCTCGCCGCCGTGCCATGCTCGCCGCCGATGCTCGCCGTCGACGCTCGCAACAAAAAAAAGTTGTAAAAAAAACAGCTCTGTGTCGCCGCACCCTATTGAATCATTTGAAAACCTGGTTCCAGCAAAATGAAGCTATGGTTGTAGCAAAAAATCGCTGGTACAAAAAAAACTCTGGTAGTAGCAAATGACATCTCCGGTAGTAGCAAAACTATGAGACGGTTGCAGCAAAAGATAGCCATCGCTGCCGTCGACCAACACCGCCGTGGGTGGATGTAGCAAAAATTGGGTGCGGTTCCAGCAAAATCAAAACATGGATGTAGCAAAATTTGTCTCCGGTTTCAGCAAAATCAAAACATGGTTGTAGCAAAAAACTCGGCCAGAAAAAAACAGGCGATGTAGCATCTCGTGAAAAAATGAATGTAGCAATCGTCAACGCCTGTGGTAACAAAAACTGACAAAGGTTGCATAAAAAAAACACAGTCGCCGGTCTCGTATGTCATGGAGATGGGATGTAGCAAAAAATCGACAAACACCGGTAGTAACAGAAAAACAGAACGATTGTAGCAAAATTGATCGCCGGTTCCAGCAAAAACACCGTGGAAGCAGATTTCGGACGGGGGTGGGTGGTAGCAAAAACATGGGCCGGTTCCAGCAAACCAAACCATGGTTGTAGCGAAAACTCGCCGTCGACGTGGTCGATTGCAGCTCGGCCATGGTGGCTAGCGCATCCGGCTGCGCCGGCCATGGAGAGCGGCGCACCCAGCTGCGGGCGGCCCATGGCGATGTGCGGGCGCAGCTGCGCACTCCTCCCAGCTGCTGAATCTCATGGAGGGATTTCTCTCGCTTGAGAAAAAGAGAGAGAAATGGAGGGGATGGGAGTGACAGAGGAAGAGGATAAGGGAGGGAGGTGGAGAAAAAGATAAGACAGAAAAAAAAAGAGGGTGGAAGCAGCGAGACGTAAAAAATGATCTGGTGGGCATCGAACGTTGCGCCTGCGACCAGCCGAACATCTCGGCCGGTGTGCGCTGGCGTAAAACGTTTTCCCAAGTCAAAAGGATAAGGATAAATTGGCATAAAAAAGACCGAGCACAAGTCTAGAAGATACTACCCAAGTAGTCAAGGCTTGTTATGCTGGAGAGATAATAGAGAGTGGCTCACCATGAACTGTGGACCCTCCACCTTTGACCAAGTCCATCGTGGAATAGTAGATCAAATTGTACCAGCATGCCCTTTCGGCCTATCACCACCAATGGTAATTTGTCAAGGACCCTAGCCCATGTAAGCCACCCTCCCCCCACTGGGAGGATCACATGAGTAAATTAAGTGTTTAAAAAAAACATGAGTAAATTAAGCCCCCCCCCCCCCCCCCCTAAAGAACATGAGTAAATTAAGTAGAAAGAAGAATTATTTGTCAAAAAAAGTATAAAGAAGAATTATATACACTCCAAAAATTGTACAATGTTACTAGGATGTAAACTTTGATTAATAAGTATGATACAAGACTACAAATGGACACGGCTCTTTTGATCCCGAGCTCAGGTGAACAGTAAAATAAAAAAAACTTATTATTTTTGGTGTGAAACATTGACAAATGTTTTGATAGCTTGCAAAATTTTATCACCGGATGACATTCGTGGAAAATGTGACAAGAAAAACAAAATCGATGCTCCAAAATATTATTTTCAAACGCATTTGGAGCATCGATTTTTTTTGCCACATTTTCAATGAATGGCGTTTCATAATGAAATTTTGCAAGCTATCAAAACATTTGTCAATGTTTCACACAAAAAAATCATTTTTTAATTGTTTCCAATTTTTTTTATTTTACTTTTCACCCGAGCTCACATGAGCCCGGGATTAGAACAACACTTTCGAACTACAAATGCACTTTATCAATAGTTGGAGAGATGGTAAGCACACAATAAGATACTAAGCATTATAACATACTCCCTCCATTCACAAATATAAGATGTTTTAGCCTTTTTCTGAATCAGATGTATATAAACAAAACGTGTGTTTGTTCACTCATTTAAGTCCGTATGTAGTCTATATTGAAATATCTATAACATCTTATATTTGTGAATGGAGGGAGAAGTAAACATTGTTTATCATAGGGCCGGAGAGCAAACACGACTTCATCGTCTTCCTTCAACTACCCATTTGCTCATCGTTAACCGTCACTTCCTCCCATCCATCTCCTCTTGTTTTGAGCACCCACTCCTCACAAGTTCCTCCTCTTCCTCTCCCTGTTTCGCCCAAAGTCATTAATTGGTGTCCGGATCCATAAAACAATCTAAGCTCAAGGGCGATGGCGTCACTTGTCCGATTGCCAATTACCCTCCTACAAACACATGAATTGTATACACGAAGAGAAGAACCTATAACATCCCTATGGAATAGCATATTTCTTGGGAACTCCAAAGGAGTTAAGACATCTATACAATTGTTCCAAATGTTGCGGCAGAAATTATTCTTAGGAATCCTAATCTTGCAACAAAATATTGCTTTTTCTATAATTATTCCATTTTCTTCATTCCAAATAAGGCCTTAAACTATATAACATACTCTTCCAGACACAAATTCAAAGTACTTGCAGATACCATACCAATACCATGCGAGTAAATTAACTCTAGAGATTTTTCTGAATAAAAAAGGTATAAACATTGATGACATACACTCGGGAAATTACACAATATTACTAGGATGTAACAATTAATTAATAATATGATACAATGTTACACATGTACTTTATCAACAGTTGGAGAGAAGGCAACCAACAATAAGACACTAAGCATTAATTGGAAGGTAGTAAACATTGTATGATAGGGCTGCAGAGCAAACACGACCCTAATGAGTTGTTGTCTTCACCTACTGCCACTTCATCCTCTTCCATCAATCTATCCACTTCGCTCATCGTTAACCATCACTTCCTCCCCTTATTCTCCTATTGTTTTAGGGCGCTCACCCATCACAGCTTCATCATCTTCCTCTTCCTGCTCTAGTGAGACACATCGTAGCCCGGATCAAAGGTAAGGGCCACGATTTTACTCTCCGACCATGGGTTACGCTCCCCACAAATTCAATTATGACCAAACATTCTCATTAATACCCCATATTCCCTCCGTTTTTGTATACAAGGTCACTTTGTTTTTCGTGTCAAAATTTGCTTTATAATTTTGGTCACAAAACATGGGTTATATGTCAACAAAATTCTATCATTGGAAAGTTTTGAAATGCGCGTCCAATGACATACTTTTTGTGGCAGATAACTCACATTTTGTTGGTAAAATTAATGGTCAAAGTCAGACATAAATAAAAATTATAAGCGGGTTGTATAAAATACGGAGGAAGTAGTAAGGTTTTCCAAACAACTATACAAATAAAGACCAATGAACACTCACACTATGAGCATATGCACACACAACACACATCTCATAAATATGGTGAATCCACCAAAACCTGGTTATCCTATTTGGGTGTGTCAGATAAATGAGATAACCCTATCCCGTAAGACATTAGCAACATGAAAATGTATGATGCATCTGATCTAAAAATCTACAATTCCCAACCCCCTAGTGGTTTTGACCATTTTAAAGTGATGTTTAGATGATGTACAGTGCCTACTTGGATGCTTCGTAGCGTCATAAATGGTAACCGGTCGGTTAGATCACATTTTAGCAATGTACACAAGCTTCATCATATAATAATTGCGCAAGAGTTGAATAAACAGCACGAGAGTTTAGCTACATCTCACTGACCCATTGTTACCCACAATGGCACAAATACACCATTACATTTACATATACGTAGTTTTGTAGCAGGTTAATGAATTCGGTGACCGGTCGATCGAGTGGTCAGGTGGTAGACATGGATGCAACGACGGCGTGCGCGACGATGGCCATGGAGCTGAACCGGTCGTTCTCCTTGGGCAGCGTCGCCTCGCCAGCCATGCCGGCACACCCGGACGCGACGTACTGCGCCGCCTCCAGCACCTCCCGCGCGCCGCTGTATCGCCCCGCGGCGACCGACCGCGCCGCCCACCGCAGCGCCGGGACGGCGCCGGCGTAGAGCTGCAGGCACGACCGCATGCCCTTCCTGGCGTCGGCGTCCGCCGCCGAGGCCGGCGCCGGGACGCGCTCCGCGTCGAGGGCGAGCGCGGACTCGATGCTGGCCTTCGCCGCCGTGGCATTGGCCGCCACCAGCCTGGTGGCGAGCGCCGCGAGCTCCGGCGCGCCGCGCGCTGAGCGGCAGGAGGAGGCGTCGACGCAGAGCGCGGACGCGCAGAGCTCCGGCGTGACGTAGAAGCTGCCCAGGCTGCCGCACAGCTGGTCCAGCGGCGAAGAGGGCGCGGCGCCGTGGACGCCGGCCGCCGAGAACAGGACGACGACGAGGAGAGCACCGAGCATAGGAGAGGAGGTGGACACGGCCATGATGCTGGCTGGTGGACGTCTCGGTATCGTCTCTCCCCTCGGTCCTCTTAAATGATAACGTGAGTGACCACGCCCGGTACGGTCTTAACGAGCGTCACGTTCTCTCTGCCCTCTTTTCATTTCATCAGAAGATGCTGCTGCCAGTTGAGTAACATGAGTTGAGACGAGATGATCTGGGCCGGCTCAGGCTCAGCTCGCTCGAAATGTCACACTAATTACTGCTGATACAGGCACTGCTGATCATCTATCCATCGATACGTAAGTCCCATTGAATGCCACCTACGAAGCGACGCGCAGTAATGGAGCGTGCCAGAATAATGTGACCCATCCGTCGCCCATGAATTAATGGCGACACCGGGGCGCACCGTGCTCCGCCTGCCCCGCAGCCGCAACCGCAATCACTCATGGCTCGTGCCGTGCTGCAGCACAAGGCGGATCAACCACCCCAGCGGCCCAAATGCGAAGCTTGCAACAGAAGAGAAACGCAAATCCGATGGGACAAACACAAGCCTCGCATGCATGCATGTATGCATATGCTCCCATTCATTAGCTCACCTACCCGCAACCAGACCAGGAAACAAATACGAGCGAGTGAGCTCGATCACACTTCACGAGCGTCAGTGTAGTCAGCGACTCAGCGTCCGGCGAACAACCACCACCAGTCAGCCATGACCTCTCGCAGCCCATCCCTCCTCCTCCTCTTGCCCGTCCTTGCGCCAGCGCTGGCCGTCCAAATGCATGCCGCTCCCTCCGCCGGCGCGCCGGCCGACACGGTGGCGGACTCGTGCAACGCGATCCGCGACTTCGTGGACTACGCCTTCTGCGCCGCCGCGCTGCGGTCCAGCGGGCCGGGCGCGTCCACGGCGGACCGCCACGCGCACCTCCTCATCGCGGCGGACCTCGCCGCGGCGAGCGGGACGTCGGCGCGGGACGCAGCCACCGCGATGGCGCGCGACGAGCGGGACCCCAGCGCGCGCGACGGGATGGAGGCGTGCGGGATACGGGGCCACCTCCGTGCCGGCGCTGCAGTTCATGCGCGGCTACGCGGCCGCGCGGGCGTGGGACCGGGCGCGCTCGCTGCTCTCGCTGACGGGGCAGGCCGGCATCGGCTGCGAGGCGGCGCTCGCCGGCGCGCCCGCGGCCAAGGGGAGGATGGCCGCGGCAAACCGCGAGTTCGACCAGCTCACCACCATGGCCACTGCGCTGCTCAACAAGGTCGATCATCTGGGGTGACGTCGACCGGCGCACCAGACTTCTTGTGTTAATAACCAGAGTCCATTGTGTTGATTATTACTGGTGTACGCTCTTATATTATGGAACGGAGGCAGTAGTTCCTTAATCAAACTAGTAAGCGCGCATGTCAAATTGAAATGAAGCTACAGCAGCGAGCAACTCTGCTCACAGTTTGTGTTGATTATTAGTAGTTTCTTAATGAAAAGGTCACATGAAGCTACCTTTTCTAATCCCGTGCAGTGGCTTGGAGTACATCCATGTAGTAGTACTCGACAAGTTTTTTTCCCCGAGCAACTCTGCCTTTTCATTTTCTTTAAGAGATAGAAGAGATTTGATCAGTTAATAAAGAAAAGCGGCCCAAAGCCATATATCTCAATACACACCAGCTCCGAGGCTGCATACCCAACGGGCCAACGACTTTGCAACACAAGCGATCAAAATCGGCACCCTACAACACGACCCAGAGTCACCGACTCAAAGGACGTGTACCCGTGGAGTTGAAGACTCTGCCACCCAAATGACCAGATCCGACACTCAACAAACAATCTCCGGAGCCACCGCTCCAGCTTCCACACCAACCCCATGACCACGCACCCGCCGAGTCGTCGACTTTGCCATCCAAGTGACCAAACCCGACACCATACAACAACAAAAAAACGCCACTCCAATGTCCACACTGGCCCCGAGACCGCGCACCTGCCTAGCCGATATGTACTTGCAAGACAGCACAACACACTGTCGTCGGTCAAAAGATCGGACCTTCGAGGCGACACCCTCATGGGGAAGCGACGGTACGTTGCTAACACCCACTCCGACCAATGTCGAAGCTTGGGTTGTCACCTGGAGAAATCGAGGTGCATAAGACAAGGGAGGTGAAGGAGCTCCACAATGATGCCTCACAGGAGGCCAAAAGCGCCCGAGGACGCCATTGTTCGTTTGCATCGACCAAAGTTGGTGCTAGGTTTTCACCTGGAGTTAACCAAACCCAACCTATTTAGCAAGCCCGGGGGACCCTGTATCCTGTATCGCTAACAGGAGGCCGTGCAGCTTCAAAACCTGACCATGGTGCGACGAGGAAGAAAGTGAAACTTATGTCCCCTGCTGGCGGTTGGATGGGAAGCGAGCTCCAAATGGGCCCTCACAAACTCCATATTTGGAGGCTAGAAACTTGTTTATGGAGCGGGCTGCATAAATTATGTTGATCTGGAAGCATATGAGGACTATGCTAGATTGTCATTTATACTAAAATCATCATATTTTATGATATCGGGACGATACGATGACTCTGCTAGAGTTGGTTTGAGTAAGTATGTCAATGGTGACAGTTACATCAAGGTAGCGAATGCCTAAAGGCCGCAGCATAGACGATCAAAATAAAGAATGTAGGGACCAGGTAACGTACGGTTACCCATTCCGGGAGCCCCGCAGGGGTTATTTTTTGTGGTTTGAGAGTGAGCTAAGTGGTGCGTCCAGTCGTCGCCACGTGTCGCTCTCTTTGGATTTTTTTTTTCTACAAGCATTTTCGGGTTTTAGATGCTTTTTTTGTTTTTTTTTACTTTTTGTCTACTTTTTTATTTGTGAAGCGCATATGTGCTTCTCGAAAATAAATTTATGCTTTCATGAGAAGCACGATTTTGTGTTTCTCGTGGAAGCACAGATTTGCTTACACGAGAAGCACAACCCGGGCTTCCTCCAGAAGACAACTATGCTTCTGCTCGAAAAGGGAAAAACACGGCTGTGCTAAGCACAACCTGCTTTTGCGAGAAGCACATCCTGTCCTTTCCCCAAAAAAGAAAAAAATAAACATAGTCTATGCTTTAAAAAAAAGTGAAAACAAACCGTGCTTCCGGGCTTCCCTTTTTTTTTCAGTTTACATTTTTTCATACCTTTTTTTATTTTTGGGTTTTTCAGATTTTTTTCGGTATTCTTTTTTTTTCTTTCCTGGTTTTCTTTCGAGTTTCCTTTTTTTTCAGTTTTTTTTTGAAAATTTTGGGTATTTTCTTGAAAAAAAAGTTTGTGGAAACCTATTGACATATGATCAAGTTTCGAAGATCTCGACGTCAATAATTCAACGGCCAAAACGGTACATTATTTAGACACACGGTTTAAGAGATAAAACATTTTGAATAAATGAATCTACGAAAAAATATATGAAAAACTCCCATATTACCACAAGTAGCGCACATGTAATGCGGCATTTATCGGCACCTGAGAATGTGGGGAGTGACCTTTACAAAGGATAACCGTTAACTAGTGATTTCAGAGAAGGCATGGTGTTCTTGGGTTTGAATGGGCACATGGGCTTGTAGGCAATCTAGTGCCGTACGTCGTCGTCTCCGCACGCGGGCCTTTTCTGTACCGCCATTGTGTCTGTCGCCCGTGGGTTGGGCTGATACCGACCGACCCATGCACAGCTTTGCTTCGGTCCTAAGTCACGAACGTATCGCGCATCCGTTCGTCCACGTCGGCACAGCCATTCCCAGGCAACTCTAGGTCTATGCTGTAGCGTATCTCGTCAGATCCGAAGAACCCCGCACGCGTGTCTGTCGCCTCCTCCACAGACGAAGGCTCCCGCCCTCGCGCGCGCGTCGACATAAAAACAACACGTAGCGAATCAGACCACCGATTCGGATGCGCCCGCCGGCTGACGCCCACTACACCATGCCTGCATGCCAACGGCCGCCGCGCGCGGTGGTGAAATACCGCTGCCGCCGTCGAGCAGCAAACCGCCTGGCCTGCCGTGTACGCGGACAGGCATGCCAGCTAGCTGTAGCCGGCCACCGCCGCACGCCGCCAAAAGCTCAAAATTGCACTGCTTCCACTCCACAGTTGCACCACGTGTACGTACGTGCGTGCATGGTGCCCTAGCTAGCTGCAGCTGCGTGCTAGGAACCTAGCTAGGACGTCAAGCTATATAGTAGAAAAAGGGCCATTTGTCCCGGTTCGTAAGGGCCTTTAGTCCCGGTTCTGGAACCGGGACTAAAGGGTCGGGACTAAAGCCCAAAACCTTTAGTCCCGGTTTGCTTACGAACCGGGACCAAAGGCCCTCCACGTGGCGCTGCCTGGGGCGGGGGAGGGAGGACCCCTTTAGTCCCGGTTGGTAACCGGAACTAAAGGTCCTTGCCGGGGGGGAAAAAATTTGAATTTTTTTTATTTTTTTTTTGATTTGTTTTTAAGTTTTATTCCGAATTTCAAATCTTTGAATTATTTGACAATTTAATCTCTAATCATCCCTCCTCACTGCTTCAGAATTTAATCTCTAGAGTCTCTAATCAGCACTCATTCCAAATCGTCTAACTTCCCGGCCGGTCACCCATCCTCTCACTACTCCAGCCCGAGCACGCTTAACTTTCAGGTTCTATCTCCCCTAGTTTCCAAGTCTGCACTTGTTGTTTTCCTGACAATCTTAAGCTATCAATCCTGTTAACCCTTAGGTCTTGATGTCACATGATTTAATTTTTTGAATTCTAAACAATTATTAAAATAAACAAAATAAGTACTAATAATATTGAATTTCAATGAAAATAAAATAAGTAATAATATTATTTTATTCATTTTTTTGCCATTTATTCATTTAATATGACATAATTAATATCTTTAAATCTGTAAATCAAAATTCGACAAATAATATATCCATTATTATCAGAAAAATGTGAGGAATCCAAATATGACATCATTTATTTATTTTAAATAAAATTAATTTTTAAAATTATTAAAATTATTTTTTTTGATTTGAAATAACTTTTTTTACTTTTGGAATTTTGAGAATCTGAGAAAACTTCACCGGGTAAACCCGGTGAAATCGAGTCCCAATTTTTCTCTAGTTTTTTTTGATATATTAAACTTTTTTTTTCGACGTCGTATGCAAAAGTTATGGTTGTTTTACATTTTTTTTCGTTTTTTTGCAAAAAAGGTCAAAATTCATATTTCAAAATTTCTATACCAACTAGACACTAAAACCTAACTACATCTCGAAGGATTTTATTTTTTGAAGATTTTATCATTTTTGTTTATTTTCTACAAAACTAAAAAAGGCGATCCACCGGGGGGGGGGGGGTTAGAGTTTGAAAATTTCAGAAGCCCTTTAGTCCGGGTTGGTGTCCATCCAATCATACCGTCGACTACACATCTGCTAGCACCGTCCCAGCCAGAGTCACAACTAAGGTTAACCAAGTCAGAAAGGTATGCGGCCGTCGGCTTCGAAGTATCAAGGTTTCAGACGAAAACTCGTCTGTTACAAAGACATTTCATTTTTTTTAAACTTATTTTAACTCCAGACTTTTTGTGTGTGCACCATTCGAAGCCACGCCATCACTTTTCAACCCTTTCTGACTTCATTTGCTATTTTTCATGCATTTACTGATTTTTTTGAGCTAAATGACCCTGAAATTGAAAAGCACTACAAATGAACTCTGAAAAGGTTAAAAGTTGGCATGGTATCATCATTTCACCCACATAGCATGTGCTAAAAAGTTGAGAGGGTTACGGCAAAAACTGGATGCATTTCGTGTACAAACTGGACCATCTCATTCGAAGTATCAAGGTTTCGGACGAAAACTCGTCTGTTACAAATGCATTTCATTTTTTTAAACTTATTTCAACTCCAGACTTTTTGTGCATTCAATATGCACCATACTACAACATTTTAAAATCTACAGAAAGAACTAACTAAAAATAATAAAAAACAACAATTAAATGACTAAAACAACTATATAAGCAAAACAGTATTGTTTTAATTAAAATCCTAATTTAAATTATTCTAAAAATAACCAAATAAATCTTACTGTGACAAAAATCTAACACGTGACTATGAGTAAAAAGAATTAAATTAAAAACTATTTGTAAACTCAAGTTATTCACAATCTAGGGTTTGAAGCAAATTTGAACAAATTCAAATTTAAACCATTCAAATTTGAAAACTAATGGCACAAACAGGAACTAGACAAAATTTTGAATCTAATGCAAAAAGAATCACTCAAAAACATCAAATATCTTAAAAGATATAAGCAATTTAAAACAGAAAACAAATGTAAAAACAGGAAAAAAAAACTTTCAGAACCCCTTTCAGCCCACGAGGCGCATTGGTCCCGGTTCGTGTCTGGAACCGGGACCAAAGGGGTCAGACGAGGCCCGGCCGGCGCCCCGGCCTCTAGCTACGCCTGCTCGGACACCGGACTGGGAGGAGGTGTAGATGGACTGCGAGGCGCCGGAGTACCTGGGTGTCCCTGGGGCTGGCCGCGACCACGACAACCTGCGCGCGCTCGACGACTACTACCTCACGTGAGTGCCGTCCGGTTTTGTTCATTGTTCAGGGGCGCGCGGAGTGTACATGTTTTCATGGCGGAACTTTGCAGCCACGAGCTGCTCGAGCTGCTGCTGCGCGGGGACAGCGGCGGCGGCAGCGCAGGTAGCTCCGTCCACGTCGTCCACGAAAAGCCTCCGATGGCTGATCATCTTCCTCTGCCGCTGCCACCGTACGTCGTCTCCTATGCCCACGTACTTCGCCGCCGGCAACCCATCTGGAAAAGCGATGGCAAGCGACGCCGAGATGGCGTCGTGGCTCTGCCAGGTTTTCGAGCAGGAGGCCTCTGGTGAGCAGGAGCCTCGGGGCGCTGCGATCGCCACGATGACAACCAAGTCTGAGGGAGGTAACACCATGATGCCCAGCAGCAGCTGCGGCCCCGGTGGGCACCGCAGTATCGCCTCCGCCGACGCGCCGACCACCAGCGTTGCGGCGGATGGTGCAGCCGACTGCCGACGTGGGCGGTCGAGCAGCGGCCGAAGAAGGTCTTGTTCCAGAAAAGCAGCCGAGCAGGTACGGAGCTATCGGATACACATGCATGCATACGTACATTGCTGATGTATATATATGATGGGCTTAATTTGCATGCATGCATGCACGCAGAGGCGACGAGACAAGATCAACGCCAAGCTGAGGACTTTGGAGCAACTGACGCCCAGGTGCAGCAAGGTACTATAGTACTTCTGCACAATACTTTGGCAAATCATTTCATCATTTGCATTTGTATATATTTCTACTGGAGTGCCATGGTTGCAACTTTTTACATTATGTTTGACCTAAAACAAAATTAAGATGGAGCGCAGGTGCATGCATGGAGTAACTTTGACCGGCATATGACTTTTTTTTTCATCAGACTGACAAGGCCTCGACGCTGGAGGAGGTCATCAAGTACGTGAAATCACTGCAGCACCAAATCCAGGTATGTATCTTTTGCGTATTAGTTTTAGATTGCTTGAGAGTTCCGAAATCCCTATTTTATATAGGTATATCTACGTGAAGTAATCAGCCTGACACGCATGCATGCATGCATGCAGGTGATGTAGGCCGCCGGATACGCCATACCGACGCCATTCTTGCCGCTCGGGGTGATGCCGCCGTCCTGCATGCAGCTGCCTGCAGGCGGGCAGGCGCCGGTGATGCTCCCTCAGTACCCGGTATTCCCGGCGGTGTACTCTTGTCCCCACCACGGTACGCCGCTGCCGCCGTTGGCGCCGTGCGCTCGTCATCCAGTTGCCGGCGAGCCGCGGCCACTTGCTCCTCCTCGTCGTCATCTCGTCCCAAACGATTTCACCGTGCCGAGCCACAGGTAATCAAGCAGATGAACGTACGTACGCGTCGGGCAGAGAGAGCGTCGACGCGACCGCATGTACAACTTGTTGGGTTTAACTGACCACCACCTTTGTATTTTTGTGATTTTACAGCGGGAGAAACCAGAAATGACCTACGTGCGTGCACCATCAATGAAATCGACACTAGTAGAAAAACGAATTTACGTTCGCATCATTAGTCCCGGTTTGACTACGGTCCGGGACTAATGTGACCATTAGTCCCGGTTCCAACGGCTAGGGGCAGGAGAATCATTAGTCCCGGTTCGTGTTAAACCTTTAGTCCCGGTTTGTGACACGAACCGGGACTAAAGGTGATCGCAGGCTGGGGCCCACGATCACCTTTAGTCCCGGTTCGTGTCACAAACCGGGACTAGAGGTTAGCCTTTAGTCCCGGTTTGTGACACAAACCGGGACTAAAGGTCTGGTGGCAGGCTGGTGGCAGGCTGGGGCCCCACGATCCCCTTTAGTCCCGGTTCGTGTCACAAACCGGGACTAGAGGTTAACCTTTAGTCCCGGTTTGTTACATGAACCGGGACTAGAGGTTAACCTTTAGTCCCGGTTTGTTACATGAACCGGGAATAAAGGTGTCACTATATAAACCCTTCGTCCAGTCCGAGCCGAAGCTCTCTGTTTTTCCCCTTTCCTCTCCTCTCTGTTCTTCCCCTCTTGCTCGAGCTCATCCTCCATTTTTGCAAAAAATTGTCAAGATTTGAAGGCACCCCATCAATCCAAGTGTTCACAAAGGTTAGCAACTTTGTTCTTTCATCTCTCATTGCTAGATTAGCTCTTGCAATGCTCTATAAGTATAGTGATTTGTGGGTTTAGTTTGGGAGTAATTATATGTGGGAGTTTATTTGATTTATATGCAATTTGAGCTCAAATTAACTTCTTAGTTTGCATGTGTAGGTGTGGTTTACTTAGTGCCTTCCCGTCCCTGTCCTAACCACCGTCGATCGCCCGCACCGTCCCGTCGCCGGCACCACCTTGGTGAGCCTCTTGTTCTTATCCTTTTTATAAAAAAAAAATCTTATTTGTATGATTTAGATAGTTAATTGTATAATTTTCTTACATGTATGATTGTTTGTTATACATAGTGCCATGACTTTGATATCCGTCCCCGTCGGCCCTCGTCCGGTTTATGATTCAGATGTGGTATATATATTCTCTTTTATAACTATTTGTTGCATTTCGCGTTTATGACAATTATGCCCATCAAGTTGACGTAGATATTTTTATCTAGGAGGTATGTGAACCGGAAATTGCAACCGACCCTCTTGTCGAGAAGTTAAATTTAGTTGAAAAAGAAAACGAGTATTTGAAAGAAAAATTGAAAAGAATTGAAGAAGAGAAGATGAAACTGGAGTTGTATGTTGCCGATGTCGTCCATGATCACAAGATCAAGATGGATGCAATGCGCTTGAAGATTAGAAAATTTAAAAAATATGCCGTTAATCAAGAGGCTTGGTATCACTATGATGTTGGATCAATTGTTACCTTAGTTGCGATCTTGATCGCATTTGTTGTTGCATTTAAATGCTTTAGTTAGAGAGTTTGTATGTTGTTTTATGAGAATAAGTGTGTATGAACTATATGTATGAACTTGTATTAATTTGGTCTTTTCGGTGTTGTGTAATGAAGATGAGCCGGCAATGGATGTACGATGATCGATGCTCTCCCCAATTCATTAATGGCGTGCGTACTTTTCTGGTTGCGGCTGAGGCAAACAAGCGGGCGGATGGTTTTATGTGTTGTCCATGTGCTGTCTGTAAGAATGATCACAATTACTCTAACTCAAGAACCATTCACGTCCACCTGTTTACGTCCGGTTTCATGTCCGGCTATAACTGTTGGACCAAGCACGGAGAAAGAGGGGTCCTAATGGAAGAGAATGAAGAAGAAGAGGATGATGACAGCTATCCTGGCCATGGGTTCCCTGAATACGATGGTACAACAATGGGGGGAGAAGCTGAGCCGGCAATGGGGGAAGAAGCTGAAGAAGAGGCATCAGATGAGCCCGCTGATGATCTTGGTCGGGCCATTGCCGATGCAAAGAGAAACTGCGCAAGTGAAAAGGAGAAGCTGAAGTTGCAGCGCATGTTAGAGGATCGCAAGAAATTGTTGTACCCAAATTGCGAAGATGACAAGAAAAAGCTGGGTACCACACTTGAATTGCTGCAATGGAAGGCAGAGAATGGTGTATCTGACAAGGGATTTGAAAAGTTGCTGATAATGTTAAAGAAGATGCTTTCAAAGGACAACGAATTGCCCGACAGTACGTACGAAGCAAAGAAGGCTGTCTGCCCTCTAGGATTAGAGGTGCAGAAGATACATGCATGCCCTAATGAATGCATCCTCTACCGCGGTGAGTACGAGGATTTGAATGCATGCCTGGTATGCGGTGCATTGCGCTATAAGATCAGCCGCGATGACCCTGGTGATGTTGAGGGCGAGCGCCCCAGAAAGAAGATTCCTGCCAAGGTGATGTGGTATGCTCCTATAATACCACGGTTGAAACGTTTGTTCCAAACCAAAGAGCATGCCAAGTTGATGCGATGGCACAAAGAAGACCGTAAGAAAGATGGGAAGTTGAGAGTACCCGCTGACGGATCGCAGTGGAGAAAAATCGAGAGAAAGTGGAAGGACTTTGCAGATGACGCAAGGAACGTATGGTTTGGTTTAAGTGCAGATGGCATTAATCCTTTTGGGGAGCAGAGCAGCAATCATAGCACCTGGCCTGTGACTCTATGTATTTATAACCTTCCTCCTTGGTTGTGCATGAAGCGGAAGTTCATTATGATGCCAGTGCTCATCCAAGGCCCCAAGCAACCCGGCAACGACATTGATGTGTACCTAAGGCCATTGGTTGAAGAACTTTTACAGCTGTGGAGTATAGAAGGTGTACGTGTGTGGGATGAGCACAAACAGCAGGAATTTGACCTGCGAGCGTTGCTGTTTGTAACCATCAATGATTGGCCTGCTCTTAGTAACCTTTTAGGACAGACAAACAAGGGATACCACACATGCACGCACTGTTTAGATGATACCGACAGTATATATTTGGATAAATGTAAGAAGAATGTGTACCTGAGACATCGTCGATTTCTTCAGATCAATCATGTCTTAAGAAAGAAAGGCAAGCATTTCAAAGGTGAGGCAGATCACCGGAAGAAGCCTCGCCACCGTACTGGTCATGATATACTTGATATGGTCAAGGATTTAAAAGTAATCTTTGGAAAGGGTCCTAGCAGACAATCTGTTCCGAATGACGCTGACGGACACGCACCCATGTGGAAGAAGAAATCTATATTTTGGGACCTACCATATTGGAAAGACCTAGAGGTCCGCCCTGCAATCGACGTGATGCATGTGACGAAGAATCTTTGCGTGAACCTGCTAGGCTTCTTGGGCGTGTATGGGAAGACAAAAGATACACCGGAGGCACGGGAGGACCAGCAACGTATGCACGAAAAAGACGGCATGCATCCAAAGCAGTATCAGGGTCCTGCCAGCTACGCTCTTACCAAAGAAGAGAAGGAAATCTTCTTTGAATGCCTGCTCAGTATGAAGGTCCCGTATGGCTTCTCGTCGAATATAAAGGGAATAATAAATATGGCAGAGAAAAAGTTCCAGAACCTAAAGTCCCATGACTGCCACGTGATTATGACGCAACTGCTTCTGGTTGCATTGAGGGGGCTTCTACCGGACAACGTTCGATTAGCCATTGTGAAGCTATGTGCATTCCTCAATGCAATCTCTCAGAAGGTAATCGATCCAGAAATCCTACCAAGGTTACAGAATGATTTGGTGCAATGTCTTGTCAGTTTCGAGTTGGTGTTCCCACCATCCTTCTTCAATATCATGACGCACGTCCTAGTTCACCTAGTCGAAGAGATTGCCATTCTGGGTCCTGTATTTCTACACAATATGTTCCCCTTTGAGAGGTTCATGGGAGTCTTAAAGAAATATGTTCATAACCGTGCTAGGCCAGAAGGAAGCATCTCCAAGGGCCATGAAACAGAGGAGGTCATTGAGTTTTGTGTTGACTTTATTCCTGACCTTAAGCCGATTGGTGTTCCCGAATCGCGGCATGAGGGCAGACTTGGTGGAAAAGGCACGCTAGGAAAGGACCAAGTAATATGTATGGACGGGCATTCTTGGGCGCAAGCACACTACACAGTTCTACAAAATTCCAGCTTGGTGGGTCCGTATATCGACGAACACTGGATTACACGTGAACACATGGGGACTTTCGGTGGTTGGTTGCAGACACGTCTCATGCATGACGACAGTGTTGGAGATGAGCTGTACTTGCTGTCCAAGTTACCATCTTCGACTATATTGACTTTCAAAGGGTACGAGATAAATGGGAATACATTTTACACAATCGCCCAAGATAAAAAGAGCACCAACCAAAACAGTGGTGTCCGCTTTGATGCAGCAAACACCAATAGGCCAAAGGACACATATTATGGTTACATAGAGGAGATATGGGAACTTGACTATGGACGTGAATTGAAGGTCCCTTTTGTTTCGCTGCAAATGGGTCAATCTGTCTGGAGGCGGCGTAAAGGAAGACCCGCGGTACGGAATGACAACAGTGGATCTCAACAATCTTGGGTACGCAGACGAACCATTCGTCCTAGCCAATGATCTGGCGCAGGTTTTCTATGTGAAGGACATGTCTACCAAGCCGAGAAAAAGAAAAGATAAGGAAGCGAATACATCATACGATGAGCCAAAGCGCCACATAGTTCTTTCAGGGAAAAGAAATATCGTGGGAGTGGAGGACAAGACAGACATGTTAGAAGATTATGAAAAGTTTCATGAAATTGCTCCCTTCACAGTGAGGATTGACCCAAGCATCCTGTTAAATGATGAAGATTGTCCATGGTTACGGCGCAAAAGGACACACGCGAAGAAAAAGTTTTATACCCAAAGATCCCACTCTGGGATGTGACCGGCTTCACCGTCATCACTTTATTTTCTAGTGAGTTTCCGGACTTATCTCGAAAGTCCCACTTCGGACAAACCGGATGGAATCTTTGTAATAGTTAGGGTATATATGTGTTTTTGCATTTGAAAGGCGAAGAAATTTATCTTTAAGGACTGGATGCAATTTTCAACCCTTTCTGACTTCATTCGCTATTTTTCATGCATTTAATGAATTTTTGGAGCTAAATGACCCTGAAATTGAAAAACACTACAAATGAACTCTGAAAAGGTTGAAAGTTGGCATGGTATCATCATTTCACCCACATAGCATGTGCTAAAAAGTTGAGAGGGTTACGGCAAAAACTGGATGCACTTCGTGTACAAAATGGACAATCTCTTTCGAAGTATCAGGGTTTCGGACGAAAACTCATCTGTTACAAAGGCATTTCATTTTTTTAACTTATTTCAACTCCAGACATTTTGTGAGTTCAACATGTACCATTCAAAGCCACATCATCAATTTTCAACCATTTCTGACTTCATTCACTATTTTTCATGCATTTAATGAATTTTTGGAGCTAAATGACCCTGAAATTGAAAAACACTACAAATGAACTCTGAAAAGGTTGAAAGTTAGCATGGTATCATCATTTCACCCACATAGCATGTGCTAAAAAGTTGAGAGGGTTACGGCAAAAACTGGATGCACTTCGTGTACAAAATGGACAATCTCTTTCGAAGTATCAGGGTTTCGGACGAAAACTCATCTGTTACAAAGGCATTTCATTTTTTTTAACTTATTTCAACTCCAGACATTTTGTGGGTTCAACATGCACCATTCAAAGCCACATCATCAATTTTCAACCCTTTCTGACTTCATTCGCTATTTTTCATGCATTTAATGAATTTTTTGAGCTAAATGACCCTGAAATTGAAAAGCACTACAAATGAACTCTGAAAAGGTTGAAAGTTGGCATGGTATCATCATTTCACCCACATAGCATGTGCTAAAAATTTGAGAGGGTTACGGCAAAAACTGGATGCACTTCGTGTACAAAATGGACAATCTCTTTCGAAGTATCAGGGTTTCGGACGAAAACTCATCTGTTACAAAAGGCATTTTCATTTTTTAAAATAACCTAAGAATTACCAAATTGAATATAATGATAAAACACACTAATATTAAACAGCATAAAAAAGAATCACTGATAAATCTATTTTTAAAGTAAAGTTATTCACAAACTAGTGATTCACACAAATTTCAAATAATTCAAATTTAAACTATTCAAATTTGAAAAGTACTGGCACTAACAGAAAGTTTATAATTTTTTTGTCCTAAAGCAAAAAGATTCACTCAGAAACTCTAAATATTTGGCTGTAAGTAGAAACAAAAGAAAATAAATAAAGCAAAAAAAAATGGAAAAAAAAGCCCGCCTACTGGGCCGTCACGTCCTGCATACTACTAGAAACCCAACCTCTAGTTGGACCAGGATGCAGGCCCGCACGGCCCAATAGGCCCACAGGGCAGCACAAGTTCGGTAGGTCCACAAAGGCCTGCTTATAGAGGAGCTCGACACGGTAGCCGCGGCTGGGCTTATAAACCGCTGCGAGCTCCTCTCAACTAGCGAGGTGGGACTAAACATTCGACACGGGAAGCCAGGCCTTTAGTCCCGGTTGGTGGCTCCAACCGCGACTAAAGGCCCCCTTTAGTCCCGGTTGGAGCCACCAACCGGGACTAAAGGCCTGGCTTCCCGCCGCTTGGACTGGGTGAATTTCACCTTTAGTCCCGGTTGGTGGCTCCAACCGCGACTAAAGGGGGGCCTTTAGTCGCGGTTGGAGCCACCAACCGGGACTAAAGGCTTTCATATATAAGCGGCACTTACGAATCCATCCTCTCCATTCTCTCGATGCCAAACACAGAGACGCCGCCAGGCTGCTGCGCCGCCGCCTGCCCCGCCGCCGGCCGCGCGCGCCTCCTCCCCGACGCCGCCCGCGCCTCCTCCCCGACGCCGCCCGCGCCTCTCCTCTCCGACGCCGCCCTTGACGCCGGCCGCCCGCGCCTCCTCCCCGACGCCGCCTGCGCCTCTCCTCTCCGACGCCGCCCCTGACGCCGGCCGCCCGCGCCTCCTCCCCGACGCCACCCGCGCCTCTTCCCCGATCGACGCCACCCGCGCCTCTCCTCTCCGATGCCGCCCGCGCCCGCCGGCCTTGACCTCGCCGTCGCCGGCCTCGATTGACCTCGCCGTCGCCGTCCTCGACCTCGCCCGCTGTGAGCTCGCGCCGCCCCCTCCGGCGATTTTTTTTTCACTAGATATGTTTTAGATTATTATTAACTAGTATACAATGTATGTATATATGTATATATGTATGTATGTTTTGATGTTTTAGATGTTTTAGATGATTATTTTTTCACTATATGTATGTATGTTTTAGTTTTTTTTTCACTAGGTTTTTTTATACAATGTATGTATATATGTATATGTAGATGAACGGTGGAATTTGCATAGATTTTCTGTTTTTTAGTTTTTTATACTTATAGAAAAAAGTTGCATAGGAAAAAGTTGCATAGAAAAAAGTTGACCATGTATTAATAATATTTTAATGTTAATATATATCTTAATGTTGTATTTGCAAAAGTTTGTCATGTATTTGCAAAATCAAGTGAAAAATAATTACAAAAATCACAATCAAGCATTTAAAAAATGTTAAATTTGCATAGAATTTGTTCTCGACGTCTACGATGCCCGGCCCGCATCCTCGTCGTCGACTCGGTGGCGAGAACCTGCTTGAGAGGCGCCATGTCCGGGACTGGGCTCCGCCGGGCTGGCATTGGGAGATGCTACCTTCCGAGGCGCGCAGCTTGGTAAGGAACCGGGCTCCCGTCGTCGACCCGGAGCTTCTTTGGTGGCGGTCGCGTGGGCCACTTTCGGTGCGGAGGCAGCCGACCCCCGCGGAGGTGGTACGTCGCCGTGTCAGGGAGGAGGACGAGCACGTTCGTCGCTACATGGTTGCGTTGGACGTCAGGTTCTCCAATACCTGGCAGGTTCTTCAGGGATCTCACCCGAGCTATGATCCTGTGATGGTTCCTTCTCTTTGGGTGTCCACCGCCCGCGCCTCAGGAACCGCGAGTGAACTAGATTCTTCGATAATATTCGATCTGTATTAGCTAGTGATGTTATATGATAATATTCGAGATGTATTAGTGATAATTAATACTCGAGATGTATTCGAGATTATATTCGATAATATTTGAGACGATGTATTCGATATTATATTCGAGACGATGTATTCGGGATTATATTCGATGATGCATATTATCTGGATTATTCGAGATGCATATTATCTACTATGATTCAGTTTTTCCTTATTGATTGCATTCTAATTTGAATACTAAATTGTTTTGTCTTTCTTCTGGATTAGTTAATATAAGCTATGGACAATACCGGCAGAGACGGAGAAGAGACCATGTTCGACATCATACGCTCCCCGAGCCCAGATGAGAATGAACCCGAAGATGACGGCTCGCAATATCTTAATAATTCCGGTGAGGGAGTATTAATATTTGATGAAGACGAACGAAGAGACGAAGGCCACAACAATGATGACGAAGGAAATGTTCTTCAAATAACAAAGACCGGCGAGGTATATATATATAAGGCCTCTGGTGATCATTACATGTATTAATTGATTTATATATATTAACGAATTGATCTTTCTTCTTTTAGCCCTCCGGATCGAACAAATCTTCTACAAGCAGGGCAGTACGAGGCCCGGCCAGAAGGTTGCAGGCTGGCATAAAGTACAACATCGATGCCATCAAAGAAAATGGCGAACCGCTTGCTCCTAAAAAGAATGCGAACAAATTTACTCGTCAATGCGGAGTTATTGTCAGGGACCAAATCCCGATCTCCGTTCAAGAATGGAATAAGCCAGCAAAGGGAGATCAAGGAGTTACTTTTGTCGACGGAAGAGCAAAAGATCTGCTTTGGGAATCACTCATGGCACATTTCACCCTACCAGAGTCAAGAAGAGTGCTCTTAAGAAGATGGCGATAGCATTCAACAACCACAAGAAAAGAATATGGGCCAAGTACCAAGCAGACGGAAAGAAGACTCCAGCATTCAAGGGAACACTGGAGAAGGCAAAAGATCACTGGGATGATTTCGTGCAGTTCAAGGAATCGGAAGAAGCTAAGGAACGATCGATAATAAACAAGATTAATGCTGCGAAAAAAAGTGGCACCATACTCTGGGGCCAGGTGGCTACCAGGTCGGCCGGCCTAAGTGGGATCTCGCTGAGGAACAGATGATTGCTGCAGGGGTCACTCCAGTTACATTGAGTTGGCCCCCCAGGTGCAGGACTTGGTTTTATGCGCATGGGGGGAAGTTGGACCCAGAGACAGGGCTGGTTATGGAGCGGGCAAGTCTTAAAGAAGCCCCCGACGCTTTACTTGTTGCAATACAAGATGCTCGAACGGGAAAGTACAAGCCCGACAGAGAGAATGACGAGCTTACGCGTGCCCTGAACAATCCTGAACACCCGGGACGAACACGAGGCAAAGGCGTTGTTCTGTGGTTTGAGTGGTTTGCGGATTGGAACGCCACTTACAGAAGCCGTGCGAGAAAGAAGCAGCAGGAGGAGGAGCAGAGGAAGCAGGCAGCAGACCTGTTGGAAATATGCCCTAGAGGCAATTAATAAAGTGTTTATTATCATATTTCTCCGTTCATGATAATGGTTTATTATTCATGCTAGAATTGTATTGACCGGAAACTTAATACATGTGTGGATAATAGACAAATACTGAGTCCCTAGTAAGCCTCTACTAGACTAGCTCGTTGATCAAAAGATGGTCAAGATTTCCTGACCATGAACATGAGTTGTCATTTGATAACGGGATCACATCATTAGGAGAATGATGTGATGGACTTGACCCAACCGTTAGCATAGCAAATGATCGTTCAGTTTATTGCTATTGCTTTCACTATGTCAAATACACGTTCCTCTGACCATGAGATCATGCAACTCCCGGATACCGTAGGAATACTTTGGGTGTATCAAACGTCACAACGTAACTGGGTGATTATAAAGGTGCACTACAGGTATCTCCGAAAGTGTTTGTTGAGTTGGCATGGATCGAGATTGGGATTTGTCACTCCGACTATCGGAGAGGTATCTCTGGGCCCTCTCGGTAATACAGCATTACAGAAGCCTTGCAAGCACCGTGACTAAAGAGTTAGTTGCAAGATGATGTATTACGGAACGAGTAAAGAGACTTGCCGGTAACGATATTGAACTAGGTATAAGATACCGACGATCGAATCTCGGGCAAGTAACATACCGCCGGACAAAGGGAATAACGTATGTTGACATATGAGGTTCACCGATAAAGATCTTCGTGGAATATGTAGGAACTAATATGAGCATCCAAGTTCCGCTGTTGGTTATTGACCGGAGAGTCGTCTCGGTCATGTCTACATCATTCCCGAACCCGTAGGGTCCGCACACTTAAGGTTCGATGACGATTTAGTATTATATGAGTTATGTGATTGGTGGCCGAAGTTTGTTCGGAGTCCCGGATGAGACCACGGACATGACGAGGAGTCTCGAAATGGTCAAGAGGTAAAGATTCATATATTGGAAGGCTATATTCGGACGTCGGAAAGGTTCCGAGTGATTCGGGTATTTTTCGGAGTACCGGGGAGTTACGGGAATTCACCGGGAGAAGTAATGGGCCTTATTGGGCCATACGGGAAAAGGAGAGGCAGGCCACGTGAGGAGGCTCGCGCCCCCCCATTGCCCAAACCTAATTGGACTAGGGGAGGGGGCGCAGCCCCCTCTTTCCTTTCCCTCTCCCTTCCCTCTTTCCTACTCCGTATGGGAGGTGGAATCCTACTAGGACTAAGGAGTCCTAGTAGGACTCCCCACACTTGGCGCACCCCTAGGGGACCGGCCTCCTCCCTCTCATCCTTTATATACGGAGGCAAGGGGGCACCCCAAGGTACACAATTGTCCCATAGCCGTGTGCGGTGCCCCGATCTCCGTTTCCCACCTCGGTCATATTTTCGGAGAGCTTAGGCGAAGCCCTGCCGGAATCACTTCACCGTCACCGTCGCCACGCTGTCGTGCTGACGGAACTCATCTACTACCTCGACGTCTTGCTGGATCAAGAAGGCGAGGAACGTCACCGAGCTGCACGTGTGTAGAACTCGGAGGTGCCGTACGTTCGGTACTCGATCGGTGGAGCTCGAAGGATTGTTCGACTGCATAAACCGCGTTGTGAGACGCTTCCGCTAACGGTCTACGAGGGTACGTAGACACACTCTCCCCTCTCGTAGCGATGCATCTCCATGGATAGATCTTGCGTGAGCGTAGGAATTTTTTTTGAAATTCATGCTCCATTCCCCAACAGTGGTATCAGAGCCAGGTCTATGCGTAGATGTGATTTGCACGAGTAGAACACAAGTGAGTTGTGGGCGTGGGTGTATACATATTGCTTGCCGTTACTAGTTGATACTTGATTCGGCGGTATTGTGAGATGAAGCGGCCTGGACCGACATTACGCGTACGCTTACGCGAGACAGGTTTCACCGCTACGTGCACTCGTTGCATAAAGGTGACTGGCGGGTGTCTGTCTCTCTCACTTTAGTTGAATCGGTTTCAATGAAGAGGGTTCTTTTAGAAGATCAAAAAGCAATCACTACACCACGTTGTGGTTTTGCGTAGGTAAGAACGGTTCTTGCAAACCCGTAGCAGCCACGTAAAACTTGCAACAACAAAGTAGAGGACGTCTAACTTGTTTTTGCAGGGTATGCTGGTGATGTGATATGGCCAAGACATGATGTGATATAAGTTGTTGTATGAGATGATCATGTTTTGTAAAGTTATCAGGCAACCGGCAGTAGCCTTATGGTTGTCTCTTTATTGTATGCAATGCCAACGCTATGTAATTGCTTTACTTTACCGCTATGAGTTAGCAGTAGTAGTAGTAGTAGCAATAGCCGGCGAGACGACCACGACGCTGCGATGGAGATCAAGGTGTCACGACGCTACGATGGAGATCAAGGTGTCAACCCGGTGACGATGGAGATCATGACGGTGCTTTGCTGATGGAGATCAAAAGCACAAGACGATGATGGCCATATCATGTCACATATATTGAATTGCATGTGATGTTAATCCTTTTATGCATTTTATTTTGCTTAGGACGACGGTAGCATTATAAGATGATCCCTTCACTAAATTTCAAGATAAGTGTTCTCCCCTAGTATGCACCATTGCGAAGGTTCGACGCTTCTAAGCACCACGTGATGATCGGGTGTGATGGATTCTTTCGTTCGCATACAACGGGTGTAAGCCAGTTTACACACGCAGAATACTTGGGTTAAACTTGACGAGCCTAGCATGTACAGACATGGCCTCGGAACACAAGAGACCGAAAGGACGAACATGAGTCATATAGTAGATATGGTCAACATGAAAGATGTTCACCATTGATAACTAATCCACCTCACGTGATGATCGGACGTGGTTTAGTTGATGTGGATCATGTTACACTTAGACAACTTGAGGGATGTTAATCTAAGTGGGAGTTCTTAAGTAATTTGATTAATTGAACTTCAATTGTCATGAACATAGTCTTACTTATCTTAGCAAATTTATGTTGTAGATCCATAGACTGCGCTGTAGTTCCCCTGTTTTTATTATGTTCCTAGAGAAAACGAAGTTGAAAGTTGATGGAAGCAACTATGCGGACTAGGTCCGTGATCTGAGGATTGTCCTCACTACTGCACAGAAGGCTTATGTCCTTAATGCACCGCTCAGTGAAATACCCCTACGGCTTCGTCTGAGGACGTTATGAACGTCTGGCAGACAAGAAAAGATGACTACTCGATAGTTCAGTGCGCCATACTTTACAGCTTAGAACCGGAGCTCCAAATATGTTTTGAGCAACACGGAGCATATGAGATGTTCCAAGAGCTGAAAATTTGTTTTTCAAGACTCACACCCGGGTCGAGAGGGATGACACCTTCGACAAGTTCTATAGCTACAAGATGGAGGAGAACAGCTCCGTTAGTGAGCATGTACTCAGAATGTCTGAGTACTTCAAACACTTGAATCAAGTGGGAGTTAGACTTCCGAATAAAGTGGTGATTGATAGAGTTCTCTAGTCACTATCACTAAGCTACTGGATCTTCGTGATGAACTATAAACATGCAAGGGATAGAAGATCCTTAAGCTATTCGCGATGCTACAATCTGCGGATGTAGAAATCAAAAAAAAAGGGAGCATCAAGTGTTGATGGTTAATAAGACCACTAGTTTCAAGAAGGGCAAGGGAAAGAAAAGGGAACTTCAAGAAGAACGGTAAAACAGTTGCCGCTCACGCGAAGAAACCCAAGGCTGAACCAAACCCAAGACTTAGTGCTCCCATTGCAAAGGGAAATGTCACAGGGAGCAGAACTTCCCCAAAGTAACTGGCAGATAATAAGACTGGCAATGTCAACAAAGATATTTGATATACATGTTATTGATATGTACCTTACTAGTACTCGTAGGAGCACTTGGGTATTTGATACTTGTTTAGTTGCTTACAACTTGAAACATGGAGCTTCGGAATAAACGAGGGCTAGCTAAGAACGAGGTGACGATGTGCATTGGAAGTGTCTCCAAGGGTTGATGTGATCACCATCGCCACGCTCTCTCTACCTTCAGAATTAGTGATGAACCTAAATAATTGTTATTTGGTGCTTGCGTTAAGCATGAACATTATATCTGATATTGTTTATTGCAAGACGGTTATTCAATTTCAGAGAATAATTGTTATTCTATTTGGATAATATCATTGATGATCATGCACTTAAAATGAAAGGTTTATAGAATCTTGATCGTAGTAATACATATGTTCATAACACGAATGCCAAAAGATAATGATAGTACCACATATTTGTGGCACTGCCGCTTAGGTCATATCAGTGTTAAACACATGAAGAAACTCCATGCAGATGGGTTTTTGGAATCTCTTGATTATGAATCATTTGAGACATGTGAACCGTGCCTTATTGGCAAGATGACTAAAACTCCGTTCTCCGGAACAATGGAGCGAGCAACCAACTTATTAGAAATAATACATACCGATGTATGCGGTCCGATGAGTGTTGAGGCGCGCGGTGGATATCGTTATATTCTCACGTTCACTGATGATTTGAGTAGATATGGTTATGTCTACTTGATGAAGCATAAATCTGAAACATTTGAAAAGTTCTAAGAATTTCAGAGTGAAGTAGAGAACCATCGTAACAAGAAAATAAAGTTCTTACGATCTGATCGTGGAGGAGAATATTTGAGTTACGAGTTTGGCAATCACTTAAGACAATGTGGAATTGTTTCACAGCTCACGCCACATGGAACACCACAGCGTAATGGTGTGTCCGAACGTCGTAATCGTACTCTATTGGATATGGTGCGTTCTATGATGTCTCTTACCGATTTGCCACTATCATTTTGGGGTTATGCATTAGAGACAGCTGCATTCACTTTAAACAAGGGCACCGTCTAAATCCATTGAGATGACACCGTATGAACTGTGGTTTGCAAGAAACCTAAGATGTCGTTTCTGAAAGTTTGGGGATGCAATGCTTATGTCAAAAGGCTTCAGCCAGATAAGCTCGAACCCAAAGCGGATAACTGCGTCTTCATAGGATACCCAAAGGAGACCGTTGGGTACACCTTCTACCACAGATCCGAAGGCAAAGTATTCGTTGCTAAGAATGGATCCTTTCTAGAGAAGGAGTTTCTCTCGAAAGAAGTGAGTGGGAGGAAAGTAGAACTTGATGAGATAATTGTACCTCCTCTGGATAGTAGTACGCCACAGAAAGAAATTTCTGTGACACCAACACAGACCAGAGAAGAAGTTGATGATGATGATCATGAGGCTTCGGATCAAGTTGCTACAGAACCTCGTAGGTCAACCAGGACACGCTCCGCACCAGATTGGTACGGCAATCCTGTCTTGGAGGTCATGTTGTTAGACAACGGTGAACCTACGAACTATGAAGAAGCGATGGCGAGCCCGGATTCCGACAAATGGCTTGAGGCCATGAAATCCGAGATTAGATCCATGTATGAGAACAAAGTGTGGACTTTGGTAGACTTGCTCGATGAAACGGCGAGCTATTAAAAATAAATGGATCTTTAAGAAGAAGACGGACGCTGATGGTAATGTCACCGTTTATAAAGCTCGACTTATTGCTAAAGGTTATCGACAAGTTCAAGGAGTTGACTACGATGAGACTTTCTCACCCGTAGCGATGCTAAAGTCTGTCAGAATTATGTTAGCAATTGCCGCGTTTTATGATTATGAAATCTGGCAAATGGACGTCAAAACATCATTCCTTTACGGATTCCTTAAGGAAGAATTGTATATGATACAGCCGGAAGGTTTTGTCGATCCTAAAGGCGCTAACAAAATATGCAAGCTCCAGCGATCCATCTATGGACTGGTGCAAGCATCTCGGAGCTAGAATACTCGCTTTGATGAAGTGATCAAAGCGTTTGGGTTTATGCAAGTTTATGGAGAAACTTGTATTTACAACAAAGTGAGTGGGAGCTATATAACATTTCTAATAAGTATATGTGATTGGAAATGATGTAGAATTTCTGGAAAGCATAAAGAATTAATTGAAAGGAGTTTTTCAATAAAAACCTGTTTTTGAGTTATCCACGGTTTGGGCATCGAGATCTATAGAGATAGATCAAGACACCTGATAAAAGATTTTCACACACCTTGATGAGATTTTGAAGAAGTTCAAAATGGATCAAGTCAAAAGAAATAAGTTCTTGGCTGGTGTGTAGTGGAGTAAGACTTGAAGATCTAGGTAAAGGTTGTTTACATGTTAGGCATCAAAATCTATAGAGATAGATTGAGACGCCTCATAGGACTTTCACGAAGCACATACCTTGACAAGATTTTGAAGAAGTTCAAAATGAATCAGTCAAAGAAAGGGTTCTTGCCTGTATTGCAAGGTGTGAGATTGAGTAAGACTCAAAGCCCGACCACGGCAAAATAAATAGAATGGATGAAGGTTATCCCCTATGCCTCGGCCGTAGGTTCTATAAAGTATGCCAAGTTGTGTGCCTTGCCATGTGTCTGGCAAAAGAGGTACCAAAGTGATCCAGGAGTAGATCACTGGACAGCGGTCAAATTATCCTTAAGATGACTAAGGAAGAATTTCTCAGGAATAGAGATGATAAAGAGTTCGTCGTAAGGGGTTACGTCGATGCAAGCTTTAAACACTGATCCGAAAGACTATGAGTCTCAGACCGGATAAGTATAGTGGGGAAATCTTTTGGAGTAGCTCCAAACAGAGTGTGGTAGCAGCATCTACATATAACATAGAGATTTGCCAAGAACACACGGATCTGAATATTGCAGACCCGTTGACTAAAACCTCTCTCACAAGCAAAACATGATCAGCTTTAGAACTGATTAAGTGTTAATTACATGGAGATGTAATCTAGATTATTGACTCTAGTGCAAGTGGGAGACTGTTGGAAATATGCCCTAGAGGCAATTAATAAAGTGTTTATTATCATATTTCTCCGTTCATGATAATGGTTTATTATTCATGCTAGAATTGTATTGACCGGAAACTTAATACATGTGTGGATAATAGACAAATACTGAGTCCCTAGTAAGCCTCTACTAGACTAGCTCGTTGATCAAAAGATGGTCAAGATTTCCTGACCATGAACATGAGTTGTCATTTGATAACGGGATCACATCATTAGGAGAATGATGTGATGGACTTGACCCAACCGTTAGCATAGCAAATGGTCGTTCAGTTTATTGCTATTGCTTTCACTATGTCAAATACACGTTCCTCTGACCATGAGATCGTGCAACTCCCGGATACCGTAGGAATACTTTGGGTGTATCAAACGTCACAACGTAACTGGGTGATTATAAAGGTGCACTACAGGTATCTCCGAAAGTGTTTGTTGAGTTGGCATGGATCGAGATTGGGATTTGTCACTCCGACTATCGGAGAGGTATCTTTGGGCCCTCTCGGTAATACAGCATCACAGAAGCCTTGCAAGCCCCGTGACTAAAGAGTTAGTTGCAAGATGATGTATTACGGAACGAGTAAAGAGACTTGCCGGTAACGATATTGAACTAGGTATAAGATACTGACGATCGAATCTCGGGCAAGTAACATACCGCCGGACAAAGGGAATAACGTATGTTGACATATGAGGTTCACCGATAAAGATCTTCGTGGAATATGTAGGAACTAATATGAGCATCCAGGTTCCGCTGTTGGTTATAGACCGGAGAGTCGTCTCGGTCATGTCTACATCATTCCCGAACCCGTAGGGTCCGCACACTTAAGGTTCGATGACGATTTAGTATTATATGAGTTATGTGATTGGTGGCCGAAGTTTGTTCGGAGTCCCGGATGAGATCACGGACATGACGAGGAGTCTCGAAATGGTCGAGAGGTAAAGATTCATATATTGGAAGGCTATATTCGGATGTCGGAAAGGTTCCGAGTGATTCGGGTATTTGTTGGAGTACCGGGGAGTTACGGGAATTCACCGGGAGAAGTAATGGGCCTTATTGGGCCATACGGGAAAAGGAGAGGCAGGCCACATGAGGAGGCTCGCGCCCCCCATTGCCCAAACCGAATTGGACTAGGGGAGGGGGCGCAGCCCCCTCTTTCCTTTCCCTCTCCCTTCCCTCTTTCCTACTCCGTATGGGAGGTAGAGTCCTACTAGGACTAAGGAGTCCTAGTAGTGTCGTGGGAACAAGCCTGACAGTAGAAGGTAGGGGTACGAATGGAGAGGGCAGAGTCCTAGCTACGGCGAGGTTGTACACACAGATGTATGAGTTCAGGCCCCTCTCGTGGAGGTAACAGCCCTACGTCTCAGTGCTCTGGAGAGCTCTCTACTCTGTCGAGTGAAATATGTGTGTTGTGTTACAAAAGGTTGCGAACCCTTCTACCAGCGGGGAGGGGTGGCTTATATAGAGTGTGTTGCCCCTCATAACGTCCGGCATTAAGGGGTTTAATCGTGGTCATAAAGAGGTGTACGTTACTGGTAACGTACACCATAAATGCTGTTAATGATCTTGATGAATGCTTGCCCGTTAGCCTCCCTGGGGTGACTTCTGGACTCCTGCGGTCGACTGTCTTCAGACTCTTCCGAGTGAAAGATAACCGTCGAGTGAAAGGCATCTCCGAGTGTATATTGTCGAGTGACTTATGCTTCTTCGCTATTTCAGTCGGAGACTTCCTTGTGGCCCTTAAGCTTTCTGGGGCAGTGTCCTTAGGTAGGATATGTAGGTCAGGCCTATAACCCTACCCTAGGTACGTATCCCCATCATTAGCCCCCGAATGGATAGGGGTTCGAGGGTAAAAGGTGTCAATGCAGGTTCAAACGAGACACCAAAACTCCGAGTGTATTTTGAGGCTTCCTCGAAATCTGCGTCGATTGAAACCTTAACCGTTTGCCCTGATCAATTCCGTCTTGAAGTTATCCGAGTAAAACTGAGCTTGAAAACCGGTCCGAGTAAAACTGGTTCGAGAGTCCGAGTAAAACTGAACTTGAAAACAGGTCCGAGTGATCTGGAAAACCTTCTGACGAAATAGTTTGCTCCACCGGGTCCGAGCCTCGCGGGCTTCGAAATTTGGATAAGAGCGCGCGCGCGCGCAGCGGAGATGGCGTAACTGCTAAGGCAAGTGCGGGAACGACGCCTCGATTATCGCGCCGCCCAAATCGCCACGTACCGCTCCTCCTCTGATTTCGGGATATTCAGAGATCCGGCGGGCCCGCAGGTTAGTGGCTCACTTGAGTGCATATAAGAGGCGACGACGCCGGTGCTGGCACAGTATTTTTCTCCCAAATCCACTCCTCTCCTCTTCTTCCTCCGCCCTGCTCTGCTTCGTTGACCGCCGCCGCCATGACGAAGGGCAAGACGGAGAAGCTCGAGCGCGCCCAGAGGGGAGGCGCCAAGGCGAAGAAGCCGTCGGGAGCCCGGTCGACGGTGCCGCCGGGGTGGATCCAGGGGGATTTTCTCCAATCGACGGTCACTGCGGAAGATGTGGACAAACTCGTCGTCGACGGGTTGATAGCTGCCGATTCCTGGCGGTTGCTGAAGGGGGAGATCGAGCCGGATCCACGCGACGGCGAGCGAGTTCTGCTTCTCACCCACATCGAGCGAGGTTTCTCCATGCCTCCCCATCCGTTCATCCGCGCTTTCTTGAACTATTTTGGAGCGCAACTCCACCACCTTCCTCCGAATGCGATTGCATATCTTTCCTGCTTCGTAACTTTGTGCGAATGTTTCCTGGGCTGTCCCCCACATTGGGGTTTGTTCAAGCACATATTCTCTGTCCGATCCCAAGCTGTCAAGAAAGCCAATCCCAAAGATAGCAAAACCAATGTGATCCAACTGTGTGGTGGCTTAGGGATTCAGAAGAGAGGTAGGAGTGGGTTCCCCTCTATGACCTTTCCCGATTCTGTTCGGGGATGGCAGTCGACCTGGTTTTACTGCAAAGATGCCGCATCGCCAAATATGTCGACTGGGCTTCCTCCCTTCACCTTGGATCGACCTGTTACTCCCAAACCGCTGTACGTGACAAAGGTAGAGAAAATCCAGGTAGGGATCTTAGTGAACGCCATATCCGAACTGATCCGCGGTGGAGTGACTGGTCTGGACCTCCTTGAAACGTTTCTGAGTCGGCGAATTCAGCCTCTCCAAGCTCGGGATCACACCATGTGGCATTATTCGGGCCCTGAGGATACCACTCGGACTCATCCTGAGGAAGTTTCCGATCAGACTGTTTCTCAGTGGCTCAGGAGCATCACTGGAGCCTGTGATAACCCGGAAGGATCCAAACGAATTCCGCCTTTCTCCGCTTTGAACCCGCCAAAGAACTTGGTGAGTCATATATTTGTCGATTGTTTTAATACTTTGCCGAGTAACTGAATCTTCAGTCGACTGAATTTGAAGCTTGAACCTCGCAGGAATTTACGAACATGTACTCGCCCATACCCAATGGAGAACATCCTGATGAAGAGGAAGGAAGCGTCGACGGCAGCGCAGACGGTGACTATGCTGACGACACCGAGAGCAGTGATGACGACCTGGATGAGGATGAGGTGGAGGCCCCTGTCCCTTCGCGCACCGAGCGTCGAGCCAGGCAGCAGAACGACCCGGAAGTCACCCCGAGCAAAACAGTGGCGTCGAGCACAAGGAACCCGAAACGTGACCGTGTCGCGGCATCGGGGTCGACTGAAAAGGCTGCAAAACAGCTCAAGCCAGACGTGCCAAAGCCTCGGAAGGCCCTGCCTCGAATCAAGATAGCCATGCCTGTTGCCTCCACGTGAGTGTTCGTTTTCCTTATTCTGCTGTTGAAGAACTTTATGTTGACGTTGACCGAGTGAAATATATTTGCCAGAGCCGCTACCTCCGTAACGTCGCCCCATCGGGATGATGGAGACCATATGGAAGTAGACACTCCTGATGCGGCCACCTCCCTACGAGGTATGACAATCCCACACTTTACTCTGCTTGCTGAAGAATAATTGTCGAGTGTCGAATGCAGCTGACGAAGTCATCGAACTGGAAGATGATGAGGAGCCGCGGCGGGGAGCGGAGGATGAAGCTGTGCTTCCGGAGGCTCCACGCGTGGACACTCGGGGACCACCGTCTGCCCAGATGCCCCGTGGGACGAGTGCTGTGACGCCTCCAAGCCTTGTAACTCCGCTGTCGAGTGCTCCGCCGGCCACTTCTACTCTGGTGGCTTCGACGCAGATCGGACAATCCCAAGCACCTCCAGCTGCTCCATTGACTACACCAATTCACTCGACGCCTGCATACCCTTTGTACCACGTCCCGGAGGACCAAACCGGAGCTGCCAAGGAAGCCATGATCCAGGCTGGGCAGATGATGCTACGAACAAAGGAGGCGTATGAAGCCAGCAAGTTAGCCTATGATGCCAGCTCAGCGCTTCAGGCCAACGTCCGAGTAAGTGGTATTGTAAGTTCATTTCCGATTGAATTCCTGTCCGTCTTGATTTTACACCCACTGGGGTGTTTTTCTTCGCCAGTAGACCAAATAGTTTCTGGTCCAGTGGGGGCACGCTGAGTGCACCCACTGGGTGTAGTCCCCGAGACCGCTGTCGAATGACGAAGGCTTCGGCGGGGGTCTTAATATTGTTTCCATTCGACAGGGCAGTGGGGGCACGCTGAGTGCACCCACTGGGTGTAGTCCCCGAGGCCGCCGTCGAGTGCTTGCTTCGGCGGTGGTCTGATAGAGACGATGCTCGGTTGCTTGCTTCTTTCTTTTATACTCGGACAGGCCAGACCTGGTCGAGTATTTTCGTTTCCAGTGGGGGCACGCTGAGTGCACCCACTGGGTGTAGTCCCCGAGACTACTGTCGATCGTTGACGATGGGCAGTAGTCTTTAGAACCATTCTGCAGGTTTCATGGACATCATTTCCATCAACCATGGTATGATGCTTGTATAGGGTTGTGGGGTGGGGTGGCGGGTCGTCTTTCAGTCGAGTGCAATTGACCTTTTCCACTCGGGAGTAGAGAAATGGTTATGTCGACTGAACCCCTATTTCTGCTGATTTCAGAAAGCCTGTGGGCTCGGGACCAAGTACGTCGAGCTGGAGAAGGAAAAGAACCGACTTCTGCTGGATCTGGAACTGACGAACAACAACCTGGACCGTGCACAGACCGAACTGAAGACTTTGGGAGGTAATCTTTGTTGATCAATTGTATTATCACTTTCAATTTCCATCTTTTGAACCGAGTGAATCCACTCGAACAGACGTACGTGATGAAAACCGTCGTCTCCGAGTGCGCCTCAACAATGCTATTTCTTTAGATACCATGAAGAAAGCGCTCGAGGACAAGGACAAATCACTTGCTGATGCTCAGAAGGAAGCGAAGGAGAAGACTGCAGCTGCTGAGAAGAAACTTGCAGCAGCCAGTAAACTGGAAGAGGAGAACGCCAAGCTCAAGCAGGAACGATCCGAGTGGATCAAAAAACTCGAAGAGCAGACCAAGAGTAGGACCGCTCTGGAGAAACACTTGGGCGACTTTGCGAAGAAAATGTTCAGCATGCTCGAAGGTAACCCTCATTTGTCGAATGAATTTCTCCGGTTTTTCCAGAATGGTATTATGATCACCCTTTCACTTTCTCTTCATGTAGAATTCTGTCGAGACTTCGAAAAAGAAACTGAAGAAATTGAACCCAATCTGGACCCCACAAAGTCTCTCGTCGGAGACGCCGTGGCCATGGATATGTTTCGTCTCGAAGCTCGTCTTAAGAGCGTCCAAGGATTCATCACTCGGCTGAGAGCTGCATTTGAGAAGGTCGACAAGGAACTGTGGCCTGAAGATCCTCTCCAGACTGACCTCGAGTCAATGATGACTCGGCTCAATGAGATTCCCAATCGAGTGCAATCGTGGAAGAAATCTGCTGCCCGCTGTGGAGCTGACGTGGCACTTTCACTCGTCAGGGTTCATTGCAAGGAAGCTAGAGAGGACAAACTGAAGGATCTCCGAGTGACCAACACGAAGAAACTCAAATTTGAAGATTTCATGGAGACTTTCATCGATGCTGCCACTCGGATCGCCGACGGAATCGACTTGGATACCTTTGTTGAGCCTTCAAGTCCTGCTGGAGCTTAAATTGGTATTTTGCTTATGGTAAAAACTTTATTTGCCTCGGTATGCCGAGTGTTGGTGTAACCGAGTAAACTTCGTTCAGGCTTTAAGCCTGAGAACTTCCCTTTTGCGCGAACAAGTTTCTGCTGCGCCGGAGATTTTAGTCTTACTCGCATTTCGCTTTCTGACATTTAGCTTGGCCGAATTTATTTGATTCTCGAGTGAAACGGGTGTTCTGCACTCGAAAGAATTTGGGACTTAGACGAGGACTGGCTCGCAGCTAAGCTTCCGAGTGTATTGTATGTAATACACTCGGAAAGGTTTTAAACTTAGGCGAAACGGATTCGCAGCTAAGCCCCCGAGAGAGAGGATTGCTCTTCACTCGGAGTAATTTTTGAACTTAGACGAGGTCTGGCTCGCAGCTAAGTCTCCGAGTGTATTGAATGTAATACACTCGGAAAAGTTTTAAACTTAGTCGAAACGGATTCGCAGCTAAGCCCCCGAGAGAGAGGACTGCTCTTCACTCGGAGTAATTTTTGAACTTAGACGAGGACTGGCTCGCAGCTAAGTCTCCGAGTGTATTGAATGTAATACACTCGGAAAAGTTTTGAACTTAGGCGAAACGGATTCGCAGCTAAGCCCCCGAGAGAGAGGATTGCTCTTCACTCGGAGTAATTTTTGAACTTAGACGAGACTGGCTCGCAGCTAAGTCTCCGAGTGTATTGAATGTAATACACTCGGAAAAGTTTTGAACTTAGGCGAAACGGATTCGCAGCTAAGCCCCCGAGAGAGAGGATTGCTCTTCACTCGGAGTAATTTTTGAACTTAGACGAGACTGGCTCGCAGCTAAGTCTCCGAGTGTATTGAATGGAATACACTCGGAAAAGTTTTGAACTTAGGCGAAACGGATTCGCAGCTAAGCCCCCGAGAGAGAGGAGTGCTCTTCACTCGGAGTAATTTTTGAACTTAGACGAGGACTGGCTCGCAGCTAAGTCTCCGAGTGTATTGAATGTAATACACTCGGAAAAGTTTTAAACTTAGTCGAAACGGATTCGCAGCTAAGCCCCCGAGAGAGAGGACTGCTCTTCACTCGGAGTAATTTTTGAACTTAGACGAGGACTGGCTCGCAGCTAAGTCTCCGAGTGTATTGAATGTAATACACTCGGAAAAGTTTTGAACTTAGGCGAAACGGATTCGCAGCTAAGCCCCCGAGAGAGAGGACTGCTCTTCACTCGGAGTAATTTTTGAACTTGGACGAGGACTGGCTCGCAGCTAAGTCTCCGAGTGTATTGAATGTAATACACTCGGAAAAGTTTTGAACTTAGGCGAAACGGATTCGCAGCTAAGCCCCCGAGAGAGAGGATTGCTCTTCACTCGGAGTAATTTTTGAACTTAGACGAGACTGGCTCGCAGCTAAGTCTCCGAGTGTATTGAATGGAATACACTCGGAAAAGTTTTGAACTTAGGCGAAACGGATTCGCAGCTAAGCCCCCGAGAGAGAGGAGTGCTCTTCACTCGGAGTAATTTTTGAACTTAGACGAGAACTGGCTCGCAGCTAAGTCTCCGAGTGTATTGAATGTAATACACTCGGAAAAGTTTTAAACTTAGTCGAAACGGATTCGCAGCTAAGCCCCCGAGAGAGAGGACTGCTCTTCACTCGGAGTAATTTTTGAACTTAGACGAGGACTGGCTCGCAGCTAAGTCTCCGAGTGTATTGAATGTAATACACTCGGAAAAGTTTTGAACTTAGGCGAAACGGATTCGCAGCTAAGCCCCCGAGAGAGAGGACTGCTCTTCACTCGGAGTAATTTTTGAACTTAGACGAGGACTGGCTCGCAGCTAAGTCTCCGAGTGTATTGAATGTAATACACTCGGAAAAGTTTTGAACTTAGGCGAAACGGATTCGCAGCTAAGCCCCCGAGAGAGAGGAGTGCTCTTCACTCGGAGTAATTTTTTGAACTTAGACGAGACTGGCTCGCAGCTAAGTCTCCGAGTGTATTGAATGGAATACACTCGGAAAAGTTTTGAACTTAGGCGAAACGGATTCGCAGCTAAGCCCGAGAGAGAGGATTGCTCTTCACTCGGAGTAATTTTTGAACTTAGACGAGGACTGGCTCGCAGCTAAGTCTCCGAGTGTATTGAATGTAATACACTCGGAAAAGTTTTGAACTTAGGCGAAACGGATTCGCAGCTAAGCCCCCGAGAGAGAGGAGTGCTCTTCACTCGGAGTAATTTTTGAACTTAGACGAGACTGGCTCGCAGCTAAGTCTCCGAGTGTATTGAATGGAATACACTCGGAAAAGTTTTGAACTTAGGCGAAACGTATTCGCAGCTAAGCCCGAGAGAGAGGATTGCTCTTCACTCGGAGTAATTTTTGAACTTAGACGAGGACTGGCTCGCAGCTAAGTCTCCGAGTGTATTGAATGTAATACACTCGGAAAAGTTTTGAACTTAGGCGAAACGGATTCGCAGCTAAGCCCCCGAGAGAGAGGATTGCTCTTCACTCGGAGTAATTTTTGAACTTAGACGAGACTGGCTCGCAGCTAAGTCTCCGAGTGTATTGAATGTAATACACTCGGAAAAGTTTTGAACTTAGGCGAACCGGATTCGCAGCTAAGCCCCCGAGAGAGAGGATTGCTCTTCATTCGGAATAATTTTGAATGTAAATCTGTGCGATCGGAATCGACAATAGACTGCGGGAGTCTTCATTCAATCCATAACATCGTCTGGGATACTCTTATTACATCAAAACAACTCTGTTATCAAGAATAAAAACGTCGAAGTAGGTCCGCATTCCAGGCGCGTGGCTCGTCAATATTCTTCTTCAAGTTGAAAAGATGGTACGCCCCGTTGTTAAGCACCTTGGTAATGACGAATGGGCCTTCCCAGGCTGGGGCCAATTTATGAGGTCGCTGCTGATCCACTCGGAGCACCAAATCCCCTTCGTGGAATGAACGGCTCTTGACATGTCTTGCATGGAAGCGGCGAAGGTCTTGTTGATATGCAGTTGATCGGATCAGGGCCATCTCACGCTCCTCCTCCAGGAGATCCACTCCGTCCTGTCTTGCTTGTTCAGCCTCGTCTCCAGAGTAAAGATCCACTCGAGGAGAATTGTGAAGGATGTCACTTGGCAATACGGCTTCGGCTCCATATACAAGGAAGAAAGGAGTTCGTCCAGTCGACCGGTTGGGAGTTGTCCTCAAGCCCCACAGAACAGACGGTAACTCAGTGACCCAAGCTCCGGCAGCATGATCAAGATCTCGCATGAGCCGAGGCTTCAATCCTTGGAGGATAAGGCCATTCGCTCGCTCAGCTTGACCGTTTGACTGGGGGTGCGCAACAGATGCGTAATCCACCCGAGTGCCTTGAGAAGAGCAATAGTACCTGAACTCTTCCGAGTCAAAGTTAGAACCATTGTCTGTAATGATATTGTGAGGGACCCCATACCGGAACGTTATCTCTTTTATGAATTTGACAGCAGTGCGGGCGTTCAGCTTCCTGATGGGTTTAGCTTCGATCCACTTAGTGAACTTGTCGACTGCAACCAGTAAATGAGTAAACCCACTCTGACCTGTTCTAAGGGGTCCAACCATATCCAAGCCCCACACAGCAAACGGCCAGACGAGTGGAATGGTCTTCAAGGCAGACGCAGGTTTGTGTGACAGATTCGAGTAAAACTGACATCCTTCGCAGTTCTCGACAATATCTTTAGCCATCTCATTGGCGCGTGGCCAGAAGAAACCAGCTCGATAAGCTTTGGCAACAATCGTCCTAGAGGACGCATGATGGCCACAAGTTCCCGAGTGAATCTCCTCCAGAATCAGTCGACCTTCTTCAGGAGAAATGCACCGCTGAGCTACGCCAGTCACACTTTCTCTGTAGAGTTGTTCATTGATCATAGTGAAAGCCTTGGACCTGCGGACTATCTGCCGAGCCTCATCTTCATCAACTGGGAGTTCTCTTCTGAGAATGTACGCAATATATGGTACAGTCCAGTCGGGCGTGATTACCAAAATCTCCATGACCAGATCAATGACAGCTGGGACATCAACTTCAGTCGGATCAGAAGCACTCTTTGCTTGCGGGGGCTCTTCAGTGAAAGGATCTTCTTGCACCAAAGGAGAATGAATGTGTTCGAGAAATACATTGATGGGGACAGGTTTCCGAGTGGATCCAATCTTTGCCAACTCATCAGCTGCTTGATTCTTCACTCGGGGAACATGATGGAGTTCCAAACCTTCAAATTTCTTCTCAAGTTTTCTTACTGCATTGCAGTATCCAGTCATAGCGGGGTTCCTGACATCCCACTCTTTCATCACTTGATTAACCACCAAATCAGAATCGCCATATACCATCAGGCGACGGACGCCGAGTGAAATGGCCATACGCAATCCATACAAAAGTGCTTCATATTCAGCTTCATTGTTGGAGGAATCAAAGTGAATCTGTAAGACATAACTGAGCTTATCACCTTTTGGGGATACCAGAACGACGCCAGCACCAGACCCATTCAACATCTTTGAACCATCAAAGAACATGGTCCAGTGTGCCGAGTGAAGTTGGATTGGCTGCTGTTGCTCAATCCACTCGGCGAGGAAATCAGCCAGCGCTTGAGATTTGATTGCTTTCTTCGCCTCAAACTTGATATCAAGATGAAGGAGCTCAATAGCCCATTTGGCCACTCGACCAGTCGCGTCTCGATTATTGAGAATTTCAGACAACGGAGCATCACTGACGACTGAAATGGAGTGATCCTGAAAATAGTGTGCTACCTTCTTTGCAGTCAGATATATACCATATACGAGCTTCTGGTAATGTGGATATCTTTGCTTCGACGGAGTCAACACTTCAGAAATATAATAGACCAGGCGTTGAACTTTGTAAGCCCTGCCTTCTTCTTCTCGCTCGACAGTTAGTACTGTACTGACGACCTGATTAGTGGCCGCGATGTACAATAACAATGGCTCTTTGCTGTGCGGAGCAGCAAGCACCGGCTGGGTGGTAAGCAGGGCTTTGAGCTCGACAAACGCTGCTTCAGCTTCTGGAGTCCACTCAAATGTATCAGACTTTTTCATCAGTCGGTATAAAGGCAGTGCCTTCTCACCGAGACGAGAAATGAATCGACTCAATGCTGCCAAGCAACCTGTAAGCTTCTGGACATCGTGCACACGCTCAGGGCTTTTCATTCGGACGATGGCGCCGATCTTTTCAGGGTTGACGTCGATTCCTTTCTCGGAAACGAGGAAACCGAGTAATTTGCCACCAGGAACGCCGAAAGTGCATTTAGTCGGATTTAACTTAATATCATATCTCCTCAAATTGGCGAATGTTTCAGCCAAGTCAGACAACAGGTCGGAACCTTTGCGAGACTTGACCACGATATCATCCATATAAGCTTCGATGTTCCGAGGGATCTGATCGAGCAAACACTTCTGAATCATGCGCATGAAAGTAGCGCCAGCATTCTTCAAACCAAAAGGCATGGTGATATAACAGAAACACCCGAAAGGGGTGATGAAGGCTGTCTTTATTTCATCTGGACCAAACAGACGGATCTGATGGTAGCCAGAATAAGCATCAAGAAAAGATAAACGCTCGCATCCCGCAGTTGAGTCGACAATCTGATCAATGCGGGGGAGCGGGAAATGATCTTTCGGGCAGACCCGATTGATATGTTTGAAATCAATACACATGCGAAGAGACTTGTCTTTCTTAGGGACCATGACAACGTTTGATAACCACTCGGAGTGGTAAATCTCACGTATAAACTTGGCCGTCAAGAGACGAGCCACCTCTTCGCCGATTGTTTTTCGCTTCTCTGTTGCTGACCGACGCAAATGTTCCTTCACAGGCTTGGCCTTCGGATCAACTCTCAAACGGTGCTCAGCCAGTTCCCTGGGTACACCAGGCATGTCAACGGGCTTCCATGCGAAGATGTCCCAGTTCTCACGGAGGAACTGGATGAGCTCGGCTTCCTATTTGCTGTCGAGTGTTGTTGAGATGTTGGTCGGGGCAGCAGTCGGATCTGTCGGGTGAATGTGCACCTTCTTCACCTCTCCTGCCGACTGAAAAGCTGACTCAGAAGCGGGCTTCTTAGCACGCAACAGGTCGGCAGGATCAGCATTTTTCTTGTATTCCTCCAACTCAACCATAGCCATCTGCTGGTCGGCGATCTTGGAGCCCTGCTGGAGGCACTCCTCAGCCCTTTGTCGATTGCCAGTGACTGTGATCACGCCTTTTGGTCCAGGCATCTTCAGCTTGAGATACACGTAACATGGTCGGGCCATGAAATGGGCATAAGCTGGTCGACCAAGGATGGCGTGGTAGGCACTCTGGAAATCTACCACTTCAAACGTCAGTTTTTCCTTGCGAAAGTGCTTGTCATCACCAAACACCACATCCAATGCTATCTGGCCGAGTGAACGGGCCTTCTTCCCAGGGATTACTCCATGAAACTGCATGTTGCTTTCACTGAGCCGGGACATCGGAATGCCCATTGCCTTAAGGGTATCAGCATACAGGATGTTCAGACCGCTCCCGCCATCCATCAAAACTTTGCGGAGTCGAGTGCCCCCCACAACTGGGTCTACCACCAGCGCTTGCCGCCCGGGGGTAGCAATGTGCGCAGGGTGATCTGACTGACTGAAAGTGATAGCAGTTTGAGACCACTTGAGATATGTGGGGGTAGAAGGAACCGCCATGTTAACCTCCCTGTTGATAACTTTCAGTCGACTCTTACTCTCAACATCAGCAAAAATCAACAAGGTGGCATTGACTTCAGGGAACTCTTCTTTTTCTTCTTCATCTTCTTTCTCAGGGTCTTTCTCACTCGACTGGTTCTCTTTGAATGACTGGATCAACAAACGGCACTGTCGAGTGGTATGCTTCGGCAATATCAAATTGCCCTCTTCATCTTTCCTCGTGTGGATTGCACACGGTAAATCCAAAACATCAGTACCCGACTGATTCTTTGACTTCTTTGGGGTGAACTTAGCCTTGGACTTTCCCTTATTCTTGCCTTGTGCCGCCAGGGCGGCCGCTTCTGCCTGAGCAGGGGGATCAGCTTTGCGCTTTTGTTTCCGACTGGAATTCCCACCTGCATCATTGTCGACTATTTTGGCTTTACCGCTTCGGAGGCGGTCTTCTTCTTCTCCATTGGCGTACCGAGTGGCAATCTCCATCATCTTGCTCATAGAAATGTCACCGGTGCGACCAAACTTCAGATAGAGCTCTCTGTATCTAACCCCAGCCTTGAAGGCACAAACAGCTTGATGCTCGGAAACATTCTCCACCGTGTGATGCAAGGTGGACCAACGCTGAATGTAATCTCGCAAGGTTTCATTGGGCTTCTGGACACAGTGCTGCAAATCAATCAAACCAGCTGGACGTTTACAAGTGCCTTCAAAAGTTCTGATAAACACTCGGGCCAAATCTTCCCAGCAATAGATGCTAGAGGGAGCCAAACGATTTAACCAAGCTCTGGCCGAACCATCCAACATCAAGGACAGATGCTTCATGGCTATGTTGTCGTTACCTCCACCAATCTGTACAGCCACTCGGTAATCATCCAACCAGGTTTCAGGCTTTGACTCGCCAGAAAACTTGCCAATCCCGGCCGCCAACCTGAAGTTGGGGGGAATCTCTGCAGAGCGAATGGCTCTGCTAAAACACTCGGGCCCAGAAACAACAGCACTGCTTCCACTCGGATAATCTCTGTTATGACCATCTCTGTGGGCTCTGCCTCTGTCGACCCTCCTTTGAGCAAGGACATCCCTTGCGTCAAATCCGGGATTCCGCTCATCACCGAACGGGCGCCTATCATCATTGTGCCGGGACACATAAGAACCATTCCGCGGAGGAGAAAACATTTGACGGCGGTCATCACGGTGATAACGGGGAGCAGACTGATCTCGCCCCTGATCTCTGTACCGGTCTTCACGGTATTCTCCGCCTCTGCGACGCGAAGGTGACCCAGGACTGTGAGCCGACTGAACTGTTTCTGCCCTGCTAGAATTGCCATGTAACCTGTTCTGCGACTGAGAAACAGCTGCGTTCTGGTGCTGCGCCGCCTCAAGCAATGTCTTGATCTGCTGCAGACCTCTACCAGCCTCTGATCGTGACGGTTGAATAGACTCTGCAATTCTAGCAGCTGCTGCAACATTTAAAACTGGAGTACGAAATACCTCGACGTTATTTCGAGATCTACTCGGAAACAACTGTCGCTGCTGTCGATTGGGACGTGGTGGACGCTGCCCAGCACGCTCGTCGAGTGCCTCCTGCATCTCTATGAGCCGAAGGCGTGTAGCCTCCATGGCCTGGGCCTCAGCGGTCGTACCGACGATGGGAGTACGGAGAACATCCTCATCCCGGCGCTGCTGATCATTCGACGTTCCACCAATCTCACGCCTGGAGTGGTTGAAGCCGGGCAGCGGACTCTAATGAGGGCCAGCCATGAAAACTTCCGCCGCAGGGTCGCAGCTCTCGCGCTCGGAAGGGATGTCGGACCGATCCGACGCCGAGTCGAACACGCCGTGAAGTGACTCGGCGGGCTCGATGGCCGCAATCTGCGGGGACGAAACCTGGCGTGCCGCCGCGTGCCGCACCCAACGCTGTAGCCGCGAGCGACCGGATCGCTTGCGACGATGAACAGCAGGGAGGGCCGATACACACGGAGTCGACGACTGAAGGAGAAGAACGCCGCAGGAGCTTGCACAGAAGTGCGTCGCCCCGCGAATCGGGAGCGCTTCCACATCCAAAGGCGCTTCCTGGAGCCATGCCGAATCGTCGGCGATGAAGGTGAGCGCTCCGAGACGGATCTCGCGGCCCAGGAACAAATCACCACCGGAAGACATGACGAAGGAGAAAAAATGCAAACTCGCCGGAAGTCGCTTAGACGCCTGCCCCACGGTGGGCGCCAACTGTCGTGGGAACAAGCCTGACAGTAGAAGGTAGGGGTACGAATGGAGAGGGCAGAGTCCTAGCTACGGCGAGGTTGTACACACAGATGTATGAGTTCAGGCCCCTCTCGTGGAGGTAACAGCCCTACGTCTCAGTGCTCTGGAGAGCTCTCTACTCTGTCGAGTGAAATATGTGTGTTGTGTTACAAAAGGTTGCGAACCCTTCTACCAGCGGGGAGGGGTGGCTTATATAGAGTGTGCTGCCCCTCATAACGTCCGGCATTAAGGGGTTTAATCGTGGTCATAAAGAGGTGTACGTTACTGGTAACGTACACCATAAATGCTGTTAATGATCTTGATGAATGCTTGCCCGTTAGCCTCCCTGGGGTGACTTCTGGACTCCTGCGGTCGACTGTCTTCAGACTCTTCCGAGTGAAAGATAACCGTCGAGTGAAAGGCATCTCCGAGTGTATATTGTCGAGTGACTTATGCTTCTTCGCTATTTCAGTCGGAGACTTCCTTGTGGCCCTTAAGCTTTCTGGGGCAGTGTCCTTAGGTAGGATATGTAGGTCAGGCCTATAACCCTACCCTAGGTACGTATCCCCATCAAGTAGGACTCCCCACACTTGGCATACCCCTAGGGGGCCGGCCTCCTCCCTCTCATCCTTTATATACGGGGGCAAGGGGGCACCCCAAGGTACACAATTGTCCCATAGCCGTGTGCGGTGCCCCGATCTCCGTTTTCCACCTCGGTCATATTTTCAGAGAGCTTAGGCGAAGCCCTGCCGGAATCACTTCACCGTCACCGTCGCCACGCCGTCGTGCTGACGGAACTCATCTACTACCTCGACGTCTTGCTGGATCAAGAAGGCGAGGAACTTCACCGAGCTGCACGTGTGTAGAACTCGGAGGTGCCGTACGTTCGGTACTCGATCGGTGGAGCTCGAAGGATTGTTCGACTACATCAACCGCGTTGTGAGACGCTTCCGCTAACGGTCTACGAGGGTACGTAGACACACTCTCCCCTCTCGTAGCGATGCATCTCCATGGATAGATCTTGCGTGAGCGTAGGAATTTTTTTTGAAATTCATGCTCCGTTCCCCAACAAGACCGCCTTCAACTGGTAGAATCAAAGCACGCGGAGTTGGAACGCGCTTACCTAAGGCAGCAGGAGCAGATCGACTCACTTAGCCAGGAAAGGGCGTCTCAGCGGCAGCAGCAAGCAGATCCAGCATTGGATACAACCGTCCCATCTATGCCGAAAAGCAGCGTGGGTTCCACCTCGGCCGATGATGCATTGCTGGATAGATACCCTGTGGATGATATCAAATATACAACACCTTGTGAGCTACACATGAAAGTGAAGAACATATCCATGAAGGTGGCGGACGGCTATGCTTTAACTAATCCCCCTGAAGCAAACTTCCATTGCAATTCGATTCCAGCTGGCTATGCTCGTGTCGGGGTTGATGAAGTGATGTCAGGATATTACGAGCTAGAGCTTGACATTCCTGGAGGTGACGAGGAGCGCACACTGGGAGAGGCCATACATCGTATCATTCTATGGAGAAATGATTGCATCGTCTTTCCAAGGCCACCGACTCCTCCTCCAAGTCTGCCACCGCGTCAGCCGACTCCAACCCTGCCCGAGACGCAGCGCGGCGCTAGTCCGCCACCGCGTCAGCCGTCTCCACAACCCCACCCCGAGACGGAGCCCATCAGCGCGAGTCCACCATATCGATCTCGGGTGCGTCAGCCTTCTCCAAAGCGGAAGAGAGCACCAAGCAAGAAAGCCTATCCTCCTGCCAAAAAGAAGTTGGCTTACGAGATGACTATCGAGGAAAACAAGGCCGAAGTGGCTACCCAAGTTAAGGCCCATTTTGCACGGAAACAGCCCCCGCCGAAGGAGAAAATACCTGATGAAGTCATACAACACTTTATTGATAATGCTCAACCGGCTGTGAAGAGGACGGACTCAGACTATGGGCGTTGTATTAAGAAGTTATATGTGGCACAAAAAGATAAGGAGTCGAGCTCGAGCCAAGCAAGGAGTAGTAAAGGCGGAAAAAGTGTTCCCCAGCTGGGAGAACAGACAGTGCAATCGATCCCCCCGCTCATTGTACAATCACATGGTGTGAGTACCGCCGATCAGCCGGTAATAACCGACGCTCATAGACAGATGGCTAGAGAGGCCGGTGTCACTGTTGAACAACTCCTAGGCATCGAGGAACTCTCCAAGATTCAAGATCACGAAGTAGCATGGAAATATGTCCCCGGCCAAGATCTGGTCAGGGAGGTCGAGAATCTATCAACGAGAATGCGCAATTTGCATGACTGGTACCTAAGAGAAGTCAAGAAGGGGCGAGATTCCCTCATGGTGAAAGTCAAGGAAGAGCATTACTTCCATGCAAAAGATTTGTGGGTTGAGTTTCAAGAATTATTTTAGTTATTCAATCAAGACGCACTCGACAAATCTCTCGTCAGTTGCTATTGTCTGTAAGTGATTTCTTTCTGTAATTTAAGTCTCTAGCTGTGCTCGTTCGTTACCTGTAATTATCCTCACTATATTCTTTTCTGTGGTATTATGCAGAATGAAGATTTATGAAATGAAAAGAGATGGACGCTATGGCATTGGGTTCATTGACCCAAATACCATTAATGAAGAGGTGTGGTCACGTCACCCAAAAGAGACAGAGAAGTACTTGCTAGAGTTTTTGAAGCAACTAAATACCCAACCAGAAATACTATTTCCTTACAACTTCGGGTGAGTGTTACTGTCTTGTACTACAAATTCTATTTTGCTTACTAGATGTTAATAAGTGTAGTTGATGAGTTATGCACATGCCCGTTTAATTATACAAACGTGTGTGCATGCAGTTTCCACTGGATCCTGCTAATCATTGAAGTTGACGAGGGAAAAGTTAAAGTACTGGACTCACTACTTAAAGAACCTAAAGAGTACTTAATCGTGAAGGGGATGGTCGACAGGTAATTTCAATCATTATCGCACTATGTCAGCCAGCTCTTTATTTCATTTCCTGATATCAACTAATTAATAACTCCTTTATTCATTTTCTTTGCCGGGCAGGGTTTGGCAAAGCTTCATCAAACAGGTCCCAGGCGCATGGAAACAACAGCTGAAATGGGTGCGACCCAGGGTACGTAATTAAGTAGTACTAGCTACGTGTTCGCGCATCTCTTTAATTCTAGTTTCAATACCATTATCATGCTTGATTAATTATTATCTGATTAAATTCTATTCTCGTAAAGTGCATGAGTCAGGCGTCGGGGAATAATTTATGTGCATACTATGTTTGCGAGAACATTCGCATTATGACGTCCGAAAGGAGCAGATCTGAAAGACAACTTTGGGTACGTTTGCCAGAACACTATCCATAATTTTTTTATCATGATCTAATATATATACACATAACTAATATATTCATCTTGATCTCCTTTAAAGCTGAGGGAGATGCGGGAAAAGCTCCTACCAACGGACCGCATACGAGCACTTCAAGACGAAATTGCGGGATTTTTGGTTGACCAGGTCATAGATCTCAAAGGAGTATACCATTACACAGCTGAATAAATTGCGGGGTTTTTGGTCTACAAATTGCGGGATTTTTGTTTGACCAGGTCATACATCCCAAAAATCCGGCTTTTACATGCATGTAATTATCTGCAAATTGTAGGAGAAATTGTATATACCAAATTGTATATATATATATGTGTATGCGCATATGGTCGTACGAGAAATTCTATTTATATATGCATGACGTGTACAGTATGTATGTAGTAGCGTAAAATATGTTTGAAATGAAAAAGAATTTCTCGCAAAAAAAAATTTTAAATGGAAAACACAAAATTAAAAGGAAAAATAAAACATAAACCCCTAAACCCCTATACCTTTTAGTCCCGGTTGGTGTTACCAACCGGGACTAAAGGCCCCCCAGCCCCCGGCGCGGGCTCGTGCCACGTGGACCTTTTAGTCCCGGTTGGTGCCCCAGCCCCCGGCGCGGGCTCGTGCCACGTGGTGGGCCTTTGGTCCCAGGCCGTGACGAACCGGGACTAAAGGGGGAGGGGGCTTTAGTCCCGACCCTTTAGTGCCGGTTGTTGAATCGGGACTAAAGGCTGATTCTGCACTAGTGCGAAAACGATCGATCTTATGGTCTGAAGATATGCATGGCCAGCTTGCTAGCCACATCGCGCGTGAGGCCGTGTGGTAGTACTTATGTGTTTAATTACCACGGCTTGTTTTAGTTGTAATTACCGACTGGGAGCAGCAGCAGCAGTAGGCCGTAAGCTCATGTATTGTATACTAGTTAAAATTGTACACACATATAGTATACCACATGGCATATGAGGTCAGCTCTCTAAAATAAAATTTTGTATAGTCATAAGATATATGGTCTGGGTGTGCAAAAAATACACATGGATATATTATACTCACTCCGTCCCATAATATAAGATGTTATTACATTCGATATACTCATATATTATACTCCCTCTATTCCTAAATGTAGTGCGCATAGGAAATTTCAAAAGTCAAACTCTCCCTTCTTTGACTAAATTTATAGAGGACACATATCTACATCTATAGTATTAAGTAAATATCATTAGATACATCATTAAGCATATATTTATATTATATTTATTTGGTATTATTTTTGTTGATACTTTTCTCACTAAACTTGGTCAAACTAAACAATGTTTGACTTCTAAGAAATTTTATACGCACTACATTTAGGAATAGAGGGAGTATGTAATAAGGAGTATATAGAAGGTATTATGTGTCCGACTATGTATTATTGACCTGAAGAAATGAAAGATGATGGTATCTACTATCTTGCACCGTCGGCACGTAGCATATCGGAAGCTACTCCGCCGCTTTGTTAGTTTATTAGGGAGCGAACGGTCGTCTCTACCTGGTATTCCCATGCACCTCTGACTTTTCTCGCGCTCCCTCCTTTCCTCTTCTCAGCTGCAGCAGCAGCAGCAGCTGCTGCTCTCTCCATGGCAGTTGTCTCTGTTCGTACAAGCATGGGAAATACACTTTGGTTCCTGATTGCAGATACATGCTATATGAGGATTTTTTAATAATTAAAAAAAAGTCAAAATAGTTTAGAAGTTTTTTTATAATAAACTTGACTTTCTTTTGCACTAGTATATAAATTTTACGAAAAAACCAACGTTGACTTCAGGGGAAAAAAACAAAATTTATTTGCTATTATAGGTCACCGTTCACACTATTTTGGCCGAAAATTTGTTTTTTTAAAGAAGTCAAAGGTTTTTTGTGTGGAATTTTTTCCACAAGTTTATTTAAAAAATCAGATTTTTTTGACTTTTTATTTAATTACTATTTTTTCCATATATGGTGTAGATACACCCAGGAACCAAACGTCCGCGTCCCTACAAGTGTTCGCTATAAGAGTAATAAAAAGAGGACTGAATGTACGAAAGTATATTTTTCGTTGTGGGTACGAGGACTTCATCGTTGCGGACATAGAGTTTCTGCTCCCGGGTGCACATGCACCAGGATGAACGGTCAAATATGAAAAATAGTAGTAGAAACTGAAAACATTCAAAAAAAATTGAACTTTTTTATAAACATTGATGAGCGTTTCACATGCATGCAAAGTTTTGTGATGAAATGGCATTCATAGAGGTCTGAGCAAAAAAAGGAAAATCGATGCCAAAAATACTATTTTTGAAAGCATTGGAGCATTTTTTTTTGTTTGCCCACATATCCACGAATGTCATTTTATCACAAAAAAATTAAACACAGTTATAAAACTAAGCAATGCTTGTTGCAAAATAAATTTAGAATTCTTTGAATTTTTTCTATTTTTGAGAGTTTACTATTCATAGTAGGTGCATAGGAGCACAGAACTAGAATTACACTCGGTGAGGTCATTCTGGAAAGAGATGTAAAGGTCGTGAAAATTAGACGAGATGCAAATGGTGTGTGTAACGATCTAGCTAAATTAGGGGAGATAGCAAGTGTGGCTTAGACGTGATGCAAATGGTGTGTGTCACGATCTAGCTAAATTAGGGGAGATAGCAAGTGTGGCACCAAGAGGTCAGCTTGGTAAGCTACCAAAAAAAAAAGATGTGGCTAGATCTCAGTCGACTGAGACTTCTCAGTTAAGTGACACAACATATAAAAAGAAGAAAGAAAAAAATTAAAGAAAATTTTGCACGGATCTTCACGTAAGATAGCATCGACTGAAACTTGATTTAGCAATTCCAAAAAAAGCACGTGTGGCTGAGGAATGTCCCCCAGAAATTTCCGACGCGATGAACACCAATGACCTCCGTCTCCTAATTAGTTTAATCTCCATATCGGCAAAAATATATATTAGATTTTTAATTATGTGCAGGTTGTTTACACTCATGGATAATCGCAGGCCAGGTCGTCAGCTCCCGTCAGCGACGCTAGCCCGACCGTCGACATAGATTGGGGCACGGTCCCCACTGATTTGTCTTCTTTCCCGGATATTGTCGTTTTTGTTCTCTCCTCTGGCGACGACTAAGCGAGTGACAACACATTCATCTCTTGAAGATATTCTTAAGGGCTTCTGTTTTACGGGGTTTTTATTTATTAAAAGTGGGGATAACTGTTCTACATCTGAATATTTTCTTAATGCTCGTTTCCTTTAATTAATATAATTCAGATTTTTTTTCGGTGCTATAATCCAGATATTAGTGTCTAAGAAATGCTTCACAACAGCACTACTACATGATTTGCATGGCTCCGATATTTTTGTCGTCAGATGTATGCATACCAGCTAGCAAAGGTTAGATGCGGGCATATACATCATCACGTGCTGTACACATATGACCAGGTTACCAAAACGGTAGAAGACGACAAATATGCACTCATATGGAATACTGTTACGTGTGTCCATGCATCAGTACGTGGCTCGATTGGAAGTACGTTAAAGATATTGCATCAGAGCTAGCTACCTAGCTTGGTCTAGGTTGCATGTAAAAAGACGAGAAATTGATACTACAAAGCTGCTGCTCATCTCGTTTTAAAAATATTACCCCGGTCTCGAATTAGTTGTCTTGGATTGAGATTTTTCTGGACCTATCATAATCTTTTTTTCGCATGTCATGCATGCATGCATGCTAGTTACTGAGCCAAACTGCTAAAACAGGCACATTTATGCACTATTAACGTCTTCTTTATGCCAACTAGACAATACCCCGGGCGTTGCAGCGGGATGGTAGTGTAATAAACAATTTTAAAGAGAGGGGCACACGGTAAGGGGAAAATGAGTAAGAAAATAAAAATAAGAAATGTTTTACAGCAAAAGATGGCTTGGATTTAATGTGTAACTCTGAAATCAACTTACTTAGGATCTTACCTTTGATCAATGAAGACAATACATCTGATGTGCTGCTAATAAAAAAGTAGCAATTAATACTGCAATACAAATTACATGTCTGCACCTTGAGTGAACTCCCAACGCTAAACTTTCTCGGGTATGTGATTTCGCTGAACTTACATAGTGCTATATATATATGTATAGCATCTAGATCGTAAAATAGACGCCGTGACAGTTTATGCTAGAAACAGTACAAAGGAAACACGAGATTTAAGTGTCATACCCGAAGGCTGTTTCTCCCCTTTACAACAACTGGATGTGCTGCAGTTGAATCAACATATGTTGTGAGGAGTAGGTGGAGCATGCACTCAGAGATCAACCAGGTATCCTAGCGGCGGTGACGCAATGCAATGACCTGCTCATGTAGTGCATCGAAATCAGACTGATGATGAGTGGTGGAGAAACAGTAAGAGATGTGGGACGTGCGCATGCCTGACCTTGCTAGGCTGCATGACACCGCGGGAGAAGGCGAACCAGATGGCCTGATTGAGGTGGCTTCATGGTGTTGCCCACGACAACATCCTCAGCGGCAGTGCGCCCGCGACCACGGCGCCCCCGTTCGATTTGGCCGGCATGGTCGATGACATGTAGCGCTTCGCCCTCTCGTCCCGCCTCGTTGTTGTCCCTATCTCAGCACCGACGTTGTCCACAACCACAACAAAATCGGTGCCATGGTCTTCCTGCACCATCATCAGCCTCTGAAACTCTAGGTATGTACAGTCGTACAGTACCCACGTTGGTCAGGGTTCTGTGGAAGAGATCGAGCAAGGGAAGGAAAAAAATCATGAATCATCGTCAGGTGATGAGGTCGTTGCTATTTATTAGAAGAACTCATGTGAGAAGGACATGTTATGAGGAAATGAAGCGATGCCTTCAGCTGTTACTTCTAGACTTGTCTCGTGGAGAAGTTGAATATCAATGAGATAGCGGGGATGTGAACGGACAATCGTTTTTGCTGCTTCTTTTTGCATGGAGGAGATAATGGACTCACGGTTAGTAAACTGAAGCAAAGACGGAAAAAATGAAAACATAAGTGATGACATGGCATCACGGTAGAGCAAGGAAATTTGGTAGTTTAATTGCATGCTTGTTGATATGGCATGATAGCTGAGTTGACATGTGTGCATGTCAAGATAAATAGAATAGTAGGGATGACTCTCTCCCCGCGTGTTGCTACGGTAACTTTGTTAAAAAAAATGTGTAAGTAGTTGCCAAAAATAACTAAATCTAATGAAAAGAAAGTATAAGCTTGAAAATCAATAAAAGAAAGAGTCTAAAAATAATATAAAAACTTTTGAATTACAGTTAAAAATGTCATTTCGAACAAAAATGTGAAGGATGACTAACATGAATATATGATGTGGCAGCGTTACTTGCATAGACTAATGCAAAAAAAAATTGTAATTTATAAGTTAAATGCATGACTTGCTCATGTGGCAGATTTTGCATGGCTTAATGGGAGAAAAGACTTAAATGCATTGCTTAATGGGACGTTGAGGTGGACACTTTGCATGTTGAGAAAATTGGGACCAACTTCTTAAGAATGTAAGATTAGTCACTAACTCTTTATTCTTCGATAAAGATAATATATTAATATGAAAAATATATCAACTGCATCCGGCCCTGAAACCAACACGGTCTCAAGAGCTACTCAAAATATCAAGTATGCACAAACGAAATTATTACAAAAGAAGGAAAACAGCGACCAATAGAACAACTGCAGCAAACAACAACCATCAATGATGGCAACCACTGATAACATGATAGGTGCTTCAACAACCTCTATGCAGGGAATGACGGATGAGCGCCTATGCTGCTGGACCCAACCGTTGACGCCAGATCATGGGTTTTCACCCTGGAAATTAAGGAGTCTGAGTAAACTCTATGCAATGCCTTCAACAAAAAAATGATGCGTCAACAACACCATTGTCTCGTAACTAACTAATGAAGGCCGAACCTAGATTTTTCACCCCTATAACTCCAGCCCCTGCACTTGAAGAGCATCACCAAACAAACGTTGCCATGTGCTGCCACCACCCGCCGATCCATTAACGCACAACCGCGCAGACGCACGGTCCTAGTGGACCTAGCCACACGATAAGAACCATGCCTGTGTAACGCATGCTACCAAGCAGCGCGTAGGGATGACCATCATTTCCACCGACCTCATGCCGCCGATAGTCTAGACCACCCACGCAGAGACAATTCAGGCCAGTCACCTGGGGCACCTCAAACAAGAGCGGAACCCATGCATCAAATATAAGTTGAGTCGCCAGATCTACTGTTGCAAATGCCGTCTTGGGCCATGTCGAGCACTCAAAACATCTGCACCAAGCAAGTGAAATCAAATCATCGGAGTGTGCCGCCGAGAACCAACAAATGGAGACAAAAAGTCGTCGATAATGTGCGTTGTAGAGATGGATAGCATCCTAGGCTCGCATCGTCGGGATAAAAACAAGGGCATCCAACCTCTACCGACACACGCGTTGTCCAGGGAAGGCACAATGCCTCAATAGTGAGGAATCCTATACCGCAATGAGATGAGCTCGCCGCCGCCAGCCGCCAGGAAAGATTTACCCGCCAGCTTCCTCCGGCGATGGCGAGGTGGACGGGGAGGGGAGGGGACATGGGCGGCGGCTAGCATATCTCCCATCCACCTTCTGGGAGGGGAGCGTGTCTGGCGTCTCGGCCTTTCTCGTCACTAACTCTTTGTAAAGAAGTAGAACTTTTTTAGAGACAAGGCACCATGCCTGACTTTATAAATAATGCCATAACCGGCAACATCAAACATCATAAGACTATGATACAAACTTTAGTGCAGACCAGCTCAAACGACCATCAGTCAAGAGCCAAAAAGTTCATAAAGGCGTGCAAGCCCAAGTAGCTAAAGAACAACAAAAGAACGCTGAGAAACCAAGAAGCTATCCAGCAGAGACATGACTAAGGCAGAGGTCGGGGTTAATCTTGGGGCAACAAATTAGAGGCGGAGGCGCGGATCTTGGCAATCATCAGGTCAACAACATTGATGATGGAGCAACTAATGAGAGGTTTCCACAGCTGTAGCAAAGCAATCATTTTAAACAAACAATCAGCCGACCCTGTTAGGGATGGGTTATTCAATAGTAAACTTCTTGTGGATTGTCCACAGGGACCAACTTTGAGCAGTGGGAGCAATTATGAAATATGCAGAAACTAGCCGGAGAGATTAAGAACGACATCAAAATATCAGTGAAATTGCCAGATCCCGGCCGAATGCATGCACCGACAAAACTTAGCCAAAATACAATTAAAGAGGATGTGCTTCGTATCTCCGCCTCTCCACAAAGAGAACACACTACGTTAGCTGTGTCATTACGTTTAAGAATTTGATCACTCATCAGAAGGCACTTAAGAATAGATTGTTGGGGAACGTCGCATGGGAAACAAAAATTTTCCTACGCACACGCAAGATCTATCCATGGTGATGAGCATCTACGAGAGGGAGAGTGAATCTACATACCCTTGTAGATCGCTAAGCGGAAGCGTTAAGAAACGCGGTTGATGTAGTCGAACGTCTTCGCGATCCAAATCGCAAGTCGTCCCTCGATCCAAACACGATCTAGCGCCGAACGGACGGCACCTCCGCGTTCAACACACGTACGGCTTGATGACGCCTTCACCTCCTCGATCCAGCGAGCGATGGTGAAGTAGTGGATGAGTTCCGGCAGCACGACGGCGTGGTGATGGTGGTGAGGAACAATCTCTACAGGGCTTCGCCAAGCACTACTGAGATTATGACGGGAGGAACTAGAGGGTTAGGGTTGCCGGCACACGGCTTGGGAAATCTTGTTGTGTCCCGTGTGCTAGCCCTGCCCCTCTATTTATATGTTGAGCCCTGGGGTCTAAACTTGGAGAGAAAGCCTCCACAAGGTCGGTTTTGCCCACACAAGGTCGGTTTGGCCCGCACGGAAAGAGTCCAACTCGGATTCCAGCAGTACCGCATACAAGCGGTAGTACCCCTTCACACAAGCGGTAGTACCGCTTACACGGTAGTACCGCTTCACACAAGCGGTAGTACCGCTTACGCGGTAGTACTGCCTTACCAGCGGTAGTACCGCTTAAGGCAGCAGCAAAACTTCCTTTTGCACTTTCCAATACCTCGTGGGCTTTACCCCTTTGGCCCATATAAAGTGTTGCTGCACCCGAACACTTCGGTAAACACCCGGAACCCCTTCCGGAGATCAAAACACTATTATCACATATATCAATCTTTACCTCCGGACTCTTCCGGAGATCTTTGTCATGTCCGGGATCTTATCCGGGACTCCGAACAACCTTCGGTCACCAACACAATAACTCAACTATACTAATCGTCACCAAACGTTAAGTGTGTAGACCCTGCGGGTTCGAGAACTATGTAGACATGACCGAGACACCTCTACGGTCAATAACCAATAGCGGGACCTGGATGCCCATATTGGTTCCTACATATTCTACGAAGATCTTCATCGGTTGAACCTTTATGTCAAGGATTCAGTTAATCCCGTATACTGTTCCCTTTGTTCTTCGGTATGTTACTTGCCCGAGATTCGATCGTCGGTATCTCTATACCTAGTTCAATCTCGTTACCGGCAAGTCTCTTTACTCGTTCTGTAATACAAGATCTCGTGGCTAACACTTTAGTCACATTGCTTGCAAGGCTCATTGTGATGTTGTATTACCGAGTGGGCCCCGAGATACCTCTCTGTCACACGGAGTAACAAATCCCAGTCTTGATCCATGCCAACCCAACAGACACCCTCGGAGATACCTGTAGAGCATCTTTATAGTCACCCAGTTACGTTGTGACGTTTGATACACACAAGGTATTCCTCCGGTGTCAGTGAGTTGCATGATCGCATGGTCATAGGAGCAGATACTTGACATGCAGAAAACAATAGCAATAAACTGACACGATCATATGCTACGTTTACAGTTTGGGTCTTGTCCATCACATCATTCTCCTAATGATGTGATCCCGTTATCAAATGACATCTCATGTCCATGGCTAGGTAACCTTCACCATCTTTTGATCAACGAGCTAGTTAACTAGAAGCTTACTAGGGACACAGTGTTGTCTATGTACCCACACATGTATTTGAGTTTCCAATCAATACAATTATAGCATATATAATAAACGATTATCATAAACAAGGAAATATAATAATAACCAATTTATTATTGCCTCTAGGGCATATTTCCAACAGTCCCCCACTTGCACTAGAGTCAATAATCTAGTTCACATCACTATGTGATTTACATTGTAATGAATCGAACACCCATGCAGTTCTGGTGTTGTTCATGTTTAGCCCTTGGAAGAGGTTTAGTCATCGGATCTGCAAAATTCAGATCCGTGTGTACTTTGCAAATATTTATGTCGTCCTCCTTGATGTAATCGCGGTTGGAATTGAAACGTCTCTTTATGTGTCTGGTCTTCTTGTGAAATCTTGGTTCCTTGGCTAGAGCAATGGCACCAGTATTATCACAAAACAGAGTCATTGGGTTAAGCGCACTAGGCACTACTCCAAGATCTGTCATGAACTCCTTCATCCAGACACCTTCCTTCGCCGCCTCCGAGGCAGCGATGTACTCCGCTTCGCATGTAGAATCAGCTACCACGCTTTGCTTGGAACTGCACCAGCTAACCGCACCCCCATTAAGAATAAATACGTATCCGGTTTGTGACTTAGAGTCATCCGGATCAGTGTCAAAGCTTGCATCGACGTAACCCTTTACGACGAGCTCTTGATCACCTCCATAAACGAGAAACATGTCCTTAGTCCTTTTCAGGTACTTCAGGATATTCTTGACCGCCGTCCAGTGTTCCATTCCTGGATCACTTTGAAACCTTCCGACCATACTTATGGCAAGGCTGACATCGGGTCTTGTGCACATCATTGCATACATGATAGAGCCTATGGCTAAGGCATAGGGGATGACACTCATCTTTTCTCTATCTCCTGCAGTCACTGGGCATTGAGTCTTACTCAACTTCACACCTTGCAAAACAGGCAAGAACCCCTTCTTGGACTGATCCATTTTGAACTTCTTCAAAATCTTATCAAGGTAAGTGCTTTGTGAAAGTCCTATTAAACGTCTTGATCTATCTCTATAGATCTTGATGCCTAATATGAAAGCAGCTTCTCCTAGGTCCTTCATTGAAAAACTCTTGTTCAAATATACCTTCACGCTTTCCAACATTTTTAAATTGTTTCCAATCAGTAATATGTCATCCACATATAATATTAGAAACGCTATAGAGCTCCCACTCACTTTCTTGTAAATACAAGCTTCTCCGTAAACTTGTATAAACTCGAACGCTTTGATCACCTCATCAAAGCGAAGATTCCAACTCCGAGATGCTTGCACCAGTCCATAAATGGATCGCTGGAGTTTGCAAACTTTGTCAGCATTCTCTGGATCGACAAAACCTTCTGGTTGCATCATATACAACTCTTCCTTAAGGAAACCATTAAGGAACGCTGTTTTGACATCCATCTGCCAAATTTCATAATCGAAAAAGGCAGCTATTGCTAACATGATTCTGACGGACTTAAGCATCGCTACGGGTGAGAAGGTCTCATCGTAGTCAACTCCTTGAACTTGTGAAAAACCTTTTGCCACAAGTCGAGCTTTATAGACGGTGACATTACCGTCTGCGGCCGTCTTCCTCTTAAAGATCCATTTGTTCTGAATGGCCTTACGCCCTTCAGGTAATACTTCCAAAGTCCATACTTTGTTTTCATACATGGATCCCATCTCGGATTTCATGGCCTCTAACCATTTCTCGGAATCCGGGCCCATCATCGCTTCTCCATAGCTCGTAGGTTCATCGTTGTCCAACAACATGACCTCTAAGACAGGGTTGCCGTACCACTGAGGAGCAGTACGCGTCCTTGTCAACCTACGAGGTTTGATAGCAACTTGATCCGAAGCTTTATGATCATCATCAACTTCCTCTTTAGCTGATGTAGGCTCTACAGAAACATCTTTCTGCGCCGCGCTACTCTCAGGTTGAAGTAAAGGTTCAACAACCTCATCAAGTTCTATCTTCCTCCCACTCAATTCTTTCGAGAGAAACTCTTTCTCAAGAAATGTTCCGTTTTTAGCGACAAACACTTTGCCTTCGGATCTGAGGTAGAAGGTATACCCAACTATCTCTTTTGGGTATCCTATGAAGACGCATTTCTCCGCTTTGGGTTCTAGCTTTTCAGGCTGAAACTTTTTGACATAAGCATCACATCCCCAAACTTTAAGAAACGACAGCTTTGGCTTCTTGCCAAACCAAAGTTCATATGGCGTCGTCTCAACGGATTTCGATGGTGCCCTATTTAAAGTGAATGCAGCTGTCTCTAATGCATAACCCCAAAACGATAGTGGCAAATCGGCAAGAGACATCATAGATCGCACCATATCCAATAAGGTTCGATTACGACGTTCGGACACACCATTACGCTGTGGTGTTCCAGGCGGTGTCAGTTGTGAAACAATTCCACATTGTCTTAAGTGACTGCCAAACTCATAACTCAGATATTCTCCTCGATCAGATCGTAGGAATTTAATCTTCTTATTACGATGATTCTCAACTTCACTCTGAAATTGTTTGAACTTTTCAAATGTTTCAGACTTGTGTTTCATTAAGTAAATATACCCATATCTACTTAAGTCATCAGTGAAGGTGAGAAAGTAACGATAACCACTGCGCGCCTCAATGCTCATCGGACCGCACACATCAGTATGTATGATTTCCAACAAGTCACTTGCCCGTTCCATTGTTCCAGAGAACGGCGTTTTAGTCATCTTGCCCATGAGGCATGGCTCACATGTGTCAAGTGATTCAAAATCAAGTGACTCCAAAAGTCCATCAGCATGGAGCTTCCTCATGCGTTTTACGCCAATATGACCTAAACGGCAGTGCCACAAGAAAGTGGTATTATCATTATCAATTCTACATCTTTTGGCATCAATGTTATGAACATGTGTATCATTACTATCGAGATTCAATAAGAATAAACCCCTCACATCGGGTGCATGACCATAAAAGATATTACTCATATAAATAGAACAACCATTATTCTCTGATTTAAATGAGTAACCGTCTCGCAATAAACAAGATCCAGATATAATGTTCATGCTTAACGCAGGCACCAAATAACATTTATTCAGGTTCATCACTAATCCCGATGGTAATCGAAGAGCGAGCGTGCCGACGGCGATCACATCAACCTTGGAACCATTTCCCACGTGCATCGTCACTTCGTCCTTTGCCAGCCTCCGTCTATTCCGCAGTTCCTGTTTTGAGTTGCAAATATGAGCAACCGCACCGGTATCAAATACCCAGGTACTACAACGAGAGTTGGTAAGGTACACATCAATAACATGTATATCATATATACCTTGTTTGTTGTTGGCCGCCTTCTTGTCAGCCAAATAATTGGGGCAGTTCCGCTTCCAGTGTCCAGTTCCTTTGCAATGAAAGCACACAGTTTCTAGTTTGGGTCCAGCCTTGGGTTTCTTCACGGGAGGAGCAACTTCTTTGCCACTCTTCTTGGAGTTACCCTTCTTACCCTTGCCATTTTTCTTGAAACTAGTGGTTTTATTGACCATCAACACTTGATGCTCCTTCTGAATTTCAGACTCAGCGGCTTTCAGCATCGCAAACAGCTCGGCGACTGACTTGTTCATCCCGTGCATGTTATAGTTCAACACGAAGCTCTTGTAGCTAGGTGGCAATGATTGAAGAACTCTGTCAGTGATAGCCTCTGGCGGAAGGGGCATCCCCAATTCAGCCAGACGGGTGGAGTACCCAGACATTCTGAGTACGTGATCACTGATAGACCCGTTTTCCTCCATCTTGCAAGCATAGAACTTATCGGAGATCTCATACCTCTCGATCCGGGCATTCTTCTGAAAGATAAACTTCAACTCCTGGAACATCTCATATGCTCCATGACGTTCAAAACGTCATTGAAGTCCCGGTTCTAAGCCATACAATATTGCACATTGAACTATTGAGTAATCTTCAGAACGAGCCTGCCAGGCGTTCACAACGTCTAGAGACTCAACTGGAGCGGGTGGATCACCAAGCGATGCATCAAGAACATAAGCCTTCTGGGAAGTCGTAAGGATAATCCTTAGATTACGGGCCCAGTCCACAAAGTTACTTCCATCATCTTTCAACTTAGCTTTCTCTAGGAACGCATTAAAATTCAGGGGTGCTACTGCGCGAGCCATGATCTACAACATAAATATTGCAAAGACAATTTAGACTATTGTTCAAGATAATGAGTTTAGTTAATCATATTACTTAAAACTCCCACTCAGATTGACATCCCTCCGGTCATTCGAGTGTAACATGATCCAAATCCACCAACTCAAGTCCGATCATCACGTGAGTTGAGGTGGTTTCAATGGTGAACATCTTTATGTTGATCATATCTACTATATGACTCATGTTCGACCTTTCGGTCTCTTGTGTTCCGAGGCCATGTCTGTACATGCTAGGCTCGTCAAGTTTAACCCGAGTGTTCCGCATGTGCAACACTGGCTTGCACCCGTTGTATGTGAACGTAGAGTCTATCACACCCGATCATCACGTGGTGTCTCGAAACGACGAACTTTCGCAACGGTGCACACTCGGGGAGAACACAATTTATCTTGAAATTTAAGTGAGGGATCACCTTATAATGCTACCGTCGTCCTAAGCAAAACAAGATGCATAAAAGGATTAACATCACATGCAAATCATAAGTGACATGATATGGCCATGAACTTGTGCTTTTGATCTCCATCTCCAAAGCACCGGCATGATCTCCATCGTCACCGGCATGACACCATGATCTCCATCATCTTGATCTCCATCAACGTGTCTCCATGAGGTTGTCGCGCCGACTGTTGCTTCCATGACTATTGCTAACTCATAGCGATAAAGTAAAGCAAAACGGCGAAAATAATTAAAGACAACTCTATGGCTCCTGCCAGTTGCCGTACTCATCGACATGCAAGTCGTGATATTCTATACAACACATGATCATCTCATACATCACATATATCTCATCATGTAATTGGCCATATCACATCACAACATACCCTGCAAAAACAAGTTAGACGTCCTCTAATTTGTTGTTGCAAATTTTACGTGGCTGCTACGGGTTTGCAAGAACCGTTCTTACCAACGCAAAACCACAACGTGGTGTAGTGATTGCTTTTTGATCTTCTAAAATAACCCTCTTCATTGAAATCGATTTAACTAAAGTGAGAGAGACAGACACCCGCCAGTCACCTTTATGCAACGAGTGCACGTAGCGGTGAAACCTGTCTCGCGTAAGCGTACGCGTAATGTCAGTCCGGGCCGCTTCATCTCACAATACCGCCGAATCAAGTATCAACTAGTAACGTCAAGCAATATGTATACACCCACGCCCATAACTCGTTTGTGTTCTACTCGAGATCTCATCTACGCATAGACCTAGCTCAGATGCCACTGTTGGGGAACGTCGCATGGGAAATAAAAATTTTCCTACGCACACGCAAGATCTATCCATGGTGATGAGCATCTACGAGAGGGAGAGTGAATCTACATACCCTTGTAGATCGCTAAGCGGAAGCGTTAAGAAATGCGGTTGATGTCGTCGAACGTCTTCGCGATCCAAATCGCAAGTCGTCCCTTGATCCAAACACGATCTAGCGCCGAACGGACGGCACCTCCGCGTTCAACACACGTACGGCTTGATGCCGCCTTCACCTCCTCGATCCAGCAAGCGATGGTGAAGTAGTGGATGAGTTCCGGCAGCACGACGGCGTGGTGATGGTGGTGAGGAACAATCTCTGCAGAGCTTCGCCAAGCACTACTGAGATTATGACGGGAGGAACTAGAGGGTTAGGGTTGCCGGCACACGGCTTGGGAAATCTTGTTGTTTTCCCATGTGCTAGCCCTGCCCCTCTATTTATATGTTGAGCCCTGGGGTCTAAACTTGGAGAGAAAGCCTCCACAAGGTCGGTTTGGCCCGCATGGAAAGAGTCCAACTCGGATTCCAGCAGTACCGCGTACAAGCGGTAGTACCGCTTCACACAAGTGGTAGTACCGCTTACGCGGTAGTACCGCTTCACACAAGAGGTAGTACCGCTTACGCGGTAGTACTGCCTTACCAGCGGTTGTACCGCTTAAGGCAGCAGCAAAACTTCCTTTTGCACTTTTCAATACCTCGTGGGCTTTACCCCTTTAGCCCATATAAAGTGTTGCTGCACCCGAACACTTCGGTAAACACCCGGAACCCCTTCCGGTGAATTCCGGGACCCTTCCGGAGATCAAAACACTATTATCACATATATCAATCTTTACCTCCGGACTCTTCCGGAGATCTTTGTCATGTCCGGGATCTTATCCGGGACTCCGAACAACCTTCGGTCACCAACACAATAACTCAACTATACTAATCGTCACCAAACGTTAAGTGTGTAGACCCTGCGGGTTCGAGAACTATGTAGACATGACCGAGACACCTCTATGGCCAATAACCAATAGCGGGACCTGGATGCCCATATTGGTTCCTACATATTCTACGAAGATCTTCATCAGTTGAACCTCTATGTCAAGGATTCAGTTAATCCCGTATACTGTTCCCTTTGTTCTTCGGTATGTTACTTGCCCGAGATTCGGTCGTCGGTATCTCTATACCTAGTTCAATCTCGTTACCGGCAAGTCTCTTTACTCGTTCCGTAATACAAGATCTCGTGGCTAACACTTTAGTCACATTGCTTGCAAGGCTCATTGTGATGTTGTATTACCGAGTGGGCCCCGAGATACCTCTCCGTCACACGGAGTAACCAATCCCAGTCTTGATCCATGCCAACCCAACAGACACCCTCGGAGATACCTGTAGAGCATCTTTATAGTCACCCAGTTACGTTGTGACGTTTGATACACACAAGGTGTTCCTTCGGTGTCAGTGAGTTGCATGATCTCATGGTCATAGGAGCAGATACTTGACATGCAGAAAACAATAGCAATAAACTGACACGATCATCTGCTACGTTTACAGTTTGGGTCTTGTCCATCACATCATTCTCCTAATGATGTGATCCCGTTATCAAATGACATCTCATGTCCATGGCTAGGAAACCTTCACCATCTTTTGATCAACAAGCTAGTTAACTAGAGGCTTACTAGGGACACAGTGTTGTCTATGTACCCACACATGTATTTGAGTTTCCAATCAATACAATTATAGCATGGATAATAAACGATTATCATAAACAAGGAAATATAATAATAACCAATTTATTATTGCCTCTAGGGCATATTTCCAACATAGATTGCCATGGAAAGACCTTAATTTTTAGAGTGATTCGTGCCCTCCAAACCCCCCAAAAAATATTCGAGCGAGAGATTTAACAGAGAACTTCCCGGAGGCAGAGTGGGGCCAGATCATGCGGTCGTTAGTCGACGAGAGTGTGGGAAACAGGGTAGTGAGGTCTTGCCATTTAGCCAACTCTACAGGGGCAACGACCAGCAAAAGCCAATGTCCTAGTTATTAGCCGAGTGCTCCATAATGGAGATCTCAGGGTTAGAACAATAAGAGAGAAGAGTTGTGAAGGAGAGCTTGAGGGGCCCCTCGCCATGCCACTAATCCAACTAGAATCTTATGGTGGCAACATTACAAGCAACGAATTTGACGTGATCATGAAACTTATTACGCACGTTAACAATGCGCCAAAACCTGGGACCCACCCCGAGGGTTGGCGTTGAAAGGATCACAATGGGTTAATATTTAGGTTTGATAATATCTCCCTGGAGAAATCCGAGGAGGGGGGACCACCATTTCATGGTGAGGCATTTTTTCAGAATTGAGGTGTTAATGATATCCAGCCTCCCCCTAGTTTTGTAAGTTTGCACATCAGCCTCCATTTAACCAATCAATATTTTTCCTTTTGTCGGCATTGTTCTAGTAAAAGGCACTGCGATGTTTATCAAAGCCGGAGTTGTTACTCTCGGTTAGATGATGGAAAGCCATAGTGCACATAGGAAGGGTGGAAAGGCATGCATTGATAAGAATGACTTTCCTCCGGCGGAATTATATTTTCCCCGCCAAGGCGCCACACGGGACACAACCTTGTGTTCAATTGGTACGAAGTCCTTGGCCGTAAGCTTAATGGGACAAATCATGATGCCCAAGTGTTTAACAGAGAAGGAACTGCGATCAAAATTAAATGTGTTTGCAATTTGGATTTGTTCATTAGGTGGGCAACATAAAACAAGGACCTCACCTTTGTTAAAATTAATTTTAAGTCCGGACATGGGCTCAAATCACAGCAGTAGCAATTTAAGATTAGCGAAGGAGGTCATTTTTCTCAATGAGAATAATCATTTCATCAGCGTATTGCAAGGAGATGCAACTGTATAGTTAATCAATCTTCACCATTATTAATAGATATTCCCTCCGTCCCATAATATAAGTACAAGTTTTACGGTGATTACATACATACATACATACATACATACATACATACATACATACATACATTTTAAACTAGCCAAATTGAGCTAGTTCACCTTGTCCTTGTGCCGTGGGCTGCTGCCCATCTGTTTACAGAGGCTACCTGAGGCCCTTCGACGGATACCTTGCTGCAGGTCCTGTATTTGGAGCAGTTGGCTTATATGGATAAATGGCGGCCGCATCATCGTCAGCGTCACTGCGGGATGGTGCGCCAGTTGGAGCATGTGCGGCCCGGCAAACATCACCATCCCTGCAGGAAAGCGGCACAAAGCTGGCGGCAGCATCGGCGGACGTGGAGCAATGTCGCCGGCAGTGGGTTGGATGTATAGCGGCGGCGCTAAGGGATACACCGCCGCCTCTGTTGTTGATCTCGTGCTGCAGCCCACGACGGATGACATTGACTGAACTTTTGCTGCAGCGACTTCATGTACTGGATCGTCTGGTCCAGCGTCGAGGCTTGGTTACACTGCATGGTAGGCACGGGAAGATATTTAATCTTTTGGAAATTGCTAATGAATGGTTCTAAAAATATTGCTAATGAATCCCGGGCTCCATGGAGTCTGAATGTTGAAATTTCATTATGAAAATTCATATTTCATTTTAAAAATTCCGGAAAAAAATGCATTCATATATAGGGACGTATACTACATTGCTGTAAAAGTTTCAGCATGAAATACGTTTTGTTGTGAGCTACAAAAAAAGAAAATCAAGTATTTCTGGCACATGCATTATTCACTATAAAAGTTCATGTTTTTTTTGTAGATCAGATAAAACCGTATTTCATTGTGAAAATTTACAGCAATGCAGTAAACATCCTTATGTAAGTATATATTTGTTTTAGGTTTCTTTTGAAACTTAAAAAAAATAAGAATTTTAATTATTATTATTTTTTAAATTTTCGGGCTCCACGGAGCCTGGGAGCCCCCCCCCCCCCCCCCCCCCCGCCCCCTCTCGAATTTTATAGTCTTACTACTTCTCTGCAATGTAAGTTTTTTTAAACCCGAGTTGCATATATTAAGCATGAAAAGTGTAATATTAACTCTTAAGGCCACCTAAATTGTTTAGTATCATGTGTAACTATCATGGTTAGTACACTCACATGGCATATTCTCATATGCTAGTATCATATTATTACTTCATTTATTTATTTGTAGAATCTCAATATAAAGTTATGGATAATATCTATTTGTTATAAACATTTCTTGTTTGATACGTTAAGATATTATATCAGATTATGATACTAGAATTTTCTCTCTCATCTTTAATTAAAATGACTTCCTTTTATTATAGTTAGGTGGCACTTCATTGTACCCTTGTGACACTTGCTCTGTGTGAAATGTCTAAATGTGGAACCCTTGCAGAATGTGACTGATTTTCGGTGAGTGCGGCGAGATGACAAAGGTTGTTTTTTTTGTCTAATTAAAGACCAAGTACAATGATTGCGATGTTAAAACTATGGTTTTGAATTTCAGTTTCAGAAATATTTCAGCCATAGCCAAAGTCAAAGTTGGCAATTTCGGTTTTCATTCTGGCCAAAAGACCAAAATTTCATTTAAATTCCATTGAGTCTGGCCAAATATTTTAGAAACTAAAACAAATATGTAAAAATTATATAAATTTGTGTGTACTACCGAATTGCTGAAATGTTTTGAATGGAAGACAATTATTTTAGTATCTACCGAAATTAATAAAATTTCCAAAATTTTGAAAAATTATACACACTGTTCACACATGGTTAAAACCAATTCAGGACAATTAGGGAATTGCAGACTGAACATATTTATTTTTGTTTCTATTAAATAAACTTATCTATGCTCGCTAGAAGTCATATTGGAGAGGTAATCAGACCTTCTGGCATCCTGGAACGAGCTGCTGCAGAGTCTTGAACCTCTCATTTACCTTGCACCTTCTTCTCATGCACGATGGCATGATTCATATGAAGGGAAGGTAAAACGCTAAACTTCACAAAAGAAGAACATTTCATAAATTTCTTGCTGAAGGAACCACTAACATTCAAAGTACAGCTTTACCTTTTCTGTCAGCCTGTGTGTTTCTGAATACCTAGACCTCCTTGCGCCTGCCGTCTCCCTCCTGTCCCTTGAATTGCTTGCTGCGCCCTATATATCATATACCAAAGATGAACCATGCATGGGAGAAGCAAGCATCACTCATCAACTTTTTGGAAAGGAAAATTTCCTCTGCCTTCTTGCTCCAACGCTAACCTTGTCCGTCGACCTCTTGCTTGGGTCCTTGGACTGCGCTTGCTGATCACCCACAGCCAGTGGCGGCGGCAGGGGTATTCATGGGAATTCCATGGAATACCCAAGAATTTGGCCCAAAAAAAAAAAACTATACATGTTAATCCAGCGAGACAGAGCGAGCCAGCGAGAGCGAGGGCGTCCCGCGCGAGGCCGCGAGCCAGCCCGAGACTGCATCGAATCGATCCCCTCGGTCACTCTCCTCCCGCATCCCGCTCCTGCCCCAACCCCCAACCCTAACCTACCCCGGCGGCTCCCCCCCCTCGTTCCCCTCCCCTGCTCCCCTCCTACCCGCGGCCGCGGCGGCAGTACTGGGCGGCGGCGGCCGGCCCTCTCCCTCTCCCCAGTACTGCCTCTCCGGCTCTCCCTCTCCTCCAATCCGGCCGGCGGCCCGGCGGCCGGCGCCCGGGCCTCTCCGGCTCTCCCTTCCCGCCCGGCCTCCTCTGCTCGGCTGACGGCTGCTCCCCTCCCCCCAGTGTACTGCTCCCCCCCTGCTCCCCTCCGCCTGACCAGTGGCTGCCGGCGACCCGGCGACCCGGTCTCCCCCTGCAGGCTGCAGCCCTGCTCCCCCCGGCCGGTGGAAGAAGAGTCGGTGTAGATCGTCGGTGCAGATCCCCACGGCTAGGATTTACAACCTCCCAACCGCGAGGATGTACTCCCTCGTCTGACAGCCCTTCGGGAGGCGGTCGGACAGTCCCTCGGACGATGTCACGGACAGCCCTCCGGGAGGACCCTCGAAACCCGAACGGTAACTCGGACAGCCCTTCGAGAGGACACCCGAAACCCGAACGGTAACTCGGACAGCCCTTCGGGAGGACACTCGAACAGCCCCTCGGGCAAAAGATCGAAACTACGACCTCTCTACGGGGTTGCACACATACGGTGTCAGCTATCCGGCAGGGCTTCGCCGTCCAGAACTAGTTCCTGTCGGAACCCAGACAGCCTTTCGGCTCTACGAAACTATTTCGCTGGGAGGGAGAGAGAAGCCAAACAAGTCTATGGCATGTGTATGAGAGCAAGGGATGAGTGTGGAGTGCACCCCTCCACCTCTATTTATAGGAAAGCCAAGGGGTAAAGTTGGCATTCAAAAATACCAAAAGTACCCCCACTTTATGTCTTACATAAAAGAATAAAAGCAAAAAGGGATGGCATGTGGAGCTCCAAGGAGCACCATCCCCTTTGGCCGGCATAAAGTGATTTTCACTATTGACGGAACCAATTTTCTGTGACCGTTAAATCCGAAAATATTTCTGTGGGTCTTAGAATAATTCCAGTACCCACACAAATGATTTTGGACGCGTTCCGAAACAATTTCGGATTAGTAATTTTCATCTGCGAAAAGCAACGAAATCGGTTCCGGCAGCTTCGGAACATTTCCGGTTTTTATCCCGGAAATTCCCAGAAGTTTCTAGAACACTTCTGGCATCCTCCAAGAATTTCCAGGCGTGTGCCAAAACCAATTTGACTTAATGGTATCCCCTGAAACAACTTTTCAGTTTTACCAGAACTATTCCGGTGTCCTCTCCGGAACGTTTCCGTTGCGTCCGAAACTTTTCCGGTGATTTTCTCTCAGACTCCCTGTCTAGTATTCAGCAGATAGATGACCCTTAAGCGTGTGACCCTATAGGTTCGGTGAAGTATAGACATGACCCGGAACACTTTCCGATCAATGATCAACATCGGAGCCGTGGACACCCATATTGACCCCTATACCCACACGAATGAATATTCGAGTGAACCTCCAGTTGCCGTGTGCTATTCCTGTTGCTTCACGATATATTACAAACACCCGAGGTGAGATTTATTGCATCCCCGTGGATCAACAACTTGTCCACCATGCAAGTTACCTCGTTACCGGTTTTGTTATCTTTTCTCGTTTCCGTGTTCCGGTATCCCAGTGAGCAAATCACAATGTGTCTGGCCAGACGATGATGGATACCGTAACACCGAGAGGGCCCCAGAATATCTCTCCATCGTCGGAGGAGCAAATCCCAATCTCGAGCTATCTCGTTTCTTATCATACTTTTCCGTGAACCCGTAAGCCGCCGTAATAGCCACCTAGTTACGGATGACGTTTAACAAGCCCCAAAGTTCACGAAGCAAGTACGAAGGAACTTGATACTCTCATGGTCTAAGTAATTATGCAAACATTAACTATCTCTGTGTTATTAACCATTAACTTGTGACGAATGTATCTCATAGAATAACATCAATTCGGGTTGATTCAACACAAGTGTTCTACTAACATTGTGCCCTCAAAATTGCCGGCATAGACATGCCCATGATCAGGAAAACAGGATCATCATGCAATACTTGAGCCAGTCTCAGAGGCACGACCAGGAATACATTTTACCGTTTATCATACCACACGTGCATATGAGTTTCCCTCCGAGCCTCGTGGATATTGTAGACTCGAGAATCATTGCAGTTATAGCATGGAACATAAACATTCATTACAAACTCGGAGATACAAAATAACTGTTATTACTTCCTCTAGGGCATATCTCCTACACCATGGCCCTGCGCCGTCCTCCTCGCCTCACCAACTCGAAGAGGTCACCGCTGTACTGAAGTGCAAGATCCATACATGAGCCTTATACTCCTCTGTCCCAAAGTTTGTACAAAGTTGAGCCACTTATTTTGGGACGGAGAAAGTATATGGATGTGTGTACACATGCAAAATTCCATGCACGTTCCATGCATAATTGCGTACGTGGATTGGTAACCATCGAACATCTCGACAAAGTTGTCGGCGGATCCTCGCTGGCGCCTTCTCTGGCTCCGGTGGTGGCGTCCACGAGGTGGAGGTCGGAGTAGCCGGAGGTCATATCCATGCCCGATGTGCTTGGCCTAAGAATTAACAATCAAATGAGAGGAAGTTGGTAATGGATCATGCTAGAGGGCGTGTGAGTATGTTAGGATCCGATCTATTCCCCTCTCTGGTTTGGAGGATTACAGTCACACGCACGCACATGATACACTTCCTCCACACGAGTTTGGTTGGTAAAGAAGAAGGAAAAGGAAAGTAGCCAGCCGTGCCGTTGCCGTGATCCAAGCCCGGATGCTTTGCCCCTTGATTCTCTTGCCTTAAGTAGTGTTGAGCCACTCTGGCCCCATGAACTTTCTGTTGATGTGGCGTATCCTAGCTGGGCGGGCGATGACGCGGTGTTCTCCCTGACTGGTCCACTTGGCTGCCAGCACCTCTGGATTCGCTGCCATGGCAGCGCTTTTGCCTTCCGTTGCCATGGCAGCCGTTTTGCTGTCCGTGTCGCTGCTTGTAGTTTGGACGCTGACATCCCCTCCTCCTTGACTCGCGGCTTGTCCCCAAGCCAGTAGATGAGGAAAGAGATGTTTTAGAGATAGGGCGTCCTCCCAAGTAGCGTCCACCACTGTTGTGTCAGACCAACGCACTAGGAGCTGCTCTCGGCGTCCTGAAGGTGTTTGGTGCCATCGGTTGCGAATGATCTCCACTGGAACCAGCTCCTCAGCCGAAGGGATGGGCAGATTGGTGGAAGCAGTTGTACCAGGTGACAGAGCCTACCGCATTTGAGAAACATGAAAGACAGGGTGGATCTTCGAACCTGGGGAAGATTGAGTTCATAAGCAACGGGGTTGATGGCGTGCAGAATGCTGAATGGTCCAAAGTATTTGAACGATAATTTGTGATTGGCTCGCCGGTCGACTGAAGTTTGGACATGAGGTTGCAGCTTGATGTACATTGCATCTCCAGGTTGAAAGGAACGATCCGTACGCTTCTTATCTGCCCGGACCTTCATGATGTGACGAGCGCGATGCAAATGTTGTTTCAGCACCTGTTGCATAGTTTTTCTTTCCTCTAGCCACTCTTTCAGATCAGGGATTTTGCAAGTAGATGCAGCTTCAATGCTCCAGTGACGTGGCTCATGGCCATATAATGCATGAAATGGTGACATATCCAAAGCAGAATGGTGGCTCGAATTATACCAGAACTCCGCGAGGGACAGGTATTGGCTCCAGTGGTTTGGGCAAGCATGTATGAAGCAGCGAAAATAAATCTCCAGACATTGATTGACATGCTCGGTTTACCCGTCCGTCCGGGGGTGATACGGTGTGCTCATGTTGAGTTCAGTGCCAATGATCTTAAACAACTCTCGTCAGAATCTGCTTGTAAAAATTGGGTCCCGATCTGAGATGATTACCTTGGGAAGGCCGTGCAGCTTGTAAACGTTATCCAAATAGGTGCGAGCGACCTTGGCTGCAGTAAAGGGATGGTTCAGAGGTAGGAAATGAGCATATCTCGTGAACTTGTCAACAACAACCAGAATGCAGTTCACTCTGTTGGATTGAGGAAGACCATCGATAAAATCCATGGTGACAACCTCCCATGCTCCCTCAGGAAGAGGAAGTGGCTCCAAAAGACCCGGATACTTGACTCGTTCCGGTTTGGCTTGTTGACAAACAGAGCAGGTGCACACATACGGTTGGATCGTGTCCTTCATCTTTGATCAAGCAAACAGACGACGCACCCGGCGATATGTGACAGGGAACCCTGAGTGGCCGCCCACTGTACTGTCATGGAAAGTGTGGAGAATTCTATGTTGGAGGGCCTGCGAACCGCCGAGCCATAATCTGTTGCGGAAGTAGAGTAGTCCATCAGAAACAGAGAATCTGTGTTTGGGGTCTGGTTGCTGCGAGAATTCCTTGAGAAGTTTCTGGGCGTGAGCGTTAGTATCATAACTGAGGCGAATGTCTTCAATCCATGTCGGCTGGCAAACAGAAATGGCATGTGCTTCCTGGGTAGGGTGTAGGCGACGGGAGAGGGCGTCGGCGGCATTGTTTGTGGTGCCCTCACGATAGCAGATCTTATATCGCAGGCCCAACAATTTAGTGAATGCTTTCTGTTGCCATACTGTAGACAAACGTTGATCATCCAGATGCACAAGACTGCGCTGATCAGTACGAATCAGGAATTCATCATGGTGGAGATAGGGGCGCCACTGTTCCACGGCCATCAAGATCGCGAGGCATTCCTTCTCGTAAGTGGACAGCCCTCTGTGCCTTGGCCCGAGAGGTTTGCTCATGTAAGCAATCGGGTGACCCCCTTGTTGCAGAACTGCACCCACTCCAGAATCACAAGCGTCAGTGTCGATCATGAATTGTTTAGAGAAATCTGGTAATTGCAAGACATGAGATGATATCAATCCTTGCTGTAACAGAGTGAAGGCCTTCTGAGTATCATCTGTCCACACGAACGGTTGGTGCTTCTTCAGTAGATTGAATAGGGGTCGAACGATGATTCCAAAGTGTTTGACAAATTTCCGATAATATCTGGCAAGACCCAAAAAACTGCGCACTTCTTTTGTATTGCTTGGAACAGGCCAGTTTTTGATTGTCTCAATCTTGCTTGGATCAGTCGACACTCCCTCGGCATTGATCACATGTCCCAGATACGCAATCTGTTGCTGTCCGAAGGAGCACTTGGACTGCTTGACTTGCCATTGGTCTTTGCGCAGCAATTGCATCACCTGTCTGAGATGAGACACATGATCAGACAGTGTTTTACTGAAGACGCGAATGTCGTCAAAGAAGACTAGCACACAGACCCGGAGCAATGGGTGCAGTGTGGTGGTCATGGCTCCATTGAACGTAGCCGGACCTGCTGCCAATCCAAAGGACATAACCAGGAATTCCCAGTGCCCTGAATGGGTGGAGAAAGTTGTTTTATACTCTTCCCCTTCTGCCATACGAATTTGATGGTAGCCCGCGCGCAAATCTAGTTTGGAAAACCAACGGGCGCCTGCAAGTTCATCCAAAAGTTCATTTATGATCGGCACAGGATATTTGCTGACAATAGTCATAGCATTGAGGTGGTGGTAATCCACACACAAGCGCCACGTGCCGTCCTTCTTTTTCACGAGCAAGGCAGGCGAAGAGAACGGACTTGTACTCTTCTGAATTATGCCAGCATCCAACAGTTCCTTGACCTGTCTTTCAATTTCATTCTTCAGTTCTGGTTTGTGCCGATAAGGCCGAAGATTAACTGGTTGAGCACCCTCCATAAGTGGAATCCTGTGGTCGCAAGCACGCCGAGGCGGCAGTGCTCGAGGTGCTTCAAATACGTCTGTATATTGTTCAAGCACCCGCAGTATTTCAGTGGGTATACTATTGTCGGCGAGTTCCTGATCTGCTACAGTGTTGAGATGGACGACGTAGGCCACTGCCCCTTGCTTGCAAGAATTCAGGAGTTCTTGTGAGGAAATAGCAGAACACTGCTGCAGATCCTGCGTGACTGCTTGCAATTCCACGGCACCCTGAGTTGTTGTTACTGACAAGTGATGAGCTTCCCAGTCAATGTACATCGGACTGTGCTGCTTAAGCCAATCCATGCCTAGTATCGCATCATAAACACCAAGTGAAATGACTTTGAAATCTGTCACAAATTCTTGGCCTTGACACACCCACTAACATTGAGGAAGAAAGCTGTCACAGATCAACATAGCACCATCAGCCACCTTAACTTTGCAAGCTTTGGGTAACGGTGAAACTCCTTTCAGACGAGCTGCAAGACGCTGATCCACAAATGAGGAAGTGCTCTCTGAATCCACCAACATCAGCACTTCTCTCCCTTGGAGCCAGGCGTGTAACTGCATAACACCCGGGCCGTCTGACCCTGCTACTGCATGACTGGACAAAATACAGAGGTTGTCATCCTCTGTTTCAGTGCACTCTGGTTGTCGTGTAGCAAGAGCATCTTCATCAGGACCGAATAAGGCGAGCAGTTCTTCGACGATGTGCATTTGCACGGTGGCGGGGCACGTGTGATCTTTACCCCAACACTCACCGCACTTGAAACAAAGCCCCCGAGCGCGTCTGAATGTTCTGAGATCTGCGATCTTGCTGGTGTCTGTAGCTGCTCTTGCCGCATCAGTGCCTCTCCAATCTTCAGCAGAGACTGCAGGAGCTGTGGGCCGAGGAATTGCCACCGGAGAGGATGTTGCACTTGGCGGTGACCAGCGCGCTGCCGGTGCCCGATTGAATGACGCACGCATGGCAGCCTCACCGTCCGCCACCTCTTCCTGAAGCAGCGCCAAGGAACAGGTTGTATCCAAATCAGGTGGCCTCTGGATGAGTACCACCGCACGGATGTCCGCACGCAGTCCCTCGATGAAGAGTGTAAGGAAAAAGTAAGGGTGTGTCAGTTCAGAGTAAGAGATCATATGATTCATCACTGTTTCAAATCGCTCAATGAAATCGGCAACAGAGTGAGTCTGACGGATGGCATAAAACTGTCTAATCAGTAGCTGATGCTTATCCCGACCAAATCTAGTGCTTAACAAGGCTATGAAGGACTCCCAGTTGAGCCCAGCAATTTTGCGTTGCACGGACTGCAACCAGATTGCGGCCGGACCCGAGAAATTCAGAATTGACATATGCACCCAGTATGAATCATGCACAGAGAACATCTGAAAATACTGTTCGCACAGTGTTTTCCAGAGTTGTGGATTTTCACCGGCAAAAACAGGGAATGTCATCGGTGGTGGAGTTTGACCCAGAGAATTAAGGACTTGAGATGACAACGGCGACGAGTTTTGAGATGGGATCAGGGCCATACCCGTGACCGGGGTCGTCGCCGGTGACGCGGTGGTCACCAACGAAGGGTCCCCGGTGTGCAGTGTCGCGCCGCGGCATGGTTGCCCTTGGATCTCGCGCGCAACCGTAGGAGGGGTCGCAGGCGGCGGTGATCCATCGGATGGTGTCATGGAAGACGACGCGGCTTGGAGAGCCGTGACCGAGAGCTCCAGTTGGGCGAATCTCGCCTCCATCTCCGGCTTCCAGGTGATGAGGGAATCGATCCGCGCTGTCTGCGTCGCCAAGGCCTGGAGGATGGCATTGTTGTCACCGTCTTGCTTGTTGGCGTGGGCGGCGGCCTCGTCGCTCATCTTGTTGGCACGGGCGGCGGCCTCGTCGCTCACCTTGTCGAGGTAGGCCTTCAGCGCAGGGTCCATGGTGGCGATGAGGTGGTCGCGCGCTTGCTTCTGGCGGCAGGTTTCCAGGGCAGCGATCTACACGGCGGCGGCGGTGAAGGGTGGTGGGTGGCAAGCTGATACCACGATGTTAGGATCCGATCTATTCCCCTCTCTGGTTTGGAGGATTACAGTCACACGCACGCACACGATACACTTCCTCCACACGAGTTTGGTTGGGAAAGAAGAAGGAAAAGGAAAGTAGCCAGCCGTGCCGTTCCCATGATTCAAGCCCGGATGCTTTGCCCCTTGATTCTCTTGCCTTAAGTAGTGTTGAGCCACTCTGGCCCCACGAACCTTCTGTTGACATGGCGTATCCTAGCTGGGCGGGCGATGACGCGGTCTTCTCCCTGACTGGTCCACTTGGCTGCCAGCTCCTCTGGATTCGCTGCCATGGCAGAGCTTTTGCCTTCCGTTGCCATGGCAGCCGTTTTGCTGTCCGTGTCGCTGCTTGTAGTTTGGACGCTGACAGAGTATGAGTGAGTTCACGCCTATATATATATACTGGGGAGAAGGGAACAATGGATGCAGAGATAAAAATCGAGAAGAGTTCTAAAGGACGGTGGCCGCAGGGACGACGTCGACGTGTGATGTGATCATTGGGTGTGCATTTGCATGCATGTAGCTGTCCTTTGAAATGTCCACGCTGCAAACACCAAGGATCGGGGTCGAAGCCGTTCTCCGGTGTCCTTGTGAAGCTTGTGAGGTATGTACAGGAGTTTCTGCTCGTCCGTTGCCTCGGCTCGATGCGGTGGTGATGGCGAGTCCTCGGGCCAGTCTGGTGGCTATGGGTGTGCTGGTTTGCTGGTGCGGGGTGCTACTTCTCTCCCCGGCAGAGGCCGGCAGCGAGAGCAGGCCCGGAGGCAGAGGTGCACGGGGTGGTGGCCCGGCCGAATCGGACAACTGCCAATCGAATCCCGCCTTCGCGGGTGGTTACTGCGGCTCTGAAAGCCTGATGGCGATGGTGCTCCTTCTGGCTTCCTGTTGGCGTCCAGTGAGTTCTTGCTCCGGTGGCGGAGCTCAGCGCAGCGTCGTGGACGAGTTGGCTGCTTGGTCCTTCCAGGGGCTTCGGCGTTGCTGTTTTCTTTGGAGGGCTGGCGTTGTGATAGTTATCCAGTCTGTATGCTCGTGTGTACTCGTTTTTGTACTGCTTTGTGTTCTTCTTCTTTGATCTGAATACGAGTATTTTCCTCAAAAAAAAAAACACCGAGGATTTGAAGCAAGAAAGAAGAGGAAGACGGTTAGACCCCTGCTAGCCAACTCATTTGTCATAATTTTTTTTTTACACAATTGGTATTTTTTTTTCAAATACAAAATCAATGATATAATTTTTGTGACATGTAACTCTTTTTCTCTGACCAAACTGAAGACCAAATTTAAATCTCAAAATGCATGAACGTCACCTAACCTAAACTAGAACAGAGAAAGTATTTGCCTTCTGGAGAAAGCTTACTTGCTAAATATTTGTCGCCGAGGATGACCACTAAAATATGTTAGTAATTCAAAATGATTAAATGTATAATGCACCGGGATAATTTCAATAACTTAATCACCTACAACCCGAAGAAACAAAATTATGATCGTATCATCTAAAAAATATGCACTTGCATGCTTGGACAAACCTCAAGTGAGAAAAATAGATATCGAGCAATTTTTTAAAATTTTGATCAAGTTTATGTAAGACATATCAATATACAATAAATACATTATGGAAACTTTCATGACAGATGTATTGATTTGGTAATGTAGATGTTGATTTTTTTCCTATGAATTTTGTCAAATTTAATACATATTGACGTCAGATAAGATTAACAAGTCCTCACTCGGATGGAGGAGTATACTTCCTAAATGCATTGGGAGTTCTCTTGCCTGATTAATGGAAAAGAAAGACCTAGCCCTATGATTTGGGGGATTAATTACCATTTACACATAAAAACTGAGCCACATGATCTCTTAGCTCATAATAGCTCCCAAGAAAGTTACAGGAATAACTATCAACTATATTATTAGAAAATGACACAAATAAGTCACCATGTTCTTCTACACATACTAAATTATCTACTCCGTTGATTTTGGATCCTAATTTTGAAGGTGGATATTTAAAACCTAACACTAGGGAGGCACAGACATGTTCGTTAGAACATATCTCGTGGGTTTAGAATAATACGGTTTGTTTGGATGGAAAGCTAATTGGGCTAAAAAACAGCTCCTTTTCCTAACCCTAGCCACCACCAAGTCTCCTCCGTGTTGCCGCCTCGGCTCCCCTCCTATGTCCCGTTTGGCAGTTGGACGGCGGCCAAAGGAGTGGGGACCCACTTGCGTTTCTCTTAGTTCATGTTTCCCTTAGTGTCGGTGTAAAAACCGGCAGACCTCGGGGTAGGGGGTCCCGAGCTGCGGATCTCGGATCGATGGTAACAGAGACAATGGAGACGATGTTTTACCCAGGTTCGGGCCCTCTTAATGGAGGTAAAACCCTACGTCCTGCTTCTGTTATATTGATGAAGATGTATCGAGTACAGAGTTGATCTACCTCGAGATCGTAATATGAGTCTAACTTCTATGGCTAGGTAAGCAATGTTGCGTATGTCTCCTCTACAGGCTAAACCCTATGGCTTATATACACGCCAGGGAGGGTATCTAGGGTTACAAAGTCGGTACGCTAGGAGAGAGGCGGCAAGAGAGATCTTGGAGTATAAGTCAAGTCTTTGGTAGGAGCAGCCTTGATCACGCCTCCCACGTACGGTCTCCGGAGTCCATCTTGGTTATGTGCGGGGGTATGTCAGCCCAAACAAGGAGACAGGTCGGCCCGGTTAGTACCCCCTAATCCAGGACACCGTCACTAGCCCCTGAACTGGTCTTCGATGCCGAAGTCGTCGCTCTTCATATTCCGGAGTCTTGGCTCGACAGACAAGTTCCCGTGCTTTTATTCTTCGAACAGAGTTAAAGACCTCGGCCGTCCTTTAGAATTCGCCGAGAGCTCAATATCAGATGTTGAAACTCGTGCCGCTTAGGTAATTGGGCCCCTTTATGGGAAAAACGTCGAGACGTCAGCCCTTTCTGCCCTTACTTAATAGACACTGACCCTTGCTCGTGGCTGTACGCCCTTGCAATCGCAGCGAGAAATTCCCCCTTCCTCAAGCCCTAGCTCAGGAGCCCCAAAAAATGGTGAGTGGCGAGGGATCGTCAAGGCATCCTCACGGCCCAGATAGGGGGGATTGGGGAGCTGTTCCGTCGCGCGCCTTCAATTAGAGTGTTTGGCGACGCAGGGATACCTGCCGGATGCGGATCTAGCCGCTACCCGCCCCGGATTAACATCCATTGATGGTCAAGCCCACGCCAAAAATTTCCCCTCGCCACGGGGGGACGAGCGAGTATGCTTCGTACATTTCCTCCTCCGCGGCTTAGGGTTCCCAATCCACCCATTCGTCCGCGGCTTGCTGGAGTTCTATGGATTACAGCTACATCATCTCTCCCCGAATTTGGTGCTACATATCGCGGGGTTCGTTGCGCTCTGCGAGCTGCACCTCGGCTGTCAGGCGCACTACGAGTTATAGCGAAAGTTCTTCTACATCGTGCCCCGCTTTTTGACCAACAAGCTATTCGAGGTCGGGGGAGCCGAAGTCTGCCGAATTGACAAGACTGGCTATCCAGCGGGACCACCTCGGGAGGAGGCCGATTACTGGCCTTCCGAGTGGTTCTATATTACCGACGTCCTGTTGTACGAGCCAGTCTGGCCAGGCCTTCCACCCTTCTCGCTAGATCCACCGAGGAAGCGTTACAGCTGGAGGCCAGTGAGTTCGACTCAAGAAGAAGACGAAGCCGTGACTAGGCTAGCGGCCAAGGTGAAGCTCCTGTCAAGAGCAGGTCTCACCATCATAGATGTGATGGCGGTGGCTCTAGACCGGAGAGTCCAGCCTCTTCGGCAGCGCCATCATTTATTGTGCGAGTATAATGGGTCCGAGGACGCCTCTCGATCCATCAAGGGGGCTTTCATGGACCAAATGACCCTCGGAGCTGTTCTAGCCAGCATGTACCAGGGGTCAGCCGAGGAGTTTGCTAAACGCTAGTTCCAGGACGGGTTATCATACTGCAACCAGCCGACATTGTAAGTTTTTATTCTGGGTTTTCCTGTTTCACCTCGGGATCCTTATCATTAATCCTTTATATATTGGTTGATCAGCGATGGAGGTGTTGGCTCGAAGGGGTGATCAGTCCGGCTCCAGAGCCGGAGTTGCACAGCCGTGCAGAAGATCCTCTCTACCACGAGGACGAAGACCAGGGGCTTATCTATGAAGGGAGGAGTTTTTTCCTGGAGAGTCTTGACGGCTCAAAGGTAGCGGTCGTCCCTGATACGCCGGGGACAAGACCAGCCTCATCGGTAACTCTCCCTCCCTCTAAGCGAAAGAGAGCCCCTCGTCCCCCAGTCTCCAATCTTCCGACTTCTTCTTCAAAGGGGCAGCGCTCCCAACGCCTCCGCAGAGAGGTAGTTCCACCGGAAAGGGTTCAGCCAGAGGTTCAAGAAGCTCCGTCTGACGTTGCGAGGGCAAACGAGAGTGCTCCATCGGTAATTAGGTAATATTTTAGTTCCACGTCATAGAAAAGACACTTTGGGTTCTAACACTGCCAATTATTCGCAGACAATCTCCACTTTCCACCGCACATGCGGAAGCCGAGGAAGGCACGATCCCGCCCCAGGAAGCAGAGGTTCGAAATCCTGCGAGGGTTGACCCCGGAGCCGCCCAGCCCGAGGACTCAGCGACATCGGCCACTCCGTCCGAAATTCAATGCGCCGCGAATTATTGCCGGCAAAAGGGTTCCTTGAATAATCCGGCCTTTTCGGACATGGAGCTTAAGGCTCTCAGCGCAGTGGACGCATACCTCGGGTCGACTCGAGGTGCCTTTGACGAGTCGCTGGATGTACTGTCGCGAGGGCTGCGGGTAAGGTTTTCAAAGACGAATATGACTACCAAGTATAGTAGGAGCCCCTAAGGCTTGATACGAGCCCCTAGGGTCGAATCAAGGCTTGAATTCTAACCCGCATTGATTGTCATAATAGGAAGCTCGCTTGAAGAACGAACAATTGACCTCGGCGTTAAACCAAACAAAGGTGCAGCTTGACGCGGCATTGTCCGAGGTTGAGCAGGTGAAGAAAGTCGCCAGAGAGGCGCACGGTAAGTGCTTACTCCTTGAAGTGAGTAACGTCAAAAAAAGCAGAGCTGACGCCTAGCATTGCTTGTAGCAGCAGAAGCCCTGGGCCATCTTGAAAGAGATCTAAAACAGGCCCGCGAAGAGCTGGCATATGCTGAAGCGTAACGCCAGGCAATTCAGCATGTGGGCAACGGGAGTGTGCTTAGGGCTGAAAACGCCCGGCAGGCCCAGGAAATTGAGAGCTTAAAAACTCGCCTGGCTGCTGCAGAGGCAAAGAATCGGCGAGCGGACGATATGATTTATGGTAAGTTAGAAAATATGAAAGACACTTGTCATGCAAGTTGTCCAAGGAAATGTGTCATTCGAAATGTGTTTGTTGTTTGACAGTGTGCCTGACTGGCCTTCCTCCGGAGTCGCGGGGTCCGATATCCAAAGACATGAGCAATCGTCTGTCCGAGGTGCATGAAGGAGCTCGGAAAGCGATGAAGGATGTGCACCAGGCGTTATGGCCCGAGGTGACGCCAGTCCCCGAAGACATGGCCGCGCTAGCCGAACGTCTTAAAAGAGCGCGGCGCCGGATCCAAGCGTGGAAAGTATCAGCGCGCCGAGAGGGTGACCGAGAGGCCTGGGCCATGGTGAAGACCCATTACACCGGTTTGAGGACGACAGAATTAGCAGAGGTAGGACCCCTAGGGCCGGATGGGGAAGAGATCCCGACCAGCTAGGCATATGATAGTGTAATGCCCGCCGCACGATTCTCGCAAAAGGATTGCGCACTAGACACCTTAATAGACGGGTTAGACCGTGCTTGAAAATCGTGGTATGACTTTATGTACCGAGGTATTCTATGTCAAATAGGTCCGTCCGTGTAACCGAACTCTGTCAGCCAGCCGTCGGCTTCCGCCTCCTCGGACAAAGTCCAAGGAGTGTCCCATACTACTGGCCGAGGTTATCGAATCAGATGCGTCCAGGGACCAGGCAATCGGGCAATGCGGCTCGAAAGACGCGAGGGTAACGGAAGGTTATGTTATATTACTGTTTAACGTAAGAAACATCTTCCGCGGAAAATAGTTCTTCCAACAGTTCCTTTCCGCGGGGAATGTGTCGAACACGCCCATCCGAAGACGGATGACCTCGGGGGTAAAGCCCCTGGTCGGGGTTTGAAAAGACCCTTGCCACGTTAGTCCTATGTCATAGCCGACCAATCCGCATTATAAGACCGCTAGCTTTCGGCTTTATCCGTCTGAGGTACTACACCGGTTGACCCGGGAGTAACAATCACAGCGGTGCTCCCTTTGCCCCCTAGCCGAAATATCAGGAACGTAAGGGGCAAGCACAGGAGCCGGGCAACCCAGCTTGGCCAAATCTTAAAGCGAATCGATGCATATAGTGGCTCGAAAGACAATAGGACATAAGGGGCGGAATAGCTATTGTTTTGAAAAGAACCAGCTAAATTATCCTCGGGGTCATAAAAGAACTTTTCGAGGGAAGAAGATAAGAAAGAAAAAAGGCTAAATCGAAAGAAAATGTACAAGTTATTTATACAGACCGTATACTTGAAGTTATGCATAGAAGCGTCGGAGTAGCGCCGCGTTCCACGGGTGGGGCTCTAATCGGCCGTCCTCTGGATCTCGGATTCGATAAGCTCCTCCGATGAGCACTTGGTCAATGATGAACGGTCCGTCCCATCTAGGGGAGAGCTTGTGTTTTTGTTTTTCGGGGTGCAGTCTCATTACGAGATCCCCGACGTTGAATTCTTTAGCACGGACCTCTCTACCGTGGTAGCGTCGTACCTGCTGTTCATAAATAGCAGAACGAGCCCGTGCGACATTGCGCTCTTCATCGAGAGCGTCTAAGGCGTCTTGCCGATCGAGTTCGGCCTCCAATTCCTCGTACATGCGCACCCGAGGTGCGTCATGTATGATGTCGCAAGGGAGGACCGCTTCGGCGCCATACACCATAAAAAACGGGGTATACCCGGTGGACCGATTTGGTATTGTACGAAAGCCCCATAAGACGGAATCAAGTTCCTCAACCCATTTGCAATCGGCTTTTTTAAGGGAGCAAACTAGCCGTGGCTTAATGCCACTAAGGATAAGCCCGTTGGCTCGCTCCACCTGCCCATTAGTCTGCGGGTGATAGACGGACGCGTAGTCGAGCTTAATGCCCATTTTCTTACACCATGCCTTAACCTCTTTAGCCGTGAAGTTGGTTCCGTTGTCTGTGATCAGACTGTGGGGGACAACGTAACGATGGACTACCCCCGAAATGAATCCGATGACCTGGACGGCCTCGGCCGAGGTTATCGGCTTTGCTTCGATCCACTTGGTAAATTTGTCTACCATAACGAGTAGGTACTTATTTTTGTTTGATCCACCCTTGAGTGGTCCAACCATATCGAGCCCCCAGACCGCAAAGGGCCATGTAATGGGAATGGTGCGCAGAGCCGTGGGGGGCATATGGCTCTGTTTCGCGAATACCTGGCAGCCTGGGCAACGCTGTACTAATGCCGAGGCATCGGCACTTGCCGTTGGCCAGTAGAAACTGGCGCGAAAAGCCTTGCTGACCAGGGTTCGAGCAGCGGCGTGATGTCCGCTCATGCCGGAGTGTATCTCCTGAAGTACAATTTGTCCTTCTTCCTCGGATATGCATCTCTGAAGGACGCCCGTCGTACTCATTTTATAAAGTTCCCCTTCATGAACCTTGTAGGCTTTAGACTGCCTTACGATCCGACGGGAGTCGGCTTGGTTATCAGGGAGTTCTTTTCGGAGTAGGTATGCAAGAAGTGGTTCAGTCCATGGTGCGATCACTGCCATGACGTCATGCGCTGAATCCGTTTTCCGGATCGTGGACCCGCCTATGATACCATCATCCTTTTTGGGCGGGGACTGTTGCCCGACATCGTTTGAGTCCGATGTCCCTTTGCTATCTTGCCAGACTACGGATGGCTTAAAAAGCCGTTCGAGGAAGGTGTTTTCGGGAACCTTGTCCCGCTTCGCGCCCAGCCGGGTGAGTATGTTTGCGGCCTGATTGCTATCTCGGGGTATATGGTGAAATTCCAGCCCCTCGAATCTGGCCGAGATCTTTGGGACAACATTTCGGTAAGCTGTCATCTTGGGGTCTTTGGCGTCGAACTCGTCGTTGATTTGCGAAATGGCGAGGTTCGAATCACCTCGGACCTCGAGGCATTTAACGCCCATGGAGACCGATATCCGAAGTCCATGCAAGAGGGCTTCGTATTCGGCTGCGTTATTGGAGTCTGTGTACATGATTTGCAGTACATATCGAATGTTATCTCCCGTGGGGGACGTGAGTACCACGCCGACACCTAGGCCGGCGAGCATTTTGGAGCCATCAAAATACATCGTCCAATGTGAGTAGGTACTGTACTCACGAGGGAGTTCGGCTTCGGTCCATTCAGCCACGAAGTCTGCCAACACGTGGGATTTAATTGCCCGGCGTGGTTTATAGATAATTTCGAAAGGGAGGAGCTCTATAGCCCATTTGGCGATGCGCCCCGTCGCATCTCTATTATTGATTATGTCACTTAACGGGACGTCGGATGCCACAGTCACCGCGCACTCTTGAAAGTAGTGTCGAAGCTTTCGTGACGCCATGAAGACTGCGTACGCTATCTTTTGATAGTGAGGGTAACGCGTCTTACAGGGGGTTAAAACCTCGGACACGTAGTATACGGGTTTCTGGACTTGGAACTTATGACCTTCCATGTCTCGTTCGACCACGAGCACTGCACTGACCACCTGGTTTGTAGCCGAGATGTATAATATCATTGGCTCGCAAACGCCTGGTGCTGCCAGGATTGGGTTGGTGGCGAGGAGGGCCTTGATGTCTTCCAGGGCCGCCGCAGCCTCCTTGGTCCATTTGAATGTTTTAGTCTGCTTTAACAGCCTGTACAATGGTAAAGCTTTTTCGCCAAGCCGTGATATAAAACGACTTAGGGCTGCTATGCAGCCCGCTAGCTTTTGTACATCTTTGAGCTCTGTACGGAGCTCTAAGCGATCCAAGGCTCGAATTTTGGCCGGATTGGCCTCAATTCCTCGGCTAGATACAATAAAACCGAGGAGTTTGCCAGCCGGGACCCCGTAGACGCATTTTTCAGGGTTGAGTATTATTTGATATTCCCGTAGGCTGGCAAATGTATCACGGAGGTTGTCCACCAGTTGGTCGACGCGTTTAGTTTTGACAACCAAGTCGTCTACGTAGGCCTCCACAGTTTTTCCGTTGTGGTCTTTCAGGCATGTTTGAATCATACGCTGGTACGTAGCGCCAACGTTCTTTAGTCCGAAGGGCATCATATTGAAGCAAAACGGTCCGTAAGGCGTAATAAATGATGTTGCTGCCTGGTCCGATTCCTTCATTTTTATTTGATGATACCTTGAATAGGCATCTAGGAAGCACAATGCGTCGTGGCCCGCAGTGGCGTCCACAATTTGGTCAATACGGGGTAGGGGAAAGGGGTCTTTAGGGCAAGCTTTGTTGAGGTCTTTGAAATCAACGCACAACCGCCAGGACCTATCCTTTTTTGGTACCATGACCAGGTTGGCTAGCCAGTCGAGGTGTTTTATGTCCTCCAGCAGCTTTGCCAGTTCCTCGCCCATTGCTTGACGCTTGGGCTCGGAAAAACGCCGAAGTGTTTGTTTAACGGGTTTATAGCCTGCCAGTATGTTTAGGCTGTGCTCTGCGAGCTTACGGGGTATCCCAGGCATGTCGGAGGGGTGCCAGGCGAATATGTCCCAGTTTTCCCTAAGGAAACCGCGTAGGGCTCTGGCAACCTCTGGGTCGAGGTTACCCCTATTGACGCTGTTTTAGCGGGGTCCGTGGGGTGAACTTGGAATTTGATAATCTCGTCGGCTGGCTTGAAGGAAGTAGGTTTTGATCTCTTGTCAAGGATGACATCGTCCTGATTGACTTCGGCGCGTAGTGCGGTTAATTCTTCGGCCGCGAAGGCTTTGGCCAGGGTCTCGAGGGAGAGGGACGCCGTTTTATTCTCGGCTTTGAGCGCCCTGTCAGGATCACTCGAAATGGTAATGATCCCTTTTGGGCCCGACATCTTGAGCTTCATGTAGCCATAATGCGGTACCGCTTGAAATCTTGAAAAGGCGTCCCGTCCGAGGATGGCGTGATATCCGCTTTTGAAAGGTGCGATATGGAATGTAATCTCTTCGGAGGGATAATTGTCCGAGGTCCCGAAGACTACGTCTAAAGTTATCTTTCCACTGCAGCGTGCCTCTCTCCCGGGCACTATTCCTTTAAAGGTAGTGGTGCTCGGTTCTATGCGTGTTTTCTCGATGTGCATTTTATCCAGAGTGTCTTCATATATCAAATTCAGGCTGCTGCCTCCGTCCATCACGACCTTATGGAGGCGGCAGCGGTCCATGATGGGATCGAGGACTAGCGCGGCGTGGCACCTGTCCAGAGTAGACTTCGGCTGATCATTCTGAGTGAAGGAGATCGGCGTGTGTATCCACGCATCCCGAGGCAATACCCGCCGGACGGCGTTAACTTCCCGTAAGGCCCGTTTGCGCTGGTTTTTAGACGTAAATGTCTCAAAAATCATTAAGACCTCGTCTTCATCCAAGGTCCGTCCAGAGTGGTTGGAGGTGCCCGCCAAGAGGGCAGGCCCCCCTTTGGCTACCTGCCTTAGCACCCAACAGTCTCGAAGGCTGTGGGTTGGGCAGGAGTTAACTAATACGGCGTGGATCGGGCATGGTTTACCCAGAAAGCCGTCCAGGGCCGTTCTGGGGTGATCGGAGGTTTTCCTCTTCTTCCGGGGTCGATCACCCGAGGTATTGCATTTGTAATTTTCGTGCCGAGGCGCCGACCGGTTGCGTTCCGGGTAGCCTTCATAGATCAAGTCCGTATTCTCCTTGGTTCGCCAGGCGTCTTCAATGGCGCAAGATCGTGCTACCAAGTTGGTTAATTCAGGGAGTGTTCGGATGCAATGGCGGGTGAGGGCGTTCAAGACGCCTTTATCCTTGCATCCATACTCGAAAGCGGCGATTATATCAGAGTCTTGGTACTCTAGTATCTTGCTCTTGACGATCAAGAATCTGGCCCAGTATTGCCGGATCGGCTCACCAGGGATCTGCCGTACGTAAGCTAAATCCCAGATGTCGGACGGACCGGAGTCGTCGGGGCGATATTCTATACAAGAGGTGGGCAGACTAGATCCGGTCTCTAAAGACCGCGGGCTGAAGACCTCGTCCCGTTCACCCGACGGTGGATCCGTAGTTATCGGTTTAGCCGATTCGATCTGGGAGTCGGTCACTAGCGGGTCTTCGTCCGATCCGATCTCCAGGAAGTATCTTACCCCCTCATCGGCGAGGGGGGCCTTCGTTGGAGCCGGGGAAGGGTCTCGATTCATTTCTACATTACGTGGGGGTGTCTGCGAGACCAAAGCTTCAGATGTGGAGACATGCTCCGTGGGTTTAAAGCCGTTGACTGGCGATCCCATCGATCCCTCCGGCGATCTCACAACGGAACTCTCAATGAAAGCACCAGTGTCGGTGTAAAAACCAGCAGACCTCGGGGTAGGGGGTCCCGAGCTGCGGATCTCGGATCGATGGTAACAGAGACAATGGAGACGATGTTTTACCCAGGTTCGGGCCCTCTTAATGGAGGTAAAACCCTACGTCCTGCTTCTGTTATATTGATGAAGATGTATCGAGTACAGAGTTGATCTACCTCGAGATCGTAATATGAGTCTAACTTCTATGGCTAGGTAAGCAATGTTGCGTATGTCTCCTCTACAGGCTAAACCCTATGGCTTATATACACGCCAGGGAGGGTATCTAGGGTTACAAAGTCGGTACGCTAGGAGAGAGGCGGCAAGAGAGATCTTGGAGTATAAGTCAAGTCTTTGGTAGGAGCAGCCTTGATCACGCCTCCCACGTACGGTCTCCGGAGTCCATCTTGGTTATGTGCGGGGGTATGTCAGCCCAAACGAGGAGACAGGTCGGCCCGGTTAGTACCCCCTAATCCAGGACACCGTCACTTAGGGTTTTGTTTCCATACCGCCATCGATGATCTGGTGTAAGTAATGACACATCCGAATAAGATCGCTTCGGCCTCTCCCTACCTCGGCGACGTTTGATCCGGCGCTGGCGAAGGGCCTCGGAGGATAGGTGTTGCCAGATTTGTTGGATCTCATTAGATATTCAGAACCCGTGTGTCAATCAAGGGAAGAAGTTGGCTAGATCTTAGTGCGGCAACTTCAACCTCCTCTTTTGAGTTGTTCTGCGACATATGGCCTGGTCTGTCAAACCCTCTCGATTGGCGGTGAAGGATTACAAGTCTGCGTTGTGTGGGGTGATGCCCCCAACAAACATTCCTTCAACATTACTAGATATCATTTCTAGCAATCAAAGCCTGGCATGGTGAGGACATTGGGAGGTGTCCCTTTCGCTTACTTCTAGTTCAGTGCATTTTTCAAATCCAACAAGCGTTTCACAACAAATTAAGACGGTGGTCAGTATTTTTTTGATGTAATTTTTTTTGCTTGCCATTTTGTGTGTTGTTTTTCTTTCCATTGTATTGTCTACCGTTTTCCTTGATAATATTCAGCTATAAGATGACCTTTGGTTATTTGAGTTAGATGTGGTGGAGCATTCCAATACATAACAAATCCTATGGAATATGACGTGGTTAGTTACATATCTCTAGGTGTGGTAGGAGGGCTTTCTAAACACCATGCCAATGAGATATGTAACTAACCACATTCCTGCAAGGTGCATGAAAATATTCTTAGAGTAGCAGGAGAAATCCTGACAAGGGGTGCGCAACAAATTAAAAATAAAATTGCAGCTCCAGAAAATAAGTATATATATAAAGTAGTAACTGGATTTGAATATCTTTAATCAGCTTGCAGTTGTTGAGCTATGTCGTGCTATGCTTATTTTGCAATCTACAAAATAAATTAACCACAAAAATAGGAAAAGGCGAGTAAAGCAAACACCTAAAGGTAATAGTGGGTTGAGTAAACGATATAATAATCCACAACAATGCCAAACACATCCTCAGCCTAAACTTAAATGGATAACAATGAGTTAATAGTAGAGGGAGAAATTGGAGCGAGGTTTACGCAACGGATTGAAAAGAGAACTGTAGCTCAGGGAAAATAGTTAGATGAATTAGCAGTTGTAAATATTTAACCTAAACATGAAATGTGGGATACAAACTTAAACTTGTTTTGACGTTAAATACTTTTGGATGTAGTAACGTGCATGTGTTGTTGGTGTATAACCGTGTGTGGGTCTAGTGGTAGCAAAACAGATTGATAGGAGTGCAACAGAGACAAACAGAGGCATATGCATGAATAAGGGTCACTGCGTGCAGCTCAGCGCATCTTGAAGTGACAAAAAATGGTATATCTATAAATAATACTCTCTCCGTCCCAAAATAAGTGACTCAACTTTGTACTAATTTTAGTACAAAGTTAGTACAAAGTTGAGTCACTTAATTTGGGACGGAGGGAGTAGTAGTAAATGATAGAGAGACATTTCAAACAAAATATTTCCTAAATGATATTTCAAAACAAATATGGTAGGAAATACAGAAATATAACAATTGATAACAAATCCGGAAATACAAATGTGTGGGACGCTACTAGTTACATATTAAAAAGTTCTAAAAAGAGAATATTTTGGAAATGGTTTTTATAACTAATTTAGTGTTATTTATCTTAATATATAAATACCCCACTGTAACTATTTACATATGATGCAAGTCAAAGTTAAAAAAAAAAGTTTAACCCACACGCTTTCTGGAAGTTTATCTACTCACGAATGTATTTTGCTAACTAATGTGGGGAACCTAGATAATACTACTCACTTGCACAGCCGCACATGCTATATGCAGCATTGAGTTTGATCAATATCCAGCAGATTATTTTTGATTGGGCGTGGCTTCCTGGTGTTTCTTTCACAACCTTGTCTTTTTTGCATGATACACATATGATAGGCTAGCTAGGTGTAGGGAAGAGACGCGAGAGCTCGCTCCCACCAGAATCTTTCCAGGTATATCCAATTCAGACATACCAGAGACTTTGCCGCGCGCCGCTGGATATGTATGCCATACAAAATCAATTTTTAAATCGATAAGACGGCAAAGATAGGCGCTCATATTCCGTATATTCGGTGGTGGAGCTAGACAGGATCTTTGGGAAAATATGGGGGCCAAAGGCGATATTTTTTATACTCTAAGCAGCCTCCAAAAAAAGTTCTTCATGTTTTTTTTACCAATGCTGGGGGTCATGGGCTGAACGGAGCTCCGCCCCTGCATATATAACATATATACCTGCATTCATGAGTACCATGATTGGATCTATATAGGATAATGAGCATTGTGTTGTGATTGGAGCGATTTAGGATAACGACATTGCATGTGTTTGGCAGGAGTAGCAGGCGCAGTGATCTGCGCATATGTATGCAGAGATGTTATGTGTGGATGCCACAACATTGCAAACTGACAAATATGCGTCTCTCTCCTGAACATATGCAAAATGGAACACGTTGTTCGTTACTTATCAGTGCAGCTTTTGTCCGTAAATACTGGAGAATCGTGTTTTGTGGCTTAATAATGTTTCTGTAATTATTTACAAGTGATTTATCCTGGGGTTTGCTCATTGTGTTTCTAATGCAAGCTGGAAATTACTTTTGATGATAGACATGTACCCCTCGACACCAAGGAGTATATGGAAGCCTTGTCAATCTCCAAACTACAAATGTCACGTGAGTGCGTGGTTGTGACGCCCCCGACTCAATCGTGCACTAATCATACACGCAAATGCGCACGATCAAGCCCAGGGACTCACGGGAAGATATCAGAACACAACTCTAGACACAAAATTAAATAATACAAGCTTTATATTACAAGCCAGTGGCCTCGAGGGCTCAAATACATAAGCTCGAATACAAGAGTCAGCGGAAGCATCAGTATCTGAGTACAGACATAATTAGACAAGGTTGCCTTAAGAAGGCTGAGCAAAACAACGACATCTAGATCGAAAAGGCGCAGGCCTCCTGCCTGGGAGCCTCCGAAACTACTCCTGGTCATCGGTCTCCACGTAGTAGTAGGCTCCGTCGAGGTAGTAGTAGTCATCGACGGGATCAGCTGTCTCCGGAAGTCCGTCATCTGATCGCAGCAACCGGGTAGAGGGGAAAAAGATAGCAAAGCAACCGTGAGTACTCATCCAAAGTACTCGCAAGACTTACATCAGAACTATTCTATTTATGCATCGGTGTTAAGGGGATGGGCTGTATCTGTGGACTAGACTGCAGAAATGCCAAAATAGAGAGAAGGCCTAGCCTATCGAAGACTAGCATCTTGCAGCGTCTTGCAGCAACAGAAGAGAGTAGAGTAATATATCATATAGTAACCAATATATATTAGCAACGCCCAGAGATCCTTCCTCGACACCCTGCGAGAAAGCGATCCCGGAGCCATCATATCAATTTAGTATCACAAGTATCCAGTTCTAGTTATAGTAGATCGGGATACAACTCTGAGCGTCCTGTTACCGTGGACACGGCTATTCAAATAGATAACTTCCCTGTAGGGGTGCACCAACTTACCCAACACGCTCGATTAACTCTGGCCGGACACACTTTTCCGGGTCATGCCCGGCCTCGGCTGATCGACACGCCGTAGTCCTACATAGGCTCCGCGGAGAGGTATGATAACCCACAAGTATAGGGGATCGCAACAGTTTTCAAGGGTAGAGTATTCAACCCAAATTTATTGATTCGACATAAGGGGAGCCAAAGAATATTTGCAAGTATTAGCAGTTGAGTTGTCAATTCAACCACACCTGGAGACTAAATATCTGCGGCAGAGTGATCAGTAGCACAGTAGTATTGTAGTTTGATAGCGATAGCAATAATAGTAACAGTAACTTATCCCGCGTGGTGGTTAGTGCGAAAAGGCCAGAGGCCTACTCAGATCATATATCCAAACCCATTAGTGTGTTGGGAGCTCGCGGTGACGATCAGTGCTCCTGTCGCCCCGTCTCGCGGACTTACGACAAGGGCCAGGCCCATCCCTCTCTAGGGCGGTCTCTGCCTGCCCGGTCGTGCCGCGTAATTATCTCGCGGGTACCCTCCTGGTCAACCCGACTTATCCAGAGACTGTCGGGAACTCAGGTCCAATTCTACTGGGGTGGTACCGCCTGTCCCTTCAGTCCCGCAGTAACAGTTAACAAGGGGCAATATTAAAGGTAACAGTGTGTTTTTATCATCAAGGGGGAAGTCCGAGGAATCACCCTCGATGGACTCCCACTCGATGTATCCGTCAAGGTGAACTTGGAGGAATCACCCTCGATGGGTTCACACTTGAGGGGTTGCACGACAGAGGCATCATCGGAAGTGGTGAAAGAGGAATCACCCTCGGTAACCCACAACTGACTAGCTACACTACAGAGATATCATCAGGGGTGAGGTAGGAGGTATCACCCTCGGCACTCGATAGTAGCTCTACAGAGTCATACAACTAAGGGGGTGTGCGGTGATGTGTCGGTCTCTGCACGTCGACCACACTGGTCGAGCATCTGGAAGCAAAGCATGGCAACACGGACAAGGGTGCGGGGCCACTGATGGATCACTAACCAGCCTATACTAAGCATATAGGACAACAGGTAAAGTATCAACAACAGGTTACAAAAACAGGCGATGCATCAGAATAATAGCTATCGAACATAGTAGCAAAATCTAATGCAAGCACGAGAGAGAAAGAATGGGCGATATAGGAATGATCAAGGGGGTTTTTCTTACCTGGAAGTTCTGCTGAGAAGGACGGGTCATCGACGACGTAGTCGTACTCGGGGCCAACAGCAGTCTCGGGGTATACCGGAGAGAAGTGGGGGAAGAAACAGTAAATATAAAGCAAACAAATGCATCACAAGGCATGAAATGGCAGTATGTTGCGCTAGGGGCGAGCTAACGCAGTGCTACACGTTACCGACGAAGCGGGAAAATATCTGGGGATATTTTCCCGGCTCTGGGCAACTATCTAACAGGCGAACCGGAGGGGAAGGTTCCATGTTTGCAGTGTTAGAGGCATATGACAGCTACATGGAGGGCACCAACGGATTCGTCTCATTTTTCTGAATGTTTTTCATATAGAAAACATTTTCATCTGAGCTACGGTTGAATTTCTACGAATTTCCAAAGTTTTAGCAATATTCTGAAAATCCTGGAATTAATTTTAATTCGAAAAACAGGGTCCAAAATGCTAAGTACACCCAAAAGTGTACCCAGCCAAAAGCCACAGGGGCTGACAGTGGGCCCAGTTGACTGGGTCAACTGCCCAGTCAGCAGAGGCTGACTGGTGGGCCCAGCTGCTGACTCAGCAGCTGACTGGGCCGGCCATATCCACTTAAACAGTGGCAGGGCCCCACATGTCAGTGACAGAGGGAGTTAACAACGTTTAACTTAACTAAAAAGGGGTTAATTAGCAAGTGGACCTCAGCTGTCAGTGTCACAATTAATTAACAGATTAATTTTATTTAGCAAAACAGTTAATTAGCGCATGGGGCCTACATGTCAGTGACTGGGGGTGCGCAGTCAGCACGTTGACTCGGGTCAACGCGGTCAACGGGGCCCACGGGACCCACTGGCAGTGACCCAGGGTGGGCCCCGTGCGGTGCCAGGTCAGCGGCGCCGGTGTCTCGTCGCCGGCGACCCGAAACTGCGGCGGAGTGCCTCGGGCCACGCCGGAAATCATCTACCGGGCGTCATTTGGTGTGCGCGATAGCTCGTTCGAACGTGGAGACGAAGCCGCGTCGATCTACGATGGTGGCGTCGCCGGAGATGACCTACTGCGACGGCGGCGGCCAAAATCGGGCGCGGTCGAGCGCGTTGCTACGGGGCACGGGAGGACGCGCGCGTGGGCTCGCTGGACTCCTAGGAGCTCCAAGAGCACGATGCACGGCTCGGCTTCGAGCTTTGCGGGCGGTGGCCATGGCAGCGAGGCTAAGTAGCGGCGGCGAGCTTTGGCTCCTATGGCGAGAGGGGCTACGAGCACGGATCCGCAGAGGAAAGAGAGAGGAAAGGACCGCGAGCTCACCGTGGAGGCGCATGACGGCCCGGTGAGTGACGGGAGCAGCAGAGGCGGCCGGAATCAGAGATGGAGCTCGTCGGTGCCTTGGAGGAAGACGTGGAAGTTGCGGTCGATGCGGTGGCTCCCGGCTCCAATGGATGGTACCAGGCGATGGAGCGGACAACGGCGGAGCGAGCGGACACAGGCTCAGCCGACGGGGACGACGAGGAGCGCGTAGACGATGACGGCCATGGTGACGGGGCTTCGGGTGAGCGTGGGGAAGACGATGGGGGTGCGAGGGAAAGAGGGGAGAGAGCTAGGGTTCGTCGAGGGCGGATCAGAGGATCTTATCCATGCCTGGACGACGACGGATGGTTGGCGCGTGGCCATCGGCGGCTCGGACGCGCGGGGCGCCGACACGCAAGGAGAGAGGGCGCGAGGTGGGAGACGACCGACGCCGGTGGGCTGGGCCGCAGGCACTGTGGACTTGAAGCCCACATGCACAATACGCCTCGACCTTTTTCCATTTTCCCATTTCCATTTCTTCTGAACAGGCACTGCTTGCATTTAATTCAGCCACCAAAACATTTTGCAAAATATGGAACTTGTCCACGTAAATACATTGCAATATTTGGCACTGGCACAAAAAGTTTGGGAGAAGTTTGAATTGATTTGGATTTTTCACAAATGGAAAAGCATTTAAAAATGCTGATTTGGCACTGTTTTAATTGCTATAGCCCATTTAAGAAAATAAGTGATGTTGTTTTCCTTAACAAATAATTGTTATGGAATATTTTCTAAATGATGGACTATTTTGCAACCATGTTTGTGCAAATTTAAATTTCACTTGCAATTTGAATTGATTTCAGTGGTGGAATTTGAAATGAGATATCAATCCAATTATGATCAAGCACTGCAAAGCAAAGTGACTTAGCATAATCATAATGGATCACTATAGCTTAATACGTGGGGGTGTTACAATTCTCCTCCTCTAAAAGAAATTCTCGTCCTGAGAATTTAAGAGGTAGAAGGGAAAAGGTCGGGGTATTCTTCCCGTAGGCAATCTTCACGTTCCCAAGTGGCTTCATCTTCAGTGTGATTCGACCACTGCACTTTGCTACTTGTAGCTTGCGTTGGTATTTCCCTGAAGAGGAAGGGATGATGCAGCACAGTAGAGATAAGTATTTCCCTCAGTTATGAAACCAAGGTTATCGAACCAGTAGGAGAATCATGCAACACCTCGTTAGCAGCACCTGCACACAAACAACAAATCCTTGCACCCAACACAAACGAGAGGTTGTCAATCTCTCAGCGGTCAATTGCAAGATTAAATTGTATGTGATAGATAGATAGATTGAAACAAAAATACAAAATAAATAAATAAAAGAAAATGGCAACAATATTTTTAGGGTTTTAGTAATATGATTTAGATAGACCCGGGGGCCATAGATTTCACTAGAGGCTTCTCTGAAGAAAATAGCATACGGTGGGTAGACAAATTACTGTTGGGCAATTGATAGAAAAGCAAATAATCATGACAATATCCAAGGCAATGATCATGTATATAGGCATCATGTCCAATACAAGTAGACCGACTCCTGCCTGCATCTACTAATATTACTCCACACATCGACCGCTATCCAGCATGCATCTAGTGTATTAAGTCCATAAAGAACGGAGTAACGCCTTAAGAACGATGACATGATGTAGACAAGATAAACTCACGTATGAATAAACCCCATCTTTTTACCCTTAATAGAAACGATACATACGTGTCATGTCCCTTTCTGTCATTGGGATTGAGCACCGCAAGATCGAACCCATTATAAAGCACCTCTTCCCATGGCAAGATAAATCAATCTAGTTGGCCAAACCAAATCAATAGATCGGAGAAGAAATACGAGGCTATAATAATCATGCATAAAAGAGTGCAGCAAAGACTCAAATATTTTCATGGATAATCTGATCATAAACTCACAATTCATCAGATCCCAACAAACACACCGCAAAAAGTGATTACATCGGATAGAACTCCAAGAACATCGAGGAGAACATTGTATTGAAGATCAGAAAGAGAGAAGAAGCCATCTAGCTATTGCCTATGGACCCGAAGGTCTGTGGTAAACTACTCACGCATCATCGGAAGGGTAGCAAGGTTGATGTAGAACCCCTCCGTGATCGATTCCCCCTCCGGCGGAGTACCGGAGAAGGACCCCAGATGGGATCTCTCTGGAACAGAAACTTGCGGCGGCGGAAAAAGTATTTCGTGGACTCCCCTGAGGGTTTCTGATTTTTCCTGAATTTATAGTGGTGGAATTAGGTCAAATGGAGCAAAGGGGGGCCCACGAGGCACCAGGGCGCGCCTGCCCCCCCAGGCGCGCCCTGGTGGCTCGTGGCCACTTCCTGGGTCTTCTGGCCCTCTCCCAAAGCTTCTAGTGTTTATCTTGTCCAATAAAAAATCTCCAAAAAGTTTCGTGGCATTTGGACTTCGTTTGGTATTGATTTTCTGTAAAACAAAAACAGGGCAGAAAACAACAACTTGCACTGGGCCCTAAGTTAATAGGTTAGTCTCCAAAAATGATACTCCCTCTATTCCTAAATGTAGTGCGTATAAAATTTCTTAGAAGTCAAACATTGTTTAGTTTGACCAAGTTTAGTGAGAAAAGTATCAACAAAAATAATACCAAATAAATATAATATAAATATATGCTTAATGATGTATCTAATGATATTTACTTAATACTATAGATGTAGATATTTGTCCTCTATAAATTTAGTCAAAGAAGGGAGAGTTTGACTTTTGAAATTTCCTATGCGCACTACATTTAGGAATAGAGGGAGTATATAATTGCTGTAAATGATTATAAACACATCCAAGATTGATAATATAACAGCATGGAACAATAAAAAATTATAGATACGTTGGAGACGTATCAGCATCCCCAAGCTTAATTCCTGCTCGGCCTCGAGTAGGTAAATGATAAAAACAGAATTTTCGTTGTGGAATGCTACCTAACATATTCATCACATATTCTTGTCTTTTGTAGCATGGACATTGGACTTGAATGATTCAAAGCAATAGTCTATAATTTGACATGAAAATATAAATACTCAAGCATGCTAACAAGCAACCATGTCTTTCAAAATATCAACGCTAAAGAAAGTTATCCCTAGCCCATTATGCTCAATCATTGATCCATTCATGAAACACACTCAAATATTAGCTACACACAATGCACAAGTATGACAATAGTGCTCTCTAGTTGGTGCTTTATAAGAGAAGATGGAGACTCAAAGTAAAAATAATAATTGCATAAAAGTAAATAGATAGGCCCTTCACAGAGGGAAGCAGAGATTTGCTAATGTGCCAAAGCTCAAAGCTGAAATTAAAGAGATAAAAATATTTTGAGAGGCATGCTTTTCCTGTCAACGAAAATGACCGAGAATTCCCAATATTTTTCATGCTAGACACATCACAGGCAGTTCCCAAACAGAAAGTAAAGTTTATTTACTTTCCACCATGTCTTTCACAATCCATGGCTAGCCGTATCCACGGGTGCCCTGCAAACCAACACTTTCCAAGGAATTTTGTTGTTATTAATTTTGATTTCATTGTGGGACTGGGCATCCCTATTACCAGCCACTCTCTCGTGCAATGACAAGTGAATAAACACTCATCGTGAGAATAACACACCTAGCATGGAAAATAATGACCACCCCCTGCCGCTTCATGAGCGGTACAGGCACACAAAACGGAAAAATTATTTTGAAAATTAGAGTTGGCACACGCAAATTTACTTGGAACGACATTGAAATACCGCATATAGGTAGATATAGTGGACTCATTTGGCACAACTTGGGTTTAAGGATTTTGGATGCACAAGCAGTATTTCCGCTTAGTACAAATGAAGGGTAGCAAAAGATTGAGAAGCAACCAACCAAAAAACGAAAACGGTCATAAACATGCATTGAACATAACTAACACCGAATAATGCACCATAAGTAGGATATAATTTCATTGCATAACTATTGACTTAATTCTGCATGCATAGGGAATCACAAACCTTAACACTAATATTCTTACTAAATCACAATTACTCACTAACATGACTCACACATTATCATTTCCATATCGCAAAACTATTGCAAGGAATCACACTCATCATATCCAATGATCTGTATGAAAGTTTTTATTTATATCCCTCTTGAATATTCATCACTTTGGGACCAAATTCATATCTTGTGCAAATTACCATTACTATTATCAACTCTCAAAAAGATTTAAGTGAAGCATGAGAGTGCAAATATTTCTTCAAAATTTTAATCTTATCAATTCTCAAAATAATATAAGTGAAGCATGAGAATTCATTTCTTAAATTTTTTAATCTTATCAATTCTCAAAATAATATAAGTGAAGCATGAGAGTTCATTTCTTCAAAATTTAGCCACCACCGTGCTCAATAAGATTTAAGTGAAGCACAAGAGCAACTGCCTAACTCAAAAAAATTAAGTGAAGCACATAGAGTATTCTAACAAATGATGATAAACGTGTGGCTCTCTCAAGATAGGTGTGTTCAGCAAAGATGATTGTGACAAACTAAAAAGGAAAGACTCATATAATACAAGACGCTCCAAGCAAAACACATATCATGTGACGAATAAAAATATAGCTCCAAGTAAAATTACCGATGGTTGGTAGAAGAAAGAGAGGATGCCTTCCGGGGCATCCCCAAGTTTAGACGCTTGAGTCTTCCTTTAATATTACCTTGGGGTGCCTCGGGCATCCCCAAGCTTAGGCTTTTGCTGCTCCTTATTCCTTCCTCCATCGTGATCTCACCCAAAACTTGAAAACTTCAATCACACAAAACTCAACAAAACCTTCGTGAGATCCGTTAGTATAACAAAATAAATCACTACTTTAAATATTGTTGCAAACCCATTCATATTTTATTTTTGCATTATACCTACTCTACTCTAACTTCACCATGGCTTATACCCCCTGATACAATCCATAGATTCATCAAAACAAGCAAGTAGTGCATCAAAAATAGAATCTGTCAAAAATAGAACAGTCTGTAGAAATCTATTTAAAAGCCATACTTATGTAACTCCAAAAATTCTGAAAAATAATTAAACGTGGGAAATTCATATACCAATACTGTGTAAAAATTTCAGATTTTTCTGATGCTTCAGTACAGAAACAAAATTCGGGCACTGGACGCAAAACTTTCTGTTTTCCAAACAACATCAATTATACTATCTTCCAAATCATCCTAAAGGCTTTACTTGGCACAAACACTAATTAAAAACACAAAAACACAATCATACCAGTAGCATAATTGTGAAAACACCCAATAACAGAAAAAAATTATTTTATTTATTGGGTTGCCTCCCAACAAGCTCTTTTTTTATAGCCATTAAGATAGGCTTGATATTTCAATGATGCTCACATGATAGATAATAATTAAAACACAAAGAGAGCATCATGTAGCATGTGGAAAACACATTTAAGTCTAACATACTTCCTATGCATAGGCATTTTATAAGCAAACAAATTATCAAGGCAAGCAATTTCTAGCATATGCAAAGGAGAAGAATAAAACATTGATGATTTCAACATAACGAGAGGCAATTTAGTGACATGAAAATTTCTACAACCATATTTTCCTCTCTCATAAAAATTACATGTAGGATCATACTCAAATTCAACAATATAGCTATCATAAACAATACTCTCTTTATGATCCACATGCATAATTTTTTTATAATCTTCCGAAATAGTGGGATTAGCATTAACTAAAGTTATGACCTCTCCAAACCCACTCTCATCAAAAATTTCATAAGATTGAACACTCTCCGAATATGTGGGATTCTTTTTACTTAAAGTTGACGCTCTTCCAAACCCACTTTTAATAGTATTACAAATTTTATTATCAATAACATATTCGTCATGAGGCTTAAATAAATCATAAGAGGCATTATCACCCCAATCATGATCATTGCAATAGGTAGTGGACATAACAAAATCATCATCCCAAAGCTTGTAGTTTTGCATATTATTAACACAATTGACATTAATAGAATTTATAGTAACATTATTGCAATCATGCTTTTCAATCAAGGAGCTATCATGAATCACTTTATAAATTTCTTCTTTCAGCACTTCATCATAATTTTCAGATTCATGATTTTCAAGCAAAACTTCATAGAGGAAATCAAGTGCACTCAACTCACTAGCAATTGGTTCATCATAATTGGATCTTTTTAAAAGATTAGCAAGTGGATGAGGATCCATATCAATAGATTTTTAGCAAGCAAATAGAAGGCACATGGCAAGACAAGCAAAGATAGCAAACAAGCAAAAAGGCAAACGGAAAATATTTTTGTATTTTTGTAAAAATATTTTAGAAGTGGGGGAGATGAAAACGAGAGGAAAATGGCAAATAAAGTAAATGCAAGGAGATGAGAGTTTATGCAAAGGTACTTGATAGATGTTGATGATGTCTCCCCGGCAACGGTGCCAGAAATTCTTCCTGCTACTTGTAGCTTGCGTTGGTATTTCCCCAAAGAGGAAGGGATGATGCATCATAGTAGAGATAAGTATTTCCCTCAGTTATGAAACCAAGGTTATCGAACCAGTAGGAGAATCACGCAACACCTCGTTAGCAGCACCTGCACACAAACAACAAATCCTTGCACCCAACACAAACGAGAGGTTGTCAATCTCTCGGCGGTCAATTGCAAGATTCAATTGTATGTGATAGATAGATAGATTGAAACAAAAATACAAAATAAAATAAATAAAATAAAATGGCAGAAATATTTGTAGGGTTTTAGTAATATGATTTAGATAGACCCGGGGGCCATAGATTTCACTAAAGGCTTCTCTCAAGAAAATCGCATACGGTGGGTAGACAAATTACTATTGGGCAATTGATAGAAAAGCAAATAATCATGACGATATCCAAGGCTATGATCATGTATATAGGCATCATGTCCAATACAAGTAGACCGACTCCTGCCTGCATCTACTACTATTACTCCACACATCGACCGCTATCCAGCATGCATCTAGTGTATTAAGTCCATAAAGAACGGAGTAATGCCTTAAGAACGATGACATGATGTAGACAAGATAAACTCACGTATGAATAAACCCCATCTTTTTACCCTTAATAGCAACGATACATACGTGTCATGTCCCTTTCTGTCACTGGGATTGAGCACCGCAAGATCGAACCCATTACAAAGCATCTCTTCCCATGGCAAGATAAATCAATCTAGTTGGCCAAACCAAATCAATACATCGGAAAAGAAATAGGAGGCTATAATAATCATGCATAAAAGAGTGCAGCAAAGACTCAAATATTTTCATGGATAATCTGATCATAAACTCACAATTCATCGGATCCCAACAAACACACCACAAAAAGTGATTACATCGGATAGAACTCCAAGAACATCGAGGAGAACATTGTATTGAAGATCAAAAAGAGAGAAGAAGCCATCTAGCTACTGCCTATGGACCCGAAGGTCTATGGTAAACTACTCACGCATCATCGGAAGGGCAGCAAGGTTGATGTAGAACCCCTCTGTGATCGATTCCCCCTCCGGCGGAGTACCGGAGAAGGACCCCAGATGGGATCTCTCTGGAACAGAAACTTGCGGCGGCGGAAAAAGTATTTCGTGGACTCCCCTGAGGGTTTCTGATTTTTCCTGAATTTATAGTGGTGCAATTAGGTCAAACGGAGCAAAGGGGGGCCCACGAGGCACCAGGACGCGCCAGCCCCCCCCCCCCAGGCGCGCCCTGGTGGCTCGTGGACACCTCCTAGGTCTTTTGTCCCTCTCCCGAAGCTTCTAGTGTTTATATTGTCTAATAAAAAATCTCCAAAAAGTTTCGTGGCATTTGGACATCGTTTGGTATTGATTTTCTGTAAAACAAAAACAGGGCAGAAAACAGCAACTGGCACTGGGCACTAAGTTAATAGGTTAGTCTCCAAAAATGATATATAATTGCTGTAAATGATTATAAAAACATCCAAGATTGATAATATAACAGCATGGAACAATCAAAAATTATAGATACGTTGGAGACGTATCACACTTTAAGAAACTTGGTTGCGTTCTGACGGGTCCGACGTTCAGCTTGATCAAGAATGCAGATCGGGCGCTCCAGGTGAAGCATTCAACGCCTTCGGAGAGTAATACTGGGCTTCGGCATCCCGAATAAGATGAGGATAGTAGACCACTATCTGTTGGGGAACGTCGCATGGGAAACAAAAAATTTCCTACGCACGCGCAAGATCTATCCATGGTGATGAGCATCTACGAGAGGGAGAGTGAATCTACATACCCTTGTAGATCGCTAAGCGGAAGCGTTAAGAAACACGGTTGATGTAGTCGAACGGCTTCGCAATCCAAATCGCAAGTCGTCCCTCGATCCAAACACGATCTAGCGCCGAACGGACGGCACCTCCGCGTTCAACACACGTACGGCTTGATGACGCCTTCACCTCCTCGATCCAGCGAGCGATGGTGAAGTAGTGGATGAGTTCCGGCAGCACGACGGCGTGGTGATGGAGGTGAGGAACAATCTCTGCAGGGCTTCGCCAAGCACTACGGAGATTATGACGGGAGGAACTAGAGGGTTAGGGTTGCCGGCACACGGCTTGGGAAATCTTGATGTGTCCCGTGTGCTAGCCCTGCCCCTCTATTTATATGTTGAGCCCTGGGGTCTAAACTTGGAGAGAAAGCCTCCACAAGGTCGGTTATGCCCGCACAAGGTCGGTTTGGCCCGCACGGAAAGAGTCCAACTCGGATTCCAGCAGTACCGCGTACAAGCGGTAGTACCGCTCACGAGCGGTAGTACCGCTTGAGCGGTAGTACCGCTTACGCGGTAGTACCGCTTCACACAAGCGGTAGTACCGCTTACGCGGTAGTACTGCCTTACCAGCGGTAGTACCGCTTAAGGCAGCAGCAAAACTTCCTTTTGCACATTCCAATACCTCGTGGGCTTTACCCCTTCGGCCCATATAAAGGGTTGCTGCACCCGAACACTTCGGTAAACACCCGGAACCCCTTCCGGTGAATTCCGGAACCCTTCCGGAGATCAAAACACTATTATCACATATATCAATCTTTACCTCCGGACTCTTCCGGAGATCTTTGTCATGTCCGGGATCTTATCCGGGACTCCGAACAACCTTCGGTCACCAACACAATAACTCAACTATACTAATCGTCACCAAACGTTAAGTGTGTAGACCCTGCGGGTTCGAGAACTATGTAGACATGACCGAGACACCTCTACGGTCAATAACCAATAGCGGGACCTGGATGCCCATATTGGTTCCTACATATTCTACGAAGGTCTTCATCGGTTGAACCTCTATGTCAAGGATTCAGTTAATCCCGTATACTGTTCCCTTTGTTCTTCGGTATGTTACTTGCCTGAGATTTGATCGTCGGTATCTCTATACCTAGTTCAATCTCGTTACCGGCAAGTCTCTTTACTCGTTTCGTAATACAAGATCCTGTGGCTAACTCTTTAGTCACTTTGCTTGCAAGGCTCATTGTGATGTTGTATTACCGAGTGGGCCCTGAGATACCTCTCCGTCACACGGAGTAACAAATCCCAGTCTTGATCCATGCCAACCCAACAGACACCCTCGGAGATACCTGTAGAGCATCTTTATAGTCACCCAGTTACGTTGTGACGTTTGATACACACAAGGTATTCCTCCGGTGTCAGTGAGTTGCATGATCTCATGGTCATAGGAGCAGATACTTGACATGCAGAAAACAATAGCAATAAACTGACACGATCATATGCTACGTTTACAGTTTGGGTCTTGTCCATCACATCATTCTCCTAATTATGTGATCCCGTTATCAAATGACATCTCATGTCCATGGCTAGGAAACCTTCACCATCTTTTGATCAACGAGCTAGTTAACTAGAGGCTTACTAGGGACACAGTGTTGTCTATGTACCCACACATGTATTTGAGTTTCCAATCAATACAATTATAGCATGGATAATAAACGATTATCATGAACAAGGAAATATAATAATAACCAATTTATTATTGCCTCTAGGGCATATTTCCAACAGTCTCCCACTTGCACTAGAGTCAATAATCTAGTTCACATCACTATGTGATTTACATTGTAATGAATCGAACACCCATGCAGTTCTGCTGTTGTTCATGTTTAGCCCTTGGAAGGGGTTTAGTCATCGGATCTGCAACATTCAGATCCGTGTGTACTTTGCAAATATTTATGTCGTCCTCCTTGATGTAATCGCGGATGGAATTGAAACGTCGCTTTATGTGTCTGGTCCTCTTGTGAAATCTTGGTTCCTTGGCTAGAGCAATGGCACCAGTATTATCACAAAACAGAGTCATTGGGTTAAGCGCACTAGGCACTACTCCAAGATCTGTCATGAACTCCTTCATCCAGACACCTTCCTTCGCCGCCTCCGAGGCAGCGATGTACTCCGCTTCGCATGTAGAATCAGCTACCACGCTTTGCTTGGAACTGCACCAGCTAACCGCACCCCCATTAAGAATAAATACGTATCCGGTTTGTGACTTAGAGTCATCCGGATCAGTGTCAAAGCTTGCATCGACGTAACCCTTTACGACGAGCTCTTGATCACCTCCATAAACGAGAAACATGTCCTTAGTCCTTTTCAGGTACTTCAGGTTATTCTTGACCGCCGTCCAGTGTTCCATTCCTGGATCACTTTGAAACCTTCCGACCATACTTATGGCAAGGCTGACATCGGGTCTTGTGCACAGCATTGCATACATGATAGAGCCTATGGCTGAGGCATAGGGGACGACACTCATCTTTTCTCTATCTTCTGCAGTCACTGGGCATTGAGTCTTACTCAACTTCACACCTTGCAAAACAGGCAAGAACCCCTTCTTGGACTGATCCATTTTGAACTTCTTCAAAATCTTATCAAGGTATGTGCTTTGTGAAAGTCCTATTAAGCGTCTCGATCTATCTCTATAGATCTTGATGCCTAATATGAAAGCAGCTTCTCCTAGGTCCTTCATTGAAAAACTCTTGTTCAAATATTCCTTCACGCTTTCCAACATTTCTATATTGTTTCCAATCAGTAATATGTCATCCACATACAATATTAGAAATGCTATAGAGCTCCCACTCACTTTCTTGTAAATACAAGCTTCTCCGTAAACTTGTATAAACTCGAACGCTTTGATCACCTCATCAAAGCGAAGATTCCAACTCCGAGATGCTTGCACCAGTCTATAAATGGATCGCTAGAGTTTGCAAACTTTGTCAGCATTCTCTGGATTGATAAACCTTCTGGTTGTATCATATACAACTCTTCCTTAAGGAAACCGTTAAGGAACGCTGTTTTGACATCCATCTGCCAAATTTCATAATCGAAAAAGGCAGCTATTGCTAACATGATTCTGACGGACTTAAGCATCGCTACGGGTGAGAAGGTCTCATCGTAGTCAACTCCTTGAACTTGTGAAAAACCTTTTGCCACAAGTCGAGCTTTATAGACGGTGACATTACCGTCTACGTCCGTCTTCCTCTTAAAGATCCATTTGTTCTGAATGGCCTTACGCCCTTCAGGTAATACTTCCAAAGTCCATACTTTGTTTTCATACATGGATCCGATCTCGGATTTCATCGCCTCTAACCACTTCTCGGAATCCGGGCCCATCATCGCTTCTCCATAGCTCGTAGGTTCATCGTTGTTCCAACAACATGACCTCTAAGACAGGGTTGCCGTACCACTGAGAAGCAGTACGCGTCCTTGTCGACCTACGAGGTTCGATAGCAACTTGATCCGAAGCTTTATGATCATCATCAACTTCCTCTTCAGCTAATGTAGGCTCTACAGAAACATCTTTCTGCGTTGCGCTACTCTCAGGTTGAAGTAAAGGTTCAACAACCTCATCAAGTTCTATCTTCCTCCCACTCAATTCTTTTGAGAGAAACTCTTTCTCAAGAAATGTTCCATTTTTAGCGACAAACACTTTGCCTTCGGATCTGAGGTAGAAGGTATACCCTACTATCTCTTTTGGGTATCCTATGAAGACGCATTTCTCCGCTTTGGGTTCCAGCTTTTCAGGCTGAAGCTTTTTGACATAAGCATCACATCCCCAAACTTTAAGAAACGACAGCTTTGGCTTCTTGCCAAACCAAAGTTCATATGGCATCGTCTCAACGGATTTCGATGGTGCCCTATTTAAAGTGAATGCAGCTGTCTCTAATGCATAACCCCAAAACGATAGTGGCAAATCGGCAGGAGACATCATAGATCGCACCATATCCAATAAGGTTCGATTACGACGTTCGGACACACCATTACGTTGTGGTGTTCCAGGCGGTGTCAGTTTTGAAACAATTCCACATTATCTTAAGTGACTGCCAAACTCATAACTCAGATATTCTCCTCCTCGATCAGATCGTAGGAATTTAATCTTCTTGTTACGATGATTCTCAACTTCACTCTGTAATTGTTTGAACTTTTCAAATGTTTCAGACTTGTGTTTCATTAAGTAAATATACCCATATCTACTTAAGTCATTAGTGAAGGTGAGAAAGTAATGATAACCACCGCGCGCCTCAATGCTCATCGGACCACACACATCAGTATGTATGATTTCCAACAAGTCACTTGCCCGTTCCATTGTTCCAGAGAACGGCGTTTTAGTCATCTTGCCCAAGAGGCATGGCTCACATGTGTCAAGTGATTCAAAATCAAGTGACTCCAAAAGTCCATCAGCATGGAGCTTCCTCATGCGTTTTATGCCAATATGCCCTAAACAACAGTGCCACAAGAAAGTGGTATTATCATTATCAATTCTACATCTTTTGGCATCAATGTTATGATCATGTGTATCATTACTATCGAGATTCAATAAGAATAAACCCCTCACATCGGGTGCATGACCATAAAAGATATTACTCATATAAATAGAACAACCATTATTCTCTGATTTAAATGAGTAACCGTCTAGCAATAAACAAGATCCAGATATAATGTTCATGCTTAACGCAGGCACCAAATAACATTTATTCAGGTTCATCACTAATCCCGATGGTAATCGAAGAGCGAGCGTGCCGATGGCGATCACATCAACCTTGGAACCATTTCCCACGTGCATCGTCACTTCGTCCTTTGCCAGCCTCCGTCTGTTCCGCAGTTCCTGTTTTGAGTTGCAAATATGAGCAACCGCACCGGTATCAAATACCCAGGCACTACAACGAGAGTTGGTAAGGTACACATCAATAACATGTATATCATATATACCTTGTTTGTTGTTGGCCGCCTTCTTGTCAGCCAAATACTTGGGGCAGTTCCGCTTCCAGTGTCCAGTTCCCTTGCAATGAAAGCACACAGTTTCTGGTTTGGGTCCAGCCTTGGGTTTCTTCACGGGAGGAGCAACTGCTTTGCCACTCTTCTTGGAGTTACCCTTCTTACCCTTGCCATTTTTCTTGAAACTAGTGGTTTTATTGACCATCAACACTTGATGCTCCTTCTGAATTTCAGACTCAGCGGCTTTCAGCATCGCAAACAGCTCGGCGACTGACTTGTTCATCCCGTGCATGTTATAGTTCAACACGAAGCTCTTGTAGCTTGGTGGCAATGATTGAAGAACTCTGTCAGTGATAGCCTCTGGCGGAAGGGGCATCCCCAATTCAGCCAGACGGGTGGAGTACCCAGACATTCTGAGTACGTGATCACTGATAGACCCGTTCTCCTCCATCTTGCAAGCATAGAACTTATCGGAGATCTCATACCTCTCGATCAGGGCATTCTTCTGAAAGATAAACTTCAACTCCTGGAACATCTCATATGCTCCATGACGTTCAAAACGTCTTTGAAGTCCCGGTTCTAAGCCATACAATATTGCACATTGAACTATTGAGTAATCTTCAGAACGAGCCTGCCAGGCGTTCACAACGTCTAGAGACTCAACTGGAGCAGGTGGATCACCAAGCGGTGCATCAAGGACATAAGCCTTCTGGGAAGCCGTAAGGATAATCCTTAGATTACGGGCCCAGTCCACAAAGTTACTTCCATCATCTTTCAACTTAGTTTTCTCTAGGAACGCATTAAAATTCAGGGGTGCTACTGCGCGAGCCATGATCTACAACATAAATATTGCAAAGACAATTTAGACTATTGTTCAAGATAATGAGTTTAGTTAATCATATTACTTAAAACTCCCACTCAGATTGACATCCCTCCGGTCATTCGAGTGTAACATGATCCAAATCCACTAACTCAAGTCCGATCATCACGTGAGTTGAGGTGGTTTCAATGGTGAACATCTTTATGTTGATCATATCTACTATATGACTCATGTTCGACCTTTCGGTCTCTTGTGTTCCGAGGCCATGTTTGTACATGCTAGGCTCGTTAAGTTTAACCCGAGTGTTCCGCATGTGCAACACTGGCTTGCACCCGTTGTATGTGAACGTAGAGTCTATCACACCCGATCATCACGTGGTGTCTCGAAACGACGAACTTTCGCAACGGTGCACACTCATGGAGAACACAATTTATCTTGAAATTTAAGTGAGGGATCACCTTATAATGCTACCGTCGTCCTAAGCAAAACAAGATGCATAAAAGGATAAACATCACATGCATATCATAAGTGACATGATATGGCCATGAACTTGTGCTTTTGATCTCCATCTCCAAAGCACCGGCATGATCTCCATCGTCACCGGCATGACACCATGATCTCCATCATCTTGATCTCCATCAATGTGTCGCCATGAGGTTGTCGCGCCGACTGTTGCTTCCATGACTATTGCTAACTCATAGCGATAAAGTAAAGCAAAACAGCAAAAATAATTAAAGACAAGTCTATGGCTCCTGCCAGTTGCCGTACTCATCGACATGCAAGTCGTGATATTCTATACAACACATGATCATCTCATACATCACATATATCTCATCATGTAATTGGGCATATCACATCACAACATACCCTGCAAAAACAAGTTAGACGTCCTCTAATTTGTTGTTGCAAATTTTACGTGGCTGCTACGGGTTTGCAAGAACCGTTCTTACCTACGCAAAACCACAACGTGGTGTAGTGATTGCTTTTTGATCTTCTAAAATAACCCTCTTCATTGAAATCGATTCAACTAAAGTGAGAGAGACAGACATCCACCAGTCACCTTTATGCAACGAGTGCACGTAGCGGTGAAACCTGTCTCGCGTAAGCGTACGCGTAATGTCGGTCCGGGCCGCTTCATCTCACAATACCGCCAAATCAAGTATCAACTAGTAACGGCAAGCAATATGTATACACCCACGCCCACAACTCGTTTGTGTTCTACTCTTGATCTCATCTACGCAAAGACCAAGCTCAGATGCCACTGTTGGGGAACGTCGCATGGGAAACAAAAAATTTCCTACGCACATGCAAGATCTATCCATGGTGATGAGCATCTACGAGAGGGAGAGTGAATCTACATACCCTTGTAGATCGCTAAGTGGAAGCGTTAAGAAATGCGGTTGATGTTGTCGAACGTCTTCGTGATCCAAATCGCAAGTCGTCCCTCGATCCAAACACGATCTAGCGCTGAACGGACGGCACCTCCGCGTTCAACACACGTACGGCTTGATGACGCCTTCAGCTCCTCGATCCAGCGAGCGATGGTGAAGTAGTGGATGAGTTCCGGCAGCACGACGGCGTGGTGATGGTGGTGAGGAACAATCTCTGCAGGGCTTCGCCAAGCACTACGGAGATTATGAAGGGAGGAACTAGAGGGTTAGGGTTGCCGGCACACGGCTTGGGAAATCTTGATGAGTCCCGTGTGATAGCCCTGCCCCTCTATTTATATGTTGAGCCCTGGGGTCTAAACTTGGAGAGAAAGCCTCCACAAGGTCGGTTTTGCCCGCACAAGGTCGGTTTGGCCCGCACGGAAAGAGTCCAACTCGGATTCCAGCAGTACCGCATACAAGCGGTAGTACCGCTCACGAGCGGTAGTACCGCTTCACACAAGCGGTAGTACCGCTTACGCGGTAGTACCGCTTCACACAAGCGGTAGTACCGCTTACGCGGTAGTACTGCCTTACCAGCGGTAGTACCGCTTAAGGCAGCAGCAAAACTTCCTTTTGCACTTTCCAATACCTCGTGGGCTTTACCCCTTTGGCCCATATAAAGTGTTGCTGCACCCGAACACTTCGGTAAACACCGGAACCCCTTCCGGTGAATTCCGGAACCCTTCCGGAGATCAAAACACTATTATCACATATATCAATCTTTACCTCCGGACTCTTCCGGAGATCTTTGTCATGTCCGGGATCTTATCTGGGACTCCGAACAACCTTCGGTCACCAACACAATAACTCAACTATACTAATCGTCACCAAACGTTAAGTGTGTAGACCCTGCTGGTTGGAGAACTATGTAGACATGACCGAGACACCTCTACAGTCAATAACCAATAGCGGGACCTGGATGCCCATATTGGTTCCTACATATTCTACGAAGATCTTCATCGGTTGAACCTCTATGTCAAGGATTCAGTTAATCCCGTATACTGTTCCCTTTGTTCTTCGGTATGTTACTTGCCCGAGATTCTATCGTCGGTATCTCTATACCTAGTTCAATGTCGTTACCGGCAAGTCTCTTTACTCGTTCCGTAATACGAGATCCTGTGGCTAACTCTTTAGTCACTTTGCTTGCAAGGCTCATTGTGATGTTGTATTACCGAGTGGGCCCTGAGATACCTCTCCGTCACACGGAGTAACAAATCCCAGTCTTGATCCATGCCAACCCAATAGACACCCTCGGAGATACCTGTAGAGCATCTTTATAGTCACCCAGTTACGTTGTGACGTTTGATACACACAAGGTATTCCTCCGGTGTCAGTGAGTTGCATGATCTCATGGTCATAGGAGCAGATACTTGACATGCAGAAGACAATAGCAATAAAGTGACACGATCATATGCTACGTTTACAGTTTGGGTCTTGTCCATCACATCATTCTCCTAATGATGTGATCCCGTTATCAAATGACATCTCATGTCCATGGCTAGGAAACCTTCACCATCTTTTGATCAACGAGCTAGTTAACTAGAGGCTTACTAGGCACACAGTGTTGTCTATGTACCCACACATGTATTTGAGTTTCCAATCAATACAATTATAGCATGGATAATAAACGATTATCATGAACAAGGAAATATAATAATAACCAATTTATTATTGCCTCTAGGGCATATTTCCAACACTATCCCGTGCGAAAGATGCAGGAATTGGACGGTATTAGCGGCGCGGTCGAATGAAGCAGCATGAGCCTTCAACCAATCCATTCCCAAAATGAGGTCAATATTGGAAGACTGGAGGGGGATGAGTGATGACCCACAAGTATAGGGGGTCAATCGTAGTCCTTTCGACAACTAAGAGTGTCAAACCCAAGGAGGAGCAGAAGGAAATGACAAGCGGTTTTCAGCAAGGTATTTTCTGTAAGCACTGAAATTATCGGTAACGAGTAGTTTGATAGCAAGATAATTTGTAACAAGTGACAAGTAGCAATAGTAACAAAGAGTGCGGCAAGGTGGCCCAATCCTTTTTGTAGCAAAGGACAAGCCAGAACGATCTCTTATAGTAAGCAAAGCATTCTCGAGGACACATGGGAATTTCATTTAGTCACTTTCATCATGTTTGTTTGATTAGCGTTCGCTACTTTGATAATTTGATATGTGGGTGGACCGGTGCTTGGGTGTTGTTCTTACTTGAACAAGCCTCCCACTTATGATTACCCCCTCTCGCAAGCATCCGCAACTACGAAAGAAGAATTAAGATAACTCTAACCATAGCATTAAACATGTGGATCCAAATCAGCCCCTTACGGAGTAGTGCATAAACTAGGGTTGAAGCTTCTGTCACTCTAGCAACCCATCATCTAATTACTACTCCACAATGCATTCCCTTAGGCCCAAAGATGGTGAAGTGTCATGTAGTCGACGTTCACATGACACCACTAAGAGAATCAACAACATAAATATCATCAAAATACAGAACGAATACCAAATTCACATGATTACTTATGACAAGATTTCTCCCATGTCCTCAAGAACAAAAATAACTACTCACAAATCATATTCATGTCTAATATCAGAGGGGTATTGAATAGCATAATAGATCTGGACATATAATGTTCCACCAAATAAACCAACCAGCATCAACTACAAGATGTAATCAACACTACTAGCAACCCACAGGTACCAATCTGAGGTTTTGAGACAAAGATTGAATACAAGAGATGAACTAGGTGTCTGTAAAAACCGGCAGACCTCGGGGTTGGGGGTCCCGAGCTGCGGATCTCGGATCGATGGTAACAGAGACAAAGGGAAATGATGTTTTACCTAGGTTCGGGCCCTCTTGATGGAGGTAAAACCCTACGTCCTGCTTCTGTTTATATTATTGGAGGTGTATCGAGTACAGAGTTGATCTACCTCGAGATCGTAATATGTGTCTAACTACTATAGCTAGGTGTTCAATGTTGCGCTAATGTCCCCTACGGGCTAAACCCTATGGCTTATATACATGCCAGGGAGGGTATCTAGGGTTACAAGGTCGGTATCTTGGAGTAAGGCGGCTGGAATAATCTTGAAGTGTACTGCAAATCTTCGGTAGAGGTAGTCTTGATCACGTCTCCCATATACGGCTTCCGGAGGTCATCTTGATCACGTACACGGGCATATCGGCCCATCCGAAGAGACGGGCCGGCTAGGTTGGCACCCCCTAATCCAGGACACCGGCAGTAGCCCCTGAACTGGTCTTCAATGCCGAGGTCGACGGCCTTCACTTCCCGGAGTCTTGGCTCGATAGACAAGTTCCCATTCTTTATTCCCCGTCCAAATTTAAAGACTTCGGTCAACCCTTAGAATTCCGTTGGGGCCCGATTTTAGATTTTGAGAATCGTGCAGCCTAGGCGGCTGAGCCTCCTTTATGGAGAAAACGTCGAAACGTCAGCCCCCTCTCTGCCCTTATTTACCAGACGCGTAACCCCTGCTGGTGACAGTTCACATTTGCCACCACAGCAAAAAATCCCCTCCCCTCTCCGGCTCAAGAGCCTGAACAATGGCGAGCGGCGAAGGATCGTCCAGGCGTCCTCATGGCCCTTATAGGGGAGACTGGGGGAGCTGTTCCGTCGCGCGCCTCCAATTGGTGCGCTTGGCGACGCAAGGGTACCTGCCTGATGGGGATTTAGCCGCTACCCGTCCTGGACTGACGTCCATTGATGGTCAAGCCCATGCCAAAAATTACCCCACGCCATGAGGAGATGAGCGGGTATGCTTCGTGCCTTTCCTCCTCCGCGGCTTAGGGTTCCCAATACACCCCTTCCTCCGTGGTCTGCTAGAGTTTTACGGGCTGCAATTACACCACCTCTCCCCGAATTCGATACTGCATATTGCGGGGTTTGTTGCGCTCTGCGAGTTACATCTCGGCTGTCAAGCACACTTCGGATTGTGGCGGAAGTATTTCTGTGTCGTGCCCCGCTCTTCGGCAGACAAGCTATTCGAGGTTGGAGGAGCCGAAGTCTGTCGAATTGACAAGACTAACTACCCAGTGGGGACAGCTCGGGAGGAAACCGATTACTGGCCTTCCGAGTGGTTTTACATCACCGACGTCCTGTTGTATGAGCCAGTCCGGCCAGGCCTTCCGCCCTTCTCATTAGACCCACCGCGGAAGTGTTACAGCTGGAGGCCGCTGAGTTTGACTCAAGAGGAGTGTGAAGCCGTGACTAGGCTAGCAGCCAAGGTGAAGTCCCAATCAAGCGCTGGCCTGACCATCATTGACGTGATGGCGGTTGCTCTAGACCGAAGAATCCAGCCTCTCTGGCAGCGTCAGCACTTATTGTGCGATTACAATGGGTCCGAAGACGCCTCTCGGTCCATCAAAGGGGCTTTTATGGACCAAATGACCCTCGGAGCCGTACTAGCCAGCATATACCAAGGGTCGGCCGAGGAGTTTGCCAAGCGCCGGTTCCAAGACGGGCTATCATATTACAACCCTGCCGACATAGTAAGTGCTTACTTCGGGTTTATTCATTTTACCTCGGGGATCCTTAACATTAATCCGTTTCACATCGGTTAAACAGAGGTGGAGACATTGGCTTGAAGGAGTAAGCAGTCCGGCCCCTGAGCCGGAGTTGCATAGCCGCGCCGAAGACCCTCTTCATCATGAGGACGAAGATCTAGGATTGATTTATGAAGGGAGGAGTTTCTTCCTGGAGAGCCTTGATGGCTCGAAAGTAGCGGTCGTCCCTGACATGCCGGGGACAAGGCTAGCCTCATCGGTAACTCTCCCTTCCTCTAAACGAAAGAGAGTCCCTCATCCCCCCGTCTCCAGTCTTCTGACTCCTCCTCCAAAGGGGCGGCGCTCCCAACGCCTACGCAGAGCAGCAGTTCCACCAGAAAGGGCCCAACCAGAAGCGCGAGAAGCTCCGGTCGAGGGCACGGGAACAGGCGAAAGTGCTCCATCCGCCACTAGGTATTTCCTAGGTCGATATTTTCAGAAAAGACACTTTGGATTCTAACATCCCTAATTGTTTGCAGACAGCCTCCATCCGCTAATGTACATGTGGAGGCCGAGAAAGGCCCGTCACTGCCCAAGGAAACAGAGGTCCGAAATCCTACGAGGGTGGACCCCAGATCCACCCAGCCCGAAGACTCGGCGACGTCGACCACTCCGTCCGAAATCCAATGTGCCGCGAATTATCGTCGGCGAAAGGCTTCTTTAAACAATCCGGCATTTTCGGACAGGGAGCTTAATGCGCTCAGCGCGGTAGACGCATACCTCGGGGCGACCCGAGGTGCCTTTGACGAGTTGCTGGATATCCTGTCGCGAGGGCTGCGGGTAAGGTCTTTGAAAGACAAGTATAACTACCGAGTGTTAACCCGCAAACTTTGCTATAACAGGAGGCTCGCTTAAGGAACGAGCAATTGACCTCGGCTTTAGACCAAACAAGGGTGCAGCTTGACGCGGCATTGTCTGAGGTTGAGCAGGTGAAGAAATTCACCAGAGAGGCGCACGGTAAGTGCTTGTTTATTGAAGTAAGTAATGTCTGAAGAGTAGAGCTGACGCCAGGATTGCTTGTAGCAGCGCAAGCCCTGGGCCATCTCGAAAGAGACCTGAAGCGGGCCCGCGACGATCTGGCGTATGCTGAAGCGCAACGCCAGGCGAATCAACAGGTGGTTACTCAGAGAGCGGGTAGCGTGAATGCGCTTAGGGCCGAGAATGCCCGCCAAACCCCGGAGATTGAGAGCTTAAAGGCTCGCCTGGCTGCTGCGGAAGCAAATAATCGACGCACGAACGAAATGATTGATGGTAAGTTATAAGTCGCGACAGACATTTGTTATGCAGTTAATCCGAAAGATTTGTCATGTGAAATGTTATTTATGATAGCTAGCTTGACTGGTCTTCCTCCGGAGTCTCGGGGCACCTCGTCCGAAGACATGAGCATCCGTTTATCCGAGGTGCTCGAAGGAACGCGGAAAGTGATGAAGGACGTTCACCAGGCGTTATGGCCCGAGGTGGTGCCAGTTCCCGAGGACATGGCCGCGCTGGCCGAACAGTTAAAGAGAGCACGGCGCCGGATCCAAGCGTGGAAAGTGTCATCTTGTCAAGAAGGGGCGCCTGGGCCATGGTGACGACCCACTATACCGGTCTAAAGACGACGGAATTGGCAGAGGTGGGACCCATGGGGCCTGGTGGGGAAGAGATCCCAACCAGTCAAGCATATGACAGTGTAATGCCTGCGGCACGCCTCTCGCAAAAGGATTGTTCGTTAGACACCCAGATAGACGGGCTCGACCGTGCGTGAAAATTATTGTATGACTTTATGTACTGAAGTATGCTATGTCGATTTGTGTCCATCCGTTGATCCAAACTCTGTCAGCCAGCCGTCGGCTTCTCCCTCCCCGAATAAATTCCGGGTAGTGTCCCGTACTACTGGCCGAGGTCATCGGGCCAGATGCTTCGGGTGACCAGGCAATCGGGCTGTCTGGCTCGAAGAACAAGAGGGTAACGGAAGGTTATGTTATATTACTATTTAAAGTAAGAAACATCTTCCGAGAAAAATAGTTCATCCAACGGTTCCTTTTCTCGGGTGTTTGTGTCAAACACGCCCGTCCGGAGATGGATGACCTCGGGGGTAAAGCCCCTGGTCGGGGTTTGAAAAGACCCATGCCACGGTGGTCCTATGTCATAGCCGACCAATCCACATTGTAAGAACACTAGCTTTCGGCTTTGTCCGTCTGAGGTACTACATCGGTTGACCCGTGAGTAACAATCACAGTGGTGCTCCCTTTGCCCTCTAGCCGAAATATCGGGAACGTAGAGGGCAAGCACAGGAGCCGGGCAACCCAGCTTGGCCAAATCTTAAAGTGGATTGATGCATATATTGGCATGAAAGACAATAGCTCATAAGGGGCAGAATAGCTTTATGGTTTGAAAAGAACATGCTGGATGGTTCTCGGGGTCACTAAATGACTTTCCGAGGTAAAGGACAAAAAAGAAAAAAGGATAAAGAAAAATGCACAAGGTATTTACACGAACCGTATGCTTTGGTTTCATGCATAGAATCTTCGGAGTAGCGCCGCGTTCCACGGATGGGGCTCCAGTCGTCCATCTTCTGGGTCTCGGATTCGAGAAGCTCCTCCGACGAGTACTTGGTCAATGACAAACGGTCCGTCCCATCTAGGGGAAAGCTTGTGTTTTTGCTTTTCGGGGTGTAATCTCATTACGAGGTCCCCGACATTAAATTCTTTGGCGCGAACCTCTCTAGCGTGGTAGCGCCGTGCCTGCTATTGATAAATAGCTGATCTAGCCCGTGCGACATTGCGCTCTTCATCGAGAGCGTCTAGGGCGTCTTGACGATCGAGTTCGGCCTCCAGCTCCTCATACATGCGCACCCGAGGTGCGTCGTGTATGATATCGGAGGGGAGGAACGCTTCGGCACCGTATACCATAAAGAATGGGGTACACCCTGTGGATCTGTTCGGTGTGGTACGCAAGCCCCATAATACGGAATCAAGTTCCTCAACCCATTTGCAATCGGCTTTTTTAAGGGAGCGGACGAGCCGTGGCTTAATTCCATGAAGGATGAGTCCATTGGCTCGCTCCACTTGGCCATTAGACTGCGGGTGGTAGACGGACGCATAATCAAGCTTGATGCGCATTTTCTTACACCATGCCTTGACCTCTTTGGCCGTGAAGTTGGTTCCATTGTCTGTGATCAGACTGTGGGGGACACCGTAACGGTGAACTACCCCCGAAATGAATCCGATAACCTGGACGGCCACGGCCGAGGTGACCGGCTTTGCTTCGATCCACTTAGTGAATTTATCTACCATAAAGAGTAGGTATTTGTTTTTGTTTAATCCTCCCTTGAGTGGCCCGACCATATCAAGACCCCAGACCACAAAGAGCCACGCAATGGGGATGGTGCGCAGAGCCGTGGGGGGCATGTGGCCTTGTTTGGCGAATACCTGGCAGCTCGGGCAACGCTGTACTAATGCCGAGGCATCGGCACTTGCCGTTGGCCAGTAGAAACCGGCTCGAAAGGCCTTGCTGACCAGGGTCCGAGCCGCGGCGTGATGTCCGCTCATTCCGGAGTGTATCTCGCGTAGTACGAGTTTCCCTTCTTCTTCGGATATGCATCTCTGGAGGACGCCCGTTGTGCTCATTTTATAAAGTTCCCCTTCATGAACCTTGTAAGCTTTAGACTGTCTTACAATCCGACGGGAATCGGCTTGGTTATCAGGGAGCTCTTTTCGGAGTAGGTATGCGAGGAGTGGCTCGGTCCATGGTGCGATGACTGCCATGACCTCGTGCACTGAATCGGTCTTCCGGATCGTTGATCCGCCTATGATACCGTCGTCCTCTTCGGGCGGGGCCTGTTGCCCGACATCGATTGAATCCGGTGTCCCCTTGCAGTCTAGCTAGACTACGGATGGCTTGAAAGGCCGCTCGAGGAAGTTGTTCTCGGGAACCTTATCTCGTTTTGCGCCCATCCGGGCGAGTACATCTGCGGCCTGGTTACTATCTCGGGGTATATGGTGAAATTCCAGCCCCTCGAACCTGGCCAAGATCTTTATGACGGCATTGCGGTAAGCTGTCATCTTTGGGTCTTTGGCGTCGAATTCACCGTTAATTTGCTAGATCGCGAGGCTGGAATCACCTCGGACCTCGAGTCGCTTAACACCCATGGAGACTGCTATCCGAAGCCCATGTAAGAGGGCTTCGTACTCAGCCGCGTTGTTGGAATCTGTGTACATGATTTGCAGTACATATTTAATGTTATCTCCCGTTGGGGAAGTGAGCACCACGCCAGCCCCTAGACCGGCAAGCATCTTGGAACCGTCGAAATACATCGTCCAGTGTGAGTAGGTACTGTACTCACGGGGTAGTTCGGCTTCGGTCCATTCAGCGACGAAGTCCGCCAACACCTGGGATTTAATGGCCCGGCATGGTTGTAGGTAATTTCAAAAGGTAAGAGCTCTATAGCCCATTTGGCGATGCGCCCCGTTGCGTCTCTATTGTTGATTATGTCACTCAACGGGACGTCGGATGCCACCGTCACCGCGCACTGTTGAAAGTAGTGCCGAAGCTTGCGCGATGCCATAAAGACTGCGCAAGCTATCTTTTGGTAGTGAGGGTAGCGTGTCTTGCAGGGGGTTAAGACCTCGGACACGTAGTATACGGGTTTCTGGAACTTATGACCTTCCATGTCTCGTTCGACCACGAGGACTGCGCTAACCACCTGGTTTGTAGCCGAGATGTATAATAGCATTGGTTCGCAAACCCCTGGTGCTGCCAGGATTGGGTTGGTGGCAAGGAGGGCCTTGATGTCTTCCAGGGCTGCCGCAGCCTCCTTGGTCCATTTGAACATTTTAGTCTGCTTTAACAGCCTATACAATGGTAAAGATTTTTCGCCAAACCGTGATATAAAACGACTTAGGGTTGCTACACAGCCCGCTAGCTTTTGTACATCTTTGAGCTCTGCAGGGATCTCTAGGCGATCCAGGGCTCGAATTTTGGCCGGATTGGCCTCAATTCCTCGGCTAGATACAATAAAACCGAGGAGTTTGCCAGCCGGGACCCCGAAGACGCATTTTTCAGGGTTGACTCTTATTTGATATTCCCGTAGGCTGGCAAATGTATCGCGGAGGTTGTCCACCAGTTGGTCGACGCGTTTGGTTTTGACAACCACGTCGTCTGCATAGGCCTCCACAGTTTTTCCGATGTGGTCCTTCAGGCATGCTTGAATCATACGCTGGTACGTAGCGCCGGCGTTCTTTAGTCCGTAAGACGTAATGAATGTTGTTGCTGTCTGGTCCGATTCCTTCATTATTATTTGATGATACCCTGAATAGGCATCTAGGAAGCACAATGCGTCGTGGCCCGCAGTGGCGTCCACAATTTTGTCAATACGGGGTAGAGGAAAGGGGTCTTTAGGGCAAGCTTTGTTGAGGTCTTTAAAATCGACGCACAACCGCCAGGACCTATCCTTCTTCGGTACCATGACCAGGTTGGCTAGCCAGTCGGGGTGTTTTATGTCCTTGATGAATCCTGCCTCCAGCAGCTTTGCCAGTTCCTCACCCATTGCTTGACTCTTGGGCTCGGAAACACACCGAAGTGTTTGCTTAACGGGTTTATAGCCTGTCAGTATGTTTATGCTATGCTCTGCGAGCCTACGGGGTATCCCAGGCATGTCGGAGGGGTGCCAGGCGAATATATCCCAGTTTTCCCTAAGGAAAGCACGTAGGCCTTCGGCAACTTCCGGGTCGAGGTTAGCCCCTATGGACGCCGTTTTAGCAGGGTCCGTGGGGTGAACCTGGAATTTGATAATCTCGTCGGCCGGCTTGAAAGAAGTAGGTTTTGATCTTTTGTCAAGGATGACATCGTCCCGATCGACTTTGGCGCGTAGTGCGGTTAGTTCTTCGGCCGCGAAGGCTTCGGCCAGGGTCTCGAGGGAGAGGGACGCCGTTTTATTCTCGGCTTTGAGTGCCCTGTCAGGATCACTTGAAATGGTAATGATCCCTTTTGGGCCCGGCATCTTGAGCTTCATATAGCCATAATGCGGTACCGCTTGAAATCTTGAAAAGGCGTCCCGTCCGAGGATGGCGTGATATCCACTTTTGAAAGGCACGATATGGAATGTAATCTCTTCGGAGCGATAATTGTCCGAGGTCCTGAAGACCACGTCTAAAGTTATTTTTCCACTGCAGCGTGCCTCTCTCCTGGGCACTATTCCTTTAAAGGTAGTGGTGCTCGGTTCTATGCGTGTTCTATCGATGTGCATTTTATCCAGAGTGTCTTCATATATCAAATTCAGGCTGCTGCCTCCGTCCATCAGGACCTTATGGAGGCGACAGCGGTCCACGATAGGATCGAGGACTAGCGCGGCGGGGCACCTGTCCGGGGTAGACTTCGGTTGATCATTCTGAGTGAAGGAGATCGGCGTGTCTATCCACGCATCCCGAGGCGATACCTGCCGGACGGCGTTAACTTCCCGTAAGGCCCGTTTGCGTTGGTTTTTAGACGTAAATGTCTCATAAATCATTAAGACCTCGTCTTCATCCGAGGTCCGTCCAGAGTGGCTGGAGGTGCCCGCCAAAAGGGCGGGGCCCCCTTTGGCCACCTGCCTTAGCACCCAACAGTCTCGAAGGCTATGGGTTGGGCAGGAGTTAACTAATACGGCGTGGATCGGGCATGGTTTACCCAGGAAGCCGTCCAGGGCTGTTCCGGAGTGATCGGAGGTTTTCTTCTTCTTCCGAGGTCAATTGGCCGGGATGTTCCGTTTGTGATTTTCGCGCCGAAGCACTGGCTGGTCGCGTCCCGGGTAGTTGTCACAGATCGAGTCTGTATTCTCCTCGGTTCGCCAGGCGTCTTCGATGGCGCAGAATCGAATTACTAAGTTGGTTAATTCAGGGAATGTTTGGACGCAACGGCGAGTAAGGGCGTTTGAGACGCCTTTATCCTTGCATCCATGCTCGAAGGCGGCGATTATATCAGAATCTTGGTAATCCAGAATCTTGTTCTTGACGGATAAGAATCTGGTCCAGTATTGTCGGATCGGCTCTCCGGGGATCCGCCGTACGTAGGCTAAGTCCCAGATGTCAGACGGGCCGGAGTTATCGGGATGATATTCTGCACAGTGGGTGAGCGGGCCAGATCCGATCTCTAAAGAAGGCGGAACCCCGTCACCCTCGTCTGATGCTGGATCCGCCGTTATCGGTTTAGCCGATTCGATCTGGGAGTCGGTTGCTGGCGAGTTGCTGTCCGATCCGCTTTCCAGGAAGTACCTCGGCCCCTTGTCCATGAGGGGACTCTCTGGTAGAAGCAGAGGGGGGTCAAGGTTCCCTCCCACCGTAGGTGGGGGTGTCGCCGTGACCGAGACTTCGGTTGTGGAGATGTGCTCTATAGGTTTGAGGCCGTTAACCGGCGATCCCATCGATCCTTCTGGCGATCTCGCAGCGGAACTCTCAATGAGAGCACCAGTGTCGGTGTAAAAACCGGCAGACCTTGGGGTAGGGGGTCCCGAGCTGCGGATCTCGGATCGATGGTAACAGAGACAAAGGGAGACGATGTTTTACCCAGGTTCGGGCCCTCTTGATGGAGGTAAAACCCTACGTCCTGCTTCTGTTTATATTATTGGAGGTGTATCGAGTACAGAGTTGATCTACCTCGAGATCGTAATATGTGTCTAACTACTATAGCTAGGTGTTCGATGTTGCGCTAATGTCCCCTACGGGCTAAACCCTATGGCTTATATACATGCCAGGGAGGGTATCTAGGGTTACAAGGCCAGTATCTTGGAGTAAGGCGGCTAGAATAATCTTGAAGTGTACTGCAAGTCTTCGGTAGAGGTAGTCTTGATCACGTCTCCCATGTACGGCTTCCGGAGTGCATCTTGATCACGTACAGGGGCATATCGGCCCATCCGAAGAGACGGGCCGGCTAGGTTGGCATCCCCTAATCCAGGACACCGTCACTAGGGTTTGAGATGAGATGGTGCTAGTGAAGATGTTGATGAAGATTGGTCCTCCCACGATGACAGGATCGTTGGTGATGTCGATGGCGATGATTTCCCCCTCCCGGAGGGAAGTATCCCCGACAGAATCTCTCCGCCGGAGAGCAAAAGTGCTCCTGCCCAATTTCCGCCTCGAAACGGCGGCGCACCATCCCGAAAGTCTTCTCTATATTTTTTCTAGGGCAAATGGACTTATATACCAGAAAATGGGGGCCAGAGGCTGGCCAGGGGCCCCACAAGCCACCAGGGCGCGCCTGGGGGGGGGGGGGTGGCGCGCCCTGGTGCCTCGTGGGCACCTGGGTGGCCCCCTGTGGTACTTCTTGCTTCCAGTATTTTTTGTTTATTCCAAAATAAATCTCCGTGAAATTTCAGCTCATTTGGAGATGTGCAGAATAGGTATCTCTGACATAGCCTTTTCAGGTCCAGAATTCCAGCTGCCGGCAATCTCCCTCCTTGTGTAAATCTTGCATATTAAGAGAGAAAAGGCATTAGAATTGCTCCACAATGTGTTATATTGATTAAAAACACTATAAATAATAGTAGCAAAACATGATGCAAAATGGACGTATCAACTCCCCCAAGCTTAGACCTCGCTTGTCCTCAAGCGAAAGCCGATATCGATAATCATGTCCACATGTTTAGAGAGAGAGGTGTCGATAAAAACAAAATACGGACATAGTAGCATGATGATCATTATTATAACAGCAATATTTATTATCATAAAACTTCTCATGAGCAAGTAACAATTCACCACAACAATGAAGTATAAGGCATAAACTTTCTTGAAAACTAGCAAACTATGTTCTCAGTCGACAATGCAATTGCAATTCATCATATTTTCAGGAAGGGTCTCATGTAGGAGCTTTTTAGCAAGTCCACATACTCAACCATCATTTAGTTTTCTATGATTGCTAACACTCACGACATATATATGGAGCAAAAAGTTTCAGCCAGACACATAGAAAGATAGGGGCTTGTGATTTCCCCTCCCAACTTATTCACCTCAAGGGTGATGTCAACAATAATAACTCATGATCACTCATATCCAACTGGATATATGTGTCTAGATCTTTCCCCACCACATGATGCTTGGAAAAGAGAAAAATAAAAAGGAAGTAGAGGAGAACACTATTGACTGTTGCATAAAAAGTAAATACATAAAAATAAAGGATAGGCCGTTCGCAGAGGGAAGCGAAGGTTGTCATGTGCTTTTTGTTGTTGGATGCACAAGCTCTTAATGCAAAGGAACGTCACTTTATATTGCCCCTTGTGATAGCAACCTTTATTATGCAGTCTATCGCTTTTATTTCTTTACCATCACAAGTTCGTACAAAGCTTATTTCCCTTACAATAAAAGTTCAGACATATTTAGAGGCAATTTTTATTGCTTTTTGCACCGATGAAAGCTTACTTGAAGGATCTTATTCAATCCATAGGTAGATATAGTGGACTCTCATGACATGAAACTGGGTTTAAGGGTTTTGGATGCAGAAGTAGTATCTCTACTTGGTGCGGATTTTTGGCTAGCAAAGTTATTGGGCAAGCACCACATGTTGGAGGATCTATAACAATATAACTTCTATGTGAATATGAACAAACATAATTCATTACGTTGTCTTCCTTGTCCAACGTCAACAATTTGACATAAAATACTTAATGGGGGCTCACAATCATAAAAGATGTCCAAGATAGTATATTTGCATGTGAATCTTCTCTTCCCTATTAACTTTTTCATGAATTGCATCATTGACTAATGCTATGCTTGTTAACTTCCAATAAATTTTACCACTTATACTTTTATTTATGTAATGTCATTACTTTCCATAAGATTAGCATATGTTCTTGAAGGTACTAGTTCATCGTGACTATGCTTGTTAACTCTCAACTCGATTACATAGATAGATAGATCACGAAACTAACACTCGAAAATAGATCATACTAAACTTGTATTCAACTAGATCATGAAATAACTAAGGATCGAACTAAAAATAGGTAAAGATAATAAAAGTGATGGTGATACGATACCGGGGCACCTCCCCCAAGCTTGGCACAAGCCAAGGGGAGTGCCCATACCCATGTACTCAAGTTTCCTTCTTCGGTGATGGTGGTGATGATGATGTGGCAAGCTTGTCCTTCAGCTGTAGCAGATACATCAATCTAAGGTTGATGCTCCGAAGAGCGATGTTTTGCTCTTCCACCAAAATAACTTCACGAGTGAGAGATGTATTATGAACAGAAACTATTTCAAAGACTCTTAAGGCTTCAATTACAGATGGGGAGAGATGATCATATAAGGGTTGAAGTATATCTCCCTTCGCTGCGGTCTCCTCTATGGGAATTGCTTGCCCCCTTTCTGGAGCCTGGGTTCCTTCAATTTCCTCGGCCTTGTCCTCCTTGCCACCGTCTTCCTCTCCCGACGAGCACTCGTAGTAAACCTCGCTGTAAGGGCGTTTGCCCGGCGATGGTTGCACAATACGGTGCTTGGTACAGAGCTTCTTGGGAGCCATAGCAATCTAGATCTGTCAGAAAAATACCACGAAACAAGAACAAAGGAGATTTCTGCGATACGGTGGTCAAAACATCCGTGAGTATATATAAAGATTTTTTATCTTGCAAAACAAGTAATCCAGAAGAAAACGGAGTCGGGAAGGCTCACGAGGGGCCCACGAGCCACCAGGGCGCGCCTGGGGGGGTGGCGTGCCCTGGTGCCTCGTGGGCACCAGGTGGGTCCCCTCGGCTGTTTCTTATTTTTTTTATTTTGTCTAATATTCCAAAACTGACAGAAAGTATTTTTATGGAATTTTTGGAGTCGGTTTACTTACCGTATCACGTACCTCTTCCTTTTTAGGGTTCTGGAGTGTTCTGGAAGGTCTCTCTTATGTATTCCTCCGGTGTAATTGTTTCAATAACATTAGTTTCAACATTAATGGGAGTACCTGAAATATAGTGCTTAATTCTTTGCCCATTCACCACTCTCGGATTAGTGCCTTCGGAGTTGTTTATTTTGATGGCTCCGGAGCGATAAACTTCTTCGATGATATACGGTCCTTCCCATTTAGAGAGAAGTTTTCCTGCAAAGAATCTCAAACGAGAATTGTACAATAGAACTTGCTCACCCACTTTAAATTCCCGTTTTTGAATTCTTCTATCATACCATCTTTTAACTTTTTCTTTAAAAATTTGGCATTTTCATAAGTTTGGGTTCTCCATTCATCTAATGAGCTAATATCAAATAACCTCTTTTCACTGGCAAGTTTAAAATCATAATTGAGTTCTTTAATTACCAAATATGCTTTATGTTCTAACTCAAGAGGTAAATGACATGCTTTTCCATAAACCATTTTATAAGGAGACATACCCATAGGATTTTTATAAGCAGTTCTGTAAGCCCATAATGCATCGTCAAGTTTTTTAGACCAATTCTTTCTAGATCTATTGACGGTTTTTTGCAAAATTAATTCTATTTCTCTATTGCTTAATTCAACTTGACCACTAGTTTGAGGGTGATAGGGAGATGCAATTCTATGGTTGACATCATATTTAGCAAGAAGTTTACGGAAAACACCATGAATAAAATGTGAACCACCATCAGTCATTAAATATCTAGGGACTCCAAACCTTGGGCAAATAACTTCTTTAAGCATTTTAATAGAAGTGTTATGATCAACACTACTAGTTGGAATAGCTTCTACCCACTTAGTAACGTAATCATATACCCATTGGATTTAGGAAAAGGTCCCATATAATCAAATCCCCAAACATCAAATGGTTCAATAGCAAGTGAATAATTCATAGGCATTTCCTGACGTCTACCAAAATTACCAATTCTTTGACATTCATCACAAGATAGGACAAACTTACGAGCATCCTTGAAAAGAGTAGGCCAATAAAAACCAGATTGTAATACCTTGTGTGCAGTTCTGTCTCCCGCATGGTGTCCTCCGTAAGCTTCGGAATGACACTTTCGTAGGATTTGTTCCTGGTCATGCTCAGGTATACAACGTCTAATAATACCATCTACTCCTATATAAAGATGTGGGTCATCCCAGAAGTAATGTCTTAAATCAAAGAAGACCTTTTTTTTGTTGGTATGTGAAACTAGGTGGTATAAATTTAGCAACAATATAATTAGCATAGTCCGCATACCATGGAGTATTACGAGAAGCATTTATGACAGCCAATTGTTCATCAGGAAAATCATCATTAATAGGTAGTGGGTCATCAAGAATATTTTCCATTCTAGACAAATTATCTGCTACGGGATTCTCAGCTCCCTTTCTATCCATAATATGCAAGTCAAATTCTTGTAGTAATAAAACCCACCGAATGATTCTAGGTTTAGCATCTTTCTTTTCCATAATATATTTAATAGCAGCATGATCGGTGTGAACAATTACTTTAGAATCAACTATGTAAGATATGAATTTATCACATGCAAACACGACTGCTAGAAATTCTTTTTCAGTAGTAGCATAATTTCTTTGGGCACTGTCTAGAGTTTTACTAGCATAATGGATAACATTTAATTTCTTATCAACTCTCTGTCCTAGAACAGCACCAACAGCATAATCACTAGCATCACACATAATTTCAAAAGGCAAGTTCTAATCAGGTGGTTGAACAATAGGTGCAGTGGTTAAGACTTTCTTAAGTGTTTCAAAGGCTTCTAGACAATCATCATCAAAAACAAATAGAACATCTTTTTGCAAAAGATTGGTAAGAGGCCTAGAAATTTAAGAGAAGTCTTTAATAAATCTCCTATAGAAACCAGCATGACCTAGGAAACTTCTTATACCTTTAATATCTTTAGGACATGGCATTTTCTCAATAGCATCGACCTTAGCTTTATCAACTTCAATACCTCTTTCAGAAATTTTATGCCCCAAGACAATGCCTTCATTCACCATAAAGTGGCACTTCTCCCAATTCAAGACAAGATTAGTTTCTTCACATCTCTGCAAAACTCGATCAAGGTTGCTTAAGCAATCATCAAAAGAAGTTCTGTAAATGGAGAAATCATCCATGAACACCTCAACAATCTTTTCACAAAAGTCAGAAAATATAGCAGTCATACATCTTTGAAAGGTAGCAGGTGCATTGCATAAACCAAAAGGCATATGTCTATAAGCATAAGTTCCAAAAGGACAAGTAAAGGTGGTTTTCTCTTGATCGGGTTGTGATACGGGTATTTGAGAAAAACCAGAATAACCATCTAGGAAACAAAAGTGTGTATGCTTAGACAATCTTTCTAACATTTGATCAATGAAAGGTAAGGGGTAATGATCTTTTCTAGTAGCTTTGTTTAATTTTCTAAAATCAATTACCATCCTATAACTAGTTACAATTCTTTGTGGAATGAGTTCATTTTTATCATTAGGAACAACGGTAATACCTCCTTTCTTAGGGACACAATGAACGGGATTTACTAATCTACTATCAGCTATGGGATAGATTATACCTGCTTCCAAAAGTTTTAATATTTCTGTTCTTACCACCTCTTTCATCTTAGGGCTCAATCGTCGTTGGTGGTCGATAACTGGTTTAGCATCTGGCTCCATATTAATTTTGTGTTGGCATAGAGTGGGACTAATGCCCTTAAGATCATCAAGAGTATATCCAATAGCAGCTCGGTGCTTCCTTAGAGTTTTTAGTAATCTCTTTTCTTCATGCTCTGAAAGGTTAGCACTAATAATAACAAGATATATCTTCTTTTCATCAAGGTAAGCATATTTCAATGTATCAGGCAATTGCTTCAATTCAAATACAGGATCACCCTTAGGTGGAGGAGGGCCTCCAAGAGTTTCAACAGGCAAATTGTGTTTAAGGATAGGAGGTTGATCAAAGAACATCTTATCTATTTCATTTCTTTCATTCATATGCATATCGTTTTCATGGTCTAGCAAATATTGTTCTAACTGATCAGTAGGAGGTACGGCAATAGAAGCAAGACTAATAATTTCATCTTTACTAGGCAATTCTTTATCATGAGGTTGTCTACGAAACTTGGAGAAATTAAATTCATGTGATATATCACCAAACTTAACCCGAACCTTTTCTTTAACACAATCAATTTCAGCATTAACGGTATTCAAGAAAGGTCTACCAAATATAATGGGACAAAAATTATCTTGCTGTGAACCAAGTACTAAGAAATCAGTAGGGTATTTGATTTTACCACACAAGACTTCAACATCTCTAACAATCCCAAGTGGTGTAATAGTATCTCTATTCGCTAGCTTAATAGTAACATCAATATCTTCAATCTCAACAGGTGCAATATCATGCATTACTTCTTGATATAAAGAAAATGCAATAGCACTCACACTAGCACCCATATCACACAAACCATGATAACAATGATCTCCAATCTTGACAGAAACAACAGGCATGCCAACTACGGGCTTGTTCTTGTCTAACATATCTCGTTCATTTCTAACAGGTTTAGCAATTCTAGCAGCCTCATCACAAAAGTAAATAACATTCCCATCTATATTATCGACTAAGAGATCTTTAACCATAGCAACATCAAGTTCAACTTTAATTTGTTCAGAGGGTCTAGGTGCTTTAATATTACTTTTGTTAACCACAGTTGAAACTTTAGCATGTTCCTTAATACTAACAGGAAAATGTGGTTTCTCAATATAAGCAGTAGGCACAACTGGACCAGCATGGTAAACAATTGTTTCTTCTTTAACACTAACGGGTTCCTCCATATTTTCTTTAACAGGGGGATAATATTTAAACCACTTCTCCTTAGGGAGATCAACATGAGTAGCAAATGATTCACAAAAGGAAGCTACTATCTCAGAGTCAAGTCCATATTTAGTGCTAAACATATGAAAAGCATCGGTGGCCATAAAAGATTTAACACAATCGAACTCAAGTATTATACCTGACTCATTACCTTTGTCGAGTTCCCAATCTTCAGAGTTGCGTTTAATTCTTTCCAGAAGATCCCATCTGAATTCAATAGTTTTCTTCATAAAGGAGCCAGTCGAAGAAGAATCGAGCATGGTTTGATTATCATGAGAAAGCCGAGCAAAAAAATTCTGTAAGATAATTTCTTTTGGGAGCTCATGATTGGGGCATGTGTACATCATGTACTTAAGCCTCCCCCAAGCTTGAGCGATGCTTTCTCCTTCACGAGGCCAAAATTTTATATATAATTCTGATCACGATGAACCAAATGCATAGGATAAAATTTCTGATGGAATTCTAGTTTCAATCGGTTCCAGTCCCATGTATCAGTATCATCACATAGCCTATACCATATCAATGCCTTTCCCTCCAAAGATAAAGGGAATAATTTCTTCTTAACTCCATCTCCGGATAAACCTGCAAGCTTAAACAATCCACAAATTTCATCCACATAGATCAAGTGCATATCAGGATATACCGTTCCATCTCCTGCATAAGGATTAGCTAGTAGTTTCTCTATCATACCCGGAGGGATCTCATAATAAATATATTCAGTAGGTGCAGTAGGTTGAGGAGCAACTATTTGTGTTTCCGGTCAAGGTGAAGATACCCTGAACAAACCCCTCAAAGGATTACTTTCCATATTGACAAGTGACAGTAAATTTCAGCACGTAATATAAATGTTTCCTTACCAAATTCCACTCACCAAAGGCACTTCACTCCCCGGCAACGGCGCCAGAAAAGAGTCTTGATGATCCACAAGTATAGGGGATCAATCGTAGTCCTTTTGATAAGTAAGAGTGTCGAACCCAACGAGGAGCAGAAGGAAATGACAAGCGGTTTTCAGAAAGGTATTTTCTGCAAGCATTGAAATTATCGGTAACGAGTAGTTTGATAGCAAGATAATTTGTAACAAGTGACAAGTAGCAATAGTAACAAAGAGTGCAGCAAGGTGGCCCAATCCTTTTTGTAGAAAAGGACAAGCCGGAACGATCTCTTATAGTAAGCAAAGCGTTCTCGAGGACACATGGGAATTTCATCTAGTCACTTTCATCATGTTTGTTTGATTCGTGTTCGCTACTTTGATAATTTGATATGTGGGTGGACCGGTGCTTGGGTGCTGTTATTACTTGAAAAAGCCTACCACTTATGATTACCCCCTCTCACAAGCATCCGCAACTACGAAAGAAGAATTAAGATAACTCTAACCATAGCATTAAACATGTGGATCCAAATCAGCCCCTTACGGAGTAGCGCATAAACTAGGGTTTAAGCTTATGTCACTCTAGCAACCCATCATCTAATTACTACTCCACGATGCATTCCCTTAGGCCCAAAGATAGTGAAGTGTCATGTAGTCGACATTCACATGACACCACTAAGAGAATCAACAACATACATATCATCAAAATATTGAACGAATACCAAATTCACATGATTACTTATGACAAGGCTTCTCCCATATCCTCAAGAACAAAAGTAACTACTCACAAATCATATTCATGTCCAAGATCATAGGGGTATTGAATAGCATAATAGATCTGGACATATAATCATCTACCAAATAAACCAACTAGCATGAACTACAAGATGTAATCAACACTACTAGCAACCCACAGGTACCAATCTGAGGTTTTGAGACAAAGATTGAATACAAGAGATGAACTAGGGTTTGAGATGAGATGGTGCTGGTGAAGATGTTGATGAAGATTGGTCCTCCCACGATGAGCGGATCGTTGGTGATGTCGATGGCGACGATTTCCCCCTCCCGGAGGGAAGTATCCCCGGCAGAATCTCTCCGCCGGAGAGCAAAAGTGCTCCTGCCCAAGTTCCGCCTCGAGACGGCGGCGCACCATCCCGAAAGTCTTCTCTATATTTTTTCTAGGGAAAATGGACTTATATACCAGAAAATGGGGGCCAGAGGCTGGCCAGGGGCCCCACAAGTCACCAGGGCGCGCCTAGGGGGGTGGCGCGCCCTGGTACCTCGTGGGCACCTCGGTGGCCCTCTCTGGTACTTCTTGCTTCCAGTATTTTTTATTTATTCCAAAATAAATCTTCGTGAGATTTCAGCTCATTTGGAGATGTGCAGAATAGGTATCTCTGACATAGCTTTTTCAGGTCCAGAATTCCAGCTGTCGGAATCTCCCTCCTTGTGTAAATCTTGCATATTAAGAGAGAAAAGGCATTAGAATTGCTCCACAAAGTGTTATATTGATTAAAAACACTATAAATAACAGTAGCAAAACATGATGCAAAATGGACGTATCAATGAGAGAGGCTAGAAACACTAGCCCTCCGATTCCAATGGGAACATCACGGCTTACCAAGGAGGCTTGGCATTGGCCCGCGGGGGTGTTCACATAGGCAGGGAATTATTACCGCTTAGATCCTATAGATCACAAGAAAGGTTAAACAGACCAACGGAAAGGAAAATGTGATTAATAGATTAATCAGACCAATGGAAAGGGAAATGTGTTTATACACAAGTATTAGGAGTATATCCCTCTCAAGGACAAGCAGAGCATGATATCCATGACTAGATAGCAAGTAGATAACCATTTAGGTAAAGGGGCGAGGAAATTCAAGAGCAATTGGGAATGAATGTATGAACGGCAAGGATGCATGTGTGGTTATCCACGGGGATTTATCGTTGGTAGGGAATCGCAAAAGCGATGAGCACAAGGGTCTCAGGAAAGCATCGAAGAGTGCTTCGGGATATCTTGAAATATCCAGGGATGATCGGGAATGAGTGGCTCTCCGGAATGAAGTCGTTACGTGAACCTAGAGTTAGAGTTAGCAAAATCTTTAACTCAAAAAGATGAGAGATCAGAGTCCCAGAGTAAGGAAGAGGAATAAAAGATCCTAAACCCATCCATTGGTGATGTGAGCCCGTAAGCCACACAACAAGGTTAGTAAAATAGTTTTTCAAAGACTAGACTCAACTTCGGCCAAGGAGTTGGAAAGGGGCTTCCTACAGGAAGTCGGCTCTGATACCAACTTGTGACGACATCTAGATCGAAAAGGCGCAAGCCTCCTGCCTGGGAGCCTCCAAAACTACTCCTGGTCGTCGGTCTCCACGTAGTAGTAGGCTCCGTCGGGGTAGTAGTAGTAGTCATCGACGGGATCAGCTGTCTCCGGGACTCCGTCATCTGATCGCAGCAACCGGGTAGAGGGGAAAAAGGTAGCAAAGCAACCGTGAGTACTCATCCAAAATACTCGCAAGACTTACATCAGAACTATTCTATTTATGCATCGGTGTCAAAGGGAAGGGCTGTATCTGTGGACTAGACTGCAGAAATGCCAGAATAGAGAGAAGGCCTAGCCTATCGAAGAATAGCATCTTGCAGCGTCTTGCAGCAACAAAAGAGAGTAGAGTAATATATCATATAGTAACAAGTATATATTAGCAACGCCCAGAGATCCTTCCTCGACACCCTGCGAGAAAGCGATCCCGGAGCCATCATATCAATTTAGTATCACAAGTATCCAGTTCTAGTTGTAGTAGATCGGGATACAACTCTGAGCGTCCTGTTACCGTGGACACGGCTATTCGAATAGATAACTTCCTTGCAGGGGTGCACCAACTTACCTAACACGCTCGATTAACTCCGGCCAGACACACTTTTTCGGGTCATGCCGGCCTTGGCTGATCGACATGCCGTAGTCCTACCTAGGCTCCGCAGAGAGGTCCCCGCCGGTCTACATCCTAAGCGCGAGGGGGTAGTTCGGCCGCTCACCCCTAAGCACTCCGAGTCGTTGTGCGATGAGCCGGGTCGAGCACCACCTCATCCTGGATTGCACTGGCCTGACATGCCCACAATGCTGAATGATGTCTACTACACAACTTATTCTTGTAGACTTGTGTTGGGCCTCCAAGCGCAGAGTTTTGTAGGACAGTAGCAATTTTTCCTAAAGTGGGTGACCTAAGGTTTATCAATCCGTGGGATGCGTAGGATGAAGATGGTCTCTCTCAAACAATCCTGCAATCAAATACAAGAAATCTCTTGTGTCGCCAACACACCCAATACAATGGTAAATTGTATAGGTGCACTAGTTCGGCGAAGAGATGGTGATACAAGTGTAGTATGGATAGTAGATATCGGTTTTTGTAATCTGAAATTATAAAAACAGCAAGGTAGCAAGTGACAAAACGGAGCAAAAACGGTATTGCAATGCTTGAAAACAAGGCCTAGGGTTCATACTTTCACTAGTGCAATCTCTCAACAATGCTAACATAATTGGATCATATAACAATCCCTCAACGTGCGACAAAGAATCACTCCAAAGTTCCTATTAGCGGAGAACATAAGATAGAAATTGTTGTAGGGTACGAAACCACCTCAAAGTTATCCTTTCCGATCAATCTATTGAGCCATCCCTATAAGTGTCACAAACAGCCCTGGAGTTCGTACTAAAATAACACCATATGATACACATCAACCAACTCTAGTTTTACCTAGATACTCCAATGTCACCACAAGTATCCGTGAGTTGATTATACGATATGCATCAAACAACTTCATGATCATAATATTCAATCCACACAAAGAACTTCAAAGAGTGCCCCAAGATTTCTACCGGAGAAAGTAGGACGAAAACATGCATCAACCCCTATGCATAGATTACCCCAATGTCACCTCGGGAATCCGCGAGTTGAGTGCGAAAACATACATCAAGTGAATCAATATAATACCCCATTGTCACCACAAGTATTCATATGCAAGACATACATCAAGTGTTCTCAAATCCATAAAAGTATTCAATCCAATAATAGTGAAACCTCAAAGGTAAAAACTCAATTCATCACAACAAGATAGAGAGGGAGAAACATCATATGATCCAACTATATTAAGAAAGCTCGCGGTACATCAAGATCGTGCCAAATCAAGAACACGAGAGAGAGAGAGAGAGATTAAACACATAGCTACTAGTACATACCCTCAGCCCCTAGGGTGAACTACTCCCTCCTCGTCATGGAGACCGCCGGGATGATGAAGATGGCCTCCGGTGATGATTCCCCCCTCCGGCAGGGTGCCAAAAAAGGGCTGTAGATGAGATCGTGGAGGTACAGAGGCTTGCGGCGGAGTAAAAACTCATCTAGGTTAACTCTCGGGGGCTTCTGAATATATATGATTTTTCAGCGTTGGAATCACGCAAAGAAGGGCCACAGGGGGCCCACGAGGCACCAGGGTGCGCCTGGGGGGGGGGGTGGCACGCCCAGGTGGCTTGTAGGGCCCCTGTGGGTCTTCTGCTGCTCCCCCGAAGCTTCCTGGGTCTGTTTGCTTCCAGAAAAAATCGTCAAAAAGTTTCGCTGCATTTGGACTTCATTTGATATGGATTTTCTGGAAAACCAAAAAACAAGCAGAAAACAACAACTGGCACTGGGCACTAGGTCAATATGTTAGTCCATAAAAATCATATAAAATCCATATAAAAGTGCACCAAAATCATACAAAACTATAATAAACATGTCATGAATACTTGATAAATTATAGATACGTTGGAGACGTATCAGCATCCCCAAGCTTAATTCTTGCTCGTCCTCGAGTAGGTAAATGATAAAAGAAATAATTTATGAAGTGTGAATGCTAGCATAGTGCATAAGTTTGATCAATGATAATTTCAATCACTTTTCCTAGCATCATTATATATCATAAACAGTAGCTCATTTCATAAAAGTCATCATGATAAAGTAGCAATCAATTCACATGTTATGGTTCAAACAATGCATTCTCTTGAAACTTAACAACCTATGTTCTTAGTCACCAAACAATTCAACTTAATTTCAACAAAGTCTAAGTAAGAGCTCCACATACTCAATTATAATATAGTCTTCTATGATTGCTAGTACTCAAAGCATATTTTTAGAACAAATGACATCCATCGAACACAGAGAAAGATAGGGGCTAAATTTTTCGCCTCCCAACTTATTTATCATAGAGATAATTGTCAACAATAATAATTCATGATCAAATATATTTGACTGGCCATATGTGCTTGGATCTTTCCCCACCACATGATGCTTGCCAACTAGAGAATAATTAAGGTTGAAATGAGAAGTAATACTATTGACTCTTGCATAAAAGTAAATACATAAAGTAGAAGATAGGCCCTTCGCAGAGTGAAGTAGAGGTTGTCATGTGCTTTTTATTTTTGAATGTGCAAGCTCTTAATGCGAAGGAACGTCACGTTATATTGCCCCTTGTGATAGCAACCTTTATTATGCAGTCCGTTGCTTTTATTTCTTTACCATCACAAGTTCGTACAATGCTTATTTTCCCTTGCAATAAAAGATCATACATATTTTAGGAGCAATTTTTATTGCTTTTTGCACCGATGACAACTTACTTGAAGGATCTTATTCAATCCATAGGTAGATATGGTGGACACTCATGGGAAGAAACTGGGTTTAAGGGTTTTTGGATGCACAAGTAGTATCTCTACTTAGTACGAATTTTTGGCTAGCAAAAGATCCTAAGCAAGCACCACATGTTGGAGGATCCATAACAATATAACTTCTATGCAAATATACCCAAACATAACTCATTATGTTGTCTTCCTTGTCCAACTTCAACTAATTTGCTCAAGTTTGAAAATAATTAATGGGTATTCACAATCATAAAAGATGTCCAAGATAATATATTTATATGTGAAAGTTCTCTTCCTTATACTAATCATTCATTAATTGCTTGTATGACCAATCTTGTGATTGTCAAGCTTCAATAGATTTCACTTTCTAACCCAAATGTGAAACTACTACTAGACATGATACAAACATATGAAGCACATATAATTTCAACTTTATGATATTCAATTCATTCAACAATTTACTCAAAGTATATAAGTGAAGAACAAGAGTAATTGACAAACTACTCCAAAAAGATATAAGTGAAGACCAAATGAGTAGTTAAGTAAATAGGTAGATATGTGAGGACTCTCTCTCATTTAAAATTTCAGATCTTATTATTTTATTCAAACAGCAAGCAAAACAAAATAAAATGATATACCAAGGATAGCACACATCGTGTGAAGAAGCAAAAACTTAGGCTCAACCGAGACTAACCGATAATTGTTGATGAAGATAGGTGGGATGCCTACCGGGGCATCCCCAAGCTTAGATGCTTGAGACTTCTTGAAATATTAATTTGGGATGCCTTTGGCATCCCCAAGCTTGAGCTCTTGTGTCTCCTTAATTCTTCTCATATCATGGTTTCCTTAAATCTTAAAACTTCATCCACACAAAACTTAACAAGAACTCGTGAGATAAGTTAGTATAAATCAACTCAAAACCTCAACATTCTCTACTGTAGCAAATCACAAAAATTATAATTAAACATTGCATACTAAATTCCTCTTCATATTTAATACTCCTATCCAAAAATAGAAACATTAAACAAGCAACATATGCAAACAATGCAACTATAACCGAAATCTGCCAAAACAGAACAGTCTGTAAAAGGGGAATAAGAATCCATACTTCCCTAACTCCAAAAATTCTGAAAAATTACCACGTGACGGAGAACTCATGCATGCTTACTGTGTAAAAAATTCATATTTTTATCATGTTCTGACTATTCCGGAATATTCTGGACATAGCAGAAAACTTTCTGTTTTCAAACAGCAACACATGAACTTGCAAACTGAGCATGGTAAAGGCTATAATTGGCATTTTATTGAAATAAAAGATACAAAATATGATTATTGATAACAGCAAGAAAATCTCAACAAAATAAAATGACGCTCCAAGTAAAACTCATATTATGTGACGAATAAAAAATATAGCTCCGAGTGAGGTTACCGATAGTTTTGAAGACGAAAGAGGGGATGTCTTCCGGGGCATGCCTAAGCTTAGACGCTTGAGTCTTCATTGATTATTACCTTGGGGTGACTTGGGCATCCCCAAGCTTAGGGTCTTGCCACTCCTTATTCTCCTCATATCGATATCTCACCCAAAACTTGAAAACTTCAATCACATAAAACATAACGGATCTTGTGAGATAGGTTAATATGATAGAAATAAATCATCCACATAGGTACTGTCAAGACAAGATTCATAATTGTTATCACATAATTCCTACTGTAGTCTATCATTTCCACAATCTATATCTCATAATATAAGTTATGGAAACACTAAAACAAGCAAACTATGCAATAAAAACAGAATCTGTCAACAACAGAACAGCATGTAGTGAGCGATTTAAAAACCATACTTATGTACCTCCAAAAATTCTGAAAAATTAGGAAAATGTAAACAATTTGTAACCCAATTCTCTGTAAAAATTTCAGAATTTTATCATGCTCCAGTACAGAATATAAATTCCAGCACTGGACGCAAAAGTTTCTGTTTTTGCACAGAATCAAATCAACAAGTATCCACACTATCCCAAAGGCTTTACTTGGCACATTATTGAAAGAAAACATATAAAACATGATTACAACAGTAGCTTAATCATGTGGAAACACAAAAACAGTAGGTATAAATATTGGGTTGTCTCCCAACAAGCGCTTTTCTTTAAAGCCTTTTAGCTAGGCATGATGATTTTAATGATGCTCACATAAAAAGTGAAGAATTGAAAAATAAAGAGAGCATCATGAATCATATGGCAAGAACATTTAAGTCTAACCCACTTCCTATGCATAGGGATTTTGTGAGCAAATAATTTATGGGAGCAAGAATCAACTAGCATAGGAAGGCAAAACAAGTATAACTTCAAAACTTTCAACACATAGAGAGGAAGTTTGATATTTTTGAGATATGTAAAAGCATATGCTCCTCTCTCATAATAATTTTCAGTGGCAGCATGAATGAATTCAACAATATAACTGCACACAAATCATTCTTTTCATGATCCACAAGCATAGAAATTTTATTACTCTCCACATAAGCAAATTTATTCTCCTTCATAATAGTGGGAGCAAACTCAAAAAAAAAATAACTATCATGTGATACTTGATTGACATAATCCAATTGAAAATTAAAATGATGACAAGTTTCATGGTTATCATTATTCTTTATAGCATACATGTCATCACAATAATTATCATAGATAGCAACTTTGTTGTCATAATAAATTGGAACCTCTTCCAAAATAGTGGATTCATCACTAAATAAAGTCATGACCTCACCAAATCCACTTTTATCATTATAATCATCATAAATAGGAGGCATGCAATCATCATAATAAATATTCTCATCAAAACTTGGGGGACTAAAAATATCATCTTCATCAAACATAGCATCCCCAAGCTTATGGCTTTGCATATCATTAGCATCATGGATATTCAAAGAATTTATACTAGCAACATTGCAATCATGCTTATCATTCATGGATTTTACGCCAAACATTTTATTGAATTCTTCTTCTATCAATTGAGCACAATTTTCCGCTCCATCATTTTCAAGAAAAACATTATAAAGACGAATAATATGAGGCAACCTCAATTCCATTTTTTGTAGTTTTCTTTTTATAAAATCAAACTAGTGATAAACAAGAAACTAAAAGATTCAATTGCAAGATATAAAGATATACATTCAAGCACTCACCTCCCCAGCAACGGCGCCAGAAAAGAGCTTGATGTCTACTACACAACTTATTCTTGTAGACTCGTGTTGGGCCTCCAAGCGCAGACTTTTGTAGGACAGTAACAATTTTCCCTTAAGTGGATGACCTAAAGTTTATCAATCCGTGGGAGGCGTAGGATGAAGATGGTCTCTCTCAAATAACCCTGCAATCAAATATAAGAAATCTCTTGTGTCCCCAACACAGCCAATACAATGGTAAATTGTATAGGTGCACTAGTTCGGCGAAGAGATGGTGATACAAGTGTAGTATGGATAGTAGATATCGGTTTTTGTAATCTGAAATTATAAAAACAGCAAGGTAGCAAGTGACAAAACGGAGCAAAAACGGTATTGCAATGCTTGAAAACAAGGCCTAGGGTTCATACTTTCACTAGTGCAATCTCTCAACAATGCTAACATAATTGGATCATATAAAAATCCCTCAACGTGCGACAAAGAATCACTCCAAAGTTCCTATTAGCGGAGAACATAAGATAGAAATTGTTGTAGGGTACGAAACCACCTCAAAGTTATCCTTTCCGATCAATCTATTAAGCCATCCCTATAAGTGTCACAAACATCCCTGGAGTTCGTACTAAAATAACACCATATGATACACATTAACCAACTCTAATGTCACCTAGATACTCCAATGTCACCACAAGTATCCGTGAGTTGATTATACGATATGCATCACACAACTTCATGATCATAATATTAAATCCATACAAAGAACTTCAAAGAGTGCCCCAAGATTTCTACCGGAGAAAGTAGGACGAAAACGTGCATCAACCCCTATGCATAGATTACCCCAATGTCACCTCGGGAATCCGCGAGTTGAGTGCCAAAACATACATCAAGTGAATCAATATAATACCCCATTGTCACCACGGGTATTCATATGCAAGACATACATCAAGTGTTCTCAAATCCATAAAAGTATTCAATCCAATAATAGTGAAACTTCAAAGGTAAAAACTCAATTCATCACAACAAGATAGAGAGGGAGAAACACCATATGATCCAACTATATTAACAAAGCTCGCGGTACATCAAGATCATGCCAAATCAAGAACACAAGAGAGAGAGATTAAACACATAGCTACTAGTACATACCCTCAGCCCCGAGGGTGAACTACTCCCTCCTCATCATGGAGACCGCCGGGATGATGAACATGGCCTTCGATGATGATTCCCCCCTCCGGCAGGGTGCCGAAAAAGGGCTGTAGATGAGATCGTGGAGGTACAGAGGCTTGCGGTGGCGTAAAAACTCATCTAGGTTAACTTTGAGGGGTTTCTGAATATATATGATTTTTCAGCATTGGAATCACGCAACGAAGGGCCACAGGGGGCCCATGAGGCACCAGGGCGCGCCTTGGGGGGGGGTGGCGCGCCCAGGTGGCTTGTGGGGCCCCTATGGGTCTTCTGCTGCTCCCCTGAAGCTTCCTAGGTCTGTTTCCTTCCAGAAAAAATCGTCAAAAGGTTTCGCTGCATTTGGACTTCATTTGATATGGATTTTCTGGAAAACCAAAAACAAGCAGAAAACAGCAACTGGCACTGGGCACTAGCTCAATATGTTAGTCCATAAAAATCATATAAAATCCATATAAAAGTGCACCAAAATCATACAAAAGGATAATAAACATGGCATGAATACTTCATAAATTATAGATACGTTGGAGACGTATCACTGAACTGGATGTCTGACAGAGCTTTCGAAAGAATCATACGACGCCGAGTGCCCATAACTTATCCCGCGTGGTGGTTAGTGCGAAAAGGCCAGATGCCTACTCAGATCATATATTCAAACCCATTAGTGTGTTGGGAGCTCGCGGTGACGATCAATGCTCCTGTCGCCCCGTCTCGCGGACTTACGGCAAGGGCCAGGCCCATCCCTCTCTAGGGCGGTTTCTGCATGCCCGGCCGTGCCACGTAATTATCTCGCGGGTACCCTCCTGGTCAACCCGACTTATCCAGTGACTGTCGGGAACTCAGGTCCACATCTACCGGGGTGGTACCGCCTGTCCCTTTAGTCCCGCAGTAACAGTTAACAAGGGGCAATAGTTTAAAGGTAATAGTGTGTTTTTATCATCAAGGGGGAAGTCCGAGGAATCACCCTCAATGGACTCCCACTCGATGTATCCATCAAGGTGAACTTGGAGGAATCACCCTCGATGGGTTCACAATTGAGGGGTTGCACAACAGAGGCTTCATCGGTGGTGGTGAAAGAGGAATCACCCTCGGTAACCCACAACTGACTAGCTACGCTACAGAGATATCATCAGGGGTGAGGTAGGAGGTATCTCCCTCGGCACTCGATAGTAGCTCTGCAGAGTCGTACAACTAAGGGGGTGTGCGGTGATGTGTCGGTCTCTGCACGTCGACCACACTGGTCGAGCATCCGGAAGCAAAGCATGGCAACACGAACAAGGGTGCGGGGCCACTGATGGATCACTAACCAGCCTATACTAAGCATATAGGACAACAGGTAAAGTATCAACAGCAGGTTACAAAAATAGGGTATGCATCAGAATAGGAGCTATCAAACATAGTAAAAAAAAATCTAATGCAAGCACAAGAGAGAAAGAATGAGTGATATAGGAATGATCAAGGGGGTTTTGCTTGCCTGGAAGCTCTGCTGAGAAGGACGGGTCGTCGACGACGTAGTCGTAATTGGGGCCAACAGCAGTCTCGGGGTCTACCCGAGAGAAGAGGGGGAAGAAACAGTAAATATAAAGCAAACAAATGCATCACAAGGCATGACATGGCAATATGTTGTGCTAGGGGCGAGCTAACACAGTGCTACATGTTACCGACGAAGCGGGAAAATATCTGGGGGATATTTTCCCGGCTCTGGGCAACTATCGGACAGGCGAACCGGAGGGGAAGATTCCATGTTTGCAGTGTTAGAGGCATGTGAAAGCTACATGGAGGGCACCCACGGATTCGTCTCATTTTTCTGAACGTTTTTCATATAGAAAACATTTTCATCCGAGCTACGGTTTAATTTCTACGAATTTCCAAAGTTTTAGCAATATTATGAAAATCCTGGAATTAATTTTAATTCGAAAAACAGGGGCCAAAATGCTAAGTACACCCAAAAGTGTACCCAGCCAAAAGCCACAGGGGCTGACAGTGGGCCCAGTTGACTGGGTCAACTGCCCAGTCAGCAGAGGCTGACTGTGGTGGGCCCAGCTGCTGACTTAGCCGCTGACTAGGCCGGCCTTATCCAATTAAACAGTGGCAGGGCCCCACATGTCAGTGACACAGGGAGTTAACAACGTTTAAATTAACTAAAAAGGGGTTAATTAGCAGGTGGATCCAAAATGTCAGTGTCACAATTAATTAACAGATTATTTTTTTTAGCAAAACAGTTAATTAGCGCGTGGGGCCTACATGTCAGTGACTGGGGGTGCACAGTCAGCATGTTGACTCGGGTCAACGCAGTCAACGGGGCCCACGGGACCCACTGGCAGTGACCCAGGGTGGGCCTCGTGCGGTGCCAGGTTAGCGGCGCCGGCGTCTCGTCGCCGGCGACCCGAAACTGCGGCAGAGGGCCTCGGGCCACGCCAAAAATCGCCTACGGGGCGTCATTTGGTGCGCGCGATAGCTCGTTCGAACGTGGAGACGAAGCCGCGTCGATCTACGGTGGTGGCGTCGCCGGAGATGGCCTACAGCGACGACGGCAACCAGCGACGGCGGCGGCCGGAATCGGGCGAGGTCGAGCGCGTTGCTACGGGGTACGGGAGGACGCGCGCGTGGGCTCGCTGGACTCCTAGGAGCTCCAAGAGCACGATGCGCGGCTCGGCTTCGAGCTTTGCGGGCGGTGGCCATGGTAGCAAGGCTGAGCAACGGCGGCGAGCTTCGGCTCCTATGGTGAGAGGGGCTACGGGCACGGATCCGCGGAGGAAAGAGAGGGGAAAGGACCGCGAGCTCACCGTGGAGGTGCACGAAGGCCCGGCGAGTGACGGGAGCAGCAGAGGCGGCCAGAATCGGAGACGGAGCTCGTCGGTGCCGAGGAGGAAGACGAGGAAGTAGCGGTCGATGCAGTGGCTCCCGGCTCCAATGGTTGGTACCAGGCGACGGAGCAGACGACGGCGGAGCGAGCGGACATGGGCTTAGCCGACGGGGACGATGAGGAGCGCGCAGACGACGACGGCCATGGCGACGGGGCTTCGGGTGAGCGTGAGGAAGACGATGGGGCGCGAGGGAAAGAGGGGAGAGAGCTAGGATTCGTCGAGGGCGGATCGGGGGATCTTATCCACGCCCGGACGACGACGGATGGCTGGCGCGTGGCCATCAGCGGCTCGGACGCGCGCGGCGCCGACACGCAAGGAGAGAGGGCGCGAGGTGGGAGATGACCGTCGCCGGTGGGCTGGGCCGCAGGCACTGTGGACTTGAAGCCCACATGCACAGTACACCTCGGCCTTTTTCCATTTTCCCATTTCTGTTTCTTCTGAACAGGCACTGCTTGCATTTAATTGAGCCACCAAAACATTTTGCAAAATATGGAACTTGGCCACATAAATACATTGCAATATTTGGCACTGGCACAAAAAGTTTGGGAGAAGTTTGAATTGATTTGGATTTTTCACCAATGGAAAAGCATTTAAAAATGCTGATTTGGTATTGTTTTAATTGCTATAGCCCATTTAAGCAAATAAGTGATGTTGTTTTCCTTAACAAATAATTGTTATGGAATATTTGCTAAATGATGGACTATTTTGCAACCATGTTTGTGCAACTTTAAATTTCACTTGCAATTTGAATTGATTTCAGTGGTGGAATTTGAAATGAGATATGAATCCAATTATGATCAAGCACTGCAAAGCAAAGTGACTTAGCATAATCATGATGGATTACTGTAGCTTAATACATGGGGGTGTTACAGTGGTGGTATAGATATGTACTTTTCTACGAGTTGTAGGTTCTATAATATGTAGTACCACTTGAAATATTGATGTTCGATAGCTTCATTTGCATTGTGCATGTGTTGTCATGCACATATGAGGATTGTGTGCATCAGAACACATGCTTACTTTTAAATAAATAGGTGACATCGGGGGAACAAACAACATTGTGCCCATCAATAGGCTCAGCTCATTTCGCCACAAAGAGCACGGAGCCCACCCATACTTATTTGTGTTTTGCTATCAACTAGTGTGAAGATTGTTTGTACTACTTCATAATCGGTTCCAATGGTTGTTTCTTTTGAAAGTAGACTTGGTTTTCAAAACAAAAAATATGACTCAAAGATCGTAGAAAAATCATTCTACAATATAGTTTTATAAATAAATTAAAATATGTACAACAAGCAAAAGAATCAAAGAAAAGAAAGAACAATGGATCATTGGAATTTTAATCAATTTTCATAGAATTGTATAGCCTGAAAGACATTTTAATAAAATTATTTTAAACATATAATAGATAATTTTATAGATATATCATATATGCAGTCAAAATTTTAGCCATTAGGAACTTGGTAGAGTGTTATTTCACAACCTAAAATAGAGGCACACGACGTACATGGACATGCATGGTAGTCGACGTGAGAGTCATTCTGAAACTTACCCAAAAATTATTAGTTGCTTTCATGTTGGATTGGTTGAACAAAACAAGCCTGGTCTAAGTGGGCTATCATTCAAACTGAAATGACTTTTTTCTATATACAGTGTCCAGGATAGCCCTTCAACAAGGAAACAAACTAAAAATGTTCATGGCAAGGTCCAGAACAGCTGTCACAACGGCCCATGTCAGTCCTGACGTAGTATTCTGGGTAGTCTAAATGAATGTAGTGGTTCCCTTCTAAAAAAGAATGCTATGGGGAAAATACTATGGGTTTGGGTGTATACATTTTTTTAAACCTGCAAAAGTAAAACATATATTTTTAGTTGAACTTACTCATGTAAATTTTCATAAAATAGTACCATTTACGACCTGCATATAAATGTGAAAATGAGAATGCTACAGTTTAAGTTCAAACCTTTTTTTCTGTGGGCAAAACGTTCAAACCTTTAAATAATTAGAGCATTTTCATTTTCACCTAGGTCAAAAAGTTCAAACCTTTAAATTAGAGCACTTTCATTTTCTCCTAGGTCACAAACGATCGTACTTCCTTCGTCCCATAATATAAGAGCATTTTTGACACCAATATTATGGGACGGAGGGAGTACTTATTAATTTGCAAAGAATTATATGTGTAAGTTTCAAATCATGATATATGTGTGTTATTTTTTCTTCACAATTTTAACTTACAAATATGTTTTTGCAAAGTTTTCAAAAATGGATTCCTTTTTTTAGGCATACCTAGGTGACAAAACTTTACTCCCTCTGATCCATATTACTTGTCGCTCCAATAAATGTATCTAGCACTGGAATACGTCTAGATACATCCGTTTGAGCGTCAAGTAATATGGTGCGGAGGGAGTACTAAATGTTGTGGTTCTTTTTTGTGTGTGACGGAAATGTTGTGGTTCTTTTGTACAGTCTAGCCGCCTTCCAAGTGCATGTGCATTATACACACAAACGCCAATCCAAACGATATTATTAATTCTAGCAAGCAAGTGTGTTTAGGTTATGAAATCATAAATCACCCGCAAATGACTTCTCACATTCAAATAGATTCGGTGGCAATCGTGAACATATAATGCATGGTCAGAAATACTGCAAAAAAAAAAGAGAGAGAGAAGAATCATCATCTCCTCAGCTTTCATGGTGGAATTAATCTAGTAAAAAGAACTAATATGACGAGTAGCCTAGCATAATTAGTGTTAAGAACGATATCATGTATGTGAACAAGAAAGCATCCAGTTGTCGAGAACAATTTTTGTGGGAATCGAGAACAATATTTAACCTATTGCAGTGAAGATTATTTCTTTCTTTGTATATGGTTCCTGAAAAAACCTAATCAATCATTTAATGTGAGAAAACCCCATCTCCATGTTTCTTTTCTAGGTGGTAATAAAATTAGTTACAAGAGCCGCAGGTATGCTGAGGGTAATGCATAAAATAATATCCCATCCGTCTCGAATTACTTGTCGCGGAAATTAATAAAATAGATATATCTACTAAAATACGGCTAGATACGTTCAATTCCGCGAAAAGTAATTCCGGGTGGATGGAGTAGATGGAAATTTAACTCACGCACTTTGCATGTTCGATTGTTTCCAAGCTCGACGCTAAGTCTCGAAGACATATTTTTGCATATATAAACATGTCGTGCTGAGTACAGACTATGTACATCGAGGGCAATAGACAAATACGTTACCTGCAGAGTGCAGTCTAGACAAGTCAAGCCAACGCCGACCGGGACAAATGTACGTGCCGGTGCACGGCCGCCGGCCGGCCCAGCGTGGCCGATGTCGACCCTCCCGATGGCCGCCGATGGACGCTAAGCTACGTCTATGTATTTGTTGTGTGTGTTCGGGAGTAGAAGTGGATGCTAAACAAGGTAGGGAATCTTGGTCTCTGTTGACCTATATATACTGTAATTGGCATGTCTTGCATGCTGGAGGGCTGATGGATAGACATGCATCTAACTGTCTACAAGTGTGCGTCCCACTATGGACAGGAGACCTTACGCAGCTGCCGTCGCCTTCACGTGGGTCGGGGAAACACCTGGCGCACATGCATGCATGTGACTTGCATGCCTACGTTTGCATATGTACGCAAGCATTACGTACTCGAAGGATGTTGATGCATACGTTCCTAGAACATCCCAGGGTTGATATTTACCAATTTTTGCAAAGAAGAACAGATTGATCACCCATAAAGTACGCATCTGATTCGAATAAATATGTAGCAAAATTCACCTTCAACAATTTGTAGCTGAACTCATTGTAATTCTCAGTAGGATATGTTGAATTATAGATGGCCTTTAGGCCCATATAAATAATAATCCTGAAAACATTTAAAAGCCACGTGGGGTGTCATGACATGGTGGTGGAAGTTTACTACCACCTCATGAGTGAAGGAGAGTTGAGACGGATGCAGAGTTTCTCAGCCCGAGCTCAAATGAGCTCGGGTGAACAGTAAAATCGAAAAAAATTCAAAAAAAATCTGAAATATTTTTGTGACAAACATTGACAAATGTTCTAAGAGCTTGCAAAATTTCATCATGGAATCACATTCCTGGAAGGCGTGGCAAGAAAAATTGATACTCTAAAAATGCTACTTTCAAAAGTATTTTTGGAGCTCTGTTTTTTTTCCACGACTTCCACAACTGTGATTTTATGATGAAATTTTGCAAGCTCTTAGAGCATCTCTAGTAGACCCCTTATATCGCGCCGACCCGCAAAATAACCGTCAGTTTATGGTTTTGCGCGAAAAAAGTGGCCCGAACACACCGTAAACGCGTCCTACCCTTAAAATATTTTGAGGGGCGCGGTAAATTGCCCCTCCGACCCGCGAATACACAATCCCCCCCCCCCACCCCGTCGGTGCCCTGTATCTCGCGAAAGCGGTTGGCGGAAGGGACATTTCAGCCCGCGCGCGTTCCCCACCCCCATCAAGGCGGCGGCATGGACGATCAAAAATTGAGTAGGGATTAACTAACTGACGGGTACCACTTGCGGGAGAGACCCAGCGGGCACCGCGGAGTGCCCCTAGCGCTGCCATGTGTCGCGCGCTAGGCGTACCCCGCGAGAAAACATTTTTCTTGCACGCGCTTTGGGGTTTTTCGAGGGTTTTTTGGGTTTTTGTATTTTGCTTGGGCTTTCCTATATTTTCGCGTTTTTTTACCTCTTTTTGTTTTCCTCGCAAGAAGCACACCATGTGAGAAAGATATTCGTGCTTCACAGTGAAGCACAACTGTGCTTTTTCGTGTAGGAAGCATAATTGTGCTTCATGGAAAACCAGAGTTGTGCTTCAACACACTTCCTGAAAAGTGAAAATCATAGTTGTGCTTTAGCATGAAGCAAAGTTATGTTTTTCAAAAAGTGAAAAGCATACTTATGCTTTACGGTGAAGCGCAGCTGTGCTTTCGCGCGAAGTACATGTGTGCTTCTTAAAAAGTGAAAAGAACATATGGATTTTCAAAAAGTGAAAAAGCAAAGGTGTACTTCCAAAAAAATGTGAAAAGGAAAGATGTGCTTCTGGTTTCCCTTTTTTCGGGTTTCCTGTTTGTTCTGGTTTTTTTCTCTACTTTTTGCCAGTTTTTGTTTTTATGTTTTTTTTAAACTTTGTCTATATTAATGTGGGATTTATTTTCGATGATCTTGATGCGGGAAACACAATGGTGAAAACGGTTTGTAATTTAGACGCGCAATTTAAGAGATAAAACGTTTTAAAATAATGAATTATACAAAAAAGATACAAAAGTGCCAGGTTACGATAAGCGTTAGACATACAGTGTGCTACTTATCACCACGAGAAGAGGTGGGAGTGAACTTATCAAGTAACCCTCTAATCAGTGATTTTGAATAGAGAAGGTACGATGTTTTTTTTTCTTGAGCAAGGATAGCTAGATTTTCTTCTCCCTCTGTCCGGATAGATTCAACACCAGATGCGGTGATTTCCATACTTATAAACGATGGAACAATCCTTGTGAGTGAATAAAGGAGGTGAAGTTTGTCAAACAGAAAAAGGCACGGTGTTTTTTTTTAGAGATAAAGAGAAGGTACGGTGTTATTGGGTTTGAATGGCCACATGGGCTTGTAGGCGATCCAGTGTCGTACGTAAATAGGCTTTTTTGTTCCTCGGGACCCGTCGTCGTCTCCGCACGTGGGCCTTTTCTATGCCGCCCTTCTATCTGTCGCTCGTGGGTTGGGCTGATACAAACCGACCCATGCAGCTTTGCTTCCGTCCTAAGTCACGAACGTATCGCGCATCCGTTCGTCCACGTCGGCACAGCCATTCCCAGGCAACTCTAGGTCTATGCTGTAGCGTATCCCGTCAGACGAAGAACCCCGCACGCGTGTCTGTCGCCTCCTCCACACACGAAGGCTCCCGCCCTCGCGCGCGCGTCGACATAAAAACAACACGTAGCGCATCAGACCACCGATTCGGAATCGCCCGCCGGCCGACGCCCACCACACCATGCCTGCATGCGCCTCCGCGTCAGCGGCCGCCGCGGTGGTGAAATACCGCTGCCGCGTACGCGGGCAGGCATGCCAGCTAGCCGTAGCCGGCCACCGCCGCACGCCGCCAAAAGCTCAAAATTGCACTGCTTCCACTCCACAGTTCCACCACGTGTACGTGCGTGCGTGCATGTGTGCCCTAGCTAGCTGCAGCTGCGTGCTAGGAACCTAGGACGTCGAGCTATATATATACACCCTTCGGCCCGGCGTCCCCCGTCGCTGGCTCATCGATCTCCAAGTCAACCTCTAGCTACGCCTGCTCGGACACCGGACTGGGAGGAGGTGTAGATGGACTGCGAGGCGCCGGAGTACCTGGGTGTCCCTGGGGCTGGCCGCGACAACGACAACCTGCGCGCCCTCGACGACTACTACCTTACGTGAGTGCCGTCCGGTTTTGTTCATTGACCAGGGGCGCGCGGAGTGTGTTTGATGGCGGAACTTTGCAGCCACGAGCTGCTCGAGCTGCTGCTGCGCGGGGACAGCGGCGGCGGCAGCGCAGGTAGCTCCGTCGACGTCGTCCACGAAAAGCCTCCGATGGCTGATCATCTTCCTCTGCCGCTGCCACCGTCGTCTCCTATGCCCACGTACTTCGCCGCCGGCAACCCATCTGGAAAAGCGATGGCAAGCGACGCCGAGATGGCGTCGTGGCTCTGCCAGGTTTTCGAGCAGGAGGCCTCTGGTGAGCAGGAGCCTCGGGGCGCTGCGATCGCCACGATGACAACCAAGTCTGAGGGAGGTAACACCATGATGCCCAGCAGCAGCTGTGGCCCCGGTGGGCACCGCAGTATCGCCTCCGCCGACGCGCCGACCACCAGCGTTGCGGCGGATGGTGCAGCCGACTGCCGACGTGGGCGGTCGAGCAGCGGCCGAAGAAGGTCTTGTTCCAGAAAAGCAGCCGAGCAGGTACGGAGCTATCGGATACACATGCATGCGTACGTACATTGCTCATGTATATATATATGATGGGACCGCCTAGAACTCATCTAGATGATATATAATTTGGTCTCATTCACGTTTTTTTTAGCAAAGGTCTCATTCACATGCTGACATCACATATTGTTGTTTCAATCCGTTTTTCTCGTCAGCACGGATGTGTCGCTGATCGTTATCATTAGATTGATCGCTTAAAAAAAGTGCAACTGGGCCAGCCCAGCAGATTGGCAAGCACGGAACAAAAACATAACAAATAACTAGTTGAGTAATGAGCGCCAGCCCATCGAAACGCATGGACGTGGCTCGGATGCAAAGCACACAACAAAAGTGTTTATTTGAAAAAGGCAAGAATCGGCTACAGTCTAAAAATTGTGCTCTTTTACACCATAATTTTTAGAGTTCATTAATTTATTCGTAAAAAAAATCATGAATTTTAAAACTATTTTCAGAGTTTTTTAAAAGGCATTTTTTCTATAAAAAATCGTGAGATTAAAAATTGTCACGAATTTGAATAAAATGTTTGCGGATTTGAGTAAGAATTAAAAAAATGTTCATAACAGTCGGATAAAAAATAACATATGGTTGCAACCCCACTTGAAAACATAAAATTGTGACCTCCCTTTGAAAACAAGGAGTCGCAACCCTATTTAAAAACTTGCAGTTGCAACCCCATTTAAAAAACATGCAATTACGACCTCGTTTGAAAACTTATACTTACGCTTCCTCTTACAAATATGCAGTTGCGACCCACCTTGAAACACATGTAGTTGCAACCCCGTTAGAAAACTTGTAGTTGCGACTCCATTGGAAAACTTATAGTTGTGACCCCCTTGAAAACATGCAGTTGCGACCCCAGTTGAAAACTTGCAGTTGCAACCCCTCTTGAACATGCAGTTGCGACCCCCTCTTGAAAACATGCAGTTGCGGCCCCACTTACAAACTTGCAGTTGCAACCCCGTTTGAAAACATGCAGTTGTGACCCCACCTTGAATACATGCAGTTGCGGCCCCACTTACAAACTTGCAGTTGCAACCCCCCGTTTGAAAACATGTAGTTGCGACTTCATTTAAAAATTTACAAATGCGACCTCATTTAAAAACATACAGTTGCGACCTCCTTTGAAAACATGCAGTTGCGACCTCCTTTGAAAACATGCGGTTGCAACCCTGCCTTGAAATCTTGCACTTGCAGCCCCACTTAAAAACTTGCACTTGCAACTCCGTTTGAAAACATGTAGTTGCGACCCTATTTGAAAACATGCAGTTGCGACCCTATTCGATGATATGCAGTTGCGACCCTTTTTGAAAACATACAGTTGCGAGGCCATTTGAAAACTTGCAGTTGCAACCTCATTTGAAAACATGCAATTGCGACCTCATCTGAAAACTTGTAGTTGCGATCTCTTTTAAAAAATGCAGTTGCGGCCCCATTTAAATACTTGTAGTTGCGGCCTAGTTTGAAAACATGTAGTTGCAACTCCATTTAAAAATTTACAGTTGTGACCCCTTCGAAAACAAGTAGTTGCGGCCGTTCTTTTGAAAACTTACGGCCGTGAAGTTGCACTAAGTTATTATATGTGTAGTTGCGGAGTCTCCCCTTCATAGTTTGTTTTCGCGAGATGAAAAAACGCAAAAAAAATTATAAACATGAAAACAGAAGAAAGTCATAATCTTCATTTAACCAAAAAAAAATGAAAAATTACTACAAAAATTAACACATTCAAACTGGCTGAACAAAAGCAAAGTTAAAAAGAAAGAAGAAAAATGCCGCATTGCAACACGAACAGGACAAAGAAAAAAAAACAAAAATTAAAAAGCCACACAGCCCAACCCACCACGTGTGTGCTTGATCATAGTAAAAAAAAAAAGGCCTATTGATGGCTGGCCGAAGCCTCTCTCACCCACGACAAACGACAGCCCAGCTGGGCGTGCAAGTCGTGCTGCGCAGCGAAGGACGAAGCGCAAGCGCAGCGTACCACTTAAACGAATCGTTCCTTAAAAAAAAACACGAATCGTGATGCGCTTTGATCTAACCCTAGGTCTATGCTGTAGGTCTATGCTGTAGCGTATCTCGTCAGATCCGAAGAACTCCGCACGCGTGTCCGTCGCCTCCGCCACACACGAAGGCTCCCGCCCTCGCGCGCGCGTCGACATAAAAACAAAACGTAGCGAATCAGACCACCGATTCGGATGCGCCCGCCGGCCGACACCCACCACACCATGCCTGCATGCCAACGGCCGCCGCGCGCGGTGGTGAAATACCGCTGCCGCCGTCGAGCAGCAAACCGCCTGGCCTGCCGTGTACGCGGACAGGCATGCCAGCTAGCTGTAGCCGGCCACCGCCGCACGCCGCCAAAAGCTCAAAATTGCACTGCTTCCACTCCACAGTTGCACCACGTGTACGTACGTGCGTGCATGGTGCCCTAGCTAGCTGCAGCTGCGTGCTAGGAACCTAGGACGTCGAGCTATATATATACACCCTTCGGCCCGGCGTCCCCCGTCGCTGCTCATCGATCTCCAAGTCAACCTCTAGCTACGCCTGCTCGGACACCGGACTGGGAGGAGGTGTAGATGGACTGCGAGGCGCCGGAGTACCTGGGTGTCCCTGGGGCTGGCCGCGACAACGACAACCTGCGCGCCCTCGATGACTACTACCTTACGTGAGTGCTGTCATGGTGAAATCGCGGCAGATGCCATGAGATGGCTAAAAGTGGGGGCTGCGTGAGGACGCCGGTGGGTTCCGGAAGCGAGGTTGGCACGCGCGTGCGGGAGACACAGGGCGTACCCAGGTTCAGGGCCCTCCGGGGAGGTAACACCCCTAGTCCTGCCGAATGGGTTGATAAGCTCAGAGGCCGCAATGGTTACAATGGTGCTCCTGAAGCTGTTTGAATGGAGGAGGAAAAATGAGCTAGTTCTCCATTCGGTCTCTCCTGTGTGTGGGTGTGTGTGTGTTGCTACTGGGTGCCGACCTCCTGCACGGAGGCCTCCTGGGGGGTCTTATAGCTCAACCCCCCAGGGTTACAATGGGTAAAAACACTCACGCCGGGACCCGGACGTCGGCGTCTGGAGCCGGCCGCTGGTCCACCGGCTGCTGGGCCCCGCCGGCTGCGGGGCCCGCCGGCGGCTCGGCACTGTGGCCCGTCGCCTCGAGCGTCACGGAGGGGACGGCGTCGTGGGGGGCTGCAGTGGCGCGCTGGTGCTGACGCCGGCCGTCCCGGTCAGCAGTGCTGGCAGCTTTGCAGGCGCGCCTTCGCGAGACGGTTTGCATTGTAGCCATGTTCTCCCGTCGCAGGGAGCCGTCTTGTCACGGGGAGCGATGGGACGCCCGCCGACCCATCGTCAGCCGGCTGTCGGATAGCCGGAACCGGCCCGGGACCGGGCCTAGCCGGCTTGTGCCGGGGAGCCGGCCGGATGGCCAGCCGGCGGAGAGGGGCACGGGCCGCCCCGATGTTTTTTGAAAAGGGGGCTCCGGGTTCGCTTGCCTACCCGGGGGTCATCCCCCCGACAGTAGTCCCCGAAGCTGTGAAGGCTCGCCGGCTCCAAGCGGGAGAGGCTTTGCAGCTTATCCCCCCCCCCACCCGAAGGAGCGCGGTTGCGTGGCGAGGGAGCGCCGGCTTGAGGCCGCCGTTTGCCGGCTTCCGGGAGCCGGGTCGAGGTATTTGGTTTCGCCGGAGTCTGAACGGCTCGGCCGGCTGGTCCTGCCGGTACGGGGGAGCACGCCGGTTGCCAGATGAAATCTTGCCACGTGCAGCCCAGCGGCTGAAGAGGCCTGCCAGGCCACGCGCGCGACGAGACGTCGCGGTGGGCCGGGTCCCACTAGGCCGCGGCCTCGGCCCGCGCGCGGGATTTACTGCGGCCGCACGCGCCTGTTGGAGTTCTCGGGGCAGTTAAGGCACGACTTAACGTGCCCGTGTATTGCGGGAAAGTGGGGATCGTGGGCGCAAACGATCCCACTCCCCCACGTTCGACCGTGGTCTTTAAATGGGAAGGGAGGGGGAGAGGTCGAGGCATTCGCTCCTCTGCCCCCGCCCGTTGCTTCGCCTCTGCCTCCCCATCTTCCTTCTCGCGCGCATCGCTGCCGTATGCCGTCGCCTGCGCGCCGTTACCCGCTAGGCTCGCCACCGCACCGCACCGCGGCCCTCGCATGGCCGTTCTCTCCTTGCTCCACCACCGCTGCTTTCTTTCTTCCTCGACCGCACTTCTCCCGCTTTCGCCAATGGCGCCGCCGAAGGGCTCGTGGGAGGGGTCGGTGGTTACCGACGACGACATCGAATATCTTCGCCGCACGCGGCGGCTGCCGCCGGCGGCGGAGGTGTAGGCGCGTGCGCCCGGCGAGGAGATGGCGCCGGAACCGCGGAGTGGCAAAGTGGTGGTGTTCTACACCCACTTCATCCGTGGGCTCGGGCTTCCGGCGAGCGTCTTCTTCTGGCGCTTCCTTACATACTTCGGTCTCCAGCCGCACCACCAGGGGCCGAACGCCATTCTGCAGCTCGCCGGCTTCGCAACGCTGTGCGAGGGCTACGTCGGCATCCTCCCGTACGTGGAGCTGTGGTGCTGGATGTTCTACCTCAAGCAGCAAGGAGCGGCAGCCGGCGTCATGTCCGAGTGCGGGGCGGCCGTACCAGTTACCCGGACGGCGGGCCCCTTCCCGAAGCTGCCGCTCGAGGACTCCGCCAAAAAGTGGCAGAAGTTCTTCTTCTATGTGAAGAACGCGGACCCGGCCAACGACCGCATCAACCTTCCTCCCTTCGCGGATGTGCCCCCGGCCGAGAAGCTGAACTGGGGGCACAACCCGAAGAGCCCGTCCGCGGAGATCTTGGGGATCTGTCGCCGGGTGAAGGAGATGATGGACCGCGAGGGGCTCATCGCCGTGGACCTCATCGCCGCCTTCATCGGCCGCCGGGTACTGCCGCTGCAGAGGCGGCCGCACCGGATCTGCGATATGAGCGGCCGGCGCGACCCCTGCCGGCTATCGACGATGGAGCTGACGGCAGAGGAGATCGCCGTGCGCGTCAACGACGTCTCCGCCGCCGGGCTCAAGGTGAAGGAGTGGTGGATCGGCAAGGAGCCATACAGCCGGGATGCCCCGGCGCCAGCGGTAAGTCTCTGGTCCTTGTTCTTTGCCACGTCCGCCCTTCTCATGCGCCCTGACCCCCTGGGCCGGCTGCAGCGCTTCCCGAGCCAGCTGGTACATGACGGCCCGAGTCCCATGGTTCTGCAACCGGACCGGGACGAGTCGGACCCAGAGGACGAGGAGGCCGGTAACGCGGGAGCCGAAGGCGGCGAGGAGCACCTCGCGGACGCGGAAGCCGGCGGCTCTGCTCAAGCCGGTAAGTCTATGATCCCAGATGTTTTGCGCGAGTGGCCGGATGACGACGAAGATGACGAGGACGGGACGGGCGATGCAGCTCCTTAGGGCGCGGAGGCGGGCGACGGGGCCGCCCCTAGGGGGCGGCAGAGGAGGGCGATCGGGGAGCCGGCTGGCCCGAGCCGGCCGCATGGGAAGCAGCCAGCCGAGGCGCGGCCGGCTGCGAAGTGCCCGGCTGCGGCGCAGACGGGCGCCCTGAAGAGGTCGACGGCGAGCCGGATGGCGCCGCCGGCGGGCCCGACGCGAGCGGTTCCCGTGGCCATAGGGTAAGTTCTTTTTGCAGTCGGAATCGCTGCCTTATTTGCCGCTGTTGCCGTTGTTTTCTTTTCTTTCCTTCTTCTTCATTTCCCTCGCGCACCGTCCAGGAGCGCGCTCGAGCTAGCGGAGGCGGCCGCGGCAGTGGCGGCCGCGGAGGAGGCCGACCGGCGACGGGGCCGGAGCGGCGCGGGGGAGAGCGAGGCGGCGGAGACCACCGAAGAGGTGCTCGCGGCCCGCCAAGCCGGCTCCGCCTTGGAGGACGCCCAGCGGAACGCCTGGAGGGCCCGAGCCGAGGCCGAGAAGGAGATGGCCGAGGCATCGGCCAAGGCGTGGAGCGTTGCCGTGGCCGAAGTCATGGCGAGGCGGCCGCAGGTCGCGGAGGAGACCGCGTGGCCGGAGTGGACGGTGCCGTCGCCGCCGCTGTCGCCGGTCGCGGAGGACCGTTCCAAGGCGGTGCACGACCCGGCCCGCCGGGCGGAGGCGGATGCCCGTGCGGCGGCCGAGGCAGCGGCCGACCACGGCGAGTCCGGCGACCACGAGCCGGAGCCTGACCCGACGGCCGACCAGGAGGTGCCGCCGGCTTTCGACCCGGCGGATAGAGCCGGAGGCGGAGGCGGAAGGAACCGCGAGCCGGAGGCCGCGCCAGGCGGAGGGGGAGCGCCGCCGCCAAGGATGGAGACCGCGCCGGGCAGCTCGCGCGCCCTGGTGACGACGGAGCCGCGGGCCGCGGGGCTTAGCCTCGAACAGAGGCCGGCCGGCAGTGGGACCAGTGCCGGGTCCGCGGTTCGGCCGCAGCGGACCTGGGCGGTGAGTTCCAGCGAGGCAACGAGCGGCGCCCCCAGGAGCGAGCTGGACGCGGCGGTGGACTCTCTACGGCTGCAGATTGCCAACCACCACAGCCAGTGGCAGAGCTTCGCCCAGGCGGAGAGCGGCCGGCTGCGACAGCTGGAGCAGACCTTCGCGGTGAGTTCTCCTGCCCTTCATGCTTTCTTGCTTTTTCGTTTGCTCTTTGCTCTTCTCGACCGGCTTGGTCGCTTTCCAGTGGGGGCGCGTCGGCGCACCCACTGGGTGTAGCCCCCAAGGCCCGGGCCGGCTGCGCAGCAGGTGGGTCGGGCCTTCTCAGGCATCCGTGCTGACTTTTTCTTCTTTGCAGTCCATCTACGACCAGCGGGTGGCGGCGTACAACCGCCTCCTGGGCCGGTACCACGCGGCCAGGGACCAGCTGGCGGCAAAGGAGGGGGAACTTTGCCAGGCCCGAGGTTTTTTTTCGAACTTCTTTCGTGCATTCCTCCAGTGGGGGCGCGCCAGCGCTCCCACTGGGTGTAGCCACCGAGATCCGGGCCGGTTGCGCAGCAGCCGGGTCGGATCTTCTTCGCTTCTTGTTTTGCTTTTTTGCCCGGCTTCTAACCGGAGTTCGGATCCGGATGCGCAGCCGCCGCCGTGGACCCGGCGGAGATGGAGGCGCTCCGGCGCCAGCTGGCGGAAACCGGCCAGCTCCGTGACCAGGCGGCCGCGGAGCGCGACCGGCTGCAGGAGGAGGCGGCCCGGGCAGTTCGGGAGAGGGACGAGGCCGCCGCCGCCCATAAGGCCGAGCTGGACCGGCATGCCGAGGAGCACCGTCAAGCGGCGGCGCGGCAGGAGGAGGCGGCGAAGAAGGCCGCCGAGGAGGTCGCTCAGCTCCACGCGGACCGCGACCGTAGCGTCAATGCATTGGCGGCGAGGGAGCGGGAGGCGTTGTAGGAGGCGCTCTACATCGACGAGCTCCTCACGCGTAAGCGTTTTTTACTTGCGCCTTTTGCTTCTTTCTGTTTTCCGCCATTTGGCGTCTTGGTCAATCTTCTTCCCCTTCTCTTCCAGGGTTCTTCCCCGAGACCCAAGGGTCGGCCGAGGCGGCGGTGAACGCCCATCGGCGGGAGCAAATGGCGGCGGGGGCCGCCATCGAGGAGTACGCCGCCTGGTCGGTGGCGGAGATCACCGTGGCCGCCAAGGCTCGCTTGGAGGCGGTGGAGCGCCAGATGAACCGGCTATTCGAAGCCGGTTTGTCGATGGTGGCCGCCCTCTAGCCGGGTGCGGTGGCGCCGAGCAGCATGAGCCGGCTGGCGCGTTGGCTGGAGGCCGGCGCGGCGTGACTCAATGCGTGGAGGGCCTCCGCAGCCCGAGCCGACGCGGACATGGCGCTCGGGGTCGTGCTGTCGTGGTACCCGACCATCCGCTTGGACCAGCTGCGTGCCCGGAGGGCTCGGGCGGAGACGGACTTGGCGGAGCAGGCGACGTCCATCGCCGTGCGGGCTAGCGACATTGCGTCGTTCGCCCCGTATGGGGAGTTCGTGCCGGAGCGGGCGCCGGACGGCGCGGAGCTTCCCGCCGATGACTTCGGCCTGGAGCTCGAGGACCCGGAGGGCAGCTCGGCCGAGACGGGCGCCGACGCGGACGACAACGCCGGTGAGCTGGACGACACCGCCACCACGGAGGACCCGACGCCGAGCGATGCCGACGAAGCCGCAGCCTAGGGCTTTTATTTTTTCCTCTTTCAAACTTGAAACTTTTGTTAGCCGGCAGATCCACCCACTGGGGGGTGTGAGTTTAATTTAATGAACTGTTGGCCGCGGGCCTTGCTGTATATATGAATGCATGTTTGTCTCTTGTGTGATTGCGCCTGCCGTCTGGTAGTTTCGCTTTTGTTCTTTTCCCTTAGCTGTTTTCCTGTTCGCTTCCGCCTTCGTCCTTCTCCCCGCCAGCCGGACAGCCGGGATCCGGTCTGTAGCTGGGACGGGGAGCCGGACTCAGGATTTGAGCGCTTAGTACTTGGGCCTTAGGATTTGAGCGCAAGCGAAACACCCACTGGGCGGCTGGCTGTAGCCGGCAAAGCCAGCTGGAGCGTAGCCAGTCTGTGCGGCGGAGCGTGAAGTGAGAAGAGCTGGGTTGGCCGAGCCGGTCGTTCGTACTTATCCGTTTTTCGCGTGCGGATGCTTGCAGCCTTTGGCTCTTGCCAGCCTTGAACAGCCGGGAGCCGGTTTGTGGCTTATGGCATAGAGGGCTTCGGCGGTGCGCACGTTACTGATCGGGTTGAGGAGAACGCGGCGCGGGCTAGCCGGCGAGCCCCCGAGCCCCCGAGCCGGCCGTGCCGACCCGGTGGGGGGGAGGCGAATGCAGTAAAGTGCGCAAGAACTCGGTAGAGATGAAAAGGTAGCCCCCGAGTGTCGTTCGAGGGACCTGCTGCTTTCATTAATTTCCAAAAGGGGTAGTGATACATACATACATGGTTCAACTGTAAAACGGACGGAGGAGCTCCGCGTTCTAGGGGCGTTCCGTCTCTTCGCCGGAGGCGTCTCTCTTGCGCTTGCTTCGCTTTTGCGCGTCGATGAGGTAGTACGCGTTGTTGCGCAAGGCCTTGCTGATGATGAAGGGGCCCTCCCATGGGGAGGATAGCTTGTGCTGGCCGGCTGTTCGCTGGATCAGCCGGAGCACGAGGTCGCCCTCGCAGAAAGCGAGGGGCTTGATCTTCTTGCTGTGGTAGTGGCGTAGGTTCTGCTGGTAGATGGCCGACCGGCTGAGGGCCAGCAGGCGCGCCTCCTCTAGCAGGTCGACGCCGTCTTGGCGTGCGGCTTCGGCTTCCACTTCCGTGTATAAGGTGACGCGAGGTGAGTCGAACTCGATATCCTTGGGGATGATCGCCTCGGCCCCATAGATGAGGAAGAATGGGGTGAAGCCGGTTGAGCGGTTGGGGGTGGTCCGAAGACTCCATAGGACGGCCGGCAGCTCGTCGATCCAGCTGCCGGGTGAACGCACGAGCGGCTCGACGAGTCGCGGCTTGATGCCGGCCAAGATGAGGCCGTTTGCCCGCTCCGCCTGGCCGTTGGACTTGGGGTGCACGACGGAGGCTAGGTCAAGCCGGATGCCGGAGACGGAGCAGTAGCGTGCTAGCGCGCCTTTGGCGAAGTTGGTACCGTTGTCGGTGATGATGCTGTTGGGGACGCCGTAGCGGACAGCGATGTCTTTGATGAACTTGACGGCTGTGGGGCCGTCGAGTTTCTTGATCGGTCTTGCCTCGATCCACTCTGTGAATTTGTCGACGGCCACCAGAAGGTGTGTCATGCCGCCCCTAGCAGTTTTGAAGATTCCTACCATGTCGAGGCCCCAGACGGCAAAGGGCCACGCGATGGGGATGGTTTGGAGCGCCGCAGCCGGCTGGTGGCTCTGGGCCTTGAAGTGCTGGCAGCCCTTGCACTTAAGGACCAGCTCCTTGGCGTCCTTCAGCGCCGTTGGCCAGTAGAAGCCGTGGCGGAATGTTTTGGCCACCAGGGACCGGGAGGCGGCGTGGTGCCCGCACTCGCCCTGATGGATATCGAGCAAGATCTCGAGGCCCCCGGACGTCTCGACGCATCGCTGGAAGGCGCCGGTTGGGCTGCGCTTGACGAGCTCGCGGTTGATGATGCTGTAGGCGGAAGCCCGGCGCTGCACCTGCCGAGCCTCGACCTCGTTCTCCGGGAGCTCGCCGTTCGTCAGGAAAGCGAGGATCGGTTGGGCCCAAGACGACGCCTCCAGTACCGTGAGGACGGCCACTTGCGCGGATTCGGCCGGGTTGGGAGGCGGCAAGCTGGAGCCGGCAGCCCCCGAGCCGGAGCAGGCAGCCCCCGAGCCGGAGCCGGCAGCCCCCGGGACGGAGGGAAGGGCTGTTGGGTCGGCCGGGACGAAGATGGATTCCGAATCCGGAGACGGCTTGATGGATGGCTTGCGCAGGTGCTCGAGCGAGACGCCGGTTGGGATTGCTTGCCGCCTGGAGCCAAGCTTGGCTAGAGTATCGGCCGCCTCGTTCTCGTTTTGGGGGACATGGAGGAACTCACAGCCGTCGAAGCTGCCGGTCATCTGCTGGACCAGGTTGCGGTAGCTGGCCATGTTGGAGTCCCTGGCGTCCCACTCGCCAGAGGCTTGCTGGACCACCAGGTCAGAGTCGCCGAAGCAGAGGATGCGCCGGATGCCGATTTCTTTGGCCAGCCGGAGGCCGTGGACGATGGCTTCATACTCAGCGACGTTGTTGGAGGCGGCGAAGTGGATTTGAAGCGCATAGCGCAGCCGGTCGCCTTTGGGGGGGGGAGAGCACGATGCCGGCTCCCAAGCCGGAGGCCATCTTCGAGCCGTCAAAGTGCATGCGCCAGTGCGTCGCATCGGGAGCCGGTGGCAAGTATTGGGTCTCCGCCCAATCGACGAGGAAGTCGGCCAACGCCTGTGATTTGATGGCGGTGCGAGGCTCGTAGAGGATGGTGTGGCCGGCTAGCTCGATGGCCCATTTTGCAATCCGTCCAGAGGCATCCCGGCAGCCCATGATCTCGCCAATGGGGGCCGTGCTCACCACGGTGATGGCGTGCTCTTGGAAGTACTGCCTGAGCTTCTTGGCGGCCAGGTACACGCCGTAGCACATCTTCTAGTAGTGGGGTAGTTTTGCTTGGAGGTGGACCGGCTGTGCCTTGCCTTCCTCGGGGCGCTCGACCACCAGGAGCACGCTGACCACGCGGGTGGTTGCCGCGATGTACGTCAGGAGCGGCTCCTTCTCAGCCGGGGCGGCCAAAACGGGTGTGGTGGAGAGCATGCGCTTGAGGTCGCGTAACGCTTCGTCCGCCTGGTCGGACCACTCAAACGGCGTCATCTTCTTCATAAGCTGATATAGGGGCAGGGCCCTCCCCCCCAGCCGGCTGACAAACCGGCTGAGGGAGGCCAAGCAGCCGGTGAACTTCTGGACATCGCGCAGCCGAGCCGGCTTGCGCATGCGCTCGATCGCCTTGATCTTCTCCGGATTGGCCTCAATGCCGCGCTCCGAGACGAGGAAACCAAGGAGTTGGCCAGCCGGCACGCCGAAGACGCATTTCTCCGGGTTGAGCTTGATCTGGTACTGGCGCAGGTTTGCAAACGTCTCCCTGAGATCCTCGAGGAGGGTGAGATGCTGCTTGGTCTTCACCACGATGTCGTCGACGTAGACGTGCACGTTCCGTCCGATTTGAGGCAGGAGGCATTTTTGCATGCAGCGCTGGAAGGTGGCGCCGGCGTTCTTCAAGCCGAATGACATGGTGATGTAGCAATATGCCCCGAAGGGGGTGATGAAGGATGTCTTGAGGCCATCCGCCGGGTCCAGCTTGATCTGGTGGTAGCCGGAGTAAGCGTCCAGGAAGGACAGGAGCTTGCAGCCGGCTGTGGAGTCGTTGACTTGGTCAATCCGGGGAAGGGCAAACGGGTCCTTGGGGCAGGCCTTGTTCATGCTGGTGTAGTCGATACACATGCGCCAAGTGCCGTTCTTCTTCAGGACGAGGACTGGGTTGGCCAGCCACTCGGGGTGGAATACTTCCATGATGAACCCGGCTTTGAGCAGCCGGGCGATCTCTTCGCCAATGGTTCTTCGCTTCTCCTCGGAGAAGCGGCGTAGCGGCTGCCGGACCGGCTTGGCATCCGGCCCGACGTGGAGTTTGTGCTCGGCGTACTTTCTCGGAACACCCGACATGTCTTTAGGGGACCATGCGAAGATATCCCGATTCTCACGGAGGAAGTCGACGAGCTCGCCTTCCTATTTGCTGTCGAGGCCGAAGCCCACGACGACGTACTCGTCGGAGTTGGGGTTGGACGGGTCGAGCGAAACCTTCCTTGTGCCCTTGGCCGGCTTGAAGGACCCCTCATCGGCCGGCTGCTTTAGCTGAGCCGGCATGACCGGGTGCTCGCCAGCCAGCGCGACAAGACGGTCGAGCTGGCGCCTGTCCTCGGCGATGACCAGCGACTCGGCCAGCTTGGAGTCGGCTTTGGCGCACTCCAGGGACTTCTTGTAGTCGCCGATGATGGTGATGATGCCCTTGGGACCCGGCAGCTTCATCTTGAGGTATGCGTAGTGCAGAACCGCCATGAACTTGGCCATGGCGGGCCGGCCCAAAAGCGCGTGGTAGGGGCTGGCGAGGTTGACCACTTCGAACCAGATCGACTCTCGGCGGAAATGGGCGCTGGTGCCGAACAGCACGTCCAGCCGCACCCGGCCGATGGGGGAGCACGAGGCGCCTGGCACGATGCCGTGGAACACCATCTGGGTGGGCTGCAGCTGGCCCTCCTCGATGCCGAGCTTGACCATGGTGTCGCAGTAGAGGATGTTGATACTGCTACCTCCATCGATCAGCACCCGCGAAAAGTGGCAGGTGCGCTTCTCAGCGACGAAGCTGGGGTCGAGGACGAGCACGTAGCCACCTGGCATGGGCATCACGGCCGGGTGGTCCTCCCGGGTCCAATTGACAGGACGGTCGGACCAGTGCATGTACTGGGGGACCGGGGGGACAACGGCGTTCACCTCGTGCTGGTACTTGCGCTTGCTGCGCTTGTCGTCGCCTTCGCTGGTGAAGACGACGTAGGCCGCGTCCTGCTGCGGATAGGGGTTGTTGGCGAGGGCGCCGGCTGCCGGAGGCGGCGGGGGAGGCGGCGGGAGGTGCGGGTCGGGACCGGGCGGTGGTGGTGGGAAGTTGCCGCGCATCAGGCGCTGGGTGATGCTGCAGTTCCGGCGCTGGTTGGTTTCGCCAGCCGGCTTCGGGGCGGCCGGCTGGACCGGGACCGGCTTGCCGTCTGCGTCGACCGTGATCTTTACGCGCATCGCGGAGTCGGCCGTGGCGTACTTGTCCGCCACCGCCATGAGCTCCGCCAGGGTGTCCGGCTCGTCGCACATGAGCCGGTGCTTGAGCAAGGTGCCGTCTCGGCACCCGTCGACGAAGTACTGAACGGCCTGCACTTCGTGAACCCCTTCGCAGGAGTTGCGCAGCTCGGTCCACCGCGTGAGGAAGTCGTGGAAAGGCTCGCCCGGGCCCTGGACGCACATGGAGATCTGACGAGGCCGACCCGGGCGCTTGTACGTGCTGGTGAAGTTGCGCACGAATGCATCCTCGAAGTCCAGCCAGGAATTGACGCTGCCGGCCCTCAGGCTGTTAAGCCATGTCCGAGCCGAGCCGAGCAGCATGAGGGGGACGTAGCGGACCGCCACGCGCCGGTTGCCGCCGGCGATGCCGACGGCCGTGGTGTAGTCAGTTAGCCAGTCTTCCGGCTTGGTGATGCCGCTGTACTTGGGGGTGTCACGAGCCAGCGTGAATCCTTTGGGGAAGGGCTCTTCGCGGATGCGGGGTCCGAAACACATGGGGCCAACGGAGCTCTCCTCCTCGAGGAGCGTGGACCCCGCCAGCCGGTCGATGCGGTGGCGGGCGTCGGTTTCGTCGTAGGGCTCGCGGGGTCCAAGCCGGCTTGCGACGGGGCCGCGTGGCACCGCGCCGGTGGAAGCCGGCCGGGGTTGTCGAGGCGGCGGGAGAGGAAGTTCCGGCTGCTGGTCCCGGCCGTCACCGGCAGTCTCGGCCGTTGATAGTGGCCGCGACGCGGTTGTGCCGGTTCCGGCTTGCCCGGCGCCGGCTAGAGCCGCGACTCGTCGAGCCAGCAGGGGAAGACGCCTACTGCGTGTCCCGAAGGGCCCTTTCTGGGTTCGCGGTGTTTCCCGAAGCGGAGGCGGACGGCTGGGCCGGGTCGAAACGCCTCTGCTGCTCGTTCGCCGCAGTGATGAGGTCGCGGATGCGCTGCTGCTGCTGCTGCTGCTGCTGCTGCTGCAGCTCCTCGCCCTCCAGGAACTCGAGATCTGCCATGGCCGCCTGCGCCGCGCGCATGTTCTTGACGGGGGTGTCATAGACAGGCCGGCCTACGCCTAGCGCACGGCCGATCGCGCCTCCACGGACCCGCACTTCCGCGAGCCGGCTGGGCTCGGCAGCGGCCGGCGTGAAGCCGTGGACGCTGTCATACTCTCGCTGGGCGGACTCCAGCCGACGCCGCGTCACCGCGAGCGTCGTGGCCTCGACTAGCAGGTGCTCACGGTCCTCGTTGAGCTGAGCCGCTACTGCCGCCGTGTCTGCGTCGGGCATGATGGGGGCTTGCAGGCTCCGGATCGTCTCGCAGAGCGGGTCGACCCGGCGGGGCGGGGATGCAGCCGCCGCGGCGGCCTTCTCCTTGTCACGTGAGGAGCCGGAGCTAGTGCCGATGGTCAGCACCTCAGCGCGGGCGCAGAGGTTCGCGCCGTCGTCGCAGGCGGCGCAGCCAACGGGGACGGGCGAGTCGGTGAAGCTGCGTACCTCACTGGGGTACTCGTCGGGGATGAGCGCAACGAAGACGCGCAGCGCGCCGAAAGGGACAACGAGGCAGCCTGCGGGACAGACGGCGTCCGCGCCAGGTGTTGCGTCGCAGCCGGCCGGGTTGGCCGCGCGGGGCGCGCGGACCAAGTCGTGTGTGATGCGCTCGCCGGAGCTGGTGAAGGGCCTCGTCCAGAACTTGACTCCGGCCGACGCCGCGAGCTGCCCCACGGTGGGCGCCAACTGTCGTGGTGAAATCGCGGCAGATGCCATGAGATGGCTAAAAGTGGGGGGGGGGGGGCTGCGTGAGGACGCCGGTGGGTTCCGGAAGCGAGGTTGGCACGCGTGTGCGGGAGACACTGGGCATACCCAGGTTCAGGGCCCTCCGGGGAGGTAACACCCCTAGTCCTGCCGAATAGGTTGATAGGCTCAGAGGCCGCAATGGTTACAATGGTGCTCCTGGAGCTGTTTGAATGGAGGAGGAAGAAGGAGCTAGTTCTCCATTCGGCCTCTCCTGTGTGTGGGTGTGTGTGTGTTGCTACTAGGTGCCGACCTCCTGCACGGAGGCCTCCTGGGGGGTCTTATAGCTCAACCCCCCAGGGTTACAATGGGTAAAAACACTCACGCCGGGACCCGGACGTCGGCGTCTGGAGCCGGCCGCGGGTCCACTGGCTGCTGGGCCCCGCCGGCGGCTCGGCACTGTGGCCCGTCGCCTCGAGCGTCACGGAGGGGACGGCGTCGTGGGGGGCTGCAGTGGCGCGCTGGTGCTGACGCCGGCCGTCCTGGTCAGCAGTGCTGGCAGCTTTGCCGGCGCGCCTTCCCGAGACGGTTTGCACTGTAGCCATGTTCTCCCGTCGCAGGGAGCCGTCTTGTCACGGGGAGCGATTGGACGCCCGCCGACCCATCGTCAGCCGGCTGTCGGATAGCCGGACCCAGCCCGGGACCAGGCCTAGCCGGCTTGCGCCGGGGAGCCGGCCGGATGGCCAGCCGGCGGAGAGGGGCACGGGCCGCCCCGATGTTTTTTGAAAAGGGGGCTCCGGATTCGCTTGCCTACCTGATAAGTTTGTCCGGTTTTGTTCATTGTCCAGGGGTGCGCGGAGTGTGTTTGATGGCGGAACTTTGCAGCCACGAGCTGCTCGAGCTGCTGCTGCGCGGGGACAGCGGCGGCGGCAGCGCAGGTAGCTCCGTCGACGTCGTCCACGAAAAGCCTCCGATGGCTGATCATCTTCCTCTGCCGCTGCCACTGTCGTCTCTGTTAGAAGGGATAGAGAGGGATTGGTGGAATTGATGATGTATTGCTTGAGCCTCGTGGGCATATATATAGGAGTACAATGATCTACTTGGAGTACAAGGCAAGGTAGAATAGAATCCTACGCTATCTCTTATTTCCTAATAGACACGATACTCAACATCCCCCCGCAATCACAACGGTAGCGACGCAGACGGTGAGACTGGAGAAGAATCCGAAGGTGAGCCGACGGACATCCCCGTAACGGTCGATGCATCGCGGAAGTCGTGGCTGGAGTGAAAACCGACGAGGTTGCTCAAGCAAGGCGATAGCCCTTTGTGCCGATGTCGATGTAGCTGAGAGCGTAGGGTGGTGTAGCCGTGGTCGAGGTAGCCGTGCGAAGAACGCCGTGGTCGATGTCGAGTCGGGGGTCGCCGGTGTCGAGGTAGTCGCCATGGACCGGGAAGAAGGGCGGCGGCGGCGGCCTGAGGAGGAGGCGGCGGCGGCTAGGTCAGAAGAGCGGCGGCGGCGGCCTGAGGAGGCGGCGGCGGCTAGGTCAGAAGAGCGGCGACGGTGCTCGAAGTAGGCGAAGAAGAACCCGACAGCGTGACGAAGACCGGCGCGGACGGTGGCGTTCCTGCGCCTGGGGAGGCGGCGCGGCGCATACCAAGAAAAGTCGACGCGCGGTGACGGCGGAGGGGACCGCCGGTCGCGGCGCTACGGCCCGAAGGGGCGACACAGCAGCGACGGGCGGGCGGGTCGGGGCGACGGCGGGAAGACCTCGGGGCGGTTGCATGGACCGCGTGCCACACTCGCTACGGCCCGACGGGACGACGCAGCGGCAGCGCGAGGGTCGGTGCAGCCTCGGGGATAGCCTGGAGCGGACGGCCTCGGGGCGGCGGTTGACCGCGGGTCGCGGCACTACGGCCCGAAGGGGCGACGCAGCGGCAGCGCGTGGGATGGTGCAACCACGGGGACGGCCTCAGGGCGGCGGCGGGGACCACGTGCCGCGGCGCTACGGCCCGAAGGGGCGACGCAGCGGCGGCGCGGATCGGTGCAGCCACGGGGAGAACCACGGGGCGGCGGCGCTGCGGCCCGACGGGGCGACGCAGCGGCAGCCCGTTGCTCGATCGGTGGAGAGTGGGATGTACTCGGGGACAGGGCGGCGAGGTGCGTCGCACGGTTGACGGAGCAGGAGCACCAGACTGGAACACGGGTCGGCAGGCAGGCTGATCCGTGGATACGTGTTGTGCAAAGAAGCTGATCCATGTACATGCGTGCATGCAAGGAGCGACTCCAACGCGAGGCACGGATGCATGGTCGAGCATCCACCTGCACGGAACCAGTGCACGCGTCCATGCAGCTAACCACGCCGGCGCGGGAGAGACCAGCCATGCCCAGCGCGAGAGCAGGCGGGCCACGCGACGCGGGACCACCGGCCAGCACAGGACGGCGCGAGCGACCGCTGCACGAGCGCACTGACTCGGTGATCCATCGTGAGCCTGGCGCGGTGCGGCGATCGATCCGATCTGGTTGGAGGCGTGAGTTGGTGGAGTCCCGGAAGACGACGACGGCCGCGCGAAGAACGACAGACGGAGCCGCGGGGGCGCGGACTACGGCCGTTCGTTGTCCGCCGTGTTGGCTTAGGCCGCATGCCCATGTTGAAGTAGAGGCGCGACAAACGGCGGCGAGCGACGCAAACTGATCTTAGATCAGAAAACCAAAAAAAAATAACACCGATCAATCGATCGGCGAAAGAGAAAAACCCCAATCAACGAATCGGGAAAAATACTCTCTAGGGCAGCCGATCAACGCGATCGGCGGACAAGCCCTAGGTACGGGTTGCGCGGCCCCTGGTGACGATCATAGAGATCGACCGCCCCGGGGGCGGCGCGGAGCGGAAGCGGCGGCAGCGGCTAGGGTTTGGATCGGTTAGGCTGATACCATGTTAGAAGGGATAGAAAGGAATTGGTGGAATTGATGATGTATTGCTTGAGCCTCGTGGACATATATATAGGAGTACAATGATCTACTTAGAATACAAGGCAAGATAGAATAGAATCCTACGCTATCTCTTATTTCTAATAGACACGATACTCAACAGTCTCCTATGCCCACGTACCTCGCCGCCGGCAACCCATCTGGAAAAGCGATGGCAAGCGACGCCGAGATGGCGTCGTGGCTCTGCCAGGTTTTCGATCAGGAGGCCTCTGATGAGCAGGAGCCTCGGGGCGCTGCGATCGCCACGATGACGACAAAGTCTGAGGGAGGTAACACCATGCCCAGCAGCAGCTGTGGCACCGGTGGGCACCGCAGTATCGCCTCCGCCGACGCGCCGACCACCAGCCTTGCGGCGGATGGTGCAGCCGACTGCCGACGTGGGCGGTCGAGCAGCGGCCGAAGAAGGTCTTGTTCCGGAAAAGCTGCCGAGCAGGTACGGAGCTATTGGATACACATGCATGCGGACGTACATTGCTGATGTATATATACGATGGGCTTAATTTGCATGCATGCATGCACGCAGAGGCGGCGAGACAAGATCAACGACAAGCTGAGGACTTTGCAGCAACTGACGCCCAGGTGCAGCAAGGTACTATACTACTTCTGCACACTAATTTGGCAAATCGTTTCATCATTTGTATTTGTATCTATTTCTACTAGTGTGCCATGGTTGCAACTTTTTACATGATGTTTGACCTAAATCAAAATTAAGATGGAGCGCAGGTGCATCCAAGGAGTAATTTTGACCGGCATATGACAATTTTTTTCATTAGACTGACAAGGCCTCGACGCTGGAGGAGGTCATCAAGTACGTGAAATCACTCCAGCACCAAATCCAGGTACTATCTACCTCTCTTTGCGCTTTTTGCTTATTATTTGTTGATTGCTCAGAGTTTCTCTATTTATATATCTACGTGAAGTTATCGGCCTGACACGCATGCATGCAGGTGATGTCGGCCGCCGGATACGCCATACCGACGCCATTCTTGCCGCTGGGGGTGATGCCGCCGTCCTGTATGCAGCTGCCTGCAGGCGGGCAGGCGCCGGTGATGCTCCCTCAGTACCCGGTTTTCCCGGCGGTGTACTCTTGTCCACACCACGGTACGCCGCTCCCGCCGTTGGCGCCGTGCGCTCGTCATCCAGTTGCCGGCGAGCCGCGGTCGCTTGCTCCTCCTCGTCGTCATCTTGTCCCAAACGATTTCACCGTGCCGACCCACAGGTAATCAAGCAGATGAACGTACGTACGCGTCGGGCAGAGAGGGCGTCGACGCGACCGCAACTTGTTGGGTTTAACTGACCACCACCTTTGTATTTTGTGTATTACAGCGGGAGAAGCCAGAAATGACCTACGTACGTGCACCATCAGTGGAATCGAATCGATCGATCTTATAGTCTGAACGATATGCATGGCCAGTTAGCCACAGCGTGCGTGAGGTCGTGTGGTACATAGTACTCCCTCTGTCCCAAAATAAGTGACTCAACTTTGTATTAACTTTAGTATGGAGGGAGTACTTATGTGCGTAATTACTACGGCTTGTTTTAATTGTAATTACTGAGTAGTAGTAGCATAGTGGTAGTAGTAGGCGGTAAGCTCATGTATTCTATAGTTAAAATTGTACACACATATGATATACCACATGGCATATGTGGTCAGCTCTTCTAAAATAAAATTTTGTATCGTGATAAGATATATGGTCCGAGTGTGCAAAAATGGACATGGATATATGTTTATAGAACGTATGTATGTGTCCGACTATAGAATACCACCTCCGTATATATCAAAATATAAGATGCTTTTATAAGTTAAACTAGCCTAAAAAATGTCTTATATTTTGGTACACGGAGGGAGTATTGACCTGAGGGAATGAAAGACTGATGGTACTCACTTGTACAGTCGGTACGTAGCATGTCGGAAGCTACTCCGCCGCTTCGTTAGTTTAGGGAGCGAACGGTCGTCTCTACCTGGTATCCCATGCACCTCTGACTTTTCTCACGCTCCCTTCTTCTTCATCTCCTCTTGCTGCTGCTGCTCTCTCCACGCCAGTTGTCTGTGTTCGTACTCCAAGAGTCAAGAGTTCGCTAGACTAATACAAAGAGGACTGAATGTACGAAGGTACTGTATATTTTTGGTTGTGTGTATGAAGGCTTCGTCGTGTCGGACATGGATTTTCTGCTCCCGGGTGCACATGCACCAGGATGAACGGTAAAATATATTAAAAAATGCAAAAACATTCGGAAAATTCTGAACTTTTTTATAAACATTGATTAGCGTTTCACATGCATGCACAGTTTTGTGATCAAATGACATTCAGAGAGGTCTGAGCAAAAAAGAAAAATACCAAAAATACTATTTTTGAAAGCATTTTGGAGCACCGGTTTTTTCCCCACATATCCATGAATGTTATGTTATCACAAAAAATTAAACACAGTTACAAACAATCCTTGTTGCAAAATAAATTCAGAATCGTTTGATTTTTTTTTCTATTTTTTGGGAGTTTACTATTCATAGCAGGTGCATATGAGCACAGGACTGGAATGACACTCGGTGAGGTCATTCTGAAAAGAGATGTAAAGGTCGTGAAAATTAGATGTGATGCAAATGGTGTGTGTCATGATCTAGCTAAATTAGGGGAGATAGCAAGTGTGGCTAAGGAATGTCCCCCGGAAATTTCCGACGCGATGAACGCCAATGACCTCCGTCTCCTAATCAGTTTAATCTCCTTACCGGCAAAAAATATATTAGATTTTTAATTGTGTGCAGGTTGTTCTCACCCACGGATAATCGCGGGCCATGTTGTCGGCCCCGTCGATCACGCTAGCCCGACCGTCGACATAGATTGGGGCACGGGCCCCACCGATTTGTCTTCTTCCCCAGATCCTGTTGTACGCGGTGTGTGATTAATGCGACGACATGAATTAGGAGTTTCTCTCTACAAGTCTATGTGGATGACATAGCTTTTGCTCGTCTCGTTTTTGTTCTGTCCTCTGGCGATGGCGATGCAATGACGACTAAACGAGCGACAACGCGTTCATCTCTGGAAGATATTCTTGAGGGCTTCTGTCTATTTCTATGTTTTACAGGGTTTTTATTTATTAAAAGGGGGATAACTGTTCTACATCTGAATATTTTTAATGCTCGTTTTCATTAATTATGTAATTCAGATATTTTTGGTGCTATAATCTTGATATTAGTTTCTAAGGAATGCTTCACAAGAGGGAAATGTCCTTTGATTCCTGAGTGTATATACACCTGATATGATTTTTTTTTTAAAGTTTATAATTTTTTTAGAATAAACTTGACTTTCTTTTGCACTAGTATATAAATTTTCACCAATAAGAAACCACCGTTGACTTAAGGGCAAAAATAATTTCATTGCTATTACAAGTCATTATTCACACTATTTGGGTCGAAATATTTTTTTAAATGAAGTCAACGGGTCTTGTATTTTTGTGGATTTTTTTTACAAGTACAATGGAATGTCAAGTATATTTCAAAAATATTTTCAGAATTTTTTAATCTTTTAATTAATTACTATTTGTTTTCATATAGCGCGTATATATACACTACCAAACGTTCTTGTCCTTCACAAGAGCACTACATGATTTGCATGGCTCCGATATTTTTGTCGTGAGATGTATGCATACCAGCTAGCAAAGGTTAGATGCGGGCATATACATCATCATGTGCTGTACACATATGGCCAGTGAGCAAAACGGTAGAAGACGACAAATATGCACTCATATGGAATACCGTTACGTGTGTCCATGCATGAGTACGTGGCTCGATAGGAAGCACCATAAAGATATTGCGTCTGTAGTCTTGTACGTATGCCCAGAAGGGGTGGCGCGCGCAGCCACACAAATGCAGTTATGCAGAGCTAGCTACCAAGGTCTATGTTGCATGCAAAACGACGAGTACTTGATGGCGCTCGATCGGGCTCTAGTGAGCTTTTTTTTTTTCTTCCTTTTTTTTTTCTTTTTGAGCCGGGCTATATATTAGAGCATCTACAGCCGGACTCCCCAAACCCACCTCAAACGCCCGGGCGGGCCGCCCGGTCACTGACCGGTCACGATTTTTCGACCCAGCCGGGCGCCTCAAACGACCCTCAAACGCTCGGGCTGACCGGTACCCCCCATGTCCAGCCCAAATATGAAGCGGATATGGGGGCGCCCGGGCGCGCCCGCCACGTCGGCCTGGCCCGCGCTGGCTCGCCTCGACCCCACATATATTCCTCCCGATCCGGTCGCCGGACCAAACCCTAGCCAATTCACACTCCTCTCCCCTCCACTCCCTCCGCCACCCGAGCTCCCCCCGGCGATTTCCGGCCGGCTCCGGCATGGCGGGCAGCGGATCTGACTCCGACCAGTCCACATTGCACTCCACCGCTCCCGGGAGAACAGCGCCCGGCCGACGGACGGATCTGTCTGCCGCGACTCCATTGTGTCGGCGCAACATGCACTTGGGGCCTCTGGGGCTGGATCATCGCGGTCCCGGCGGCCGAAAAATCTCTCCTTCCACATCACCGGTCGGGCAGATTATGAGTCCCACCGGGAACGGGCAGCCCGCCGTGGGAAGGAGAGGATGAGGGCCGCCGAGGCCCGTATGGTGGCCGAAATGGCGGCCGCGGAGGCGGCTGATGCGGCGGCGCGGGCGACCGCGGAGGAGGAAGCCATCCGCGCCCGCACTGTGAAGAAACGGCAGCGGAGGAACATGCGCGCCCTCGCCCGAGAGCAGAATCGGGTTGTCCGTGCCATGGCCGGACTGCCACCGAGGGAGGAGAAGGAGGACAGCTGCGGCGACGACAGCTCCGGCGACGAGCAGATCCGGCTCGATCCTTACTGCGTCTTTGACCGGTACTTCCGCGAGAAGGACGGCAAGGGCGCCGGGAAGGGCAAGGGCAGCCGTGGATGACCTCCACCATAGCCAAACATGCCAAATTTTGGTAGTCCGATGACATGTAGTAGTGATAGATTAGCCGGACGGAGTAGCCGGCCGATGTGTGTAAATGCATCGACGTAGTTGCATGGTTTGTATGGATTTGAGATATGATAAATGAGGTGTCCGGATGTGGATTGCATTATTTGAGAGGTGCCCGGTCAGTGTCCGCGGACGCGTCTGGGCGCGTCCGCGGGCGTTTGAGGGGCCGGATTTGCAAAGTCCGGCTGTAGATGCTCTTACCACTTTCCATTACTTCTTCCGTCCTAAAATAAATGTCTCAACTTTGTACTAAGTTTGATACAAAATTGTACTACTAAAGTTGAGACGCTTATATTTTGGGACAGAGGGTCGACGGGGCCTTGTGATGACGTCCGCATCGCAGTAATGAGGTGAGCCATGGTGAGACATGCTCGTTTGCTTCTTGTCATCAACGCCAGTTGAAGACATCAACACTTTTGGCCTGCTTTGCTCTCGCTTCATGATCTCCATGGGAATCGATGGGTCCTGTTGAAGGCTTTCTTTGTCTCTCAAGTGCAGTTAGGAAACTATTTTCTACCGATAGTTTTCTTTCTTACATTTCTTAGTCATTAACTTCGCTTGCATGTATCCGTAAGAAATAGCCATTATGGTGGACGGTCTCCTGTGACCATGCCCCCCTGCCTTGCGCAAGGGGCTCTCCTCGCTTCTTCAGCTGACTGCTTGGTGGCTCTGAAAGCATTGCAATGAATGCATTTTTGATGCTTTGACCGCTTCATTGCTCATATTATTTGAACCATTCAGGAGGAGGCTCGACTTTGGGATATAGCTGGAGCCAAGGGGATCAACCCTTGTGATTCCCGAGACATAGACCTTGTTTTTTTTGGGCTGAGCACCCCTTTTCTTGTTATGCTCATGTGCTCGCAACCACGTCTGAGTGTGTACGTGGTTTTTGTGAGTTGCCATAGTTGTTTCACTCTCTACCTATCAGTGAAATGATACCCAATCTTGCGTATTCGTGAAAAAATTAGTAGAAAGTAACCACATGGCAACTTTGGTATTAATACCATGAAAAATTTAAAAATAAGCGGGTGGCAACTTTTAAAATTGTATGCATATAAGATCTTGAAGTTCTCGTTGAGACAAAACTGACAACGAAGACTGGTCACAAATTAGGTTATTGATTCAAGAGACGAAACATTTTGAAGTTTTAAAAATAGCATTTATGCCGCTCATATCATAGTATTTTATCGCATGTCATTCATGCATGCTGGTTATTGAGCCAAGTGCTAAAGCGGGCACATCTATGCACTATTAGCATCTTCTTTAGAGCATGGTTAATAATACAGCCAACAATCGGCTATAAGGAGTTGCCATGTCATCTACAGCTAACCTAATAGTTGGCATGTACAATAGTAAATTTTGAATGTGTACTACTTTATTAATAGTTGGCCCACCTTACAACCTCACAAAGCGTCTTGGGGCTTGTGCTGCAGCTGAGTACTAATCAAGAGACCGCTTCTCTTCTCTCTCCTCTTCTCTCTCCTCCAACTAAGTAAAGATATAATATTTTAGTCCTTATAGCCTGCTTATGTCACCTTAGAGCAAGTATAATAAGCAAGTATAATAGGGTGACATAAGCGGGCTATAAGAGTTGCCACCACAGATTTATGATGATGTGGAGGAGAGAGGAGAGGAGAGAGAAGAGGAGTGGGCTGTAAACTTGTAGCCAGCTGCAGCACGAGCTCCAACACACTTTGTGAGAGAAGAAAGTGGGGTCAAGCATTAAATATATAGTATATATAGCCAGCAGCTATTATACGAATGGGCTTTTAGGTTGGCTATAGTTGATGTGGAACAAAGATAGAGCTAGCAGCCGGCTATATTATTAACCATGCTCTTATTGTACTTGCTCTTATGCCGGTTAGTCACTGACTCTTTATTCTTAGATAAAGGGAATATATTAATATAGAGAAGATATCAATTACATCTTGCCTCTGGATCAACACGGTCTCAAAAGATACTCAAAATATGGAGGATGCACACAAACAAATTATTACAAAAGAAGAGGAAAAAAGACCAATATAACAACTGCAGCAAACAACAACAACAATCATCAATGATGGCAACCCCAGGTAACATGATAGGTGCTTCAACAACCTCGAGGAAGAGAATAACGGACGAGCGCCCATGCCGCTGGACCCAACCGTTGAGGCCAAATCTTGTGGTTTTTTTACCCTAGAAAGGAGCCTGAGTAAACTCCATGCAATGCCTTCAACAAGGAAATGATGTGTGGATGATACCATGGTCATGTTCAACTAATTAATGAAGGTCGAACCTAGATTATCCATCCCTGGAACACGAGCCCCTGCACTCAAAGAGCATCACCTAACCAAAGTTGCTATGTGTTGCCACCACTATAGCACAATCGTCAAACGCATAGTTCCGGTGGACCTAGCCACACAATTAGAACCATGCCCGCGTAACACATGCTACCGAGCAGCACGTAGGGACGACCGTCATCTCCATCGACCCCATGCCTTTCGATAGTCCAGACCGCCAACGCAAAGAAAATATAGGCCAGTCACATGGGGCACCTCAGACAAGAGTGGAACACACGCATCAAACAAAAGTTGAGTCGTCGGACATGTTGTCGCAAACGTCGTCTTGGACCCCGTCGAGCACTAAAAACCTCTGCACCAAGCAAGAGACATCCAATCATCGAAGTGTGTAGCCGGGAACCTCCAAACGAGACTAAAACTCACCGACCATGCACATTGTATAGATGGATAGCAGTTTAGGGTCGCGTCGTAAGGGCATCCAACCTCCGACGACACACACGTTGTCCAGGGAAGGCATATTGCCTCAACAGCGAGGACTCCTATAACGCTAGGAGATGAGCTTATAGCCGCCATCCGTCAGTGCCTGCCAGCTTCCTCTAGCGATGGCGAGTGGACGGGAAGGGGAAGGGACGTGGGTGGCGGCTAGCATATCGCCGAGCCACCCCCTGGGAGCGTGTTTGGCGTCTCAACCTTTCTCGTCACTAACTCTTTGTAAAGAAGTATAACTTTTTTAGACACAAGGCACCATGTCCGACTTTATAAATAAAGCCTTAGCCGGCAACATCAAACATCATCACAGTATGATACAAACTTTAATGCAGATCAGCTCAAACGACCAGCCCAAGTAGCTAAAGAAGAATAATAGAACATTTAGAAACCAAGAAGCTGACCAGCAGGGGCATGGCTAAGGCATAGGCGGGGGTTATTCTTGGGGCAGCAGACTAGAGGCGGAAGGGCGGATCTTGGCAATCATTTGGTCAACAACATCGATGGCGGAGCAATTAATGAGAGGTTTCCACAGTTGTTGTATAGCAATCATTTTAAACAAACAATCAACCAACCTATTAGGGAAGGGTTGTTCAATAGTAAACTTGTTGCAGATTGTCCACAAGGACCAACTTTGAACAGTGAAAGCAATCTATAAAATACGGAGAAACTAGCCGGAGAGATTAAGAACAACACCAAAATATCAGTGAAGTTGACAGATCCCAGTTAACATTTAGCCGGGACTGAACGCATGCTCCGAAAAAAAACTTAGCCAATATGCAATTAAAGAGGATGTGCTTTGTATCTCCGTTCTCTCCACAAAGAGAACAAGCCATGTTAGCCGTGTAATTACGTTTAAGAATTTGATCACTTGTGGGACGACACTTATCAATAGATTACCATGGAAGGACCCTAATTTTTAGAGTGATCCGTGCCCTCCAAACACTAAAAAAATTATTCAAGGGATGCCCTTGCACAAGTCTAGAGTAGAGAGATTTAATAGAGAACTTCCCGGAAGCAGAGTGAGGCCAGACCATGTGGTCGTTAGTCGACGAGAGCGCATGAACACGGGCAGTGAGCTCTTGCCATTTAGCCAAGTCTACAAGGAGCAACGACCGGCAAAAGCCAATGTCCTAGTTATTAGCCGAGAGCTCCATAATGGAGATCTAAGGGTTAGGACAATAAGAGAAAAGGGTTGTGAAGGAGAGCTTGAGCCCCCCCCCCCCCCCCCCCCCCCCCCACTCATTCAGCCAGAATCTTACGGGGCACCATTACGAACGATCAATTTGATGTGATCATGAAACTTATTACTCACGTTAACACTGTAACGCCAAAAGTAGTACCCACCCCTAGGGTTGGCATTGAAAGGATCACAATGGGGTTAATATTTAGCTTTGAGAGTCTCTTCCTAGAGAGATCCGGGGGTGGGTGGGTGGGTGTGTGGGGGGGGGGGGGGGGGGGGGGGGGGTCATTGTAGATTTTCCACCACCATTTCATGGTGAGGCATTTATTCATAATTGAGGTGTTAATGATACCCAACCTCCCCTGAGGTTTTTAAGTTTGCACATAAGGCTCCATTTGACCAATATGTATTTTTCCTTTTGCCGGCAATGTTCTAGTAAAAGGCACTATGATGCTTATCAAAGCCAGAGTGGTTACTCTCGGTTAGACGACAGAAGGCCATAATGTACACAGGCAGGGTAGAAAGGCATGCATTCATAAGAAAGACTTTTCTCGCGCGGAATTATATTTTCCCTGCCAAGGCGCCACAGGGGACACAACCTTGTGCTCAATTCGTACGAAGTCGTTGGCCGTAAGCTTAATGGGAGAGACCATGATGCCCAAGTATTTAATAAGGGAAGAAGCTGAGATCAAAACTAAGCATGTTAGCAATTTGGATTTGTTCATTATAGTGGGCAACACAAAACAAGGACCTCACCTTTGTTCAAATTAATTTTTAGCCCGGACATGGGCTCAAATCACAGCAGCAGCTATTTAAAATTAGCGAGATGGAGGTCATTTTTCTCAACGAGAATAATAGTTTCATCAGCATATTGCAAGGAGATGCAAATGTATAGTTAATTAATCTTCACCATTATTAATACATACATACATACATACATACATAGGGCTCAAATCACAGCAGCAGCTATTTAAAATTAGCGAGATGGAGGTCCTTTTTCTCAACAAGAATAATAGTTTCATCAGCGTATTGCAAGGAGATGCAAATGTATAGTTAATCAATCTTCACCATTATTAATACATAAATACATACATACATACACACATAGGGATCAAATCACAGCAGCAGCTATTTAAAATTAGCGAGATGGAGGTCATTTTTCTCAACGAGAATAATAGTTTCATCAGCGTATTGCAAGGAGATGCAAATGTATAGTTAATCAATCTTCACCATTATTAATACATACATACATACATTTTAAGCTAGCCAAATTGAGCTACTTCACCTTTGTCCTTGTGCCGTGTGGGCTGCTGCCCTTGTGTTTACGGATGCTACCTGAGGCCCTTCGACCGATACCATGCTGCAGGTCCTGTAATTGGAGGCCGCATCATCGTCAGCGTCACTGTGGGATGGTGCGCCAGTTGGAGCATGTGCGGCCCGACAAACATCACCATCGCTGCAGGAGCAGCGGCACAAAGCTGGCGGCAGAATCGGCAGAGGTGGAGCAATGGCGCCGGCAGTGGGCTGGATGTATAGCGGCGGCGCTAAGGGATACACCGCCGCTTCGGTTGCTAGTCTCATGCTGCAGCCCGCGACGGACGACATTGACTGGACTTGCTGCTGCAGCGACTTTATTAGCCATAATCTTAACTTAGCGCGTGCGTTAGCTGGGACGTACGAAGTTGGCCGTTCGTGGTTGAATGGTTCGGACGGAAGACTCGCAAGGGCTGGACGTGGCCATGATTCTAGTTAGTGGTTAGCATCATGCATGGAGTTAGTTGGATCGTGCGTGGTGGTAGTGGCCAGACTAGGTGGCCGGGTGAGTGCGTGCGTCCGTGCCTGGTGGCCATGACGTGGTTGCTAGTCTGGTTATAAAAGGATCCTCCCATGTACTCATTGATGCGCCGGTGTGTGTAGCCGTGCTCCGGTGTGTTGCCGAGCGACGGGGTGTGCCGAGCCAAGTGTGAGGGGCCTAGAAGATGTAGTCTCTGTCGGAACCGTGGTGTGTGCCCGGTCGACGTGAGAGTTTTTCCGGGTTGTGCCGCGTGCGTGCGTGTGTACCTCATGTGTGTGTTCGAGTCGTTGAGAGAAATAAAGCCAAGATACAGGCGTTGGTGCATCGCGGCGTTCGTCGCCGGAAAAATCATGGTGTCTCCTTCGTCTACCTTCGTCCGGCGTTTGTGTCGCCGGAAGGCTGCCCGGCGTGTGTCGCCGGGGAGGATTGGTCCGGGGTTTGTCCCAACATTTGGTATCATGAGCTTGGTTGGCCTGGGCGTGGTTCGCCGTGCCGGAGGCGTGCCGGCGATGGCGGCGTTCGTCGGCGGTTGCGGGAAGCTCCGGGCCGTGTGTCGGCCTATGGAGGTGCGCGGCGCTGTGGCTGTCATGGCAGACACGGAGGCGGCGCGCGGTGAGTCCGCGACGAGCACGGCGGACATGGAGGTCGAGGCGGCGCGGCTGCGGCGCATGGCGACGAAGACGGGCGGCGAGTCCGCAGCGGTGGTGACCGGCGTTAGCGCGCCAGGTCGTGTCCGTGGCGGTGGTGACCGGCGTTAGTGCGCCAGGTCAAGTACGCGGCCGTGACGATGACAAGGACGAGCTATGTCAAGATTAGGGAGGAAATTATTAGCCATAATCTTAACTTAGCGCGTGCGTTAGCTGGGACGTACGAAGTTGGCCGTTCGTGGTTGAATGGTTCGGACTGAAGACTCGCAAGGGCTGGACGTGGCCGTGATTCTAGTTAGTGGTTAGCATCATGCATGGAGTTAGTTGGATCGTGCGTGGTGGTAGTGGCCAGACTAGGTGGCCGGGTGAGTGCGTGCGTGCGTGCCTGGTGGCCACGACGTGGTTGCTAGTCTGGGTATAAAAGGATCCTCCCATGTACTCATTGATGCGCCGGTGTGTGTAGCCGTGCTCCGGTGTGTTGCCGAGCGACGGGGTGTGCCGAGCCAAGTGTGAGGGGCCTAGAAGATGTAGTCTCTGTTGGGACCGTGGTGTGTGCCCGGTCGACGTGAGAGTTCTTCCGGGTTGTGCCGCGTGCGTGCGTGTGTACCTCATGTGTGTGTTCGAGTCGTTGAGAGAAATAAAGCCAAGATACAGGCGTTGGTGCGTCGCGGCGTTCGTCGTCGGAAAAATCATGGTGTCTCCTTCGTCTACCTTCGTCCGGCGTTTGTGTCGCCGAAAGGCTGCCCGGCGTGTGTCGCCGGGGAGGATTGGTCCGGGGTTTGTCCCAACAGACTTCATGTACTGGATCGTCTGGTCCAGCGTCGAGGCTTGGTTACACTGCATGGTCGGCGCAGAAAGAGATTTAATCTTTTGGAAATCGCTAATGAATCCCGTGCTCCATGGAATCTGAATGTTGAAAATTTTAAAATTCATATTTCATTTAAAAATCCTGAAAAAATGCATTCATATATGGGGATGTATACTACATTGCTGTAGAAGTTTCAAGATGAAATACGTTTTGTTGTGAGCTACAAAAAAATCAAGTATTTCTGGCACACATGCATTATTCATTATAAAATTTCATGATTTTGCTTTTTTGTAGATCAGATAAAAATGTATTTCATTATGAAAATTTACAGCAATGCAGTAAACATCCTTATGTAAGTGTATATTTAGTTTAGATTGTTTCTGAAACTTAAAAAAATGTTTTTTGATTATTATTTTTCAAAATTTTGGGCTCCATGGAGCCTAGGAGCCAAAAATCCCTCCTCTTGAATTTTATAGTCTTACTACTTCTCTGCAGTGTAAGTTCTTTTTTAAACCCGGGTTGCATATTAAGCATGAAAAATGCAATATTAACTCTTAAGGTCACCTAAATTGTTTAGTATCATGCGTAATTATCAGAGTTACTACACTCACATGGCATATTATCATATGCTAGTACTCCCTCTGTAAAGAAATATAAAAGCGTTTAGATCACTACTTTAATGATCTAAACGCTATTATATTTCTTTACGGAGGGAGTATCATATTATTACTTCATTTATTTATTTGTAGAATCTCAATAGAAAGTTGTGGATATTTGTTATAAACATTTCTTGTTTGATACGTTATGATACTATATCAGAATATGATACTAGAATTTTCTCTCTCATCTTTAATTAAAATGCCACTTTTTTTTATTATAGTTAGCTGGCACTTCATGATACCCTGATGACACTTGCTCTGTGAAATGTCTAAATGTGGAACCTTTGCAGAATGTGACTGATTTTCAGTGAGTGCAGCGAGATGAGAAAGGTTGGGTTTGTTGGAAATATGCCCTAGAGGCAATAATAAATAAGTTATTATTATATTTCCTTGTTCATGATAATCGTTTATTATCCATGCTATAATTGTATTGATTGGAAACTCAAATACATGTGTGGGTACATAGACAAACACTGTGTCCCTAGTAAGCCTCTAGATGACTAGCTCGTTGATCAAAGATGGTTAAGGTTTCCTAGCCATTGACATGAGATGTCATTTGATAACGGGATCACATCATTAGGAGAATGATGTGATGGACAAGACCCAAACTACGAACGTAGCATATGATCGTGTCAGTTTATTGCTATTGTTTTCTGCATGTCAAGTATCTGTTCCTATGACCATGAGATCATGCAACTCCCTGACATCGGAGGAGTACCTTGTGTGTATCAAACGTCGCAACGTAACTGGGTGACTATAAAGGTGCTCTACAGGTATCTCCGAGGGTGTCTGTTGGGTTGGCATGGATCAAGACTGGGATTTGTTACTCCGTATGACGGAGAGGTATCTCAGGGCCCACTCGGTAATACAACATCACAATGAGCCTTGCAAGCAATGTGACTAAAGTGTTAGCCACGAGATCTTGTATTACGGAACGAGTAAAGAGACTTGCCGGTAACGAGATTGAACTAGGTATAGAGATACCGACGATCGAATCTCGGGCAAGTAACATACCGAAGAACAAAGGGAACAGCATACGGGATTAACTGAATCCTTGACATAGAGGTTCGACCGATAAAAGATCTTCGTAGAATATGTAGGAGCCAATATGGGCATCCAGGTCCCGCTATTGGTTATTGGCCGTAGAGGTGTCTCGGTCATGTCTACATAGTTCTCGAACCCGTAGGGTCTACACACTTAACGTTTGGTGACGATTAGAATAGTTGAGTTATTTTGTTGGTGACCGAAGGTTATTCGGAGTCCCGGATAAGATCCCGGACATGACGAGGATCTCCGGAAGAGTCCGGAGGTAAATATTAATATATGTGATAATAGTGTTGTGATCTCCGGAAAGGTTCCGGAGTTCACCGGAATGGGTTCCGGATGTTTACCGAAGTGTTCGGGTGCAGCAACACTTTATATGGGCCAAAGGGATAAAGCCCACGAGGTATTGGAAAGTGCAAAAAGTAGTTTTGCTGCCGCGTAAGCGGTACTACCGTTTTGTGAAGCGGTACTACCGCCCAAGCGGTACTACCGCTTGTGTGAAGCGGTACTACCGCCCAAGCGGTACTACCACTTGTGTTAAGCGGTACTACCGCTTGTGCGCGGTACTGCAGGGATCCGAGTTGGACTCTTTCCCTGCGGGCCAAACCGACCTTGTGTGGGCAAAACCGACCTGGAGGAGGCTTTTACTCCAAGTTTAGACCCCAAGGCTCAACATATAAATAGAGGGGCAGGGCTAGCACACGGGACACATCAAGATTTCCCCAAGCCGTGTGCGGCAACCCTAACCCTCTAGTTCCTCCGTCATAATCTCCGTAGCGCTTGGCGAAGCCCTGCAGAGATTGTTACTCACCACTATCACCACGCCGTCGTGCTGCTGGAACTCAACCACTACTTCACCATCGCTCGCTGGATCGAGGAGGTGAAGGCGTCATCAAGCCGTACGTGTGTTGAACGCGGAGGTGCCGTCCGTTCGGCGCTAGTTCGTGATCGGATCGAGGGACGACTTGCGATTTGGATCGCGGAGACGTTCGACTACATCAACCGCGTTTCTTAAACGCTTCCGCTTAGCGATCTACAAGGGTATGTAGATTTACTCTCCCTCTCGTAGATGCTCATCACCATGGATAGATCTTGTGTGTGCGTAGGAAAAATTTTGTTTTCCATGCAACGTTCCCCAACAGGGTTTTGGTCTAATTAAAGACCAAGTATAATGATTGGGATGTTAAAACTATGGTTTTAAATTTCAGTTTCAGAAATATTTCAGCCATAGCCAAAGTGAAAGTTAGTAATTTCGGTTTCCATTCTGGCCAAAGAACCAAAATTTCATTTGAATTCCATTGAGTCAGGCCAAATATTTTAAAAACTAAAACAAATATATATAAATTATTTAAATTTGTGTGTACTACCGAATTGCTGAAATATTTTGAATGGAAAGACAATTATTTTAGTATCTATCGAAATTAATAAAATTTCCAAAATTTCAATGAATTATATACATCACCGAAAGTGCGAAACACATGGTTAAAACCAATTCAGGCCAATTAGGCAATTGCAGACTGAACATACCCCCTCTATAAACTAATATAAGATCTTTCAGATCACTAAAGTAGTGATCTAAGAGATCTTATATTAGTTTACAGAGGGAGTATTTATTTATGTTTCTCGTAAAAAAAACTTATTTATGCGCGGTAGAAGTCATATTGGAGTGGTGATCAGACCTTGTGGCATCCTGGAACGAGCTGCTGCAGAGTCTTGAACCTCTCATTTACCTTGCACCTTCTTCTCTGTTACATATATATGCATGCACGATGGCATGATTCATATGAAGGCAAGATAAAACACTAAACTTCATAAATTTCATGGTGAAGGAACCATTAACAGCGAAAGTACAGCTTTACCTTTTCTGCCAGCCTGTGTATTTCTGAATACCTAGACCTCCTTGCGCCTGCCATCTCCCTCCTGTCCCTCGAATTGCTTGGTGCGCCCTATATATCATACCAAAGATGATTAGATGAACATGGCATGGGAGAAGCAAGCATCACTCATCAACTTTCTGGAAAGGAAAATTTCCTCTGCCTTCTTGCTCCAACGCTAACCTTGTCCGTCGACCTCTTGCTTGGGTCCTTGGACTGCATTTGCTGATCACCCACAGCCATTGGACTTGCAGCAACGCCTCCATTTCCGCGGGGATGACCAGCGACGAACTCCTCGCCACGTACAACTGGGTAGAGCCAAGCCGCCATATCTTCTTCAGAAGGCGGCTGAGGCAGCACCTCAGGCACTTGAGGCGGCGACATGGGGAGGCCGGAGACTGCAGGCGGCGGCACCTCCATGACCCTGCGCCCTCCTCCTGGCCTCACCAACTCGAAGAGATCACCGCTGTACCGAAGTGCAAGATCCATTCATGAGCCTTATATATGGATGTGTGTACACATGCAAAATTAAATTCTATGCATGTTCCATCCATAATTGCGTACGTGGACTGGTAACCATCGAACATCTCGATGAAGTTGTCACCGGCATCGTGGCTGGCGCCTTCTCTGGCTCCGGTGGTGGCGTCCAGGAGGTGGAGGTCGGAGTAGCCGGATCCCGTCATATCCATGCCCGATGTGCTTGGCCTGAGAATTAACAATCAAACGAGAGAAATCTCGTTGGGCATGGATCGTGCTAGAAGGCGTGTGAGTGTGAGTGAGAGTCAGTTCACGCCTATATATATATACTGGGGAGAAGGGAACAATGGATGCAGAGATAAAGATCGAGAAGAGTTCTGAAGGACGGTGGCCGCAGGAACGACGTGTGATGTGATCATTGGGCGTGCATGTGCATGCATGTAGCTGTCCTTTGAAATGTCCACGCTGCAAACACCGAGGATTGGAAGCAAGCAAGAAGAGGAAGACGGTTAGACCCCTGCTAGCCAACTCATGTGTCATAAAAGTAAATTATACAATTGGTATTTTTTAAATACAAAATCAATGATATAATTTTTGTGACATGTAACTCTTTTTCTATGATCAAACTGATGACCAAATTTAAATCTCAAAATGCGTGAACGTCACCTAACCTAATCTAGAACAGAGAAAGTATCTGCCTTCTAGAGAAAGCTTACTTGCTAAATATTTGTCACCGAGGATGACCACTAAGATACGTTAGTAATTAAAAATGATTAAATGTATAATGCACGGGGATAATTTCAATAACTTAATCACCTACAACCCCAAGAAACAAAATTATGATCGCATCATCTTACAAATATGCACTTACATGCTTGGACAAACTTCAAATGAAAAAAAATAGATATCGAGCAATTTTTTAAAATTTTGATCAAAGTTTATGTAAGACATATCAATATACTCAATATACAATAAATACATTATGGAAACTTTCATGATAGATGTATTGATTTGGTAATGTAGATGTTGATTTTTTTTTCTATGAATTTTGTCAAATTTAAACATATTGACTTCAGATAAGATTAATAAGTCTTCACTCGGATGGAGGGAGTATACTTCCTAAATGCATTGGGAGTTCTCCTGCCTGATTAATGGAAAAGAACGTCCAAGCCCTGAGATTTGGGGGATTATTTACCATTTACACATAAAAACTGAGCCACATGATCTGTTAGTTTGTAATAGCTCCCAAGATAATTACAGGAATAACTATCAACTGTATCATTAAAAAAATGAGACAAATAAGTCAGCATGTTCTTCTACACATACTAAATTATCTACTCCGTTGATTTTGGATCCTAATTTTGAAGGCGGAGATTTAAAACCTAACACGAGGGAGGCACATACATGTTTGTTAGAACATATCTCGTGGGTTTAGAATAATACGGTTTGTTTGGATGGAAAGCCAATTGGGCTAAAACACAACCCTTTTCCTAACCCTAGCCACCAGCAAGTCTCCTCCGCACCGCCGCCTAGGCCCCCCTCCTGTCTCCCGTTTGGCAGTTCGACAGTGGCCAGAGGAGTGGGGACCCACTTTCGTTTCTCTTAGTTCATGTTTCCCTTAGGGTTTTGTTTCCATACCGCCATCGACGATCTGGCGTAAGTCATGGCACATCCGAATAAGATCTCTCCGGCCTCTCCCTACCTTGACGACGTTTGATCCGGCACTGTAGAAGGGCCTCAGAGGATAGATGTTGCCAGATTTGTTGGATCTCATTAGATTTTCACAGCCCGTTTGTCAATCAAGGGAAGCAGTTGACTAGATCTTAGTGCGGCGACTTAAACCTCCTCCTTTGAGTTGTTCTGCGACATATGGCCTGGTTTCTCAAACCCTCTCGATTGGCGGTGAAGGATTACAAGTCTGCGTTGCGTGGGGAGATGCCCCCAACAAACATTCCTTCAGCGGTTACTAGATATCGTTTCTAGCAATCAAAGCCTGGCATGGTGAGGACGTTGGTAGGTGCCCCTTTCGCTTACTTCTAGTTCAGTGCATTTTTCAAACTCCAACGAGCGTCTCACAATCAAAGTAAGAAGATGGCCAGTACTATTTTCGATGTAATTTTTTTTGCTTGTCATTTTGTGTGTTGTTGTGTGTCCATTGTATTGTCTACCGTTTTCCTTGATAATATTCGGCTATAAGATGACCTTTGGTTATTTTTTCTCAAAAAGGAAAAAATTCCAATTGAGTTAGGTGTGGTGGAGCATTCTAATACATAATAAATCCTATGGAATGTGACGCCTAGAGATATGTAACTAACCACGTCGTTGCAAGCTGCATGAAAATATTCTTAGAGTAGCAGGTGAAATCGTGACAAGGGGTGCACAACAAATTAAAAATAAAATTGCAGCTCCAGAAAATAAGTATATATAAACTAGTAACTAGATTTGCATATCTTTAATCAGCTTGCAGTTGTTGAGCTATATCGTGCTATGCTTATATTGCAATCTACTAAATAAATTAACCACAAAAATAGGAAAAAAGCTAGTAAGGCAAACACTTAAAGGCAATAGCGGGTTGAGTAAACGATATTATAATAATCCACAATAATGCCAAACACATCCTGAACCTAAACTTAAATGGAGAACAATGAGTTAGTAGTAGAGGTAGAAACACCTGGCGCACATGCACGCATGTGACTTGCATGCCTACGTTTGCATATCTACGCAAGCATTACGTACTCAAGGGATGTTGATGCATACGTCCCTAGAACATCCCAGGCTTGATAATTACCTATTTTTGCAAAGAAGAATAGATTGATCACCCATAAAGTACGCATCTGATTCGAATAAATATGTAGCAAAATTCACCTTCATCAAATTTGTAGCTGAACTCATTGTAATTCCCAGTAGGATATGTTGAATTATAGATGGTCTTTAGGCCCGTATGAATAATAATCCTGAAAAAATTTAAAGGACATGTGGGGTGTCATGACATGGTGGTGGAAGTTTACTACCACCTCATGAGTGAAGGAGAGTTGAGACGGATGCGGAGTTTCTCAGCCCGAGCTCAAATGAGCTCGGGTGAATAGTAAAAAATTCAAAAAACAACCTGAAATATTTTTTTGACAAACATTGACAAATGTTTTAAGAGCTTGCAAAATTTCATCATAGAATCACATTTGTGGAAGTAGCATTTTTAGAGTATCAAATTTTTTTTTTGCCACGCCTTCTAGGAATGTGATTCCATGATGAAATTTTGCAAGCTCTTAGAACATTTGTCAATGTTTGTCACACAAAATCAGATTTTTTTTTTGATTTTACTATTCACCCGAGCTCATTTGAGCTCGGGCTGAGAAGGTGATTTTCCAGTTGAGACCCCTTTATAAGAGATTCTCTTCCACATGCTATTGAAGATTGAGAAGAGGAGTGGTTCCCGCACGCTCCTCCTCGGCTGCCCACCTCACCTTGTCCGCGCGTCGTGTTTCGTGAACAAGTCGAGCCTATCTTAGATCTAATTACGAGTCATTAATGGACGCACTACGAATCAAAAACATCGGATCATGGGTTGTTGCCGACTCGGACATGGACCCAGCCCCACGTCTCCATACCCGGCTCCAGATTGGGGGTTGTGGCAACCCTAGCCGCTACCCAGATCAGTTCGCATTTGCTCTACCTCCTCGCGCACAACCCACCATCTTTCCTCTCGCTGTTGCTGCTTCCGGCGATCCCATCTTGTCGGCCGTTCAGGCGCGACTGCTCACCTCCCTGACTAACTCTGAGGCCACCAAGAAGTAGGTTACCGAAGATGATGCTTTTGTTCATCCCTCTCTTGCTTGTTCTCGATAGATGTATCTGGTCTGTGTGTAGTACGTGCTCATATGTTAAACCCTCAGTATGAGATTAATATTGTTAGTGCTATCATCATGATTTATTTATGGATTAAATCAATCAGAAAATTTCTATTTTTCAACAATTTAAAAACCTAATGTTTGTGGGCAATTTTCGATTCAAGGCTTTGCTGCTACATTAAAAGCAAACCCGTTGGAGGGTACTCATTTTAAGCGTTGGCAGTGGCTCAAGTCGATGAATGTGTTATGGGTCGCTGGTGGAACTCCTGAAGGAACGATTACTTCTGAACAGGAGAAGGCATTTAAGGAGGCCACCATCGTCTTTGTCAGAGCCGTTCTGAGTGTGATCGATCGGAGGCAAGCTAGTTGACGCATGTGTACATATGCGGGTTGCCAAGAACTTGTGGGATCCGTCCCTTTTGGAGGAGATTTGCTACTACAATGAAACCTCAGAGATGTGAAATCTCAGTAGAGTATGTTATCAGTCATCTGAGTGTTGAAGAGAACTTGAGAGCATTCGAATCGCTTGTGGCCCGATGCAAGGCATGGCGCACAGAAGATGGGCCGGGATATGGGAGAACAGCCTGGGCGATGGGCCGGTATGTTGGGCTGTGGAGGGATGGGTTGGTGAGCTCGGTCAGAGTATGAAACGGGCTGGGTGGATGCTTGGTCAGCAACGTTTGAATCCTCAACGCCCTGAGTAGTGATGACTGCCAGAGTAGGTTGAATGGCCTCACGCCGATCGGAGTGGTGTTGGCTCCGGTGAGAACGGCATGGTGACGAGGACGGGAAACAATGCACCACTCAAGTGATTCCTCTTGGGGCCAGCGTGAGTATTCCAGAAACCATGAAGGACCACTGAAACCCCAAAGATGAAAAAAATGTTGGTATTGATCTAAAGGCCCAATGGGCCAAAACGATAAAACAGGAATAAGTTACGTTAAGGGGAGGAGGTCACGAACCAACGTACGTAACCACTCGATCCCAACTAACGCGCCCTGATCGGGGGCGACCCAAACCAACGTGGTTTAGGTCCCCTGATCGCTAGCGCCACATATAAAGAAGGGGGCAGCTAGCCACGCACGATCTGACCTGTTCATGTGCGTCTACTCTACCCTCCTACATCCCTAAACCCTAATCCGATCTGGGGGAGCGCTGTGCGACGGGAAGGCCTTCTCCTACCTCTGCCCCGGTGCCGGGGCAGTGCCGCTGGCGCCCGGAGGGATGCCACTACCTGCAGCGAGCATCTACACCGAGCCTGCATCAAGCCTGCATCGAGCAGGCACAGGACTTCGCATCACCTACACCAATGGCTGCTTCCATTGGTGGTAAGATCCTACTCTACTTCTCTGATCTAAGTAATTAGGTGATCTAATGACTGGGCTTAAGATCAAATCATGTCAATCCTACTGGATTTAATTCCTAACAATGGTATCAGAGCAAGGTTAAGCCTAGATTAGATCCCTAAGATGATCTGTTTAGGTTTGATGATCATGATTACGTACTGATGATTAAGGGTTAACATTATGGTTCATGATTAAGATTTATTACCCACTGTTCAAGTTGATGATGCTAGGTTAGGGTTTATTGTTTTCGGTTAAAGTCTATTTTGCTACATGATAGTGTTAATCAGAGAATAAATTAACGTGATCAACCTGTTCGGTTGGTCTAGCTATCCCACGCTTCTGCATCAAGTTTTGTTTAAATTAGCACTGGTTTGTTTCCTGTTAAGCAAATAGAAGGTGGGGATCAAATGAATCACTCGAATTTTCCCCAAACAAGCAGAAACCCCTAGAATTTTTCCCCAATTTGAAATCCCAACAAAGCCCAAATGTATGAAATTTTTAAGAAAAGAAGAGGGCTTGGGGCTCACCTAGATGACGCCGGCCTTCGGGGTCCGCACGGCCGCCGCCGTGTGTGCACGCCATGGCCGGAACGCCGCCGCCCTTCGGGATGACGCGCGGAAGGAAGAGGCTACCATTGATGCGCTCATGGACGTCCGCGTCGCCTGGCCTCTGCGCCTTGCACGCCGCCGTCGCCTTCAAAGGATTATGTCGGCAGCCGCCGGCAAAATGGCTCCACAACGGCGCCGCCTAACGAGCCATGCTCGCGAGCCAGTAGCCACGCTCGCCGGAGGAGCGTGCCGGACTCAGTCCGCGGCACGTTGCTCCGACGTGCGCAACCACTGCGCCGCCATGGCCGGGGCGCCACTCGCCGCCGCGCGGTCGTCGCCTCTGCGTCGCCGGTCCGAAAAAATCGGGACGAAATGGGGAATTGAGGCTAGGGTTTGACCCATCGGTGTGTTTTGCTCCGCTACGGGCGATCGGAGCCGTCGGCTCGATCCGAGGGACGAGACCGACGCGTGGCACCAGACGGGCTTCGGTCGCCTAACGGGCCGCTTTAGCGGCTGGGCTTCGGCCCAGGATATCTTAAGCCTGCAGAATTCTGTTTTTTTTAATTCATGTTTTGTTTGCTGGGCTGGATATTCAATGGGCTGCCGTGGGTTGATGGGCGAAATATTAAAGTTCTGTGCATTTTCTATTTATTCAGTGTATTTTACGTATTATGATTATTCCCAAAATGTTTTGCACTGTTATAAATAGAAAATTTCCAAAAAAATAATGTTATTAAATTATGTTTAAGATTTCTGAATAGAATGGAACCAACGAGAAATTTTATTTAGAAAACTCTTATGAAATTAATGTTTGTGTCATTTTATGGCATATTAATGTGATCATTTTTGTAATACAGACCAACGTTGTTTTATAATTTTGAATCACCCCGTTAATTCCTTATTATTTTCTGCCCAACGGTGATATAATTTGGAGTTAATTTTTTGCATGAAAATTGATCAACCAACGTAGGTTAATTTTTGTGCAGTTTATTTTAATCATGTTGTTCTTTTCCATTACTTATGATATTTTGAAATCATGACAGCTTCCAGTCCTCGTGGTCTCGAGATCGAGCCACTTACTGGGAATAACTTCCAAACATGGAAGGACTCGTTGCTATTGCACCTCGGCTGGCATGAGGTTGACCTTGCGCTGAGGGAAAGTAAACCAGTGGAACTTGAAAAGGGTGCCACTGGGTATGCTGAGCTTAAGAAAGCCTATGATGCTAAAGTTGAGAAGTGGTAGAGGTCAAACAGAATGGCGCTCCTAATTATGAACTTTTCCATCTCGACTGAGATTAAAAGGGCCATTCCCGCTAAAGAAAATGCCGCCGAATATTTGAAATCGGTGGAAGAACAATTTAAGGGCTCTGAGAAAGTGTATGCAGATGAGCTCTTGCATAAACTGCTTGCAAAATATGATGGAAATGGAAATGCGAGGGAGCACATTTTAAGTATGAGCAATGCCGAGGCAAAGTTTAAAACCATGAAGTGTGACTTGAACGAAGAGCTTCTTGTGCTCCTAGTTTTTAGGTCACTACCCTCATAGTTCAATCCATTCAAGATAAAATATAATTCTCTTGAAATTAAATGGAAACTACCTGAACTCATTGCACATTGCGTTCAGGAGGAAGAGAGAATGAAGAATGAGCAGAAAGATCAAGCTTTCCATGTTAACTCTACAAAGAGGAAGCATGAGAACAATGCTCATAGCAATAATGTGCCCAACAAAAAGCAGTTTTCCAAAAAGAATCCTCCAAATCCTAAGCAATGCAACGAGGCAAGTTGTTCACGTCCCGCCTCTTCAGCGGCTGCTCCAGTTAATCTTACAAATGCCGCTGGAGAAAGACTTTGCAATTTTTGCAAACAGCCAAATCATATCAAGGCGGACTGTCCAGGTTTTCTTAAGTGGCTGAATAAAAATGGTAAGGATGAGATCACTCTTGTAGATGAATCTTTGTATGTTGATTTTTCTAAATCTACATGGTGGATTGACTTAGGTGCGACTGTTCATGTCGCGAATTCTTTGCAGGGATTCCATATAAGCCACACCCTAAGAAGGGGTACAAGAAGACTTAATGTCGCGAATGGGAAGGAGGCTGAAGTTGAAGCCATGGGCTCCCTCACTTTGAAGCTGCACATTGGTTTTCTACTTCAGCTCAAGGACGTTCTTTATGTGCCTACTTTGAGTTGGAATTTGATTTCAGTTTCATGTTTAGATGATTTTGGTTTTCATTGTACCTTCGGGGAGAAACAATGTTTTTTAAAGTATTGTAATAAGGATGTTGGTCTCGTCGTCCGACGAGGCAAACTTTATATGTTAAATCTTTTCGATTATCCTATATGTGTGAATCTCTGCGAGATGAATATGAATGAACGCAATCATGAGAAAAATGGGAGAAGTATCAATCCTTCTTCGAAATTGTGGCATCGTCGCTTGGGCCACATTTCGAGGGGGAGAATGGAACGATTGATTAAAGTAGAAATACTTCCTCCGCTAGATTTCTCTGATGCAGGCAATTGTATTGACTGTATTAAGGGAAAATATATGAAAACAATTAAGAAAGGAGCAGTAAGAGCCACAGCGGTCCTTGAACTTATTCATACTAACATATGCGGACCCTTTAACGTGAAGTCTATGGATGGTTTTGATTCTTTCATTACCTTCACATACGTGATCGATCCGAAGCTTTGGACAAATTTAAGATTTATAAAGATGAGGTTGAAAATCATCTCAACCTAAAGATCAAAGTAGTACGGTCTGATCGCGGGGGAGAATATTATGGCAGGCATGCTCCTTATGGGCAAATTCCAGGACCATTCGCGAAATATCTTGCTGAAAATGTAATTATTGCCCAATATTCAATGCCCGGTAAACCTCAGCAAAATGGCGTAGCTGAGCGTCGTAACCGCACTCTTATGGATATGGTACGTAGCATGCTTAGTCATGCAAGCTTAGCCGTAAGTCTTTGGATGGAGGCATTGAAAACAGCTGGACACATCCTGAATCTTGCTCCAACTAAGTCAGCACCGAGCACACCTTATGAGATGTGGGCGGGAAAGAAACCGAGCTTGAATTACTTGCGTGTGTGGGGCTGCTCAGCTGAAGCTAAAGTATTTAATCCACATATTAAGAAGTTGGACCCAAAGACACTCCGTTGTTTTTTCATTGGGTATCCTCATAGAGGAAAAGGATACCGCTTTTATTGCCCAGGTCATACCACTAAGTTTGTGGAAACCAGGCAAGCGGTGTTTGTTTAGGAGGATGAAGTCACTGAGGTTAGGGCGATTGATCTTGAGGAGAAGCGGGTGTATGTTCCATCCCCGACTATCCAAGAGAACTTTATCCCTGTGACTAATATGTACGAGACACCTACTGGTGATCCCGAACCTGAAGTGGATCCTCAATCCGACGAGGAGCCTCAGCATAATGAAGATCCTCAGCATGATGAGGATCCTCAGCCAAATGATGATCCTCAACCCAATATTGATCCTCAACCTTCTCGGGCAAGAAGAAATGCATATACTAATGAGCCTGTGAGAAGATCACAACGGGAAAAGAAAAAGGCCATCTCAAGCGATTTTGTCACTTTCATGTGTGAGGATGAAAATGACATAGGGAAAGTACAAGATCCGACCTCATATAAAGAAGCCACTAAAAGTGAAGACTCGTCCAAATGGTTGGTCACCATGGAAGACGAATTGAAATCTATGAGCTCGAATGATGTTTGGGACTTAGTAGAAGTTCCTGATGGAGCCAAAAGGGTAGGCTGCAAGTGGGTCTACAAAACCAAATATGATTCTGATACGTCTCCAACGTATCTATAATTTATGAAGTATTCATGCCATGTTTATTATAGTTTTGTATGATTTCGGTGCACTTTTATATGGATTTTATATGATTTTCATAGACTAACATATTGACCTAGTGCCCAGTGCCAGTTGCTGTTTTCTGCTTGTTTTTGGTTTTCCAGAAAATCCATATCAAACGAAGTCCAAATTCAGCGAAACTTTTTGACAATTTTTTCTGGAAGGAAACAGACCCAGGAAGCTTCGGAGGAGCAGCAGAAGAGCCACAGGGGCCCCACGAGCCACCTGGGCGTGCATGCCCCCCCAGGCGTGCCTTGGTGCCTCGTGGGCCCCCTGTTGCACCTCTTTGCGTGATTCCAATGCTGAAAAATCATATATATTCAGAAACCCACGAAAGTTAACCTAGATGAGTTTTTACGCCGCCGCAAGCCTCTGTTCCGAAGCGATCTCATATGGAGCTCCGTTCCGGCACCCTGCCTGAGGGGGGAATCATCTCCGGAGGCCATCTTCATCATCCCGGCAGTCTCCATGACGAGGAGGGAGTAGTTCACCCTCGGGGCTGAGGGTATGTACTAGTAGCTATGTGTTTGATCTCTCTCTCTCTCTCTCTCTCTCTCTCGTGTTCTTGATATGGCACGATCTTGATGTACCGCGAGCTTTGTTAATATAGTTGGATCATATGGTGTTTCTCCCTCTCTATCTTGTTGTGATGAATTGAGTTTTTACCTCTGAGATTTCACTATTATCGGATTGAATACTCTTATGGATTTGAGAACACTTGATGTATGTCTTGCATATGAATACCCGTGGTGACAATGGGGTATTATATTGATTCACTTGATGTATGTTTTGGCACTCAACTCGCGGATTCCCGAGGTGACATTGGGGTAATCTATGCATAGGGGTTGATGCATGTTTTCGTCCTACTTTCTCCGGTAGAAATCTTGGGGCACTCTTTGAAGTTCTTTGTGTGGATTGAATATTATGAATCTGAAGTTGTTTGATGCATATCGAATAATCAACTCTCGGATACTTGTGGTGACATTGGAGTATCTAGGTGACATTAGAGTTGGTTGATGCGTATCATATGGTGTTATTTTAGTACGAACTCTAGGGCTATTCGTGACACTTATAGGGATGGCTCGATAGATTGATCGGAAAATATAACTTTGAGGTGGTTTCATACCCTACAACAATTTCTATCTTATGTTCTCCGTGAATAGGAACTTTGGAATGATTCTTTATCGCATGTTGAGGGACTGTTATATGATCCAATTATGTTAGCATTGTTGAGAGATTGCACTAGTGAAAGTATGAACCCTAGGCCTTGTTTTCAAGCATTGCAATACCGTTTGTGCTCACTTTTGTTACTTGCTACCTTGCTGTTTTTTTTATTTTCAGATTATAAAAACCTATATCTACTATCCATACTACACTTGTATCACCATCTCTTCGCCGAACTAGTTCAACTATACAATTTACCATTGTATTGGGTGTGTTGGGGACACAAGAGATTTCTTGTATTTGGTTGCAGGGTTGTTTGAGAGATACCATCTTCAATCTACGCCTCCCATGGACTGATAAACCTTAGGTCATCCACTTGAGGGAAAATTGCTACTGTCCTACAAAACTCTGCGCTTGGAGGCCCAACACGAGTCTACAAGAATAAAAGTTGCGTAGTAGACATCAAGCTCTTTTCTGGCGCCGTTGCCGGGGAGGTGAGTGCTTGAAGGTATATCTTTAGATCTTGCAATTGAATCTTTTATTTTCTTGTATTATCACTAGTTTGGTTTATAAAAGAAAACTACAAAAAATATGGAATTGAGGTTGCCTCATATTATTCATCTTTATAATGTCTTTCTTGAAAATGATGGAGCAGAAAATTGTGCTCAATTGATAGAAGAAGAATTCAATAAAATGTTTGGCATAAAATCTTTGAATGATGAGCATAATTGGAATGTTGTTAGTATGAATTCTATGAGTATCCATGATGCTAATGATATGCAAAGCCACAAGCTTGGGGATGCTATGTTTGATGAAGATGATATTTTTAGTCCCCCAAGTTTTGATGAGAAAATTTATTATGATGATTGCATGCCTCCTATCTATGATGATTATTGTGATGACATGTATGCTATAACGAATAATGATAAATATGAAACTTGTCATCATGATTTTAATTTTCAATTGGATTATGCCAATCAAGTATCTCATGATAGTTATTTTGTTGAGTTTGCTCCCACTATTATGAATGAGAAGAAAATTACTTATGTGGAGAGTAGTAAAATTTCTATGCTTGTGAATCATGAAAAGAATGCTTTATGTGATAGTTATATTGTTGAATTTCTTCATGATTCTACTGAAAATTATTTTGAGAGAGGAATATATGCTTCTACATATCTCAATAATATCAAGTTTCCTCTCTATGTGTTGGAAGTTTTGAAATTATACTTGTTTTGCCTTCCCATGCTAGTTGATTCTTGCTTCCATAAACTATTTGCTCACAAAATCCCTATGCATAGGAAGTGGGTTAGGCTTAAATGTGCTAGTCATATACTTCATGATGCTCTCTTTGTGTTTCAATTCTTTACTTTTATGCGAGCCTCATTGAAATCATCATGCCTAGCTAAAAGGCATTAAAGAAAAGCGCTTGTTGGGAAACAACCAAATATTTGTACCTACTATTTTTGTGTGTCTACATGATTAAGCTACTGTAGTAATCATGTTTTATATGTTTTGTTTCAATAATGTGCCAAGTAAAGCCTTTGGGATAGTGTGGATACTTGTTGATTCGATTCTGTGCAAAAACAGAAACTTTTGCGTCCAGTGCTGGAATTTCTATTCTGTACTGGAGCCTGAGAAAATTCTGAAATTTTGACACAGTATTGGGTTCCAAATTTTTTACGCTGTCCGAATTTTTCAGAATTTTTGGGCGTACATAAGTAAGGTTTTTAAATTGCTCACTACATGCTGTTCTTTTTTTGATAGATTCTGTTTTCGGTGCATACTTTGCTTGTTTTAGTGTTTCCATAGCTTATATTATGAGATATAAATTGTGGAAATGATAGAATACAGTAGGCATTATGTGATAAAAATTATGAATCTTGTCTTGACAGTACCTAAGTGGATGATTTATTTTTATCATACTAACCTATCTCACGAAGTTCCGTTAAGTTTTGTGTGATTGAAGTTTTCAAGTTTTGGGTGAGATATCGATATGAGGAGAATAAGGAGCGGAAATACCCTAAGATTGGGGATGCCCAAGGCACCCCAAGGTAATACTCAAGGAAGACCCAAGCAACTAAGCTTGGGGATGCCCCGGAAGGCATCCCCTCTTTCGTCTTCAACATTATCGGTAACCTCACTTGGAGCTATATTTTTATTCGTCACATAATATGAGTTTTGCTTGGAGCATCATTTTATTTTGTTGATATTTGATGTATGTTATCAATAATCATTTTTGGTATCTTTTAGTTCAATAAAATGCCAATTATAGCCTTTACCATGCCCAGTTTGCAAGTTCATGTGTTGCTGTTTAAAAACAGAAAGTTTTCTGTTATGTCTAGAATATTCCTGAATAGTCAGAACATGATAAACATCTGAAATTTTTACACAGTAAGAATGTATGAGTTCTCTGTCACATGGTAATTTTTCAGAATTTTTGGAGTTAGGGAAGTATGGATTCTTATTCCCCTTTTACAGACTGTTCTGTTTTGGCAGATTGCTGTTATAGTTGCATTGTTTGCATATGTTTGCGTGTTTAATGTTTCTATTTGTGAATAGGAGTATTAAATATGAATAGGCATTTAGTATGCAATGTTTAATTATAATTTTTGTGATTTGCTACAGTAGAGAATGTTAGGGTTTTGAGTTGATTTATACTAACTTATCTCACGAGTTCCTGTTGAGTTTTGTGTGGATGAAATTTTAAGATTTAGGAGAAGCCATGATATGAGAGGAATTAAGGACACACAAGAGCTCAAGCTTGGGGATGCCCAAGGAATCCCAATATAATATTTCAAGAGGTCTCAAGCATCTAAGCTTGGGGATGCCCCGGTAGGCATCCCACCTTTCTTCATCAACAATTATCGGTTAGTCTTGGTTGAGCCTAAGTTTTTGCTTCTTCACATGAGATGTGCTATTCTTGGAATGTAATTTTATTTTGTTTTCTTTGCTGTTTGAATAAAATACTTAAGATCTGAAATTTTTAAATGAGAGAGAGTCCTCACATAGCTACCTATTTACTTAACTACTCATTTGGTCTTCACTTATATCTTTTTGGAGTAGTTTGTCATTTACTCTTGTTATTCACTTATATCCTATGAGTAAATTGTTGAAATGAATTGAATATCATAAATTTAAAATTTATATGCTTCATATGCTTGTCCCATGGGGAGTAGTGACTTCACATACAAGAAGTGTAAGTGGTAAAATTTATTGAAAGTTTACAAACATAGCATTGGTCACTTGAACAATTCATGAAAGAATTTTGAAGGAGGAGAGAAATTTCACATATAAATATACTATCTTGGACATCTTCTATGATTGCGAGCCCCCATTAATTATTTTCAAGCTTGATCAAGTAGTTGACGTTGGACAAGGAAGACAACGTAATGAGTTATGTTTGTTTATATTCACATAGAAGTTATATTGTCATGGATCCTCTAACATGTGGTGCTTGCTTAGGATCTTTTGCTAGCCAAAAATTCATACTAAGTAGAGATACTACTTGTGCATCCAAAAACCCTTAAACCCAGTTTCTTGCCATGAGAGTCCAGTATATCTACCTATGGATTGAATAAGATCCTTCAAGTAAGTTGTCATCAGTGCAAAAAGCAATAAAAATTGCTCCTAAAATATGTTTGATCTTTTATTGCAAGGGAAAATAAGCGTTGTACGAACTTGTGATGGTAAAGAAATAAAAGCGACGGACTGCATAATAAAGGTTGTTATCACAAGGGGCAACGTGACGTTCCTTTGCATTAAGGGCTTGTGCATCCAACAACAAAAAGCGCATGACAACCTCTGCTTCCCTCTGTGAAGGGCCTATCTTTTACTTTTCTGTATTTACTTTTATGCAAGAGTCATTAATGTTCATCCCTATTCCTCTCTATTTATTCTTTAGTTGGCAAGCATTATGTGGTAGGGAAAGATCCTGGCACATATATCCAGTTGAATATAGGTGATCATGAGTTATTATTGTTGATATTATCCCTGAGATAAATAAGTTGGGAGGCAAAACATTAAGCCCCTATCTTCCTATGTGTTTGACTGAAACGGTTTGTTCTAAAAATATGCTTTGAGTGTCAGCAATCATGGAAGACTAAATGATGGTTGAGTATGTGGAATTTGCTAGATCAAGCTCTTACATAGACCCTTCCTGAAAATAAGATGAATTGCAATTGTTTGATGACTAAGAACATAGTTTGTTAGTTTTCAAGAAAGTTTATGGCCTATACTTTAAACATGTGAATAGCTTGCTACTTGATCATGAGAAGTTTTATGAGATGAGCTACTGATTATGATATATATTGATGCTAGAAAAAGTGATTGAAATTATCATTGATCAAAGTTATGCACAACGCTAGCATTCACACTTCATAAATTATTTCTTTTATCATTTACCTACTCGAGGACGAGAAGGAATTAAGCTTGGGGATGCTGATACGTCTCCAACATATCTATAATTTATGAAGTATTCATGGCATGTTTATTATAGTTTTGTATGATTTTGGTGCACTTTTATATGGATTTTATATGATTTTCATGGACTAACATATTGACCTAGTGCCCAGTGCCAGTTGCTGTTTTCTGCTTGTTTTTGGTTTTCCAGAAAATCCATATCAAACGAAGTCCAAATGCAGCGAAACTTTTTGACGATTTTTTCTGGAAGGAAACAGACCCAGGAAGCTTCGGAGGAGCAGCAGAAGAGCCACAGGGGCCCCACGAGCCGACTAGGCGCGCCTGCCCCCCCAGGCGCGCCATGGTGCCTCATGGGCCCCCTGTGGCACCTCTTTGCGTGATTCCAACGCTGAAAAATCATATATATTTAGAAACCCCCGAAAGTTAACCAAGATGAGTTTTTACGCCGCCGCAAGCCTCTATTCCGAAGCGATCTCATCTGGAGCTCCGTTCTGGCACCCTGCCGGAGGGGGGAATCATCACCGGAGGCCATCTTCATCATCCCGGCAGTCCCCATGACGAGGAGGAAGTAGTTCACCCTCGGGGCTGAGGGTATGTACTAGTAGCTATGTGTTTGATCTCTCTCTCTTTCGTGTTCATGATATGGCATGATCTTGATGTACCGTGAGCTTTGTTAATATAGTTGGATCATATGGTGTTTCTCCCTCTCTATCTTGTTGTGATGAATTGAGTTTTTACCTCTGAGATTTCACTATTATCGGATTGAATACTCTTATGGATTTGAGAACACTTGATGTATGTCTTGCATATGAATACCCGTGGTGACAATGGGGTATTATATTGATTCACTTGATGTATGTTTTGGCACTCAACTCGCGGATTCCCGAGGTGACATTGAGGTAATCTATGCATAGGGGTTGATGCATGTTTTCGTCCTACTTTCTCCGGTATAAATCTTGGGGCACTCTTTGAAGTTCTTTGTGTGGATTGAATATTACGAATCTGAAGTTGTTTGATGCATATCGAATAATCAACTCACGGATACTTATGGTGGCATTGGAGTATCTAGGTGACATTAGAGTTGGTTGATGCGTATCATATGGTGTTATTTTAGTACGAAATCTAGGGCTGTTCATGACACTTATAGGGATGGCTCGATAGATTGATCGGAAAAGATAACTTTGAAGTGGTTTCGTACCCTACAACAATTTCTATCTTATGTTCTCCGTGAATAGGAACTTTGGAGTGATTCTTTATCGCACGTTGAGGGACTGTTATATGATCCAATTGTGTTAGCATTGTTGAGAGATTGCACTAGTGAAAGTACGAACCCTAGGCCTTGTTTTCAAGCATTGCAATACCGTTTGTGCTCACTTTTGTTACTTGCTACCTTGCTGTATTTTTATTTTCAGATTATAAAAACATGTATCTACTATCCATACTACACTTGTATCACCATCTCTTCGCCAAACTAGTGCACCTATACAATTTACCATTGTATTGGGTGTGTTGGGGACACAAGAGATTTCTTGTATTTGGTTGCAGGGTTGTTTGAGAGATACCATCTTCAACCTACGCCTCCCACGGATTGATAAACCTTAGGTCATCCACTTGAGGGAAAATTGCTACTGTCCTGCAGAACTCTACGCTTGGAGGCCCAACACGAGTCTACAAGAATAAAAGTTGCGTAGTAGACATCAAGCTCTTTTCTGGCGCCATTGCCGGGGAGGTGAGTGCTTGAAGGTATATCTTTAGATCTTGCAATCGAATCTTTTAGTTTCTTGTTTTATCACTAGTTTGGTTTATAAAAGAAAACTACAAAAAAATATGGAATTGAGGTTGCCTCATATTATTCATCTTTATAATGTCTTTCTTGAAAATGATGGAGCAGAAAATTGTGCGCAGTTGATAGAAGAAGAATTCAATAAAATGTTTGGCATAAAATCTTTGAATGATGAGCATTATTGCAATGTTGTTAGTATGAATTCTATGAGCATCCATGATGCTAATGATATGCAAAGCCACAAGCTTGGGGATGCTATGTTTGATGAAGATGATATTTTTAGTCCCCCAAGTTTTGATGAGAAAATTTATTATGATGATTGCATGCCTCATATCTATGATGATTATTGTGATGACTTGTATGCTATAACAAATAATGATAAATATGAAACTTGTCATCATGATTTTAATATTCAATTGGATTATGCCAATCAAGTATCTCATGATAGTTATTTTGTTGAGTTTGCTCCCACTAATTATGAATGAGAAGAAAATTACTTATGTGGAGAGTAGTAAAATTCTATGCTTGTGAATCATGAAAAGAATGCTTTATGTGATAGTTATATTGTTGAATTTCTTCATGATGCTACTGAAAATTATTTTGATAGAGGAATATATGCTTCTACATATCTCAATAATATCAAGTTTCCTCTCTATGTGTTGGAAGTTTTGAAATTATACTTGTTTTGCCTTCCCATGCTAGTTGATTCTTGCTTCCATAAACTATTTGCTCACAAAATCCCTATGCATAGGAAGTGGGTTAGGCTTAAATGTGCTAGTCATATACTTCATGATGCTCTCTTTGTGTTTCAATTCTTTACTTTTATGCGAGCATCATTGAAATCATCATGCCTATCTCCAAGCAAACGATAGTTGCCTCATCTATGATGATGGTAGAATATCTAGCATGTTTTGATGCCACTAGGCATGTTGTTGGCTAAAGAATTTCCTTCCCGAACTTAAAGTGGTTGACAACATTTCCAAACCACTCACATTGTACTGTGATAATGAACCCGCAGTTTTCTATGTGAATAACAACAAGTCAAGTGCTATTGCCAAGCACAGTGACCTAAATTATCGTGTTGTTCAACATAGAATCCAGGATCAAACTATTAATGTTAAGCATATCAGTACGACACGTATGCTTGCGGATCCGCTCACTAAAGGCTTACCACCCAATATATTTCGTGAGCATGTAGCCGGCATGGGATTATTGGAAGCCTCTTGATTCTGGAATTATGGGACCACTAATATAAACCACTCCCAATAAGTAAAATGTTTCCTTTTCAAAATAGGATGTGTGCTATGAGTATTGAGGTTCAATGGCTTTTCATCGGCTGTTGTAACACCTTACTCTGGTATATAATTCCTATGGAGAATGGACAAAAGTTATTGAGCCTAACGATCAAGGGGGAGAATGTTGGTATTGATCTAAAGGCCCAATGGGCCAAAACGATAAAACAAGAATAAGTTACGTTAAGGGGAGGAGGTCACGAACCAACGTACGTAACCCCTCGACCCCAACTAACGCGCCCTGATCGGGGGCGACCCAAACCAACGTGGTTTAGATCCCCTAATCGCCAGCGCCACATATAAAGAAGGGGACAGCTGGCCACGCACGATCTGACCTGTTCACGTGCGCCTACTCTGCCCTCTGATACGTCCATTTTGCATCATGTTTTCCTACTGTTATTTATAGTGTTTTTAATCAATATAATACTTTGTGGAGCAATTCTAATGCCTTTTCTCTCTTAATATGCAAGATCTACACAAAGAGGGAGATTGCCGGCAGCTGGAATTCTGGACCTAAAAAAGCTATGTCAGAGATACCTATTCTGCACATCTCCAAATGAGATGAAATTTCACGGAGATTTATTTTGGAATAAATAAAAAAATACTGGAGAAAAGAAGTACCAGAGGGGGCCACCCAGGTGCCCACGAGGCACCAGGGCGCGCCACCCCCCCAGGCGCGCCACCCCCCCAGGCGCGCCCTGGTGGCTTGTGGGGCCCCTGGCCAGCCTCCGGTGCCCATCTTCTGGTATATAAGCCCATTTTCCCTAGAAAAAATAAGGAGAAGACTTTTGGGACGGTGTGCCGCCGTCTCAAGGCGGAACTTGGGTAGGAGCACTTTTGCTCTCCGGCGGAGCGATCCCGCCGGGGATACTTCCCTCCCGGAGGGGGAAATCGAAGCCATCGACATCACCAATGATCCTCTCATCATGGGAGGACCAATCTTTATCAACATCTTCACCAGCACCATCTGAAACCCTAGTTCATCTCTTGTATTCAATCTTTGTCTCAAAACCTCAGATTGGTACCTGTGGGTTGTTAGTAGTGTTGATTACATCTTGTAGTTGATGCTAGTTGGTTTATTTGGTGGAAGATTATATGTTCAGTTCCTTAATGCTATTCAATACCCCTCTGATCTTGAACATCAATATGATTTGTGAGTAGTTACTTTGGTCTTGAGGACATGGGAGAAGTCTTGTCATAAGTAATCAGGTGAATTTGGTATTCGTTCGATATTTTGATGATATGTATGTTGTTGATTCTCTTAGTGGTGTCATGTGAACGTCGACTACATGGCACTTCACCATCTTTGGGCCTAAGGGAATGCATTGTGTAGTAGTAATTAGATGATGGGTTGCTAGAGTGACAGAAGCTTAAACCCTAGTTTATGCGCTATTCCGTAAGGGACTGATTTGGATCCATATGTTTAATGCTATGGTTAGATTTATCTTAATTCTTCTTTCGTAGTTGCGGATGCTTGCGAGAGGGGTTAATCATAAGTGGGAGGCTTGTTCAAGTAAGAATAGCACCCAAGCACCGGTCCACCCACATATCAAATTATCAAAGTAGCGTACGCCAATCAAACAAACATGATGAACGTGACTAGATGAAATTCCCGTGTGTCCTCAAGAGCGCTTTGCTTATTATAAGAGATCGTTCCGGCCTGTCCTTTGCTACAAAAAGGATTGGGCTACCTTGCTGCACCTTAGTTACTATTGTTACTTGTCACTTGTTACGAATTATCTTGCTATCAAACTACTCGTTACTGATAATTTCAGTGCTTGCAGAAAATACCTTGCTGAAAACCGCTTGTCATTTCCTTCTGCTCCTCGTTGGGTTCGACACACTTACTTATCGAAAGGACTACGATTGATCCCCTATACTTGTGGGTCATCATGACTCTTTTCTGGCGCCGTTGCCAGGGAGTGAAGCGCCTTTGGTGAGTGGAATTTGGTAAGGGAACATCTATATTACGTGCTAAAATATACTGTCAATTGTCACTATGGAAATAATCCTTTGAGGGGCTTGTTCGGGGTATCTTCACCTCGAACGGAAGCAATAAGAGTTCCTCCTCAACCTATTGAACCTACTGAAAATATTTATTATGAAATTCCTTCGGGTTTGATAGAGAAACTGCTAGCTAATCCTTATGCAGGAGATGGAACGGTACATCCTGATATGCACTTGATCTATGTGGATGAAATTTGTGGATTGTTTAAGCTTGCAGGCATATCCGGAGATGGAGTTAAGAAGAAAGTATTCCCTTTATATTTGGAGGGAAAGGCCTTGACATGGTATAGGCTATGTGATGATACTGAAACATGGGACTGGAACCGGTTGAAGCTGGAATTCCACCAGAAATTTTACCCTATGCATTTGGTTCATCGTGATCGGAATTATATATATAATTTTTGGCCTCGTGAAAGAGAAAGCATCGCTCAAGCTTTGGGGAGGCTTAAGTACATGATGTTCACATGCCCCAATCATGAGCTCTCAAGAGAAATTATCTTAGAGACTCGGCTTTCTCATGATGATCAAACCATGCTTGATTCTTCTTCGACTGGCTCCTTTATGAAGAAAACTATTGAATTCAGATGGAATCTTTTCTAAAGAATTAAATGCAACTCTGAAGATTGGGAACTCGATGATACGTCTCCAACGTATCTATAATTTTTGATTGTTCCATGCTGTTATAGTATCAATCTTGGATGTTTTATATACATTTACAAGCAATTATATATCATTTTTTGGGACTAACCTATTAACTTAGTGCCTAGTGCCAGTTGCTGTTTTCTGCTTGTTTTTGGCTTTTCAGAGAAACAGTACCAAATGAAGTCCAAATGCCACGAAACTTTTTGGAGATTTTTTTCTGGACAAAAGAAACCTGGGAAGCTTCGGGAGGAGGCCAGAAGCCCCACAGGGGCTTCACAAGGCACTAGGGCGCGCCCCAGGGGGGGCGCGCCGTACTGCCTTGTGGGGCCCACGTGACTCCTTTTGACCTAATTCCACTTCTATAAAGTCACAAATATTCGGAAACCCCCAGAGAGCTAGAAGAAAAAACCTTTCCGCCGCCGCAAGCCTCTGTTCTTCCGCGATCCCATCTAGAGGTCTTTTCCGGTACTCTGCCGGAGGGGGAATCGATCACGGAGGGCTTCTACATCAACTTTGCTGCCCTTCTGATGATGTGTGAGTAGTTTACCACAGACCTACTGAGGTTGTCCCGGACTAAGGGGTACTCGGGCTGCCGGCCTATGTCTAGTGGGCCGGACTAATGGGCCGCTCTTTGCTCGTCAAGAAGACCGGATTGTAGGCGACCCCGTGCACCGGAAGGAAACCTCTGAAGACTTGGCGTCTCCTCCAAGAAATAATTAGTGTAACCAGCATGTTTATCCCCTGATGGCAACCGACCATATGTAACCCTAGGTCCCTCTGGTGTCTATATAAACCAGAGGGTTCAGTCCGTATGAGGAGAGAATCATCATAACCACCTAGGGTTTAGCCCATCCAATCTCGAGGTAGACCAACTCTGTAACCTTCATACAATCACATCAATATATTCCAGCAGGACGTAGGGTTTTACCACTTCGAGAGGGCCCGAACCTGGGTAAATCGTTGTCTCTACGTTCCCTGTTACTCATTGATTCCTAGACCCACAGTTCGGACCCCCTACCCAAGATCCGCCGGTTTTGGTACCGACATTGGTGCTTTCATTGAGAGTTCCGCCGTTGGGTCACCAAGGATCAATGGCTCGCCTTGTCATCAGCGATAGCATCCGCAGCGGGGACATCTTTGTCCCCGGCCAGCTTTTCGCGTTCGGCAGCATCGTGCTGCACGCCGACCCGACCGGTCACCTAGACCAGGTCGACAGCTTCGCCCCTGAGCAAGAGATTAGGTTCGGCAGCCTGGAATACGTCGCCGACTCTCGGGGCGATCTGGTCTTTGCTAGGTTCTCAGCTTCACCTGAGGAGCCTGATAATCCTGGGGCCTCAACCTCGGGCTCTCTCCTCGGCCCCACCTCCGGGCCGGTCCCTAGTTCGGGTCTGGCCTCGAGTTCGGATCCGATCCCGGCGCTGAAGAGCCAACGGCCACCCTTGGACGAACACACTCTCTACGTAGGCATGCCGGAATTCGACTCCGAAGTATGCCCAAAGACGGATCCGGTAGACCTCTCGCTTTTAAGCGAGATGCTAGATCGGATCCAGAAGATAAGTATCGCGGATGGCCCGTCCTCGGCCCACGAGGAGATCGGACTTGAGGCCGACCGCGGAGAATTTTGCGTCCCACCCACCACCCACTTGGTAGCCACTGTCGAAGACTTAACCGACATGCTGGACTACGCCTCCGAGGAGGTTGACGACATGGATGAGGATATCGACGTCCCGCCTTATATGGCTCCCTCCCTTGCCACCTCCAACACCGGAAAGTGGACTGACACCTCCACCTACGACGTTTACATGGTCGACACTCCCAAGAAGGATGGTGACACGACCAAGAAGGACGGCGACGGCCCCACCGAGGAACCGCCCAGACGCCGGCGAAGGCGAGGAAAGGGCAAACAAAACAAAATAGACATGAACGGTACCGGAGATAACGAGACTCCGGACAACATGGGGGAGCTCGGTGACAACACCCCCGAGCAGCACCACGATGCCCCTGAAGGGCAAGAGGACCAGGGCGACCCTGAGGACCCCGAGGATTCCGAGGACAGTAACTACCTCCCTCCGTCCGAAGACCAGGATAGCCTTGGACCCGAGGATTTTGTCGTCCCAGAGGACCCCCTGGACCAGGAGAGATTCAGGCAGCAGCTTATAGCCACCGCCCGAAGCTTGAAGAAGAAGCAGCAACAGCTCAAGGCCAAACAAGACACCCTTAATGATAGGTGGACGATGGTCTTAGCAGCCGAAGAGGGCTTCGACGATCAACGCCAGGGTCAATACAAGAGTTACCCGCGACGGCGTTTGCTCCCATCATTCGAGGATGAGGCCCTTGAGCCCATACCTCCCAGATGAACTCAGGCAAACCAGCCTGACCGTCCCCCTCGAGCACGAGACAGGATGGCTGGGGAAGCCGAACAACCACCCGCCCCCCTCGCCGGGCGAGCAAAGACCTGGTTCAACCGGAGGACCCACGCGATCTGCGGCACGACCTGAACGTCAGAGGGACACAGTCAAGATCCATCTATGGATCCAGAGGTTATACACCCGCTGGGCGGGACAGATACCAAGCTTGGCACGACAAGAACGATAGAGCTCGGGAGCAGCACCGTGCCCGGATGACAACCGATCTCCGACATGATGTAGCCCGGGTCAGGGGCGCCGCACACCCGATGCGTTTCACAGATGAGGTGATGCAGCATAAGTTCCCCGAAGGGTTTAAACCCGTGAATATAGAACAATATGATGGGATAACTGATCCAGCAGTGTGGATCGAAGATTTTCTTCTCCACATTCACATGACCCGAGGAGATGACCTCCACGCCATTAAATATCTACCATTGAAGCTCAAAGAACCAGCGAGGCATTGGTTGAACAGCTTGCCCGAAAACTCCATCGGGAGCTGGGAGGAGCTTGAGGATGCATTTCGAGCTAACTTTCAAGGCACCTATGTTCGGTCGTCGGACGCCGACGACCTGAGCCACGTGGTCCAACAGCCCGGGGAGTCAGCTCGGCAATTCTGGAACCGGTTCTTGACTAAGAAGAACCAAATTGTCGACTGTCCGGATGCCGAAGCAATCGCCGCATTTAAGCACAGTATTCGGGACGAGTGGCTCGCCCGCCAGCCCGGCCAGGATAAGTCGAGAACAATGTCGGCTCTCACCTCCTTAATGACCTGCTTTTGTGCAAGTGAAGATAGTTGGTTAGCTCGTCGAAGCAACCACCCCGAAGAACCCGGCACTTCAGAAGCCCGGGACGGGAACGGGAAACCCCGGCGCAACAAGAATAATAAGCGCCGGTGATACGTCTCCAACGTATCTATAATTTTTGATTGTTCCATGCTGTTATATTATCAATCTTGGATGTTTTTATATTATTTACAGCAATTATATATCATTTTTGGAGACTAACCTATTAACTTAGTGCCCAGTGCCAGTTGCTGTTTTCTGCCCTGTTTTTGTTTTATCGAAAATCAATACCAAACGAAGTCCAAATGCCATGAAACTTTTTGGAGATTTTTTTCAGGACATATACAACACTAGAAGCTTCAGGAGAAGACCAGACACCAGAGGGGGTGGCCACGAGCCACGAGGGCGCGCCTGGGGGGCAGGCGCGCCCTGGTGCCTCGTGGGCCCACCCCAGCTCCGTTTGACCTAATTCCACCACTATAAATTCAGGGAAAATCAGAAACCCTCAGGGGAGTCCACGAAATACTTTTTCCGCCACCACAAGTTTCTGTTATCGAGAGATCCCATCTGGAGGCCTTCTCCGGTACTCCGCCGGAGGGGGAATCGATCACGGAGGGGCTCTACATCAACCTTGCTGCCCTTCCTATGATGCGTGAGTAGTTTACCACAGACCTTCGGGTCCATAGTTAGTAGCTAGATGGCTTCTTCTCTCTTTTTGATCTTCAATACAATGTTCTCCTCGATGTTCTTGGAGTTCTATCCGATGTAATCACTTTTTGCGGTGTGTTTGTTGGGATCCGATGAATTGTGAGTTTATGATTAGATTATCCATGAATATTATTTGAGTCTTCTCTGATCTCTTTTATGCATGATTATTATAGCTTCGTATTTCTTCTCCGATCTATTAATTTGGTTTGGCCAACTAAATTGATTTATCTTGCCATGGGAAGAGGTGCTTTGTAATGGGTTCGATCTTGCGGTGCTCAATCCCAGTGACAGAAAGGGACATGACACGTATGTATCGTTTCTATTAAGGGTAAAAATATGGGGTTTATTCATACGTGAGTTTATCTTGTCCACATCATGTCATCGTTCTTAAGGCGTTACTCCGTTCTTTATGGACTTAATACACTAGATGCATGCTGGATAGCGGTCGATGTGTGGAGTAATAGTAGTAGATGCAGGCAGGAGTCGGTCTACTTGTCTCGGATGTGATGCCTATATACATGATCATTGCCTTGGATATCGTCATGATTATGTGCTTTTCTATCAATTGCCCAACAGTAATTTGTCTACCCACCGTATGCTATTTTCTTGAGAGAAGCCTCTAGTGAAAACTATGGCCCCCGGGTCTATCTAAATCATATTACTAAAACCCTAAAAATATTGCTGCCATTTTCTTTTATTTATTTTATTTTGTATTTTTGTTTCAATCTATCTATCTATCACATACAATTTAATCTTGCAATTAACCGCCGAGGGATTGACAACCCCTCGTTTGCGTTGGGTGCAAGGATTTGTTGTTTGTGTGCAGGTGCTGCTAACGAGGTGTTGCGTGATTCTCCTACTGGTTTGATAACCTTGGTTTCATAACTGATGGAAATACTTATCTCTATTGTGCTGCATCATCCCTTCCTCTTTAGGGAAAATACCAACGCAAGCTACAAGTAGCAGGAAGAATCTCTGGCGCCGTTGCCGGGGAGACATCATGAACATCTATCAAGTACCTTTGCATAAACTCTCATCTCCTTGCATTTATTTTATTTGCCTCTCGTTTTCATCTCCCCCACTTCTAAAAAGTTTTTACAAAAATACAAAAATATTTTCCGTTTGCCTTTTTGTTCGTTTGGTTGTTTGCTTGTGTTTCCATGTGCCATCTATTTGCTTGCATCTTTGCTTGCTAAAAATCTATTGATATGGATCCTCATCCACTTGCTAATCTTTTCAAAAGATCCAATTATAATGAACCAATTGCTAGTGATTTGAGTGCTCTTGATTTTCTGTATGAAGTTTTGCTTGAAAATCATGAATCTGAAAATTGTGATGAAGTGTTAGAAGAAGAAATTTATAAAGTGATTCATGATAGCTCCTTGATCGAAAAGCATGATTGCAATGATGTTACTATAAATTCTATTAATGTCAATTATGCTAATGATATGCAAAACTACAAGCTTGGGGGTGATAATTTTGGCATATCCACTACTTATTGCAATGATCATGATTGGGGTGATAATGATTCTTATGATCTTGAAAATTTATTTAAACCTCATGATGAATATGCTTGCGATAATATTGAAAGTGGGTTCGGAAGAGTGTCAACTTTAGCTAAAAATAATCCCACATATTTGGAGAGTGTTCAATCTTATGAAATTTTTGATGAGAGTGGGTTTGTAGAGGTCAAAACTTTAGTTAATGCTAATCCCACTATTTCGGAAGATTATAAAAAGTTTATGCATGTGGATCATAAAGAGAGTATTTTTTATGATAGCTATATTGTTGAATTTGAGTATGATCCTACATGTAATTATTATGAGAGAGGAAAATATGGTTGTAGAAATTTTCATGTTACTAAATTACCTCTCGTTATGTTGAAATCATCAATGTTTTATTCTTCTCCTTTGCATATGCTAGAATTTGCTTGCCTTGATAATTTGTTTGCTTATAAAATGCCTATGTATAGGAAGTATGTTAGAATTAAATGTGTTCTTCACATGCTACATGATGCTCTCTTTGTGTTTCAATTATTATCTTTCATGTGTGCATCTTTTAAATCTCAAGCCTATCTTAATGGCTATAAAGAAAGAGCTTGTTGGGAGGCAACCCAATGAATAAAATAAGTTATTGTGTGTTTTCACAAGTATGCTACTGGTATGAGTGTGTTTTTGTGTTTTTCATTAGTGTTTGTGCCAAGTAATACCATTAGGATGATTTGGAAGATAGTATAATTGATGCTGTTTGGAAAACATAAAGTTTTGCGTCCAGTGCCCGAATTTTGTTTCTGTACTGGAGTGTCAAAAAAATCTGAATTTTTTACACAGTATTGGTATATGAATTTACCACCTTGTCCTTATTTTTCAGAATTTTTGGAGTTACAGAAGTGTGGATTTTAAATAGATTTCTGCAGACTGTTCTGTTTTTGACAGATTCCGTTTTTGATGCACTACTTGCTTGTTTTGATGAATCTATGGATTGTATCGGGGGGTATAAGCCATGGTGAAGGTAGAGTACAGTATGTATAATGCAAAAATAAAATGTGAATGGGTTTGCAACAGTACTTAAAGTAGTGATGTATTTTGTTATACTAACGGATCTCACGAAGGTTTTGTTGAGTTTTGTGTGATTGAAGTTTTCAAGTTTTGGGTGAGATCACGATGGATGAAGGAATAAGGAGTAGCAAAAGCCTAAGCTTAGGGATGCCCGAGGCACCCCAAGGTAATATTCAAGGAAGACTCAAGCGTCTAAGCTTGGGGATACCCCGGAAGGCATCCCCTCTTTCTTCTACCAACCATCGGTAATTTTACTTGGAGCTATATTTTTATTCGTCACATGATATGAGTTTGGCTTGGAGCATCGTGTATTATATGAGTCTTTGCTTTGTTTGATTTTTAGTTTGTCACAATCATCCTTGCTGAACACACCTATCTTGAGAGAGCCACACGTTTATCATCATTTGTTAGATTACTCTATGTGCTTCACTTAAATTTTTTGAGCTAGGCAATTGCTCTAGTGCTTCACTTAAATCTTTTTTAGCACGGTGGTGGCTATATTTTGAAGAAATAAACTCTCATGCTTCACTTATATTATTTTGAGAGTTGATTAAAATTTTGAAGAAATAAACTCTCATGCTTCACTTATATTATTTTAAGAGTTGATAAGATTGAAATTTTGAAGAAATGAATTCTCATGCTTCACTTATATTATTTTGAGAACTGATAAGATTGAAATTTTGAAGAAATATTTGTACTCTCATGCTTCACTTAAATCTTTTTGAGAGTTGATGATAGTAACGGTAATTTGCACACGATATGAATTTGGTCCCAAAGTGATGAATATTCAAGAGGGATATTATAAAAACTTTCATATAGATCATTGGATATGATAAGTGTGATTCCTTGCAATAGTTTTGCGATATGGAAATTGTGACACCCTGGTTTTCGCTCCTTGTTTTTTTTTCCTTTGCGGGATTTGACTCCCGTCTTTTTTTCGATGTTGTCGGATTTTCTCTCGCTCTTGGGTATATGAAGATGGCCATTTAGTCTTGCCGTTCCTATCCCACCAGAGACTCTCTCCAACCCAACCTTGCTATCCCAAATTTATTCTCCGGATTTTGCCGCCAAAGCCCTACCTTCCGAGTTACCGGAAGGGAAACCCTAATTCCTTCCGTTACAAAGGAACCCCAATTTCCTTTGATCTTTTGCCTCCCAAATTTCTCCTAGTGATCATCCTATCTTTTTAAACCCTGGATATGCAAAAATATTGCCAAGTCATTTGCAATATTTTTAATTTAAAATTAGTTCCTTTTTTCTGCCCGTTAAAGGAATTAAATCCAGGAAAATATCTATCCATCTCCAAAGTTCATGAAAACTTGTGGAGATATTCTTTGTGATCATATTGAGCTCCAATAAAAATATTGGCCATAATTAAATAAGGGAAATTGCCTTTTCCTATTTAAAGCCAATATTCAATTTGGGCACTTTCCAAAGGAGCTGCCATTTTGGTGTCCAAGAAAAATCCCAAATAATTTGTGGAGCATCTCATATCCATATCTTCACCATTTCCATCAAGATCCCAAGTTCCACAGATCAAATTTTGAGAGCATCATCCAGTTCTTGTTTCTGGATTTATTTTATATTGCTTCAAAAATCTTGAAATTAATCCAGGACCTCACATTCCCTATATTATGTGAGTATGCAAAAATTCACATCATTTTTTATAGCCAATTTCTCCCAAAAATTCCATCTAGTTTCTGTCCAGATTCAAGCTCTGTGAAGGAAGTACCACTTTGGCATTTCCAATTGAGCTGAAATTTTTCCAGCACCTTCATATCTCCAAATCATCACCCTACACCAAAATTCAGCTCATTCCACCAAGCCATATGAGTGCAGCTTCAAGATCAAGTTTCTAGACCAGATTATGCTTTGTGAAGGAAGTGTATGCAAAACTTGTCCAAATGGGCTCAGATTTTGCAAGCACCTAGTCCTTCCTACCACATTTCCCTGTGACAACTTTTCTAGCTCATTGGAATCTCTGTTTGACCACAGCTTCCTCCCCAAGTTTCTGACCAGAAACTGTTATGGATCCTTTCGATCACTCTAGAGCTATCATGGTCCATCCACTGACCTATCTCATATATATGATCAATGCCTTCCGTGTTTGACAAGATGTGGCACCCAGAGGAGGGCCAGAACACGACATGCCCGTGGTGACCGCGTGAGCTGCACGCAGGAACAACACTCTACGCGTTCGTCGCGTCGGGCAGGACAGCTCGAGCAGCCTCCGCTTGTCCGAGCATGCCGACCTGACTCCCCGTTGTCCACACCCCCATCTCCGGTCACTTCCCCCCTCCGTTCTCTTCCTCCTCGCACCGCGACGAACCTCGCCATGGCACTGTGATGCCCGTGACCCGCGCCGTCGTCTTCTCCCGTGGCTCCTTCCTCCCCGAGCCCTCTCGAATCCACCCGAGGCTCCTCCACTCTCCCCGAACCCTTGCCGACATCCCCTCCTTCCTCCGTGTGTCGCCGGAGCTCCAGTACGGGGATAAGCTCACCACGGCGGTCATCCTCATCTCCTCACCCGTCCCGGCTATAAATAGCCCCTCCCCGAGCTTCTCCGAGCACCACCACCACTTCTCCTACCTCGCAGAACCCCCTTGCCCTCTCCATTGAGCTCAAGGAGCTCCCTTGCCTTCCCCATAGCCGAAGCATCGCCAGTGGCCCGAGCTCAAATTCGAGCCACCCGCACCCTCCCTCTCCGCTCTGCCACTACTGGAGGACCTCCCGAGGCCGTGCGGAGCCGCCCACGTCCTCGGTTACTCCTCGGGTCGACCGCACGCCGGGATTCAAAACCGGCCAGAGGCCTCGCCCGCGGGAGCCTGCATCGCCGCCGCTCGGGCCCTCGTCGCCGTCCGTGTTCAGACGGGGTGGAAGCGCGTCCGCTCCTGAGCATTTCGGTGGTCGGAGCGCTCCAGGAGGCGGTCGGAATCGGCCGAACGCACGCCGGCACCGGCGACCTCTCTCGGCTCTGCGGACGCGCATCGGGGAAGAAGAAGAGGAGGAGAGAGGAAAGAGAGAGAGCGCCCGTGGACCCCACCTGTCGGCGACCGAAATGGGAGGCCCCACCCGCCAGCTCAGATAAGTGGAGGCGCCCCCGACGGTTTACGTTTTCTGTTGAGAAAAACGTATTCTGCTCCATGCGTTTTCAGACAGAGAAAGCGTACTCCAGTTAGAATACGTTTACTCTACTGGAAAACGTATTCGCAGAGAAGGCGCCAGCCGCAGTACTGTCAGGGGCCCGGATGCAATTATTTTTCTTGCAGATAGGTCCCTGGCAGTCAAACCCTCATATCTTTTCGCTCGTAACTCCGATTCAGGTGAATCCAAAGCTCACTTCTTTAGTTCGTCGAGCCCGTTCCGATGATGTCACTTCCACCATGTCATAACATTCTGAAATGCCCATTTTGCCCCTGCCCTTTATTCAGCCCCTCCGAGAGAGAACCTTTTTCGGCGAATTTTCCGCGGAGTGACCGCACTTCTTTCCGGAGTATTCTTCGACCCCCAGGCAAGCCGACCATCTGATATATGCCCTCAAGCATTGCTCTGTGTTATTCTTGCGTGTTTAAATTAATATGCTTATGCTTGTGTGCATATTGGTGAGTTGTATGTGACGCCAGTGAACCCTTGTTTGCCTTTCTTTGATGACGGAACCACGCCTGTGTTCTGAGCTGCTTTCGGCCGTCTGGGGTGGATGCCAACTTTATATTTCTCTTTTCAACAACTGGCCCGTGTTCTGAGCTGCTTTTCGGCCGTCTCGGACAGCTGTTGAATTTCTTTCTGTAGCGGTGACCCTATGCTCTGAGCTGTTTTTCGGCCGTCTTAGGGAACCGCGACACTCTTTTTATCAACACCGTATCATGCTCTGAGATGCTTTTCAGCCGTCTTGAGCCGGGGTTGAGTTATTCCGGTAACGTCCCAGATTTGAGTTGTAAAGACCGTTCTGGTGGCTACTGGTTTATTTGTCGGTTTCATGCAAGGGTTCAGATGGTTGTCACTTACAGCTAAGCCTTGTAAAGTGATAATTTGCCATTTAAATATTGTCTCATTAATGACTCGCTGTGATATTGTATGGAGATAGGTTGTTATGCTTTCATAGTTGTTACATCATGCATGGTTACTATTATTGCAATATTAAAGAATGTGACTTAATAATAACAACCTCCTCCGTCGGCTGGATCGAGTCATAGTGTCACCTATCCGAGCTTACCCGTGCAACCACATTTGCCTGGATGGGGAGGCCCTAGCTTGGTCTATTGTCCTGCCTCTTGTCGGTACCTCCAACTAGGGAAGGTTATGCGTGCGGGCTACCCTGGCCCGGTAGGCGGCGATAACCTTGTGAGCCCAGTTAAGTTATTTGAGCTCAGGTCCCCGTTTGGGACAGTTTTTTTTGGCCATGACGGTGGCAGGTGTCACGGGGTGACACAGGGGCCACCCAGGACATGACCCTGGGAGGGTATGATTGTCGGAGGGACTGTAAGAGTGCCAGGCAATAGACAAGGTTTTGTTGGAGCAGCACTGGTCCACCCGAACGGGAACATATACTAAAGTACGAGGCCAGGCGCTCCATGGTGTGGGTAAAGTGCACAACCTCTGCAGAGTGTAAATCTATTCGAATAGCCGCGTCCTCGGTCATGGACAGTTCGTATAGGCCCCTATTTGGTCCGTGTCGAGTCTGGAGGAACAAACCTTATAATGTTATTGCTAAGACTGAACCAGAGTAAGGTTTATCAGACTTGCAGTACAGATGCATGGACATCAGATGATGTCAGAGGTATGAATGCTAGCCATGTGATGGCTATGAGATGAGCGATTGGATGACCGCAAAGTTTGGATCGGACTTGAATTGTGAGAATATTCGGAGTATGAATTATTTACTCGATATGCTTTACCTTACTGCATTTACTCCAATAGTTATTATGATAGATAATCCTGCTAGAACATGATAATTAATGTGGTTAGATGACTAATCTTGCTAGATAATTCTGCCATAGTATATTAGTTAATATTGTTAAGATAATAACTGCATGCTTGAATGCCATGGATTGCATTGCTTGGCGTATATGTCAGTTTGGTTTGCTTGCGAGTACATTCAAAAGTACTCAGCAGCCTTCAATGTGGCCAGGTTCACCTAAGGATCCGACGTTCGCTAGCGAGGAGCCGGAGTGTTCGCGGGCTGAAGAGTAACCCAGTCAGATCCCTGTGGATTGGAGCCGCACCAGGACTATGCTGCCTTAGATAGAGCTTTTCCGCTGCCATCACCCTTGTAATATATCATGTAAGACTGATATATCCATTAACAGAAAAGCATGTGTTCATGATACTTGTTGTAAAAGCGCACGCCAGAGTGATCTCCTGGGCTGGCGTGTGCGGCGACCGTCTGGCTACAGTGGTATTCAGGCGGGGCGCCACAGAAATGATAATATGTGAGTCATGTTAGTGAGTAATTGTGATCTAGTAAGAATATTAGTGTTAAGGTTTGTGATTCCCTATGCATGCACGTTAAGTCAATAGTTATGCAAAGAAATTATAGCCTACTTATGGTGCATTATTCGGTGTTAGTTATGTTCAATGCATGTTTATGACCGTTTTTGTTTTTTGGTTGGTTGCTTCTCAATCTTTTGCTAGCCTTCATTTGTACTAAGCGGAAATACTGCTTGTGCATCCAAAATCCTTAAACCCAAGTTGTGCCGAATGAGTCCACTATATCTACCTATATGCGGTATTTCAATGCCGTTCCAAGTAAATTTGCATGTGCCAACTCTAATTTTCAAAATAATTTTTCCGTTTTGTGTGCCCGTACCGCTCATGAAGCGGCAGGGGGTGGCCATTATTTTCCATGCTAGGTGTGTTATTCTCATGATGAGTGTTTATTCACTTGTCATTGCACGAGAGAATGGTTGGTAATAGGGATGCCCAGTCCCACAATGAAATAAAAAATTAATAGCAACAAAATTCCTTGGAAAGTGTTGGTTTGGAGGGCACCCGTGGATACGGCTAGCCATGGATTGTGAAAGAAATGGTGGAAAGGAAATAGACTTTACTTTCTGTTTGGGAACCGCCTATGATGTGTCTAGCATGGAAAATATTGGGAATTCTCGGTTGTTTTCGTTGACAGGAAAAGCATGCCTCTCAAAATATTTTTATCTATTTAATTTCAAGCTTTGAGCCCTGGCACATTTGACAAATCTCTGCTTCCCTCTGCGAAGGGCCTATCTATTTTATTTTATGCAATTTTTATTTTTATTTGAGTCTCCATCTTCTCTTACAAAAGCACCAACTAGAGAGCACTATTGTCATACTTGTGCATTGGATGTAGCTAATATTTGAGTGTGTTTCATGAATGGATCAATGATTGAGCATAATGGGCTAGGGATGACTTCCTTTAGCATTGATATTTTGAAAGACATGGTTGCTTGTCACCATGCTTGAGTATTTATATTTTCATGTCAAATTATAGACTATTGCTTTGAATCATTCAAGTCCAATGTCCATGCTATAAAAGAAAAGAATATGTGATGAATATGATAGGCAGCATTCCACATCAAAAATTCTGTTTTTATCATTTACCTACTCGAGGACGAGCAAGAATTAAGCTTGGGGATGCTGATACATCTCCAACGTATCTATAAGTTTTTATTGTTCCATGCTATTATATTATCAATCTTGGATGTTTTTATATTCATTTAGAGCAATTATATATCAATTTTGGAGACTAACCTATTAACTTAGTGCCCAGTGCCAGTTGCTGTTTTCTGCCCTGTTTTTGTTTTACAGAAAATCAATACCAAACGAAGTCCAAATGCCACGAAACTTTTTGGGGATTTTTTTCTGGACATATACAACACTATCACCTTTGGGAGAAGAACAGACGCCAAAGGGGGTGGCCACGAGCCACCAGGGTGCGCCTGGGGGGGGGGGGGCAGGCGCGCCCTGGTGCCTCGTGGGCCCACCCCAGCTCCGTTTGACCTAATTCCACCACTATAAATTAAGGGAAAATCAGAAACCCTCAGGGGAGTCAACAAAATACTTTTTCCGCCGCCGCAAGTTTCTGTTCTCGAGAGATCCCATCTGGAGGCCTTCTCCGGTACTCCGCCGGAGGGGGAATCGATCACGGAGGGGCTCTACATCAACCTTACTGCCCTTTCGATGATGCGTGAGTAGTTTACCACAGACCTTCGGGTCCATAGTTAGTAGCTAGATGGCTTCTTCTCTCTTTTTGATCTTCAATACAATGTTCTCCTCGATGTTCTTGGAGTTCTATCCGATGTAATCACTTTTTGCGGTGTCTTTGTTGGGATCCGATGAATTGTGAGTTTATGATTAGATTATCCATGAATATTATTTGAGTCTTCTCTGATCTCTTTTATGCATGATTATTATAGCTTCGTATTTCTTCTCCGATCTATTGATTTGGTTTGGCCAACTAGATTGATTTATCTTGCCATGGGAAGAGGTGCTTTGTAATGGGTTCGATCTTGCGGTGCTCAATCCCAGTGACAGAAAGGGACATGACACGTATGTATCATTTCTATTAAGGGTAAAAAGATGGGGTTTATTCATACGTGAGTTTATCTTGTCTACATCATGTCATCGTTCTTAAGGCGTTACTCCGTTCTTTATGGACTTAATACACTAGATGCATGCTGGATAGCGGTCGATGTGTGGAGTAATAGTAGTAGATGCAGGCAGGAGTCGGTCTACTTGTCTCGGATGTGATGCCTATATACATCATCATTGCCTTGGATATCGTCATTATTATTTGCTTTTCTATCAATTGCCCAACAGTAATTTGTCTACCCACCGTATGCTATTTTCTTGAGAGAATCCACTAGTGAAAACTATGGCCCCCGGGTCTATCTAAATCATATTACTAAAACCCTAAAATATTGCTGCCATTTTCTTTTATTTATTTTATTTTGTATTTTTTTTCAATCTATCTATCTATCACACACAATTTAATCTTGCAATTAACCGCCGAGGGATTGACAACCCCTCGTTTGCGTTGGGTGCAAGGATTTGTTGTTTGTGCGCAGGTGCTGCTAACGAGGTGTTGCGTGATTCTCCTACTGGTTCGATAACCTTGGTTTCATAACTGAGGGAAATACTTATCTCTACTGTGCTGCATCATCCCTTCCTCTTCGGGGAAAATACCAACGCAAGCTACTAGTAGCAGCCGGCACACTAACAACGACAGTGAAGCCGATGATGCAGCGGTAAACGCCGGGTTCAGCGGCTCAAAGTCAGGACCGCGGAAGAAACATTTTAAAGGAAACCGGGACGGTCTGTCCGCACTAGACAGAATCTTGGACAGGCCCTGCCAGATCCACGGTACCTCGGATAAGCCCGCCAACCACACCAACCGGAACTGTTGGGTAATCAAACACGCCGGCAAGATCACAGTCGAAGAGCAGAGGAAGGGTCCCCGCAGCGAGGATGATGATGAACCTCGCAGGCCGAACATTGGAGGCCAAAAGCAGTTCCCTCCAGAGGTAAAAACCGTGAACATGATTTACGTCACGCACATACCGAAGAAGGAGCGGAAACGCGCAATCCGGGATGTCTACGCCTTAGAGCCTGTAGCCCCGAAATTCAACCCGTGGTCGGCCTGCCCGATCACTTTCGACCGTCGGGATCACCCGACCAGTATCCGTCATGGAGGAACGGCGGCTCTGGTACTCAACCCCATCGTGGACAGATTTCACCTCACCAGAGTCCTTATGGACGGAGGCAGTAGCCTCAACCTGATTTACTTAGATACAGTGAGGAAAATGGGGATCGACCCGTCAAGGATCAAACCCAGCAACACCACCTTTAAAGGTGTAATCCCAGGCATCGAGGCACGCTGCTCCGGATCCGTGACATTGGAGGTAGTCTTCGGTTCGCCCGACAACTTCCATAGTGAAGACTTAATCTTCGTCATTGTTCCCTTCCGCAGCGGTTACCACGCACTCCTCGGCCGGACAGCGTTCGCCCGCTTTAACGCCGTCCCCCATTACGCATATCTAAAGCTCAAGATGCCAGGACTGAAGGGTGTTATTACCGTCAATGGTAACACCGAACGCTCGCTCCGAACGGAGGAACACACAGCGGCTTTAGCCGCCGAAGTCCAGGCCGCCGAAGAAGCATTGCAGGCCCAGTCTACCACCAAGACAATGGACGCACGCAAACGCGCCCGAGCTACGGCCTCGGCCCCGGAGCACTCCCGTGCCCACCCTAAATAGGGATACGCGCCCCACAGCACGGCCCACTCAGCCACGAAAAACGTGCCTCGAGTGCACAACTTCGCACTCAAGATACCATTGGCAGCTATGGGGGCACATGACACAAAGGCCGAGAGCTCGGTTCGACCGAACCATGGCCAAAAGATGTTCTCGGATTAACATCAATTACAGGCTCCACCTAGGGCCTGATCAGCGTTAAGCTGATACAGTGCGGTGACTTCTCAAAACCCTTTCCCAAGGGCTCGCCCGCCGAGCATTACTACTTCCGCCTGGCGTACAGTTAACAACCACACTCATTCGGAAGCTTCATAAAGAGCAAAGGCGCAGACGTGCAGCAGGGCGTAGTATGGACGTTAAACCACTCATGAAAGCCCTGTGTAAACCTTTCCTCTAATGTCTTTATTTCTTAAGGTATCTATCAAAGTTACTTCGACAGCTTGAATTGTACGGTTGGACATCACAAATTCAAAGGAAATAAAGACCAATTTTTCTCTGGTAATTGTGCAGTCATTCGTGTCGCATATTCCTTTTCCGCTTTTTGGGCCAAAGTAAACTATTACGATACATTCCTTTTTTTTGTGTGACCGGCTAATAGACCGGGGGCTCGATCATAAATCTTGCCTCAAACATCATTCCGGCACCACTTTTTATGTGCTCGGCGTCACGGATATTGCATTATATGAACCAGTTCCGAATTGTGTCTTTGGTCAATAGTTGGGTTGCCCGGCTCCTGTGTTTGCCCTCTTACGTTCTGCATTGTTCGGCTAGGAGGGTAAAGGGAGAACCACTGCGATTGTGCTTCTAGCTAGCCTGGTTAAGTACCTCAGTGGAGAAAGCCGAAAACTGGCTGTCATAATAAGCAAGAACTGGTCGGCGATCCGATGACTAGTTTTAAACCAAAAATCGTTGGAGGTTAGCCCGTGTTAAACGAAGGGTTCTCTATCACAGGAACCACGTGATGATGGTGTCAACCGTGGTTCGTCCGGATATCACAAACACTGGGCTAGTCACCTGCCCCCGCAGTTAAGCTCCTATGGTAAGTGAAAGCTCTAAAACCGCATAGTCTGATTGCCTTGTTTTCCGTACATATAACCGCCTCCGGGCACCGAGATGTCGGCTAAGGGTTCAGGTATTATGAGAAAACACCCCATGCAGTATCTGCAAGGGGGCTGAAGCTGACGACTGGTAACTTTCAGTTTAAAAACGGCCGCACAGGAGTCAAAATTAACATAGCACGCATTATATTCACATCCAACAACTTGCATTGCAACAAAACAAAAGTTTCAACTCCTCGGATACAAGGAAAATAAAGCTACTTATAAATTACATCTTTTGAGCATTGGGCCTCTATTGCCCGACCACCATCCATCACGATGGGAAAGTACTGCTCAGGGCGCCTATGCTCCTTCCCTGGCGGCGGAGGTCCGGTGGCCACTTCGGCTGGCTTTATCTTCGGCCAGTGCACCATTGTTTTGCCGAAGGCCATCCGAGCCCCCTCAATGCACACGAAGCGCTTCCAGGCATCGATCCGGGGAGTGGCGTCATACAGCCTCTGCACCAAACCGAAGTAGCTGCTTGGCTGTGGCTCCGAAGGCCATAGCTTGACGCAGAGGTCCTTCATCGCTAGCTCCGCCATCCGATGCAACTCCATCAGCTGCTTCATCTGGTTGTTGAGGAGGGGAGGGTGTTCGGGCGCTTGAAATTGCGCCCCAAATACCCTCTGCTCGGCGTGACCCTCCTGGGTGGCGAAGAACCTGGCTGCGTCAGCCGCACTCCTCAGGAGGTCCGCAAAGGCGCCTGGGGAACGCCACACTCGCGTGAGCAAAGCGAACCTGTTACCACCAAAGACACTTTGCAGCAAGTACGGCTTACCATCCGCAATGAGTTTGAGTTGGCGGAGTTCTTCTTGGCAGCCGCGCGCCTCCGTCCGTGCTTCCTTGGCCACCGTCCCCAATGAGGTTAGCTCGGCGGCCTGCTCTATATTCTTCTGCTCAAGAGCCTCACACTTTGTGACAGCATCCTTGAGCTCTTGCTGCACTTCAGCCACTCTGGCCTCGTGCTTCTGACTAGCAGTTCTCACCGTAGCCAGTTCGGCAACTGCTTGTTCGGCCGCCGACCTCTGCTCCGCCGCTTCCAGCTGAGCCGTCCTCAGCGTGGCCTTGAGGCTCTCGACCTCCGCGGCAGCAGCTGTAGTCATATCAGTTGACTCCGTTTAGGCTACTTTAAACCTTACTTAAGAAAAACAAACAGCTGTAATACACTCTACAGCTCGGACTTGCCTTGCACTTCGTCGAACCTCTTGTTCACTAGGCTGAGGTCGTCCTCGGAGCTCTTGAGCTTCCGATTCAGCTCGGCCAACTCCTCGGCGTTGGCAGCTGCTGCCGAAGATGACGCATGCGCATCACTCTACGCCCGTTAGGATCCGAGATATCGATTTTCGATCTTCTGACCGGCTTTGTTCAAGCCAGTCAGAGTCTCGGGGGCTACTGTGTATGAGACTATACATTCATACAAAAGAAATTTTCTAAGGGAAAAACATTACTTGGCTCACCTTGAAGCCTGTGAGAAGGCCACTGAAGGCCTCCTTCAGTCTGTTATCCATGGACCGAAGACTTTGCAACACCGCGCCCATAAGGGCACGGTGCTCTTTAGTGATAGAGGAGCTGGTTAAAGCATCCTCCATCTCGTCCGGCCACCTAGTCGACGCCCGCTCTGGGACGGGCGGGGGTGGCTGGGGCACTTCGGCTTCTCCCATCTCGAAGACCGGAGTGCCCGACTCCGGATTCCTTGATGACTCCGGAGCCGCCCGTGGAGAGAGCTCGGATCGTCCGGGATCCTCCTCTTTGTTTACCAGAGGGGCCCTCCCCTCCTGATCTTCGGTGGCCGAAGTATTCACCTCGGCCATGGCGGTGTCGCCCCCTCCCCTGTGTGCGTCACGGGAAGGGTCCTCCTCGACAGGACCTCCTCGGCCTCCTCGACTATTGGGGGAGGCGAGGCGCGCGATTCGGTCCCGCTCTCCGCCAGCGCGGCCGGTGGAGAACCCCCCTCCGAGACTTGGTCGGTGGGGAGGTCGCACATCGGGCTGCGATGTTAAAAGCAAAAATGTGATCAATATCAAACCCAGTTTGGCCGAAAACACTTAAGCGGATATTAGGATGCGTACCTCTGGGCCTGCAGTTTGACCCTAGGGGTCCTCCAAGGAACCTCTTCGGAGGCCTCGGAGTCCTCGGCAGAAGCCGAGCTATTGTCGGACAGGGCCACCTTGGCCCTGCATGGTCTCTTGGGGGAGGGACGAAGCGGCTCCTCCTCGGCGTCCTCGGACACCGCCCTCTTCTTTGTTCGGGAGGAATCGCTTTCCTCCCCTTCCTCTCCCTGCTCCTTCTCCTCCTCTTGTGCGGAGGGAGCATGGGTGTCCCCGGATCTAGTGTCCGGGGGTCCTCGGGACCGGAGGCCCTCTCTGGCCTCCCTCTTCTTCTCCTTCTTCTTCTCCTTCATCTCCGGCGCCTCATACGGCTCTACGGCCAACATGGCCATCAGCAAGGGCGTCCTGGGGCTTTCAGGCAGTGGGGCCGGGCTGTCGATCCGCTCGGCCTTCTTCAACCAGCTCTGTGGATGAGAAATGAGAAAGTTGAGTACCTTATCGAAAGGGAACAATCCGGACATAATAACAAAACTTGTCATACCTCCCGAAGGGGGTTTGCAGCGTCAAGGCCAATGTCTTCCTCCTCGGCTGGCCAGTCCTTCTGCGGCTTGAAAAGCACCTTCCACAGCTGAGCGTGGGAAGTGCGGTAGAAGCTAAGCACCGTGGCGGGGTCCTCGGGCTTGTAGGCCCACATGGGGGAAGCCCGGTCCTGGAAGGGGACGATACGGCGGCTGAGCATGATTAGAATCATGTTGGGTAGCTCGACTCCCTGCTCTATCATCTTTGCTATCCGGCTCTGCAGCAGTGCCACCTCCTTGTTTGACCCCCAGTCGAGGCCTTTCTTGGTCCATGAGACCAGCCTGGTGGGGGGTCGGGACCGGAAGGCAGGAATCGCCCCCCAATCCGCGCTCCTTGGCTCCGTGATGTAGAACCACTCCTTCTGCCAGATCTTGACGGTCTCGATGAAGGTCCCTTCTGGCCACTCCACCCGGGGAAGCTTGATGACCATCGCTTCCCCGCAGTCTGCCTGTTGGCCATCAACAATCTTCGGCTTGACGTTGAAGATCTTCAGCCACAGGCCGAAGTGTGGTCGGACCCGAAGAAAGGCCTCGCAGATGATGATGAAGGCCGAGATGTGCAGGAAGGAGTTTGGGGCAAGATCGTGGAAATCGAGCCCGTAGAAAAACATGAGGCCCCTAACGAAGGGATGGGGGGAAAACCCAAACCTCGAATGAAGTGGGGCAAGAACACCACCCTCTCGCCCTGCCGGGGCGTGGGGATGACCTGGCACGCCTCTGGAGCATGGTGGGCGACGTCGGCTGGGAGGTAGCCCGCGCTCTTCAGCTCCAAGATGGCGTTCTCGGTGACGATGGAGGCCTCCTACTTTCCCTTGGACCTGGAACCAACCATTGCTGGATTGAGCGGATGGCTGGAGAGGTTCTCTAAAGGGAGAGGAGATCTGGGTGCTGGAGCTCAAGAGATGGGGAAGGCAGCGGCGAAGCAAGAGGTGAAAGCGTGCAGAGGAAATGGAGGCCGGTCACCTTTTATGGGCTGTAAAACCTAAGGTCCCTTTACTGCGCCACAGGCTTCTCCATTTCCCCGTATAAATCGTGCCATTATGCGCGCGTGGGATAGAGCGAAGTATTGATCATATCCCTTAAAAATAGGGCACGATCTCTGTATCGATGGGACGTGCCAACGAAAGAACCGCCTCGAACCGCGAATCAAATTTTTCATAAACCAACTTGCGGTCGTGGCGGGTTGTGACCCTTCGGTAAAAGCTATCAGATTGGGGTACTGCTCACACTGAAGCGACTAGCCTTCGGGGCTAAGTTATCGGTACACCTTGGCGACCGAAGCATAGTTCGGCCCGTGTGCGGTTAGGCAACACTTGGGAACTCGATTCAGAGGAGATGCAGGCCTGTCACCGGTGTCACTGAAGAATGGGAACTGGTCCACAAAGCTGATGGTGTTTGGCGTCTACCTCGGCTTCGAAGACTAGTTCGGGGGCTACTGAGGGTGTCCCGGACTAGGGGGTACTCGGGCTGCCGGCCTATCTCTAGTGGGCCGGACTAATGGGCCGCTCTTTGCTCGTCAAGAAGACCGGATTGTAGGTGACCCCGTGCACCGGAAGGAAACCTCCGAAGACTTGGCGTCTCCTCCAAGAAATAATTAGTGTAACTGGCATGTTTATCCCCTGATGGCAACCGACCATATGTAACCCTAGGTCCCTCTGGTGTCTATATAAACCAGAGAGTTTAGTCCATACGAGGAGAGAATCATCATAACCACCTAGGGTTTAGCCCATCCGATCTCGAGGTAGATCAACTATGTAACCTTCATACAATCACATCAATACAATCCAACAGGACGTAGGGTTTTACCTCTTCGAGAGGGCCCGAACCTGGGTAAATCGCTGTCTCTACATTCCCTGTTACTCATTGATTCCTAGAACCGCAGTTCGGACCCCCTACCCGAGATCCGCCGGTTTTGGTACCAACACCTACGGGTCCATAGCTAGTAGCTAGATGGCTTCTTCTCTCTCTTTGATCTTCAATACAATGTTCTCCTCGATGTTCGTGGAGTTCTATCCGATGTAATCTTCTTTTGCGGTGTGTTTGTTGGGATCCGATGAATTGTGAGTTTATGATCAGATTATTCATGAGAAATATTTGAGTCTTCTCTGAACTCTTTTATGCATGATCGTTATAGCTTTGTATTTCTCTCTGATCTATCGGTTTAGTTTGACCCACTAGATTGATTTATTTTGCAATGGGAGAGGTGCATTGTGATGGGTTCAATCTTGCGGTGTTCAATCCCAGTGACAGAAAGGGACATGACACGTATTTGTATTGTTGCCATTAAGGATAAAAAGATGGGGTTTATTCATATTGCTTGAATTTGCTTCTCTACATCATGTCATCTTGCTTAAGGCGTTACTCCGTTTCATACTTAATACCCTAGATCCATGCTGGATAGCGGTCGATGGGTGGAGTAATAGTAGTAGATGCAGTCAGTAGTCGGTCTACTTGTCTCGGACGTGATGCCTATATACATGTTCATTGCCATGAATTCGTCATAATTATTTGCTTTTCTATCAATTGCCCAACAGTAATTTGTTTACCCACCGTATGCTTATGTGCTCAAGAGAGAAGCCTCTAATGAAAACTATGGTCCCCGGGTCTATCTTTATCATATAAAAAACCTACAAATACCTTGCTGCAATTTATTTACTTTTATTTTAATTAGTAGTTTAGTTTATCTATTTACTTTGATAAGATTTAATCCTTGCAAATAACCGCTAAGAGGATTGACAAACATCTTATTCGCGTTGGGTGCAAGTGTTTGCTCTTGTGTGTGCAGGTGCGCTTTAACGGTATTTTGCTTGGTTCTCCTACTGGATTGATAACCTTGGTTCTTAACTGAGGGAAATACTTATCTCTACTGTACTGCATCTCCCATCCTCTTCAGGGAAGTACCAACGCAGCTAACAAGTAGCAGGAAAAATTCTGGCGCCGTTGCCGGGGAGACATCATCAAAATTACCAAGTACTGATACGTCTCCAACGTATCTATAATTTATGAAGTATTCATGCCATGTTTATTATAGTTTTGTATGATTTTGGTGCACTTTTATATGGCTTTTATATGATTTTCATGGACTAACATATTGACCTAGTGCCCACTGCCAGTTGTTGTTTTCTTCTTGTTTTTGGTTTTCCAAAAAATCTATATCAAATGAAGTCCAAATGCAGCGAAACTTTTTGACGATTTTTTCTGGAACATAAGAGACACTAGAAGCTTCGGGAGGAGGCCAGAAGACCCACAGGGGCTCCACGAGCCACCAGGGTGCGCCACCCCCCCCAGGCGTGCCCTGGTGCCTCGTGGGCCCCCTTGTGGCCCTTCTTCGCGTGATTCCAACGCTGAAAAATCATATATATTCAGAAACCCCCGAAAGTTAACCTAGATGAGTTTTTACGCCGCCACAAGCCTCTGTACCTCCAAGATCTCATCTACAGCCCTTTTCCGTCACCCTGCCGGAGCGGGGGGGGGGGGGGGGGAATCATCACCGGAGGCCATCTTCATCATCCCGGCGGTCTCCATGACGAGGAGGGAGTAGTTCACCCTCGGGGCTGAGGGTTTTTACTAGTAGCTATATGTTTGATCTCTCTCTCTCTCGTGTTCTTGATTTGGCATGATCTTGATGTATCGCGAGCTTTTTTAATATAGTTGGATCATATGGTGTTTCTTCCCTCTCTATCCTTGTTGTGATGAATCGAATCTTTTCCCTTTGAGGTTTCGTTATTGTCGGATTGAATATTTCAGATTTGAGAACACTTGATGTATGTTTTGCATATGAATACCCGTGGTGACAATGGGGTATTATATTGATTCACTTGATATATGTTTTGGCACTCAACTCGCGGATTCCCGTGGTGACATTGGGGTAATCTATGCATAGGGGTTGATACACGTTTTCATTATCTTTTCTCCAATAGAAACTTTGGGCTGCTCCTTGGAGTTCTTTGTGTGGATTGAATATTATGATTATGAAGTTGTTTGATGCATATCATATAATCAACTCACGAATACTTGTGGTGACATTGGAGTATCTAGGTGACATTAGAGTTGGTTGATGTGTATCATATGGTGTTATTTTAGTACGAACTCTAGGACTATTTGTGACACTTATAGGAATAGCTCAATAGATCGATCGGAAAGGATAACTTTGAGGTGGTTTTGTACCCTACAAACAATTTCTATCTTATGTTCTCCGCTAATAGGAACTTGGGAGTGATTCTTTATCGCACGTTGAGGGATGGTTATATGATCCAATTATGTTAGCATTGTTGAGAGATTGCACAAGTGAAAGTATGAACCCTAGGCCTTGTTTTTAAGCATTGCAATACCGTTTGTGCTCACTTTTGTTACTTGCTACCTTGCTGTTTTTATATTTTCAGATTACAAAAACCTATATCTACCATCCATACTACACTTTTATCACCATCTCTTCGCCGAACTAGTGCACCTATACAATTTACCATTGTATTGGGTGTGTTGGGGACACAAGAGATTTCTTGTATTTGGTTGCAGGGTTGTTTGAGAGATACCATCTTCAACCTATGCCTCCCACGGATTGATAAACCTTAGGTCATCCACTTGAGGGAAAATTGCTACTGTCCTACAAAACTCTGCGCTTGGAGGCCCAACACGAGTCTACAAGAATAAGTTGTGTAGTAGACATCAATCTCTTTTCTGGCGCCGTTGCCGGGGAGGTGAGTGCTTGAAGGTATATCTTTAGATCTTGCAATCGAATCTTTTAGTTTCTTGTTTTATCACTAGTTTGGCTTTATAAAAAGAAAACTAAAAAAATGGAATTGAGGTTGCCTCATATTCTTCGTCTTTATCATGTCTTTCGTGAAAATGATGGAGCGGAAAATTGTGCTCAATTGATAGAAGAAGAATTCAATAAAATGTTTGGCATAAAATCTTTGAATGATGAGCATGATTGCAATGTTGTTAGTATGAATACTATGAATATCCAAAATACTAATGATGATTGCACTAGTCATGACAAAAATGTTTCTTATAAGCATGTCATTTTTTGTGGAGTGCATAAAGTTTGTGAAGACATGCCTTATAGGGATGATAGATTTTGTAAGAAGCATAAACATGATAGAACCAATTTATTGCTCAAAGTGATAGATCAATTTGCTACAAAATTATGTACTCTTTATCCTATTACTTGTGAATTTTGCAATAAAGTTGGTCACCTTAATTTTCAATGCATACTTTTTCATGATCGAATCGTGGCTAAATATTGTAAAGACTTGACCGCCCTTGAACTATATAATGAGCTTTATCTATTTTTGGGGTGTGAGGAATTGTCACATAAAAATAGTTGGTTTGAAGTATTCATTCTCACGGATGACATTGAAACTAATCTAAAGGAAATCAATATGTTTTGTATGGTAAATTGCAATGAGAATGCTTATATTGCCAACTATAGAAAGACAGGAAAACCAATAGAATATAAAAGGAACACTAATGAAAGGGTAAAGATTTCCACTTTCCCTCCTATTGTCCCTCACGATGAAATAGGTGACGAGGAGGAACTTCCTATTCAACCAATCTCATCAATAAGAAGATCGGAAAAATTGATTAAACCCACACATGATGTGGTGAGGAAGAAGAAAAGAAGAAAAAGTAGAGGTAAAAAAGTATCTCTCGCAAATAATGTTGCTCCTATTATTGTTGTGCCTCATGAGAATGAATCAAAAACAATTGTGAAAGATGATACACTTGATGATGATATTGCTTCTTTGTCTTATGGCACAATGTCCGAAGGAACTATTGAGGATGATTTTGTTATGCCTATTACTCATTATGATGATTATGATTGGGAAAATAATGACACTTCTTATAATCTTGAAAATCTTTTTGGCACCAACTTAGAAAATTGTGATGATAATAATTGTTATACTATTGGTGCTATTCATAATATTGATGATAATAGTGATTATGCTAATGATATGCCAAGCCACAAGATTGGGGATGCTATGTTTGATGAGAATGACATGTTAGAGAATTTATTTGCTACAATTAATGTTTGTCCCAAGCTTGGGGATGCTATGCTTAATGAAGATGATCTTTTTAGTCCCCCTACTTTGAATGATCAAATTTGTTATGATGATTGCATGCCTCCTACTTATGATGATTATTGTGATGATACTTATGTTAACAAAAGTAGTGATGATTATATTTATAAAACTTGTCATAATTATGATTCCCCTTTTACTAAACATTACTCTTTGAATGTGGAAACAATTTATAGTATTCGAGTTTCATATGATACTCCTACTCTTATTGATGAGAAGAAATGTGCTTATGTGGAGAGTAATAAAAATCCCATGCTTGTGGATCATGAAAAGAATACTTTATGTGATAGCTATATTTATGAATCCATTCATGATGCTACTGAAAATTATTATGAGAGAGGAACATATGATTCATGATGCTCCCGTTATGTTTCAATTCTTTAGTTTTATGCGAGTATCATTGAAATCATCATGCCTAGCTAAAAGGCATTAAAGAAAATCGCTTGTTGGGAGACAACCCAATACTTATACCTACTGTTTTTGTGTGTCCACATGATTAAGCCACTGTAGTAATCATGTTTTATATGTTTTCTTTCAATAATGTGCCAAGTAAAGCCTTTGGGATAGTGTGGATGCTTGTTGATTTGATTCTGTGCAAAAACTGAAACTTTTGCGTCCAGTTCTGGAATTTCTATTCCGCACTGGAGCTTGAAAAAATTCTGAAATTTTTACACAGTATTTGGTTACAAATTTTTTACCCTGTCCTAATTTTTCAGAAGTTTTGGAGGTACAGAAGTATGGTTTTTAAATCGCTCACTACACGCTGTTCTGTTTTTGACAGATTCTGTTTTCGGTGTATAGTTTGCTTGTTTTAGTGTTTCCATAGCTTATATTATGAAATATAAATTGTGGAAATGATAGACTACAGTAGGAATTATGTGAGAACAATTATGAATCTTGTATTGACTGTACCTAAGTGGATGATTTATTTTTATCATGCTAACCTATCTCACAAGTTTCGTTAAGTTTTGTGTGATTGCAGTTCTCAAGTTTTGGGTGAGATATCGATATGAGGAGAATAAGGAGTAGCAAGACCATAAGCTTGGCGAATCCCAAGGCACCCCAAGGTAATATTCAAGGAAGACTCAAGCATCTAAGCTTGGGGATGCCCCGGAAGGCATCCCCTCTTTCGTCTTCAACATTATCGGTAACCTCACTTGGAGCTATATTTTTATTCGTCACATAATATGAGTTTTTCTTGGAGCGATCTTTTATTTTGTTTGGGTTTGCTTGCTGTTATCAATAATCATGTTTTGTATCTTTTAGTTCAATAAAATGCCAATTATAGCCTTTACCATGCTCAGTTTGCAAGTTCATGTGTTGCTGTTTGAAAACAGAAAGTTTTCTGTTATGTCCAGAATATTCCTGAATAGTCAGAACATGATAAAAATCTGAAATTTTTACACAGTAAGCATGCATGAGTTCTCTTTCACGTGGTAATGTTTCAGTATTTTTGGAGTTATGGAAGTATGGATTTTTATTCCCCTTTTACAGACTGTTCTGTTTTGGCAGATTGCTGTTATAGTTGCATTGTTTGCATATGTTTGCGTGTTTAATGTTTCTATTTGAGGATAGGAGTATTAAATATGAAGAGGCATTTAGTATGCAATGTTTAATTATAATTTTTGTGATTTTCTACAGTAGAGAATGTTAAAGTTTTAAGTTGATTTATACTAACTTATCTCACGAGTTCTTGTTGAGTTTTGTGTGGATGAAGTTTTAAGATTTAGGAGAAGTTATGATATGAGAGGAATTAAGGAGATACAAGAGCTCAAGCTTGGGGATTCCCAAGGCACCCGAAGATAACATTCCAAGAAGTCTCAAGCAACTAAGCTTGGGGATGCCCCGGTTGGCATCCCACCTTTCTTCATCAACATCTATCGGTTAGCCTAAGTTTTTACTTCTTCACATGATATGTGCTATTCTTGGAATGTAATTTTCTTTTGTTTTATTTGCTGTTTGAATAAAATAATAATATCTGATTTTTTTTAATGAGAGAGAGTCCTCACATAGCTACCTATTTGCTTAACTACTCATTTGATCTTCACTTATATCTTTTTGGAGTAGTTTGTCATTTACTCTTGTGCTTCACTTATATCCTATGAGTAAATTGTTAAATAAATTGAATATCATAAAGTTGAAATTTATATGCTTCATATGCTTGTCCCATGGGGAGTAGTGACTTCACATACAAGAAGTATAAGTGGTAAAATTTATTGAAAGTTGATGCATGTTTTCGTCCTACTTTCTCCGGTAGAAATCTTGGGGCACTCTTTGAAGTTCTTTGTGTGGATTGAATATTATGATTATGAAGTTGTTTGATGCATATCGTATAATCAACTCACGGATACTTGTGGTGACATTGGAGTATCTAGGTGACATTAGAGTTGGTTGATGTGTATCATATGGTGTTATTTTAGTACGAACTCTAGGGCTGTTTGTGACACTTATAGGAATAGCTCAATAGATCGATCGGAAAGGATAGCTTTGAGGTGGTTTCGTACCCTACAAACAATTTCTATCTTATGTTCTCCGCTAATAGGAACTTGGGAGTGATTCTTTATCGCACGTTGAGGGATGGTTATATGATCCAATTATGTTAGCATTGTTGAGAGATTGCACTAGTGAAAGTATAAACCCTAGGCCTTGTTTTTAAGCATTGCAATACCGTTTGTGATCACTTTTGTTACTTGCTACCTTGCTGTTTTTATATTTTCAGATTGCAAAAACCTATATCTACTATCCATACTACACTTTTATCTCCATCTATTCGCCGAACTAGTGCACCTATAGAATTTACCATTGTATTGGGTGTGTTGGGGACACAAGATATTTCTTGTATTTGGTTGCAGGGTTGTTTGAGAGATACCATCTTCAACCTACGCATCCCACGGATTGATAAACCTTAGGTCATCCACTTGAGGGAAAATTGCTACTGTCCTACAAAACTCTGCGCTTGGAGGCCCAACACGAGTCTACAAGAATAAGTTGTGTAGTAGACATCAAGTACCTTCGCACAAATTATCATTCACTTGCATTTACTTTATTTACCTTTTATTTGTATTTTCCTCTCATTTTCATCTCCCCCACTTCTAATTTTTTTTTTACAAAAGCACAAAAAAAATTTGTTTGCTTGTTTGCTAGTTTGCTTGCTTTGTCGCGATATCTGAAGAAAATACAAAATTGTGTGATTTTTCCAATACCAATAATAGTGATTTTATTAGTACTCCTATTGCTCCTTCCGCCCCTAATGCGGAGTCATGTGACATTAATGCTTCCTTGCTTAATCTTGTTATGAAAGAACAATTTTCTGGTAGTCCTAATGAAGATGCTGCATCCCATCTAAATACTTTCGTTGAACTTTGTGATTTGCAAAAGAAGAAAGATGTGGATAATGATATTGTCAAATTAAAATTGTTTTCGTTCTCACTACGAGATCGTGCTAAAACTTGGTTTTCATCCTTGCCTAGAAATAGTATTGATTCTTGGGATAAGTGTAAGGACGCTTTTATTACTAAATATTTTCCTCCCGCTAAGATTATTTCTTTAAGAAATCAAATTATGAATTTTAAGCAACTTGAGCCTGAACATGTTGCCGAATCTTGGGAGAGAATGAAACTAATGATAAGAAATTTCCCAACTCATGGTTTGAATTTATGGATGATCATACAAAATTTTTATGCGGGACTAAACTTTGTCTCTAGAAATTTGCTAGACTCTGCCGCAGGTGGCACCTTTATGGAAATTACATTGGGAGAAGCTACACAACTTCTTGATAATATTATGGCAAATTATTCTCAATGGCACACCGAGCGAACTCCAACTGGTAAGAAGGTAAATTCTGTTGAAGAAATTAATACTTTGAGTGATAAGATGGATGCTTTATTGAAATTGGTTGCTAGTAAAAATACTCATATTGATCCTAATGATGTGCCATTGTCCACTTTGATTGAGCAAAATAATGATGCTATTGATGTGACTTTTGTCTCTAGAAATAATTTCAACAACAATGCCTATAGGGGTAATTTCAATGCTAGACCGTTTCCTGGAAATTCCTCTAATAATTATGGCAATCCTTATGGTAATTCTTATAATAATAATAATAGGATGCCCTCTGATCTTGAAAGTAATATTAAAGAATTTATTAATTTGCAAAAGAATTTCAATGCTATGATAGAAGAAAAATTGAATAGAGTTGATGAATTGGCTAGGAACATGGATAAAATTGCTCATGACGTGGAAAATCTCAAAATTAAAATTTTGCCCTCTAAACATGATATAAATGAGTCTATTAAAGCTTTCTATGTCTCCATTAATGAAAGTAAAGAAAGGACCGCTAGGTTGAGAGCTAAGCAAGAATTTCTAGAAAAAGCGATTCCACCCGGTTTTTATCATAGAAATGATGAAGATATTAAAATGATTGGTGTTACACCTATTGAATCTTTGTTTAATAATATAAAAATTTATGAAAAAGGGACTGAAGAAGAGTAAACTTTAGAAATAAGGAGTCCCATTTGCTTGGAGGGTGATAATCTTGATCATAAAAATGAAAAAAGTGGGTTTGGAGAGGTTAAAACTTTAAATAGTAATGCACCCGCTACTTTGGATTACAAGGACTTTAATTATGATAGTTGTTCTTTAATTGAGTGTATTTCCTTGTTGCAATCCATGATTAATTCACCAAATGCATATGAACAAAATAAAGCTTTCACTAAACATATTGTAGAAGCCATGATGAAAGCACATGAAGAAAAACTTGAGTTAGAAGTATCAATTCCTATTAAATTACAAGATGAATGGGAACCCACTATTAAAGTAAAAATTAAATATTATGATTGTAATTCTCTTTGTGATCTTGGTGCTAGCGTTTCCACTATACCAAAGTCTTTGTGTGATGTGCTAGGTCTCGCCGACTTGGATCCTTGTTCCCTTAATTTGCATCTTGCGGATTCCACTATTAAAAAGCCATTGGGTAGAATAAATGATATGCTTATTCTTGCAAATAGAAATTATGTGCCCGTGGACTTTATTGTTCTTGACATTGAATGCAATCCTTCTTGCCCCATAATACTTGGTAGGCCTTTTCTTCGAACTATTGGTGCTATTATTGATATGAAAGAAGGTAATATAAGATTCCAATTTCCACTAAAGAAAGGGATGGGACACTTCCCTAGGAAGAGAATTAAAGCACCATATGAATCTGTTATGAGGGCCACCTATGGAATTAATTTGAAAGATGACAATACTTGAAACTATGCATTGTGCCTAGCTAGGGGCATAAAACAATAGTGCTTGTTGGGAGGCAACCCAATGAATAAAATAAATTTTTGCTTTTTGTTTCTGTTCTTGTGTGTTTACACAATTTTAGCTTCTGTTATGAGTAAGTTTTTATGTTTTGATTAGTGTTTGTGCCAATTAATGCCTTTGGGATGATTTGGAAGATAGTATAACTGATGCTGTTTGGAAAACAGAAAGTTTTGCGTCCAGTACTGGAATTTTAATTCTGTACTGGAGCGTTAGACAAATCTAAATTTTTACACAGTATTGGTATATGAATTGCCAACGTTTTCCTAATTTTTAAGAATTTTGGGAGTTAGAGAAGTGTGGATTTTAAATAGATCTTTACAGACTGTTCTGTTTTAGACAGATTCTGTTTTTGTTGCATAGTTTGCTTATTTTGATGAATCTATGGATCGTATAGGGGGGTGCTACTTCTAGCTTGCGTTGGTAATTCCCTGAAGAGGAAGGGAGATGTAGTACAGTAGAGATAAGTATTTCCCTCAGTTATGAAACCAAGGTTATCAATCCAGTAGGAGAATCACGCAACACCTCGTTAGCAGCACCTGCACACAAAACAACAAATCCTTGCACCCAACGCAAACAAGGGGTTGTCAATCCCTCGGCGGTAAGTTGCAAGATTAAATTGTATGTGATAGATAGATAGATTGAAACAAAAATACAAAATAAAATAAAATAAAAAGTGCAGCAATATTTTTAGGGTTTTAGTAATTTGATTTAGATAGACCCGGGGGCCATAGTTTTCACTAGAGGCTTCTCTCGAGAAAATAGCATACGGTGGGTAGACAAATTACTGTTGGATAATTGATAGAAAAGAAAATAATCATGACGATATCCAAGGCAATGATCATGTATATAGGCTTCACGTCCGAGACAAGTAGACCGACTCCTGCCTGCATCTACTACTATTACTCCACACATCGACTGCTATCCAGCATGCATCTAGTGTATTAAGTCCATAAAGAACGGAGTAACGCCTTAAGAACAATGACATGATGTAGACAAGATAAACTCACACATGATTAAACCCCATCTTTTTACCCTTAATAGCAACGATACATACGTGTCATGTCCCTTTCTGTCACTGGGATTGAGCACCGCAAGATCGAACCCATTACAAAGCACCTCTTCCCATGGCAAGATAAATCAATCTAGTTGGCCAAACCAATTCAATAGATCGGAGAAGAAATACGAAGCTATAATAATCATGCATAAAAGAGATCAGAGAAGACTCAAATAATATTCATGGATAATCTGATCATAAACTCACAATTCATCGGATCCCAACAAACACACCGCAAAAAGTGATTACATCGGATAGAACTCCAAGAACATCGAGGAGAACATTGTATTGAAGATCAAAAAGAGAGAAGAAGCCATCTAGCTACTAACTATGGACCCAAAGGTCTGTGGTAAACTACTCACGCATCATCGGAAGGGCAGCAAGGTTGATGTAGAGCCCCTCCGTGATCGATTCCCCCTCCGGCGGACTACCGGAGAGGGCCTCCAGATGGGATCTCTCGAGAACAGAAACTTGCGGTGGCGGAAAAAATATTTCGTGGACTCCCCTAAGGGTTTCTGATTTTTTCGGGAATTTATAGTGGTGGAATTAGGTCAAACGGAGCTGAGGTGGGCCCACGAGGCACCAGGGCGCGCCTGCCCCCCCCCCCCCAGGCGTGCCCTGGTGGCTCGTGGCCACCTCCTCTGGCGTCTGGTCTTCTCCCGAAGCTTCTAGTGTTGGTATTGTCCAGAAAAAAATCTCCAAAAAGTTTCGTGGCATTTGGACTTCATTTGGTATTGATATTCTGTAGAACAAAAAACAGGCAGAAAACAGCAACTGGCACTGGGCACTAAGTTAATAGGTTAGTCCCAAAAAATGATATATAATTGCTATAAATGTATATAAAAACATCCAAGATTGATAACATAACAGCATGGAACAATCAAAAATTATAGATACGTTGGAGACGTATCAGCATCCCCAAGCTTAATTCATGCTCGTCCTCGAGTAGGTAAATGATAAAAACAGATTTTTTGATGTGGAATGCTGCCTATCATATTCATCATATATTCTTTTCTTTTGTAGCATGGACATTGGACTTCAATGATTCAAAGCAATAGTCTATAATTTGACATGAAGATATAAATACTCAAGCATGCTAACAAGCAACCATGTCTTTCAAAATGTCAATGCTAAAGAAAGTTATCCCTAGCACATTATGCTCAATCATTGATCCATTCATGAAACACACTAAAATATTAGCTACATCCAATGCACAAGTATGACAATAGTGCTCTCTAGTTGGTGCTTTATAAGAGAAGATGGAGACTCAAAGTAAAAATAAAAATTGCATAAAGTAAATAGATAGGCCCTTCGCAGAGGGAAGCAGGGATTTGCTAATGTGCCAGAGCTCAAAGCTTAAATTAGAGAGATAAAAAATATTTTGAGAGGCATGCTTTTCTTGTCAAGGAAAATGACCGAGAATTCCTAATATCTTCCATGCTAGACACATCATAGGCGGTTCCCAAACAGAAACTAAAGTTTATTTCCTTTCCACCATTCATTCACAATCCATGGCTAGCCGTATCCACGGGTGCCCACCATACCATCACTTTCCAAGGAATTTTGTTGTTATTAATTTTGATTTCATTGTGGGACTGGGCATCCCTATTACCAGCCACTCTCTCGTGCAATGACAAGTGAATAAACACTCATCGTGAGAATAACGCACCTAGCATGGAAAATATTGGCCACCCCCTGCTGCTTCATGAGCGGTACAGGCACACAAAACGGAAAAAATATTTTGAAAATTAGAGTTGGCACACGCAAATTTACTTGGAAAGGCATTGAAATACCTCATATAGGTAGATATAGTGGACTCATTTGGCACAACTTGGGTTTAAGGAGTTGGGATGCACAACCAGTATTTCCGCTTAGTACAAATGAAGGCTAGCAAAATATTGAGAAGCAACCAACCAAAAAGCGAAAACGGTCATAAACATGCATTGAACATAACTAACACCGAATAATGCACCATAAGTAGGATATAATTTCTTTGCATAACTATTGACTTAATGTGCATGCATTGGGAATTACAAACCTTAACACTAATATTCTTACTAAATCACAATTACTCACTAACATGACTCACATATTATCATTTCCATATCGCAAAACTATTGCAAGGAATCACACTTATCATATCCAATGATCTATATGAAAGTTTTTATTATATCCCTCTTGAATATTCATCACTTTGGGACCAAATTCATATCTTGTGAAAATTACTGTTACTATTATCAACTCTCAAAAAGTTATAAATGAAGCATGAGAGTGCAAATATTTCTTCAAAATTTCAATCTTATCAACTCTCAAAATAATATAAGTGAAGCATGAGAGTTTATTTCTTCAAAATGTTAATCTTTTCAACTCTCAAAATAATATAAGTGAAGCATGAGAGTTTATTTCTTCAAAATATAGTCACCACCGTGCTCAAAAAGATTTACGTGAAGCACTAGAGCAACTGCCTAGCCCATAAAATTTAAGTGAAGCACTTAGAGTATTCTAACAAATTATGATAATGTGTGGCTCTCTCAAAATAGGTGTGTTCAGCAAGGATGATTGTGACAAACTAAAAGGCAAACAAAGAAAAGACTCATATAATACACGACGCTCCAAGCAAAACACATATCATGTGACGAATAAAAATATAGCTCCAAGTAAAATTACCGATGGTTGGTAGAAGAAAGAGGGGATGCCTTCCGGGGCATCCCCAAGCTTAGACGCTTGAGTCTTCCTTGAATATTACCTTGGGGTGCCTTAGGCATCCCCAAGCTTAGGCTCTTGCCGCTCCTTATTCCTTCATCCATCGTGATCTCACCCAAAACTTGAAAACTTCAATCACACAAAACTCAACAAAACCTTCGTGAGATCCGTTAGTATAACAAAATAAATCACTACTTTAAGTACTATTGCAAACCCATTCATATTTTATTTTTGCATTATACCTACAGTATTCTAACTTCTCCATGGCTTATACCCCCTGATACAATCCATAGTTTCATCAAAACAAGCAAGCAACACATCAAAAAAACAGAATCTATCAAAAATAGAACAGTCTGTAGCAATCTATTTAAAAGCCATACTTCTGTCACTCCAAAAATTCTGAAAAATTAGGACAACGTCGGTGATGACCCACAAGTATAGGGGATTAATCGTAGTCCTTTCGATAAGTATGAGTGTCGAACCCAACGAGGAGCAGAAGGAAATGCCAAGCGGTTTTCAGCAAAGTATTTTTTGCAAGCACTGAAATTATCGGTAATGAGTAGTTTGATAGCAAGATACTTTGTAACAAGTGACAAGTAGCAATAGTAACAAAGAGTGCAGCAAGTTGGCCCAATCCTTTTTGTAGCAAAGGACAAGCCGGAGAGGTCTCTTATAGTAAGTAAAGCGTTCTCGAGGACACATGGGAATTTCATCTAGTCACTTTCATCATTTTTGTTTGATTCGCGTTCGCTACTTTGATAATTTGATATGTGGGTGGACCGGTGCTTGGGTGCTATTCTTACTTGAACAAGCCTCCCACTTATGATTAACCCCCCTCACAAGCATCCGCAACTACGAAAGAAGAATTAAGATAAATCTAACCATAGCATTAAACATATGGATCCAAATCAGTCCCTTAAGGAATAGCGCATAAACTAGGGTTTAAGCTTCTGTCACTCTAGCAACCCATCATCTAATTACTACTCCACAATGCATTCCCTTAGTCCCAAAGATGGTGAAGTGTCATGTAGTCGATGTTCACACGACACCACTAAGGGAATCAACAACATACATATCATCAAAATATCGAACGAATACCAAATTCACATGATTACTTATGACAAGACTTCTCCCATGTCCTCAAGAACAAAAGTAACTACTCACAAAACATAATCATGTCCAAGATCAGAGGGGTATTGAATAGCATAATAGATCTGGACATATAATCTTCCACCAAGTAAACCAACTAGCATCAACTACAAGATGTAAGCAACACTACTAGAAAACCCACAGGTACCAATCTGAGGTTTTGAGACAAAGATTGAATACAAGAGATGAACTAGGGTTTGAGATGAGATGGTGCAGGTGAAGATGTTGATGAATATTAGTCCTCCCACGATGAGAGGATCGCTGGTGATGTTGATGGCGACGATTTCCCCCCTCCGGGAGGGAAGTTTCCCCGGCAGAATCTCTCTGCCGGAGAGCAAAAGTGCTCCTGCCCAAGTTCTGCCTCGAGACAGCGGCGCACCATCCCGAAAGTCTTCTCTATATTTTTTCTAGGGAAAAATGACTTATGTAACAAAAAATGGGGGCCAGAGGCTGGCCAGGGGCCCCACGAGGTACCAGGGCGCGCCTGGGGGGGGGGTGGCGCGCCCTAGTGCCTCGTGGGCACCTGGGTGGCCCCCTCTGGAACTTCTTGATTCCAATATGTTTTATTTATTCCAAAATAATTCTCCATGAAATTTCAGCTGATTTGGAGATGTGCAGAATAGGTATCTCTGACATAGCTTTTTCAGGTCCAGAATTCTAGCTGCCGGCATTCTGCCTCCTTGTGTAGATCTTGCATATTAAGAGAGAAAAGGCATTAGAATTGCTCCATAAAGTGTTATATTGATTAAAAACATTATAAATAACAGTAGGGAAACATGATGCAAAATGGACATATCAACTCCCCCAAGCTTAGACCTCGCTTGTCCTCAAGCGAAAGCCGATATCGATAATCATGTCCACATGTTTAGAGAGAGAGGTGTCGATAAAAACAAAATACGGACATAGTAGCATCATGATCATTATTATAACAGCAATATTTATTATCATAAACTTCTCATGAGCAAGTAACAATTCATTACAACAATGGAGTATAAGGCATAAACTTTCTTGAAAACTAACAAACTATGTTCTCAGTCAACAATGCAATTGCAATTCATCATATTTTCAGGAAGGGTCTCATGTAGAAGCTATTTAGCAAGTCCACATACTCAACCATCATTTAGTCTTCTATGATTGCTAACACTCATGACATATATATGGAGCAAAAAGTTTCAGCCAGACACATAGAAAGATAGGGGCTTGTGAGTTCGCCTCCCAACTTATTCACCTCAAGGGTGATATCAACAATAATAACTCATGATGACTCATATCCAACTGGATATATATGCTTAGATCTTTCCTCACCACATGATGCTTGCAAAAGAGAAAAATAAAAAGGAAGTAGAGGAGAACACTATTGACTCTTGCATAAAAAGTAAATAAATAAAAGTAAAGGATAGGCCCTTCACAGAGGCAAGCAGAGGTTGTCATGCGCTTTTTGTTGTTGGATGCAAGAGCTCTTAATGCAAAGGAACATCACTTTATATTGCCCCTTGTGATAGCAACCTTTATTATGCAGTTTGTCGCTTTTATTTCTTTACCATCACAAGTTCGTACAAAGCTTATTTCCCTTACAATAAAAGTTCAGACATATTTAGAGGCATTTTTTACTGCTTTTTTGCACCGATGACAACTTAATTGAAGGACCTTATTCAATCCATAGGTAGATATAGTGGACTCTCATGACATGAAACTAGGTTTAAGGGTTTTGGATGCACAAGTAGTATCTCTACTTGGTGCGGATTTTTGGCTAGCAAAGATATTGGGCAAGCACCACATGTTGGAGGATCTATAACAATATAACTTCTATGTGAATATGAACAAACATAATTCATTACGTTGTCTTCCTTGTCCAACGTCAACAATTTGGCATAAAATACTTAATGGGGGCTCACAATCATAAAAGATGTCCAAGATAGTATATTTGCATGTGAATCTTCTCTTCCCTTATAAATTCTTTCATGAATTGCATCATTGACTACTGCTATGTTTGTTAACTTCCAATAAATTTTACCACTTATACTTTTCTTTATGTAATGTCATTACTTTCTATAAGATTAGCTTATGATTTGTTTCATTATTTTCATTGCTAGAATTGGAACATGAAAGTAAAGAAGCAAAAACTCAAACTACTCTTTATTATATAACTCTCAACTCGATTACATAGATAGATAGATCACGAAGCTAACTCTCGAAAATAGATCATACTAACTTTTATTCAACTAGATCATGAAATAACTAAGGATCGAACTAAAAATAGGTAAAGGTAATAAAAGTGATGGTGATACGATACCGGGGCACCTCCCCCAAGCTTGGCACAAGCCAAGGGGAGTGCCCATACCCATGTGCTCAAGTCTCCTTCTTCGGTGATGGTGGTGGTGATGAAGTGGTGGGCTTGTCCTCTGGCTTCCATGGCATAGGTTCCCCATCATCAAAAGATGAACGAGTCTCCGGAGTCCTAAAACTTGCAGCTAAACTCATACCTTTGAATCTTGCCTCATACTCATAATTTTGGTTTTGAAGATCATAGATTTGGCCTTGGGGATAGTCGATCCGTTCATTGAGCTTGAAGATGATGTCCCCCATCGATTGGCCATCCGCCTTGTGATTACGGGTGAATTCCGTGATCATGGAGTGGTTGGCGCTGAGTCCACGTTCCACCATCCCTTGGCACTTGAAGATCTCCTGTTCCACTGCTTCGAGCCTGGACTCCACGCTCCCGGTCTTCTTGGGTCCTTGAACATCCCGGATATAAAGCACCCCCTCACACATCTCAATGGCTTCAGGGTGTTTCATCACCTCCGGTAGGTAGGGGTTGATGACCTTCTCGTAGAACTTGTCCTTGGAAGAGCTTGGTGGAGCCATGCATAGCAATCTAGATCTGTCAAAAAAATAGCACGAAACAAGAACAGAGGAGATTTCTGTGATACGGTGGTCAAAACGTCTGGGAGTATATATAAAGATTTTTTATCTTGCAAAACAAGTAATCCAGAAGAAAACGGAGTCGGGAAGGCTCACGTGGGGCCCACGAGCCACCAGGGCACCAGGTGGGTCCCCTCGGCTGTTTCTTATTTTTGTATTTTTTTAATATTCCAAAACTGACAGAAAGTATTTTATGGAATTTTTGGAGTCGGTTTACTTACCGTATCACATACCTCTTCCTTTTCAAGGTTCTGTAGTGTTCCGGAAGGTCTCTCTTATGTATTCCTCCGGTGTAATTGTTTCAATAATATTAGTTTCAACATTAATGGGGGTACCTGAAATATAGTGCTTAATTCTTTGCCCATTCACCACTCTCGGATTAGTGCCTTCGGAGTTATTTATTTTGATGGCTCCAGAGCGATAAACTTCTTCGATGATATACGGTCCTTCCCATTTAGAGAGAAGTTTTCCTGCAAAGAATCTCAAACGAGAATTGTACAATAGAACTTGCTCACCTACTTTAAATTCCCGTTTTTGAATTCTTCTATCATTCCATCTTTTAACTTTTTTTTAAATAATTTGGCATTTTCATAAGCTTGGGTTCTCCATTCATCTAATGAGCTAATATCAAATAACCTCTTTTCACCGGCAAGTTTAAAATCATAATTTAGATCTTTAATTGCCCAATATGCTTGATGTTCTAACTCAAGAGGTAAATGACATGCTTTTCCATAAGCCATTTTATAAGGAGACATACCCATAGGATTTTTATAAGCAGTTCTATATGCCCATAATGCATCGTCAAGTTTCTTAGACCAATTCTTTCTAGATCTATTGACGGTTTTCTGCAAAATTAATTTTATTTCTCTATTGCTCAATTCAACTTGACAGCTAGTTTGAGGGTGATAGGGAGATGCAAATGTATGGTTGACATCATATTTAGCAAGCAATTTACGGAATGCGCCATGAATAAAATGTGAACCACCATCAGTCATTAAATATCTAGGGACTCCAAACCTTGGGAAAATAACTTCTTTAAGCATTTTAATAGAAGTGTTATGATCAGCACTACTAGTTGGAATAGCTTCTACCCACTTAGTAACGTAATCAACAGCAACTAAAATATGAGTATACCATTGGATTTAGGAAAAGGCCCCATATAGTCAAATCCCCAAACATCAAACGGTTCAACAGCAAGTGAATAATTCATAGGCATTTCTTGACGTCTACCAACATTACCAATTCTTTGACATTCATCGCAAGATAGGACAAACTTACGAGCATCCTTGAAAAGAGTAGGCCAATAAAAACCAGATTGCAATACCTTATGTGCAGTTCTATCTCCCGCATGGTGTCCTCCGTAAGCCTCGGAATGACACTTCCGTAGGATTTGTTCCTGTTCATGCTCAGGTATACAACGTCTAATAATACCATCTACTCCTTCTTTATAAAGATGTGGGTCATCCCAAAAGTAACGTCTCAAATCATAGAAGAATTTTTTCTTTTGTTGGTATGTGAAACTAGGTGGTATATATTTAGCAACAATATAGTTAGCATAATCATCATACCAGGGAGTAGTACTAGAAGCATTTATGACAGCTAATTGTTCATCAGGAAAATCATCATTAATAGGAAGTGGGTCATCAAGAACATTTTCCATTCTAGACAAATTATCTGCTACGGGATTCTCAGCTCCCTTTCTATCAATAATATGCAAGTCAATTTCTTGTATCAATAAAACCCACCTAATGAGTCTAGGTTTAGCATCTTTCTTTTCCATAAGATATTTAATAGCAGCATGATCGGTGTGAACTGTTACTTTAGAATCAACTATGTAAGATCTGAATTTATCACATGCAAACACAACTGCTAGAAATTCTTTTTCAGTAGTAGCATAATTTCTTTGGGCACTGTCTAGAGTTTTACTAGCATAATGGATAACATTTAATTTCTTATCAACTCTTTGTCCTAGAACAGCACCAATAGCATAGTCACTAGCATCACACATAATTTCAAAGGGCAAGTTCCAATTAGGTGGTTGAACAATAGGTGCAGTGGTTAAGGCTTTCTTAAGTGTTTCAAAGGCTTCTAGACAATCATCATCAAAAACAAATGGAACATCTTTTTGCAAAAGATTGGTAAGAGGCCTAGAAATTTTAGAGAAGTCTTTAATAAATCTCCTATAGAAACCAGCATGACCAAGGAAACTTCTTATACCTTTAATATCTTTAGGACATGGCATTTTCTCAATAGCATCAACCTTAGCTTTATCAACTTCAATACCTCTTTCAGAAATTTTATGCCCCAAGACAATACCTTCATTCACCATAAAGTGGCACTTCTCCCAATTCAAGACAAGATTAGTTTCTTCACATCTCTGCAAAACTCGATCAAGGTTGCTTAAGCAATCATCAAAAGAAGTTCCGTAAACGGAAAAAATCATCCATGAACACCTCAACAATCTTTTCACAAAAGTTAGAGAATATAGCAGTCATACATCTTTGGAAGGTAGCAGGTGCATTGCATAAACCAAAAGGCATATGTCTATAAGCATAAGTTCCAAAAGGACAAGTGAAGGTGGTTTTCTCTTGATCGGGTTGTGACACGGGTATTTGAGAAAAACCAGAATAACAATCTAGAAAACAAAAGTGTGTATGCTTGGACAATCTTTCTAACATTTGATCAATAAAAGGTAAGGGGTAATGATCTTTTCTAGTAGCTTTGTTTAATTTTCTAAAATCAATTACCATCCTATAACCAGTTACAATTCTTAGTGGAATGAGTTCATTTTTATCATTAGGAACAACGGTAATACCTCCTTTCTTAGGGACACAATGAGCAGGACTCACCCATCTACTATCAGCTATGGGATAGATTATACCTGCTTCCAGAAGTTTTAATATTTGAGTTCTTACCACCTCTTTCATCTTAGTATTTAATCATCGTTGGTGGTCGACAACTGGTTTAGCATCAGGCTCCATATTAATTTTATGCTGACATAGAGTGGGACTAATGCCCTTAAGATCATCAAGAGTATATCCAATAGCAGCTCGGTGCTTCCTTAGAGTTTTTAGTAATCTCTTTTCTTCATGAGCTGAAAGGTTAGCACTAATAATAACAGGATATATCTTCTTTTCATCAAGATAAGCATATTTCAATGTATCAGGCAATTGCTTCAATTCAAATACAGGATCACCCTTAGGTGGAGGAGGGCCTCCAAGAGTTTCAACAGGCAAATTATGTTTAAGGATAGGTGGTTGATCAAAGAACATCTTATCTATTTCATTTCTTTCATTCATATGCATATTGTTTTCATGGTCTAGCAAATATTGTTCTAACGGATCAGTAGGGGGTATGGCAATAGAAGCAAGACCAATAATTTCATCTTTACTAGGCAATTCTTTATCATGAGGTTGTCTACGAAACTTGGAGAAATTAAATTCATGAGATATATCACCAAAATTAACTCGAACCTTTTCTTTAACACAATCAATTTCAGCATTAACGGTATTCAAGAAGGGTCTACCAAATATAATGGGACAAAAATTATCTTGTTGTGAACCAAGTACTAAGAAATCTGTAGGGTATTTGATTTTGCCACACAAGACTTCAACATCTCTAACAATCCCAAGTGGTGTAATAGTATCTCTATTTGCAAGCTTAATAGTAACATCAATATCTTCAATCTCAACAGGTGCAATTTCATGCATTACTTCTTGATGTAAAGAAAATGGAATAGCGCTCACACTAGCACCCATGTCACACAAACCATGATAGCAATGATCTCCAATCTTAACAGAAACAACAGGCATGCCAACTACGGGCTTGTTCTTGTCTAGCTTATCTCGTTCATTTCTAACAGGTTTAGCAATTCTAGCAGCCTCCTCACAAAAGTAAATAACATGCCCATCTATATTATCAACTAAGAGATCTTTAAACATAGCAACATCAGGTTCAAATTTAATTTGTTCCGAGGGTCTAGGTGCTCTAATATTACTTTTGTTAACCATAGTTGAAGCTTTAGCATGTTCCTTAATCCTAACAGGAAAAGGTGATTTCTCAATATAAGCAGTAGGCACAACTGGATCAACATGGTAAACAATTGTTTCTTCTTTAACACTAACGGGTTCCTCAATCTTTTCTTTAATAGGGGGATGATATTTAAACCACTTCTCCTTTGGGAGATCAACATGAGTAGCAAATGATTCACAAAAAGAAGCTACTATCTCAGAGTCAAGTCCATATTTAGTGCTAAACTTATGAAAAGCATCGGTGGCCATAAAAGATTTAACACAATCAAACTCAAGTATTATACCTGACTCATTACCTTTGTCGAGTTCCCAATCATCAGAGTTGTGTTTAATTCTTTCCAGAAGATCCCATATGAATTCAATAGTTTTCTTCATAAAGGAGCCAGTCGAAGAAGAATCGAGCGTAGTTTGATTATCATGAGAAAGCCGAGCATAAAAATTCTGTAAGATAATTTCTTTTGAGAGCTCATGATTGGGGCATGTGTACATCATGTACTTAAGCCTCCCCCAAGCTTGAGCGATGCTTTCTCCTTCATGAGGCCAAAAATTATATATGTAATTCCGATCACGATGAACCAAATGCATAGGATAAAATTTCTGATGGAATTCTAGTTTCAATCAGTTCCAGTCCCATGTATCAGTATCATCACATAGCCTATACCACATTAATGCCTTTCCCTCCAAAGATAAAGGGAATACTTTCTTCTTAACTCCATCTCCGGATAAACCTGCAAGCATAAACAATCCACAAATTTCATCCACATAGATCAAGTGCATATCAGGATGTACCGTTCCATCTCCTGCATAAGGATTAGCTAGCAATCTCTCTATCATACCCGGAGGAATCTCATATGAAATATTTTCAGTAGGTGTAGTAGGTTGAGGAGCAACTATTTGTGTTTCCGGACGAGGTGAAGATACCCTGAACAAACCCCTCAAAGGATTACTTTCCATAGTGACAAGTGACAGTAAATTTCAGCACGTAATATAAATATTTCCTTACAATATTCCACTCACCAAAGGCGCTTCACTCCCCGGAAACGGCGCCAGAAAAGAGTCTTGATGACCCCACAAGTATAGGGGATCAATGGTAGACCTTTCGATAAGTAAGAGTGTCGAACCCAACGAGGAGCTGAAGGAAATGACAAGCGGTTTTCAGAAAGGTATTTTCTGCAAACACTGAAATTATCGGTAACGAGTAGTTTGATAGCAAGATAATTTGTAACAAGTGACTAGTAGCAATAGTAACAAAGAGTGCAGCAAGTTGGCCCAATCCTTTTTGTAACAAAGGACAAGCCGGAGCGGTCTCTTATAGTAAGTAAAGTGTTCTCGAGGACACATGGGAATTTCATCTAGTCACTTTCATCATGTTTGTTTGATTCGCGTTCGCTACTTTGATAATTTGATATATGTGGGTGGACCGGTGCTTGCGTGTTGTTCTTACTTGAAGAAGCCTCCCACTTATGATTACCCCCTCTCGCAAGCATCCGCAACTACGAAAGAAGAATTAAGATAACTCTAACCATAGCATTAAACATATGGATCCAAATCAGCCCCTTACGGAATAGCGCATAAACTAGGGTTTAAGCTTCTGTCAATCTAGCAACCCATCATCTAATTACTACTCCACAATGCATTCCCTTAGGCCAAAGATGGTGAAGTGTCATGTAGTCGACGTTCACACGACACCACTAAGGGAATCAACAACATACATATCATCAAAATATCGAACGAATACCAAATTCACATGATTACTTATGACAAGACTTCTCCCATGTCCCCAAGAACAAAAGTAAATACTCACAAAACATAATCATGTCCAAGATCAGAGGGGTATTGAATAGCATAATAGATCTGGACATATAATCTTCCACCAAGTAAACCAACTAGCATCAACTACAAGATGTAATCAACACTACTAGCAACCCACAGGTACCAATCTGAGGTTTTGAGACAAAGATTGAATACAAGAGATGAACTAGGGTTTGAGATGAGATGGTGCTGGTGAAGATGTTGATGAAGATTAGTCCTCCCACGATGAGAGGATCACTGGTGATGTCGATGGCGACGATTTCCCCCTCCAGGAGGGAAGTTTCCCCGGCGGAATCTCTCCGCCGGAGAGCAAAAGTGCTCCTGCCCAAGTTCCGCCTCGAGACGGCAGCGCACCGTCCCGAAAGTCTTCTCTATATTTTTTCTAAGGCAAAATGACTTATATACCAGAAAATGGGGGCCAGAGGCTGGCCAGGGGCCCCACGAGGTACCAGGGCGCGCCTGGGGGGTGGTGTGCCCTGGTGCCTCGTGGGCACCTGGGTGGCCCCCTCTGGTACTTCTTGATTCCAATATTTTTTATTTATTCCAAAATAATTCTCCGTGATATTTCAGCTCATTTGGAGTTGTGCGGAATAGGTATCTCTGACATAGCTTTTTTAGGTCCAGAATTCCAGCTGCCGGCATTCTCCCTCCTTGTGTAGATCTTGCATATTAAGAGAGAAAAGGCATTAGAATTGCTCCATAAAGTGTTATATTGATTAAAAACACTATAAATAACAGTAGGGAAACATGATGCAAAATGGACGTATCAGTGGCAATTCATATACCAATACTGTGTAAAAAAAATAGATTTTCTGACGCACCAGTACAGAAACAAAATTCCAGCACTGGACGCAAAACTTTCTGTTTTCCAAACAACATTAATTATACTATCTTCCAAATTATCCCAAAGGTTTTACTTGGCACAAAAACTAATTAAAAACATAAAAACACAATCATAACAGTAGCATGAAAGTGAATACACACAATAACAGAAACAAATAATAAAAATTTATTTTATTCATTGGGTTGCCTCCCTACAAGCGCTATTGTTTTATGCCCCTAGCTTGGCACAATGCATAGTTTCAAGTATGGTCATCTTTGGTTTCCAACTCCTCAATCACACATCCATTTTTTCTAATAGATTTAACATAGGTGTTTCTTACCATCACACTTCTAGGCACAAAATCAATAATTTTACTTTTGTGAATAGGTTCCTTAATTATATCAATGAAATTGGGGTGCACGCTAATCATTTTAAGATCTTCATTTCCCTTACTAGAAGTAGCACCATTGGTCTTAGGAACATATATAAACTTGCAATTCTTGCTAGGAGTAGTTTTTTCAATAGTTTTAGTGGAAGAAAAAGCGGAACCCAAATTATTAATAATTTCTTCCAACTTATCGATCCTAGCAGGACTTTGTTCCATCATTTCATTAATTATTGTTTCTTTCTCTTTTAGCATCTTAAGAGTAATCCCTACCTTTGATCCAAATTGAGTAACATGGTTATGAATATTTTTATCTAAATTTTCAAAATGCTCAACGGTAGCCATTTTACTTTCAATAGCATCTAACATTTGCATAACATGTTCCAAAGTTAAATTTGTTTCATTAATAGTAATAGGTAGTGATCCCACTAAATTTCCCATGGCATTACAAGCATCCGTAGAGGGACACATCAAGAAATTCCCTCCAGTAATAGTATCAAGCACAAATCTATACCAAGTAGTGATTCCCACATAAAAATTGCGAAGAAGGATGGTGGAGGATTGCTTACTTGTTGATATATTATGAGCATCACAAATCCTATACCAAGCATCTTTTAAATTCTCTCCTCCCCTTTGTTTAAAATAAGTACATCATTTTCTGGGGTAATAGTAACGAGCGAAGAACTAGCCATAGCGATAAAACGAGCAAGCAATCAAGCAAACAAAAAAAGGCAAACGAAAAATATTTTTGTATTTTTGTAAAAACTTTTTAGAAGTGGGGGAGATGAAAACGAGAGGCAAATGCAAATAAAGTAAATAAATTAAATGCAAGGAGATGAGAGTTTTATGCGTAGGTACTTGATAGATGTTGATGATGTCTCCCCGGCAACGGCGCCAGAAATTCTTCCTGCTACTTGTAGCTTGCATTGGTAATTCCCTGAAGAGGAAGGGAGATGCAGTACAGTAGAGATAAGTATATCCCTCAGTTATTAAACCAAGGTTATCAATCCAGTAGGAGAATCACACAACACCTCGTTAGCAGCACCTGCACACAAAACAACAAATCCTTGCACCCAACGCAAACAAGGGGTTGTCAATCCCTCGGCGGTAAGTTGCAAGATTAAATTGTATGTGATAGATAGATAGATTGAAACAAAAATACAAAATAAAATAAATAAAAGAAAAGTGTAGCAATATTTTTAGGGCTTTAGTAATTTGATTTAGATAGACCCGGGGGCCATAGTTTTCACTAGAGGCTTCTCTCGAGAAAATAACATACGGTGGGTAGACAAATTACTGTTGGGCAATTGATAGAAAAGCAAATAATCATGACGATATCCAAGGCAATGATCATGTATATATGCATCACGTCCGAGACAAGTATACCGACTCCTGCATGCATCTACTACTATTACTGCACACATCGACTGCTATCCAGCATGCATCTAGTGTATTAAGTCCATAAAGAACGGAGTAATGCCTTAAGAATGATGATATGATGTAGACAAGATAAACTCACGCATGAATAAACCCCATCTTTTTACCCTTAATAGCAATGATACATATGTGTCATGTCCCTTTCTGTCACTGGGTTGAGCACCGCAAGATCGAACCCATTACAAAGCACCTCTTCCCATGGCAAGATAAATCAATCTAGTTGGACAAACCAAATCAATAGATCGGAGAAGAAATACGAAGCTATAATAATCATGCATAAAAGAGATTAGAGAAGACTCAAATAATATTCATGGATAATCTGATCATAAACTCACAATTCATCGGATCCCAACAAACACACCGCAAAAAGTGATTACATCGGATAGAACTCCAAGAACATCGAGGGGAACATTGTATTGAAGATCAAAAAGAGAGAAGAAGCCATCTAGCTACTAACTATGGACCCGAAGGTCTGTGGTAAACTACTCACGCATCATCGGAAGGGCAGCAAGGTTGATGTAGAGCCCCTCTGTGATCGATTCCCCATCCGGCGGAGTACCGGAGAAGGCCTCCAGATGGGATCTCTCGAGAACAGAAACTTGCGGCGGCGGAAAAAGTATTTCGTGGACTCCCCTGAGGGTTTCTGATTTTTTGGGAATTTATAGTGGTGGAATTAGGTCAAACGAAGCTGAGGTGGGCCCAAGAGGCACCAGGGCGCGCCTACCCCCCAGGCGCGCCCTGGTGGCTCGTGGTCACCTCCTCTGGCGTCTGGTCTTCTCCCGAAGCTTCTAGTGTTGGTATTGTCCAGAAAAAAATCTCCAAAAAGTTTTGTGGCATTTGGACTTCATTTGGTATTGATATTCTATAAAACAAAAAACAGGCAGAAAACAGCAACTGGCACTGGGCACTAAGTTAATAGGTTAGTCCCAAAAAATGATATATAATTACTATAAATGTATATAAAAACATCCAAGATTGATAACATAATAGCATGGAACAATCAAAAATTATAGATACGTTGGAGACGTATCAGGGGGTATGAGTCATGGAGAAGTTGGAGTACAGTAGCATTATGCCAAGATTAAATATGAATCAATTTACAACAGTACCTAAATTTGAAGATTTGTTTGTTATACTAATGGATCTCACGAAGGTTTTGTTGAGTTTTCTGTGATTGAAGTTTTCAAGTTTTGGGTGAGAATGCGATGGACAAAGGAATAAGGAGTGGCAAGAGCCTAAGCTTGGGGATGCCCAAGGCACCCCAAGGTAATATTCAAGGAAGACTCAAGCGTCTAAGCTTGGGGATGCCCCGGAAGGCATCCCCTCTTTCGTCTATAATCTATTGGTAACTCACTTGGAGCTATATTTTTATTCATCACATGATATGTGTTTTACATGGAGCGTCGTGTATTATATGAGTCTTTGCTTTGTTTGCTTTTTAGTTTGTCACAATCATCTTTGCTGGACACACCTTTTTGAGAGGGACACACATTATTCATGATTTGTTAGAATACTCTATGTGCTTCACTTATACCTTTTGAGCTAGGCAGTTGCTCTAGTGCTTCACTTAAATCTTTTTGAGCATGGCGGTGGCTATATTTTGAAGAAATAATTGAACTCTCATGCTTCACTTATATTATTTTGAGAGATGATAAGATTAAAATTTTGAAGAAATATTATCACTCTCATGCTTCACTTATATCTTTTTGAGAGTTAATAATAGTAATGGTAATTTGCACAAGATATGAATTTGGTCCCAAAGTGATGAATATTCAAGAGGGATATAATAAAAACTTTCATGAAAGATCATTGGATATGATAAGTTTGATTCCTTGCAATAGTTTAGACCATGAGTTGGATCAAGAACCGAAAGGTAAGAAGGGCAAAAAGCGCACTAGAATGCACAATGTGTATGACAGATTGGGGACTGTGCCATCAATTCGTGTAGAGTACAATGGTGATGGACAACCAGTTGGGGACAATGCCTCAGAGTTTTCCAACTTCATCTCCACACTCGTGAAAAGTAAAATATCTCTTAAGCACAGTGATTGGAGAAAGGTTGTTGTTGAGCAAAAAATTCAATTGTGGACAACTTTAAAGGTATACTTGATGACTTGTAATATAACTTGCCCATTTATCTAATACATCACCCTTACATTGTATATTTACACATGCTTGAAAACAGCTGTATTATGTTGTGGATGACAAACTTAAGGATTGGGTCATGGGAAGTGCTGCCAAGAAATGGAGGGATTTTAAATCGGAGTTGAAAACTTTGTATTTTAATGAGAATATGACCGATGAGGAACTCCAAGTTGTCCCCGATAATAGAGTTAGCCCAGAAGATTGGAAAGAACTCGTTGACTTTTGGAAAGTGAGGCAGGGAAGGTACGTTACCATAAAACATATGTTTACTTTGCTGCACTTTTGCTCTGATTTACAATTTATTGGATCAATATGTGTAGAAACGTAGCCAGCAAGGACAACAAAATTGAAAAGAGATGGAATTATTGCATACATCAGGCAGCAAAAGCCATGCTCGTGTTTCTCATGAAATGGTACATATAAGTCTTACTTGCACGACATTATTTTGCACGATTTCTAGATTATCATGATCTAACTATACGAAAATAAATGTAGCATAAGAAGAATGGATATCCCCCTCATAGACATGAAGTGTTTATGGAAACACACAAGTGCAAGAAGACTGGTGCCCCTTCAAGTGTGGCTGCAGCAAATATGTTTGTAAGTATTTCAAGTAGTTTGAGCAACCTATATGCTTTGAAGTTATTAGTTGAAGCAACACTATATTACAAATGTGTTAGTGAATCATATGTTATGTCTTGTAGAAAAAGATAGAAGATATGGAGAATGAGCGTCCAAAACTTTTGGAAAAAAAAACATCAAGCAAGGTGACCTCTTCTCGCATGTAACTAAAAAGGAGAGGAATGGGTATGTGAGGTGTATAGGTTTAGGACCAACTCCTGCAGATTTGGGCATGCCAGGAACTAGAAAGCTGAAATCAACGAAGCTTCAAATGGATGAGGAAGAAGCAAAAGAAGCTCGACAATCAAATGTGATTCTACATGAGTGTGTAGATCAAATGGAGAATGATTTCCAATCAGTAGTTGCAACCCTTAAAGATGAATTTCTACAACTCAAGAGAATGATGTTACAATCAAATGTTAGACAAAATGTTGAGTTCATTCCGCGGTATGACTTGTCCCAGAATAGGGTAGATGGAGATGAAGGTGGATATCGACATGAAGATGGACATGAAGGTGGATATGGACATGAAGGGGGATATGAAGGTGGATATGAACATGAAGGGGGATATGAGCATGACGATAGTGTAGAATCTGCCACCGATAGCCATGAGGTGCGGCAAGAGAAGGAAACAACCATTTTGCAGAAGGCTGAAGTGGCACTCTTGCAAAAGAAGTTACTAGCACCCACTCAGAAAAACTTTGTGCAATCTACCACCGCTCAACATGAGGTGCTGCGAGAGAAGGAAGCAACCATTTTGCAAAAGAAGAAGGCAGTAGGGCTCACACAACAAAGTAAGGATGTGGCACTTCATCGCAACAAGATGGCAACACACAAGGAAGTTGCAATCACACAAAAAAATCATCAAGTCAGATTCATTGTACTTTGTTTATACTTTGCTTCTCTTTATTGTTTAGGATGACAAAGTCACTTCCGCTTATCTGGCTTACTTTTCATGCTTACTCAGAAAGGAAAGGATGTGATACTGTATAATGTTTATCGAGACCATGCTAGCCCAGTGGCAAAAGCAACCATTCTATCAATTGATCGGAGAAAGTTGGTAGGTGGTCAGGAGCTTGGCCCTGAATATTGTGAGGTTGTCGTGAACTATGTAATAAAAAGGGATGCTATACTACCTCGTGGTGTTGGGAACATGACCACCATGGGGCAAGCTCAAGGGCGATGTATCGGATGGCCATACAAGCATGTGAGCTTTTGTTCTTATGATTGAATTTACCAATGACTATCATGGTTGATTGCTTAAAAAGCTTTCTTTCTATCCTATGTATGCAGTTGGAAGTGTACAAGCCCATGGCAAAAGCAGGAATGCAACCACAAGCAAGCTGAGGAGGTAATATCCGTGCTTTCGCGCTCACTGCCGTAGATCAGAAACTCCGTGTCCAGTATTTTCAGTCTGAATGCTATTTACACACATCAGTTTTGCAGCTTCAGTGCATATGCATTGCAAAACAGAGCACCCAATTTGATACAAAGCTTCATGAAAAATTAATCAGCATTTTTCTGTTATGCATATACTTCTGTTGCCCCCGACATCTTTCATATTTATACAGACCAACACAATATGAATCTGTTCTCTGAATTTAGGGTTCAGGACAGTTATTTCCACGATTATCAAACTGACCAACAATAACGTATCTACATGTCTAAATCGGCACGCACTACACTCCTCACATGATGGTTCTGCACTTCCTGGATCCATGAGGTGGTTTGCACTAAATCGGCACGTACCACTGCATCTTCAGTGCGTAGGCATGCTACAAAGCTTCATGTAAAATGAATCAGCATTTTCCTGTTCTGCATATATTTATGCCGCCACGACATCTTTTCCTTTTGTATATGAATCTGATTTCTGAATTTATGGTTCAGTACAGTTACTTCCATATAATCAAACTGGCCAACTATAAAAGTTCTCCTTTTGCACAAAAAAAATTGAACTAACAGGGCGAGTCCATACCTCCGCGTCCCAATTTCACTCTGTACACTAAGAGGAGAGATATAATATGTGTTTCCAATAATTTTCTGCAGGAAAAAATTTAATAAGCACGTGAATGATAATTTAAATTTTGTGTGCCTGTGTCCACTGTCTAGTGGCGTTGTGTTTTGCAAAGTCCAGAATAATTAGTTACTTACTAGACTATTATTAATTATTACGTCTTCATAGCTTGTACATTTGTGATGTGCTTGTTGCCGCTCCTAGCTGGCACATGTCAATTACTGGAAATTGCTCAAGTTCTTGGAATGTAGCATCATGTACATGCCTATGTTCTGTCAAAGTGTTTTACATGGAAGAATATATGATTCAGTTTCCATCCAGTACCTAAACTTGTGAAATGTAACTTGGCAGTCAAACTGCACAGTATATACTCCTTTGGCAACTCAACTGTACAGGTTCCAGTTTTGCCATATTTGCCCATGGAAGATTTTTGTATGTGCAGGTCAAATAATTACTGTTTAATATAATTATGTAATATTCCTTGCTATGTCATGATCTTTAATATGTTTATTTAAAATCTGAAACAATAGCTTCATTTTGAGTTTCCGGTCCGTTGCAGGTTTCCCAAAGATACACAGGAAATTGGAGGTTTTGAAGATGTACAAGCAGTTGAAGATCTGGAAGACCTTCAATTTTAAGTGGTGGAATGATAATGTATTATGTTTGTTTGTTGAACCTCGAGACTAGCTTTGCTCATTTTGGTGGCTGTTAAGGCACTGTATGGCCACTTGCCCTTTTGTGGCACAACTTCATTTTGGTGGCTGTTAAGCCACTGTATGGACACTTACCCTTTTGTGGCACAACTTCATTTTGGTTATGTGGCACATCTAGAAACGTATATATATATATATATATATATATATATATATATATATATATATATATATATATATATATATATATATATATATATATATATATATATGTACTCGTTATATTTGCTTGTTAAGTTTATCGAATGAAGATTAAGGTTTTCCATGTATGAGGCCTATATGTAACTCTGATTGAAGTTTATGCATAAATTGTGTGATATGTCCTGATTGCCTGAAACATTGTGAATGGATATTAAATTAGACATTGTGAATGGATGTTAAATTAATTAGAGATATATGTTGCCCTAATTGCTAGTGGAATCAAACTGATGGCATATAAACTGCCGGGTCAACATGCTTTTACCGGCAGTTACACTGCCGATAACTGTAGTTCCTTTGCTTTAACCAACCTGTCGGGACAAAACTAACTGCCGGCAAATATGTAGGTGAGGGCAGGTAAACTGCCGGGAGATATCTATCTGCCGGGAGAAGTAATCGCCGGCAGCCGTTCTCGTGGCGGTTCAATCTGCCGGGAGAACTGGTATCCTGGCAGTTCCTACGCCGTGTAAAGAGCTTTCTCCCAGCAGATTACATGCCATTGCATCCATGTTGTGGTGTAGTGTCCTTTTTTAATTGGGCTAAATAACCGTCTCCTCCTAATTAATCGCCCCCCTGAATTTAATTGGTGGGGTGAGCGCCCAGGCCCGTAAAGCCCCGTAATTGTCCGATGATGTAGCAAAGCTCATGATGAAGGGGAAAGCTAGATTAGCTAAAAGACACCACAAGAAGGAAGGCATGGGATGGGGTGGAGCAATGAACGGGAGTGGAGAAAGATGCTCTGACCTTGGAGGTAAAGGCCTCCCCCGGGGAGAAATCCAATGGGGGAGCCATGGCCGGAGAACTTAGGTCTAGATGAGACCGCCGTGGGTCGCTGGTGGAATCGCCAGGGGAATCGCCAGAGGAGCCACTAGGGGGGAGGGGGAGCCATCTCGACGCGATTTTCTATTTATTTCAGTCTGTTTAATTTTAAGTTGAAAAAAAACCATGAATTAAAAGAATGTTCATGGATTCACAAAAATGTCAGCAAATTCAAAAAATGTTTGTGAATTCAAAAAATCACAAACTAAAAAAAAATTCACGTATTCGGAAAATGTTCATGAATTCAAAATAATATGAATTAAAAAAATTCAAGAATTCAAAAAAATTTGCGAAGTCAAAAACAGTTCATGGATTCAAATAAATGTTCACATATTAAAAGTATTGTTCACGAACTCAAAAAAGTTCATGAATTCAAAAAAATGTTCACGGATTCAAAAAAATTTAGTGGAGTCTAAAAAGATTCATGAATTCAAAAATTGTTCGTCAATTTGGAAAATGTTCATGAGTTTAAAAAAATGTTCATGGATTTGAAAACGTTTCACAATTTTATAAAGTGATCCCAAATTGAAAAAATGTTTACGGGTCTACGAAATGATCACGAAATTGAAAATATTCATGAATTTAAGAAAAATAAAAATTTTGAAAAATGTTCATGAGTTTAAAAATCTTAATGAATTTGAGAAAAAATTCATGAAATTGAAACAATGTTCGCGACTTTGAAAAAAGTGTTCAGGAATTTAAGAAAAAAATCATGAATTTGAAAGTATTCATAAATTTAAAAATATTAACGGATTAAATATCATTAACAAATTTATAAATTATTCATAAATTAAAAAAAGGAAAAAAATAAACGGAAAATACTAATAGAAAAGAATGAAAAAACCAAGAGAAAACGAGAAAACTAGTAGAAAACAGAGAATTAACAAAAGAAGATGGAACAAACAAAAAAACGATGAAACCTTCCTAAAACGAACAAGAAGGTTCCAAAGCCTGCCCCGACCCATTCCCCACAATGTTTGCAACAACCATTAACAAGCCGACCCACAAGAAGGTTCCAAAACCTGCCCCCAACATGTTCCCACGGTGTTTGCGACAATCACTAACAAGTCAACCCACAGAAATGATGGAACAAACAAAAAAAATGATGAAACCTTCCCCCCAACTGATGAAACCGACCCACAAGAAGGTTCCAAAACCTGCCCCAACCCATTTCCCACAATGCTTGCGACAACCACTAACAAGCCAACCTACAAGAAATGATGGAAAAAACAAAAACAAAAAATGATGAAACCTTCCTAAAACCAACAAGAAGGTTCCAAAACCTGCCCCAACCCATTTCACACAGTGTTTGCGACAACCACTAACGAGCGTTATGGTAGTGGTTGCTTTAAGCGATCTATAGCTTTTGTGCACCGTCAGTGCACCGAAGGCCCTCATGGTAGCTTCCCACGCTAATAGGACACTGGTAGCTACTTTGGTTCTGATAGTGCGGAAAGAACCCATAGACTCACAAAAACTCCACGCGTCGCTGGGTGTCTGGATCTGGCGGGAGAAGAATCAAGGAGAACAAAATAAACCTTGTTTTATGTTGGGCGCTAGGCACAGTCCTGCTGTAGCTAGCCAGAAAACAGCCGCCTCGTCAGTTCCTGTATGCGCACAATCAGAACTGTGTGTTCGTACTTCTACAGCCCATGACTTAGTCGCCGCACTCATCGTCGCCCGCTGGTAGCCCTTGTTCACAACACCGTCGACCGCCATAGCAGCCCCTCTTGTGGCATGAGAACATCCCTAGAAGCCCCAGATCGGAGCACTGCCGGAGCGTTGTAGCACGGTTTGCAACACCGACTCGCAACAAAGCGACGCCATCGCAGCACCGACTCGCGGCACAGTAGGGCTATCACAACATTGACTCACAACAACCCCACGGTACCCTCACATCACTCCTCGTGGCATCGCCAGTGGCCATCCTAGCACCGACTCACAGCATGACGGCTTCGTCGCAGCACCAGCTCGTAGCAACCCCACATCCCGCTCACACAACTCCGACTCACAACAAATACCACAACCACCTCACGCTACTGCTTGCAGCATCCCCGGCGAGTGTCACCGACGACTTCACAGCAGCAGCGCAACAACATCAGCAAGGTGGCGCCCCGCGCGGCGCTGTCTCGCATCATGTCTGGTCGCTTACAACACCCCCACGATGTCTTTTTTGCAACAGGGACGTGATGAGCGGGGCTGGATTTGCAACCTCTTGTGCTTCGCCGCACCCCAAACATGTAGCATCACCGCTTGAAGTGGAATTGTATCCACGAAGCGGGGGAGGTGGAGCTCGCAGCACCCTGTGCCGCCTTGCAACAACGCCTTGCAGGGTATTCCCTTCCCACCCCCCGCGCAGTGTTGCAGCACCAAGATCCGTTGGCGGCTGCTATAGTCGCCCTCGCCCAGTTCACTTGGGTTGCGATGCCACTGCTCAATTGGGGGAGGTACCTGAAAGCATTCCACGGGCGAGAAAAAATGGGGAATTCCAATCGCCCGATAGACGTTAAGGAAGAGGGAGAAGGCACATACATGGGGCCCACTGGACGTGTTTCGCTCGCGCGAGGCGGTTGTCGACGCGAAAGTCTACAGCCGGTTGAAAGGGATCAATTTCTTGTTTTTACAGTGCTTTTTTTAGGGAATGTTTTTACAGTGCTTATTGGTTTGTTTACATAACTTTTTCGGTGTAGTCTTGTGTGTGCAAACATATTCTTTAAATTTACAGAGCAGACATTATTTTGTTGTTCTTTTGCTTGCTTTTCTTTCATATCTTATTAATCAATTTTTCATATTAAACTTTTCCAAAAGTTTAAACTTAGGTGGACTTTTAATGGTAATGGACATTTTTTGGATCTCCATTCCCTCATTTAATTCTTTGGAGTATGTATATACATTTTGTTTCTTAATATAAGTATATAATTATATAATTATAAATACAATTCTAATGTAGGAGTAGACACTAATTCCCAGTGCTTATCCAATATCTTCTCATAACATCCTGCCATCCATAGTTACGTATACTCCATAATTTTGGTTTATGCTTCAACGAAATTCCTCTATAAATACATTGCGAAAGTTGAGGCTAACTCACAAGAATACGAAAGAAAAACATAAGCAATATATAGCACATTCAGAGGCGTAGACATGGAGGCATCTAAACTTGCCCTCTTGCCCTCTTGGTCGTGCTGGCAATGGCAGCCGCGATGGCTGACCCCTGCAATGCCCAGAACTCGCCACAAGACTACGTCGTCGCCCACAACGTCGCCCGCGCCGCCGTGGGCTTGGGCCCTGTGACCTGGGACGCGGCCGTGGCGGCCTATGCGGCGAGCTACGCCAGACAGCGCTCCGGCGATTGCAAGCTAGTGCACTCAAAGTCACCACTGTACGGGGAGAACCTGTTCTGGGGCTCCGGCAAGGACTGGACGGCGGCGCAGGCCGTGAAGATATGGGCCGACGAGAAGGCCAACTACAACTACGCCTCCAACAGCTGCGCCGCCGGTAAGCAGTGCGGGCACTACACGCAGATAGTGTGGCCCAACTCGACGCATGTCGGCTGCGCGCGCCTGCTCTGCGACCACAACGCCGGTGTGTTCATCACCTGCAATTACAGCCCTCCCGGCAACTACATTGGGCAGAGGCCATATTGACTCTCTTTTTTGCGGGGAGGAGGCCATATCGGCTTAAATTGGCAGCAAACAGATTTAGATCAGCATATCTTGTTTCTAATACTCTGCATGGGCTGTCATGCATGTATTTTGTATTGTAAGAACCATAAATATGTACTCTCTCTCTAAACTAATATAAGATGGTTTAGATCACTAAAGTAACTAAAGTGGTGAACTAAAACATCTTATATTGCTTTACAAAGAGAGTAGTATTTAGGAAAAATCAATAAAATAGTTCGAGAGTTTTTTTTAGTTGCAATCATTCCAAGTTTAAGTACTACTAGTTATTGTGCATGCAATAAACAGCCCAGAAAGACAACTCGATTTACCGGCACTGGCCAAAGGCTCTACCAACGACTTCGCTCTCGCGTGCGGCTCCACGGACCGCACGGGGACGTCCAAATTCCGGCCGCTTAGGGCCCTCTATCATCCTCTCCCCTCACTGTCGCTGGGAAAAGCCTGGGTGGTGTTGGCGTTGGTGGGGCCGTTTGACGGCGCGGTTCAGGAGGATCTAGGTCTCGAGGCTTGGCGGCCGGTGGCGCTCCAAGGGCTGCTTTAGCCAACGGGAGCGGGAGTCAGCGACGGCGTGAGGAGGCGGCCACGGCTCGCGGCGGTGCGGCAACAGCGAGATGGCGCGGAGGTGCCGCGTCGGCTTTGGGGAGTGGCCGGTGGCTCTCGAGCTGCGGTGGATATCTTTGGCGGACGGTGGTGAGGCTTCGGGGCTGCGGTGGTGGAGTTGCTGCTTTATGTGCTGCGGTGGAGCTCCGGAGACGGGGTGGAGTCGTCAGGCTGATGTTGTGTGTGCTGCGGGTGCCTAAACCGGCCTGATCTGGCCATGCAAGGCGCCCGAGCAGGTGCGGGTGTGGTTGTACTGGCACCGGTGATGTCTGTCTCTTGTAGACATGCTTTGGAGGGAGCATGTGGGATCTCGCCCGTGCAGTGGTGGTGTGTGTGCAGGGATGCAGTGGTGGCGTCGGGTTGTGGGGGATCTTCCTGTGCTCGACGTGGTCATGTGGGTCTACACATGGCCAGCGCAGTGAGGTAGATGGTGCGGGGTGAACTGGTCATTCTCGAGCTCGGGTTGGAGGTAGGTGAGGCGGTGCCGTCACTAGTAGAAACCAGGGCCTTGATCCCAGCTCGATCTACACATTAGTCCCAGTTGCATTACGAACCGGGACTAATGCGAGCATTAGTCCCGGTTCGAGCGGCTAGGGCGCCGGTCGGGGCTCGGGAGGCATCAGTCCCGATTCAAAAGGAACCTTTAGTCCCGGTTTGGGACACCAACCGGGACTAAAGGGGCCGTTAGACCTTTAGTCCCGGTTGGAGACACCAACCGGGACTAAAGCCTTAGTCCCGGTTGGTGTCTCCAACCGGGAGACGAAAGGTTGGACCTTTAGTCCCGGTTGGAGACACCAACCGGGACGAAAGGTTGGACCTTTAGTCCCGGTTGGAGACACCAACCGGGACTAAAGGGGTTTTGAAATTTATTTTCTGTTTTTCCATTTGTTTTCTGTTTTTAGTTTTTGTTTTAAATTGCATATATCTTTTAGGTTTTAGTGTCTAGTTGGTATAGAAATTTTGAAATATGAATTTTGACCGTTTTTATCACATTAATCCTAGAAAAATCATAACTAAATCATTCTAATTCAGAAAAATACAAATAATATATCAAAATTTGCAGAAAAATAAGATCTATCTGAAGAAACTATCTGTTTTCCGTTTCGAGAATTTTTAAAATCACAAAATTCCAAAGGGAAAATAGAGTTTTTGGACGTTTTAGACGTTTTAGGGTTTAGGTCTAGGGTTTAGATTTCCAAGTTTAGGGTTAGGTTTTAGGGTTTGAACCTTTAGTTTTACTGTTTAGAATAGAGTTTCGGACGTTTTAAGTACCGGGTTTAGGGGTTTTGAGAATTTTTAAAATCACAAAATTCCAAAGGAAAAATAGAGTTTTTGGATGTTTTAGACGTTTTAGGGTTTAGGGCTAGGGTTTAGATTTCCAAGTTTAGGGTTAGGTTTTAGGGTTTGAACCTTTAGTGTTTATTGTTTAGAATAGAGTTTCGGACGTTTTAAGTCCCGGGTTTAGGGTTTTGAATTTTTTTTATTTTTTTGAATTTTTTCAAATTTTTTGACATTTTTTGGAATTTTTGATTATTTTGAACCTTTTATATTGTTTTGGAATTTTTGATTTTTTTTAGTTTTTGGTGTTTTTTTGAATTTTTTGAAAATTTTGAGTTTTAAAATTAATAATTGAATTCCACATAAAGATTCTTATTTTATTACTTATTTTATTTTCATTGAAATTCAATATTATTATTACTTATTTTATTTTGAACTTTTTGTATTATTTTGGATTTTTTGTTTTTTTTTGTTTTCTAAGAATTTTTTGAAATTTTTGCCTTTTTTTGAAGTTTTTTTGAGTTTTTAAATTAATCATTGTTGTTTGTTAATCATTGTTGTTTATTTTAATAATTGTTTGGAATTCAAAAAATTAAATCATGTGACATCAAGACCTAAGGGTTAATAGGATTGATAGCTTACTATTGTCAGGAAAACAACAAGTGCAGACTTGGAAACTAGGGCCGATAGAACCAGGAAGTTAAGCGTGCTGGGGCTGGAGCAGTGAGAGGATGGGTGACCGGCCGGGAAGTTAGACGATTTGGAATGAGTGCTCCACGCTGGAGCAGTGAGGAGGGGTGATTAGAGATTAAATTGTCAAATAATTCAAAGATTTAAAAATCGGAATAAATCTTAAAAACAAATTAAAAAAAATTAAAAAAAATTTTAAAAAAAATTCAAAAAAGAAATTTCAAAAAAATTCCTTTAGTCCCGGTTGGTAACACCAACCGGGACTAAAGGTCCTCCATCCCCCGCCCCAGCCAGCGGCCACGTGGAGGGCCTTTAGTCCCGGTTCGTAATGCAACCGGGACTAAAGGGGGGGGCCTTTAGTCCCGGATGCTTAGTCCCGGTTCCAGAACCGGGACTAAAGGCCCTCTGGAACCGGGACTGAAGACCCGTTTTCTACTAGTGCGTGTGAAAACCTGCTCTGGCTGAGGCCATAGCCGATAACGGTTACGCTCGTTACTTTCTTGAAGGCTTCGTCAAGGCGATCCTCTCCTCTCCTCCAATCAGGGCAGCTCGGGGAGAAACCTTATATCCAAGGATCGGACGATGGCGGCGCTTCCGCATCCCTTTGTCTTCGGAACGGGCATCGGCCGAAGGGACCAGTGCTTGATGGTGGTGGGTCGCGTGCGACTCGTGTGGAAACAATGGTCGTTGCAAGAGGAGCAAGGTCGCTGCAGGCCTTCGTCATTGACAGTCTTGCATGTCTCTGAGCATGAAGTGAGAGTTGTAGCGTTGTGGGGCGACTTGGCAGTAACGATGTCGTGTGATGGCAAGTCGGGCTTTGTTGGTGCAAGGCATGCGTATTTCTCATGTGATGCTTGCTTCAAAGTCGGAGCTATCTGGTCCTCTACTCATTGGGTCCACTATTTGGCATAGGCCGACATGGTTCACGTGTGTTGTTCATTCAAAGAGCTCTTGGCAGGTTGTCAATAGTGAAGTCAGAGTCGCTTGCTCAGAGAGAAGTGATGATGATGATGTTGTGGGCAACCTTAAAGGTGTGTCTCTCCTTGACTGTGCGTGAACCTTGTGGGTAGCCAGGTCGGACACGGTGTCCTATCTCGTGAGCAGGTTGTAATGATTTTCATCCGGTTTTGCAAATTAACCAGAAAACTCTCATATATCTTTTCTTTTTTTTATTTTATAATAAAAGGGCTATTGCTTCTTACCACCATAATTTCGTCCGTCCGTATATACCTTATATTATCGATCGTCCGTCTACCATGTTGACTAGCGCTGGACCAAAAGCTCTTTACCTAATCTTTATCTTTACCTAATATATATATATATATATATATATATATATATATATATATATATATATATATATAATAATAATAATCTATACCTACTAATAAAGCAAGGTGATATTCTTGGTTTCGTCCCGCGATTAGATTTTTTTTCCGTTAGTTTTTATCATCACGTACGGCGTTCCGTCCGCCGTCCTAACCACGCGCTACAGTGGCAGCCCAGAAAAAAATATGGAAAAGTAGGAGCGCGTGAGGGATCGAACTCCCGACCGGAGGTCGAGTAGGAACAGCCCCGACCAACCGAGCTACCCATGGCTGTGAATAAGATTTATGATTCGTACTAGGTGTTTCATCGGCCAGTTTTCTGTCCGGCCTGGGCCACGCGCACACTTTTTCCCGCTTGGGCCACGCGCACATAAAAATATTTTTAGTTGTGTGCGTGTGTGGGAATCGAACTCATGACCAGCCGCTTCCATCCGTAGTCTGTTAGAAGTCTGGTTCGTCTGCAATTTAATAGTCCCACCTCGCCCCTTAAAACGAAATTTCGCCAGTTTTTATACTAAGCGAGTTGCCGTATCTTCAAGCTGGCTAGAAAATCATTAAAAAGAGATGATGTGTGGGCGGGGAGTCATGTGTGTGTGTTTAACTTACTGCTTGGTAATCGTATGTTACAGAGAGAAATTGAACCAGTTGTGATATCAAATAGTTGCGTATTAAATGGCCAATGAAATTGCTTAAACGTGATTGTTATACGATATGTTTTTTGTGTGTAAAGTTCGTTTTTTGAATCACTGATTGATCGACAAAATTATGATGTTAAATAGTTATTCACCATTTGGTCGATGAAATTGCTTAAACATGATTATCAAACGATAGATCTATGTTTTAAAGGTTGTATTTGTATCATCTATTTTAATTTATTTATCAGCATTGTTGATCGATCGGTTTATGGTCATTTAGTAGCTGAAGTCAAGTTCCTTATGATCGATAGAGTGTTTATTCCCCAGAAACTTCATAGATCTCAGAATAGCGTTGCAAATTGCCTGGCAAGGTATAGTCGCTCTGAGCAAGCTACGGCTGTGTGCCTCAGCAGAGGACCCCCATGTATTGAGGATCTCTTGCCGAAGGATTATAACACTATCTTAATGGAATAAACTAGGGAAACACTTCCTAACAGAAGTCTGATAGAAGGCATTCACCAGACTGGCTGAGAAACGTCGCCGTACGTGATGATAAAAACTAACGGAAAAAAAATCTAATCGCGGGACGAAACCAAGAATATCACCTTGCTTTATTAGTAGGTATAGGTATATATATATATAGATATAGATTACATATCCTTTTTGGCCGAAAGAAGACAACGTCGCCCGGGAACCAGACCCAGGAGGAGGCCCACCTCGCCGTGCAAAGGCAAAAATAAAATCTACAGAACAAAAGGATCGAACTCCCAACCTCGCCAAACAAGGTTGAAGGGTAGTACCACGTGATCTAGCTCATGGTTGTTTACACAGATACGGATTCGTGTGATCTATACCTTCTATTAATAAAAATAGAAAAGTTTCTTACCCCAAAATTTCCGTATGTTTCCTCGGTACGTCGCTTCCATTATTTTCGTCCGTGTTCCTTCCATCTCGGATTTTTTCGCCCGTCTCACATGGGAAACGCAAGCCAGGCCGTTCCAAGTGTGTTGCGGCTGTTGGCCCAACAAATCAGCCCACTTATCCTCCTAACAAAGCAGGCCGAGACTAAAAAAAGTTATGGTACGCAGAGTTTGAACTCGGAACCTCCTTCTCAGCACATAATGCAATGACCAACTAAACTAAGTCATGTGATCTATGAAAGTCAAGGTCAATTCACTTTTAATTAGTCCCACATCGCCCTCATACAGTCAATCCATCCAATTTATATAGTTTTTCACTTTCCTGGTTGTTAAGAAGCTGTCTCGGGAAGGAAAGGAAAGAAAGGCTAAGGAAGGAAAGAGATGCTCGACTCCCATAGAGGATTCCAAACGGAATCTAAGGAGGACATGATGGACTATTAAAGGGAGACATTCATACATGCATGCACCGTGCATAATTTAAGGAGGACAAGCAAAGGGGAGCCTTCTTCTATAGATGTGATGGGCCATTACACAAAGACATGCATTAAGGAGGAGGAGAACGTTGATTCTCATTGCATGCAGGTTTGCCTGCTGCATGCGCTCTTTACCCAAGAAGATAGAACTTGTCAAGGTTTGGTACTTCCATTAGCTGAAGAAATTATGTTTCAGCATTTTGAATTTGCTATGTTTTTATGTTGCAAATTCTATAATCACCTCGACACGGTCATTGAAATATCGCTCCTATGTAAAAATTTGTGTCACTTTGTTATCCTGATCAGTAGGAGTTTAGATTAGTGAGCCTCAAGTTAGTCCGGCCTCCAAAGCTTTCTCACGGTCACCATGAACCGAACAAGGACAGTTGACATTACTCCTCCACTACTCCTTCAACACCTTTCCTTGCCGAACTAGGAAAGCCGCAAACAGAATTGTATACATTCAATAATTGTTTCGTAAAGACAGTATGGTTGAAAACCCAATTCTTTTTCATGCTTAGAATAACTGATTTGGATCATAAATTAATTAATTAATTGCATTTTAGTCTATGCTAAGGAAGTTATTGTCTCCCGTTGCAACGCACGGGCATTTTTGCTAGTAATAATAAAGGGACTATTGCTTCTTACCACCGTAATTTCGTCTGTCCACCTCGCTCGTCTACAGCTGAAACAAATTTAGATTTTTTTTCTATCCGAGGTGGTACTAAAATTTTGTTCGTCCGTCCGCCAGAAAATACGTCGCCTCCATGCTTGTACGTCCGGCTGGGCCTTGGCCCAAAAAGATCCTTGCTTTATACCTGCATGTGCCTGAGTCGCATTGATGGCTTCACTTACGTACGTGGATGTGAAAGACCGAGGTGGTACTTTTAAATAACCTCTAGGAAACTAGCACTCACGTGGCACCTGAGACGTGGGAAAACAGCGAGAGGAAAAGCAGGCATTCATGAGGCGATGTGGGAAAACGACGGGAGCAAAAGCACGCACGCACGGATGGAGGCGGTCGCCGGCGGGCGGCGGTCGGCCGGCGGGCAAGGCAGGGAGCTCCTGTTGACCAGTTCATCCGGAAAAGAAGGGCTCAGCACCGCGGGCGGCGGCGATGTGGCCAATAGCTCAACAGGGGGAGCCTGTGGCGACTTGAGGAAGTTGACGCGGCGGACGGGGAGGTTTGGCCGGCGGGGATCGGAAAAGTCCCTTGATCCCGCGAGATGCAGCCATTGTACCTACCATCTCTCGAGTCAGGAGCCGGCGGCGACATCCCGGAGAGGGGCTTGCACAACCCGACTTCCCCGATTCTCGCGCCCAACCGAGGTGCCCGACGCATCTCCAGGCCGTCCGTCGTCATGGCCAGGGCAAGGGCGGCAGCGAGCTCCTCGGGCTTCGTCCTGTGAACACTGAGAGAGGGATAGAGAAGGAGAAGAGATCAGAGGAGGGAGATGCACGGAGCAGGGTGGCGCGGGGTCGGAGCTGCTGCTCCGGCGGCGTCTCTGGGCGCCGGCAGCGGGGAAGACTGGGAGGAGGCGGAGAGAGGGTCTCGGGCGCTGCTCGGGCGCGCTTCGGGGCTGCAGCGTGCGCTCGGGAGCTGGTTGAATCGGGGAGGTCCGGAAGGAGAGAGGTTGGCAGAGAAGAAGTATTAGCGGGGGTCATTGTGTCGCCACACTCCCAGTGCCGCTCGGCGTGTGGTCATTGTGTTCCTCGGCAGCAGCGCTGTGGTGTATCGGCTGATCGACAGCATTGCGTGAGGCGCCACGCTAGCAGACAGCACGGGTTGCTCGTGAACCTGCTGGCTAACCCGCTGTTTTACTCGGTGGATTGTTAGCCATCCTGCACGTCGATTTTTGTGCCCTGCCTCCTTCAGTTTAACATTTGATCTTGCATGTTGAGCTGCCCCTACTGGTGTACTTTTATTTGCGGGTGCCCCCTACTGGTATACGGCCTTTATTAAACACCAACATGTCCTTATTTTTGTATTCGATCTCTATGGAATTTTGGAACATGGACTATTCAATGTGCCAACCGCTGCTCTGAAAATATTTGATGTTGGATTTTAGTTTCTTTTAATTAAATTCCCTGGTTTCATATGATTTGAGCTTCTTTAATTAAATTCCCTGGTTTCATATGATTTGAGCTTCTTTAATTAAATTCCCTGGTTTCATATGATTTGAGTTTCTTTTAATTAAATTCCCTTGTTTCATAAGTTGTGTCACAGCAAATTCATTCCAAACATTGACTGCAATAAAAGTAGCATGTATCTTATTTGTGATGTAAAAATTCAGTTTTAGTAGTTGTGCATCTGTTCCAAAAGTTTTGCTTGGCTGAACCAATACTCGAATAACTAGCTCACCTATATTTCTTTAGGTGGTGTTATATCATTAAGTTGAGAACGATGATAATTAATGACACAGGTAGGAGACGTGTATTTTTTTTTGTCCCGTTGCAACGCACGGACATTTTTGCTAGTTATTTTTTTTAATAATAATAATAATAATATAATAATAATAATAATAATAATAATAATATAATAAAAGGGTTATTGCTTCTTACCACCGTAATTTCGTCCGTCCGTATATACTTATATTATCGATCGTCCGTCTACCTTGTTGACTAGCGCTGGACCAAAAGCTCATGTGCGCCCGAAGCCACACCCACACCTATAGAAAGTCCCAATACAATACGTTGTCATGACTTGCCGTGAACGACAGAAACACACCCAGCCATGCCCGACCCTCCTCCAATAAATACAGTCGCAACCAAGCCTCCTCTTCTACTTCCTCCAAGCGCGTAGGCCTATGGTCTCGATCTGGGTGGGATTGACCTCCATCAACCCGTGACACGTCTTGTCGTACTGCCGGAGGAGGACAGGCCTAACCTTGCTGGCGAAGAAGGCATGGATGTGCCGTCGGGAGGCGGGAAGCTGGGGTTGCGGTTGTATAAGGTCCCTGCAATCAAATTCAGAATTACATCGTACTATTTGCGTCCATACAAAAATCTGAGGCATATAGATTGGATCGTCCAATCATGGTAGGCGTGCGTGCGGTTCCAGAACGGCACTTGGTAACAAGGCCCTTTCAGATAGACGGCCAGGACACTTGTACATCACCAAATAGCTGATGACGACGATGATGCCGAACCCCGTCAGCGCCATCGTCCCAACCCTGTGCGGCAGTCGGCATCCTCGCGACCTCCGCTCGGCCGCGGCCGTGTCCGATGTCCACACGTCGGCGACCTCTATGGCCGTAGTGCTGGGCCGCTGCTTTGTCCGATGTCCACGTCGGCGACCTCTGTGGCCGTAGTGCTGGGCCTTGCCTTCTGGATTCTGGTAGAGCACTAGATAGCCGAGGACACCGATAGTGCATGCCGAACCCCATCAGCACCATCATCCCGAGCCCGTCCAGCAGGCAGCCACCTCGCTGGTGCAAAACCTTCCGTGGGACGCCACCGTGGCTGGCTGGCGCATGGACTCCTACACCCCCGCCGCATGTACCTCCTCCGGGCTCATCCTTTGCGTGTCAGCGTTGCGACGCCACTCCTCCGTGTCGGCCGCTCTTTGCCATGCGCATGCATGTGTCCTCCTTTCGCTTGTCACTGGCGTGTCCGTGCGGGCATGCTGTGTTGTGCTGTGGAGCTATGGAGTTCGTGTGAATCCGCTGTCATGAGATGGTGTACTATGCAACACGTAGTAGGGAGTAGGGACAGGTGTTGAAAGCTTACAGGCAAGGGAATCGAGGTGGTGCCAGGTTCTGCCGCGTGCTCGGTGAGAGATGCACATGCATGTGACTTCTTCATATTGTGGTGAGTTATCCAAATTTTAATGGGATGCACATGCACAAAAGTAAAACAAACACCGGCCCGTCCATTTCTTCTCGAGAGAGTATGCCTTTCAGTTTCTATTTTCTATTATGATTGACATATCGTGCACTCTACATTATAGGAATCAAAAACATCTCCAAGCAAAAGAAAGACGAATTGTTAGATCATTATGTATTTAAAATATAACCAATTTGTCAAAGATCGATACATACTTCAAATCGCCTTAAATCTTTTTATCTCCAAGCCGCATGCTAACGTGTCATTGTCGACGAATTGAGAAGCATACTGCCATGGGAGCTCCTGCGAAAGCAAGATCTTGAGGACACTGACCAAGCATTCTTCCTTGGGACACCATAAAAATTGCATAGTCGAAGTTGGCAACTGGCTACGGGCAGAAGTCCTACTTTGCGACCGTCACCCTGGCTCACACCCTGACAGCGACGGTGAGGTGGACATCAAGTATAAATGATATAACCTCACCTTCTACCTCACTACTAGAAAAAAGGCTATTAGTGGCGCACCACATATTGCTATTAATGGCGCACTATGGGTGCGCCACTATTAACACGCCATTAGTAATTGTTAGTAATGGCGCACCTTTGATGCGCCATTGGTAATCCAAATACCAGTGGCGCACCACATGGTGCGCCACTACTAACCCTTAGGTGCTCCACTAGTATTCCCTCCAGGTGCGCCACTAATAGCCTTATAGGTGCGCCACTAGTAATAAAGGAAGGTGCGCCACTAATAAGGGCTGAAATGCGCCACTAGTAATGTATTTGGAAAACAAAAAAAAATCCAAATTTACAGAAAACAACCTATAAGGAAAAATAATTTAAAAACAAAAAATGAAATAGAATCATAATTTTTATTATAGTAAGAATATTACAATGTCTTTACAAGTATCCAATAAAAGGAAAATTGCAAGGAAATAAAAGAAAATCCTAAAACTAATCTTCTAGTAATCTTTTCTTCTTTTTCTTCACTTTATCCCTGCAAAATGTAACAAAATAAACAGAAAGACAAACAAACTATTTATAACATGTCAATACTGTCATTTTTTATGCAGAACTAGATATGAGCATATATTTCCAGAATTACATGGTGTGAATATTGTATGAGTAAGATTATAATGGAAATGAATTTTGATAGGAGCCCACTTTCGACGAGTATTTATCTGACAGAGCTAAATAATAAGGGCATTTACCTTTTGATAATATTATTATACTATACTACCAGTATACTACTCCACTTGGATTTTTTAGATGAGCCAAACAAGTTTTATTATGCATAAAAATATGTTAAGACCGATCAACACATAGCGATGCTACAGGAAAATGGAACAATGATTCAATCATGAACCTATATAATTGAACACTGCCCAGCAACTACTTGAAATTACATGACTATGCATCATACAAAGTTTGGGACCTCAGTCTCTTTTCAGACATCAATTAAGTTTGTATATAGTATATAAAGATAGATGTTTCCTTACAGGAGACACATGACAACCGGAAGGAAATAGATGTTTCCTTGTATATTATAAGGAGACACATATCAATATGCATACATACTATTGAGCATCAGCCACATAGCTTATACAACTCATATGTGCTTGGTATGGCTAAATGTTAGCCTTCCAATCAGTGTGATTAACGAGTTTCGTAAACAAAGGACATGATGCATAATAGCAAACAACCCCGCCTCAAAGCCTCATGATTATTATTAACAGAGAGCAACTCACTAAGCACATGCACTAGATCATCGGCTCGACGGTCGGAGCGGAGCACTCTATGGCCATACCTCAAAGGCTAGGTCCGAGAGCAGACAGAGGAGAAAGGAGATCAAGGGCTCACCTTGGTAGTGGTAGCCGAGGAGGTAGTCATGGGAGCAGACGCCAAAGTTATGGGCCAACAACCCCCCCTTCTCGTACATCTGAAGCACAAAACATGCATCAAGTCAACAATAGTTTATCACATGACAAATCATAGAATGTAGAGAAGATACATGCAACAAATTAGAAGTAAATTTGGTAAAGCAATCTGCGCCATTTGAAAAAAATGCAGTCTGCACCATAGATAGATATACATGTAACAGCCAAGGGAGCAATCAATATCATGAACAACCATCTTGATTCTAAATCACAAAATACATCTAACAATCTAGAGGAACTCATCTAATTAAACTTCTCATTCTGGGGTAGGGTTGTGGTTTACATGCCTGTATGAGAAGAAAGTAAACGTAGGATATCATTTCATAGAATAAAAAATAGTCCACACCTTCAAGTATAATCTGAGTTCAATGACTGATAAAGTAGCAGTTCAGATAGATCTTCACAACTATGATATTCAGAATTTAAAAATGGGTAACGCATTGCTCCAAAGGACAGGCATGAATAAAACAAACATGCTTCTAAACAGGGGCAAAACCCTCACTAGGATTACTCTTACAAACAGGTGATCACATATTCACAAATATAGAAGAGATGTCAATTAAAAATCTCCATGAGGGATTAGATTGAGCAGGAGCTTTGACTAACTCAGGTGACTAAACACAAACAGTTTCATCACCTCAACTAACTCTTGGGCTGTACGGATCATAATACTGACCAGATCCATTCATGTGATTCTGAAACGTAATGTTAATTTGCAATTTGGTTGGTCCAGATTCAAGTTCAGGTGGTGCTGCAGCCAGCTACCTGGACAAGATCTCACACCAGTTTCATTTTCACACACATACCTACACCTATATACACCACCTCTTGTTTGTTTTCCAAACTGACGACCACCAGCTACCTATCTGAGTACCATTTCGCCGAAATGAAGACTCGGCAAAAAAGAGGTATGACTAAAATCAGACCATGACCTTCATCAAGCCAAGCTCAATGGCCAGACCATCTCAGGTAATGGGGAGAGAGAAAGAGGGGGTCAGGGACTCACCAAACCGAGTAAAGGGCGGACACCACCGCCATGGTTGTAGCCAAACCACTATCATCATGCTGCGAGGGATGCCAAGATAGTGACCAAGGAGGAGGTAGTCCACCTGCTCATAGTAGCCAAACAGGGATGCCAGATCATCGCAGTCGCCCCTTTCCTTCAGGTTGACAACCCAAGGACTACACGTGGTGTATCAACTTCCATCCCTCGGACTGTCACTTGCCCCCTTTCAGCTATCATCTCCTGTGACATTCAAAGAAACTCCCAGTCAGAACTCTCTCTAATGAACACACCACGACACAAAACAGCTCCCAGTTTTCATTCCCCATGAAAACTCAAAACACAGTAATATTTTTCGCAAGTTACAGTCCAACACCACCACCAGCAGAACAGAAACAGACCCAAACAAGCTAGGCAACTATTACAAGTAACAGCTACTCCTTCGATTCCATAATTCTTGTCATGGTTTTAGTTCAAATTCAAACTAAAACCAAGACAATAATTATGGAACGGAGGGAGTACTACAAAAAGCATGCCAGAACAACCAAGGCAACTATTACAAAAAACTAGTAATGGAAATAGCAACAACCGTGCTGATAAGACAAATTGCTATCTCGTGTCTATAGCAACAACTACTTGAGAAAGACAGATCCACTAGGGCTGCTGCTTCTTTCTACAGGTACTTAATTGAGTTCGTTCAGGTAACAATATTAATTGTTGTACGCCTTGGATAATCAGAATTAGAGAAAAAGAAGACTTCTCTTGCTTCGCCTAAGCTAACCACTTTAAATTCTAGCTCCCTAACACACACTGGGAAATAACAATCTATGAATGGAAGCAATATATTAACTGAAAAAGTCATTGCCTGAACCTCTGTTCTTTCGGAGACCACCTCAAATTTACCTTCTATTGGTTGCCTGAACCTACTCTTTTCTGAAATCCTCTCAAACTTAGAGACATGTTCTTTCATATAGTAACAATGACTACCTGAAGATTAGGTGACAATGTGACATAGATTGGCAGAACAACATGGTCCAATCTGAACTTGATTTACACAATAAATTGTTTCAAGTAAATTAATTTTTTAGTATAGCTAAAATATTGATGACCACACAGGTGAACTGAACCACCAACGGCAAGTTGTAAACAATTAATCTACCACCGTGATTCCAGGTTATGACAAGTATGAACATGAACATGAGATGGGTGCAGTCTAGATAATTACCTTGTTCAAATCGGAGTAGGGGAACACGAGGACCGCCATGGCAACGGTGGCGAGCCGAGGTACTGTCCCGGCACGCGAAACCCTAGCCAGAGTCGGGGTCGCGCGGGAGAGATTGAGGCGGGGATGAACGAATCCAATGAGTGGAGGAGGTAGATCGCCCCGAGACGAGCTCGTGGCCGTGCTGGGACGCTGCGGGAGTGGCCGGGATTCGCCGGAATCGGCCGGCGGCTGTGCCATGGGAAAGGGGAAGGGAGCCTCCACACCTGCAGCTCGGCGGCCTCCATACCTGCAGCTCGGCGGCCTCCACACCCCGGAGCAACGCCCTCGCCGGAGGACGTGGTCACCAGCTCTCCTCTGGATCCGGTGGGGAGGGTTGGGGAAGGAGCTCACCACGGCTCCATGCCCTGGATCTGGTGTGAGGGAGGGGGAAGGGGGCTCGCCGTGGTCGGGAGGGAGAGGAAGAGGCGGGCGGCCGGGGCTCGCCGTGATCGAAGTCGAGGAAGTCGTCGAGCCCCGTGCCTGCCGTCGGTCACCATGGCCGGCGGCTAGGGTTTCCGGCGCGAGGAGGGATGGAGGGATGTAACCGCGGGCCGAGCAGCTCGAGCGGATCTACGTCCAGGCAGAGAGGGGGAGGGGCCGCCGGCGGTGGAGTGGAGGCCGGGGTTGGGTGGTGGGCGGCGGCCTGAGGTCCGGCTTGTGGGGGATCGAGAGGCAACCAAGACGGGGGTTGGGTAGGTGGGAGTGGGACGGGGGGTTTCTTTTGGATTCGTTCAGATAGCAATGGCGCACTGGTAGGGGGTGCGCCATACGTATAGATAGCAATGGCGCACCTCTTACTGGTGCGCCATTACTAGTTAAAACTAGTAATGGCGCACTTTCCTCTGGTGCGCCACTGCTAAGTCTGGGGAGGGGTGTGGGGCCAGGACAAAACTAGTAATGGCGCACCACACATCAGGTGCGCCATTAGTAATATGGTCATTAATGGCGCACCCATATCTGGTGCGCCACTGCTATATAGCAGTGGCGCACCACATACATGGTGCGCCATTAATGTCCATATTAGCTATAGCCATTTTTGTAGTAGTGCCTCGACAAGGAGTGAAGGACGAGCTTAGCAACAAATTTATCGAGCACGATATAAGATTATCTCTGCTGCCCCAGCCACCATACTCATCCGCCTCAAGGTCACAAAAGATCCAAAGAAACGGATGGTGAAGGCGATGGTCGTGACCTCCACCCGACACCAGGTTGTTCGCCCAGTCCAAATGCAGTCAGGCCCCGAGCTATGATGCGTGTCTCCATGATCTGCCAAGCCTGCTTCATGAAAATTGACATTTGTTTCCCTTAATGGAAATCGGAAGGGGGAAGCCCTTCTCTGTTTCAAAAAATGAAAATTGACATTTGTTCTTCAGCGAAGCACATGCGTCTCGATCAATGTTTGATGCGGCCATCAGAATGTCGTTCTGATATGAACTTTCCATTCAGTATGTGTTGTTAATAGTATGTGTTTGAGCGTAGATCCATTGCAAAATATCATTTCCATCTTCCGTTGCAACGCACCGGCATATGTGCTAATATATTTTTATAATGAATAGAAGCCCTAAAAGACACGACTTTAACACTGTCGGCTTGATTGATCTTGGCGCTGGCACAAAGAAACGTTGGACAGGTACATGCCCATATCGAGCATGTTGTTGTCCTTATTTCTCTCTCAATCTGATATATCTATCTCTACTCTTTAATACTCTTTAAAAAAGTAGTGTTTCTTTTCCTGTCGGCAGAACACTTCGTTAACAGGTTTTCCTTGCTCACACCACGTCCCTTCATCGATATTTTTCAGTCAGTTTTTTAGTCCCGTCACATTTTTTTCGCGCCTAACCAGTACGCTAATCAATCGCCTTAATTTACTTACCTTCTTCATCAATTTCATCTTAATTTAATTAACAAAGATTTATTTACGCAATCATAGGCAGGATTTGATAAACATTTATTTTTACACAATTACAGTCAGATTTGATAAACATTTTTTCGCACCTTCCCTTATGCTAATCAGTCACATTAAATTACTTACCAAAGATTTATTCACACAATCACACATGGGATTTGGTAAACATTTGTTTACACAATCACATTAATATAGACCGTTAAATCACAAGCTAACGTATTAGAATATTTATATCCCGTTGCAACACACATGCATGGTCCTAATATCTTAAAACGTATTTGACCACATATATATATATATATATATGGCAGAACCGACCTAAAGCTAACTTAGTCGAACTAGTCTCTACTCCTAAAGGGGAGTTGGTAGTCTCGCCTCACTCCCACCAACATTATATTACGCCCACGGGTGTCTTACAGTATCAAACAGAGTCCAAACGCTACGAAACTTTTTGACGATTTTTTGTTGGACATAAGAGACCCTAGAAGCTTCGGGAGGAGACCATAGGATGTACGAGGAGACGACAAGGCAACCCGGCACGCCGAGGGGGGGTGCGCCCTGTTACCTTGTGGGCCCCTCGAGGCTTCGTCTGACCTAATTCCACTTCTATAAATTCTCAAATATTGGAAAACCAACAGAGAGCCACCCGAAACACTTTTTCCGCCGCCGCAAGCTTCTGTTCTTCCGCGATCCCATCTGGAGGCCTTTTCCGGTACTCTGCCGGAGGGGGAATCGATCACGGAGGGCTGCTACATCATCCTTGCTGCCTTCCGATGATGCGTGAGTAGTTTACCACAGACCTACGGGTCCATAGCTAGTAGCTAGATGGCTTCTTCGCTCTCTTTGATCTTCAATACAATGTTCTCCTCGGTGTTCTTGGAGTTCTATTCGATGTAATATTTTTTTCCAGTGTGTTTGTTGAGATCCGATGAATTGTGGATTTATGATCTGAATATTCATGAGAAGTAATTGAGTCTTTTCTGAACTTTATTATGCATGATTTTTATAGCTTTGTATTTCTCTCCGATCTATCTGTTTGGTTTGACCAACTAGATTGATTTATCTTCAGTGGGAGAGGTGCTTTGTAATGGGTTCAATCTTGCGGTGCTCTATATCCCAGTGACAGAAAGGGACAAGACACATATTTGTATGTTGCCATTAAGGGTAAAACGATGGGGTTTATTCATATTAGTTCAGTTTACTTTGTCTACATCATGTCATTTTACTTAAGGCGTTACTCTGTTTTTATTAACTTAATACCCTAGATGCATGCTGGATAGCGGTCGATGGGTGGAGTAATAGTAGTAGATGCAGGCAGGAGTCGGTCTACTTGTCTCAGACGTGATGCCTATATGCATGATCATTGCCTTGAATATTGTCATAACTATGCGCTTTTCTATCAATTCCCTAACAGTAATTTGTTTACCCACCATATGCTATGTGTTCGAGAGCGAAGCCTCTGGTGAAAACTATGGCCCCCGGGTCTACTTAAATCATATATAAAAATCCAAAATATATTTGCTGCAATTTTATTTCTTTTATTTTATTTTGCAATTTATCTATCTACCACTACAAGATTTAATCCTTGCAAGTAATGAGTTCAAGGGGATTGATGACCCTCTTGCCCGCGTTGAGTGCAAGTATTTGCTTTTGTGTGTGTAGGTGTTGTTCACGAGGCTTTGCATGATTCTTCTACTGGTTCGATAACCTTGATTCTCACTGAGGGAAATACTTATCTCTACTGTACTGCATCTCCTCTCCTCTTCGAGGAAAATCCCACTGTAGCTCACAAGTAGCAGGAAGAATTTTTGACGCCGTTGCCGGGGAGACATCATCAAATCCTATCAAGTACCTTCACTCAAACTATCATCTACTTGCTCTACTTTTTATTTGCCTTTTTATTTGCTTTTTTATTTGCCTCTCTTTTCATCTCCCCCCACTTCTCTAAAAAATCGAAAAACACAAAAATATTTATGTTTGCTCGTTTGCTTGCTTGCAATAATTGTGTAATTCAATGAAAATAAAAATATAGACAAATAGATCCTCAACCACTTGCTAATCTTTTCAAACAATCCAATTATGATGAACCAATTGCTAGTGAATTGAGTGCACTTGATTATCTTTATGAAGTTTTGCTTGAAAATCGTGAATCTGAAAATTGTGATGAAGTGCTAAAAGAAGTTTATGAAGTGATTCATGATAGCTCCTTGAATGAAAAGCATGATTGCAATGATGTTATTATAAATTCTATTAATGTCAATTGTGCTAATACTATGCAAAGCTACAAGCTTGGGGATAATAATTTTGTCATGTCCACTACTTATTGCAATGATCGCGATTGGGGTGATATTGCTTCTTATGATCTTGAAAATTTATTTAAGTCTCATGATGAATATGTCATTGATAATTAGAGAGGCGATTTTCTATGCATGGTGGTAGCTACGCATGCATGGTGGCAGCTACACACCCTTTGGCATAAGTGCCTTTTTTTATATATGAGGTGTCGGGTTTCTTATGGCATTGGCACAAGTGCATTTTTGTTGTATAGAAATGACTTTTTCTCACTTCTCGTTGTCTTTTTATTACCTTTTTGACACAAGTGCCTTTTCGTTGTGTAGAAAGGGCCTTTTCTCACTTCTCTTAGTCTTTTCGCTTGCCTTTTTGCTTTCCTGGCTGGTCCAAAGTCATGATATTTTTGTTATAGAGTTATTTTTTGTGATCTAAAATAATTAGAGATAAAAATTGGGGCCATGTGTAGCTACCACCATGGGTAGCAAATTATTTCTGTTGATAATAATGTTTGCAATAATATTGAAAGTGGGTTTGGAAGAGTGTCAACTTTAGGTAAAAAGAATCAAACGTATTTGGAGAGTGTTCAATCTTATGAATTTTTTGATAAAAGTGGGTTTGGAGAGGTCATGACTTTAGTTGATGTTAATCCCACTATCTTGGAAGATTATAAAACTTTATGCATGTGGATCGTGAAGATAGTATTTTATATGATAGCTATATTCTTGAATTTGATTATGATCCTACATGTAATTATTATGAGAGAGGAAAATATGGTTGTAGAAACTTTCATGTCAATAAATTACCTCTCTTTGTGCTGAAATTATTAATGCTTCATTCTTGCTGTTTGCATTTGCTAGATATTGCTTGTTTTGATAATTTGTTTTCCTATAAAATGCCTATGCATAGGAAGTATGTTAGACTTAAATGTGTTCGTCACATCTTTTATGATGCTCTCTTTGTACTTCAATTCTTACCTTTTATATGAACATCATTAAAATCTCGAAGCCTATCTTAATGGCTATAAAGAAAGAGCTTGTTGGGAGACAACCCAATAGTTATCTTTATTTTTGCTTTTTGCTTTTGGTGTGCAAACACAATTTCTGCTACTGTAATGATTGTGTTTTTATCTTTTAATTAGTGTTTGTGCCAAGTAATGCCTTTGGGATGACTTGGATGATAGTATAATTGATGCTGTTTGAAAACAGAAAGTTTTGCTCCCAGTTCTGGAATTTATGTTCTGTACTGGAACGTCAGAAAAATCTGAAGTTTTTACAAGTTTTGGGATACAAATTGTTTACGTTTTCCTATGTTTTTAGAATTTTGGAGTTACAGAAGTATAGATAATATTCTGTCATTACGTACTGTTTTGTTTTAGACAGATTCTATTTTTATTGCATAGTGTGTTTGTTTTAATGAAACTATGGATTATATCGGGGGGTATAAGTCATGGAAGAGTTAGAATACAGTAGGTATTATGCAAGAACAATTATGAATGAGTTTATAACAGTACCTAAAGTGGATGATTGATTTATTATACTAATGGATCTCACGAAGTTTCTATTGAGTTTTGTGTGCTGAAGTTTTCAAGTTTTGGGTGAGAATACGATGGATGAAGGAATAAGGAGCGACAAGACCCTAAGCTTGGGGATGCCCAAGGCACCCCAAAGTAATATTCAAGGAAGACCCAAGCGTCTAAGCTTGGGGATGCCCCGGATGGCATCCCCTCTTTCGTCTACAAATCATCGGTATATTACTTGGAGCTATATTTTTATTCATCACATGGTATGAGTTTTACTTGGAGCGTCTTGTGCCATAGTAGTTTTTGCTTTGTTTGGTTTTTAGTTTGCCACAATCATCTTTTGCTGACACACCTTTTGAGAGGGACACACATTTTTTCGTGATTTGTAAGAATACTCTATGTGCTTCCTTATATCTTTTGAGCTAGGGAGTTGCTCTAGTGCTTCACTTATATGTTTTAGAGCACGGCGGTGGTTATATTTTAAAGAAATAGTTGCACTCTCATGCTTCACTTAAATCTTTTTGAAAGTCTAATTATATTAATGGCAATTTGCATGGGTTATAAGACTAGTCCATAAAGGATAGGTATTCAAGAGGGATATAATAAAAACTTTCATGTAGATCACTGAATATGATATGTTTGATTCCTTGCAATAGTTTTGCGATATTAAGATGGTAATATGTGGATGTACTTGTGAATGATTGTGGTTTAGTAAAAATATTGTTGTTAAGGTTTGTGATTCCCGAAGCATGCACGAGTCTCTAGTTATGCGATGAAGTTGGAGCATGATTTATTATTGAGTGTCTACCTTATGAGTGGCGGTCGGGGACGAGCGATGGTCTTTTCCTTCCAATCTATCTCCCTAGGGGCATGCGAGTAGTACTTTGCTTTGAGGGCTAATAAAATTTTGCAATAAGTATGTGAGTTCTTTGTGACTAATGTGAGTCCATGGATTATACACGCTCTTACCTTTCCGCAATTTGCTAGCCTCTTCGGTACCGTGCATTGCCCTTTCTCACCTCGAGAGTTGGTGCAAACTTCGCCGGTGCATCCAAATCCCGTGATATGATACGCTCTATCACACATAAGCCTCCTTATATCTTCCTCAAAACAACCACTATACCTACCTATTATGGCATTTCCATAGCCATTCTGAGATATATTGCCATGCAACTTCCACCATTCCATTTTTTTATGACATACATATTCATTGCCATATTGCTTTGCATGATCATATAGCTGACATAGTATTTGTGGCTCAGCAACCGTTCATCATTTTTTATACATGTTACGCCAGATCATTGCACATCCTGGTACACTGCCAGAGGCATTCATATAGAGTCATATTGTTCTAGTTATCGAGTTGTAAGTAAATAGAAGTGTGATGATCATTATTATTAGAGCATTGTCCCAGTGAGGAAAGGATGATGGAGACTATGATTCCCCCACAAGTCGGGATGAGGAACCGGACGAAAAAAAAGAGGCCAAAGGGAGCCCAACAACAAAAAAATGAGAGAAAAAGAGAGAAGGGGCAATGTTACTATCCTTTTCCACACTTGTGCTTCAAAGTAGCACCATGTTCTTCATAGAGAGAGTCTCCTGAGTTGTCACTATCATATACTAGTGGGAATTTAACATTATAGAACTTGGCTTGTATATTTCGATGATGGGCTTCCTCAAATGCCCGAGGTCTTCATGAGCAAGCAAGTTGGATGCACACCCACTTAGTTTCAGTTTGAGATTTCATACACTTATAGCTCCTAGTGCATCCGTTGCATGGCAATCCCTACTCCTCGCATTGATATCAATTGATGGGCATCTCCATAGCCCGTTGATTAGCCGCATCGATGCGAGACTATCTTCCTTTTTTTGACTTCCCCTTATTGATCTCTATCACTGCTGCTACTTGTGAACTGCGTTGGGATTTCCCCGAAGAGGAGAGGATGGTGCAGTACAGTAGAGATAAGTATTTCCCTCAGTTAAGAAGCAAGGTATCAATCCAGTAGGAGAACCACACAGAACCTCGATAGCAGCACCTACACACACAAAAGCAAATACTTGCACCCAACGGAAACAAGAGGGTTGTCAATCCCCTTGGCGGTTACTTGGAAGGATTAATTCTGATAGTGATAGATAGAAAAGTAAATTGCAAAATAAAAGAAAGGAAATAAAATTGCAGCAAGGTATTTTTGGATTTTAATATATGATAAAAGTAGACCCGGTGGTCATAGTTTTCACTAAAGGCTTCTCTCTCGAACGCATAGCATACGGTGGGTAAAAAATTACTGTTGGGCAATTGATAGAAAAGCGCATAGTTGTGACGATATTCAAGGCAATGATCATGTATATAGTCATCATGTCCGAAACAAGTAGACCGACTCCTGCCTGCATCTACTACTATTACTCCACCCATTGACCGCTATCCAGCATGCATCTAGGGTATTAAGTTAATGAAAACAGAGTAACACCTTAAGCAAGATGACATGATGTAGACAAAGTAAACTCAAGCAATATGATTAAACCCCATCTTTTTATCCTTAATGGCAATAGTACAAATACGTGTCTTGTCCCTTTCTGTAATTGGGATATAGAACACCGCAAGATTGAACCCATCACAAAGCACCTATCCCATTGCAAGATAAATCAATCTAGTTGGCCAAACCAAACGGATAGATGGGAGAGAAATACAAAGCTATAACAATCATGCATAAATAAGTTTAGAAAAGACTCAAATATTTCTCATGAATAATCTAATGATAAACCTACAATTCATTAGATCCCAACAAACACACCGCAAAAGAAGATTACATCGAATAGAACTCCAAGGAGATCTAGGAGAACAATGTATTGAAGATCAAAGAGAGAAAAGAAGCCATCTAGCTACTCGCTATGGACCCGTAGGTCTGTGGTAAACTACTCACACATCATTGGAAGGGCAGCAAGGTTGATGTAGAAGCCCTTCGTGATCAATTCCCCCTCTGGCAGATTACCGGAGAAGGCCTCCAGATGGGATCGCGGAAGAACAGAGGCTTGCAGCGGCGGAGAAGTTTTTCTAGGTTGCTGTTGGTATATGGGGAATATTTGAGAATTTATAACGGCGAAATTAGGTCAAGATGTGCCACGAGGGGCCCACAAGCCTGGGGGGCGCGCCTACCCCCCTGGGGCACGCCTCCCGAGCTTGTCGCTCCCTTGTGGCTCTTCTAGTCTTCTCCCGAATCTTCGAGGGTCCCTTCTGGTCCAGAAAAAATTAATCCAAAGTTTTTTCTCCATTTGATATTGATTTTCTGAAAAGCCAAAAACAGGCAAAAAAACAGCAACTGACACTGGGCATTAGGTTAATAGGTTAGTCCCAAAAAATGATATATATAACTGCATATAAAACATCCAAGATTGATACTACAATAGCATGGAACAATAAAAAATTATAGATACGTTGGAGACGTATCAAGCATCCCCAAGCTTAATTCCTGCTCGTCCTTGAGTAGGTAAATGATAAAAACTGAATTTTTGATGTGGAATGCTACCTAACATGTTTATCATGTAATCTTTTCTTTTACGGTATGAATATTAAGAAACGAGTGATTCAAAGCAATAGTCTATAATTAGATATAAATACATCAATACTCAGGCATACCAATAAAATAATCATGCCTTTCAAAATAAAAATGCTAAAGAACGCTATCCCTACAAAATCATATAGCCCGTCATGCTTAGTCTTCCTAACAGAAAATATTAATCATGCACTACCCCGATGTCACCTAAGCAATTGGTTCATACTTTTTAACGCGCTTCAGCTTTTTCAACCCTCACGCAATACATGAGCACGAGCCATGGACATAGCACTATGGGTGGAATAGAATGATGATAGAGATTAATAAGGGGAAGTCAAAAAGGAAGATAGTCTCACATCGACGCGGCTAATCAACGGGCTATGGAGATGCCCATCAATTGATGTCAATGCGAGGAGTAGGGATTGCCATGCAACGGATGCACTAAGAGCTATAAGTGTATGAAAGCTCAAAAAAAAAACTAAGTGGGTGTGCATCCAACTTGCTTGCTCATGAAGACCTCGGGCATTTGAGGAAGCCCATCATTGGAATATACAAGCCAAGTTCTATAATGAAAAATTCCCACTAGTATATGGAAGTGACAACATAGGAGACTCTCTATATGAAAAACATGGTGCTACTCTGAAGCACAAGTGTGGAAAAGGATAGTAACATTGCCCCTTCTCTATTTTTCTCTCATTTTTTTTGTTGGGCTCTTTTTGGCCTCTTTTTCTCTCTTTTTTTTCTTTTTCGTCCGGAGCCTCATCCCGACTTGTGGGGGAATCACAGTCTCCATCATCCTTTCCTCACTGGTACAATGCTCTAATAATGATGATCATCACACTTTTATTTACTTACAACTCGATACTAGAACAAATATGACTCTATATGAATGCCTCTGGCAGTGTACCAGGATGTGCAATGATACAGGCGTAACATGTATGAAAATGATGAACGGTGGCTGAGCCACGAATACTATGTCAGCTATATGATCATGCAAAGCAATATGACAATGATGATGTGTGTCATATAAAAAGAATGGTGGAAGTTGCATGGCAATATATCTCGGAATGGCTATGGAAATGCCATAATAGGTAGGTATGGTGGCTGTTTTGAGGAAGATATAAAGAGGCTTATGTGTGATAGAGCGTATCATATCACGGGGTTTGGATGCACCGGCGAAGTTTGCACCGACTCTCGAGGTGAGAAAGGGCAATGCATGGTACCGAAGAGGCTAGCAAATTGCGGAAGGGTGAGAGTGCGTATAATCCATGGACTCACATTAGTCATAAAGAACTCACATACTTATTGCATAAGTCTATTAGCCTTCGAAGCAAAGTACTACTACGCATGCCCCTAGGGGGGAGGTTGGTAGGAGTTAACCATCGCGTGCCCCCGACCTTCACGGAAAGGTAGACAATCAATAATAAATCATGCTCCAACTTCATCACACTAAGGACTATACGTGCATGCTTCGGGAATCACAAACCTTAACACCAATATTCTTACTAAACCACAATCATTCACTAGTACCTCCCACATATTACCATATTAATATCGCAAAACTATTGCAAGGAATCAAACTTATCATATTCAGTGATCTACATGAAAGTTTTTATTATATCCCTCTTGAATACCTATCATATTAGGACCAAATTCATAACCCGTGCATATTACCATTGCTAATTATTAGACTCTCAAAAATATATAAGTGAAGCATGAGAGTGCTACTATTTCTTTAAAATATAACCACCGCCGTGCTCTAAAAGATATGAATGAAGCACTAGAGCAACTGCCTAGCTCAAAAGATATAAGTGAAGCACATAGAGTATTCCAACAAATCACGAATAATGTGTGTCCCTCTCAAAAAGGTTTGTTCAGCAAAGATGATTGTGGCCAACTAAAAAGCAAACAAAAGCAAGCAAACTATAACACAAGACACTCCAAGTAAAACACATATCATGTGACGAATAAAAATATAGCTCCAAGTGATATACCGATAGATTGTACACGAAAGAGGGGATGCCATCCGGGGCATCCCCAAGCTTAGATGCTTGGGTCTTCCTTGAATATTACCTTGGGGTGCCTTGGGCATCCCCAAGCTTAGGGTCTTGCCACTCCTAATTGTGGCACCCCGGCTCATAGCGACCCGTTTACCTTGCATTGCCAGCCCAGAGATCAAGTCTTCTAGCAACACACAACAACTTGGTACAGAAAATAAACGCTTTATTGATCTCTAGCGAATACATAGGTTCGAACATTACAAGATAAACGAGGCCAAGCGGCACCCATGGTGCGGCTGCACTTATGTACATTATTTAGTAGACATCTCAGGGGCCTCGGCGATAAAGGAAACTACTACGCGACAGCGGAACGACGATGTAGCAGAACTCCATTCCACCGGGACACTGCTGGGACACGGCCTTGATCGCGACAGATAGATAGACATCAACTCCTTGCAAAGCTTCTCCTGCATCTGGCATGACATGCCAGGTGAGTACTTTGAATGTACTCGCAAGCTCACAGCAAACAAAGCGAATACGACAAACAATAACAAGGTATTTAACAAGTTTAATGCATGAACATGATCATTCATGAAGTGTGATAAGTCTCCAACGTATCTATAATTTTTGATTGTTCCATGTTGTTATATTATCAATCTTGGATGTTTTATATACATTTCCAAGCAATTATATATCATCTTTTGGGACTAACCTATTAACTTAGTGCCCAGTGCCAGTTGTTGTTTTTTGCTTGTTTTTGGTTTTCCAGAATATCAGTACCAAACGAAGTCCAAATGCCACGAAACTTTTTGGAGATTTTTTTCTAGACATAACAAACACTAGAAGCTTCGGGAGAAGTCTAGAAGACCCAGGAGGTGGCCACGAGCCACCAGGGCGCGCCTGGGGGGGGGGGGGGGGGCGGGCGCGCCCAAGTGCCTCGTGGGCCCACCTCTGCCCCTTTTGACCTAATTCCACCACTATAAATTCTCTAAAATCGGAAACCAACAGAGGAGTCCATGAAATACTTTTTCCGCCGCCGCAAGCTTCTGTTCTCGAGAGATCCCATCTGGAGGACTTTTCCGGTACTCCACCGGAGGGGGAATCGATCACGGAGGGGCTCTACATCAACCTTGCTACCTTTCCGATGATGCGTGAGTAGTTTACCACAGACCTTCGGGTCCATAGTTAGTAGCTAGATGGCTTCTTCTCTCTTTTTGACCTTCAATACAATGTTCTCCTCGATGTTCTTGGAGTTCTGTCCGATGTAATCACTTTTTGCGGTGTGTTTGTTGGGATCCGATGAATTGTGAGTTTATGATCAGATTATCCATGAATATTGTTTGAGTCTTCTCTGAACTATTTTATGCATGATTATTATAGCTTCGTATTTCTCTCCGATCTATTGATTTGGTTTGGCCAACTAGATTAATTTATCTTGCAATGGGAGAGGTGCTTTGTAATGGGTTCGATCTTGCGGTGCTCAATCCCAGTGACAGAAAGGGACATGACACGTATGTATCATTGCTATTAAGGGTAAAAAGATGGGGCTTATTCATGCATGTGTTTACTTTGTCTATATCATGTCATCTTGCTTAAGGCGTTACTCCGTTCTTTATGGACTTAATACACTAGATGCATGCTGGATAGCAGTCGATGTGTGAAGTAATAGTAGTAGATGCAGGCAGGAGTCGGTCTACTTGTCTCAGACATGATGCCTATATACATGATCATTGCCTTGGATATCATCATGATTATTTGCTTTTCTATCAATTGCCCAACAGTAATTTGTTCACCCACCGTATGCTATTTTTATGAGAGAAGCCTCTAGTGAAAACTATGGCCCCCGGTTCTACCTCTATCATTTACTAAAACCCTAAAAATACTTGCTGCAATTTTTATTTATTTTATTTTGTATTTTTGTTCGATCTATTTATCTATCACCATACAATTTAATCTTGCAATTGACCGCCAAGGGATTGACAACCCCTTGTTTGCATTGGGTGCAAGGATTTGTTGTTTTGTGTGCAGGTACTGCTAACGAGGTGTTGCGTGATTCTCCTACTGGATTTATAACCTTGGTTTCATAACTCAGGTAAATACTTATCTCTACTGTACTGCATCATCCCTTCCTCTTTGGGGAAAAACCAACGCAGATCACAAGTAGCAGGAAGAATTTCTGGCGCCGTTGCCGGGGAGACATCATCAACATCTATCAAGTACCTACGCATAAAACTTACATCTCCTTGCATTTATTTTTATTTGCCTTTGCCTCTCATTTTCATCTCCCTCACTTTTAAAAAGTTTTTACAAAAATACAAAAATATTTTCTGTTTGCCTTTTTCTCGTTTGCTTGATTGCTTGCTCGCTTTACCATTATGGCTAGTTCTTCACTCGTTACTATTACCCCTAAAAATGAAGTGCTTAATTTTAAACAAAGGGGAGGAGAGAATTTAAAAGATGCTTGGTATAGGATTTGTGATGCTCATAATAGATCAACTCGTAAGCAATCTACCACCATCCTTCTTCGCGATTTTTATGTGGGCATTACTACTTGGTATAGATTCGTACTTGATACTATTACCGGAGGAAAATTCTTGATGTGTCCCTCTGTGGATGCTTTCAATGCTAAGGGAAATTTAGTGGGATCACGACCTATCACTGTTAATGAAACAACTTTGACTTTGGAAAATGTTATGCAAAGGTTAGAAGCTATTGAAACTTAAATACCTACTGTTGAACATCTTCAGAATTTAGAAAAAAAATTCCATAATTACATCACTCAATTTGGTTCTAAGGTAGGAATCACGTTGAAAACTTTAAAGAAAAAGGAATCGGTAATTAATGAAAGAATAGAATAAAGCCCCGCTAGAATCGATAAGTTAGAAGAAATTATTAATAATTTGGGCTCGACTTTCTCCTCCGTTAAGAATATTGATAGAACTCCTCCCAATAAAAATTGCAAGTTTATATATGTTCCTAAAACCAAGGGTGCTACTTCTAGTAAGGGAAATGAAGATCTTAAAATGATTAGCGTGCACCCCAGTTTCATTGATATAATTAAGGAACCTATTCACGAGAGTAAAATTCTTGATTTTGTGCCTAGAAGTGTGATGATAAGAAACACCTATGTTAAATCCACTAGAAGAAATGGATGTGTGATCGAGGAGTTGGAAACCAAAGATGACAATACTTGAAACTATGCATTATGCCTAGCTAGGGGCATAAAACAATAGCGCTTGTTGGGAGGCAACCCAATGAATAAAATAAATTTTTACTTTTTGTTTCTGTTCTTGTGTGTTTTCACAATTATGCTAATTTTATGATTGTATTTTTGTGTTTTAATTAGTGTTTGTGCCAAGTGATGCCTTTGGGATGATTTGGAAGATAGTATAATTGATGCTGTTTGGAAAACAGAAAGTTTTGCATCCAGTGCTGGAATTTTATTTCTGTACTGGAGGGTCAAAAATCTGAAATTTTTACACAGTATTGGTATATGAATTGCCCACGTTGTCCTAATTTTTCAGAATTTTAGGAGTTACAGAAGTATGGCTTTAAATAGATCTCTACAGACTGTTCTGTTTTTGACAGATTTTGTTTTTGATGCATTGCTTGCTTGTTTTGATGAATCTATGGATTGTATCGGGGGGTATAAGCCATGGAGAAGTTAGAGTACAGTAGGTATAATGCAAAAATAAAATATGAATGGGTTTGCAATAGTACTTAAAGTAGTGATTTGTTTTGTTATACTAACGGATCTCACGAAGGTTTTGTTGAGTTTTGTGTGATTGAAGTTTTCAAGTTTTGGGTGAGATCACGATGGATGAAGGAATAAGGAGTGGCAAGAGCCTAAGCTTGGGGATGCCCAAGGCACCCCAAGGTAATATTCAAGGAAGACTCAAGCGTCTAAGCTTGGGGATGCCCTGGAAGGCATTCTCTCTTTCTTCTACCAACCATCGGTAATTTTACTTGGAGCTATATTTTTATTCATCACATGATATGTGTTTTACTTGGAGCGTCTTGTATTATATGAGTCTTTGCTTTGTTTGCTTTTTAGTTTTCACAATCATCTTTGCTGGACACACCAATTTGAGAGAGCCACACGTTTATCATGATTTGTTAGAATACTCTATGTGCTTCACTTAAATTTTTTGAGCTAGGCAGTTGCTCTAGTGCTTCACTTAAATTTTTTTGAGCACGGCGGTGGCTAAATTTTGAAGAAATATTTGAACTCTCATGCTTCACTTATATTATTTTGAGAGTTGATAAGATTAAAATTTTGAAGAAATATTTGTACTCTCATACTTCACTTATATCTTTTTGTGAGTTGATAATAGTAATGGTAATTTGCACAAGATATGAATTTGGTCCCAAAGTGATGAATATTCAGGAGGGATATAATAAAAACTTTCATGAAAGATCATTGGATATGATAAGTTTTATTCCTTGCAATAGTTTTGCGATATGGAGATGATAATATGTGATTCATGTTAGTGAGTAATTGTGATTTAGTAAGAATATTGATGTTAAGGTTTGTGATCCCCTATGCATGCACGTTAAGTCAATAGTTATGCAACAAAATTATATCCTACTTATGGTGCATTATTCGGTGTTAGTTATGTTCAATGCATGTTTATGACCGTTTTCGCTTTTTGGTTGGTTGCTTCTCAATCTATTTGCTAGCCTTCATTTATACTAAGCGGGAATACTGCTGGTGCATCCAAACTCCTTAAACCCAAGTTGTGCCAAATGAGTCCACCGTACCTACCTATATGCGATATTTCCATGCCGTTCCAAGTAAATTTGCATGTGCCAACTCTAATTTTCAAAATAATTTTCCGTTTTGTGTGCCCGTACCGCTCATGAAGCGGCAGGGGGTGGCCAATATGTTCCATGTTAGGTGTGTTATTCTCATGATGAGTGTTTATTCACTTGTCATTACACGAGAGAGTGGCTGGTAATAGGGATGCCCAGTCCCACAATGAAATAAAAAATAATAATAACAAAATTCCTTGGAAAGTGTTGGTATGGAGGGCACCCGTGGATACGGCTAGCCATGGATTGTGAAAGAATGGTGAAAAGGAAATAAATTTTACTTTCTGTTTGGGAACCGCCTATGATGTGTCTAGCATGGAACATATTGGGAATTCTCGGTCATTTTCGCTGACAGGAAAAGCATGCCTCTCAAAATAATTTTATCTCTTTAATTTCAGCTTTGAGCTCTGGCACATTTGCAAATCTCTGCTTCCCTCTGTGAAGGGCCTATCTATTTACTTTTATGCAATTTTTATTTTTATTTTGAGTCTCCATCTTCTCTTACAAAGCACCAACTAGAGAGCACTACTGTCATACTTGCGCATTGTGTGTAGCTAATATTGAGTGTGTTTCATGAATGGATCAATGATTGAGCATAATGGGCTAGGGATAACTTTCTTTAGCGTTGATATTTTGAAAGACATGGTTGCATATTAGTATGCTTGAGTATTTATATCTTCATGTCAAACTATAGACTATTGCTTTGAATCGCTCAAGTCCGAATGTCCATGCTATAAAGAAAAGAATATATGATGAATATGATAGGCAGCATTCCACATCAAAAATTCTGTTTTTATCATTTACCTACTCGAGGACGAGCAGGAATTAAGCTTGGGGATGCTTGATACATCTCCAACGTATCTATAATTTTTTATTGTTCCATGCTGTTATATTATCAATCTTGGATGTTTTATATACATTTACAAGCAATTATATATCATTTTTTGGGACTAACCTATTAACTTTGTGCCCAGTGCCAGTTGCTGTTTTTTGCTTGTTTTTGGTTTTCCAGAATATCAGTACCAAACGAAGTCCAAATGCCACGAAACTTTTGGGAGATTTTTTTCTGGACATAACAAACACTAGAAGCTTTGGGAGAAGGCCAGAAGACCCAGGAGGTGGCCACGAGCCACCAGGGCGCGCCTGGGGGGGGGGGCGCCCTAGTGCCTCGTGGGCCCACCTCTGCCCCTTTTGACCTAATTCCACCACTATAAATTCTCTAAAATTGGAAACCAACAGAGGAGTCCATGAAATACTTTTTCCGCCGCCGCAAGCTTCTGTTCTTGAGAGATCCCATCTGGAGGACTTTTCCGGTACTCCACCGGAGGGGGAATCGATCACGGAGGGGCTCTACATCAACCTTGCTACCTTTCCGATGATGCGTGAGTAGTTTACCACAGACCTTCGGGTCCATAGTTAGTAGCTAGATGGCTACTTCTCGCTTTTTGATCTTCAATACAATGTTCTCGATGTTCTTGGAGTTCTATCCGATGTAATCACTTTTTGCGGTGTGTTTGTTGGGATCCGATGAATTGTGAGTTTATGATCAGATTATCCATGAATATTATTTGAGTCTTCTCTGAACTCTTTTATGCATGATTATTATAGCTTCATATTTCTCTCTGATCTATTGATTTGGTTTGGCCAACTAGAGTAATTTATCTTGTAATGGGAGCGGTGCTTTGTAATGGGTTCGATCTTGCGGTGCTCAATCGCAGAGACAGAAAGGGACATGACACATATGTATCGTTGCTATTAAGGGTAAAAAGATGGGGTTTATTCATGCGTGAGTTTACTTTGTCTACATCATGTCATCTTGCTTAAGGCGTTACTCTGTTCTTTATGGACTTAATACACTAGATGCATGCTGGATAGCGGTCGATGTGTGGAGTAATAGTAGTAGATGCAGCCAGGAGTTGGTCTACTTGTCTCGGACGTGATGCCTATATACATGATCATTGCCTTGGATATCGTCATGATTATTTGCTTTTCTATCAATTGCCCAACATTAATTTGTTCACCCACCGTATGCTATTTTTATGAGAGAAGCCTCTAGTGAAAACTATGCCCCCCGGGTCTACCTCTATCATTTACTAAAACCCTAAAAATACTTGGGGCAATTTTACTTTATTTATTTTATTTTGTATTTTTGTTCGATCTATTTATCTACCACCATACAATTTAATCTTGCAATTGACCGCCAAGGGATTGACAACCCCTTGTTTGTGTTGGGTGCAAGGAATTGTTGTTTTGTGTGCAGGTACTGCTAATGAGGTGTTGTGTTATTCTCCTACTGGATTGATAACCTTGGTTTCATAACTGAGGGAAATACTTATCTCTACTATACTGCATCATCCCTTCCTCTTCGGGGAAAAACCAACGCAGATCACAAGTAGCACAATGCACGTGGATTGTTGCCGTGGTCCCTTGGACCAACTTACCATCTTGGGGTTACCTCGTTACCACCGTCAACATCTTACCATCGTGATCCTCACTTGATCACCACAATACCAACCATAGTGATCCTCACACGATCACCAACTTCTGCATGTGCCATCTTGTTGTTCTTAGTGTGCAGGTTTATTATTTCTGTTGACCCATAGTGTGACCTACTACGAACTGTGTCCATATCCTTGGACGAGGCTATCAATAGATTATACACTCTGCAGAGGTTAGTACACTATACCCACACTATGGAACTCATGGCCTCGTGCTCCCATTCGGGTGGACCAATGACATTCCGACAAAACCAATCTATTGCATGACACTCTCCCGGCCACTCTGACAAACTCCCCTTTGGGCTATGTCATGGGTGGCCCTGATGTCAACTCGTGACATCCTGCCACCTCGTGGCTGGCCACCGTCGTGGCAAAACAAAACAAACAGTTCCAAACGGGGACAATGGTACCATACAACTCGGGCACACATGGTTATGCCTGCCTACCGGGCTAGGGTAGCGCAAGTGCATAACCTTCCCTAGTTGGAGGCACTGGCGAGAGGCATGAAAATAGACCGAATTAGGGCCTCCCCATCCAGGAAAGTGTGGTTGCACTGGTGAGCTCGATTCGGTGGCACCATGACTCGATCAACAGTTTGTTCAAGTTGAATTAACATCAGGTTTAACTTGAAGGAATGTGATTCGAGCCATAGTATGCAATGAGGTGCACGGGTCATGATAATATGAAAATGAATAACGACTGCATCATGCTACCATGAGAGTATACTACATGATCTCTACTACACACAATAACAAGATGACTTATTCTCTATTACATGATAACAACATGCCATGTAACAACTATAATGCAATAGGTCATATATAGCAATTCATTTTAATAGTGAAGCATATAATGAATTTAATTCAAATAAAACAATTGTCATTGAAATGCCATCCTTGCATATGAATGTTGTGGCTTGCCTTGGTTCAGAGGAGTGTCACACCACTCCTGGTCTTCTCCAACACAACTAGGACCTTCTGAAAATAATTTAAATGCAAAAAGAAAATGTCACATAAAGCATTTTATTGCACCAGAAATTCCAAACAGCAAAGAAAATTCTAAATCTTGGCATACAGAAACTTTAGCTCAAGACAAAACAGTAGCAAAAAGTTTCAACTCATTTGGACTTATAGAATAGAGCTGGTCAAAGTTAGGGTCAAAATCTAAATTTAAATGGATTTAAATGAATTTCCAGAGAAGGCCATGTCGAAGACGTATTTTCAGAATACACTTCCACTTAGAAAACGTTTCGGTGGGAGAGAGAGGCTGACAGTGGGGTCCTACTGTCAGGTTTGAGGGAGAGAGAGAGAAGAACATAGGAGGCGGCGCTGTCGCCGGTGGTTCTCCGGTGAGGAGACCACGGCGGTCGCCGAAGAGGCGGGGAACGGGTCCAGCACGTCACGGCGAACATGTACGTACCCGTGGAGACGGCTGAGTTGGACGGACGGCGGCTCGAGCTCCTTCTCCAGAGGCGGCGGGCGGCAGAGCTCGTCGGAGCAGACATTTTCGGCGACGCTTCGACTAACCAACAACACCGGCGTACTCAGGAGACCACCACGAGCTCGACGGAGGCAGAGGGCGAAGTCGGAGATGACTGGAGCAGGAGGACGGCCGAGGGGAATCCGCGGCCAACTCCAGCGAGGATCGGCGGCAGGAGGCCCTCCTGGCCTTGCCGCACTAGCTAGGAACTCGATTTGTGGCCAGGGAAGTGTATTGTGATGATTGGAACAGCTTGGGAAGGGTTTTATTTATAGATGGAAGGTGACAGTGCGTGGAGCTCTGCCGGAGAAGAGCTGCCGGCGAACTAAGAGGGAGATGAGCTCGGGCTAGTCTTGGGGAATAAGTAGCGCTACACGGAGAAGCCAGGAGCGCGTGCTGGCACAGTGTAGTGCACTAGGTGGGGCAGGCGGCGCACTAGCGTGCACTATTCCGCCTGGTAGCGCTTCGGCCGCTTCCGGCATGCTGCCTGCTGGCGTCGGGGAGGAGCAGGGCGAGGCCAGGTGGAGTGCGGGAGGCTACTGAGGGGCGGGGGCAAGGTGCAGTGGCGCAAAGAGTAGAAATGGGCGGTGGCAGAGGGCCCTGATACCCAAAGCGCGGCGACTGCACGCCGAGCCCCTCGCACACACGTGGTCATCGCGTGCACTGGCACACGCGGGACTTTAGACGATGCCAGACCGTGTCTAGGGTGTAGTCCCTTCAACGCGGTGCCGGAATGTGCGCTTGGTTTGCCACCTAGCTCGATGGATAAAACTTGAGCATGCTGCAATGTTTCTGGACAAAAACTTGGGAAGAATGCTGGGAGCAAACGGCTAGGAGCTAAAGGCTGAAACTTGGGGGTTAAGCATCTCCTAGGAAGGTAGTCATGTGGTAAAAATTTCAGCTCCAACAGATCAAGGAAAAATATACTTGCTTCACAAAGTGCCATTTCTGACCAGGAGCAAAAATATTTTCCCTAGCTGAAAATTTCTGAATGACCATGGCATATTTTTGCATGGGGAGGTGAGGCATGATCCAAAGAATATTTGAGAATTTTCTTGGAATTTTCTGAGCAATAAAAATGAGGGTTGCTTCATAGCTTATTAAGAAAACATTCATTTTCAGGAGGAAAATGAATATAATGCCATTAAAGAAAATTGTCCCATGGCATTATGGGGAGAGGGATGAGGTCCATAGAGGGTTTAGGGATGATAGAACCCACTTGGAAGAAAATCAACAATAATTCCAAGTGATAAGTCCAAAAGAATTGACTGGAAAACCCAAATGCAAATTCAAATATTCAATAAATTCCAATAAAATGAAAAAGGCAAAATCCAGGGTGTTACAAACCTCCCCCCTTAGGATGAATCTCATCCTCGAGATTCGGTTACTCAAGAAACAAATATGGATATGCAGTCCTTAAATAATCTTGTCTTTCCCAGGTGGCCTCATCCTCGGTGTGATGCTCCCATTGCACTTTATAGAATTTTATAGCCTTGCTGCGGGTAACCCTGTCCATTTCATCCAAGATTCTTAAGCGTTTCTCTTCATATGTTAAATCTTTGGCGAGCTCTAGTTCTGCCATATCCATCTGTTTTGCGGACGGCGATACACTTCCGTAACTGAGATACGTGAAAGACATCATGAACCTCGGATAGCTCTGGAGGTAATTCTAACTGATAAGCCACTTTGCCCATTCTGGTCATGACTGGAAACGGACCGATGTATCTTGGTGCGAGCTTTCCCCGAGTATTAAACCTTTTAACTCCTTTCATGGGGGTAACTTGGAGATATGCATATTCACCTGGTTCAAAACTGATCTGCCTATGCTTTGAGTCATTGTAGCTCTTTTGACGAGATTTCGCTACTTGCAATCTGTCCCGAATTTCTCTAACTTGTTTTTCTGCTTCCATCATCAAATTAGTCCCAAAGATTTGGTTGTCTCCCGTCTGAGACTAGTTCAGCGGGGTGCGACACATACGTCCATATAGAGCCTCAAAGGGTGACATCTTGAGACTAGTTTGATAGCCATTGTTGTAAGAAAACTCGGCGTAAGGCAGACTGTCTTCGCAGTTGGTTCCATAGGCAAGAGCGCATGCCCGCAGCATGTCTTCCAAGATTTGATTAATCCGTTCTGTCTATCCATCTGTCTGAGGGTGATAAGCGGTGCTATGTTTCAAAGCGGTCCCCAGGGCTTGGTGGAGACATAGCCAGAACGCCGAGGTAAACAAAGATCCTCGGTCTGAAGTGATAGTCCTGGACACCCCATGCAGACTGACAATCCTGGATATGTAAAGTTGAGCGAATTGGTCTGCACGGTAGGTTGTCCTTATTGGAATAAAGTAAGCCACCTTTGTAAGCATGTCGACCACAACCCATATAGCGTTATTTCCACATGGCGCCTTTGGCAATCCCACGATGAAGTCCGTGCAAATATCATCCCATTTCCATTGTGGAACTGGCAAGGGTTGAAGTAGACCGGCGGGTTTCTGATGTTCAGCTTTCACCTTATTGCATATATCGCAACAGATGACATAATAGGCGATATCTTTCTTCATACCCTCCCACCAGAATGTTTGCTTCAAATCTTGATACATTTTAGTGCCTCCGGGATGAATAGAATATGCATACTCATGAGCTTCCTTCAGAATCTACTGCTTTAAGTCCCCAAGGTCAGGTACACAGACTCGATTCCGAAATCGGAGGGTACCTTTATCATAAATCTTGAAATCTTGGGTCTTCCCTTCTCGTACTTGGGCCATTACCTTGAGTAACATTGGGTCACCAGATTGAGCCCTACGGATTTCGTCTTCCAGAGTAGGGGTGACTTCCAAGGTAACCGAGCATGTTGCATCATAAATGATCATATTGAGCTGAGCTATTTCTTCTCGAAGTGCTGGGTGCAAAGGCTCGATTAATGAGTTTGTGGTGGCCGGTTTGCGACTAAGAGCATCGGCGACCACATTAGCTTTTCCTGGATGATAGTTGATACAAAGGTCATAGTCTTTGACCAATTCAAGCCATCATCTTTGCCGGAGATTTAAGTCCGGTTGAGTAAATATATACTTGAGACTCTTGTGGTCGGTGTAGATTTGACATCGTTTTCTAATGATGTAATGCCTCCAAATTTTTAAGGCATGTACCACAGCTGCCATTTCCAAGTCATGTGTAGGATAATTCTCCTCGTGCGGCCGTAATTGTCTTGATGCATAAGCCATGACCTTTCCATATTGCATAAGCACACACCCAATGCCACACCTGGATGCGTCGCAATAGATGTCGAAGCTCCGGTAGATGTCTGGTAGAGTCAACACTGGAGCGGTGGTCAACCGAGTATTTAGCTCATTGAAACTGTTCTCACATGCTTCTGTCCATATGAACTTCTAATTCTTCTTAAGTAATTCCATCATTGGCTTGGCAATCATTGAGAAGCCTTCAATGAATCGGCAGTAATAGCCTGCAAGACCCAAGAAACTCCTGATTTCTGACACTGAAACGGGTGTCTTCCAATTCAACACTTCTGTGACTTTGCTTTGGTCCACGGTCACTCCTTGAGCGGAAAGAGTATACCCAAGGAATCCCACTTCTTTAAGCCAAAATTCACATTTGCTAAATTTGGCGTAGAGTTGATGAGCTCGTAATCGCTCTAATACTGCACGGAGATGCTGTTTGTGCTCTTCTCCACCTTTGGAATATATAAGAATATCATCAATGAATACTACCACAAACTTGTCCAAAAAGTCCATGAACACCTTGTTCATCATGTGCATGAAGAATGCAGGAACGTTGGTCAGTCCATATGACATGACCGTATACTCATATAACCCATATCGGGTAGTGAAGGCTGTCATGGGGATATCTTCTTTTCTGATCTTCAGCTGGTGATACCCGGTTCGCAAATCAATCTTGGAGAACACCTGAGCTCCACTAAGTTGATCGAACAAATCATCGATCCTGGGAAGCAGGTATTTATTCTTCATAGTGACATCATTGAGAGCGCGGTAGTCAACACACATCCGGAGACTGCCATCCTTCTTGCCCACAAATATGGCAGGTGCACCCCAAGGAGACGAGCTGGGGCGAATATACCCTTTTTGAAGCATCTCATCTAACTGTTTCTTCAATTCCACTAATTCGGATGAAGGCATTCGATAATATTTCTTGTAAATCGGGGTTGTCCCGGGTACAAGCTCAATTGAAAACTCAAGCTCCCGGTCAGGTGGCATGCCTGGCAATTCCTCTGGAAACACATCTAGGAATTCACAGACCACTGGGATTAAATTCATATCTGTAGCAATCGCTGCATAAACCATCCCCTGCTTTGGCATGGCTCTACCGACAAAGAACCGAGCTGGCTGGCCCGAGGGATTTATTAATGTGACTTCTCTTGTTGCACAGTTGCTGCAGACCTGGTGTTTTGTCAACCAATCCATCCCCAAAATAATATCCAATTTTGGAGATTCAATGGATACCAGGGATGCCGGGAAGATAATTCCATTGATTGATATTTCCAATCCTCGGCATAGAATATTTTGCCGTGAGCATGGATCTGGGGGATTGTACCACCATAACTTTGTCCAGAAGAGTATAGGAAAGTTGATGCTGGGCTACAAAACTCCGCGAAATAAAAGAATGGGAAGCCCCGGAATCGAATAAAAATTTTGCAGGTATGTTATTAACAGGAAACATACCAATGACCACATCGGGAACTTAATGAGCTTCTTCGGCAGAGATATGATGAACTTGCCCTTGAATATACTTCTGGTTGGGGAATTGTCCCGCATGATTGACTTGAGGCTTCAGGTTTGTTGGCGGCTTTCCATTCTTGGGACACTGCGTACCGTAATGCCCAGTTTGACCACATGAGTAGCATGCATTGTTACGCTGACAGTCTTCCTTTACTGGTTTTGTAACCACAGTCTTGAACTGATTTTCATTCTTGGTGTTCCCCTGTTGCCATGTTGGCTTAAACTCGAACTGTGTCTGCTGCCAAGTACGAACCTTCTAAAAAACTTATCCTTCCTTCTTAGGTTCAAACTTGCATTTGCAGTCTTCATATGCAGGCTTATGATCATTAACAAGCTTGTGTTCCCTTTTGGCAATGAGTGCCTTGTTCACCAAAGTTTGGAAGTCGGGGAAATTGTGACACCCTGGTTTTCGCTCTCTAATTTTTTCCTTCGCGGGATTTGACTCCCGTCTTTTTTTTGGTGTTATCGGATTTTCACTCGCTCTTGGGTATATGAAGATGGTTATATAGCCTTGCCTATCCTATCAGACCAGAGATTCTCTCCAATTCAACCTTGCCACCCAAACTATATTCTCAGGGTTTTGCCGCCGAAACCCTACCTTCCGAGTTATCGGAAGGGAAACCCTAATTCTCGCAGTTACAAAGGAACCCCAATTTCCTTTGATCTGTTGCTTCCCAAACTTTTCCCCCTGATCATCCTATCTACGTAAACCCTGGATATGCAAAAATATTGCCAAGTCATTTGAAATATTTTTCATTTAAAATTAATTCCTCTTTCTGCCATTTAAAGGAATTAAATCTAGAAAAATATCTATCCATCTTCAAAGTTCATGAAAACTTGTGGAGATATTCTTTGTGACCATATTGAGCTCTCATAAAAATATTGGCCATAATTAAATAAAGGAAATGGCATTTTCCTATTTAAAGCCAATATTGCATTTTGGGCACTTTCCAAAGGTTCTACCATTTTGGTAGCCAGGAAAAATCCCAAATAATTTGTGGAGCATCTCCTACCCATATCTTCACCATTTTCATCAAGAACCCAAGTTCCACAGTTCAAAGTTTGAGAGCATCATCCAGTTTTTGTTTCTGGACCTATTTTGAGGTTGTGAAGCAACTATATTTAATATTGCTCCATGATTCTTGAAATTAATCCAGGACCTCACATTCCCTATATGATGTGAGCATGCAAAAATTCACATTATTTTATCCAGCCAATTTCTCCCAAAAATTCCATCTAGCTTCTGTCCAGCAGAAAGCTTTGTGAAGGAAGTACCAATTTGGCATTTCCAAATGAGCTGAAATTTTGCCAGTACCTACATGCATCCAAATAATCTTCCTACACCAAATTTCAGCCCAATCCATTTAGCCATTTGAGCACAACTTCAAAGTCTAGTTTCTGGACCAAATTCTGCATTGTGAAGGAAGTGTATGCAAACCAAGTCCAAATGGCCTCAAATTTTGCCAGCATCTACACCTTCCTACCACATTTCAGTATGACAAGGATTCAACTCCATACCTTTAGCCATTTCTCCAGAAACATTCAGCCAAGTTCCAGTTCAGAAACTAGGTCAGCTCAAATCAGTCGATTCCTTGTCTTTAGGTCCATCCAAAATCTCATAACTAGGCTCTCTGAACTTTGACACATCAAGTTGACATGGTTTGACAGCTCATGGACAGCTTGTACATGCGGTGCCGGTGGTGACTGCGCAGTGAGCACGTCCAAAACGGCACTCTGTGCACGGCCAGCTCCGTGCGGTCGCCTTTGGCCAGCCCTGGCTCGTCCGGGCATGTCCAGTGGCTCCGCGGTGTCCACGCGCACCCTCTCCAGTAGCTTCCCCCTCCTCCTCCTCTCTCGTTGCTCCACGGTGAGCGCTGCCGTGGCACTGCTCCGCCCGAGGTCTCCCCACTCCACGCGAAGCCACCCAAAGCTCGCAAGCATCCAGCCACGTCTCCCCCGATCTCCAGTGCGGCAATAGCGCCGCCGCGGTGGCCGTGCTTATCTCCCCGCCGCGGCCGCCTATAAATAGGCCTCCCCGCACTCCTCGAACTCACCAGTAGCCTCTCCACTAGCCTCTAGCCCTCCCCGACCACTCCATTCGCCTCCAGAGGTTCTCCTTGCTTGCCACGGCCACCATGGCTGCCGCCCTTGCCCGCTCAAATTCGAGCAAGCGGAGCCCTTCTTCTCCACTTTGCCACCACCAGCGGTCCTCACGAGCCCCCTGGAGTCTCCCCGCCGTTGCCCTCCTCTTCCGGCGACTCTTGGCGCCATGCCCAACTTCGGCCGAAGCCGCCGTCCACCACGGCCACGGTTCTGCTCGTTCCAGAGCTTGCCACGGCCACGGCGAGCGTGCTACCTCCCTGCGGTTGCGCCCCACCGCGCTGGTCATTACGGTTGCCGGATCTGCGCTTGGGGTGGACTGAGCTGCCGGGACGGCCGCCGGCGCCGAGCCCCTCCTCTGTTCTGTGGGCGCCTAATGGGAGGAAGACGACGACCACCCCCCCTCTCACCTGCCAGCGGGCCCCAGCTATAAGCGGCAGCGGCTGCGCACGTGTGGAGCTGACGTGGCGGGGCCAACGTTTAAGTGGAGATGTATTCCATGGAATGCGCTTCCGCTTTCTGAAAGCGTAAACAAGTACTACTCCAGGCCGGAATGCACTTTCTCTTTCCCGAAAGTGTATTTCACCGAAATGCGCTTTCTGTTTAAACCCCGCCGCCGAAATGGTTATATTGTGGTCGTTCGTCAGTTAAGCGCTGAAATGAACACATTTTTGTTTGTTTTTGGCCTAACGAACGAACGGCCACAACTTTTTAACCGTAACTCCGATTCAGGTGATTCCAAAGCCCACGTCCTCTATTCGTCAAGCCCGTTCCAATGATATCAATTTCACCATGTTGACACATTCTAAAAATGCCCATTTTGCCCCTGCCCTATATTCAGCCCCTCCGAGAGGGAATCTTTTCCGGCGAATTTTTCCACGAGGTGATCACACTTCTCTCCAGTGAATCCATCGACCCCCAGGCAAGCCGACCATCTGATATATGCCCTAAAGCATTGCTTCTATGTTATTCTTGTGTGTTTAAATTAATGATCATGTTTATGGTGAAAGTAAATGAGTAGGCGAATCCTGCTAGTTCAACTTGTTGTTTACTCCACTGTTGTTTATCATGAATGCTATCGCACTAGTGACTCGTTGTAATATAGTATGGAGATAGGTTGTTATGTTTTCATCGTGCATTACTATTGTTATTGCAATGATTAAGAATATGATATAATGACAACAACCTCCTCCGTCAGCTGGATCGAGTCATAGTGCCACCGAACCGAGCTCATCAAGTGCAACCACACTTGCCTGGATGGGGAGGCCCTAGCTTGGTCTATTGTCTTGCCTCTTATCGGTACCACCAAAGAGGGGGGATTATGCGTGCATGCTACCCTGGCCTGGTAGGCGGCGATAATCCTGTGAGCTCAGTTTGGTTATTGAGCTCAGGTCCCCGTTTGGGACAGTTTAGTTGTCCACGACGGTGGCAGGTGTCAGGAGTGACACAGAGGCCACCCAAAACTTGACCCGGATGGGGCGTGATTGTCGGTGGGGCCGTAAGAGTGCCAAGCAATAGACAAGTTCTGTTGGAGCAGCACCGGTCCACCCGAATGGGAGCATGAGGTCGGGAGCTCCATAGTGTGGGTAAAGTGCGCAACCTCTGCACAGTGTAAATCTATTCGAATAGCCGCGTCCTCGGTCATGGGACACAGTTCGTACTAGGTCACACTATTTGGTCTGTGTCGAGTCCGGAGGAATAAACTATATAGTGTTAATGCCAAGAATGAAACAGAGAAGGGTTAGGTTTGTCAGACTTACAGTGCGGATGCATGGACATCAGATGATGTCAGTGATATGAATGTCAGCCATGCGATAGCTATGAGATGAGTGGTCAGATGACCGCAAGAGTTAGACTGGATTTGGTTGTGATTTGGATTAGATCATGAATATTTGGAGTATGAATTCATTCCCGATATGCTTTATCTTCGTCATGCTGTTCTTACTTCAGTAGTAATATTGCTAGATAATCCTGCTATGACATGATAATAATACTGTTGGGTAGTTAAACCATAATACTTAATATTGCTATAAGAATTGGTGCATGCTTGAATGCCATGGATTGCTTTGCTTGGTGGATATGTTGGTTTGGTTTGCTTGCGAGTACATTCAAAAGTACTCAGCGGCCTTCAATGTGGCCAGGTTCACCTAAGGATCCGATGTCCACTAGCGAGGAGCCGGAGTGTTCGCAGGCTAGAAGAGTAACCCAGTCAGATCCCTGTGGATTGGAGCCGCACCAAAGACCATGCTGCCTTAGATAGAGCTTTTCCGCTGCCATCACCCTTGTAAAATATCATGTAAGACTTATATATCCATTAATAGAAATGCCTGTGTTCATGATACTTGTTGTAAACGCACATGCCAGAGTGATTTCCTAGGCTGGTGTGTGCGGTGACCGTCTGGCTACAGTGGTAATCAGGCGGGGCGTCACAGAAATCCATCATACTGAGTGCACATCGGAGGGTATGGTTAAGCCCTCCGAGAAACCGATCTATCTTTCGTTCTTCGGTGGCTATATCATGTGTGGAATAACGGGCCAAGTGATTGAACTTGTTTAAATACTCACTTACAGTCGAGTTCCCTTGAGTAAGGGTGAGGAACACCCGCTACTTGACTTTCATGATACCGGCGGGAATATTATACTTGCGGAATTTATCTTTGAATTTATCCCAAGTAATCTCATCTTCGGCAAGCCACATAATTTTGGTATTGTCCTACCATATAGCAGCTGGTCCTTCCAGATAATGAGTGGCGAAGGGGGCCTTATCAACATCTTCAGCGCGAGCAATTTCTAGCTTCTTTTCAATGGTCCTCAACCAGTCATCGGCTTCCATCGGATCTACTACTTGACTAAAGCTTGGCGGTTTGGTCCTCTGAAAATCTGACAATTTAGAATGGTTACCATTGTGATAATTCTGCCCAACCATAGTCTGGATGCTTCTCAGGAATTCCATCAGATCTTGGTTTCTCTTCTCCTCAAACATTCACATAATCTACTCTATTGTGGGTTGATACGTCTCCGTCGTATCTACTTTTCCAAACACTTTTGCTCTTGCTTTGGCCCCTAATTTGCATGATTTGAATGAAACTAACCCGGACTGACGATGTTTTCAGCAGAGTTGCCATGGTGTTGTTTTTGTGCAGAAAATCAAAGTTCTTGGATTTGGATGAAACTTTCTGGAGAATTTTTATGGAATATATAAAAAACATTGGCATCAAGAACTACCGGAGGGGGGCCACCCAGTGCCCACGAGGCACCAGGGCGCTCCACCCCCACCCCCAGGCGCACCCTGGTACCTCGTGGGGCCCACGTGGTTCCGTCTGACCTAATTCCAACGCTATATATTCACTTTCCCGAAGAAAAAAAATAAGAGAGGAAGTTTTATTGCGTTTCACGATACGGAGCCGCCGCCACCTCCTGTTCTTCATCGGGAGGCCAGATCCGGAGTCCGTTCAGGGCTCCCGAGAGGGGGATCTTCCGGCATCGTCATCATCAACCATCCTTCATCACCAATTTCATGATGCTCACCGCCGAGAGTGAGTAATTCCTTCGTAGGCTTGCTGGACGTTGATGAGTTGGATGAGATTTATCATGTAATCGAGTTAGTTTTGTTAGGGCTTGATCCCTAGTATCCACTATGTTCTGAGATTGATGTTGCTATGACTTTGCTATGCTTAATGCTTGTCACTAGGGCCCGAGTGCCATGATTCCAGATCTGAACCCTTTATGTTTTCATCAATATATTTGTGTTCTTGATCCGATCTTGCAAGTTATATGCACCTGCTACGTGTTATGATCCGCATACCCCAAGGTGACAATAATTGGGATTCTTTCCGGTGATTGCCGTAGTTTGAGGAGTTCATGTATTCACTAAGTGTTAATGCTTTGTTCCGGTTCTCTATTAAAAGGAGGCCTTAATATCCCTTAGTTTCCTTATGGACCCCGCTGTCACGGGAGGGTAGGACAAAAGATGTCATGCAAGTTCTTATCGCAAGCACGTATGACTATATACGGAATACATGCCTACATTACATTGATGAATTGGAGCTAGTTCTGTGTCGCCCTAGGTTATAACTGTTACATGATGAATATTATCCAACGTATATCACCGATCCAATGCCTACGAGCTTTTCACATATTGTTCCTGCTAAGTTACTATTGTTACTACTGATGTCACAATTGCTGCTACTATTGTTGTTACTGTTACTGCTACTGTTACTATCATTGCTACTGCTATCAAACTATCATACTACTGTGCTACTGATCACTTTGCTGCAGATATTTAGTTTCCAGGTGTGGTTGAATTGACAACTCAACTTCTAATACTTGCAAATATTCTTTGCCTCCCCTTGTGTCGAATCAATAAATTTGGGTTGAATACTCTACCCTCGAAAACTGTTAAAATCCCCTATACTTGTGAGTTATCATGGGTGCTTGAGGTGGAGAAGGTGGTGGCTGATATGGTTCTGATGAATGTCTTGCTTGCCTGGCGGATCGATGAACTGGGGTATCGTCGCCACCGTGATAGCTGCTGCCACACCTTGTCATCCTATATATGTTTCCCAATACGAAGCATTGAGATGAGCAACATCCATAAGGGAAAAATTGAGTAGGTGAAGCAACAAACCCCAAAAAGAAAGCAAGGAAAAGCCACTGTGAATAAAAGAAGACAACATAATTATACATAACATCATCCAACATACATAACATGACGACAGCATGGATAGTACTACTACATGCATACAACCAAGCACTACATCATCCTCGTCTACTCATGACGGCAATGATCACACTAGCACTTTGACGGTCCTGCTGGTGTCTCCTCGGTACCGGACTCCGAATCGAAACTGATAATACTAACGGAAACCTCCGACGCAAAGGAAACGCGATGGCGCTGACGGGATGGCTCTCCCTCAACGTCGGGTGGAGGGTGGCTCCGCAGCATAGGAGCAGCTGGGGTAGCGAGAAGCACAGCCCACTGGGCTAGGGACTCATGAGGAGTCACCGTCGAGGTATCCGAGTTACTCTAAGAAGATGCGGGAGTCACGGGTGTAGGTGGAGGTAAAGTAACTGGAGGAACGAGCGGTGTATGAGCAAGTGAAGGTGGAGCGAACGCAGATCGAGTGGCAGCTAGCGCATCTCGAGTGCGGTTCAGCTCCTGGGCTAAGCTGACGATCAGAAGATATCCAGCCGTTATGTAACGGGACATGTGGATGGCTGAACGGTCACACTCCGGATCAATATAAGGAAAATGGATTTGTCCTGTGTCAAACATGGACGGATAGAAGTAGAAACCTGGGTGAGTCTGCATCTGAATCTCGTTGTAGCACAAGTCAGTGAGAGCCTCGAACGCTGCAAACTGGATCGCCTGGTCAGGTGTAGAAGCTAGCCCACCCTTGGAGGAGCGAGTGTAGGTGCCCACCAATGTGTTGTTGTGCAACACGACCTCCGCGTGATACTCGTACACACCGTCTGCAAGCTGCTCTCGATACACCTGGTACACAGGGTCGTCACCGTCGGGGTAGAGTCGGCGCCACACGTTGCGAAGCAGATGCGGAAAGGTGGAAGGTGCCGGCTCAGGTTGATACGGATAGGGAACTGGTGCCATCTACACTCACAATATTAGTTGATCAGCATCAAAATTAACTATATGCATGCAATGCAACACCCAAGTGCAGAGGCATACTCAAATCAACACAAATACTTAACACTACCGTTTTCTAACGCGTCGGCTGTCTAGGGCATCCTACAGTCAGCGCGGCTCTGATACCAAGCGTTGTGGCACCCCGGCTCAGAGCAACCGGTTTACCTTGCATTGCCTGCCCAGAGATCAAGTCTTCTGGCAACACACAACAACTTGGTACAGAAAATAACCGCTCTATTGATCTCTAGCGGATACATAGGTTCGAATATTACAAGATAAACGAGGCCAAGCGGCACCCACAGTGTGGCTGCACTTATGTACATTATTTAGTAGACATCTCAGGGGCCTCGACGATAAAGGAAACTACTACGCGGCAGCGGAATGACGATGTAGCGGAACTCCATTCCACCAGGACACTGCTGGGACACGACCTAGATCGCGACAGACAGATTGACATCAACTCCTTGCGAAGCTTCTCCTGCATCTGGCATGACACGCCAGGTGAGTACTTTGAATGTACTCGCAAGCTCACAGCAAACAAAGCAAATACGACAAACAATAACATGGTATTTAACAAGTTTAATGCATGAACATGATCATGATACTATCATTCATGAAGTGCACGTGGATTGTTGCCGTGGTCCCTTGGACCAACTTACCATCTTGGGGTTACCTCGTAACCACCGTCAACATCTTACCATCGTGATCCTCACTTGATCACAGCAATACCAACCATAGTGATCCTCACACGATCACCAACTTCTGCAAGTGCCATCTTGTTGTTCTTAGTGTGCAGGTTTATTATTTCTGTTGACCCATAGTGTGACCTACTACGAACTGTGTCCATATCCGAGGACGTGGCTATCGATAGATTATACACTCTGTAGAGGTTAGTACACTATACCCACACTACGGAACTCATGGCCTCGTGCTCCCATTTGGGTGGACCAACGACATTCCGACAAAACCAATCAATTGCATGACACTCTCCCGGCTACTCCGAAAAACTACCCTTTGGGCTATGTCATGGGTGGCCCCGATGTCAACTCGTGACATCCTGCCACCTCGTGGCCAGCCACCGTCGTGGCAAAACAAAACAAACGGTCCCAAACGGGGACAATGGTACCATACAACTCGGGCACACAAGGTTATGCCTGCCTACCGGGCCAGGGTAGCGCAAGCGCATAACCTTCCCTAGTTGGAGGCACCGGCGAGAGGCATGACAATAGACCTATTTAGGGCCTCCCCATCCAGGCAAATGTGGTTGCACTGGTGAGCTCGATTCGGTGGCACCATGACTCGATCAATAGTTTGTTCAAGTTGAATTAACATTAGGTTTAACTTGAAGGAATGTGATTCGAGCCATAGTATGCAATGAGGTGCACAGGTCATGATAATATGAAAATGAATAACGAATGCATCATGCTACCATGAGAGTATACTACATGATCTCTACTACACACAATAACAAGATGACCTATTCTCTACTGCATGATAACAACATGCCATGTAACAACTATAATGTGATAGGTCATATATAGCAATTCATTTTAATAGTGAAGCATATAATGAATTTAATTCAAATAAAACCATTGTCATTCAAATGCCATCCTTGCATATGAATGTTGTGGCTTGCCTTGGTTCAGAGGAGTGTCACACCACTCCTGGTCTTCTCCAACACAACTAGGACCTTCTAAAAATAATTTAAATGCAAAAAAAATGTCACATAAAGCATTTTATTGCACCAGAAATTCCAAACAGCAAGGAAAATTCTTAACCTTGGCATACAAAAACTTTAGCTCAAGACAAAACAGTAGCAAAAAGTTTCAACTCATTTGGACTTATAGAATAGAATCTAGAGCTGGTCAAAGTTAGGGTCAAAATCTGAATTTAAATGGATTTAAATGAATTTCCAGAGAAGGCCACGTCGAAGACGTATTTTCAGAATACGCTTCCACTTAGAAAATGTTTCGGCGGGAGAGAGAGAGCCTGACAGTGGGGTCCCACTATCAGGTTTGAGGGAGATAGAGAGAGAAGAACAGAGGAGGCGGCGCTGTCGCCGGTGGTTCTCCGGTGAGGAGACCACGGTGGTCGCCGGAGAGGCGGGGAACGGGTCCAGCACGTCACGGCGAACACGTACGTACCCGTGGAGACGGCTGAGTTGGACGGACGGCGGCTTGGGCTCCTTCTCCAGAGGCGGCGGGCGGCAGAGCTCGTCAGAGCGGACGACCGGCGTACTCAGGAGACCACCACGAGCTCGACGGAGGCAGAGGGTGAAGACGGTGATGACTGGAGCAGGAGGATGGCCGAGGGGGATCCGCGGCCAACTCCGGTGAGGATCGGCGGCAGGAGGCCCTCCCGGCCTTGCCGCACTAGCTAGGAACTCGATTTGTGGCCAGGGAAGTGTATTGCGATGATTGGAACGGCTCAGGAAGGGTTCTATTTATAGATGGAAGGTGACAGTGCGTGGAGCTCCGCCGGAGAAGAGCTGCCGGTGAACTGAGAGGGAGATGAGCTTGGGCTAGTCTTGGGGAAGAAGTAGCGCTACGCGGAGAAGCCAGGAGCGCGTGCGGGCACAGTGCAGTGCACTAGGTGGGGCAGGCGGCGCACTAGCGCGCACTGTTCCGCCTGGTAGCGCTTCGGCCACTTCTGGCGTGCTGCCTACCGGCGTCAGGGAGGAGCAGGGCGAGGCCAGGTGGAGTGCGGGAGGCTACTGAGGGGCGGGGGCAACATGCGGTGGCACGAGGAGGAGAAATGGGCGGCGGCATAGGGCCCCGATGCCCAGAGCGCGGCGACTGCACGCCTAGCCCATCGCACACACGTGGTCACCGCGTGCACTGGCACACGTGGGACTTTAGACGATGCCAGACCGTGTCTAGGGTGTAGTCCCTTCAACGCAGTGCCAGAATGTGCGCTTGGTTTGCCACCTAGCTTGATGGAAAAAACTTGAGCATGCTGCAATGTTTCTGGACAGAAACTTGGGAAGAATGCTGGGAGCAAACGGCTAGCAGCTAAAGGCTGAAACTTGGGGGTTAAACATCTCCTAGGAAGGTAGTCATGTGGTAAAAATTTCAGCTCCAACAGATCAAGGAAAAATATACTTGCTTCACAAAGTGCCATTTCTGACCAGGAGCAAAAATATTTTCCCTAGCTAAAAATTTCCAAATGGCCATGGCATATTTTTGCATGGGGAGGTGAGGCATGATCCAAAGAATATTTGGGAATTTTCTTGGAATTTTCTGAGCAATAAAAATGAGGGATGCTTCATAGCTTAGTAAGAAACCATTCATTATGGTGAGAGGGATGAGGTCCAGAGAGGGTTTACGGATGATAGAACCCACTTGGAAGAAAATCAAAAATAATTCCAAGTGATAAGTCCAAAAGAATTGACTGAAAAACCCAAATGCAAATTCAAATATTCAATAAATTCCAATAAAATGAAAAAGGCAAAATCCAGGGTTATACACTTATTCCTTCATCCACCGTGGTCTCACCCAAAACTTGAAAACTTCAGGACACAAAACTCAACAGAAACCTCGTGAGATCCGTTAGTATAACAAATAAATCTTAAACTTTAGGTACTGCTGTAAATTGATTCATATTTAACATTGGCATAATGTTACTGTACTCCAACTTCCCGATGGCTCATACCCCCCGATACGATCCCTAGATTCATCAAAATAAGCAAACTATGCAACAAAAACAGAATCTGTCTAAAACAGAATAGTCTGTAAATATCCATTTAAAAACCATACTTCTGTAACTCCAAAATTCTGAAAAATTAGGACAACGTAAAAAATTCATATAGAAATACTGTGTAAAAATTTCAGATTTTTCTGACGCTCCAGTACAGAACCAAAAATCAAATACTGGACGCAAAACTTTCTGTTTTCCAAACAGCATCAATTATACTATCATCCAAATCATCCCAAAGGCATTACTTGGAAAAACACTAATTAAAAGATAAAAAATCACAATCATAACAGAGGCTACAATTGTGTAAACTCACAAAATAGAAAACAAAGAAAAAATTTAAGATACATATTGGGTTGCCTCCCAACAAGCTCTTTCTTTATAGCCATTAAGATAGGCTTCGGGATTTTAATGATGCTCACATGAAAGAAAACACAAAGAGAGCATCATGAAGCATATGAAAAACACATTTAAGTCTAACATACTTCCTATGCATATGCATTTTATAGGAAAACAAATTATCAAGACAACCAATATCTAGCATATGCAAATAGGAAGAATGAAGCATTAATAATTTCAACACAAAGAGAGGTAATTTAGTGACATGAAGATTTCTATAACCATATTTTCCTCTCTCATAATAATTACATGTAGGATCATAATCAAATTCAACAATATAACCATCACATAACATATTCTCTTCATGATCCACATGCATAAAAGTCTTATAATCTTCCAAGATAGTGGGATTAACATTAACTAAAGTCATGACCTCTCCAAACCCACTTTTATCAAAAAAAGCACGATATTGATAATTCTCCAAAGTAGTGGGATCATTATTACCTAAAGTTGATACTCTTCCAAATCCAATTTCAATATTATTGCAAACATATTCATCATGTGGCTTTAATAAATTTTCAAGATCATACGAAGCATCACCCCAATCATGATCATTACAATGAGTAGTGGATATCACAAAATCATCATCCCCAAGCTTGTAGTTTTGCATATTATTAGCACAATTGACATTAATATAATTTATAATAACATCATTGCAATCATGCTTTTTATTCAAGGAACTATCATGAATCACTTTATAAATTTCTTTTTCTAACACTTCATCACAATTTTCAGATTCATGATTTTCAAGCAAAACTTCATAGAGATAATCCAGTGCACTGAACTCATTAGCAATTGGGTCATCATAGTTGGATCTTTTGAAAAGATTAGCAAGTGGATGAGGATCCATATTAATAGATTTTTAGCAAGCGAAGATGCAAGCAAATAGAAGGCACATGGCAACACAAACAGGGATAGCACACAAAATATTTTTGGTGTTTTTTGTAAAACTGTTTTAGAAGTGGGGGAGATGAAAACGAGAGGCAAATGCAAATAAAAAGGCAAATGAAAATAAGAGTAAGTAGATGATAGTTTGTGCGAAGGTACTTGATAGGTTTTGGTGATGTCTCCCCGGCAACGGCGCCAGAAATTCTTCATGCTACTTGTGAACTGCGTTGAAATTTCCCCGAAGAGGAGAGGATGATGCAGTACAGTAGAGATAAGTATGTCCCTCGGTTAAGAACCAAGGTATTGATGTCTACTACGCAACTTTATTCTTGTAGAATCGTGTTGGGCCTCCAAGCGCATAGTTTTGTAGGACAGTAGCAAATTTCCCTCAAGTGGATGACCTAAGGTTTATCAATCCGTGGGTGGCATAGGATGAAGATGGTCTCTCTCAACCAACCCTACAATCAAATACAAGAAATCTCTTGTGTCCCCAACACACCCAATACAATGGTAAATTGTATAGGTGCACTAGTTCGGCGAAGAGATGGTGATACAAGTGTAGTATGGATAGTAGATATAGGTTTTTGTAATCTGAAAAATAAAAAACAGCAAGGTAACAAGTGATAAAACGGAGCACAGACGGTATTGCAATGCTTGAAAACAAGGCCTGGGGTTCATACTTTCACTAGTGCAATCTCTCAACAATGCTAACATAATTGGATCATATAACAATCCCTCAACGTGCGACAAAGAATCACTCCAAAGTCCCTATTCATGGAGAACATAAGATAGAAATTGTTGTAGGGTATGAAACCACCTCAAAGTTATTCTTTCTTATCAATCTATTGAGCTATTCCTATAAGTGTCACAAACAGCCTTAGAGTTCATACTAAAATAACACCATATGACACGCATCAACCAACTCTAATGTCACCTAGATACTCCAATGTCACCACAAGGATCCGTGAGTTGATTATTCGATATGCATCAAACAACTTCAGATCATAATATTCAATCCACACAAAGAACTTCAAAGAGTGCCCCAAGATTTCTACCGGAGAAAGTAGGACGAAAAAGTGCATCAACCCCTATGCATAGATTACCCCAATGTCACCTTAGGAATCCGCGAGTTGAGTGCCAAAACATATATCAAGTAAATAAATATAATACCCCATTGTCACCACGGGTATTCATATGCAAGACATACATCAAGTGTTCTCAAATCCATAAAAGTATTCAATCCGATAATAGTGAAACCTCAAAGGTAAAAACGCAATTCATCACAACAGGATAGAGAGGGAGAAACACCATATGATCCAACTATATTAACAAAGCTCGCGGTACATCAAGATCGTGCCAAATCAAGAACACGAGAGAGAGAGAGAGAGAGAGAGAGAGATCGATCAAACACATAGCTACTAGTACATACCCTCAGCCCCGAGGGTGAACTACTCCCTCCTCATCATGGAGACTGCCGGGATGATGAAGATGGCCTCCGGTGATGATTCCCCCCTCTGGCAGGGTGCCGGAAAAGGGCTGTAGATGGGATCTCCTTGGTACAGAGTCTTGCGGCGGCTTAGTCGAAGTTCTAGGGTTATTTCTGGGGGTTTTGGAATATATAGGAATTTTTGGTGTTGGAATCACACGAAGATGTGCCACAGGGGGCCCACAAGGCATGAGGGCACGCTTGCCCCCCCCAGGCGCGCCCTGGTGGCTTGTGTGCACCTCGTAAGGCTGCTGGTCCTTCCACGAAGCTTCGGGGGTCTATTTTGGTCCAAAAAAGATTGTCAAAAAGTTTCGCTGCATTTGGACTTCGTTTGATATGGATTTTCTGGAAAACCAAAAACAAGTAGAAAATAGCAACTGGCACTGGGCACTAGGTCAATATGTTAGTCCATAAAATTCATATAAAAGCCATATGAAAGTGCACCAAAATCATATAAAACTGTAATAAACATGGCATGAATACTTCATAAATTATAGATACGTTGGAGACGTATCAGCATCCCCAAGCTTAACTCCTGCTCGTCCTTGAGTAGGTAAATGGTAAAAGAAATAATTTATGAAGTGTGAATACTATCATAGTGCATAAGTTTGATCAATGATAATTTCAATCACTTTTCCTAGCATCATAACAGCAACTTTTTCTCATAAAACTCATCATGATAAAGTAGCAATCCATTCACATGTTATGGTTCAAATAATGCATTCTCTTGAAACTTAACAACCTATGTTCTTAGTCACCAAACAATTGCAATTCAACTTAATTTCAACAAAGTCTAAGTAAGAGCTCCACATACTCAATTATTATAGTCTTCTATGATTGCTAGTACTCAAAGCATGTTTTTAGAACAAATGGCATCCATCGAACACTGAGAAAGATAGGGGCTTAATTTTCGCCTCCCAAGTCATTTATCATAGAGATAATTGTCAACAATAATAATTCATGATCAAATATATTTGACTGGCCATATGTGCCTGGATCTTTCCCCACCACATGATGCTTGCCAACTAGAGAATAATTAAGGTTGAAATGAGAAGTAATACTATTGACTCTTGCATAAAAGTAAATACATAAAAGTAAAAGATAGGCCCTACGCAGAGGGAAGCAGAGGTTGTCATGCGCTTTTTATTTTTGGATGCACAAGCTCTTAATGCAAAGGAACGTCACATTATATTGCCCCTTGTGATAGCAACCTTTATTATGCAGTCCGTCGCTTTTATTTCTTTACCATCACAAGTTCGTACAACGCTTATTTTCCCTTGCAATAAAGGATCATACATATTTTAGGAGCAATTTTTATTGCTTTTTGCACCGATGACAACTTACTTGAAGAATCTTATTCAATCCATAGGCAGATATGGTGGACACTCATGAGAAGAAACTGGGTTTAAGGGATTTTGGATGCACAAGTAGTATCTCTACTTAGTACGGATTTTTGGCTAGCAAAAGATCCTAAGCAAGCACCACATGTTGGAGGATCCATAACAATATAACTTCTATGCAAATATACCCAAACATAACTCATTACGTTGTCTTCCTTGTCCAACTTTAACTAATTTGCTCAAGTTTGAAAATAATTAATGGGTATTCACAATCATAAAAGATGTCCAAGATAATATATTTATATGTGAAAGTTCTCTTCCTTATACTAATCATTCATGAATTGCTTGTATGACCAATATTGTGATTGTCAAGCTTCAATAGATTTCACTTTCTAACCCAAGTGTGAAACTACTACTAGACAGGATACAAGCATATGAAGCACATATAATTTCAACTTTATGATTTTCAATTCATTCAATAGTTTACTCTTAGGATATAAGTGAAACACAAGAGTAAATGAAAACTACTCCAAAAAGATATAAGTGAAGATCAAATGAGTTGTTAAGTAAATAGGTAGCTATGTGAGGACTCTCTCTCATTTAAAATTTCATATATTAAGTAATTTATTCAAACAGCAAAGAAAACAAAATAAAATGACATTCCAAGAATAGCACATCTCATGTGAAGAAGCAAAAACTTTAGGCTAACCGATAGGTGTTGATGAAGAAGGTGGGATGCCAACCGGGGCATCCCCAAGCTTAGATGCTTGAGACTTCTTGAAATATTAACTTGGGATGCCTTGGGCATCCCCAAGCTTGAGCTCTTGTGTCTCCTTAATTCCTCTCATATCATGGCTTCTCCTAAATCTTAAAAACTTCATCCACACAAAACTTAACAAGAATTCGTGAGATAAGTTAGTATAAATCAACTCAAAACCTTAGCATTCTCTACTGTAGCAAATCACTAAAATTATAATTAAACATTGCATACTAAATGCTCTGCATATTTAATACTCCTATCCTCAAATAGAATCATTAAACAAGCAAACATATGCAAACAATGCAACTATAACAGCAATCTGCCAAAACAGAACAGTCTGTAAAAGGGGAATAAGAATCCATACTTCCCTAACTCCAAAAATTCTGAAAAATTACCACGTGACATAGAACTCATGCGTGCTTACTGTGTAAAAATTTCAGATTTTTATCATGTTCTGACTATTCAGGAATATTCTGGACATAACAGAAAACTTTCTGTTTTCAAACAGCAACATAAACTTGCAAACTGAGCATGGTAAAGGCTATAATTGGCATTTTATTGAAATAAAAGATACAAAACATGATTATTGATAACAGCAAGCAAATATCAATGAAATAAAATGATGCTCCAAGCAAAACTCATATTATGTGACGAATAAAAATATAGCTCCATGTAAGGTTACCGATAATGTTGAAGACGAAAGAGGGGATGCCTTCCGGGGCATCCCCAAGCTTAGACGCTTGAGCCTTCCTTGAATATTACCTTGGGGTGCCTTGGGCATACCCAAGCTTAGGGTCTTTCCGCTCCTTTTTCTCCTCATATCGATATCTCACCCAAAACTTGAAAACTTCAATCACACAAAACTTAACGGAACTTGTGAGATAGGTTAGTATGATAAAAATAAATCATCCACTTAGGTACTGTCATGACAAGATTCATAATTGTTCTCACATAATTCCTACTGTATTCTATCATTTCCACAATTTATATTACTCAATATAACCTATGGAAACACTAAAACAAGCAAACTGTGCACCGAAAACAGAATATGTCAAAAACAGAACAACATGTAGTGAGCGATTTAAAAACCATACTTCTGTACCTCCAAAAATGCTGAAAAATTAGGAGAACGTAAAAACTTTGTAGCCCAATACTCTGTAAAAATTTCAGTATTTTCTCACGCTCCAGTATAGAATAGAAATTCCAGCACTGGACGTAAAAGTTTCTGTTTTTGCACAGAATTGAATCAACAAGTATCCACACTATCCCAAAGGCTTTACTTGGCACATTATTGAAAGAAAACATATGAAACATGATTACTACAGTAGCTTAATCATGTGAACACAAGAAAAACAGTAGGTATAAATGTTGGGTTGTCTCCCAACAAGCGCTTTTCTTTAATGCTTTTTTAGCTAGGCATGATGATTTCAATGGTGCTCGCATAAAAGTAAAGAATTGAAACACAAAGAGAGCATCATGAAGCATATGACAAGCACATTTAAGCCTAACCCACTTCATATGCATATGGATTTTGTGAGCAAATAATTTATGGGAGCAAGAATCAACTAGCATAGGAAGACAAAACAAGTATAACTTTAAAACTTTCAACACATAGAGAGGAAACTTGATATTTTTGAGATATGTAAAAGCATATGTTCCTCTCTCATAATAATTTTCAGTAGCATCATTAATGAATTCAACAATATAACTAACACATAAATCATTCTTTTCATGATCTATAAGCATAGAATTTTTATTACTCTCCACACAAGCAATTTTCTTCTCATTCATAATAGTGGGAGTATCTTATGAAACTCGAATACTATAAATTGTTTCCACATTAAAAGAGTGATGTTCAGTAAAAGGATTTTCATAATTATAACAAGTATTATAATAATACTCATCACTATTTTTCATAACATAAGTATCATCACAATAATCATCATAGATAGGAGGCATGTCATCATCATAATAAATTTGCTCATCAAAAGTAGGGGAATAAAAAGATCATTTTCATTAAGCATAGCATCCCCAAGCTTAGGGAAAATGTTATTTGCAGCAAATAAATTCTGAAACATATCATTCCAATCAAACATAGCATCGCCAAGCTTGTTGGTTTGCATATCATTAGCATTATCACTATTATCATCAATAGTATGAATAGCACCAATAGTATAACAATTATTATCATATTCCTCCAAGTTGGTGCCATACATATTTTCAAGATCATAAGAAGTATCATTATCTTCCCAATCATAATCATCACAACAAGCAATAGGCATAACAAAATCATCATCAAGTGTATCATCTTCCACAATTATTTTTGATTCATTCTCATGAGGTACAACAATAATAGGAGCAACATTATTTGGGAGAGATACCTCTTTACCTCTACTTTTCCTTCGTTTCTTTTTATTTTCCACATTATGTGTGGGTTTATTTAATTCTTCCGAGATTCTTATTGAAGAGATTGGTTGGATAGGAAGCTCATCCTCGTTACCTGTTTCATCATGAGAGAAAATAGGAGGGAAAGGGGGAATCTTTACCCTTCCATTAGTATTTATTTTATATTCTATTTGTTTTCCCGTTTTTCTATAGTTGGCTATATAAGCATTCTCATTGCAATTTACCACACAAAACATATAGATTTCCTCCAAATTCTTTTCAATGTCTTTTGTGAGAATGAATACCTCAAACCAACTATTTTTATATGTCAATTCTTCACACCCCAAAAATAAACAAAGTTCATTATAAAGTTCACGGGTGATCAAATTATTGCAATATTTGGACAAGATTCGATCATGAAAAAGCATGCATTGGAAATTAAGGTGACCAACTTTATTGCAAAGTTCACAAGTAATAGGATAAAGAGAACATAATTTTGTAGCAAATTCATCTATCGCTTTGAGCAAAAAATTGGTTCTATCATGTTTATGCTTCTTACAAAATCTATCATCCCTATAATGCATGTCTTCACAAACTTTATGCACTCCACAAAAATTGACATGCTTATAAGAAACATTTTTGTCATGACTAGTGCAATCATCTTTAGTATTTTGGATATTCATAGAATTCATACTAACAACTTTGCAATCATTCTCTCATCATTCAAAGATTTTATGCCAAACATTTTATTGAATTCTTCTTCTATCAATTGAGCACAATTTTCCGCTCCATAATTTTCAAGAAAAACATTATAAAGACGAATAATATGAGGCAACCTCAATTCCATTTTTTTGTAGTTTTCTTTTTCTAAAACCAAACTAGTGATAAACAAGAAACTAAAAGATTCAATTGCAAGATATAAGATATACCTTCAAGCACTCACCTCCCCGGCAACAGCGCCAGAAAAGAGCTTGATGTCTACTACGCAACTTTATTCTTGTAGACTCGTGTTGGGCCTCCAAGCGCAGAGTTTTGTAGGACAGTAGCAAATTTCCCTCAAGTGGATGACCTAAGGTTTATCAATCCGTGGGAGGCGTAGGATGAAGATGGTCTCTCTCAAACAACCCTGCAATCAAATACAAGAAATCTCTTGTGTCCCCAACACACCCAATACAATGGTAAATTGTATAGGTGCACTAGTTCGGCAAAGAGATGGTGATACAAGTGTAGTATGGATAGTAGATATAGGTTTCTATAATCTGAAAAATAAAAAACAGCAAGGTAACAAGTGATAAAACGGAGCAGAAATGGTATTGCAATGCTTGAAAACAAGGCCTAGGGTTCATACTTTCACTAGTGCAATCTCTCAACAATGCTAACAAAATTGGATCATATAACAATCCCTCAACGTGCGACAAAGAATCACTCCAAAGTTCCTATTCGCGGAGAACATAAGATAGAAATTGTTGTAGGGTACGAAACCACCTCAAAGTTATTCTTTCCGATCAATCTATTGAGCTATTCCTATAAGTGTCACAAACATCCCTAGAGTTCGTACTAAAATAACACCATATGACACGCATCAACCAACTCAAATGTCACCTAGATACTCCAATGTCACCACAAGTATTCGTGAGTTGATTATTCGATATGCATCAAACAACTTCATATCATAATATTCAATCCACACAAAGAACTTCAAAGAGTGCCCCAAGATTTCTCCCGGAGAAAGTAGAACGAATACATGCATCAACCCCTATGCATAGATTACCCCAATGTCACCTCGGGAATCCGCGAGTTGAGTGCCAAAACATATATCAAGTAAGTGAATATAATACCCCATTGTCACCACGGGTATTCATATGCAAGACATACATCAAGTGTTCTCAAATCGATAAAAGTATTCAATCCGATAATAGTGAAACCTCAAAGGTAAAAACTCAATTCATCACAATAAGATAGAGAGGGAGAAACACCATATGATCCAACTATATTAACAAAGCTCGCGGTACATCAAGATCGTGCCAAATCAAGAACACGAGAGAGAGAGAGAGATCAAACACATAGCTACTAGTACATACCCTCAGCCCCGAGGGTGAACTACTCCCCCCTCGTCATGGAGACCGCCGGGATGATGAAGATGGCCTACGGTGATGATTCCCCCCTCCGGCAGGGTGTGATACGTCTCCGTCGTATCTACTTTTCCAAACACTTTTGCTCTTGTTTTGGACTCTAATTTGCATGATTTGAATGGAACTAACCCGGACTGACGTTGTTTTCAGCAGAACTACCATGGTGTTGTTTTTTGTGCAGAAATAAAAGTTCTTGGAATTGGATGAAACTTTTTGGTGATTTTTTATGGAATAACTAAAAATACTGGAACCAAGACCCACTGGAGGGGGGCCACCTAGTGCCCACGAGGCACCAGGGCGTGCCACCCCCCCCCTAGGCGCGCCCTGGTGGCTCGTGGGGCCCACGTGGCTCCGCTGACCCTACTAATCTCTGGCCTATAAATTCACAATTCCAGAGAAAAAAATAAGAGGAAGTTTTATTGCATTTCACGATACGGAGCCGCCGCCACCTCCCGTTCTTCATCGGGAGGCCAGATCTGGAGTCCGTTTGGGGCTCCGGAGAGGGGGATCTTCCGGCATCGTCATCATCAACCATCCTTCATCACCAATCTCATGATGCTCACCACCGGGAGTGAGTAATTCCTTTGTAGGCTTGCTGGGTGGTGATGAGTTGGATGAGATTTATCATGTAATCGAGTTAGTTTTGTTAGGGCTTGATCCCTAGTATCCACTATGTTCTGAGATTGATGTTGCTATCACTTTGCTATGCTTAATGCTTGTCACTAGGGCGCGAGTGCCATGATTTCAGATCTGAACCCTTTATGTTTTCATGAATATATTTGTGTTCTTTATCCAATCTTGCAAGTTATACGCACCTGCTATGTGTTATGATCCGCATACCCCAAGGTGACAATAATTGGGATTCTTTCCGGTGATTGCCATAGTTTGAGGAGTTCATGTATTCACGAAGTGTTAATGCTTTGTTCCGGTTCTCTATTAAAAGGAGGCCTTAATATCCCTTAGTTTCCTTATGGACCCTGCTGCCACGGGAGGGTAGGACAAAAGATGTCATGCAAGTTCTTATCGCAAGCACGTATGACTATATACGGAATACATGCCTACATTACATTGATGAATTGGAGCTAGTTCTGTGTCGCCCTAGGTTATGACTGTTACATGATGAATGTTATCCAACATAATCACCGATTCAATGCCTACGAGTTTTTCACATATTGTTCTTTGCTAAGTTACTACTGTTGCTACTACTGTCACAATTGCTACAAAATTACTGCTGCTACCGTTACTGCTAAGTCACTATTATTGCTACTGCTATCAAACTATCATACTACTGTGCTACTGATCACTCCGCTGCAGATATTTAGTCTCCAGGTGTGGTTGAATTGACAACTCAACTGCTAATACTTGCAAGTATTCTTTGGCTCCCCTTGTGTCGAATCAATAAATTTGGGTTGAATACTCTACCCTCGAAAACTGTTGCGATCCCCTATACTTGTGGGTTATCAAGACCTTTTTCTGGCGCCGTTGCCGGGGAGCATAGCTCTATTAGCTGAGTCACTTGGGATTTATATCTGTTGATCACTATGAAGAATCTGAAAGACGCTAAGACCAAGACCATTCCCTCTAAGGCGAGGGGAGGTAAGGAACTGCCATCTAGCTCTGCACTTGATTCACCTTCTGTTTTGAGTAAACTTGCAACACCACCACATGCTATTTCTGATATGTCGCAAGTTATTGGTGATACCGCTTCTACTATGAATGATACTCATGATGATTCTAGTACTATGCTTGATAATGCTGTGCCACTTGGTGAATTTCTTACTGAACAAATTGCTAAAGCTAGAAATTGAAAATGTTGAAACTCTTGAGAATTATGATTCACCTATTATGCCTAGCTCTCCTACTAGAGTTGAAACACCTAATGAACATTGCTTTGATAGGGAGACGGCTAGAGCCATTCTTGCTTATAATGATAGAGATGAAGTTATAAAGCTGCTTGCTGAAAAGAAAGAAAAATCTATGAGGAAGAGAATGAAATATGATCCTAAGTTTGCTACCTCTCCCATATTTGTTACTGATAAGGATTATGAATTCTCTGTCGATCCCAAGTTAATTACTTTGGTTGAATCTGATCCTTTCCATGGTTATGAAACTGAAACCGTTGTGGCACATCTTACTAAATTAAATGATATAGCCACCCTATTTGCTCATGAGGAAAAAATTCGCTATTACTATATTCTTAAGTTGTTTCCTTTCTCATTAAAGGGTGATGCTAAGGAATGGTATAATACTCTTGCTCCTGGTTGTGTGCGTAGTCCCCAGGATATGATTTATTACTTCTCTGAAAAATATTTTCCTGCTCATAAGAAACAAGCTGCTTTACAGGAAATATTTAACTTTGTGCAAATTGAAGAAGAGAATCTCCCTCAAGCTTGGGGGAGGCTTCTCCAATTACTTAATGCTTTGCCTGATCATCCTCTTAAGAAAAATGAAATACTTGATATCTTCTATAATGAACTAACCGATGCTTCCAGGGACTACCTAGATAGTTGTGCGAGTTTCTTTTTTAGGGAACGAACTATTGAACAAGCTGAGGAATTATTGAATAATATATTAAAGAATGATAATGATTGGACACTTCCTGAACCACTACCCAAACCCACTCCAAAGAAGAGGGGTATTTTATATCCCAGTCCTGAAGATATGCAAGAAGGCAAGAAATGTATGAAGGAAAAAGGTATTAAAGCTGAAGATGTTAAGAATCTACCACCTATTGAAGAAATACATGGTCTTGACACACCGGCACAGGTAGTAGAGGTAAATTCTCTTATAAAGTTTGATGAATGTGATATTCCTTATAACAAACCTCCTAGTCAATGCTTGTATGAATTTGACAATTATATTATTAAGCAAGATCACTTCAATGCAAATGTTATGAAACAATTGAAACGAAATGCCTACATGATTGATCGCTTGAGTGACTTGTTATTTAGAATTGCTAATGATGTTAAAGGTGTGAGTAAACATGCATCTATGGTTCAAACTCAATTAGAACAAGTTGCTAAATCTCAAAGTGAATTGCTCAATGAAATGAATAACAATATGAATGATCATGTTGTTAAAGTAATGACTAGAGGAGGTAGAATGACTCAGGAGCCAATTTATCCTGAAGGTCACCCAAAAAGAATTGAACAAGACTCTCAAAGAATTAATGTTGATGCACCTAGTCCATCTAAAAAGAAAAAGAAAAAGAAAAATGATAGGACTTTGCATACTTCTAGTGAACCCGAGGTAGAAAAACCCTTAGAGGATAGTAATGATGTTTCTATTTCTGATGCTGAGACACAATCTGGTAATGAACAACCAACCGATGATAATAATAATGATGATGCTCATGTGGATACCCAATCAGATAATGATAAAGAACCGGATAATGATGTTGAAATAGAACCTGCTGTTGATCTTGATAACCCACCTTCTAAAAATAAACGTTATGATAAAAGAGACTTCGTTGCTAGGAAACATGGTAAAGAAAGAGAACCATGGGTTCATAAACCCATGCCCTTTCCTCCTAAACCATCTAAGAAAAAGGATGAGGAAGAATTTGAATGCTTTGCTGAAATGCTTAGGCCAGTCTTTTTGCGCACTCGTTTGACTGATATTTTAAAGAGGCCTCCCTATGCTAAATACATGAAAGACATTGTCACAAATAAAAGAAAGATACCTGAAGCTGAAATTTTCACCATGCTTGCAAATTATTCTTTTAAGGATGGAGTACCTAAGAAACTAGGAGATCCAGGAATACAAACTATACCATGCTCCATTAAACGAATTTATGTCAGAACTGCTTTGTGTGATTTAGGAGCCGGTGTTAGTGTTATGCCTTTCTCTTTATATAAAAGACTTGATTTGAATAAACTCACTCCCACTGAAATATCATTGCAAATGGCTAACAAATCAACAGCCATTCCTATCGGTGTTTGTGACGATGTGCCCGTTGTAGTTGCAAATGTTACTATCCTAACAGACTTTGTTATACTTGATATGCCCGAGGACGATAACATGTCGATTATCCTTGGTAGACCCTTCTTGAATACTGCAGGGGCTGTTATTGATTGCAACAAAAGCAAGGTCACTTTTCATATCAATGGTAATGAACATACGGTGCACTTTCCGAAGAAACAATTTCAAGTAAATGGTATTCATATTATTGAAAAGACTCCGACAATTACTATTGGAAGTCTTCAACTCCCTCTTCCTACTGTTAAAAAGAAATATGAAACTCTTATTATCGGGGAGATGCATATCCCCGTTGAGGTAACTTAGTGTTATACGAAAGTTCTTCGGTTTCATGTTACTCGGAAATGGTTTGTTAATAAGACTTGATCAACCTTATTAATGGATTCTTTTTGAGGGGCATGGAGTCGATGAATTTAGTAAACACAACCTTCTGTACCCACTTTTTGTTTTCTGTTATTTTTAGTTAAATAAAATAAAATGCCATGATTATCCTGTTTTCTGATTTATCCGTGCAATAAAAAAATGGCCCAGAAATAAAAGTACCCATAATGCAATAAAATTTTGATATGAATTTTTATATAATATTTAAGAATTTTTGGCACTGGAAACATACCAGGGGGTGCCCCAGGTGCCCACGAGGCACCAGGGCGCGCCACCCCCCCCCCCCGGCACGCCTAGGTGGCTCGTGGGCCCCACAGGGACCCCCTCACTTATCCCTTCAGCCCACTTCGTCTCTTACCTCTAGGAAAAATTCCTGGTAGCTCTCTCTCTCTCGTGCTCTTGCTCACAAACCTGAAAATTTTGATCTCTTTGCTCGGAGCTTCATTTCCGAAACTGTTTTGGGAGATTGCTCCTTGGTATGTGACTCCTCAATTGCTCCAATTAGTTTCTGCTCTAGTGGATTATATTTTGCATGATTAGCTGCTCTTGGTGCTACTGAAAATGAGCTTGCATGTTGAATTCTTTGAGTTCCAAGTAGTTTGAATGCTTGATATAGCCTCTAGACATCCATATGAGTAGTTGCTATCAATCTTGTGAAGTTTTATTGATATCATTTTGTGGCCCAAAAATTTTCAGAAAATTTTTCTTAGGAAAATGAATATCTTCCGGAGAAGTTCTTCAAGGAGGAGGTCCTCTGAAGCGTCATCAAGTGAAAGCTCAGCACGCCAATCATATGAGGAACCAAGGGCAACTTCGGTGTGGGGTGCCGAAGCAAAATCATGCCGATGGCCGTGCAACGAGTTCATGCTAGGTGCAGGCATCAAGGAAGAATTTGACCAATATATTCACAACACCGAGCTCGCTGCCCTTGTCGCAGATAAGCCACCACAGCACTACTACCTCACTCATTCATTCACTCAAAACTTTGAATATCATCCGCGCACCTCTAGAGTTTTATTTCACCTTTATGACAAATCCTAAGTAGTATGAATGCTTGATATAGCCTCTAGACATCCATATGAGTAGTTGCTATCAATCTTGTGAAGTTTTATTGATATCATTTTGTGGCCCAAAAATTTTCAGAAAATTGTTCTTAGGAAAATGAATATCTTCCGAAGAAGTTCTTTGAGGAGGAGGTCCTCTGAAGCGTCATCAAGTGAAAGCTCAGCACACCAATCATATGAGGAACCAAGGGCAAGTTTGGCGCGGGGTGCCAAAGCAAAATCATGTCGATGGCCATGCATCGAGTTCATGCTAGGTGCAGGCATCAAGGAAGAATTTGACCAATATATTCACAACACCGAGCTCGCTGCCTTCGTCGCAGATAAGCCAACATAGCACTACTACCTCACTCATTCATTCACTCAATACTTTGAATATTATCCACGCACTTCTAGAGTTTTATTTCACCTCTATGACAAATCCTATAGTATGTCTCTAGAAGAATTCTGTGATGCATGCAAAATTCCATTTTGGGGTTCGTTAGATGAGCCACAAAAATCTAATTATGAGTCATTTCTTAATAGCCTTTGCAACGGTGAGGATAGGGGAGTCACGCAGGCCAGAATAGTTAGCATCCACTTTCCTGCTATCCGATATTTTGCACTCTTTAACGGTAAATGCATTGTTGGTAAGCAAGACTGCAGTATGCTTTGCGCCCCTGATCTAAGCCTTATTCATACGGCTTTGACTGGCAACAAGTATTATAATCTTGGGGCTATTGTCGCGCGTAGGCTGCAGCGTAACGCGGGTAATGGTGATTTGTATGGAGGAATTTATGCCTCCCGCGTAGCTGCAAAGTTATGGGTCTCGCCCAATTCCAATGATCCCCTCCTACCTTATAAATATTTAAATTTTGAAACAATGCGAGAACATAAGTTTTTAAAACGCAATGCACAGGGATATGAATACAACTTAGTTTTTGATAAATATCGTTCTCTGTATGTTGCTTTGCCTGCTCCTGCCCTCTTTGATTTTCAGAACAAACAGAGATATTATCTATTAGAGAGCGAGGTGCACGAGTACAAGGCGGCGGTCGAGGCTGCCCGTCTGGCAGAGGAGGCGGCTCAGAGCGCCTCTACGAGCTACTACCACTTTGATTATTACCCAGACCAGGGATGGCGATGACCAAGCTAGGCCAAAAGCCTAAGCTTGGGGGAGTACGTATCTCTCACCGACATTACATTCATGCTCACACATTTCATTCCCGTTGTCGGTGTTCATACTTTTTCATTGTATAATTCATGCTAGTTTTATTTTCTCGCTTTCTTCTAGTGTGTTCGAAAAACTTGAGAAAATCCAAAAATATTTCTCGCTTCTTTTCGGTTTTTCTTTCTAGTTTAATTAGTTGTAGTTTAGTAGTAGTAAAAGAAAACCCAAAAGATTTCTCGTTTCTTCTTTTACTTGTTGGGAGCTTTCCCGTGTAAATAGTTTTTCTCGTTTTTTCATTTTCTTATTTATTTCGTTTTCTTTAGAAAAACTAAAAACTCCAAAAATATTTCAGTGTGTTTCTCTGAAATTCTTTTCTTTTGTTGAGTCATTGTAAGGAGAAGACCATGATGAAAATGTTGAGTGGCTCTCATATGCATTGTTGTTGATCTAACAAAGAGCCCATTTTACCTTGTCTTCTTCTTTGAATAAAATGCTTGCAGATTCCAGCTTAGTCCACGGCATGCTTGCACTATTTTTATTTTCATGACGATGATTTGATGAACTGACCGTGGCAAGGAAAAGCGGGTATGAACTCAACTTGTTCTTTGTTTTTGAAAATATGTTTAACTCGGTATCCATGATTCAGCATGTTATGATTAAACATGTTTATGATGTCAATTAGAGATTATAGTTTCTCATGCCATGCTTAAGTAGCTAGGAGTGGATAATGATTTATCTTGAGTGTCAACATGCATTAAAATGATTGTGATGTAGTATGATGATATGGTATCCTCCTCTGAATGTTTCAAGTGGCTTGACTTGGCACATGTTCACGCATGTAGTTGATTCAAAACCAACATAGCCTTCACGATATTTATGTTCATGGTGCTTATATCCTACTCATGCTAGTATTCAATGTTGATTATTCATAATGCATGATTACGACCGTTTTCGCGCTCTAGCTGGTCGCTTCTCAACCTATTTGCTAGCCTTCGCCTGTACTAAGCGGGAATACTGCTTGTGCATCAAAACCCCTAAACCAAAGTTATTCCAGATGAGTCCACTATATCTACCTATATACGGTATTACTCTGCCGTTCTAAGTAAATTTGCAGGCGCCACCTCTAAATATTCAAATGAACATCTCTTTTGTGTGCCCGTACCGCTCATGGAGCGACAGGGGGTGGTCAGTATCTTCCATGCTAAGCGGATTATTTTCTTGATGAGTGTTTATTCACTTGTCCTTGCACGAGAGGGGCTGGTAATCGGGATTCCCGGTCCCATTATTAAAATGGTAAAATAATAAAACAAACTCCACCGGAAAGTTGTTGGTATGGAGGGCACCCGATGATTCAGCTAGCCATGGCTTGTGTTTGTTGGTGGAGGGGGAGTAAACTTTACTTTACCGCTTGGGAACCACCGCTAATGTGTTTAGCATGGAAGATATTGAAAACTCTCTGTCGTGACATTGACAGGAAAGGCATACCTCCCAAAAATTTATTTATCTCTGATTTAAGCTTCGAGCTCTGGCACCTCTGCAAATCCATGCTTCCCTTTGCGAAGGGCCTATCTATTTACATTTATGTTATTTTACTTTTATTGTTGAGTCATCACCTTCTCAAATAAGCACCAGTCCTGAGAGCACTATTGTCATTCTCATGCATTGTGAATAGTTAATGTTGTGTGCATCACGACTGGATCTCTTCTACCATGAATTACAATGTTTAGTCGCTACTTGAACTTTGGAGGTGCTCTACATTTATGTTTTGCGGTCTCAGAAAGGGCTAGCGAGATACCATGTGGTCATATTATATCATGATCATTTTGACAAAGTGTTGGCATTTGAGATATCTTATTATTGCTCGCTAGTTGATTATGCCATTGATATGAGTGAATATAATTTCTAAGAGTTATCATTTGCATGGTTAGTTATAATCTTTGCTGAAAACTTGGGTACTATTTAAGCATATATACAGATACAAGAACAAAAGAGTTTGTAAAAGTTTTTCTTTATCACTTTCAGTTTGTCAAGTGAATTGCTCGAGGACAAGCAATGAGGTAAGCTTGGGGGAGTTGATACGTCTCTGTTGTATCTACTTTTCCAAACACTTTTGCTCTTGTTTTGGACACTAATTTGCATGATTTGAATGGAACTAACCCGGACTGACGCTGTTTTCAGTAGAACTACCATGGTGTTGTTTTTTGTGCAGAAATAAAAGTTCTTGGAATTGGATGAAACTTTTTCGAGATTTTTTATGGAATAAATAAAAAATACTGGAACCAAAACCCACTGGAGGGGGGCCACCCAGTGCCCACGAGGCACCAGGGCGCGCCACCCACCCCCCCCCCCCCAGGCGCGCCCTGGAGGCTCGTGGGGCCCACGTGGCTCCGCTGACCCTAATCTCTGGCCTATAAATTCACAATTCCAAAGAAAAAAATAAGAGAGGAAGTTTTATTGTGTTTCACGATACGGAGCCGCCGCCGCCGCCGCCACCTCCTGTTCTTCATCGGAAGGCCAAATCTGGAGTCCGTTTGGGGCTCCGGAGAGGGGGATCTTCCGGCATCGTCATCATCAACCATCCTTCATCACCAATTTCATGATTCTCACCACCGGGAGTGAGTAATTCCTTCATAGGCTTGCTGGGCGGTGATGAGTTGGAAGAGATTTATCATGTAAACGAGTTAGTTTTGTTAGGGCTTGATCCCTAGAATCCACTATGTTCTGAGATTGATGTTGCTATGACTTTGCTATGCTTAATGCTTGTCACTAGGGCCCGAGTGCCATGATTTCAGATCTGATCCCTTTATGTTTTCATGAATATATTTGTGTTCTTGATACGATCTTGCAAGTTATATGCACCTGCTATGTGTTATGATCCGCATACCCCAAGGTGACAATAATTGGGATTTTTTCCGGTGATTGCCATAGTTTGAGGAGTTCATGTATTCATGAAGTGTTAATGCTTTGTTCTGGTTCTCTATTAAAAGGAGGCCTTAATATCCCTTAGTTTCCTTATGGACCCCACTGCCACGGGAGGGTAGGACAAAAGATGGCATGCAAATTCTTATCGCAAGCACGTATGACTATATACGGAATACATGCCTACATTACATTGATGAATTGGAGCTAGTTCTGTGTCGCCCTAGGTTATGACTGTTACATGATGAATGTTATCCAACATAATCACCGATCCAATGCCTACAAGTTTTTCACATATTGTTCTTTGCTAAGTTACTATTGTTGCTACTACTGTCACAATTGCTACAAAATTACTGCTGCTACTGTTACTGCTAAGTCACTATTATTGCTACTGCTATCAAACTATCATACTACTGTGCTACTGATCACTACACTGCAGATATTTAGTCTCCAGGTGTGGTTGAATTGACAACTCAACTGCTAATACTTGCAAGTATTCTTTGGCTCCCCTTGTGTCGAATCAATAAATTTGGGTTGAATAGTCTACCCTCAAAAACTGTTGCAATCCCCTATACTTGTGGGTCAACAGGGTGCCGGAAAAGGGTTGTAGATGGGATCTGCTTGGTACAGAGGCTTGCGGCGGTGTAGTCAAGGTTCTAGGGTTATTTCTGGGGGTTTTGGAATATATATAGGAATTTTTGGCGTTGGAATCACGCGAAGATGTGCCACAGGGGGCCCACGAGGCACCAGGGCGTGCTTGCCCCCCCAGGAGCGCCCTGGTGGCTTGTGTGCACCTCGTAAGGCTTCTGGTCCTTCCACGAAGCTTCGGGGGTCTCTTTTGGTCCAAAAAAATCGTCAAAAAGTTTCGCTGCATTTGGACTTCGATTGATATGGATTTTCTGGAAAACCAAAAACAAGCAGAAAACAGCAACTGGCACTGGGCACTAGGTTAATATGTTAGTCCATAAAAATCATATAAAAGCCATATAAAAGTGCACCAAAATCATATAAAACTATAATAAACATGGCATGAATACTTCATAAATTATAGATACGTTGGAGACGTATCAGGTATCAATCCAGTAGGAGAACCACACAGAACCTCGTTAGCAACACCAACACACACAAAAGCAAATGCTTGCACCCAACGCTAACAAGAGGGTTGTCGATCCCCTTGGCGGTTACTTGCAAGGATTAATTATAATTGTGATAGATAGAAAAGTAAATTGCAAAATAAAAGAAAGGAAATAAAATTGCAGCAAGGTATTTTTGGATTTTAATATATGATAAAAGTAGACCCAAGGGTCATAGTTTTCACTGGAGGCTTCTCTCTCGAACGCATAGCTTACGGTGGGTAAACAAATTACTGTTGGGCAATTGATAGAAAAGCGCATAGTTATGCCGATATTCAAGGCAATGATCATCTATATATGCATCCGAGACAAGTAGACCGACTCCTGCCTGCATCTACTACTATTACTCCACCCATCAACCGCTATCCAGCATGCATCTAGGGTATAAAGTTAATGAAAACAGAGTAACGCCTTAAGCAAGATGACATGATGTAGACATAGTAAACTCAAGCAATATGATTAAACCCCATCTTTTTATCCTTAATGGCAACAATACAAATACGTGTCTTGTCCTTTTCTGTCACTGGGATATAGAACACCGCAAGATTGAACCCATCACAAAGCACCTCTCCCATTGCAAGATAAATCAATCTAGTTAGCCAAACCAAACGGATAGATCAGAGAGAAATACAAAGCTATAACAATCATGCATAAATAAGTTCAGAAAAGACTCAAATATTTCTCATGAATAATCTGATCATAAACCCACAATTCATCGGATCCCAACAAACACACCGCAAAAGAAGATTACATCGAACAGAACTCCAAGGAGATCGAGGAGAACATTGTATTGAAGATCAAATAGAGAGAATAAGCCATCCAGCGATTAGCTATGGACCCGTAGGTCTATGGTAAAATACGCACACATCATCGGAAGGGCAACAAGGTTGATCTAGAAGCCCTCCGTGATCGGTTCCCCCTCTGGCAGATTACCAGAGAAGGCCTCCAGATGGGATCACAGAAGAACAGAGGGTTGCGGCGGTGGAAAAGTTTTTCTAGGTTGCTCTTTGGTATATGGGGAATATTTGAGAATTTATAGCGGCGGAATTAGGTTAAGATGTGCCACGAGGGGCCCACAAGCCTGGGGGCACGCCTCCCAAGCTTGTCGCTCCCTCGTGGCTCTTCTGGTCTTCTCCCGAACCTTCGAGGGTCCCTTCTAGTCCAGAAAAAATTAATCCAAAATTTTATCCGTTTGGACTCCGTTTGATATTGATTTTCTGAAAAGCCAAAAACAGGCAAGAAACAGCAACTAGCACTGGGCACTAGGTTAATAGGTTAGTCCCAAAAAATGATATATATAATTGCATATAAAACATCCAAGATTGATACTACAATAGCATGGAACAAACAAAAATTATAGATACGTTGGAGACGTATCAATCACCGCATTCTATTCCACCCATAGTGCTATATCCATGGCCCACGCTCATGTATTGCGTGGGAGTTGAAAAAGCTGAAGCGCGTTAAAAAGTATGATCCAATTGCTCGGCTTGTCATCGGGGTAGTTCATGATTAATACTTTGTGTTACGAAGACTAAGCATGACAGGCTATATGATTTTGTAGGGATAGCGTTCTTTAGCATTTTTATTTTGAAAGGCATGATTGTTTGTTGGTATGCCTGAGTATTGATGTCTTTATATCAAATTATAGACTATTGCCTTGAATCACTCATTTCTTAATATTCATACCGTAAAAGAGATTACATGATAAATATGTTAGGTAGCATTCCACATCAAAAATTATGTTTTTATCATTTACCTACTCGAGGACGAGCAGGAATTAAGCTTGGGGATGCTGATACGTCTCCAATGTATATATAATTTTTTATTGTTCCATGCTATTATAGTATCAATCTTGGATGTTTTATATGCATTTATATGCTATTTTATATCATTTTTGGGAACTAACCTATTAACCCAGTGCCCAGTGCTAGTTGTTGTTTTCTGCTTCTTTTTGGTTTTCCAGAAAATCAGTACCAAACGAAGTCCAAACGCTATGAAACTTTTTGACAATTTTTCTAGACATAAGAGACTCTAGAAGCTTCGGGAGGAGACCAGAGGATGTACGAGGAGACGACAAGGCAACCCGGCGTGCCCAGGGGGCGCTGCGCCCTGTTGCCTTGTGGGCCCCTTGGGGCTCCGTCTGACCTAATTCCACTTCTATAAATTCTCAAATATTTTGAAACCAATGGAGAGTCACCCGAAACACTTTTTCTGCCGTCGCAAGCTTCTGTTCTTCCACGATCCCATCTGAGGCCTTTTTCGGTACTCTGCCGGAGGGGAAATCGATCACAGAGGGCTTCTACATCATCCTTGTTTCCTTCCAATATTGCGTGAGTAGTTTACCACAGACCTACGGGTCCATAGCTAGTATCTAGATGGCTTCTTCTCTCTCTTTGATCCTCAATACAATGTTCTCCTCGGTGTTCTTGGAGTTCTATTCGATGTAATCTTCTTTGCGATGTGTTTGTTGGGATCCGATGAATTGTGGGTTTATGATCTGAATATTCATGAGAAGTAATTGAGTCTTTTCTGAACTTTATTATACATGATTGTTATAGCTTTGTATTTCTCTCCAATCTATCCATTTGGTTTGGCCAACTAGATTGATTTATATTCAGTCGGAGAGGTGCTTTGTAATGGGTTCAATCTTGCGGTGCTCTATATCCCAGTGACAGAAAGGGACAAGACACGTATTTATATTGTTGCCATTAAGGGTAAAACAATGGGGTTTATTCATATTAGTTCAGTTTACTTTGTCTACATCATGTCATCTTGCTTAAGGCATTACTCTGTTTTTATTAACTTAATACCCTAGATGCATGCCGGATAGCGGTCGATGGGTGGAGTAATAGTAGTAGATGAAGGTAGGAGTCGGTCTACTTGTCTCGGACGTGATGCCTATATACATGATCATTGCCTTGAATATCGTCATAACTTTGCACTTTTCTATCAATTGCCCAACAGTAATTTGTTTATCACCGTATGCTATGTGTTCGATAGGGAAGCCTCTAGTGAAAACTATGGTCCCGGGGTCTACTTATATCATATATAAAAATCCAAAATATATTTGCTGCAATTTTATTTCTTTTATTTTGTTTTGCAATTTATCTATCTACACTACAAGATTTAATCCTTGCAAGTAACGAGTTCAAGGGGATTGATGACCCTCTTGCCCGTGTTGGGTGCAAGTATTTGCTTTTGTGTGTGCAGGTGCTATTCACGAGGCTTTGCGTGATTCTCCTACTAGTTCGATAACCTTGGTTCTCACTGAGGGAAATACTTATCTCTACTGTACTGCATCTCCTCTCCTCTTCGAGGAAAATCCCAACGCAGGTCACAAGTAGCACCAACCTATTATTTTATGATTAGAATACTATCAGAATCAACACAGACCTGTACGTCATGGTTAGTTGGTAGCGTCGCCTCCATTCAAGTGAAACTCCCCCACTGATTTCTTCTATCCCACCAATTTATTTAAACTGGCTTTTAGCCTAATGATCTACTTAATCTGCCTTTTATCTGCCAAATTTAGTAATGACATTATGGAAAGGAATCAATCACGTTGATCTCTAATCAATCTTTAAATACCAAATCTATGTAAAGGAATCAATGTTTGATAACACAATTTATGGAAAGAAATCAATGTTTGATAACACAATCCAACTGGTTTTGGGTATTAGTTTGAACTCCTCCACTCTGGTTAACTACCCACAAACAAAGTAGCCAACTAGCTGGTTAAATTTTGCCTCACTGGTTTAATTTCACCTCACCTTCCACCACCCCCTCCACGCTGCTTTTTTTCTCCCTCACATGTAATTCCCCTCCCTCTGTCGACCCAACTCATCACTCTCTCTAAAAAAACCATCCCTTTGCCGATCTTTCCAATACTCCTGTCGCTCGACCATCTTTTTTCTAGGGTTCCTCAACATCGTCGCCCCTCCGCCATACCTGCCACCACCAGCTGGTGGCCGACATCAACCTCATCGAGTGCGGCCTGGTCGAGGCCCCGACTTGTGGGGTGATGAAGCCGCCGCCATCGCCTCATCCTAGGGCAGGGTGTGCCTGCGACCGTGGCGTGGGCAGCTGCTACTTGTAGACTGCATTGGTATTTCCCCGAAGAGGAGAGGATGATGCAGTATAGTAGAGATAAGTATTTCCCTTAGTTAAGAACCAAGGTTATCAATCCAGTAGGAGAACCAAGAAAATTCTGTTAAGCGCACCAGCACACACAAAAGCAAACACTTGCACCCAACGCAAATAAGAGGGTTATCAATCCTCTTAGCGGTTATTTGCAAGGATTAATTCTGATAGTGATAGATAGATAAACTAAAATACTAAATAAAATAAAAGTAAATAAATTGCAGCATGGTATTTTTAGGTTTTTTATATATGGTAAAGTAGACCCGGGGGCCATAGTTTTCACTAGAGGCTTCTCTCTCGAACACATAGCATGCGGTGGGTAAACAAATTACTGTTGGGCAATTGATAGAAAAGCAAATAATTATGATGGATTCATGGCAATGATCATGTATATAGGCATCATGTCCTAGACAAGTAGACCGACTCCTGCCTGCATCTACTACTATTACACCACCCATCGACCGCTATCCAGCATGCATCTAGGGTATTAAGTATGAAACAGAGTAACGCCTTAAGCAAGATGACATGATGTAGAAAAAGTAAACTCGAGCAATATGATTAAACCCCATCTTTTTATCCTTAATGGCAACAATACAAATACGTGTCATGTCCCATTCTGTCACTGGGATTGAGCACCGCAAGATTGAACCCATCACAAAGCACCTCTCCCATTGCAAGATAAATCAATCTAGTAGGGCAAACCAAATAGATAGATCGGAGAGAAATACAAAGCTATAATAATCATGCATAAAAGAGTTCAGAGAAGACTCAAATATTTCTCATGAATAATCTGATCATAAACTCACAATTCATCGGATCCCAACAAACACACCGCAAAAGAAGATTACATCGGATAGAACTCCAAGAACATCGAGGAGAACATGGTATTGAAGATCAAAGAGAGAGAAAAAAACCATCTAGCTACTAGCTATGGACCCGTAGGTCTGTGGTAAACTACTCACACATCATCGGAAGGGCAACAAGGTTGATGAAGAAGCCCTCCGTGATCGATTCCCCCTCCGGCAGAGTACCGAAAAAGGCCTCCAGATGGGATCACGGAAGAACAAAGGCTTGCAGCGGTGGAAAGGTTTTCTCTTCTGTCTCACTGGTATATTGGGAATATTTGGGAATTTATAGCGTTGGAATTAGGTCAGGAGGGGCTACGAGGGTCCCACAAGCCTGGGGGGCGCGCCTACCCCACTTGGGCGCGCCCTCCAGGCTTGTCGCCTCCTCGTGGCTCTTTTGGTCTTCTCCCGAAGCTTCGTGGGTCTCTTCTGGTCCAGAAAAAAATTAATCCAAAGTTTTTTTCTTGTTTGGACACTTTTTGATAATGATTTTCTGAAAAGGCAAAAACAAGTAGAAAACAACAACTAGCACTGGGCACTGACTTAATAGGTTAGTCCCAAAAAATGATATATAATGGCATATAATTGCATATAAAACATCCAAGATTGATACTATAATAGCATGGAACAATCAAAAATTATAGATACGTTGGAGACGTATCAAGCATCCCCAAGCTTAATTCTTGCTCGTCCTCGAGTAGGTAAATGATAAAAACAGAATTTTTTGATGTGGAATGCTACCTAACATGTTTCATCATGTAATCTTTCTCTTACGGTATGAATAATAAGATCCGAATGATTCAAAGCAATAGTCTATAGTTTGATATAAAGACATCAATACTCAGGCATACTAATAAACAATCATGTCTTTCAAAATAAAAATGCTAAAGAACGTTATCGCTACAAAATCATATAATCCTGTCATGCTCCATCTTCTTAACACAAAATATTTATCATGCACTACCCCGATGACAAGCCGAGAAATTGGTTCATACTTTTTAACGTGCTTCAGCTTTTTCAACCCCCACGCAATACATGAGCGTAAGCCATGGATATAGCACTATGGGTGGAATAGAGTATGGTGGTAGAGATTAATAAGGAGAAGTCAAAAATAAGAAGATGGTCTCACATCAACGAGGCTAATCAACGGGCTATGGAGATGCCCATCAATTGATGTCAATGCGAGGAGTAGGGATTGCCATGCAACGGATGCACTAAGAGCTATAAGTGTATGAAAGCTCGACATGAAAACTAAGTGGATGTGCATCCAACTTGCTTGCTCATGAACACCTCGGGCATTTGAGGAAGCCCATCATCGGAATATACAAGCCAAGTTCTATAATGAAAAATTCCCACTAGTATATGAAAGTGACAAAATAGGAGACTCTCTATATGAAAAACATGGTGCTACTCTGAAGCACAAGTGTGGAAAAAGGATAGTAACATTGCCCCTTCTCTCTTTTTCTCTCATTTTTTTCGTGGGCTCTTTTTGGCCTCTTTTTTTATTTAGAATGGTCTCATGGACCTCATCCCCACTTTTTCGAGGACTCATTAGTCTTCACCATTCTTTCCTCACTGGGACAATGCTCTAATAATGATGATCATCACACTTTTATTTACTTACAACTCAATATTACAACTCGATACTAGAACAAAAATATGACTCTATATGAATGCCTCTGCCAGTGTACCAGGATGTGCAATGATGCTAGCGTAACATGTATAAAAATGATGAACGGTGGCTGAGCCACAAATACTATGTCAGCTATATGATCATGCAAAGCAATACGACAATGATGATGTGTGTCATAAAAAATGGAACGGTGGAAGTTGCATGGCAATATATCTCGGAATGGCTATGGAAATGCCATGATAGGTAGGTATGGTGGCTGTTTTGAGGAAGATATAAGGAGGCTTATGTGTGATAGAGCGTACCATATCACGGGGTTTGGATGCACCGGCGAAGTTTGCACCAATTCTCGATGTGAGAAAGGGCAATGCACGGTACCGAGGAGGCTAGCAAATTGCGGAAAGGTGAGAGTGCGTATAATCCATGGACTCACATTAGTCATAAAGAACTCACATACTTATTGCGAAAGTTTATTAGCCCTCGAAGCAAAGTACTACTACGCATGCCCCTAGGGGGATAGATTGGTAGGACAAGTCCATCGCTCGTCCCCGACCGCCACTCATAAGGTAGACAATCAAGAATAAATCATGGTCCAACTTCTTAGCATAACGACAGATCATACGTGCATGCTTCGGGAATCACAAACCTTAACACCAATATTCTTACTAAACCACAATTATCTACTAGCACCTCCCACATATTACCATCTTAATATCGCAAAACTATTGCAAGGAATCAAACTTATCATATTCAGTGATCTACATGAAAGTTTTTATTATATCCCTCTTGAATACCTATCATATTAGGACCAAATTCATAACCCGTGCATATTACCATTGCTATTCATTAGACTCTCAAAAAGATATAAGTGAAGCATGAGAGTGCAACTATTTCTTTAAAATATAACCACCGCCGTGCTCTAAAAGATATAAGTGAAGCACTAGAGCAACTGCCTAGCTCAAAAGATATAAGTGAAGCACATAGAGTATTCTAACAAATCTCGAATAATGTGTGTCCCTCTCAAAAAGGTGTGTTCAGCAAAGATGATTGTTAGAAATTAAAAACCAAACAAAAGCAAACAAACTATATCACAAGACGCTCCAAGTAAAACACATATCATGTGATGAATAAAAATATAACTCCAAGTGAGTTACCGATAGATTGTAGAAGAAAGAGAGGATGCCTTCCAGGGCATCCCCAAGCTTAGACGCTTGAGTCTTCCTTGAATATTACCTTGGGGTGCCTTGGGCATCCCCAAGCTTAGGCTCTTGCCGCTCCTTATTCCTTTATCCATCGTAGTCTCACCCAAAACATGAAAACTTCAGCACACAAAACTCAACAGGAACCTCGTGAGATCCGTTAGTATAACAAACAAATCTTAAACTTTAGGTACTGTTGTAAATTGATTCATATTTAATATTGGCATAATGTTACTGTACTCCAACTTCTCCATGACTCATACCCCCCGATACGATCCATAGATTCATCATAATAAGCAAACTATGCAACAAAAACAGAATCTGTCTAAAAACAGAACAGTCTGTAAAGATCTATTTAAAATTCATACTTCTGTAACTCCAAAAATTCTGAAAACTTAGGACAACGCAAAAAATTCATATACCAATACTGTGTAAAAATTTCAGATTCTTCTGACGCTCCAGTACAGAATTAAAATTCCAGCACTGGACGCAAAACTTTCTGTTTTCCAAACAGCATCAATTATACTATCATCAACATCATCCCAAAGGTATTACTTGGCACAAACACTAATTAAAAGATAAAAACACAATAATAACAGAGGATATAATTTTGTAAACACACAAGAACAGAAAGTAAAAACAAAATTTTATTTTATTCATTGGGTTGCCTCCGAACAAGCGCTGTTGTTTTATGCCCCTAGCTAGGCATAATGCATAGTTTCAAGTGTTGTCATCCTTCAAGTTAATTCCATAAGTGGCCCTCATATTAGATTCGTAAGGTGCCTTAATTCTATTTCTAGGGAAGTGTTCCATCCCTTTATTTAATGGAAATTGAAATCTTATATTACCTTCTTTCATATCAATAATAGCACCTATTGTCCGTAGAAAAAGCCAACCAAGTATTATGGGGCAAGAAGGATTGCATTCAATATCAAGAACAATAAAGTCCACGGGCACGTAATTTCTATTTGCAAGAATAAGCAGAAGATTTATTCTATCCAATGGCTTTTTAATAGTGGAATCCGCAAGATGCAAATTAAGGGAACAAGGATCCATGTCGGTGAGACCTAGCACATCACACAAAGACTTTGGTATAGTGGAAATGCTAGCACCAAGATCACAAAGGGCACTACATTCATAATCTTTAATTTTGACTTTAATAGTAGGTTCCCATTCATCATGTAATTTTCTAGGAATTGATACTTCCAACTCAAGTTTTTCTTCATGCGCTTTCATCATGGCTTCTACATTATGTTTAGTGAAAGCTTTATTTTGTTCATATGCATTTGGTGAATTAATCATGGACTGAAACAAGGAAATAGACTCAATTAAAGAACAACTATCATAATTAAAGTCCTTGTAATCCAAAGTAGTGGGTGCATTACTATTTAAAGTTTTGACCTCTCCAAACCCACTTGTTTCATGTTTATCATTAAGATTATCACCCTCCAAGCAATTGGGACTCCTTCTATCTAAAGTTGACTCTTCTTCAGTCCCTTTCTCATCAAGTTTTATGTTACTAAATAATGATTCAATAGGAGTGACACCAATCATTTTAATATCTTCATCATTACTACGATAGAAACCGGGTGGAATCGCTTTTTCTAGGAATTCTCGCTTAGCTCTCAATCTAGTGGTCCTTTCTGTACTTTCATTAATGGAGACATAGATAGCTTTAATAGACTCATTTATATCATGCTTGGGTGGCAAAATTTTAGTTTTGACATTTTCCACATCATGAGCAATTCTATCCATGTTCCTAGCCAATTCATCAACTCTATTCAATTTTTCTTCTATCATAGCATTGAAATTATTTTGTGAATTAATAAATTCATTAATATTACTTTCAAGATCAGAGGGCATCCTATTATTATTATTATAAGAATTACCATAGGGATTGCCATAATTATTAGAGGAATTTCCAGGAAACGGTCTAGGATTGAAATTACCCCTATATGCATTGTTGTTGAAATTATTTCTAGAGACAAAATTCACATCAATAGCATCATTATTTTGCTCAATCAAAGTAGACAATGGCACATCATTAGGAGCAATTTGAGCATTTTTACTAGCAACCAATTTCATAAGAGGATCCATCTTATCACTCAAAGTATTAATTTCTTAGACAGAATTTACCTTCTTACCAGTTGGAGTTCGTTCAGTGTGCCATTGAGAATAATTTGTCATGATATTGTCAAGAAGTTTTGTAGCTTCTCCCAATGTAATTTCCATAAAAGTACCACCTGCAGCAGAGTCTAGCAAATTTCTAGAAACAAAGTTTAGTCCCGCATAAAATTTTGTATGATCATCCAGAGATTCAAGCCATGAGTTGTGCAATTTCTTATCATTAATTTCATTCTCTCCCAAGATTGTGCAACATGTTCATGATCAAGTTGCTTAAAATTCAAAATTTGATTTCTTAAAGAAATAATCTTAGCGGGAGGAAAATACTTAGTAATAAAAGCATCCTTACACTTATCCCAAGAATCAATACTATTTCTAGGCAAGGATGAAAACCAAGTTTTAGCATGATCTCGTAGTGAGAACGGAAATAATTTTAATTTGACAATATCATTATCCACATCTTTTTTCTTTTGCATATCACAAAGCTCAACGAAAGTATTTAGATGGGATGCAGCATCTTCATTAGGACTACCAGAAAATTATTCTTTCATAACAAGATTAAGCAAAGCAGCATTAATGTCACACGACTCCGCATTAGTGGCGGGAGGAGCAATAGGAGTACTAATAAAATCATTATTATTAGTATTGGAAAAGTCACACAGTTTTGTATTTCCTTGAGACATCGCGACGAAGCAAGCAAACTAGCAAATAAAAATATTTTTGTGTTTTTGTAAAAAAAAATTAGAAGTGGGGGAGATGAAAACTAGAGGCAAATGCAAATAAAAAGGCAAATAAAATAAATGCAAGTGGATGATAGTTTGTGTGAAGGTACTTGGTAATTTTGATGATGTCCCCCCAGCAACGACGCCAGAAATTCTTCCTGCTACTTGTAGACTGCGTTGGTATTTCCCCGAAGAGGAGAGGATGATGCAGTATAGTAGAGATAAGTATTTCCATCAGTTAAACCAAGGTTATCAATACAGTAGGAGAACCAAACAAAATTCCGTTAAGCGCACCTGCACACACAAAAGCAAACACTTGCACCCAACGCAAATAAGAGGGTTGTCAATCCTCTTAGCGGTTATTTGCAAGGATTAATTCTGATAGTGATAGATAGATAAACTAAAATGCTAAATAAAATATAAGTAAATAAATTGTAGCTAGATATTTTTTGGTTTTTTATATATGATAAAGTAGACCCGGGGGGGCATAGTTTTCACTAGAGTCTTCTCTCTCGAACACATAGCATACGGTGGGTAAACAAATTACTGTTGGGCAATTGATAGAAAAGCAAATAATTATGACGGATTCATGGCAATGATCATGTATATAGGCATCACGTCCTAGACAAGTAGACCGACTCCTGCCTGCATCTACAACTATTACTCCACCCATCGACCACTCTCCAGCATGCATCTAGGGTATTAAGTATGAAACAGAGTGACGCCTTAAGCAAGATGACATGATGTAGACAAAGTAAACTCAAGCAATATGATTAAACCCCATCTTTTTATCCTTAATGGCAACAATACAAATACGTGTCATGTCCCCTTCTATCACTGGGATTGAGCACCGCAAGATTGAACCCATCACAAAGCACCTCTCCCATTGCAAGATAAATCAATCTAGTAGGGCAAACCAAATCGATAGATCGGAGAGAAATACAAAGCTATAATAATCATGCATAAAAGAGTTCAGAGAAGACTCAACTATTTCTCATGAATAATCTGATCATAAACTCATAATTCATCGCATCCCAACAAACACACCGGAAAAGAAGATTACATCAGATAGAACTCCAAGAACATCGAGGAGAACATGGTATTGAAGATGAAAGATAGAGAAAAAGCCATCTAGCTACTAGCTATGGACCCATAGGTCTGTGGTAAACTACTCACACATCATCGGAAGGGCAGCAAGGTTGATGAAGAAGCCCTCCGTGATCGATTCCCCCTCCGGCAGAGTACCAGAAAAGGCCTCCAGATGGGATCGTGGAAGAACAGAGGCTTGCAGCGGCGGAAAGATTTTCTGTTGTCTCACTGGTATATTGGGAATATTTGGGAATTTATAGCGCTAGAATTAGGTCTGGAGGGGCTAGGAGGGGCCCACAAGCCTGGGGGGCGCGCCTACCCCCCTGGGTGCATCCTCCAGGCTTGTCGCCTCCTCGTGGATCTTCTGGTCTTCTCCCGAAGCTTCGTGGGTCTCTTCTGGTCGAGAAAAAATTAATCCAAAGTTTTTTTTTCTTGTTTGGACACTTTTTGATAATGCTTTTCTGAAAAGGCAAAAACAAGCAGAAAACAGCAACTGGCACTGGGTACTGAGTTAATAGGTTAGTCCCAAAATATGATATATAATGGCATATAATTGCATATAAAACATCCAAGATTGATACTATAATAACATGGAATAATAAAAAATTATAGATACGTTGGAGACGTATCAGCAGTGAGGAGCTCCGCAAGGGCTCTCCATCCACCCACCCACCCTACTTAGCCATGGCTATGCACATTGTAGCCGCGACGCTACTCCACCCCTCCACGATAGTCGCACCGTCCTCCTCCACCTCCTTGGCGCCCAAACCCCCACCCTCCGGATACACGGGGCAGCTAGGGTGATCCTTCCGTCCAACCCCTCCCTCACTGCGTCCGCCAGAAATGCCCCTTCCATTCACCTTTGATGTTAACTTCCTTATAGATGCAGTCAACCTTGAATATCTGTTTATTGGAACCATTAGATTTATTAGTAGTTTGAGTCATTACATTTCTACAAGGCCTGAAGTGGAGCAAAGAAACTCCTATCCTTTTAATTCATGTAACGGTAAGGAGGTGACACTCTTGGACGGTGAGAAACTATTGAGGTTTGGTAATGAATATAGTATTCTATGAAGAATATTATAGAAATATAATTACATGAAAAATAAAGTTTAATTATTGTTGTCATATAAAAAATTGGCCATATCTATATATTTACAACCCTCTTATTTTTATTATTACACCATTCTTTGTTTTTTTAGAGACACTGTTCTTTGCTATACATGTTAGTTCAACTATGAAATTGATTACACCTTACATTCATACTGACCGGAATTTCCTAACAGAAGCACTTCAGACTTAAATGGACACCCTGCAGTTATGTCGGACACACCACTGCAAACTATGATGGTGCACTGCCACGATCGCTAGAGACAAGGATTCGAGGAGGACAATATGGTAGCTGTCAACAAGGATTCAAGAAGGGCCAGACACCACAGTAGTGGTTGTAATATTAGCCAATATGATTCTGAAAAAAAATAGAGTCGATATGTGGAGGTATGGTGGATTTTACAAAAAAAATCCAATAGATTTTTACTAGAGAGAACATATCGATATATATGCACTGATTGCATTTGCTTCATAGCGCAATATGTTTATCCTGCTATTAAAAATGTATTGTTTTTATTCTTTGCTTTGTGTTATAAAACATATTAAACAAAGTAATAGACCGGCCCGCGCCATCATGGTGTGTAAGCATTTGTAGTAATATAATATGTTTCATGTGAGAAGATTGGTGAAAGTGCATCTTGATGGAATTTGAGTATTGAGGGATAAATTACCATTCCTATGTAACTACCCTTGCATCACATAGTGAAATATGGGAGAACATACATCTTTCACATGCAAGGGAGTGGATTAATAAAATTAGTGTGAATAAGTTGAAGAACTATCGTACCATGGCAGTGGCATACATCAAATTTGATGAAATTTGTTGTAAATAGAGGGAGTCCATAGCGCTAAGATGGATAGGCAGTTGCCGCCCTTATCCCTTGTCGCTGGCCACTAGTGCAGAATCGGCCTATAGTGCTGGTTCGTAAGGGCCTTTAGTCCCGGTTCAGGAACCGGCACTAAAGGGTGGGGACTAAAGCCCCCCCCCCTTTAGTCCTGGTTCAACACGGCCTGGGACCCACCACATGGCACGAGCTAGCGCCGGGGGCTAGGGGACCTTTAGTCCTGGTTGGTGTTACCAACCGGGACTAAAAGGCACCACGTGGCACGAGCCGGCGCCGGGGGCTTGGTGGCCTTTAGTCCCTGTTGGTAACACCAACCGGGACTAAAAGGTATAGGGGTTTAGGGGTTTATGCTTTATTTTTGCTTTTAATTTTGTGTTTTCCATTTAATTCTTTTTCATTTCAAACATATTTTACGCTACTACATACATACTGTACACGTCATGCATATATAAATAGAATTTCTCGTAGAACCAATCATATATATATCATAGAATTTCTTGTACGACCATATGCATGCGCATACACATATATATATATATATATACAATTTGGTACATATATACAATTTCTCCTACAATTTGCAGATAATTACATGCAGGCACATTAATAGGAGTAATGGTATACTCCTTTGGGATCTATGACCTGGTCAACCAAAAATCCCGCAATTTCCTCTTGAAGTGCTCGTATGCGGTCCATTGGTAGGAGCTTGTCCCGCATCTCCTTCAGCTTTAAAGAAGGAGATCAAGATGAATATATTAGTTATGTGTATATATATTAGATGATGATAAAAAAATTGTGGATAGTGTTCTGGCAAACGTACCCAAAGTTGTCTTTCAGATCTGCTCCTTTCGGACGTCATAATGCGAATGTTCTCGCAAACGTAGTATGCACATAAATTATTCCACGACGCCTGACTCATGCACTTTACGAGAATAGAATTCAATCAGATAATAATTAATCAAGCATGATAATGGTATTGAAACTAGAATTAAAGAGATGCGCAGACACGTAGCTAGTACTACTTAATTACGTACCCTGGGTCGCACCCATTTCAGCTCTTGTTTCCATGCGCCTGGGACCTGTTTGATGAAGCTTTGCCAAACCCTGCCCGGCAAAGGAAATGAATAAAGGAGTTATTAATTAGTTGATATCAGGAAATGAAATAAAGAGCTGGCTGACATAGTGCGATAATGATTGAAATTACCTGTCGACCATCCCCTTCACGATTAAGTAGTCTTTAGGTTCTTTAAGTAGTGAGTCCAGTACTTTAACTTTTCCCTCGTCAACTTCAATGATTAGCAGGATCCAGTGGAAACTGCATGCGCACACATTTGTATAATTAAGCGGGCATGTGCATAACTCATCAACTACACTTATTAACATCTAGTAAGCAAAATAGAATTTGTAGTACAAGACAGTAACACTCACCCGAAGTTGTAAGGAAATACTATTTCTCGTGAGGTATTTAGTCGCTTCAAAAACTGTAGCAAGTTCTTCTCTGTCTCTTTTGGGTGACATGACCACACCTCTTCATTAATGGTATTTGGGTCAATGAACCCAATGCCATAGCGTCCATCTCTTTTCATTTCATAAATCTTCATTCTGCATAATACCACAGAAAAGAATATATTGAGGATAATTACAGGCAATGAACGAGCAGAGCTAGAGACTTAAATTACAGAAAGAAATCACTTACAGACAATAGCAACTGACGAGAGATTTGTCGAGTGCATCTTGATTGAATAACTGAAACATTTCTTCAAACTCAACCCACAAATCTTTTGCATTGAAGTAATGCTCTTCCTTGACTTTCACCATGAGGGAATCTCGCCCCTTCTTGACTTCTCTCAGGTACCAGTCATGCAAATTGCGCATTCTCGTTGATAGATTCTTGACCTCCCTGAACAGATCTTGGCCGGGGACATATTTCCATGCTACTTCGTGATCTTGAATCTTGGGGAGTTCCTCGATGCCTAGGAGTTGTTCAACAGTGACACCGGCCTCTCTAGCCATCTGTCTATGAGCATCGGTTATTACCGGCTGATCGGCGGTACTCACACCATGTGATTGTACAATGAGCGGGGGGATCGATTGCACTGCCTGTTCTCCCAGCTGGGGAACAGTTTTCCCACATTTACTACTCCTTGCTTGGCTCGAGCTCGACTCCTTATCTTTTTGTGCCTCATATAACTTCTTAATAGAACGCTCATAGTCTGAGTCCGTCCTCTTCACAGCCGGTTGAGCATTATCAATAAAGTGTTGTATGACTTCATCAGGTATTTTCTCCTTCGGCGGGGGCTGTTTCCGTGAAAATGGGCCTTCACTTGGGCAGCCACTTCGGCCTTGTTTTCCTCGATAGTCATCTCGTAAGCCAACTTCTTTTTGGCAGGAGGAGAGGCTTTCTTGCTTGGTGCTCTCTTCCGCTTTGGAGAAGGCTGATGCGCCCGAGATCGATATGGCGGACTCTCGCTGATGGGCTCCGTCTCGGGGTGGGGTGGTGGAGACGGCTGACGCGGTGGCGGACTAGTGCCGCGCTGCGTCTCGGGCAGGGTTGGAGTCGGCTGACGCGGTGGCGGACTTGGAGGAGGAGACGGTGGCCTTGGAAAGACGATGCAATCCTTTCTCCATAGAATGATACGATGTATGGCCTCTCCCGGTGTGCGCTCCTCGTCACCTCCAGGAATGTCAAGCTCTAGCTCGTAATATCCTGACATCACTTCATCAACCCCGACACGAGCCTAGCCTGCTGGGATCGGATTGCAATGGAAGTTTGCTTCAGGGCGATTTGTTAAAGCATAGCCGTCCGCCACCTTCATGGATATGTTCTTCACTTTCATGTGTAGCTCACAAGGTGTCGTATATTTGATATCATCCACAGGGTATCTATCCAGCAGTGCATCATCGGCCGGGGTGGAACCCACGCTGCTTTTCGGCATAGATGGGACGGTTGTATCCAATGCTGGATCTGCTTGCTGCTGCCGCTGAGACGCCCTTTCCTGGCTAAGTGAGTCGATCTGCTCCTGCTGCCTTAGGTAAGCGCGTTCCAACTCCGCGTGCTTTGATTCTACCAGTTGAAGGCGGTCTGTTGCCTGCTTCCTCTGCTCCTCCTACTGCTTCCTCTGCTCCTCCTGCTGCTTCTTTCTCGCACGGCTTCTGTAAGTGGTGTTCCAATCCGCAAACCCCTCAAACCACGGAACAATGCCTTTGCCTCGTGTTCGTCCCAGGTGTTCAGGATTGTTCAGGGCGCGCGTAAGCTCATCATTCTCTCTGTCGGGCTTGTACTTTCCCGTTCGAGCATCTTGTATTGCAACAAGTAAAGCGTCGGAGGCTTCTTTAAGACTTGCCCGCTCCATAACCAGCCCTGTCTCTGGGTCCAACTTCCCCCCATGCGCATAAAACCAAGTCCTGCACCTGGGGGCCAACTCAATGTAACTGGAGTGACCCCTGCAGCAATCATCTGTTCCTCAGCGAGATCCCACTTAGGCCGGCCGACCTGGTAGCCACCTGGCCCCAGAGTATGGTGCCACTTTTTTTCGCAGCATTAATCTTGTTTATTCTCAACCGTTCCTTAGCTTCTTCCGATTCCTTGAACTGCACAAAATCGTCCCAGTGATCTTTTGCCTTCTCCAGTGTTCCCTTGAATGCTGGGGTCTTCTTTCCGTCTGCTTGGTACTTGGCCCATATTCTTTTCTTGTGGTTGTTGAATGCTATCGCCATCTTCTTAAGAGCACTCTTCTTGACTTTCTCCCATTCTTCATCTGTCAAATGATCTGGTAGGGTGAAATGTGCCATGAGCGATTCCCAAAGCAGATCTTTTGCTCTTCCGTCGACAAAAGTAACTCCTTGATCTCCCTTTGCTGGCTTATTCCATTCTTGAACGGAGATCGGGATTTAGTCCCTGACAATAACTCCGCATTGACGAGTAAATTTGTCCGCATTCTTTTTACGAGCAAGCGGTTTGCCATTTTCTTTGATGGCATCGATGTTGTACTTTATGCCAGCCTGCAACCTTCTGGCCGGGCCTCGTACTGCCCTGCTTGTAGAAGATTTGCTCGATCCGGAGGGCTAAAAGAAGAAAGATCGATTCATTAATATATATAAATCAATTAATACATGTAATGTTCACCAGAGGCCTTATATATATATCCTTGCCGGTCTTTGTTATTTGAAGAACATTTCCTTCGTCATCATTGTTGTGGCCTTCGTCTCTTCGTTCGTCTTCATCAAATATTAATACTCCCTCACCGGCATTATTAAGATATTGCGAGCCGTCATCTTCGGGTTCATTCTCATCTGGGCTCGGGGAGCGTATGATGTCGAACATGGTCTCTTCTCCGTCTCTGCCGGTATTGTCCATAGCTTATATTAACTAATCCAGAAGAAAGACAAAACAATTTAGTATTCAAATTAGAATGCAATCAATAAGGAAAAACTGAATCATAGTAGATAATATGCATCTCGAATAATCCAGATAATATGCATCATCGAATATAATCTCGAATACATCGTCTCGAATATTATCGAATATAATCTCGAATACATCTTGAGTATTAATTATCACAAATACATCTCGAATATTATCATATAACATCACTAGCTAATACAGATCGAATATTATCGAAGAATCTAGTTCACTCGCGGTTTCTGAGGCGCGGGCGGTGGACACCCAAAGAGAAGGAACCATCACAGGATCATAGCTCGGGTGAGATCCCTGAAGAACCTGCCAGGTATTGGAGAACCTGACGTCCAACGCAACCATGTAGCGACGGACGTGCTCGTCCTCCTCCCTGACACGGCGACGTACCACCTCCGCGGGGGCCGGATGCCTCCGCACCGAAAGTGGCCCACGCGACCGCCACCAAAGAAGCTCCGGGTCGACGACGGGAGCCCGGTTCCTCACCAAGCTGCGCGCCCCGGAAGGTAGCACCTCCCAGTGCCAGCCCGGCGGAGCCCAGTCCCGGACATGGCACCTCTCAAGCAGGTTCTCGCCACTGAGTCGACAACGAGGATGCGGGCCGGGCATCGTAGACGTCGAGAACAAATTCTATGCAAATTTAACATTTTTTAAATGCTTGATTGTGATTTTTGTAATTCTTTTTCGCTTGATTTTGCAAATACATGACAAACTTTTGCAAATACAACATTAAGTTATATATTAACATTAAAATATTTTTAATACATGGTCAACTTTTTTCTATGCAACTTTTTCCTATGCAACTTTTTTCTATAAGTATAAAAAACTAAAAAACAGAAAATCTATGCAAATTCCACCGTTCATCTACATATACATATATACATACATTGTATAAAAAAACTAGTGAAAAAAAACTAAAACATACATACATATAGTGAAAAAATAATCATCTAAAACATCTAAAACATCAAAACATACATACATATATACATATATACATACATTGTATACTAGTTAATAATAATCTAAAACATATCTAGTGAAAAAAAAATAGCCGGAGGGGGCGGCGCGAGCTCACAGCGGGCGAGGTCGAGGACGGCGACGGCGAGGTCGATCGAGGCCGGCGACGGCGAGGTCGAGGAAGAGGCGCGGGCGGCGTCGGGGAGGAGGCGCGGGCGGCGTCGGGAAGGAGGCGCGGGCGGGCGGCGTCAGGGGCGGCGTCGCGGGCGGCGTCGGGGCTCGAGGAGGAGGGCGCGTCCGGCATCGGGGATCGGGGAGGAGGCGCGGGCGGCCGGCGTCGGGGGCGGCGACGAGCTCCGGCGTCGGGGGAGGCGAGACGGCGTTGGGGCAGGCGCGTACGGCGGCAGCCTGGCGGCGCGGTGATCTCCTCTGTAGTGGTCGAAGAAGCAGAGAACTGTGAAAAAATTTCGAGTGTTGTATATATATGCGGAGACCTTTAGTCCCGGTTGGAGCCACCAACCGGGACTAAAGGTGAATTTTGGCCAGGCCAAGCGGCGGGAAGCCAGGCCTTTAGTCCCGGTTGGTGGCTCCAACCGCGACTAAAGGGGGGGTCTTTAGTCCCGGTTGGAGCCACCAACCGGGACTAAAGGCCTGGCTTCCCGTGTCGAATGTTTAGTCCCACCTCGCTAGTTGAGAGGAGCTCGCAGCGGTTTATAAGCCCCGCCGCGGCTACCGTGTCGAGCTCCTCTCTAAGCAGGCCTTTGTGGGCGTACCGAACTTGTGCTGCCCTGTGGGGCCTATTGGGCCGTGCGGGCCTGCATCCTGGCCCAACTAGAGGTTGGGTTTCTAGTCGTATGCAGGCCGTGGCGGCCCAGTAGGCGGGCTTTTTTTATTATTTTCCATTTTTTTTGCTTTATTTATTTTCTTTTGTTTCTACTTACAGCCAAATATTTAGAGTTTCTGAGTGAATCTTTTTGCTTTAGGTCACAAAAATTATAAACTTTCTGTTAGTGCCAGTACTTTTCAAATTTGAATAGTTTAAATTTGAATTATTTGAAATTTGTGTGAATCACTAGTTTGTGAATAACTTTACTTTAAAAATAGATTTATCAGTGATTCTTTTTTCTGCTGTTTAATATTAGTGTGTTTTATCATTATATTCAATTTGGTAATTCTTAGATTATTTTAAAAAATGAAAATGCCTTTGTAACAGATGAGTTTTTGTCCGAAACCCTGATACTTCGAAAGAGATTGTCCATTTTGTACACGAAGTGCATCCAGTTTTTGCCGTAACCCTCTCAACTTTTTAGCACATGCTATGTGGGTGAAATGATGATACCATGCCAACTTTCAACCTTTTCAGAGTTCATTTGTAGTTATTTTCAATTTCAGGGTCATTTAGCTCAAAAAATTGATTAAATGCATGAAAAATAGCGAATGAAGTCAGAAAGGGTTGAAAATTGATGATGTGGCTTTGAATGGTGCATGTTGAACTCACAAAATGTCTGGAGTTGAAATAAGTTAAAAAAAATGAAATGCCTTTGTAACAGATGAGTTTTCGTCCGAAACCCTGATACTTCGAAAGAGATTGTCCATTTTGTACACAAAGTGCATCCAGTTTTTGCCGTAACCCTCTCAACTTTTTAGCACATGCTATGTGGGTGAAATGATGATACCATGCCAACTTTCAACCTTTTTAGAGTTCATTTGTAGTGTTTTTCAATTTCAGGGTCATTTAGCTCCAAAAAATCATTAAATGCATGAAAAATAGCGAATGAAGTCAGAAAGGGTTGAAAATTGCATCCAGTCCTTAAAGATATATTTCTTCGCCTTTCAAATGCCAAAACACATATATACCCTAACTATTACAAAGATTCCATCCGGTTTGTCCGAAGTGGGACTTTCGAGATAAGTCCGGAAACTCACTAGAGAAGAAAGTGATGACGGTGAAGCCGGTCACATCCCAGAGTGGGATCTTTGGGTATAAAACTTTTTCTTTGCGTGTGTCCCTTTGCGCCGTAACCATGGACAATCTTCATCATTTAACAGGATGCTTGGGTCAATCTTCACTGTGAAGGGAGCAATTTCATGAAACTTTTCATAATCTTCTGACATGTCTGTCTTGTCCTCCACTCCCACGATATTTCTTTTCCCTGAAAGAACTATGTGGCGCTTTGGCTCATCGTATGATGTATTCGCTTCCTTATCTTTTATTTTTCTCGGCTTGGTAGACATGTCCTTCTCATAGAAAACCTGCGCCACATCATTGGCTAGGACGAATGGTTCGTCTGCGTACCCAAGATTATTGAGATCCACTATTGTCATTCCGTACCGCGGGTCTTCCTTTACGCCGCCTCCTGACAGATTGACCCATTTGCAGGAAAACAAAGGGGCCTTCAATTCACGTCCATAGTCAAGTTCCCATATCTCCTCTATGTAACCATAATATGTGTCCTTTGGCCTATTGGTGTTTGCTGCATCAAAGCGGACACCACTGTTTTGGTTGGTGCTCTTTTTATCTTGGGAGATCATGTAAAATGTATTCCCATTTATCTCGTACCCTTTGAAAGTCAATATAGTCGAAGATGGTAACTTGGACAGCAAGTACAGCTCATCTCCAACACTGTCGTCATGCATGAGACGTGTCTGCAACCAACCGCCGAAAGTCCCCGTGTGTTCACGTGTAATCCAGTCGTCAGACTGCTCCGGGTGTTTGGAGCGTAGAATATTCTTGTGTTCGTCGATATACGGACCCACCAAGCTGGAATTTTGTAGAACTGTGTAGTGTGCTTGCACCCAAGAATGCCCGTCCATACATATTACTTGGTCCTTTCCTAGCGTGCCTTTTCCACCAAGTCTGCCCTCATGCCGCGATTCGGGAACACCAATCGGCTTAAGGTCAGGAATAAAGTCAACACAAAACTCAATGACCTCCTCTGTTTCATGGCCCTTGGAGATGCTTCCTTCTGGCCTAGCACGGTTATGAACATATTTCTTTAAGACTCCCATGAACCTCTCAAAGGGGAACATATTGTGTAGAAATACAGGACCCAGAATGGCAATCTCTTCGACTAGGTGAACTAGGATGTGCGTCATGATATTGAAGAAGGATGGTGGGAACACCAACTCAAAACTGACAAGACATTGCACCAAATCATTCTGTAACCTTGGTAGGATTTCTGGATCGATTACCTTCTGAGAGATTGCATTGAGGAATGCACATAGCTTCACAATGGCTAATCGAACGTTGTCCGGTAGAAGCCCCCTCAATGCAACCGAAAGCAGTTGCATCATAATCACGTGGCAGTCATGGGACTTTAGGTTCTAGAACTTTTTCTCTACCATATTTATTATTCCCTTTATATTCGACGAGAAGCCAGACGGGACCTTCATACTGAGCAGGCATTCAAAGAAGATTTCCTTCTCTTCTTTGGTAAGAGCGTAGCTGGCAGGACCCTGATACTGCTTTGGATGCATGCCGTCTTTTTCGTGCATACGTTGCTGGTCCTCCCGTGCCTCCGGTGTATCTTTTGTCTTCCCATACACGCCCAAGAAGCCTAGCAGGTTCACGCAAAGATTCTTCGTCACATGCATCTCGATTGCAGAGCAGACCTCTTGTTCTTTCCAATATGGTAGGTCCCAAAATATAGATTTCTTCTTCCACATGGGTGTGTGTCCGTCAGCGTCATTCGGAACAGATTGTCCGCCAGGACCCTTTCCAAAGATTACTTTTAAATCCTTGACCATATCAAGTATATCATGACCAGTACGGTGGCGAGGCTTCTTCCGGTGATCTGCCTCACCTTTGAAATGCTTGCCTTTCTTTCTTAAGACATGATTGATCTGAAGAAATCGACGATGTCCCAGGTACACATTCTTCTTACATTTATCCAAATATATACTGTCGGTATCATCTAAACAGTGCGTGCATGCGTGGTATCCCTTGTTTGTCTGTCCTGAAAGGTTACTAAGAGCAGGCCAATCATTGATGGTTACAAACTGCAATGCTCGCAGGTCAAATTCCTGCTGTTTGTGCTCATCCCACACACGTACACCTTCTATACTCCACAGCTGTAAAAGTTCTTCAACCAATGGCCTTAGGTACACATCAATGTCGTTGCCGGGTTGCTTGGGGCCTTGGATGAGCACTGGCATCATAATGAACTTCCGCTTCATGCACAACCAAGGAGGAAGGTTATAGATACATAGAGTCACATGCCAGGTGCTATGATTGCTGCTCTGCTCCCCAAAAGGATTAATGCCATCTGCACTTAAACCAAACCGTACGTTCCTTGCGTCATCTGCAAAGTCCTTCCACTTTCTCTCGATTTTTCTCCACTGCGATCCGTCAGCGGGTACTCTCAACTTCCCGTCTTTCTTACGGTCTTCTTTGTGCCATCGCATCAACTTGGCAAGCTCTTTGTTTTGGAACAAACGTTTCAACCGTGGTATTATAGGAGCATACCACATCACCTTGGCAGGAATCTTCTTTTTGGGGCGCTCGCCCTCAACATCACCAGGGTCATCGCGGCTGATCTTATAGCGCAATGCACCGCATTCCGGTCATGCATTCAAATCCTCGTACTCACCGCGGTAGAGGATGCAGTCATTAGGGCATGCATGTATCTTCTGCACCTCTAATCCTAGAGGGCAGACAACCTTATTTGCTTCGTACGTACTGTCGGGCAATTCGTTGTCCTTTGGAAGCATCTTCTTTAACATTATCAGCAACTTTTCAAATCCCTTGTCAGATACACCATTCTCTGCCTTCCATTGCAGCAATTCCAGTGTGGTACCCAGCTTTTTCTTGTCATCTTCACAATTTGGGTACAACAATTTCTTGTGATCCTCTAACATGCGCAGCAACTTCAGCTTCTCCTTTTCACTTGCGCAGTTTCTCTTTGCATCGGCAATGGCCCGACCAAGATCATCAGCGGGCTCATCTGATGCCTCTTCTTCAGCTTCTTCCCGCATTGCCGGCTCAGCTTCTTCCCCCATTGTTGTACCATCGTATTCAGGGAACCCATGGCCAGGATAGCTGTCGTCATCCTCTTCTTCTTCATTCTCTTCCATTAGGACCCCTCTTTCTCCATGCTTGGTCCAACAGTTATAGCCGGACATGAAACCGGACTCAAACAGGTGGACGTGAATGGTTCTTGAGTTAGAGTAATTTCGATCATTCTTACAGCCAGCACATGGATAATACATAAAACCATCCGCCCGCTTGTTTGCCTCAGCCGCAACCAGAAAAGTATGCACGCCATTAATGAACTGGGGAGAGCATCGGTCATCGTACATCCATTGCCGTCTCATCTTCATTACACAACACCGAAAAGACCAAATTAATACAAGTTCATACATAAAGTTCATACACACTTGTTCTCATAAAACAACATACAAACTCTCTAGCTAAAGCATTTAAATGCAACAACAAATGCGATCAAGATCGCAACTAAGGTAACAATTGATCCAACAGCATAATGATACCAAGCCTCACTATCAATGGCATATTTTTTAAATTTTCGAATCTTCAAGCGCATTACATCCATCTTGATCTTGTGATCATCGACGACATCGGAAACATACAACTCCAGTTTCATCTTCTCTTCTTCAATTCTTTTCAATTTTTCTTTCAAATACTCGTTTTCTTTTTCAACTAAATTTAACTTCTCGACAAGAGGGTCGGTTGCAATTTCCGGTTCACATACCTCCTGGATAAAAATATCTATGTCAACTTGATGGGCATAATTTTCATAAATACGAAATGCAACAAATAGTTATAAAAGAGAATATATACCACATCCGAATCATAAACCGGACGAGGGCCCACGGGGACGGATATCAAAACCATGCCACTATGTATAACAAACAACGTACGGGTAAGAAAATTATACAAGTAACTATCTAAATCACACAAACATGATTTTCTTTTTATAAAAAGGATAAGAACAAGAGGCTCACCAAGGTGGTGCCGGCGACGGGACGGTGCGGGCGATCGACGGTGGTTAGGACGGGGACGGGAAGGCACTAAGTAAACCACACCTACACATCCAAACTAAGAAGTTAATTTGAGCTCAAATTGCATATAAATCAAATAAACTACCACATATAAATACTCCCAAACTAAAACCCACAAACCACTATACTTATAGAGCATTGCAAGAGCTAATCTAGCAATGAGAGATGAAAGGACAAAGTTGCTAACCTTTGTGAACACTTGGATGGATGGGGTGCCTCCAAATCTTGACAAATTTTGGCAAAAATGGAGGATGAGCTCGAGGAAGAGGGGAAGAACAGAGAGGAGAGGAAAGGGGAAGAACAGAGAGCTAGGGCTGGACGAAGGGTTTATATAGGAGCATATTTAGTCCCGGTTCGTGACACGAACCGGGACTTAAGGTGATCATGGGGCCCCAGCCTTACACCAGCCTGCCACCACCCCTTTAGTCCCGGTTCGTGTCACGAACCGGTACTAGAGGTTCAACACGAATCGGGACTAATGATGCCCGCCCCCCTAGCCGTTGGAACCGGGACTAATGGTCACATTAGTACCGGTCCGTTTCCAAACCGGGACTAATGGGGCTCACGTAAAGTCCTTTTTTACTAGTGGGCCTGCCACGGCGGCGTCGATCACTAGCTCATTTAGAACACGACTTAATGAATTTTGTGATAATAGTGAGGGTTGAGAGTGAGTGGGATGAGGGTTGGTGTTGGTCTGTTCAGTTACAGCTATCTAAGCAGGATACTTTCCCTACTTTAGAAAATGTGGCAAGTTGCATTCATTAGTGATGTTTTCGCAGCAAATTGCAAGAGCGATTAGTTCATATTTATTTTTCATCAAGTCGTACAATTTTTTTGTTAGGATAGAAGGGTAAATGCATTGGTTGGTTTCTTCAAGATTTAATAACGGACGTTTTTTGGTTAGGATAGAATGGTAAATGCATTGGTTCGCTGCTTCAAGAGTTAATAACAGACGCAACGGCGTATCAGTTGCATGCCCAACAACGGACATCATATTTTTGTTTCGTGATAATGCACGACATTCAAATGTATGTTACAGCATGGCAATGACTTAGGAGACATCATATCTGCCTTCTTGGCTCGGAGGGGGGGCATCATGGGCGGTACACACCTCCTCCCCCTTGATGGCGGTGGCAGATCAACACGAACACGGGGGGAGGGATCAGGGCGGAGAGCGGGGCGGCTGGTGGGGGACTCCTTCTTGGCGGTCTGTGGAGAAGTATGGTGTGAAGAAGAGAGGGGCGCCTTGGTAAAGGTGAGGTGGGCGTCATCAGGTTTTAAAGGCGAGGGCTCCAGAAAGAAATGTCCCGCTATGGCAGGAAACCGAGCAGGAAATGGAGGGTGCGACAGGAAAAGGGAAGGGTGCATCGTGGCGTGGGGTTTTTGTGTTGGGGCGCGCGTTGGGGATAACAGGGCGGATAGTCCGAACAACCACATTTCTCCCCCACATATGGGCTGAATTTCAGGAAGCCCGAACTGTCCAGACGGATGAGTTTTGAGGAGCCCACTGGGCGGCCATTTGATGTGCAAACACGCCCAAACGTATGAGGAAGAAATGAGCTTCGACCTTAGAAAAGACCTTAATTATTTGTTTGATTCATTTATGTACCTTGTAGGCCATAGCAACGCACGGGCATTCTACTAGTTGTCCTAACACTACACAGACACATTTTTCGTACGTACGCTAATCAATCATCTTAATTTACTTATCAAAAATTTATGTACACAATCACAAGCAGAATTTAATAAATATTTATTTACATAATCACGTTAATTTAGATAGGTAAATTATGATCTATCGTAGTAGAATATTTCTATGCCGTCGCAGCGTACGGGCATTGTCCTTGTATATATTAAAATTTATATAACCACGTATATATGACCGAACGGACCTAAAGCAAACTTAGTCGAATTAGTTGTCCTAACACTACACAGACACAGCTTTGCGATACTAGAAAACTAACTTTTAGCTAACCAGAAAATCAGTCAACTGGCCACCCTACGGAATCTCTACTTATACTACTTAAAAAAATAGCAGTGTTCTTTTTCCTGTCACCAGAACACTTTATCAACTGGTTCTCCTTCCTCCGGTCACGTCCCTTCATCGATTTTCTTTTCCAATCTGTTTTTAGTCCCACCATATTTTTTTGCACCTTCTCGTAGACTAATCAATCACCTTAATTTACGTACCTTCTGCACCAATTTCATCTTAATTTACTTACCAAAAATTTATTTACACAATCATAGGCAGGATTTGATAAACATTTATTTACACAATCACGGGCAAGATTCGATAAACATTTTTTCGTATCTTTCCCGTACGCTAATCAATCAACTTAATTTACTTACCAAAGTTTACTTACACAATCAAATGCAGGATTTGATAAACATTTATTTACACAAATACTGGGCACGATTTGGTAAATATTTATTTATACAATCACACAAATATTGACATGTAAATCATGAGCTGATGTACTAGAGTGTTTATATCTCATTACAACGCATGGGCATTGTCCTAGTATCTTAAAACGTATATGCTCGCATATATACAGGACCGAAACGACCTAAAGCTAACTTAGTAGAACTAGTTGTCCTAACACTACACAGACACAACTTTGCTAGTACTAGGAAACAAACTTTTAACTAACCAGAAAATCAATCAACGGCCTCCCTACAGAACCTGTTAGAAATAATTGGCCTAGCCCATGTAGAATTTCTGAAATCTCAAACTAGATTCATGAATAAATGGTAAGTGGTGGTTCTAAAGTTTAGTACCACCCTCGAAGTTGAGGAGGTGTGAGACCTCTTTATATAGTGGGTTCTTTACACCACACTTAGTGATGTGTGAAGGAGAGAAATAGAAGACCACACTCATGCGCTCGCTTGCCTCACCTGGCCGGGCTCAGGCCGGGACAGCGCGCGCGTGCGACATGCCCGTGAATGGTCTGCCAAAATCCATTCCATGAATTTGCCTAATATTCCAACAATCCAAAAAACCTAATATTCCAACAATCCCTACCTAATTCATGATTGTTGGAATATCCGGCCTCGGTGCATCACCTTCCTTTTGCAGTTTTATATTTTGATGTCTTGACATGTCCGGAAAGTATACGACTTAGAAACCAAGTCGGTTTGATATCGTAATCATGACATGGTATCGCATCTGGCCCTATTATATATATTGCTACCGGCTACGGCCAAAGACATATATAAAACACCTAGGGTTCACTAGTAAGGAATCCCCTAATTAGGGCGTTCAATATTGCCCTCTAGCAGCGTCCGGCCTGAGCGCCGCTAGTGCGGCGCCGCTGGTAGCAGACCAGTAGCAGCGTGCCCGCCAAACGCGGCTAGTGACGAGCACGTTAACAGCGTTCGGAAGAGGGACGCTGCTAAGTGCTTTGCGCTAGTGGAGTGTTCGCTGTATAAGCGCTGCAGGTTTGCTACAGCGCTAGTAGTGCTCAGTGTCAGTGCTAAACGCTGCTAAGGTCTGAAGATATTGGCCACGTTCCCTTCCACCCACACACTTCTATACATATTTTTGGGCCAAAAAAAACTGCCACGGCAGCCAATGCTATCGTGGAAGTGTTTACACAATTTTAGTGGCATGCATTAAAATTTAGTGCCCTACGTACGTGCTGAACCAAACAACTAGTCTTTCGTTGACCCCTTGAACTATTCTTGTCCATTAGAATTTTACCGGAAAAACAAAATTAACATTAACTTTTTCCTATCAATGCACTAACTCCAGATCCTACTCTATAAATAGATGTAAACTAGAGATCATCTCTTAGCAAAAGAGAGCTATTCAGTCAATTTAGATAGTGTGTTTATAACCCAAAACCTCAAGAGTACTTAAAGATCAAATGACCGACGTGTGGGACACATGTGGAACCGGGGTACAGCCATGTACCTTTGATCATGAACAAGTGGCTCAATTCTGGGCCATAGTTCCGGATACTCATCGTTACGGGATGGTGAGTCAAAGTAATTATTCTTTTCATATAGGTAGTGCTAGGTATATATTTATACTAAATATTATTGTAGTAAATTATGTTTAGATCATCTATGTGGATCTTTGATCATATATGAGAAGTAATTATAAATAAGAACATGTGTATTATTTGCTTTACAAGATATGCAATATAACTAACTACGTCTACTCATTCTCTATAGAATGTTCCATGCCGCGGTGTAAGACAGTTTAGGTACTATATCACATGTTATTTCTCAGTCGAAACACACGAAAGATCAACGTACATAATGCACGCAAGAGAGAACGGTGATGGATATCAAATCGGCGGAATTGGATGGGACGGCTTCTGTTATGACTACGATGTCAAAATAGGAGATACCATACATTCGTTCCAATAGTCAGCATTTCGTCGTGTACCTTTCAGCAATACATCCAAATGGCGAACCCAAGCGTCCGATCCGTAAGTATATATTTTTATTATATAATGCTATATAAATGACGATGTTTACCATCTTATTTAAATATAGATGACATTTACGACGAAGGAGAAAGACCGGTCGCCTATAACAACCACTATAACCTAACTAACAGACAAGTCGGAAACATGCACGATATCTAGAGAGGTGGGAAGATTACCCAGTGCAGGTCAATTGTCTCACCGGTGCAAACATACATGATCATCATATGGTTAGCAATTATATTTACTTTATCTTCAATATATTTACTATGTACAACCATAATAAAAAAAAGATAGATTTAACAAATTTCAGGTTCTACACAGGCCAATAGTTGGGAGGCTTGGGTTATACAACAGTACGGTACTATCTGGTTGGAAATGAGTAGATGAACAGTCCAATCAGTTCAAAGTGATTACCATATTAGAAGAGATGGATGCCTACAAATCAACGGGGGTGCATGGAGTCTTTTTCTGAGACTTCACGAACTACTAGATGTTGGAGTGTGGATTGTAATCTTTGTTGTTCCACGTGACGATAGACACGTATTGACCATGAGGCTTAGAATTCTATCATACTATAGACAGGCAATAAGTTCAAATGACTCGGATGACGACTCGAACGATGAAGAGGATGACGAAGATGAGGAATAGGAACATTTATTTGTTTATTTTGATTAGCATATTTTTATTTTTACATTCTAGATTATAATTTTATCTGTAATATATTTAGTTTAAACAATTCCAAGTTGGTACTATTTATTTGTTTTGATGTTTTATTTCATGTTAGCTTTGGTATTTGCAAAAACAACTGTGACAACTTAAAGACAAGATCACGTATCAAACAGTGGTACTACTACCCTGGTGGGAATTAATTTGGATGAACTTCCTTCAATCCGGCTAATCGAAAAAGAATATCACAGTACACTAAAAATCCTAAGAAACAAGATGAGATCATAAGAAAATATTTAACCAGAGGACCTTATAGGGCAATGGAAAGCTTTATTTATCCATAGAAGACCATTGCAGAAGTTCTTGCTACATGCAGGGGCGGTGCTAGCTATCTGGCAAGGTTTGGCTGCTGCCATACCTGAAATGTTCTATAATACATACCTAGTATAATACTTGTACATGTACAACTTGGAACTAGTAAGATCCAGTGCCTGTTAGGTTTGGTCGATGGCTTGGTGAAGTTTTACGTAAGGTCAGTGATTACGTTCATGTAGCCTTGCACATGTACTAGTCAGCCTGATGTATTGGTCAGTGGATTGCGAATTCTAACTTTACTCCACGGACGAAATAAGAGGCCGGGCTGCGATGCTTACCTGCCAACGTAGATCAACCAGTCGAGGTGAGGCGGAAGAAGAGGCCAGGCGGCGACATGGATGAACGCCGGTGGCGATGCAGACGAACGCCGGCGACGATGCAGACGAACGTCGGGCGGCCACGTCGGAGAAGGGACGGTGCTGAAGAGCAGGGCCGCGCCGGCGAGGTCGGCCGCGTTGGGTCATGGCGGGGCGGGCAAGGGTTCAGTGCGAGCGAGATTTGGGGAATTTTTTCAAAAGTCAAGTGGCCGGGTTGATATATAGTTAAACATTAGCAACGTTTTGGAATGGAAAACGCTGCTAGATTTAAAACGGTAGCAGTGTCCAGCGGCAGCACGAACGCTGCTAAACTAGCAGCGGGTATGGTGGACGGGCACGCAGCTACCGTAATTTAAGCAGATTTTACAAAATTAAAAACGTTATGTAATATAATTGAAACTTTGCATGGTTTTATCATGTGATCACTAGAATATGTGGTTAAAAATTCAATGTGTTACACAAAAGTTATGACATATGTTGCTTACAAACATAGCGATTCGTATAGCAGGTTCGATGGTTGGGTGGGTCGTCGACTCTTTTGAGGGCAAGGTTGCTACTTTTGGGACCTAAAATCTTGTATACATCTAATGCAGACAAATGAAAGTTGCATCTTCAAAATTTGGATTTGTATGAGATGTGATTTACTATATTAGAACAACATAATATAATTACAAGTTAGCAGCGTGCAGGGAGGACAAGACGCTGCTAGTGTTGAGATTAGCAGTGTTTTCTTTCTGCTGGAACGCTGCTAACTGAATTTTAAGATTTTAATCAGTTTTACAAATTGTTGTTATTGCCGTTTAAAAAAAACTTTGCATGATCTCATCATGCATGTGATCACTAGAATACGTGATTACAAATTTAATGTGTTACACAAAATTTATGAGATTTTTTAACGACCTATCGATGTCAGGGGAGATTAGTAGGTTCAAAGGGGGGAAGTGTCCAATTTGTGAGGTGGCAATGTAGGGTTGCTATTTTTGTGATCTAAAAATATTGTTTACATGTAATGTAGACAAAACAAAGTTTCATCTTCAATTTTTGGATTTATATGAGCTGTGGGTTTGCTACTTTAGAACAACATAATATATTAGTTAATTTAGCAGCGTCTCTTGGCCATATACGCCGCTAATTGTACGACCATTAGCAGTGTTTGCCTCGCGCAAACGCGGCTGGTTGTTTGAACCGAAACATGCATTCGGCTGGTGTGGTTATTCTAGTAAGTTTTGTTGCGTTCCGTCTAGCTGGGATACTGCTAGTTTACAACCAACTTGCGGTGTCCGCTTGCCTCAAACGTTGTTGGTGTTTCGAGGCAGAATACCTTCCTGGGTGTACAGCACTAGCAGCGTTTCCTTTGCCCGAACACCGCTAGCTCTGTACCAGTAGAAGCGCCCATTATTTTCATGGACGCCACTGATAGTTGGTCAAATTACCAGTCGCGTCTTATTTTAGCCGAACGCTGCTACTGGCAAAATCCTATAAGAGGTTTCCCTACTAGTGGTTTTGCCTCATCTCGCAACTTGCGTCATCACCGTAGTCTACTCCATCCTGAACACTGGCGTGCATCGACGTGCGGGAGAGCAGGTCTCCAGAACCCTTCGTCCTTGCGATTCTGCACCGGGAGAGGAAGGATTAGGTTTTTGGGAAGCACTCTGCGCGACTGCTTAAGTTCGTCATCACGGGTCATCTTTCGTCCAAGTCGGGTAGCGCCACTCATCGTCGTCTACAATGCCGTCAGCAACAGATCGTCGCCAACATCGTCATCAACAACATCGCTCCTGTAGCAACTAACGAACAATACGTTCATCGTGATTTGTTTATGTCTCTATTTATAGTTTTGCTGTTACATGTGTGATGTTGTTGTGCACGTTTTCTTGTTCATCGAGTATGCTAAATTGTTGCATGCCATTTTCTATGCTAGTCATGAATTATTTACTGAAATTAATCATGAATTTGCCTAATATTCCAACAGAACTGGACAAGTTTGATTATTTTCAACAATATTAAGTATTTATGTAGGCAGTAAGTGGTAGAATTTTTTGCATACAGGACGAACACAATATAGAAAAGACCCCTGTGAGAGTCACTGACAGAAATAACATGTCCGGCATGCAATACGCCGATACATTACACATCCTACCATCCCTTACGGCGGCATGTACTATTCATGCGTGGCAACGGTTTTCGTGAACTACGACAGAACGAGAACAGTGCATAGTACTTGTCGCTGTAGATGGCGGCATGTATTGTTCATGATAATGAGCACTAACTTCGAATAAATAGCAGAAATTTCAAAAATATGTGAAATCGGTTGGCACCAAAGATGCTCAAGTGGTCTAGGTACGTGCAAAAAATTCATGGTGAGACCACATCAGTGGTAATCTATACATGAAAAAAATCAGTGCTCCAAAATGTCTATTCTCGAAGTTTTTTTTTAGCTCCGGTTTTTTTCTCCAGAGTGCTTCCTATGTGATCCTGGCACCAAATTTTGCATGCACCTAAAACACTCAATCGTATTTGAAGACAAAAAATTCAAATATTTCTCAGCACCAAAATTTCCATCCCATACGGCGGCATGTACTGTTCATGAAAACCGTTCCAGCATGAACAGTACTAGGTTACCCGGTTACTTTTGTCAATGATTCTCGCAAGGGTTCCATTAGAGCATCTCCAATAGATGATGTATATTTGGAGATGTAAAAGTGGGTGCTATATAATTTACATCACCAAAAAGTGTCTTCTGCACGTAAAAAAAAAAGTGCCAACTCCAACAAATGATGTATATTTGAAGATGTAAACCTTCTACTCCAACAAATGATGGAAAAACGGCTAACGGACGCGCGGCGGCAGTGATGCAACCGCTGTATAGTAGCAGTTCAGCCGCACTCCAGCCGCACAGCAGCCACACAATTTGAAATAAAAAACATCCCAAATTAAAACATAAAATTTTATCTGTCCACAATATCAAATTATTACATAATTCATCAAATGCAACACAAATGCAAGAAAGTTCTTGCACAATACAACAAACAAAGAATGAAACTAGGTTTTCTTGCACAATAAAACAAACAAAGACTGAAACTAGGAGGTTCTTTCGCCATGCCATTTCCAGTACTCCTCCATCAAATCTTTCTAAAGTTCATCGTGTGTATCGGCGTCTCTAATTTTATGGTACACCTTCATGAAACATCTGATCCGCTCCTCTTTTCTTATCGGCATAACGCGTATGCCCATGAGATCATAGAAGGTGTAATCCAAATCCTGACCACGCTCATTCCCAATGATCATGTTATGCATGATCACGCAAGCAGTCATGATGTACCAAAGGTTATTTTGATCCCATAATCTAGACGGTCCTCGCACACACACAAAAATTGGGATTTGAAAATCCCAATTGCCCTCTCAACATATTTCCTAGCCGCCGCTTGAGCTTTGTGAAAATAGAGTTCTTTCTTACCTTGGGGGGTTTGGATTGGCTTCACAAAAGTACTCCACCTCGGATAGATCCCATCCGCAAGGTAGTATCCATAGTTGTATGTGCGGCCATTTGCTTCGAAGGTCACTGGTGGAGCTTCTCCATTAGCTAACTTGGCAAAAAGAGGTGACCAGTCAAGCACATTGATGTCGTTGCAAGATCCAGGCATCCCAAAATATGAATGCCAAATCCATGTTTCTTGATCGGCAACGGCCTCAAGAATGATGGTGTCATACTTCAAGCATCCCTTAAACTGGCCATGTCATGCTTTAGGACAATACTTTCACTTCTAGTGCATGCAATCGATGGAACCAAGCATACCTGGAAACCCACGGGCTTTGTTCATCTCCAAAAGCATCTGAGTGTCTTGAGCATTGGGTGCTCTCAAGTACTATGGACCAAACACTTCTACCATAGTCTTTGCAAATTGTTTGACATAAAAGATAGAAGTGTTCTCAGCCATCGCCAAACTGTCATCAATGTAGTCTGCCGGAACACCATAGGCCATTATACGCAAAGTGGCAGTGACCTTCTGCTTGGTGCTATGTCCAAGCAAACCGGCACAATTCCTCCTCTGATGAAAGGATCGATCATGTTGCTTCATAGAATTCCAAATGTGGATGAACAAATCTTTGGATATCCTGAACCAGCGACAAAAGTATCTCTCTGGAAAAATGGGTGGTGTACCAAAATAGTTGCTCATCAACCTCTCGTGCACCTCAACCCGTTCTCTTCGGATGAACTCATGGCCAAACACGGAACCGCCGTTCTTCGGCTTCTTCCTCCTGTGCATCACCACTAGCATAGCAATGTCCTCTTCTTCGGTCAAATAAAATTCCTCATCCGATGAGGAATCGTCCACGAAAGAGGAGTCGCACGAGCTCATCCACTATACGGAAATTACCGTCAAACTACATATTCATGTCCAATAAAAAAACTCCTAGTTTGCACGATTTTTTACTTTGGGGGAATTTTGTCGAACACGTTGCGTGCGAGGTGGAAGAAACCGGCCGGCGGCGGGTCGGAGCGTTGATGGGTGGCGCAAAGCCTGTCTGGGGTGGGCGGCGGCTGCTTCAACCGCCTCTGGACGGCCGCACGTCTGCCGGAGGACACCGCTCGTGGCGACGCACCGGCGGTGGAAACGACCGAAAAACCGCTAACTCGGCGGTTTTGGTGGTCGCGCGGCTGCCCCTACTAGCTCAGATGGCGGGCAGCGGCAACCACGGAAGGCGGCCGTGAGCTGCTACAACCATTACGGCCGCCGGAGCTCCGGTGAACCTCCGACTCGGCTGTGCGCTCGTCGGCAGAGCGGATTCAAACTGGCAGGTCGTCGGCGACTAGGGCGGCACGCTGACGGCGGGGATATGCGGCGGGGTCGGGGATGGACGGACGGGTGGCGGCGGCGGCGTTTCTGGGTACAAATCGCCGGCGGCGGAGGCGGGTGGGCATCGGGTGGGCACTGGAAGTTTTAGATTCGGCGGTTGGGCGGTTGGCGTGCGGCTGGGATCTCCTAGTATTGTATTTTACATCACTTGGAGGAGGTGATGTAAAAATTTATACATCTACATCATCTGTTCGAGCAGCGTTTTTAGGCCTCGGAGATGTAAAGACAATTATTTATATATCTACATCATCTATTGAAGATGCTCTTTGTGTAGGTGGTCCGTTGTGCACCCTTATACAGATTCTGAGTGGTCATAGAAAAGCAACTCGATTAAGCTTCTTCAAGGTTCAGGAGCTGGAAATAAAGATTCAGGAACAGAACTAGAGTAGTGCCTGAATTAAACTTGCATACAAATTCCAATGTAACGTATCCTCCAAATGGAGAACTACTCTTATGCACGGTATCATTCTTAGACAGTGGCATATCATCTCAATTCTCAACTTCATCTTCAACAAAGAGGAAAGATTTATTTCAATATAAACAAATAAGAAATGCATTACAATAAAACTGCATCCTTTTAACTCGTCAGGAGCTTAATTTTTACCTAATTCAAAACTGTCTTTTTATAACCAAAATTCAAAACTCTGTGTAGCTAAGAAGGTTGTACTGCCTGAACAAAGGCAGGCAGATTTGGCAATCCTCTTTTGCTGTCTTGTTGCTCTTATTTTTCTTGAATGACTCAGACATAAGCTATTGGCAGGTGTGTTGGTACCGGTTGCCGGTCAACGGCAAAATACGCATGATGGATCCCAATAAAAAAATGCATTATGCATGCAGTATGCACTTCCTACAGAGATTACTAGGGAACGGGAACGCTTCTTGATCTCATGGACCGGGCCAGTTGGCCTTTCTATGTGCAAGACTGCAAGTACACTGGACTAGCGTACTGAGCCTAGCCTTTATACATGTACCAACGAACTACGAAAATTGTTTCCCTCAACAACAAAAAAACTACGGAAATTGTGACGAGAGAACCTCCAGGGCAACGCAACTATGGCCGTCGGATGACTCACACGAATCTCGATGCTAGGACAACGTGGCAAACCCAAGGCAACCGTTCGCTCTTATTTTGTTTTGAGGGTCCAACCGTTCGCTCTTGTGTGTTTCCACGCGGTGCGCCCATGACCACTCGATCCGGGAACTACTGCCGGACCGCTATGGCCCATCTTACTTGTCCATTTTTACTACAATCATGGGCAAGAAGTTTCCAGTAACCACTGTCGTCGCCTCTCTCTTTTACTTTATTCCCAGACTGAGAGAGAACATAAGGAGATGAGAGTTGTGCTACACAGTGGAGGCATGATCTGCGGCGAGGAGGTGCCCACCACCAATAGGCTCACCTAGGAGCCTGCTCTCTCTCTCTCTCTCTCTCTCTCTCTCTCTCTCTCTCTCTCTCTCTCTCTCTCTCTCTCTCTCTCTCTCATCGTCACATCTTCTCCCACATCGTGCCAAACCAATCATAGTAGTTACATCCTATCACAGACCATATTGCACTCCCTGCTTTTCTGGATTTCTGTGGAACTTCATTCCATTTGTTTTCTTCTCTGGATTTGTCTTTTGCAAATTTTGGCAATCTTTTCCTTCGCCCAAATATGTTGAAGTCAAACTAGGAAAATCTTCTCAAACCTAAAGCCGGGAATAGTTTGTAATCCAAACCAAGCCCAGCCCAATCCGTACACATATATGTTCAGTGATCAAACCAAACCAGACCAAATAGCAATTGCTATAATCCAAAATGTAGGTATTTTGAAGCCAAACCCATCTAGGTGAGCAGCAGCCAGCGATACCTAACTGTAGCGGCGAGCGGCGGCCAAGCTCCAGCCAAGGGAGGGGAAGATGGCAATCCACCGGCTAGATGGTGTCAGAGGGAGGGGAAGGCGGCTACCAAGCTCTAGACGGCGGCAACGGCAGCAACGACAGCTAGAACCGAAGATCCCTAATCATAGTTGCGGGATGCGTCCGTCGCCCGTCGAGGCGCTACTCCCCTGAAATCGCGCTCCCAACGCTCCCCAGGCCCCCACCCCCCGCGCGTGTTTTGGGCCTGCCCAGGTGCCGGGGTGGCGCTTTTTCCGTTCCTTTTTTTTGTTTTCTCCTTTTATACCTTTTCATTTAAGCAAAAGCAAGATATGTTTCCGAAACTTTGAAAATTTTCCATTAATATGGAAAAAAAATGTTCGCAAATGAAAATGTTTTGCAACTTCAAAATGTTCACGAATATGAAAAAAAGTTCACGAATACAAAAAATGTTTGTGAAGCTCAAAAAATGATTGTGCCTTCGAATAATGTTCACAAGTTTCAAATAAATGGTCACGGGATTGAAAAATGTTTACAAATTCAACAAAAATGTTTGCAAATTCAAAACAATCATGAATAAAAAATGTTCATGAATTTCAAAAAAAATCATGAGTTTGAAAATGTTCATGACTTTTAGAAAAATGTTTGCAAGTTTGAAAAAAATGTTCATGGATTTCAGAAAATGTTCACAAATCTTAAAAAATGTTCAAGATTTTCATAAAGTTCATGAATATAAATAAGTGCAATATTTAAAAACGAACTTACGAATTTTAAAAAAATATTATGAATTTAAAAAAAATGAAAATACAAAACAAAAATAGAAAAGAGAATATAAAAACGGAGAAGAAAAGGAAAACTAAAAACTAAAACTAAAAAAAGAAAGAAAACAGAGAGAAAAAATGCAGAAAAGACTAACGGACCGGCCCATTTGCACGGGCGGTGGTGCGCGGTTGGTCGCTAACCCCCGACTCGCGTTTGAATTAGGAATCGCCGGTCGAAACACGCAAGGGCTATGTCTCGCTCGTACCGATTCCTAATAGGAATCGCCTACGGGCGGACTACTACGGGCCCACCCATTAGTTCTTGCATTAGATGCCTTCGCTCGCTCACGTCGGGTCGCTGTGTTCGATCGGTTCGGTCTTTTTTTTCTGTTGTTTTTCTTTTGTTTTTTTTCTGGTTTTCTTTGGTTTTTCTTTTGTTCTTCGTTATGCTTTCAATTTTCTTTGTTTTTTGAACTGTTTTCTTCTTGATTTTTTTGTTATACTTTGGTTTTTGAACTGTTTTCTTCGGGGTTTCTTTCTTAGATTTTTTGGTATCTTCCCTTTTCTTTTTGTTCTTTTGTCAGTCTATTTTATATATAATATACATTTTTTTGCGAGATCAATAGTAGTTTGTTCCCTTAAGATAGTGTTACAATCCTTCGGCAAGACATCCTTAATACATGGGGTCCCCTGCCGAGCCACAAAACGGTAACTCGCTCAGAGCGACTATACCTTGCTAGGCAATCTGCAATACTATTATGAGATGTATAAAGTTTTTGGGGAATAAACACTCTATCGATATCAATCATAAGGGACTTGACTTCAGCTACTAAATGATCATAAACGAGCTGTCTAAACTAGAACTAGAAAGACAAGATAAAGCAGTCGAAGAATCAGACTGAACCATAACTGGAAACATTTTTTATACATGTTTAACATTTTCAGATACATGTTTACATTGTTTTACCAAAACTTGTTTTCAACATATTTTTAAAATACATGTTGAAACATTTTTTGAATAATAAAAACCATTTTTTTGAACTATGCAGAAAATTTACGTACTTTGTAAAAACAATTTTTGAAAATGTCACGAACACTTTTCTGAAACTTGCGAGGATTTATTTTAGTGTAACGTACATCTTTTGGATTGTTTGAAACATTTTTATTGAATTACACGACCATTTTTTTACATTTGTATAAACATTTTTTTAAATGTCACGTACATTTCTTTTGAAATGTGCGATATTTATAATTGTCATAAGCATTTTTTGTAGATTTTATTAACATTTTTCATATAAATGACTAACATTCCTACTTTTTACATTCACATTTATAAAATTTTCGTACACAACAGAAATATTTTTCTATTCATTTTTAACATTTACCAAATGCAAGATTATCATTTTTGTAATTTTTATGCAAAGTATTTTTCTAATACATATTTATATTTAAAATATTCCGAAATATATACAAATTAATAAAAGAAAACAAAAATGTGAAGAAAAAACGAAAAATGGCGCATGACATCACCATGAGATCACCACGGCGCAGCAGCTAATAACAGGGCCGACCCATTTCCGGCAGCCTACAACGAGGCGTTCCTAGGGGTCGCAGCGGGATGAACATAGCTGCACCCGTCGTAACGGGCACGCCTATGTCCCGCTAATAGCTACGTGCAGCCTCCTCTAAAGGCGAGCGCGAGACTGGCCGGCCCAGGCGCGCTAGGCCACAAGCCGAAGCCACTTTTTATTTTATTTTTTTCATTTTTTTGCTTTATTTTTTTACTTTTGTTAATATTTCTAAATAATCTAAATATAGGTTAAAAACACTTTAAACTAAACATTTGAAAAATGTTTATCAAGCATTTAAAAAATATTAAATGTGTATAGAAAAAATATTTCTCATGTAAACGAATAATGTATACAAAAACTATGTACAGTGTGTATGAAATGTTAATCAAGCATTTGAAAAAAAAATCAAGTATTTGCAAATGTTAAACCAGCATTTTAAAAATGTTAAATGTGTACAGAAAAAGTGTTTGTCATATATATTTTTCCATATAAATTTTTTGTATGAAATGTGTTTGTATGAAATGTTAAATGTATATATATATATACAGCCCGTCTATTCTGTCAATATTGGCAGAATAGTTATTCTGCCCACATCCGAACTGCACGCTCAACGCGAGGACACTGCACTTTCTGAAGCAAAGGTACTGCAATACAAACACTAGTGAACTTCTCGTCGAAAAAAACTGCACGTGGTTTTTTTCGGTACTGTTTTTGATCTAATTTTTTAACCGTTCGTCGGAACGAGGCGTGTAATACGGCGTTGGAAAGCTATGGATTAGGAGCAACTTCGCCATGTTGAAATTTTTTCGAGATTCCTCACGGTTTAAGAGCAGTTTCGAAAACGATGGGCGCCCGACGAGTGGCAGCGAGCGTATTTTCACGTTTTTTCGCAAACTGCTTGTCGGAATGAAGCAACTGATACGCCGTTGGAAAGATATTGTCGAGGCGCAACTTTTTCATATATATTACTTTCTCTAATTCCTTACGGTTTAAGAGCAGTTTCAAATTTACTAAATCGCGAAATTCTGTTTTTTCAAAATTTTGTAATTTTTCGGTACTGTTTTCGCTCCAGTTTTCTAACCGTTTGTCGAAACGAGGCGTGTGATACGCCGTTGGAAAGCTACGGACAAGGCGCAACTTTCATATATATAAATATTTTTGAGATTGCTTACGGTTTTAAATTAATTTTGAAAATGGTGCGGCGGAATACAGGTGGCAGCGGCCGTTTTTTCGTGAATTTTTACAAACCGCTGGTCGGAATGATTCAAATGATACGCCGTTGGAAAGATATCGACGAGGCGCAACTTTTTCATGTAGAACACTCTCTCTAATTCCTTACGGTTTAAGAGTAATTTTGATTTTACCAAAATACGGACACTCTGTTTTTCGCGACACCAAAATCGACGAGTGAATTGCATCAGATAGAAAACCGCACTGCCTCAGACTGAAAACCGCACTGCATCAGACAACCAAGCGAACTGCATGAAAGTAAACGTATTATTTTTTTGTTTCCCTATTTTTTACGATTCACTTTGGGTCTAAGTGAACCGCAACACTCTTTGAAAGTGAACCGCAAGCATTCTCGAAAGTGAACCACATTAAAAAAATTACTATTTTAAACGTTTTCAACGAACACAACATTTATTTTTTTAATACATTTTTTTTCTAAATGAAGTGTACTTCAAAGTCCTTCGGAGTGGACTTTTTTTAAGACCGTAGTGCACTGCATTTTCCTCCTCCTTTTTTCCATATAGAGTTTGTTTTTCCCGTAGTGTACTGCATGTAATGTTTGGTTAATGAAATATGGACATCGGTGACGAGGCGAGTGGACTGCATTTTTTGCTTGCACGCTACACATTACACACAAGCATTTATCCACATCCATTTTATTACTCTCATTTCCTCTCTGCATTTTCTCAAACAACAAAATGAACTTCTTTTAAAGGAACAGTGATGCTCTCTTCTCCTTCGTTACTGAGTGCACATCAAATTATTTTTCCAAAAATGAAAAACATGTATGTAGTGGGCTCCATCAACCCCTTTTTCATGAAAATGAACCTCTCCAACATACAAATCGAACTGCACTGGACCGAACTTAAACAAAAACAAAAAAGAATTAACAGAGCGGACTGCAGCTTTGCTTTTCTATAACTTGATTCAGTTCAGTGCGAGGTAGTTCAACGCCTGCAGTGAGAGAGAGAACAAATGAAGTGTTCACACATAAAACATGAGGAAAGATGGAAAACCGGGGAGTGAACCGCGACTGGGGGGCAAGTGGTCCGCTACCAATACTACAAGTGCACCAGTACTGAACCACATCACTCGCGCCGCCGAGCTGCACGACGACGGTCACCGGACTGCAGAGGGGGAGATGCGGACTTGTTGAAATGCATCCGTCCAAAAGAGGAGGTTGCGGGGGAGGAGTTGAGAACCCACGGCCGGAGCCGATGCTCACCGTGAGGCGCTCCCTGTGCTCAGCGGCAAAGAAGCTCGAGAAAGGAAGGCAGGTGGTCTCCTGGTGCCTGCACATCGTGGTGCTGGGTGAGATGGAGAAGGGGGCATGGGGTGGGAGGGGAGAAGGAGAGGTGCCATGGTTTAGGCTTACCGTCGATGGATCTGTCCGGGAGACGCAAGGTGGAGTACCTCCCGCTCCATCCAGCGTCGGAGAGTCACAGGGGGAGGCAGGGCACGGCGCCTGCAACGCCTACGGTCGGAGCAGGGCCGGCGAGGCTCCAGGGTGGCGCGGCGGCAAGGATCCAGGGGTTGTGGGGGGAGCCGGTTGCGGGGCGGACTGGATCCGCGCGGGAGGGGGGATGCCACCGTGGCTGGGGAGATAACGGCGGCCCTCGGCGGCGCTTGAGCTCGCCAGATCCTCGCCAGGCCCCGCATCCGTGTGGCACAGGAGGAAGGTGGATTGGGGGCGAAGGCGCGTGGTGGCCGCGGCGGGCAGCGCGGGGTGGTGGCCGGGCCGGGGCGACACCGGATGGTGGGGCGCCGCGGGGGTGGTAGGTGGTGGCGCGCCAGAGGGTTGGAGGCGGTGGGGCGCCGCGGGGGTGGAGGCGGTGGGGCGCCGGAAGTGGGTGGTGGTGGGACGCCGGCGGGTGGGTGGTGGTGGGGAAGAAAGGTGGGCAGCGAGGGTGGGTTCATGTGGGGGAGAAGGTGGGGTGCGGGGGTTGGTTGGGCTACTGCATTTTTGTCGGGTTGCTGTGCGGTTCGGGTCAGGTAGATGGAGCAGTGTAGAAGTGTTGGCAGAAGGGGTATGAAGGGGTAAGACAATGAGTATGAAAAATGTTGGTCTTGTATTGGAAAAATGTCAAAAGGGGTAATAAAAAAAGTTCCTGCTGTATACAAGAAATATACAACGTACATTAATTAAATAAAAGTAGACATCAAACACGTATATTTTGAAAAATGTTAAAAAATGTTAAACATGTATATAAAAATGTTCTTTACGTATATAAAAAATGTACATTGTGTATGAAAATATGTTTATTTCCATTAAAAAATGGTCACCTTTTAATTAGAAATGTTGACCATGTATTTAAGAAATGTTAATATTATATTTGAAAAATGTTAGAACTGTATTGAAAAAATGTATTTGATATATACAAAAAATATGCAATGTATACGAAAAAAGTAGACATAAAAAATATTAGTTTTCAAAAAATGTTAAACATGTATGTCAAAAAAAGTTAAACATGTATATAAAATATGTTTCTGATGTATACAAAAAATGTTAAATGTATACTGCAACAGGTTGACATGTGTTGAACAAAAAAAATGATGAAAACACCAATAACAAAGAAAAACGAAGAAACCCAATAAAATCCAAAAAAGAAAAAGAAAGAAAGAAAAGAAAAACCATGAGAAACAAAAAATAAAAAGAAAATAGAAAAAACTGAAGAAACCTTTGCAAAATAGTGGAACATAGTGAAAACCGTACCAAAACACACACACAAAAACAATGAAAACCAAATAGAACCATGAAGAAAAGAACGAAAACCGGACGAAAATCGTAAAGAAATCACACAAAAATGAAGGAAAATAAATAACCTTTGAAAACCGACAAAAATCGTGAAGAAAAACTGAAAAACTGAAACAAAACAAAGAAACCCGTAAAGAAAAAACCTTGAGGCGAGAGTAGCACACGGCCCACTATAATCGACATATAGTTGTCGCGGGTCGAAATGGTCTGAGATTGTTCGGTCTCTCTCTAGACCAAACCAACCCACTCCAACAGTAGGTAAAAGCCCAGACCAAACCAAATTGATTTAGGGACTTTGCCCATTACATCCAATCGAAAAACAGACCAATAGAAAAACTGACTGAAACTATAGTTTTAGTCCAATCTATTCCCAGGCTTACTCCTACCCAAGACACTTCACGTACATTTAATCAATGACATGGTTCTTGTCCTTATTTCCAAGGTTTTGAATCCAACTCAACTCACTCACTTCCGTCCAATTAGCTTATGCAATGTCATTTATAAAGTTGCCTCCAAGGTTGTTGCAAATAAGCTCAAGCTCATTCTCCCTTATATAATCTCTGATGAACAGTCAGCTTTTGTCCCATGTAGGCTTATCACACATAACATAATTTGTGCGAGTGTTTGCATTTTATGAAGAGAAGCAAGGCCAAGTCAAACAACTTTTGTGCTCTAAAGTTGGACATGATGAAAACATATGATAAACTTGAGTGGCCATATGATGACCCACAAGTATAGGGGATCAATCATAGTCCTTTCGATAAGTAAGAGTGTCGAACCCAAAGAGGAGCAGAAGGAATCGATAAGCGGTTTTCAGCAAGGTATTTCCTGCAAGTGCTGTGAGATAGTTTTGATAGCAAGTGTGATAGCAAGATAATTGATAGCAAGTAACAAGTAACCAAAGTAATATGGTGTAGGAAGAGGGTCCAATCCTTATTAATGCTAAGGACAAGCCAGAGTAACTTCTTATAGTGATCAAATGCTCTTGAGGACACACGGGAATTCGTCTAGTTACTTTCACCATGATTCATTGACTCACGTTCATTACTTTGATAAGTTGTTATATGTGGGTGGACCGGAGCTAAGGTGATGTTCTTACTTGAACAAACAACCTACTTATGCTTATCCCCTCCATGCAAGCATCCACAAATACAAAAGAAGAATTAAGATAAATCTAACCATAGCATTAAACATAAGGATCCAAAACAGCCCCTTATGGAACAACTCATAAACTGGGGTTTAGGTTTCAGTCACTCCCGCAACCCATCATCTAGAAACTAATTCGACAATGCCTTCCCCTAGGACCAAACATGGTGAAGTGTCATGTAGTCGACGTTCACACGACACCACTAGAGAAACATAATATATCATCAAAACATTGAACAGAAACCAACTTCACATGATTACTAATAACAAGACTTCTCCCATGTCCTCAAGAACAAATAGAACTACTCGCAAATCATAATTGTTTTCATGATCAGAGGATATAAATATGTGATTAACAATATGAACATATAATCTTCCACCAAGTAAACCAAATAGCATCCACTACAAGATGTAATCAACACTACTAGCACCCCCATGTACCAATGTGAGGTTTGATACAAAGATTGAATACAAGAGATGAACTAGGGTTTGGAGATGAGATGGTGCTGGTGAAGATGTTGATGAAGATGGTTCCTCCCACGATGAGAGGAGCGTTGGTGATGACGATGGCTTTGATTTCCCCCTCCCAGAGGGAAGTTTCCCCAGCGGAATCGCTTCGCCAGAGAGCAAAAGTGCTCCTGCCCTGGTTTCGCCTCGAGACGGCAGCGGCTTGTCCCAAAAGTCTTCTCTTTATTTTTCTAGGTTAAATGGCTTCATATAGGAGAAGATGGGCATCGGTGGGCCTCTGTGGACCCCACAAGCCACTAGGGCACACCCAGAGGGGTAGGGTGCGCCCCCTGGCTAGTGGGTCCACCGAGGGTCCTCTCCGGTACTTGTTTCTTCTAGTATTTTTTTATATCCAAAATAATTCTCCGTAAATTTTCAAGTCAAAAGCTATCTCTGTTGTAGCTTTTTCAAGTCAGAATTCCAGTTGCCGGCAACTTCCCTCTTTTGGTGTATCTTGCATTTTAAGAGAGAGAAGGCATTAGAATTGCATAAAAAAGTGGAATATAACTTCAAAACAATATAAATAACAGTAGTAAAACATGATGCAAAATGGACGTATCACCATATCTACAAGTTATTATGGAGAAACTTGGTTTTGTGCAGGCTTGAGTAGACATAGTTATGGGTATGGTTCATCAGTCTCATTTTCAGTTCTTCTCAATGGAGAAAAGCTTGAACAGTTCACACCATCTAGAGGGATTTGATGTAACATCCCGAGATCTTAACCCTGTCATTAAGCTAATTAAATTGCCATGTCATCATGATCATCCTAATTAAATTGCATTTAGGAAATAATACAAATTCAAATGCAAGTCAAATTATTACTTCTTCAATTAATTGAATAAAAATGTTCATAATATTGCAAAAATTCCCAAAGCAATTATAAAAATAAAACCAACATTATTAAAATTCCCAAGTTGACCCTAGCAACCAAAACAGTACCCAAAACAACATAATTAAATCCATTTTCATTTTTGAGAAATACAAATGAATTCAAATCACTCCCAAACTTTTGTGGCAGTGAGGTATAATACATATTAATTATTGGGACCAATTACACATTTTACAAAAGTCAACTAGTGCAAGAAATAATGCAAAACAGAAAAAGAAAGAAAGCAGAAAAAGAAAGAATTAGAAAAGGCCTAAACAGGCGTTGTGCAACTGGGCTCTAGTGGCCACAGTGCGAGGCCCAGCCCACGGGGGGGTCTTCTCCCTCCCCTCGCCGTGGCGGCTGCACAGCGCACGCACCAGGCCCACCCTTTCCCTGCTCGACAGCAGCCTCCAGAAGCTCGTCCCGGTGGATAAGAGCCAACCCCCGATCGCCCTCGCCCTCTCCTGCTAACCCTAACCCCCCTCCTCGCTTCCTCCTCCCGTTTTCATCGGCACCCGAGCGCTGCCATGGACGCAACCGGCGAAGCACGCGGCCACCGTCGCCCTTAACCCACCGCAGCTTGTCCGGGATGACCGCCGTCGACCACCGCTTCCTCCTGGGGTACTCGTCCGTCGAAGGCCTCACCACAACCGCTGCATCAACCGGCTCTCCACCCACGGCCGCCGCCGTCATTGTCATTGATCTACGCCGCCCCGACCTCCCCGCGCCTCCCCGAGCCCTCCTGCGCGATCACTATGAGCGCGTGTACCTTCTACCTCCTTACCGAGATCGATTCCGAGCTCGCCCGCATGACTGCATCGTGCCCGCAGCTCGGCCGCCGCCGTATCTGGTCGCTGCCGTGGCCATAGCCCGTGGACGGCGCTGCCAAGCCCAGCATCGCGCTCCTGGCCCTCCCAGGAGGCCAGCGAGCTGTTTAGCTCGCGCGCTAGCGCCTCACAATCTCGCGCCCGAACAACCACCGAAACCCGCCGCCGCCGCGAGCTCGTTTCCGGTGAGCTCCGGCCGTCCCAGCTGCCGCCGCTTACTCCACTGGATGCGCCGCATCGCCAGCTACCCGTAGCCACAAACCGCACTCAATTTGGTGCCCTGTAGTGCCCGCGCGATGAACGCCCGCCGTCAGTTTGGTCGTCGCCAGCGAAGCTCCGGCGACGCTGACGTGTCCGGCGACGTTTAGCACTAATGACGCCTATTAGATTAACCCTGAGAGAATGACAGGCGGGCCCCGCTGTTTAATTAAACCCGGTTAGTTTCTGGTTAGGATTAGTAATAACCACGGTGGCCCCACGTGTCAGCTTTGACCTGGCCCAGTCAACGTTGACTGGCCCCACATGTCAGTCTCTGCTGATTGGACGGTTGACTCAGTCAACTGCTGACTGGGCAAGTCCAGTCACTGACTTGTAGGCCCCACCTAATTAGTTAACTAAATTACTAATTAAATTAATCTGTTAATTAGACGTGACACTGACATGTGGGTCCCGCTAGATAATTAACATTTTTAGTTAAATTAAACCTCTGTTAAAATACACAGTCACTGACCAGTGGGACCCACTGGTCAGGTTTGACTCTGGCCAGTCGGATTTGACCCGCTGACGTCACTCCGACATCATGCTGACGTCATTGTCTACTGTTTCGGATAATTCGTATTTAATAATTAAAATAATTCCAGAAAATGATTAAAACTTTGAAAAATCATATAAAATAGACCGTAACTCGGATGAAAATAATTTATATATGAAAAACGATCGGAAAAATATGACGAATCCGAATATGCTGCTCACATACCTGCCACACCCCTCTAACATGATGAACATGTAACCTTCCCCTCCGATTCATCTGTCCGATAATTGCCCGGAGCTGGTAAAACACCTCCAGATGTTTCCCGCTCCGACTAACTTGCGTAGTACTGCAATAGGGCACCCTTCGAATAACTTGCTGACATGCCATGCGTCTGTGATTGCATTTGTTGCTTGTATTTATTGTTTCTTCCCCCCCTCTTCTCTCCCGTAGACCCCGAGACCGACGCTGCTGCCGAGTACGACTACGCCCCTGATGACCAGACCCTTTCAGCAGAGCTTCCAGGCAAGCAAAACCCCCTTGATCATTCCTATATCGCCTATTCTTTCTTCCTCATGCTTGCATTAGATTTTGCTACTGTATTTGATTGCTCCTATTCTGATGCATAGCCAGTTTTTGTAACCTGTGTTGTTACTCTACCTGTCATCCTAAACTGCTTAGAATAGGTTGGTTAGTGATCCATCAGTGACCCCTCACCCTTGTCCCTGTTGCCCCGCTTTGTTACCAGTGCCTCGGTCTTTGTGATCGATGTGCAGAGACCGTCACATCACCTCACACCCCTTGGTTGTACGACTCTGCAGGGCTACTATCGAGTGACGAGGGTGATACCTCCTAACTCACTCCTGATAACATCTCTGTAGCATAGCCAGTCGGACGTGAGACAACGAGGGTGATTCCTCTTTCACCACCTCCGATGATGCCTCTGTCGTGCAACTCCTCAAGTGTGAACTCATCGAGGGTGATTCCTCCGAGTTCACCTTGACGGATACATCGAGTAGGAATCCAACGAGGGTGATTCCTCGGATTTCCTTCTTGATGTTACGGACACACAGTTACCTTTAACTATTGCCCCCCATGTACTGTTACTGCGGGACTGAAGGGACAGGTGGTACCACCCCGGTTGAGGTGGACCTGAGTTCCCGACAGTCTCCTGGGAAGTCGGGTTGACCTGGAGGGTACCCGCGAGATAATTACGAGGCGCGGCCGGGCAGGCAGAGACCGCCCTAGAGAGGGATGGGCCTGGCCCTTGTTGCACTTCCTCGAGACGGGACGACAGGAGTACTGATCGTCACCGCGAGCTCCTAATAATTCACGAACGGATTTCGGTATTTGATCTGAGTTGGCCACTGGCCTATACGCACTACCACCACGCGGGATAATGGTTTATGGGGCCCTCGGCGCCGTATGTATCAGCCGAAAGCTCTGTCAGATGTCCAGTTCAGCATTGTGGCCGGGTCGGATCGTGCCATTGGCGCTGGTATCCACCCTGCACACAACGACCCGGAGTGCACAGGGCGATGGCCCAGGACCCCTGAGCGCTTAGGATGTAGACCGGCGGGGACCTCTCTGCTGAGCCTAGGTAGGGCTACGGTGTGTCGATCAGCCGAGGCTGGGCATGACCCAGGAAAGTGTGTCCGGCCAGAGTTAATCGAGCGTGTTGGGTAACAGTAGTGCACCCCTGTAGGGAAGTTATCTATTCGAATAGCCGTGTCCACGGTAACAGGACGCTCAGTGTTGTATCCCGATCTACTACAACTTGAACTGAATACATGTTACTTTAACTGTAAGCTCCGGGATCGCTTTCTCGCAGGGAGTCAAGGAAGGATCTCTGGGCTTTGCTATTACATGCTTGCTACTTTATAATATGCTAATCTGCACTCTTCTAATGCTGCAAGACGCTGAAGATGCTAGTCTTCGATAGGCTAGGCCTTTCCCCTTCTGTTCCGGCATTTCTGCAATTTAGTCCAAAGATATAGCTTCATTCCTTTGACACCGATGCATAAGTAGTACAGTTCTGATGTCAGTCTTGTGAGTACTTTGGATGAGTACTCACGGTTGCTTTGCTATTCTTTTCCCCCGTACCTGATTGCTGCGACCAGATGACTTATCCCAGGAGCCAGCTGCTACCACCGACGACTGCTACTACACTTCCGGTGGAGCCTACTACTACGTGGAGACCAGCGACCGGGAGTAGATTCGGAGGCTCCCAGGCAGGAGGCCTGCGCCTTTTCGATCAGTGTCGTTGTTATGCTAGCCTTCTTAAGGCAAACTTGTTTCCCTTTTATGTCTGTACTCAGATATTATGTTGTTTCCCATGACGCTTGATCGCGAGCTTATGTATTCGAGCCCTCGAGGCCCCTGGCTTGTAATATAAAGCTTGTATGCCTTTTATTTGTGTTTAGAGTTGTGTTGTGATATCTTCCCGTGAGTCCCTGGGCTTGATCGTGTGCATTGCGTGTATGATTAGTAACATTTGACTCACGGGAAGGTAATATACATTTGACAGGGAGATCCTATCTCCCTTACCTTTTCTTGATTGCAGCAGAGGGCCTCTCATGCCTTTTAAAATCCAGTTCTCACTCAGGGCTTGAAGGAATCAAGGTGGCACCAACAACTCTAGATGTAAACCACCTCTTTTTTTCTAATGACAGCATGTTGCTTTTTATGTCAAGTGTTGAAGGAGCTACGACGGTATCAAACCAGTTGAATGTATATTGCAATTAATGCTTCTAGGCAAAGAATTAATAATGAGAAATCTTTGATATTTTTCAGCAAGGGTGCCCTCGGGTGAGATGAGATGGTATAAAAAATATTCTGAATGTTCACAATGAATCATTGAGTGATAGATATATAGGCATGCCTATTGATGTTGGCCAGTCAAAGATGGGAACTTTCAAGTATCTTCGAGACCATTTTTGGGAGAAGGTTAGAGGATGGATGGAAAAACTGCTCTCTGAAGCAGGGAAGGAGGTATTGATAAAACCTGTAGCTCAAGCCATCCATGTGTATCCTATAGCGTGCTTTAGACTGCTGAGAGGTTTGTGTGAAAACATAACCTCAATTATACGCCATTTCTGGTGGGGAAGAAAACATGGGAAGAGGAAGCCATGTTGGGTCTCGTGGGATGTGATGACAAAGTCAAAAAAAACTTGGTGGAATGGGTTTCAAAGACTTGGAAGTTTTCAATTTGTCTCTGCTTGATGGACAAGCGTGGAGGTTACTTGATGACCCTAATTCTCTAAGTGCCAAAATCCTAAATGTGGTTTATTTCCCTGACAGATAAATTCTTGAACCTGAGCTAGGCAACTATCCTTCATAGGTTTGGCATGTAATACTTGTTGGGAGGGACATATTGAAGCAAGGAATAATTCGAAGAATTGTAATGGAATTTTGACAGATATTTGGGAGAGTGATTAGGTCCCGTGGGTGGGCCCCTTGTGACCCATCATGTCTTTGATTCCTGACCCCCCGAGACAGGTCTCGGAACTCATTGACTCGACCATTTGACAGGGAGATCCTATCTCCCTTACCTTTTCTTGATTGCAGCAGAGGGCCTCTCGTGCCTTTTAAAATCCAGTTCTCACTCAGGGCTTGAAGGAATCAAGGTGGCACCAACAACTCTAGATGTAAACCACCTCTTTTTTTCTAATGACAGCATGTTGCTTTTTATGTCAAGTGTTGAAGGAGCTACGACGGTATCAAACCAGTTGAATGTATATTGCAATTAATGCTTCTAGGCAAAGAATTAATAATGAGAAATCTTTAATATTTTTCAGCAAGGGTGCCCTCGGGTGAGATGAGATGGTATAAAAAATATTCTGAATGTTCACAATGAATCATTGAGTGATAGATATATAGGCATGCCTATTGATGTTGGCCAGTCAAAGATGGGAACTTTCAAGTATCTTCGAGACCATTTTTGGGAGAAGGTTAGAGGATGGATGGAAAAACTGCTCTCTGAAGCAGGGAAGGAGGTATTGATAAAACCTGTAGCTCAAGCCATCCATGTGTATCCTATAGCGTGCTTTAGACTGTTGAGAGGTTTGTGTGAAAACATAACCTCAATTATACGCCATTTCTGGTGGGGAAGAAAACATGGGAAGAGGAAGCCATGTTGGGTCTCGTGGGATGTGATGACAAAGTCAAAAAAAACTTGGTGGAATGGGTTTCAAAGACTTGGAAGTTTTCAATTTGTCTCTGCTTGATGGACAAGCGTGGAGGTTACTTGATGACCCTAATTCTCTAAGTGCCAAAATCCTAAATGTGGTTTATTTCCCTGACAGATAAATTCTTGAACCTGAGCTAGGCAACTATCCTTCATAGGTTTGGCATGTAATACTTGTTGGGAGGGACATATTGAAGCAAGGAATAATTCGAAGAATTGTAATGGAATTTTGACAGATATTTGGAAGAGTGATTAGGTCCCGTGGGTGGGCCCCTTGTGACCCATCATGTCTTTGATTCCTGACCCCCCGAGACAGGTCTCGGAACTCATTGACTCGACCATTTGACAGGGAGATCCTATCTCCCTTACCTTTTCTTGATTGCAGCAGAGGGCCTCTCGTGCCTTTTAAAATCCAGTTCTCACTCAGGGCTTGAAGGAATCAAGGTGGCACCAACAACTCTAGATGTAAACCACCTCTTTTTTTCTAATGACAACATGTTGCTTTTTATGTCAAGTGTTGAAGGAGCTACGATGGTATCAAACCAGTTGAATGTATATTGCAATTAATGCTTCTAGGCAAAGAATTAATAATGAGAAATCTTTGATATTTTTCAGCAAGGGTGCCCTCGGGTGAGATGAGATGGTATAAAAAATATTCTGAATGTTCACAATGAATCATTGAGTGATAGATATATAGGCATGCCTATTGATGTTGGCCAGTCAAAGATGGGAACTTTCAAGTATCTTCGAGACCATTTTTGGGAGAAGGTTAGAGGATGGATGGAAAAACTGCTCTCTGAAGCAGGGAAGGAGGTATTGATAAAACCTGTAGCTCAAGCCATCCATGTGTATCCTATAGCGTGCTTTAGACTGCTGAGAGGTTTGTGTGAAAACATAACCTCAATTATACGCCATTTCTGATGGGGAAGAAAACATGGGAAGATGAAGCCATGTTGGGTCTCGTGGGATGTGATGACAAAGTCAAAAAAAAACTTGGTGGAATGGGTTTCAAAGACTTGGAAGTTTTCAATTTGTCTCTGCTTGATGGACAAGCGTGGAGGTTACTTGATGACCCTAATTCTCTAAGTGCCAAAATCCTAAATGTGGTTTATTTCCCTGACAGATAAATTCTTGAACCTGAGCTAGGCAACTATCCTTCATAGGTTTGGCATGTAATACTTGTTGGGAGGGACATATTGAAGCAAGGAATAATTCGAAGAATTGTAATGGAATTTTGACAGATATTTGGGAGAGTGATTAGGTCCCGTGGGTGGGCCCCTTGTGACCCATCATGTCTTTGATTCCTGACCCCCCGAGACAGGTCTCGGAACTCATTGACTCGACCATAGCCACATGGAAGGAAGACGTGATCCAAATAGTCTTTTTACCTTTTGATGCGGATGCCATCATGGCGATCCCCTTGTGCACCAGAAATGTGGATGACTTTTGGTCTTGGAATGGCGAGAGAAGGCAGAACTTTACTGTCAGATCGGTATACAGAATGATCCTGACTACCAAACTTCATAGGGAAATTGGCTAGAGGAGAATGAGGGATCTTCAGACATGTCTACAGAGAGTGATGCATAGACATCTTTGCGGAAAGTGAAGGTCCCATCTAAATTGCAAGTTTTTTTGTGGCGCCTTGCTCAACATTCTGTGCCGACAGCTGATCTTCTCCATCATCGCCATATGTCAGATTCGCCCACGTGTGTCTTGTGTGGGGCTCAAGACTCATGGAGGCATGCGCTGATGGGCTGCACCATGTCTCGATCCATTTGGTCTTTGTCTGATGAGGGACTGGTTGAGCAGATGAGTTTGAATCGAGACACCAATGCTAAGAACTGGATATTCTCAATGCATGATACATTATCTCAGGGAGAGTTCTTGCAATTGGTAGTAACGCTCTGGGTAGTATGGAGATCTAGGAGGAAGGCAACATACGAAGACATCTTTCAAAGCCCTATGTCTAGGCACCTTTTCATTGCATTGTTCCTAGTTGATCTGGAAGCTATCAAGCAGCCGAAGAATGCAGCAGCAGCGGCACAAGTGGCAAGACTGAGAAGCACATCGACCGAGGAGCCAGTGGCGAGACCAACTCACTGTTTGCAGCCGTCGGCAACATTTTCAAAAATCAACGTTAATGTCGCTGTTGCTAGAAACCAAGGCTTTGGAGCCACTACTGCACTATGCCGCAAATATGGTGGAGCTTTTGTAGGTGCTTCAGCGATTGTCTTCAAAGGCATCATTGACCCCGCAACTTTGGAAGCTTTGGCAATTTGGGAGGCCCTAGCCCTCGCCGAAGATCTTAATCTACAGATGATCCACGTAGATTATGACTGCAAGGTGGTGGTAGACGACATCAAGCAGCGGAGTTTGGCCAGCTACAGAGCTATCATACATGAAATCATAGACTATAGTAGTTCTTTTTCTATTTGTAATTTTGTTCATGAGTTTAGGAGCTCGAATTTTGAGGCCCACAATTTAGCGAAGCTTGCTTTACATTTAGGGGTTGGTCGCCATGTTTCTTAGGCCACCCCGGTGATCTTCTGTTCGTCCCGGTAAACATGGCGATGGTTGAATAAAAGCTTCATGAGATTTTTCAAAAAAAAACTTCAAGTACATTTTTCTCGAGCCATTCAAGTTGAGGATATATTTCTTTTTATTTTAAAAGAAATTCTCAAATTAAACCCCCTTTGTGAAGGAGCCCATTTTTCTTCCGATTGGGTAAATCCAAGAAATTTCTCATAGTATCTCATGATCATGTATATCTCAATTATGTAAAAATATGAGGTTCAATAGTTAATATTTTTCCTTGAAAAATCAATTAATTTTTTTATCCTAAACATTCCAAAAATGGTTTCATAAACTTTGGCTTGGTAGTTTGGGCTAAAACTTTTTGGAGGTCTTCTACGCATCATAGGAGACCTACGAAAATACACTTAACCTCAAGCTCATCCATTTGACCCCATGTTTTAATTCAAGGGATTTCTATTTTCGTGCCCCTGGTTCCTTAGTTATGCTCAGTTTTGTCCAAGCCAACTGACTTTGCTCACTTTTCCCCTCCCCACTCCACCACCTGCTCACAAAAGGCCAAACGGAGCACTGCCGTCCAGTCAACGCCATTGACCGTTACCTCCTGACTAGTGGGCCGGCGTGATATCCTGACAGGTGGGGTAACCTACTTCCTGCGCGACATTTTTTAATGCATAATAGAAGGAGAGAGACGCAGTTGGTAATAAAAAAAGTTGTTGTGTGACGTTTTAAGGCAGAAATAACTAAGTAACGACCAGGCGATAAACGGTCGTCAACGGAATGAGCTTATGTTAAGGCAAGTGGGTCCCCCATGCCAGACTGAACCCTCCCTGCTCCCCTCTTCTTTCTCGGCGGCGGGTGGAGGGCGGCGGAGCTATCGTTCTCGGCTGCGGCGGATGATTTGAGTAAATTCAGAACCCTATTCCGTGTCGATTTAGATCTGACCGCGGCGCCTCTATTTTCGGATGATTTGGAATCTAGATTGTGGGGGGTGTAACATCCCCATGTAACAGCTACAGTGATCACCTCTTGATAATGCCAAGTCACCATGCTTAACAGTGCTTAATCATCTTTTGTATCATATCTCATTTCAAATTCCAATTCAATTTAAATTCAAATTTAAAGTGAAAATAAAAGTTGTTCCAAATTGAAAGCTAAAATGTTCATTAAATAGAAAATAATTCACAACAAATTATGTTCAGGAAAACAACATCACCAAAATTCACTAAGTAACTCTAGCAACCTCAAACAGTAGCAAAACAACACTTTAAAATACCAATTCATTTAAATAAAATTCAAATGAAATCATAAACCAATTTCTGGTGTAAGGTAATAATGCACTGTGATATTTGAACCCAGTCACACAATTTATAAAACTCATCTAGTGGCCAAACAATTTACAAAACAGAAATAAATAATGAAAAAGAAAAATAAAAGAAAACGGGCAGAGGCTTACTGGCGCACTGGGCCTTGAGTGCACAGTAGCCCGAGGCCCAGCCTAGCCGAGCCGTCGTCCCCCTCCCGCCCTGTCACCCGCGCGCGTCGACACGGCGCCGCCCGTCGCGCTGTTGGCCATCGGCCGGCTCCTCGATGCCGATAAGGGCTCCCCCGAGCTGCTCTCCTCTCCCCCCGAAACCCTAGGCCACCCCAGATTCCCCCTCACCTCTGCATCGCCCTCGCCCGAGCTCACCCGAAAGTCGCCGCCGCCATTGCCGTCGATCCCGCGTGCTCCGGCGTCCTCGAGCCTCGCCGTGATGCCGTAGCTCTCCGTCGTCGACCGCTACACCGTCCGGAGCCGTCAAGTGGAGCTCCCTGCCTCGGTATCGAGCTGCTCGAGCCCTTGTTCCACCTGCGGCCGCCGACGACTCGCCGCCGATTCCGGCTACCCCGCGCCTCCCCCTGAGCCCGCTTTGCCCCTCTACAGGCTCCCGGTGAGCATCCGCGTCTTCTCCCCCTCTTCCCCATGTGAATCCATAGCCGTAGTCGCCGCTGCCGTCGCGCCCGAGCTCACCGCCGCCTCGCTGCTCGCCGGAGCTACTCCGGCGACCATTTGGTCACCCGCTCATGCCCGACGTGCTCCCCGCGCCGCGTTGTGCCTCCCTAGCTAGTTAGTTCGCTCCCTCGCACGCTGTTTCTCCGTTTTCGGTCGGAGCCCGATACCACCGCCGCCTAACCTCGTCGCCGGTGATGATTCCGGCCACCCCACGGCCAACCGCCGCCACCATCCGACGCGCAGCTGAGTGGCCGTTCCAGAGAGCCAAACCGCGCGCCGAGCCGTCCACCACAGCCGTTTTCCGGGCTCGCCGGAGTTCGGCCGCCGCGGGAGCGCTCGCCGGCGCGTCTCCGGTGGCCGGCGTCCGACGTGGCGCCTGGGGCCCACCCCCAGCGTCACTGCCCGTGGGCCCTGCGGGTCCCACTGTCAGGATTGACTGGGTCAACCCCGCTGAATGGGCTGGCCCAGCCACTGACATGTGGGTCCCGCGCCTAATTAAACCGGATTAAATTTAGATTAAAAGTAATTAGTCTAAACAGTCACTGACAGGGCGGGCCCACCTGATAATTATGTTAATTAGATTAAGTTAATCTCTGTTTAATTAGGTGAGTCACTGACCAGTGGGACCCGCTGGTCAGGTTTGACTCTGGTCAACCTCTGTTGACCGCTGACGTCAGCTTTACGTCATGCTGACGTCACCTTTTACTATTCTGGATAATTCGTAATTAAATAATTAAATTAATTCCAGAAATTAATAAAACTTTAGAAAATCATATCTTTTAAACCGTAACTCGGATGAAAATAATTTATATATGTAAAATGATCAGAAAAATATGAAGAATCCGAATACGTGATCAAAATGCTTGTCCAACACTCCTAGCTAGGTGAAAATGGAACTTTTTTACTGATTTCGATAAATGAATAGTGCTCAACCTTAATAAAATAATTCCAATTAAATTCCTAAAATAACTAAAACAATTAGATAGGCCATATATCACATCTGCATATCATTTAGGCATGTCATGCATCGTTGATTGCATTATTGCCGTGAATTTATTGTTTCTTCCCCCTCCTTCTCTCCCGTTAGACACCGAGACCGACGCTGCCCCGCAGGACTGCTACTCCGTCGAAGACCCCTCTTTTGCCGCAGAACAACCAGGCAAGCAACCCCCCTTGACGCATGCCTATATCACCTATTCCTTCTCCCTCCTGCTTGCATTAGAATTTGCTACTGCTATTGATTTATCCTATTCTGATGCATAGCCTGTTTCTTGTAACTTCTGTTGAGACTTACCTGATATCCCAACTGCTTAGTGTAGGTTGATAGTAAACCATATGTGGCCCCTCTTCTTGTTCTAGTTACCCCGCTTAGCTACCTGTGCCACGATCGAAGGGATCGACGGGCTGAGACCAACACATCACTACACAACCCCCTTAGTTGCCCGACTCTGCAGAGTTACCATCGAGTGTCGAGGGTGATACCTCTTACCTCACTCCTGATGTTGCCTCTGTAGTACAGCTAGTCGGTTGTGGGTTACCGAGGGTGATTCCTCTTTCCCCATCTCCGACGAAGCTTCTATCGTGCAACCCCACAAGTGTGAATACCTGCGAGGGTGATTCCTTCGGGTTCACCTTGCCGGATACATCGAGTGGAAATCCAACGAGGGTGATTCCTCGGATCCCAACTTGACGTTATGAACACACGGTTACCTGGGTTTTAATTACAGATACTTGATAAAAGACGGGTCGACCCTGAGGGGTACCCGCGAGAGATGTGTAGTCGGGTTGACCATGAGGATATCCGCGAGATGATTACGTGGCACGCCCAGGCATTCTGGGCCCTTGCCGTACTTCCACGAGACGGGGCGACGGGGCCACATGTTTCGTGGGTCTCTGTTCGTTTCCGCGAGCTCCCAATGCGCTTAACGGATTTGGGTATTTGATCTGAGTTGGCCACTGGCCTATACGCACTACCACCACGTGGGATAATGGTTTAATGGGCCCCTCTGCACCGTATGTATCAGCCGAAGGCTCTGACAGACGTCCAGTTCAGCTGTGCGGCACGGCAGGATCGGCGCCATCCAGGACAGAGGTGGTGCCTGGATCTAACCATGTGCGCAACGACCCGGAGTGCAAGGGGGGATAGGCCCAAGAACCCTGAGCATTTATGATGTAGACCGGCGGGGACCTCTCTGCTGAGCTCTAGGTAGGGCTGCGGTGTGTCGATCAGCCGAGGCCGGGCATGACCCAGAAAAGTGTGTCCGGCCAGAGTTAATCGAGCGTGTTGGGTAACAGTAGTGCACCCCTGCAGGGAAGATATATCTATTCGAATAGCCGTGTCCACGGTAATAGGACGCTCAGTAAAGTATCCCGATCGACTACTTGAACTGGTTACATGTTAATTAATTGCAAGCTCCGGGATTGGTTCCTCGTAGGGAGTCGAGGAAGGATCTCTGGGCTTTGCCTCAACATGCTTGTTAATTTATAATATGCTAATCTGCACTCTTCTTATGCTGCAAGACCGCTGAAGATGCTAGTCTTCGATAGGCTAGACATTTCTCTCTATTCCGGAATTTCTGCAGTTCAGTCCACATATACTGCCCTCCTTTGATAATGTTGCATAACTAGATTAGCTCTGATGTAAGTCTTGCGAGTACTTTGGATGAGTACTCACGGTTGCTTTGCTTCCCTTTTTCCCCATACCCATTTGCTGCGACCAGATGATGGAGCCCCGGAGCCAGCCGCCCCAGTCGACGTCTACTACTACCCCTCTGGAGGATCCTACTTCTACTTGGAGACCGCCGACGACCAGGAGTAGTTTGGAGGCCCTAGGCAGGAGGCCTTTGCCTTTTCGATCAGTGTCGCTGTTATGCTAGCCTTCTTAAGGCAACTTGTTTAACTTTGTGTCTGTACTCAGATACTTTTGCTTCCGCTGATGCTTGTATAGCTCGAGCTTTTGTATTCGAGCCCTCGAGGCCACTGGCTTGTAATATAAAGCTTGTATTATTTTATTTGTGTTTAGAGTTGTGCTGTGATATCTTCCCGTGAGTCCTTAGGCTTGATCGTGTGCATTTGCGTGTATGATTAGTGCATGATTAAGTCGGGGGCTTCACAGGGGGCGCGGGTGGGCTGAACGAGATGGAACCGGCATTGACAAACAGGGGGGATGGTGCTGCAAGGGTTGCTACCGTTGATTGGAATTCAATAGAATTAGATAACCCTACAGATTTGTTCACTGCACCAATGGCCGACACTGAGATGGAATTTTTTTTGGCATTCCAGTCGATGATAGAGATAATGAGGATAGGGGTGAATCTAGTTTGCCTGCTGATGCTAACAGATATTCATCCGAAGATGTGGATGGACAGTTGATGGAAGATGCTGCAGGTGGTGTTGATGATGCACATGATGATGAGATGGTAAATGTCTATGACAAAGAAAACCCTGTTATTGAAGTGGGGAAGTTGTGGCCAAACATGGATGAGTTTAGGATGTGTTTCAAGACTTATGCGGTCAAGCATGAGTTTGATGCCAAGACTAAGTGGACTGATAGAAAGAGGTTTTATGCGATGTGCAGAGGTTTTGATGAAAACGCCAAGCCTTGCAAGTGGTACATATCTGCTAGATGCCAACCTGATGGAAGTACCATCAGGGTTAATCGAATTCCACATCAACATGTATTACAAGTTCACAGAGAGTGTCAACCATGACATCACACATTTGGGTTGCAGAAAAGATCACTCCTATTTTAGCCAAGAAACCAAGCACTACTGCAAAGAAACTTTTTGTAGACTTAGAAAATCAGTACCCCATTAAGCTGAAATATACCAAAGTGTGGAAGGCAAAACAAAGGGCAATGAAACAATTATATGGTGATTGGGCAAATACCTTTAGGATGCTTTATAACTTTAAAGAAGAGGTGGAGAAGAGGTCACCTGGCAGTGTTGTTGAGATAGATACTGAGGTAACAGAGGACGGCAAAGTTGTTTTCTCTAAGTTCTTTATGGCTTTAAAGCCTTGCATCGATGGCTTCAAAGAAGGGTGCCGTCCATATTTGAGCATAGGCTCTTCTTCTTTAACTGGCAAGTGGAATGGTCAATTGGCAGCATGCAATGCTCTAGATGGCCACAATTGGATCTTCCCTGTTGCTATTGGCTTGTTTCAGTCAAAGACAGAGGTTTCATGGACATGGTTCATGATGCAGTTGAAAAGATGCATAGGGCCAGTGTCACCTTTGGCATTCCACACATATGCATGTAAAGAGCTAGAACTTGCAGTCAAGAATGTTTTTCCCCATGTTGAGTAGAGGGAGTGCTTCGGCCATATGTGGATGAATTTGATCAAAAAATTCAGTGGGGAAGAATTTGAGCACATGTGGCCAGCAGCAAGATCTTACACTACTCAGACACATTCATATCATCTTGTTAAGATAATGGCAGCATGCAGTGAGTTTGTTCCATGGATGAACACCTACCATTCTTTGTTATGGTACATGTCAGGATTTAACACTGCCATCAAGTGTGATTATATCAACAACAACTTGGTAGAGAGTTTTAACAACAAGGTGAAGCAGTTTATAAACTTGCCTGTGCATGACATGGTTGACCAAATAAGGATCATGATCATGCATTTGTGGGAATTGAGAAGAAGGATTGGTGATTGTCTGCAAGGGGATAAGCTTCCTGTAGTGGTACAACAGGTGGTCAACAGGAGCAGAAATGTTACACATTTTTCTGTTGAAAAATCTATAGTGTAGGGTGCTGAAGTTAGAGATACAAAGTCTGGAAGGCGGCATGTTGTTAACACTGAAATGCATGACTGCACTTGCCTAGAGTGGCAACACACTGGGAAACCATGTGAGCATGCCATGCTTTTCTTGGCCTCCCGCCTGAATATAAACATGCACCAATACTTCCATGAATATTACTCAGTGGGAAGATTCAAGGCTGCGTATGCAGCTCCAATTCCAGCACTTACAGATCAGTCTCAGTAGCCTGAAGTGGAAATCAAAATTTTCATGTGTCCTCCCTTAACGAAAAGAAAGGCTAGCAGGCCTAAGGAGAGTGCATTCAAGGCATCGTTTGAGAAAGGTGAGAGTAGTAAGAAGGAAGAGAAAGATCCAAAGCCTAAAAGTTCCCAAAAAGGTAACAAAAATAGATGCAAGCTGTGCCAGGAACTTGGGCACCGAAAAGGATCTCCAAAATGCCGTTACACTCCTGAAAGGCCAAAGTATGTTCATGTTTGTGATGTTTTTTGATTTGGTTTTTTTTCAATTACTAAACAAATGACATGCTTTGTTTGTCAGGAGGAAGCGTCCAGGCCAGCCCCTGGTTGCTGAAACATTGCAAACTGAAGCTAATCCAGCTGTTGTGCTGGAAACTGAACCTATTACAGCTAGTCCAGTGAAGAAAACCAAGAGCACTAGTGAGCTTTATGTTGTGAAATCAAAAGCAAGTTGTCGTAAGAAGAAGAAGTGAAAACTATTGGTCTATGAGTCTCATTTTGTGTGATGTAATGCTACTTGTATTTTGATGTGTGCTGTACTTTGAAAACTATGTGCCATGTTCCAAATTTGAGCCAAATTTCAAATTGGAACCGACTTTCAAATTTGAGGCACATTTCAAATTTGTACTTTGATGTGTATTGATGTTCCAGTGCATTCTCAACTTTTATGCACGTTAGGTGATCAATCTGAGCACTTTTGTGAAGTAAAACATCTAGTGCGCAAATATAGGGCCCATGAAAAATGAGCTCCAAAGCTAGGCTAAAAAGCCCTATTTCTAAGCTTTTTTTCGAACTTCTCTAAATGAGCTCAAAAAAATCCTTAACATCTAGTGCGCAAATATAGGGCCCATGCCCAATATGGGATCGTTTGGACAAACTATGTCATGGTTAACCCTAAACCCTAGCTCATTCCCCTTGAAAACCATACAACCTTGTCTGTGATAGCTAAGTTATGTGAAGGGAATTTCATGAAAATATCCGTAGTCATGATTTCATAATTTTCCTAGCAACTTAGTAACATAAAACGATGATGTGCGGAAGTTTCATAATTTTTGAATTTTTTTAATTAGTTATGCTCAACCCTAACCTTTGAAACCCTCTCAAAACCCCTCAAACCCCTCTCAAAACCCTACACCATCAGGGCCGTTGGATCGCTGTTCGGGGATGGTTTGGATCAGGCGCTAGGGTTTGCCATGGTCGATCCGCGAGAGGAGACCTGATTGGCTGGAGTGGACATGAGTGGCCCACCTGGCAGTGGCAACACATGGACAAGCGACAGTGGCCACGGGCCGCAGGCTGAACACCTTTTCTGAAATGCATTCATTCGTGGCGGCACCCTCGTCGGACCGATGGGCCGTCATAGAAGGCCAAAGTCTTAGCCTGCCATGCATGCGCGCAGCCACCCCGTTGGCATGCTTGCGCGTGCAGCCACCCGATGCAGCTTCATGGCATCAGGGCAATTAGTGCAGCCTAGGGACGTAGCTTTACCGATCGACATGCCTCGATTCAGTGTGAAAAATGCATAGGGCTCCGGTGGGCTATTATTGCCATTATTAGCGGAGGCCGTGCTCCGATGAACGCATTCAAACGGGCGCGTCGCACCGATTAACGCATTCAAACGGGCGCGTCGCACCGCGGCTATTTAAACGCCCCCCGGACCGTCTACATCTTCCTCTCAACTCGATCTCACATCCATCTGCGCCCCCTTCTTCTTCTTCTCCAAAAGCCAAAGCAAAAGCCAGATTCTGTCCAAGACAAGATGTAGTACTACGGCCCAACCTACCGTCTGCCGGCCACCATGCCGGAGATGCGGTACCCCGCCGGGGTTGTCGTGGAGGACACCCTACGCGTGTGGGCCATCTCAAGGTGGAGAGGCCCGACAGAGCTGGCGAACTTCTTCCTCGCGGCCGGCTACCGCCACCTCCCACGCGGCTCTCCGGTCATGTTCCGCGTGGAAGAGGTTCGGGGCAATGGAGGCCTTGTGATTGGCCTCACTGCTCGCTTCACCAACCGCTTCGATGCCTACTTCCTCCTCGGCAAGGTCTTCTGGTGTGGGTGCGAGTTCATCGCCTTCACCACATACAGCATCTTCACGAACTTCGACCACATCTTCCCCACCGACAACGGCATGCACACTCTCCCCTACAACACCGAGGACGAGGAGTGAACATGGCGGCGCGGGCAGGAGATGTTAAGTGTTGCCCAATGTAGGGCTAAGCTATCTGTAAGGGCGCTACTATAAGCCCTAATATTAATATCTATCTATGTAATGTGTGTCTTCCCTATATATAAGGGAATATATCAAGGGATGTTCTGTTGGTGCAATTTGCTTAATATTAACATATCTATCTACGTAATGTGTGTATTTTATTGCTTGCAAGTAGTCGTTCATGTGATTGAGATTAGTGCTGACAATTGCAAACATTAGGATAGCGGCTGCTCGAGCGTCTCCATTTTTGTCTTGAACAAAAAGGGTTTAGACCGATTTGTTTTGGTCAAACCAAACCAATCCAGTAATTAATAAATCCCACACCAAAACATGAGCTCAGTCCGTTTGAAAAAAATTCAAAACTTAAATTTTTTTAAGAATATTTGGCGTACATTTGAACTATAAAATTTAAATGTTGCAACAAATATTGGAAAACAGAAAAAAAAGAGAAAAGAAAAGAACAATCTACACACCTGGCAGCCCGGTAGATGGCCAAATTTGAACTTGTGCCAAATCATTCACTATTTCTAGAGATTTACATAAAGTAATTCAAATTTAAACTGCAAGTGTGCTGTATTTTATTGCCAAATCCATCACTATTTCTAGGGTTTTCTGCGAAACAAGTAACAGAAATATGATAAAAATTGCATAAATACATTTTTTTGCATCTTATTTGTTCCACTCGCTTCACACAAAAACCCCTCTTTTTGGCAGTTGAGAAATGATTTTTATTGTAAAAAAAATTTGGAAACTGCCTCTTTTGGAAGCTATCTTTTTAGTGTTATTTTTTAAATACAATTCTCTGAAAATCGTGACACAAATTAATGAGGTCAAATAAAGATTTATAGAAATTTTCGTACTGGAGTTGGACCAACAGGGAATTGATTAGGAATTTCTAATGAAGTCCTATGTGTATTAAATATAGATTTAAATCAAAAATACATAGAAAAGCTTCATGTATAATCACGAAAATTAGCTATTACATAGGCCTGCAGATATGATGAATTTAGGAACTCGAATCAACTCAACTGGATTTGAAATGAATGTTCTATGAATTTCTAAGTTTGACTAGAAATGGAATAAGGTATTTGACACTGTTCAAGCAGGTTGCACAGGCCGACCCAGGACCCTTTTTTTTAGAAAACGGACGACCCACGTGCCGCACGGGCTCAGCCCATGCGCTGGGATGCGACGTTGATGGCGCACTTTTGAGGTCCCACTTGTTAAGACGTCATCCAAGTAACGGTCAATGATGGGCTTTGACCCAACGGAATGCTTCGTTTGGGCATTTGAGAGGCTGGGGCCGAGTGAGGAGGGGAAAAGTGAGGAACGTTTAGTTGGTGGGGCAAAACTGAGGAAAACTAAGGAACCAGGGGCACAAAAATAGAAATCTCTTAATTCAATGCCAATTCTGCCCAGAATGGAGCATGAGTCATGTCAGTGTTGTGAACCATTACCATTGTTGCCCATTCTTTCCCGGTAGGCCTAAAATGGCAAAGGACAGCTCCAGGATTGACCCAGAGTGAGATGTGTGTCCTAGCAATGTCGACATATGCATGCAAAACTAGTCACCACCGCGTGTGTCAGGAATGGCAACACTGCTTGGATAGCGCTGCATTGCTCACGCCACTCCCCTATTGCCCGTCCCCCAGGATGTCGTCCACCCCGTAGACCACGTCGTGCACGTGCATGCTCTCTCCTCTCATGGCATGCACCGCCTGTGTCTTCATCACTGACGGAGTCACCACCTCCATGGACACGCGTATGGGCTGAGCCATCCAGACGGTTTCCAAGGGCCATTTCACTAGGGATTGCCCCGCATACCTACCTGGTAGCTACCCCGTTCTCTGTAGCACCTTAGCCCACCCCGTCGCCATGAATGCATGATCCAAGCGGCTGATCACTCACCTCACTCGTCTTTGGATACAATAGACAGACCTCGCGACCATTCAACGCACCCGACCCCTTCTTCTTGCACAAAATCGCTGCCTGAAGCAATGGAGAGAGACGCGGTTCGACCCCAGTGAGCAAGAGGAGCTCAGCGCCCCGATGAGACACAAGTTCTCTCTCAAGTTCCGGTCGCCCCCTCTCTTTCAAGTTCTTAAGTTTCGGGCGCCCTCTCTCTCTCTCTCTCAAGTTCTCTAGTTATCCAGAAAAGTAGAGAGACGTCGCTGCTACTTGTGAGCTGCTTTGGGATTTTCCCCAAAGAGGAAGGGTGAAGCAATATAGTAGCGGATAATTATTTCCCTCAATAGAGAACCAAGGTTATCGAACCAATAGGAGAACCACGCAAACACCCGTCAACAGTACCTGCACACAAAAGAGCAAATGCTTGCACCCAACACGGGCAAGAGGGTTGTCAATCCCCTGGTACTCGTTAATTACAAGGATTAAATCTGGTAGTGGTGGATAGATAAATTGCAAAGTAAAATAAAAGTAAATAAATTGCAGCAAGGTATTTTTGCTTTTTGTAATATGATTAAGGTAGACTCGGGGGCCATAGTTTTCACTAGAGGCATCTCTCTCATAAAAATAGCATACGGTGGGTAGACAAATTATTGTTGGGCAATTGATAGAAAAGTGCATTGTTATGACGATATTCATGGCATGATCATGTATATAGGCATTACGTCCGTGACAAGTAGACCGACTCCTGCCTACATCTACTACTATTACTCCACCAATCGATCGACTCCTGCCCGCATCTATGGTATTAAGTTTATGACAAACAAAGTAACGCTTTAAGCAAGATGACAAAATGTAGATAGAATAAAACCAAGCAATATGATCAAACCCCGTTGTTTTCTCCTTAGTAGCAACAATATAATACGTGCCTCGCTACCCCTTCTATCACTGGGTGAGGACACCGCATGTGACACCCTGGTTTTCGCTCCTTGTTTTTTTTCCTTCGCGGGATTTGGCTCCCGCCTTTTTTCGATGTTGTTGGATTTTCTCTTGCCTTTGGGTATATGAAGATGGTCATTTAGCCTTGCCTTTCCTATCCAACCAGAGACTCTCTCCAACCCAACCTTGCTATCCCAGATTTATTCTCAGGATTTCATCGCCGAAATCCTACTCTCCAGTCTACCGGAAGGGAAACCCTAATTCCTTCCGTTACAAAGGAACCCCAATTTCCTTTGATCTTTTGCCTCCCAAATTTCTCCCAGTGATCATCCTATCTTTTTAAACCCTGGATATGTAAAAATATTGCCAAGTCATTTGCAATATTTTCATTTAAAATTAATTCCTTTTTCTGCCAGTTAAAGGAATTAAATCCAGGAAAATATCTATCCATCTCCAAAGTTCATGAAAACTTGTGGAGATATTCTTTGTGATCATATTGAGCTCCAATAAAAATATTGGCCATAATTAAATAAGGGAAATTGCCTTTTCCTATTTAAATCCAATATTGCACCTTGGGCACTTTCCAAAGGAGCTACTATTTTGGTAGCCAGGAAATATCCCAAATAATTTGTGGAGCTTCTCCTATCCATATCTTCACCATTTCCATCAAGAACCCAAGTTACACAGATCAAATTTTGAGAGCATCTTCCAATTCTTGTTTCTGGACTTATTTTGAGGTTGTGAAGCAACTATATTTTATATTGCTTCAAAAATTCTCAAATTAATCCAGGACCTCATATTACCTATATGATGTGAGTATGCCAAAGTTCACATCATTTTATCTAGCCAATTTCTCTCAAAAATTCCATCTAGTTTCTGTCCAGATCCAAGCTCTATGAAGGAAGTACCACTTTGGCATTTCCAATTGAGCTGAAATTTTTCCAGCACCTTAATATCTCCAAATCATTACCCTAAACAAAAATTCAGCTCATTCCACCAAGCCAAATGAGTGCAGCTTCAAGATCCATTTTCTGGACAAAATTTTGCATTACAAAGGAAGTATATGCAAATGAGATCCAAATGGCTTCAAATTTTTCCAGCACCTAGTCCTTCCTACCACATTTCCCTGTGACAACTTTTCCATCTCATTGGCACCTCTGTTTGACCACAACTTCCTCCCCAAGTTTCTGTCCAGAAACTTTTCTGGCTCCTCTCGATCACTCTAGAGCCGTCCTAGCCCATCTAGTGTCACATTCTATCTAAATGATCAGTGAAAATCCTGTTTGACAAGATTTGGCACCCAGAGGAGGGCCAGAACGCGACATGCCCGTGGTGACCGCGTGAGCTGCACGTAGGAACAGCGCTCTGCGCGTTCGTCGCGTCGGGCAGGACAGCTCGAGCTGCCTCCGCTTGTCCGAGCATGCCGACCTGACTCCCCGTCGTCCGCTTCCTCATCTCCGGTCACTTCCCCCTCCGTTTTCCTCCTCACACAACGGTAGTCGCCGCCACCGCACTGTCTCCCCGTGACCTCCTCTGTCGCATCCTCTTCGCTGTCTTCTTCCTCCCCGAAGCCTCTCGAGCTCACCAGCGCAGCCTTGTCCTCTCCCGCGCGTCAGGTCAGCACCAACCGGCGCTAGCCACCTCGCCGGAATGCCGCCAAGGCCGCGATCTCGCGAAGTCTCGGCTGTCGCCGAGAAGCTTGCTCGGCTGGCTATATATATAGCCATGCCCGAGCCTCCCTGAGCTCAACCACCACCCGCAGCGGTCTCCCCTCCCTCCTAGCTCTTTTCCCCGCTCGAAGGAGCCCGAGCCTGTGCTCAATTTGGCCCCCACCGTCGCCATTGCCGCCGTCGACCTCTGCTCAGATTCGAGCGAGCCGAGGCTCCCCTTCCTCTCCTCTCGCCACCCTCAGCCTCCCTGACCACGGCAGAGCCTCTCCGCCCTTCATCTCCTCCTCCGGCGCACGGAAGCCCTGCGCCCCGAGCTCACCCCGCCGCCGTCCGCCTCTATCTACCGTCCGACCGCCTCCGTCCATCCCCACCTTCACCACGGGTACGGGCGGGCGTGGCTTCGACTGCTGCTTCCGTTCCCACCCTCGGACGGAGCCCTCGACCACCGGAGCTGCTGGCACGACGAGCGCCCGGGCTCTCTGTTGCCGCCGGCGAGAGAAAGAAGGAAGAGGAGGAGGGAGGAGAGAGAAGGCGATGCGGGGCCCGGCTGTAAGCGGCTGTTGGCGCGGGCCCGCTGTTTAAGTGGAGGCGGGTTACCCGGGGTGCGTTTTCCCGCAGCGGTGGCGCACTCTCTGAAAGGCGCCTTCTCCTTGGGCCGGCCCAATGCAGCAGCAACAGTAGCCGCGGCAGTCTCGGCCCAAGCCAGCCCGGTGGAATAGTGCTATTTCTCTTTTTCCGGCCGAATTCCTATCAGGGACTTGTTTGTAAATATTTCTTCTGCAGATTGGTCCCTGGCAATCAACTGGCAATATCTTTTCATCTGTAACTCCGATCGAGGTGATTCCAAAGCCCACTTCTTCAGTTCGTCGAGCCAGTTCCGATGGTATCATTTTCATAATGTTCCCACACTGTGAAAATGACCATTTTGCCCTTGCCCCTCAATCAGCCCCTCTGAGAGAGAACCCTTTCCGGCGATTTTTCTATGAGGCGATCGCACTTCTTCCCGGAGTATTCCTCGACCCCCAGGCAAGCCGACCATCTGATATATGCCCTAAAGCATTGCTCTGTGTTATTCTTGCGTGTTTAATTAATAAATATGCCTGTGTTAGTAGTAGTAATTAAACTCCTGCTAGATTGAATATGTTATTTACATTAGTTGTTAATGCTCATCATATTATCGCACTAATGACTCGTTGTGATATTGTATGGAGATTGGTTGTTATGTTTTCATAATGGTTACATCATGCATGGTTACTGTTACTGCAATATTATGAAATGTGACTTAATAATAACAACCTCCTCCATCGACTGGATCGAGTCATAGTGTCACCTATCCGGACATACCCGTGCAGCCACATTTGCTGGTATGGGACGGCCCTGACTTGGTCTATTGTCTTGCCTCTTGTCAGTACCACCAAACTAGGGAGGATTATGCGTGCGTGCTACCCTGGCCCGGTAGGCGACGATAATCCTGTGAGCCCAGTTAAGTTATTTTGCCGGCGTCCCCGTTTGGGACAGTTTAGTTGGCCACGACGGTGGCAGGTGTCATGGGGTGACACAGGGGCCACCCAGGACATGACCCTGGGAGGGTATGATTTTCGGTGGGACCGTAAGAGTGCAAGGCAATAGATCGGTTTTGTTGGAGCAGCACTGGTCCACCCGAATGGGAACATGTACTAAAGTACGAGGCCAGGCGCTCCATGGTGTGGGTAAAGTGCGCAACCTCTGCAGAGTGTAAATCTATTCGAATAGCCGCGTCCTCGGTCATGGACAGTTCGTATAGGCCCCTATTTGGTCTGTGTCGAGTCTGGAGGAACAAACTAAATGATGTTAATAATGAACCAGAATAAGGTATGATTTATCAAGACTTGCAGTACAGATGCATGGACATCAGATGATGTCAGAGGTATGAGTGCTAGCTATGTGATGGCTATGAGATGAGCGGTTGAATGATCGCAAAGTTTGGATTGGACTTGGATCGTGAGAATACTCGGAGTATGAATTATTTATTTGATATGCTTTACTGCATTTACTTCAGTAATTATCATGCTAGATAATCCTGCTATGACATGATGATTAATGTTGCTAGATGATTAACCTTGCTAGATAATCCTGTCATAACATAATAGTTAATACTGCTAAGATATCATGTACATGCTTGAATGCCATGGATTGCATTGCTTGGTGTATATGTTGGTTTGCTTGCGAGTACATTCAGAAGTACTCAGCGGCCTTCGATGTGGCCAGGTTCACCTAAGGATCCGACGTTCGCTAGTGAGGAGCCGGAGTGTTCGCGGGCTAGAAGAGTAACCCAGTCAGATCCCTGTGGATTGGAGCCGCACCAGGACCATGCTGCCTTAGATAGAGCTTTTCTGCTGCCATATCTTATGTAAGGCTTATATGTCCATTAATAGAAAAGCTTGTGTTCATGATACTTGTTGTAAAAGCGCATGCCAGATTGATTTTCCTGGGCTGGCATGTGCGGCGACCGTCTGGCTACAGTGGTATTCAGGCGGGGCGCCACACCGCAAGATTGAACCTACTACTATGCACCACTTCCACCGAAGACCTAATCGTCAACTTGGCCAAAGAAAACTCATAGATCAGACATCATTACATAGCTATAAAAATCTTACATAATAAAGTTCAGAATATAACTCAATTACTTTCAATGAATAATCTGATCATAAACCCACAATTCATCGGATCCCACCAAACACACCGCAAAAGAAGATTACATTGGATCGATCTCCGAAGAGAACATTGTATTGAAGATCAAAGAGAGAAAGAAAGCCATCTAGCTAATCACTATGGACCCGTAGGTCTGTGGTGGACTACTGACACATCATCAGACATCGGAGGTCCAGCAGGGTTGATGTAGTTGACCTCCGTGATCGATTCTCCCTTCGGCAAAGTACCGAAAAAGGCCTCCAGATGGGATCGCGGAAGAACAGAGACTTGCTGCGGTGAAAAAATTGTTTCAGATGGCTCTCTGTTATTTTTGGGATTTTAGAGAATTTATAGAAGTGGAATTAGGTCAGGAGGAGCTACGAGGGGCCCACAAGCTCAGGTGCCCCCCCTGTGGGCGCGCGGGGTGAGCTTGTGGCTCCCTCGTATGGCTTCTGGCCTCCTCCCGAAGCTTCCTGGGTGTCTTCTGGTCCAGAAAAAATCACCGTAAAATTTTATCGCGTTTGGACTTCGTTTGGTATAGTTTTTCCCTGAAACAATAAAATAGGCAAAAACAGGAACTGGCACTCGGCACTGAGTTAATAAGTTGGATGCACGTATCAGCATCCCCAAGCTTAATTTCTGCTTGTCCTCGAGTAGGTAAATGATAAAAACAGAATTTTTTTGATGTTGAATGCTACCTAGCATGTTTATCATGTAATCTTTTTACGGTATAAATATTGAGAAACGATGAAGTAATTGATATCAACATAATAATATCCATGAATACAAAAACATAATAATTTCTTTTTCAAAATATACGATGCTCAATGAATGTTATCCCTACTCATTGAATTATGTAAGCATGGCATGACTCCGCCTTCACCGCATAAATATAAATCATGAGCCCCCTGGTGTTAAACCAAGCAATTGGATCATACTTTTTCACGCGCTTCAACATTTTCAACTCCACTCAATACATGAGCGTGAGCCATAGACATAGCACTACGGGTGGAATAGAATGCGGTGGTAGAGATTCATAAGGGAAGTCAAAAAAATAAGAAAGTCTCACACCAACTCGGCGGATCAATAGGCAATGGAGAGGCCCATCAATCGATATCAATGCGAGGAGTAGGGATTGCCATGCAACGGATGCACTAGAGCTATAAGTGTATGAAAGCTCAATACTGAAATTAAGTGGGTGTGCATCCAACTTGCTTGCTCATGAAGACCTCGGGCATTTGAGGAAACCCGTCATCGGAATATACAAGCCAAGTTCTATAATGCAAAATTCCCACTAGTATATGAAAGTGACAACTCAGGAGACTCTCTATATGAAGAACATGGTGCTACTTTGAAGCACAAGTGTGGTAAAAGGATAGTAGCATTGCCCCTTCTCTCTTTTTCTCTCATTTTTTTTCTTGGGCTCTTTTTGGCCCCTCTTTTTTTAGAACAATATGATGAACCTCATTCCCACTTTTTGGAGAACTCATTAGTCTCCATCATTCTTTACCTCACTGGGACAATGCTCTAATAATGATGGTCATCAAACTTTTATTTACTTACAACTTGATAAACTGGAACAATATGACTCTATATGAATGCCTCTGGCAGTGTACCAGGATGTGCAATGATCTAGCGTAACCTGTATTACAATGATGAACGGTGGCTTTGCCACAAATATCATGTCAGCTCTATATGATCATGCAAAGCAATATGATGGTGAACACACATGTATAAGACAGAACGGTGGAAGTTGCATGGCAATATATCTCGGAATGGCTATGGAAATGCCATGATAGGTAGATATGGTGGCTGTTTTGAGGAAGATATAAGGAGGCTTATGTGTGATAGAGCGTATCATATCACGGGGTTTGGATGCACCGGCGAAGTTTGCACCAACTCTCGAGGTGAGAAAGGGCAATGCACGGTATCGAAGAGGCTAGCAATATGTGGATTGGTGGGAGTGTTGTATTAGTCCATGACTCACATTAGTCATAAAGTACTCATATACTTATTGTGAAAGTTTTATTAGCCCTCGAAGCAAAGTACTACTCGCATGCCCCTAGGGAGGAGGTTGGTAGGAGTTAACCATCGCGCATCCCCGATTCAAACAACACAAAGGATTTCAATCAGACCTAAAAATGCTCAAACTTCCCCGTCATGCCGTGTCGGACACTTAAATAAGTAATACATAACAGGCTTTAATATCGATATTTTTACTAAACAATTATCATGAACCAATACCCTTTCATATTACGACATCAATATAATTAAATCATACGTTTCATATTTAGTGATCTACATGAAAGTTTTTATTATATCACTTATATACCTATCATTTTCAGACTAGTCTTATAACCCGTGCATATTACCACTTCCTATTTAGGACTCTCAAAAAGATTTAAGTGAAGCATGAGAGTGCAATAATATCTATAAAATATATAACCACCGCCGTGCTCTAAGAATATAAGTGAAGCATAAGAGCAACTGCATAGCTCAAAAGATATATGTGAAGCACATAGAGTATTCTAACAAATCATGATGAATGTGTGTCTCTCTCAAAAGGTGTGTCTAGCAAACAATGATTGTGGCAAACTAACAAGAAAACAAAATAAAACTATGGTACAAGACGCTCCAAGTAAAACTCATATCATGTGATGAATAAAAATATAGCTCCAAGTAACATACCGATGAATTGTGGACGAAAGAGGGGATGCCATTCGGGGCATCCCCAAGCTTAGACGCTTGGGTCTTCCTTGAATATTACCTTGGGGTGCCTTGGGAACCCCCAAGCTTAGGGTCTTGCCGCTCCTTATTCCTTCATCCATCGTGATCTCACCCAAAACTTGAAAATTTCAGCACACAAAACTCAACAGAAACTTCGTGAGATCCGTTAGTATAATAAATCAATCATCCACTTTAGGTACTGTTATAAACTCATTCATAATTGTTCTTGCATAATATCTACTGTATTCTAACTTCTCCATGACTTATACCCCTGATATAATCCATAGTATCATCAAATCATGCACACTATCATTCAAATCATTCCAAAGACATTACTTGGCACAAACACTAACTAAAAGATAAAAACACAATCATTACAGTAGCAATAAATGTGTGACTAAACAAAAATAAAAATTGCAATAAAGATAAATATTGGGTTGCCTCCCAACAAGCGCTATTGTTTTATGCCCCTAGCTAGGCATAATGCATAGTTTCAAGTATTATCATCTTTGGGTTCTAAATCCTTTTGAACCAAATCTTCAAAAAAAATCTCATTAATTCTCTACTCTCATATTCTACTTTTCTGGTAGGTGAACTTAAATAGTTGAAGGGGCTTTGTTGGGTAATTTTAACGTTCATTACTTCAAACTCCGAATCATCACCATAGAGATCCACATATAAAACATGAATTTCATCATCAATAGGATCTCTAGCTATATTTTCAAACCATTCTTCACTAAATCCCTCATCAATTCCCTTGGTGATCCATTCAAATTTATCACAAGTGTTGTTGTATGCTACTTGTAGCTTGCGTTGGTATTATGCCCGAAGAGGAAGGGATGATGCAGCACAGTAGAGGTAAGTATTTCCCTCAGTTATGAAACCAAGGTTATCAATCCAGTAGGAGAATCACGCAACACCTCGTTAGCAGTACCTGCACACAAACAACAAATCCTTGCACCCAACGCAAACGAGGGGTTGTCAATCCCTCGGCGGTCAATTGCAAGATTAAATTGTATGTGATAGATAGATAGATTGAAACAAAAATACAAAATAAAATAAATAAAAGAAAAGTGCAGCAAGTATTTTTAGGGTTTTAGTAATATGTTTTAGATAGACTCGGGGGCCATAGTTTTCACTAGAGGCTCCTCTCAAGAAAACAGCATACGGTGGGTAGACAAATTACTGTTGGGCAATTGATAGAAAAGCAAATAATCATGACGATATCCAAGGCAATGATCATGTATATAGGCATCACGTCCGAGACAAGTAGACCGACTCCTGCCTGCATCTACTACTATTACTCCACACATCGACCGCTATCCAGCATGCATCTAGTGTATTAAGTCCATAAAAGAACGGAGTAATGCCTTAAGAACGATGACATGATGTAGACAAGATAAACTCACGTATGAATAAACCCCATCTTTTTACCCATAATAGCAATGATACATACGTGTCATGTCCCTTTCTGTCATTGGGATTGAGCACCGCAAGATCAAACCCATTACAAAGCACCTCTTCCCATGGCAAGATAAATCAATCTAGTTGGCCAAACCAAATCAATAGATCGAAGAAGAAATACGAAGCTATAATAATCATGCATTAAAGAGATCAGAGAAGACTCAAATAATATTCATGGATAATCTGATCATAAACTCACAATTCATCGGATCCCAACAAACACACCGCAAAAAGTGATTACATCGGATAGAACTCCAAGAACATCGAGGAGAACATTGTATTGAAGATCAAAAAGAGAGAAGAAGCCATCTAGCTACTAACTATGGACCCGAAGGTCTGTGGTAAACTACTCACGCATCATCGGAAGGGCAGCAAGGTTGATGTAGAGCCCCTCCGTGATCGATTCCCCCTCCGGCGGAGTACCGGAGAAGGCCTCCAGATGGGATCTCTCGAGAACAGAAACTTGCGGCGGCGGAAAAAGTATTTCGTGGAGTCCCCTGAGGGTTTCTGATTTTTTGGGAATTTATAGTGGTGGAATTAGGTCAAACGGAGCTGAGGTGGGCCCACGAGGCACCAGGGCGCGCCTGCCCCCCTAGGCGCGCCTTGGTGGCTCGTGGCCACCTCCTTTGGCGTCTGGTCTTCTCCCGAAGCTTCTAGTGTTTATCTTGTCCAGAAAAATTTCCAGAAAAAAATCTCCAAAAAGTTTCGTGGCATTTGGACTTCGTTTGGTATTGATTTTCTGTAAAACCAAAAACAGGCAGAAAATAGCAACTGGCACTGGGCACTAAGTTAATAGGTTAGTCCCAAAAAATGATATATAATTGCTGTAAATGTATATAAAAACATCCAAGATTGATAATATAACAGCATGGAACAATAAAAAATTATAGATACGTTGGAGACGTATCAGCATCCCCAAGCTTAATTCCTGCTCGTCCTCGAGTAGGTAAATGATAAAAACAGAATTTTTGATGTGGAATGCTGCCTATCATATTCATCACATATTCTTTTCTTTTATAGCATGGACATTGGACTTGAATGATTCAAAGCAATAGTCTATAGTTTGACATGAAGATATAAATACTCAAGCATGCTAACAAGCAACCATGTCTTTCAAAATATCAATGCTAAAGAAAGTTATCCCTAGCCCATCATGCTCAATCAATGATCCATTCATGAAACACACTCAAATATTAGCTACACACAATGCACAAGTATGACAATAGTGCTCTCTAGTTGGTGCTTTTGTAAGAGAAGATGGAGACTCAAATAAAAATAAAAATTGCATAAACATAAATAGATAGGCCCTTCGCAGAGGGAAGCAGAGAATTTTGTTGTTATTAATTTTGATTCATTGTGGGACTGGGCATCCCTATTACCAACCACTCTCTCGTGCAATGACAAGTGAATAAACACTCATCATGAGAATAACACACCTAGCATGGAAAATAATGGCCACTCCCTGCCGATTCATGAGCGGTACGGGCACACAAAATGGAAAAATTATTTTGAAAATTAGAGTTGGCACACGCAAATTTACTTGGAACGGCATGGAAATACCGCATATAGGTAGATATAGTGGACTCATTTGGCACAACTTGGGTTTAAAGATTTTGGATGCACAAGAAGTATTTCCGCTTAGTACAAATGAAGGCTAGCAAATAGATTGAGAAGCAACCAACCAAAAAGCGAAAACAGTCATAAACATGCATTGAACATAACTTACACCGAATAATGCACCATAAGTAGGATATAATTTTGTTGCATAACTATTGACTTGATGTGCATGCATAGGGAATCACAAACCTTAACACTAATATTCTTACTAAATCACAATTACTCACTAACATGACTCACATATCATCATTTCCATATCACAAAACTATTGCAAGGAATCACACTTATCATATCCAATGATCTATATGAAAGTTTTTATTATATCCCTCTTGAATATTCATCACTTTGGGACCAATTTCATATCTTGTGCAAATTACCATTACTATTATCAACTCTCAAAAAGATATAAGTGAAGCATGAGAGTGCAAATATTTCTTCAAAATTTAATCAACTCTCAAAATAATATAAGTGAAGCATGAGAGTTCATTTCTTCAAAAATTTAATCTTATCAACTCTCAAAATAATATAAGTGAAGCATCAGAGTTCATTTCTTCAAAATATAGCCTCCACCATGCTCAAAAAGATTTAAGTGAAGCACTAGAGCCACTGGCTAGCTCAAAAAATTTAAGTGAAGCACATACAGTATTCTAACAAATGATGATAAACGTGTGGCTCTCTCAAGATAGGTGTGTTAAGAAAGGATGATTGTGACAAAATAAAAAGCAAACAAAGCAAAGACTCATATAATACAAGACGCTCCAAGTAAAACACATATCATGTGATGAATAAAAATATAGCTCCAAGTAAAATTACCGATGGTTGGTAGAAGAAAGAGGGGATGCCTTCCGGGGCATCCCCAAGCTTAGACGCTTGAGTATTCCTTGAATATTAACTTGGGGTGCCTAGGGCATCCCCAAGCTTAGGCTCTTGCCACTCCTTATTCCTTCATCCATCATGATCTCACCCAAAACTTGAAAACTTCAATCACACAAAACTCAACAAAACCTTCGTGAGATCCGTTAGTATAACAAAATAAATCACTACTTTAAGTACTGTTGCAAACTCATTCATATTTTATTTTTGCATTATACCTACTGTACTCTAACTTCACCATGGCTTATACCCCCCGATACAATCCATAGATTCATCAAAACAAGCAAGTAGTGCATCAAAAACAGAATCTGTCAAAAACAGAACAGTCTGTAGAAATCTATTTAAAAGCCACACTTCTGTAACTCCAAAAATTCTGAAAAATTATTACAACGTGGGCAATTCATATAACAATGCTGTGTAAAAAATTCAGATTTTTTTTACGCTCCAATACAGAACCAAAATTCCTGCACTGGACGCAAAACCTTCTGTTTTCCAAACAGCATCAATTATACTATCTTCCAAATCATCCCAAAGGTTTTACTTGGAACAAACACTAATTAAAACACAAAAACTCAATCATAACAGTAGAATAAATGTGAAAACACACAATAATTTATTTTATTCATTGGGTTGTCTCCCAACAAGCTCTTTCTTTATAGCCACTAAGATAGGCTTGAGATTTTATTGATGCTCACATGAAAGATAATAATTGAAACACAAAGAGAGCATCATGTAGCATGTGAAAAACACATTTAAGTCTAACATACTTACTATGCATAGGCATTTTATAAGCAAACAAATTATCAAGGCAAGCAATTTCTAGCATATGCAAAGGAGAAGAATAAAACATTGATGATTTCAACATAACGAGAGGTAATTTAGTAATATGAAAATTTCTACAACCATATTTTCCTCTCTCATAATAATTACATGTAGGATCATAATCAAATTCAACAATATAGCTATCATAAACAATACTCTCTTTATGATCCACATGCATAAAGTTTTTATAATCTTCCAAAATAGTGGGATTAGCATTAACTAAAGTTATGACATCTCCAAACCCACTCTCATCAAAAATTTCATAAGATTGAACACTCTCCAAATATGTGGGATTATTTTTAGCTAAAGTTGATACTCTTCCGAACTCACTTTCAATATTATCGCAAGCATATTCATCATGAGGTTTAAATAAATTTTCAAGATCATAAGAATCATTATCACCCCAATCATGATCATTGCAATAAGTAGTGGATATAACAAAATCATCATCCCCAAGCTTGTAGTTTTGCATATTATTAGAAATTTACATTAATAGAATTAATAATAACATCATTGCAATTATGCTTTTCGTTCAAGGAGTTATCATGAATCACTTTATAAATTTCTTCTTGCAATACTTCATCACAACTTTCAGATTCCTGATTTTCAAGCAAAACTTCATAGAGATAATCAAGTGCACTCAACTCACTAGCAATTGGTTCAACATAATTGGATCTTTTGAAAATATTAGCAAGTGGATGAGGATCCATATCAATAGATTTTTAGCAAGCGAAGATGAAGCAAATAGAGGGCACATGGCAACACAAGCAAAGATAGCAAGCAAGCAAACTAAAATATTTTTGTGTTTTTGTAAAACCTTTTTAGAAGTGGGGGAGATGAAAACTAGAGGCAAAGGCAAATAAAGTAAATGCAAGGAGATGAAAGTTTTAAGCGTAGGTACTTGATAGATGTTGATGATGTCTCCCCGGCAACGGCGCCAGAAATTCTTCCTGCTACTTGTAGCTTGCGTTGGTATTATCCCCGAAGAGGAAGGGATGATGCAGCACAGTAGAGGTAAGTATTTCCAGTAGGAGAATCACGCAACACCTCGTTAGCAGTACCTGCACACAAACAACAAATCCTTGCACCCAACGCAAACGAGGGGTTGTCAATCCCTCGGCGGTCAATTGCAAGATTAAATTGTATGTGATAGATAGATAGATAGAAACAAAAATACAAAATAAAATAAATAAAAGAAAAGTGTAGCAAGTATTTTTAGGGTTTTAGTAATATGATTTAGATAGACTCGGGGGCCATAGTTTTCACTAGAGGCTTCTCTCAAGAAAATAGCATATGGTGGGTAGACAAATTACTGTTGGGCAATTGATAGAAAAGCAAATAATCATGATGATATCCAAGGCAATGATCATGTATATAGGCACTAAGTTAATAGGTTAGTCCCAAAAAATGATATATAATTGCTGTAAATGTATATAAAAACATCCAAGATTGATAATATAACAACATGGAATAATCAAAAATTATATATACGTTGGAGATGTATCATTGTACAAGGTTTTAATCAATTCCGCATGAGGAACTTTCCTCCTAAAATTTTCACTATAAGCGTGATAATCATTAGATTCCAACCTACGCATAGTGTCTTGATCATGAAGAATTTCTTCTATTGGGGGATGCTCCAAATCTATTTTGTAAAAGACAAAGATGTCCCTAGCTTCTCGGATTATATAATCAAATTCATGCATGAGGATGATAGAAGCAATCTTTTTAACTTTTGGATCATGGACGTTGGGAAGTTCAAAGAACATCTTTTGTAGGACATGATGAATATGCAAAAAATTCCTTTCTAATTTAACTACAAGCATGTCAATAGCATCCACATAGCAATTTGTCTTGTCAAGGATAGATCCTTTGATTAGTGGTATAACTCCCGTACAATTAAAGAATTCTTGGATGATATTCTTCCCAATAACATTCCCGCTGACCACACAATAAGTTTTAGTTTTTTAGATTGTGGGAGCTTCATTATGATAAACTTCATTCTCAGGAGGGTCATGATTAAGATCAAATAATTTAGGCTTTTCCTCATGAGACTCGCTAGCACTATCTTCACTAGCGCTTTCAACAATAACTTTCTCAGACTCAGACATGATAGCAACTTCAAGAAAACAGGCAAACAAGCAAACTAAAATATTTTTGTGTTTTTGATTTTTTAACAAAACTAATAAAAGCAAATAAAAAGTATAACAATTAAATGATAATGTGAATGTAGGAACCTGTAAGTGTTTGATGATGTCTCCCCGACAACGGCGCCAGAAATTCTTTTTGCAACTTGTGAGCTGCGTTGGGATTTTCCCCGAAGAGAAAGGGTGAAGCAATATAGTAGCGGATACGTATTTCCCTCAGTAGAGAACCAAGGTTATCGAACCAATAGGAGAACCAGGCAAACACCCGTTAACAGTACCTGCACACACAAGAGCAAATACTTGCACCCAACGCGGGCAAGAGGGTTGTCAATCCCCTTGTACTCGTCAATTACAAGGATTAAATCTAGTAGTGGTAGATAGATAAATTGCAAAGTAAAATAAAAGTAAATAAATTTCAGCAAGGTATTTTTGGTTTTTGTAATATGATTAAGGTAGACCCGGGGGCCATAGTTTTCACTAGAGGCATCTCTCTCATAAAAATGGCATACTGTGGGTAGGCAAATTACTGTTGGGCAATTGATAGAAAAGCGCATAGTTATGACGAGATTCATGGCATGATGATGTATATAGGCATTACGTCCGTCACAAGTAGACCTACTCCTGCCTGCATCTACTACTATTACTCCACCAATCGGCCGACTCCTGCCTGCATCTATGGTATTAAGTTCATGACAAACAAAGTAACACTTTAAGCAAGATGACATAATGTAGATAGAATAAAACCAAGCAATATGATTAAACCCCATCATTTTCGCCTTAGTAGCAACAATACAATACGTGCCTCACTAACCCTTCTGTCACTGGGTGAGGACACCGCAATATTAAACCTACTACTATGCACCACTTCCACCGAAGACCTAATCGTTAACTTGGCCAAAGAAAACTCATAGATCGGAAAGCATTACATAGCTATAACAATCATACAATATAAAGTTCATAATATAACTCAATTACTTTCAATGAATAATCTGATCATAAACCCACAATTCATCGGATCCCAACAAACACACCGCAAAAGAAGATTACATCGGGTCGATCTCCGAAGAGAACATTGTATTGAAGATCAAAGAGAGAGAGAAAGCCATCTAGCTAATCACTATGGACCCGTAGGTCTGTGGTGGACTACTCACACATCATCGGACATCGGAGGTGCAGCAAGGTTGATGTAGTTGACCTCCGTGATCGATTCCCCCTCCGGCAGAATACCAAAAAAGGCCTCCAGATGGGATCGCGGAAGAACAGAGACTTGCGGCAGCGAAAAAATTGTTTCGTATGGCTCTCTGTTGTTTATGGGATTTATGGGAATTTATAGAAGTGGAATTAGGCCAGGATGAGTTATGAGGGGCCCTCAAGCTCAGGTGCCCCCCCTCGGGGGCGCGCGGGGTGAGCTTGTGGCTCCCTCGTATGGCTTCTGGCCTCCTCCCAAAGCTTCCTAAGTGTCTTCTGGTCCAGAAAAAATCACCATAAAATTTTATCGCGTTTGGACTTCGTTTGGTATAGTTTTTCCCTGAAATAATAAAATAGGCAAAAACAGGAACTGGCACTGGGCACTGAGTTAATAGGTTAGTTCCCAAAAATGATATAAAATTGCGTATAAAGTATCCAAGATTGATAATATAATAGCATGAAACAATCAAAAATTATAGATATGTCGGAGACATATCAATCGCCAATGCTTTTCCTCCCTCCTCTAGTTCTCCGGCGAAGCCTAGCTCTGGACGGTGAAGCGCTTCCAGATCTTCGATCTCGTAGGCGTGCAATCCATAGAGAGACCCCGCTTTCGATCTTGTTCGAGGCAGTGTGCGTGGGATGGTTCGCGGGACTTCAAGAATGATCTACACCAACTCTTCTTCCGCGGCAACTCAAAGTTGGTAACGATCAGATCTAACCTTGTATGCATCTTCATATTGATCCTGGGATCTTTATCCGTACGACGATTTTTTTGTTTTCTACTACGTTATCGAGCACGTCAAGAGTCAGTTGTCCAATCGATGGCCCTTACCATCGAGTGGGGTTACCTCGATTATTAAGAATAAATATTCAAACAAAAGCATTGGGCGTTTAATGACCACATCTCATTCATCCCCAAAGAATAGCTTTCCGCTACCGTACTAACCCCTTCTCTCACTGATGTTCGGGATAGCGTTCCACGTCCTCCTTGATCTTTACCTTCTCCTTGATCGATCTACGGGATCCTGGGTACCTGCAGGGCCTTAGATCGAGAACAAGACAAGAGAAAATTCTGTTGCGACCGGACACATATAAAAAAGGTCAAATATGCAAAGTCACTCCAACGATCCCTTCCACAAATACATCGGGTTGCAAGGCGGTGCCTCAACTCATTGCCTTACCAAATTACTCACACATGGCGATCGGATCGCAAGATGAACTCACTGAAGACAACATAAAGATGAATGATTGATTGATATATGTCTTATAATAGTTATCGGATGCCATACATCGATTACATGTATGACTAACTTGGAGATGGATGGCTATGGTGATGATGGTGGTGGCGGCTATGGAGATGAGATTGGACGGCAAGGGTTGGAAGATGGTTATGGTTCTCCATTTCATGAATGATGCTCTGCCTGTTGAGAATTTTTCATCAACCTCTTTATAAATGTTGGTTAGGTGGAACTCCTGGATCTGATGGCAGACGGTAGGAGCGCGGGCATGAGCATGTGCCATCTTGCGCTCTGTTCGCTGTGCTGCACCTCCAATTGCCTTCTCTCTTCCACAAAACCTCATGTTTCCTTGTATGTGATGATTTTGTTCCATGTTTGGCCCTTTTCCAGTAAAAAACACATTAAACAAAGGATTTTGCAATGTCTCGCATTCATTAGTCATAATCCTAAGTGATTTTCTCGGAAATTTCGGGATTATCCAGTTTAAACAATGATGTGATGAGCGCAAATATCACTCATCATTTAGTTGCACATTTAGGCACTCCAAGTGCTCTACCATGTACTCTACTAAAGCATGCCACCTAGGCAAAAATATGATGTGACATTCTATTTGGTGAGGAAAGAGAGTTTTATGGTATCATAATGTACGTATAGCTCTTAGCACCAAAACCAAGTCAACAAATGCTTGTGTTTCGTTCAGTTCGTCAAGTGAAACACAACAAATATAGCTTACATGTATTAATTTAAATAGTCCAACGATGTCCATATATTTAAAAATGGAGTTAAGGCATCTCCAACGCGGACCCTCAAACCGTCCGCATTCGTCCAGACCGCACGATCCGGACGTGTTTTGCCATCCAACGTGGCCCTTTATGCGTCCGCGGGCCGGTCCGACCATCATTTTTCCCGCAAACTTGATACGTCCATTTTGCATCTTGTTTTCCTACTGTTATTTATTATGTTTTGGGTCCTTATTTCACTTTATGATACAATTCTTATGCCTTTTCTCTCTTATTTTGCAAGTTTTACATGAAGAGGGAGATTGCCGGCAGCTGGAATTCTGGACCGGAAAGGGCTGCAGTAGAGATAGCTATTCTGCACATCTCCAAATGACCTAAAAATTTACGGAGAATTGTTTTGGAATATATAAAAATATTGGCGGAAGAAATACCAGAGGGGGACCCACCAGGAAGCCACAAGCCTGGGGGCGCGCCCTACCCCCCTGGGCGCGCCCCCAAGCTTGTGGGGCCCCTGGCAGGCCTCCGGGGCCCGTCTTCCCCTATAAGATGCTATTTTCCCTAGAAAACAAATCAAAAGAAGACTTTCAGGATGAAGTTCCGCCGTCTCAAGGCGGAACCTGGGCAGGAGCAATTTTGCTCTCCGGCGGAGCGATTCCGCCGGGGATACTTCCCTCCGGGAGGGGGAAATCGAAGCCATCGACATCACCAAGGATCCTCTCATCATGGGAGGACCAATCTTCATCAACATCTTCACCAGCACCATCTCATCTCAAACCCTAGTTCATCTCTTGTATTCAATCTTTGTCTCAAAACCTCAAATTGGTACCTGTGGGTTGCTAGTAGTGTTGATTACATCTTGTAGTTGATGCTAGTTGGTTTATTTGGTGGAAGATTATATGTTCAAATCCTTAATGCTATTCAATACCCCTCTGATCTTGAACATGAATATGATTTGTGAGTAGTTACTTTTGTTCTTGAGGACATGGGAGAAGTCTTGTCATAAGAAATCATGTGAATTTGGTATTCGTTCGATATTTTGATGATATGCATGTTGTTACTTCCTTTAGTGGTGTAGTGTGAACATCGACTACATGACACTTCACCATCTTTGGGCCTAAGGGAAGGCATTCTGGAGTAGTAATTCGATGATGGGTTGCTAGAGTGACAGAAGCTTAAACCCTAGTTTATGCGCTATTCCGTAAGGGGCTGATTTGGATCCATATGTTTCATGCTATGGTTAAATTTATCTTAATTCTTCTTTCGTAGTTGCGGATGCTTGCGGGAGGGGGTAATCATAAGTGGGAGGCTTGTTCAAGTAAGAACAACACCCAAGCACCGGTCCACCCACATATCAAATTATCAAAGTAGCGAATGCAAATCAAACAAACATGATGAAAGTGACTAGAGGAGAATTACCATGTGTCCTCGAGAACTCTTTGCTTTATATAAGAGATCATTCCAGCCTGTCCTTTGCTACAAAAAGGATTGGGCCACCTTGCTGCACTTTATTATAATTGTTACTTGCTACTCGTTACGAATTATCTTGCTATCAAAACTATCAGTTACTGCTACTTTCAGTACTTGCCGAGAATACCTTGATGAAAACCGCTTGTCATTTCCTTGTGCTCCTCGTTGGGTTCGACACTCTTACTTATCGAAAGGACTACGATTGACCCCCTATACTTGTGGGTCATCAATATTCTTTTCTGGCGCCGTTGCTAGGGAGTGAAGCGCCTTTGGTGAGTGGAATTTGGTAAGGAAACATTTATATTACGTGCTGAAATTAACTGTCACTTGTCACTATGGAAAGTAATCCTTTGAGGGGTTTGTTCAGGGTATCTTCACCTCGACCGGAAGCATTAAGAGTTTCTCCTCAACCTACTGAACCTACTGAAAATATTTATTATGAAATTCCTTCGGGTATGATAGAGAAACTGCTGGCTAATCCTTATGCAGGAGATGGAAAGGTACATCTTGATATGCACTTGATATATATAGATGAAATTTGTGGATTGTTTAAGCTTGCAAGTTTATCCAAGGATGGAGTCAAGAGGAAGGTATTCCCTTTATCTTTGGAGGGAAAGGCATTGACATGGTATATAGGCTATTGGATGATACTGGAACATGGAATTGGAACCGGTTGAAGCTGGAATTTCACTAGAAATTTTATCCTATGCATTTGGTTCATCGTGATCGGAATTATATATATAATTTTTGGCCTCGTGAAGGAGAAAGTATCACTCAAGCTTGGGGGAGGCTTAATTATATGTTACACATATGCCACAATCATGAGCTCTCAAGAGAAATAATTATTCAAAACTTTTATGCTCGGCTTTCTCATAATGATCAATCCATGATCGATACTTCTTCTACTGGTTCCTTTATGAAGAGGACTATTGAATTCAAATGGGATCTACTGGAAAGAATTAAACGCAACTCTGAAGATTGGGAAATTGACAAAGGTAAAGAGTCAGGTATAAATCTTAAGTTTGATTGTGTTAAATCTTTTATGGAAACCGATGCTTTTCATAAGTTCTGTACTAAATATGGACTTGACTCTGAGATAGTAGCTACTTTTTGTGAATCTTTTGCTACTCATGTTGATCTCCCTAAGGAGAAATGGTTTAAGTTTCATCCACCACCTATTGAATTAAATGAAGAACATGTTAGTGTTAAAGAAGAAACAATTGTTTACAATGTTGATCCAGTTGTGCCTACTGCTTATTTTGAGAAACCTCCTTTCCCTGATAGGATTAAGGAACATGCTAAAGCTTCAACTGTGGTTAATAAAAGTAATATTAGAGAACCTAGACCTTCTGAACAAATTAAAGTTGAACCTAATATTGCAATGGTTAAAGATCTTTTGGTTAATAATATTGATGGACATGTCATATATTTCTGTGATGAAGCAACTAGAATTGCTAAGCCAGACACTAAAGATAAAAACAAACCTGTAATTGGCATGCCTGTTATTTCTGTTAAAATTGGAGATCATTGCTATCATGGTTTATGTGATATTGTTGCTAGTGTGTGAGTGCTATTCAGTTTATTCTCTATCCAGAAGTCATGAATGATATTGCGCCTGTTGAGATTGAAGATATTGATGTCACTATTAAGCTTGCAAATAGAGATACTATTGCACCACTTGGGATTGTTAGAGATGTTGAAGTCTTGTGTTGTAAGATCAAATACCCTACTGATTTTCTTGTTCTTGGATCACCACAAGATCATTTTTGTCCCATTATATTTGGTAGACCTTTCTTGAATACAGTAAATGCTAAGATTGATTGCAATAAAGAAACTGTCAGTGTTAATTTTGGTGATGTGTCTCATGAGTTTAATTTCTCTAAGTTTCGTAGACAGCCTCATGATAAAGAATTACATAATAAGGATGAAATTATTGGTCTTGCTTCTATTGCTGTGCCTCCTACTGATCCTTTAGAACAATACTTGCTAGACCATGAAAATGATATGCATAGGAATGAAAGAAATGAAATAGATGATATGTTCTTTAAACAAGCACCTATTCTTAAACATAATTTGCCTGTTGAAACTTTGGGAAACCCTCTTCCACCTAAGAGTGATCATGTATTTGAATTAAAGAAACTACCTGATACACTTAAATATGCTTATCTTAATGAAAAGAAAATATATCCTGTTATTATTAGTGCTAACCTTTCAGAGCATGAAGAAAAGAGATTACTTAAAACTACGAGGAAGCACCGTGCTGCTATTGGATATACTCTCGATGATCTTAAGGGCATTAGTCCCACTCTATGTCAGCACAAGATTAATATGGAGCCTGATGCTAAGCCAGTTGTTGATCATCAAACAAGATTAAATCCTAAAATGAAGGATGTGGTAAGAACTGAAATATTGAAGCTCCTGGAGGCAGGTATAGTTTATCCCATAGCTGATAGTAGATAGGTAAGTCCTGTTCATTGTGTTCATAAGAAAGGAGGTATTACTGTTGTTCCTAATGATAAAAATGAACTTATCCCACAAAGAATTGTAACCGGTTATAGGATGGTAATTGATTTCAGGAAATTAAATAAAGCTACTAGGAAAGATCATTACCCCTTGCCTTTTATTGATCAAATGTTAGAAAGATTATCTAAACATACACACTTTTGCTTCCTAGATGGATATTCTGGTGTCTCTCAAATACCTGTATCACAAGAAGATCAAGAGAAAACCACTTTTACTTGTCCTTTTGGAACTTATGCTTATCGTCACATGCCTTTTGGTTTATGTAATGCACCTGCTACCTTTCAAAGCTGTATTACTGCTATATTCTCTGATTTTTGTGAAAAGATTGTTGAGGTTTTCATGGATGATTTCTCCGTTTATGGAACTTCCTTTGATGATTGCTTAAGCAACCTTGATCGAGTTTTGCAGAGATGTGAAGAAACTAATCTTGTCTTGAATTGGGAGAAGTGCCACTTTATGGTTAACGAAGGTATAGTCCTTGGGCATAAAATTTTTGAAAGAGGTATTGAAGTTGATAAAGCTAAAGTTGATGCAATTGAGAAAATGCCATGTCCTAAAGATATCAAAGGTATAAGAAGTTTCCTTGGTCATGCTGGTTTCTATAGAAGGTTTATAAAAGATTTCTCTAAAATTTCTAGGGCTCTTACTAATATCTTGCAAAAAGATGTGCCATTTGTTTCTGATGATGATTGCGTAGAAGCCTTTGAAATACTTAAGAAAGCCTTAATATCTGCACCTATTGTTCAACCACCTGATTGGAACCTACCCTTTGAAATTATGTGTGATGCTAGTGATTATGTTGTTGGTGCTGTTTGTAACATCCCCATGTATTAAGCACAGTGATCACCTCTTAATCATGCTAAGTCACCAGGCTTAACAGTGCTTAATCATCATTTGGATCATATCTCATTTCAAATTCCAATTCAATTAAAATTCAAATTCAAAGTGAAAATAAAAGTTGTTCAAATCTGAAAACTAAAATGTTCATTAAATAACAAATAATTCATAACTATTTATGTTAATAAAAACAACATCACTAAAAATCACTAAATAACTCTAACATCCTAAAACAGTACCAAACAGCAATATTTAATCCCATTTTTATTTAATTAAAATTCAAATGAAAACATATGTTCCCCAAATCTTTTTCTGGCAGGGAGATAAATTGCACTGTAATTATTTGGGCAGGATTCATATTTTACAAAATTGAATTAGAGCTAAAAGAAAATAGAAAACAGAAACTAAAAACAGAAAGCAGAAAAAGAAAAGAAGAAAAGGAAAAAGGCCGTTGAAGCTGGGCCTAAGTCAAACCAGAAAACGGTCCGGCCCAACTCCCCCTTCTCCTTCCTACTGCTCACACGCGCGCGCCCGACGCCGGCAAGCCGTCCCAGCCGCGCCCGCTCGTCCTCGCGTCGCTACTGAAGGATGGGGAGGATAAGAACGTCGCCGTGGATCTCGGGGACAACCCCAGATCTTTTCCCCCAATCTCTCCCTTGGTTCCCCCACCTCTCCCGACGTCGCCATGATCGGTCGTCGCTAGAACTCGCGGCCACCGCCTCCCTCTCGTCGCCGCGCCGACTGGAACTGGCCGGGAACCACTGCATCGCCTCCACGCCGCCTCCTTCCTCCTCGGATCCTCGCCGCCGTCGTCGTCGTCTCTGGCCGCTCCGCGCGTCCCCGAGCCCACTGCCCGTCCCTGCAGCAATGCAGTGACCCCGCCTCGCCTTCCCACTCTTCCCTGACCCGCACGCGATCCCTAGCTGCGTTTTCCCCCGAGCCCGAGCTCAACGCCGTGGAGCTCGTCGCCGGCGAGCTTCCGGTGACCATTTGGTCACGCGGCTGCGTCCGTTGAGCTCGCACGCGCGCGTAGCTGCTCCCTAGCCTGTCCATTTGACTCGAGCTCGCCCGCGTCGCCGTTTTCGCCGAGTTCCTGAACCAGCCGCCGCCCGACCTCGTCGCTGGTGACGATTCCGATCACCCCAACCCGCGCGGCATGGAGTGGCCGTTCGAACGCGCCAAACCCCGCGCAAAAAGACCCCCTGTGCGCGTTTTCCGGCGGGTTCCCTTGCGCACCGCCGCGTTTGCGCGTCACCGGCGGCTAAACGCCGGTGGCCGCCGACATGGCCGGCCTGGGGCCCACCCAGGATCACTGACCAGTGGGTCCCTGGGCCCCGTTAACCACGTTGACTGTGGTCAACGGGCTGACGTGGCTGCCACAGTCACTGACATGCGGGTCCCACCCCGTTTAAACGTTTTTTTAAATAAATAAAATGTTAATTAAAACGTTAATTAATCTGTTAGTTAATTAGTTAATTTAGTCAGTCACTGACAGGTGGGTCCCGCTAGCTAAATTAGTTTAGTTAATTAAATTAAACCACTGTTAGTTGAATCAGTCACTCACCAGTGGGACCCACTGGTCAGGTTTGACTCTGGTCAGCCGGGTTTGACCGCTGACGCCATGCTGACGTCACTGGCTACTGTTTCGGATAATTCTAATTAAATAATTCCAGAAATTCAGTAAAACTTTGAAAAATCATATAAAATAAACCGTAACTCGGATGAAAATAATTTATATATGAAAAATGATCAGAAAATATGTAGAATCCGAATATCCTATCCACATGCCTGCCACACCCCTCTAACATACTGAACATGGAACTTTCCCCTCCGATTCATCTGTTTGATAATTGCCCGGAGCTGGTAAAACACCTCCAGATGTTTCCCGCTCCGACTAACTTGCGTAGTACTGCATTAGGGCACCCCTCGAATAACATGCTGCCATGCCATGCCTCTGTGTTGCATTTGTCTGCTTTTTATTTATTGTTTCTCCCCCCTCTTCTCTCCGATAGACACCGAGACCGACGCTGCCCCTGTGATCGACTACGTCACCGATGACCCTTCTTCCCTTTCAGCAGAGCTTCCAGGCAAGCAAAACCCCCTTGATCATTCTTATATCGCCTATTCCTTCTCCCTCATGCTTGCATTAGATTTTGCTACTGTAATTGCCTGCTCCTATTCTGATGCACAGCCTGCTTTTGTAACCTGCTATTGTTACTTTACCTGCCATCCTAAATTGCTTAGAATAGTTAGGTTAGTGATCCTTTAGTAACCCCTCCACCTTGTCCTAGATGCCCCGCTTAGTTACTTGTGCCCCGGTCGATGTGATCGATGGGCTGAAACCAGCACAACACCGCACACCCCCTAAGTTGTTCGACTCTACGGAGTTATCCTTGAGTGTCGAGGGTGATACCTCTAATCTCACTCCTAATATGCCTCTGTGATACAGCTAGTCGGTTGTGGGATACGAGGGTGATTCCTCTTCCACCACCTCCGATGAAGCTTCTGTCGTACAACCCCTCAAGTGTGAATCCATCGAGGGTGATTCCTCCGGGTTCGCCTTGACAGTAGCATCGAGTGGGAATCCATCGAGGGTGATTCCTCAGATTACCCCCTTGATGTTACAGACACACAGTTACCGTTAACTGTTGCCCCCTTGTACTGCTATTGCGGGACTGAAGGGACAGGCGGTGCCACCCCGGTAGAGGTGGACATGAGTTCCCGACAGTCTCCTGGGAAGACGGGTTGACCTGAAAGGCACTCGCGAGATAATTACGAGGCACGGCCGGGCAGGCAGAGACCGCCCTAGAGAGGGATGGGCCTGGCCCTTGTTGCACTTCCTTGAGACGGGGCGACAGGAGTACCGATCGTCACCGCGAGCTCCTAATAACACACTTAACGGATTTGGGTATTTGATCTGAGTTGGCCACTGGCCTATACGCACTACCACCACGTGGGATAATGGTTTAATGGGGCCCTCTATGCCGTATGTATCAGCCGAAAGCTTTGTCAGACGTCCAGTTCAGCATTGCGGCACGGTTGGGCTGGTGCCATCCAGGACAGAGGTGGTGCCTGGACCCGCCATGTGCGCAACGACCCGGAGTGCAAAGGGCGATGGGCCCAAGACCCCTGAGCACTTAGGATGTAGACCGGCGGGGACCTCTCTGCTGAGCTCTTGGTAGGGCTGCGGTGTGTCAATCAGCCGAGGCTGGGCATGACCCAATAAAAGTGTGTCCGGCCAGAGTTAATCGAGCGTGTTGGGTAACAGTAGTGGACCCCTGCAGGGAAGTTATCTATTCGAATAGCCGTGTCCATGGTAACAGGACGCTCAGTGTTGTATCCCGATCTTCTACTACTTGAACTGGATACATGTTAATTAATTGTAAGCTCCGGGATCTCTTTCTCGCAGGGAGTCGAGGAAGGATCTCTGGGCTTTGCTTCTACATGCTTGTTAATTATAATATGCTTATCTGCACTCTTCTTATGTTGCAAGACTGCTGAAGATGCTAGTCATCGATAGGCTAGACTTTCCCCCCTCTGTTCCAGCATTTCTGCAGTTTAGTCCAAAGATATAGTCCCATTCCTTTGATATCGATGCATATTTTGTATAGTTCTGATGTCAGTCTTGCGAGTACTTTGGATGAGTACTCACGGTTGCTTTGCTTCCCTTTTTCCCCATACCCGATTGCTGCCACCAGATGATGGAGCCCTGGAGTCAGCCGCCCCAGTCGACAACTACTACACTTCTGGAGGAGCCTACTACTACGTGGAGACCGCCGACGACCAGGAGTAGATAGGAGGCTCCCAGGCAGGAGGCCTGCGCCTTTTCGATCTATGTCGTTGTTTTGCCCCGCCTGTTTAAGGCTTATCTGTTTTCTTTTTATATCTGTACTCAGATATCTAATGCTTTCGCTGATGCTTTTATGACATCGAGCTTATGTATTCGAGCCCTCGAGGCCCCTGGCTTGTAATATTAAAGCTTGTATTATTGTATTTTGTGTAGAGTTGTGTTGTGATATCTTCAAGTGAGTCCCTAGGCTTGATCGTGTGCATTTGCGTGTATGGTTAGCGCACGATTAAGTCAGGGGTGTCACTCTGTTCTAGGACAAAGAGTTGATAAGAAATTGAATGTTATTCATTATGCTAATAAAACTCTAGACAGTGCTCAAAGAAACTATGCTACTACTGAGAAATAATTTTTAGCAGTTGTGTTTGCATGTGATAAATCCAGATCTGACATTGTTGATTCTAAAGTAACTATTCACACCGACCATGCTGCTATTAAATACCTTATGGAAAAGAAAGATGCTAAACCTAGACTTATTAGGTGGGTCCTTTTGCTACAAGAATTTGATTTGCATATTATTGATAGAAAGGGAGCTGAGAATCCCATAGGTGATAATTTGTCTAGAATGGAAAATGTTCTTGATGACCCACTACCTATTGATGATAGTTCTCCTGATGAACAATTAGCTATTATAAATGCTTCTCGTAATACTCCTTGGTATGCAGACTATGCTAATTACATTGTTGCTAAATATATACGACCTAGTTTTACATACCAACAAAAGAAAAAGTTCTTCTTTCATTTAAGACATTACTTTTGGGATGACCCACATCTATATAAAGAAGGAGTAGATGGTATTATTAGACGTTGTGTGCCTGAGCATGAATAGGTACAAATCCTACGGAAGTGTCACTCCGAGGCATACGGAGGACACCATGCGGGAGACATAACCGCACATAAGGTATTACAATCTGGTTTTTATTGGCCTACTCTTTTCAAAGATGCACATAAGTTTGTCCTCTCTTGTGATGAATGTGAAAGAATTGGTAATGTTGGTAGACGTCAGGAAATGCCTATGAATTATTCACTTGTTATTAAACCATTTGATGTTTGGTTTTTTTTATATGGTACATTTTTCTTCCTCTAATGGGTATACTCCTATTTTAGTCGTTGTTGATTATGTTACTAAGTGGGTAGAAGCTATTTCAACTAGTAGTGCTGATCATAACACTTCTATCAAAATGCTTAAAGAAGTTATATTTCCGAGGTTTGGAGTCCCTAGATATTTGATGACTGATGGTGGTTCACATTTTGTTCATGGTGCTTTCCGTAAACTTGTTGCTAAATATGATGTTAATCATAGAATTGCATCTCCTTATCATCCTCAGTCTAGTGGTCAAGTTGAATTGACTAATAGAGAAATAAAGTTAATCTTGCAAAAGACCGTTAATAGATCTAGAAAGAATTGGTCTAAGAAACTTGATGATGCACTATGGGCTTACAGAACTGCTAATAAAATCCTATGGGTATGTCTCCATATAAAATGGTCTATGGAAAAGCATGTCATTTACCTCTTGAACTAGAACATAAGGCATATTGGGCAATTAAACTTGCTGGTGAGAAGAGGTTATTTGATATTAGCTCTCTAGATGAATGGAGAACACAAGCTTATGAAAATGCCAAGTTGTTTAAAGAAAAAGTTAAAAGATGGCATGATAAGAAAATTCAAAAACAGGAATTCAAAGTAGGTGGTCATGTTCTGTTATACTATTCTCGTTTAAGATTCTTTGCAGGAAAGCTTCTCTCTAAATGGGAAGGACCGTACATCATTGAGGAAGTTTATCACTCCGGAGCCATCAAGATAAATAACTCCGAAGGCACTAATCCAAGAGTGGTTAATGGGAAAAGAATTAAACATTATATCTCGGGTACGCACATGAATGTTGAAACTAATATTATTCAAACAATGACACCGGAAGAGCACATAGAAGAAACCTTCCGGAACGCTCCAGAACCCTGAAAAGGAGTAGGTATGTGGTACGGTAAGTAAACCGGCTCCAAAAATTCCATAAAAGTACTTTCTGTTCATTTTGGAATATATAAAAAAATTAGAAAAATAATAAATAGTCTGAAAAGTGCACGAGGGAGCGACAAGCCTAGGGGGCGCGCCCTACCCCCCAGGGCGCGCCTACCGAGCTTGTGGCTCCCCCGTGGACTTTCCTGACTCCGTTTTTCTTCCATATTACTTGTCATGCACGAAAAAATTCATTATATATACTCTCGGATGTTTTGACCACCGTATCGCAAGTTTCTCCTCTATTCTTGTTTTGGGCTGTTTTTTTGACAGATCTAGATCACCATGGCGCCTCCAAGTTCGTCCAAGGACAAGTTCTACGGTAAGGTCATCAACACATACCTTTCGGAGGTGATGAAACACCCTCAAGCTATCGAGATGCGTGAGGGGGTGCTTCACATCCGGGACGTTCAAGGGCCCAAGAAGACCGGGAGCGAGAAGGCCAGGCTGGAAGCGGTGGAACAGGAGATCTTCAAGTGCCAAGGGATGGTGGAGCGCGGACTCAATGCTAACCACTCCATGATCACGGAATTCATCCGTGAGCACAAGGTGGACAACAAGGATATTGGGGACATCATCTTCAAGCTCAATGAACGGATGGATCATCTTCAAGCCCAGATCTATGATTTACAAAACCAAAATTTTGAGTATGAGGCCAAGTTCAAAGGTATGAGTTTAGCTAAAAATTTCAGGACTCCGGAAACATGTTTATCCTTTCATGATGGGGAGCCAATGCCTTGGAAGACGAAGGACAAGCCTATAACATCATCACCACCATCACCGAAGAATGAGACTTGAGTACACGGGTATGGGCACAACCCTTGGCTTGCGCCAAGCTTGGGAAGGTGCCCCGGTATCGTATCACCATCACTTCTATCATAATTATCTATCTTAGTTTGATCCTTAGTTATTTCATGATTTAGAGGAATAAAGTTTTAGTATGATTTAGTCTCTAGTGCTTGCTTTGTGATTTATCTATCTATCTATCTATGTAATCGAGTGTGAGAGTTATATAATAAAGAGTAGTTTGAGTTGAGTTGTTTTACTTTTGTTGATCCAATCCTACAAATAAAATAAAAAGAATAAAGAAAAGAGAGATCATATGCTAATCCCATGGGGAGTGATGACTTCACATAAAAGAAGTATAATTGATAAAACTTGTTGGAAGTTGACAAACATAGCATTGGTCATTGTTGTAATTCAAGAAAGAAGTAATAAAGGAAGAGAGGTCTCACATATAAATATACTATCTTGGACATCTTTTGTGATTGTGAGCCCCCATTAAATATTCTATGTCAAATAGTTGACGTTGGACAAGGAAGACAACGTAATGAGTTATGTTTGCTTATATTCACATAGAAGCTATATTGTTGTGGATCCTCTAACATGTGGTGCTTGCCTCCTATCTTTTGCTAGCCAAAATTCCACACTAAGTAGAGATACTACTTGTGCATCCAAAACCCTTGAACCCAATTTCATGTCATGAGAGTCCACCATATCTACCTATGGATTGAATAAGATCCCTCAAGTAAGTTGTCATCGGTGCAAAAGCAATAAAAATTGCTCCTAAATATGTATGATCTTTTATTGTAAGGGAAAATAAGCTTTGTACGATCTTGTGATGGTGAAGAAATAAAAGTGACAGACTGCATAATAAAGGTTGCTATCACAAGGGGCAATATAAAGTGACGTCCCTTTACATTAAGAGTTTGCACATCCAAAAATAAAAAGCGCATGACAACCTCTGCTTCCCTCTGCGAAGGGCCTATCTTTTACTTTACGCACTACAAAAAAAAAGACACATCCGTGACATTATGGCCTGAACGAAAAGTTTTTCTGTCATGGTTGTGACACTTTTATGACAATAATTGTGACAAAAACACGTATCATCATAGATGTGGTGGGCTCCTACTTCTATGACAAAAAATTATGATAGAAAATGGGCTTTTCGTCCTAGGCGGGCTGGAGACGCACCCGCATGACATTCTTTGGGCCGTCCATGACGTAAAAAATCATGGTAGAAGTGAGGGCGAGGAAATTTTCGGGGAGTTCCCGGTAACGGTGGGTGGTCGGGCCGAGCGATGCAGTGTGGTTTTGCGCGTTTCTCTCCCGTACGCGCGCGTGTATGCGAGGCGCTCACACTCTGAACCCGAGCGAGGCGTATGTTGGCTTACTGAACCCGAGCGATCGATCGCCCTCGCACTACGTACTGAACATGAGCGTTCGATCCCTCGCACTATGTACTGAACCCGATGGATCCCTTCGCTACTAACTGAACCCGAGCGATCCCTTCGCTGCTAACTGAACCCAAGCGATCCCTTCCCTGCTAACTGAACCCGAGCGATCCCTTCGCTGCGAACTGAACCCAATCGATCCTTTTCGCTGCTTACTGAAGCCGATCGAGCCCCCGTGCGAGACATAGCCAGCCGGTGCTAGGTTGCCTCTCGATGAACAGTGCACGTTGCTGCCACGCGCGCGATACACGTAGAACGAGTCGAAACTTGCATCGATCGAGCCGGTTGGTTGGCTGTGGATGAACAGTTCCTGTTGCTGCTACCCGCTCGTACGCCCCACCCCAGCCGGTGGTTTGGCTGTGGATGAACAGTACCCTGGCCGTGTGAAGGTGGTTGGCGCTCGATGAACAGGACCCCGAGAGGAGGCCACCACACCCCAGTCGGTTGGGGATGGATGAACAGGACCCCGTGGAAGCTGGATGAACAGTAGCCGGTGGAGGCTGGAGGAAGTCGACGATGGATGAATAGTAGCTGGTGGAGGCTGGAGGAGGTCAACCGTGGATGAACAGTAGCCCGTGGAGTCCCGTTTTGTGGTACGCCACACCCCTCCCGATGAACAGGACTCCGTTTCGACCGTAGGCAGTTGGGTAGAAGTCCGTTTCCTCCGTTTTGCGGTACGCCAGACCCCTCCCGATCAACAGGACCCTGTTTCAACCATAGGCAGTTGAACAGAAGTCGGTTTCCTCCGTTTTGCGGTACGCCAGACCCCCAGCCAATGAACAGGACCCCGTTTCGACCGTAGGCGGTCGAATAGAAGGCCGTTTCCTCCGTTTTGCGGTACGCCAGACCCCGAGTAAATGAATAGGACCCCGTTTTGGCTGTTCCGTCCAAGCAGGTTGGCTCCCGATGAACAGGACACGTTCCAACCCAATCGCTTGGCTCCCGACGCTGTTTCCTCCGTTCTGACCCAGCCGGTTGGCTGCGATGAACAGGAGGCCATTGCTGCCGTCTGTTGCCTCTCTCCATGTACACGAGCCCTGGCCGTACGTCTATGCGAGTACGCGTTCGAGACCCCGCTCGTATATGTAGGTACGTCACCGTATTTTTTGCCGTGTGGCTATGCGTACGTGTACACGATTTAGACGGGGCTACCTGAACTGCTACATTGGGGGCTCTACTACGACACATGCCGCTCTTTACAGGGCCACAATTCATCGTGGTAGAGAGACTGATCGACCAGTATGTACGTACACACTTGCGACCAGACAAATAACGATACGTACGCGACCTGGTGGGTCCCAGCTGTCTGGGGGATAAGGAGGCACTTCCTTGCATGCGAAGATATAGCTGGTGTGTCCAAGATGTCATGGGGAAGAATCATTTTTTCGCGCAATAAGGAGGCACTTCCTTGCGTGCGAAGATGTAGCTGGTGGGTCCCAGCTGTTAGGGGGAGGAAATTTTTTTTCCAGCGTAATAAGGAGGCACTTCCCTTGCGTGCGACCATGGACCTCGTGGGTCCCAGCTGTCAGCCTCTCGACGTACAGTCCTCTTCCGATGACTCTCATTTGTTGACCATGCCGCGCCAAGCGCACGAAGGCGGTCGACGACGGCGAGGCCCCGGACGGGAACGACCAGGAGATGGGGAAGATGCGGCAGTGGAGTTGTAGACGGAGAGGAGTACGACGTACGAGGGTTTACTGGTTCGGTGTGACCTGGGGCTGTAGTCGGTGGAGAATAACAAGAGGGGTGGAGGGGTGGAAGGATGGCTTGGCCGGCGGTGGGGTAGCGCTACGCAGCGAGGCGTGCGAAGCAGTGCCGCTGGCCACAGGAGGCAGGAGCAGGAGGTCCCACCGGCACTGGAGGAAGAAGACGAGAGATTGAAGATGCATGCCGGCCGTTGGATGTACATCCAACGTCTACAGATGTTAGAATCATTTGTCGGCTAAGTTGACAACGCCTTCCGTAGGCTTCGACCTATTGGCCCACAATGTCAGCCTCCTTACGTGCAAAGATATAGCTGGTGGGTCCTAGCTGTCAGGAGGAGGAATAAAAAAAATTGCCCGTAATAAGGAGGCACTTCCTTGTGTGCGAAGATGTAGCTGTTGGGTCCCAGCTGTCAGGGGGATGAAACTTATTTTTCCACGTAATAAGGAGGCACTTCCTTGCGTGAGAAGATGTAGCTGGTGGGTCCAAGCTATCAAGGGGAAGAATAATTGTTTTTCGCATAATAAGGAGGCAGTTGCATGCGTGCGTCCATGGACCTAGTGCGTCCCCACTGTCAGCTGATAACCCACAAGTATAGGGGACCGTGACAGTCTTCGAGGGTAGTATTTCACCCAAATTTATTGATTTGACATTGATGTCTACTACGCAACTTTATTCTTGTAGACTCGTGTTGGGCCTCCAAGCGTAGAGTTTTGTAGGACAGCGGCAATTTTCCCTCAAGTGGATGACCTAAGGTTTATCAATCCGTGGGAGGCATAGGATGAAGATGGTCTCTCTCAAACAACCCTGCAATCAAATACAATAAATCTCTTGTGTCCCCAACACACCCAATACAATGGCAAATTATATAGGTGCACTAGTTCGGCGAAGAGATGGTGATACAAGTGTAGTATGGATAGTAGATATAGGTTTTTGTAATCTGAAAATATAAAATCAACAAGGTAGCAAGTGATAAAATGGAGCACAAACACTATTGCAATTCTTGAAAACAAGGCCTAGGGTTCATACTTTCACTAGTGCAATCTCTCAACAATGCTAACATAATTGGATCATATAACAGTCCCTCAACGTGCGATAAAGAATCACTCCAAAGTTCCTATTAGCGGAGAACATAAGATAGAAATTGTTGTAGGGTACGAAACCACCTCAAAGTTATCCTTTCCGATCAATCTATTGAGCCATCCCTATAAGTGTCACAAACAGCCCTAGAGTTCGTACTAAAATAACACCATATGATACACATCAACCAACCCTAATGTCATCTAGATACTCCAATGTCACCACAAGTATCCGTGAGTTGATTGTACGATATGCATCAAACAACTTTAGATTCATAATATTCAATCCAACACAAAGAACTTCAAAGAGTGCCCCAAGATTTCTACCAGAGAAAGTAGAACGAAAACGTGCATCAACCCCTATGCATAAATTACCCCAATGTCACCTCGGGAATCCGCGAGTTGAGTGCCAAAACATATATCAAGTGAATCAATATAATACCCCATTGTCACCACGGGTATTCATATGCAAGACATACATCAAGTGTTCTCAAATCCAACAAAGTATTCAATCCGATAATAATGAAACCTCAAAGGTAAAACCTCAATTCATCACAACAAGATAGAGAGGGAGGAACACCATATGATCCAATTATATTAACAAAGCTCGCGGTACATCAAGATCGTGCCTAATCAAGAACATGAGGGAGAGAGATCAAACACATAGCTACTAGTACATACCCTCAGCCCCGAGGGTGAACTACTCCCTCCTCATCATGGTGGCCGCCGGGATGATGAAGATGGCCTCCGGTGATGATTTCCCCCTCTGGCAGGGTGCCGGAACGGGGCTCCATATGGTATTTGGAAGGTACAGAGGCTTGCGGCGGCGGAGTCCAAAATCTAGGGTTATTTCTGGGGGTTTTGGTATTTATAAGAATTTTTGGCGTTGGAATCACGCGAAGAAGGGCCACCGGGGGCCCACGAGGCACCAGGGCGCGCCTGGGGTGGGGGGGGGGAGGTGGCGCGCCCAGGTGGCTTGTGGGGCCCCTGTGGGTCTTCTGCTACTCCCCCAAAGCTTCCTGGGTCTGTTTCCTTCTAGAAAAAATTGTCAAAAAGTTTCGCTGCATTTGGACTTCATTTGATATGGATTTTCTAGAAAACCAAAAACAAGCAGAAAATAGCAACTGGCACTGGGCACTAGGTCAATATGTTAGTCCATGAAAATCATATAAAATCCATATAAAAGTGCACCAAAATCATACAAAACTATAATAAACATGGCATGAATACTTCATAAATTATAGATACGTTGGAGACGTATCAGCATCCCCAAGCTTAATTCTTGCTCGTCCTCGAGTAGGTAAATGATAAAAGAAATAATTTATGAAGTGTGAATGCTAGCATAGTGCATAAGTTTGATCAATGATAATTCCAATCACTTTTTCTAGCATCATTATATATCATAAACAATAGCTCATCTCATAAAACTTCTCATGATCAAGTAGCAAGCTATTCACATGTTAAAGTATAGATCATAAACTTTCTTGAAAACTAACAAACTATGTTCTCAATCATCAAACAATTACAATTCATCTTATTTTCAGGAAGGGTCTATGTAAGAGCTTTGATTTAGCAAATTCCACATACTCAACTATCATATAGTCTTCCATGATTGCTAACACTCAAAGCATATTTTTAGAACAAACCGTTTTAGTCAAACACATTGGAAGATAGGGGCTTAATGTTTCGCCTCCCAACTTATTTATCTCAGGGATAATGTCAACAATAATAACTCATGATCACCTATATTCAACTGGATATATGTGCCTGGATCATTCCCTACCACATGATGCTTGCCCACTAGAGAATAAATAGAGCGGAATATGGATGAACATTAATGACTCTTTCATAAAAGTAAATACAGAAAAGTAAAAGATAGGCCCTTCGCAGAGGGAAGCAGAGGTTGTCATGCGCTTTTTATTTTGGATGTGCAAGCCCTTAATGCAAAGGAACGTCACGTTATATTGCCCCTTGTGATAGCAACCTTTATTATGTAGTCCATCGCTTTTATTTCTTTACCATCACAAGTTCGTACAACGCTTATTTTCCCTTGCAATAAAAGATCATACATATTTTAGGAACAATTTTTATTGCTTTTTGCACCGATGACAACTTACTTGAAGGATCTTATTCAATCCATAGGTAGATATGGTGGACACTCATGGGAAGAAACTGGGTTTAAGGGTTTTTGGATGCACAAGTAGTATCTCTACTTAGTACGAATTTTTGGCTAGCAAAAGATCCTAAGCAAGCACCACATGTTAGAGGATCCATGACAATATAACTTCTATGTGAATATAAACAAACATAACTCATTACGTTGTCTTCCTTGTCCAACGTCAACTACATGATCAAGTTTGAAAATAATTAATGGGGGCTCACAATCGTAGAAGATGTCCAAGATAGTATATTTATATGTGAAATCTCTCTTCCTTCAATATTCCTTCATGAATTGTTCAAGTGACCAATGCTATGTTTGCTAACTTTCAATAAATTTTACCACTTATACTTCTTTTATGTGAAGTCACTACTCCCCATGGGACAAGCATATGAAGCACATATAATTTCAACTTTATGATATTCAATTCATTCAACAATTTACTCATAGGATATAAGTGAAGCACAAGAGTAAATGACAAACTACTCCAAAAAGATATAAGTGAAGATCAAATGAGTAGTTAAGTAAATAGGTAGCTATGTGAGGACTCTCTCTCATTTAAGATTTCAGATCTTGATGATTTTATTCAAATAGCAAACAAAATTAAAATAAAAGGACACTCCAAGAATAGCACATATCATGTGAACAAGTAAAAATTTAGGCTAACCGATAGGTGTTGATGAAGAAAGGTGGGATGCCTACCGGGGCATCCCCAAGCTTAGTTGCTTGAGAATTCTTGGAATGTTATCTTAGGGTGCCTTGGGCATCCCCAAGCTTGAGCTCTTTTGTCTCCTTAATTCCTCTCATATCATGGCTTCTATTAAATCTCAAAACTTCATCCACACAAAACTCAACAAGAACTCGTGAGATAAGTTAGTATAAATCGACTCAGAACCTTAACATTATCTACTGTAGCAAATCACTAAAATTATAATTAAACATTGCATACTAAATGCCTCTGCATATTTAATACTCCTATCCACAAATAGAAACATTAAACAAGCAAACATATGCAAGCAATGCAACTATAACAGCAATCTGCCAAAACAGAACAGTTTGTAAAGGGTGAATAAGAATCCATACTTCCCTAACTCCAAAAATTCATAAAAATTACCATGTGACAGAGAAATCATGCATGCTTACTTTGTAAAAATTTCAGATTTTTATCATGTTCTGACTATTCAGGAATATTCTGGACATAACAGAAAACTTTCTGTTTTCAAACAGCAACACATAAACTTGCAAACTGAGCATGGTAAAGGCTATAATTAGGATTTTATTGAACTAAAAGATACAAAACATGATTATTTTTAACATCAACCAAATCTCAACAAAATAAAATGACGCTCCAAGCAAAACTCATATTATGTGACGAATAAAAATATAGCTCCAAGTGAGGTTACCGATAGTGTTGAAGACGAAAGAGGGGATGCCTTCCGGGGCATCCCCAAGCTTAGACACTTGAGTCTTCCTTGAATATTACCTTGGGGTGCCTTGGGAATCCCCAAGCTTAGGGTCTTGCCACTCCTTATTCTCCTCATATCGATATCTCACCCAAAACTTGAAAACTTCAATGACACAAAACTTAACAGAACTTCGTGAGATAGGTTAGTATGATAAAAACAAATCAACAACTTAGGTACTGTCAAGACAAGATTAATAATTGTTCTCACATAATTCCTAATGTATTCTATCATTTCCACAATTTAGATCTCATAATATAAGCTATGGAAACACTAAAACAAGCAAACAATGCATCGAAAACAGAATCTGTCAAAAACAGAACAGCATGTAGTGAGAGATTTAAAAACCATACTTGTGTACCTCCAAAAATTCTGAAAACTTAGGACAATGTAACAAATTTGTAGCCCAATACTTTGTAAAAATTTAGGAATTTTCTCATGCTCCAATACAGAATAGAAATTCCAGCACTGGACGCAAAAGTTTCTGTTTTTGCACAGAATCAAATCAACAAGCATCCACACTATCCCAAAGGCTTTACTTGGCACATTATTGAAACAAAAATCTATAAAACATGATTACTACAGTAGCTTAATCATGTGAAAACTAAAAAACAGCAGGGTTAAATGTTGGGTTGTCTCCCAACAAGCGCTTTTCTTTAATGCCTTTTTAGCTAGGCATGATGATTTCAATGATGCTCACATAAAAGATAAGAAATGAAACATGCGGGAGCATCATGAATCATATGTTCCTCTCTCATAATAATTTTTAGTAGCATCATGAATGAATTCAACAATATAGCTATCACATAAAGCATTCTTTTCATGATCCACAAGCATAGAAAATTTATTACTCTCCACATAAGCAATGTTCTTCTCATTCGTAATAGTGGGAGTATCATATGAAACTCGAATACTATAAATTGTTTCGACATTAAAAGAGTGATTTCCAGTAAAAGGATATTCATAATTATGATAATTTTTATAAGAATGATCATCACTTCTTTTTATAACATAAGTATCATCACAATAATCATCATAAGTAGGAGGCATGAAATCATCATAACAAATTTGATCATTCAAAGTAGGAGGACTAAAAAGATCATCTTCATTAAGCATAGCATCCCCAAACTTGGGACAAACATCAATTGCAGCAAATAAATTCTCAAACGTATCTTTCTCATCAAATATAGCATCCCCAAGCTTGTGGCTTTGCATATCATAAGCATAATTACTCTCATCATTAATAGTATGAATAGCACCAATAGTATAACAATTATTATCATTACAATTTTCTAAGTTGGTGCCAAAAAGATTTTCAAGATTATAAGAAGTATCATTATTTTCCCAATCACAATCATCACAATGAGTAATAGGCATAACAAAATCATCCTCAATAGTTCCTTCGGACATTGTGCCATAAGACAAAGAAGCAATATCATCATTAAGTATATCATCTTCCACAATTATTTTTGATTCATTCTCATGAGGCGCAACAATAATAGGAGCAACATCATTTGGGAGGGATACCTTTTTACCTCTACTCTTTCTTCTTTTCTTCTTCTTTACCACAACATGTGTGGGTTTAATCAATTTTTCCGAGCTTCTTATTGATGAGATTGGTTGAATAGGAAGCTCCTCCTCGTCACCTATTTCATCATGAGAGACAATAGGAGGGAAAGTGGAAATCTTTACCCTTTCATTAGTGTTCCTTTTATATTCTATTAGTTTTCCATCTTTCTATAGTTGGCAATATAAGCATTCTCATTGCAATTTACCATACAAAACATATAGATTTCTTTCAAATTAGTTTCAGCATGGTCTGTGAATATGAATGCTTCAAACCAACTATTTTTATGTGACAATTCCTCACACCCCAAAAATAAACAAAGTTCATTATAAAGTTCAAGGGTGATCAAGTTATTGCATTATTTGGACACGATTCGATCATGAAAAAGCATGCATTGGAAATTAAGGTGACCAACTTTATTGCAAAGTTCACAAGCAATGGGATAAAGAGAACATAATTTTGTAGCAAATTCATCCATCACTTTGAGCAACAAGTTGGTTCTATCATGTTTATGCTTCTTACAAAATCTATCATCGCTATAGGGCATGTCTTCACTAACTTTATGCACTCCACAAAAATTGACATGCTTATAAGAAACATTTTTGTCATGACTAGTGCAATCATCATTAGTATTTTGGATATTCATAGAATTCATACTATCAACATTGCAATCATGCTCATCATTCAAATATTTTATGCCAAACATTCTATTGAATTCTTCTTCTATCAATTGAGCACAATTTTCCGATCCATCATTTTCAAGAAAGACATTATAAAGACGAATAATATGAGGCAACCTCAATTCCATTTTTTTTGTAGTTTTCTATTATAAACCAAACTAGTGATAAAACAAGAAACTAAAAGATTCAATTGCAAGATCTAAAGATATACCTTCAAGCACTCACCTCCCCGGCAACGGCACCAGAAAAGAGCTTGATGTCTACTACGCAACTTTATTCTTGTAGACTCGTGTTGGGCCTCCAAGCGTAGAGTTTTGTAGGACAGTGGCAATTTTCCCTCAAGTGGATGACCTAAGGTTTATCAATCCGTGGGAGGCGTAGGATGAAGATGGTCTCTCTCAAACAACCCTGTAATCAAATACAAGAAATCTCTTGTGTTCCCAGCACACCCAATACAATGGCAAATTATATAGGTGCACTAGTTCGGCGAAGAGATGGTGATACAAGTGTAGTATGGATAGTAGATATAGGTTTTTGTGATCTGAAAATATAAAAACAGCAAGGTAGAAAGTGATAAAACGGAGCACAAATGGTATTGCAATGCTTGAAAACAAGGCCTAGGGTTCATACTTTCACTAGTGCAATCTGTCAACAATGCTAACATAATTGGATCATATAACAGTCCCTCAACGTGCGATAAAGAATCACTACAAAGTTCCTATTAGCGGAGAACATAAGATAGAAATTGTTGTAGGGTACGAAACCACCTCAAAGTTATCCTTTCCGATCAATCTATTGAGCCATCCCTATAAGTGTCACAAACAGCCCTATAGTTCATACTAAAATAACACCATATGATACACATCAACCAACCCTAATGTCACCTAGATACTCCAATGTCACCACAAGTATCCGTGAGTTGATTATACGATATGCATCAAACAACTTCAGATTCATAATATTCAATCCAACACAAAGCACTTCAAAGAGTGCCCCAAGATTTCTACCGGAGAAAGTAGGACGAGAACGTGCATCAACCCCTATGCATAGATTACCCCAATGTCACCTCGGGAATCCGCGATTTGAGTGCCAAAACATATATCAAGTCAATCAATATAATACCCCATTGTCACCACGGGTATTCATATGCAAGACATACATCAAGTGTTCTCAAATCCAACAAAGTATTCAATCCGATAATAGTGAAACCTCAAAGGTAAAAACTCAATTCATCACAACAAGATAGAGAGGGAGGAACACCTTATGATCCAACTATATTAACAAAGCTCGCTGTACATCAAGATCGTGCCAAATCAAGAACACGAGAGAGAGAGAGATCAAACACATAGCTACTAGTACATACCCTCAGCCCCGAGGGTGAACTACTCCCTCCTCGTCATGGTGGCCACCGGGATGATGAAGATGGCGTCCGGTGATGATTTGCCCCTCCGACAGGGTGCCAGAATGGGGCTCCAGATGGTATTTCGAAGGTACAGAGGCTTGCGGCGGCAGAGTCCAAAATCTAGGGTTATTTATGGGGTTTTTTGGTATTTATAAGAATTTTTGGTGTTGGAATCACGCGAAGAAGGGCCACATGGGGCCCACGAGGCACCAGGGCGTGCCTGGGGGGGGGGTGACACGCCCAGGTGGCTTGTGGGGCCCCTGTGGGTCTTCTGCTGCTCCCCCGAAGGTTCCTGGGTCTGTTTCCTTCCAGAAAAAACCATCAAAAAGTTTCGCTGCATTTGGACTTCATTTGATATGGATTTTCTGGAAAACCAAAAACAAGCACAAAACAACAACTGGCACTGGGCACTAGGTCAATATGTTAGTCCATGAAAATCATATATAATCTATATAAAAGTGCACCAAAATCATACAAAACTATAATAAACATGGCATGAATACTTCATAAATTATAGATACGTTGGAGACGTATCAGACACAAGGGGAGCCAAAGAATATTTGCGAGTATTTGCAGTTGAGTTGTCAATTCAACCACACCTGGAGAACGAAATATCTGCAGCAAAGTGTTTAGTAGCACAGTAGTATGATAGTTTTGATAGTAGTAGTAACAGTAGCAATAGTAACGGGAACAGTAACAGAAGCAGTTTTGTAGTGATTGTAACAGCAGCAGCAACGAAAGTAACTTAGCAAAGATCAATATGCGAAAAGCATAGGCAATGGATCGGTGATGGATAATTATGTCGGATGACATTCATCATATAACAGTCACAACCTAGGGCGATACACAATAGCTCCAATTCATCAATGTAATGTAGGCATGTATTTTGTATATAGTCATACGTGCTTATAGTAAGAACTTGCATGACATCTTTTGTCCTACCCTCCCGTGGCAGCGGGGTCCATAAGGAAATCTAAGGGATATTAAGGCCGCCTTTTAATAGAGAACCGGAACAAAGCATTAGCACTTAGTGAATACATGAACTCCTCAAACTATGGTAATCACCGGAAAGAATCCCAATTATTGTCACCTTGGGGTATGCGGATCATAACACGTAATAGGTGCATATAACTTGCAAAATAGGATCAAGAACACAAATATATTCATGAAAACATAAAGGGTTCAGATCTGAAATCATGGCACTCGGCCCTAGTGACAAGCATTAAGCATAGCAAAGTCATAGCAACATCAATCTCAAAACATAGTGGATACTAGGGATCAAAGCCCTAACAAATTGACTCGATTACATGATAAATCTCATCCAATCCCATCACCGTCCAGCAAGCCTACGGAGGAATTACTCACACACGGTGGTGAGCATCATGAAATTGGTGATGGAGGATGGTTGATGATGACGACGGTGTCGAATCCTCCTCTCCGGAGCCCCAAACGGACTCCAGATCAGCCCTCCCAATTAAGAACAGGAAGTGGCGGCGGCTCCGTATCGTAAAGCGTGATGAAACTTCTTCTCTTATTTTTTTCTCGGGGAAAGTAAATTTATAGCGTTGGAATTAGGTCAGACGGCCGCCTGTGGGCCCCACAAGGCATCAGGGCGTGCCCTAGGGGGGGTCACGCCCAGTTGCCTTGTGGGCAACAGGTGGCCCCTCTTCTGTTGATTCTTGCGCCAATAATTTTTATTTATTCCATAAAAAATCTCCAAAAAGTTTCGTCCAATTCCGAGAACTTTGATTTCTGCACAAAAACAACACCATGGTAGTTCTACTGAAAACAACGTCAGTCCGGGTTAGTTTCATTCAAATCATGCAAACTAGAGTCCAAAACAAGAGCAAAAGTGTTTGGAAAAGTAGATACGATGGAGACGTATCATCAGCCTCTCCACGTACAGTCCTCTTCCGATGACTCTCGTTTGTTGACCACGTTGACCACGCCGCGCCAAGCGCACCAAGGCGGTGGACGACGGCGAGGCACCGGACGGGAACAACCAGGAGATGGGGAAGATGCGTGATATGTCTCCAACGTATATATAATTTTTGATTGTTCCATGCTGTTATATTATCAATCTTGGATGTTTTATATACATTTACAAGCAATTATATATCATTTTTTGGGACTAACCTATTAACTTAGTGCCCAGTGCCAGTTGCTGTTTTTTGCCTGTTTTTGGTTTTCCAGAATATCAGTACCAAACGAAGTCCAAATGCCACGAAACTTTTTGGAGATTTTTTCTGGACATAACAAACACTAGAAGCTTCGAGAGAAGGCCAGAAGACCCAGGAGGTGGCCACGAGCCACCAGGGCGCCTGGGGGGGGGGGGCAGGCGCGCCCTGATGCCTCGTGGGCCCACCTCTGCCCCTTTTGACCTAATTCCACCACTATAAATTCTCTAAAATCGGGAAACCAACAGAGGAGTCCACGAAATACTTTTTCCGCCACCGCAAGCTTCTGTTCTCGAGAGATCCCATCTGGAGGCCTTTTCCGGTACTCCGCCGGAGGGGGAATCGATCTCGAAGGGGCTCTACATCATCCTTGCTGCCCTTCCGATGATGCGTGAGTAGTTTACCACAGACCTTCGGATCCATAGTTAGTAGCTAGATGACTTCTTCTCTCTTTTTGATCTTCAATACAATGTTCTCCTCGATGTTCTTGGAGTTCTATCCGATGTAATCGCTTTGTGCGGTGTGTTTGTTGGGATCCGATGAATTGTGAGTTTATGATCAGATTATCCATGAATATTATTTGAGTCTTCTCTGAACTCTTTTATGCATGATTATTATAGCTTCGTATTTCTCTTCGATCTATTGATTTGGTTTGGCCAACTAGATTAATTTATCTTGCAATGGGAGAGGTGCTTTGTAATGGGTTCGATCTTGCGGTGCTCAATCCCAATGACAGAAAGGGACATGGCATGTATGTATTGTTGCTATTAAGGGTAAAAAGATGGGGTTTATTCATGCATGAGTTTACTTTGTCTATGTAACACCCCTCTGTAATGAGCAACAATGATCCATCATGATTATGCTAAGCTACTTTGATTTGCAATGTTTAATCATGTTGGAATAATATCTCATTTCAAATTCCTCCACTGAATTCAATTCAAATTCAAAGTGAAAGTTGGAGTTGCCCAAAAATTGCTGGAAAATAGTTCATGTTGTAGCAAATATTCCAAAACAAATTAATGTTTAGGAAAACAACATCCCCTATTTTCCTAAAATGGGCTAGAGCATTAAAACAGTGCAAAAACAACAATTTTAATGCCTTTCCATTTTTGAAAAATTCAAATGGATTCCAAAATTGCCCAAACTTTCTGTGGCGGTGCAGAATAATGCTATGCATTATTGTGGACCAGTTTCACATTTTTGCAAAAGCATTTGGTAGCTCATTCTATTTTCTAAACCTTCTGTAAAAAGAAAACAGAAAAAGAAAATAGAAAAGGCCTAACCGGCTGGGCCTAAGTGCACAGTGCACTCGGCCCAGCCCAGTCCCCCTTTCTCTCTCTCTCTCTCTCTCTCTCTCTCTCTCTCGCGCGCGCGCGCGTGTTAGCGCGGCCGTGGACGCGCGTGCTCACTCCGGCCACTGGCCGCCACCTGCCGCCGCTTGCCCGCGGAGGGGATAAGGCCGAGCCCCATCCCTCCCCCCTGGACGCCTCGCCACTCTCGCTCTCCCTCTCCAGCGCTCACTCGCTCTCTCCCTCTTCTTCCCGAGCGCTGTCATCGCCGCCGTTCGTCTCCGCCACGGCCAATGTCGTCCCCGCCTCCCTCTGCCATGTCTGGAGACCTCGCCGTGCTCGACCTTGTCACCTGCGGCAAGCCGCTGCAGCTGGGGAGCGCTGCAGGCCGCGGATCGAGCCGCCCCCTTTCGTCTCAGATGTCGGCGAGCTCCGTCCGCTCCGGCCACCCCTGCAGCTACTAAGCCCCTCGCAGGCTTCCTTGAGCTGCACGGTGAGCGACCGTGCCGACTTCCCCCTTCTCTTTCGCGCTGCTGGCCGCTCTGTTGCCGTCCCCGAATAGCCCGAGCTCGGCGGCGCCATTGCTGGCGTTCTGCTCGAAGCAGAGCCGCTCGAGCCGTCACACGATGCCAGCCGTGATCCGGGTGCTCCGTAGAGCTCGCCGGTGACCCCCGTTAGCTCGTTAGCTCACCGTAGCCACACGGCCGTGTTCGCCCGAGAACGCCGCCGCCTTCGCTCGTCGCCGGCGACTTTTCCGGCCGTGGCCACCATCCGACGTGGCTCGGAGTGGCCGTTCGAGAGAGCCCAGCCGCGCGTGAAATGCTCCACCGTAGCGCGTTTCCGAGCTCGCCGGAGTTCGCCGCTGCGCGATTTGGTCGCCGGAGTAACTCCGGCGCCGCCGCCGCCGTGGCACGGCTGGGGCCCACCTCTGGGTCACTGCCAGCGGGCCCCACTGGCCCCGTTGACTGGGTTGACCCAGCCAACGTGCTGACTGGGCAGCCCAGTGTCACTGACAGGTGGGCCCCACTACTATTTAAACTAATTTGATTTTTAAAATTAATCTAATAATTAGTTTATACACTGACAGTGGGCCCCACCTCCCTAATTACCCCGAATTAGTTTAAATTAACTCTAATTAGCTCTTTGTCACTGACTAGTGGGACCCAGCTGTCAGGTTTGACCTGGAACAGCTGGGGTTGACCACTGACGTCATCTTGATCTCATACTGACATCATCAGTATACTGTTCTGGATAATGCGATTTATTAATTAGATTTAATTCCAGAATTTCAGAAAAAGGGTTTAAATCTTTGAAAATTCGTAGATATTCAACCGTAGCTCGGATCGAAAAGTTTTCAACATGAAAGTTGATCAGAAAAATGAGACGAATCCAAATATGTGGTCAAAATGCTTGACCATCACTCCTATCTATCTGAACATGGAACCTTCCCCTCCGGTTCAGTATACCGATATCTGCCTAAAGGCCGGGAAAATATCCCAGATATTTTCTCGCTTCGTCTGCGACGTGTAGCGTTGCATTAGGTCACCACCAGCAATGCATATTGCCATGCCAAGCATTGTGTTGCATTGTTTTCTTTTATTTATTGTTTCTTCCCCCTCTTCTTATCCGATAGACCCCGAGACCGACGCAGCTCCGGAGTCCGACTACACCATTGACGACCCCTCCCTTGCCGCAGAGCTTCCAGGCAAGCAACCCCCCTTGACGCATGCCTATATCAACTATTCTTTCTCCCTCTTGCTTGCATTAGAATTTTCTACTGCTATTGATTGATCCTATTCTGATGCATAGCCTGTTTTTGTAAACTGCTTTTGATACTTTATCTGATAACCTAAATGCTTAATATAGGTTGATTGGTAAACCATCTGTGGCCCCTCTTCCTTGTTCTAGTTGCCCCGCTTTAGTACCTGTGCCCCGATCGATGTGATCGAACAGGCTGAGACCAGCACATCATCGCACACCCCCTAAGTTGCTCGACTCTTCAGAGTTATCATCGAGTGCCGAGGGTGATACCTCTTATCCCACTCCTGATGTGACCTCTGAGGTATAGCTAGCCGGTTGTGGGTTACCGACGGTGATTCCTCTTTCACCACCTCCGATCAAGCTTCTGTCGTGCAACCCCGCAAGTGTGAATACCATCGAGGGTGATTCCTCCGGGTTCACCTTGACGGATACATCGGGTGGAATCCAACGATTGTGATTCCTCAGATTCCTTCTGGATGTAATGGACACACGGTTACCACTTGATTACTTCAGATACTTGGTAAAGACGGGTAGGCCCCAAGGGGTACCCGTGAGTGATGTGGAGCCGGGTTGACCATGAGGGTACCCACGAGATGAATATGTGGCACGGCCGGGCATTCTTAGCCCTTGCCGTAAGTCCACGAGACGGGGCAACGGGGTCACCGTGAGTCTCTGCTTGTCACCGCGAGCTCCCAACGCACTAATGGGTTAGGATATGTGATCTGAGTAGGCCTCTGGCCTTTTCGCACTAACCACCACGCGGGAATAGTATGGGAACTCGACATCGTATGTATCAGCTGAAGTTCTTCAGATGTTAGCAGTTGAGCGGCACGCGCCCGGGTGGACCGTGAAAGCCTGCGTGTGTATACAGGGGCTAGGTCTGGTCCTGGCCGTCCTCGCAACGCGCAGGAGTGCAAAGGGCGATGGGCCCAAGACCCCTGAGCGCTTAGGGTGTAGACCGGCGTGCTGGCCTCTCTGTTGAACCTAGGTTGGGCTACGACGTGTCGATCAGCCGAGGCCGGGCATGGACCGAGTAAGTGTGTCCGGCCAGAGTTAATCGAGCGTGTTGGGTAAGTTGGTGCAACCCTGCAGGGAAGTATATCTATTCGAATAGCCGTGTCCACGGTAACAGGATGCTCAGAAAGTATCCTGATCTTCTACAACTAGAACTGAGTTAATATGTGGCTCCGGGATCGCTTTCTCGCAGGGAGTCGAGGAAGGATCCCTGGGCGTTGTTGTTACTTGCTACTACTATATTTATGTACTAATCTGCACTCTTCTTATGCTGCAAGACACTGAAGATGCTAGTCTTCGATAAGCTAGGCCTTTTCCCCTATTCTGGCATTTCTGCAGTCCAGTCCACTGATACAACCCTTCCTTGATACCGATGCATAAGTAGAATAGATCTGATGTAAGTCTTGCGAGTACTTTGGATGAGTACTCACGGTTGCTTTGCTTCCCCTTTTTCCCCCTATACCCGATTGTTGCGACCAGATGATGGAGCCCCGGAGCCAGCTGCGCCAGCCAACGACTACTACTACTACCCCTCTGGTGGAGAGTACTACTACGTGGAGACCGCCGATGACCAGGAGTAGATAGGAGGCACCCAGGCAGGAGGCATGCGCCTTTCGATCTTTGTCGTTGTTTTGCCCCGCCTTCTTAAGGCTTATCTATTTAACTTTTATGTTTGTACTCAGATATCTGATGCTTCCGCTGATGCTTGTATGACTCAAGCTTATTTAGTCGAACCCTCGAGGCCCCTGGCTTGTAATATAAAGCTTGTATGACTTTTATTTGTGTTTAGAGTTGTGTTGTGATATCTTCAAGTGAGTCCTTAGGCTTGATCATGTGCATTTGTGTGTATGATTAGTGCACGATTAAGTCGGGGGCGTCACAGTCTACATCATGTCATCTTGCTTAAGGTGTTACTCCGTTCTTTATGGACTTAATACACTAGATGCATGCTGGATAGCGGTCGATGTGTGGAGTAATAATAGTAGATGCAGGCAGGAGTCGGTCTACTTGTCTCGGATGTGATGCCTATATACATGATCATTGCCTTGGATATCATCATGATTATTTGCTTTTCTATCAATTGCCCAACAGTAATTTGTTCACCCACCGGATGCTATTTTTATGAGAGAAGCCTCTAGTGAAAACTATGGCCCCCGGGTCTACCTCTATCATTTACAAAAACCCTAAAAATACTTGCTGCAATTTTACCTTATTTATTTTATTTTGTATTTTTGTTCGATCTATTTATCTATCACCATACAATTTAATCTTGCATTTGACCGCCAAGGGATTGATAATCCCTTGTTTGCGTTGGGTGCAAGGATTTGTTGTTTTGTGTGCAGGTACTGTTAACGAGGTGGTGCATGATTCTCCTACTGGATTGATAACCTTGGTTTCATAACTGAGGGAAATACTTATCTCTACTGTACTGCATCATCCCCTCCTCTTCGGGGAAATCCCAACGCAGCTCACAAGTAGCAGGAAGAATTTCTGGCGCCGTTGCCGGGGAGACATCATCAACATCTATCAAGTACCTACGCATGAAACTTACACCTCCTTGCATTTATTTTATTTTCCTTTGCCTCTCGTTTTCATCTCCCCCACTTCTAATTTTTTTTACAAAAATACAAAAATATTTTCCGTTTGCCTTTTTCTTGTTTGCTTCTTTACTTGCTTGCTTTTATTGCCTTCATGTCGAACACAAAAGAACAGAAAGTAAAAGCAAAAGTTTAAGATCACTATGGATCCTCATCCACTTGCTAATCTTTTTAAAAGATCCAATTATGATGAACCAATTGCTAGTGAGTTGAGTGCACTTGATTATCTCTATGAAGTTTTGCTTGAAAATCATGAATCTGAAAATTGTGATGAAGTGTTGAAAGAAGAAATTTATAAAGTGATTCATGATGGCTCCTTGATTGAAAAGCATGATTGCAATGATGTTACTATAAATTCTATTAATGTGAATTGTGCTAATAATATGCAAAACTACAAGCCTGGGGATGATAATTTGGTTATGTCCACTACTTATTGCAATGATCATGATTGGGGTGATAATGCTTCTTATGATCTTGAAATTTTATTTAAGCCACATGATGAATATGTTATTGATAATAATGTTTGCAATACCATTAAAAGTGGGTTTGGAAGAGCGTTAACTTTAGGTAATAATGATCCCACTACTTTGGAGAATTATCAATCTTATGAATTTTTTGATAAAAGTGGGTTTGGAGAGGTCATGACTTTAGTTGATGATAATGCCACTGTTTTGGAAGATTATAAAACTTTTATGCATATGGATCATAAATATGGTTAGAAATCTTCATGTTACTAAATTGCCTCTCGTGGTGCTAAAATTATTGATGCTCCATTCTTCCTATTTGCATATGCTAGATATTGCTTGTCTTGATAATTTGTTTTCTTATAAAATGCCTATGCATAGGAAGTATGTTAGACTTAAATGTGTTTTTTCACATGCTACATGATGCTCTCTTTGTGTTTCGATTCTTATTTTTCATGAGAGCATCATTGAAATCTCAAGCCTATCTTAATGGCTATAAAGAAAGAGCTTGTTGGGAGACAACCCAATAAACTTTTTATTTATGTTCTTGTGTGCCTTCACAATTATGCTACTGTTATGATTGTGTTTTTGTGTTTTAATTAGTGTTTGTGCCAAGTAATGCCTTTGGGATGATTTGGAAGATAGTATAATTGATGCTGTTTGGAAAACAGAAAGTTTTGGGTCCAGTGATGGAATTTTAGTTCTGTACTGGAGCATCAGAAAAATCTGAAATTTTTACACAGTATTGATATATGAATTTCCCACGTTGTCCAAATTTTTCAGAATTTTTGGAGTTACAGAAGTATGGATTTTAAATAGATCTCTACAGACTTTTCTGTTTTTGACAGATTATGTTTTTGATGCATTGCTTGCTTGTTTTGATGAATCTATGGATTGTATCGGGGGGTATAAGCCATGGAGAAGTTAGAGTACAGTAGGTATAATGCAAAAATAAAATATGAATGGGTTTGCAACAGTACTTAAAGTAGTGATTTGTTTTGTTATACTAACGGATCTCATGAAGGTTTTGTTGAGTTTTGTGTTATTGAAGTTTTCAAGTTTTGGGTGAGATCACGATAGATGAAGGAATAAGGAGTGGCAAGAGCCTAAGCTTGGGGATGCCCGAGGCACCCCAAGGTAATATTCAAGGAATACTCAAGTATCTAAGCTTGGGGATGCCCCAGAAGGCATCCCGTCTTTCTTCTACCAACTATAGGTAATTTTACTTGGAGCTATATTTTTATTCATCACATGATATGTGTTTTACTTGGAGCATCTTGTATTATATGAGTCTTTGCTTTGTTTGCTTTTTAGTTTGTCACAATCATCTTTGCTGGACACACCAATTTGAGAGAGCCACACGTTTATCATGATTTGTTAGAATACTCTATGTGCTTCACTTAAATTTTTTGAGCTAGGAAGTTGCTCTAGTGCTTCACTTAAATCTTTTTGAGCACGGTGGTGGCTATATTTTGAAGAAATATTTGAACTGTCATGCTTCACTTATATTATTTTGAGAGTTGATAAGATAAAATTTTGAAGAAATATTTGAACTCTCATGCTTCACTTATATTATTTTGAGTGTTGATAAGATTAAAATTTTGAAGAAATATTTGAACTCTCATACTTCACTTATATCTTTTTGAGAGTTGATAATAGTAATGGTAATTTGCACAAGATATGAATTTGGTCCCAAAGTGATGAATATTCAAGAGGGATATAATAAAAACTTTCATAAAAGATCATTCGATATGATAAGTTTGATTCCTTGCAATAATTTTGTGATATGGAGATGATAATATGTGAGTCATGTTAGTGAGTAATTGTGATTTAGTAAGAATATTGATGTTAAGGTTTGTGATTCCCTATGCATGCATGTTAAGTCAATAGTTATGCAACGAAATTATATCCTACTTATGGTGCATTATTCGGTGTTAGTTATGTTCAATGCATGTTTATGACCGTTTTCGCTTTTTGGTTGGTTGCTTCTCAATCTATTTGCTAGCCTTCATTTGTACTAAGCGGGAATACTGCTTGTGCATCCAAACTCCTTAAACCCAAGTTGTGCCAAATGAGTCCACCATTCCTACCTATATGCGGTATTTCCATGCCGTTCCAAGTAAATTTGCATGTGCCAACTCTAATTTTCAAAATAATTTTCCGTTTTGTGTGCCCGTACCGCTCATGAAGCGGCAGGGGGTGGCCAATATTTTCCATGTTAGGTGTGTTATTCTCACGATGAGTGTTTATTCACTTGTCATTGCACGAGAGAGTGGTTGGTAATAGGGATGCCCAGTCCCACAATGAAATCAAAAATAATAATAACAAAATTCCTTGGAAAGTGTTGGTATGGAGGGCACCCGTCGATACGGCTAGCCATGGATTGTGAAAGAATGGTGGAAAGAAATAAATTTTACTTTTTGTTTGGGAACCGCCTATGATGTGTCTAGCATGGAAACTATTGGGAATTCTCGGTCGTTTTCGTTGACAGGAAAAGCATGCCTGTCAAAATAATTTTATCTCTTTAATTTCAGCTTTGAGCTCTAGCACATTTGCAAATCTCTGCTTCCCTCTGCGAAGGGCCTATCTATTTACTTTTATGCAATTTTTATTTTTATTTTGAGTCTCCATCTTCTCTTACAAAGCACCAACTAGAGAGCACTATTGTCATACTTGTGCATTGTGTGTAGCTAATATTGAGTGTGTTTCATGAATGGATCAATGATTGAGCATAATGGGCTAGGGATAACTTTCTTTAGCATTGATATTTTGAAAGACATGGTTGCTTATTAGTATGCTTGAGTATTTATATCTTCATGTCAAACTATAGACTATTGCTTTGAATCGCTCAAGTCCAAATGTCCATGCTATAAAGAAAAGAATATGATGAATACGATAGGCAGCATTCCACATCAAAAATTCTGCTTTTATCATTTACCTACTCGAGGACGAGCAAGAATTAAGCTTGAAGATGCTTGATACGTCTCCAACGTATCTATAATTTTTGATTGTGCCATGCTGTTATATTATCAATCTTGGATGTTTTATATACATTTACAAGCAATTATATATCATTTTTTGGGACTAACCTATTAACTTAGTGCCCAGTGCCAGTTGTTGTTTTTTTGCCTATTTTCGGTTTTCCAGAATATCAGTACCAAACGAAGTCCAAATGCCACGAAACTTTTTGGAGATTTTTTTCTGGACATAACAAACACTAGAAGCTTCGGGAGAAGGCCAGAAGACCCAGGAGGTGGCCACGAGCCACCAGGGCGCCTAGGGGTGGGGGCAGGCACGCCCTGATGCCTCGTGGGCCCACCTCTGCCCCTTTTGACCTAATTCCGCCACTATAAATTCTCTAAAATCGGCAAACCAACAGAGGAGTCCACGAAATACTTTTTCCGCTGCCGCAAGCTTCTGTTCTCGAGAGATCCCATCTGGAGGCCTTTTCCGGTACTCCGCCGGAGGGGGAATCGATCACGGAGGGGCTCTACATCATCCTTGCTGCCCTTCCGATGATGCGTGAGTAGTTTACCACAGACCTTCGGGTCCATAGTTAGTAGCTAGATGGCTTCTTCTCTCTTTTTGATCTTCAATACAATGTTCTCCTCGATGTTCTTGGAGTTCTATCCGATGTAATCACTTTTTGCGGTGTGTTTGTTGGGATCCGATGAATTGTGAGTTTATGATCAGATTATCCATGAATATTATTTGAGTCTTCTCTGAACTCTTTTATGCAAGATTATTATAGCTTCGTATTTCTCTCCGATCTATTGATTTGGTTTGGCCAACTAGATTTATTTATCTTGCAATGGGAGAGGTGCTTTGTAATGGGTTCGATCTTGCGGTGCTCAATCCCAGTGACAGAAAGGGACATGACACGTATGTATCGTTGCTATTAAGGGTAAAAAGATGGGGTTTATTCATGCATGAGTTTACTTTGTCTACATCATGTCATCTTGCTTAAGGCGTTACTCCGTTCTTTATGGACTTAATACTATAGATGCATGCTGGATAGCGGTCGATGTGTGGAGTAATAGTAGTAGATGCTGGCAGGAGTCAGTCTACTTGTCTCGGACGTGATGCCTATATACATGATCATTGCCTTGGATATCGTCATGATTATTTGCTTTTCTATCAATTGCCCAACAGTAATTTGTTCACCAACCGTATGCTATTTTTATGAGAGAAGCCTCTAATGAAAACTATGGCCCCCGTGTTGGTTCTAAATCCGGCATATCTCGTAGCAGGGGTCCTAAGCTAGGCGTCTTGGAGCGATAGTAACATGGACACATGATTTTACCCAGGTTCGGGCTCTCTCGAAGAGATAATACCCTACGTCCTGCTTTTGATTGTCTTCATATGGGGTGTAGTACAGAGTACATGTATCTACCACGAGATTGTTCTAATGAATATGAGATGATCTATCGACTAGCCTGGCCTCGGTTTATATATGCACCAGAGGCCTAGGATAACAAGAGTCCTAGTCGGCTACGTCGGTGGAGAGGAGTCCTTGTCTTGATCACCAAGTCTTGTGGAATCTTCCTTGTATGCGTCATGGGCTGCCCGAAGTGGCCCATGAGTGAACCGCCATGGGGGTCCTCGTCCCGATCCACTTGGTCGGGAGACGACGTGATGAGTACCCCCTAGTCCAGGACACCGTCAGTAGCCCCCTGAACCGGTCTTCAAGTTGGGGACGATCCTCGGTTCTTCCGAATTGTTCTTCATCTTCGGTCGTTGGTCTTGAAAACTGGTTCAACAAATATTCACATCTCCGATCTCGAGGATCGCCAAGGTGTATTCGAAGAGTTGACACGTCGGGCATTCGAGGAGCTGCTTTAGGTTCTTGGCCTTTATCAATGCCTTGTTATTTTTTATGCCACACCTCGGGTTCAAAGTTTTTCCCGAGTGGCGGTGTCCTCTTGCAGCCGAGCTCCAATGTCGGACTGCATTCGAGGTGTCTTTTTGTAGCCGAGCTCCGACGCCGGTCTGCATTCAAGGTGTCTTTTTACAGCCGAGCTCCAACGACGGTCTACATCCGAGGTGTCATAGATTACCTCGGTTTTAAAAAAAGTTGAAGGAGTTCAGCCAAGCTTAATGCCGGAAATGCCCTCTATGGAGCCAGCTACTTGCATCCAAACTTTACGCCGGACTGCTTCCGAGGTGATACACCACCTCGGGCTTGGGCTGATTTTTTGCGGATATATTTTCGATTGGTGCAATTTATTCTCTACCGAGATATATAGCCAGTAGCCCTCAAGGTGTGTGTCGTCCTAAAATCCGAGATGCACCTGAAGGAAAACCTGAAACCGCTGATCCCAGTAGCCCCTGAGACTCAGGTCGATTCGCGAAATCGGCCTGAGGATCAACTCCTAGCTCGGCAGCATACGTAGGAATAGAAACGCGGTGTGCAGTAGCCCCCGAGACTCAGGTTGGGTGCAGCCGACCAACCTGAGGATCGTAATCTCCTCGGAAACTATTATGCACTTTTTTTTAAATTGTCTGCATTGAATAGGCAATGTAGTAGCCCCCGAGCCACTGGTCCGGTGGCAACACCAGATCAGGGGATCAATGTAACCCGTTAATGGCTTTTAAGTGAGAAGCGCGAAGCCCAGTAGCCCCTGAGCCTTAATTTGGGCAAGGGTGGCCAAGCTAAGGATCGATATCCGGAGTAAATTGATTTTAATCACAATTTATGTGTAATGATTCTATGTATCCAAGTACTTTACATCATTAATGCTCGGATCCACATTGTACCAAACTTTGTTAACCGACCATCGGCTTCAACCTCCTCGGCCAGTAGCCAAGGAGTGTTTTCCCACTTTATAAAGCCTTTATAAGGGCAAAGATTTACGGAAAACAAGGCAATTCGGCCATACGGTTTTATAAACAAAGGTACGCGGAGAGATATGTTATACAACTATTTAACGTAAGAAACATCTTCTGGGAAAAATAGTTCCTTTATAAGTTCCTTTTTCCAGGCTATCATGTTGACCATGATCGTGAAACCTCAACTCCGATCAATGTGGGAGAAAAATATTGAGGATTTAGTTTGGGAAAAGTTCCCAAACTCTGTGGTCTTTAATGAACCAAAATTTTCACTTCCGTCGTTGCCGACCAATTATATTCTTAAGATGGCTAGCTTTCAGCTTCACCCAGTCTGGTACTAGCCCGGATGACCCGGAAGTAACAATCACAGAGGTGCTCCCTTTACCCCCTAGCCAAACAATCGGGAACGTAAGGGGGAAGCACGGGAGCCAGGCAACCCAGCTTGGCCAAAAATCTTAAGTCAAATTGATGCATATTTATGGCTTTATAACGATGATTACGGAAGGCAGCACTGGTATATTGAATACAAATGCTTTTATGCTATATGCTATTTTGACTCCTTTGTGACCGTTTATCATTTGAGAGTGGCCCATCGTCGGCTTCTACCCCTTTGTAGATGCTACGCATGGTGTTTCCGCAGTAACAAGACAACCCTTAGCCGACATCTCGGTGCCCGGAGGCGGTTGTGTTAGCGGAAATGAGGCAATCAGATATCCAGGCTTTATAACTTTCACTTAGTCATAGGAGCTTAAAGTTGGGAGGCCAGTTACTAGCCCCCGGTTAGTGTTCGGCGTCAGCCGAGGTCAAGCCATTAACACTTCGGCCAATTTTATGAAAGGCCCACGGGGTAACCTCTATCGATCAATAGTTTGACACAGTCATCGGATCGCCGACCAGTTTGCGCTCATTGTGACAGTCAGTTTTCGGCTTTCTCCACTGAGGTACTTGACCAGTTAAATCGGAAGTACAATCGCAGTGGTTCTCCCTTTGCACACCTAGCCGAACAAAGCGGAACGTAGGAGGCAAGCACAGGAGCCGGGCAACCCAACTATTGACCGAAGACACAATTCGAAACTAATGCATATAAAGCAATATCCGAGAATGTTTTGCCGAGGACTCCTCGGAGTACCTTGGCTTTTGGTGGGTTCGGCTCTAGTCGCAGCCCCCCATTAATATTGCCGATGCTTTAAAGGCATCCGACGTTGTACTGCGAGAGTTATGTTGGAGACACACAGTATCCCCCGAGACTCAGGTTGGGTGCGGCCGACTAACCTGAGGATCGAATCTCCTCGGGAACTAGTCCAGACGTCATGTGTGTTTCGCCAATGCCGAGGTGTAGGTCAGCAGGAAAGATGCCGAGCTGCGGGTCGGAAAAGATCTCCCGAGCTGAATTATTACGCATGGCACCTTGGTCATGAGGATGTCCCGCCTCTTGAAAGAAAAACATACAAATAGCTTAAAAGTGCCATGAGCTCGAAAAGCCAAAAAACTTATGTAAAAACTTGACATCCAAACTAAATCAAGTTTTTTGGTGCCAATCCGAAAATTGGTCTTAAAATAAATTTTTCCTTCCGTCGTGCTTTAACATGACACATCCGATCTCTAAACTTCAAGTAGGTCAGCCTTCGGCTTCAACCTCCATATCCCGAAGGCGGAGTGCTTCTTAGTGGCCAATTTAGCGAACTAAACTTGACCGGCTTTAGAGAGAAACCAGGCTATCCGGATATTGACCATACACTCGAGTTGAAAAAGGAGTGTTAGAAAAAGACTTTGCAACGACATAGAAGAAAAAATATTTATTATAAAATGGCTCATATAAATTTAAGAGCCCCTAGTTAACATGGGAAAAAAAATGTGTTTTTAACAAACATTATTTTTAACAAACAACTTTTTTGTTTAACGCAAATATAATGCTTGGTCAAACCGAACAAAAATTAAAAATTGAAAAAAGTTGAGCATGAAAGCGACTTAGCTGGTTAATGTGCTCGGTGTTGATGACGCGGGCCGAGCTTGCTGTGGGTCAAGGTCCCAGCCCCCAAGCCGGTCCCGAGGTGCCCGAGCGAAGAGCTCGGCTTGATGAAGTGGTGACGTAGCGCGGTCGACGTGGTGAGGCGAAGCCCCTGTTCCAGCCGAGGTGACGAAGCTGGCCAGCTGGTGACGCCGAAGTCCCCAAAGTAGGTTGATGAAGAGATGGCGAAGCCCCCGGTCTAGCCGAGGTGACGGAGCAGGTCAGCATGGTGACGTTGCAGCCCCATGCCAGCCGAGGTGTCGAAGCAGGTCGGCGTGGTGGGTGTCGGCTTGAAGAAGCAACGGTGCGGCGATGCCAACGCAGGTCAGAATTGGTCAATGCCGGCTTGATGAAGTGACCGCATGGCGATGCCGGCGTGCCCCATCCGTGTAATCCATGGGGCGACGATTATTTGGCATTCGCGAAGCCGGACTCTAGGTCGGCTCGCCGGAGTGATGATCTGATGAGCTTGACCTCGGCTCGATGAAGCAATAAACTGTCTAGCGCAGATCGGCAGCCGTGGAGCAACGTTGTCGGACCAGTTTGACACCAACGCGACGGTGAAAACAAAACACATTACCCTATAAGAAATTCCCTTCAAAAAGGATGTCTGATAATCTGTTCATGAAAAAGATGAACTCGGGTCGGATTCGTTTTCGCGCAGAAAACAGATTCGGAAATTGACGCACTCCTCGGGCTGGTCCCGGAGTTTGAACGGTCGGACCGAGCTGAAATTTTGAGGGATGGTAGATATAGGAATTCTGCAGACGATCAATGGTTGGATCTTCCAAAGGATGTCTGAGCTGGACGCTGGACTCCTCGCCCTAAACTCGTCCAGATTCACGTCCAGATTTGACAGGGCTCCGGTATATCATAGATCGCCGGAGTTTCCTCCATCGCAATACGACGAAATTTTACGGGGTCATTATAGACTCAAATTCGCACAATTCCACCAAAGGATTCATCAAAACAATACTCGAGCAGGCGATGACAGTGAACGCGAACCCGCTGTCCAGAAAAACTGCACGGTCGCCCGAGGGCAATGTTGATCTTGAGCCCCTGAGCTCCATGGATGATTCCCCCATGATATTGATAGAGATCGGAGTTGCTGATGATGAAAGTATCCGTCTGATCTTGATGATCCGACGCGGAGCGCAGTCCTTGGTCCAGCCGAGGTGACCAGTCGAGCCGGCGACGAAGATGCCGACATCGACAATAAAGCTCGGTTCCGACTCGTAGATCGCGCCGGAGACGATCTGAATTCCCATCGCACCGCGGCGACTGCCAGCAGGCTCTCTATGAAAGCACCAGTGTCGGTTCTAAATCCGGCATATCTCGTAGTAGGGGTCCTAAGCTTGGCGTCTTGGAGCGATAGTAACATGGACACATGATTTTACCCAGGTTCGGGCTCTCTCGAAGAGATAATACCCTACGTCTTGGTTTTGATTGTATTCATATGGGGTGTAGTACAGAGTACATATATTTACCACGAGATTGTTCTAATGAATATGAGATGATCTATCGACTTGCCTGGCCTTGGTTTATATATGCACCAGAGGCCTAGGATAACAAGAGTCCTAGTCGGCTACGTCGGTGGAGAGGAGTCCTTGTCTTGATCACCAAGTCTTGTGGAATCTTCCTTGTATGCGTCATGGGCTGCCCAAAGTGGCCCATGAGTGAACCGCCATGGGGGTCCTCGTCCCGATCCACCTGGTCGGGAGACGACGTGATGAGTACCCCCTAGTCCAGGACACCGTCACCCCGGGTCTACCTCTATCATTTACTAAAACCCTAAAAATACTTGCTGCAATTTTACCTTATTTATTTTATTTTGTATTTTTGTTCGATCTATTTATCTATCACCATACAATTTAATCTTGCATTTGAACGCCAAGGGATTGACAACCCCTTGTTTGCGTTGGGTGCAAGGATTTGTTGTTTTGTGTGCAGGTACTGCTAACGAGGTGTTGCGTGATTCTCCTACTAGATTGATAACCTTGGTTTCATAACTGAGGGAAATACTTATCTCTACTGTACTGCATCATCCCCTCCTCTTCGGGGAAATCCCAACGCAGCTCACAAGTAGCAATGCGGCAGTGGATTCGCAGACGGAGAGGACTACGAGTGTTAAGTAGTTCTGGTGCGGCGTGGGGCTGTAGTCCGTGGATAATAACAGGAGGTGTGGAGGGTTGGAGGGATGGCTTGGCCGGTGGTGGGGTAGCGCTTCGCAGCGAGGCGTGCTAAGCAGAGCCGCTAGCCGCCGGAGGTGGGGGCGGACGTTCCCGGCGGCGCTGGAGAAAGAAGACGACAGATTAAAGATGCATGCCAGCCGTTGGATGTAAATCCAATGGCTATGGATGTCAGAATCATTTGTTGACCAAGTTGACAACGCCTTGGCTTCGACCTATTGGCCCAGATGTCGGCCCGCAAAAATGTGGCACATATTCAACCCAGGTTTTTTAGAATTTACAGTCCGTTTGCTGGGATGGGTGAACAAATAGTGTAGCATCTATGCGGTCCATTTAATTTTTTTTCTAAGAAATCACAGCCCATTTGCACTTTCTCGAAATACACGAATTTACTGGGCTTGTTGTAAATATAATGTTGGGTTAGATGGAGCAATGTTATCAAGAAATAAACCGGGGCTGGGCATTTTATTATATATAAAATTAGATAATTAGCGCGTTATTGCTCAAAAAAATGAGCGTGTTATTATTACATTGGTCCTTAAATCCGAGCAAGCTTTTGTACGCAATCACCAGGATTTCCGTTGTAAAAAAAAACAGGATTTTCCTTGCGAACTTCTGTTAAACATTTATTTTTTATAGGTTAATAAGACGTGGGATATTATATATATATGTATCTATTAAATATATAATAATAATAATATATAATAACACAAAATAATTTAAATATATATAATATAGTTAGAAGGGAAAACATAAGTTGGACCTGGCATTCTTATTCTTATGTATAGAAAAAGAGAAAAGAGTTCTGCGTTTTGTTCAAAAAAACATAAGTTGGGCTGTGGATGTTTAAGACAAAGTAAAACCTAGGCTGGGAGGCCCATGGGCCAGTAGATACATGCTGGAGCTCAAAACAATAAGTTTAAAACACTGTGTCGGCATGTCGTGGGCTGCGCCCTGCGCATGTTAAAAAACAAAACCTAGGCTGGGCAGGCCACAACCCAGCTGATACTTGTTCGCCCTCTGAAAAAATTATACCTGCTAGCTCCCCGATGACAGTCTTCGTTGTAAATTTATCTCGTTTGTTGACTACGTTGACAGACCCATGGGCCCCAACGTCAGTATACCATTAGGAGAAACGAATATCCATTTCCGAGAGAAAGCTTTTTTTTCCAATGAGGCACTTGCTTGCGTAGGGCCATGGACCTTGTGGGTCCTGACTGTCAGCCTCTCCATGTACAGGACGGGAATGAACCGGAGCCGGGGAAGACGGGGCAGTGTAGTAGTAGTTTGCGCGCCTTCTTTGTGTTGAGTACGCCGCAGTAGCCCAGTAGCTATGCCCCCTTACCCGCACCTGCTCGGCCCGGGATCGATTACCCCTGCTGCAGTTGCAATATTCCCAATTTTTTTGCCTCTGCTATTACTGACATGTGAGTCTCCCCTTGTCATCCACACACACCACCTCCAACACTAGCCGGAATTTCATCCCTAGTTTTATGTGTTTTTCGCACTCTCAACATTCTCTGGGCATTTTGAAAATAGCATATCTTTTTGACTGTGCATCATATGAAGATGTGCTATACATGAATGTTGATCAGCATGATGTTAGCTTGTTGTTAGTTCCATTTTCGACCATGAATAAAATTTAGAACATGCTGTTATCCTTGTTTGAAAAGGGTGTGTTGATATAAATGCTCTGCCTCTGAAACTTGCAGTTTCTTATCTGAAACTGAAACTTGCAGTTTCTTCTCTAAAAATCACATGGTCTGCACTTTTATATGAAACTATATTTTTGAAATTACTAAAAATAGATCTCTGGAATTCAGAAAATACTTCATATGCTCAATACTGCAAAGATCTGAAATTCAAAAGACATTTATATCTGAAAGTACCCAAAATACACAACACAAAACACAATTCACAACCTGCAAATACTGATAACCCTAAGCTCCTCCTATGATTATTCGTCGGGGCACTCCCCTCCTATTCCTCGGCGGCAGTCCGCTGCCCCGTGAGACAAGGTGAACGGCGAGGGAGCCTTGGAGAACGGCGGGGAAGCGTCGTCACACCAACTGCTTTTCTCCTCTTGCGGTTGGGTACGGTCGACGAAGACTCCATCGGCTCGCTCTGACACGGCACCCTCATAAATGGCACCATGTGGATGCTTGATCCTTGATCCTCTGGATGCTCGATCTTGGATCGATACTCCCACCACCTCCGCCTCATGACCGGATTCGGCGAATCTGTCTGCTCCATGGCCTAGAGGAGCAGCTCTATGGACTCCTGCGCGACTCCATTCGGGTGGATCACCGCCTTTTTGCTCTTTTTCAGATATTTGGCAATCGCCATCACCATTGCTGCTAATTGCCGCTGGTTGTCAAACCAAGACTGTATCTCCATCATCCTGGCTAGCTTCACAGGGTCGCCGTCTGCGATCGTCACGTATCAGTTGTACTCCTCCATCGATCTACTTCTCCACAGCACCTTCACTCGCCGGCGGTGGTTTTGGAATGGAAGAGGAGCGGCGGCGGTTTTGGAATGGAAGAGGAGAGGAGTGGCGGGCGGCGGTTTTGGATTGGACGAGAGCGGCGGCGCGCTGTCAGTGGATCCATCCTAATAACTAATTTACCCCTCACTTACGAAGCGACCCCACATAAACTTGAGTACTGACCCCACGTTACCTACTACTACCCTTATCTACCGTTAGATCTGGACCAACAGAAGGCTTACAAAAATGCCTACCACCCTAAAACTTTCTTTTTAGTTTGCATATATAATTTGGTCAAAGTCAAACTTTGTAATGTTGGACTAACTTGTTAGGAAAAAATACGAACATTCACAATATGAAATCAATATTATTAGATGCTTCACGAAATTAAATTTCATATACCATATAATTTTGGTATTGTAGATGTTGATGTTTTTTATATAAATTTGGTCAAAGTCAAAAGAAACGGAGGGAGTATTGAAGAGCTTGATAGGGTTGCTGTCACCTGCATCATCATGCCGTGTTTCACAGCTTCCAAGATTCACAACCAACTCATAAGATTCCCATAATAAGTACAACAAAGACGCTTCCAAGATTCACAACCAACTCATAAGATTCCCATAATAAGTACAACAAAGATGCTTCCAAGATTCACAACCAACTCATAAGATTCCCATAATAAGTACAACAAAGATGCCTATGCATCTCATTGATTCACAGATCAGAGCCAATATTAACTTTAAAACTAAAACAAAGTTGTGAGAATGTGTACATGTAAAGAAAAATCGATTGATGCTTCTTTGAGAAAAGAGTAATCCCTTCAGAAGTGCCAATATATCCAGCAAACCATAAACCTAGTTCATGTAACTATTTGATTCAAGGATTTGCTGCAATACTGAAACCAATCCGGTTTATGGGCACGCATGTCAAACACCAGCATATTACCATGTTCTGCATAAGCTGGTCGCCAAGAACTTGTGGAACCATCCGAACATCTGTGCCCATTCAAAGCCACGTTATTTTAGATGGTGGCACTCACACTCTGCATATGCGGGTTCCATCCAAACATTTGTGCAGTTCCACTAAAATGTAGCTGAATAACCCAATTTGCACAGATAATGAAAAAGCGTGATTAATATAATAGTGGCACTAGTTGATGAAACATACACAAATAAATAGAAGCAACTTCATTTTCTTAATGGGAAAAGATTGCGATACAATAAGTTTATTACAAGAAAATACAACAGTAGCATAGTATGACAAAGCACGATGATGTGGATGAAGAACAGGACTGACCTGTGTGAGATGACTTAGTGAGATCAAGTTATTCTTTAGGTCGTCGTATCTTGCCATGAAGGCAATTCGTTGAAAACTATGAACAAATTCAGTGTGGCAGTAGGAGGGGCCTTGAGTCATTCCAATCTCTCTTTCTGTGCATTTCAACTAAAACTATGGCGCCCGCCGTGCTGTGAGGGAGAGAGGGGCCCTGCGCTACCTCAACGGTAGGCATCATAGGGACCGATAAGTGGACTCAACGGTAGGCCTCATAGGGCACATCGACCCAATTGTCCCGGATACACCTTCTACAAGTGATGAACCAGGAAGGGCCTTGTGTCATTCCAATCACTTTTTTGTGTGCAGTTCAACTAAAATTAAGCATCCCTGTTTGCAGAGATACTTCAACGTGTCATTACTTTCAGAATGGACAATTTGATGAAACGTATACTAACAAAGAGAAGCACTTTCATTATCTACATTGGAAATGAAATGATAGCGAAGACAGTAGCTCTATTTTAACTGTATTATTACTTCATTTTATCAGTGGCACTAGCGGTGCCAAAACATTGCCTCAAATTATTAGTGGCATTAGATTAAGGTGTGGAATAATACATAACATTATTGCTTTCTCATGGCAGTGCCAAAACATTAGGACAAGATCACTAGCCGCATGCAGAGTCAACATGCAGGATCGTTCTGGCAAAGGGTAGTACCAAAAAGGAACATACCTCATCATGGGAACCATATCTACAGTCAACGCCATAGTAGATGGGTTGACACCAGTCACCAACATGGATGATTATATTCATGCGACCTTTTTGTGCAGTTCACCTAAACTGAAGCAATGTTGGCATCATGCAGTTAGCAAGAAGTACTTGGTCCCATGAGCTGGCAGGTTCTTCATTAGTTGCAATATAATTTGGATATGCTTTGGTGCAGTTCAACTAAAACTGAGCAACATCAAGGTTAGTCGTCAAGCTCGTGGAATGTGCAACTATAATTTGGATATGCTTTTGTGCAGTTCAACTAAAATCAAGCGTCCATGTTCGTTACACAAATATGTGCAAAGTGCCATTGTGGTGACAGTGACGGCTAATCTTGCAAAGGCTAATTAACTGTTGGAGGAGATTAACCACATAGTTCAACGAGAAGGTTAGGAACTCCAATCACCCTTTGTGCGGTTCCACTAAAATCAAGAGATGTTGCCCGTGTGACATTTTAGTAGAACTGCACAAGACACTTTCCAAAAAAGAAGTGTTTTGTGCAGTTCACCAAAAGGTCGCAATAGCAACGAGGTGAAATGTATATCTCTATTTGCACAAATAGGTAGAAAGGTGGGTGAATAACAAGTGATGAAACATACATCAAATGAAAAGAAGCATCATCCTTATCTTAATGGCAATCAAAGAAGGACAGTAGCAATTTCTAAAGTTGCAGCATTGCTTCGTACTACCGGGGGCATTAAGATTAACAATGAAAACTGTTAAATTTGACATTACTTTAATGGTGCCATTGCTTGATTTTACCAGCTACATTAGATTAACAGGTGCTAAAGAGTTGGTATAAGGGCATGTTACAGTAGGCAGACAAGGACAGTTGCATTTCTAACGAAAAGAAGCAACTTACTTATCTTAACGGGAAATATAGCAGGACATTAAAACATGGCCATTGCTTCATATTACTGGGGGCATTACATTAAAAAACAACATTGGTTAAACATGTCCTTACATTAACAGTGAGATTGCTGCATTTTACCAGCGGCATTAGATTAACAACAGCTAAAAATTGCCATAATGGAATCGGACAGAGGGTGCACCAGCACCATGTACCTCCACCGATGCATAAAGTGGTGATGCAAACACACATCCAAACAGGATATCTAGGTTGGTCCCATTTTTGTTCACTATAGCCACCTTTTACTATGTGAGGGTAGCAAATCTAGTGCTGGAAATACTCTGTTGACTTGTCCCCCAGTCCCCACTTTCTTTCCTTTGTCAACCAGTAGATCGGTTCTATATCCAGTTTGTACTTTGTTTTCCCTTTATTTCCCTTTTCAACCAAGAGACCGGTTGGGTAGCCAGTCTCTACCACCCCCACCCCCCAATCTTTCCTCTTTGAACCAAGTCCTAGAGTCATGCTAGAACTTTTCCCCCGCTCTTCCCGCTTTGAACCAAGTCGTAGATTCGACTGCATGAAGTAGCTTTACCTCTAATAGTAATAATTTAGGTGGCTTTGGAACAGCCGATCGAGCCAATCTACGAGGGGGGCTGAGAAGTTAAAAAATATTCACATGCATCGACGTAGGGACCTGGGGCAGTAGAGCAAGGCCAGTTTCGAAGGAAGTTATACCTGAGGTTCATCGGGATTTGGCTAGGTGGGCAGCGGGAGGCCGGATCTGCCCACACCACGGCAGCGAGGAAGACTAGGTCGAAGGCCCTCCCTAGCTAGCGTTGTGTGGGACAAAATGGCAAGGCACACATATCGGGACGCGCCGGCAGTGGGTTTGCTCCGTCGCCGACGAGGACCGCTTGAATGTTGCACCTTCACCTCTTCCCCGGCGGAGGGGATTGTAACACCCCAATTTTTGGCCCTTTTCTTTTCTTTTGGTTTTCTTTGGATTTTGATTTGAATTTGTTTTGAATTGGCTCTATGGACTTAAAACTTGGGAAGATTCTTTTTCTTTCTTCTCCCAAGTGAATCAACACTCTCAAATCATATTCCCAAGACCTTGTCATTTCCATATTATCTCAATCCCAATCTTTATTTCTTGATAATATTCCTTTTTCTATTAAAGGAATAGTCATGTTTGCCCTTGGCTGTGAAGCAACCTACATTTCTGTCATTCCCAAAATTCCCATAAAATTCTGAAAAAATTCTTTGACTCATATGAACCTTGGATATGTAAAAATATTCAAGATTCCATGCTCATGGTGAGCGCATCATCCAATTCTTGCTTCTGGTCACTATTTTAGGGTGTGAAGCAACTATATTTTATATTGCTTCATAAATCCTGAAATTAATCCAGGACCTAAATATCCCTATATCCTTTGAGCATGCCAAAATTCACATCATTTTGCCAAGTCATTTTATCCACAAAATTCCCCCAAGTTTCTGTCCAGTGTGGATCATTGTGAAGGAAGTACCATTTATACTTATTCAAATGGTATGAAATTTTACCCGTACCTTCATATGACAAAATCATTATCCTCCACCAAATTTCAACTATATCCATCACTCCATGTGAGTGCAGCATCAATATCCATTTTCTGGACTAGATTTGCTGTTGTGAAGCAACTCTATTCAAATCTTGTCAAAACCCCTCCAATTTTCTCCAGAGCATAGTCCTTCCTACCCTAAACCCCTGTGACATCTTGTTTTGCTAATTAACCCATCCATTTGACCCCAGCCTCTAGTCTAAGTTTTCTGCAGCAAAGATCAGTTGATGTTACACTTCATACCAGAGACCCTTTAATCAACCAAAGTTGCAATGGGCTCACTGGATGAAGTTACTACATGTTGGACATCTTTTTCCAGGTCCTCGTGCCCTCTCCTCACCTAGCCATGCGGTGACCACGCTGCTGGCACGCCTGTGCGCATGCTCTACTCGCTGTGGCCGCGCTCTGCGCGTCGCCAAGCCTCGGGCCTCTTCCTCCCAGCCATTCCCGCGCGTCCGCTGGTGCTGTCCACCCTCCTCCTTCCTCCACCTCACCCCATGACTCAGCTTCCCCCTCCAGAAGCCTCCTAACCGGCGCCTGCCGTCGCGCTCACAGGTGTATAGTATGCCGTGGTGGCCGACAGCTCATGTGCGCCCCCGTCCGCTTGCCCCACGTCCCTAGCTCCGCCTTGCCTACATCACTGACCTCCACTAGCTCTCTCCTATCGCCTCAAAGGACCCCGCAGCGCGCCACGCCTCGCCGGAGCATCAACCACGTGTCCGCGGCAGCTTCCGAACCCCGCATCTCCTCCCGCCTATATAAGGCCACCCCGACCTCGTCTCTCTGCACTAATCGCCCTCACCACCCCTCAATCGAAGCCCAACATCGATAACCCAGGCGGAGAAGCTCTTCTTCCTCTGCCCCGGCCAAGTGCTCCGCTGCTCGGCCCTCTCTTCTCCCAGCCTACTCCGGGGAACCTCTGCTCCAACGACCACCACCACCGACCTCCTGGTGTTCCACTTACCCTCCCCAGTCTTTCCAGTGCCCGAATGCTCGCTGGAATCGCCGGACTCGCCGATGACCGAAGCTCATCGCCGCCGGAGAGCTCGATTCTGACGCCGTCTGACCACCTCCCGACGAGCCACTGGTATGGGAAGGTTTGCCGTGCTGCGCTGGTCCCATCCCTGTCGAATCCCATCACCTCCGTGGCCTCCACGCCGCCATCCATCGCCAGTGAGCCTCGCCTTGCTCTGCCTCCCCCTCTCTCTTTAAAACCTGCCCGCAGGACCCCACCCGCCAGCCACTATGCCAGCTCCCGAATCGTTTTCAAGTGAAAACGTATTCAGGGAAGGCGCCTTCGACGTGGCCCTCTGTAGGATTTTCTGGAAAATCATTCTAATTCATTTTAATCTCAGATTTGACCAAACTTTGACCACTCTTATCTCCTAATCTACAAGTCCAATGGAGCTGATTCTTTTTGTAGTATTTTTCTTTTGAGCTCTTTTATTTTCTGGTAGAAGTTGACATTTTTCTCTGATGTCTAGATTTCTGGACAGAGAAAAATGCTTTATGTGGTTATTTATTTTTCTTGCTGTGATTGTTTTTCCAGAGTGGTTTAAGTGTGTGAAGACCAGGAGTACTCTCCTCACTCTCTTGGAGAAAGGCAAGCCACACCCTCCATTTGCATGATTGCAATGCAATGCCATGGTTTTATTTAATAAACTTGCTTAAAATTTGCATTAGCTAAATATGATTTATTCATGGCAATTCTTGAAGTATTATTGGATTTGCTACTATCATGATTATGATTGGATTGAATATATCTAGTATCTTGCAAGATTGATATTGCCATGATCTTTTTGGATTACTAGGATCAATGGTTATGTTTCATTATGATCATATTGGATATTATGTATTGGAGTATTATTGGATTTGCTGCTATCATATTGATCTATGGTTAACAATCTAGATATTTTTATTGGATCAGTTGGATCATTTGCTTTGGATTCAACATGATCATATTTAATCTTTTACCTATGGAGTTATCTGTTAATGATATGACTATATTATTCATTGGATATTGCTATGACTTGGATCACAGGTATATGATATTGGAGTCTCAGTTATCACAGATTTACCTTGGGGACAAATTCCGTCATTTCGTTGATCAGGTGCCACCGAATCGAGCTCACCAGTGCAACCACACTTGCCTGGATGGGGAGGCCCTAATGCAATCTATTGTCATGCCTCTTGACGATGCCTCCAACTAGGGAAGGTTATGTGCGCGCGCTGCCCTGGCCCGGCAAGCGGCAATAACCTTGTGTCCCCAAGTTGTGTTGTACCCGGGTGTCCCTGTTTGCGACCGTTTGTTTTGTTTTGCCACGACGGTGGACGGCGACGAGGTGGCAGGATGTCAAGAGTTGGTATCAGGGCCACCCATGACATAGCCCATAGGGGAGTTTGTCGGAGTGGCCGGGAGAGTGTCATGCAATAGATTGGTTTTGTCGGAATGTCGTTGGTCCACCCGAATGGGAGCACGAGGCCATGAGTTCCGTGGTGTGGGTATAGTGTACTAACCTCTGCAGAGTGTAAGATCTGTCCAGATAGCCGCGTCCTCGGTCATGGACACAGTTTGTTGTAGGTCACACCATTCAATCAACACTCACGATGACGGAATGACTTATAAGATGACTTATATTTATATGTGAGCAAGTAACAGTTTGGCAGGATGCCGATGATGATATTGGGATAATCTTGAGGATGATCATCGGATTGTGATGTGATCACGCGGTGTTCACGAGGATATATTGATCATGAGGTGATCGGGTTGATTTATTGCTTTGGCCAGGTAGCCAAGAGTGAGATGGTTCATGTGACCCAAGATGATGGTTCCTCAGTAATTCTAGCATTACCATATCATGTTTAATAGTTACTTCCACATCATAGTAGTTGTTAATAACTTAACCTGTTAATGCTATGTTGTTGTCTTGACTTGATGCTTTTGGTTGTTGTGAGCTTGCGAGTACATTCAAAGTACTCACCTGGCGTGTCATGCCAGATTGCAGGTGATGCCATGATTAATTGCTTGTCGAGGATCCCGAGTTTGGGAGCCAGGATGTGTCCCAGCCAGTGTCCCTGCGGAGTGGAGTCCATCACCGTCGCCGTCGTTCCGCTGCTAGAAGTTATTTCGCTGCTACGAGCTGTTCTACTGCTAGCATAGAGCGACCTTAGCAGGCGTAGTGTCGCCGTACCCATGCAATCCTTTGCTTTATCAAAACCCTTGTACCCATATTATTTGTAATAAAGAGTTGTTCCATTCTATGCCAGCAGTGCCGTATTCCATAAGACTTGATCTCTGGGCTGGAATAAGGGGTGTTCCGGTTCCTCTGAGCCGGGGTTCCACAACTAATGATATCAGAGCAGGTCTGGCTGTAGGACGCCCTAGTTAGCGTGAGCGTTCGACATCGTTAGTATAGAGTCTAGCCCGTTTGCTGCATTTGATTGCTGCATTTGTTTGTTGCATAGCATGCATATAGACTTATTATCTTGTCACTAACGATCTTATCTTGTGAGTGTAGCTGGCATCGGTTTCGATCCACTACAACCCATCCCCTGCACCCTCCAGTTTAGCATACTTGCTCTTCGGTGTTTGGCATCATCTCTGTCCCAGCGGAATGTTGAGGAGGTACCAAGTGTTCTAGACGCCACTTGTAGGTAACGCGTCGAGATTTTTCCTTCAGCTCCACCTATCGCCTAGGTGGTAGACATGTTTCTACCCTGGATCATGCCATTCTTCTTGGCACTTTGGCAACCCTTACTGATCTTTGTTACCAGGAAAGGGCAATGCCAGCCAACCCAGCTCTCCACCGCTATTCTACCCTATCATCCCTTCCCTGGACGAGTACGGTTCCCATCTGTCCACTTGGATGATGACGTGGTCGTGACATCCGTGTCCCGCTACATGATCACCGAGCACGTCCTCACCTCCGATCCCGTCAGAGATGCAATCTTGCCAAACTGCACTTGGTGTAGCGTTGTTTACACCAACCTCTCCACACGTTGATCCACTTTCATGCACACCGCCACAGCATGACTAGATCGTAGTACCGGAGTTCCCGCGAGATTTGTGTGCTTAAGTAGGTTTGCATATTGTTGTTAATAGTGGTAACATGTGATGTTGCTTGTGTGTGATCTTGATGCCTGCTTTTGTTCAGTTTAGTTGTTTCATTTGCTTCTTTATTTGGGCCTTTGGTGTTACCTTATTTCCCCTTAAGAAAGTTGCTCCTCAACCCGGCACATGACTCGAAGAATCAATGAGGTTTTCAAATATTTGGAAGTTCAGCTAAACAGTATGGAATTCTCAGTCTAGTGCATTGTATTGGGGACATCTGGCCTGAATACAGATGGTATCCTAGATTGGTTATCAACATCAAGTCTACATCAGTGTGCAATCTTCATAGCAGTAATGATCAAACCAGCGGGAAGACAAGTTGTGTGCATGACCAACAGAATATCTCCAGTCAAAGGTATGGTTTATATAGCGTTTTGGTTCAGCTACGGATAAAATTTGGAATATGTTATACTCCCAAAGGAAGTCAGAATATGCTATGGATCCAGTGCTTAGCAAGGAAGACAGGCAGACAACTCTTCTCATACAAGTAACCATCAGCAGAAATATTAAGGGTATATATGGCAGTCAATCCACAGTGAGAAGCTTCTCGCATAAGAAACCCAGTCTTCCTCCGCAAGCTAGAAACGAAGCTTATGACGCAAGGCTCCCCATCTTCCTCAGTACAATATATGGACAGCTTCCAGCATAAGATACTTAGTCTTCTTCAACAAGCTACCACAGAAATCTTCTGGCATAAGGCAATGAATCTTCCACCAGAAGAGAAGCTTCTGAGGTATGGTACCTAGCCTTCTTCAGCACACTTCCTCGGAAAAGCTTCAAGCGTAAGATATTCAGCCTTCTTCAGCACGCTACTCTCGACAGCTTCCAACATAACATATCCAGTCTTCTTCAGTACGGCACTACAAACTGTTATCAGCAGTGGTACAAGTTATGACACGGTGATTCGGCAGTATATGAAAGCATAGCTCAAGAACCAGATCCGCGGCAGTTTTGTCAGAAGCAAGAACCATACAGGACACATGTCTGTCTCGGGAAGCAAATATTCAGCTACACCTACTTCCGCATATGTTGTGAGCATGCAGATCATGTTATGCGAGTCACTCGTATGAGGATGCAACTATGTTCAAGCAGATCTATCGAAGGAAGAATCGACAGTTGAAGGCAACCTTGAAACAACAGTCTTGACAGCGGTTACCAAGGACAACTTCCTCACTCCGTCAAGGTGATATCGTTAACCCTTGTCATTATCTTGCATGACTGATCACAACATTAAGCTCGGATCATGTGACCTCATCTACGGAACCAAGTGAATGGCTAGCCTGCCATAAGCAAGATTTTCCCGCCAGAACCACTGTCAGTCAAGTCTCGAGATGCTACTATTTGAGGCATGTTACAGCTATAAGGTCGTACTTCTTTATAATTGTCACGACAGGAGACAGTCGAATATTCGGTACAGATTTAATACTCGAGACAGAAAAGTAAGCCAAGATGATTCAGAACTACCTATGAGCAGTCAAATCCCGCCAAAAGAACGGTTATGATTCTCAGCATTGTTTTGAACCCACAGGACATGCATTTTTTTGAGTAACCCGATGGAAAGACTAAAACGGTTTCATGTTGATGACAAATTTGTTCTCAGATTCATTGGATATTATCGATGATAGATCGAAGGGAGTCATGTCAGTCCGAAATCACCCCAGGCTGGTGGAAAGACCATATATCCCAGTTATGATACTATATCACACTCCCGGCTAAGCCGGCAGATATGAAATAATTGGAGTCAGCATATGGTTTTACATATGAGGAAAGACCCATCAGATTTTGGGTAAGGTGAAGCAAACCACCCCAGAGCAAGGTAATCAGAATTTGTGAGCTTCAATGGGAACAACCTACAAAGGAAAAACATACCCGAGTTGGAAACGGTTTCCTTAAGTCAGAATATTCATACATGTTCCCTGAGCAACCAAATCTCGAGGACGAGATTTATCTTAAGGGGGGTAGGTTTGTAACACCCCAATTTTTGGCCCTTTTCTTTTCTTTTGGATTTCTTTGGATTTTGATTTGAATTTCTTTTGAATTGGCTCTATGGACTTAAAACTTGGGAAGATTCTTTTTCTTTCTTCTCCCAAGTGAATCAACACTCTCAAATCATTCCCAAGACCTTGTCATTTCCATCTTATCCTAATCCCAATCTTTATTTCTTGATAATATTCCTTTTTCTATTAAAGGAATAGTCATCTTTGCCCTTGGCTGTGAAGCAACCTACATTTCTGTCATTCCCAAAATTCCCATAAAATTCTCAAAAATCCTTTGACTCATATGAACCTTGGATATGCAAAAATATTCAAGATTCCATGCTCATGGTGAGTGCATCATCCAATTCTTGCTTCTGGTCACTTTTTCAAGGTGTGAAGCAACTATATTTTATATTGCTTCATAAATCCTGAAATGAATCCAGGACCTAAATAACCCTATATCCTTTGAGCATGCCAAAATTCACATCATTTTGCCAAGTCATTTTCTCCACAAAATTCCCCCAAGTTTATGTCCAGTGTGGATCATTGTGAAGGAAGTACCATTTATACTTATTCAAATGGTATGAAATTTTACTAGTACCTTCATATGACAAAATCATTATCCTCCACCAAATTTTAGCTATATCCATCACTCCATGTGAGTGCAGCATCAATATCCATTTTCTGGACCAGATTTGCTGTTGTGAAGCAACTCTATTCAAATCTTGTCAAAACCTCCAATTTTCTCCAGAGCATAGTCCTTCCTGCCCTAAACCCCTGTGACATCTTGTTTTGCTAATTAACCCATCCATTTGACCCCAGCATCTGGTCTAAGTTTTCTGCAGCAAAGATCAGTTGATGTTACACTTCATACCAGAGACCCTTTAATCGAACCAAAGCTGCAATGGGCTCACTGGATGAAGGTACTACATGTTGGACATCTTTTTACAGGCCCTCGTGCCCTCTCCTCACCTAGCCATGCGGTCACCGCGCTACTGGCACGCCTGTGCGCGTGCTCTGCTCGCTGTGGCTGCGCTCTGCGCGTCGCCAAGCCTCGGGCCTTGATACGTCTCCAACGTATCTATAATTTATGAAGTATTCATGCCATGTTTATTATAGTTTTGTATGATTTTGGTGCACTTTTATATGGATTTTATATGATTTTTATGGACTAACATATTGACCTAGTGCCCAGTGCCATTTGCTGTTTTCTGCTTGTTTTTGGTTTTCCAGAAAATCCATATCAAACGAAGTCCAAATGCAGCGAAACTTTTTGACGTTTTTTGGACCAAAAGAGACCCCCGAAGCTTCGTGGAAGGACCAGAAGCCTTACGAGGTGCACACAAGCCACCACCGCGCGCCTGGGGGGGCAAGAGCGCCGTGGTGCCTCGTGGGCCCCCTATGGCCCTTCTTCGCGTGATTCCAACGCCAAAAATTATTATAAATACCAAAACCCCCAGAAATAACCCTAGAACTTCGACTACGCCGCCGCAAGCCTCTGTACCTCCACGATCTCATCTACAGCCCTTTTCCGGCACCATGCCAGAGGACGGAATCATCACCGCATGCCATCTTCATCATCCCGGCGGTCTCCATGACGAGGAGGGAGTAGTTCACCCTCGGGGCTGAGGGTATGTACTAGTAGCTATGTGTTTGATCTCTCTCTCTCTCTCTCTCTCTCTCTCTCGTGTTCTTGATTTGGCACGATCTTGATGTACCGCGAGCTTTGTTAATATAGTTGGATCATATGGTGTTTCTCCCTCTCTATCTTGTTGTGATGAATTGAGTTTTTACCTTTGAGGTTTCACTATTATCGGATTGAATATTTTTATGGATTTGAGAACACTTGATGTATGTCTTGCATATGAATACCCGTGGTGACAATGGGGTATTATATTGATTCACTTGATATATGTTTTGGCACTCAACTCGCGGATTCCCAAGGTGACATTGGGGTAATCTATGCGTAGGGGTTGATGCACGTTTTCGTCCTACTTTCTCCGGTAGAAATCTTGGGGCACTCTTTGAAGTTCTTTGTGTTGGATTAAATATTACAAATCTGAAGTTGTTTGATGCATATCGTATAATTGACTCATGGATACTTGTGGTGACATTGGAGTATCTAGGTGACATTAGAGTTGGTTGATGTGTATCATATGGTGTTATTTTAGTACGAACTCTAGGGCTGTTCGTGACACTTATAGGGATGGCTCAATAGATTGATCGGAAAGGATAACTTTGAGGTGGTTTCGTACCCTACAACAATTTCTATCTTATGTTCTCCGCTAAAAGGAACTTTGGAGTGATTCTTTGTCGCACGTTGAGGGATTGTTATATGATCCAATTATGTTAGCATTGTTGAGAGATTGCACTAGTGAAAGTATGAACCCTAGGCCTTGTTTTCAAGTATTGCAATACCGTTTGTGCTCCGTTTTATCAATTGTTACCTTGCTGTTTTTTATTTTTTAGATTACAAAAACCTATATCTACTATCCATACTACACTTGTATCACCATCTCTTCGCCAAACTAGTGCACCTATACAATTTACCATTGTATTGGGTGTGTTGGGGACACAAGAGATTTCTTGTATTTGATTACAGGGTTGTTTGAGAGAGACCATCTTCATCCTATGCCTCCCACGGATTGATAAACCTTAGGTCATCCACTTGATGGAAAATTGCTACTGTCCTACAAAACTCTGCGCTTGGAGGCCCAACACGAGTCTACATGAATAAGTTGTGTAGTAGACATCAGGCCTCTTCCTCCCAGCCGTTCCCGAGCGTCCGCTGGTGCCGTCCACCCTCCTCCTTCCTCCACCTCACCCCATGACTCAGCTTCCCCCACTAGAAGCCTCCTCGCCGGCACCAGCTGTCGCGCTCACGGGCGTACATTACGCCGTGGTGGCCGACAGCTCCTGTGCGCCCCCGTCCGCTTGCCCCGCGTCCCTAGCTCTGCCTTGCCTGCATCACTGACCTCCACTAGCTCTCTCTTGTCGCCTCAAAGGACCCCGCAGTGCGCCACACCTCGCTGGAGCATCAACCGCGCGTCCGCGGCGGCTTCCGGACCCCGCATCTCCTCCCGCCTATATAAGGCCACCCCGACCTCGTTTCACTGCACTAATCGCCCTCACCACCCCTCAATCGAAGCCCAGCATCGATAACCCAGCCGGAGAAGCTCTTCTTCCTCTGCCCCGGCCAAGTGCTCCGCCGCTCGGCCCTCTCTTCTCCCAACCTGCTCCGGGGAACCTCTGCTCCAACCACCACCACCACCGACCTCCTGGTGTTCCACTTACCCTACCTAGTCTCCAGTGCCCGAATGCTCGCCAGAATCGCCGGACTCGCCGATGACCGAAGCTCATCGCCGCCGGAGAGCTCGATTCCGACGCCGTCCGACCAACTCCCGATGAGCCACTGGTACGGGAAGGTTCGCCGTGATACGCTGGTCCCATCCCCGTCGCCTCCCATCACCTCCGTGGCCTCCTCTCCACCATCCATCGCCGGTGAGCCTCGCCTTGCTCTGCCTCCCCCCCTCTCTCTTTAAAACCGGCCCGCAGGACCCCACCCGTCAGCCACTATGCCAGCTCCCGAATCGTTTTCAAGTGAAAACGTATTCGGGGAAGGCGCATGCGACGTGGCCCTCTGTAGGATTTTCTGGAAAATCATTCTAATTCATTTTAATCTCAGATTTGACCAAACTTTGACCACTCTTATCTCCTAATCTACAAGTCCAAAGGAGCTGATTCTTTTTGCAGTATTTTTCTTTTGAGCTCTTTTATTTTCTGGTAGAAGTTGACATTTTTCTCTGCTGTCTAGATTTCTGGACAAAGAAAAATGCCTTACGTGGTTATTTATTTTGCTTGTTGTGATTGTTTTTCTAGAGTGGTTTAAGTGTGTGAAGACCAGGAGTACTCTCCTCACTCTCTTGGAGCAAGGCAAGCCAGACCCTCCATTTGCATGATTGCAATGCAATGCCATGGTTTTATTTAATAAACTTGCTTAAAATTTGCATTAGCTAAATATGATTTATTAATGGAAATTCTTGGAGTATTATAGGATTTGCTACTGTCATGATTATGATTGCATTGAATATATCTAGTATCTTGCAAGATTGGTATTGCCATGATCTTTTTGGATTACTAGGATCAATGGTTATGTTTCATTATGATCATATTGGATATTATGTATTGGAGTCTTATTGGATTTGCTGCTATCATATTGATCTATGGTTAACAATCTAGATATTGTTATTGGATCAGTAGGATCATTTACTTTGGATTCAACATGATCATTTTTAATCTTTTACCAATGGAGTTATCTGTTAATGATATGACTATATTATTCGTTGGATATTGCTATGACTTGGATCACAGGTATATGATATTGGAGTCTCAATTGTCACAGATTTACCTTGGGGACAAATTCCATCATTTCGTTGATCAGGTGCCACCGAATCGAGCTCACCAGTGCAACCACACTTGCCTGGATGGGGAGGCCCTAATGCGGTCTATTGTCATGCCTCTCGCCGGTGCCTCCAACTAGGGAAGGTTATGTGCGCGCTGCCCTGGCCTGGCAGGCGGCAATAACCTTGTGTGCCCAAGTTGTGTTGTACGCTGGTGTCCCCATTTGGGACCGTTTGTTTTGTTTTGCCACGACGGTGGCCGGCCACGAGGTGTCAGGATGACAAGAGTTGGCATCGGGGCCACCCATGATATAGCCCAAAGGGGAGTTTGTCGGAGTGGCCGGGAGAGTGTCATGCAATAGATTGTTTTTGTCGGAATGTCGTTGGTCCACCCGAATGGGAGCACGAGGCCATGAGTTCCGTGGTGTGGGTACAGTGTACAAACCTCTGCAGAGTGTAAGATCTATCTGGATAGCCGCGTCCTCGGTCATGGACACAGTTCATTGTAGGTCACACCGTTCGATCAACACTCACGATGACGGAATGACTTATAAGATGACTTATATTTATATGTGAGCAAGTAACGGTTTGGCAGGATGCCGATGATGATATTGGGATGATCTTGAGGATGATCATTGGATTGTGATGTGATCACGCAGTGTTCACGAGGATATATTGATCATGAGGTGATCGAGATGATTTATTGCTTTGGCCAGGTAGCTAAGAGTGAGATGGTTCATGTGACCCAAGATGATGGTTCCTCAGTAATTCTAGCTTTGCCATATCATGTTTAATAGTTACTTCCACATCATAGTTGTTGTTAATAACTTAACCTGTTAATGCTATGTTGTTGTCTTGCCTTGATGCTTTTGGTTGTTGTGAGCTTGCGAGTACATTGAAAGTACTCACCTGGCGTGTCATGCCAGATTGCAGGTGATGCCGTGATTGATTGCTTGCCGACGATCCCGAGTTTGCGAGCTAGGATGTGTCCCAGCCAGTGTCCCTGCGGAGTGGAGTCCATCACCATCGCCGTCGTTCCGCTGCTAGAAGTTATTCCGCTGCTACGAGATGTTCTGCTGCTAGCATTGAGCTAGCTTAGCAAGCGTAGTGTCGCCGTACCCATGCAATCCTTTGCTTTATCAGAACCCTTGTACCCATATTATTTGTAATAAAGAGTTGTTCCATTCTATGCCAGCAGTGCCGTATTCCAGAAGACTTGATCTCTGGGCTGGAATACGGGGTGTTCCGGTTCCTTTGAGCCGGGTGTCACAGGGATCCGGCCGGATCTGTGACCAACGGTGAGCAGAGAGAGAGAGTGTGGCCACCGCTGTCGTGTTTAGATCTGGAGAGGATGAGTGTGTGAAGAGAGCGACCCTAGCAAGCAAGAGCGGAGGCTCCTGCTTATATACATATAGTGGAGTAGTTTTCTTTTTTTCTCTCCATAAAAACTATCGTTTAAAATTGCGTACGAGCCAGGTCACACTTTGTATTGTTCACTTCTGGTCCCCAGCCCTCCATTAATTGAACAACCACACGGGTCAAATTATCACGAGTGAAAATAAAGAACGAACAAGCTCGAACTCTTTTGAATTTGAGATGTCGATGACACCGTTTGAACACATTGCATCCATGGACTAAGTAGTTTGAATTTGAGGTAATGTGTGGCTTTTGCAGTTCACATCTAAATGGGGGCACACGATACATTTTGTTTGCTTACCACGCTATACTTATAAAACATGCACAATTTACATTTTGAATAGCTAGCTAGAGCTTGAAATGTATTGTTTCCAACATAAAGGGAAATCAAATTTCTGAAAATTCGTGATCTTAGAATTTGCAAAAAAATGTAAGAGACATCAATCTTTGTTCTGATTTTGAACATAAACTATATGCAACCTTTTTTGAGGGAGACCGGGTCTATTGTAAATGTTTGCAAGTACATAACATCTCTGATAAAAAAATACATCCAAATTCCGAGACCAGCGAACAACCAACTGCAGTCAGAAAGAGCCGTCAACGCGTCGTTGTCACTGCTATCCTACTAGAGCCGGCTTGACCTCGTCAATGACTGTCGAGGAGTCTTTGTGCGCGTGCCCCTAAGGAGTAGCGCCCTGGAGGCATAGTTGTCATCATTGATCTAAGGCACCTAATTAATATAACACCAAATTTTCCCATATGACAAGAAACGCTAACCTCACTGCCCTAAGGAGACAACATTAATCTACGCCAGAGCTCCATCGACTACATCCCGACAGACAAACTCGACGAGGATCAAAGCTCAAAGATCAAACTAGTAGAAAAGGCGTCAATCGATGTCGTCGATGTCCTATCATAGCCGGCTTCACCTTCTTGGTGGCAACTAAGTAGTCTTCGTGCATGTGCCCCTAATAAACAGCGCCCTTGAGGAACGCAGTTATTGTTGTTTAACCCTCGCATTGATCCGAAGCACATTACACCAAATCTCGCCGGCGGATGACAAGAAACCTTAACCTCACCGCCCCAAAGGAGACGGCAAGAATCTACGCTGGAGTTCCATCGACTATGTCTAGATGAATGAACTCAAGGAGGATCGGAGCTCGGAAGACAGACTCGGAATAAGAAGTGCCGACATCATCCACCTGAGCATTGCGCGTGTGAGGACTAAAACCCCTAACATAAACTAATAACCAGAGCATAGGCACCGGGATTTCCCTCCCCGCCACCGGTCAACGGAGCGGTGGGAAGAGGGGAGGAGTGAATCCACTGGCTCATTGGTGAAGCAGGGAGGGGAGAGGTTGCCCTAGCCGCCTAGGGTGAGTGGACTAGATTTGTATTCATACCGAGAATGTATTCAAATTTTATTGGTATTGCAATATACTTAGTGCTCCTACTTTTTTTAGATTTATCAATAGAACTACAGCCGTATGTTAGTATGACACAGCCTGCACGATATGTACACGATAGCCAATCTAGCTGTCTGCTGGACTCTGGTCACATGGATGGACGAACTGATCTCCCTTGTCGTGTAGGGATCGTCCAGGCAACGACGTGTGTACAACACTACTCTAGTACTACTATCGCTGGTGTCTCTCTTCTAGTACAACTCAGCCGACGTGTGGGGCCCGAGGGACGGGGGAGAGTGTGCCTATGGTCGGCTGCTCAATTGCGGTCCCACATGTGAGTGCAAACGCAAGATGACTCGCGTTCCATTCCGTGAGCGGCGTGCCGGACCGACCGACCGTGTGGGGTGTGACGCGAACGCGACGTGCGTGCTGTATACATGTAGTACCACCGTTTTATTTTTGTTTTGCTCCATGACGCAATCCATCGATACAAAATTATATTTAAAAGTGGAGGGCGGGGCTTTTCCCGCGCGTTAGGCGGGGCAGTTTTGCCTAGTTGGTTCGACAGAGAGGCGAGGAGGAGGAGGGAGTAGAGGATTCAACTTACGCGGGACTGGAAAAGGGTGTCAAATGTGTAGTCCCTTCACCCTGGAGCACCACTGAAGCATTGGTTCGTTTAAAGTGACTTTGGTATGAAGGGTACCATCACCCAAAGTTGCTGGCAGCAAGGTGTTTGGAGCTTGGTGGGGGAGGTTCACTTGGGGATAGATTCTGAGCTTTGGCTGGGGGAGGTCAATCACAAAGGTGACTAACTTGGCAAAATATCAGCTCAAATGGAGGGGTGTAGATAGCACTTCCTTCACAAACTGCCCCACTGGACAGAAATATGAACCTGGAAGCTGCACTCACCTGGGTGATTGGATAGATCTGAAATTTGATGGAGGATGATCATTTAGGCATATGAAGGTACCATAAAAATTTCATCCCATTTGGATAAGTATAAATGGTACTTCCTTCACAATGCTCCACACTGGGCAGAAACTTGGGGGAATTTTGCAGAGAAAATGGCTTGGCAAAATGATGTGAGTTTTGGCATGCTCATATTATTTAGGGATGTTTAGGTCCTGGATTAATTTCAGAATTTTTGAAGCAATAGAAAGTATAGTTGCTTCACAAACTGAAATTGTGACTAGAAACCAAGATTGGATGGTGTGCTCACATAGAGTGTTGGATGGGTATGAAATTTTGTGGAGAGTCATGATTTGATCATATAAATGATCTCCCAAAATTTCAACTCATTTGGATAAGCCTATCTAGTACTCCCTTCACAAAGCTTCTCACTGGATAGAAACTTTGGGAATTTGCAGAGGAAGATTTACTAGGCAAATGAAGCTGAATTTTGGCATGTGGCAATAATTTGGATAGGAGAGAGTGCCCAAAATTTTTGAGGGCAATCAAGAAAAGATAAATAGCACTTCCTTCACAAAGTGCCATTCTAGACAGAATAGGAAATGAATATTCCTGAATTATTTTTGAACGAGGCAAGGATGGGTTTTGGCATATTTGTGGAAGATATGATCCAAAGAATTTATGAGAATTTTGTGGGAATTTTTGGAATGGCAGAAATATAGGTTGCTTCACAACCTAGAGCAAACAGGGTTATTTCTTTAATAGAAAAAGGAATATTCCCAATAAATATTGGAGTTGGGATAGGATGGAAATGACATGACCTTGGGATAGATTTGAGAATGACAAGCCACTATGAAGTGGCAGGAGAGAAGATCTTCCCAGGTTTCAAGACCACATAGCCACGGAAAAAGGAACTCCAAATAAAAATTCGAAGAAATCCAGAGGAAAAAGAAAGGGCCAAAAATCGGGGTGTTACAGCAAGTTTCGCCTGGTCAATTTGACAGGGAGGCGAGGAGGACGAGGGAGTAGCAGATTCAACTTACTGCTGGAAAGGTGGGGCTTTGTGATTTGACGGCTCATTACTGCTGGAAGGTGGGGCCTTGTGATTTGACTGCTCGTTACAGTCATTATTACTGCGAGGGGTAAGTCTCCCCTTCCGTTCCCCACTCTAATCTGGTGCATGACACGTCGACCCGGATGCTGGCTGTCCCACATGTCGGCGAAAGGAGGTATAATTGTTGCCGACGACCTAAGTAGGAGCAAAGAACCGTGCGGTATACTGAGTGCACCGATTCGGTGCCCAGGCTCATCTGCACCCGGTCAGAAAAAAAATCACAAAAAATTCAAAAAAAAATTCAAAAAATTCCAATTTTTTTTGTATGGTAGAAATTTTGATGCGTGAGGTCTGCTCCAATTTTCAAATCATTTGGACATCTGAGCAGCTCTCGGCAAAAAAGACAAATCGGGTCAGAACAGTGCATGAACAGTGAACTTTTTTACAGACCCCAAATTTGTCTTTTTTGCCGAGAGCTGCTCAGATGTCCAAATGATTTGAAAATTGGAGTAGACCTCACGTATCAAATTATCTACCATACAAAAAAATTGGAATTTTTTGAATTTTTCTAGTATTTGATTTGATTTTTTTCGTCAGCGCGGGTGCAGATGAGCCTGGGCTCAGAAGATGATTATCGGTGGTATACTCTAGTTTTCCACTGGAGTACTAGCCCGATGTGGAGGAGTGCAAAACATGGCAGCCCAGTGCGATATGGCGATAAAAAGTGAACTAGTTTGCTTGTGATCCCACGGCACCGCTCATCGTTAGCACTGTTTTAGTCATGCCTCGCACCCTAGTACAAACGAAATAATATGATGACAATGGCAACGGATAATAATTGTCTTACCTATTCAGGATAATTTAGATGGACAGATGCGGAAACGCCCAAAAGACAAAGTGGCAAAAGAAGAAGACACAGGGGCAAAAGAAGAAGGAAGATTACTCGCAAAAAAAAGATGGAAGACGCAGGCAACGGTCTAGGTCCTGCTCTCTACTTCATGAAGGGTTGCTGGGCGCGGAGTTCTAACTGCTTCTTCATCGCCTCCACGACCTTCATCTCCTCTCGCCTCTCGTCTGCCATCTTCTTCATTGCTTCCATGGCGCGGGATTTCTCGAGGCGAGCGTGGATGTTCTCTTTCACGTCCGCATGATGTTGCTTGACACCAGCCACATTCTCGGTGCGGAGCTTCGCCATGTCATCCCTAAGTTGTGGCACCCCGGCTCAGAGGAACCGGAGCACCCCGTATTCTAGCCCAGAGATCAAGTCTTCTGGAATACGGCACTGCTTGGCATAGAACAAATCAGCTCTTTTTTACAGATAGTTGGGGTACAAGGGTTACATTGGCATGGCGATACTACGCCTGCTAAGGCAGCTCTATGCTAGCAGCGGCGCAACTTCTAGCAGCGGAACGGTGAGAACAGTGGTGAACTCCACTCCGCAGGGACTCTGGCTGGGACACGTCCTAGCTCGCAACTCGAAATCCTCAGGCTATGCAAACAGGGCAGCACCTGCAAACTAGCATGATACGCCAGGTGAGTACTTTGAATGTACTCGCAAGCTCACAACAAGCAAAAGCATCAAGGCAAAGCAACATCATAGCAATCATGATTATGGCAGGATCAATTTTTATTAAAAGGGTGGAAGAAAATATTAAACAGGTTATCTCTGAACTATTTACAGTAGTCACCGCTGTTTAGGATCACAGAGACCGCCTTACTCATGACTATACAGTCGAACCATCCACTCTCATGACCAACTCAGGGTCACCTCAAGATCATTTGACGATCATACGCGAGATCATCTCCCAGATTATCAACGGCCTTTTACCAAGCGGTTACTGAGACGGGTTCTTCCGTCATTGACAAGTCATTCCCTCATTGGTGTTGATCCGACAGTGTGACTTAGTACGAACTGTGTCCAATACCGTGGACGCGGCTATTCGAATAGATTCTTACACTCTGCAGAGGTTGCGCACTTTACCCACACCATGGACATTTGTCTAACGAAACTTGCCTAACTTGTGACCCTTCTACCGTACCACCGACACGTCCCCTTTGAGTTCTTGCCCTGGGTGGCCCCTGTGTCACTTCTGACACCTGCCACCGTCGTGGCTAAACTAAACTGTCCCAAACGGGGACCTGAGCTCAATAACCAAACCGGGCTCACAAGGTTATTGCCGTCTGCCTGATCAGGGCAGCACGCACGCATAACCTTCCCTCTTTGGTGGTACCGATAAAAGAGCACGAGGTTAGACCAAGTCAAGGCCGTCCCATTCTGGCAGATGTGGCTGCATGGGGAAAGCTCGGTTCAGTGGCACTTGATCAACAATGAAGGAATTTACCCCCAAGTGACTTTCCGTCATAACTGATACTCCGATATCGTAGTAATCCAAGTTAAAGCAACAACCATCTAGTAATCCAAGGAACAACATGACTAAGCTATTGCTACTAATGCCACAGACGAGTTACCAGACGGTATCACAAAATAATCATAGACGGTAATCTCTCAATCCAACCGTATCATGGCATCATCAAGCTTGTAGACCACTAGTCACTGATAACCCAATCATCAACACGACAGTAGCCTATCCAAGAATTTCTACAAATGTTGGATAAATAAACCATTTATGAATAATTCAAGTTTTGGCATGAGTATTTATTTAAAATCATGGCGTTGCAACGCAATCATGCAAATGAGAGTTGTGGCTTGCCTTGCACCAAGGGAGTGTGGGAATACTCCTGGTCTTCACCAACTACTCCAAATCAATCTGAAAAACATTTTTGAAATCATTTTCAAACATCACATAGAGCATTTTCTTTTTTATCCAGAAATTCTAAACAGAAGAGAAAAATACCAAAATTTTACAGCAGATAAAGGAGCTCATAAGAAAAATAATGCAAAAAGAATGAACTCATTTGGACTTATGGTTTAAAAGATATAGATGGTCAAAGTTGAGTCAAACTCCTGGATTAAATTGAATTTAAACAGAAAATCAGAAAAACTAGAGGCGGCCACGTCGAAGGCATAAAGTGGGAATACGCCTCCACGTACGTACCGCTTCGAGCGCGTGCAGAGTCGCTGACAGGTGGGGCCCCTTGTCAGTTTTAAAAGAGAAAGAGAGAGAGCAGAGAGATGGCGGGCGTACCGACGGCCGTTCGCCGACGTTGAGACGGCGGCGAGGCTGGGAAAGGGCGGGGATGGATCGGATGCTCGACGGCGAGCACACCCGTACCCGTAGCTCGTCGGGAGATGGCCGAACGGCGTCGGCCCCTTCCTCTCAGGCGGCGGCGAGCTACGGTGGTGGAGGGGATCGCCGACTCCGGTGACTACACGAGCAGAGGACTGGTTGGGGAGAACCAGTGGAGTACCTGGAGCTCAATGGTGGCCGTGGTTGGGGCTGGGGTGGACGGGATCGAGTGGTTGGAGCAGTGGCAGAGCGGTGGAGCTCCTCGCCGGAGATGGTGAAGGAGGGCTCCCCGGCTCTGCTTCTGGGTGTGGGGCGGCGATTGAGAGGTGAGGAGGGCGAGTGGTGAGGAGAGGGAGGCTCGGGGAGCGGCATTTATAGCTAGGCGGCGGTGCCCGAGCCAGATGCCACTAAGGGGAAAACGCCGGCGTCCGCGTTGAGCTAGGCGTCGTGCTGGCGGCCGAGCCACGTAGGGAGGTGACAAGAGAGGGCAAAGAGTTATGGCGGTGGCACGGAGCGGTGGGGAAGACGCCAGCCAGCGCGGCCACAGTGCCAGTAATGTGCCGCGTGTGGCGGCGGTTGGCCGTGTCCGGCGAGGGCGCTGCCGGCGACGGGAGGCTTCCAGACGAGCCAAGTGGACGGTGGGGAGGGTGTCGGCAACCCAGGACACGGCAAGGCGACGCGGGCGCGCAGAACCAGCGAGGCCCGCGAGGGTTCGACGCTCAGAGCGCGACTTTGACCCTGGCCGACGCGTGGCACCAGGTGCACTGGAGCACGCGGTGCGCTCTGGCTCGCCCGGCCATGTACACATGGTAGTCCTTCCATCTAGTGGCTCTCCTGTGCATTTGGTTTGGCAAGAGGTGGCTTGGACAGCTGGCTAGCTTCCAGACAAGTTTCTGGACAGAAACTTGAGCAACATGCTGAGGTAAAAATGTTAGATAAAAGAGAGAGAGAGAGTTTGTCACATTGACTTGTGGTAGGAAGATGCCCATGCTGGAGAAATTTCAGAACAAATGGGCAAGTTTTAGATGGAGTTGCTTCACAACTTCTTCTCTGGTCCAGAAGTTTGTAGAAGATGTTGCACTCACATGGATGGGATCCTTGGGGTGAAATTTGGTATTCGAGGGTTATTTTATGGTGGCAAGATGCTATAAAAATTTCAGACCATTTGGGTAAGCATAAATGGTACTTCCTTCACAATGCTTCCCACTGGACAGAAACTTCGAGGAATTTTGTGGAGAAAATGGCTAAATGAAATGGGCCAAAATTTGGTGGAGTATGGTTATATGGGTAGGAGAATGCCCTGGATTAATTTCAGAATTTTTAAAGCAATATAGAATATAGTTGCTTCATCAACTGAAATTATGACCAGGGACAAATATTGGATGGTGTGCTCACCATGAGAAGAAATTCTTGAATATTTTCACATATCCAAGGTTCACATGGTCCAAAGAATTTATGGGAATTTTCTTAGAATTTTTAGGAAGACAGAAATATAGGTTGTTGCACAACCTAGAGCAAAAGAGCTATTCCTTTAATTGCAAAAGGAATATTAAATTGGAATAAAGATTGAATTTAGCAAGAATAGATATGACATGACTTGGGAGAAGTTTTTGGAGGCTTGAGTCACTTGGGAAAGGAAAGCAAGAATATTCCCAAGTTTTAAGTCCATAGAGCCATTCAAATTAAAAATCCAAATCAAATTCCAAATAAAACTCAAATGGGTTTTTGAAAAGAAAAGTTGGGAAAAACCAGGGTGTCACATAAGTTCCCCGATGACGGCGGTCAGCATCTTCACTGAGGCACTGCTCTTCTCTCGCAGCTTCTCCCAGCCGGCGATCTCCTCCTTCAGCATGTCAAGCTCCTGGCAGAGCTTCACTTTGTCCTCCCGAAGTTCCACGATTTCGCCGGTCGCCTTATCAACCGAGGCATTGCTCTCCTTCACTAGCTTTAGCAAGCCGGCGATCAACTCCTTCTACTTGTTGAGTTGAGCTGGCATATCGTCGCGGGCTAACGACTTCAGCATTGGCCGCTCGGCATGTTCGCCTCCACGGCAAATGCGCTTCTGAGAGCCCTCTCCTGCCCATGAGAGATCTTTCGAGGCCTCCGCAGTGCAGTGGGCCCTCTCTTTTTTTTTCTGCTGGCTTGGTCATCGCTCCCTTGTTATTTCTTGGCCCAGAGCTCTTCCTAGCGGCCATGGCAGACACAAGAAATGATGAACAGGAAAGGCTTATGAGGAGGAATGTGCAGTAATATTCGAGTAGTTAGTTTCCCTTTTTATAACCTAGTACTAATATGTTGCAAAGTGGAAACACGTTTAGGTTTGATTGGTGTGAACAGGTTTGCAATTAATTATAGCATGGTACTTTGGAATGTGACGGGAAACAAGCTCGAAATTTATTGATGGTTTTGGTTTCGAAGCCCGAAATGGCTCCCGATGAGTTCTCACGACCAAGCATTCAAAAAATCGTGATAAATCAATGACCATATTTTTCCAAACGAGCAACTACTTTCATAGAAATACAACACATATAGATGGAGTATTTTCATAGAAATACAATACATAGATGGAGTGATTGTCACGGTTGCAAACCGCCATGGCGTCGCGTGTTCACTGCAGCTGCAACTGAGCAGTGATAACCCACAAGTATAGGGGATCAATTGTAGCTTTTTTTGATAAATAAGAGTGTCAAACCCAACGAGAAGCTAAAGGTAGAATTAATATTCCCTTCAAGTTCTATCGACCACCAATACAACTCTACGCACACTTAACGTTCGCTTTACCTAGAACAAGAATAAAACTAGAAGTACTTTGTAGGTGTAATGCTAGAACTACTTTGCAAGAATAAAACTAGGAGTACTTAGCGAGAATAAAACTAAGAGTAATTTGCAAGATAATAAAATTTAGTTGTTTAGTAGAAAGATTTTTTGTAACACAAGAGGAGGATTTGTCCCTAGGCAATCGATAACTAGACCAGTAATCATTATTGAAATTTTATATGAGGGAGAGGCATGAGCTAACATACTTTCCGTACATGGATCATATGCACTTATGATTGGAACTTTAGCAAGCATCCACAACTACCAAAGATCATTAAGGTAAAACCCAAACATAGCATTAAGTAACAAGTCCTCTTTACTCCCATACGCAACAACCCCCTTACTCGGGTTTGTGTTTCAGTCACTCACGCAACCCACCATAAGAGAATTATGAATGTATTGCAAACCCTACAGCGGGAATCCCTCACCCTTGCGTGACACGGAGGGCACCATAGGACAGCACCAAAATAAGACATACAACTCAAACCAATCACGATCATCAATCAACCCATAGGACAAAACGAATCTACTCAAACATCATAGGATTGCCACATATCATAGGATAATAATATATAACGTTAATCACCATGTTTAAGTAGAGACTACAGCGGGGAGAAGAGGTGTTACACCGCTGCATAGAGGGGGAGAGAGTTGGTGTTGACAGCGGCGAAGTTGTTGGTGTAGATCGCCGTCACAATGGTTGCCCCGGCGGCGTTTCGGCGCCACCGGGAGAGAGGGGGAGAGAGCCCCCCTCCTTCTTCTTCTTCCTTGGCCTCCCCCTAGATGGGAGGAGAGTTTCCCCTCTGGTCCGTGGCTGCCATGGCTCCTGGAGGGGAGGAGCCCCTCCGAGATTGGATCTCTCTCTCTCTGTTTCTCTTCTATTTCGCGTTCCAGTTTTCTGGCCGAAAACCGTTTCTTAAATTCCCGGAGATCCGTAACTCCAATTGGGCTGAAATTTTGAGGGTATTTTCTTCCGGATATTATCTTTCTTGCAACAGAAGAAGGGCCCCAACCACCTTACGGGGTAGCCACAAGCCTGCTGGGCGTGCCCAGGGTAGGGGGCGCGCCCTCTAAGCTTGTGGACCCCTCGGGCATCGTCTCGTGTTGATTCTTTTTGCCAAAAATCACTTATATTCCAAAATAAATCTCCGTAAATTTTTATCGCGTTTGGACTTCATTTGATATGGATTTTCTGCGAAACAAAAAACATGCAACAAACAGGAACTGGCACTGGGCACTGGATCAATATGTTAGTCCAAGAAATAATATAAAATGTTACCAAAAGTATGTGGAAATTGTAGGATAATGGCATGAAACAATCAAAAATTATAGATATGATGGAGACGTATCGGCATCCCCAAGCTTAATTCCTTCTCATCCTCGAGTAGGTAAATGATAAAAAAGATAATTTTTGATGTGGAATGCTACCTAGCATAATCTTGATCATGTAATCTAATCATGCATGAATGTTAAGATACAAGTGGTTTAAGGCAATAGTCTATAATTTGATATAAAGACATCAATACACAGGCATACCAACAAACAATCATGTCTTTCAAAATAAAAATGCTAAAGAAAGTTATCCCTACAAAATCATATAATCCTGTCATGCTTCATCTTCTTAACATAAAGTATTTATCATGCACTACCCCGATGACAAGCCGAGCAATTGGTTCATACTTTTTAACGTGCTTCATCTTTTTCAACTCCCACGCAATACATGAGCACAAGCCATGGCACTACAAAAAAAAAGACACATCCGTGACATTATGGCCCGAACGAAAACTTTTTCTGTCATGGTTGTGACACTTCTATGACAATAATTGTGACAAAAATACGTATCATCATAGATGTGGTGGGCTCCTACTTCTATGACAAAAAATTATGATAGAAAATGGGCTTTTCATCCTGGGCGGGCCGAAGATGAACCCGCATGACATTCTTTGGGCCGTCCATGACGTAAAAAATCGTGGTAGAAGTGAGGCCGAGGAAATTTTCGGGGAATTCCTGGTTACAGTGGGTGGTCGGGGCCGAGCGATGCAGTGTGGTTTGCGCATTTCTCTCGTACGCGCGCGTGTGTGCGAGGCATTCGCTAACTGAACCCGAGCGAGGCGTTCGCTTACTGAACCTGAGCGATCGATCGATCCCTCGCACTACTACATGTACTGAACCCGAGCGATCGATCCCACTACGTACTGAAGCCGAGCGATCCCTTCGCTGCTAATTGAACCTGAGCGATCCCTTCACTGCTAACTGAACCCAAGTAATTCCTTCGCTGCTAACTGAACCCGATCGATCCTTCTCGCTGCTTACTGAAGCCGATCGAGCCCCCGTGCGAGACGTAGCCAGCCGGTGTTGGGTTGCCTGTCGATGAACAGTGCCCGTTGCTGCCACGCTCACGATACACGTAGACACGAGTCGAGACGCATCGATCGAGCCGGTTGGTTGGCTGTGGATGAACAGTTCCCGTTGCTGCTGCCCGCTCATACGCCCCACCCCAGCCGGTGGGTTGGCTGTGGATGAACAGTACCCTGGCCGTGTGACGGTAGTTGGTGCTGGATGAACAGTACCCCGAGGAGGCCAGCCGGTTGGGGGTGGATGAATAGGACCCCGTGGAGGCTGGATGAACAGTAGCCGGTGGAGTCTGGAGGAAGTCGAGGGTGGATGAACAGTAGCTGGTGGAGGCTGGAGGGAGGTTGACCGTGGATGAACAGTAGCCCGTGGAGTCCCGTTTTGCGGTACGCCACACCCCTCCTGATGAACAGGACCCCCATTTCGACCGTAGGCAGTTGGGGAGAAGTTTGTTTCCTCCGTTTTGCGGTACGCTAGAGCCCTCCCGGTCAATAGGACACCGTTTCGACCGTAGGCGCTCGAACAGAAGTCCGTTTCCTCCATTTTGCGGTACACCAGACCCCCAGCCGATGAACAGGACCCCGTTTCGACCATAGGCGCTCAGACAGAAGGCCGTTTCCACCGTTTTGCGGTATGCCAGACCCCGAGTCGATGAACAGGACACCGTTTCGGTTGTTCCGTCCAAGCCGGTTGGCTCCCGAGGAACAAGACGCGTTCCAACCCAGTCGCTTGGCTCCCGATGAACACGACGTTGTTTCCTCTGTTCCGACCCAGCCGGTTGGCTGCCGATGAACAGGAGGCCGTTGCTACCGTCCGTTGCCTCTCTCCATGTACACGAGCCCTGGCCGTAGAATGCGCGAGTACGCGTTCGAGACCCCGCCCGTATATGTATGTCCATGGCCATATTTTTTGTTGTGTGGCTGTACGTACGTGTACATGATTTAGACGGGGCTGCCTGAACTGCTACGTCGGGGGCTCTAGTACGACACATGCTGCTCCTTACACGCCCATGGTTCATTGTTGCAGAGAGACCGATCGACCAGTATGTACGTACACGTTCGCGACCAGACAGACAACGCTACGTACGCTTCGATCGAGTGGGTCCCAGCTGTCAGGGAGGATTAGGAGGCACTTCCTTGTGTGCGAAGATATAGCTGCTGGGTCCCAGCTGTCAAGGGGGAGGAATCATTTTTTTTGTGCGTAATATGGAGGCTCTTCCTTGCGTGCGAAGATGTAGCTGGTAGGTCCCAGCTGTCAGGGGGAGGAAACATTTTTTCCACGTAATAAGGAGGCACTTCCTTGCGTGCGACCATGGACCTCGTGGGTCCCAGCTGTCGTCCTTTCCATGTACAGTCCTCTTCTGATGGTTGTCGTTCATTGACCGTGTTGACGACGCCGTATCGAGTGCAGCAAGGCGGTGGACGACGGCGAGGCCTACTACTTGTAGCTTGCGTTGGTATTTCCCCAAAGAGGAAGGGATGATGCAGCACAGTAGAGATAAGTATTTCCCTTAGTTTTGAAACCAAGGTTATCAAACCAGTAGGAGAATCACACAACACCTCGTTAGCAGTACCTGCACACAAACAACAAACCCTTGCACCCAACGCAAACGAGAGGTTGTCAATCTCTCGGCGGTAAATTGCAAGATTAAATTGTATGTGATAGATTGATAGATTGAAAAAAAATATAAAATAAAATAAATAAAGAAAGATGGCAGCAATATTTTTAGGGTTTTAGTAATATGATTTAGATAGACCCGGGGGCCATAGATTTCACTAGAGGCTTCTCTCAAGAAAATAGCATACGGTGGGTAGACAAATTACTGTTGGGCAATTGATAGAAAAGCAAATATTCATGACGATATCCAAGGCAATGATCATGTATATAGGCATCATGTCCAAGATTAGTAGACCGACTCCTGCGTGCATCTACTACTATTACTCCACACATCGACCGCTATCCAGCATGCATCTAGTGTATTAAGTCCATAAGAACGGAGTAATGCCTTAAGAACGATGACATGATGTAGACAAGATAAACTCACGTATGAATAAACCCCATCGTTTTACCCTTAGTAGCAATGATACATACGTGTCATGTCCCTTTCTGTCACTGGGATTGAGCACCGCAAGATCGAACCCACTACAAAGCACCTCTTCCCATGGCAAGATAAATCAACTCAGTTGGACAAACCAAATCAATAGATCAGAGAAGAAATACGAGGCTATAATAATCATGCATAAAAGAGTGCAACAAAGACTCAAATAATTTCATGGATAATCTGATCATAAACTTACAATTCATCGGATCCCAACAAACACACCACAAAAAGAGATTACATCGGATAGATCTCCAAGAACATCAAGGACAACATTGTATTGAAGATCAAAAAGAGAGAAGAAGCCATCTAGCTATTAACTATGGACTCGAAGGTCTGTGGTAAACTACTCACGCATCATCGAAGAGGCAGCAAGGTTGATGTAGAGCCCCTCCGTGATCGATTCCCCCTCTGGCAGATTACCGGAGAAGGACCCCAGATGGGATCTCTCTGGACTCCCCTGAGGGTTTCTGATTTTTCTGGAATTTATAGTGCTGGAATTAGGTCAAACGGAGCTTGGTGGGCCCCACGAGGCACCAGGGCGCGCCTGCCCCCCCAGGCTCACCCTGGTGGCTCGTGGGCCCCACCAGGGTCTTCTGGCCTCCTCCCGAAGCTTCTAGTGTTCTTCTGGTCCAATAAAAAATCTCCAAAAAGTTTCATTGCATTTGGACTTCGTTTGGTATTGATTTTCTGTAAAACAAAAACAGGGCAGAAAACAGCAACTGGCACTGGGCACTAAGTTAATAGGTTAGTCTCCAAAAATGATATATAATTGTTGTAAATGATTATAAAAACATCCAAGATTGATATTATAACAGCATGGAATAATCAAAAATTATAGATACGTTGGAGACGTATCATCATCCCCAAGCTTAATTCCTGCTCGTCCTCGAGTAGGTAAATGATAAAAACAGAATTTTTGATGTGGAATGCTGCCTAACATATTCATATTCATCATATTTTCTTTTCTTTTGTAGCATGGACATTGGACTTATATGATTCAAAGCAATAGTCTATAGTTTGACATGAAAACATGGATACTCAAGCATACTAACAAGCAACCATGTCTTTCAAAATATCAACGCTAAAGAAATTTATCCCTAGCCCATTATGCTCAATCATTGATCCATTCATGAAACACGCTCGAATATTAGCTACATCCAATGCACAAGTATGACAATAGTGCTCTTTAGTTGGTGCTTTTGTAAGAGAAGATGGAGACTCAAATAAAATAAAAATTGCATAAAAGTAAATAGATAGGCCCTTCCCAGAGGGAAGCAGAGATTTGTCAAATGTGCCAGAGCTTAAAGCTGAAATTAAAGAGATAAAAATATTTTGAGAGGCATGCTTTTCCTGTCAACGAAAATGATCGAGAATTCCCAATATTTTCCATGCTAGACACATCATAGGTGGTTCCCAAACAGAAAGTAAAGTTCATTTCCTTTCCACCATTTCTTTTACAATCCATGGCTAGCCGTATCCACGGGTGCCCTCCATACCATCACTTTCCAAGGAATTTTGTTTTTTATTAATTTCATTTCATGCGGGACTGGGCATCCCTATTACCAACCATACTCTCGTGCAATGACAAGTGAATAAACACTCATCGTGAGAATAACACACCTAACATGGAAAATATTGGCCATCCCCTGCCACTTCATGAGCGGTACGAGCACACAAAACAGAAAAATTATTTTGAAAATTAGAGTTGGCACACGCAAATTTACTTGGAACGGCATTGAAATACCGCATATAGGTAGATATAGTGGACTCATATGGCAAAACTGGGTTTAAGGATTTTGGATGCACAAGCAGTATTTCCGCTTAGTACAAATGAAGGCTAGCAAGAGATTGAGAAGCAACCAACCAAAAAACGAAAACGGTCATAAACATGCATTGGACGTAACTAACACCGAATAATGCACCATAAGTAGGATATAATTTCATTGCATAACTATTGACTTAACGTGCTTGCATACTGAATCATAAACCTTAACACTAATATTCTTACTAAAGCACAATTACTCACTAACATGACTCACATATCATCATTTCCATATCGCAAAACTATTGCAAGGAATCACACTTATCATATCCAATGATCTATATGGAAGTTTTTATCTATATCCCTCTTGAATATTCATCACTTTGGGACCAACTTCATAACTTGTGCAAATTACCGTTACTTTCATCAACTCTCAAAAAGATTTAAGTGAAGCATGAGAGTGCAAATATTTCTTCAAAATTTCAATTTAAAAATTCTCAAAATAATATAAGTGAAGCATGAGAATTCATTTCTTCAAAATTTCAATCTTAACAATTCTCAAAATAATATAAGTGAAGCATGAGAATTCATTTCTTCAAAATTTTAATCAACTCTCAAAATAATATAAGTGAAGCCTGAGAATTTATTTCTTCAAAATTTTAGTCAACTCTCAAAATAATATAAGTGAAGCATGAGAGTTTATTTCTTCAAAATTTAGCCACCACCGTGCTCAAAAAGATTTAAGTGAAGCACTAGAGCAACTGCCTAGCTCAAAAAAATTTAGGGAAGCACATGGAGTATTCTAACAAATCATGATGATAAACGTGTGGCTCTCTCAAGATAGGTGTGTTCAGCAAAGATGATAGTGACAAACTAAAAATCAAACAAAGCAAAGACTCATATAATACAAGACAATCCAAGCAAAAAACATATCATGTGACGAATAAAAATATAGCTCCAAGTAAAATTACCAATGGTTGGTAGAAGAAAGAGGGGATGCCTTCCGGGGCATCCAAAAGCTTAGACGCTTGAGTCTTCCTTGAATATTACCTTGGGGTGCCTCGGGCATCCCCAAGCTTAGGCTTTTGCTACTCCTTATTCCTTCATCCATCGTGATCTCACCCAAAACTTGAAAACTTCAATCACACAAAACTCAACAAAACCTTCGAGAGATCCGTTAGTATAACAAAACAAATCACTACTATAAGTACTGTTGCAAACCCATTCATATTTTATTTTTGCATTATACCTACTGTACTCTAACTTCACCATGGCTTATACCCCCCGATACAATCCATAGATTCATCAAAACAAGCAAGTAGTGCATCAAAAACATAATCAGTCAAAAACAGAACAGTCTGTAGAGATCTGAATTATGGTCATACTTCTGTAACTCCAAAAATTCTGAAAAATTAGGGCAACGTGGAAAATTCATATACCAATACTTTGTAAAAAATTCAGAAGGTTTTGGCGTTACAGTGAAAAAACAAAATTCCAGCACTGGACGCAAAACTTTCTGTTTTCAAACAGCATCAATTATACTATCTTCCAAATCATCCTAAAGGCTTTACTTGGCACAAACACTAATTAAAAACACAAAAACACCATCATACCAGTAGCATGACAGTAAAAACACACCATAACAGAAACTTATAACAAAAATTTATTTTATTCATTGGGTTGCCTCCCAACAAGCGCTATTGTTTTATGCCCCAGCTAGGCATAATGCATAATTTCAAGTATTGTCATCTTTCTTCTTCTTATCTAAAGATACGTTCTTATCAGGAGGCTTTTCAAAGACAATTTGAAACACATCATCCATGGAAATTTTAGCATTACTAAACTTGTTTGTTAATACTGTTTGTAATCCCTCTTGATTCCCTTTTACAATCCAAGAATACAGTTTGTTAATACCATTGAAAACTTGTTGGATTATATTTAAAGGAGGGACCTCCTTTTTGGTATTCTCATCAAAGGTGCAATTGTCACGAAATAAATATCTTAACAAGTAATCATCATTCTATAAGATCTCATCTATCACCGGTTTTTCATGATTCATACCATAAAAATCAAAGATTTCTCTAGCTTCTCGAATTATGTAATTTGCTATCCTTTTAGCCTTAGGATTTTTTATAATTGGCAACTCATAAAACAATCTTTGCAAAGTAGGATGAATAATTCTTTTTTCTAGTTTAAGAACAAGAGTAGAAATAGCTTCGGCATAATTCTTGGTTCTACTAAGAATAGGGGTATCATCACAAGCCAAAGTTCCGACGCAATTAAAGAATTCTTGGATGATATTTTTCCCTATAATATTCCCATGTCCCATCACAAAAGTTTTATTATCTAAATTGGTAGGAATTTCGATTTTAGAAATTTTACCATCCTCACCTTTTTCCATACCAAAATCAGCGATGATAGCAATTTCAAGCAAGCGAGCAAACAAGCAAACGAGAAAAAGGCAAACGAAAAATATTTTTGTATTTTTGTAAAAACGTTTTAGAAGTGGGGGAGATGAAAACAAGAGGCAAATGGCAAATAAAGTAAATGCAAGGAGATGAGAGTTTGTGCAAAGGTACTTGATAGATGTTGATGATGTCTCCCCGGCAACGGCGCCAGAAATTCTTCCAGCTACTTGTAGCTTGCGTTGGTATTTCCCCGAAGAGGAAGGGATGATGCAGCACAGTAGAGACAAGCATTTCCCTCTGTTATGAAACCAAGGTTATTGAACAAGTTAGAGAATCACACAACACCTCGTTATCAGTACCTGCACACAAACAACAAACCCTTGCACCCAATGCAAACGAGAGGTTGTCAATCTCTCGGCGGTAAATTGCAAGATTAAATTTTATGTGATAGATTGATAGATTGAAACAAAAATACAAAATAAAATAAATAAAGAAAGATGGCAGCAATATTTTTAGGGTTTTAGTAATATGATTTAGATAGACCCGGGGGCCATAGATTTGACTAGAGGCTTCTCTCGAGAAAATATGGTGGGTAGACAAATTACTGTTGGGCAATTGATAGAAAAGCAAATAATCATGACGATATCCAAGGCAATGATCATGTATATAGGCATCACGTCCATGATTAGTAGACCGACTCCTGCCTGCATCTACTACTATTACTCCACACATCGACCGCTATCCAGCATGCATCTAGTGTATTAAGTCCATAAGAACGGAGTAATGCCTTAAGAACGATGACATGATGTAGACAAGATAAACTCACATATGAATAAACCCCATCTTTTTACCCTTAGTAGCAATGATACATACGTGTCATGTCCCTTTCTGTAACTGGGATTGAGCACTGCAAGTTTGAACCCACTACAAAGCACCTCTTCCCATGGCAAGATAAATCAACTCAGTTGGCCAACCCAAATCAAGAGATCGGAGAAGAAATACGAGGCTATAATAATCATGCATAAAAGAGTGCAACAAAGACTCAAATAATTTCATGGATAATCTGATCATAAACTCACAATTCATCGGATCCGAACAAACACACCGCAAAAAGAGATTACATCGGATAGATCACCAAGAACATCAAGGAGAACATTGTATTGAAGATCAACAAGAGAGAAGAAGCCATGTAGCAACTAACTATGGACCCGAAGGTCTGTGGTAAACTACTCACGCATCATCGGAGAGGCAGCAAGGTTGATGTAGAGCCCCTCCGTGATCGATTCCCCCTCCGGCAGATTACCGGAGAAGGACCCCAGATGGGATCTCTCTAGAACAGAAGCTTGCGGCGGCGTAAAAAGTATTTTGTGGACTCCCCTGAGGGTTTCTGATTTTTTTGGAATTTATAGTGCTGGAATTAGGTCAAACGGAGATCGGTGGGGCCCACGAGGCACCAGGGCGCGCCCTGCCCCCCAAGCGTGCCCTGGTGGCTCGTGGGGCCCACCAGGGTCTTCTGGCCTCCTCCCGAAGCTTCTAGTGTTCTTCTGGTCCAATAAAAAATCTCCAAAAAGTTTCATTGCATTTGGACTTCGTTTGGTATTGATTTTCTGTAAAACAAAAACAGGGCAGAAAACAGCAACTGACACTGGGCACTAAGTTAATAGGTTAGTCTCCAAAAATGATATATAATTGCTGTAAATGATTATAAAAACATCCAAGATTGATATTATAACAGCATGGAACAATCAAAAATTATAGATACGTTGGAGACGTATCAAGGCCTAGGAAGGGAACGACCCGGAGCCGGGGAAGACAAGGTAGTGGTTTCCCATGCGGACGGAAGTACGAGGGTTTACCGGGTTGGCTGCGGTGTGAGGCTGCTGTCACCGGAGAATAACAGGAGGTGTGGGTGAGTAGAGGGATGGCCTGGCCAGCGGTGGGAGTAGGGTTTGGCGGTGAGGCCTGCGCGGCAGCACAGCCGGCCACGGGAGGCAGGAGCAGGCGGTCCCGACGGCGCTAGTTTGGGTGGCTGGAGCAAGAAGATCAGAGATTGAAGAAGCAGCACAGCTGTTGGATTAACATCCAATGGTCAGTGCTGCTAGAATCGTTTGTTGACTAAGTTGACAAAACCCTGCGTACGCGTCAACTTGGTAGGCCCACAAGTCAGCCTCCAAATCAGGGGGGTCCCAGCTAACAGGGGGAGCAATCATTTTTCTTGCGCGTAATAAGGAGGCACTTTCTTGCGTGCGACCATGGACCTCGTGGGTCCTAGCTGTCAGCCTCTCCACGTACAGTCCTCTTCCGATGGCTGCCGTTCGTTGACTGCGTTGACGACGCCGTGCGGATAGCACCAAGGCGGTGGACAACGGCGCAGCTTAGTAAGGGAACGACCCAGAGACGAGGAAGACTTGGTAGTGGTTGCCCACGCAAAGGGGAGTATGAGGGTTTATTGGTTCGGCTGCGGTGTGAGGCTACCATCGCCGAAGAATAACAGGAGATGTGGGTGAGTAGAGGGATGGCCTGGCCAGCGATGGGAGTGGGGTGGGGCGGTGAGGCCTGCGCGGCAGCACAGCCGGCCACGGGAGGCGGGAGAAGGCGGTCCAGCCGGCGCTGGTTTGGGCGGCTGGAGCAAGAAGATCAGAGATTGAAGAAGTAGCACGGCCGTTGGATTAACATCCAACGGTCACTTCTGCTAGAATCGTTTGTTGACTAAGTTGACAAAGCCCTGCGTATGCGTCAACTTAGTTGGCCCAAGCCAGCCTCCAAATCTGTGGCAAACATCATACAACACATTTGCTATTATTTTTTATAATTTACAACCCATTTGCTCTTTCTTAAGAATTTTTTTGCAGCACATATTCTTTTTGTTAGTATTACAGCCAATATTCTGGCCACGGTTAAAAAAATTCAATGAAATTTTGCATATTTTGGTGGGCTCCGAACTATTTTTAATCCCGATGTTTCGAGTCAGATTCAGACTAATTTGAAAAATGAAATTATATTAATTATAATCCAATGATATTTTCACCGCAGAAAAATCCAATGAAATTTAAAATTTCAAAATCCGGATGAAACGAAATTTGAAACTAATTACCGGTTGCTGTGTTTTTTAAAATTTAAAGCCCATTTCTTATTGCTTATAGGCGCTTTCCTTTTTTTAGGGAAATAGGCCATTTTGTGGGCAAGCCGAATACATCCCTCCTCGTCTTGAAAGATTTGAAGCCTAGCAGGGCTGAGAATAGCAAGTAGGCCTTGGTTGGGTATTGTGCAAAAGAAAATAGGACTGGGCTAGCCGTTTCAATATGGAAAAGAAAATTGTGCTGGTGATGTGGTAAACATAAAATAAAAGACTGGTCATTGAAATTTTCGAACTATTTTTAATCCCGAAATTTCGAGCCCGATAAAAACAAATTTTAATATATATTTAAATTATGTTAAAATCCAATGAAATATGAAATATGAAAAAAACAAAATAAAATTCGCAATTTGAAACTAATTGCCCATTTGATGTGTTTTTTATATATTTACACCCCATTTCATATTACTCACAAAATTTACAGCCTTTTTATGGCCAGGCCGAATGTATCCCTCGTCGTCTTGAAAGATTTGCAGCCCAGCAGGGCGGCGAAAAGGAAATCGGCCTGTGTAGGGTATTGTGCGAAAAAAAGGTACGCTAGTCATTTTCACAGACAAAAAAATAGTTGGGCTCGTCATGTTGTAAATAAAGCCTGGGCTAGACGGTCCACAGACGCCGCACAACCCAGTTGATACCCTGCTCCGTCTCAACAACAACAACAAAAAACTGCTCGAGCTACTGGGTCCCAGGTGTCAGCCGCTCCTTGTGCAATTCTTTCGTTTATTGACTACATTGAAACTGTCATAGGTCCCGGATGTCAGCAAACCATTAGGAGGAAGCATTTTTTTTCATGTAATAAGGAGGAACTTGCTTGCGTACGGCTATGGACCTGGGGGGTCCCTACTGTCATCCTCTCCATGTACAGTCCTCACCGATTCCTGTCATTTGTTGGCAGTCGCTCTTTGTGCAATTCTCTCGTTTATTGACTACGTTGACAATGGCGTGGGACCAAGATGTCGGGAAACCATTGGGAGGAAGCATGTTTTTGGCTTGTAATAAGGAGGCACTTGCTTGCGTACTGCCATGACCCTGGTGGGTCCCTACTGTCATCCTCTCCACGTACAATCATCTGCTGATTCCTCTCGGTTGTTGACCATGTTGACAACGCCAGAAGGCGGTGCTGCGGCGAGGGAACCAAAGCGGAGGACGATGGCGAGGCCTCGTACGGGAACGAAAAGGAGCTGTGGAAGATGCGACAGTGTGGTCGGAAATGGAGGGGGAGTACGAGGGTTGGTGCGGGGTGGGGATGCCATCGCCGGAAAATAACAGGAGGTGGGGGTGGGTGGGTGGGGGTGTAGAGGGATGGCCTCGCACCGGTTAGGGTATGGTGGGACAGCAATGCATGCGCGGCTGCGCAGCAAGCCACGAAAGGCGGGAGCAGGCGATCCCGCCGACGTTGGTTTGGTTTGGGCGGCTGGAGCCTGGAGGAAGAAGACAAGAGATTGAATAAGCACGACAGAAGTTGGATTGACATCCAACAGCTCAGACTGCCACAATCGTTTGTTGACTAAGTTGACAAAGCCTTGTGTACGCGTCAACCTAGTAGGCCCACAAGTCAGCCTCTTAATCCATCGCGGACAAATACAGCCCATTTAAAAATATAACAGCCCATTCCAAACGTTCAATCGGAAAGTTCAACAATCAGAGCAAAGTAACAGGACTGATTAAGAGATAGAGTACTGAACTTCCACGTTGACAACCATCATAGCCAACTTAACTATCAACTCCCAGTAATACTCAAGTTTAGAACAACTAACATACTCTTAGCTAACTAGACGATGCCGGCCGCCATCTACGGCACACGCTAAACGCTGGCACCGACATCCTCCTCCTCGTCTCGGACTTGGTAGAGGTGCGATAGGGCGCGTTGCTCGCGCCCGTTGGCCCTTTCCATGCCAGAGTGGTCCACCGAAGCTTCGGCTTCTAAGCGGGAAACCAACTTGACGAGCTGGTAGTAAAATTCAGTGTCGCGCACGCGTGCGTGCCCGACAGCTTCTAGGGATATTCGCCGGGCGCTGGCCTCCATGTAGTCGGCCCAGTTGCGGGCGCTCTGCTCGCGACGCGGAGCGGCGGTGCGCTCCTCCTCCTCCATGCTCTGCTGGCGGCGCAAATCGGCGGTACGCTGCTCCTCCGCCATGCGGTCGTGCTTCAAGGCATCCTCATACTCCGCATTGCCATCTAAAGACCGCCAGAATGCCTCCTGCCTCCGTCTGCCTTCCCGTGAAAAACCGAACACTAACTCCGGCGGTGAGCGACTCTGGCGTCACCTATTGATGCCGTGCGGTGGCATGACGGACGTGGCGAGAGCGAGGGCAAGTGGCGAGTGACGTGTGGCTGGTGGGGTCTTGTGAGGATAGGGTGCGTTGGGTGAAGGTTCCACCGGAGCACGCCGGGAACCAGTAATTATAGGCGGACGGTAGGTAAACCCGCGTGTCGCGGGAAATGCGAAGGTCATCGGAATTCAATGCATAAGCAGGCATGGCTTTTAGCGCGCCAGTTTGCCATGGAAAACTGGAAAAACTGAAATTATGACTGTGTCGTACTCCCGTCCCGTCCTATCAGTGCTGGGTCGCACATCGGCACGACGGCCAAACGAGTGCACTCGATTCATCCAGATGAGGTACGTGCGTGATTCGCTGGTTATTCGTGTAGGATCGAGTCGGTCTGCGCGAGCTGTTGGGTCCCTAGTGTCAGCCGCTCGTTGGGCAATTCTCTCGTTTCTTGACTACGTTGACAATGGCGTGGGACCCAGATGTCAAACCAGTAGGAGGAAGCATTTTTTTTGGCTTGTCATATGGAGGCACTTGCTTGCGTACTACCAACGTTTGAGGGTACGGTGGGGCGGCAATGCGTGGGCGGAGGCGCAGCCACCCGTGGGAGGCGGGAGCAGGCGGGACCCATGGCGTGGTTTCGTTTGGGCGTCTGGAGGAAGAAGACAAGAGATAGAAAAAACACGACAGATGTTGGATGTCAATCCAACGGCTGGCAGGCAAAATCATTTGTTGACTAAGTCGACACCACCTTGGATAGGCTTTTTCCTTGTGGGTCCCAAATGTCAGAATCCAAATCTATCATGGCCATGCAGCCTTTCTTATTAGGAATTATAGCCCATTTGGTGTGCTAGCTCAAAATAAGTATGTGGGTGCTGGCGGGCGCTAAGCGCTTGGGTTCTGTAATGCACAATGAGATCAAGTAGCCGGCGAGAGTGATGTTATTTCCCTTTGTTGGGATTTGTTACAATATTTCTCTCTTAATTAAAGAAATGGCAAGCCATTAGCCTTTTTCAAAGAAAATATGACAGCCACAGCCGAGTTGAAATGGGCAAAAACATCAAACTCCAGCTTAATTACAAATTGTACAAAAGCACGAGGGTAATTGTTCATCAGGTTTAGACTAAACCCAGATTGAAAAGGGCAACAACATCTAACTCCACCACTGTTTTTGGCAGCTGTCACTATCAAATGGATCGGTCAGATCCATAAAATGAGCATCCCGGGTCGTAAAACATAATGGAATATGACCACAAGATGATGTAAAAAGAAGCCTGGCTCGTTCAGAAGCCCGTTTGTCCACCTGAAAGTCCTTTTTTTGCTCTTCAACATATCCATCCATCAAAACTTCATTCTTAATATATTTAAGCCTGATGGACAATAGTACCCTCGCATTCAGCAGGAAGAATGTGGCAAATCTAGTGTTTGCATGGGTGGCTACATATCCTTCCAGCGTTATTGTCTTCAGACGAATGTGATGAGAACTGAGAAAATCCCGGTACTTACGATGCCGCCGATTGGTTATACTTTTTGTACCCCGTCCTGCTGCCTAAATAGACATGAAGATTGAAAATAGTTAAGGTCTAAAAAAGAGTATGTGGAAAGAGCAACAACTGAATGATTAATTCTTGTACACTATATATGGGCTTCCAATGTGCGTGAAATCATCACCTTTATATACAACTTCTCCAGGCATGGAAAGCATCGCAACAAGCCAATAATCTTGTTCAGATCAAAAGTATTCATACTGATATATAAGATCTTGACAGAATCCAGCACCACTAATAGGCTATCCATGGACAAACTCTTGATTGAGCATATAGAACATAATATTAGTACAAAAAGTGTACTCCAAGATGATATAAAACTTATGCGCACAAATGAAAAATGCAGCTTATGATTACAAAAGTGCAGATGATAATATACAGTACCTGGATAACTGTGGAGCCAAACACCATCTTGAAATGATCACAGAGATCATGAATTGCACCCAAGGTCTCCAGTTTAGGCGCAGAGACGACAGTTATTTGTGAAGGTAAATAACAAGAATCAAGGATCAACCTTTGAAGTGAAGGGGCATCTTTGATGATGAGCTCCCCTACGTCAAAAGAAATTCCAATTCTTACAAGGTTAGGCGACTTTATTCGGAAACAACCGATTTTAACTGTCAAAACAAGCACTAAGCACTCCAGGGCAGGACAATTGGATTGGATGATGCTGTGCAGTGAGGCCTCCGACATACGAACCAGCACAAGTGAATTTTTTTTGAGAAGTGGGAGTCGAAGCTTTTGTACCAGATTGTCTGGTAGTCTGCACAGGGCAAAGGTGGCAGTGTGGAGAGAGGAGGAAAACCATGAGATGGACATCGGTGGCGACGGGTCAAATATATGGCGTTCGGTTTGTGTTATGTTAGTTTCGTAGGAATAATAGAACTCAAGCATCTGGAGTTTGCGGAAATCAGGGGATGTCAGCCAGGTGTTCACCATGCGGGGCACGTGTGTCGGGGGGATGATCCTCGGGTAGGCAACGGAGCCCGGATCCCCTTTCTTTTTAAAACATCGGGGCAGGCCAAGCCCCTCAATCCGGCTAGCCTGCGCGCTGGCTCCCCGGCGTGAGCCGGCTCGGCATGGCGACCCGGCCTGGCCGGCTGGCCCATGCCGGCTGGCCACTAGAGGGCAAACCCTCATGACAAGACAAGTATGGCAACAACGCCCCCTCCTTTACGCCGGCCCCGGCGGGCGTGGCTACAGCACTCCCTGCGCCCCCGCCCAGGGCGGGCGGTGTCCAAGCGGCGCGATCCTGTTGCTAGGCGGCGCCGACCGCCTTATGACGAAGGACAAGACCTGCCATAGTGCCGCGCTGCCGACCGAACCCGTGCCCGGCGGACCCGGCGCACCCGGCGGGCCCGGCGGACCCGACGACCCAGAGGCCCCCACCGCCGGCTCCTAGACAATGACACCAGGGCCCCGCGCCCGTGCATCTTTACACATGTAACCCTGGGGGTCGGCCTATAAGACCCCCCGGGAGGCCTCAATGCAGGGGGGTCAGCTCGATTCTTAGTTCACACACACACACTCACAGGAGAGGCCGAACGGCGGCCTAGCCCCTTCTTCCTCCTCCGCCCACACAGCCCCAGGAGCAACCTTGTAGCCCTTGTGCACTTCATACTCCATTCGGCAGGATTAGGGGTGTTACCTCTCCGGAGGGCCCCGAACCTGGGTACGTCTCGTGTCTCACACTTGCACGCACCAACCTCGCCTCCGGAACCCACCGGCGTCCTCCCGTAACCCTACCTTTTTAGCCATTTATGGCATCTGCCGTGAGAATACCACGACAGTTGGCGCCCACCGTGGGGCTGCTCGCGGCGCCGGCCGGAGTCAAGTTCTAGACGAGGCCCTTCACCAGCTCCGGCGAGCGCATCGTACACGGTTTGGTCCGCGTGCCTCACACGGCCAACCCGGCCGGCTGCAACGCTGCGCCGGGCGCGGACGTCGCCTGCCCCGCGGACTGCCTCGTCGTCCCTTTCGGCGCGCTGCGCGTTTTCATTGCGCTCATCCCCGACGTGTTCCCCAGCAAGGTGCGCAGCTTCGCCGACTCCCCCGTCCCCGTCGGCTGCGCCGTCTCCGACGACGTTGCGGCTCTCTTTGCCCGCGCGGAGGTGCTAACCATCGGCGCTAGCTCCGGCTCCCCGCCCGGCAAGGAGAAGGCCGCCGCGGCCACCGCTGTCGCGGCTGCGGCCCCGCCACGACGGGCCGACCCGCTCCGCGAGACGATCTGGAGCCTACAAGCCCCCATCACGCCCGATGCCGACACGGCGTCCGCAGCGGCTCAGCTCAACGAGGACCGCCAGCATCTGTTGGTCGAGGCCACGGAGCTCGTGGCAACGTGGCGCCGGCTGGAATCCGTCCAGCAAGAGTACGACAGCGCCCACGGCTTCACGCCGGCCGCCGCCGAGCCCAGCCGGGTCGCGGAGGTGAAAGCACATTTGCTCCCTAGGTGGTTTTGGTAATTCATAAAAACATATATCTCATTGAACTAATGTCCATTCAAGATTAAGATTTCTGGATGTTCAATGATTGGCATGGCATGGACTAGAGATGTGGACCTTTCAAAATGCTAAGGACAAGGATTGACAAAAGATCAAGACTCTACATTTTTGGTTTAGTGATCCAAGATCACATTGAGTCCATAGGAAAGCCAATACTATTAAAAGGGGATGAGGTGTTGCTTAATGGTATTTTTGCTCAAGTGCTTAGTGACAGTACTCCTAAACCCTCAACCACTCTATCTAACCAAATATGTCCAAAACCTACATTCCAACTCGGCCCCACCGAAATTCTCTATCCGGCCCCACCGAGTTCATCCAAGACTTAGCCACTGCCAAAACCCTAACAAATCAGATCCACCGAAATGGATCTCGGTCTCACCGAGATGGCCTTGCCAACTCTCTGTAATCATTTGCACATACTTCGGTCTTACCGAGTTTTGCAAATCGGTCTCACCGAGATGGCTTGCCAACTCTCTGTTGCCTTATTGCTTCACTTCGGTCCTACCGAGTTGATGCAATCGGTGCCACCGAGATGAGGTTTGCCCTAGCCATTGCACTTTGGTCCATCCGAGTTGTCTGTATCGGTCCCACCGAGATTCCTAAAGTTCATATCTTTTACACAGTTCGGTGCTACCGAGATTATCGTTTCGGTGCCACCGAGTTGGGTCAAAAGTGTGTAACGGTTGGATTTTGTGTGGAGGCTATATATACCCCTCCACCACCTCCTTCTCTGTAAGGAGAGCCATCAGAACGTGCCTACACTTCCACCATACATTTTCTGAGAGAGAACCACCTACTCATGTGTTGAGATCAAGCTATTCCATTCCTACCATTTGAATCTTGATTTCTAGCCTTTCCCAAGTTGCTTTCCACTCAAATCCCTCTTCCACCATAGCCAAATCTGGGAGGAGTTGTTTGAGTGCTGGGAAGACTATCATTTGAAGCTCAAGAGCAAGGAGTTCATCAACAACACACCATCAATTACCTTTTGGAGAGTGGTGTCTCCTAGATTGGTTAGGTGTCACTTGGGAGCCTCCGACATGATGTGGAGTTGAACCAAGGAGTTTGTAAGGGCAAGGAGATCGCCTACTTCCTGAAGATCTACCCCGAGTGAGGCTAGTCCTTCGTGGATGTAAGCCATGGTGGAATAGACAAGGTTGCTTCTTCGTGGACCCTTCGTGGTTGGAGCCCTCCGTGGACTTGCGCAGCCGTTACCCTTCGTGGGTTGAAGTCTCCATCAACATGGACGTACGATAGCACCACCTATCGGAACCATGCCAAAAACCATCGTGTCTTCATTGCGTTTGAAATCTCCAATCCCCTCCTTTACTTACATATGCAATTGCTTACTTACCGCTGCTATACTCTTAGAATTGCATGTGTAGGGTGATGCTTGACATGTGTTATTGCTAAAATCTGCCCAAAACTAAAATTGGGAAAAGGTTCGGTTTTATTTGGTCAAGTAGTCTAATCACCCCCCCTCTAGACATACTTTCGATCCTACAAGTGGTATCAGAGCTTTGGTCTCCGTAAAGCCTTGATTTCCATTGCTTTGGTGATCATAGCCTTGGTTTCACAACCTAGGAGAGTATGGCGTCTAGTGAGGGTAACTATCACCGTAGAGGTCCATATTTTGATGGTACAAACTTTGCTAGTTGGAAACATAAGATGAAAATGCATATTCTTGGTTTGAACCCCGCCGTTTGGGCTGTTGTTCGTGTTGGCTTGCAAGGTGACTTCTTTGAGGATGGCAAGGAACCGGATCGTGAAGCAACCCCGGAAGAATTGAAGATGTTGCAATACAATGCTCAATCTTGTGACATTCTATTCAACGGTTTATGTCCCGAAGAATTCAACAAAATCAGCCGCCTCGAGAATGCAAAGGAAATTTGGGATACTTTGGTTGATATGCATGAGGGTACCGAGTCCGTCAAGGAATCTAAGTTGGATGTGCTTCAAAGTCAACTTGACAAGTTCAAGATGAAGGATGGTGAAGGAGTTGCTGAGATGTACTCTAGGCTTGCTCTCATCACAAATGAGATTGCCGGCTTAGGAAGTGAAGAGATGACTGATAGATTCATCATCAAGAAGATACTTAGAGCTTTGGATGGAAAATATGATACCGTCTGCACATTGATCCAAATGATGCCAAATTACAAAGATCTCATGCCCACGGAAGTCATTGGAAGGATTGTTGCTCATGAAATGTCACTCAAGGACAAAGAAGAGCTGCACAACAAATCAAGTGGTGCTTACAAAGCCTCAACCGATGCTCCAACAATACCAAGTGACAAGCTAGTATCCAATGAAGAGATTAGCCTAATGGTGAAAAGATTCAACAAGTTCTACAAGAACAAATCAAAAGAAAGAAGCTCTAGCTCAAGACATTATGAGAGAAGATCATCAAGTCGTGACCATAATTGTTAGAATTGTGGGAAGCCTAGACACTACTCCAATGAATGTACGACTCCCTACAAGAAAAGAGACGAATCACCAAGAGGGAGACATAGAAGAGATGAATCACCTCATAAGGAGAGAAGGAGTAGAGATGATCGTTATGAACAAAGACACTCTCGAAGAAGCAAGGATTCAGAGAGGAAGGACAGGTTATCCAAGAGCTACACAAGAAGAAGACATCAAGCTCATGTTGGTGAATGGGTTTCCGGCTCTGACTCCGACAACCACTCCGAGAGAAGTTATCACTCCAACTCCGACTATAGTCAAGATGAATGTGTTGCCGGACTTGCACTTGTGTCATACAACTCCTATGATCTATTTGACTCACCAAATGAAGGAATTGGAAGATGCTTCATGGCAAAAGGCCCCAAGGTATCACACCCCGAGTATCTTGATTTCAATAGTGATGAAGATGATTTGCTTGGTGATGATGATTTACTTGTTGACAAGGATAGTAATGTGAGCTATAATGAAAATGCTAGTAATCATGATAGTCAAGAGGAAACTAGTGACAATGCTATGAAGGAGATTGAACGTCTAACTAAAGAACTAAATGCTCTTAAGTTAGCTCATGAAACAACTCAAGAGGATCATAGAGAACTTCTAAGAACTCATGAGAAGCTACGCTTCGAGAAGCTAAATTTAGAGCACGAGCATGAGTTTCTTAAAGCTATCAATGACAATCTTCGAAAGAAGAGTTCTTCATATCTTGCCAAACGTTTACTCTTGTCTACCTTTATGCCACAAGTTAAACCTAAGCAAACTAGCAACAAGGGTAAAACTGGTTCTACCTCTAGTAGTAACAATAACAATGCTAAATCCAATGTTGTTACTTCTAGTAGTTCTATTGATTCCACTAATGATTCTCTTAGCCAAGTTACACTTGAGCAAGAAAATGTGCTATTGAAAGGAATTATAGAAAAAGGTGTCTACAAGAGTCTTGCCGGGAGTAAGCAATTTGAGGAAATTGTACGCAAGCAAGGAAGGCACCGGAAGAACCAAGGTGTTGGTTTTGAACAAAAGTTCAATGCAAATGGAGTTGAGTGGGAAGAAGATCAATACCCCAAGACGAAGTTTGTTCCTCAACAAGTGAAGTATGATCCTACTTCCTTCAAGGGAACACAAGCTCAAGAAGATCTTCCACCACAAGACCACAAGCTAAAAGGCAAGGATAAGCTTCAAGAAGATTCATTTGAAGAAGCTCCTCAAGCCATGGTCAAGTGGGTTCCCAAGACTTCATCAAGTTCTACTTCATCAAGTGCTACTACAACTCCAAGGATTCCCATCAAGTTGATGTGGGTCCAAAAGAAGAAGAACTAGAGAGTTCTTGAGGGTGACTCTGCCAACAAACACCACTTATATTCTTTATGGCAAGAACTTGTGCAACCAACTTCCACATTTTGCACTAGTTCATGGAGTCACAAACCCTCTTGTTTGTAAGGCAAGGGACGAGGTATTCAATGCATTCATGGACATCATCACATGTGTACTTCACTCTATGTCTATGAATATCCTTGTATGTTCCTTGTGTGGGACTAACCCATGTAGGTATTGAAAGCACAAAACTCCAAAGGATTGCTCCCAACTCTTGATGGTCAACATCAACATTGAGCATCCACATCTTCAACATCTACACGAAGTCATCATCGACAAAACCCAAAGTTAGTTCATCCTTCTTAGGGGGAATATCACATCTAGGGGGAGCTTTGCTCTAAACAATTGAGCTAAAGCAACTCTAATGGTGTGAACACATCAATGCTTTATGTGAAAGTGGCAACCCCACTTGTGCTTAAACGATGAGTATGACCTATGATCAAATGTTCTCATTTGGCTCCTAAGTCAATATACTCATATATAGATGACCTAGTCATCACCATTGCTTGATAGATGCTAGAATTGGTTGTGCATGTTTGACACATATTTCATTTGCTATCTTATTGTGTGAGCATGTTGGTTTGCATGTTTTCATCATTCGAGGACATCCATTTGTTGTTTTGATTGTCTTGGTTTTTCTGGCCAAGTGGATGTACAAGAATGCCTAAGTACCTTCTCTAGCTATCTATGCTTTCTTGTCTCAAATTCTATTCTTGCTACATCACAAAAATTGACCAAGTCATTTTCGGACCCTCCGGGTGAGGAGCACTCGGAGCCACCGATCTGAAAGGGCTGAACCTCCAAAACCTTCTATCTGATTTCGGCCGAACCAATTCACTCAAACTCGGTCCAACCGAAATCACTTATATTGATCTAGGTTTCCATCTCAGTGCAACCGAGTTGAACCATTTCGGAGCCACCGATGTGCTGACCTGCGTGCAGTTACACATATCGGTGCCACCGAGTTGTCCAACTCGACGCCACCGACAGTGTACGGGTATATATATCGCGCGGACCGAACGGTTGAAATTTCTCGACCCCACTCGTTCCCGCTCCCCGTCGCTGCCGTCGCCCTTCGTCTTCAGACTTCGCCATCGTCTCCAGCGCGCCCTCGTCGCCGGATTCCACCGCCGTCAACGGAAATCTGCCCTGCCGTTGCCGCCGTAGAGGATCTCCACCAAGTTAGGGTGAGATCCGATCCCTCTCGTGCTCCCATTTCTGATTCAATGCATGATTGGACTGCCTGAATTCATGCCACGGATTGAAAACTCCTGTTACTCTACAAACTCCGTAGATTAGATGCGAGTAAAATTTTTAGGTTTAAGTTTCCGCCGAATGCATCTCGGACCGACCGATTCGAAATTTTCGGTCCTACCGATTTGGCCTCTGGCCATAGCACTAGTACATCTCGGTGCCACCGAGTTATGCGAATCGGTGAGACCGAAAGTAAATCTCAGTGAAACCCTAGCAAGTCGGAGTCACCGAAACCCATCTCGGTCTGACCGAAGTGGTGTGCAAGGTTTCTGTAGTGTGCTTCGGTATCACCGAGATGATCAACTCGGTCCATCTGATATGCATCCTGTGAAAACTTGAAACTAAGAGTTGAACTCAAATTTTATGAAAAATCTCTGCTTTTTGTGATGACTCATCTACTCTGCCCATACCTATCTATTCACAGGGTCAGCTCAGCAAGATGTCAGACATCAGTGACAGTCAGAACACATCTGAACAGCATGCAAAAATGAGTGAAGGGTCAAGCCCTGCTGAGAGTTTCTATGAGGGAGAGAGGAGCTCTCCAGATCTTCCTAAGGCAGCAACCAGAACAAGGAAGAAGAGAACCTCAGACAGTGAGGATGAAGATTTTGTTGCAAGTGAAGCTGCAATTAAGAAAAAGAGAGTCGTGCTTGCTAAGGAGTAAAGCACCAAACCATCAACTGCCAAAGAGAGGACTGCTGTGAGGAAAGTGCCAAAGCAGACTATGCCATTCACTCTTGAAGAGCCTAGTGACACAAAACCAGCTGCAGGTGGCAAGAAGAAGAGAGTAAGGAAAACCACTGCCCGTGTGATTGGCAGACCCTCCATGATGATTGATGAGGAGGAAGAGGAGGAGGAACCAGCAGCCACTGCACCTCCAGCCAAGACTCAAAAACTTATGTCTGATGCAATCAAGACTTCTGCCCCAAGTCCAAGCCTAAGGTGTCAGCACCAAAGAGATCAACCAGGAACATATCAGCTGCTGAGAAGAACAAGGCCCCAGTGCCTGAGTCAAACGTTGATGAATAGCCTCTAGTGCTCAGAAAGTTAAAGCCAAAGATACCAGACCATGACAATGCACACCCAGTTGCGGAGAACATGATGCTGAGGAAGGATAAAGGACTGCGTCAGTGGAGACAGTCAGATCCTTATGCTATAAGGAGGAGGACAGCATGTGATTATCGCTTTCACACTCATGAACAACAGGATTTTTATGAGACAGTATTGCTTGACAAGAAGCCCATAGTCAGTGACATGAAATGCGTGGATTGGGAATACATCGATGAGAATGAAGATTATTTTCCCCATGTTCGTGAGAGCTTCAGGATTGCAGGTGCTGATGACTTTGTTGGAAAGAAGTTGACCAAGTGGAATGACGAAATGGTCATGCAATTCTACTCTACAGCACACTTCTATCCAGATGGCCGCATTATATGGATGACTAAGGGTATAAGATACCAGTCTACCATCTCTGAGTGGGCAAGTCTTCTTGGTGCTCCCAAGGAAGAAGACGATGACATAGATATTTATGCTAAGCTCAAGATGGATCACAACTCCATGAAAAACATGTATACTGCAATTCCAGAGAAAGACCTTGAGACTCACAAACTTGGATCAGTGAAGCATCTGCTCCCAGGATTAGCCACAACGAACACCATATTGCGGTACACTCTGCTACCCAAGTCAGGAGATGACAAAATGATTCGTGGCCACTCCATCAATTTGCTGCATTTGTTTGATACACCTCAGAAATTCAAGGTGATGAGCCTGATAGTAGAGACTATCAAGAGGACTGCAGCAGATAAGAAGAGATCATGCGGATATGCTCCACATATTCAGATTTTGATCAACTCCAAGGTTGGAACCAACACATACCTTCTCGATCGAGAGTGTTTGCCTTTGCGTCCAGAGTTTGAGGACTATGTGATTGTAATGGATCCTTCGCATCCCACTTCAGCACAAGCCCAAGAGAAAATCTGCAAAGCCAAAGAAGCAAAAGCAGCTCAGGAGGCATCAGCTCCAAATGCTCCAATTGCCAATCTCAAGACACCCAAGGACCAAATGACCTATCTGCTTGAAGCCACTCTGAGGATTGAACGAAGTTTGGCCAACCTCACCCAGACCCAGGCTAGTTTTGAGCGGATTATTGAGACTAAATTTCATGATCTAGATGTCAAGGTGACAGAGATTCAGACCACAGTGGAGCAGCTGCAGAATGATGTTGATGCTGTCAAGACAGCCTCGTCAGATGATAGTCGAGATGACAGACCAACCACCGAGCATTTTCAGACAGTGCCCAGAGCAGCCAGGTCTGCTGCAGTGCCAGTTGTGGATCCGAGGACCACAGTCTCGGCACCTGCTCCTGCTGCCTCAGTGCCACCGCCGGTATCTACTCCACCAGCCCCACAGACATCTGCAGAAGCCTTCGCGGATGCTCTTCTTTCTACGCCGTCTACGCACACCGGAGCTGCCAGCAGGTGATCGCCTTCAGGAGCTTTGGAGGACCGTGCCTAGAGTGCCAACTAGTCCTATACTTATTCAATTTTTTTGGTACTTGTTGACAAAGGGGGAGAATTTGTATAGATCATAGGCTTCGAGAGAGAGTGTTTTGGTCGTTGGTTTTGCTCTCGAGAGTTCTTTTGCTACTTATTTGCTAGTTAGTACTTTGTTATGTGTGTGCTTGCTACAGTGTCTGTGAGATATTCTGTCATTTATGCTTGTGAGATACTATGTTGATTGATCATACTATGCTTATTGTGATGATCTATGCTTATCTTTACCATTATCTTGTATGATCATTCATTTATGTTGGTGATGCATGCCTATTATTCCAATCATATCTTTTTGCGCACTCCACCAAGTTGTATGTGACATGGAAGAGTGACCCATGAGCCTAATCGATTGTGCATTTGCATTCAAACGCAAATCTTTAATAATGCACAAATTTAGGGGGAGCTCTTGCTTATCACATACTTCTCAAAGCGACGATGTATTTCATTCATTTAATCATTTGTCGAAGCTTTCATCTATATGTTGTCATCAATTACCAAAAAGCGGGAGATTGAAAGCACATTTGCTCCCTTGGTGGTTTTGGTAATTCATAACAACATATATCTCATTGAACTAATGTCCATTCAAGATTAAGATTTCAGGATGTTCAACGATTGGCATGGCATGGACTAGAGATGTGGACCCCTCAAAATGCTAAGGACAAGGATTAGCAAAAGATCAAGACTCTACATTTTTGGTTTAGTGATCCAAGATCACATTGAGTACATAGGAATGCCAATACTATTAAAAGGGGATGAGGTGTTGCTTAATGGTCTTTTTGCTCAAGTGCTTAGTGACAGTACTCCTAAACCCTCAACCACTCTCTCTAACCAAATATGTCCAAAACCTACATTCCAACTCGGCCCCACCGAAATTCTCTATTCGGCCCCACCGAGTTCATCCAAGACTTAGCCACTGCCAAAACCCTAACAAATCGGATCCACCGAAATGGATCTCGGTCTCACCGAGATGGCCTTGCCAACTCTCTGTAATCGTTTGCACTTACTTCAGTCTTACCGAGTTTTGCAAATCGGTCTCACCGAGATGGCTTGCCAACTCTCTGTTGCCTGATTGCTTCACTTCGGTCCTACCGAGTTGATGCAATCGGTGCCACCGAGATGAGGTTTGCCCTAGCCATTGCACTTCGGTCCATCCGAGTTGTCCGTATCGGTCCCACCGAGATTCCTAAAGTTCATATCTTTTACACAGTTCGGTGCTACCGAGATTATTGTTTCGGTGCCACCGAGTTGGGTCAAAAGTGTGTGACGGTTGGATTTTGTGTGGAGGCTATATATACCCCTCCACCACCTCCTTCTCTATAAGGAGAGCCATCAGAACGTGCCTACACTTCCACCATACATTTTCTGAGAGAGAACCACCTACTCATGTGTTGAGATCAAGCTATTCCATTCCTACCATTTGAATCTTGATTTCTAGCCTTTCCCAAGTTACTTTCCACTCAAATCCCTCTTCCACCATAGCCAAATCTATGAGGAGTTGTTTGAGTGCTGGGAAGACTATCATTTGAATCACAAGAGCAAGGAGTTCATCAACAACACACCGTCTATTACCTTTTGGAGAGTGGTGTCTCCTAGATTGGTTAGGTGTCACTTGGGAGCCTCCAACATGATGTGGAGTTGAACCAAGGAGTTTGTAAGGGCAAGGAGATCGCCTACTTCGTGAAGATCTACCCCGATTGAGGCTAGTCCTTCGTGGACGTAAGCCATGGTAGAATAGACAAGGTTGCTTCTTCGTGGACCCTTTGTGGGTGGAGCCCTCTGTGCACTCATGCAGTCGTTACCCTCCGTGGGTTGAAGTCTCCATCAATGTGGACGTATGATAGCACCACCTATCGGAACCATGCCAAAAACCACAGTGTCTTCATTGCGTTTGAAATCTCCGATCCCCTCCTTTACTTACATATGCAATTGCTTACTTTCCGCTGCTATACTCTTAGAATTGCATGTGTAGGGTGATGCTTGACATGTGTTATTGCTAAAATCTGCCCACAACTAAAATTGGGAAAAGGTTAGGTTTTATTTGGTCAAGTAGTCTAATCACCCCCCCTCTAGACATACTTTCGATCCTACAGGAGGTGCGGATCCGTGGGGGCGCAATCAGCCGTGCGCTAGGCGCAGGCCGGCCCGTGTATGACACCCCTGTCAAGAACATGCCCGTGGCGCAGGCGGCCATGGCTGATCTCGAATTCCTAGAAGGCGAGGAGCTGCTACAGCAAGAGCAGCGTATTCGCGACCTCATTGCCGCGGCGAACGAGCAACAGCAGCGCTTCGACCCGGCCCAGCCATCCGCCTCCGCCTCAGGAAAAACCAGAAACCCGGAGAGGGCCCTCCGGGACGCGCAGCAGACGTCCTCGCATGCCACTAGCGCGAGCCGCTCTGGCCGGCACCGTTCCGGTCGAAGCCGGCACAACCGTGCCACCACCACCGGAGACGGCGTTGCTGGCGAGACGGCTGGCGACGGCCGGGTTCAGCCGCCGGAGCCCCCCGTGCGGCCGGCTCGGTGGCTCGAGCCGGCCCTAGAAGCCCCTGCGCCCCGCGGTCCCGCGGCTGACCGGCTCGGTCCCCGCGGTCCCGTGGCTGACCGACTCGCGAGAAGCCCTTCCCCAAAGGTTTCTCGCTGCCCCGTGACTCCCCCAAGTACAGCGGTGTCACCAAACCGGAGGACTGGCTGACCGACTACACCACGGCTGTCGGCATAGCCGGCGGCAACGGGCGCGTGGCCGTGCGATACGTCCCCCTCATGCTGCTCGGCTCGGCCCGGACGTGGCTTAACAGCCTCCGAGCTGGCAGCGTGAACTCCTGGCTGGATTTCGAAGACGCGTTCATTCGCAACTTCACCAGCACCTACAAGCGTCCAGGCAAGCCTCGCCAGCTCTCCATGTGCGTCCAGAAGCCGAGCGAACCCCTTCGCGATTTCCTCACGCGGTGGACGGAGCTCCACAACTCCTGCGAGGGCGTCCACGAGGTCCAGGCCATCCAGTACTTCATCGACGGATGCCTAGACGGCACTCTGGTCAAGCATCGGCTGTTGTGCGACGAGCCGGAGACCCTGGCGGAGGTCATGGCTGTGGCGGACAAGTACGCGATGGCCGACTCCATGATGAATGTGAATGTCATGATCGACGCAGACGGCAAGCTCCTCCCGGCCTAGCCGGCTTCCCCCAAGCCGGCTGGTGACAACAATCAGCGCCGGCAAGTCAACAACAACAGCAACAACAACGGCAAGCACAGGAACGACTAGCAGGCGCCCAGCTACGACAACCGGCAGGTCGCCATGGTGGAAGGGGAGCAGCCGGCCGAGCAAGGCTCCAGCCAGCGCCCGCGCACCGGCAAGGCCGCCTGGTAGCCCAAGCTGTCCTTCGAGCAGATGCTCGATGCCCCCTGCAAAAACCATAGCGGCACGAAGCCGTCGACGCACACGCTCCGGCAGTGTAGTTTCACCCAGTGCCTGTTGAAGGGAAACCTTCCACCACCGCCACCCGGAGCCGGCCCGCAGCAACCGCCGCTTCCCCTACGCCCTCGTGCTCGACCCCACCTTTGTCTTCGAGAAGCGCACCTGCCGCTTTTCACGGGTGCTGATCGACAGCGACAGCAGCATCAACATCTTGTACCGCGACACCATGACCAAGCTCGGCATCGAGGCGCGACAGCTGGAGCCGACCCGGACGGTGTTCCACGGCATCGTGCCGGGTCTCTCCTGCTCTCCGATCGGCCGGATCCGGCTTGATGTCCTGTTCGGCTCCAGCAGCCATTTCCACCGCGAGCCGATCTGGTTCGAGGTGGTTGACCTAGCCAGCCCCTACCACACGCTGCTGGGCCGGCCCGCGATGGCCAAATTCATGGCGGTCCCCCACTACGCCTACCTGCAGTTGAAGGTGCTGGGTCCAAAGGGCCTCATGACCATCATCGGTGACTACAAGAAGTCCCTCGAGTGCGCCAAAGCCGGCTCCCAGCTGGCCGAGTCACTGGTCATCGCCGAGGAGAGGCGCCAGCTCGACCGGATCGTGGCGCTGGCTAGCGCGCAGCCGGCCGTGCCGAGTCCGCCCAAGTCGGCCGACAGTGAAGCCTCCTTCCAGCCATCGAAAGACACGAAGAGGGTCCCGCTCGACCCGGCCGACCCCAGCTCCAGCAAGTACGTCATCGTAGGCACCCGCCTCGATAGCAAATAGGAAGGCGAGCTCGTCGATTTCCTCTGTGAGAATCAGGACATCTTCGCATGGTCTCCAAAAGACATGCCGGGTGTCCCGAGGGAATTCACCGAGCACAAACTTCACGTCCGCAAGGACGCCAAGCCTGTCCGACATCCACTACGCCATTTCTCCGAGAAGCAAAGAACCATCGGTGAAGAGATCGCCCGGCTGCTAGCAGCCGGCTTCATCATGGAAGTGTTCCACCCCGAGTGGCTGGCCAACCCAGTCCTCGTCCTAAAGAAAAATGGCACCTGGCGCATGTGCATCGACTACACCAGCCTGAACAAGGCATGCCCCAAAGACCCGTTCGCTCTGCCCCGGATCGACCAAATCATCAACTCCACAGCTGGCTGCGAGCTCCTGTCCTTTCTGGACGCCTACTCCGGCTACCACCAGATCAAGCTGGACCCGACCGATGCCCTCAATACGTCCTTCATCACGCCCTTTGGGGCGTATTGCTACATCACCATGTCGTTCGGCTTGAAGAATGCCGGCGCCACCTTCCAGCACTGCATGCAGAAATGCCTGCTGCCCCAACTCGGCAGAAATGTGCACGTCTACGTCGACGACATCGTGGTGAAGACCAAGCAGCACCTCACGCTCCTGGCCGACCTCAAAGAGACCTTCGCCAACCTACGCCGGTTCCAGATCAAGCTCAACCTGGAGAAATGCGTCTTCGGCGTGCCAGCTGGCCAACTCCTCGGCTTCCTTGTCTCGGAGCGCGGCATTGAAGCCAACCCGAAAAAGATCAAGGCAATCGAGCGCAAGTGCAAGCCGGCCCGGCTGCGCGACGTCCAGAAGTTCACCGGCTGCTTGGCCTCTCTCAGCAGGTTCGTCAGCTGGCTGGGGGAGAGGGCCTTGCCCCTGTATCAGCTGATGAAGAAGACGACGGCGTTCGAGTGGAGCGACCAAGGGGACGAAGCTTTCCGCGACCTCAAGCGCATGCTGTCCACCGCACCCGTCCTGGCCGCGTTGGCTGAGAAAGAGCCACTCTTGCTGTACATCGCCGCCACCTCCAGCGCGGTCAGCACGGTGCTGGTGGTCGAGCGTCCTGAGGAGGGCAAGGTGCAGCCAGTCCTGCGACCAGTGTACCTCCTGAGCGAGGTTCTCTCCGCCTCCAAGCAGAACTACCCCCATTACCAGAAGATGTGCTACGGCGTGTACTTTGCCACCAAGAAGCTGAGGCAGTATTTCCAGGAGCACACCATTACCGTGGTGAGCACGGCCCCCATCGGCGAGATCATGAGCTGCCGGGATACCTCTGGTCGGGTGGCCAAGTGGGCCATCGAGTTAGCTGGCCACACAATCCTCTACGAGCCCCGCACCACCATCAAGTCTCAAGCGCTGGCCGACTTCCTCGTCGACTGGACCGAGACCCAGTACCTGCCGCCGGCGCCCGAGTCGACTCACTGGCGCATGCACTTCGACGGTTCCAAGATGCGCAACGGCTTGGGAGCCGGCATCGTGCTGTCTTCCCCCAAGAACGACCGGCTGTGGTACGTGCTGCAGATCCATTTCGCCGCCTCCAACAACTTCGCCGAGTATGAAGCTCTTCTGCACGGTCTTCGGCTGGCTAGGGAGATCGGCATCCGGCGCATCCTCTGCTACGGCGACTCGGACCTAGTGGTGCAGCAAGTTTCCGGCGACTGGGACGCCAAAGACGCCAACATGGCCAGCTACCGCTTCGTGGTCCAGCAGCTCTCCGGCGGGTTCGACGGTTGCGAGTTCCTCCACGTCCCACGCGCGGACAACGAAGCCGCCGACGCCCTAGCCAAAGTGGGCTCCACCCGGCAAGCCATCCCATCCGGCGTCTCCCTCGAGCACCTACGGAAGCCGTCCATCAAGCCGTCTCCCGAGTCGGAATCCATCTTCGTCCCGGACGACCCCGACGCGCCCCCACCCGACCCTAGAGTTCCCGGCCCAAGCTCGGGGACAGCCGGCTCCGGCTCGGGGACTGCCGTCTCCGGCTCGGGGGCTGCCGGCTCCGGCTCGGGGGCTGCCGTCTCCGGCCCGGGGGCTGCCGGCCCAAGCTCAGGGACTGCCGGCTCCGTCTCGGGGGCTGCCGTCCCGGATCCCATACCGGCGGCCGTCCTCACGGTGGTGACGGCGCCGTCCTGGGCTCAGCCGATCCTCGCCTTCTTGGAAGACGGCGACCTTCCCAACGACGAAACCGAAGCCCGGAAAGTGCAGCGGCGAGCGTCCGCCTACATCATCATCAACCACGAGCTCGTCAAACGCAGCACGACTGGCATGTTCCAGCGCTGCGTCGAGCAGGACAAAGGGATCGAAATCCTCCTCGACATCCACTAGGGCGAGTGCGGGAACCACGCCGCCTCGAGATCCCTGGTGGCCAAAGCTTTCCGCCACGGGTTCTGCTGGCCTATGGCCCTACAAGACGCTGAGCAGTTGGTCCTCAAATGCGAGGGCTGCCAACACTTCAGCAAGCGAAGCCACCAGTCGGTCACAGCCCTCCAAACCATCCCGATCACGTGGCCCTTTGCCGTCTGGGGGCTCGACATGGTGGGGCCCTTCAAGACCGCCCGACGCGGCATGACGCATTTGCTAGTTGCCGTCGACAAGTTCACCAAGTGGATCGAGGCAAGACCGATCAAGAAGCTCGATGGGCCCACGGCCATCCGTTTCATCAAGGATATCACGGTTCGCTACGGAGTTCCCCACAACATCATCACGGACAACGGTACCAACTTCGCCAAGGGCACGCTGGCCCACTACTGCTCTGCATCCGGCATCCTGCTCGACTGGCCTCCGTCACACATCCCTAGACGAACGGCCAGGTCGAGCAGGCAAACGGCCTCATCCTAGCTGGCATCAAGCCGCGGCTCGTCGAGCCGCTCGTACGCTCACCCGGCAGCTAGCTCGATGAGCTGTCGGCTGTCCTCTGGAGTCTCCGGTCGACACCCAACCGCTCCACCGGGTTCACCCCGTTCTTCCTCGTCTACGGAGCCGAAGCAATCATTCCAACCGACGTCGAGTTCGACTCGCCCCGGGTGACCTTGTACACAGACACCGAGGCAAAAGAGGCACGCGAAGACGGCGTCGACCTGCTCGAGGAGGCGCGCCTCCTGGCCCTCAGCCGGTTAGCCATCTACCAACAAGGCCTGCACCACTACCACAGCAAGAAGATCAAACCCCTCGCATTTCGTGAGGGCGACCTCGTGCTCCGGCTCGTCCAGCGGACAGCCGGCCAGCACAAGCTGGCCTCCCCCTGGGAGGGCCCCTTCATCGTCAGCAAGGCTCTCTGCGACCGGAACGCATACTACCTCATCGACGCGAAGAAGTCGAACAAGCGCAAGAGAGACGCAGCCGGCGAGGAGTCCAGCCGGCCCTGGAACGCGGAGCTCCTCCATCCATTTTATAGTTGAACTCATGCATGTATGTATCACCACCTTTTGGGTTTAATGAAAGCAGCAAGCCCCCCCGTTTTCGTTTCTCCCGCCGAGTCGGCACAGCCGGCTTGGGGGCTCGGGGGCTTCCTTTTCCATTTTTACTAAGCTCTGTGTCTATGCACCTCCCCGTTTTCGATTCTCTGGCCGAGTCGGCGCAGTCGGCTCGGGGGCTCGGGGGCTAGCTAGCTAGACCGCGCCTCGCCATTTTTCCTTAAGTCCTTTCCGAAGCGTACGAACCGCCAAAGCCCTCTCTTCGCCAGCCACAGCCGGCTCCCGGCTGTCTGGGTGGCAAGAGCTAAAGGCCGGAAGCATCGTCACGCGAAAACGGCTCAGGAGGAGGGCCCGGCTCGGCCAATCAGGTGCAACCCGCCCTCTCTCACTTGTTCACGGCACGACCGGCTGTGCACCAGCCGGCTTCACCGCCTGCCGCCAGCCGGCCCAGTGGGTGTTTCGCTCGTGCTCAACGTCCGAAAAAGCCTAAGTATTGTACGTCCGCTCTCAAAGCCGAATCCCCGTCCTAGCCACAGCCGCCACCCGGCTATCCGGCTAGCAGGAAGGAAGTCTAGAGAAAGGATGAACAGGAAAAGGCCCAAGGCCGAACAGCACAAAGTGAAATCGCATGCAAAATTTATATACAGCAAGGGCCCTCGGCCACAAGTTCATTACATGTAACTGCACCCCCAGTGGGTGGACCTACTACCTAACCGAGTTCAAGTACAGGAAGTTTGAAGATGAAAAGAAAAATCCTAAGCGGCACCCGCATCGTCTCCGGCCGGCATCGGCTCAGCCGAGGTGGACGCGGCCGCCGGGTCGGGCCCAGTGCTCTCCGGCCTCTCGGTCGTGGCGTCGTCGTCCGGGTCGGCCTCGTCGTCAGCGTAGACCCCCGTCTCGGCCGAGCTGCCGTCTGGGTCATTGAGCAGCAAGCCGAACTCGTCGACAGGGAGCTCCTCGCCGTCTTCCGTCCGCTCCAGGACGAACTGGTCGTGTGGGGCGAACGAGGCCAGGTAGCTGGCCCACCCGGCGATCCACTGCGCCCGCGCCACCAAGTACTCTTCCGCGCCGGCTCGCTGCGCCGCCAGACGGTCGAGGTCCATGCCCGGATACTAGGACACGACGAAGCGCAGCGCCATCTCCGCGCCCGCCCGGGCCACGGAGGCCCTCCACTCGCCGAGTCGCTCCACGCCGGCCTCCAGCCACCGCGTGAGCCGGGTGACGCTGTTCGGCGCCACAGCATCCGGCCAGAGGCTGCCCACCATGCTCACCCCGGCCTCGAACAGCTGGCGCATGTGCCCCTCCACGGCCCCAAGACGGGCCTCCCCGGCGAGGACGATCTCTGAGAGGGTCCAGGAGGCGTAAACATCGACCTCCGCCCCTGCCACGCGCTGGTCCGACCGGTAGGCGTGCACGGCCGCGTCGGCCGCCTCCTGCGTCTCTGGGAAGACCCCTGGCGAAGGAGGGAAACAAGTCAGCCAGAAGAAAACAATTTCCCGGTTAAGCCAGCCGGACCAAAGAAAAGATGGCACTCACGGGCGAAGGCCTCATCGAGGTGCTGTGCCTCGCTCAGCATCCCGTGCTCCCGCAGGGCTGACGCGCGGGCCTGAGCCTCTAGATCTTTCTCGAGCTGGGTGATCCTCCTGCCGGCGTCCGCCAACTCCTCGGCCCCCTTGCCACGCTCCTCCGCCAGCCGGCCCAGCTCTGCCTGGTGGGCATCCTTCGCCTTGGCCTTCTCGGCCGTCAGCCGGTCCACCTCAGTCTGGAGTCGGTCGCGGTCGGCGACTGCAAGATCGCGCTGCAGGCCGGCTTCGGCTAGCCGACTTCGGAGACCCGGCAACTCGGCCGCGGTGGCTGCATGACAAGATTCCGGGTCAGACGCCGGAAGCAAGGAAAAGAAGAAAAAAGACAAGCTTCAAAGATTCGACCCGGCTGCTCCGCAGTCCTACCCGAACCTCGGGGGCTACACCCAGTAGGTGCGCTGGCGCGCCGCCACTGCAGGAATGCAAGTCGTACCTTGAACCCGGCGCAGCTCCTCTTCCTTGGCGGCGAACTGGGTTTTGGCCTCGCGGAACCGCTCCTGGAGCCGGTTGTACGCGTTGGCCCGGAGGTCGTATAGATGTTGTGCGCAGACAAAAAATTAGAAGAAAGCAAAAGACAAGCTATAAGATTCGACCCGGCTGCTCTGCAGCCCGGCCGAACCTCGGGGGCTACACCCAGTGGGTGCGCTGGCGCGCCCCCACCGATTCAACAACCAAGACAAGCAGAGAAGAAAAGGCTCACCGTGACCGCCTGCTCCAGCTTCCGCGCCCAATCCTGATCTTCCCGGACGAAGGCCTGCAGGCTCTCACTCTGCCCGCGAAGCTGCAAGCGTAGGGCATCCGCCGCCTCGTCCTCCCGGGTCCTCGGCCCGATCACCGCCCCGCCGGTGTTCGCCCACGGCTGCTGCATCGCGGTCCCGGCGCCAGATCCGCTCCCGCCCGGCCGCTCGGAGTGCGCAGCGGTTTGGGGCGGAATGACCATCAAGACATTAGCGTCCCCGGTCGCGGCCTCCGGGGCCGGCGTCGGCTGCCCTTGGCCGTATGGCGCGGAGTCCGCCTCGTGCCCCCTCCAGTCGCCCTCGCCTCCCCCTGCCGGGTTGGCCCGGGGCGGTGTGTCTACGACGATGTTCTCATCGACGTCCGACTCGCCGTCGACCGGCTCCGACCGCCCCACCGGCTCGCCCGCCCCCTCCGGATGCGGCTCAATGATGGTGGCGTCCGGCGTCAACCCCCTCTCCATCTCCGGCCAGGCCGGGTCCTCGACAGTCCTGGCCCGCTTCGCGGAGGCCTTCTCCCACGCCTGGGCCGAGGCCTCCGCCATCTCTTTCTTGGCCTCCGCCCGATCCGCCAGGCATCACGGCACGCTGTGTCAAGATCTTGGCCGGACTGGCGGGCCGCGAGGTCCTCCTCCATGGTCCGGTCCGGCTCGCGGTCGACGGCGCTACTCCTGGTCTTCCTCCAGCGGCCTCGCCCGCTGCAGCCTCCGCTGCCACCACCACCAAGTCAAGGGCGGACCTGTACACAGCAAGTTTAACACAATGAAGGCATGGGCAAGAAACAAGCAAGGGATCAAAAAAAACACACTTACCCAATGGCCTTCGGGACATCCCGCCTCTGGCCCTCCGACGGGGCGAGCCGGCGCTTCTTCTTGACAATGGCCCTCTCGTGCGCCAGACCCGCCTCCGCCGGGCACTTCGCGGCCGGCCTCATCTCGACCGCCTCCTTCCCATGCGGCCGGCTGACAGCCGCCGCCGCGCGGGCCGGCCCGGCGCCGGCCGTCTTCCGCAGCCGTCTTGGGGGGTCAATGCTGGCATCCTCCCAAACCGAGGGTGCTGCACCGTGGGCACCGGTCAGGCCCTCCTCGTCGTCATCCGGCCAGTCGCGCAGAAGATCTGGAGGCGGAGACTTACCCGCATGCTGCGACCCGCCGGACGCGGCGTCGGCCAGGCGCGCTTCGACCGCCCCCTCCTCCGCCTCGGCGCCGGCGTCTTCCACGTCTGAATCGGGCAGGTCGGCCAGCAGAATCTGGGGATTCGGCATGTCGTGTTTCCGCTAGCTGGCGAATAGCTGCGGCCCTCCCGTCGCGTCAGGACACAAGAATAGCGTTGAAGTGGCAAAGAATAATGACCAAGGACTTACCGCCGGCGCCTGGTTCCCCCGGTGGTAGGGCTCCTTCCCGAAGCCCCAATCCTCCTCCTTCAACCCGGCCTTGGAGATGTAGTTTACCCGCTGGGCGATCCCGGCCGGCGTCAGCTCTTTGGTCAACATCCGGGTTGGGTCATGCCGGCCGCTCATGTCGCAGATTCAGTGCGACCGGCGCTGCAGCGGCAAAACCCGGCATGCGATGAAGGCCGCGATGAGGTCAGCCAGCTTCAGCCCCTCGTGATCTGCCATCTCCCCGACCCGGCGGCAGATGTTCAGCATCTCCTACGGAGGTTTCTTGGGGCAGTAGCCCCAATTCGGCTTGGCGAGCGGCGCCGTGTTGACAAAGGGCGGAAGATTTATGACGTCCATCATCGGGTCGGCGTTACGGACGTAGAAGAAGGTCGTCTGCCACTTCTTTGTCGAGTCCTCAAGGGGCAGCTTGGGAAACGGCCCGTTCGGCCGGCCGGTGACCAACGCCACCCCGCAGTCGGACATGACGCTGGCTGATGCCCCCTGCTGCTTGACGAAGAACATCTTGGCCCACAACTCCACATTCGGCAGCATGCCGAGGTAGCCCTCACAGAGCGTGGCGAAGCCGGTGACCTGCAGCACGGCGTTGGTGCCGAGGTGATGCTGCTGCAACCCGAAGAAGTCGAGGAAGCCGCGGAAGAAGAGGCTCGCGGGGAGGCCAAGCCCGCGCTCGAAATGCAAGTAGAAGACGATGTGCTTGCCCGCCCGCGGCTGCGGCACCCTCTCCGAGCCGGGCGCGCGCGCGAGCAGTGCCCCCGCCGGCGGCAGCCGCTTCGTGCGACGGAGGTATCGGATGTCCTCCTCGGTCGTGATGGAGCCCTCCCAAGAACCTTTCGGCAGTGCCATTGGAGGGCTCTACGGGCGTGGAGATACGACGATGAAGAAAAGGAGGAAGGGAGAGCTGCGCGCTGCGGACCTTGAGTCGCGGAGCACAGCGGTGGGCGTGAGCAGGGCGCGTGGCGACGAGACCTCGTCTGGGTATCGCAGGGAAGAAAGAGACGAGGAAGCAGAAGAGGAGCAGGAGGCGGGGGTGCGTGCGTGAACGTTTCCGCCGCACTCTCCCCTTCATATTTATAACCACGAGAGAACATGGGGTTGTGGGATCGTTTGCGCCCACGATCCCCACTCCCCCGCACTATGAGCGCACGTTCCCTGCGGACATTAACTACGCGGGGAAGTGCAACCGCCAAGGGCCACCACAATAAATCCCTTGCGCGCGGCCGAGGGCGCGGCGTGGTAGGCCCGGTCCACAGTCGCGTCCCATCGCGCGCGTGGTCTGGCAGGCCTCGCCCGCCGCAGAGCGGCACGTGGCGGCCCGTCGAGCAGCGGCGAGCGCGAATTGTCGTACGATACAAGACTCGGCTCGCGAACCTTTCCATTTCCCGCCCTGGCCGGGATGCCGCGATCCGGCCTTCGGAACCCGGCGCCCAGCGGGTGTTCCCGGCGTCCGCTGCCGCGTTGCCGATGTGCGGACGGGCGGAGCCGCCCGGCCGGACTCCAGCGCTTCATCAACAAACCGGCCCCGCAGGGGGTAAGCTGCGAAGGCCCTCCTACCTGGAGCCGGCGAACCTTCACAACTTCGGGGACTACTGTCGGGGGGATGATCCCTGGGTAGGGAACGGAGCCCGGATCCCCTTTCTTTTTAAAAGATCGGGGCAGGCCAAGCCCCTCAATCCGGCTAGCCTGTGCGCAGGCTCCCCAGCGCGACCCGGCTCGGCATGGCGACCAGGCCTGGCCGGCTGGCCCATGTCGGGTGGCCACTAGAGGGCAAACCCTCACGACAAGACAAGTATGGCAACAACGCCCGCTCCTTTACGCCGGCCCCGACGGGCGTGGCTATAGCACTCCCTGCGCCCCAGCCCGGGGCGGGCGGTGTCCAAGCGGCGCGATCCTGTTGCTAGGCGGCTCCGACCACCTTATGACGAAGGACAAGACCTGCCACAGTGCCGCGCTGCCGACCGAACCCGTGCCCGGCAGACCCGGCGCACCCGGCGGGCCCGGTGGACCCGGCGGCCCCCACCGCCGGCTCCTAGACAATGACACCAGGGTCCCGCGCCCATGCATCTTGACCCATGTAACCCTGGGGGTCGGCCTATAAGACCCCCCGGGAGGCCTCCATGCAGGGGGGCCAGCTCGATTCTTAGTTCACACACACACACTCACAGGAGAGGCCGAACGGCGGCCTAGCCCCTTCTTCCTCCTCCGCCCACACAGCCCGAGGAGCAACCTTGTAGCCCTTGTGCACTTCATACTCCATTCGGCAGGATTAGGGGTGTTACCTCTCCGAAGGGCCCCGAACCTGGGTACGTCTCGTGTCTCACACTTGCACGCGCCAACCTCGCCTCCGGAACCCACGGGCGTCCTTCCGTAACCCCACCTTTTTAGCCATCTTATGGCATCTGTCGTGAGAATACCACGACAACGTGCAGGTAGCACGCCGGGATGCAGAGGCGGTGAACGGAGCCCCCGTGGGAGGAGATGATGGCTCCGGGGAGTTCAAAATCATCAATGAGAGATAGGCCACGACAGTCGAGATTAAGAGACGCGACGCACCATAGAGGGCGCCACCGAGATGCGAGGACTTGGGTGCGGCAGCAATCCTTGGTGGGGAGAAGCGAGATGATCTCCCCAAGGATGGCGTCCGGGAGATCGCTGATGCGGTCCGCCCGAGATTCTTCGGGTTCCTCGGATACAGGGGGGGCCTCGCCGCTTCTCCCCGCGCTTCCGGGTGTGGGATCTACAACTGGCGTCGCCGCTGGCGGGAGCCTCATCTTCTTGGCGTTGTGGCCAGCTGACTCCATTTTCCTTGCGGGCATCGCGTCGAGCTCACGAATTTGAGCAGAGTAACGAATGACGAGCCTAGTTGTGGTGCGAGTGAGGAAGAAGGGGAGCTTGGGTTTTTTGTGGCACTGAGGAAGAAGGGGAGCTGGGGTTTTCTGTAGGAGTGAGGTGAGGAATTTGGGGGTACAATCGGAGGGGGAGACGAGTCGAGCGAGCGGACGTGAGCTGGGAGTGAGGAAGAAGAGCAGCCGGGTTTTTTTGGGGGGCAGTGCAGTGGGGGGCGCCTCTTCTTAAGTAAAATAAGGGCTTTTGAATCGATTTTATTAATTAGGATGGATGGGCTATTTTGTCTTGGGCCCAGAAAAACAATTACTACTAGTAATACAGTGGGGACACTCTACCACTCCCTAGAAAAACAATTACTACTCTATCCTAAAAAAAAATTACTCCTATAGTACAGTGGAGACACTACCGCTTCTGGCTCCTCGTCGGTCGTCGAAACGGCTCCCGCTACTGCCGTTTTACTTTGGTTCGCCGACATGCGTGCCATGCAGCGCGCGGGCCCAAATGGCATCCACCAAATTAGAAGGCGGTATGCAGGCGCAGAGTCATCCCGGTCGTAGCGCGATAGTAATGAGCCGGCATATCACAAAACCCCACCTCCCCGTAGTAAGTTGGTTGGACGAAGCAACCATCATTTCACTCTTCGCTGAATCCGCTTCTCCCTCATCTTCTTCAAGAAAGCCACCACTTGCTTCCACCATTGTTCTTCTCTCCCAACGAAGGGAAGGTGAGCGCATCCATGATGTTGGTATATTTTCTTTCCAAAAAAAATCTTTTGCAAAGCAGTAACTGATCCTCACTCCCTTTTTTGTGTCATTGTCATTGCGATTGTGTTTTACTTCCAGTTGTCTTCTATTTGTCAGTTTCATTATGGATCATCGAGAACCGGGCAAAGATCTACCGATGTTGGAGCAGACGCGGCAGGCTGATCCCCACGAGACAGAGAGCTCCAAGAAGATGAAGGCCACCACGTTTGAGGTTACAACCCTCGTGGCCGTGCAAGAGCAGTTTTCCCCCGGCAAGATGGACCCCTTCGAGGATGTGTCCCCCCCCCCCCCGCGCTGAGCTGCCCAAGGTGATTTTCTTCTTTGGCGATCTTGATTGTGGTTTTTCATCTAAGTATGAGGTGATAAATAATGCAAGATTTATTAGCTCCGATGCCATGCTACCTTCCTTGACTCTACATGGTGGTTTAAATAACTTGTGTTTTTTATATTGGAAAGTAATTCAGTATTCGTTTTTGTTTCAATTAGAGCCCTGATGTAGACAAGGATTGTGTGGTTGTACATGTCACTCGCTATGAGGTGGATGACCTGAATATACGCACTGGGAAAACAAAGTTCTTAGGTTGTTTGATCCTAGAAGCCATTTGCACTTATACGGAAGACGAAATGTATTCCAGCCACACTGTTGTCAGGCGTGTTGTCTAGGGTGTACTGAAGCACAAGAGGTTCACAGCTACTCCTTCGTTTGTGAGGCAAAATGTTCTTGTCAAGCTTATCCATGAAGATGATGTGGCATGCCACGACAAACAAGTTTATGAGTGGAAAGGCCACAAGGTTATCTTCAAGAAGGTTGACAGGATTGATGTGACACCCCGATTTTTGGCCCTTTCTTTTTCTTTTGGATTTCTTTGAATTTTTATTTGGAGTTCCTTTTCTGTGGCTCTGTGGTCTTGAAACCTGGGAAGATCATCTCTTCTTCCTCTCCCAAGTGGCTTGTCACTCTCAAATCTTTTCCAATGACATGTCATTTCCATCTTAGCCCAACTCCAAATTCTTTTTCTGGGGAATGTTCCTTTTTCTATTAAAGGAATAACCCTGTTTACTCTAGGTTGTGAAGCAACCTATATTTCTGTCATTACCAAAAATTCCCACAAAATTCTCAAAATTCCTTTGGACCATATGGACATTGGATATGTAAAAATATTCAAGATTTCATGCCCATGGTGAGCACACCATCCAATCTTTGTTTCTGGTCATAATTTTAGTTAGTGAAGCAACTATATTTTATATGGCTTCATAAATTCTGAAATTTTACCAGGACATTATCCTACCTAGATAACTTCCCTCCCCCAAATTTAGGTTCATTTTATCTATCCAATATTTCTCAATAATTCCCCCAAGTTTCTGTCCGGAGGAAAGCATTGTGAAGGAAGTACCATTTTGGTGTATCCAAATGGTATGAAATTTTTACAGTGCCTTCATATGCCCAAATAATCATCCTCCACCAAATTTCAGCTCAATTCATTCATCGATTTGAGCACCACTTCAATTTTCCCATTTCAGTCCAGTGGGGCACTTTGTGAAGGAAGTGCTAGCTATCTTCATCCAATTGAGTTGAAACTTTGCCACAATGATCACCTTAGTGTGTGATTACCCTCAGTTCATTTCCAGCATCTATCCCCTAGTAAATCTCCACCAGCACACTCCAAACACCTTGCTACCAGAGACTATAGTTGATGGAACCGATCAGCACAAAGGTGCTTTAATCAAACCTATGCTTCAGTGGTGCTCCAGATTGAAGTGACTACATGCTAGACATCTTTTGGTAGGCCATCGTGCCCTCGGTGCACCATGCCACGCGGTGACCACGCTGTTGGCAAGCATTGGACGCGCTCTGCTCGTCGTTTTGCTTCGGGTCTCTTCTTCCCAGCCGCTCCCGCGCGTCCAAACATGTCAAATGACTTCATGGCAGCTATGTGCCTCTTCCCCAGCCCCTTCCCCCTGCTCCTTCTCCTTCCTCGCGCCACGACAGCCCCTGCCCTCGCGGGACGCGTGCGCACAGTGCCTTGGTGGCCGACCGGACGTCTCTCATCCCGCGTCTGCGCCCCCACTAGCTCTCACTCGTCACCATCAACCCCTCTTCGCGAGCCCATGCGTACGCGGTCGCGTCAAAACGCCAGCGTACGCGTCCGCGGCGGCTTCTGGCCACGACATCTCCGGCTCGGCTATATAAGCCACCCCCGGGCCTCTCCGAGCATGGCAACATCCTCTCCTACATCTCAGCAGCCTCCCGAACCTCTACAATTGCCCCCGGAGTCCCTCCTCGCCTCTCATTGCCGCCATGGCCGCTGACAGCCTCTGCTCAAATTCGAGCAAGCCAAACCTCCTCCCCTCCCCCTTCCGTCACCAGAGGAACCCCTGGCCATGGTGGATCTCCCTGCCCCTCCCCTCCTCCTTCGGTACCCCGTGGCGCCGTGCCTGAAGTCGGCCGAGACCGCCGTCCACCGCGGCCAACGACTTGCTCTACCCCAAGCTCCTCGGCGGCTGTGCCCTACCTGGATGGAACCGCCTCGGTCCTCTGGTCTCGCCGGTGGCCTGAGCATCACCGGAGGCGGCCCACAGCGCCGGCAATCACCGGCGGGAGCCGCGCCTCCCTCGGCCAGACGTGGGCGCGAGGTAGAAGACGACGACCCCCCAGACCCTGCAGGCGGGCCCCGCCTGTAAGCTTCTCAGGCGCTGACCAGGCCGGCCGCTGACGTGCTTAAGTGAAGGTGTATTCCTGCGAATACGTTTTCTCTTTGGGAAAGCGTAAACCGCTACAGCTGCGGTCCAGAATGCGCTTCCTCTATTCCGAAGACGCATTTTCCCAAAGTGTGCTTTCTGTTTTCAGCCCCGTCGGCCGAAACCTCTAAATTGCGGACGTTCGTCCATTAGCAGGAGAAAAGCACAGTTTTTATTTGTTTTTCTGCCTAACAAATGAGCGGCCGTATTTTTGCGACCGTAACTCTGAATCAGGTGATTCAGAAGCCCACGTTCTCTATTCGTCGAGCCCGTTCGGTTGGTATCATTTTCATGATGTTGTCATACTGTGAAAATGACCATTTTGCCCTTGCCCTCTAATCAGCTCCACGGAGAGAGAAAGCTTTTCGGCAAAATTTTCCGCGAGCTTCTCGCACTTCTTCCTGATGAATCCTTCATCCCCAGGCAAGCCACAAAAGCCACTTGCATGATGGCATTGCAATAGCGATGGTTCTCACTGGAATGATTGAATAATTGGGTGCTCAAGTAATTATTTTGTTAATGCTATATATGTATATGCTTGTGAATCCATGCTCATCCTTATGCCATGTTCATGTGCATCTAGTTAGTTAAATGATTAATTGCTAATGTTATTATTATCATGTTTCATTCTTGTAATCATTTGCGATGCTAGTGATAATGATATGCTCACATGAATAGTTATGGTTTGGTATGAAAATACTTGTAAGATGCATTATCATCACTATGCCATGCTCATTTGCATCCCGCAGACTAAATGATTTATTGTGGTTAATGTTAATATTCATATGCTAAATGGTTATGTTTCCCATCCATGTTTATGTTGATATCATGCTCATATGTATCTCATCACGTTATTTTGCTATGGCTCAGCTCATCACCATTCAAGTTAAACCTGACATTAATCGAACTTGAACAAATCTGTTGGCTGAGTCATGGTGCCACCGAATCGAGCTCACCAGTGCAACCACACTTGCCTGGATGGCGAGGCCCTAATTCGGTCTATTGTCATGCCTCTCGCCGGTACCTCCAACTAGGGAAGGTTATGTGTGCGCGCTACCCTTATCAGGTGGGCGGGCATAGCCTTGTGTGCCCGAGTTGTATGGATATCCGATGTCCCTGTTTGGGACAATTTTTATTTTGGCCATGACGGTGGCGGCCACAAAGGTGGCGGATGTCACGAGTTGACATCGGGGCCACCCATGACATAGCCCAAAGGGGAGTTTATCGGAGTGGCCGGGAGAGTGTCATGCAATAGATTGGTTTTGTCGGAATGTCGTTGGTCCACCCGAATGGGAGCACGAGGCACAGTGTACTAACCTCTGCAGAGTGTACAATCTATCGATAGCTGCGTCCTCGGTCATGGACATAGTTCGTAGTAGGTCACACTATGGGTCAACAGTAATATTAACCTGAATAATAAACAACCCCAGTTCCATGGGGAAAGAAGTTGGTTGATCCTTATGTGGTCATGCGATGATCACAGGTAAAAATCAAGCTCCTTGTGGTCATGTGATGATCATGATGGTATTGTTGATACTGAGCTTGGTTGATCCTAAGGTAATCGTGTGATGCTCAAGACGGTAAGCTTGACACATATGGTGGTTACGAGATAACCTCTAAGAAGAGTAAGTTGGTCCAAGGGACCTTAAACATCGACCCCCCTCTCATGCTAGTGCTAGTATCATCATGTTCATATCATGAGTAACATGTACATGCCATGCTCATTCTCGTGATTGTTATAGTAATATCATGATCACCATTGATAATTAACCTGTAAATGCCATGCTGTTGTTTGTCTTGATTGCTTTGGTTGCTGTGAGCTTGCGAGTACATTCAATGTACTCACCTGGCGTGTCATGCCAGATTGCAGGTGATGTCGTGATTGATTGCTTGTCAAGGATCTCGAGTTTGCGAGCTAGGATGTGTCCCAGCCAGAGTCCCTGCGGAGTGCAGTCCATCACTGTTGTCACTGTTCCGCTGCTAGAAGTTATTCCGCTGTTACGAGTTGGTCCGCTGCTAGCATAGAGCTACCTTAGCCGGCGTAGTGTTGCCGTGCCGATGTAATCCTTTGTAATACCCGAACCCTTAAACCCGTATTATTTGTAATAAAGAGCTGTTCTGTTCTATGCCAAGCAGTGCCGTATTCTAGAAGACTTGATCTCTGGGCTGGAATACGGGGTGTTCCGGTTCCTCTGAGCCGGGGTGCCACAACACTTGGTATCAGAGCAGGTCTGGCTGTAGGACGCCCTAGTCCGCGCGAGCGTTAGAAACCGTTAGTATAGAGTCTAGTCAGTTTGATGCATTTGGTTGCTGCATTTGTTTGTCGCATAGCATGCATATAGACTCACTATCTTGTTGCTCACGATCTTATCTTGTGAGTGTAGATGGCATCGGTTTCGATCCACTACCTGCACCCTCCAGTTTTGCATACTTGCTCTTTGGTGTTTGGTGTCATCTCTGTCCCAGCGGAGTGTTGCTGAGGTACCTAGTGGTGTCAATCACTTGCAGGATTGATGCATAGGTATCGCACCAATATATTCTCTTCAGCCACACCTATCATTTCGGTGGTAGACATGTTTCTACCCCGGATCTTGCCATCCAACCCGCCACTTTGGCAACCCTTACTGGTCTTTGTTACCAGAAAAGGGCAATGCTAGCAGACCCTGCTTTCCACCGATATCCTACCCTATCACCCATACCCTGGACGAGTACGGTTCCCTTCCGTCCACTTGATGATGTGGCCGTGACATCCGTGTCTCGCTACATGATCATCGAGTCCGTCCTCACCTCCGAGCCCGTCTAGATACAATCTGGGTTAAGCCAGCCCTTGGTGTAGCTCTATTTACACCAACCCCTCCACATGCTGATCCACTTTCGTGCACACCGCCACAGCATATTAGATCGTAGTACCGGAGATCTCGCGAGATTTGTGTGCTTAAGTAGGCAGGCATACTGTGGTGAATAGCAGTAAAATGTGATGTTGCTTGTATGTAATATTGATGCCTTGTGTGCTTTTGTTTGAGTCGTTTCTTTTGCTTCTTTCTTTGGGCCTTCGGTGTTACCTTATTTCCCCTTATGAATGTTGCTCATCCAAACCGCCACCGGAACCAAAGAATCAGTGAGGATTTCAAACATTTGGAAGCTTAGCTAAACATTATGGAATTCTCAGCCGACTGCATTATATTGAAAATATCTGGTTTGAATACAAATGATATTTTGCAATAACTATCAGCATCAAGACTGCCTCAGTGTGCAACCATTACAACCGTAAGGAACCAGCACGAAGATAAATTGTGTACAAGCCCAACCTTCTAATTCGAGTCAAAGGTATGGATCATATACGAAGTTTGGTTCTGCTATGAGTAAAGATTTGTGTGGGATCGAGGAGATAGGTCTAGAGGGGGGGTGAATAGACACTTAACCAACCAAAGGTGCAGTTTTTAGTTTCTCATGGAACTTAGGCAGATTTTGGCACAAGTTAAGATAACACCAATACTTTCTACACATGCATATCTAGAGATTGAGCAGCGGAAATAGTAAAGCATGCAAGTGTATGGAAAGTAAAGGGGTAGAGTATGGAAGATCAAACACAATGAAGACACGGTGGTTTTTGGCATGGTTCCGATAGGTGGTGCTATCGTACGTCCACGTTGATGGAGACTTCAACCCACGGAGGGTAACGGCTGTGCAAGTCCACGGAGGGCTCCACCCACGAAGGGTCCAAGAAGAAGCAACCTTGTATATTCCACCATGGCTTACGTCCACGAAGGACTAGATTCACTCGGGTAGATCTTCACGAAGTAGGCGATCTCCTTGCCCTTACAAACTCCTTGGTTCAACTCCACATCATGTCGAAGGCTCCCAAGTGACACCTAACCAATCTAGGAGACACCACTCTCCAAAAGATAATAGACAGTGTGTTGTTGATGAACTCCTTGCTCTTGTGCTTCAAATGATAGTCTCCCCAACACTCAAACAACTCCTCATAGATTTGGCTATGGTGGAAGAAGGATTTGAGTGGAAAGCAACTTGGGAAAGGCTAGAAATCAAGGTTCAAATGGTAGGAATGGAATATCTTGATCTCAACACATGAGTAGGTGGTTCTCTCTCGGAAAATGTATGGTGGAAGTGTAGGCATGTTCTGATGGCTCTCCTTACTGAGTAAGAAGTGGTGGAGGGGTATATATAGTCTCCACACAAAATCCAACCGTTACACACTTTTGACCCAACTCGGTGGCACCGATCAGAAATCTCGGTGGCATCGAACTATGTAAAAGATATGAACGTTAGGAATCTCGGTGGGACCGACTAGGACAACTCGGATGGACCGATGTGCAATGGTTAGGGCAAACCTCATCTCGGTGGCACCGATTGCATCAACTCGGTAGGACCGAAGTGAAGCAATAAGGCAACAGAGAGATGGCAAGCCATCTTGGTGAGACCGATTTGCAAAACTCGATGAGACCGAAATAATTGCAAACAATTACAGAGAGTTGGCAAGGCCATCTCGGTGGGACCGAGATCCATATCGGTGGGTCTGATTTGTTAGGGTTTTGGCAGTGGCTAAGTCCAGATGAACTCGGTGGCTCCGGATAGGAAATTTTGGTCCGGCCGAGTTGGAATGTAGGTTTTGGACATATTTGGTTGGAGAAAGTGGTTGAGGGTTTAGGAGCACTGTCACTAAGCATTTGAGCAAAAAGACCATTAAGCAACACCTCATCCCCTTTTAATAGTATTGGCTTTCCTATGGACTCAATGTGATCTTGGATCACTAAACCAAAGATGTAGAGTCTTGAGATTTTGCCAATCCATGTCCTTACCATTTTGAAGGGTTCCACATCCTCTTGTCCATGCCATGCCATTGTTGAACTTGACTGAAATATACTAGATAGAAACATTAGTCCAACAACGTGTATGTTGGCATAAATTACCAAAATCACCAAGGGAGCAAATGTGCTTTCAATTTGAAACATGCTATACCCCGGCAGCAAGCCAGAATGTGCTATGGATCCAGACTCAGGAAGAAGGATAGTCCGACAAATTCTTTTCATACATGTAATCAACAGCAGGAATATCAAGGTTATGCATATATATATATATATATATGGCATTCAGTCCGCATATCAGAGAGAAAAGCTTCTGGTGTAAGCAACCCAGTCTTCCTCCGCACGCTACCAGAGAAGCTTATGATGCAAGGCTCCCTCAGTCTTCCTCAGTACGATATGTGGATAGCTTCCAGCATAAGATACCCAGTCTTCTTCAGTAAGCCATCATAGAAAGCTTCCGGCATAAGGCACCAAATCTTCCCCAGCAAGCAACCAGGAGGAGAAGCTTCTGAAGTATGGTACCCAGTCTTCTTCAGCATGATATCCCTGCAAAAGCTTCGAGTGTAAGATATCCAGCCTTCCTCAGCACGATACTCTCGATAGCTTTCAACACAAGCTACCCAATCTTCGTCAGTACGTCACTACAAATAGTTGACAACGTTGGTACATGTAATTACGCAGTGAGTTGGCAGTGCATCTCAAGAGTCAAGCCCATAACCGCTTGGTCAGAAACATGAGCTAGTCAGGACACAAGTGTCTGCCTCGGGAATCAAATGCTCAGCTACACATACTTCAGATATATTGTGAGCATGCCACCCAGGTCATGCCAGTCACTCGTACGATGATGCAAGCATGGCAAGAATCCGACAACCACATGAGTTATGCAAGAGGAAGGAAAGCCAGTTATACACCTCAGTATGATGCAAGGACCTACAAGCTATAAAGTAAGACAACTTTGGGACAACAATCTTGATAGTGGATATCAAGGTCAGCTTCCTCACACCCGACAAAGTGATATCATTAACCTTTGTCACTGTCTTGTATGATTGACGACAACAATGAGCTCTATACAACTACATGTGAACCTGGTATATTTCCTATGACACGAGTCATGACCAAGGATAAGGTATGATTGCCAGAATATTGCACCTGACAGCACCTATGGTCACACGAAGAATTAAGGATATATATGGCCAAGCTCTTTTAGCAAAAGATTCAGAAAAAGAGAACAATAATGAAGGAGCAAGACTGGCAATACAGGTATGATAATTGTTGCATGAACAACATGGTATGGACACCCAAGACAGTCTGATTCCATGTCGCTCACCATGGATATACACCCAAGAGGGATACTCTATTTTGTAAGGACCTCATATCAAGCCAACCCGCGTGTCCAACTGCATATGCTCAAAATGGTCAGTATGGAATATCCAAGTCTGTTAGGTCAGATCAAAGATTCCTTAGCCAGTTCAGTGGTTTGACTTCAGCGACCGTGTTAAAGCATCGCACGGCCTATGGATATACCGACAGAATGAGTAATCAGAATGCTGAACAATGAGCTCGGAACATGTGTCCTCACATATGGTACCCAGTGAAATAATAGCCTGTCATGAACAAGATTTTTCGCCAGAACCACCGTCAGTCAAGTCTCTGGATGCTATTGCTATAAGGTCGTATTCCTTTATACTGGCCCCAACGGGCGACAGTCGAATCTTTCATACGAGTTTGATACTCAAGGTAGTGGAGCCAGTTCAAAATGATTCAGAACTCCCTGCAAGTAGTCAGATTCCGACAAGAGAACGGTTATGATCCTCATCATTGTTTTGAACCCAGAAGACATGCATCTATTTGAGTAACCCGATGTAAGGATTAAAAGGTTTCGTGTCCACGGAGGAAAATTGTTAACAACTCCAGGGAATACTATCTGTGCCGGATATAGGAAGGTCATGTCAAATGGAAATCACTCCCGGACTTGCGAGAAGAGCACATATTTCAGTCATGATAATATATCAGCTAAGCCAGCAGACATAAAAGAATTAGAGCCAGTGTAAGATTGAACATATGAGGGAAGACGTGTTAGAATGTTGGGGACGGTGAAGCAAACCACCCCAGAGCAAGGCAGTCAGCTCATATGAAATTCAGTGGGAACATCATATAAAGGAAAAGGATACCCGAGTTGGAAACGGTTTCCTTAAGTCAGAATATTCATACTTGTTCCTTGAGCAACCAAATCTCGAGGACGAGATTTTTGTAAGGGGGGTAGGTTTGTCACACCCCGATTTTTGGCCCTTTCTTTTTCTTTTTGATTTCTTTGAATTTTTATTTGGAGTTCCTTTTCTGTGGCTCTGTGGTCTTGAAACCTGGGAAGATCATCTCTTCTTCCTCTCCCAAGTGGCTTGTCACTCTCAAATCTTTTCCAATGCCATGTCATTTCCATCTTAGCCCAACTCCAAATTCTTTTTCTAGGCAATGTTCCTTTTTCTATTAAAGGAATAACCCTGTTTGCTCTAGGTTGTGAAGCAACCTATATTTCTGTCATTACCAAAAATTCCAACAAAGTTCTCAAACTTCCTTTGGACCATATGGGCCTTGGATATGTAAAAATATTCAAGATTTCATGCCCATGGTGAGCACACCATCCAATCTTTGTTTCTGGTCATAGTTTTAGTTTGTGAAGCAACTATATTTTATATGGCTTCATAAAGTCTGAAATTTCACCAGGACATTATCCTACCTAGATAACTTCCCTCCCCCAAATTTGGGCTCATTTTATCTAACCAATATTTCTCAATAATTCCCCCAAGTTTTTGTCTGGAGGAAAGCATTGTGAAGGAAGTACCATTTTGGTGTATCCAAATGGTATGAAATTTTTACAGTGCCTTCATATGCCCAAATAATCATCCGCCACCAAATTTTAGCTCAATTCATTCTTCCATTTGAGCACCACTTCAATTTTCCCATTTCTGTCCAGTGGGGCACTTTGTGAAGGAAGTGCTAGCTATCTTCATCCAATTGAGTTGAAACTTTGCCACAGTGATCACCTTAGTGTGTGATTACCCTCAGTTCATTTCCAACATCTATCCCCTAGTAAACCTCCCCCAGCACACTCCAAACACCTTGCTGCCAGAGACTATAGTTGATGGAACCGATCAGCACAAAGGTGCTTTAATCAAACCTATGCTTCAGTGGTGCTCCAGATTGAAGTGACTACACGCTAGACATCTTTTGGCAGGCCATCGTACCCTCGGTGCACCATGCCACGCGGTGACCACGCTGTTGGCAAGCGTTGGACGCGCTCTGCTCGTCGTTTTTCTTCGGGTCTCTTCTTCCCAGCCGCTCCCGCGCGTCCAAACATGTCAAATGACTTTGTGGCAGCTACGTGCCTCTTCCCCAGCCCCTTCCCCCTCCTCCTTCTCCCTCCTCGCGCCACGGCAGCCCCTGCCCTCACCGCACGCGTGCGCACAGTGCCTTGGTGGCCGACCGGACGTCTCTCATCATGCGTCTGCGCCCCAACTAGCTCTCACTCATCACCATCAACCCCTCTTCACGAGCCCACGCGTACACGGTCGCGTCAGAACGCCAGCCCACGTGTCCGCGACGGCTTCCGGCCATGACATCTCTGGATCGGCTATATAAGCCACCCCCGGGCCTCTCCGAGCACGGCAACCTCCTCTCCTACATCTCAGCAGCCTCCCGAACCTCTCCAGTCACCCCCAGAGTCCCTCCTCGCCTCCCATTGCCATCATGGCCGCCGACGGCCTCTGCTCAAATTTGAGCAAGGCAGACCTCCTCCCCTCTCCCTTCCGTCACCAGAGGAACCCCCTGGCCATGGTGGATCTCCCCACCCCTCCCCTCCCCTCCTCTTCCGGTACCCCGTGGCGCCATGCCCGAATCGGCCGAGACCGCCGTCCGCCGCGACCAACGCCTCGCTCTACCCCAAGCTCCTCGACGGCCATGCCCTACCTGGACGGAACCGCCTCGGTCCCCTGGTCTCGCCGGTGGCCTAAGCGTCGCCGGAGGCGGCCCACAGCGCCGGCAATCACCGGCGGGAGCCGCGCCTCCCTCGGCCAGACGTGGGCGCGAGGTAGAAGACGATGACCCCCCAGACCCTGCAGGCAGGCCCCGCCTGTAAGCTTCTCAGGCGTTGACCAGGCCGGCCGCTGACGTGGTTAAGTGAAGGCGTATTCCTGCGAATACGTTTTCTCTTTGGGAAAGCGTAAACCGCTGCAGCTGCGGTCCAAAATGCGCTTCCTCTATTCCGAAGACGCATTTTCCCAAAGTGCGCTTTCTGTTTTCAGCCCCGCCGGCCGAAACCTCTAAATTGCGGACGTTCGTCCGTTAGTCGCAGAAAAGCACCGTTTTTATTTGTTTTTCTGCCTAACGAATGAACGGCCGTATTTTCGCGACCGTAACTCTGAATTGGGTGATTCAAAAGCCCATGTTCTCTATTCATCGAGCCCGTTCTGTTGGTATCATTTTCATGATGTTGTCACACTGTGAAAATGACCATTTTGCCCTTGCCCGCTAATCAGCTCCGCCGAGAGAGAAACTTTTTCGGCAAAAAAATTCGCGAGCTTCTCACACTTCTTCCCGATGAATCCTTCATCCCCAGGAAAGCCACAACAGCCACTTGCATGATGGCATTGCAATAGCCATGGTTCTCACTGGAATGATTGAATAATTGGGTGCTCATGTAATTATTTTGTTAATGCTATATATGTATATGCTTGTGAATCCATGCTCATCCTTATGCCATGTTCATGTGCATCTAGTTAGTTAAATGATTAATTGCTAATGTTATTATTATCATGTTTCATTCTTGTAATCATTTTCGATGCTAGTTATAATGATATGCTCACATGAATAGTTATGGTTTGGTATGAAAATACTTGTAAGATGCATTATCATCACTATGCCATGCTCATTTGCATCCCGCGGACTAAATGATTTATTGTGGTTAATGTTAAGATTCATATGCTAAATGGTTATGTTTCCCATCCATGTTTATGTTGATATCATGCTCATATGTATCTCATCATGTTATTTTGCTATGGCTCAGCTCATCACCATTCAAGTTAAACCTGACATTAATCGAACTTGAACAAATTTGTTGGCTGAGTCATGGTGCCACCGAATCGAGCTCACCAGTGCAACCACACTTGCTTGGATGGGGAGGCCCTAATTCGGTCTATTGTCATGCCTCTCACCGGTACCTCCAACTAGGGAAGGTTATGTGTGCGCGCTACCCTGATCAGGTGGGCGGCCATAGCCTTGTGTGCCCGAGTTGTATGGATATCCGATGTCCCCGTTTGGGACGATTTTTATTTTGGCCACGACAGTGGCGGCCACAAAGGTGGCGGATGTCATGAGTTGACATCGGGGCCACCCATGACATAGCCCAAAGGGGAGTTTGTTAGAGTGGCCGGGAGAGTGTCATGCAATAGATTGGTTTTGTCGGAATGTTGTCGGTCCACCCGAATGGGAGCACGAGGCCATGAGTTCCGTGGTGTGGGTACAGTGTACTAACCTCTGCAGCGTGTACAATCTATCGATAGCCGCGTCCTCGGTCATGGACACAGTTTGTAGTAGGTCACACTATGGGTCAATAGTAATATTAACCTGAATAATAAACAACCCCGGTTCCATGAGGAAAGAAGTTGGTTGATCCTTATGTGGTCATGCGATGATCACAGGTAAAAATCAAGCTCCTTGTGGTCATGTGATGATCACGATGGTATTGTTGATATCGAGCTTGGTTGATCCTGAGGTGATCGTGTGATGCTCACGATGGTAAGCTTGACACATATGGTGGTTACGAGATAACCTCCGAGAAGAGTAAGTTGGTTCAAGGGACCTTAAACATCGACCCCACTCCCCTCTCATGCGAGTGCTAGTATCATCATGTTCATATCATGATTAACATGTACATGCCATGCTCATTCTCGTGATTGTTCTAGTAATATCATGATCATAATTGATAATTAACCTATAAATGCCATGATGTTGTTTGTCTTGATTGCTTTGGTTGCTATGAGCTTGCGAGTACATTCAAAGTACTCACCTGGCGTGTCATGCCAGATTTCAGGTGTGGGATCGAGGAGATAGGTCTAGAGGGGGGGTGAATAGACTCCTAACCAGCCAAAGGTGCCGTTTTTAAGTTCTGTTGGAACTTAGGCAGATTTTGGCACAAGTTAAGATCACTACAATACTTTCTACACATGCATATCTAGAGATTGAGCAGCGCAAATAGTAAAGCATGCAATAGTGCGGAAAGTAAAGGGGTAGAGTATGGAAGATCAAACGCAATGAAGACACGGTGGTTTTTGGCGTGGTTCCGATAGGTGGTGCTATCGTACGTCCACTTTGATGGAGACTTCAACCCACGAAGGGTAACGGCTGCGCGAATCCACGGAGGGCTCCACCCACGAAGGGTCCACGAAGAAGCAACCTTGTCTATTCCACCATGGCTTACGTCCATGAAGGACTAGGCTCACTCGGGGTAGATCTTCACGAAGTAGGCGATCTCCTTGCCCTTACAAACTCTTGGTTCAACTCCACATCAGGTTGGAGGCTCCCAAGTGACACCTAACCAATCTAGGAGACACCACTCTCCAAAAGTTAATAGACGGTGTGTTGTTGATGAAATCCTTGCTCTTGTGCTTCAAATGATAGTCTTCCCAGCACTCAAACAACTCCTCACAGATTTGGCTATGGTGGAAGAAGGATTTGAGTGGAAAGCAACTTGGGAAAGGCTAGAGATCAAGGTTCAAATGGTAGGAATGGAATATCTTGATCTCAACACATGAGTAGGTGGTTCTCTCTCAGAAAATGTATGGTGGAAGTGTAGGCACGTTCTGATGGCTCTCCTTACTGAGAAGGATGTGGTGGAGGGGGGTATATATAGCCTCCACACAAAATCCAACCGTTACACACTTTTGACCCAACTCGGTGGCACCAAAACTATCATCTCGGTAGCACCAAACTATGTAAAAGATATGAACTTTAGGAATCTTGGTGGGACCGATATGGACAACTCGGATAGACCGAAGTGCAATGGCTTAGGGTAATCCTCATCTCGGTGGCACCGATTGCATCAACTCGGTTGGACCGAAGTGAAGCAATAAGGCAACAGAGACTTGGCAAGCCATCTCGGTGAGACCGATTTGCATAACTCGGTGAGACCGAAGTTAATGCAACAGATTACAGAGAGTTGGCAAGGCCATCTCGGTGGGACCGAGATCCATTTTGGTGGATCCGATTTGTTAGGGTTTTGGCAGTGGCTAAGTCTTGGATGAACTCGGTGGGGCCAGATAGGAAATATCGGTGGGGCCGAGTTGGACTGTAGGTTTAGGACAAATTTGGGTAGAGAGAGTGGTTGAGGGTTTAGGAATACTGTCAGTAAGCACTTGAGAAAAAAGACCATTAAGCAACACCTCATCCCCTTTTAATAGTATTGGCTTTCCTATGGACTCAATGTGATCTTGGATCACTAAACCAAAAATGTAGAGTCTTGATCTTTTGCCAATCCTTGTCCTTAGCATTTTGAAGGGGTACCACGTCCTCTTGTCCATGCCACGCCATTGTTGAACTTGTCTGAAATTCACTAGATAAAAGCATTAGTCCAACAACATGTATGTTGGCATAAATTACCAAAACCACCAAGGGAGCAAATGTGCTTTCAATCTCCCCCTTTTTGGTAATTGATGACAACATACATCAAAGCTTTAAATAAAGATTTAGTAGAAGTATGTATGAAAGCTTTGAAGGAGACATGTAGCATGTATGAACTTCCTGAACTCCCCCTGAAGATGTGCATATAAAATGATGATATCACATGGGAGATATACATGCAACTTGTATCTTGGCTATATGCATCAGAGCAATATATATATGGCATTTAGGTATCCACATGTCCATGATCTTCTTCTTGCAAACAATATATACCAGCAAGAGTTCAATCATGCACATGAGTGTGATGCATATACTTACCTTGAAGTTCTTGATCAAGTACCTGAAGAAATACACTTGAGAAAACTGGGTTAGATAACACAAGATAATTTCTTCAAGAAAAGACACAAGGACAACAAGAAACCAAGATTGGGATGACATGTAGAAGAGAGTATCACAAGGTAAATACTTCCTTTGAAGCAGACATGTCCCCAAAAGAAATAGTTGTCTCTCCTTAAGGAACTTCCTCTCCCCCTAAATCTAACATTGGATATTGGGAGTAGGTAAGGTGAGAAAACTAGAACAACCAAAGAACGAACTAATCATGTTTCTCCCCTCTTAGAAACATGTAACATTCTCTCCTCTTGTAAGGTGCATCTCTTTGTAGTGATAAGCTTTGATGTATTCCTCTCTCCCCCTTTGACATCAATTTCCAAGAAGGGACTTCAAGGTTATTGAATAAGTGGGTTTGGTCCTTGAGAAACACATTGAGATGCAAGTAGAGGGTAAGAATCATTGAGTGGAGCTGGAGCAGAAAAAACTCAGGAAGAATTTGACAGAAAATTCCTTAGGGAAGCAAATCGGTGACACCGAGTTGAGTTAAGTCGGTGGGACCGAGTTTTGATGCAATGGAACTTTTTGCCAACTCAGCTCACTAGGCAACAGAATTCTCACAAAGATTTGCAATGAATTAACTGCGAATCAAGCAAAAAAACAGAGAAAAGAAGCAAGGTCTAGATGAAGTTTTTTTTTTGCAATGGAAACACTCTAGCAAGAAGAGAACAAACAAAAGAGATAAAAGAGAACTTCATCTAGATGGGTCGGCGACTAGGTCACCTATGTTAGAGTATATTGACTTAGGAGTCAGGTGAGAACACTTGATCATAGGTCATACTCATCGTTTAAGCTCAAAATGGGGTTGCCATTTTTACTTTAAGCATTTTGATGTGTTCACATCTTGTTGAGTTGCTTTAGCTCATATCTTTGAGTAAAGCTTCTCTAAGATGTGAGAACTTACATTGGGATTTTGTGGTGAAGTCCATCATGTAGTTGAACTTGAAATGGATGCTCATGAATTGAAGTTTGGAGCTATCCTATCATTTGTAGTTCATCTTCCTACATAGGTTAGCTTTGCAAGGAACAACATGTATATCCAAAATGACAAGAATGAAGCATAACTCAAATGTTGTCAAAGGATATGTTTAGGTTGTCTTGTTCCTTGTTCCACTATCAATTATTGATACTTGAGTTATACAAGATTGATCAAGATAAGAGTGAGATGCAATCTTGTGACATGAAGCTTGTCCAAGTACCTACAAAAGGTTAGATACCATACAAGGGAGCAAAATGTCCAAAATATAATATGATCAAGAAAGATATCATGGATTAGTCAAGAATGCTCATGCCCTTGTATGCAACCACATGAACCTCTAGTTCACATTTGAAGCATCAATGATGTTCAACTCACTTCCCAAGTGACAAAACACTTTCTCATCAAGAGGTTTGGTAAAAATGTCCGCCAATTGTTTGTCGGTACGAACATGTTTAAGGTCAATATCACCTTTCTCAACATGATCTCGAATAAAATGGTGACGAACCTCAATATGCTTAGTTCGAGAATGTTGCACGGGATTGTGTGCTATCTTAATAGCACTCTCATTGTCACAAAGTAATGGTACATGTCTCACATGCACACCATAGTCTTTAAGAGTTTGTGTCATCCATAGTAATTGAGCACAACATGATCCCACGGCAATGTATTCCGCTTTGGCAGTAGATAGAGATACGGAATTTTGTTTCTTGGAGGACCAAGACACAAGAGATCTACCAAGAAATTGACATGTACCCGAAGTGGATTTTCTGTCAACCTTGTCTCTGGCATAGTCTGAATCGGAGTAGCCAACAAGATTGAAAGTAGATCCTTTGGGATACCATATGCCAAAGTTTGGTGTATGTATCAAGTATCTCACAATTCTTTTCACTGCCTTAAGATGACACTCTTTTGGTGCCGCTTGGTATCGTGCACACATGCACACACTTAGCATAATGTCGGGACGAGAGGCACATAGATATAGTAATGAACCAATCATAGATCGATAAACCTTTTGATCAACCGGTTTGCCATCCTTGGCCAAGCCAAGATGTCCACTCGTGGGCATAGGGGTTTTCACACCTTTACTCTCTTGCATGTTGAACTTCTTGAATAAGTCCTTGGTGCATTTTGTTTGAGAAACAAAGGTACCTTCCCTAGTTTGCTTGATTTGCAAACCAACAAAGAATTTGAGCTCACACATCATAGACATCTCAAACTTTTCGGACATCAACCTTCCAAACTTTTCACTAAAAGAGGGGTTAGTAGATCCAAAGATAATATCATCAACATAGATTTGGCATACAAATAATTCTCCATTAACCCTCTTAGTGAACAAAGTTGAATCAATCTTCCCAATTTCAAAACCTTTTTCAAGAAGAAACTTTGTCAAGCATTTATACCAAGCTCTAGGGGCTTGTTTAAGACCATAAAGAGCTTTACGAAGTTTGTACACATTATTAGGTTTCTTGGGATTCTCAAAGCCGGGAGGTTGTTTAACATACACTTCCTCCTCAATTTCACCATTTAAGAAAGCACTTTTAATATCCATTTGGTAAAGAGTGATATCATGGTGATTGGCATAAGCGAGTAAAATGCGAATGGACTCAAGTCTTGCAACGGGGGCATAGGTCTCACCATAGTCCATACCTTCGACTTGTGTGTACCCTTGTGCTACGAGACGAGCCTTGTTGCGTACAACTTGTCCATATTCATCTTGCTTATTCCGGAACACCCATTTGGTTACAATGATGTTTTGCTCTTCCTTAGGCTTTTCGACCAATGTCCACACTTGGTTTCTATCAAAGTTGTGAAGCTCTTCGTGCATTGCATTCACCCAATCGGGGTCCTTGAGAGCATCTTCCACCTTCAAGGGTTCAACACTAGAGATGAATGAGTAATGCTCACAAAATTTAGCTAAACGAATTTTAGAGCGAGTGATTCTCCCGGTTTGGATATCTCCAAGTCTTTGTTCGACGGGATGATTCTTGTCGATTCTTGCTCTAACTCGAGGTAGCTTTTTCTTGGGTTGTGGTGAGGCTTCCTCATCATCATCTTCTTCTTCTTCTTCTTCGTTGATGTTGTCGGTGTTCGCTTGTGGAGGTGGAGAAGGAGGTTGAGGTGGATCATCTTGTTGCACTTCCTCATTCTCATCGTCTTGACGTGTTCCACTTGTGGATGCCTCCATATCAACTTGTCGTTCACCTTGATGTGAAGTTGGGGCTTCCACTTGAATAGACGAGGTACTCTCCTTCACTTCCACGGGATGAATCTTACCAATGGGCAAGTCTTGGATTGCTTCCGATGGTTCTCGATCTCCTACATCAAGTGGCAATTGCTCGACTTGCGAGCCGTTAGTCTCATCAAACTTCACATCTACCGTCTCTTCAACTTTCCGAGTGAAATTGTTGTAGACACGGTAAGTGTGAGAGTTTGATCCATAACTGAGTAGGAAACCTTCATGAGATTTAGGAGCAAATTTTGAACGACGATGCTTATCAAGAATGTAACATTTTGAGCCAAATACTCAAAAGTATCCAACTTGTGGTTTGTTACCGGTGAGCAGTTCATACGCCGTTTTACCAAGAAGCTTGTGAAGGTAAAGTCAATTTGTTGCATGACAAGCTGTTTCAACCGCTTCTGCCCAAAAATGTCTTGGCGTCTTGTATTCATCAAGCATTGTTCTTGCCATCTCAATAAGTGTCCGGTTCTTCCTCTCAACAACTCCATTTTGTTGAGGTGTGTACGTAGCCGAGAACTCATGTGAAATACCCTCCTCATCAAGAAAGGTGTCCACATTTGCGTTCTTGAACTCCGTTCCGTTGTCACTCTGAACCTTCTTAATCTTCACTTCAAATTGATTTTGAGCCTTTCTTGCGAAGTTCTTGAAGATCTTTTGTACCTACGATTTGTCATCAATAAAGAACACCCACGTAAATCTGGAAAAATCATCAACAATGACCAAACCGAAAGAGTTACCACCAAGACTCTTATAGGAGTTGGGACCAAAAAGATCCATATGAAGTAGCCCGAGTGGTCTCCTCATGGTCATAATGTTCTTTACGGGATGGCTTCCTCCAACTTGTTTTCCTGCTTGGCAAGCACTACAAAGTCGATCTTTGTTAAATATAACATCTTTCACTCCAAGAATGTGATCTCCTTTAACAAGTTTATCAAGGTTACGCATGCCAACATGTCCAAGTCTTCTATGCCATAACCAACCTTTAGAAGATTTAGCAATTAAACAAGTACGAGGTTGAGCTCACTTAGTGAAATCAACAATGTACAAATCACCTCTACGAATGTCGGTAAAGACCATATTATGATTATCTTGGCGAAACAGTTGGCAATCTACTTTGGTAAATAGAACATTAAAACCAAAATCGGCTAGTCTAGATACGGAAAGAAGATTGTAACCAAGAGATTCAACAAGCATAACATTTTGTATGGAGCTGTCATTGGATATGGCCACCTTACCAAGGCCAAGTACCTTACCCTTGGAGTTGTCTCCAAAAGTCACATACTTGCGTGGACCATCATTTTTAGTAATCTCACGAAACATGTCTCTATCTCTTGTCATGTGATCGGTACAGCCGCTGTCAAGAATCCACTCTTTTCCTCCGGCCATATAATCTCGAAGATTTGCCATAAGACTGAGATTCCTCATGGTCTTCTCAAATTCTTCGTCCTCATCATAATAGCCATGCTCAACATCATCATCATCATGCATTTGATCATTACCTAGGGCAATAGATTTATTAGTTTCATGATCATGACAATGTTCAAGTTTATGGATTCTAATAGTTTCCATGACAATGTTGCTAATAGTTCTAACATCTCCTTTGGCACGCATAAGATCACGAAGCTCAAACAAGCAATCATCAAACTTCGGATCACTAGGACTCATCTTGTGTAAAGCAACAGCCTTATGAAGAATCTTATCAAGACTCTTTAGAGAGTAATCGGGATATCGCTTTTCTAGATCATGCCATAGAGTATAAGCACATGCAAAGTTTCGCATACAACCAAGCACAACCTTAGGTAATCCTCTAATGATAAGATTGACGGTTCTAAGATTACGAAGCATGTCAATTTCCTCTTCATGGGTAGGATGCAAGGGATGAATAGGGGGCACATAAGGATTATGAATATACTTGCTCAAGTTAAATTCATCAAAGATATCAAGCATTTCATCTCTCCAAAAATTGTAATACTCCCCATCGAGAATAGGCACTCTACGTCTAAGACTCCCAACGTAGACACATCCATCTCCCTCCAATGGTGATGAAACCAAGGCAAAGGATACCAAAGCTCTGATACCAATTGTGGGATCGAGGAGATAGATCTAGAGGGAGGGTGAATAGACTCCTAACCAGCCAAAGGTGCCGTTTTTAATTTCTCTTGGAACTTAGGCAGATTTTGGCACAAGTTAAGATCACTCCAATACTTTCTACACATGCATATCTAGAGATTGAGTAGCGGAAATAGTAAAGCATGCAATAGTGCAGAAAGTAAAGGGGTAGAGTATGGAAGATCAAACGCAATGAAGACACGGTGGTTTTTGGCATGGTTCCGATAGGTGGTGCTATCGTACGTCCACGTTGATGGAGACTTCAACCCACGAAGGGTAACGGCTGCGCGAGTCCACAGAGGGCTCCACCCCCGAAGGGTCCACGAAGAAGCAACCTTGTCTATTCCACCATGTCTTACGTCCACGAAGGACTAGCCTCACTCGGGGTAGATCTTCACGAAGTAGGCGATCTCCTTGCCCTTACAAACTCTTGGTTCAACTCCACATCAGGTTGGAGGCTCCCAAGTGACACCTAACCAATCTAGGAGACACCACTCTCCAAAAGGTAATAGACGGTGTGTTGTTGATGAACTCCTTGCTCTTGTGCTTCAAATGAGAGTCTTCCCAGCACTCAAACAACTCCTCACAGATTTGGCTATGGTGGAAGAAGGATTTGAGTGGAAAGCAACTTGGGAAAGGCTAGAGATCAAGGTTCAAATGGTAGGAATGGAATATCTTGATCTCAACACATGAGTAGGTGGTTCTCTCTCAGAAAATGTATGGCGGAAGTGTAGGCACGTTCTGATGGCTCTCCTTACTGAGAAGGATGTGGTGGAGGGGGGTATATATAACCTCCACACAAAATCCAACCGTTACACACTTTTGACCCAACTTGGTGGCACCAAAACTATCATCTCGGTAGCACCGAACTATGTAAAAGATATGAACTTTAGGAATCTCGGTGGGACCGATATGGACAACTCGGATAGACCGAAGTGCAATGGCTTAGGGCAATCCTCATCTCGGTGGTACCGATTGCATCAACTCGGTTGGACCGAAGTGAAGCAATAAGGCAACAGAGACTTGGCAAGCCATCTCGGTGAGACCGATTTGCAAAACTCGGTGAGACCGAAGTGAATGCAATCGATTACAGAGAGTTGGCAAGGCCATCTCGGTGGGACCGAGATCCATTTCGGTGGATCCGATTTGTTAGGGTTTTGGCAGTGGCTAAGTCTTGGATGAACTCGGTGGGGCCGGATAGGAAATATCGGTGGGGCCGAGTTGGACTGTAGGTTTAGGACAAATTTGGGTAGAGAGAGTGGTTGAGGGTTTAGGAATACTGTCAGTAAGCACTTGAGCAAAAAGACCATTAAGCAACACCTCATCCCCTTTTAATAGTATTGGCTTTCCTATGGACTCAATGTGATCTTGGATCACTAAACCAAAAATGTAGATTCTTGATGTTTTGCCAATCCTTGTCCTTAGCATTTTGAAGGGGTACCACGTCCTCTTGTCCATGCCACGCCATTGTTGAACTTGTCTGAAATTCACTAGATAAAAGCATTAGTCCAACAACATGTATGTTGGCATAAATTACCAAAACCACCAAGGGAGCAAATGTGCTTTCAACAGGTGATGCCATGATTGATTGCTTGTCAAGGATCTCGAGTTTGCGAGCTAGGATGTGTCCCAGCCTGAGTCCCTACGGAGTGGAGTCCATCACCGTTGTCGCTGTTCCGCTGCTAGAAGTTATTCCGCTGTTACGAGTTGGTCCACTGCTAGCATAGAGCTACCTTAGCCGTCGTAGTGTCGTTGTGCCGATGTAATCCTTTGTAATACCCGAACCCTTCTACCCGTATTATTTGTAATAAAGAGTTGTTCTGTTCTATGCCAAGCAGTGTCGTATTCCAGAAGACTTGATCTCTGGGCTAGAATACGGGGTGTTCCGGTTCCTCTGAGCCAGGGTGCCACAATTGAGCTGCTGCCGGACGTCCTCGAGGATGTTCATGGCAAGGTCCGTCTTGTGCCCATCCCCAATTAGATCGATGGCATGAAATAGTTGGTCCAGTTAGTGTTTCAATGTAGCTTGGATTGTGTTTAATTACCCGAACCTTGCTTATAATTGAGCCCTCTTGGGGTAGTACTCTGTTTGAATCCCTCTATGGGAACTGCTGCTACGTTTGTGTGCCCGTGAATCATGTGAGAACCCTCATAAGTGTTGCCGAAACAGATGCATCCTCACGAGTTCTTTCATGTAATATGGCATTGTAAGACATAAGTTGCCATTGTTTATCAAACGAGCAGTTTGTGTTTGATGAAATACTTGTTTGACAACTCTTGGTGCGCCGCCGTATACATAGTGTAGGTAATGCAATGTTGGTGCTACCCCACTTGTAAGCACAGTTGGTGCAAACATGGCACATTGGCGCAGATCGCTTCAACACTAGATCGACCAGCTCACACTCATACTCTACTGTCTGACATATAAGCAACTACGTATCTAGTTGGTTCATGCGGTTAATTGAGGCCACAATATAGATTCCAAATGTTAACACGCTACTCCAGCATTCATGTTAAACATTTACAATAAACTCGGCTGCATAAAATACTTCAAAAGCATAAGTTCAGCTTTTTTATACATCTCAATGATTCATAGAACATAACATCTCTTTTAGAAGTTGACAGCAAAAGACAAAGTTGTGAGAAGGTTTACGAATCAGGAAAAATCAAGCCAGGCTTCTCTGAGCAAAGGGCCTCCATAGGCAAGCTTTAATTTCCTGGGTTCACTCTGGTTTTTCTTGTTGCCACCATCTCACACACCTGACCCCAAAACCTCCGTGCAGCCATGCAAGCTCGTCCTCGGGCCGTCCTTAAATTGGGAGTGAGTGTAGTTCACAGCGCGGACGCACTGCTTGTTTTCTCCACCACACATGACAGGCTCATTCCTGCACTGCAATCAGGAACTCCACGTACGAATCAGCTTCTTTTAGCTTGCGTTGGTCATTCTAGCTAGCTATGAATGTAGGAATACCTGGAATACGGGTGGCTAGAGGACGGCAGGTAGGAATAGCCATCTGATTTTGTCCAGTTCTACTAAAATTGAGGTGTGTGCTTATGATTGCACAAATAGAAACGATATGGATATAGAGATCCCTGTTTGCACAAATATGTAATATGGTTATTTAAGCAGTGGCAGTTATTTGCAGTGGCATATGATTAACAACAACATCTCTTGTGTTATGAATGGCATTACATTGACGGTATGAAAAAGTGCCATTAAGTAAGAAGTAGCATCACATCACATCAACACTGGCACTAGATTAACATGCAGAACAATAGCACTACTATTACTGTCATGAGAGTAGCACATGGTCAGTAGCTTCGTGCACGGTGCAATCAAATTTGTGCAGTTCCAATGGGATGAAGCACTGTTAGCGGTGTGAGATTTAAGTGTAACTGGCAAAACAGAATTCATGGGAAATAAAGCAAGACATAAGCACTTCATAAAATGGTGGTGTCATTGCTTCAATTTATCGATGGCACTAGACTAACAGTAGCATTACTTAGAAGTGACATTAGGCTAATAGTGGTATTGCTTCATTTTTCCTCTGATATTAGATAAACAGTAGCGATAAGGTCAAAGGGACAGCAGGGGCATAAAGTGGTGAAGCAGATTTGGTTGCCGAGAGCGGTAAACATTCAGGCAGCATGTCTGCATTTGTCCAATTTTTTATCTCCTCAGCAACCTTTTCCTATGTGAGCACAAGAAATCTAGACATGCTCGTTCTCAGTTGCATTGTCCCCCCAACACCCCCTCACTTTCTTCCCTTTTTTGACCAAGAGACCAGTCTGGCCAGTATCTTACTAGTACTTCCCCCCACGCTTCGCTATCCACCCCACTTTCTTCCCCTTTTCAACCAAGAGACCGGTTGGGTAGCCAGTCTCTACTACTTTCCCCCTTTTCTTTCCTCTTTGAACCAAGTCCTAGATTCATGCTACAGCTTCCCCCCTCCCCTTTCTTCCCTTTTGAACAAAGTCCTAAATTCAACTACATGAAGAAGGTTTACCTCTAATAATAGTAAAAATTTAGGTGGCTTTGGAACAGCCAAAGGAAGTAGAAAAAGATGCACATGCAGCCACATGGTGAGCTGGGGCAGTAGAGCAAGGCCAGTTTCGAAGAAAGTTATACCTGAGGGTCGTCTGGATGTGGCTAGGAGGGCGGCGGGAGGCCGGATCTGCTGACAATACGGCAGGGAGGAAGAAGGGGTCGGAGGCCCTCCCGAGCCGGTGCTGTGTCGGACAGAACGGAACGGGCCGCCGATCGGGGCGCGCCGGCAGCTGTGGGTCTCCTACCTCGCCGCTGATGACCGCGTGAACGCTGCACCTTCTCCGCTTCGCCGGGAGATGGGATCCGGCCGGAGCTGTGACCAACGGTGAGCAGAGAGAGGGTGTGGCTGCCGCTGTCTTGTTTAGATCTGGAGAGGATGAGAGAGTGAATGAGAGCAACCCTAGTAAAGCAAGCGCTCAAGCTCCTGCTTATATATATAGTGGAGTGATTTTCTTGTAGCCATCGTTTTTAAAATGAATACGCACGAACCACTATTTTCATTTAACGTTCCAGTAAAAAAACTCAATCAATAACGCGCCACTGCATCCAGGTCATACTATGTACATGTGTGGTCCCCGACCCTCCATGAAGTTGAAAACTGCACGAGTCAAATTGTCACTTGGGATGCCTCTTTGTAAACAAATACGCTCATACGTGTACCCGCGCGCGGGTGTTGAGAACTGGTGCATGCGTGCGCCGCTTCTCTTCGTGTACTACGTACACTACCTAGAGTAAGATGTATATGTGTGTGATGTCTAAGTTAAAAAAAATATGTGTGACGTCTTTTATTTTTTAGAAGTTCTTAGGGAAGGGTGTGAAGAGCACATATATGTGTGTCACGTCTACCTATAGAGTACAGATAGATGGTGTGTGTGAGAAGTCTTGGGAGAATCGTGAGGTGCGTGTGTGCGTGCGTGAGAGGGAGGGTTAACATGTCAATGCAATGCGTGTGTCCGTAAATCATATCTAGCAAACGTTCACCACAAGCCATTTCCTGGTGAACGCCCAAAGAACCGTCAGATCTGCATCTGACGGTGGCAGTTTTGCCATGGCATTTGACAGAACAGCCACTCCTCTGACACATAAAATTTCCACGCGAGCGTTCGCAACTTCCATATGCTCCCTCCGTTCCAAAATATAGTGCATATAGCTTTATTGAAAATTCAAACCTCACAAACTTTTACCGAGTTTTCGTAGAACAACATGCACATATAGAAAACCCAGCATATATCATTTCATTCATCATTGAGAGATATCTATAGAGATGGGGGAGGAATGTACGAGTGTGTCTTCGATAAAGAGGGGCCGTATTTGCGTGTTTGTTGTGAGAGATAGCGAGAGACATCGTAGGATTGAGTCCTCTAACTAAGGAGAGAGAAAGAACGATCGGGATCAGTAGAGAGATGAAATATAGTGTGTTCCTTCATTAGAAGAATAGGGCAAATATTTTGCTGAGTTCTAAACTCGGCAATGTCCCATCGAGAAAGGACTCGACGCGTGGCACTGCTCTATTGCCGAGTGCCACACTTCACTAAGTTTGTTAGCCGAGTCTCCGTTAGCCGACACTGGGCAAAGGAAGACCACCGTATCACCTACAGCAATTTCAAGCCTCCTTTGGTGTGGAGGAATATTATAGGAATTCTATATGATCGGATTTTTATAGGAATTTTTTCCTTTAGAGCCATTTGGTTCATAGGAATGGATTCCTATACTCCACATTTAAGAGGAAAATAAACATTAAGACTCAATGGAAAAATTCATATGATGTGAACCAAATGACATCTCTTTTCCTATCCCTACTCAAAGGTTTTGAGATACATGTCGGCCTCCTCTGGTTCATAGGATAGGAATATCATAGGAATAGGAAAAACATAGGAAGTGAGATGACATGCATCTCAATTCCTATAGAGAAAGAAATGTCATTTGATGCTTAGGATAGGAATTTTTCCATTGAGTCTAGGGTAATGGTTTTTTTCCTTTAAAATGTGAAGGACTAGTTCCTATCCTATATAGGATTAGGAATCCATTCCTACAAACCACAGAGCTCCATAGGAAATTTTCCTTTGAAAATCCTATACTATGAAATTCCTACAAACCAAAGGAGGCCGTACGTCATCTCTTTTCCTACAACTTTCATACTCCTATAATATTCCTACCCTGTCAATGAAAGGAGGCCGCGGGTATATCAAAATGCAGGACCCACGCGTCACTGCCTTTGGGTTGAAGCTGCGTCCACAATTTTTGTACACCCCTGCTCCGTCCAGCTTACTGCGGGCAAGGTGGGGCTTTGTGATTTGATGCCTCATTGCTCATTTACTAGTACCGCGGCGCTACGACCGGGGTGCCTCCCCCCGCTGCTCCGAACTTTGGTGCATGGCATGTGGACCAGGATGGTGGATGTCCCACATGTCGGCGAAAGGCGTGCTGTTAGTGTGTCACCATGAGCAATGCTAGACTCACGGGGAGGATTTTTACAGACTTTACGGAGTAGCAAACGTGGAGGATTAGGATTGGATTTAGGGGTGGGAAGGGGCCCACCCCCCTGAAATCAGAGGGGGTCTAGTTTGGCATGAGCAATGCCTGTCGGTTTGCTAACATGCGGTCACACGTGTCAGTGATGTACCAAGCCGATGTGCCTCCCTCATAAAAAATCAAAACAATGGAAGAAGCAACACGTAGTTTTCTTGAAGAAGATGATGGAGAAGCGGATTCAGCGAAGAGTGAAATGATGGTTGGAAAGGTGCGGCTTTGTGATTTGACGCCTCATTGCTCATTAGTACTACTGCGGCACCACGACCGGGGTGCGTCCCCCTGCTGTTCTGCACTCTTATTTGGTGCATGGCACGTGGACCTGGATGCTAGATGTCCCACATGTTGGCAAACGGAAGCAGAACATTTATGAAAGTGAGCGTCTCCACTCTTACGACGGAGGAGTACAAGACACGGCAGCTGAGTGTACTGTAGTAGTAGTACTAGTAGTCCTGTAACACTTGGTTTTGCTGCTTCGCACGATCCATCAATACAAAACCCGATTAAAAAAGCAAGGGCGGGTATTTTCCCGCACGGTAGGCAGGGGAGTTTGGCATAGTCGGTTTAACAGAGAGAGAGCGAGAGAACGATGTGAAGTGGTTGAATGTGTACTGGGCGATAATCCACTTCTGAGCCCGCGCTAAAGAAAAAAATCAAAACAAATACTAAAAAAATTCAAAAAATTCCAATTCTTTTTTGCATGGTAGTTAATATGATGCATGAGGTCTGCTCCAATTTTCAAATCATTTGGACATCTGAGCAGCTCTCGGCAAAAAAGACAAATTCGGGGTCTGTAAAAAAGGTTTACTGTCCATGCACTGTCTGACCCGATTTGTCTTTCTTGGCGAGAGCTCCTCAGATGTCCGAACGACTTGAAAATTGGAGCAGACCTCATGCATCAAATTTTCTACCATGCAAAAAAAACTAAAATCTTATGATTTTTTTTTATTTTTTGTGATATTTTTCCGACCGGGTGCAGATGAGCCTGGGCACCGAATCGCCTTTCTTTCTTTTTTGAAGTGGGCCCTTTCAGATCACTAGATGATACTAGCCTGCATGTTGTTGTACATTTCAATGCAATTTTAATGTACATGCAACATGAATAGTAATTGAAGTAACAATATGTTCCGGCCCGCCGCTCAATGCCCATTACCAAGGCATATGAGTAAAGTGTGGGACTACATGTGAGCAAACTGACGATTGGCCAAGCTGGCAAACTCCCCCTCTTATCGCGCAAGAAAAGCCCCGCCCTAGCATTTTCAATCGTTATTTGTGTCTATCATCGCTCCGAGGAGCAGAACCAAATGTTACAACTTACGAGTTCAAAATGAAAAGCCTGCCGCATTCATGTCGCACCTGCACACAGTCGGTCCGGCACACCGCTCAAGCTAGGGAACGCGTGTTGCATTTTCACTGACATCTGGGACCGTTGTTGAGCAAACTGACTATCGGCAAACCCTCACCCTACCCGCCGCGCGTCGGCTGAGTTTAGAGGAATGAGGAGGGAGAAGTGCTAGCTGTAGCACGGACTCCAAGAAAATTGGTGTCCGATGGGACTCGTACTGGTTTGTACTACTACCACTGTACTACTCCTGTTCCTACTACTCTACACTAGTAGTACTAGTGCTATTACAAACTAACTAATATGAGGCCATTCAACTGTGTCCCGGCAAAATACCCCGGACACCGATTATTCATTGATATTTAAATTTGTTTTCACACAGCAAAATATCCCTGAAAACAACAACACACAGCAAAATTTCGTGGCAAATGAGGGATTTGAATGTGCTGGGCGGGGTGGGGCAGGAAATTAATGCAGAGGCTCAGGTTTTGGCACCAAACCAGAAATTTTACAAATATTTGTCATGCATCGGACGGCGCGCCAACCGCGTGTGGTTTTTTGGTCACTAGTAGAAAACAGGCCTTTCGTCCGGAGCATTAGTCCCGGTCGGGTTTTGGACCGGGACTAATGTGACCACTAGTCCCGGTTCGAACGGCTAGGCTTTAGTCCCGGTTCATATGTGACCTCTAGTCCCGGTTGGTGTTACCAACCGGGACTAAAGGGGTGGTGGCAGGCTGGCGTCATGCTGGGGCCCCTGCGAGCCCTTTAGTCATGGTTGGTATCACCAACCGGGACTAGAGATCTATCACCAACCGGGACTAAAGATATCACTATATATAGTGCTTCGTCCAGCCCGGTATGCGGTGCATTGCGCTATAAGATCAGCCGCGATGACCCTGGTGATGATGTTGAGGGCGAGCGCCCCAGGAAGAGGATTCCTGCCAAGGTGATGTGGTATGCTCCTATAATACCACGGTTGAAACGTTTGTTCCAAAATAAAGAGCATGCCAAGTTGTTGCGATGGCACAAAGAAGACCGTAAGAAAGACGGGAAGTTGAGAGTACCCGCTGATGGGTCGCAGTGGAGAAAAATCGAGAGAAAGTGGACGGAGTTTGCAGGTGACGCAAGGAACTTATGGTTTGGTATAAGTGCAGATGGCATTAATCCTTTTGGGGAGCGGAGCAACAATCATAGCACCTGGCCTGTGACTCTATGTATCTACAACCTTCCTCCTTGGTTGTGCATGAAGCGGAAGTTCATTATGATGCCAGTGCTCATCCAAGGCCCTAAGCAACCCGACAACGACATTGATGTGTACCTAAGGCCATTAGTTGAAGAACTTTTACAGCTGTGGGACATAAAAGGTGTACGTGTGTGGGATGAGCACAAACAGCAGGAATTTGACCAACGAGCGTTGCTGTTTGTAACCATCAATGATTGGCCTGCTCTTAGTAACCTTTCAGGACAGACAAACAAGGGATACCACGCATGCACGCACTGTTTAGATGAGACCGAAAGTATATATTTGGATAAATGTAAGAAGAATGTGTACCTGGGACATCGTCGATTTCTTCCGATCAAGCATCTCTTAAGAAAGAAAGGCATGCATTTCAAAGGTGAGGCAGATCACCGAAAGAAGCCTGACCACCGTACTGGTGATCATATACTTGATATGGTCAAGGATTTAAAAGTAATCTTTGGAAAGGGTCCTGGCGGACAATCTGTTCCGAATGACGCTGACGGACACGCACCCATGTGGAAGAAGAAATCTATATTTTGGGACCTACCCTATTGGAAAGTCCTAGAGGTCCGCTCTACAATCGACATGATGCACGTGACGAAGAATCTTTGCGTGAACCTGCTAGGATTCTTGGGCGTGTATGGGAAGACAAAAGATACACCGGAGGCACGGGAGGACCAGCAACGTATGCACGAAAAAGACGGCATGCATCCAAAGCAGTATCAAGGTCCTGCCAGCTACGTTCTTACCAAAGAAGAGAAGGAAATCTTCTTTGAATGCCTGCTCAGTATGAAGGTCCCGTCTGGCTTCTCATCGAATATAAAGGGAATAATAAATATGGCAGAGAAAAAATACCAAAACCTAAAGTCTCATGACTGCCACGTGATTATGACGCAATTACTTCTGGTTGCATTGAGGGGGCTTCTACCGGAAAATGTTCGATTAGCCATTGTGAAGCTATGTGCATTCCTCAATGCAATTTCCCAGAAGGTAATTGATCCAGAAATCCTACCAAGGTTACAGAATGATTTGGTGCAATGTCTTGTCAGTTTCGAGTTGGTGTTCCCACCATCCTTCTTCAATATCATGACGCACGTCCTAGTTCACCTAGTCGAAGAGATTGCCATTCTGGGTCCTGTATTTCTACACAATATGTTCCCCTTTGAGAGGTTCATGGGAGTCTTAAAGAAATATGTTCATAACCGTGCTAGGCCAGAAGGAAGCATCTCCAAGGGCCATGAAACAGAGGAGGTTATTGAGTTTTGTGTTGACTTTATTCCTGACCTTAAGCCGATTGGTGTTCCTGAATCGCGGCATGAGGGGAGACTGAGTGGAAAAGGCACGCTAGGAAAGGATTCAGTAATATGTAGGGACGGGCATTCTTGGGCCCAAGCACACTACACAGTTCTACAAAATTCCACCTTGGTGGATCCGTATATCGAGGAACACATGGATATTGTACGCTCCAAGAACCCAGAGCAGTCTGACCCCTGGATTAAACATACACACATGGCGACTTTCGGCGGTTGGTTGCAAACACATCTCATGAATGACGACAGTGTTGGAGATAAGTTGTACTTGTTGGCCAAGTCACCATCTTCGACTATATTGACTTTCAAGGGGTACGAGATTAATGGGAATACATTTTACATGATCACCCAAGATAAAAAGAGCACCAACCAAAACAGTGGTGTCTGCTTTGATGCAACAAACACCAATAGGGAAAATGACACATATTATGGTTACATAGAGGAGATATGGGAACTTGACTATGGACGTGAGTTTAAGGTCCCTTTGTTTCGGTGCAAATGGGTCAATCTGACAGGAGGCGGGGTAAAGGTAGACCCGCAGTACGGAATGACAACAGTGGATCTCAACAATCTTGGGAACACAGACGAACCATTCGTCCTAGCCAATGATGTGGTGCAGGTTTTCTATGTGAAGGACATGTCTACCAAACCGAGAAAAAGGAAAGATAAGGAAGCGAATACATCATACGGTGAGCCAAAGCGCCACATAGTTCTTTCAGGGAAAAGAAACATCGTGGGAGTGGAGGACAAGACAGACATGTCAGAAGATTATGAAAAGTTTGATGAAATTCCTCCCTTCACAGTGAAGACTGACCCAAGCATCATGTTAAATGATGAAGATTGTCCATGGTTACGGCGCAAAGGGACACACGCGAAGAAAAAGTTTTATACCCCAAGATCCCACTCTGGGATGTGACCGGCTTCACCGTCATCACTTTCTTCTCTAGTGAATGCACAAAAAGTCAGGAGTTGAAATAAGTTTAAAAAAATTAAATGCCTTTGTAACAGATGAGTTTTTGTCCGAAACCTTGATACTTCAAAAGAGATGGTCGAGTTTGTACACGAAGTGCATCCAGTTTTTGCCGTAACCCTCTCAACTTTTTAGCACATGCTATGTGGGTGAAATGATGATACCATGCCAAGTTTCAACCTTTTTAGAGTTCATTTGTAGTGCTTTTCAATTTCAGGGTCATTTAGCTCAAAAAAATCATTAAATGCATGAAAAATAGCAAATGAAGTTAGAAAGGGTTGAAATTTGAGGATGTGGCTTTGAATGGTGCATATTGAATGCACAAAAAGTCTGGAGTTGAAATAAGTTTAAAAAAATGAAATGCCTTTGTAACAGATGAGTTTTCGTCCGAAACCTTGATACTTCGAAAGAGATGGTCGAGTTTGTACCCGAAGTGCATCCAGTTTTTGCCGTAACCCTCTCAACTTTTTAGCACATGCTATGTGGGTGAAATGATGATACCATGCCAAGTTTCAACCTTTTCAGAGTTCATTTGTAATGCTTTTCAATTTCAGGGTCATTTAGCTCAAAAAATCATTAAATGCATGAAAAATAGCAAATGAAGTTAGAAAGGGTTGAAATTTGAGGATGTGGCTTTGAATGGTGCATATTGAATGCACAAAAAGTCTGGAGTTGAAATAAGTTTAAAAAAATGAAATGCCTTTGTAACATATGAGTTTTCGTCTGAAACCTTGATACTTTGAAAGAGATGGTCGAGTTTGTACACGAAGTGCATCCAGTTTTTGCCGTAACCCTCTCAACTTTTTATCACATGCTATGTGGGTGAAATGATGATACCATGCCAAGTTTCAACCTTTTCAGAGTTCATTTGAAGTGCTTTTCAATTTCAGGGTCATTTAGCTCAAAAAAATCATTAAATGCATGAAAAATAGCAAATGAAGTTAGAAAGGGTTGAAATTTGAGGATGTGGCTTTGAATGGTGCAACCGACTCCTCCTCCAAGTCCGCCGCGTCAGCCGACTCCAACCCACCTCGAGATGGAGCGCAGCGCGAGTCTGCCATATCGATCTCCTCCAAGGACACCGACTCCTCCTCCAAGTCCGCCGCGTCAGCCGACTCCAACCCACCTCGAGACGGAGCGCAGCGCGAGTCTGCCATATCGATCTCTGCCACGTCAGCCGAATCCACCCCACCTCGAGACGGAGCCCAGCGCGAGTACGTGATATCGATCTCCGCCGCGTGGGCCGACTCCAAAGCGGAAGAGAGCACCAAAGAAGAAACCCGAGCCTCCTGCCAAAAAGAAGTTAGCTTATGAGATGACTGAGGAGGAAAACAAACGGGTCATGGATGCCCAAGTGAAGGCCCATTTTGCACCGAAACCGCCCCCGCCACCGAAGGAGAAAATACCTGAGAAAGTCGTACAACACTTTGTGGATCTTGCTAAACCGGCTGTGGAGAAAAGGCGATCAGACTATGAACGCTCTATTAGCAAGTCATATCATCAACAACAAAAATCAGCAGTCGAGCCTTACAGGTAGTAATAAAAGCAGGAAAATTGTTCCCCAGCTCGGAGAACAAGCAGTGCAATCGATCCCCCCGCTCAAGGTGAGTACCGATAAGGCGGTAACCGACGCTGATAGAGAGATGTCGGCTAGAGAGATGGGTATCACTGTTGAACAACTCCTAGGCATCGAGGAACTCCCCACGATGGATCCGAAGGAACTAGCATGGAAATATGTCCCCGGGAACCCTCTGGTCAGGCCTGACGAGGAGGAGCTTCTACCAACGCAAATGCGCAGATTGCATGACAGGTACCTGAGAGAAGTAAAGGCCGGGCGAGAGAGCCTCATGGTGAAAGTCAAGCCAGAGCATTACTTCCATGGAAATGATGTGTGGATTGAATTTCCAGAAATTTTTTAGTTATTCAATCAAGACGCACTCGACAAATCTCTCGTCAGTTGCTATTGTCTGTAAGTGATTTCTTTCTGTAATTTAAGTCTCTAGCTCAGCTCGTTCATTGCCTGTAATTATCCTCACTATATTATTTTGTGTGGTATTATATATGCAGAATGAAGATTTATGAATTGAAAAGAGATAGAGTCTATGGCATTGGGTTCATTGACCCAAATACCATTAATGAAATTGTGTTAAATAACCACCCATAAGACACAGAGAATAGCTTGCTAATGTTTTTGAAGGAACTAAATACCAGACCAGAAATACTTTTTCCTAACAACTTCAGGTGAGTTTTACTGTCTTGTACTACAAATTCTATTTTTGCTTACTCGATGTTAAGTGTAGTTGATGAGTTATGCATGCCCGCTTATACAAACGTGTGCGCAGATTCCACTGGATCCTGCTAATCATTAGAGTTGACGAGGGAACTGTTGAAGTACTGGACTCACTAGGTACAGACCCTAAAGAATACAGGAGCCTGTTTTTGATGCTCGACAGGTAATTTCAATCATTATCGCACTATGTCAGCCTCTTTAGTTCATTTCCTGATATCAAGTAATTAATAACTCCTTTATTCATTTTCTTTGCCGGGCAGGGTTTGGAAAAAGTTCATCAAAGAGGTTGTCGGTGAATGGGAACCACAGCTGAAATGGCGACGGTCCAAGGTAATTAAGTAGTACTAGCTACGTCCGCGCATCTCTTTAATTCTAGTTTCAATACCATTATCATGCTTGATTATTATATGATTGAATTCTATTCTCGTAAAGTGTATGAGGCAGGAAAAGGGGACAAATTTATGTGCATACTACGTTTTCCAGAACATTCGCTTTATTACCGAAAGGAGCAGAGATGCAAGACATCTTTGGGTACGTAAACATTATTCACATTTTTTTATCATGATCTAATATATATACACACAACTAATATATTCATATTGATCTCCTTCTTTAAAGATGGTGGAGATGCGGGATAGGCTCCTACCAAAGGACCGCATACGATCACTTCAAGAGGAAATGGCGGGATTTTTGCTTGAGCAGGTCATATCTCCCGACGGAGAACACCATTTCACCTAATGCCTGCATGTAATGATCTGCAAATTGTAGGAGAAATTGTATATACCAAATTGTATATATATATGTGTGTGTATGCATGGTCGTACGAGAAATTCTATGATATATGATTGGTATTACGAGAAATTCTATTATATATGCATAACGTGTACAGTATGTAGTAGCGTAAAATATGTTTGAAATGAAAAAGAATTAAATGGAAAACACAAAATGAAAAGGAAAAATAAACAATAAACCCTAAACCCCTGAACCCCTAAACATTTAGTCCCGGTTGATGTCACCAACCGGGACTAAAGGGTGGGGGCCTTTAGTCCCGGTTGGTGTCACCAACCGGGACTAAAGGTCCCCAGCTCCCGGCGCGCGCTGCCGGCAAAGTGGCAGGGATTTAGTCCCGGGTCATGGCCAACCGGGACTAAAGGGTGGGGGCCTTTAGTCCCGATTTATTAGTCCCGGTTGGTGAACCGGGACTAAAGGCCCTTCCCAACCGGGACTAAAGGCCGTTACTCCACTAGTGGGTGGCGTGTGCAATAGACTTGAATGCATGTGACCGAGCACCCCGCTCCAGCACATAGCGGTACCACCTGCAGCAATGCTGAGGTGGCATATAAGTAAATGAAGAAAGAGAGGGTTGAGTATCATATCGGATACCCTATCATAATAAACATATTTAGGAATAATAGTTATGATACTAACCACTACAAGCAGCCTTTATATCACAGAGAAGATTAATATTATTAACAATTCATGTCCTTAACAAAGGGTGCAATGATGACTGCAGCTTATCGCTTCAGGACGACCCGGCTATTTGAGTCGGTCGACCAGCTCCTCACGCGGCGAGGTGGGACTAAACATTCGAAACCCGCCGGCCCAATACGGATGTGAAAATCGTAATTACAAATTGCACTCAGTTGACCAGTCAAAAAGTCTACGTGGCACTCTGTCGACTGGTCAAACTGGCCACGTGGCTTGCGGGTCCCACCTATCAGTTGGTAAACAAAAATTTACGCAGGCGTGTGAGAGGTCGAACCTGCGACCCCGCGGAACTGGCCCTTGCGCGCGAACCACCCTGGCTGTGTATATGTGTGCATGCATGTGTAGGTTGAGCACTTGAGCGTGAGCGTGTGTGTTACATCTTGTGCTGTGTGCATGCATGCGTGCGTGTGTTCATGTAAGTGTTGCGTGCGTGCATGTGTACGTGTGAGTGTTGCATGCATGCTTGAGTGCGTGTGTTCGTGCGAGTGTTGCGTGCGTGCATGTGTACGTGTGAGTGTTGCATGCATGCTTGAGTGCGTGTGTTCGTGCGAGTGTTGTGTGCGTGCATGTGTACGTGTGAGTATTGCATGCATGCATGCGGGCGTTGCGTGTGTGTTTGTCCGCATGTGTGATGTGTGTGTATTCACCACAGTAGCTCCTGCGTATTAAAAGGCCAGCTCAGCATATCATCACTAGGCGACCTTGTCTGCTGTGGTTATCGCGCGCGGGCTACCAACCTAAGGTCTCGACTTCGAATCCCCACCGAGCACTAATTTATTACCATTTGTTTCTTTCTTATACCCGCTGATAGGTGGGCCCTACGTTAGGGAGATAATGTGCGCTTCTGATGCAACACTAGTTGCACCACGTGGACTCTTTGACTGGTCAATTGATCATGTCATCAACAAAATACGTAGCTGTACGGTGAGCCACTGATTGTATAATCACCACAAAATGTATATGCTGACCGTATCGTGCTTTCGTTTCAAATACAATGACCGTCAGTGTCACCATCAAAATACGGAGCTGTACGGTGAGCTAGTGACCATATAATCACCAGAAAATGTATATGTTGGCCGTAATGAGCGCATTCTAAATAAAGAGACCGCATTGCACTTTCACTTGAAATACAATGACCGTCACGCGTGAATGTGTATGGGGGCGTACTTTTAGAGGGCCGAGAGATAGTTTGTGTGCGTACGTGAAAAGGGCGTAGAGAGAGGGGGTGTGCGATGGAGAGAGTGAGAGAGAGATGCCATTCGTTCTCTTTATTGTGACTAATTTTATAGGATAAAAATGTAAACATTCACAATACGGAACAAATATCATTGGATGCACCATGCAATTAACTTTCATATATAACTTTGTAGTATTGTATATGTAGATTTTCTTAAATATTTGTTTTGTCACAATCTGTGTAGTTTCAATTCAAAACAAATCTTGTATGCGGAGTAAAAGTGAACGGATGCCTTTTTTAGATCATTGGGAGAGCACATGATAATGAGATGTAACATGCGTGAATGTGTGGTTGACGTATTTTGGAGGGCCTGGAAAGGGTATGTGTACGTATTCGAGAGAGGCGTGGATACGAGGGGGGTGCGATGGGAGAAAGAGAAAGCACGAGAGATGAGAGAGAGAGGGAGAGAGTGAGACGAATAGGATGTCTCAACGAGAGATGGTGAGTTTGTGTATGCAGAGGAGACAGGGAGAGAGGCATGGGCAGAAATAGTGTGTGTGTTGGTATGTGTGGGTCTGAGAATAAAGTGAGACCTATGGGGGTAGAGAGTGTGTGAGGTGTGGTGGTGGCACATCGTTTTTTGGTCTGGTGGGTCGTGGTGAGGACCCCTGGGTCGGTTCCATCCTGCGCCTCATAGGTCAGCCCGAGACGCGTTATACGAAGACTGACTTGACGTACAAGACGAAGATACCAGAGCCGTGGAAGACTCTATCTCCACTGACGAAGCAGACTATGATTTGTAAACCTAGGCCCCGGGTATGTTATATAGGCCGGGGGCCTAGTTCGTCGATAGTATATATACACACAATCCCTTGGTATTGACATGTACTTTGTACACACCCCAATCAAAGTATACACGACCAGGAGTAGGGTATTTCCTCGATCGCAAGGGCCCCGACTTGGGAAAATCTTTGCCTCTTATCACCATCCACTTTAACCGTCGGAGATATCCTACCAAATGATCTGATGGAATCATATCTGCCAACTAGTAAGAGAGGTGGAGACAATGCGTGCGAGAGAGGACTAAACAGAGTGTGCGTGCGGGAGACACGAGGCAGAGATATGTACAGGGGGGGCGGAGACCATGTGTGCGCATGCATGTGAGAGAAATAGTGTTTGTGACTAAGATTAGTGAAAAGAGTCGTAGATAGTAATAAGAGAGAGAGGGAGATATATAGTATGTGTGTGTGAGAGAGAGACACTTTTGGGAGAGAGGATGAGCATTTGTGAGAGAGAAAGGCCGATGGATATATAGTGTGTGCGCGTATGCGTGAGAGAGAAAGATAGCGTGCGTGTGAGGAGGTGTCGAGGGAGAGTGCATCTACGCGTAAAGGACTGTTCTACCCATTAAATTAAAATATAAATTGTATTTAAAAAATTGGATGAGATCATGAAATTTGCAAATCACGTATGAACGAACATTGGTCTAGCAAACATCCATACTCTATCGAATTCGAGCATGTCTATGGTATTATTTCACATTATTTATCCATAGTCAGTAGTTTGAAATCCAGACAATGGATGGCTCTTGCAATTCATATATAAACGTGAGTACACTCTACGGTCAGTGTCGAGCACATTATACATAAGAAACATACATGGTATACATTCCAAATTGCTAGCGACGAACTAGAATACATTTTGAATTCAACATAAAAGTAGTTTTAAATATTCGAATTCATAGGAAGTGCATTCAACTATTTGAATTCGAGATAATGACTTTTGCAAATCACATCTAAAAGGGGCATTAATCTTTGTTGATAATACATAGTCGTGTACAAAATAGATTCAAGTTTACCTCCTCCATTCCAAAATAATCGTAGTTATAGGATTTTCAAGAGTCAAAAATTTCAAAAGAATCACATAATTTAATGAGGTTTTTAAACATACAAGGTCAAATATAATGAGGTCTAATTAGGAAAGTTCAACTGAAGAGTACTGTAAACATGAATGCTTCTGGTTCAAAATTTTGAACGAAGCACCAAAAGATCCTCTCCTTGCCCGAAACCGCGTCAGACCAATGTTTGGTTGAAGGAAATTACCGTCCTAACTCTGACCCATGAAGCCTACAGGCCCGACGTCCACAAGTCTAAACCGGGGTAGGTTTGTAACTTCACCGAGACGCCACACAACCGCCTCCGAAAAACATTCATATACCGCGGGCGCCGAAATCACTCCCGCCCACTATTTTGGATACGTGAGATTACCGTCCTACCCCCGACCCGCAGCATGTCCGAAATTTTAGATGGGGGCAAAGTTTGTAACTTTCCCCAAATTTCAAACAAGCGCGTCCCGGAAACATGGTTCCCCCTTAGCTTCCCCCTCCCCCGTCTGATTCCCAATTCATACTCCATGGGCACCAAAACTCCCTCTCCACCAGCCGCGAAACCCCAGCCTCCTCCGTCCGCCACCCCATCGCACCGATCCACTGCCGCCCTCCTCCATCACGCCGGAGCCGATACCCCGACATCGTCGTCCACCGCAACCTCAACCGCAGCGCCCTCCACGACTTAGCAGTTGAAGCCGAGGTAGAGTTGCCTCCACGACGCGGACGTGCGCCGTACCCGAGCCACTTCAACCCCTCTGTCCTGCGCCTCACCACTGCCGCTCCAACGTCGCAACCGTCCACCGCACCGGAGTTGTTCCTGCTACACCGTCGTTCGCCACCTCGGATCTGCTTCCCCGCCGCCAACAGAGGGCCACCGCACCACACTCAACTACTTGGCCATTGGTTCGTCCAAGGCTCCACCGTCCTCCACAACATCTTGTTTCCAGCGAACCACAAGATCTTCAAAAAAATAGAAGGAGGACACAGCAGCGCTAGCCGATATTGGTACTCCTCTTCCCTTATTCTTGCAAATCTCTCGCACCGTATTCATCCCACAAAGGAAACTAGTTGACCACTTCTTACTACACATTCTTCCTGATACTAGATGTTCCAAGTAACTCGCGATGCACAAGGTTTCCCCCCATTTACTATTTCACTCTAGCTAGACGTCCGTCGCCTGCCTGGATTTCAATTCAGTGTCAATTGATTCCCAATTAAAGGAAGCACCACCTGCGGAGGCGCGCGGAGCACCTAGTCCGCCTGTTCACCGGGGAAGCAGCGCCTTGGTGTCTATCTTAGAGGTGTGTGTGGCACAGGAGCTGCTGGCGCCCGATCTAGAGGTTTGTCGGGCTTAAAGGGATGGCCGGGGGCGCTGCCAAGCACGGCGGTGGGGTGAGGTCGAGGGGAAGCCATGGCGGCGGAGGCAGGGGTCTAGGCCGGTGGTCGCTGGTGGTTCGAGGAAGATTGTCAACGGTGGCCGGCGAGAGGTAGATGAAGGCCATCTGCCCGTTCCTTGTAAATCGGACGGTGCAGAAAAAATCGGTTTACCAATTTGTTTTCAGTCGATTGTTATTTTCATAGGAGCACATGTGGTGGTTTGCTGGAGGATTACCTGCACTTCCCAGTCATCCCTGTGCTCATATTTCAAAAGCCTAGAATCTAATTTCGTGTGCCATGCATGTTGTAGAGCTATCATATGTCTGTCGTCATTTATTTTTGACCCACCTGCTATCTGATACTTTTACACTGTACTACTTGTGCACAAAGCCACAAACTACACCCATACTCTCTCACTTTTGTTTTATTATGCATGGGTATTTCAGAATCTCAAGCACGGTATTCTAAAAAGAAAACAGAGCTGTCGCTCTAGTCTACATCGAGGATTGGAAAGATGCGGTTTGCCGCTCTAATGAAGAGTGTAGTGTCATTCGATGAAGACTGTCAATGTAGCTCTGTAGTTGATGACTCCATTTGCCATACACCAACATCGCAGGTGCTTGCTTTTACTTCGGTGTCATATGTGGTTGCATGTTGCATATGGTGTCTACCTTGTATTGCATCTAAATTGGTTAAATTGCATCTGCTTAGCCATATAATGTGAATATGACATGCCTTCCTGTTTTTGGTACATACTGCATCTGTCTATTAACCATGTTCTTACATCAAACTAATGTTCTTGTGTATCCCTCATCAATCACTTATGATGAGACAGGCACACCCGTGGGTTAGTGTGAGACGTGCTACTCTTTTAAAGAGTGCAGTGTCATCCTCCCCACATGATTCTCAACAAACAGCAAGGCTAGATGAAGATAGTCAACGTAGCTCTGTAGTTGGTGACTGCATTTCCCCTACACCACCATCGCAGGTGCTTGCTCTAACTTGGCAGTGTGATTTGTGGTTGCATGTTGCATATGGTGCCTAGCTTGTAATTCTTCTAATTTGGTTAAATTGCATCTACTTAGTTTACACATTATAGCTGTGAATATGACATGCCTTTCGGTTTTTGGTACATAGTGCATCTGTCTATTAACCATGTTCTTACATCAAACTAATGTTCTTGTGTATCCCTCATCAATCACTTATGATGGGACAGTCACACCCGTGGGTTAGTGTGAGACACACTACTGTTTTAAAGAGTGCAGTTTCATGCTCCCGACATGATTCTCAAGAAATAGGAAGGCAAGATGAAGATAGTTGATACGTCTCCAACGTATCTACAATTTTTGATTGTTCCATGCTATTATAGTATCAATCTTGGATGTTTTATATACATTTACAAGCAATTATATATCATTTTTTGGGACTAACCTATTAACTTAGTGCCCAGTGCCAGTTGCTGTTTTTTGCCTGTTTTTGGTTTTCCAGAATATCAGTACCAAACGAAATCCAAATGCCACGAAACTTTTTGGAGAATTTTTTCTGGACATAAGAGACACTAGAAGCTTTGGGAGAGGGCCAGAAGCCAGAGGAGGTGGCCACGAGCCACCAGGGTGCGCCCCAGGGGGTGGCGTGCCCTGGTGCCTCATGGGCCCACCTCTACTCCGTTTGACCTAATTCCACCTCTATAAATTCTCTAAAATCGGGAAACCAACAGAGGAGTCCACGAAATACTTTTTCCGCCGCTGCAAGTCTCTGTTCTCGCGAGATCCCATCTGGAGGCCTTTTCCGGCACTCTGCCGAAGGGGGAATCGATCACGGAGGGGCTCTACATCAACCTTACTGCCCTTCCGATGATGCATGAGTAGTTTACCACAGACCTTCGGGTCCATAGTTAGTAGCTAGATGGCTTCTTCTCTCTATTTCATCTTCAATACAATGTTCTCCTCGATGTTCTTGGAGTTCTATCCGATGTAATCGCTTTTTGCGGTGTGTTTGTTGAGATCCGATGAATTGTGAGTTTATGATCAGATTATCCATGAATATTATTTGAGTCTTCTCTGAACTCTTTTATGCATGATTGTTATAGCTTCGTATTTCTCTCCGATCTATTGATTTGGTTTGGCCACCTAGATTGATTTATCTTGCAATGGGAGAGGTGCTTTGTAATGGGTTCGATCTTGCGGTGCTCAATCCCAGTTACAGAAAGGGACATGACACGTATTTTATCGTTGCTATTAAGGATAAAAAGATGGGGTTTATTCATGCGTGAGTTTACTTTGTCTACATCATGTCATCTTGCTTAAGGCGTTACTCCGTTCTTTATGAACTTAATACTCTAGATGCATGTTGGATAGCGATCGATGTGTGGAGTAATAGTAGTAGATGCAGGCAGGAGTCGGTCTACTTGTCTCGGATGTGATGCCTATATACATGATCATTGCCTTGGATATCGTCATGATTATTTGCTTTTCTATCAATTGCCCAACAGTAATTTGTTTACCCACCGTATGCTATTTTCAAGAGAGAAGCCTCTAGTGAAAACTATGGCCCCCGAGTCTATCTTTATCATATACTAAAACCCTAAAAATACTTTGCTGCAATTTTACTTTATTTATTTTATTTTGTATTTTTGTTCGATCTATCTATCTATCACCATACAATTTAATCATGCAATTAATCGCCAAGAGATTGACAACCCCTTGTTCGCGTTGGGTGCGAGGATTTGTTATTTTGTGTGCAGGTACTGCTAATGAGTTGTTGTGTGATTCTCCTACCGGATTGATAACCTTGGTTTCGTAACTGAGGGAAATACTTATCTCTACTGTACTGCATCATCCCCTCCTCTTCAGGGAAATCCCAACGCCGCTCAGAAGTTGCAGGAAGAATTTCTGGCGCCGTTGCCGGGGAGACATCATCAACATCTATCAAGTACCTACGCATAAACTTTCATCTCCTCGCATTTATTTTATTTTCCTTTGCATCTTATTTTCATCTCCCCCACTTCTAAAAAGTTTTTACAAAAATACAAAAATATTTTTCCGTTTGCCTTTTTTTGCTCGTTTGCTTGCTTTTTGCCTTCATGTGTGCATACTCAAAAATAGAAAATGAAAGCAAAAATTTAAGATCACTATGGATCCTCATCCAGTTGCTAATCTTTTCAAAAGATCCAATTATAATGAACCAATTGCTAGTGATTTGAGTGCTCTTGATTTTCTCGATGAAGTTTTGCTTGAAAATCATGAATCTGAAAATTGTGATGAAGTGTTAGAAGAAGAAATTTATAAAGTGTAACATCCCAAAATTCTAAATTTTGGAATGTTATAATTAATAAATAAATAAATAGGATTGATTGCTTGATTGTTTGTTTGATTGATTGACTGAAAGTGAGTGAAATTTGAAACTTTTTGAAAGTTTAATGAGAAGGAATGAAATGACTTTCCCAAACTTTCATCTTTGCATTTGATCTCCAATGAATTCAAATCCAATTCATCACAAATGATTTGAATTTCATTTGAAATATTTTCAAAACCAGAGACTTTATGCAACTCATTGATTTTCATGAGAGAGGATAAGATGACTTCTTCAAATTATATGAAATATGAGTTGGAAGTTTAAAAGAATCAAATTGAAAGTCCCTTTCAAGGTATTTTGGAACCACTTTCAATTTGGAGTTATTTGAATTTTCAAATTTCAAATTCTCTAAAAGATATTCAAAATGAGAGAAGTAATATGACACTTCAAAATTCATAGGCATTTGAATTATATTTGAATTAGGAAAAACAGAAAAGATTTGAAAGTGGTTTGCAATTCAAATTCAAACCCAATTTGAAGTTATTTGGTTTTTATTCAAATTATTTTTCTCCTAAAAACAAATATATGGAAATAAGGGTAAAATGATTCCCTTCAACAAAAAATGGAGAAAAGTAAATTTGAAATCATTTTGATATTTTAAAATAATTTTATTTGCATTTTAAATGCAATAGTAGCACTGTTTGAATTTTGGGATTTTGTGTGAACTTTATTTGGCCCTGAAAAATAGCACATATTTTAGGAAATATTTTTCTGATCATTTTGATATATAATATGTCTATATGTTATTTTTTATTTTATTTTCCTTTACCTTTTTTTCTTCTCTTAAAAAAAGGAAAAAAAAGAAAAGAGAGACCTCAGCCGGCCAGGCCAGGCGCCAGCCCAGCCGGCCCAACAGGCAGCGAGGCCAGCCCCAGCGTCGCTCCTCCCAGTGCACGAGCGCCCGAGGCACCACGGCTCTCTCTCTCTCTCTCGTTACATTGGTAACCCACAAGTATAGGGGATCGCAACAGTTTTCGAGGGTAGAGTATTCAACCCAAATTTATTGATTCGACACAAGGGGAGCAAAAGAATATGTGCAAGTATTAGTAGTTGAGTTGTCAATTCAACCACACCTGGAACCTAAATATCTGCAACTGAGTAATCAGTAGCACAGTAGTATGATAGTTTGATAGCAGTAGCAATAATAGTAACAATAGCAGTGATGGTAACAGCAATAGTTTTGTAGCAATTGTGACAGTAGTAGCGGCAATAGTAACTTAGCAAGGAACAATATGTGAAAAACTCGTAGGCATTGGATCGGTGATATTGTTGGATAACATTCATCATGTAAAAGTCATAACCTAGGGCGACATAGAACTAGCTCCAATTCACCAATGTAATGTAGGCATGTATTCTATATATAGTCATACGTGCTTGCGATAAGAACTTGCATGACATCTTTTATCCTACCCTCCCGTGGCAGCGGGGTCCATAAGGATACTAAGGGATATTAAGGCCTCATTTTAATAGAGAACCGGAACAAAGCATTAACACTTAGTGAATACATGAACTCCTCAAACTATGGCAATCACCAGAAAGAATCCCAATTATTGTCACCTTGGGGTATGCGGATCATAACACATAGCAGGTGCATATAACTTGTAAGATCGGATCAAGAACACAAATATATTCATGAAAACATAAAGGGTTCAGATCTAGAATCATGGCACTCGGGCCCTAGTGACAAGCATTAAGCATAGCAAAGTCATAGCAACATCAATCTCAGAACATAGTGGATACTAGGGATCAAGCCCTAACAAAACTAACTCGATTACATGATAAATCTCATCCAACTCATCACCGTCCAGCAAGCCTACGAAGGAATTACTCACTCCCGGCGGTGAGCATCATGAAGTTGGTGATGAAGGATGGTTGATGATGACGATGCCGGAAGATCCCCCTCTCCGGAGCCCCAAACGGACTCCAGATCTGGCCTCCCGAAGAGGAACAGGAGCTGGCGGTGGCTCCGTATCGTGAAACGCAATAAAACTTCCTCTCTTATTTTTTTCTTCGGGAAACTGAATTTATAGCGTTGGAATTAGATCAGACGGAGTCATGTGGGCCCCACGAGGTACCAGGGCGCGCCAGGGGGGTGGCGTGCCCTGGTACCTTGTGGGCACTGGGTGGCCCCCCTCCAGTGGGTCTTGATGCCAATATTTTTTCTATATTCCATAAAAAATCTCCAAAAAGTTTCATCCAAATCCAAGAACTTTGATTTTCTGCAATAAAACAACACCATGGCAATTCTGCTGAAAACAACGTCAGTCCGGGTTAGTTCCATTCAAATCATGCAAATTAGGGGCCAAAACAAGAGCAAAAGTGTTTGGACAAGTAGATACGACGGAGACGTATCAACTCCCCCAAGCTTAACTCATTGCTTGTCCTCAAGCAATTCAGTTGACACACTGAAAGTCATAAAGAAAAACTTTTACAAACTCTTTTGTTCTTATATCTATATATATGCTTAAATAATACCCAAGTTTTCAACAAAAATTATAACTAACCATGCAAATGATAACTCTTAGAAATTATATTCACTCATATCAATGGCATAATCAACTAGCGAGCAATAATAAGATATCTCAAATGCCAACACTTTGTCAAAACAATCATGATATAATATGACAACATGGTATCTCGCTAGCCCTTTCTGTGACTGCAAAACATAAATGCAAAGCACCTCCAAAGTTCAAGCAGCGACTAAACATTGTAATTCATGGTAGAAGAGATCCAGTCATGATGCACACAACATTAACTATTCACAATGCATGAGAATCACAATAGTGCTCTCAGGACTGGTGCTTGTTTGAGAAGGTGATGACTCAACAATAAAAGTAAAATATCATAAAAGTAAATAGATAGGCCCTTCGCAGAGGGAAGCATGGATTTGCGAAGGTGCCAGAGCTCAAAGCTTAAATCAGAGATAAATGTAATTTTGGGAGGTACGCCTTTCCTGTCAACGTCACGACCGACAGTTTTCAATATCTTCCATGCTAAACACATTAGCGGCGGTTCCCAAGCGATAAAGTAAAGTTTACTCCCCCTCCACCAACAATCACAAGCCATGGCTAGCCGAATCCTCGGGTGCCCTCCATACCAACAACTTTCCGGGGGAGTTTGTTTTATTATTTTGCAATTTAATAATGGGACTGGGCGTCCCGATTACCGGCCCCTCTCGTGTAAGGACAAGTGAATAAACACTCATCATGAGAATAACCTGCTTAGCATGGAAGATACTGACCGTCCCCTGTCGCTCCATGAGCGGTACGGGCACACAAAACAGATGTTCATTTGGATATTTAGAGGTGGCACATGCAAATTTACTTAGAACGGCAGAGTAATACCGCATATAGGTAGATATAGTGGAGTCATCTGGAATAACTTTAGGTTTAAGGGTTTTGATGCACAAGCAGCATTCCCGCTTAGTACAGGTGAAGGCTAGCAAATAGGTTGAGAAGCGACCAGCTAGAGAGCAAAAACGGTCATAATCATGCATTATGAAAAATCAACATTGAATACTAGCATGAGTAGGATATAAGCACCATGAACATAAATATCGTGAAGGCTATGTTGGTTTTGAATCAACTACATGCATGAACATGTGCCAAGTCAAGCCACTTGAAACATTCAGAGGAGGATACCATATCATTATACTACATCACAATCATTTTAATGCATGTTGACACTTAAGATAAATCATTATCTACTCCTAGCTACTTAAGCATGGCATGATCAACTATAATCTCTAACTGTCATCATAAACATGTTTAATCATAACATGCTGAATCATGGATACTGAGTTAAACATATTTACAAAAACAAAGAACAAATTGAGTTCATACCCGCTTTTCCTTGCCACGGTCACTTCATCAAATCATCATCATTATTGCCTTTCACTTGCACGACCGAATGATATGAAAATAATAATAGTGCAAGTGTGCAGTGGACTAAGCTAGAATCTGCAAGCATTTTATTCAAAGGAGAAGACAAGGTAAAATGGGCTCTTTGTTAGATCAACAATAATGCATATGAGAGCCACTCAACATTTTCATCGTGGTCTTCTCCTTATAATGACTCAACAAAAGAAAAGAATTTCGGAGAAACACACGGAAATATTTTTGGAGTTTTTAGTTTTTCTAAGGAAAACAAAATAAAGAAGAAGAAGGAAAAATGAGAAAAATTATTTACACGGGAAAGCTCCCAACAAGCAAAAGAAGAAACGGGAAATCTTTTTGGGTTTTCTTTTACTACTACGAAACTACAACTAATTAAACTAGAAAGAAAAACCGAAAAGAAGCGAGAAATGTTTTTGGATTTTCTCAAATTTTTCGAACACACTAGAAGAAAGCGAGAAAATAAAACTAGCATGGATTATACAATGAAAAAGTATGAACACCGACAACTGGAATGAAATGTGTGAGCATGAATGTAATGTCGGTGAGAAATACGTACTCCCCCAAGCTTAGGCTTTTGCCTAGCTTGGTCTACTGCCACGGCTGTCCTGGATAGTAATCGAAATGATAGCTCGTAGAGGCGTTCTGAGCTGCCTCCTCAGCCGGACGAGCAGCCTCGGCAGCCGCATTGTACTCGTGCACCTCACTCTCATGAAGAAAATATCTCTGTTTGTTCTGAAAATCAAAGAGAGCAGGAGCAGGCAAAGCAACATACACAGAGTGATATTTATTAAAAACTAAGTTATATTCGTAACCCTGTGCGTTGCGTTTTAAAAACCTATGTTCTCGCATTGCTTCGAAATTCAAATATTTATAAGGCAAAAGGGGATCATTGAATTTGGGCGAGACCCCTAACTTTGCAGCTAAGCGGGAGGCATAAACTCCTCCATACAAATCACCACTACCCGCATTACGCTGCAGCCTACGTGCAACAATAGCCCCAAGATTATAAAGCTTGCTACCAGTCAAAGCTGTATGAATAAGACTCAGATCAGGGGCGCAAAGTGCACTACAGTCTTGCTTACCAACAACGCATTTACCATGAAAAAGTGCAAAATACCAAATAGCGGGAAAATGAATGCTAATTATTCTGGCCTGCGTGATTCCCCTATCCTCACCGTTGCAAAGGTTGTTGAGAAACAACTCATAATCAGATCTTGGTGGTTCATCTAATGAACCCCAATATGGAATTTTGCATGCATCACAGAATTCTTCTAGAGGCATATTATAAGATTTGTCATAGAGGTGAAATAAAACTCTAGAAGTGCGCTGGTGATAGTCAAAGTTCTGAGTAAAGGAATGAGTGAGGTTGTAATGATGTGGTGGCTTATCTGCGATAAAGGCTGAGAGCTCGGCATTGTGAATATATTGGTCAAATTCCTCCTTGATGCCAGCACCTAGCATGAACTCATTGCGCGGCCATCGACATGATTTTGCTTCGGCACCTCACACTGAACTTGCCCTTGGTTCCTCATATGATTGGCGTGCCGAACTCTCACTTGATGATGCTTCCGAGGTCCTCCTCCTCGAAGAACTTCTCCGGAAGATATTCATTTTCCTAAGAACAATTTTCTGAAAATTTTTGGACCACAAAATGATATCAATAAAACTTCACAAGATTAATAGCAACTACTCATATGGATGTCTAGAGGCTATATCAAGCAATAAAACTACTTGGAACTCAAAGATTTCAACATGCAAGCTCATTTTCTGTAGCACCAAGAGCAGCTAATTATGAAAAATATAATCCACTAGAGCAAAAACTAATTGGAGCAATGGAGGAGTCACATACCAAGGAACAATCTCCCAAAACAGTTTCGGAAACGGAACTCCGAGCAAAGAGATCGAAAATTTCAGGTTTGTGAGCAAGAACACGAGAGAGAGAGAGCTACCAGGAATTTTTGCTAGAGGTAAGAGACGAAGTGGGTTAAAGGAATAAGTGAGGGGGTCCTGTGGGGCCCACGAGGTACCTGGGCGCGCCAGGGGGTGGCGCGCCCTGGTGCCTCGTGGGCACCTGGGGCACCCCCCTGGTATGTGTCCAGTGCCAAAAATTATTAAATATTATATAAAAATTCATATCAAAATTTTATTGCATTTTGAGCACTTTTATTTCTCGGCACTTTTTTATTGCACGGATAAATCAGAAACAGGATAATCATGGCATTTTATTGCATTTAACTAAGAATAACAGAAAACAAAAGGTAGGTACAGAAGGTTGTGCTTACTAAATTCATCGACCACATGCCCCTCAAAAAGAATCCATTAATAAAGTTGATCAGATCTTATTAACAAACCATTTCCGAGTAACATGAAACCGAAGAACTTTCATATAACACTAAGTTACCTCAACGGGGATATGCATCTCCCCGATAATAAGAGTTTCATATTTCTTTTTAATAGTAGGAAGAGGGATTTGAAAACTTCCAATAGTAATTGTCGAAGTCTTTTCAATAATATGAATACCATTCATGTGAAATTGTTTCTTCGGAAAGTGCACCGTATGCTCATTACCATTGATATGAAAAGTGACCTTGCTTTTGTTGCAATCAATAACAGCCCCTGCAGTATTCAAGAAGGGTCTACCAAGGATAATCCACATGTTGTCATCCTCGGGCATATCAAGTATAACAAAGTCTGTTAGGACAGTAACATTTGCAACTACAACGGGCACATCCTCACAAACACCGATAGGTATGGCAGTTGATTTGTCAGCCATTTGCAATGATATTTCAGTGGGAGTGAGTTTATTCAAATCAAGTCTTTTATATAAAGAGAAAGGCATAACACTAACACCGGCTCCTAAATCACACAAAGCAGTTTTGACATAATTTTTTTTAATGGAGCATGGTATAGTTAGTATTCCTGGATCTCCTAGTTTCTTAGGTACTCCATCCTTAAAAGAATAATTTGCAAGCATGGTGGAAATTTCAGCTTCAGGTATCTTTATTTTATTTGTGACAATGTCTTTCATGTATTTAGCATAGGGAGGCATCTTTATAATATCAGTCAAACGAGTGCGCAAAAAGACTGGCCTAAGCATTTCAGCAAAGCGTTCAAATTCTTCCTCATCCTTTTTCTTAGATGGTTTAGGAGGAAAGGGCATGGGTTTTTGAACCCATGGTTCTTTTTCTTTACCATGTTTTCTAGTAACGAAGTCTTTTTTATCATAACGTTTATTTTTAGGAGGTGGGATATCAAGATCAACAGCGGGTTCTATTTCAACATCATTATCAGGTTCTTTATTATTATTTGGTTGGGTATCCACATGAGCATCATCATTATTATTATCATCAGGTGGTTGTTCATTACCAGATTGTGTTTCAGCATTAGAAATAGAAACATCATTACTATCTTCTAAGGGTTTTTCTATCTCAGGTTCACTAGAAGTATGCAAAGTCCTATCATTTTTCTTTTTCTTTTTCTTTTTAGATGGACTAGGTGCATCAACGTTAATTCTTTGAGAGTCTTGTTCAATTCTTTTAGGGTGACCTTCAGGATAAAGTGGCTCCTGAGTCATTCTACCTCCTCTAGTCATTACTCTAACAGCGTGATCATTCATATTGTTATTCATTTCATTGAGCAATTCACTTTGAGAGTTAGCAACTTGTTCTAACTGGGTTTGAACCATAGATGCATGTTTACTTACACCCTTAACATCATTAGAAAATATAAATAACAAGTCACTCAAGCGATCAATCATGTAGGCATTTCGTTTTAATTGTTTCATAAGATTTGCATTGAAGTGATCTTGCTTAATAATATAATTGTCAAATTCATACAAGCATTGACTAGGAGGTTTGTTGTAAGGAATATCACCTTCATCAAATTTTATAAGAGAATTTACCTCTACTACCTGTGGTGGTGTGTCAAGACCATGTATTTCTTCAATAGGTGGTAGATTCTTAACATCTTCAGCTTTAATACCTTTGTCCTTCATACATTTCTTTGCTTCTTGCATATCTTCGGGACTGAGATGTAAAATACCCCTCTTCTTCGGAGTAGGTTTAGGCGGTGGTTCAGAAAGTGTCCAATCATTATCATTCTTCAATATATTATTCAATAATTCCTCAGCTTGTTCAACAGTCCTTTCCCTGAAAACACAACTCGCACAACTATGTAGGTAGTCCCTAGAAGCATCGGTCAGTCCATTATAGAAGATATCAAGTATTTCATTTTTCTTAAGAGGATGATCAGGCAAAGCATTAAGTAATTGGAGAAGCCTCCCCCATGCTTGAGGGAGATTCTCTTCTTCAATTTGCACAAAGTTAAATATTTCCTGTAAGGTAGCTTGTTTCCTATGAGCAAGAAAATATTTTTCAGAGAAGTAATAAATCATATCCTGGGGGCTACACACACACATCCAGGAACAAGAGTATTATACCATTCCTTAGCATCACCCTTTAATGAGAAAGGAAACAATTTAAGAATATAGTAATAGCGAATTTTTTCCTCGTGAGCAAATAGGGTAGCTATGTCATTTAATTTAGTAAGATGTGCCACAACGGTTTCAGTTTCATAACCATAGAAAGGATCAGATTCAACCAGAGTAATTAACTCAGGATCGATAGAGAATTCATAATCCTTATCAGTAATAGATATGGGAGAGGTAGCAAACTTAGGATCATATTTCATTCTCTCCCTCATAGATTTTTCTTTCATATCAGCAAGCAACTTTATAACTTCATGTCTATCATTACAAGCAAGGATGGCTCTAGTTGTCTCCCTATCAAAGCAGTGTTCATCAGGTGTTTCAACTCTAGTAGGAGAGCTAGGCATAATAGGTGAAGCAAAATTCTCAAGAGTTTCAGCATTTTCAATTTCCTTAGCTTTAGCAATTTGTTCAGTAAGAAATTCACCAAGTGACATAGCATTATCAGGCATAGTACTAGCATCGTCATGAGTATCATTCATAGCAGAAGTGGTATCATCAATAACTTGCGACATATCAGAATTAATAGCATGTTGTGGTGTTGCAAGTTTACTCAAAACAGAATGTGAATCAAGTGTAGAGCTAGATGGCAGTTCCTAACCTCCCCTCATCTTAGAGGGAACGATCTTGGTCTTAGCGTCTTTCAGATTCTTCATAGTGATCAACAGATATAAATCCCAAGTGACTTAGCAAATAAAGCTATGCTCCCCGGCAACGGCGCCAGAAAAAGGTCTTGATAACCCACAAGTATAGGTGATCACAACAGTTTTCGAGGGTAGAGTATTCAACCCAAATTTATTGATTCGACACAAGGGGAGCCAAAGAATATTTGCAAGTATTAGCAGTTGAGTTGTCAATTCAACCACACCTGGAACGTAAATATCTGCAGCAGAGTGATCAGTAGCACAGTAGTATGATAGTTTGATAGCAGTAGCAATAATAGTAACAGTAGCAGTGACGGTAACAGCAATAGTTTTGCAGCAATTGTGACAGTAATAGCAGCAATAGTAACTTAGCAAGGAACAATATGTGAAAAACTCGTAGGCATTGGATTGGTGATATTGTTGGATAACATTCATCATGTAACAGTCATAACCTAGGGCGACACAGAACTAGCTCCAATTCATCAATGTAATGTAGGCATGTATTCCGTATGTAGTCATACGTGCTTGCGATAAGAACTTGCATGACATCTTCTGTCGTACCCTCCCGTGGCAGCGGGGTCCTTAAGGATACTAAGGGATATTAAGGCCTCCTTTTAATAGAGAACCAGAACAAAGCATTAACACTAGTAAATACATGAACTCCTCAAACTATGGCAATCACCGGAAAGAATCCCAATTATTGTCACCTTGGGGTATGCGGATCATAACACATAGCAGGTGCATATAACTTGCAAGATCGGATCAAGAACACAAACATATTCATGAAAACATAAAGGGTTCAGATCTGGAATCATAGCACTCGGGCCCTAGTGACAAGTATTACGCATAGCAAAGTCATAGCAACATCAATCTCAGAACATAGTGGATACTAGGGATCAAGCCCTAACAAAACTAACTCGATTACATGATAAATCTCATCCAACTCATCACCGTCCAGCAAGCCTACGAAGGAATTACTCACTCCTGGCGGTGAGCATCATGAAATTGGTGATGAAGGATGGTTGATGATGACGATGCCGGAAGATCCCCCTCTCCGGAGCCCCAAACGGACTCCAAATCTGGCCTCCCGCTGAAGAACAGGAGGTGGCGGCGGCTCCGTATCGTGAAACGCAATAAAACTTCCTCTCTTATTTTTTTTCTTTGGGAAACTGAACTTATAGCATTGGAATTAGGTCAGACGGAGCCACGTGGGCCCCATGAGGTACCACGGTGCGCCGGGGGGGTGGCGCGCCCTGGTGCCTCGTGGGCACTGGGTGGCCCCCCTCCAGTGGGTCTTGATGCCAATATTTTTTATATATTCCATAAAAAATCTCCAAAAAGTTCATCCAAATCCAAGAACTTTGATTTTCTGCACAAAAACAACATCATGGCAATTCTGCTGAAAACAACGTCAGTCCGGGTTAGTTCCTTTCAAATCATGCAAATTAGGGGCCAAAACAAGATCAAAAGTGTTTGGAAAAGTAGATATGACGGAGACGTATCGTACATCTATCGCTCTGAACACATGGCCCCACTCCTCTTCTTCTTCCTCTCCACGCCAGAGCGCGCTCGCCCTACCGCCGAATCCCGTGACTCCCAGGATCGTATCCCGAGTCGACCCCTTGGCCAAGAATGATGTCCTATAAATACCCAGGGTCCCTCTCGACCAATTCCCTTCGAAACCCCTCACCAAAACCACACCCAACACTCGCCCTCGCCGTTTGGATCTCGCCGGAGCCATGAGTTTTAGTGGACGAAGTCATCGCCGGTGAGCAACCCCGAGATCCCAAAGTTCGTCTATCAACTCCCCTAGCCATCTCGTACTGTTTTGACATCACCTCGTCTGTTGAATCCCTCTACAGAGAGCTCCTCGAGCTCGTACGCCGCCGGAGTTTACGCCGGAGCACCGGACTTCGTCTCGATGCCCCGCTCGACCCCGACCTCTCCTCGCCTCACCATCTTCATAAATCGGACGCCCTCTCACGGCCGACGCCGCTGGACATCATTGCGGATGCCGCCGACGACCGGAGCCGCGCCGCCGACCACGCCATCTTCCCTGCGTACGCTCGTTGTAAGAGCCCAAGCTCTCTTCGTTCTTCTGCTGACTTACATTAGAAAGAAAAAGAAACATTTCAATTAGATCGGTTTTATTAATCGGTTTTCGTTTGTTTAGATCGAACCGACCGTTCAGATTTTTTTTATAAGCCGTCGGTGCTGAAATCTTTAACGGCCGTCCGCCCCTATGCTCGTAGCACACAACCCACAACCACCCATAACGCACCACGTGTCCAATGGCCACAATTTAACATTTTCAGAAAAAAATCCGTTTTCAGATTTGGATTCAATTTTGTTTTTATTGTATCTTTAGATCTACAACTCCAATTTTGATGATTATTTTTGCTACAGATTCACACAGATTTGTTACAATCACTAGATTGCTTATAACTTTTATTTAAAAATAGGTTTTTACTTGATTCTTTTTGCACTTTGTCACCAGATTAGTTGTGTATCCAGTAGCACTTCAAAAAAAATGTTTATTTTAAAATTTGGTTTTAGCCAAAACAGTACTGTTTTGAAGAGTTTAATATTATTTTTCTTTCCTTTAGTATTTATTTGTTTTTAATTAAAACTTTTTGTCACTTTTGACAAAATTCATTTTTTTTCTGTTAGTGAACCGTAGACAATTTTATTTTTATTTTTAAAAAAAACTATTTTCTTTTGTTTTGTATTAAAACTAGTATAGCCCATAACTAGAGTTTTATATTAGCTTTTAGGTTGATTCCTTTTGCTATGAAAACTTTAGGTAAAAATTCTTACTGTTATTTAAAAAAACATTATTTATTTTCTATAAATTTATTAGTTTAGTATTTTTCTTTGTTGTTAAGTTACTTAGGATAAAACTATTTTGTAGTTGAGTCAAAAAGTTTTCTTAGTAGGTTCTTTATAGTTTTCTTGTGTAGTTTTCCTTGGATTTTATTTGGTGTTCTTCATTGATTTTTATTTATTGCATTTTAATTGTTGATTGCTACTTTGAGTGCTAGAATTGCTTGCTAGAATGTTTGCTTATGTGAATGTCATGTTTGTTAATATAGATTTCATCGGAGTGACGAATAGTTCTACCATGTCTTTTTCTGAGAGCGTTATAATATTCACCAACTTACCAGGCAAGTTCACTTTGACCATTTTATTCATACCTAAGTTTTTATTGCATTTAGTGACACCATTCAACAATCCCTCCAGTAGTGATATTGAATTCTTGTAGTTGAGTAGAATGCATGAGGTAGGAACCCACCACCCTGTTATCAAGCCCCGGGACGTTATTTATTTTAATGCTACGCTATAGTAGATGGGGTTGGTATGAGTGTTCGGGAGAGGTGTGAGAATGGAGGACTCTACGTCGATGACGACAACTTCATGATGGCAATTTCAAGACTGGTATCCTTCAAGGCCTGCATCTACAAGACCTCAAGATTTTGAGACTCGATACAAGATTTCAATACACACTACTGGGTGAAGGATGGATTTGATGGGCACCCTGGAGCAACCAGTGGATGGCCGGGATGCATGGAGAAGCGCCATGACATCTTGTGGAAAGCTTCACCCAGACTCAAAGAGGCGGAAGAATACTCCATGCCCGGAAGCTTACCTGTGCAACCGCAAGTCATTATGGGCTCTGGCTTGGTTGACCTTAGTTCTGACTCTGGCTGGGATGGTGCTAGCAGATGTAGAACTACGGTAGGATTGGATGAGCACCGGACAGTGGTCAGAGGAACTCTTCGGAAGACCATGTTTCGGTCGTCTTGTTCTCAAACACCCTGATGTGCGAGAATGTAAAAAGAGGGATCGAATCTTGTGGGTAAAGTGCACAACACTCTGCAGAGTTAAAACCTAATCGATTAGTTGTGTCCCCGGTTACGGACAATTTGAGCCTCTGGACTTGGATCTATCTCTGAACTCTCAACACCGGACTGATAACTAAATGTGGGCAACTTATGATACTTGTGGGCTATGAGACATCGGTTGGCGGAACCATGTCATAGTAGATAACTCCGTAGTGAAAACTCCTGATTATTCCTTTGTTGTAGGGAAAATAAAAGCAGCTTTTACGCAAACAAAACTCAGACACAGAGCCACAAAGCCATATTGCATATAGAATAGTTTTATCATTTGTTTCTCTTATTTGTGATCTTGCCGGTACATTCAATGTACTGACCTACACGGCTGCAACGTACCATGTTGCAGGATTTCTACGACGAGTAAGAGATTACGTTATAGGGTTACGGTCTACACTCAACTTGTCGATGGCGTTGATGGGACTCCACACCCGTTTGACTGTTTCCGCTGAGACTTATGAGGTATATATCAGTATTACTTTATTTATACATGTGATTGCACTTTGATATATACGTTGATGTACTGTGTGCCAGCATACTGATCCAGGGATGGCACAGATACACAGAGGCTTGACCGTTTGAGGTCGTGTCGCTACCGATATGGTATCAGAGCACATGTTGACTGTAGGACGTGACCCTAGAAACTGGAAAGCCCTAGGACAGGATACCTCGAAAATTTATTTTCAAAAAGATCCTTTACTTCTCACCTTTTTCTGATTTTATCGAATTCTCCCCCTTACCTCAAATAGTTAGAATAGACCCCTTTCTCTTTTGATCACACGGAGGAGCAACTGAGGACCACCTCAGAGTACAAGGATTGAAGCTACAACAGTTGAAGACTCCGAAGACCCAAAGAATTTGAAGACCATGAAGAATCCCAATATTATTATGACCTTTAGAAGACCAAACCCATGTTGTATACTCACGTTAGATGCGGTGAATTGTGAGTTGTCATTTGTCTGTGTTTTTCCGACAACCACAAATAAAACCTATTTTCAAAACTATTGTTTGTATTGGGTGTATCTCTCTCCATCTCTCTTATCCCTTGGACCCAATAGATGATGAATGAAGATGGACTTGTATTCTCTAGACTGATGACTCAGCCGGAGGCAGAGCTATGGATTCAAAACATGGAGGATCACTTCCGGAAAAATTTGATTGCAAGGAAGTATGAGGTTCAATACGCTCTTCAATACTTTAAAAAAAGTGTTGCAACATGGTGGAAAATGCATCAAGCCATACAAGGAAATAATGGAGCAAAAACTTGGGAAGAATTCAAGGAGAGTCTGTTAAGATCCCGTCTTATCCGGAAGCACTGTGATAACCCGAAGAAGAAACCTTGTGCATGTAAGATCTGTGGAGAAATAGGACATACCAAGGAAGAACACAACGATGGATGCCCTCATTGTGAAGAGAATCACCCAGAGGAAGAATGCCCAACTGGGCAGGTGACATGTTTCTTGTGTGAAGGAACTACTCATTACCCGGCTCAATGCCAAATTTACCCCAAGGTACAGGAAGTCATCAAGCAGCAGAAAGAAGGAATGAAGGAAGCCCTTAGGAAAAGTTTAGAAGAACCTGTGATGAAGGAAGATGTTGAAGACCCAGAGGAAGAAGGCCTAGTCAGGTTTTACTCCAATGCATGTTACTCATGTGGAGAAGAATGACATTTTTCATAGTATTGTATGAAGGAAAAAAAGGAGTATCAGGGAAACTTCTGGACAGTAGAAGTGGAGTTTGATCCACAGGAAATAGAAGGTCTGATTGGTACGAAGAAGACCAAGAAGAGGAAACAGAGACCTCCCTAGAACAGCCCATTTTCTACAGAAAAGGACCTGAGTCCTATCATATATTTTAAGTGCAAGAAGTCAGGTCACTATTTTGATAGATGTCCAGAAAAGAAGCTAAAAATCCAAGGAGCCTACATAATCACAAAGAAGCCCCGAGAAATGTCGGAAGTCATTTGTTTTCATTACAAGGAGGCAAGACATTTTGCCAGGGAATGTTCAGATCAGAAGAAAGCAGGAACTAAGTAGTTGAGATTTTGATATTGGTAATAAGTGTAGTAGGAAGCAATTCTATTTTCATAAGTATGATGAGTTGAGTTATGTAATGGAAGTCTCGGAGATTATAATAATTCATGAATCAATAAAGTTGATATGTCATATGTTGAAAGGCTTTATGAAGTTGTTATGTTGTTAACATTTATCTTGGAACTGATTATGTGGGTAAACATGGATGAAAATGAGTTGTTGATGCATAAACTGGGATTTTGATAAAGTATAAGGATACAATAGAATATGGTCAATGGTTAACCCAGTACATTTTGTTTTAAGGATGACAATACCCTGTAAGATGTTGGGAATTGAATTTGAAGTTTTGTTTGGATGATATGAATGCTTACCCAAGGAGATGCATACATTATTTTGAATACCCCTTTTATCTTACAACTGCAGATGACAACCCTTTATGAGTCTTTCCTCAAGGGCCCGGAAACCATCATGACCCTGACTAGTGATCAAGATTACCCAAAGATCCTGAAGGACATGATGAAGCATATTCACCTTGAAGGAGATGCAATTTACAAAGGCTATCCTTTCATGGAAAATGGAGTGGAACTTTGGTACGTGGAAGTACACCTCCACCGGGTGAAAGGAGTTTGCCCGAAGACGATGGGTCAATACTTTTACATCTCATGTGTACCCCGAGCAACTTTCTTCAACTCTGTTCGTGAAGCTGTCATGGAAGCCATACGTCAGATTGGAGAAATACTGGAAGCAAGGCTCCATCACACTTAGGAATACCTGAGAGAGATACATGCAGAGATGATGGAGATGAAGCTCATGGCCACCATGATGAAACAAAAGGTGGATGATTTCAAGGAGCACCTCGCTCAATTCCAGTGGGACTAAATAATCCTCAAGGAGGACCCAGAAATAAAGTTGGGAGCAATGCTTGACCATACCAACTATGTGGATGGCAGCATTTGTAATAAAGTACTTTTGATTGGAGTTTTGAGAAAGGATTAATGATGTAATAAAGGATTTGATATGAAAAGAATACGATTTATGGATGACTTTGTGCATTTCATGGTGATATTTCTCTGTGTGAACACCAGACCAATGGAAAGGAAAATGTATTCCACGAAGTGGAGTTTGGACGAAATAAGTTTGATTTCGTGGTTACCCCAAGCGTATGACAGAATGAAGTACTATTGGATTTAGAGGAAGTGTAATGGTGGAATATGGAACAGTTGTAACTCCACGGATGAGTTAAAACTATACAAGTGCCGAAGTGGACCCATAACCCACAGGCCCAGGATATGACCAAGGTACAAGCACAATCTTGTTAAAGGAAGAATTCTAGAAGAAGCTGTGATTTGACCAACAGATGTTTCATAGGGGGTTACGCAAAAACCCGAGAGTTGTGAAGAAACGATAGATGTTATATTTGGCTTGTAGAACCAATGGATTTACCTGAACCTAGTTCGAGGACAAGAGAAATTCCGCAATGCTTGTGAGAATGCCCGAGTGTTAGAAATGCGAGATTCGCTAAACCTTATATAGGGTAATGATTTGGGTGCGGAATGGATTGATCACCATACTGACTTACTCATATCATATGCTCTTGCTATTTGGAATGGTAAATTTGGAGTGACTTACCTATAGTAGAGAGACGACGATCATTGAAAACTTTGCTTAAGCCTTAGAATGGTATGATAAGAAGCCCTCGTACAAGGCAGTTGTAGCCACATCGTAGGTTAAACGGTGAGATTTAGCCTAGACCCAATTCCTGCAGGAAACCCATAATTGTTTATCACCATGAGATTTCTGATAGTTGTTTAGAATTGGCGACAGACCTGTCAGATAAGAAGACCCAGTCCTGGAGGGACCTTGTTTTGATGTAAGGACACATGATTTTTGATAAAAGGGTATACTTTTATCGGAAGAGCACCAGTGAAAGAGTTATCCCGGAGAATATGAAAAGATCGACACCGTCAACCCAAAGGATGAAGTACATGAGTTTTGTTGGACCCATGACTTTGATTTTAAGTGTGGTAGCACCCCCGACCTTTCCGATCAATGGATTTGCTGGAAGACCCCCAACCCTAACCTTTTTCTTGCTAGCCTCTCCGAATCTCGAGGACGAGATTCATCTTAAGTGTGGTAGATTTGTAACATCCCAAAATTCTAAATTTTGGAATGTTATATTTAATAAATAAATAGGATTGATTGCTTGATTGTTTGTATGATTGATTGACTGAAAGTGAGTGAAATTTGAAACTTTTTGAAAGTTTAATGAGAAGGAATAAAATGACTTTCCCAAACTTTCATCTTCGCATTTGATCTCTAATGAATTCAAATCCAATTCATCACAAAACCCTAGAGTGAAGATGATATGACTTCTTCCATTTAAAGAAATGAAAAGGGATTTGAAAATGATTTGATTTTCATTTGAAATATTTTCAAAACCAGAGACTTTATGCAACTCAATGATTTTCATGAGAGAGGATAAGATCACTTCTTCAAATTATATGAAATATGAGTTGGAAGTTTAAAATAATCAAATCAAAAGTCCCTTTGAAGGTATTTTGGAACCCACTTTCAATTTGGAGTTATTTGAATTTTCAAATTTCAAATTCTCTGAAAGATATTCAAAATGAGAGAAGTAATATGACACTTCAAAATTCAGAGGCATTTGAATTATATTTGAATTAGGAAAAACAGAAAAGATTTGAAAGTGGTTTGAAATTCAAATTCTAACCCAATTTGGAGTTATTTGGTTTTTATTCAAATTATTTTTCTCCTAAAAACAAATATATGGAAATAAGGGTAAAATGATTCCCTTCAATAGAAAAATGGAGAAAAGTAAATTTGAAATCATTTTGATATTTTAAAATAATTTTATTTGCATTTTAAATGCAATAGTAGCACTGTTTGAATTTTGGGATTTTGTGTGAACTTTATTTGGCCCTGAAAAATAGCCGGCCAGGCCAGGCGCCAGCCCAGCCGGCCCAACAGCCAGCGAGGCTAGCCCCAGCGTCGCTCCTCCCAGCGCACGAGCGCCCGAGGCACCACGGCTCTCTCTCTCTCTCTCGTTACATCTATTCCTCTGAACACAAGGCCCCACGCCTCTTCTTCTTCCTCTCCACGCCAGAGCGCGCTCGCCCCGCCGCCAAATCCCGTGACTCCCGGGATCGTATCCCGAGTCGACCCCTTGGCCAAGAATGATGTCCTATAAATACCTAGGGTCCCTCTCGACCGATTCCCTTTGAAACCCCTCGCCAAAACCACACGCAACGCTCGCCCTCGCCGTTTGGATCTCGCCGGAGCCGTGAGTTTTCGCGGACGAAGTCATCGCCGGTGAGCAACCCCGAGATCCCAAAGTTCGTCTATCAACTCCCCTCGCCATCGCATACTATTTTGACATCAAATCATCCCTTGAATACCTCTTGTGACGCCCTCTTCTCGCCCGTGCACTAATCATACACGCAAACGTGCATGCTCGAGATCAGAGACTCACGGGAAGATATCACAACACAACTCTAAACTCAAATTTAAACATAAGTCTTCATATTACAAACCAGGGGTCATGAGGACCCGAATACATAAGTCATACAAACAAATATTATCTGTGTACATACATAGTTAGTCAAGTTTGCCTTAAGAAGGCTAGCACAAATATTATCTGCCTAGGGCCTCCGAACTACTCCTGGTCGGCGGGCTCACCGTAGTAGTAGGTGCCTCCGGGGATCTCCTGCTCCTGGGCTCCGTCGTCTGATCGCAGCATCCGGGTATGGGGAAAAAGAGATAGCAAAGCAACCGTGAGTACTCATCCAAAGTACTCGCAAGGCTTACATCAGAACTATACTAAGTATGCATCGGTATCAAAGGAATGGGGCTATATCTTTGGACTAAACTACAGAAATGCCAGAACAGAGGGGGAAAGGCCTAGCCTATCGAAGACTAGCATCTTGATGCAATCTTGCAGCATCAGAAGAGAGTAGAACAAGATAATATATAATCAATCATATTGTAGTAATGCCCTGGGATCCTTCCTCGACTGCCCTGTGAGAAAGTGATCCTGAGAGCAGTAGTAACAGTTTAACATTGTAACAGTATCCATTTGTAGTTCTAGCAGATTAGGATACAACTCCGAGCGTCCTGTTACCGTGGACACGGCTATTCGAATAGATATGCTTCCCTGCAGGGGTGCACCACATAGCCCAACACGCTCGATCACATCTGGCCGGACACACTTGCTGGGTAATGCCCGACCTCGGGTAATCGACACGCCGTAGACCAACCTATACTCTCCAGAGAGGTCAACACGTCGGTCTAAATCCTAAGTGTGAAGGGGTCTTGGGCCCATCGCCCTCTATACTCCTGCACGTGCCCAGGCGCGACACTGTATACACAAGTGACGTAACCAGCCCACCCCAACAATCAGCCCGCATCTCTGAACTATGACATCTGGATCGCTTTCGGAAGGAACGTACGACGTAGAGGGCCCCATTAAACCATTATCCCACGTGGTGGTTAGTGCGTAAAGGCACGTAGCCAACTCAGATCAAATACCCAAATCCGTTAGGCGTGTTTAGTAACTCGCAGAGACGAACAGGATCCCTATCGCTCCGACTTGGTAACCCACGTACTACGACCAAGGACCTGGCCCACCTCTCTCCTAGGTGGTCTCCGCCTGCCCTATCGTTCTGCCATAATATCACTCGCGGGTGCTCTTGGAGCCGACCCATCTTTAATATTATTCACTCGCGGGCACTCTTCGAGCCGGCCCAACTTTAACAGTTTAAAGTACTGCAATATGTACACATTTCCATGATCATCACCCAGAGTGATCACGGCCCGATAACAAGCATGGCAAGCGGACAAGGGTGAAGGGCCAGCTGATGAAACATAGCATACCTATCTAAGCATCATAGGATAGCAGGTAAGGTACCAATAGCAGGCGAGGAAATCAGGCTATGCATCAGAATAGGAGCTATTGGAGCAACAACAGAAGCAATTCTAATGCAAGCATAAGAGAGAAAGAATAGGTGCTATCTGATGATCAAGGGGGTTTTGCTTGCCTGGAAGCTCAGCTGAAGGGGTCTGGTCGTCGACGTCGTAGTCGTACTCAGCAGTGTCGTCGGCAGTCTCAGGGTCTATCGGGAGAGAAGGAGGGGGAAGAAACAATAAATACACGGCAAACAATGCAACAGGGATGCATGACATGTCTACATGCTGTGCTAGGGGTGTTCTAATGCAGCACTACGCAAGTTAGTCGGAGCGGGAAAATATCCGGGAGTGTTCTCCCAGCTCCGGGTGATTATCGGTACACTGAACCGGAGGGGACGGTTCCATGTTCATCATGTTAGAGGGGACTGACAGGTATGTGGGTGGCATATTCGGATTCGTCATATTTTTCTGATCGTTTTTCATATATAAATTATTTTCAGCCGAGTTACAGTTTATTTTATATGAATTTTCAAAGTTTTAAACATTTTCTGAATTTATTTTAATTATCAAATCCGAATTATCCAAAACAGTGATATGTGCGCCGTGAGTACCATTCGAACGAGCACACCGCGCCGCATCAAACTGCGCTAGTGGCAGCAGCTGGGGAGGCCGAAAGTGGCCGGAGTAGCGACGGCGGACGGCGGCGCGTACGGGAGCTAAGACTAAACGGCGCTGCGGCTCGAACGGGGGCAAATGAGAGGTGCTAGCCGGACCACCGAAGTGCCCCGATCACGTTCATGTGCTCGGACGGCCATGACATCGACTACAGCAACGGCGGCGAGCTACACGGCAGAGCCGAGCTCCGGTGATGGTGCTAGCGGCGGCTACGGGGACGAATTCGTGCGGGAGAGTGAGGGGAAAGGAGAGCGGGCTTACAGTGAGCCTGCAGGTGAGCTAAGTGGGCGCGGGGAAGGCTTGACGGCGACGGAAACGACGAAGAAAGACGGCGGCGATCCGAGGAAGAAGGGGAAGCTGGCGGCGGCGTTGGTGCTTCCCGGCGTCGATCTGGAGGTGCAGACGACGTAGACGAGGGCCGCAGTCCTTCTGGGCACGACGGAGCGGCGAGGAAGGCACGGTGGCTACGCGGGCGCGCGGCGGACGGCGATGGCCGCGTCGGCCATGGCGGGAGAAGGAGAAGGCAAGCAAGGGGAGAGGGGGGAAATATCTGGGGCGGTCCGGGGTGGCCGCGGTGGCCTTCTTATCCTCCCGGCGCCCTGTAGCGACGCGAGGCGGCGAGTGGGCGCGGCTGCGACGGCGAGCCGGCTCGGGCGCGGGCGTGCACGGGAGCGACAGGAGGAAGGAGGGGACAGGTGGTGGGTTGGGCATGCACTGTGCACTCGAGGCCCAGTGCGCCAGTGAGGTCCTCCCCTTTTTCTTTTCTTTTTCTTCTGTTTTTATTTCTTTCTCTCATTTGAAAAATGTTCAGCCACCAATTCATTTTTGTAAAATATGGGACATAGCCACACAAATACGGTGCAATATCTAGCACTGCCATCAAAAGGTTTGGGGTCCAGATGTTTTCGTTTGAATTTTATTTAAATGAGAATGGATTAAATAGTGTTGTTTTGGTACTGTTTCATGATGTTAGAGTCATTTAAATAATTGAATTAATGTTGATTTTATTTTTATAATTTCTTTGGGAATATTTGCAATATTATGAACTATTTAGTTCCTGGATTTGAACAACCTTTAAATTCACTTTAAATTTGATTTCAATTTGAACTGGAATTTGAAATGAGATATGATTCAAATGTGATCAAGACTTGTTAATCATGGTGACCTGGCATCATCAAAAGGGTGATCACTCTAGCTTAATACAGGAGATGTTACACCTCTACAGAGAGCTCCTCGAGCTCGTACGCCGCCGGAGTTTACGCCGGAGCACCGGACTTCGTCCCGACGCCCCGCTCGACCCCGACCTCACCTCGCCTCACCATCTTCATAAATCGGATGCCCTCTCACGGCCGACGCCGCTGGACATCATTGCGGACGCCGCCGACTGCGCCATCTTCCCTGCGTACGCTCGCTGTAAGCGCCCGAGCTCTCTTCGTTCTTCTGCTGACTTAGATTAGAAAAAAAACGTTTCAATTAGATCGGTTTTATTAATCAGTTTTCGTTTGTTTAGATTGAACCGACCGTTCAGTTTTTTTTTATAAGCCGCCGGTGCTGAAATCTTTAAGTAACGGCCGTCCGCCCCTATGCTCGCAGCACACAACCCACAACCACCCAACACGCGCCACGTGTCCACTGGCCACAATTTAACGTTTTCAGAAAAAATCCGTTTTCAAATTTAGATTCAATTTTGTTTTTATTGTATCTTTAGATCTACAACTCAAATTTTGATGATTCTTTTTGCTACAGATTCACAAAAATCCCATCTATCCAGAGAAACCAACGAAAAATATTTTTGAATTTTTTTAAATTTTGAATGCAAACAGATTTGTTACAATCACTAGATTGCTTATAACTTTTATTTTAAAATAGGTTTTTAGTTGGTTCTTTTTGCACTTTGTCACTAGATTAGTTGTGTATCCAGTAGCACTTCAAAATTTTATTTTTGTTTATTTTAAAATTTAGTTTTAGCCAAAACAGTACTGTTTTGAAGAGTTTAGTATTATTTTTCTTTCCTTTAGTATTTATTTGTTTTTAATTAAAACTTTTTGTCACTTTTGACAAAACTCATTTTGTTTCTGTTAGTGAACCGTAGACAATTTTATTTTTATTTTAAAAAAATCTATTTTCTTTTGTTTCGTATTAAAACTAGTATAGCCCATAACTAGAGTTTTATATTAGCTTTTAGGTTGATTCCTTTTGCTATGAAAACTTTAGGTAAAAATTCTTACTGTTATTTAATAAAAACTTTATTTCTTTTCTGTAAATTTATTAGTTTAGTATTTTTCTTTGTTGTTAAGTTACTTAGGATAAAACTATTTTGTAGTTGAGTCAAAAAGTTTTTTTAGTAGGTTCTTTATTGTTTTCTTGTGTAGTTTTCCTTGGATTTTATTTGGTGTTCCTCATTGTTTTTTTTTATTGCATTTTAATTGTTGATTGCTAGTTTGAGTGCTAGAATGTTTGCTTATGTGAATGTCATGTTTGTTAATATAGATTTCATCGGAGTGACGAATAGTTCTACCAAGTCTTTTTCTGAGAGCGTTATAATCTTCACCAACTTACCAGGCAAGTTCACTTTGACCATTTTATTCATACCTATGTTTTTATTGCATTTAGTGACACCATTCAACAATCCCTCCAGTAGTGATATTGAATTCTTGTAGTTGAGTAGAATGCATGAGGTAGGAACCCACCACCCTGTTATCAAGCCTCGAGACATTATTTATTTTAATGCGACGCTATAGTAGACGGGGTTGGTATGAGTGTTCGGGAGAGGTGCGAGAATGGAGGACTCTACGTCAATGACGACAACTTCATGATGGCAATTTCAAGACCGGTATCCTTCAAGGCCTGCATCTACAAGACCTCAAAATTTCGAGACTCGATACAAGATTTCAATACACACTACTGGGTGAAGGATGGATTTGATGGGCACCCTGGAGCAACCAGTGGATGGCCGGGATGCATGGAGAAGCGCCATGACATCTTGCGGAAAGCTTCACCCAGACTCAAAGAGACGGAAGAATACTTCATGCCCGGAAGCTTACCTGTGCAACCGCAAGTCATTATGGGCTCTGGCTTGGTTGACCTTAGTTGTGACTCTGGTTGGTACGGTGCTAGCATATGTAGAACTACGGTAGGATTGGATGAGCACCGGACAGTGGTCAGAGGAACTCTTCGGAAGACCATGTTTCGGTCGTCTTGTTCTCAAACACCCTGAAGTGTGAGAACGTAAAAAGAGGGATCGAATCTTGTGGGTAAAGTGCACAACACTCTGCAGAGTTAAAACCTAATCGATTAGCCGTGTCCCCGGTTACGGACAATTTGAGCCTCTGGACATGGATCTATCTCTGAACTCTCAACACCGGACTGATAACTAAATGTGGGCAACTTATGATACTTGTGGGCTATGAGACATCGGTTGGCGGAACCATGTCATAGTAGATAACTCCGTAGTGAAAACTCCTAATTATTCCTTTGTTGTAGGGAAAATAAAAGCAGCTTTTACGCAAACAAAACTCAGACACAGAGCCACAAAGCCGTATTGCATATAGAATAGTTTTATTATCTGTTTCTCTTATTTGTGATCTTGCCGGTACATTCAATGTACTGACCTACACGGCTGCAACGTATCATGTTGCAGGATTTCTACGACGAGTAAGAGATTACGTTATAGGGTTACGGTCTACACTCAACTTGCCGATGGCGTTGATGGGACTCCACACCCGTTTGACTGTTTCCGTTGAGACTTATGAGGTATATATCAGTATTACATTATTTATACATGTGATTGCACTTTGATATATACGTTGATGTACTATGTGTGCCAGCATACTGATCCAGGGATGGCACAGATACACAGAGGCTTGACCGTTTGAGGTCGTGTCGCTACATAAAGTGATTCATGATAGCTCCTTGATTGAAAAGCATGATTGCAATGATGTTACTATAAATTCTATTAATGTGAATTGTGCTAATAATATGCAAAACTAGAAGCTTGGGGACGATAATTTTGTTATGTCCACTACTTATTGCAATGATCATGATTGGGGTGATAATGTTTCTTATGATCTTGAAAATTTGTTTAAGCCTCATGATGAATATGTTATTGATAATAAAGTTTGCAATACTGTTAAAAGTGGGATTGGAAGAGCGTTAACTTTAGGTGATAATGATCCGACTATTTTGGAGAATTATCAATCTTATGAAATTTTTGACAAAAGTGGGTTTGGAGAGGTCATGACTTTAGTTGATGTTAATCCCACTATCTTGGAAGATTATAATTTTTTTATGCATGTGGATCATAGAGAGATTATTGTTTACGATAGCTATATTGATGAGTTTGATTATGATCCTACATGTAATTATTATGAGAGAGGAAAATATGGTTGTAGAAATCTTCATGTTACTAAATTACCTCTCGTTATGTTGAAATTATTGATGCTCCATTCTTCCTATCGGCATATGCTAGATATTGCTTGTCTTGATAATTTGTTTGCTTATAAAATGCCTATGCATAGGAAGTATGTTAGACTTAAATGTGATTTTCACATGTTGCATGATGCTCTCTTCGTGTTTAAATTACTATCTTTCATGTGAGCATCATTGAAATCTCAAGCCTATCTTAATGGCTATAAAGAAAGAGCTTGTTGGAAGACAACCCAATAAACTTTTATTCTGTTTTCGTGAGTGCACACAATTATGCTACTGATATGATTGTGTTTTTATGTTTTAATTAGTGTTTGTGCCAAGTAATGCCTTTGGGATGATTTGGAAGATAGTATAATTGATGCTGTTTGGAAAATAGAAAGTTTTGCGCCCAGTGCTGGAATTTTGGTTCTGTACTGGAGCGTCAGAAAAAACTGAAATTTTTACACAGTATTGTTATATAAATTTCCCACGTTTTCCTAATTTTTTAGAAATTTTGGAGTTATATAAGTATAGATTTTAAATAGATCTTTACAGACTGTTCTGTTTTAGACAGATTCTGTTTTTAATGCATAGTTTGCTTATTTTGATGAATCTATGGATCGTATCGGGGGTATGAGTCATGGAGAAGTTGGAGTACAGTACAATTATGCCAATATTAAATATGAATCAATTTACTACAGTACTTAAAGTTAAAGATTTGTTTTTTATACTAACGGATCTTACGAAGGTTTTGTTGAGTTTTGTATGATTGAAGTTTTCAAGTTTTGGGTGAGATCACGATGGATGAAGGAATAAGGAGTGGCAAGAGCCTAATCTTGGGGATGCCCAAGGCACCCCAAGGTAATATTCAAGGACTCCCAAGCAACTAAGCTTGGGGATGCCCCGGAAGGCATCCCCTCTTTCTTCTACCAACTATCGGTAATTTTACTTGGAGCTATATTTTTATTCGTCACATATTATGAGTTTTGCTTGGAGCGTCGTGTATTATATGAGTCTTTGCTTTGTTTTCTTTTTAGTTTATCACAATCATATTTTCTGAACACACTTATTTGAGAGAGCCGCACATTTATCATGATTTGTTATAATACTCTATGTGCTTCACTTAAATCTTTTGAGCTAGGCAGTTGCTCTAGTGCTTCACTTATATCTTTTTGAGCACGGCGGTGATTATATTTTAAAGAAATACATGCACTCTCATGCTTCACTTATATTATTTTGAGAGTTGATAATATTAAATTTTGAAGAAATATTTGCACTCTCATGCTTCACTTATATCTTTTTGAGAGTTGATAATAGTAATGGTAGTTTGCACAAGATATGAATTTGGTCCCAAAGTGATGAATATTCAAGAGGGATATAATACAAACTTTCATATAGATCATTGGATGTGATAAGTTTGATTCCTTGCAATAGTTTTGCGATATGGAGATTATAATATGTGAGTCATGTTAGTGAGTAATTGTGGTTTAGTAAGAATATTGGTTTTAAGGGTTGTGATTCCCTATGCATGCACATAAAGTCAATAGTTATGCAACGAAATTATATCCTACTTATAGTGCATTATTCAGTGTTAGTTATGTTCAATGCATCTTTATGACCGTTTTTGCTTTTTGGTTGGTCGCTTCTCAATCTATTTGCTAGCCTTCATTTGCACTAAGCGGGAATGCTGCTTTTGCATCCAACCCCTTAAACCCAAAGTTGTGCCAAATGAGTCCACCATACCTACCTATATGCGGTATTTCCATCCCGTTCCAAGTAAATTTGCATGTGCCAAATCTAATTTTTCAAAAATAATTTTCCATTTTGTGTGCCCGTACCGCTCATGAAGCGGCAGGGGGTGGCCAATATTTTCCATGCTAGGTGTGTTATTCTTACGATGAGTGTTTATTCACTTGTCATTGCACGAGAAAGTGGCAAGGTAATAGGGATGCCCAGTCCCGAAATGCAATATATATATATATAGGGCGGGTCTATTCTACCAACCCCCTTAAGACCTTATTCTGCCATCAATCTCCTTATTCTACCCACACCCCACGCCCCGAACACAACAAACACTGGACAGAAAACCGAACAGCCCCACCTCACCCTGAACCGCACGCACCATAGAAACACCCTCACCTTATCTCTTCCCGGTGCCCCACGAACCAACCACTCCTCTCCCAATCGCCATCACCACGACCCCCGCGACCCCCACCTTCCACCCGCTCTAGCCCCGACTGCCACTGCTTTCTGCCGCCGGGGCTACGCATCGTCCGTGGATCTCCGCCGCCCCGGCCTGCCTCCACTCCTCTCCTCGTCCCACCTTCCACCGGCCCCCACCACCTCCCACCACGGGCGCGACCAGCCAGCCGTAGCCCGACCTGCGCGCCTCCGTGCCGCCCAGGCGACCGATCCGAGCGCTGCCGGTCCCCCACGCCGCCGTCGCGCTGCCCTGCGCCTCCACCATCTCCCATCACCCCGGACGGGCGCGGCGTCCCGGCAGAAGTGGCGCCGCCGTTGATCCCCTGTTGGATCTCGCGCGTGGCGGACCTCCTCCTCGCGTTTTTCGGCGTGATCCGACGGCCTCTCGCGCTCCTCTCTGGCGCCCCCTCTCCATCCCGCGGGCTCCTCCATGACGGACAGTAGGGGATCTGCCTGGCGACCACCCCCAAGCCCCCGCGGGTGGTCCCGACGACCTTCACAGCGACGGCCGTCCGGTTGAGCCCAAACGGCGTAACACAGTGCCGCCACAGCTGCCTGACCCCCTCACCCCCTCTCTAGTTGTCCTTCTCCTCTGTTAGACTTCCTCCTCCTCCCTCCCGCCATCCCCACGCCACCACCATGGGCTACCAGCATAGGGAGCTGCTGCCGTCCACAGCGCCCTCCCCAGCGAGCCCCGCCTCGCCACGGCTCCCCAGGCGGCCGGATTCGTCGACGGCGCTCGCGCGGTACTCCAACTCCGGCGTGCGACTGCCGTGGTGGAACCGCGTTGGCACCCTACCTCCCTGCCCTCCCAATCCCCACCTTGACCCGCCACCACTGTCGCTGCTCCTGGGTCTGGAGCCCTCCTCCTCCCTCACGAGCGGCACATCCTACTTACCTCCATCCCATTCTTTTCTGTGCAGCTCGGCGGCGCGCCACATGCAGTTCGTTGCTCCTCTGCGTGTGGTTAATCCAAGCACGGGCTGCACCACCACGGCTCGCCGGGAGTACTGCATCAGCAAATCCGCTAGAAAAAAATAGGGGGTGCGCCCTACTGCAGTTCGGTTGGGGGTAGCACGCGGTTCAGTTTATTTTGAGTTTTCATATTTGCAGTGCAGTGCTTCGTGTGCAGTCCAGGCTGGGGGTGTTTCTGTTGCATTTCATTATTTTGCTAGATTCACTACTCTGCACGGGCTGCAATTGTTGAAAAACAGAAAAAGGTGGATGAAGTTCATTGTGTGTTTTTCTGAAAGAGAAATCGAAGTGAAAAATGCAGTCTGCTGCTCTTTTGCTCTTGAGGTTCATTTTACTTTTTTTTGCAGGAAAGATGATGTGATGCAGTTCGGTTGGATGCCCAGTTACTCAATTTTGTTGTTGTTGAGAACTGCACTTCATTGTAAAAACTGTAGTTCATTACCACGATGGTGTGGTTCGCCTTCGCGCAGGCTGCAGTTTTGTCTTTGTGCAAGTGTTGCCCATAGAATTTTGTGTAGTTCGGCTGGTGGAGAGTACAAATTTTGTATGTGTGTGTGGCTATGTAAAACAATCAGGTAGATGTGTGAGCTTGGAAGCTCACTTTGTTCTCTCATGCGGTTCGCTATAAAACTCCTCCGTGGTCCACTTGGTGAACATAAACAAAAACATCTCAAAAAGAAGCTCGCTTCTTATTAGATGTAGTTCATTCGCTCAGTCCCTATGGTCCACTCGCCCGGTCTACGCGCGTAAAAAAATAACTATGAAAAAAGATAACAAAAACATATGAAATTCACTTTTGGTAGGGTCGCGGTTCACTTTCGGTGGTGTCGCGGTACACTTACTCCCAATGTGAAGTGCAGAAAAAATGTTAGATAGACGACAAAAAAAAGTAGTGCGGTTCACTTCTCGATAGTGTTGCGGTTCACTCACACCCGATGTGAAGTGCGGTCCACTCTCGTTCATAGAAAAAGTTCGAAAAAGAACAAAACAAATCATGCAGTTCGTTTTCCCATCTGACGAAGTGCGGTTTTTCGTCTGAAGCAGTGCATTTTTCTGTCTGATGCAGTTCCTTCGTCGATTTTGGTGTCGCGAAAAACAGAGTGTCCGCATTTCGGTAAAATCAAAACTGCTCTTAAATCATAAGGAATTAGACAGAGTATTCTACATGAAAAAGTTGCGCCTCGTCGATATCTTTCCAACGGCGTATCATTTGCATCATTTCAATAAGCGGATTAGAAAAAATCTCGAAAAAACGCCCGCTGCCACTCGTCGTCCGCCGCACCATTTTCAAAATTAATTTAAAACCGTAAGGAATCTCAAAATAATTTCTACATATGAAAGTTGCGCCTCGTCCGTAGCTTTCCAACGGCATATCACACGCCTTATTTTGACAAACAGTTAAAAAACTGGAGTGAAAACAGTACCAAAAAATTGCAAAAATTTGAAAAAACAGAATTCTGCGATTTAGTAAATTTAAAGCTGCTCTTAAATCGTAAGGAATTAGAGAAAATAATATATATGAAAAAGTTGCGCCTCGATGATATCTTTACAACGGCGTATCATTTGCTTCATTCCGACAAGCGGTTTGCAAAAAAACGCAAAAATACGCTCGCTGCCACTCGTCGGGCGCCCACCGTTTTCGAAACTGTTGTTAAACCGCGAGGAATCTCGAAAAAATTTCAACATCGTGAAGTTGCGCCTAATCCATAGCTTTCCAACGGTATATTACACGCCTCGTTCCGACAAACGGTTTAAAAACTGGCTCTAAAACAGTACCAAAAAACACCGCGTACAGTTTTTTCGACGAGAAGTTCACTCGTCTCAGTACTGCAGTGCGCTTGCTTCACAAAGTGCAGTGCCCTCGCGTTGAGCGTGCAGTTCGGAAGTGTGGGCAGAATAACTATTTTGCCAATATTGGCAGAATTGACCGGATGTATATATATATATATATATATATATATATATATATATATATATATATATATATATATATATATATATATAGAGAGAGAGAGAGAGAGAGTAGCACTATTCTAATCCCAGGATTAGAATAGTTATTATGATCATAATCAGCCCTATAAGGGCCCGACGGGGTGTTCCCGAACTCCCAAAAACGCAAGCCTGGCCGGTCCAACGAACCCCTACGACCGGCCCACTTCCCATGTCACGACCTTCCCCAACCACCCCACCTCCCGCACCCGCAGCACCTCTGCCCATCCTCCCCTCCGGCGCACCTCCTGCCGCCGGCGCATTGGCCCCAGCGTGCCACCCGTCGTCGCCCACCCCCTTCCCCGGCCCGACGCGCCCTCCCGAAACCACCCGCCGCCGCGCGCGCCTCCCCAGAAACAGCGCAGCCGCACGCGCCCTCCCCGGATCCCCCACTGCCCTCCGCCTAGCCAGGTCCCGCCGCGGCCGCTGCAAGCCTCCACGGATCCCGCTGGCACCCTCCTTCGGCGTGCCCCCTTGATCCCGCCGTCGCGCCCTGGATTCCGCCGCCATGCCCCTGTTCCCCCACCGCCGCCAGCCACCGGGGCATACACCTGATCCACCCACCGCCACGGACTGCCACCTGCCAGGCAAATCACCGCCACTAGCCGCCGCTAGACCCCAGCTCTTCCCGCTGCCCGGGCCCGAACTTCTCCCTGCCTCCCAGCGGCCTGTCCACACCTCATCCGCCGGCCTTGGTATGTCTGCCTGTCCCTGCCTTCAAAGACGCCGCCACCCACATGGAACCCCTGCTCCAACGCATCGGCGACCAGCCATCTCCAACCCTCGCATGCACGTCCTGGCACTTGCATTTCAATGCTCCAATGCCTACTGGCACTCCCTGCATCTTCGCCCTACAAAAAAACTCTTGCAGTGTTCAATTCTTCTGACTTCTTGGAGCAGTTCATTGTATATTAAACAAGAAGAAATAACTAACAGTAGGTTGCAGATGTTTTGTTTTGTGATTGTCGTAGGCTTGCGACAGTTTAGATGTGGGTTCAGTAAATAAATTGTTCCTAGTTTACATGAATCATGCAGAACTGAAAAAATGGTGTATGTACTTTGACACTTACTGTTCTTATCGGTAGGTCAAACAGAGTTCTCGTGGCAGGTCAAACAAAATATGCCCGTGGCGCCGTTTCTGCTAGTCGCCATCCCCATCTGCGACATATTATGTTCCTGTTATCACCACAAAAATAGAGCACACAAGACTCGGGTGCTAGTCGCCGTCCACCTCCTCAAGCACCTCTCCGCTTCTTGAGAAATCCACACGAACCCTATGCTATGCCCCGGTTCTACTGAAATTACTATGCACCGTGTTCCTGCAGCCTCTCACTCATATTCGTGTATTTTCATTTCGTATCTTGGATTTTGTAACTTGTTAAGTTTATTGTGCGGAACCTTCAGAAAGATACCAAAAAAAGTGTGTTATGGACCTTGTAACTCCTTCCCTTCTTTCCGTTCATGCATGTTCTTTCGCGTGATTTGATGTAAGGAAGTTTGTATAAACCATCGAGTTTAGATACACCTAAATAAGTATGTATTTTTTAAAGTAATCTCGAAGTTCAAAGATTATTGTATAGAGAGTTCAATCATTGTATTTTAAGAAGAATGCATCCTACTGATAAAAAATGCTTAGAGAAAAATCATTCATCAAAAGAAAGTTTGCAACGCCGATTTTTGGGAGGTTCAAAATGTTAAATTCGCACAAAAAAGAGTGCAGAAAAAGATGGGCGCTGCAAAAATGATACAAAACAAACCAATAATTTGAAGTTCAAATTTGCGGGGCTGGGAAGTTAAATAAATAAAAAAACAAAACAAAGACTAGTCTATAGGTTGGGGGCAGTCTAAGAAGTTCGCGGGGCAGTCTAAGAAGTTCAAATTAAAATAACCAAGAAGTTCAAAGTTTATAAGAAACACAAATTTGTTTCTCGTTAATAAAGAATAAAACAAAGAAGTTCAAATTAAAAGTAAATGAACAACTAAAAAGAGTTTAAAACAGAGTTTCCTCGGTTTTTAAAAAACTTGAAGTTCAAACTAAAATAACTAAGTGGTTCGACGTTTATTACAAAATCTAGGATTTTACCGCTATTAAAAAAACTCAGATATCCCTTGTTATTAAAGAATCAATCATGAAGTTCAAATTGATAAAAACAGTCAAATTCAATGTTTATTTAAAATTCAAAAACAATTCTTCAGTCAAAAAATAAAAAATGTGAAGTTCAAATTAAAATAACACAGAAGTTCAAAGTATATTAAAACCTAGGATTTACAAGTTCAAAACACATAAACATGTTTATAAAAAACTCAGATTTTCCCCGATACTGAAGATTAAACCAAGAAGTTCAATTTAAAAAAATGGAGTAGTTCAATGTATATAAAAAACTCAGTTTTTTCTCGTTATTGAAGAATAAAACCAAGAAGTTCAATTGGAAAAAGCGGAGCAGTTTGATATTTATTTGAAAAATCGGATTTTTCCAGTTACTAAAGAATAAAACCAATAAGTTCAATTTGAAGTAACGAAGAAGTTCGACGTTTCTAACAAAACTCCAATTTTCACATTTCTAAAAAATACACAAAAGAAGTTCAAATAAAAAAGTTAGAGCGGTTTGATGTATATAAAAAACTCAGATTTTTTCGTTAACAAAGCGAAACAGAGAGAAGTTCAAGTTGATAACTGCCGGAAGTTCACGTACTGCATGGTGTGCATTTCGTATGAGAAAAAAAGAATAAAAAGGTAAAGTCTAAACAATTTGTTGCTAGAAGTTCAAGTGCTCTGCCCAGGGAAGTTCAAAAATTCTTGAGAGAGAGGTTCACCATATATTCAACAACTTTTCAAACGGTATATCGTATGCTCTATTCCAAAGGGTATATCGTATGCTCTATTCCAAAAAAACGGTTAAAACAAATTGATGTATGTTGTTCGAAACAAAAGTTTAACCATATTAGAAAAAGTTGTGTCTTTTCAACATGTTTCTAAAAGGTATATCATTTGTGCAACTCTGACAAACGGGTGAGGAACTACGAACAAAAATACGAGACCGAAGTTCAACGTGAAAACAGCGAGCAGTTCAACTACTATACGGAATGCGACTCACAAGAGAATAAAAGGAACAAAACTAAAAGCCTAAAAGTGTTGTTGCAAGAAGTTCACGTGCTTCTCCATGCATGGTTCAAAATTTCTAGTGAGGGAAGTCCGTCATTCATTTACATGTTAAAAAAAGGCAAAACAACGTTGTTTTTGCCATTTTTAAAACTGCTCGCAAACGGCAACGAATTTGTGACAACTATCTACATGAAAAAGTTGCTCCTATTCATAAGCTTTCCAACGATATATTATATGGTTCATTCCGATGAACGGTTTAAAAAGTTTCATGTATTCCGTTAAAAACAAGTTTTTGTGTATTCAAAAAAAATATCTTGAACCGTCGCGAATATGAAAAAATGATCAAAACATGGAAGTTGCGCATTTTCAACAGCTTTCCATCGATATATCATTCGCTCAATTCCGACAAGTGGTTGGGAAGTTACAGGCAAAAAACGGCACCTAAAAAAAAGAGTGAAGTTCAAGCTGAGATGTACGAGAAGTCCAACTACTTCACAGAGTGTAGTTTCGAATACTCTGTATCGCGATGAAGGCAGAACGCATGATCTCGTCGTTTTCAAAATTACATAAAAACGACAGTGAATTACAGGAAACTTTCTATATGAAAAAGTTTCACATTTTCCATAGCTTTCCAACGGTATATTATTTGCCATATTTCGATGAAGTTTGCGAAAATTACAGCCAAAAAACGATTTCGGCCATATTCAAAATTGACATAAAACCATAAAGAATTAGGAGAAACATTCTATACATGAGAGTTTCACATTTGTTCAAGCTTTCCAACGCCATATCGTTTGCTGCATTCCGACATACCATTTAAAAATTGACGTGAAAATACCATCTCGGCGGAACTTCGGCCGTTTTCTAAATTACATTTAAACCGTATAAAATTAGGAAAAACTTTCTATATGAAAAGAAGCGCATTTTCATAAGCTTTCCAATGCCGTATCATTTGCCTCAATCAGATTAGCCATTTTCAAATGGCGCCAAAAATACGAGCTCGGCTGTTCGGTTTGAAAAATTCTGCCATTTGTAAAATTGCTCTTTAACCGTAAGGAATTTGGGAAAACTTTCTATATGTGGAATGATCGTATTTGCAGCATATTTCCAAAGCCATATCATTTGCCTCATTCCGATAAACGGTTTAGAAATGGGCTCGAAAATACGATTCGCGTTTTTGTGTGTGAAGAAAAATGTTTTCAAAACTGCTCTTAAACCGTTTAGATTTTGACAAAAATTCAACTTAGGTCGTGACCCTCGTGTCCACAGCTTTCCAACGGTATATCGCAAGCCTCATTTGGACAAAGTTAGCGGAAGTTCAACCTGTCACCAAGTGAAGTTCAGGTCGAACAACTTATGCAGTTCAACTAAGAATCTGAATATTATTCTGATCCCGTGATCAGAATAGTGTTTATGTGTATATATATATATATACAATGATAATATTATGATAATAATAAATTCCTTGGAAAGTGTTGGTATGGAGGGCACCCGTGAATACGGCTAGCCATGGATTGTGAAAGAATGGTGGAAAGGAAATAAACTTTATTTTCTGTGTGAACCGCCTATAATGTGTCTAGCATGGAAGATATTGGGAATTCTCGGTCGTTTTCGTTGATAGGAAAAGCATGCCTCTCAAAATAATTTTATCTCTCTAATTTAAACCTTGAGCTCTGGCACCTCTGCAAGTCTATGCTTCCCTCTGTGAAGGGCCTATCTATTTACTTTTATGCAATTTTTATTTTTACTTTGAGTCTCCATCTTCTCTTACAAAGCACCAACTAGAGAGCACTATTGTCATACTTGTGCAGTGGGTGTAGCTAATATTGAGTGTGTTTCATGAATGGATCAATGATTGAGCATAATGGGCTAGGGATAACTTTCTTTAGCGTTGATATTTTCAAAGACATGGTTGCTTGTTAGTATGCTTGAGTATTTATGTCTTCATGTCAAACTATAGACTATTGCTTTGAATCATTCAATTCCAATTGTCCATGCCACAAAAGAAAAGATTATATGATGAATATGATAGGTAGCATTCCACATCAAAAATTCTGTTTTTATCATTTACCTACTCGAGGACGAGCAGGAATTAAGCTTGGGGATGCTTGATACGTCTCCAACGTATCTATAATTTTTGATTGTTCCATGCTATTATAGTATCAATCTTTGATGTTTTATATACATTTACAAGCAATTATATATCATTTTTTGGGACTAACCTATTAACTTAGTGCCCAGTGCCAGTTGCTGTTTTTGCCTGTTTTTGGTTTTTCCGAATATTAGTACCAAACGAAGTCCAAATGCCACAACACTTTTTGGAGATTTTTTTCTGGACATAAGAGACACTAGAAGCTTCGGGAGAGGGCCAGAAGCCAGAGGAGGTGGCCACGAGCCACCAGGGCGTGCCCCGGGGGGGTGGCGCGCCCTGGTGCCTCGTGGGACCACCTCTGCTCCGTTTGATGTAATTCCACCTCTATAAATTCTCTAAAATCGGGAAACCAACAGAGGAGTCCACGAAATACTTTTTCCGCTGCCGAAAGTCTCTGTTCTTGCGAGATCCCATCTGGAGGCATTTTCCGGCACTCTGCCGGAGGGGGAATCGATCACGGAGGGGCTCTACATCAACCTTGCTGCCCTTCCGATGATGCGTGAGTAGTTTACCACAGACCTTCGGGTCCATAGTTAGTAGCTAGATGGCTTCTTCTCTCTATTTGATCTTCAATACAATGTTCTCCTCGATGTTCTTGGAGTTCTATCCGATGTGATCACTTTTTGCGGTGTGTTTGTTGGGATCCGATGAATTGTGAGTTTATGATCAGATTATCCATGAATATTATTTCAGTCTTCTCTGAACTCTTTTATGCATGATTGAAATAGCTTCGTATTTCTCTCCGATCTATTGATTTGGTTTGGCCAACTAGATTGATTTATCTTGCAATGAGAGAGGTGCTCTGTAATGGGTTCGATCTTGAGGTGCTCAATCCCAGTGACAGAAAGGGACATGACACGTATTGTATCATTGCTATTAAGGATAAAAAGATAGGGTTTATTCATGCGTGAGTTCACTTTGTCTACATCATGTCATCTTGCTTAAGGCATTACTCCGTTCTTTATGAACTTAATACTCTAGATGCATGCTGGATAGCGGTCGATGTGTGGAGTAATAGTAGTAGATGCAGGCAGGAGTCGGTCTACTTGTCTCAGACGTGATGCCTATATACATGATCATTGCCTTGGATATCGTCATGATTATTTGCTTTTCTATCAATTGCCCAACAGTAATTTGTTTACCCACTGTATGCTATTTTCAAGAGAGAAGCCTCTAGTGAAAACTATGGCCCCCGGGTCTATCTTTATCATATACTAAAACCCTAAAAATACTTTGCTGTAATTTTACTTTATTTATTTTATTTTGTATTTTTGTTTGATCTATCTATCTATCACCATACAATTTAATCTTGCAATTAACCGCCAAGGGATTGACAACCCCTTGTTCGCGTTGGGTGCGAGGATTTGTTATTTTGTGTGCAGGTACTGCTAACGAGTTGTTGCATGATTCTCCTACTGGATTGATAACCTTGGTTTCATAACTGAGGGAAATACTTATCTCTACTATACTGCATCATCCCCTCCTCTTCGGGGAAATCCCAACGCAGCTCACAAGTAGCAATAGTCAACGTAGCTCTGTAGTTGATGACCACATTTCCCCTACACCAGCATTGCAGGTGCTTGCTGTAACTTGGCAGTGTGATATGTGGTTGCATGTTAAGTATGGTGTCTAGCTTGTGTTGCTTCTAATTAGGGTAAATTGCATCTGCTTAGTTTACACATTATACCTGTGAATATGACATGCCTTCCTGTTTTTGGTACATACTACATCTATCTATTAACCATGTTCTTACATGAAACTACTGTTCTTGTGTATCCCGCATCAATCACTTATGATGAGACACATTTATTCGTTGCATATTGCATATGATTTCTAGCATGTAGCTATGTATTGCTTCTAATTTGTTGAAATACCCTTATTAGCCTGCCCTTTTAATTTGGCAGAGTGATATTGGTTGCATCTTTCATATGGTGTCTAGCTTGCATTGCTTCTAATTAGTTGAAATGCCTTCTGCTTAGTTCACACATCATAGGTGTGAATATGCAATGCTGTCCTTTTTCGTACATATTCCATCCTCCTATCTTGCGGTTGCCCTACATCAAAGTAGTGTTCATCAGTATCATGCATCAATGAGTTCTGAAAAGCAATTTTTATTCCTTTTTCTTGTGGGTTTGACTTTACAAGGCAAAATCAAAAAAGAGGAAGGAAGGGGATGATGGTGGTCCTTGCAGCAACGTAAATGGACCATCTCTACACATTCTCCTTGTACTTCTAGTGCATTACAAGTTCCAAGTCTCATCTCCCCTACTCCATCATCCCAGGTGCTTGCTCTAACTTGGCAATGTGATATCTGGTTGCATGTTGCATATGGTGTCTAGCTTGTATTGCTTCTAATTAGGGTAAAATGCATCTGCTTAGCTTACACATTATACATGTGAATATGACATGCCTTCCTATTTCTGGTACATACTATATCTGTCTATCACACCATGTTCTTGCATCAAAGTACTACTGTTGTGTATCCTGCATCAATCACTTACGATGAGACACCTTTAACTTGGCAGTGTGATATTGGTTGCATCTTGCATTGATTTCTAGCTTGTACTACTTCTAATTTTTCGAAATTCCACTTATGACGAGACACTTTTAACTTGGCAGAGTGATATTGGTTGCATCTTTCATATGGTGTCTAGCTTGCATTGCTTCTAATTAGTTGAAATGCCTTCTACTTAGTTCACACATCATAGGTGTGAATATGCAATGATGTCCTTTTTCGTACATATTCCATCCTATTATCTTGCGGTTGCCTTATATCAAAGTAGTGTTCATCAGTATCATGCATCAATGACTTCTGAAAAGCAATTTTTATTCCTTTTTCTTGTGGGTTTGACTTTACACGGCAAAATCAAAAAAGAGGAAGGAAGGGGATGATGGTGGTCCTCTGCAGCAACGTAAACGAACCATCTCTACACATTCTCCTTGTACTTCTAGTGCATTACAAGTTCCAAGTCTTATCTCCCCTACTCCACCATCCAAGGTGCTTGCTCTAACTTGGCAGTGTGATATCTGGTTGCATGTTGCATATGGTGTCTAGCTTGTATTGCTTCTAATTAGGGTAAAATGCATCTGCTTAGCTTTCACATTATACATGTGAATATGACACGCCTTCCTGTTTCTGGTACATACTATATCTATCTATCACACCATGTTCTTACATCAAAGTACTGCTGTTGTGTATCCTGCATCAATCACTTACGATGAGACACCTTTAACTTGATAGTGTGATATTTGTTGCATCTTGCATTGATTTCTAGCTTGTACTGCTTCTAATTTTTCGAAATTCCACTTATGATGAGACACTTCTAACTTGGCAGAGGGATATTGGTTACATCTTTCATATGGTGTCTAGCTTGCATTGCTTCTAATTAGTTGAAATGCCTTCTGCTTAGTTCACACATCATAGGTGTGAATATGCAATGCTGTCCTTTTTTCGTACATATTCCATCCTCGTATCATGTGTTTGCCTTACATCAAAGTATTGTTCGTCAGTCATTCATTCATGAATGAGTTCTGAAGAGCAAATTTTATTCCTTTTTCTTATCGGTTTGACTTCACAATGCAAAATCAATACAGTGGAAGGAAATTAGTAAGGCAGTGGATGATGGTTGTCCTTCTGAGCAAGTGAAACAGAGGGTCTCTACAGATTCTACTCTGCCATCCTCCCAACAAGATTCGCAAGACAACGCAGGGCTAGACAGTCAACGTAGTTGTGTAGATGATGAACACATCTCCCCTACTCCACCATCACAGGTGCTTGCTCTAACTTGGCACTTTTATATGTGGTTGCATGTTGGGTATGATGTCTAGTTTGTATTGCTTCTAATTTTGTTGATTTGCATCTGCTTAGTTTACACATTATACTTGTGAATATGACACGTGTTCCTGTTTCTAGAACATACTAAATCTGTATATCACACCATGTTCTTACATCAAAGTACTGTTGTGTATCCTGCAACAATCACTTACCATAAGACACATTTAACCTGGTAGTGTGATATACGTTGCATCTTGCATTGTCTTCTAGCTTGTACTGCTTCTAATTTGTTGAAATGGCACTTATGACGACACACTTTTAAGAGTGATATTGGTTGCATGTTCATATGGTGCCTGGCTTTCATTTCTTCTAATTTGTTGAAATGTCTTCTGCTTAGTGTTTTTCATACATATTCCATCCTCCTATCATAGGTGTGAATATGCAATGCTGTCCTTTTTTCGTACATACTCCGTCCTCCTATCATGCGCTTGCCTTACATCAAAGTAGTCTTCGTCTGTATCATGCACCAATGAGTTATGCAGAGCCAATTTTATTCCTTTTCTTGTGGTTTGACTTCAGAAGGCAATATCAAAAAAGAGGAAGGAAAAGAGTAAGTTAGAGGATGTTGGTGGTTCACCGGACCAACGCAAATGGAGGCTCTCTAGATTTGGCACTGCTACTGCTACTTCGGTTGAAGTTCCAAGTCTATATGATGACTCCATCTCCCCTACTCCGCCATCGCAGGTGCTTGCTCTAACTTGACAGTGAGATAATTGGTTGCATGTTGCATATGGTGTATAGCTTGTATTTCTTCTAATTTGATTAAATTGCAGCTGGTGAGTTTATACGTTATACATGTGAATATGACATGTCTTTCTGTATCTAGAATACACTGCATCTGTCTATCACACCATGTTCTTACATCAAAGTACTGCTGTCGTGTATCCTGCATCAATCACTTATGATGAGACACCTTTAACTTGGCAGTGTGATATTGGTTGCATCTTGCATTGATTTCTAGCTTGTACTGCTTCTATTTTTTTCGAAATTCCACTTATGACGAGACACTTTTAACTTGGCAGAGTGATATTGGTTGCATCTTGCATATGGTGTCTAGCTTGCATTGCTTCTAATTTCTTGAAAATCCTTCTGCTTAGTTGACACATCATAGGTGTGAATATGTCATGCGGTCCTGTTTTCGTACATATTCCATCCTCGTATCATGTGTTTACCTTACATCAAAGTGTTGTTAGTCAGTCATTCATGCATGAATGAGTTCTGAAGAGCGAATTTTATTCTTTTTGTTGTCGGTTTGACTTCACAATGCAAAATCAATACAGCGGAAGGAAATTAGTAAGGCAGTGGATGATGGTGGTCCTTCCGAGCAACTGAAACAGAGGGTCTCTACAGATTCTACTCAGCCATCCTCCTAACAAGATTCGCAAGATAACGCAGGGCTAGACAGTCAACGTAGTTGTGTAGATGATGAACACATCTCCCCTACTCCACCATCACAGGTGCTTGCTCTAACTTGGCACTGTTATATGTGGTTGCATGTTGCGTATGATGTCTAGTTTGTATTGCTTCTAATTTTGTTGATTTGCATCTGCTTAGTTTACACATTATACTTGTGAATATGACATGTGTTCCTGTTTCTAGAACATACTAAATCTGTCTATCACACCATGTTCTTACATCAAAGTACTGTTGTGTATCCTGCAACAATCACTTACCATAAGACACATTTAACCTGGGAGTGTGATATACGTGGCATCTTGCATTTTTTTTCTCGCTTGTACTGCTTCTAATTTGTTGAAATGGCACTTATGATGTGACACTTTTAAGAGTGATATTGGTTGCATGTTCATATGGTGCATAGCTTTCATTTCTTCTAATTTGTTGAAATGTCTTATGCTTAGTGTTTTTCATACATATTCCATCCTCCTATCATAGGTGTGAATATGCATTGTTGTCCTTTTTTTGTACATACTCCGTCCTCCTATCATGCGCTTGCCTTACATCAAAGTAGTCTTCGTATGTATCATGCATCAATGAGTTATGCAGAGCCAATTTTATTCCTTTTCTTGTGGTTTTGACTTCAGAAGGCAATATCAAAAAAGAGGAAGGAAAAGAGTAAGTTAGGTGATGTTGGTGGTCCTCCAGACCAACGCGAACGGAGGCTCTCTAGATTTGCCACTTCTACTGCTACTGCTACTGCAGTTGAAGTTCCAAGTCTATATGATGACTCCATCTCCCCTACCCCACCAGCACAGGTGCTTGCTCTAACTTGACAGTGTGATAATTGGTTGCATGTTGCATATGGTGTATAGCTTGTATTTCTTCTAATTTGATTAAATTGCACCTGCAGAGTTTATACGTTATACATGTGAATATGACATGCCTTTCTGTATCTAGAATACACTGCATCTATCTATCACACCATGTTCTTACATCAAAGTACTGCTGTTGTGTATCCTGCATCAATCACTTATGATGAGACACTTTTAACTTGGCAGTGTGATATTGGTTGCATATTGCATTGATTTCTAGCTTGTACTGCTTCTAATTTTTTGAAATTCCACTTATGACATGACATTTTTAACTTGGCAGAGTGATATTGGTTGCATCTTTCATATGGTGTCTAGCTTGCATTGCTTCTAATTTCTTGAAAATCCTTCTGCTTAGTTGGCACATCATAGGTGTGAATATGTCATGCCGTCCTATTTTTCGTACATATTCCATCCTCCTCATACGGTTGTATTACATCAAAGTATTGCTCGTCTGTATCATGCATCAATGAGTTCTGAAGAGTGAATTTTATTCTTTTGTGCTGTGGGTACGGCTTGACATGGAAAAGTCAAAAAAGAGCAAGGAAAAGAGTATGGTAGGGGATGCTGTTAGTCGTCGGGTGCAATGGAAAAGGAGCTTCCCTCGAGATTCTGCTGGTACTTATAGTGCAGAAGAAGGTCAAATTCCACCGGCTAAATCTACAAACACAGTATCCCCTGCCCCACCAGCTGCAGCACCTCCTTCCACAGTACCGACATCTCAACGAGTTACTCGTTCGAATGCTCCGCAAGTGGCATGTTCCCAAGCTGCCTTCCCACCTAACACTACTTCTGAAGCACTGCTGACACTACAGGACTTGGCAAGATCAGCTGAACCTCATGAGCATGAACACCAAGACGGTACGTGACCGAGTCAAGTTGCAGTTGCTTGCTCCTTTATATGTACTCTCACAGTTTGATGTGCACTAACAATTTCCATATTCGTTGTTGAACTAGCACCTTGGCGCAAGAGGAAACAGACATCAGGGATAATGCTTGACAGGTTAACAAAATCTAAAGGAGGAAGAATGGAGATCCATTTTGAGGCAGGTTTAAAAAGGCCACGTGATGCTACAGAGTTAGCCAAGTTAGTATCAGAGGCAGCCATTGCCGTTAGGTGTCATGCACGTATCCTGACAACATGGATCCAGTACAGGAATGACAAAGATGAAACCTAGTTTAACACCTTCCTTGACCATTTATCCGTAAGTAATGTTATTCATCGCAATTTGTAATATTGTCTTGCTCTGTCCCATACTTTCTAGGTTGCTCCTAATGAGACTCCCATTCTTTTTTCAATAGATGAGGTTCAAGTTGGATCCGAAAGATGATGCAACCAAACAAGCATGCACTCATGTTTTTTAGTCTGCTCTGCGACAGTATCGGTATCACCATAGAAAAACTCACTTTGAAGGCAAGGCTAACAATGAAATCGCCCAAACATCTCCAGTAGAATATATTACGGATGAAGACTAGACAACCCTTGTTAAACACTGGTCTGATCCGAAGTATCAGGTAGGGTATATGTATGTGATCAGATCACATATTGAACTCGTATTTACGTATGTGCCTTACAAGTCTATCTTCTTCTAGGCTAACTATTTGAAGAACAAGACCAATCATTCTAAAGTGAAATTCCAACAGACAACAGGATCTCGTAGCTATATTGCACACTGCGAGGCTCTTGTAAATAGCTGTTATTTCCTCCTTTTTGTTATGCCATATTATCGTATCTATATTGACTTGTTCCAAATACAGAGGAAAGCCCGTGCGGACCAAAAAGAACCTGAATCGAATGCAGTGCAAATCTTCAAGGATTGTCACACCAGCAAAATGAAGGGCATGACTACACCAGTCCAAGCCACTGTTGTAAGTCCTTACTACTCATGCCTTTGAACTGCTTGTTACTGTGACGTGTTCATTTAACTACTTGGTTTGCAGCCAATGTCAGTTACTCTGTTCACTTTTATTCACAGTTGTCTTAACGTATCATTTCACCTTACACGGTTTAAAAGAAAGGAAGGATATTCTTTTGGTCTTGATCTGTAATCTAGTTGTGATGTTCACGTGTCCACACAATGATACAATAGCCTGTTTGTTTGATATCTGTTTGCCCGTGATATGAATGATGTCATACTATGTTCATCGTATTTTAAACAGTGTCTCTTTATCCTTAGATAGATGTCAATAAATGTGAGGAAATAGACAATACATTAGGAATGCTACATGGACATATGTTCCGAACGTGATTTTATTATGTACTTACCACTAAAATACATGCTAAAGTATTACAGTGGTTCACCAAAATAAGTTATGTATGTCTCATTAGTAACTTCTTATCTGATACACTAATCTACAAAATTCAAACTTTCAGCAAGCTATGGAACAAATGATTGAACAGCCACAACCTCCTGAAGGTGACGAGGCTACCACAGGCACAATGTCACCTCTTGCTGCAGTGCGTCAGTATCTCTCCACTAACAGTGCAAAAAGCACCTTCCTGAGTAATTCTAGGTTGGTTGTTAAGGTAACCTCGTCTAAACCGCCTACTAAACAAAATCCTCCGGCTAGACAGAGTGATATATCTGTGCTCCAGACACAAGTCCAATCCCTAATGGAGATCGTTTCTAAAACAAGAATAGTAGTTGACAAATGTCATCAAGATATGAATGGTTTTGAAACCAGACTATCGGACATTTGCTTCGTTGTTCAAGAGGAATGGCGCAAAAAAGGGGAAGGTCATGCTGCTCCATCAGATTCTACAGCCTGAAACATGACCACTCTGCTGAAATGATCTCTGCTTCTATACATCTCATGATACATTTATCTACAAGGACAGTAAACTTTTATGCCAACAGTCCTTTTGTTGTATGGCTGTAATTTATTTTGTTGCGATACAACATTTATCCTGCTGCCAAAGGCCATAGAGATTAGCAAGCTATTTTTGTATAGTGTAGGTTTATTTTTAGTAATGTATTCGGCATCATCGGTCTCCTTTAGGCCGAAAGCATCGTAGGAGCCCAAAGGGCTAGTACGTCCGGCCCACAACTAGAATGGAGCTAAAAACGATTACGGGCTGTATTCCGTATTTAGCCCACAGAAAATAACTAGGCCGAAATCAGCGTAAGCTCTTCTTATTTCTGATCGTTCCATTGGTAGGCCCATGACCATAGTGGGCCATTAACAGGCCTAAACATAATATGGGCCCATTGTATTAAAGGGCCGTAAACATGTCTGAATATCACCGTAGGCCTTATTTGGCCCATAAACGACACGGGCCATTAACAGGCCGAATCACAGATTGGGCCTTCATTGGGCCAGTATATACCTAGGGCTTGTAGCAGGCCGAAAGATGATTGGGCCTAAAATGTGCCAAATAGCCCACTGGTCATTAGCAGGCCGAAATTTAGCTCAGCCCAAGGTGGCCCATTTACATGGCGGATCGTTAACAGGCCGAAAGTTAACACGGGCCGTAATTGCACCGACCTACTACATGGGCCTTTAGCAAGCCGAAAGTGATGGCGGGCTGGATTTGTGTCATCGAGAATATGGGTCGTTAAGAGGCCCGAAGTGATGTCAGGCTACATATGGCCCATGGGTTGCGTCGGCCGTTAACAGGCCGAAAGCCAGCACGGGCCGTAATTGCATCGACCTACTACACGGGCCTTTAACAGGCCGAAAGTGCTGGCAGGCTGGATTTGTGTCATCGAGGATATGGGCCGTTAAGAGGCCCGAAGTGATTTCGGGCTACATATGGACCATGGGTTGCGTCGGCCGTTAACAGGGCGAAAGTCAGACCGGGTCGAAAATGGCCCTGTTCCATCATGGTCTGTTTATGGGCCGAAAGTTTCGTAGGGCCACTTATGGGCCTAAATGTAGCAGGACCTTAAACAGGTCGGAAACACACCGGGCCGTAATTGGGCCCAAATACAAAGCAGATTGTTAATGGGCCAGAAGTGACCATGGGCCGCAATGATGAGAAATCTACAAGGGCCGGTGACGGGCCGATTTGACACCATTCAAACGGGCCTTACCTGCAAATGGGCCATGAACAACCAGGCCGTTAATGGGCCAGCCCGCTAACTTTGACTGGGCCGGCCCTTTTAACCTAAATGGGCCACTGTTGGGCCGTGCCATGTGTTTACGTATCATAGGCGTCTCTCGTCCAATGAATGCATGACATCTATCGCAACGCCGAGCTGACACGTGGATCCGCCGGCGAATGAGAAATTTACACGTGGAAAATCGCCTTTGGTCAGGGCTGTTAACGGGTTATCGGATCCAAACCCGCACCCGATAGCTTAACGGCGACCCGTTACGGTGCATGCCACGTGTCGGTCACCCTTGACGAAAACACTTACATGACACGACATTTATCATCATGGAAGTGGACACTTCCATGATGGTAATTTCAGTATTGTCATGGAACACTTCTACGACAGCACAGGTATGACTATCTTGATTCTGTCATAAAATTGTCATGGATGTACATGCATGACAGAGAACTTGACGTACTGTGACAAAGACGTATCATCACGGAAGTGTTTTTTTTGTAGTGTGGATAGAGCACTATGGGTGGAATAGAATATAATGGTAGAGATTAATAAGGAGAAGTCAAAAAGGGAGAAAGTCTCGCATCAACTAGGCGGATCAACGGGCTATGGAGATGCCCATCAATCAATATCAATGCGAGGAGTAGGGATTGCCATGCAACGAATGCACTAAGAGCTATAAGTGTATGAAAGCCCAAACTGAAAACTAAGTGGGTGTGCATCCAACTTGCTTGCTCATGAAGACCTCGGGCATTTGAGGAAGCCCATCATCGGAATGTACAAGCCAAGTTCTATAATGAAAAATTCCCACTAGTATATGAAAGTGACAACATAGGAGACTCTCTATATGAAAAACATGGTGCTACTTTGAAGCACAAGTATGGAAAAGGATAGTAACATTGCCCCTTCTCTCTTTTTCTCTCATTTTTTCCTTTTTCTTTTTTTCCTTTTTTTTCTTTTCTTTCTTACTTTTTTTCTTTGCTTTCTTTCTTTTTTTTCTTTTTTTCGTGGGCTCTTTTTGGCCTCTTTTTTTTCTTTTTATTTATTTATTTATTTATTTATTTCCTCACTGGGACAATGCTCTAATAATGATGATCATCATACTTCTATTTACTTACAACTCAAAATTACAACTCGATACTAGAACAAATATGACTCTATATGAATGCCTCTAGCAGTGTACCAGGATGTGCAATGATCTAGCGTAGCAAAGATATCAAAAAAGGGACAAGCCCTAAAAATATCATGCTAGCTATCTTACGATCATGCAAAGCAATATGACAATGAATGCTCAAGTCATGTATATGATGATGATGGAAGTTGCATGGCAATACATCTCGGAATGGCTATGGAAATGCAATGATAGGTATGTATGGTGGCTATTTTGAGGAAGATATAAGGAGGCTTATGTGTGATAGAGCGTATCATATCACGGGGTTTGGATGCATCGGTGAAGTTTGCACCAACTCTCGAGGTGAGAAAGGGCAATGCACGATACTGAAGAGGCTAGCAAATTGCGGAAAGGTGAGAGTGCGTATAATCCATGGACTCACATTAGTCTTAAAGAACTCACATACTTATTGCGAAAGTTTATTAGCCCTCGAAGCAAAGTACTACTACGCATGCACCTAGGGGGATAGATTGGTAGGAAAAGACCATCGCTCGTCCCTGACCGCAACTCATAAGGTAGACAATCAATAATAAATCATGCTCCAACTTCTTAGCATAACGACAGACCATACGTGCATGCTTTGGGAATCACAAACCTTAACACCAATATTCTTACTAAACCACAATCATTCACTAGTACCTCCCACATATTACCGTCTTAATATCGCAAAACAATTGCAAGGAATCAAACTTATCATATTCAGTGATCTACAAGTTTTATGTAGGATTTTATGACTAACCATGTGAATGACCAATTCCTGTTGACTCTCTAAATAGATATAAGTGAAGCAATAGAGTTTAATTCTTTCTACAAAAGACTTTCCCACGCTCTAAAAAATATAAGTGAAACAAAAGAGAATTCTACAAATAACGGTTTTCCAAATGTAGAGAAACAGACATCCAAACTTCAAATAATATAAGTGAAGCACATGAAGCATTCTATAAAGCCATACTCAAAAGATATAAGTGAAGTGCAAAGAGCATTCTATAAATAAACCAAGAACTATCTCATACCAGCATGGTGCATTATTAAAAGAAAAATAAATATCCACACAAAAGACGCTCCAAGAATTTACGCATATCATGTGAACAAAACAAAAACCGAGACATACCGATAACTGTTGAAGAAGAAAGATGGGATGCCTTCTGAGGCATCCCCAAGCTTAGATGCTTGAGTCTCCTTGAATATTTACTTGGGGTGCCTTGGGCATCCCCAAGCTTGAACTCTTGCCTCTCCTTATTCTCCTCATATCGATACCTCCCCGATCTTCGAACACTTCATCCACACAAAACTTAATCGAACTTTTTATTAGAGAGGTTAGTACATATAACATCAAATCCCATCATGTCCTGCTGTAACATTATTGTATAATTATAATCAAACATTACCCACTGTATGCTATCACAATTCTATGGCTCCCAAGTCATTGGGGCTCAACAAGATTTCAAACATACGCAAATAAAGAAACTATAACAGCAATCTGTGAAAATAGGACGGTCTGTAAAGATGCAAATGAAACATATACTTCTTTAACTCCAAAAATTCTGAAAAATTAGGAAAAAAATAAAAAATTTGCATAGAAGTACTGTGTAAAAATTTCTGAATTTTTGCATGTTCCAGTAAAATAAAGAAATTCAAACACTACAGCAAAAGTTTCTGTTTTTTCACAGCACACACCAAACAAGCAATTTAAACATCCTAAAGGTAAATCTTGGCACATTATTTTTATAGTACAATGGATTTGTACAAGGGGATAATTATTTTTGTTGAAAATTTTCTGCAATCAAGATTCACAAAGTTTCCACAGGCATGAACAAAGTTCAAGGATGTCCCCCACTTCAACGGTGTTCGTCTTTCTCACTTTCACTTTTCTTTTTGAAAATGTTTAGGTTCCCCTCTATATTTTTTTGTTTTTAACCTTTTTAAAAGCACACAACAGAATAAAATGACTCTCTAAAACTTTCGGGTTGTCTCCCAGGCAGCGCTTTCTTTAAAGCCATTAAGCTAGGCATATAGTGCTCACGTAATCGATCCACCTGGATCCCAAGGTATATCAAAGCCAATTTTAATTAACAATGATTTGTAATTTAGTAGTGAGCACAAAGCAACATATATCCATCAAAATCATCATGTGTAATAGTAAAACTCAACCCATCAATATAATCCTTAATAAGTGCAAACTTCTCCGATATAGTGTAGTTGGGAGAATTCAAAAAGATAATAGGACCATCATGTGTGGGTGCAATGGCAACAACTTCATGTTTAACATAAGGAACTATAGCAAGTTCATCTCCATAAGCATCATTAATATTGGCATCATGGCCACAAGCATAGCAAGCATCAAGTTCATCAAAAAGGGATATTTCAGACGAATCCAAGGGATCATAGCAATTATCATAGCATCCATCCTTCGGTAAGCACGAAGGGAAATTAAACAATGTATGAGTTGAAGAGTTACTCTCATTAGAAGGTGGGCACGGGTGATCAATCCGATCTTCCTCCCTTTGTTCTTCGCTCTCTTCCTCATATTTTTCATCTAATGAGCTCACAGTTTCAGCAATTTCTTCTTCCATAGACTCCTGCAAAATGTTAGTCTCCTCTTGGACAGCGGGGACTTCCTCAATATATTCTTTAACATAAGCATTAGAAGCATAGTTTTCATAGCAATATTTAAGTATGGCAAAAAATTTAGATTTGTAAAGAGTAGCATCACACTTTTCAATCAAAGAAGCAATTTCATAGGCACCCTTAAAAGAAACAAATTCTTCAATTTGTTCAATATCATAGTAACTATAAACACCCTTGGCATAAGAAGATAAGATTCTATTATCCTTAAACTCACATTGGTATTGAAGCTGTTTTTTAGGGTCTTCAGAACAACAAGTAAAATCATATATTTGCATAAATTCCAAGCATAGCATTGTAAACAATTAATTTGATGCTTTAAGAGTTTCCCTTTTTGAGACAAGCGGTGTCACACAAAACAAGCATGCTCATCTAATGATTTTCCCTCAACTAAGCTAGTTGGGTTTTCAGCACGAGCACAAAGGGATCGAAGATGATCCAAGTAGAAAGCTTCAGCAGTATGAAAGATTTTGGGTGGTTCTTCAACCATTGGTTTAGCAAGTACAACTTTTTTTTGGTGTTTTATGTTTCCTACTCATAACTAAAGATAGAAAACAAGAGCACAAAATAAAAACTACTTAGTGATAAAGCAAACAAGCACACACGAGAATATCAACCCCACGCTATTGCTCCCCGGCAACGGCGCCAGAAAAAGGTCTTGATAACCCACAAGTATAGGGGGGGTCAGTTATAGCCTTTCTCGATAAATAAGAGTGTCGAACCCAACGAGGAGCTAAAGGTAGAATCAATATTACCTTCAAGTTCTATCGACCACCGATACAACTCTACGCACACTTAATGTTTGCTTTACCTAGAACAAGTATGAAACTAGAAGTACTTTGTAGGTGTAATGCTAGAACTACTATGCAAGAATAAAACTATGAGTAAATTGCAAGATAATAAAAGTTAGTTGTTTAGTAGAGAGCTTTTTGTAACACAAGAGAAAGATTTGTCCCTAGGCAATCGATAACTGTTCGAAATATGCCCCAGAGGCAATAATAAATTGGTTATTATCATATTTCCTTGGGGATTTCTATTTCTGTGCCCCTCCTTCCTTAGTTGTGATCAGTTTTTCCCACGGCATCTAACTTTCCTCACTTTTGCCCTCCACCACTTGGCCCATTCTCACAAGAGCCCAAACGGAGCCTTGCCGTCAGGTCAATGCAGTTGACCGTTACCTGCTCGGTTACTGACACCTGGGGCCACAGTTCTTTGGACATGTGGGCCACGAATGGTAGGTAGGCCGTGGCTGTGACTGCTTATGATGAGTGGGACCTGCGCTCGGTGAGCTGTAGGTTTCTTTTGCCTAAAATAGCCCGACCCTGACCGAGCAGCCGCATCCCCACCCACCCAGCCGCCGCCGCCATTCGTGTTGCAGTCCCGCCACCGCTGTGCCCTAGCAGCCCCGCCGCCCAGTCCGACCGTCCGCATGAGCTCCGATCGCGAAGCAACACGGTGATACATCGCAGCCCGCAGGAACCATCAGATATAGTTGGGCGACAGGTACGTTTCTAATTGAAACCCTAGCAATTAGGATTAGTCGAATAAATGGGCTATTTAATTGTTGTTCGTCGATGGGAGCCCATTTTAGATTCCATTTTGATTTGTAAATTTGTCTTTGATTGATTGCTAGCTCTACCTGGATGGAAGAGGGCGACGGAGGAGTTTTGCATCGGAGACGAGCAGTTGCTGGCCAAGTGCAATGAAATATGCTCCTGGTTTCCGAGCATGAAGCAGCTAGAGTTGCACTCTATGGGCCTGACCTTGGAAGTGACACCGGAAGAACTGAAGCGGATGCTTCCTGAAGGCAAGGGGACACTCACAATTGAGATTCTCCTCTGGGCAATGGCAGAGGCGATGGAGTCGTTGGATCCTTGGCAACGAGCTCGCTGGTACGAGTACTGCTCCTGCCTGTCATCTCCGAATCCAGAGTCGGAAGGGCCTATGAACTTGTGTATTATCGAGCTCGTCGACGAGGAAACAGAGGAGGAGGATTTAGACGATGAGGAGGACGAGGAAGACAATGCTGACACGAATGAGGAGGAGGAGGAAGAGAATTCTGATGAGGAGCAGGAGGAGGAAGAGGATTCTGATGAGGAGCAGGATGTGGAGGAGGAGGAGGAGGACGATGCAGAAGACGTGGGCTATCAGGGGGGTATGGAGATCATCGCTCATCATTCGTTGACAGACGCGAATCTGACGATTGTAGTGGACGACGAGTATGATGAGATGGATGACCAGGAGATATTCGATGCTGATGTCGGGGAAGATCTACCGCTGATCGGCTTGGAGGCCAAGCCGGGCTGCAAGACTGCCCCAATTGTGGTGGAGGAGTATGAGCTCTCGGCTCAGTTTCAGCAGAATGCTGAACGCTCCAACCGGCGCGTGTCTCACCATCTTAAGCGTCTCCCACCCCCTTCTAGAAAGTGATGAGGATCCAGCATGTGGATGCCCATCATGAAATGAAAACAATTATGTTATTTGAATATGTTTAATCAATTGGTGTATGCTACTAAATTTTGTATTTTGTAAGTTCAGAGGGTTTGTGGATGTGTGCATTGATACATCTCCATCGTATCTATAATTTTTGATTGTTTCATGCCAATATTCTACCACTTTCACATATTTCTGGCAACATTATATATTATTTTTGGGGCTAACATATTGATCCAGTGCCCAGAGCCAGTTCCTGTTTTCTGCTTGTTTTTTGTTTCACAGAAAATCCATATCAAACGAAGTCCAAATGCAATAAAAATTTACGGAGAATTATTTTGGAATATATGTGATTTTTGGGAGGTGGAATCAACGCAAGGTGGTGCTCGTGGGCCCCACGAGCCACCAGGGCACGCCAGGGGGGCCGGCGCGCTGTGGTGCCTTGTGAGGCCCTCGTAGGTCAGTTGGTGCCCTTCTTTGGCAGCAAGGAAGCTAATATCCGGAAAAAATCGTGTTAAAATTTTAGCGCAATCAGAGTTACGGATCTCTGGGAATTTAAGAAACGGTGAAGGGCCAGAAAACGGGAACGCGAAACAGAAGAGAACAGAGAGAGAGATCCAATCTAGGAGGGCCTCCTGCCCCTCCGCCGCCATGGCAGCCATGTACTAGAGGGGAAACTCTCCTCCCATCTAGGAGGGAGCCCAAGGAAGAGGAAGAAGGAGGGGGGCTCTCTCCCCCTCTCTCCCGATCGCGCCGGATCGCCGCCGGGGGAACCATCGTGACGGCGATCTACACCAACAACTTCGCCGACGTCAACACCAACTCTCTCCCCCTCTATGCAACAGGTGTAACCTCTCAATTCCCGCTGTAATTCTCTACTTAAACATGGTGCTTAATGCTACATATTATTATCCAATGATTTGTGGCCATCCTATGATGTTTGAGTAGATTCGTTTTGTCCTATGGGTTGATTGATGATCGTGATTGGTTTGAGTTGTATGTTTTATTTTGGTGCTATCCTATGGTGCCCTCCGTGTTGCGCAAGCATGAGGGATTCCCGCTGTAGGGTTTGCAATACGTTCATAATTCTCTTATGGTGGGCGGCTAGAGTGACAGAAGCTTACACCCGAGTAAGGGGGTTGTTGCGTATGGGAGTAAAGAGGACTTGATACTTAATGCTATGGTTGGGTTTTACCTTAATGATCTTTGGTAGTTGCAGATGCTTGCTAGAGTTCCAATCATAAGTGCATATGATCCAAGTACGGAAAGTATGTTAGCTCATGCCTCTCCCTCATATAAAATTGCAACAATGATTACCGGTCTAGTTATCGATTGCCTAGGGACAAATCATTCTCTTGTGTTACAAAAGCTTTCTACTAAACAACTAACTTTTATTATCTTGCAATTTACTCATAGTTTTACTCTCGCAAAGTACTTCTAGTTTTATTCTTGCAAACCTATCCTATCACCTACAAAATAGTTTCATACTTGTTCTAGGTAAAGCGAACGTTAAGTGCACGTAGAGTTGTATCGGTGGACGATAGAACTTGAAGGTAATATTAATTCTACCTTTAGCTCCTCGTTGGGTTCGACACTCTTATTTATCGAAAAAGCTACAATTGATCCCCTATACTTGTGGGTTATCAAGACCTTTTTCTGGCGCCGTTGCCGGGTAGCAATAGCGTGGGGTTGATATTCTCGTGTGTGCTTGTTTGCTTTATCACTGAGTAGATTTTATTTTGTGCTCTTGTTTTCTATCTTTAGTTATGGGTAGGAAACGTAAAATACCAAAAAAATTAGTTGTACCTGCTAAACCAATGGTTGAAGAGCCACCCAAAATCTATCATACTGCTGAAGCTTTCTACTTGGATCATCTTCGATCCCTTTGTGCTCATGCTGAAAACCCAACTAGCTTAGTTGAGGGAAAATCATTAAATGAGCATGCTTATTTTGTGTGACACCGCTTGTCTCAAAAAGGGAAACTCTTATGGCATCATATTAATACTTTGAATTACTATGCTTGGAATTTGTGCGAAATACATGATTTTACTTGTTGTTCTGAAGACCCTAAGAAACACCTTCCCTACCAATGTGAGTTTAGTGATAATGGAATCGTATCTTCTTATGCTAAAGGTGTTTATAGTTACTATGATATTGAACAAATTGAAGAATTTGTTGCTTTTAAGGGTGCTTATGAAATTGCTTCTTTGATTGAAAAGTATGATGCTATTCTTTACAAATCTGAAAATTTTGCCATACTTAAATATTGCCATGAAAACTATGCTCCTAATGCTTATGTGAAAGAATATATTGAGGACACTTCCGCTGTCCAAGAAGAGACTAATATTTTGCAGGAACCTATGGAAGAAGAAATTGATGAAACTGTGAGCTCATTAGATGAAAAAGATGATGAGGAGAGCGAAGAACAAAAGGAGGAAGAGAGGATTGATCACCCGTGCCCACCTTCTGATGAGAGTAACTCTTTATCTCATACATTGTTTAAATTCCCTTCGTGCTTACCGAAGGATGAATGCTATGATGATTGCTATGATCCCTTGGATTCGTTTGAAATATCCCTTTTTGATGAAATTGATGCTTGCTATGATTGTGGCCATGATGCCAATATGAATTATGCTTATGGAGATGAACTTGCTATAGTTCCTTATGTTAAGAATGAAATTGTTGCTATTGCACCCACACATGATAGTCCTATTATCTTTTTGAATTCTCCCAACTACACTATATCGGAGTAGTTTGCTCTTATTAAGGATTATATTGATGGGTTGCGTTTAACTACTACACATGATGATTTTGATGGATATAATATGCATATGCTTGCTGCTCCTACTTGCAATTATTATGAGAGAGGAACTACAACTCCACCTCTCTATGCTTCCAATACGATAAAATTGCAAGAAACTGTTTATACTATGCATTGGCCTTTATTTGATGTGCATGAATTGTTCTTTTATGACATGCCGATGCATAGGAAGAGAGTTAAACCTCGTTGTTACACGATTTATATTACTTTGTGCTCACTACTAAATTACAAATCATTGTTAAATAAAATTGGCTTTGATATACCTTGGGATCCAGGTGGATCGATTACTTGAGCACTTTATGCCTAGCTTAATGGCTTTAAAGAAAGCGCTGCCAGGGAGACAACCCGGAAGTTTTAGAGAGTCATTTTATTCTGTTTTGTGCTTTTAAAAAGTTTAAAAACAAAAAAATATAGAGGGGAACCTAAAACTTTTCAAAAAGGAAAGTGAAAGTAAGAAAGACGAGCACCGTTGAAGTGGAGGAGCTCCTTGAACTTTGCTCATGCCCATGGAAACTTTGTGAATCTTTAATTACAAAAACTTTTCAACAAAAATAATTATCCCCTTGTATAAATCCAGTGTATTATAAAAATAATGTGCCAAGATTTACCATTAGGATGTTTAAATTGCTTGTTTGGTATGTGCAGTGCAAAAACAGAAACTTTTGCTGTAGTGCGTGAATTTACATTTTTTACTGGAACATGAAAAAATTCTGAAATTTTTACACAGTACTGCTATACAATTTTTTTTACTTTTTCTAATTTTTCAGAATGTTTTGAGTTACATAAGTATATGTACCATCTGCATCTTTACAGACTGTCCTGTTTTCACAGATTGCTGTTATAGTTTCGTTATTTGCATATGTTTGAAATCTTCTTGAGCCCCGTTGACTTGGGAGCCATAGAATTGTGATAGCATACAGTGGGTAATTTTTGAATATAATTATAAAATAATGTTATGGCAGGACATGATGGGATTTGATGTTATATGTACTAACCCCGCTAATAAAAAGTTCGGTTAAGTTTTGTGTGGATGAAGTGTTCGAAGATCAAGGTGGTATCGATATGAGGAGAATAAGGAGAGGCAAGAGCTCAAGCTTGGGGATGCCCAAGGCACCCCAAGTAAATATTCAAGGAGACTCAAGCGTCTAAGCTTGGGGATGCCCCGGAAGGCATCCCATCTTTCTTTAACAAGTATCGGTATGTTTCGGTTTTTGTTTTGTTCACATGATATGCGTAAATTCTTGGAGCATCTTTTGTGTTTATTTTTTCCTTTTCTTTTATGCACCATGCTGGTATGAGATAGTCCTTGGTTGATTTATAGAATGCTTCATGCACTTCACTTATATCTTTTGAGTATTGACTTATAGAATGCTTCATGCACTTCACTTATATCTTTTGAGTATGGCTTTATAGAATGCTTCATGTGCTTCAGTTATATCATTTGAAGTTTGGATGCCTGTTTCTCTTCATATAGAAAACCGTTATTTGTAGAGTGCTCTTTTGCTTCACTTATATTTATTAGAGCATGGTATTTTGTAGAAAGAATTAAACTCTCTTGCTTCACTTATATCTATTTACAGAGTCAACAGGAATTGGTCATTCACATGGTTAGTCAGAAAATCCTACATAAAACCTGTAGATCACTGAATATGATATGTTTGATTCCTTGCAATAGTTTTGCGATATGGATATGATAATATGTGAGTATGCTAGTGAGTAATTGTGATTTAGTAAGAATATTGGTGTTAAGGTTTGTGATTCCCTATGCATGCACGTAAAGTCAATAGTTATGCAACGAAGTTATATCCTACTTATGGTGCATTATTCAGTGTTAGTTATTCTCAATGCATGCTTATGACCGTTTTCGTTTTTTGGTTGGTTGCTTCTCAATATATTTGCTAGCCTTCACTTGTACTAAGCGGGAATGCTGCTTGTGCATCCAACTCCCTAAACCTAAAGTTGTGCCAAATGAGTCCACCATACCTACCTATATGCGGTATTTCCATGCCATTCTAAGTAAATTTGCATGTGCCAACTCTAATTATTCAAAATAATTTTCCGTCTTGTGTGCCCGTACCGCTCATGTAGCGGCAGGGGGTGGCCAATATTTTCCATGCTAGGTGTGTTATTCTCACGATGAGTGTTTATTCACTTGTCATTGCACGAGAGAGTGGCATGTAATAGGGATGCCCAGTCCCACAATGAATCAAAAATAATAATAACAAAATTCCTTGGAAAGTGTTGGTATGGAAGGCACCCGTGGATACGGCTAGACATGGATTGTGAAAGAATGGTGGAAAGGAAATGAACTTTATTTTCTGTTTGGGAACCGCCTATAATGTGTCTAGCATGGAAGATGTTGTGAACTCTCGGTCGTTTTCGCTGACAAGAAAAGCATGCCTCTCAAAAATAATTTTATCTCTCTAATTTAAGCTTTGAGCTCTGGCACCTCTGCAAATCTCTCCTTCCCTCTGCGAAGGGCCTATCTATTTTACTTTTATGCATTTTTATTTTTATTGAGTCTCCATCTTCTCTTATAAAGCACCAACTGGAGAGCACTATTGTCATACTTGTGCATTGGGTATAGTTAATGTTGAGTGTGTTTCATGAATGGATCAATGACTGAGCATAACGGGCCAGGGATAACTTTCTTTAGCGTTGATATTTTGAAAGACATGGTTGTTTGTTAGTATGCTTGAGTATTGATGTCTTTATATCAAATTATAGACTATTGCTTTGAATCACTCGTGTCTTAATATTCATGCCATGATTAAACTATATGATCAAGACTATGCTAGGTGGCATCCACATCAAAAATTATCTTTTTTATCATTTACCTACTCGAGGACGAGCAGGAAGTAAGCTTGGGGATGCTGATACGTCTCCGTCGTATCTATAATTTTTGATTGTTTCATGCCAATATTCTACCACTTTCACATATTTTTGGCAACATTTTATATTATTTTTGGGACTAACATATTGATCCAGTGCCCAGTGCAAGTTCCTGTTTTCTGCTTGTTTTTTGTTTCACAGAAAATCCATATCCAACGAAGTCCAAATGCAATAAAATTTTACGAAGAATTATTTTGGAATATATGTGATTTTTGGGAGGTGGAATCAATGCAAGGCGGTGCTCGTGGGCTGATACGTCTCCAACGTATCTATAATTTTTGATTGTTCCATGCTGTTATAATATCAATCTTGGATGTTTTTATAATCATTTAGAGCAATTATATATCATTTTTGGAGACTAACCTATTAACTTAGTGCCCAATGCCAGTTGTTGTTTTCTGCCCTGTTTTTGTTTTATAGAAAATCAATACCAAACGAAGTCCAAATGCCATGAAACTTTTTGGAGATTTTTTATTAGCCAAGATAAACACTAGAAGCTTTGGGAGGAGGCCAGAAGACCCTGGTGGGGCCCACGAGCCACCAGGGCACGCCTTGGGGGGGGCAGGCGTGCCCTGGTGCCTCGTGGGGCCCACCATGCTCCGTTTGACCTAATTCCAGCACTATAAGTTCCAGAAAAATTAGAAACCCTCAGGAGAGTCCACAAAATACTTTTTCTGCAACCGCAAGCTTCTATTCCAGAGAGATCCCATCTGGGGTCCTTCTCCGGTAATCTGCCGGAGGGGGAATCGGTCACGGAGGGGCTCTACATCAACCTTGCTGCCTCTCCGATGATGCGTGAGTAGTTTACCACAGATCTTCAGGTCCATAGTTTGTAGCTAGATGGCTTCTTCTCTCTTTTTGATCTTCAATACAGTGTTCTCCTTGATGTTCTTGGAGATCTATCCGATGTAATCTCTTTTTGCGGTGTGTTTGTTGGGATCCGATGAATTGTGAGTTTATGATCAGATTATCCATAAAATTATTTGAGTCTTTGTTGTACTCTTTTATGCATGATTATTATAGCCTTGTATTTCTTCTCCGATCTATTGATTTGGTTTGTCCAACTGAGTTGATTTATCTTGCCATGGGAAGAGGTGCTTTGTAGTGGGTTCGATCTTGCGGTGCTCAATCCCAGTGATAGAAAAGGACATGACACATATGTATCGTTGCTACTAAGGGTAAAAAGATGGGGTTTATTCATACGTGAGTTTATCTTGTCTACATCATGTCATCGTTCTTAAGGCATTACTCCGTTCTTTATTGGACTTAATACACTAGATGCATGCTGGATAGCGGTCGATGTGTGGAGTAATAGTAGTAGATGCAGGCAGGAGTCGGTCTACTAATCTTGGACGTGATGCCTATATACATGATCATTGCCTTGGATATCGTCATGATTATTTGCTTTTCTATAACTGAGGGAAATACTTATCTCTACTGTGCTGCATCATCCCTTCCTCTTCGGGGAAATACCAACGCAAGCTACAAGTAGCAGGAAGAATTTCTGGCGCCGTTGCCGGGGAGACATCATCAACATCTATCAAGTACCTTTGCACAAACTCTCATCTCCTTGCATTTACTTTATTTTCCATTTGCCTCTCGTTTTCATCTCCCCCACTACTAAAACATTTTTACAAAAATACAAAAATATTTTCCGTTTGCCTTTTTCTCGTTTGCTTGTTTGCTTGCTTGTTATTTTGTTTGCGTAGTCACGATGTCTCAAGAAAATACAAAATTGTGTGATTTTTCCAATACTAATAATAATTATTTTATTAGTACTCCGATTGCTCCTCCCGCCGCTAGTGCGGAGACTTGTGATATTAATGCCGCTTTGCTAAATCTTGTCATGAAAGATCAATTTTCCGGTAGTCCTAATGAAGATGTTGCATCCCATCTCAACACTTTCATAGAATTGTGTGATATGCAAAAGAAAAAAGATATGGATAATTATATTGTGAAATTAAAATTATTCCCGTTCTCATTGCGGGATCGTGCAAAAATTTGGCTTTCATCTTTACCACGAAATAGTATCGATTCTTGGGATAGGTGTAAAGATGCTTTTATTACTAAGTATTTTCCTCCCGCGAAAATTATTTCTCTAAGAAATCAAATTATGAATTTTAAGCAACTTGATCATGAACATGTTGCCCAATCTTGGGAGAGGATGAAATTAATGATAAGAAATTTCCCTACTCATGGTTTAAATTTATGGATGATCATACAAAAAATTTATGCAGGGTTGAATTTTGTTTCTAGAAATCTTTTAGATTCTGCCGTGGGTGGTACGTTTATGGAAATTACTTTGGGGGAAGCTACTAAATTTCTTGATAATATTATGGCAAATTATTCACAATGGCATACTGAAAGAACTCCTACTAGTAAAAAGGTGAATTCTGTTGAAGAGATTAATACTTTGAGTGATAAAGTTGATGCGCTTGTGAAATTGGTTGCTAGCAAAAATGCTACTATTGATCCTAATGATGTGCCTTTGTCCACTTTGATTAAGCAAAATAATGATCCCGTAGATGTGAATTTGGTCTCGCGAAACAATTTTAATAATAATGCTTATAGAGGTAATTTCAACGCTAGACCGTTTCCTCAAAATTCCTCTAATAATTATGGCAATCCTTATGGTAATTTCTATAATAATAATAATAGGATACCTTCTGACCTTGAAAGTAATATTAAAGAATTTATTAATGCTCAAAAAGTTTTCAACACTACGATAGAGGAAAAATTGAGTAAACTTGATGATATGTCTAGGAGCATCGATAGAATTATTCATGATGTGGAAAATCTTAAGACTACAATTTTGCCACCAAAAATTGATATTAGTGAATCAATTAAAGCTTTATATGTCTCCATGAATGAGAGTAAGAAAAGAACCGCCATGCTAAGAGCTAAACGAGAATTTTTAGAAAAGGCGATTCCTCCCAATTTTTATCGTAGTAATGATGAGGATATTAAAATGATTGGTGTTTCATCTATTGATTCTTTGTTTAGCAATATAAAACTTTATGAAAAGGGGACTGAAGATGAGTCAACTTTAGCTAGTAGGCATTCCCATAATTCGGAGGGTGAAAATCATGATAAGAAAATTGCTAAAAGTGGGTTTGGAGAGGTAAAAACTTTAAATAGCGATGTGCCCACTCTCTTGGATTACAAAGATTTTAATTATGATAATTGTTCTTTGATTGACTGCATTTCTTTGTTACAATCCATGTTAAATTCACCCAACGCTTATGAGCAAAACAAGGCTTTTACTAAACACATCGTAGAAGCCATGATGAAAGCGTTAGAAGAAAAGCTTGAACTAGAAATTTCAATTCCTAGAAAATTATATGATGAATGGGAACCCACCATTAAAGTTAAAATTTAAAATTATGAGTGCAATGCTTTATGTGATTTGGGTGCTAGCGTTTCCACAATTCCAAAATCTCTATGTGATGTGCTAGGTTTTACCAATATAGATGAATGCTCCCTTAATTTGCATCTTGCGGATTCTACTATTAAAAAGCCTTTGGGTAGAATTAACGATGTGCATATTCTTGCAAATAGAAATTATGTGCCCATTGATTTTATTGTTCTTGATATTGAATGCAATTCTTCTTGCCCCATAATACTTGGTAGACCGTTCTTACGAACTATAAGTGCCGTTATTGATATGAAAGAAGGGAATATAAAATTTCAATTTCCATTAAAGAAGGGTATGGAGCATTTCCCTAGGAATAAAATTAAAGCACCATATGAATCCATTATGAGGTCCACTTATGGAATCAACTTGAAAGATGACAACACTTGAGATTATGCATTATGCCTAGCTAGGGGCATAAAACAATAGCGCTTGTTGGGAGGCAACCCAATGAATAAAATAAATTTTTGTTATAAGTTTATGTTATGGTGTGTTTTTACTGTCATGCTACTGGTATGATGGTGTTTTTGTGTTTTTAATTAGTGTTTGTGCCAAGTAAATCCTTTAGGATGATTTGGAAGATAGTATAATTGATGTTGTTTGAAAACAGAAAGTTTTGCGTCCAGTGCTAGAATTTTGTTTTTTCTCTGGAACGTCAGAACCTTCTGAATTTTTTACACAGTATTGATATATGAATTGTCCACGTTTCCCAAATTTTTCAGAATTTTTGGAGTTACAGAAGTATGACCATAATTCAGATCTCTACAGACTGTTCTGTTTTTGACAGATTCTGTTTTTGATGCACTACTTGCTTGTTTTGATGAATCTATGGATTGTATCGGCGGGTATAAGCCATGGTGAAGTTAGATTACAGTAGGTATAATGCAAAAATAAAATATGAATGGGTTTGCAACAGTACTTATAGTAGTGATTTGTTTTGTTATACTAACGGATCTCACGAAGGTTTTGTTAAGTTTTGTGTGATTGAAGTTTTCAAGTTTTGGGTGAGATCACGATGGATGAAGGAATAAGGAGTAGCAAAATCCTAAGCTTGGGGATTCCCGAGGCACCCCAAGGTAATATTCTAGGAAGACTCAAGCGTCTAAGCTTGGGGATGCCCCAGAAGGCATCCCCTCTTTCTTCTACCAACCATCGGTAATTTTACTTGGAGCTATATTTTTATTCATCACATGATATGAGTTTTGCTTGGAGCGTCTTGTATTATATGAGTCTTTGCTTTGTTTGCTTTTTAGTTTGTCACAATCATCTTTGCTGAACACACCTATCTTGAGAGAGCCACACGTTTATCATCTTGATTTGTTAGAATACTCCATGTGCTTCACTTAAATTTTTTGAGCTAGGCAGTTGCTCTAGTGCTTCACTTAAATATTTTTTAGCACGGTGGTGGCTATATTTTGAAGAAATAAACTCTCATGCTTCATTTATATTATTTTGAGAGTTGATTAAAATTTTGAAGAAATGAACTCTCATGCTTCACTTATATTATTTTGAGAGTTGATTAAAATTTTGAAGAAATGAATTCTCATGCTTCACTTATATTATTTTGAGAATTGACAAGATTAAAATTTTGAAGTAATGAATTCTCATGCTTCACTTATATTATTTTTAGAGTTGTTAAGATTGAAATTTTGAAGAAATATTTGCACTCTCATGCTTCACTTAAATCTTTTTGAGAGTTAATGAAAGCAACGGTAATTTGCACAAGATATGAATTTGGTCCCAAAGTGATGAATATTCAAGAGGGATATAGATAAAAACTTTAATATATATCATTGGATATGATAAGTGTGATTCCTTGCAATAGTTTTGCGATATGGAAATGATGATATGTGAGTCATGTTAGTGAGTAATTGTGCTTTAGTAAAAATATTAGTGTTAAGGTTTGTGATTCCCTATGCATGCACGTTAAGTCAATAGTTATGCAATGAAATTATATCCTACTTATGGTGCATTATTCGGTGTTAGTTATGTTCAATGCATGTTTATGACCGTTTTCATTTTTTGGTTGGTTGCTTCTCAATCTTTTGCTAGCCTTCACTTGTACTAAGCGGAAATACTGCTTGTGCATCCAAAATCCTTAAACCCAGTTTTGCCATATGAGTCCACAATATCTACCTATATGCGGTATTTCAATGTCGTTCCAAGTAAATTTGTGTGTGCCAACTCTAATTTTCAAAATAATTTTTCTGTTTTGTGTGCCCGTACCGCTCATGAAGCGGTAGGGGGTGGCCAATATTTTCCATGTTAGGTGTGTTATTCTCACGATGAGTGTTTATTCACTTGTCATTGCACGAGAGTATGGTTGGTAATAGGGATGCCCAGTCCTGCATGAAATGAAATTAATAACAACAAAATTCCTTGGAAAGTGATGGTATGGAGGGCACCCGTGGATACGGCTAGCCATGGATTGTGAAAGAAATGGTGGAAAGGAAATGAACTTTACTTTCTGCTTGGGAACCAACTATGATGTGTCTAGCATGGAAAATATTGGGATTCTCAATCGTTTTCGTTGACAGGAAAAGCATGCCTCTCAAAATATTTTTATCTCTTTAATTTCAGCTTTGAGCTCTGGCACATTTGACAAATCTCTGCTTCCCTCTGCAAAGGGCCTATCTATTTACTTTTATGCAATTTTTATTTTATTTGACTCTCCATCTTCTCTTACAAGAGCACCAACTAGAGAGCACTATTGTCATACTTGTGCATTGGATGTAGCTAATATTCGAGTGTGTTTCATGAATGGATCAATGATTCAGCATAATGGGCTAGGGATAACTTTCTTTAGCGTTGATATTTTGAAAGACATGGTTGCTTGTTAGTATGCTTGAGTATCTATGTTTTCATGTCAAACTATAGACTATTGCTTTGAATCATACAAGTCCAATGTCCATGCTATAAAAGAAAATAATATGTGATGAATATGTAAGGTAGCATTCCACATCAAAAATTCTGTTTTTATCATTTACCTTCTCGAGGACGAGCAGGAATTAAGCTTGGGGATGCTGATACGTCTCCAACGTATCTATAATTTTTGATTGTTCCACGCTGTTATAATATCAATCTTGGATGTTTTTATAATCATTTACAGCAATTATATATCATTTTTGGAGACTAACCTTTTAACTTAGTGCCCAGTGCCAGTTGCTATTTTCTGCCCTGTTTTGTTTTAGAAAACATCAATACCAAACGAAGTCCAAATGGCACGAAACTTTTTGGAGATTTTTTATTGGCCAAGATAAACACTAGAAGCTTCGGGAGGAGGCCAAAAGACCCTGGTGGGGCCCACTAGCCACCAGGAAGCGCCTGCGGGGGAGGGCAGGCGTGCCCTGTTGCCTCGTGGGGCCCACCAAGCTCCGTTTGACCTAATTCCAGCACTATAAATTCCAGAAAAATCAGAAACCCTCAGGAGAGTCCACGAAATACTTTTTCCGCCGCCGCAAGCTTCTGTTCCAGAGAGATCCCATCTGGGGTCCTTCTCCGGTAATCTGCCGGAGGGGGAATCGATCACGGAGGGGCTCTACATCAACCTTGCTGCCTCTCCGATGATGCGTGAGTAGTTTACCATAGACCTTCGGGTCCATAGTTAGTAGCTAGATGGCTTCTTCTCACTTTTTGATCTTCAATACAATGTTCTCCTTGATGTTCTTGGAGATCTATCCAATGTAATCTCTTTTTGCGGTGTGTTTGTTGGGATCCGATGAATTGTGAGTTTATGATCAGATTATCCATAAAATTATTTGAGTCTTGGTGGCGTCGGAACGCCGCCGGGGGAACCATTGTGACGGCGATCTACACCAACAACTTCGCCGACATCAACACCAACTCTCTCCCCCTCTATGCAGCAGGTGTAACCTCTCAATTCCCGCTGTAATTCTCTACTTAAACATGGTGCTTAATGCTACATATTATTATCCAATGATTTGTGGCCATCCTATGATGTTTGAGTAGATTCGTTTTGTCCTATGGGTTGATTGATGATCGTGATTGGTTTGAGTTGTATGTTTTATTTTGGTGCTGTCCTATGGTGCCCTCTGTGTCGCGCAAGCGTGAGGGATTCCCGCTGTAGGGTTTGCAATACATTCATAATTCTCTTATGGTGGGCGGCTAGAGTGACAGAAGCTTACACCCGAGTAAGGGGGTTGATGCGTATGGGAGTAAAGAGGAGTTGATACTTAATGCTATGGTTGGGTTTTACCTTAATGATCTTTGGTAGTTGCAGATGCTTGCTAGAGTTCCACTCATAAGTGCATATGATCCAAGTATGGAAAGTATGTTAGCTCATGCCTCTCCCTCATATAAAATTGCAACAATGATTAACGGTCTAGTTATCGATTGCCTTGCGACAAATCATTCTCTTGTGTTACAAAAGCTTTCTACTAAACAACTAACTTTTATTATCTTGCAATTTACTCATAGTTTTACTCTCGCAAAGTACTTCTAGTTTTCTTCTTGCAAACCTATCCTATCACATACAAAATAGTTTCATACTTGTTCTAGGTAAAGCGAACGTTAAGTGCGCGTAGAGTTGTATCGGTGGATGATAGAACTTGAAGCGAATATTAATTCTACCTTTAGCTCCTCGTTGGGTTCGAGACTCTTATTTATCGAAAAAGCTACAATTGATTCCCTATACTTGTGGGTTATCATGCATCATGCAAAACTTAACTAAAATAGCAACAACATGCAAAACTTACCAAAAACAGCAACATGCAAAACTTACTTAAAAGGGTAATGCAAGTTCATAATGCTTTTTTTTCAAACTTAACTAAATTTTGTATTTTTCAAGTTCAAAAGGTTTTTTTCAAACTTGTGGTAATGCAAGTCCATGATTTTTCCTAGTAACTAGTTCACATAAAAGGGCTCCATGCACAAGGATTTCATTTTTTGAGGCTTTTTTCAATTTCTTTGATTTTTTTTGAAAATGAGGTCAAACTTGCATGGTTGACAAATCCTACCAGATGGTTGGAAATTTCAACTTTTGTTGTGCCCAGTGCCTATAGCACCAATTCAAAAGGTAAAAATGATTTTTGCCAATTTTCAGGACATACATACATGACACTTGTAGTTCAAATTTGAGCTGGTTCTAATAAATCTCTAGAAATTCAGTAAATGGATGAAATATAGAAATTAAACTAGATAATTCATGAAACTTGGGCAGTGTGCATGCAATGTGGTCTACTTTTGATGAAAAATGGAAAGACCCAATTTCACAACTTATTTCAGGCACTTACTTCACCAAAAAAGTCATTTCTGCCACTTGGAAAATGGAAAAATAAGATTTTATTCCAAAAAAAATTATAATTGCTATGCAAACATTGTCCACAATGGTAACACCCATGGTTGTGCCAAATTTGGACATGTTATTATGAACTATGCCATGGATGTGGTCATGACCATGTGCAGATGCATTGAAATCCATACAAGTTCATAGTAGATAGGCCATTTTGTGAAGGTTTTCTTTTCAAACTTGTGGTATTGCAAGTCCATGATTTTTCCAGTAACTAGTTCACACAAAAGGGCTCCATGCGCAAGGATTTCATTTTTTAGGCTTTTTTCAATTTCTTTAATTTTTTTCAAAATGAGGTCAAACTTGCAAGGTTGACCAATCCTACCAGATGGTTGGGAATTTCAACTTTTATTGTGCCCAGTGCCTATAGCACCAATTCAATAGGTAAAAATGATTTTTACCAATTTTCAGGACATACATACATGACACTTGTAGTTCAAATTTGAGCTGGTTCTGATAAATCTCTAGAAATTCAGTAAATGGATGAAATATAGAAATTAAACTAGATAATTCATGAAACTTGGGCAGTGTGCATGCAATGTGGTCTACTTTTGATGAAAAATGGAAAGACCCAATTTCACAACTTATTTCAGGCACTTACTTCACAAAAAAAAGTCATTTCTGCCACTTGGAAAATGGAAAAATAAGATTTTATTCCAAAAAAATTTATAATTGCTATGCAAACATTGTCCACAATGGTAACACCCATGGATGTGCCAAATTTGGACATGTTATTATGAACTATGCCATGGATGTGGGCATGACCATGGGCAGATGCATTGAAATCCATACAAGTTCATAGTAGATAGGCCATTTTGTGAAGGTTTTCTTTTCAAACTTGTGGTATTGCAAGTCCATGATTTTTCCAGTAACTAGTTCACACAAAAGGGCTCCATGCGCAAGGATTTCATTTTTGAGGCTTTTTTCAATTTCTTTAATTTTTTTCAAAATGAGGTCAAACTTGCAAGGTTGACCAATCCTACCAGATGGTTGGGAATTTCAACTTTTGTTGTGCCCAGTGCCTATAGCACCAATTCAATAGGTAAAAATGATTTTTACCAATTTTTAGGACATACATACATGACACTTGTAGTTCAAATTTGAGCTGGTTCTGATAAATCTATAGAAATTTAGTAAATGGATGAAATATAGAAATAAAACTAGATAATTCATGAAACTTGGGCAGTGTGCATCCAATGTGGTCTACTTTTGATGAAAAATGGAAAGACCCAATTTTACAACTTATTTCAGGCACTTACTTCACAAAAAAAAGTCATTTCTACCACTTGGAAAATGGAAAAATAAGATTTTATTCCAAAAAAAATTATAATTGCTATGCAAACTGTCGGTGTATAAAACATGGGTATTTTATCCCCTGACTTATGCACAGACAGCAGCAGCCTCCTTGCCGGCCAAGGCCTTGCCGGGAACTACCAAGACCAAGACTCCAAGACCAGCCGGAGAAGCTACCAGGGAGAAGCTCAAGGCTCGACACTCACCCAGCACCAAAGGCAAAGACGTTCCTTGCCGGCGAGCATAAACCGGCAAGGAGAAGACCCGGCAAGCTCCATGCCGGCAAGCTTATGCCAGCCCTCCAGCGCTCCACCTCGCCGCACAGATGTTCGCTGATGCGTGAGGTGTCGACTGCGTAGGTTGGATGGTAAGGCTTGTCGAGCACGTGTCAGCTCGCTGGGACAAGATTTGCCTCTAATGACACCCGTCCAGGAGGCGTGTCAAGATAATACGAGGTGGCTGGGCAAGCGGTGCAGAAACCTTGCCGGGACTACCTCTCCGCATGACACCTAATGACGCATTAAATGCCTTTGTCCTAAACTGGCAGAGTTAGGTATGATAGCACTGTTTACTATCTAGTCACACTGTAATTACTGTTTTGCCACTGTGGTAACCCATTGAGCTATAAAAGGAGGGCCAGGGCAACAGTTTAGAGGATTCGGACTCCTTTTCAAATACAGGCACCTCTCGCGTAGCTGCTCTCTCCGCACCTTGCCGAGAGGAGCGCTCCTTGTACTGTGCTTCCACACCACTAATACACCAAAAGCAGGAGTAGGGTTTTACGCTCCTCAGCGGCCCGAACCTGGGTAAAATCCCTCACGTTCCATCGTTCATGCTCTTTGCGCACGCCGATCCTCCCTGCCGAATCACAAAGGGGCTACATGGCCCCATAGATGGTCATACCCCGACATCTTTGGCGCACCAGGTAGGGGCGGAGAGGCGTTTGTGCGAACCTTGATCAGCGGACTACGCGTCTTCTTCATCTTCATCATCAACTTCATCACCGTCCTCCTCGTCATCGATGGCGCCCAAGAAGAAGGGCATCACGATGACGGCCACCCCGCACCCGTCCGCGGGCAGCGCGAGCGACGCAGCCAATGCGGGCGGCGCAGGCACTGCGGTCGGCGCGACCAGCGTGGGCGGCGCGGTCATTGCGCCCACCGCGGCTGGCTCGAGGGACGAGCACGATGGAGCTGGTCGACCTCCTCGGTCCTCTGGCGAACGGAGCCGCGACGACGCAGGCGGAGCGGGCGGGTCCCTCCCTCCTCCTCCTCCTTGCCGCGACGACGAACATAGCCGCTGGGGCGACAACGCCCGGGCTCGCGTGAGCCGAGACCCCACTGCAGTGACGTCCAGGGATGCTGCTTCAGGACGAACGCCGCGCCCCTCACGCGATGGGCGCGGTACGACCCCGAGCGGCGCCGACGACTCTGGGCAACGGCGACCTCACGGCAAGACGCCCGTGGACCAAGCCCCAGACCCTCAGACACCGCCTCCGCCACGGCGACCCGCTGCTGATCATAGGCCACGGCAACAGAGCTGCGATGGCGCTCCTACTGGCTCTGCCAGGAGTAGAGCGACGTCCCGCTCTTCGCTCACAGCCATGCCGGCCACAGCGGCAGAAGCAATGGCGCGGGCTCAGATGTTGCTGAACTTCCCTCCAGCAGCAGAAAAGATGGACGAGTCGAGAGCCACCATCCAGAGCTTGATTGGATTTGCCAAAGCCAGTAAATCACAGCAAGCGGAACCCTCACGGCGTCCGCGACTGGCGCCGGCATCTCCAGCTGGTGGCCGCGCTGACGGGTCCACACTAACGGTGCAGTCTCCGCCGCGGCAACAGCCCCAACAGCAACAAAGCCAACAGCCGCGACAAGCCCAGCAATCTTTTGGGCCCGACGAGATGTCGATCGCGTCTTCGGATCCGCGAGCGCGGCAAGATCAGTGACAAGTACTGCAAGACAGGCGAGCTGAAGACGCCCGCACCACCATCGAACGGCGCCGCGAGGCACGGCGTCAATCCGACGCACGTAACGGCCCCGTCGCTGATGAGCCTGCGCCGGGGGTCGGCGGATACCTACCATACGAGGTCGGGTGTCCTGCCTTCACTCGTGAGTTGCGGCAAGTCCGGTGGCCGTCCGTTTGGGCATTCAAGCCAGAAGTGCCGGAACAATACGATGGCAAGCTAAACCCGGCAGAGTTTCTGGGCATCTATACGATTGCCGTACAAGCTGCCGGGGGAAGAGATGAGAAAATCCTCGCCAACTACTTTCCGTTGGCACTGAAACCCAACGTGAGATCTTGGCTGATGAACTTGGCGGAGAACTCCATCTCTTCGTGGTCAGACCTCTGCAACGAGTTCGTTGGTGCCTTTACCGGGGGGCACAAGACTCCTGGATAGCCCAGTGATCTGCAGCGACAAAGAAAAGGGTCGAGATGGTGCTGGTGGGTCCGGCAAGAAAGGCCGTGGTGGTCGAGGGGGCCGCCGCGGCAAGGCCAAGCAGCAAAAGGAGAAGCCTGCTAGGGGCCGTGAAAAGAAAGCGGGAGATGGTGGAAGTGAAGAAGAAGAAGATGACGATGAGACCAGCGAGCAAGAATTCCAGAAGGCGACTGACGCCATGTGCGTTGACGGAGGCGCATCTTTGCACTCATCCCACCGCCAACTTAAGCAGTGGGCTCGTGAAGTCAACGCGGCAGAGCCGGCAATGGGCTCTCAAAAACCACTCAAAAGGTCACACACGCCTATCATCTTTGATGCTGAGGATCACCCTGATCGCATAACCGCGGTCGGGTGCTTGTCGTTGTTGGTCTCGCCAACGATTCACAACCTCCAAGTAACAAAGATGTTAGTTGACGGTGGGGCCGGCCTGAACCTGATCTCTGAGGAAGTTATCATGAGGCTACAGATCCCCGATGAGGAACTCGAGAAAACGGGCACGTTTCAGGGAGTGAACCCGGGAAGAAGCCAGCCCAAGGGAAAGATCACATTGCCGGTGACGTTTGGCGGGGAACTGAATTACAGGACGGAAAAGATTGTCTTCGACGTCATCAAGACCCCCCTGCCGTATAATGGAATTCTTGGCCGCCCAGTCTTGGCAAAGTTCATGGCGGCATCTCACTATGCTTATAACTCATTGAAGATGCCGGGGCCGATGGGCGTCATTTCCATCAACTCCGACAAGAAAGATGCAGTCATTTGCGTCGACAAGATGTACAGAGACGCGGTTGCAGCAGAGGCGGCCAAGGCGCCAGCTCCCGCCAAGAAGAAGGAAAAGAAGAACTCCGGCAAGACCTCCAGCAAGGATTCCGGGAAGCGCACCTCTTCGGAGTGCTGCGCACCCGTTGAAGACTTGCCAGAATGCTCTGCCGGTAAGAGATCCAAGGCCACTGCACCGGCAACCAAGAAGGTGCTGGCGAAGGAGGACGGCGCTGACGGTACCTTCACCATCAGCGCCACCCTTGACAGCAAATAGGAAAGTGTGCTCGTTACCTTCCTGCGGGCGAATGTCGATGTGTTCGCGTGGCGACCGTCTGACATCCCCGGCGTTCCCAGGGAGGTAATTGAGCACCACCTTGCCATTTGTCCCCACGCTCGGCCCGTCAAACAGAAAGTCCGGAAGCAAGCTTTGGAGCGGCAGCAGTTCATTGCCGAAGAAATCAAGAAACTCGAAGCAGCAGGCCTGGTCAGAGGAGTGTTACATCCCACATGGTTGGCGAATCCGGTGGTGGTGCGCAAGGCAAACGGGAAGTGGAGACTTTGTATAGACTACACTGACGTCAACAAAGCTTGTCCAAAAGATCCTTTCCCATTGCCGCGCATCGATCAAATTGTGGACTCCACCTCTGGCTATGATCTGCTCTCCTTCCTTGATGCATATTCAGGATACCATCAGATATTCATGGCCAAGGAGGACGAAGAGAAAACCGCATTCATTACTCCATGTGGCACGTACTGCTTCGTGCGTATGCCTTTCGGATTAAAGAGTGCCGGTTCCACGTTTGCAAGGGCAGTCCAGATTGGTTTTGAGCCCCGGCTGCATAGGAATGTAGAAGCCTACATGGATGATATAGTGCTCAAGACCAAGGACAAATCAACCCTCATTCAGGACTTGGAAGAGACATTTGCAAACCTGCGCAAGATTAATCTGAAGCTCAACCCCGAGAAGTGTGTATTTGGCGTCCTGTCCGGCAAGCTTCTCGGATTCTTTGTATCTCAGCGGGGAATTGAGGCAAATCCCGACAAGATCAAGGCAATTGAGCAGATTCAAGCACCGAAAAGTGTCAAGGATGTGCGGCGTCCTGCTGGTTGTGTTGCTGCTTTGAGTAGGTTCATTTCGAGATCTGCCGAGCGCGCCCTACCGTTCTTCAAAATTTTGAAAAAAGGCAGGTCCAATGAAATGGACTCCGGAAGCGGAGGCCGCGCTGCAAGACTTGAAAAGATACCTTTCCTCCACGCCAACACTAGTTGCGCCTAGACCACAAGAGCCGTTGCTACTATACATAGCAGCAACGAACCAAGTGGCCAGTGCTGCATTAGAGGCACAGAGGGAAATCAATGACGAAGAAGCAACCATGGCAAGCCCATCCGGCGACAAACCGGAATTTTCACCGGCAAGGTCTGGTACCGACAAGACAGATACAGCGCAAGTAAATAAAGCTGGTCAGCAAGTGCTGCCGAAGAAGAAAATGGTGCAGCGACCGGTGTATTTCGTTAGTTCCCTTCTGCAGGGGGCTAGATCGAGATACTCTGGAGTGCAGAAGTTGCTTTTCAGCCTCCTTATGGCCTCGAGGAAGCTGCGTCACTACTTCCAAGCACACGAGATCACTGTTGTCACTCGCTTCCCACTGCAATGCATCTTGAGAAATCCGGAGGCAACCGGCAGGGTAGTGGAGTGGGCGTTGGAATTGTCAAGCTTTGCACTCAAGTTTGAAAGCACTTCAACAATCCAGAGCAGAGCCCTGGCAGAGTTCATTGCTGAATGGACACCAACGCAAGACGAAGAGATTCAAGAAACGGCTCTCCCCGGCAAGGAAACAACAAGAGAATGGGTTATGTATTTCGATGGTGCCTTTTCGCTGCAAGGCGCCGGTGCCGGAGTGCTGCTTGTCGCACCCACCGGGGAGCACCTCAAATACATGATCCAAATGCACTTTCCCAGGGAGCAAGCTACAAACAACACTGCTGAGTACGAAGGGCTCCTTGCCGGTCTTTGGATCGCAGTGGACCTTGGAATCAAGAAATTGATCATTTGCGGTGACTCGCAGCTTGTTGTGAAGCAAGTGAACAAAGATTACTAGAGCCCATTGATGAGAGCATATGTGGAAGAAGTGAGGAAATTGGAGGAACACTTTGACGGACTGCTAACAGAGCACGTCCCTCGTGCAGAAAACAGCATTGCTGATAGCCTGTCAAAGTGTGTCGCGCAAAAGCTTCCCGTGGAACCGGGAACCTTTGCGCTCCATTTGAATCAACCCACGGTTACTCCATCAACGCAGACTAGTAAGAGAAGAAAGTTAAGTACCGGCAAATACTTTCCGGCAGAGCTCCTAGGAGCCACTGGCAAGGATGCTGCCGGGAACGACGACGCGGTTGGCGGTGAGCAGCGGCTTAGCGCAGAACCACAGGTTCTTGCCGCGGAAGCAAGCGCTCCCATGGCCGAAGAGGAGCCTTTAGTCCTTGTCGTCGAGCCAAAGGCTCCGGCATGGGCACAGCAGATAGTCTATTTCCTTCAAACAGGAGAACTCCCCGATGAGCAAGAGGAAGCTGAGAAATTAGCCCGCCAGTCAAGTATGTATCGGTTTGTGGATAGCATCCTGTACAGAAAATGACCGAACGGTGTGAAATTGAAGTGTATCTGCCGGGAAGACGGACTAGAGCTGTTGGCAGAGATACATGGAGGCATATGTGGTTCTCACATAGGATCAAGAGCACTTGCCGGCAAGGCTTTCCGGCAAGGCTTCTATTGGCCCACCGCCCTCCAGGATGCGACTGAGCTAGTAACCAAGTGTGAAGCATGCCAGTTCCATTCAAAGAATGTACATCAACCAGCTCAGGCTCTCCAAACGATCCCTCTCTCCTGGCCCTTTTCGGTCTGGGGGCTCGATATCTTGGGCCCCTTCCCCCGCGCTGCCGGGGGCTTTGAGTACTTGTACGTCGCCATCGACAAGTTCACGAAGTGGCCAGAAGTGGAGCCAGTGAGGAAGGTGACAACGCAATCAGCCGTCAAGTTCTTCAAAGGATTAGCTTGCCGCTTCGGGGTTCCTAACAGGATCATCACCGACAACGGCACGCAATTCACGAGCCGCACCTTCATGCAGTACATTCAAGACCTTGGCAGCAAGATCTGTTTTGCGTCTGTCACTCACCCAAGAAGCAACGGCCAAGCGGAGAGGACGAATGCTGAAGTGATGCGTGGTCTCAGGATAAGAACTTTCGACAAGCTGCGCAAGTGCAGAAAGCGCTGGGTTGATGAGTTGCCGACGGTTCTTTGGTCACTCAGGATGACACCAAATCGAGCTACTGGCCAGACACCCTTCTCCCTAATCTATGGTGCAGAGGCGGTGCTCCCCACGGAACTCAAATACGGGTCACCTCGAGTGCTCGCTTATGATGAAGCTGAGCAAGGGCAACTGCGGCAAGTCGATGCATTGCTCCTTGAGGAAGATCGTCTTCGGGCGGCTGTGCGAGTTGCACGCTACCAGCAAGCCTTGCGCCACTATCATAGCCGCAAAGTGCACGCCCGAAGCCTTGAGGAAGGCGACCTTGTTCTTCGGCGTGTTCACTCCGCCAAGGGATCAAACAAGTTGACGCCAAAGTGGGAAGGCCCTTACCGGGTAGTACGAGTCACCAGGCCCAGCGCAACCCAGCTGGAGACCGAAGATGGCACCCCAGTGCAAAACTCATGGAATATTGAGCATCTTCGCAAGTTCTACCCGTGAGGCGCGGTTGCCGGGACATCTCCCGGCAACCCCTTTTGTACAAGCCTTGTCGGCCAGACATGTAACCCTTTGTACAAAGTCAGGCACAGATCCTGTGCATAATAAAGCTAAGTGTTTCGCAACTCCTCATACATATTCATTTATATGTCGATGCATGTAATGTTGTGATTTACACTTTAGTTTGTATGAGACGACTAATGAACCGTCAAGGTTCCCAATACTCTCTTTTCTCTTCTTCCTTTTTTAAAAAGGACAAGGAAATCCCTCGCGCACAAGTTTCCCGGGGGGAGTGGAGATGGGTACCAGTTCCAAATGACGTTCAAGTAATCATTTCATGCAATAAGAAAAACGACGCAGAGAAAAGCTAAGTTGGAAGATTTAAAAAAAATTCCTTAGTTACATTCGCGTTCTCCCTTGAACGATTTTGCACTTTGTATGAGAAACCTGCACACGAGAGGAACCTTGTCGCGAACGGTCTGCGCTCTAGCTTGCCTCGAGTCCGCTCGGCAAGCCTAGCAGTTGTGTTCTGTCCCGGCAAGTTGCCTTGCCGGCAGCGGCACTTCCAGCAGGCTGCTAAGGACCCGTTCCTCAAAAGCGCTCGCGGCAAGTGTACGCACCGGCAAGTTTCCAAACAAGCGTAGGGAACACAATCATGCAAATACAAATGAGACAAGGGAAAACGACGCGCATTTATTTAAACCCGGCAAACACCAGATGTTCATTAAGGAAGTGCTCGATTACATGTTCATCGGCCCTTTGCCAGGGTTTATCTCAGGTGCAATACAAGGGCAAAAGGGGTGCCTAGGCGGATCGATCCCGGGAAGCCAGATGATGGTGCTGCCGGCGATCAATACGAGACGAAGGAGTCGGAGCCGTCGCCCTCGACCTTCACGCCTGGAGCGCCGCCGTCGTCATCGCCGTCATCATCATCGCCCTCAGTCTCGCTGGAGGAAGAGGTGTCGGAGTCGCTCGAGCTTTCCGCGCAGCACTCCAGACGAGCGCCTGAAGCCCCGAAGAACTTCACGATGAGCGTGTCATCCCCATCCAGCCTGAAGTGGAGGAGATGCCCCTGCCCTAGGCAGCGGGCACGGACGAAGGACTTCCACCCTCGCGTGAACTACAAAATGCCGTTGGCGGAAGCTTCGACGGCCACCCAGACCGAGCCATGGCAGCAGCCGTCAACACGCAGCCACAAGTCGCGCAAGTCGACGCCCTCCATCTCCCTAGCGAAAGGGCGAGGAAGCCGCAGCCGGCTCCGTGGCCGGTCGCGCAGCTCCACGACGAACTCGCGCGCCGTATCCTCCGTGTGGCCTCCTGCCAAGGACTGGTTGGCTGGAGGCGGAGTAACGAGCGCACCGCCACGGCCGCCTCGCCCCCGGGCAACGCGTCTTCCACGACCCGCGGTTCCACCCCGAGTGCTAGGGCCGGCCTCCGCGGCCGCTGCAGAAGCGCCAGCACGATCCCGAAGAGAAGCCCGCGTGGCGGTGGCAGACCCACGAGCCCGGCCTTTCCCCCTCGCCATGGTGGCCACGGAAGCGAGAGGAAGGAAGAGGAAGGAGGCAAGGATAGCAGCCGCTGGAAGGATGGGAGGAAGGAAGTGGATGAGCATCGCATCCCGCAGCCCCCTCTTTATAGGGAGGATGCGGGGGCTGGCTCTTCACCGTCCTCGGGCGGCCGCCCAATCTCCCCAATCCTGCGCCTTGCATTCATGGGCAGGCGCACTACTCCGGCGGCCGTCCAAGTTCACCAATCCCGCGTTCTGCGCCCATTACCAGGCGCACCACTCCAACGACCACCCCTCTTCGCCAATCCGCTGCTTTGCATGTATACAGATGCTCGTGATGGAAGGGCGCAGAAAAAGGAGGAGTAAAGACAGGTATGGCAGTTACTCCTCGCCACGCGTGGCGCGCGCCGGCCCGTGACTAGCCCGATGGCAAGAGTTGTTGGAAGACGGCCGAGGACACGCCCAAGTCTAGATTAGTGAGGAAGCAAAGAAGATCTCAAAGAATGAAGACCATCATGACCAAAAATTATAACGACGGTTTCTCGCCGCGTGTCTGTGCATTACTTGGGCCTAGCCCAACGACGCTTCGAACGCGCGTATGGCCCAGGCCCGGGGGCTCCTATCGGTGTATAAAACATGGGTATTTTATCCCCTGACTTATGCATAGACAGCAGCAGCCTCCTTGCCGGCCAAGGCCTTGCCGGGAACTACCAAGACCAAGACTCCAAGACCAGCCAGAGAAGCTACCGGGGAGAAGCTCAAGGCTCGACACTCACCCAGCACCAAAGGCGAAGACATTCCTTGCCGGCGAGCATAAACCGGAAAGGAGAAGACTCGGCAAGCTCCATGCCGGCAAGCTTATGCCAGCCCTCCAGCGCTCCACCTCGCCGCACAGGTGTTCGCTGATGCGTGAGGTGTCGACCGCGCAGGTTGGATGGTAAGGCTTGTCGAGCACGTGTCAGCTCACTGGGACAAGATTTGCCTCTAATGACACCCGTCCAGGAGGCGTATCAAGATAATACGAGGTGGCTGGGCAAGCGGTGCAGAAACCTTGCCGGGACTACCTCTCCGCATGACACCTAACGACGCATTAAATGCCTTTGTCCTAAACTGGCAGAGTTAGGTATGATAGCACTGTTTACTATCTAGTCACACTGTAATTACTGTTTTGCCACTGTGGTAACCCATTGAGCTATAAAAGGAGGGCCAGGGCAACAGTTTAGAGGATTCGGACTCCTTTTCAAATACAGGCACCTCTCGCGTAGCTGCTCTCTCCGCACCTTGCCGAGAGGAGCGCTCCTTGTACTGTGCTTCCACACCACTAATACACCAAAAGCAGGAGTAGGGTTTTACGCTCCTCAGCGGCCCGAACCTGGGTAAAATCCCTCACGTTCCATCGTTCATGCTCTTTGCGCACGCCCATCCTCCCTGCCGAATCACAAAGGGGCTACATGGCCCCATAGATGGTCGTACCCCGACACAAACATTGTCCACAATGTTAACACCCATGGTTGTGCCAAATTTGGACATGTTATTATGAACTATGCCATGGATGTGGGCATGACCATGGGTAGATGCATTGAAATCCATACAAGTTCATAGTAGATAGGCCATTTTGTGAAGGTTTTTTTTTCAAACTTGTGGTATTGCAAGTCCATGATTTTTCCCAGTAACTAGTTCACACAAAGGGGCTTCATGCGCAAGGATTTCATTTTTTGAGGCTTTTTTCATTTTCTTTGATTTTTTTCAAAATGAGGTCAAACTTGCAAGGTTGACCAATCATACCAGATGGTTGGGAATTTTAACTTTTGTTGTGCCAAGTGCCTATAGCACCAATTCAAAAGGTAAAAATGATTTTTGCCAATTTTCAGGACATACATACATGACACTTGTAGTTCAAATTTGAGCTGGTTCTAATAATTCTCTAGATATTCAGTAAATGGATGAAATATAGAAATAAAACTAGATAATTCATGAAACTTGGGCAGTGTGCATCCAATGTGGTCTACTTTTGATGAAAAATGGAAAGACCCAATTTTACAACTTATTTCAGGCACTTACTTCACAAAAAAAAGTCATTTCTGCCACTTGGAGCTGGGTAATATACTGTTCGGTCAACAAGGGGTCTTTTGCAAAAGTCGTAGCTCTCTCTCTCTCTGCTCCGCCGCCACCCGTACGCCTACTGCCTACCATCAAGAGGGTAGAGCCACGTGGCGGTGCCCCATCGCCACCACCACCGCCCTTCCCGCCACCAGGCAGTCCCGCCAATTCTAGATGCCGCGAAAACAATCTCCCGCCACCGATGCTCCACTCCCCGCACTCCCATGATTAAATACCGGCGTCCGGCATCGTTCCACCGACGCTTCACTCCATTGCTCCCACGCGCCACGCAATCCTAATCTAGTACAGCCACCATGGTGAGGCAGCTAAAGACCGCAAGGATCTCCACAGGTGGTCTTTTCCCCAGGGCGCTGGTGACCGGCACCGGCGGCGGCTCCAACTCCGGCACGGGCTCCAATCACGGTGCAGGCTCCAACCACGGCGGCACTACATCGGTCGGCTCGGCCTCCAACTCCTACTACATCGAGCTCGAGCCCTCACCACACGAGCTATCTCATAACCGCAGGGAGCTCGAGGAGGAGGACGCTAAGGAGGAGGTGGCCTTCGAGGCGATGCAGGAGCACCTCGACGTCCACGGCGTGGAAGATGCGGCCGAGGAAGATGCACCAGCTCCTGCGTACGAAGCTGCCGTGCTCACTGCCCAGGCCGAGGAGGCCCTGCGCGTGGCGCAGCAGTAGCTCGACCAGGCGGTGCTAGCTACGTCTCTGTCCACGGCGCAGGCAGAGGCTGTCAGGCGCCGTGCGGCTGAAGAAGAGGCCGCAGCTCGAGAGGAGGAGGGCGGCGACTCTGCGTGCAGCGGCCGCCGTCGAGGCAGAAGGCGGGGCACCGGACGTCGTCGTCCTATCCTCCGACGACGACGAAGACCACAACAACGACAATGACGGCACCATCGTCCTTTTGGATGATGAAGACAAGTAGCCTTCCATTTATTGTCAATGTCGCCGCCGGCAGGCCATCTAATGCCGCCCTTATTAAAACAGCGTATTAGTGTAATGTCACTATGTCAGTTCGCTCTGTTAAGCGTTGAATAAATCTAAGAACGTGGTTATTAAGTTTATCCGAATCTCTAAATCTCTCGATCTCTGAATCTCTGAATCTGCTGTGTTGTACTCCGCCGCGTTCTATCTTTCTAATGTCACTGATTCATGGGCCCTTCTGTAACTTAAACACCACCGCGTCCTATCTCTCCAGTGTCACTGGCTCGTGGGCCCTTCTGTAAGGCAGAAAATATCAGGTCAAAAAGACTCGGCTATGACCATAAGCAAACAAACGCACACAGCTGAAATGGCTCACACGTTGCATTATCTAGCGTTGGTCCCAAGTTCAACCCCCACGGGCGGCAATATATTCCATCCTTTTTTTGCAAATAAATCAGCCACTAACATGTGGGTCCTGCGGCGTCCCAGGCTTCTGTATATTTCACTATTTTTTACTTATACATTTGATACTGACAGGTGGGTCCTGGGTGACCCACGCGTCACTGTATGCGTCAGGTAATGGTCAACTGCATTGACCCGACGAAAATGCTCCGTTTTGGGCGTTTTTGAGTGTGGGGTGAGTGGTGGAGGGGAAATGTGAGGGACGTTAGTTGGGTGGGGTAAAATTGAGGAGTACAAAGCAATAGAGGGCACAGAAATAGAAATACCATTTCCTTGTTCATGATAAATGTTTATTATTCATGCTAGAATTGTATTGACCGGAAACTTAAATACATGTGTGAATATATAAACAACACCATGTCCCTAGTGAGCCTCTACAAGACTAGCTCGTTGATCAAAGATGGATAAGGTTTCCTAACCATAGACATGAGTTGTCATTTGATAACAGGATCACATCATTAGGAGAATGATGTGATGGACAAGACCCAACCGTAAGCTTAGCATCAGATCGTTTAGTTATTTGCTACAGCTTTCTTCATGTCAAGTATCTGTCCCTTAGACCATGAGATCATGTCACTCCCAGATACCGGAGGAATGCCTTGTGTGCTATCAAACGTCACTTCGTAACTGGGTGATCATAAAGGTGCTCTACAGGTATCTCCGAAGGTGTCTGTTGGGTTGCATGGATCGAGACTGGGTTTTGTCACTCCATATGACGGAGAGATATCTCTGGGCCCTCTCGGTAATACAACATCGTAAAGAGCTTGCAAGCAATGTGGCTAATGAGTTAGTCATGGGATCTTGTATTACGGAATGAGTAAAGAGACTTGCCGGTAACGAGATTTAACTAGGTATGGAGATACCGACGATCGAATCTCAGGCAAGTAACATATCGCCGGACAAAGGGAATTGCATACGGGATTAACTGAATCCTTGACATCGTGGTTCAACCGATAAAGATCTTCGTTGAATATGTAGGAATCAATATGGGCATCCAGGTCCCACTATTGGTTATTGACCAGAGAGGAGTCTCGGTCATGTCTACATGTTCTCGAACCCGTAGGGTCGCACGCTTAACGTTCGATAGCGCTAGGGTAGTATTGAGATATTAATAGTGGAAAGTCCGAAGGTTGTTCGGAGTCCCAGATGGGATCCGGGACATCACGAGGAGCTCCGGAATAGTCCGGAGGTAAAGATTTATATATGGAAAGTTGTTTTCGGGGTTACGGAAAAAGTTTGGTTTTTTCGGTATTGTACCTGGAAGTCACCGGAAGGTTCCAGAGGGTTCCGGAGGGGTCCGGAAGTCCTCGGAGGGTTCCACCACGTCCCAAGCAGTAGCATGGGATGTAGGGGGCACCCTGGCCTTATTGGGCCAGGCGCACCAGCCCCTACTTGGCCCATGCGCCTAGGGGAAGGGAAACCCTAAGGGAGAGGGCCCTCCACTTGGCTTGGAGGGCACTCCTCCCCCCTTGGCCGCCGCCCCCTGCCTTGGGAGGGGGGCTAGGGATGGCACACCCCTCCCTCACCCCTATATATAGTGCGGAGGCGCAGGGGGCAGCCACCCCTTCCACGCTTGCCCCGTCTCCCTCCCGTTACTCCTCCTCCATGTTCTGTCAGCACTTGGCGAAGCCCTGTCGGAATTCTGCTGCCACCACCACCACGCTGTCGTGCTGGTTCCGATCTCATCTACATCCTCCCCCTCTCTTGCTGGATCAAGAAGGAGAGGACGCCATCGAGCTGAACATGTGCTAATCTCGGAGGTGCCGTCCATTCGGCACTAGATCGGATTGGATCACGATTGGATCGTGAAGAGTACGACTACATCAACCGCGTTACGACGCTAACGCTTTTGGTCTACAAGGGTATGTAGACACACTCCCCTCTCGTTGCTTTGCATCTCCTAGATTAGATCTTGGGTGTTTCGTAGGAATTTTTTTGATTTCATGCAACGTTCCCCATCAATAACTAGACCGGTAATCATTATTGCAATTTTATATGAGGGAGAGGCATGAGCTAACATACTTTCCATACTTGGATCATATGCACTTATGATTGGAACTCTAGCAAGCATCCGCAACTACCAAAGATCATTAAGGTAAAACCCAACCATAGCATTAAGTAACAAGTGCTCTTTACTCCCATACGCAACAACCCCCTTACTCGGGTGTAAGCTTCTGTCACTCTAGCCGCCCACTATAAGAGAATTATGAATGTATTGCAAACCCTACAACGGGAATACCTCATGCTTGCACGACACGGAGGGCACCATAGGACAGCACCAAAATAAAACATACAACTCAAACCAATCACGATCATCAATCAACCCATAGGACAAAACGAATCTACTCAAACATCATAGGATTGCCACATATCATTGGATAATAATATATAGCGTTAAGCAACATGTTTAAGTAGAGATTACAGCAGGGAGAAGAGGTATTACACCGCTGCATAGAGAGGGATAGAGTTGGTGTTGACGGCAGTGAAGTTGTTGGTGTAGATCGTCGTCACGATGATTGCCCCGGCGGCGTTCCGGTGCCACCGGGAGAGAGGGGGAGAGAGCCCCCCCTCCTTCTTCTTCTTCCTTGGCCTCCCCCATAGATGGGAGGCGAGTTTCCCCTCTGGTCCATGGCCACCATGGCTCCCGGAGGGGAGGAGCCCCTCCGAGATTGGATCTCTCTCTCTCTCTGTTTCGCGTCTGTTTTCTGACCCCTTCACCGTTTTTTATATTCCCGGAGATCCGTAACTCCGATTGGGCTGAAATTTTGAGGGGATTTTTCTCTGAAAATTATCTTTTTTGCGGCAAAAGAAGGGCCCCAACCGACATTCGAGGGAGTCACAAGGCAACACGGCGCGACCCCCCCCCGGGACGCGCCCTATTGCCTTGTGGCCACCTCGGGCACCGTCTTGCATTGATTATTCTTCCTAAAAATCACATATATTCCAAAATAATTCTCCATAAAATTTTATCGTGTTTGGACTTCGTTTGGTATGGATTTTCTGTGAAACAAAAAACAAGCAGAAAACAGGAACTGGCACTGGGCACTGGATCAATATGTTAGTCCCAAAAATAATATAAAATGTTGCCAAAAGTATGTGAAAGTTGGAGAATATTGGCATGAAACAATCAAAAATTATAGATACGACGAAGACGTATCAGTACCCTATTGTGTCTACAACATTCTTCTGGAACCAGCAGCACGTCACTGGAATTCTAACTTACATCATTAAGTTGATCAATCCACAGAATAAGCTCGCAACAACCCCTCCCCCATGTGCCACGTGGCCTCATGGGTGCACCCACATCATTTTAATCATAATATATTGACTGAAAAAAAGAGACATTTTGTAGCGTGCCATTGGAATTCTAACTTACGTGCTTTTGCACATACTGGAAGTACTAGTGCCACATCATCTAAAACCTTTCTACACACGCACATTTCTTATACAAATGTGATCCACCGTGTACCCGCAAGTTTGTATGTGGGAACGAGTGTGTGCGTGCACCTCTTCCCTTTCATACACATAGTCTGTGTGTCTGAGAGAGAGAGATGGTGTGTGCAAGAAATCACGGGAGATTCATCAATTTGTGTGTGGGTGGGGGAGGGGGAGGGAAATATAGATGGAGTATGTGTCAATGATGCAATTTGTGTGAAAGAGAGGCCTATATTATACATATATGTATGTGCATGGGGTGATATACGAGAAGGGAGGGGAGGGGTCATCTGCACGATATATCGATAGAGACAGATGGAGGGAAGAACTCTACGAGCCTACAAGCACTGGGAGAGGGGGGTGTTGGGAGATGGTGTGAGAGGCCAACTGAACAAAGACTCGGAAGGAGTGTACAAGTGCGAGATCGATATTTTAAGAGAGGGGGCGAGAACGTGCGCGGTTGCGCGCGTCTGAGAGATGAAGCAGAAGGCATGGATGATGAGAGGTGAGACGATGGATAGACAATGTGTGTGTGGTAGCTAGGCAGTCCTATCTAAAGAGGTAGATTGATCGATGTGTACGTGGGAAAAAGGGCGAGACCTGACTAGATATATATCGATTGCTTTGTGTGGAAAACAGGGAAAGACCTAGCTATATATATACAGAGAGGAATATCGATCGGTGCGCATGCATGTGAGAGATAATTAAAGAAGGCCCGAAGTGACGAAGAGGGGGCTGTGTGTGGGTGGGTGGGTGCGAGAGTCCTACTAGTTAGAGGTAATGTATGAGTGCGAGATCGATAATAAGAGATGAGGGGGCGAGAGAGCGCTCGCACGCGCGCGCATGTGTGTGGGCTTGCGCGCCTCGTAGCTGGGGCGTGAGGGATGGATGGTGAGAGGGGGAAGGGACTGTGTGTACATGTGTGTGTGGTAGGCAGACCTGCTAGCTAGAGGGGTATATCGATCGGTGTGTGTGTGTGGGAAAGACAGGGCGATGGAGAGATCTACCTAGCTTGAGAGATCGTGATAGACAGACCTGAAGAAAGATAGTGTGTGTGTGTGTGCGATGGATAATGCCGAGTGGGAGTGTGTGTGCATGCATGCACGAGAGAAAGTTAGTGGTACAACTATAAAGAGAAGATGACTGTGTGGGTGTAAAAGACTTGGTGAGATCATAATCAATATAAAAGTGAATTCAAATATTTGAATAAGAGATCATGATGTTTGAAACCCATGCATGCATGATATAATGGAGATATGTGGTGTGGTTTTGAATCGAGCATGCTATACTATATACACATCGAACAAGGCCAAATGATTTGAATTTGATATACCATTGGTAGGCATCGTTTGACCACATTTCATCCATGCATGGACAGAACTATTCAAATTGGAGATAATGGGCGGCTTTGGCAGCTAACATCTAAATGTTGTGTGTGTGTTGTGTATTAAACACATTATACATATCAAACATCGTTTAGATTCCTAACATCTAGCTAGAGCATACATGTACTATGATTTGAATTTAACATAAAATGGATACACATATTTGAATTCGAGATCATATGGTACATGTAGTTCATATTTAAATGGGAATTTAGTACTATATTCATGTCGTGTGTTGTGAAGATAATATTTAGATGATGGTATAACTAACCTGACAATAATCCCATTCAAATACGGAAAATGGACTCAATTTTAGTCCATACGGTAGACGGTACAAATTGTTTTTTTTGTTGTTCAAGGAAGTACGAATTGATATGGTACCGTACACGGTAAGCTTGTTCTCCCGAATTTTTAAGTTGTTCATTGTTGTTTTTGAATGGCATTTGTAGTAATTCATATAGTAAAACGGGACATGACTCTCTCTTGTGTGGTGCGAATTGTTTTTTGTTTTTGTTTTTTTTACACGTTAAGCTTGTTCTCCCGAAATTTCAAGCCGCGCCTTGTTATCCCGAAATTTCAAGCTATCTCTTTGTCTCTTGTGCTGCGAAACTCCTGCCCCTTCAACCCGTGCCTTGTTATCCCAAAATTTCAACACGCGGGAAAACTCCCCCTCCTCCGAAATCGGTCGCGCCGCCCCGACACACGAAATCCCCCTTCTATCCCTCAGCCAAAAATCCCGTCTCGACGTCCCATGGTCCAAATAGGTAGGGGTACTTTCGTAACTTACCCCACATTTCGGACAAGCGCGTCCCTTAGCCATGGTTCCCCCCTCCCACCCCCTCCGCCCCCCCCCCCCATTCATACACCGAGAATGCCAAAACCCGCGAAACCCCACGCTTCTCCGTCCGCCACCTGACTGCCGCCCAGCCGGAGCCTCTTCCCCGACGACATCGTCCGCCGCAACAGCTCGACGTCCCTCATCCACCGCACCGGATGAGGATCCATCATCGATCTTGTCGTCCTGCCGGTTCAGCCGCCCCGTCCTGCACCTCCAAGGAGCTGCCCCGACGTTCACCTCGTCTATCGCGCCACCTCCATTCCCACAGCGCCGTCTTCACCTGCACCACCGGAACCGCAGCACCATCACCGATTCCTCGGATGAAGCTGAGGCCTAGTCGGTGCCACCAAAGAGGTTCTACACTAATCGCTGCATTTTTCTCCTTTATTTGATCTCACGGTGCTGCCGCTGCTCGATCCCGAGCCGCCATGGCGCGGCTCCATCGACGGCGGCATCACCGGCCACTTCCTCCACGGTGTCTCTCCGCCATGGCGTTGCTCCCTCAGCGGCGATGCCCACATCAGCAGGAGCTGCTGCTGTTGCGGCTCCGACTGTCGCTGGCCGTGCTGCTGCTGCTCCGGCTCTCGCTCGTGCTGCTACTCTGCTCTTGCTCTTGCTCGCGCTGCTGCTCTACTCTTGCTCGCACTGCTGTTGCACGAGCAGCAGCTCCGGCACTCGCCCGCGCTCTTGCTGCTGCTACGGCTCTCGCACACGCTGATGCTCCGGGCGCGGCTACTGCTGCACGACCAGCTGCCCCGGCTGCTCTCTGGTAGTACGTTCCTTGCTGGAGCGGCTGCCGATTTAGATCACTGCTTCTCTCCCACTAGTGCTCGAGCGGCCAAAACTACTAGTGCATTGCTTCTCTACTACTACTGCGTTCAGTTCCAACAGTAAAATTCAGTTTCGACAGCAAAATTCAGTTTCGAGAGTACATTTCAGTTTTGACAGTAAAATTCAGTTTCGACAGTTAAATTCAGTTTTGACGGTTAAGTTCAGAGACGAGCGGCTGATGTCTTTTAAATCTAGCACTTTTTTGTGATGTATTTTACATCATCTATTGGAGATGCTATTAGAATCCCACTTCAGGTTAATGTTGTCTCTCTTGTCCTGCTTCAGCCTCGCCGTCGTACACCTCACCGGAGCTGGTCCAACGACAAAACCGTCCATCACAGCGGAGCAGTACCCTCGGCTCCATCTCCAGATGCCTAAGATCTTCTTCCCCGTCTCCGGCAGCCGCAGCATCCTCAGCGACCAACCCAATGATGCTGACGTCGACATGGCTTCGCCAAAGAGGTTGTACACTTGTCGCATCACTTTTTTACTCTACATGTAATTTATATTGTCCACTGAACACACGTAGTAATGAGAAATACGAATAGTTTCTCCTATATGACAAGCAGTGAGGTACTAGGCAAGTAAGCTATCCGTGATGGACTCTCTCGAAAGCCATCATTATTTCTTTCTACGCGTTGGAGTTGTGCATGTGTAGATGGGCCTGGGAGTTGAGCTAGTAGGGCAGTGTGCTGGGTCCAAAGTAGTAGAAGTAGTACAAAAACATTTTTGGAGTGTAGGCTTTTGCCTGTTCAAGCCTGCCTACTAGAATGGACACTGGTTGAAAGGAAAAGTGAAGGAAAGACATAGGAATTGAAAGTTTCCTATGGTACTACTATTCATGCATTTGGTTCAAAGGAATGGAGCAAGGGAAAACTGTAGGATTTTTCCTTTAGTGTCTCTTTCAAAGAAAAGCCGTAGGAATTTTAATATCCACTTGGCCCTCCTTTTCAAATTCCTATTCATGAAGAACAAGACTAAGTGATAGTAGCATAATCGCATTATAACTGTACATTTTCATGTGGTTTGACTTTAATATGACCATGCTTCTTTGCATTTCTATGATCCTCCAATTCCTGTGAACCAAACACCCAGATTGACAGAAATCCTGTGTTAGCAAATGATCTGTTTTGCACGTGCATTCCTATCCTATTCCTATGTATTTCCTATCCCTGCGTTGTTAGAATCATCCAATTCAAATGAGCCTTTACAGAATTATACTTCTGATACAGATAGGTGTCAAAGAAAACTTTGTGTGGTTTGTCCCGCTCCTGCCGCGCCATCGTCCGCCCCAGCTGAGCTGCTCCAACGACGGAAGCGTCCACCGCAGCAGAGATCCCCCCTCCAGACCGTCTTTCACCGCCTCAGATCTTCTTCCCCGCTGCCGGCAGCCACCACCACTGCATTACCATCATCAACTGAGGAGATGACCTTGAGGACTACACGGGTCCGCAAGAGAGGTTGCACTCTTTCGTGTCTGCTTACATTATGCATCGCTGATACGTCTCTGTCGTATCTACTTTTCCAAACACTTTTGCTCTTGTTTTGGACTCTAATTTGCATGATTTGAATGAAACTAACCTAGACTGACGCTGTTTTCAGCAGAACTGCCATGGTGTTGTTTTTGTGTAGAAATAAAAGTTCTCAGAATTGGACGAAACTTTTTGGAGATTTTTTATGGAATAAATAAAAAATACTGGAGCAAAAACCCACTGGAGGGGGGCCACCAGGTGCCCACGAGGCACCAGGGTGCGCCCTGGTGGCTTGTGGGGCCCACGAGGCTCCGCTGACCCTAATCCCAGCAATATAAATTCCTATTTCCCGAGAAACAAACCAGGGAGGAAGTTTCATCACGTTTTACGATACGGAGCCGCCACCACCTCCTGTTCTTCATCGGGAGGCCAGATCTGGAGTCCGTTTGGGGCTCCGGAGAGGGGGATCTTCCGTCATCGTCATCATCAACCATCCTCCATCACCAATTTCATGATGCTCACCGTCGGGAGTGAGTAATTCCTTCGTAGGCTTGCTGGACGGTGATGGGTTGGATGAGATTTATCATGTAATTCGGTTAGTTTTGTTAGGGCTTGATCCCTAGTATCCACTATGTTCTGAGATTGATGTTGCTATGACTTTGCTATGCTTAATGCTTGTCACTAGGGCCCGAGTGCCATGAATTTAGATCTGAACCCTTTATGTTTTCATGAATATATTTGTGTTCTTGATCCGATCTTGCAAGTTATATGCACCTGCTATGTGTTATGATCCACATACCCCAAGGTGACAATAATTGGGATTCTTTTTGGTGATTACCGTAGTTTGAGGAGTTCATGTATTCACTATGTGTTAATGCTTTGTTCCGGTTCTTTATTAAAAGGAGGCCTTAATATCCCTTAGTTTCCTTATGGACCCCGCTGCCACGGGAGGGTAGGACAAAAGATGTCATGCAAGTTCTTATCGCAAGCACGTATGACTATATACGGAATACATGCCTACATTACATTGATGAATTGGAGCTAGTTATGTGTCGCCCTAGGTTATGACTGTTACATGATGAATGTTATCCAACATAATCACCGATCCAATGCCTACGAGTTTTTCACATATTGTTCTTTGCTAAGTTACTACTGTTGCTACTACTGTCACAATTGCTACAAAACTATTGCTGCTACCGTTACTGTTACTGTCATTATTATTGCTATCGCTATCAAACTATCATACTACTGTGCTACTGATCACTCTGCTACAGATATTTAGTCTCCAGGTGTGGTTGAATTGACAACTCAACTGCTAATACTTGCAAATATTCTTTGGCTCCCCTTGTGTGGAATCAATAAATTTGGGTTGAACACTCTACCCTCGAAAACTATTGCGATCCCCTATACTTGTGGGTTATCAAGACCTTTTTCTAGCGCCGTTGCCGGGGGAGCATAGCTCTATTTGCTAAGTCACTTGGGATTTATATCTGTTGATCACTATGAAGAATCTGAAAGACGCTAAGACCAAGATCGTTCCCTCTAAGATGAGGGGAGGTAAGGAACTGCCATCTAGCTCCGCACTTGATTCACCTTCTGTTTTGAGTAGGCTGGTGACACCACCACCTGCTATTCATTCTGATATGTCGCAAGTTATTGATGATACTACTTGTGCTATGAATGATACTTATGATGATGCTAGTACTATGTTTGATAATACTGTGCCACTTGGTGAATTTATTAATGAACAAATTGCTAAAGCTAAAGAAACTGAAAGTGTTGAAACCCTTGAAAATTATGATTCACCTATTATGCCTAGCTTTCCTACTAGAGTTGAGTCACCTGATGAACATTTCTTTGATAGAGAGACAGCTAGGGCCATTCTTGCTTGTAATGATAGAGATGAAGTTATAAAATTGCTTGCTGAAATGAAAGAAAAATCTATGAGGGAGAGAATGAAATATGATCCTAAGCTTGCTACATCTCCCATATTTGTTACCGATAAGGATTATGAATTCTCTGTCGATCCTGAGTTAATTACTTTGATTGAATCTGATCCTTTTCATGGTTATGAAATTGAAACTGTTGTGGCACATCTTACTAAGTTGAATGATATTGCTACCCTATTTGCTCATGAGGAAAAAATTCACTATTGATATATTCTTAAGTTGTTTCCTTTCTCATTAAAGGGTGATGCTAAGAAATGGTTTAATACTCTTGCTCCTGGTTGTGTGCATAGTCCCCGGGATATGATATATTATTTCTCTGGAAAATATTTTCCTGCCCATAAGAAACAAGCAGCTTTACAAGAAATATTTAACTTTGTGCAAATTGAAGAAGAGAATCTCCCTCAAGCTTGGGGGAGGCTTCTCCAATTACTTAACGCTTTGCCTGATCATCCTCTTAAGAAAAATGAAATACTTGATATCTTCTATAATAGACTAACCGATGCTTCTAGGGACTACCTAGATAGTTGTGCTGGTTGTGTTTTCAGGGAACGAACTATTGAACAAGTTGAGGAACTATTGAAGAATGATAATGATTGGACACTTCCTGAACTACCGCCTAAACGCACTCCGAAGAAGAGGGGTATTTTATTTCTCAGTCCTGAAGATATGCGAGAAGCAAAGAAATGTATGAAGGAAAAAGGTATTAAAGCTGAAGATGTTAAGAATTTGCCACCTATTGAAGAAATACATGGTCTTGACACACCTCCACAGGTGGTAGACGTAAATTCTTTTATAAAGTTTGATGAAGGTGATATTCCTTATAACAAACTTCCTAGTCAATGCTTGTAAGAATTTGACAAATATATTATTAAGCAAGATCATTTCAATGCAAATGTTATGAAACAATTGAAACGAAATGCCTACATGACTGATCGCTTGAGTGACTTGTTGTTTAGAATTGCTAATGATGTCAAGGGTATAGGTAAACATGCATCTATGGTTCAAACCCAGTTAGAACAAGTTGCTAAATCTCAAAGTGAATTGCTCAATGAAATGAATAACAATATGAATGATCATGATGTTAGAGTAATGACTAGAGGAGGTAGAATGACTCAGGAGCCACTTTATCCTGAAGGTCGCCCTAAAAGAATTGAACAAGACTCTCAAAGAATTAATGTTGATACACCTAGTCCATCTAAAAAGAAAAAGAAAAAGAAAAATGATAGGACTTTGCATGCTTCTAGTGAACCTGAAGTAGAAAAACCCTCTGAGGATAATAATGATGTTTCTATTTCCGATGCTAAAACATAATCAGGTAATGAACATTTACCTAGTGATAATGATAATGATAATAATGATGCTCATGTGGATGCTCAACCAGATAATGATAAAGAACCTGATAATGATGTTGAAATAGAACCTGCGGTTGATCTTGATAACCCACCTTCTAAAAATAAACGTTATGATAGGAGAGACTTCATTGCTAGAAAACATGGTAAAGAAAGAGAACCATGGGTTCAAAAACCCATGCCCTTTCCTCCTAAACCATCTAAGAATAAGGATGAGGAAGAATTTGAATGCTTTGCTGAAATGCTTAGGCCAATCTTTTTGCGTACTCATTTGACTGATATTTTAAAGATGGCCCCATATGCTAAATACATGAAAGATATTGTCACTAATAAAAGAAAAATACCTAAAGCTAAAATTTCCACCATGCTTGCAAACTATTCTTTTAAGGATGGAGTACCTAAGAAAGTAGGAGATCCAGGAATACCAACTATACCATGCTCCATTAAAAGAAATTATGTCAAAACTGCTTTGTGTGATTTAGGAGCCAGTATTAGTGTTATGCCCTTCTCTTTATATAAAAGACTTGATTTGAATAAACTCAATCCCATTGAAATATCATTGCAAATGGCTGACAAATCAACTGCCATACCTATCGATATTTGTGAGGATGTGCCCGTTGTAGTTGCAAATATTACTATCTTAACAGACTTTGTTATACTTGATATGCCCGAGGACGACAACATGTCGATTATCCTTGGTAGACCCTTTTTGAATACTGCAGGGGCTGTTATTGATTGCAACAAAAGCAAGGTCACTTTTCATATCAATGGTAATGAACATACGGTGCACTTTCCAAAGAAACAATTTCAAGTAAATGGTATTCATGTTATTGAAAAGACTCCGACAATTACTATTGGAAGTTTTCGACTCCCTCTTCCTACTGTCAAAAAGAAATATGAAACACTTATAATTGGGGAGATGCATATCCCCGTTGAGGTAACCTAGTGTTTTACGGAGATTCTTTGGTTTCATGTTACTCGGAAATGGTTTGTTAATAAGACTTGATCAACCTTATTAATGGATTCTTTTTGAGGAGCATGTGGTCGATGAATTTAGTAAGCACAATCTTCTGTACCCACCTTTTGTTTTTTGTTATTTTTAGTTAAATGCAATAAAATGCCATGATTATCGTATTTTCTGAATTATCTGTGCAATAAAAAAGTGCCCAAAAATGAAAGTGCTCAAAATGATCTAAAAATTTTACATGAATTTTTATAGAATATTTAAGAATTTTTGGCACTAAAAACATCCCAGGGAGATGCCCCAGGTGCCCACGAGGCACCAGGGCGCGCCCACCCCCCCTGGGCGCGCCCTGGTGGCTTGTAGGCCCCACAGGGACCCCCTCACTTATTCCTTCAGCCCACTTCGTCTCTTACCTCTAGAAAAAAATTCCTGGTAGCTCTCTCTCTCGTGTTCTTGCTCCCAAACCTGAGATTTTTGATCTCTTTGCTCGGAGCTCTGTTTCTGAAACTGTTTTGAGGGATTGCTCCTTGGTATGTGACTCCTCCATTGTTCCAATTAGTTTTTGCTCTAGTGGATTACATTTTGCATAATTAACTACTCTTGGTGCTACTGAAAATGAGCTTGCATGTTGAATTCTTTGAGTTCTAAGTAGTTTGAATGCTTGATATAGCCTCTAGGCACTTGTATGAGTAGTTGCTATCAATCTTGTGAAGTTTTGTTAACATCTTTTTGTGGTCCAAAATTTTCAGAAATTTGTTTGTAGGAAGATGAACATTTTCAGGAGGAGTTCTTCAAGTAGGAGGTCCTCCGAGGCATCATCGAGTGAAGGCCTAGCACGCCAATCATATGTTGAACCAAGGGCAAGTTCGGTACGGGGAGCCGAAGCAAAATCATGTCGATGGCCGTGCGACGAGTTCATGCTAGGTGCAGGCATCAAGGAAGAATTTGACCAATATATTCACAACACCGAGCTCTCCGCCTTCATCACAGATAAGCCACCGCAGCACTACAACCTTACCCATTCATTCACTCAACATTTTGAGTATCACTCTCGAACTTCTAGAGTTTTATTTCATCTCTATGATAGATCCTATGGTATGTCTCTAGAGGAGTTTTGTGATGCATGCAAAATTCCATTTTGGGGTTCACTTAGCGAACCGCGGTAATCTGAATATGAACTATTCCTCAACAGTCTGTGCAATGGTGAGGATAGGGGGGTTACGCAAGCTAGGATAAAGAGCATTCACTTTCCCGCTATTCGCTACTTTGCAATTTTTAATGGCAAATGCATTGTTGGTAAACAAGACTGTAGCACACTTTGTGCCCCGGACCTGAGCCTTATTCATGCTGCTTTAATGGGGAGTAGAGATTATAATCTTGGGGCCATTGTTGCACGTAGGTTGCACCGCAACTCGGGTAATGGTGATTTATATGGAGGAATTTATGCCTCCCGAGTAGCTGCAAGGCTCGGGGTCTCGCCCAGGCCTAATGATCCTCTTTTACCTGATAAATATTTGAATTTTGAGGCAATGCAGAATCATGAGTTTCTTAAGCACAACACTCGCAGTTATGATTATAACTTGATATTCGATAAATATCGTTCTGTGTTTGTTGTTTTGCCTGCTCCTGCCCTCTTTGATTTTCAGAACAAACAGAGATATTTTCTTCATGAGAGCGAGGTGCGCGAGTACAACGCGGCAGTTGAGGCTGCCCGTTTGGCTGAGGAGGCGGCTCAGAGCGCCTCCGCGAGCTACCACTTCGCTTATTACCCTGGACTGCCATGGCAGTAGACCAAGCTAGGCCAAAAGCCTAAGCTTGGGGGAGTACGTATTTCTCACCGACATTACATTCATGTTCACACATTTCATTCCAGTTGTCAGTGTTCATCCTTTTTCATTGTATGATCCATGTTATTTCTATTTTCTCGCTTTCTTCTTGTGTGTTTGAAAAACTTTGAGAAAATCCAAAAAAATATTTCTCACTTCTTTTCGGTTTTTCTTTCTAGTTTAATTAGTTCTAGTATTAAAAGAAAACCCAAAAAGATTTCCCGTTTCCTCTTTTGCTTGTTGGGAGCTTTCCCGTGTAAATAGTTTTTCTTGTTTTTTGTTCTGTCTTCTTTAATTTGCTTCCTTCGGAAAAAAAATAAAAACTCCAAAAATATTTCAGTGTGTTTCTCTGAAATTCTTTTCTTTCGTTGAGTCTTTGTAAGGAGAAGACCACGATGAAAATGTTAAGTGGCTCTCATATGCATTATTGTTGATCTAACAAAGAGCCCATATTACCTAGTCTTCTCCTTTGAATAAAATGTTTGCAGATTCCAGCTTAGTCCACGGCAGTCTTGCACTATTATTATTTTCACATCATTCGGCCGTGCAAGTGAAAGGCAATAATGACGATATTTGATGAAGTAATTGTGGCAAGGAAAAGCGGGTACGAACTCAACTTGTTTTTGTTTTTGTAAATATGTTTAACTCAGTATCCATGATTCGGCATATTATGATTAAACATGTTTATGATGACAATTAGAGATTATAGTTTCTCATGCCATTCTTAAGTAGCTAGGAGTGGATAATGATTTATCTTCGGTGTCAACATGCATTAAAATGATTGTGATGTAGTATGATGATATGGTATCCTCCTCTGAATGTTTCAAGTGGCTTGACTTGGCACATGTTCACGCATGTAGTTGATTCAAAACCAACATAGCCTCCACGATATTTATGTTCATGGTGTTTATATCCTACTCATGCTAGTATTCAATGTTGATTATTCATAATGCATGATTATGACCGTTTTTGCTCTCTAGTTTGTCGCTTCTCAACCTATTTGCTAGCCTTCGCCTGTACTAAGTGGGAATACTGCTTGTGCATCAAAATCCTTAAACCAAGTTATTCCAGATGAGTCCACTATATCTACCCATATGCGGTATTACTCTGCCGTTCTAAGTAAATTTGCATGTGCCGCCTCTAAATATTCAAATGAACATCTGTTTTGTGTGCCCGTACCGCTCATGGAGCGACAGGGGGCGGTCAATATCTTCCATGCTAAGTGGGTTATTCTCATGATGAGTGTTTATTCACTTGTCCTTGCACGAGAGGGGCTGGTAATCGGGAGGCCCAGTCCCATGATTAAAATTGCAAAATAATAAAACAAACTCCCTCGGAAAGTTGTTGGTATGGAGGGCACCCGAGGATTCGGCTAGCCATGGCTTGTGTTTGTTGGTGGAGGGGGAGTAACCTTTACTTTACCGCTTGGGAACCGCCGCTAATTTCTTTAGCATGGAAGATATTGAAAACTCTCGGTCGTGACGTTGACAGGAAAGGCATACCTCCCAAAATTACATTTATCTCTGATTTAAGCTTTGAGCTCTGGCACCTCTGCAAATCCTTGCTTCCCTCTGCGAAGGGCCCATCTATTTACTTTTATGTTATTTTACTTTTATTGTTGAGTCACCACCTTCTCAAACAAGCACCAGTCCTGAGAGCACTATTGTCATTCTCAAGCATTGTGTATAGTTAATGTTGTGTGCATCATGACTGGATCTCTTCTACCATGAATTACAATGTTTAGTCGCTGCTTGAACTTTGTAGGTGCTCTGCATTTATGTTTTGCGGTCTCAAAAAGGGCTAGTGAGATACCATGTTGTCATATTATATCATGATTGTTTTGACAAATTGTTGGCATTTGAGATATGTCATTATTGCTCGCTAGTTAATTATGCCATTGATATGAGTGAATATAATTTCTAAGAGTTATCATTTGCATAGTTAGTTATAATCTTTGCTGAAAATCTGGGTATTATTTAAACATATATATAGATACAAGAACAAAAGAGTTTGTAAAAGTTTTTCTTTATCACTTTCAGTTTGTCAACTAAATTGCTTGAGGACAAGCAATGAGTTAAGCTTGGGGAGTTGATACGTCTCCGTCGTATCTACTTTTCCAAACACTTTTGCTCTTATTTTGGACTCTAATTTGCATGATTTGAAGGAAACTAACCCGGACTGACGTTGTTTTCAGCAAATCTACCATGGTGTTGTTTTTGTGCAGAAATAAACGTTCTCGGAATTGGACGAAACTTTTTGAAGATTTTTTATGGAATAAATAAAAAATACTAGAGCAAAGACCCACTGGAGGGGGCCCACCAGGTGCCCACGAGGCACCAGGGCGCGCCCAACCCCCCAGGGCGCGCGCCCTGGTGGCTTGTGGGGCCCACGAGGCTCCGCTGACCCTAATCCCAGCGATATAAATTCCTATTTCCCGAGAAAAAACCAGGGAGGAAGTTTCATCATGTTTTACGATACGGAGCCTCCGCCACCTCCTGTTCTTCATCGGGAGGCCAGATCTGGAGTCCGTTCGGGGCTCGGAGAGGGGGATCTTCCGTCATCGTTATCATCAACCATCCTCCATCACCAATTTCATGATGCTCACCGCCGGGAGTGAGTAATTCCTTCGTAGGCTTGTTGGACGGTGATGGGTTGGATGAGATTTATCATGTAGTCGGGTTAGTTTTGTTAGGGCTTGATTCCTAGTATCCACTATGTTCTGAGATTGATGTTGCTATGACTTTGCTATGCTTAATGCTTGTCACTAGGACCTGAGTGCCATGATTTCAGATCTAAACCCTTTATGTTTTCATGAATATATTTGTGTTCTTGATCCGATCTTGCAAGTTATACGCACATGCTATGTGTTATGATCCGCATACCCCAAGGTGACAATAATTGGGATTATTTTCGGTGATTACCGTAGTTTGAGGAGTTCATGTATTCACTATGTGTTAATGCTTTGTTCCGGTTCTCTATTAAAAGGAGGCCTTAATATCCCTTAGTTTCCTTATGGACCCCGCTGCCACGGGAGGGTAGGACAAAAGATGTCATGCAAGTTCTTATCGCAAGCACGTATGACTATATACGGAATACATGCCTACATTACATTGATGAATTGGAGCTAGTTCTGTGTCGCCATAGGTTATGACTGTTACATGATGAATGTTATCCAACATAATCACCGATCCAATGCCTATTAGTTTTTCACATATTGTTCTTTGCTAAGTTACTACTGTCACAATTGCTACAAAACTATTCTTGCTACCATTACTGTTACTGTTATTATTATTGCTATCGCTATCAAACTATCATACTACTGTGTTACTGATCACTCTGCTGCAGATATTTAGTCTCTAGGTGTGGTTGAATTGACAACTCAACTGCTGATACTTGCAAATATTCTTTGGCTCCCCTTGTGTCGAATCAATAAATTTGGGTTGAATACTCTACCCTCGAAAACTGTTGCGATCCCCTATGCTTGTGGGTTATCAATCGCTTAATATTACCTGCTACTTTATCGTCCTGTTCACCTCTTAGACTCTGAGTCAGGTCCAAACTAATAATCATACTTGAGTATTTAAATGGTTGTGGGGTACAAATCGGGGCAGCAATGAATAGTATCTCTGTCTACTATCTGCTTATTCTCGGGTGTCTACTATGTGTTTCATGTTGGGTGGGAAACAAACTGTAAAGGAGCCATTACCTGTATTTTTTAACTGAAGCTATTATCTGCCTGCTATCATTGGTTTGGGTCTATCCATTGATTGCTACCATCACTCTAGATTTCTGCATGCATTCCTTACATAATCTCACTATGTTTTATTCCTATGCATGTCAGTTATTGTACACAATGGTAATGTAGAGCAAAAGAGAAGAGCCTTGTGTGGCAATATAATGTCATGCAGACGTCGCTCCATGGTGGCCGCAATGGCAACCCCCCCTCCCCCCCCCATTCCAGATTGTAATTAAGAGGAAGATAACTATTGAGAGGGGGATTCAGAGGGAGCAGACCACTCCTATTTACCCCCTGAGGTCTTTGCTCTCACTTGGCATGCTGATGTTGGTCATATCATGCATATGGCGCCTTGCATTGCTTACTTTACACATCATATATGTCATCTGCTTAGGTTAGACATGTTTTATGTGAATGCCATCTGTTTAGTTTCTATATCATATATGTGAATTATGCAATGCCATCTTGTTTAGCCAGGCATCATATATGGGAATTTTGCAATTCCATCCTATTTAGCCAGTCATCATATATGTGAATTATATCATGCCATCCTTTTTTTTCATTACGTATTACATTTGCAACAATGTTAGTACATTCAACTACTCTTCCTATGCATCAGCCATTTGACACGGTGATGGAAAAATCTGGAGTGAAAACAAGGTCTTCAGAGCAGACAGTGCTATCTGACGAAGCGCATATCTTGCCGGTTACAGATAGCTCCTCAGAGGAGGATTCAGAGACAGATGACCAATCGTATTTCCCCCCCAAGGTGTATGCTCTAACTTGGCAGGGTTATATTGCTCATATCATGCATATGGTGTCTTGCATTGCTATGTCATTTGCTTAGTTTAGACATGCTTTGTGTGAATGCCACCTGTTTAGTGTCTAATTACCATATATGTGAATTATGCAATGCCATCTTGTTGCAAGGCATTATATATGTGAATTATGCAATGCCATGCTATTTAGCCAGGCATCATATGTGTGAATTATATCATGCCATCCTTTTTTTGTATTACGTATTCCATTTGTCGACAATGTTTGTTTATTCAACTAATCTTCCTGTGCATCAGCCATTTGAATCGGTGATGGAAAAATATGGAGTGAAAACAAGGTCTTCAGAGCAGACAATGCTACCTGCTGAAGCAGATATCTTGCTGGTTACACATAGCTCCTCAGAGGAGGATTCAGAGACAGATGACCAGTCCTATTTTCCCCCTGAGGTGTATGCTCAAACTTGGCAGGGTTATATTACTCATATCATGCATATGTTGTCTTGCATTGCTTAGTTTAGTCATCATATACACAATATTGAATCCCATCTGCTTACTTTAGACATCATATATGCGATTGCCATCTGCTTACTTGCTTAGTATATAAATCATATATGTGAATTATATCATGCCATCATGCTTACATAGACAGCATGTATGTGAATTATGGCATGTGCTACTTGTAGCTTGCGTTGTTATTTCCCCGAAGAGGAAGGGATGATGCAGCATAGTAGAGATAATTATTTCCCTCAGTTATGAAACCAAGGTTATCGAACCAGTAGGAGAATCACACAACACCTCGGTAGCAGTACCTGCACACAAACAACAAACCCTTGCACCCAACGCAAATGAGAGGTTGGCAATCTCTCAACGGTAAATTGCAAGATTAAATTGTATGTGATAGATTGATAGATTGAAACAAAAATACAAAATAAAATAAATAAAGAAAGATGGCAGCAATATTTTTAGGGTTTTGGTAATATGATTTAGATAGACCCGGGGGCCATAGATTTCACTAGAGGCTTCTCTCGAGAAAATAGCATACGGTGGGTAAACAAATTACTGTTGGGCAATTGATAGAAAAGCAAATAATCATGATGATATCCAAGGCAATGATCATGTATATAGGCATCACGTCCAAGATTAGTAGACCGACTCCTGCCTGCATCTACTACTATTACTCCACACATCGACCGCTATCCAGCATGCATCTAGTGTATTAAGTCCAATAAAGAACGGAGTAATGCCTTAAGAACGATGACATGATGTAGACAAGATAAACTCATGTATGAATAAACCCCATCTTTTTACCCTTAGTAGCAATGATACATACGTGTCATGTCCCTTTCTGTCACTAGGATTGAGCACCGCAAGATCGAACCCACTACAAAGCACCTCTTCCCATGGCAAGATAAATCAACTCAGTTGGCCAACCCAAATCAATAGATCGGAGAAGAAATACGAGGCTATAATAATCATGCATAAAAGAGTGCAGCAAAGACTCAAATAATTTCATGGATAATCTGATCATAAACTCACAATTCATCGGATCCCAACAAACACACCGCAAAAAGAGATTACATCAGATAGATCTCCAAGAACATCAAGGAGAACATTGTATTGAAGATCAAAAAGAGAGAAGAAGCCATCTAGCTACTAACTATGGACCCGAAGGTCTGTGGTAAACTACTCACGCATCATCGGAGAGGCAGCAAGGTTGATGTAGAGCCCCTCCGTGATCGATTCCCCCTCCGTCAGATTACCGGAGAAGGACCCTAGATGGGATCTCTCTGGAACAGAAGCTTGCGGCGGCGTAAAAAGTATTTCGTGGACTCCCCTGAGGGTTTCTGATTTTTCTGGAATTTATAGTGCTGGAATTAGGTCAAACGGAGCTTGGTGGGCCCCACGAGGCACTAGGGCGCGCCTGCCCCCCCCCCCCAGGCGCGCCCTAGTGGCTCGTGGGCCCCACTAGGGTCTTCTGGCCTCCTCCCGAAGCTTCTAGTGTTCTTCTGGTCCAATAAAAAATCTCCAAAAAGTTTCATTGCATTTGGACTTCGTTTGGTATTGATTTTTTGTAAAACAAAAACAGGGCAGAAAACAGCAACTGGCATTGGGCACTAAGTTAATAGGTTAGTCTCCAAAAATGATATATAATTGCTGTAAATGATTATTAAAACATCCAAGATTGATATTATAACAACATGGAACAATCAAAAATTATAGATACGTTCGAGACGTATCAGCATCCCCAAGCTTAATTCCTGCTCATCCTCGAGTAGGTAAATGATAAAAACATAATTTTTGATGTGGAATGCTGCCTAACATATTCATCATATTTTCTTTTCTTTTGTAGCATGGACATTGGACTTATATGATTCAAAGCAATAGTCTATAATTTGACATGAAAACATAGATACTCAAGCATACTAACAAGCAACCATGTCTTTCAAAATATCAACGCTAAAGAAAGTTATCCCTAGCCCATTATGCTCAATCATTGATCCATTCATGAAACACACTCGAATATTAGCTACATCCAATGCACAAGTATGACAATAGTGCTCTCTAGTTGGTGCTTTTGTAAGAGAAGATGGAGACTCAAATAAAATAAAAAATACATAAAAGTAAATAAATAGGCCCTTCGCAGAGGGAAGTAGAGATTTGTCAAATGTGCCAGAGCTCAAAGCTGAAATTAAAGAGATAAAAATATTTTGAGAGGCATGCTTTTCCTGTCAACGAAAACGACCGAGAATTCCCAATATTTTCCATGCTAGACACATCATAGGTGGTTCCCAAACAGAAAGTAAAGTTCATTTCCTTTCCACCATTTCTTTCACAATCCATGGCTAGCTGTATCCACGGGTGCCCTCCATACCATCACTTTCCAAGGAATTTTGTTGTTTATTAATTTCATTTCATGCAGGACTGGGCATCCCTATTACCAACCATACTCTCGTGCAATGACAAGTGAATAAACACTCATCGTGAGAATAACACACCTAACATGGAAAATATTGGCCACCCCCTGCCGCTTCATAAGCGGTACGGGCACACAAAACAGAAAAATTATTTTGAAAATTAGAGTTGGCACACGCAAATTTACTTGGAACGGCATTGAAATACCGCATATAGGTAGATATAGTGGACTCATATGGCAAAACTGGGTTTAAGGATTTTGGATGCACAAGCAGTATTTCCGCTTAGTACAAATGAAGGCTAGCAAAAGATTGAGAAGCAACCACCCAAAAAACAAAAATGGTCATAAACATGCATTGAACATAACTAACACCGAATAATGCACCATAAGTAGGATATAATTTCATTGCATAACTATTAACTTAACGTGCTTGCATAGGGAATCACAAACCTTTACACTAATATTTTTACTAAAGCACAATTACTCACTAACATGACTCACATATCATCATTTCCATATCGCAAAACTATTGCAAGGAATCACACTTGTCATATCCAATGATCTATATGAAAGTTTTTATCTATATCCCTCTTGAATATTCATCACTTTGGGACCAACTTCATAACTTGTGCAAATTACCGTTACTTTCATCAACTCTCAAAAAGATTTAAGTGAAGCATGAGAGTGCAAATATTTCTTCAAAATTTCAATCTTAACAATTCTCAAAATAATATAAGTGAAGCATGAGAATTCATTTCTTCAAAATTTCAATCTTAACAATTCACAAAATAATATAAGTGAAGCATGAGAATTCATTTCTTCAAAATTTTAGTCAACTCTCAAAATAATATAAGTAAAGCATGAGAGTTTATTTCTTCAAAATTTAGCCACCACCGTGCTCAAAAAGATTTAAGTGAAGCACTAGAGCAACTGCCTAGCTCAAAAAAATTAAGTGAAGCACATGGAGTATTCTAACAAATCATGATGATAAACGTGTGGCTCTCTCAAGATAGGTGTGTTCAGCGAAGATGATTGTGACAAACTAAAAGCAAACAAAGCAAAGACTCATATAATACAAGACGCTCCAAGCAAAACACATATCATGTGACGAATAAAAATATAGCTCCAAGTAAAATTACCGATGGTTGGTAGAAGAAAGAGGGGATGCCTTCCGGGGCATCCCCAAGCTTAGACGCTTGAGTCTTCCTTGAATATTACCTTGGGGTGCCTCGGGCATCCCCAAGCTTAGGCTTTTGCTACTCCTTATTCCTTCATCCATCGTGATCTCACCCAAAACTTGAAAACTTCAATCACACAAAACTCAACAAAACCTTCGTGAGATCCGTTAGTATAACAAAACAAATCACTACTATAAGTACTGTTGCAAACCCATTCATATTTTATTTTTGCATTATACCTACTATACTCTAACTTCACCATGGCTTATACCCCCCAATACAATCCATAGATTCATCAAAACAAGCAAGTAGTGCATCAAAAACAGAATCTGTCAAAAACAGAACAGTCTGTAGAGATCTGAATTATGGTCATACTTCTGTAACTCCAAAAATTCTGAAAAATTAGGACAACGTGGGAAATTCATATATCAATATTGTGTAAAAAATTCAGAAGGTTCTGGCGTTACAGTGAAAAAACAAAATTCCAGCACTGGACCCAAAACTTTCTGTTTTCAAACAGCATCAATTATACTATCTTCCAAATCATCCTAAATGCTTTACTTGGCACAAACACTAATTAAAAACACAAAAACACCATCATACCAGTAGCATGACAATAAAAACACACCATAACAGAAACTTATAACAAAAAAATTATTTTATTCATTGGGTTGCCTCCCAACCAGCGCTATTGTTTTATGCCCCTAGCTAGGCATAATGCATAATTTCAAGTATTGTCATCTTTCTTCTTATTATCTAAAGATACGTTCTTATCAGGAGGCTTTTCAAAGACAATTTGAAACACATCATCCATGGAAATTTTAGCATTACTAAGTTGGCCATCCTCGAATCCCTCTTGATTCCCTTTTACAATCCAAGAATACTGTTTGTTAATACCATTGAAAACTTGTTGGATTATATTTAAAGGAGGGACCTCCTTTTTGGTATTCTCATCAAAGGTGCAATCGTCACGAAATAAATACCTTAACAAGTAATCATCATTGTATAAGATCTCATCTATCACCGGTTTTTCATGATTCATACCATAAAAATCAAAGATTTCTCTAGCTTCTCGAATTATGTAATCAAACTCATTCATGAGGACAAGAGTTGCTATCCTTTTAGCCTTAGGATTTTTTATAACTGGCAACTCATAAAACAATCTTTGCAAAGTAGGATGGGTATGAATAAATCTTTTTTCTAGTTTAAGAACAAGAGCAGAAATAGCTTCGGCATAATTCTTGGTTCTACTAAGAATAGGGGTATCATCACAAGCCAAAGTTCCGACGCAATTAAAGAATTCTTGGATGATATTTTTCCCTATAATATTCCCATGTCCCATCAAAAAAGTTTTAGTATCTAAATTGGTAGGAATTTCGATTTTAGGAATTTTACCATCCTCACCTTTTTCCATACCAAAATCAGCGATGATAGCAATTTCAAGCAAGCGAGCAAACAAGCAAACGAGAAAAAGGCAAACGAAAAATATTTTTGTATTTTTGTAAAAACGTTTTAGAAGTGGGGGAGATGAAAATGAGAGGCAAATGGCAAATAAAGTAAATGCAAGGAGATGAGAGTTTGTGCAAAGGTACTTGATAGATGTTGATGATGTCTCCCCGGCAACGGCGCCAGAAATTCTTCCTGCTACTTGTAGCTTGCGTTGGTATTTCCCCGAAGAGGAAGGGATGATGCAGCACAGTAGAGATAAGTATTTTCCCTCAGCTATGAAACCAAGGTTATCGAACCAGTAGGAGAATCACACAACACCTCGTTAGCAGTACCTACACACAAACAACAAACCCTTGCACCCAACGCAGACAAGAGGTTGTCAATCTCTCGGCGGTAAATTGCAATATTAAATTGTATGTGATAGATTGATAGATTGAAACAAAAATACAAAATAAAATAAATAAAGAAAGATGGCAGCAATATTTTTAGGGTTTTAGTAATATGATTTAGATAGACCCGGGGGCCATAGATTTCACTAGAGGCTTCTCTCGAGAAAATAGCATACGGTGGGTAAACAAATTACTGTTGGGCAATTGATAGAAAAGCAAATAATTATGACGATATCCAAGGCAATGATCATGTATATAGGCATCACGTCCAAGATTAGTAGACCGACTCCTGCCTGCATCTACTACTATTACTCCACACATCGACCGCTATCCAGCATGCATCTAGTGTATTAAGTCCAATAAAGAACGGAGTAATGCCTTAAGAACGATGACATGATGTAGACAAGATAAACTCATGTATGAATAAACCCCATCTTTTTACCCTTAGTAGCAATGATACATACGTGTCATGTCCCTTTTTGTCACTGGGATTGAGCACCGCAAGATCGAACCCACTACAAAGCACCTCTTCCCATGGCATGATAAATCAACTCAGTTGGCCAAACCAAATCAATAGATCGGAGAAGAAATACGAGGCTATAATAATCATGCATAAAAGAGTGCAGCAAAGACTCAAATAATTTCATGGATAATCTGATCATAAACTCACAATTCATCGGATCCCAACAAACACACCGCAAAAAGAGATTACATTGGATAGATCTCCAAGAACATCAAGGAGAACATTGTATTGAAGATCAAAAAGAGAGAAGAAGCCATCTAGCTACTAACTATGGACCCGAAGGTCTGTGGTAAACTACTCACGCATCATCGGAGAGGCATCAAGGTTGATGTAGAGCCCCTCCGTGATTGATTCCCCCTCCGGCAGATTACCGGAGACGGACCCCAGATGGGATCTCTCTGGAACAGAAGCTTGCGGTGGCGTAAAAAGTATTTCATGGACTCCCCTGAGGGTTTTTGATTTTTCTGGAATTTATAGTGCTGGAATTAGGTCAAACGGAGCTTGGTGGGCCCCATGAGGCACCAGGGCGCGCCTGCCCCCCCCCCCCCCTAGGCGCGCCCTGGTGGCTCATGGGCCCCACCAGGGTCTTCTGGCCTCCTCCCGAAGCTTCTAGTGTTCTTCTGGTCCAATAAAAAATCTCCAAAAAGTTTCATTGCATTTGGACTTCGTTTGGTATTGATTTTCTGTAAAACAAAAACAGGGCAGAAAACAGCAACTGGCACTGGGCACTATGTTAATAGGTTAGTCTCCAAAAATGATATATAATTGCTGTAAATGATTATAAAAACATCCAAGATTGATATTATAACAGCATGGAACAATCAAAAATTATAGATACGTTGGAGACGTATCAGCATGCCAACCTATTTAATAAAAACATCATGTAGTTATATCATCTCATCCTGTTTACATAGTCATCATATTTTGAATTATGTCATTCTATCCGTTAATTATATCATGCCATCATGTTTCCATAGACAACATGTATGTGAATTATGGCATGCCAACCTATTTAATAAAGACATCATATTTGAATTATGTCATTCTATCCTGTTTAGTTAGCCATTATATATGTGAAATTGTGTCATGATATCCTGTTTAGTTAGCCATCATATATGTGAAATTGTGTCTTGCTGTCTTGTTTGGTTAGACAACATATATGTGAATTATTTCATGCCCTCTTTTATTTCCCACTATCCATTGCACCTGTCTATCATACAATGTCTGTACATTCAATTACTTTTCTTGTTTATCAGCCATTTGAATTGAAGGGGGTGATGGTTGTATCTAAGGGAGTAAAAACACGGTCTTCAGAAAAGGTAGTGCTACCCGTCGATGCAGATAGAACCATGGTTGTACTTGCCCAAGAACCAGCCCCACCACACATAACCCAGACTCTCGCAGATTGTACCCCTACCCAGTTGGACAGAGAACCAGCTACACCCCATCTAACCCCAACCCCAGTAGATAGTAACCCAATTCCACTTGACACAGCACCATCTCCACCACAGAGCACCCAAACACGAGCAGTTAGTAAGGCAACTGCAGTGCCCAAAGCATGAGGACCAGCACTGTGAACCCCAACTCAACGCTTAAAGCAGAAGAACAACTGTTCTCAGGTCAGATTCCGTAGCTATGGTGCATACTCCTTTGCTCTTGCATCACTTTATTTACTCATACCAACTAATTTCAAATTTGAAGGATCCAATTGAAACTTCAATGGCACAACAGGTATGTTTTAAACCTATTTCTTTAACTGGTTTGCTGTTGTAACTTCTTGCTCTATTTTGATTTCAGTTTCAATTGCATAAACAGTTATGTTCGCATGTCATGCACATTACAAGTGTTGTTAGTGTTGTTAGTTTCCCACACTTATATTCAGTCTATGCCGCTTTGTCTTAAACATATATGATTTGAACTGTGTCTCTATCTTGATTTGGCAACATAAACTAGGATGATATAGACAATACAGTGACCATAGTACATAAATATATGTTTGTTTCATGTTGTTATCCTGTCAACATGACCACTGAACTGGTTTACCAAAATGAGTTTCATATACTACATGCTAAACCTGTGATGTGTATGCTTGTTCCTCTTTTAGAATGCCGTCAGAATATTGGAGAAGAGTACCCCATTATGCAATGGTAAAGGAAGTAATGCAGACAAGGTTCAAGATAGTGAGACAACCCTGTTAGTCTCCAAGAAAGCTGATAAAAACTATCTTCAAGACAGTGAGACAACCCCAAAGTCATGCCTTGATGTAGTGTTCAAGTTACTGGCCACTACCGCTGGCACAAGCTCTTCAAACTTGCTGCCTGAATCAGTTCGGCTTCTTGAGTCTCAACTACAAGTTGAAAGACAACGATCAGCTGTGCTGCGACAAGAAGCCGAAGGACTAAGGAAGTCCCTGCAGAATTCAGATGCACACTTTCTGGTGCAACAGTAAGAGTTGGAGGAGTTTAGCGCCAAACAAGAGAAAGCTAATAAGCTTGCTAAGCTTCTTGCCAGCATGGTGGGTGCCCAGGATATCATTTCTTGAGCTCTTCTGAAGTGGTTTCATTTCTGGTCTTGTTTTGTTGCCGCATTTATTTGCACTGGTGGCCAACTTAGTCGCCCGGTGTTTGTAATATGCTTCTTTGTTGTTCCCTTTATTTGCACTGGTGGCAAACTTTGATGCCCAGTGGATGTAATGTATGTAATCGCCATAATATCCTAGCGTTAGTTGCTTGCTTATTTATTTACTTATAGTCATATTTATTGCTTGTAGTCACTGTAGTTCTTTTTCCTCGGTTTGCTAGTGTCCACAATAACCATGGGCCAAATACGGGCCGTAGGATCCATGGGACTCCTACGGGCTTTAGGATTCATGGGCCTCCTACGGGCCATAGGATCCATGGGCCTCCTACGCGCCGTATGATCCATGGGCCGTACTGTTCGTGGGCTAAAACCGAACCGCAATATGGGCTGTAAAAGGGCCAATTTGGGAATGGTCTGTTTAAGGGCCCGTAGCATAACGGGCCTTTAACAGGCCGAAAGTCATCACAGGGTTAATTCTATCGACATGTATAACAGGTTGTTAATGGACCGGAAAACATGACGGGCTGAAAATGGCCCAATGGGTTAACAAACCACAAACGGGCCGATTGTAACCACGGGCTGAATTTGGCCCATTAGCATAACAGGCCAGTAACGGACCGTAAGTAATCGAGGGCCGGAAATGAGCCCAAGAATTTATGGGCCCTTAGAAGGCCGAAAGAGAACACCGGCTGGAAACGGCCCAACTGAATCATGGGCCCTTAAATGAGCTCAAAGCAGTTTACAGTTCATGATGGGCCAGAATCACCACGGGCCGTCAATGGGCCCAGAGATACAAAAGGCCTCATATGGGCCGAAAGACGTCACGGGCCATAGATGGGCCAAAAGTGAGAATGGGCTGGAATCATATGGGACGGCCCACATGACGCTACTGGGTCGAATTTTGAAAGGCCATAACGGGCCGTGAGTACCCGGGCCGTAAATGGGTTGTATGTGAACAGGCCGTTAACAGGCTTTCCATGGGCCGGCCTGCTAACTTTTGACCAAGTCAAACGGGCCGGCCTTTTTAACCTAAATGGGCCACTGTTGGGCCGTGCCACATGTAACATTTCCATAGGCCTGTCTCGTCCATTGGAGGAATGACATCTGTCGCGACGCCCAGCTGACACGTGGTTCCTTCGGCCAATGAGAATTTTACACGTGGAAAATCCTCATTGGTCAGGGCTGTTAACGGGTTATCGGATCCAAAACCAGACCCGGTAGCTTAACGGCAACCTGTTACAGTGGAAGCCACGTGTCGGTCACCCTTGACAAAAACACTTCCATGACGCGACATTTTTCGTCATGGAAGTGGACACTTCCGTGATGATAATTTCAGTATTGTCATGGAACACTTCTACGACAGCACATGTATGACTATCTTGATTCTGTCATAAAATTGTCACGGATGTACATGCATGACAGAAAACTTGACCTACTGTGACAAAGACGTATCATCACGGAAGTGTTTTTTTTGTAGTGATGTATTTACTTTCATGCAAGAATCAATAGTATTCTCGTCCATTCCGTTTTTATTTTCTCTCTTGGCAAGCATCATGTGGTGGGGAAAGATCCAGGCATATATATCTAGTTGAATGTAGGTGATCATGAGTTATTATTGTTGACATTACCCTTGAGGTAAATACGTTGGGAGGCGAAATTATAAGCCCCTATCTTTCTATGTGTCTGACTGAAACTTTTGCTCCATAAGTATGCCGTGAGTGTCAACAATCATAGAAGACTAAATGATAGTTGAGTATGTGAACTTGCTAAACAAAGCTCGTACATAGACTCTTTCTGATAATATGATGAATTGCAATTGCTTCAGTGACTGAGATCATAGTTTGTTAGTTTTCAATACGGTTTGTAGTTCATACTTTGTCTTGTGAACGAATTGTCGCTTTTTCATGAGAAGTTTTATGATAATATATTGCTATTATAATAAAGATCATGATGCTTTCATGTCCGTATTTTGTTTTATCGACACCTCTCTCTGTAAACATGTGGTCATGATTATCGATTTCGGTTTTTCGCTTGAGGACAAGCGAGGTCTAAGCTTGGGGGAGTTGATACATCCATTTTGCATCATGTTTTCTGATACGTCCAATTTACATCATGATTTCCTACTGTTATTTATAATGTATTTGATCATTATTTCACTTTATGATGCAATTTTTATGCCTTTTCTCTCTTAATTTGCAAGATTTATATGAAGAGGGAGAATACCGGCAGCTGGAATTCTGGACCTGAAATAGCTACAGCAGAGATACCTATCCTATAGAGCTCCAATTGACTTGAAACTTTACGGAGATTTTTTATTGAATATATAAAAAATACTGGAGAAAAGAGATATTGGAGGGGAGCCACCAGTTGCCCACAAGGCAACAGGGTGCGGCCCCCTCCTCCCAGATGCCTTGTGGGACCCCTGGCTGGCCTCTGGCCCCCTCCTTCTGCTATATAAGCTCATTTGCCCTAAAAAAGAGAGAGAAGACTTTCGGGGTGAAGCGCCGCTGTCTCGAGGCGGAACCTGGGCAGGAGCAATTTTGCTCTCCGGCAGAGCGATTCCGTCGGGGATACTTCCCTCCGGGAGGGGGAAATCGAAGCCATCAACATCACCAATGATCCTCTCATCGTGGGAGGACCAATCTTCATCAACATCTTCACCAGCACCATCTCATCTCAAACCCTAGTTCATCTCTTGTATTCAATCTTTGTCTCAAAACCTCAGATTGGTACCTGTTGGTTGCTAGTAGTGTTGATTGCGTCTTGTAGTTGATGCTAGTTGGTTTATTTGGTGGAAGATTATATGTTCAGATCCTTAATGATATTCAATACCCCTCTGATCTTGAACATGAATATGATTTGTGAGTAGTTACTTTTGTTCTTGAGGAAATGGGAGAAGTCTTGTCATAAGTAATCATGTGAATTTGGTATTCGTTCGATATTTTGATGATATGTATGTTGTTGCTTCCTTTAGTGGTGTCGTGTGAACGTCGACTACATGACAATTCACCATCTTTGGGCCTAAGGGAAGGCATTGTGGAGTAGTAATTAGATGATGGGTTGCTAGAGTGACAGAAGCTTAAACCCTAGTTTATGCGCTATTCCGTAAGGGGCTGATTTGGATCCATATGTTTCATGCTATGGTTAGATTTATCTTAATTCTTCTTTCGTAGTTGCAGATGCTTGTGAGAGGGGGTAATCATAAGTGGGAGGCTTGTTCAAGTAAGAACAGCACCAAAGCACCGGTCCACCCACATATCAAATTATCAAAGTAGCGAACGCGAATCAAACAAACATGATGAAAGTGACTAGATGAAATTCCCATGTGTCCTCGAGAACGCCTTGCTTATTATACGAGTTTGTTCCGGTTTGTCCTTTGCTATAAAAAGGATTGGGCCACCTTGCTGCACTTTATTATACTTGTTACTTGTTACTTGTTACGAATTATCTTGCTATCGAAATTATCTGTTAGCGCTACTTTCAGTACTTGCAGAGAATACCTTGCTGAAAACCGCTTGTCATTTCCTTCTGCTCCTCGTTGGGTTCAACACTCTTACTTATCGAAAGGACTACGATTGATCCCCTATACTTCTGGATCATCAAGACACTTTTCTGGCGCGGTTGTTAGGGAGTGAAGCACCTTTGGTGAGTGGAATTTGGTAAGGAAACATTTATATTACGTGCTGAAATTTACTGTCACTTTTCACTATGGAAAGTAATCCTTTGAGGGGCTTGTTCGGGGTATATTCACCTCGACCGGAAGCATTAAGAGTTGCTCCTCAACCTACTAAAACTACTGAAAATATTTATTATGAAATTTCTTCAGGTATGATAGAGAAACTGCTAGCTAATCCTTATGCAGGAGATGGAACGGTGCATCCTGATGTGCACTTGATATATGTGGATGAAATTTGTGGATTGTTTAAGCTTGCAGGTTTATCCGGAGATGGAGTTAAGAAGAAAGTATTCCCTTTATCTTTGGAGGGAAAGGCATTGACATGGTATAGGCTATGTGATGATACTGGAACATGGGATTGGAACCGGTTGAAGCTGGAATTCCCCCAGAAATTTTATCCTATGCATTTGGTTCATCGTGATCGGAATTATATATATAATTTTTGGCCTCGTGAAGGAGAAAGTATCGCTCAAGCTTGGGGAGGCTTGAGTATATGTTACACACATGCACCAATCATGAGATCTCAAGAGAAATAATCATCCAAAACTTTTATGCTCGGCTTTCTCATAATGATCAATCCATGCTCGATACTTCTTCTGCTGGTTCCTTTATGAAGAGAACTACTGAATTCAGATGGGATCTTCTGGAAAGAATTAAACGTAAATCTGAAGATTGGGAAATCGACAAAGGTAAAGAGTCAGGTATAAATCTTGAGTTTGATTGTGTTAAATCTTTTATGGAAACTGATGCTTTTCATAAGTTTAGTACTAAATATGGACTTGACTCTGAGATAGTAGCTACCTTCTGTGAATATTTTGCTTCTCATGTTGATCTCCCTAAGGAGAAATGGTTTAAATATAATTCGCCCATTGAATTAAATGAAGAACCTATTAGTGTTAAAGAAGAAACAATTGTTTACAATGTTGATCCAGTTGTGCCTACTGCTTATATTGAGAAACCGCCTTTCCCTGTTAGGATTAAGAAACATGCTAAAGTTTCAACTGTGGTTAACAAAAGTAATATAAGAACACCTAGACCTTTTGAACAAATTAAAGTTGAACCTAATATTGCAATGGTTAAAGATCTTTTGGTTGATGATATTGATGGGCATGTTATTTACTTTTGTAATGAGGCTGCTAGAATTGCTAAACCTGTTAGAAATGAACGAGATATGTTAGACAAGAACAAGCCCGTAGTTGGCATGCCTGTTGTTTCTGTTAAGATTGGAGATCATTGCTATCATGGTTTATGTGACATGGGTGCTAGTGTCAGTTCTATTCCATTTTCTTTATATCAAGAAGTAATGCATGATATTGCACCTGTTGAGATTGAAGATATTGATGTTACTATTAAGCTTGCAAACAGAGATACTATTACACCACTTGGGATTGTTAGAGATGTTGAAGTCTTGTGTGGTATGATACGTCCCAAACGTATCTACTTTTCCAAACACTTTTGCTCTGGTTTTGGACTCTAATTTGCATGATTTGAATGAAACTAACCCGGACTGACGCTGTTTTCAGCAGAATTGCCATGGTGTTATTTTTGTGCAGAAATAAAAGTTCTCGGATGGACCTGAAAATTCACGAAGAATTATTTCAGAATATATAAAAAATATTGGCACAAAGATCCACCAGAGGGGGGGGCACCAGGCGCCACAAGCCTGGGGGGGCGCGCCCACCCCTCCCCTAGGGCGCGCCTGGCAGGCTTGTGGGGCCCTGCCAACTCCGTTTACCCTAATTCCAATGCTATAAGTACCTATTCGTGGAGAAAAAAATCAAGGAGAAAGAATCATCGCGTTTTACGATACGGAGCCGCCGCCACCTCCTGTTCTTCATCGGGAGGGCTGATCTGGAGTCTGTTCGGGGCTCCGAAGAGGGGGATTCGACGCCGTCATCATCATCAACCATCCTCCATCACCAATTTCATGATGCTCACCGTCGTGTGTGAATAATTTCTTCGTAGGCTTGCTGAACGATGATGGGTTGGATGAGATTTACCATGTAATCGAGTCAATTTGTTAGGGCTTTGATCCCTAGTATCCACTATGTTCTAAGATTGATGTTGCTATGACTTTGCTATGCTTAATGTTTGTCACTAGGGCCCGAGTGCTAGGATTTCAGATCTGACCCTTTATGTTTTCATGAATATATTTGAGTTCTTGATCCTATCTTGCAAGTTATATGCACCTATTATGTGTCATGATCCGCATACCCCAAGGTGACAATAATTGGGATTATTTCCGGTGATTGCCGTAGTTTGAGGAGTTCATGTATTTACTATGTGTTAATGCTTTGTTCCGGTTCTCTATTAAAAGGAGGCCTTAATATCCCTTAGATTTCCTTATGGACCCCGCTGCCACGGGAGGGTAGGACAAAAGATGTCATGCAAGTTCTTACTATAAGCATGTATGACTATATACGGAATACATGCCTACATTACATTGATGAATTGGAGCAATTGTGTATCGCCCTAGGTTGTGACTGTTACATGATGAATGTCATCCAACATAATTATCCATCACTGATCCAATGCCTACACTTTTCGCATATTGATCTTTGCTAAGTTACTTTCGTTGCTGCTGCTGTTACAATCACTACAAAATTGCTACTGTTACTGTTACTACTGCTATTGAAACTATCATATTACTGTGCTACTAAACACTTTTGCTGCAGATATTTAGTTCTCCGGGTGTGGTTGAATTGACAACTCAATTGCTAATACTCGCAAATATTATTTGGCTCCCCTTGTGCCGAATCAATAAATCTGGGTGAAATACTACCCGCGAAAACTGTTGCGATCCCCTATACTTGTGGGTTATCAAGACCTTTTTCTGGCGCCGTTGCCGAGGAGCATAGCTCTATCTGTTGAGTCACTTGGGATTTATATCTGTTGATCACTATGAAGAATCTGAAAGACGCTAAGACCAAGATCGTCCCTTCTATGACTACAGGAGGTAAGGAACTGTCATCCCACTCTGCACTTGATTCACCTTCTGTTTTGAGTAGGCTTGCGACACCACCACCTGCTATACATTCTGATATGTCGCAAGTTATTGATGATACTACTTCTGCTATGAATGAAACTGCTGATGATGCTAGTACTATGCTTGATAATGCTGTGCCACTTGGTGAATTTCTTGATGAACAAATTGCTAAAGCTAAAGGAATTGAAAATGTTGAAACTCTTGAAAATTATGATTCACCTATTATTCTTAGCTCTCCTACTAGAGTTGAAATGCCTGAAACATCTGATGGTTGTGTTTTTGATAGGAGACAGCTAGGTCAATTCTTGCTTGTAATGATAGAGATGAGGTTATAAAATTGCTTGTTGAGTTGAAAGAAAAATCTATGAGGAAGAGAATGAAATATGATCCTAAGTTTGCTACTTCTCCCATATTTGTTACTGATATGGATTATGAATTCTCTGTCGATCCTGAGTTAATTACTTTGGTTGAATCTGATCCTTTTCATGGTTATGAAATTGAAACTGTTGTGGCACACCTTACTAAGTTGAATGATATTGCCGCCCTATTTGCTCATGAGGAAAAATTCGTTATTACTATATTCTTAAGTTGTTTCCTTTCTCATTAAAGGGTGATGCTAATAAATGGTTTAATACTCTTGCTCCTGGTTGTGTGCGTAGACCCCAGGATATGATATATTACTTCTCTGAAAAATATTTTCCTGCTCATAAGAAACAAGCTGCCCTTACAGGAAATATTTAACTTTGTGCAAATTGAAGAAGAGAATCTCCCTCAAGCTTGGGGGAGGCTTCTCCAACTACTTAATGCTTTGCCTGATCATCCTCTTAAGAAAAATAAAATACTTGATATCTTTTATAATGGACTAACCGATGCTTCTAGGGACTACCTAGATAGTTGTGCTGGTTGTGTTTTCAGGGAACGAACAGTTGGACAGGCTGAGATACTATTGAATAATATATTGAGAAATGCCGATGATTGGACACTTCCTGAACCACCACCTAAGCCAACTCCGAAGAAGAGAGGTATTCTATTCCTCAGTTCAGAAGATATGCAAGAAGCTAAGAAATCTATGAAGGAAATAGGTATTAAAACTGAAGATATTAAGAATTTACCACCTATTGAAGAAATACATGGGCTCGACATCCCGACACAGGTAGTGGAGGTAAATTCTCTCGTTAGATTTGATGAAGGTGATATTCCGTATAATAAATCTGCTAGTCAATGCCTGTATGAATTTGATAATTACATCATTAAACAGGAACACTTTAATATGTATGTTAGCAATCAACTAAAACGGACGGCCGGAGCCAATCGGCGTTGTGTTTAATGTCGTACGGCTCGCAAACAGACGTGTGGCCAGAATAGGTTTCTCGGCACACACACGCGGGTTTAATGGAGGAAGGCGGGCAGTCTGTAGCAGTTTGAATGTGGCGGGGAGGCGTGTTCAGCCGGGCGTGCAGCGGGCGGCGCTCTCTCAGCCGTCATGCCGCTTCAATGATGGCAATGAGAGGGCGCGTCCGTCCTGTGCCGGCGTCAATGCGGAGCGGCCGCTCTCCAGCAGCATGAATGCGGGCAGCTGACGCCGAGCGAGAACGCGCGTGGGCGCAGGTGGGTGTTTCGGGTGGGCCAGGACGGTCAGACGCGGGCGTGGCAGCGGTCCGGACACCCGCAAAGCCCCCCACTTTGTCTTCGGTTTGCGGGAGAAAGTGAGTCCGGACCGCAAGGACCGATACAAGCCCGTGTTGGATGGCTTGTGCTGTCCAGACCGCGCAGTCTAGACTTTTGCGGGCGGTTTGAGAGTCCGCGTTGGAGATGCCCTTAACTGATTCACTAAAATAGGGTGCGCGTGTATGTGTTACGGAAAATGGACTTTTTCTGGCAAAAAAAAAAGGGTTTGCATATTGTTTCACTCATACCAAGACAAACCTAGTGCGTCAATCACGTAAGTGTTCAAACTCTGCTAATTGGTCCAAATGACCACGCGCCTTGCCTTTAGAGAAAAGGAAGAAAGTTTGGCGCCTTATATTCGTAGTCAAATGGAGTAACTGGTAATTTTCTTATACTTATGTTTTATTTTACAATTGACAAGGGTTTTTTTTGATGATTTTCTATGGCCGGACAAAGTTATTAGCTTGCATCTTTATACAAAGCATGATTTTTTTGAGTTGTTTCAAAAGCATGAATTGAAACTGTCAAACTACGTCGCCGCCACGAGCCAGGTGACTAGGGAGGCGATCTCCTTCCACCGATCTCCACCGGCCGGGGCGCTGGCCCCCTCTCCCTCCGGCTGCTCCGGCGGCAGGAGGGAGGGGGGACCCCGTTCCTCCGCTCTGTAGTTAGGGTTTGGATTTGTAGGTCGTGGTGCGCCGTTGGGGTGGTGGGAGCGGCGCCCGGACGAATAAATCTGCCTCAGCCCCACTCCCACACCGGCGGTGTCCTTCATGGCGGCGTCTCGGAGTTGATGGCATCGTGTGTTTGTCGATCCTTCAGATCGGCGGCGTTAGGGTTCATGGATGGTGTTGGCGAGGCGGCGGCGGTGACTTCATCAGGTGTGTCTCTCCTTCTGCTCTGTCCCCGTTGCTGTGGCGTTGTCTCCGACGTCATGGTGGAGCAGGGAGGTTTGGTCGTTCAGGAGTACGCGCAGACGGTTGTCTACGCAAGTGACAGCTGGAAGATGGAGCATCTTGTGCTGGGTTTGTGGTTGGAGGTTGACAGATCTGGTTTCCTCCTCCGACGTCGTCGTCACGCGGGGGTGTCAGTTCTGAAGTTCGATGGCGTGTCCGGGGACATGTTGCCCCGGTCTGATTCTTTCAACGGTAATGGTTTTGCTTCTGGCAAACTACTTTGGAGGTCCGTAAAGCTGCAGATCAGCGATGGAGCCGCGTCGAGCTTGGGTAAAGAGGTGATCTGTATTCTTCCCCTTTGGTGGCCGCTTCGGTGGTGTCGAAGGAAAGGGACAGACGCTGGTATTTTGCATAGGATTTTCCTATCTTTTCAGTCATGTAAGGTCGGTGCTTACGTGCCTTGTAACTTGATCTTTATTCTATAAATGAGACACGTATTACCATGAAAAAAAACTACGTCTTCATACTTTTATTTTTTTCGAAAAAACTTCTAATCTATTCATCTTCAATCATGGCAGTACAACGAACACCAGAAATAATAAAAAAAATACATTCAGGTCCGTAGACCACCTAGCGGCGACTACAAGCACCGAAGCGAGCCGAAGGCGCGCCGCTGTCATTGCCCCTCCCTCGTCGGAGTCAGGCAAAACTTTTTGTAGTAGACAGTCGGAAAGTCGTCGTGTTAAGGGCCCATAGGACCAACACACCAGAACAGCAACCGTCGCCGATGAGGAGTAGCGTAGATAGGAAGGATCCGACCTGAAAACACACGGACGTCGACGAACGATGATCAGATCCGAGCAGATCCACCAAAGACAGATCCGCTGAAGACACACATCCACATGCACATCGACGATGCTAGACGCACCACCGGGACGGGGGCTAGGCGAGAAGAACCTTATTTCATCTTCAGAGAGCCGTCGCCGTCTCGCCTTTCTGAACAGGACACAAACCCTAACAAAACTCAAAAAAAAATCTAAAAATAGAGCCCTTCCACCGGCAAGGGCCGGGATCCACCGCGCTCCATGACCCTAAGGCCACTAAGGCCAGGCGGACCGGCGGCAATCTTCGTCTTTGTATTCAACTAAAAAAAGCCGCGTCTTGTATTTCAAAAATGGAGTAAATCTCATCGAACCACGGTAATTTGCACAAGCAGTGACATTTATTTATTCCATGAAAAAAAGTGACATTTATTTATTATCTTCGATGTCTGCGTCTGATACGAACCGCACAGTGAAAAGATGCTCTCACCGACCCCTGTCGTTGACCTCGCTGACCCCGGCAACAGCGACTCGCCCACCCAAAGCGACGATCTCGGCCGTCCGTTTCACCATCGACGTCTCAGATCCACGACCCCGACCCAACATTTACGATTCCACCCTCGAGCTCTCACGAATTTCCACATCGTGCCCTCCGCCCCGCGCTCTCGCTACAAGACTCGCCTCTTCTCGCTCCTCCCTTCTCCTCTCCCTCCTCCTCTTCTTCTTCCTCATCCCCTCTCCTCTCTGCTCCACTGCGGGAACGCGGCGACGGGAGGATGGGGCACGCCCCCGCGTAGAGCCTCCCGCACAGGTGAGCTCACTCCCGCGCCCTTTTTCGGTGCCGATTCGCCGTGGTTTGGCCGGTGCTTTCCTGGGACATCTGCCCGGCGGCGCCATGCGGGTTCCTCCCCGAGTTCTCGGTGCACACCCGCGCCATGAATCCGTTCTTGGCCCCGCCCGCCGAGACCCGTTGCTCCTGTGGTCGATCCGGCTCCCGGATGACTTCCCGAGTCCCCAAAATTTGGTGTTTTGCGATGGACAATCCAAACCGTATGAGCATTTCACGGAGATCTATCTCTGTACTGATTTGTATCTTCCTTCTCTCAGGTCAGTGAGGGCTGCAAGAATCTGAGCTGCTTGCCAGGACTGTAAAAGGAAGAGCTCTGCAAGAACGAGAAGACAGGATTATATTTACTTCTCAATTGATTTTTCTTGCGCCATGGAGGAGGTGGAGGTGGCCAACAGCGCGGCGGTGGAGAGCTGCCACAAGCTGCTGGCCTTGCTCTCCCAGCAGCAGGACCCAGCCCTTCTCAGGAGCATAGCTTCAGAGACGGGTGAGGCCTGTGCCAAGTTCAGGAAGGTGGTCTCCCTCCTCAGCAATGGTGGTGGCGGCAGGGGAGGGCATGCTAGAGGCAGGTTCTCCAGGAGAAGGAAGCCCGTGGGGTTCTTGAGCCAGAAAGGCTTCTTGGAGAGCAGCAGCAACTCCCCATTGGGGATGCTGATGTCCGGGACTGCAGTCACCCCATCCCCATCTGCTGGTTCGGCAGGGCAACTGCGGCCACAGGTCGGTGGGCCGCCGCCGCCGCCACGCAGCCTCGATTTGGTCAGCTCAAGCAGCAAGAGCGCCCACCAGTTTGGCCCTCCGAAGATGGTCCAGCCATTGTCTGTGCAGTTCCAGTTTGGTGCCACTGCACATAGGTATCCATTCCAGCAGCAGCAGAATTTACAGGCCCAGATGTTCAAGAGGAGCAACAGTGGGATCAGCCTGAAGTTTGATAGCCCCAGTGGCGGCACTGGGACGATCTCATCGCCGAGGTCTTTCATGTCCTCCCTGAGCATGGATGGCAGTGTAGCTAGCTTGGATGGAAAGCCGCCCATGCGTTTGATCGGCGGCCCGGCTGCGAGCGACCCACTGAATGTGCGCCAATGCGCGCCTAAACGGCGGTGTACGGGCAGGGGTGAGGATGGCAGCGGCAAGTGCGCCACATCTGGCAAATGTCATTGCTCAAAAAGAAGGTAAAACTGTGTTCCTGTGATTCTTTTCTTAGGGTTGGGAATCATGGTATTGACCTGATTGATGATTTACTTTTCTGCAGGAAATTACGAATTAAGAGGTCGATTAAAGTGCCCGCCATTAGCAACAAAATATCTGATATACCTCCGGATGAATACTCATGGCGGAAGTACGGGCAGAAGCCGATTAAGGGTTCCCCTCATCCGAGGTATGAAAGAAGAAAAAAAACAACTATCTGCTTAAAATATGTGGATTATCACTTAAAAAAGGACATTGGTCAAAATAACACTTGAATATATATCAAATCCTTTTCAGTCATGATGTTATTATTCCCCATGTTGTACCATGAAAGATAGCATATCTGCATCCATCAGGCATTCATTGTGTTGCTTTACCTGTGGAATAATTATTTGTGGATCCCTCACTCAACTCACCCTTTTCCTAGCACCAAGTTTCTTCTACAGCTAAGACGTGTTGACACCTTAGTTGCTAGAACAATTAATTATATAGTGGATCATGTTGGTCTGTGTTAAAAGATGGATCAGTTATAGGGACCTAAAGTAGTTAATTAGTTAATGGAACTCGCATTTCATTGACATGCTTATCTATCCACATTCTAATGTTGATTGCTCCTGTTTGCCCACCTCACATCTTAAGCTTTAATGCCTGCCCTTAATGGTAGGAAAATGTAGCTATACCATGAAAGCAAGCACATGCTGCTCAATGTGAACTGCTGACTGTTCCTCTTTCCAAATCTTTCTTGTCTCAACAGAAGACTAACTGTGTCCGGTCACTTGTACCAAATGCAGGGGCTACTATAAATGCAGCACCGTCAGGGGCTGCCCGGCGAGGAAGCACGTCGAGCGGTGCGTGGACGAGCCGGCGATGCTCATCGTGACGTACGAAGGCGAGCACAGCCATAACCGGCTGCCAACACAGTCTGCCCAGACCTAGACGACTACCGGCCGATCGCTTCGCCGCCCCTTTCGATCAATGAACGCCAGGCCCGGGCCTTTGTTGGAGGATACGGCCGGACCGATCATGCGGAAGTGAAACTAGGTCTCGCGGATCTCAAAAGTAGGAGCAACAAACATTGAGGCCATCCACCTGGGAATCTAATGAGCTGCCTAGTGGCCCTTCCTTCCCCACCTACATGCTGTTAGGGTTTCGGCGTCCAGAGTGGGGGCATGCCCAAGCTGTTCTTCCCCTCCTCTACTCGGAGTTGTGACTTATGACACATCAAATCAAATCAAACTGAGAGATGACATGGAGGGAAGAACATGCATATGCTGGTAGATAGTGACAGGTGGGGTTCCCCTCAACAAGGGGTTTCAACATGTTTGAAAGAGTTGAAAGGGAGATTTGAAGAAAGGAAGTGAGCAAGCAGCTCTGTGCAAAGCTTGGAAAAGGATTGGCAGGGTTGGCTTTTAGCGTGCACAAGTTTACTTGCAATGACTTGCCTCTGTATGTTGCTTTTGCTTTATTGAAAGATGGGATTTGTTTTCTCTTTTGGCAGAAGAATTGTTCCAGGATTAAAGGTGGTGGTGCTGTTGACAAACTGACACATTAGGAGGACCATGTGTTTTCTTGACAGGTGTAATAGGAAGTTGCTGTGATTTCTCAGTCATACTTCAGCTTCACTGTGAAGCTTTCCATGCTAGCAGTAATGATTTTGACATAAGTTTTGTGCTATCATGGATGGTTTCATAAGAGCTCTCTCTCTCTAGTGTGGACAATAATTAATTAAAATTCCAAGCACATTTGCATTACATGTAGTAGTCAGTTCTTCCCCTAGAAATTTGTTTTTGTTATGAAAATGTAAGCACATTTGCTTAGGAAAAATTCAAGATGAACTATGTAAATAGCTGTTTTTACAATAAATTTTTATTAGGACTCCTTCCCAAGTGCTAACGAGAGGTTGACAATTGAACACGCCACATGATGCTTGCTTACTGAAGATGGGGTCTTTGCCTGAAGCAATCATGGAATGCTAAGTAGTAGTGATATCTGGTTGCCGTGTGGGGCAAAGGATCTAGCAGAGCAGCGCTTACTATTATTGAGGTAGGTGATGAGATGGACAAAAATGGCTCACCAACCAGTGGTTTATTGCATGGTCAACTACATTGAGATGGTGTTGTGGCGTTGTCTCCGACGTCATGGTGGAGCAGGGAGGTTTGGTCGTTCAGGAATACGCACAGACGGTTGTCTACGCAAATGACAGTTGGAAGATGGAGTATCTTGTGCTGGGTTTGTGGTTGGAGGCTGACAGTTCTGGTTTCCTCCGACATCGTCGTCACGCGGGGGTGTCAGTTCTGAAGTTCGATGGCGTGTCCGGGGACATGTTGCCCCAGTCTGATTCTTTCAACGGTAATGGTTTTGCTTCTGGCAAACTACTTTGGAGGTCCGTAAAGCTGCTGATCAGCGATGGAACGGCGTCGAGCTTGGGTAAAGAGGTGATCTGTATTATTCCCCTTTGATGGCCGCTTCGGTGGTGTCAAAGGAAAGGGACAGACGCTGGTATTTTGCATAGAATTTTCCTATCTTTTCAGTCATGTAAGGTCGGTGCTTACGTGTCTTGTAACTTGATCTTTATTCTATAAATGAGACACGTATTACCATGCAAAAAAAAAACTACATTGAGATGGTCTACAAACAACTATCCAAGAGTACAGTACAGACACCCTTAATTAAGGGAGAAGATCTAGCTAGTATCCTTTTTCCTTTTTCTTTTTTTCTTTTTGCGAGGAGAGAAGATCTAGTAGCATTTCATTTGGTAAAGGTAAACAAACATTTCTTCAAGCATCGAATTAGGCAAACATAGTACTGCTACATTGTGTGTGTGTGTGTGTGGAGGTCAAGGAGAAGATTTAGCTTCAAGCAAGGGCTCAGCCGGACTGCATATTCTGACTTGCAAGCAAGGGTATATATACGCGGAAATTCGATATGGTGTTCAGGTCAGGATCATATAGTCCCGAAATCTTCGCTAGTATACAATTTAAACTGCCAAAAGCGTGCTACATTAGTGACAGAAGGTATATTTGCTATCTTTGCTGTCAAAGCTTCTGCTGGATCCTCGAACAGCCCAGCTAAATTCGATGTTTGACACAAATCCTTTTTTTTGGACACCTACATGCACGCCTGCACTTTTTGTTGGAATATATAATAAGCTCATCAGCTAAGCTAAGCATGCAAAATGACGAAAATGGTTGGTACGGAATGCACCTCCCGTAGTCGACAACACGCACTTAACAAAAATGAAAAACGACGGTCGTCAACTTTGCCTCCAATATTTCCCACAGAAAGAAAAAACCTTGCTAATAATATATGTACGGAAATGCTAAAAATCTGACGTCAAATTTGTAGGCATAAAAACGATTTCCATGGCAATTTATATTGACGCGAGGATATCAAATTTAGTTGGTAAGCATGGCAATTTTCTGAAGAAAAAGAAAGAATAAACTGAGACGAATTTGCCGTGTTCACCAACTAAACTTGCCACCCTCGACAAAACATATTCGACATAAAAAACATTCAATTTGCCATGCATAAAAATCTGACGTTCCCTGAATATTGGGGTCCTATTATCACCCGTTGTTCCTCCATTTCCAGTGAACCTGACAAACGGCCGACAACAGCCGTCTTTAGTCTGTCTTGCCAGTAAGTGCAACTAGGATGTACTTTAGTCCTAGCACTACGACACACATACAAGTAGTGTACCACAATATATATGTGTGTGCTTCTCAACAACAACAAAATGTATGTAGTCCAGGGTAGGGTTTTGCACTTTGCTTTGGACTTGAGTCAAGACGTGCCGCGCGCCGGTGTCCAGATGGCCAAGCAAGTCAATAAGCCTTGCGTGCAAACTTGTACATAGAAGAGACTCAGATAAGAACAACCCCTCCCCTCAAAAAAAAAAAAAAAAAAAAAAGAACAACCCCAGATATGTGCACGGACGCAACATATCTATGGAGTGTCAAATTAGCTAGCATGGTCCCGTGCTGATGATCCATCCAGGCAATATAAATTGTTTGTTTGATAGTACAGTACTTCGTACAGTCTCAGCCGATGGCAACTAAGTGCGGATCGCGGCCGCCGACGTCTCTGACGACGAAGCTACTAGCTAGCAAGCGCTCCTGATGCGTTGCACGGACAAGAAAATTAAAGACGGCAGCGAGGCTCCATCTACCACTGAAGAGGATGTCGAGCTGCCTGCATTGCAAATTGCAATGCATGCCCAGATGCCTGTCCAGCAGCTCTCAGACTTGTTTCCATTGTTCTGCACTGGGTGGATGCTCCGTGTCGTTCCGTTATATAGTGGAACCCGGCCTTTTGGTCGTATGAAAAGAAAGAAAGAAAATAAAAAAGCTCTGTCTGAACCCGTGCATGGCATGGCTGGCAGCTCAGGAAGCATGAGTTTTTGTCCAAAAGGACCACCTGTCTAACGGAATTGTTAGAAAAGACCCCCTTCGGATGAAATTGTCAAAAAAGACCCCTCGGCCGTGGCGGCAGGCGCGTCAGGCGACACGTGGCACCTGGCGCCACACCAGTTGGCGGCAGCACTGTTCATGCCACTGTTCACACGGGGGACGTTTTTCGCACAGCAGAACAGAAACGGACGCTAGTGAACAGTGCAGCCGCCTACGGCGTGGTGACAGCACTATTCATCACGGGGGGTGAACAGTAATTTCGGGAAAAAAATAGCAGAAAAATTCAAAAAAATCTGAAATTTTGCACCCACTTAGAACACTCGATCGTCTTTGCTGTCAAAAAAAAAATCCGGTTTTTTATTTTTTTTGCTATTTTTTGTTTTTTTTTTAAAACACTGTTCACCCCGTGATGAACAGTGTTGTCGCCACGCCCGTAGGCGGCAGCACTGTTTACTCGCGTCTGTTTTCGTTCTGCTGTGCGAAAAAAGGTCCCCCGTGTGAACACTGACGTGAACGGGCAGCCGCCAACGGGTGTGGCGGCAGGTGCCACGTGTCGCCTGGCGCGCCTGCCTCCACGGCCGAGGGGGTCTTTTCTGACAATTTCATCCGGAGGAGGTCTTTTCTGGCAATTCTGTTGCGCAGGTGGTCTCTTTCGACAAAAATTCAGGAAGCATCACGCAGAGGACTCATCATGGTTCTCTTTCAAGATAGCTTTTGGTGTTCTCTCCGGTCTCCAGCAACCAGAGTTTAGGGAACCGTTGTTTGTATCAGCGCTGTATATAATACTCTACTTCTTTTGTGAGCTTTGGTTTAGTTTTTTTTTTTTTTTGCATGGTAATACGTGTCTTATTTATAGAATAAAGATCAAGTTACAAGGCACGTAAGCACCGACCTTACATGATTGAAAAGATAGAAAAATCCTATGCAAAATACCAGTGTCTGTCCCTTTCCTTCGACACCACCGAAGCGGCCATCAAAGGGGAGGAAACAGAATCATCGCAAACTGGGGGGGTATAATGTAACAATACGTGCACTGAATAAGTGGCAGCAGCAGCAGCAAAGAAGGCACAAGTTGAACAAATTCGGAACGAACGGAGCAGAGCAGGGAGGCGTCGCTGAAGGACCAAGACGATCGAGTCGCGCAGAAATCCCAGCCGCACGATATGCTTGGATCACTAGCTGACGACGTCGGTGACGGGGTTAACCCGGGACCCGTTTGTACTGAATCTTGTGCTTGTTCTTGAGGCTGTACTGAATTCTCCCCTACTCCTACCTGAGTAATACTAGAGCGTGTGGTGTGAGCCTCTCCTTTGATTACAAATCTTGTTCATAATAAGGACGTAATGATTTGTATGATCCTGTCGCCAATAAGGACGCTTGTTCCGCTTCTAATCCAGTGACGAGGTGGTGGCGCAGTTGGCTAGCGCGTAGGTCTCAATAGCTGAAATGTGAGTTATCCTGAGGTCGAGAGTTCGAGCCTCTCTCACTCTCACCCCACCTACAAAACACCATCGTTGTGATGAAAACGCTCAGTGGCAACTTGGGTCGCCACAAATTCATCTGAATATCAGATAAATACGAGCAAGTCTGAACCTGGTGTGTTTTTTTTTTATTTCCACCGGGAATTTGGCAGAGACGGAAGAGGATCCAAATTTTCCGCTGCTACATACACAGTCGTGTTCAAAGGAGTAAAGCTAAATCATAGCACACATTACTTCAACGTGCGCATGAGCGAACTTGGCTATAAACTTAAACAGAACCGAAATCAAGCTTCTCTCTAAACATCACGCATACGAGGATGGCTGACTACAACTCCACAGTCCATGTGCTTGACATTTTTCAATTACAGATTATTTGCTGGAATCGTTGCTTGATCTGGACCAGAATTGGTCGCTTATAACGCAACACACAGATGAGAAGGTTAAAATTCAGACCAATCGCAAACCGAATCAGAGGCACCCTTGGAGCAAATTCTTTTCTCGACACGACATGATAAAAAGGAGAAACTGAAAACTGAATCAGCGTGAATTTGCAGTGAAGCTAAAATCATTTCTTGTTCAGCAGGGAGACCAAGAGTAGGAGTTGACCAGCTAGATCAGCCTCCAGTCTTCTCCAATCCTTCCTACCTTACACATAAGATCCTTATTACAGACCGAGCAAGCAAGCAACCATGGAGATCGATCTACATATAACAGTAACAACAGCGCTTCTACAAAGACTTGAATCTACAGGGCTAAGCTTGAAGTCAGCTTCCATTTTCACTTCTTCCCCGTGGCAGCAGCAGACTGAAGGCTGCTCCAGTTGATCCCGCCCGCGATCTGCAGCGCTCTCTCCCGCCAATCTTCTGCCGTGTTCTTCGATTCTCTGATCAGAACATGCCACAGCAGACACACTGGTCACTTATATATAGCAGCACTCACTCTGATGTTAAACAAAAATAAAACAGACAGACAAGGATGAACATAATACACTCCATATAGCTTACCTCTCTTGGCTCAGTTTTTCCATATCTCGCCGCGTTAGTCTCGGGCCTTCATCCAAGCCCTCGCACACCAATTCACCATTCTCATCAGTGTAACAGAGGATGCCCATGTTTTTGTCTTCATAAACCTGGGAAAACAAAAATATGGTGTCTCCTTCAGATTACCAAAAACAGTGGTGTTACATGCTAACATAGTTACATCATCATCATTATATTTGACATGTCATAGCTGTTGGCAAGAACAGGTACCTACCTTGTTCACCTTGCAGGCGACGCTGACCGAACTAGAAGCTTGTTGCCGGGATTCGGAACTGGAGCAGCCATCCATGGAAGCTCTTGCGCAAATCTTCCTCCTTGGGACTATGATTGCAGCAGTAGATGAGTAGCACCTCAAGGCAGCCATGGCTGAGCTTTGAGGCGTGGAACCACACAACTACTGATCATGGAGTACATGTCATGTAAATGGCCATTAGTGGGATAGTGGTGGATGCAGTTTTAAATAGGGATGTTAGGTCAACCAAGCTGTGGCAAAGCAGATGATTGGGTGTGCTGTTAAGATTAAGTTCAGCTGATTACCTTTTAAACTGGCAGGCAAATTCCTTTTTCTAACTCTTGTAGCATTATTGGTTACAATATTCAGGTCATGACTCATGACAATGACTTCCAAATTGCTTCCCACCAAGTTTCCCCACCTCGGTTTTTACAGCACAACGAATAGGATTTAAAATTGAAATGTTTTTTTTTTTGGCAAAGGATAAGTTTTAGGTTAACCTCAGAATGATACAAAGGAGAAACTCAATTGTTCCAGACACAAATCAGGTAGCTGGCAGTTACAAAGCTCATGTTTTTCTCTTTCGGGACTTCTAAAGTTGTGCTACAGATAAATAAGCTCGCGACTTTTAATCGCGAAATTCTTCCATGAAAGCTTCGTGGAACGCCTTAAAGCGATAGATGAGCAGTTGTATTTTCTCCTCCTGTTGCAGGATTGCGCATCTGAAATGCCATGTGCCAGGTACCTTCATTCAGAGTATAAACACAGAAAGAGCATAATATTAGAATACCAACACAAAAATCTCTCTGCAAAGACAGTTCCAGAGACAAGTACATCAAATTAAGTAAGTGCATCACACTCACTTGTCCAAACACAGAACCAGGCAAGACGACGATGCCAGTGTTTTCAAGAAGGCGGAGAGCATAGAACACATCTGGCTTGGCGTTCATTGCCTCAGCAGCCGCAATAGCCCTTTTAGGCAGCCGAACAGATGGGAATACAAACATTGCCCCTTCAGCCTTGCTGCAGGTCAGGCCTTCCAGGCTGTTGAATGCCTGCACCATGGCCTAAATAAAACCAGTCCAACAATGTGACATTCGGAGATAATGATATTTTTGCACGTAACAGAATAAACAATGAAGATAATCGTGGAAGTGGGTGTGACAAAAGAGAACCTCTGCACACCGGGATAATGATAACATAATGCGATCTCTTTCTTCCCGGTAAGAGGTGTATGACTCATCTCCAACCTGACAAAGGGAGGCTTACTAAAATGTATATAGAAATGCAAAGACACGATGAGATGCATATTTACTGACCTTTGGTGGGTTCATGACTAGGCTCACGAGGACCTGGCCGGCTAAGTTGGAGCATGAGCTTAGGGATGCCACTTTGTATACTTGTTTCCGAACTTCAGAATTGAAGCCAGTGACCTCCATGTAACCCCCTCTTCTCCCACATTCTCCATAGTACCCTGATGGAGAAGTCTAACAAATATCAATCCATTCGATGGAGAATTTGTGGTGTATGTATGACACTTCACCCCCCCCCCCCCCCCCCCCCCCCCCAAACAGTTCAGAACTTCATATTACTTGGACTTGGAAGTAAGAACAAATGATGGTACGCAACACTTGGTTTGATATATAAGAAATACAGTATGCCAGACACTCCTTATTAAGCAAAGTGGGGAAAAGGCAGTGCCTAGAAATTGTAATAGAAGGACAATAGAAAAAAGTGCATGGCGTGCTAGATGGAGCTAAGTCTTCTGTTTACATTCAAATAATGGGGGTTCAAATTAGACTAAACAAATCACTACATTACCCATGTTCGAGAAAAAAAATCATTACATTAGTATGGTTCTATTCTATTGACATAATCAATATGCAAATCTGCTTTGCAAGAACTTCCTTACGTTAACTTTACTCAATGAGTCGAAAGTCTAATCTTTAAAAATCTTTCTCATGAGTACACCTAACAACATACTTTCCCTTCACATTTTTATAGGAAGTAACAAGAGAGTTGCGTATAAGAAACATGGATAAAAGGAAGTACTAGATGTCATATACCATTAGAAACTGAATGGAATGATATTAAAGAAATATCTTCTTCACCAAAACCCATGGACCGTGCTATCTTCTTGAAAGAGTTAAATTTCTTTTCATCTGTGTAAACATTTTCTTGGTAAACCTACCAGTAAGTTCAAGAAAAGATACATCGTGTTAGATACACAAAATTCAAGAAAATTATATAGATTCTTATAAAGAAAGATACAGAAACCTCACCTCATCTGCTAGAAGAACAAGGTTTTCATTCCTGCAGAATTCCACTATTTCACACTGGTTTTCCCTCACAAGAACCTATGTACAATTTAACCACATTAAGACTTGTAGAAAAATATATAAATTGCACAAGTCAATGATCAGTAAACACACCTGCCCAGTAGGATTGCCTGGATTTACAACCACAAGGCCCCTAACAGTGATGCCCTGAGATCGGGCACCATCCAGCTGCTTCTTCAGGTCCGAAATACTCACGCCCCAACCTCCTGATTCGTCAAGGTAATATGGTACCTGAGAAAGCAGATGCCATCTTGTTTACTGCAGATTGGCAACCAGTAAAATCGTAGTTGACGTGGATTCAATTTGATCTAGTAATGCAGTACATACAAGAGCTGCACCACACAGAACCATTGAGCTTGTATACAGAAAGTGTGATGGAATCGGGCAAAGGATGCCATCTTTTTCATCTCGTATCAATAGGTGCATTACCATATGAACCTGTTTGGAAATCAAACAAACAACTTGATTGTCAAGAATCATATCCGAAAAGAAGGAAAGAGAGATAAAAATAACTTTCATCTAGATGTTTAGTGACATTGCTCATGTTATCATGGAATACTAGGTGCTTTAAGTCAATCATATGTTAATGATAAAGAACAAGGTTTGCAATAAAATAGTGCTAACGACTAAAGTGCAAAAGGAACTTCTACAAAGTAGTTTGACAGCGTATGGGATATAACATTGTCAGGATGCCCAGCAGTAGCAGAGGAGCACAACATCTCCAACAATTAATCAGTGTTATGCACAAGATGGTGGATGAAGGAATTGCTCCTCATATGGTGGATCAAATAGTACCGGCGCGGATGCTCCATCTGTTAGGAAAATGTCCTCTGCATTGCATGGGAAAGCATCACGAGAGGCTATTCCCGCAGCAATTGCATTCCGCAACCCTTCGGTACCCTAGAGGTGAAAACTGTCAGGTTTAACAAAAGCTCATTTCTGCATTTGTCAAAAGAGGTTCAGGGTTCCTGATCTTGCTTGACAGTGGCTGTATCCTCCCATTGCTCTCCCAGGAATGAGGTCTAGAATCTCCCTTGCCCTTGTTATTGCATCAGAACTGCAACAGCAACAATCGAGTTGAGCTGTCGCTTATGAATCTGAATGCATCTTGCTCATATGAGGTGTGGTGTTCATTACCTGAATATGGAACTAGTTACACTGCAGTTTAGAAGATGTGGGTAATCACACAAGGCAAGAACCTGGAAGACAAGAAAGCATCAGAGCATGAAGAAACGAGATTGTTAATAAAAGAGTTCATATGGAGCAAATCACCCACCTCACGGAAAAACTTAATTGGCTGTTGCCCGAGGTAATGTGGATTGCTAAGGTTGCAATAGATTATCTACCGGAAGAAATGGCAAAATTAACCACAGTAAAAAGAAGAAAAAAATGGTAGAAACACTAACAGAAGTAAAATGTGGCAAGGCTCTGAATTTCGGGAAAGTTTCAGCGGAAGATGATATTCAATTGTTCTTCAATAATGTGATGAGATTCACTGGAACATACCTCATCGAAAGGGTATAAACCCGGATTTGTTTCTAGCTCTTTCTGCATGCGCTGGGCACCTCACCAAGAAACAGAAGAGAAGGTCACTTAATTTGCATGATCTGTCAAGCTAGGTGCAAAATAGTAGAGTGGCAATTTAACATGGTTCGGTCTCATGTACGGCCGCTCAGACACATACACGGATACACCGTGGTACAGCAGCTTCCGTTTCTCAGGGATTTCAATCTCTTGGAAAATAGCAATTGGGGAAGGTACCTGCGCGCGGCCGGCGACGGCACCCCCGAGGTGATCCGCGAGCGCCAGCACCTGCAAAACCAACCAACCACCAGCATTGGACTTGGAAACGCATGTGGATCGGACGGCGGCAGAGACCTACTACTACCTTTGGGTTTAGAGAGTCGACGGTGAGGGCGCGCGCGGAGGCGGGAGACATCGTCGCTTCTTCTTCTCTGAGACTCGGGCGACGACGGCGGGCGGGGGAGATCGGTGGAAGCGCGGCGGCCTGGGAGGAGTGGGAGACAGTTGAGTCGGTCGATCACGGGGGTGGCAGGTTTGTTTGCCTAGCCAAGCCACAGTCCAAAGTTGCTTCACGTGTTACGTACAGCGGTACAGGCCGCCACCACCTAGGGAGTCTTTTCTCTCTTTTTTTTGAGGGGTCACCACCTCGGGAGTCGGGAAGTACTTCTTCGCAGCGAAAGCCCATAGTATACCCGGCGATTCGGCAAAATCACCGCGAATCCGCCATCGGAGCCGATCCAACGGTTCAGCTCGCTCATTTAGACGTTTACCGTTAGTAATCGTCTCTCCTAGTTACTTTTACCACCAACGTCGGGAGTTAAACTGAGACTTAAATAAACCGGAATTTTGTTTTTTGTTTTTTGAAAAGGAGGAAGACCTCGGCCTCTGCATCAGAACGATGTATGCGGCCATCTTATTAAAAGACAAACAAACCAAGGTCCGCAGTACGCAAAAGGAGCACAAATATCAAAGATAATAAACAAAGCCACAACTGGCTATAAACAGGACAAGACAACTAAACATATATCCTATTATTGGATCGTCATTCAAACCGGTTGTAGATAGCCCGTGCTACCGTCTCCCATCGGTTGCACCCAGTAGCCAAAAGCTCCCTGGAGTCCGTATGAGTGAGTGACGACCACGTACGGATCCAAGCTGAAGCTCTGTAGATAACCTGCAAGAAGTTTATAAAATTTTGTCTGTTAAAGATCATATCATTCCTGCAATTCCATATAGCCCAAAGTAGTGCGCATATTCCTATCCGAATATGTCCCGCAGTAACTGGTTCCTCTCCAGTAAGCCACGTCCCAAAAAAAACATGTCGATGCTAACTGGAGGGCTGATGTTAAAGGCTATATGAATCGTACACCAAAGAAGCTTAGCGAGAGGGCAATCGATGAAAAGGTGTTGTATTGTTTCATCATTATCACAAAAACAACAACGTGAACTGCCTACCCAACTACGCTTAAGCAGATTATCTTTGGTAAGTATCACTTGCTTGTGAACGAACCACATGAAGATCTTGATTCTCAACGGAACTTTGATTTTCCAAATATGAATTGATCTCGGGATTGGGCCAGAATCGATTAGATCCAAGTACATAGATTTTACCGTGAAAACACCGTTCCTAGTTAACTTCCAGTGAAACGAGTCAGGCTGATCAGAAAGTTGAACATCCATCAACCTTCGCACAAGATGCAACCATGAGCTCCACCGCTCCCCCACTAGAGACCTCCTGAACTGGATGTTCAAGGGTGTCGATTGTAATACTGTAGCAATGTAATCCTCCTTACGTTGTACAATAGTATACAGAGTGGGATATTGCAAGGCTAAAGGCGTCTCCCCTAACCATGTATCTTCCCAAAATCTGGTTGTTGTACCATTTCCAACAACAAATTTCGCTCTGCGAAAAAAAAAATCCTTCGTCCGCATTGGCCCCTTCCAAAACGGCGAGTCATTAGGTCCTACGGTAACCTGGGACAAAGACTTTGATTGTAGGTATTTGTTGCGTAGTATGTGTGCCCACATACCGCCGGTCTCAACCGATAACCTAAATAGCCATTTGCTTAACAAGCATTTGTTTTTTATCTCCAAGTTCTCAATCCCAAGCCCCCCTTGGTCTTTGGGTCTGCAAATAATATCCCACCTGGTCAATCTGTATTTCATCTTTACTTCATCACATTGCTAGAAAAAACGAGATCGATAGAAATCTAACCTTTTCCGCACCCCTATAGGTACTTCAATGAAAGATAACAGGAACATTGGCATACTAGTTAATACTGAGTTTATTAACACAAGCCGACCTCCATACTAGTCACCCTTTATGATATGCCAACATTTCTTGTAGAATTCTGCTGAGAATCCATCTAGTCCAGGTGCCTTATTCTGCTTCATTTGTGTTACTGCCTTGAACACCTCTTTTTCTGTAAACGGCGCAGACAAAATCTCATTTTCGTCTGTCCTCAGCTGAGGGATATCCCCAACTGCGAGCTCGTCGAGAGACACAAAACTGTCCTCAGGTGGACCGAAGAGTTGTTTATAATAATTTGAAATATACAGCTTGAGGTTCTCATGGCCCACCACTGTACCTTCATCCTGTTCGAGCTGGATGATTTTCTTTTTTCTATGTTTGCCATTCGCAATCATGTGGAAGAACTGAGTATTGTCATCCCCTTGGACGACTTAAAGAACCTTAGCCCTCAGCGACCATTTCATTTCTTCTTCTCTAAGAAGAACACGAAGTTTCTGCTCAGCCTCAATCTTAGCGGCCTGTTCAGTAACGACAAGCATGTTAGATTCCGGCTAAGGTTCTATTCATTGTCGACTCCCCAATTCTGCTGTGATGGCTAAACTCCTATAGATACTATTTACATTTCATACCTGCATCTTAACTTCTTAAGTCAGCTTTGATTTGGCCTTGCTACTAGCATATACTTGTCCAGTTTATCAAAAAAAAGCATATACTTGTCCGGTTTCCATAGTTCATTCACTTCACATAACCATATCTTACTAGGATCTGACATTCCCTCGTTTTCGTCGGCCGCCTCCTTGCACTGCCTGCCCACGACCTGCCCCTACATCGGCCACCATCCCCTTGTCGTCCTCACTGCCATCGCATCCCCGTCTTCGTGTAAGAGGTCGATATCCATGTTGTCTTCGGCATGCTCGACGTCAACCCTCACACGCATCCAGTCTTGATCTCTTCATTGAGGTCTTGTAAAACCGAGGCTCCATTGTCTGGTGTGTTTAGAGCTACAAACAAACTCTGCCTGCATAAATCAACAAGAAGCCGACCCACACAACGACGCAACAACGGCTACCCAAACAACCTAGCACAAAATGCAATGCCGGATGCCGCATGTAAAAATGGCGCCTCACAGAACGTCCCAAAACGGCCATGACACACCCAATCCTGAAGGGCACTACCGACAAACCACGGCAATCGCACACACATATAGGGGAAAGAGAAGGCGGGCTCACCAGGCCGTACGGCCACCAACAAAGAGCAAGAAATGGGCACACTCAAGACGCGGACATGGCGGCGGTGCACTTCCTTGGGACGCAGCCACAACAGCCAGTCATAGCCCATGGACGAGCTGACCTCCCCAAATCGCCTGGCCTCCCCTCTCTCCATAGCTTAGGCTGCAGCGGCGACACGAAGACACTCCTAAGAAGCGTAGAGCTTTTAGGGATATCCCAACACCTATTCTGGGATATAACATTATCTGTATTGACAGTTTGACATGTCTAATCCGCTATTTGCGTATGATGCACATGGATACCCCTTTTGTTGCTATAATATATCAACAATGTCTTGTATGCTCTAATCCATTCAAGCAAAACTTTAGGAACACCAAAAGCTCAAGGCAAAGTATGGAGAGTATCATCACAGATTTAATAGCAAACTTCTGACCAATACCATTAGTGTCAAAAGAAACACTTGCAATGCATTATAAGCTATACGTGAAGGCAGCTAATACTAAATGCAAAAGAAGGAATAAAACAGCACAAACTTTCCATCAGAAAGCCTCAGTGCAGTGCAGTTGGTCAAGGCAAGTCGCAACAAATTAGCGGATCATGTTAGTTAGTAGTCGTATCCAACTAAGGACATACATATGTATCCACTGAAGATTTGTTACAAAAAAAGTGATGATAGGATGAATAAGATCAAAACAACGCAACATATATGATGTCATTCCAAAGATACATATATGATTTCATCGCTTACTTCTACAGGACCAACGTTGTTCAGTTAAACTCCACTCTACACCAATAAGAAACATGAATGTACAGTCAAAAAGCAGTAGAGACCACTCATCATGATGAGTGGTGGAAATGGCTACACTGCCTACCTACAGCCAAGATAAGTTGAATGTACATCATACTTTACTCCAGGTAACATGCCAGTGGTGTGTGTTAGCTTCAATATGACATAACACCTCAAGCAAGGTCGAGCAGGACAGGGTGCGGAAAATTAGAAAAGATGGAAATGGGACAAACATAGATAATAATTCACACGTCAATTTGTTTGCTACTCACAGTAAACCAGCGGAGAACACTAACATTTGGGTATCAGTGTATCTGTGGTTAAAGTGTGTTTTGGGTGCACACGGAAACCGGTCAGGTGAGGGATTGAGCTTCTGGAAGTAAACTTGCTTGCTGAAGAATCAAGCAATATCTAGAGCACTAATTTCTCGCAATGCTGCATAATGCAACTGAAACTATGGACAGTACAACATGGTCATGTATATCAAAAGCAAAAAAGAACAGCAGGCCAATGATAACAAAAAGGAAAAAGAGATGCAGAGGATGGCATAAGATTGCCAAAAATTAACCTTGCCCACAACCCATCAATGTGAACCAGTTTGTTTTGTTACCAGAACCTGATTAAGCATTTTAGCTACAGAATACAGATGAGTCAGTACAAACACATGCACAACCAACTCAAAGCAATAACTCTGAATAAAATAACCAATTGTAGCATTACATGACACTATAAATCCAATTAATGCAAGTTCAGATGGAAAAGGCATATTCATTCAGAACCAACACATTAAAAAAAGCATTTTAAGAGCTGGTAACAAAGGTGTGAATACAACATATCCATCCAAGAAATAATTCACCTACAACAGATCAATATAGCATACAAGTAGTGAGCTTAAGTTGCACTTTCCATTGTGACAACTAAAAGATGTGATGCTAACAATTTAGACACAACCAATAAACCGAACAGGATCACAAATTCACAATGTAATTATATGGTTGGTCTTCATGTGTATGGATAGTTGTATACTGTTGAAACGGTATGGGCCCAGCCCAGCCACTTATCTCTTAGGGCCCAAGCCCATGTAGAGGGGCTGACCTAGAAGGAGGCTCCCAGCCATCCCGTTCCTATCTTAACCGCCAGACACACAGGTGCACACCACGACTCAACATGGTATCAGACCTAGGCGGCGACGACAGGGCCTGACGGGAGTGCTGTGGCGGCGGCGGACCTAGGAGCCGGAGGGGGCTCACCTCGGCGAGGGCTCCTCCCCCTCTTCCCCTTATCCCCTTCTTTCTCCCTCTCGTGGCTGTGCGGTGGCTGGCCTCTCGCAGCTGCAGGGGAGCTGCGCCAGCGGCTGCGTGCGAGCGTGGCAAGGAGGCGGCGCGAACTGCGTGGGTCTGCATGCGGGAGAGGCTGTAGAGGGGACTGGAGGGGGCGGCTGCCTGGCAAGGACGAGTAGCTGGAGGAGTGCTGCGGGAACTGCTGCTGTGTGCAGCGGCTAAGTCAGGGGAGAGAAGTGTGCTGTACTGTGGGAACTGCTGCTTGTTGTTGCTGCTGTTTGCAGAGGAGAAGAAGGCTGTGACTGGGCTGCCTTGTGCTGCTGCTACTTTGTGTTGCTGCAGCTGATCCTCCCAGGCAAAGATGGCTGAACCAAAAGCTCTTGCTGAGGCTTTCGAGAAGCTCGCTAAGATCCTCGCAGAGTCCAACTCTGGGGCCATCGTTCCTCGACATGAAGTCGTTCAGAAGCTCGAAATGTCCCCCTTGGACATGAAGCTGGAGGGGGCCACAAATTATTTGAGCTGGTCCAGGAGGGCATTGCTGGCTGTGGAACAGAAGGAACTTGATGGGCACTTGTTGGGTGCGGTTGATGAACCAGGAGACAAGACTACCGTGGAGGGAAAGAGGTGGAAGGTGATAAACTCTGTGCTTGTTGGCTGGTTGTTGAGCTCAGTGGTGCCCTCCATTGGACGCTCTGTGGAGGGACTATCCACGTCCGCCGAGATATGGAGGACTCTGTCTACCCAATACTCAGGCAAGGGTAATTTTATGCTAATATCTCAGATTGAGGGGAAGATCAGTCGGCTGCGCCAAGGTGATGACATGTCAGTGATGGCATATGTGGCAGAGCTACAAGCTTTGTGGGCGGAGCAGGATAACTGCGATCCTCTGGAACTCTATGATGCGGCTTGCATCGAGTCGGGGCGCAAGTGGATTGCACGCAGACGTGTGCTGAAACTGTTGGAAGGGCTCAGAGGTTGCTTTCATGGCAGAGGGGCATCCCTGTTGCACCAACCTGTCCTGCCAACTATTGAGGAGACTATTGCAGCAATGTCTCAAGAGGAGGTGAGGCTATCTCTTGAGCATGCAGACGTGAAGACTGTGCCGGCCTCGACATTTGCAGTCACTGAGCGCATGGAGTGGAGAGATCCCAACAAATGTCATATCTGTGGGGAGGCAGGCCACTGGAAGTGGGAGTGTCCCACTCGTGGCAGAGGCAGGGGATACAACCGAGGGGGAACTGGCAGAGGCAGAAGTGCTAGAGGCAGAGGTGGATACTCAAGGCACTCGTGGGGTCAAAGGGCTCACATGGCTGTTGCAGGAGACACTGGGACGTCAAAAGGCAAAGATATAGATGATGCTGACTATGGAGACTTTGCTCACTGGGCCTCCACTGATGAAGGTAATCCGGAAAGGGCATCTCTTGCCACTAATGAGAGTGCTCCGGAGTGGGTTCTTGACTCTGGAGCATCTAAGCATGTTGCCAGTAAATCCTGCATGTTTGAGTCTTACAATAAGCATCCTTCTTCTCACACGGGCACTATACAAACTGCTGATGGCACAAAACAACCTGTTATAGGGGTTGGAACAGTCAAGTGCACTTCGACCATCTCCCTGTCCTCAATTTTACATGTGCCAGCTTTTCCTGTCAATTTGATCTCTTTCAGTGCTCTGATTGATCAAATTGACTGTCGTGTGATCCTTGACAAATTCGGTTGTGTGATTCAGGAGCGACAGACGAGCCATACGGTTGGGACTGGCACCAGGCGTAGGGGGCTCTAGTACATGGACCAGGAGGTGCAGCCGGACTTGGTGTGTGCTGCAACCATGGAGGATAAGGAGAAGGCGGCAATGATTCATCACTGTAGGATCACTAGGATGGGACATGTATCTTTTGATAAGATGAGTAGGATCTTTCCGGATATTATGTGTGGGATAGACAAGGGCAAGTTGACATGTGATGCTTGCGAATATGCCAAACACACAAGAGCCTCATATGTGAGTAAGGGGCTTAGAAGCATAACTCCTTTTGTGTTGATTCATTCAGATGTATGGACTTGCCCAATTGTGTCAATGAATGGAATGAAGTACTTTGTTACCTTCATCCATTGCTATTCTCGTATGACCTGGATTTATTTGATGCGTCACAAAGATGAGGTGTTTAGTTGTTTTCAGAATTTCTATGCCTTGGTAAAGAACCAGTTTCAGGTGCAGGTGCAGGTGATCCGGACTGACAATGGGACAGAGTATGTGAACAACACCTTTGGGTCCTTCTTGTCTGATCAAGGTATTCTTCATCAAACTTCATGCCCAGACACGCCTCCTCAGAATGGAGTGGCAGAAAGGAAGAATCGACATATTCTTGAGGTTGCTCGGTCATTGATGTTTACGATGAATGTGCCCAAGTTTTTGTGAAGTGAAGCAGTTATGACAGCCACATACTTGATCAACCGGACACCATCAAGAATAATAGGCATGAAATCTCCGTGTGAGCTAGTGTATGGAGAAACTAAGTTTGTTGTTCCCCCAAAGTTGTTTGGCAGTACTTGTTTTGTTCGAGATCACCGTCCTTCTATTGGGAAACTTGATGCGCGAGCAGTAAAGTGTATCTTTCTGGGCTATTCTTCTAATCAGCAGGGGTATAAATGTTGGTGTCCTTTTGAGAAACGCAGGTTTATCAGTATGGATGTAACCTTCAGGGAGTCTGAGCCATTCTATGGCGAGCCAACAGATTTAAGTGTGTTGTTTCAAGAGCTTGACCATTTACACTCTGTCCAGGATAGTCAAGAGGGGGAGAAGGTTGTATCTCACACTCAAGAGGTTTCTGTGGACACTAACCCTGATAATGATGTGCAGGTGCAAGTCCAGCCAATTGTGGGTATAATTCCAGCTGATACTCTCACTGACGGTGATGTGCAGGTTCAGGTCCAGCCAACAGTTGGTTCCCTTAAGATTGGTAATCTCCAGCTCCCTGTTCGAGATCGGTGGCAGGAAATTCCCCTAGTATACTCTCGACGACAGCCACAAGTGCCACAAGTGCATAACTCGTCTGACACACGTCTAGTATATTCTCGACGGCAGCCACATGTTCAGGGGGAGCAACAAGGCAGTGATGCAAGCTCATCTAACACAGTGGAACTGCCTATTGCGTTGCGAAAGGGTACACGTGAAGCGGCACAGAAGGCTTTACCACCGGAGGTTTTTGATGATCATGACATTGGAAATTATGTGTCTTATGAGGCTTTGTCCCCTTCCTATAGAGTGTTTGTTGCCTCTCTTCAAAATGTATCAATCCCAAAGGATTGGAAAGCTGCAAAGCAAGATCCGAAGTGGCGGGAAGCGATGATAGAGGAATTGGACGCACTGAGGAAAAATAAGACGTGGGTGCTAACCACATTGCCAGCAGAAAAGAAAGCAGTCAGCTGCAAGTGGGTATACACCGTGAAGCAGAATCCCGAGGGGAAGGTGGAACGGTATAAGGCCAGATTGGTCGCCAGAGGATATAGTCAAACTTATGGAATTGACTATGATGAGACGTTTGCTCCAGTGGCAAAGATGAACACAGTAAGGATATTGGTCTCTTGTGCTGTGAACTTTGGGTGGAAGTTGCATCAATTAGATGTCAAGAATGCCTTCTTGCATGGTGAGTTGCAGGAAGAAGTGTATATGGAGATACCACCAGGTTTTGGTACTTCAGAGACCATGGGGAAGGTATGCAGGCTGAAGAAATCCTTGTATGGACTGAAGCAATCACCGAGGGCATGGTTTGATAGATTCAGACGTGCTATCCGTAGTATGGGGTATTGTCAATGTAACGGTGACCACACGGTGTTCTACAGACACTCACTCTCGGATCGGAAGATCACTATTCTTGCAGTTTATGTGGATGACATTATCATCACCGGAGATGATGAGGAGGAAATAAAGAGATTGAAGGGGTGTCTGAGCAATGAGTTTGAGGTGAAGGATTTGGGCAACCTCAAATACTTCCTTGGCATTGAAGTGGCCCGGACAGAGAAGGGGATATCTTTGTGCCAACGGAAATACACCTTGGATCTCTTGAGTGACATGGGCATGATGGGATGTCGTGCAGCCCCTACACCGATTGAACAAAGCCATCAAGTGACAGCACAATCAGGAGAGCTCGTGAATAAGGAAGATTATCAGAAACTGGTTGGGAGGCTATTGTACTTGTGTCATACCAGGCCTGATATTACGTATGCCGTGGGTGTGGTGAGCAGATACATGCATGAACCAAGGAGTGGGCATCTTGATATTGTGCACAGAATTTTGCGATATTTGAAGGGCACTCCAGGTAAAGGGTTGTGGTTTGGAAAGAGTGGACATCTTGAGGTGGATGGCTATAGTGACTCTGACTGGGCCAGTTGTCAAGATGATAGAAGATCAACTTCTGGCTACTGCGTGTTTGTGGGAGGAAATTTGGTATCATGGAGAAGCAAGAAACAGCCGGTTGTGTCTAGATCAACAGCAGAAGCTGAGTATAGAGCATTATCTCAAGGGTTGTGTGAGATGCTGTGGGTGAAGTACCTACTGAGCGAGTTGAAATTTCTGAGGAAGGGGCCCTTGAAGGTGTGGTGTGACAATCAGTCAGCTATAGCCATCGCTAATAACCCAGTTCAACATGATAGGACAAAGCATGTGGAAATTGATCGCTTCTTCATTAAGGAGAAACTTGATGCCGGGATCATCAGCCTTACTCATGTCAGCTCTGGGCAGCAGTTTGCAGATTGTTTGACAAAGGGACTGGGAACAAAGGACTGTAACTTGGCATGTGACAAGATGGGAATGATAGATATCTACCACCCATCTTGAGGGGGAGTGTTGAAACGGTATGGGCCCAGCCCAGCCACTTATCTCTTAGGGCCCAAGCCCATGTAGAGGGGCTGACCTAGAAGGAGGCTCCCAGCCATCCCGTTCCTATCCTAGCCGCCAGACACACAGGTGCACACCACGACTACCACAGAATTAGCCCTGGTAGCACCCATTTTTAGTTTAATACTTTAATCCATGCAAGAAGGGATAAAGATTATGCATAAATGTAGATTTGCTAAGCCTAAATTCTCTGCAACACATTTCAACAAATACTTTAGAACGGAATATCCTCAACCACACTGCTACAACATGAATCTGCATGTAATATATTGTAAACTATCTCTTACAAAGACATACCTGCAAGGCCTTCAGCTTCCTCAGCCTAAAAAATATGAGCGCCACCCAGCAGTACACTTTTGAAAGTTCCCAATCTATGGCCACCAGCAAGGATTTGGCTTTTCACATACATACATTGGGGATGAAAGTCTGCATATTGCAATATTGGGAGCCCACTGCCCAAACCATCTGCTGACATAATAACTAACACGGCTACACAAGTATTTCTGTGCAAAATACTGAGAAGAAAGTGTTGCCTTGTCTCAAGAGAATAACACGTTATTTAGAGGAAAAGAACTATTTCTTAGAAGTCAAAATGTTTGCACAAATACGTATACTCAAAAGTCATTATAATTACAGGAGCAACTATAGCAGTGACATAACTCATGACTGTTTGCAGAAATATGATGTGGCCGCTGTTGTGTGATTTACACCCGTAAGTAATATTATATTTAGCACACAAAATATGATACAAACCAGTTGTATGAATTGGCAAGAATGAAATTACAATTCCGAGACATCATAGCAACCACTAACTTCCTTTTCAAAAAATATCCCACATTACCACACCATCACCAAACCGAACATATATTTCTACCAACCTAACATGGATTAAGCAGGAACTCACAGTAGTAATAGATTATAAAAAGAATAGTGTACAACTTTACAACAGTGGCATTATTTGAGAGGATACAATATACAACATGAACAGTTTGGTCTGTCGTATATACTGAAAAGTACAAACATGTGAAGTCTGAACAGTGTGAGGTTCTGAAATGCTCTTTCACAAGTATAGTACTATATTTTAACAACTGTATTGCCTTTGAGTTGCCCATTTCTGGAGCTAAATTGTGCAACCTTTGTCAGAAAACAACAGCCAGCTAACAATTTATCTTAGCTGTCATGCAGGGCAGAAGGAACTCAGCCGTTGATCCTGGTATGACAAAAGTGAATGATAAGAATTGAGTACCAATGGGTCTCTACAGTCCTACAACATATCCAGCCTAATTCAGCATGTGGATACCTTTGTGACCAATAAGTGCCAAATAATCCGTACTTCTACAAAAGGTATTCAGAAGAATCCATGGTATTTTTAATCGAGCTAGCAACAATTCAAAACCATGAATGAATTGAAATAATTCACATGTGTGCTTCCCTAGGTTCCTAATACAGAAGAAAAATCATAAATTTAGTCCATGTTTAATAGGAAGCAGCATTTGGTTCTGTCAGAATACAAAATTTGCAGCTCCAATTTAGCACCACAAGTTTAAGAAACACAATAGAAGCTAGAAGATCTTAGGTAGTGTAAAATCAGCTGTGATTTGTTCTGTTTAAACACCAAGAGAAAGAACAGTTACAAGTACTACTAATCTTTTTTTCATCGAAGGCATAGAGCATACCTCAGCCACCGATATGTATCATAGGTCTATTTGCTGTCTTGGCAATATCAAACATCCCAGCATGTTTAGCTTTTTTCCTTTTAACCTGCCCACATGGAGGTGGCTATTGAGAATCACATATTTGGTTAGTAAATAAACAATAACGGGATTCCCCTAACAAATACTAATGAACCCTAATACTTGGTCACTGCCATTTATTAGTAGTTTACCTCCAGGAGCTTCTATTAATACTTTGCTGTTTTTAATAATGATACTCAAGTTTCAGAAAACCACATATGGATTGGTTTCTTTCTGGGTAAAAAACCACAAAAATGCGCTTTTCCATGATATTTGTTTCTCATGGAGGAATTTCTTTTTGTCGAATTAATCAAAATGTGATGAACGGTACATGAAATAGTACAGGTCCAAGATTGTTTGGTCCGGGATTATATACTTATTCTGAGAAAAGTGAACTTCTACTTTCAGTTAAGTTGGCGTGCAATGGAGCAGCGCATTAAAGCAACAAACAAAACTAAGAAACTTTTTGGTCTTTTGCTTAAGGAAATGAGTGGCCAAATTGCCTATGTAAATTCAGCATTCGACAAACAGAAAAAAAAGAAGGGCATAATTCTTTCATATAAAAGCTGGCAACCAAGTAAATTCTCCACATACCGCAGCACTAATTATTTCCTTCAGTCCAGCATCATCAATACCAGAATGAATAGGCTCTCTCAAGCTCACCTGCAGAAGTCAGGGCATGTGCATTTATTTCAATTTCATTTTCTACAGAAGATCGATCCATCCTCCTCTGTTCATTACAGTCAATACATATACAGAAAACATAACTGCAGAGGAAGATTGAATTTCACAGATATACACATGGTGGAATAA